>OZ024799.1:19114067-22066606 GCA_964017045.1 Omphiscola glabra
TATAGAATACCACGCCCACACCTTTACAACATGCACGGGTTTGTAAATAAGCAAGTTCAAGGTCATACACGGAAACTGGTCGCACCTACACGGGGCAGACCGTTTCCGTACCCCCGATGCCGAGAGTCACAAGGAAATAAATGTAGCCTTACTTATACCAAATATGTTGGTCGAGTTACTATGCCAAACAGAATGTGTTTATCCACGGTTTACACACCAGACTACTTCAGATCAACAACATAAAAGAAAATAAACAACACTAACCTGGCAGAGTGGCTGGAGTGTGGAAGTGATTTCTTTGCTGAAGTAATTTTAACTTTTCCCCGGCTAAAACGAAATGTTTGTTGAGCCTCGCGTTCTGGTCTGTTTGTTTTACTTCGGGCTCGTGTGACGAGAAACGGGAGGGGGGCGACAAAATGTCAGGTCACTTACCGACACGTCTGAAAGCCAAACTTGTTTTGTAGGGAAGGCCCAAAAGAGGTGGGTTGTGGGAGGGAGGTGGGTTGTGGGAGGGAGGTGGGTGGGGTGGGGGCTTGAATGACCTAAATTTGTTTTGGTATACGGTAGTATACGTGAAGCCTTTAATAACCCAATTCCTGGATGCATCACCCCCCCCCCCCTTTCCCCGGCAAACCCAGTGAGTCAAAGGATATCAATGTGTCCATTTGAACCTACACCTACGTTGTCTATTTCCGTATCCGGAAATTTGATCGAAAGAAATTTGGTCGACGGAAATTTGATCGAACGGAAATGGGGCCATCCATAAATGACGTCACGCGTCTAAAAGGGGGGGGGGTCAGATTTTTGTGACGAAGTGTGACGAGGGGGAGGGGGGGACTCTCAAGCAATGTGACGTCACATGAAAAGTAGAATATTGTAGTAAAGAATTGCACTTAATAACCCTAAATTATTGACATTTTTAACATATTATTTTATACAAAAATCATTATTTTATTTTGAAACTACTATCACTGAGAGAATCAGTTCAGGTATGTGAGGTCCCAATAATGGCTCAGATCAGGTTACAAGACACCATGGAGGAGGGAACTGGGGGTGTGGTTGCCATGCCAGTTGTGAGAATTTATGGCTAAATGTGGGCACAGGAGTCATCCAGAGGAAGTGGAATTGAAAGAATACAATGGTTGACCTTGGGGTGGGTGGGTGGTGGTAACTGCTCTAGGGCAGGGGCCGGGGAGTATCTTAGTACATGCTCTAGAGCAGGGATTCTTAACATTTTTTGCAGCCCTGCCGGCCCACTCCGTTTTAAACACTCCCCCCCACCCCCTTAATAATAAAATAATAAAATTAAAAATAACTCAACAATTTAGTCATCACAGTTTTATTTCTTTCATTAACTTTATAAGCAAGGGGAAAAAATTACAAATAAAATCAATGCGCCAACAAAATTCACAAGAAAGACATTTTACTGCTGCTAATCAAAATGGATACAAACTATTTTTTTTTAAAAAAAGCAGCAACAGCTAGCAATGGCAGCAATTACAACCAGTGGCGTAGCCAGGGTTGGTGTCACCCGGTCCAGTAAGCTAGTGGTGTCAACCCTCCACCCTCGACTTCCACGATGTAATTCTTCTTGTTAAACTTAGTCCACAGTATTGAAGGTCAGGAGGTAGATGTATTTAAGAGCTGTGACATGTACTTAGAATCGCTTATTGTTATTAGAAAGTTATCAAAGGGTAGTTTTACTTCTCAGATTTTAGATAATTATAGCTTCCTGTCACATACAAAAGTTACCAAACACTTCACTCGGCGTTGAAACATGGTCAAAACGGTGTGTTTCTGACCTAATAATAAGGTAACCTAACTGCTGACGCATCACCTTTGAAATTTTAATAAAAAACGAATCTTGTTTGGTTACATGGGTGGAAAATGTACGTGCCATCTGTTATCCTTTTATGAATTTCGGTTATACCGAGCATTGTGTGCTCTGTAAATAAGCAATTTTTCAATTTGATGTCACCCCCCTGAGATGGTGTCACCCTTGTGCGGTCCGCACCCCTCTGGCTACGCCACTGAATGCACTTTTCTAGTCTTCCGCACCTCAGGGCTGGGGAGGTACTTTTATCACTGGATAAGAACCACTGTTCTAGTGAAGTGTTTCTGACACAGGTGCAGTAATTTGATATCCACGGGAGGTGACTTTCTTAAGGGCTTGTAACGGACAGTAGTGGACACAGGGATTTTTTAAAAGGGGGGGGGGGTGTAAAGATTTGTGACGTTATATTTTAGGGGGGGGGTCTAACTTTTTGTGACGATTTGTGACGATGGGGGGAGGGGGGGTCAAAAATCGGCAAAATTTGCGTGACGTCATTTATGGATGGCCCCAATTTGGTCGAATCGTTTTTTTTATTTATACGTTAAAATTTTGCGTCAAATTTCTTTTTGAACGCATTATTTTTGTTTTACTATATAGTATAGTGCGTTCAAAAAGAAATTTGACGAAAATTTTAACGTCTCGCCTGAAAAAAAGATTCGACAAAATTTCCGATCGATCAAATTACCGTCGATCAATTTTCCGTCGACGAAATTTCTTTCGATCAAATTTCCGGTAACCGTCTATTTCATGTAACCCCCCACCCCCAAAGTGGTTTTCATAAAATGGTAATAAGGGGGAGAGACTGCAATCATGTTAGCAAAAAGGAAATGAGAAAAAAAACAAAGTATGGGAAAAACTGAAAAAAAAATGAAAGCAACAAGACAACGAAGCGTGTCGGTAGGAAGACTTCGTCAGGGAACTAAAAACAGAAAAGACAGAATTAAATGAAAATAGCACTTAGCATAAAAGTAGCATCCGAGAGCGCAGCAAAAGAATTTCGTAACATCCTTTGACTATTTCATAAATCTCCTTGTTTATATCATTAAATCACCTTGTCTATTTCATATTTCATCTTGTCATCTAATAAGCAATTTATTTTAAATCTAAAGCCAACTAAAAAATGGCAGCTGTTTGAGACACTATGGACTGGATAACTATTCTATGTTTAGTTAATGGAAAATTGTTCTCCCCATACAAGATAGATGGCAAGGCACAGAGTAAATGTGGTGCTTAAAATGTAGTCTTGTTTCTGTGTACAAGTGAGCTCCCTTGTTTAGTCGTGACCTGTTACTAGAGTTAACGTTTACTGGCATGCTTTTGATTGATGACTTTTAAAAATTATTATGTCAAAGCATGGTAAATTATTATTTTTCAAAACGAGTCTATTTTGCCGTGGTGACCATTTTGATAAATAGATTTGTGACTTTTCTGACACCTTTTGGATTTTATTTTCAGTGGAACTTGTAATAAAGTTTGTAAAAGTGAATTCAATGTAACCATAAGTTTGTTTTTCATTATTTGGAATATATATTGGAATATAAATGTAAAAGAAATAATTTTCCATCAATTTTTTTAGACGCTTCCATACCTCCGAGCGTTAGCCTCTATGCAAGCTGCACGAAGCACATTTTCTGCGAAAGAATGTTGAACATTAAAAAAAAAAAAATTGTCACATGCCTTTAATAACATTGATTTTATAGATGAAACCAGGTCAGTGTTGGCAGATCAATACATTATAATTAACTCCAACATATTATAAATCACAACGTTCTTAAAAAAAGGAAAAACATTTTGGGACATATTTTCCAACTAAACTTTTGGAAATGTTTCAAATATGCGCACGTCTATTCGTCTATGAGTCTATGCCATATACCCACTATACTTGAGATTATTTTATAGCTTTACAAGCCAATATAGCCAGCGTTTCCCAGCATTGCCCAAAGGGAAACAAAATTATTAAACATTCTCCAGCCTTTTAGCTAACAACGAAATGAAGGAATAATGTTAAAAGCACATTGCTAGGGAAAATTTTCCACTTTAAAAACACAATTATAATATAAGATCCTAAAGGGATCTCACTTGCCTTCGGGACCCGATCTCAATTCGGATCCATTCCTTTGGGATCCCATTCCCCAGTGTGGGACCCCGATGGGATCCTGATACAGATGGAATCCACTTTTCTGTGCGATACCAATCGCAGTGAAAACCCGAGTGGGGTCCCGTTAGTGACTTGATCCGGTAACTGATAGGATCCCCGTTTACTGAGGGGATTCCATTTCAAAATGGGATCGACCTTCCAGAAGGGATCCAATCCCCGGTTGAATCCCGACCCAGTTTCCTCGATGAGATCCCGTTCTCGAGGGCAGTGGCGTGGAAGGGGGTTGCGGGGGTGCAGACCGCACCGGGTGACACCATCCCAAGGGTGACACCAAATGGAAAAATGCATATTTACAGAGCACAAACTGCTTGGTTGAATCGACTTTCAATGTAGGGAAACTGATCACACTTGAATTTTCCACACATATAACCAGCCCAAAATGCGTGCTTTATTTAGAGTTCAAGGATGATGCGTTAAAAATGAGATTACCTTATAAATAGGTCAGGAAAAACACCATTTTTATTATAACGTAACGCCGATTTAAGTGTTTGGTAACTTTCGTGATAGGAAGCTTAATATATATATACTTTCTGACACATAAAGCTTTCCATTGATATCAAATACGATGTAGACAGGCGATTATAAGTAGCCTGCCTTAATCGAGGAGGTAAAAAAATAAAAACATTTTAAAATTAATTTTTAGTCATTTATAAAGGTTTATAACATAATATTTTGCACACTTTCTTATTTCTTTAATAATTAATGTTTTTAAAACCCATCTTAGGAATTAAATTATTTCATTTATGGAACAGTTATAGCGTCACCATTTCGACAACCCTTGATTGTGACGCTAACTGTAGGTATAGCATGTGTCAATTTGACGATAACTGAGTCGACCCGTTGGTACATAAATCTTGAGAGCTTGTGACGCTAACTGTAGGTATAGCATGTGTCAATTTGACGATAACTGAGTCGACCCGTTGGTACATAAATCTTGAGAGCTTTTCAAAGAGCGTTAAAGTAGAGCGAGGAACTATTTGTACTTGCGTCATCAAAACACACTGTCATTGCCATTTGATCTCACTAATGCTTGGTGTAGCGATGCACAATTATGGCCTCATGAACTCGTCATGTCTCAATGGTGCTAAAGGTATATTGCCTCATGAATCCGACGTCTCTCAATGTTCTTAAGAATATATTGCCCCATGAACCCGACCTATCTCAATGGTGCTACAGGTATATCGCCTCATGAACCAACTATGTCTTAGTTGTGGTACAGGTATTTTGCCTCACGAACTCGTCATGTCTTAGTTGTGCTACAGGTATAATATTGCCTCATGAACCCACTATGTCTTAAGTTTTGCTACAGGTATATTGTCTCATGAACCCACTATGTCTCATTGGTGCTATAGGTATATTGCCTCATGAAACCGCCAATTTTCTTAGTTCAATCCTGCGTTATGGTTTGTTTGCTTTCTTTTCCCCTTATGATCCACCTGAGCTAACGCCAAAGTGTTAGATTTCATAACGACAATGTTATTTTTAGTTACGGACGCCTCCCCGGGGCTCCGGTTGACAAGTCTGTGGTGGCTTGCCGATTAGGAGGCGCCGGCCACCGGACCCCCTCGACTTACCCGGGGAACAAAACCACCATTGCGTGTCCTGCGTGGGCAGATAAAGGACATGCATGGTACCTACCGGAATCAAAACAGACACCTACAGGGCTGCCAACTGTGACGTTTTACAGTAGGAAGTAAAGGCAGAGACAGGGTGGGATCATGAATACAAGTTGCCGTTAATGGATATGAGGCGAGAGGCTAAGGTGGAGGATGATTCTAAATACGCAGCCCCGAGAAAGTTTTTCCTAGGCAACCGCTTTGTCCCAGCAACTTCGCAATCTAGATTCTGGGTGGAAACCCACTGTAGAACCCCTCTTAAAGGACGTCCGTCACTTCCCCGGGATGGGTGGGGGAAGATATTGGGACGTTAAAACACCATCCCGCCTTCCTGGTAGAGTGGGCTGCGAACGCTATAAACGCAGCGTTTTTGATCGACCAGACGCCCCCTGGCGGGGAAAGCCTCTATCCGCAAAACCGATCGAGCGGTTGCGGGTGGGGGGCAGTCCAGGTCAGGGGAAGTCCCTGGCGTGCCGCCGCACGGTCCGGCGTCAGGGAGACCTAGCGTCTGGGCTGTGTAGAGTCGCGTCCGGGAGGGCGTTAAGAGCTCACACTCGACGGCCCGTCGACACCATTTTCCAATGTAACATAGTTACGACCAAAACACATGTCCAGCATTAGGTGTGCACACATTTTTTGTTACCGAAAGAAGAGCCCTGTCAAAAATCGTAAGTAAAATATTTAGAAAATTTATAAAAGTTGTCTCATTAAAACCGTTTAAAAAATGTTAGAGATTTATAATTTTCAAATGTTAAATTGGTCTCCAAACTTAAAAGAAAAGGATACATCATATGCCAAAACTATCATTAAAAGTGGGGCCGAATAAGAATCGATAAAAAATATTTTGTGTAACTTTTCGAAGTTGTCTCAATAAAATAGTTTGAAAATGCCGGAGAAATAGCCTTTTTTAAAAAAACTTTTAAATTGGCAACTTAGCCTATGCTACGTTCGGGATGTTAGAAAAAAAGAGTCCAACAACCATCATTGCTCTTAACAGGATAATAAATTGTATGAGATATACATCAAGCGTCTTAATGCAACTCATGCATATGTTTAAAAAAGGGAATTGCAGACTAATGGATCAGGCTGAAGCAGCCAATGCACAATGGATGATTTGAACGTTTAAATACAAAATATATAAATGTATTAAATTGATGTCTCATTCTTCTACAGGAATGCTGACCCATTCTTCTACCATCTACTTGCTACGTTGACATACTCTTCTAACTGCTATTTTAACCCACACTTCTACCAGCTATGCTTCCCCACATTTCTACAGATGTGCTTCCCCACACTTCTACCAGCTATGCTTCCCCACATTTCTACCAGCTATGCTTCCCCACACTTCTACCAGCTATGCTTCCCCACACTTCTACCAGCGATGTTGACCCCCAGCCTTCTACCAGCTATGTTGACCCCCATTTCTACCAGCTATGCTTCCCCACACTTCTACCAGCGATGTTGACTCCCATTCTTCTACCAGCGATGTTGACCCCCATTTCTACCAGCTATGCTTGTCCCACACGTATACTGGGTATGATGCCACACAATCCTACCAGCTGTGTTGTTGGGTACATGCATTTCTATGGCCTAGTTAACAAGATAAAGTTAGTGAAAGAATTGAACATATTTCTGTACACTTTAACCCAACAAACGCCACTTCTCTCTTTTTAATTTTGCCGGAGCTCGGAGTGATGCTGGAGTGATGCTGGAGTGATGCTGGAGTGATGCTGGAGTGATGTTGGAGTGATGTTGGAGCGATGCTGGAGTGATGCTTGGCTCTGTCAATCAGCTTGGCTCTGTGAATCAGCTTGGCTCTGTGAATCAGCTTGGCTCTGTGAATCAGCTTTATTTATTTGACAATGTGATCAGTGAAAGTCAAAACAGAGAACCGAATTGTTGAAGTGAATTTCAGAGGCAGCTATGAGCTGTGCCCCGAGGAGTGAGTAGAGAATCAAATCATAAGTCTTGTAGCCTGTTATGGAAAGGAATGTACAATTTCACATTTAATGTTTGTTTAAACTATGATTAGGCAGCTTATTTCTTCAATTAATTTGATTTAGGGTCGGTTCACACAGTAAAATTTTCCTTCAAGCATTTGATACAATTCGTGTATGAAGCCTTGTCACAACTTTCAAGTTACAATTTGATATCAAATTCCCCCCAAAAAAGAAACCACACACAAAATAATGCGTTCATAGAACAATTTGACGCGAAATTTGATCGTGTGAACTGACGCTTAATAGTAGTACTTTAGGATTTATATAAAATTTAGTGAATTGTGTTTTTCAAATGTTTTTTTTAAATTTCTTTTTAATTTGTTGTGGATATGGATTCTACTCGCCCCAGGTTTTGGAGTGATAATTCAAAAATGATACATTTCACATGGTTCAGACAACAATTAAGTTACCACTCAACACAACGTTCTCTTGTAATGAGCAAAGCTATCTTACGCACAGCTAAGACGTTTATTTTGTGCAAAAACAAAAACAAAAAAACTTACATTAAAAGTTCATGACAGACCAAGCCGCATCACGAGACTTTTCCATTTGTATATCTCAGTGGTTTGATTGATTGATTGAATACTTTGTATAGTGCTTGTATCAATGATAATGTAGCATGCTCACAGCGCTCTGACGTTCTTAAATCTATTTAAAGAAAAAAAGTCTTATAATGCTCCTTAAATGGTTAGCAAACTAATTAGTCAAAAGCGCCAAAAAAAATCAGCATTAGGGCGATTAATCTTTTTTTGAGAGCCTAATTTCTCTTCAAGAACCGAAATCATGTTTTTCGGAGGCAAAACTGAATTGTGGCCGACTGGCCGAGCCGCACTCAGGTCGCTAAAGAGCCGCATGCGGCTCGCGAGCCACGATTTGCCGAACACTGGTATAGCTCATATAAGGAAAAACACGAATTTTGGCTAAAGTGGGCTAAACTGAGTGAGGTCAAACAAAGATTGATATAACCCATGTTGATTCTAGGATAATAGAGTACATCAGTGCTAAATTGCAGTCTCTAGGTCCAGGAGTTTTTTAAGACTATAATTTACAAACATCTTAAATAAACAAACCAACAGAGAAGCCCAAATTAATCTTTATGTATATTTTAACGTGTACCTCTAGTGACTGGGAATACGGCGTTTGCGCTGGTGTGATTGGCAATATGGATCTGGTCATTTAAACAAGATTTTTTTAAAAAGGAACTTTTTGAAGTAATAATTATATGTAAGTGTTTCAGGGTCAACACTAACCTGGTCTTATCTTCAATAACCTAGAATGTTCAAACACTAATTAAGTACTCTTGAACTAACAGATAAAAACCGCCATTTGTCAACAAAGAGATAATATACCAAAGTTTGACAAAAATGGAAAAAAAAAAGGGGGGGGGAAAGGGTGGATCTTTCAAAAATTCTATTTACGAAAAGTTATTAAGGAATTTATAAACTTTTATAGTTCAACATAGTGTGTGCGAGCGCATACAAACAAAACGGAGTATTTATAAGTGTACATAGGTTGTTGGATATGATCCTTAACATGATGAAATATATGTTTAGTTACATTCATTTTATAACCACCATTTTTTTACCAACTCAAAATTTAAAAAACATATATACATATAATATATAATAGCCACAACCACAAAACAAAGAACGGCGGCAGTGCGTGAACTTCTCTTCTAATTAAGTTACTTGATAAAGTATCCATTCAAGTAACACATTTTATAAGAATCCCGAACACCACCTGAATTATATAGATAGTCTAATGCCCCCACAGTGGCGTAGCGAGCTTAACTCACGCCCGGGACACAATACCTTTTTAGCGCCCACCAATACCTTTTTAGCGCCCCCCCCCTATTCGAAAACCATATATATTATAGTGAAATATACCATTTGGCGCCCCTTTTGTGAGTAGCGCCCGAGGCATGATGCCCCCCTTGCCCCCCCTGACTACGCCACCGTGCCCCCACCCCTTTTATACCACAGATGTATAACGCCATATTTAAATGGTGTAACAAAGCTGAACTGCTACGCACCAAACGCACTTGCTGTATTTTTTAAGAATCTCATCTAGCGCCGTCATCGGGAATGTCATGTTCTCTACTGTTGAACTCACCATCACACCATTACTTTCTTTCACTTGTATAGAATTGTTTGCATAGATTCGACGATTCCAGCAATGTGAAATTTAAACGACTCATCGGCGCCATCCAAAAATTTTTTATTCTTGAGAACCATTGCAGCAGAGGTTATATTCTCACAAAACTTGCAAGAATTTTGTTTTTGACATTTCTTTTTCTTTTTTTTTTCTTAGTTCGGACCAACCTGTCAGGCCACCAGGGTTAAAAGTATGAACGTTTTTACGGAGCGCGTTTTGTAACCAGAGGGAACGCGTTATCAAATCTACGCTGGGTATAAAAGACGAACACTACAGGGGAACCAACAGCTCTTGTTCCCTCATAGGTGCTAATACTATAGATCTACATTTGTAAAATTATACATTATAGGGTTAACGAACAAACACCGGCTAAATAAGGTAAGTGTATAATATTCAGAGACTGTGTGATTTTGTTGTGCGGGGATCGATGGCTAGACACCGAATGCACAGTTCGTCTTTTAAGCTACGAACACACTCTCTCTAGACCAGTGGTTCTCAACCTTCCTAATGCCGCGATCCTTTAATATGGTTCGTCACGTTGTGGCGACCCCCAACCACAATATTATTTTCGTTGCTACTTCATAACTGTAGAATATATGTGTTTTCTGATGGTCATAGGTGATCCCCCGAAAGGGTCATTCGACCCCCAAAGGGCTCGCGACCCACAGGTTGAGAACCACTGCTCTAAACGTTTTTTAAAAATAACATTGTAGTGTAAAAGAATTTCGAGGCAACGTATAATCGAATATTGATTAAAAAAAACAACAAAAAAAAACAAACAGCCTCACTTTACGAAATGACAAAGTAAACCTTTGCGGTATAGACTTAGGGAAAATCCGAATTCCGGGTAAGTTACAATTCCAGATAATCCCATTTTCAGATAATCGTCGACATACCAAAGATAATTACATAACTTTAGTATTGTTTCAATGATTCAATCATGTACATTAACGCTTTCAGATTTGTCACTCTCTGTTCCGGCTTTCTTTCGCTCATCAAACGCAATCCAGAACATGTTAGCCCCTGAAATATCAATACTCATTACCGAAGTCCGGATAATCAAGTTTATATTTTAGTTACAAAAGAGTTATATTAAAAAAATACGAGAATCTACTGGTGATGTCATTTGTATCATAAATATATATGGTGACAACACTGTATTTTATCTAGACGTATTTGACAGTATGTTATGAATATGATGACAACTCTGTCTATTATCTAGATGTATTTTTACAGTTTGTCATGAATAGTGGTGACAACGTTTTCCTTCCTCTAGATGTATCCGACGCTATGCCATGCACGTCGTGACAACTCTTTCTTTCCCACAGATGTATGTGACGGTAGCAAGCTTACTGACAGTCCTAAACCTGGTCCGTGCTGGCAGCGTGCTGGATGAGGCCAAAGCTAACGGCGCCACGACTCTCTACAATCTCGTGGTCAGTGCTGATTTGAAGCCCGCTTTGGACACAACAAGTAAGTTAAGGAATAATATCCTGGACACCCCCCCCCCCAACCAAACCCTCAGGTTATCTGGCGAAGCGCATTGAAGATGAATGCATTATTCCTGCGAGAGTATGGTCAAATATTTTCAGATCCATGAAAATAATTCAAATGATATAGGATCAACAACAATCAATGTACTAGCTGATGAAATATGTAAGGCTACCCAATAACAATAAATATCAATCTCTTTCTAAGTTGATGAAATATGTCAGGCTACCCATTAACAATAAATATCAATCTCTTTCTAAGTTGATGAAATATGTCAGGCTACCCATTAACAATAAATATCAATCTCTTTCTAAGTTGATGAAATATGTCAGGCTACCCATTAACAATAAATATCAATCTCTTTCTAAGTTGATGAAATATGTCAGGCTACCTAATAAATATCAATCTCTTTCTAAGTTGATGAAATATGTAAGGCTACCCATTAACAATAAATATCAATCTCTTTCTAAGTTGATGAAATATGTCAGGCTACCCATTAACAATAAATATCAATCTCTTTCTAAGTTGATGAAATATGTCAGGCTACCTAATAAATATCAATCTCTTTCTTAGTTGATGAAATATGTCAGGCTACCCAATAAATATCAATGTCTTTCTTAGCTGATGAAATAAGTCAATGAATATCAATGTCTTAGCTAATCAAATATGTCAGGCTACCCAAATAGAGTTTCTAAAAACAAAATATGGCTTATTGATGCAATGAGGAAAAGAACACTTTCTGAGCCCATGCTAATTACCAATACAATTTTATGTACAGTGTTCAGTGTACACTCCATCTGTGCTTTTGATCTGCCCCTGCGTTCTCCTAATAATATGTTTGTGACTTTCCCCAAATTTTCTTCACCAGAAGGCATCACATTATTTGCCCCCTCCGACGCAGCCGTGTCCAGCCTGCCAGCATCGTTGGTCCAGGCTCTCACATCAAACAAAACTTTACTTCAAGAGGTTCTGAAGTTTCACGTGGTTCCCAGTCTCTTACCTGCCAGCAGCATCAATAATGACCAACTCCTTCCCACATTGGCCGGGAATGACCACATCAGAACAAATATTTACAAGAGTGGTCAGGTATACAAAGTCGGAAGTATTCCTTCTAATGGTCATGTCTACCCCCCCCCCCCCCCCCCACTTTTTTTCCCCAATTCCTTAAATGAATAAATTACAAAATATTTTGATAAATCGCAAACCCTACTAAAACAACAATAACAAAAAACGCTAAAAGTGAAAGTAATAATTGCTTAGGTATTATGAAACTGTTACACAATGTTAACAAAATATAATTATGAGTCTTCTAGTTTTCATAGACATTACTTATCACCCAACTAAGTCTCCTGGTCAGGGTTAGGGTTAGTTGTGTAATGCAATCATAGTCTTTAAATATACGGACATACGTGTTGTACCATATTAAGAAAGTTCATTGTGTGATGTAATGGAGGGTTGAACAATCAGAATTATCACATAGTTCAGGGGGGGTGCATAAAGGGTGGTCTGGAGTACCTAGGTGTGTACAGTCCTAGGTTTAAAAAAAATAAATTTGTATTCTACTACATCTACATCTGCAGGTCCCTTAGTCCTCGGACCGTTGGGGCGCCACAGATGACATGAAAACTATCCTCCTCCATTAATCTCTCTTTTTTTGCACTTCGCACAGCATCGCCCATGTAGCTCTAGTCCCGTCCACTCTTTGATGTTATCTTCCCATTTTTTTCTATGTCTTCCTCTTCTTCTCCCTCCTCTCGTTGTGCCCTGCATGATTTCTTTTTTTCTAGTCACGTGGCCATACAATTAGAGTTTGCGCTTTTTTTTTACAGTTCCGAGGAGGTCATCATACTGCCCAATTGTCTGACGAATCCTTTCTTTCACTTGTTCTGTTGACAAATGGTCTTTATAGCAGTTTCCAAGAATGCTACTAAAACATCTCATCTCCATCGCCTTTATTTTTCTTTCAAGTTCTTCTGTCAATGTCCAGGGCTAATAGACATGCACGAAAATGGAGAGGACTAATAAGCGCATCTGCCCTGATTTTGGTGCTGGGGGCTATATTTTTGCCATTCCATATTTTCTTAAGCCTCTTTAGTGCTGTTGTGGTCTGGGCAATCTTGGAGCCTTCTTCCGAGACCATTGCTCCTAGGTACTTGAAGCTGCCTCTTGTCTCTAATCTTTCCTCCCCGACCTTAATTTCTGCGGAGATCCCGGTGGTGTTATTTGCCATCAGTGTTGTGTTTTCTGCTCTGATGTGCATGCCAGAGGACGACGAAGCCTAAGCGAGACGCTTTATCAGGTTGGCTTGCCATTCTTCGTTTCCAGCCAGTCCTTCTATGTCATCCGCAAAACGTATTTGTTCTGCCACCAATGCTGGCTGTCCCTACATGCGCTTCCACTGCATCTGACGTAATTCTCTCCAAGAAGATGTTGAACAGAGTGATTTGTGATTTAACTCCATATCAGGATTTAGTAAACTCTGACACTTCATGCTAACGATTTTAGCTTGACTAATTTCTGATAAATTTTTTTAGGGGTCCTAATCTTAAAGAAATCTTACATTTTTGAACGGATCCTCACTGGAGCCCTTATTTCAGCTTTAATGGAACACTTCCAGAGTTACAGCATTTCGTTTTAGACGTTTTAGACTTGAAATAGTGATTACAATAAATGTTTTATTTTCTACAAATTATTTGAAGTTTTAAAAAAAAATATAAATTATTTCCCCAAGTTCATAATTGTTCCACATAGATATAAAGATTATAAAGAATATCAATGGGATCTAGAAGTTAATGGGAAATTTTAGTTCAGTTTTATAGATTTCTATACTCTCCTGGGAATTTCCTAGTGTCGGGGAATATATCTTTTTTTAAAGTTACTTGAAGTTTCTACCTTACTCTAGAACTTTCGATTTTTTTTAAATAAGGGATTTAAAATTATAAAATATCACTTTTATGTTTCTTATAATTCCTATAAGTCTGTTTGAATTTCAACAAATGTTCTGAAATCAGATTAAAAAATATATTTGAAATTCCAGAAATATTCCAATTGATTTGAGGACGTACTAAAATGTATCTTCCTCATAAAAGCCAAAGCTATGAGCGAAGGCTTAGGCTGAAGTGCAAGTTTCTATGTAAATAAAAGTGAAAGCTATGCAACGAAGGCTTAGGCTGAAGTGCAAGTTTCTATGTAAATAAAAGCGAAATCTATGCACGAAGGCTTAGGCTGAAGTGCAAGTTTCTATGTAAATAAAAGCGAAATCTATGCACGAAGGCTTAGGCTGAAGTGCAAGTTTCTATGTAAATAAAAGCGAAATCTATGCACGAAGGCTTAGGCTGAAGTGCAAGTTTCTATGTAAATAAAAGCGAAATCTATGCACGAAGGCTTAGGCTGAAGTGCAAGTTTCTATGTAAGTTATTGCATTTAGGCCAAACTTGAGAGACATACTTTTCGTAATTCCTTAAAAAACGATCGGTGTATTTCAAATTAATCATATCCGTTCTGTGCAGGGAGGGATGCCCAGTTTTATTTTAAATAATATGCTTTATCTTTTGCGAATTTCTAATCGATTTTAATGGGACAATTTATAAAAATAATTTTGTTTCTCTGTCTAACCTAAAATAGTCACCACTATAGAATAGGGAAGTTTAAGTTATGTTGGCCTCGTAGTCTCCAGTAGTAAACATCTGAGAGGCAAAATTCTTTCCGATTGCAATTGGATGAAAATTAAATTTTTATTTTCATATAGTTTTATATCCCCCCCCCCCCCCCAAGGTCTCAGGGATTACAAAATTATCCCATTTTGGAATGGGGATCCCATTTTATTTCAATTAAAGAACGGTCATAGCTTTGGCATTGGTGAATACCTTCTTCGTTCAATAAGACATCTTTTAAAAATTAGATTTGTCTTTAAATCATGGTTCTTTGCTGTGCTCAGCTTGAAAATGGGATTGCCCCCAAATTCAATGTTTACACCAGTTATTATAATTCTGTTTTTTTTTTTAATATTTAATTTTCATTGGTACTTAGGGGAAATATTTTTCTCAGGACCCATAGTTTACGTGTATGCTAACAGCGCTTTAAGGAGTGTTTTTACGAATACAAACAACCCGAGAAAGGCCGGGTATATTGGCTAGTTACAACAAATGTTTGAATTTTAGTGACACCTTTCATGTAGACTTTAAACTACTAGTACACATGATAAACGTCTGTGTATAGAAGTCCCAACAGCTTGGACAGACTCGTCATCGTTTATCCACTGGATCGGTTCGTTCTGTAGCAATTCTCCCTTGTCCCCGAATCTAATGACTGTCAGGTTAAGATGCACTGACCTATCTCACTCTGTTGTCTCTGTTGACAGGTGGTTACAGTGGACGGCAGCGTGGTGACGAAGGCGGACATCCAAGCTGACAATGGCATTGTCCACATCATTGACAAGGTCATGTATCCCATCCCCACTCAATCAATACCCGTGGCCCTGAACTTGAACAACGCCACATCAACAATAGGCTACCTTATCTTGAAAGCCGATCTAGTGACTGCACTGTCAGGTAAATGAACATAAGTAGGTCAAACAAAATAAACGGGCTTTTACGGTTAATAGTAGAAACATTTATTTCTTTCAAAATTTGTTATACTTAATTCAAGGAAAATAATTTTATTTAAGGTTTACAATAGATGAATATACTAAGGGAAACAGATTTTCGTTTCTTTCAAGTTTTAAAATTGATGAATAGACTAATGGGAAAAATATTTGAAGTAAAGGTTTAGATTGAATCTTTATTTGCGAGAAAAAAAGGATATATGTTAAGGGCCTCAGAGTGGCATATTCAAATGTTTAACATTTTGTTTACACCTTGTTACAGTCCAGAGTTTTACTGTGTTTGCCCCGTCAAATGATGCAGTAGACAAATTACCCGGTCATACCTATGTTGATCTTTTGATCAATTTCACCCAACTGATCTGTAAGTTTTCAACAATGAAAGATAATTGAATGTACTATACGTTTGTAAACTTAATTCTTCATTTTAACTAAAATAAACTACTACACATGACATCCGAATAGCATTAGTCAAAATGGACCCGGACACGCAGCGCCGCCATTCGCACCCGGGTACCATTAAGCTCAATGCTATTCGGATGTGATTTGTGGTAGTTTATTTTAGTTAAAATGAAGAATTAAGTTTACAAACGTATAGTCCATTCAATTATCTTTCACTTGATACCTCATTTGGTCTTACAAACCCAACAATAATATTTTAAATCGATTTTTAATCCCAACCTCTCAATTCTGGTACCCGTGTACCTATAGCCAGTTCGTATAAATTATCCTCAATAAGGCACACAGTTTTAATCTCTCTTTTGCGCTCAGACTTAGATGTCAGATATGTGTAACAGAACCATGACTCGTGAATGAATTATGTTCGCAGCTGTTCTGAAGAACCACGTCGTCCCAGGAACAATTTACAGCGCTGGTCTGTCCGATGGTCAGAAGCTGACCACTCTCGCGGGGACCCAGTTGGAGGTCAAGATAAACTCTGGTGAGATCATTATGTTCTAAGACGCGATGCAAGACTGACAAGAAATAAGCGCTCATGTTTGAGAACATTTGGCTTTATATTGTTCTATGCAACTGTTCTATTTATGACAAACTTATTTACTTATCAATGTTCATCTATTTTTGTCAGCACAACATGTTTCTAACATAGGGGCTTAAACATTTAAAAAAAAAATTATACGCCCCTAATGAAATATTTTTAACTTAGAAAAAGCTAATCATCTAATTCTCCACATCATCAATCTATGTATAATATAAAAGCACTTGTAAAATATATTGTAAATAGTCTATTGAAACAAATCATATAATATATATATATATATATATATATATATATATATATATATATATATATATATACACAGTTAATGAAAATCGATTTTATTTTGAAATAAAAGAAGATATTGGAACTTGATTTTGTTAAATAATTACCCCATCATCTCCAGGCCACACATGCTCTAACCATTCCACGTGTAATCGATAGACATTAATGTCCTCTGTTGCCACCACGTCAATAAATAATTGTCTAAAACACTCGTCCACATCCCCACCCCCAGGCTCAGTGACTGTCGGCGGCGCTAAAGTGACCTGGCCAGACTTTGGAACCACCAATGGTGTCATCCACGTGATAGACTCCCTGCTCATCCCAGCGGGTAACGGCGACCCCGGCGTCATCGTGGGGTGAACATCCCTGGTTGTGTCTCTTGATCGTTTAAGCGTCATTGACGCTGTCCATGTTGGTATGTGTGAATGTAACACTCGCATTTAAAGAAAACATCTAAATATACCTCATATTAATATGATAATTGAAATTTACTATTACTCTGGTAATAAAAATCATTATTTGCTTAAAAAACAAAACTTGTTCATAAGATAATGAACTACAATTGTTCCCAAAAATGGGAATTAAATCTTGTGCAAAGGTTGAAGTATTGTCTATTATAAAATGATTTTTTCTTCTTCTCATCGCCTTTGTATCCACAGCTGTTAATTCATTCATTTTAATGAAAAGCTGTTACTACCTTCATATTGATATTTTGCCATTTATTTTAACTAAATGATAAAATTAAAACCTAAGATTGCTTATATAAGTTAAGAGATGTTTTTATCACAAACCGAGAACCTTTTATTTGATAAGAGAAATTTGATTTTTTAAAATTATAAACATAATGGGGTCAAGCACTAGCCGCCATGCCCATACCACACGCATGAAAGCACAAACACACACACATGCCCTAAACACACACAAAGTAACACACAAACTCACACACAGAACGATAGAGACACATCATTCACTTAAACATGCATTTCAATTGACAGCCAAACGAATTTTGTCACATGAATCCATCTGTTTAAAATACAAGGCGCAAAACAAGTAATATAAGTTGTGAAATGTGGTTGCCAACATTACTTCCCTTTAGCAGTCTGTTCATGCACTCCATAAACTTACTGGAATGCATGTCGATTCTTTGGCAAAGAATGAAACCCAAGTATTTTAATTTGTCATTATTAACTCGTCTGGGTTTCCTATACAACAAACATGCATTGTGAAGAATGCATCCGGGCTTAGGTTGAGAATGAAATATAACAGGCATTGTGTAGAATGCATCCGGGCTTAGGTTGAGAATGAAATATAACAAGCATTGTGTAGAATGCATCCGGGCTTATGTTAAGAACGAAATATTATAGAAGAATTGGGCTTTTTATAAAAAAATTGTTTAAACGTGATGAAATTTCATAAACCCGAGAATCAAAACTGTGTTGCTTTTTTTTTCTTTCTCTTTTCTTTTAGCTTTGAAAGCTTCTACATTGATTCACAACATTGCATTAAGAGACAGTAATAAATTCATGTTTATAAACAACGTTATATGCCTAGAAAAACCATGGGGAATACTTTCTACAATCGTTTTCAATAGAAAATTAAAAAAAAACAAAAAAAAAAAACAGAAAAAAAACTGTTTATATAAGCTAATTCCCCAGGACGTGATGCACAGAGTAACAACCTGGCATCTCTTACTTCATCCTGGCAACCTATAAGTTCATGCCGTTGTTCAGTGTTTGTTAGTCAATGGGTCTATAAATCAAACAGACAACCAAACAAGGGATCGCAAACCAGAGTAACAACCTGTCATCTCTTACTTCATCCTGGCAGCCTATAAGTTCATGCAGTCGTTCACTGTTTGTTAGTCAATGGGTCTATACATTAAATAGAAAACCAAACAATGGATCACAAACCAAATTAGACATGGTCCTACTGACCTACAGATGGTTCCTGGAAAACCAAATTAGACATGGTCCTACTGACCTACAGATGGTTCCTGGAAAACCAAATTAGACATGGTCCTACTGACCTACAGATGGTTCCTGGAAAACCAAATTAGACATGGTCCTACTGACCTACAGATGGTTCCTGGAAAACCAAATTAGACATGGTCCTACTGACCTACAGATGGTTCCTGGAAAACCAAATTAGACATGGTCCTACTGACCTACAGATGGTTCCTGGAAAACTAAATTAGACATGGTCCTACTGACCTACAGATGGTTCCTGGAAAACTAAATTAGACATGGTCCTACTGACCTACAGATGGTTCCTGGAAAACCAAATTAGACATGGTCCTACTGACCTACAGATGGTTCCTGGAAAACTAAATTAGACATGGTCCTACTGACCTACAGATGGTTCCTGGAAAACCAAATTAGACATGGTCCTACTGACCTACAGATGGTTCCTGGAAAACCAAATTAGACATGGTCCTACTGACCTACAGATGGTTCCTGGAAAACTAAATTAGACATGGTCCTACTGACCTACAGATGGTTCCTGGAAAACTAAATTAGACATGGTCTTACTGACCTACAGATGGTTCCTGGAAAACTAAATTAGACATGGTCCTACTGACCTACAGATGGTTCCTGGAAAACCAAATTAGACATGGTCCTACTGACCTACAGATGGTTCCTGGAAAACTAAATTAGACATGGTCCTACTGACCTACAGATGGTTCCTGGAAAACCAAATTAGACATGGTCCTACTGACCTACAGATGGTTCCTGGAAAACCAAATTAGACATGGTCCTACTGACCTACAGATGGTTCCTGGAAAACCAAATTAGACATGGTCCTACTGACCTACAGATGGTTCCTGGAAAACTAAATTAGACATGGTCCTACTGACCTACAGATGGTTCCTGGAAAACCAAATTAGACATGGTCCTACTGACCTACAGATGGTTCCTGGAAAACCAAATTAGACATGGTCCTACTGACCTACAGATGGTTCCTAGAAAACCAAATTAGACATGGTCCTACTGACCTACAGATGGTTCCTAGAAAACCAAATTAGACATGGTCCTACTGACCTACAGATGGTTCCTGGAAAACCAAATTAGACATGGTCCTACTGACCTACAGATGGTTCCTAGAAAACCAAATTAGACATGGCCCTACCGACCTACATATGGTTCCTGGAAAGTTAGGCCAGTATCCCCTTATCCGATGGGATTCAATTTGAAAAATTGTAAAATGTAGAGGGTAAAGAGTAAATAAATAAATGATTATATTCCAATGACTTGCAGGGACATATTTTTGGTGTACGCATTTTTTAAAATCCCTTGAACTCTATTCAGAACGATGAAATTTCAAACATCAATTCAAGTTTCGATGCTCTTTTTTTTGGTGCTTGCATTTGAGATAAATAATTCTTCTATGTGTTTTCAAAAAGGATTTGAAATTTCAACAAAAGATAAGCTATTTAGCGCAATCTTAAGTTGTTGTTTTTTTATATACGGAGACATTGTATGATATAAGGGAGCTTATTAGAATTATCGCATAGTTCAGGGGCGTGTATTAAGGTAGCTTTGGCATAACTAGGGTGTTACAGTCATTGGGGTCCTTTTATTAACTTATTAATGCTTGCTACCAACTTTATATAGGGGATGTGTGTGTGGAAGGGAGAATCTTAAGTTTGTGATTTAGCCCCAAATCAGCATTTAGTAAAACTACATCACTGAACTGAATGGGTGGGTGTACTTTATGAGTATGGTAATGTCTCAAAGGAATAATTTGTTACACACGTAACAAATGCAGTCCGTAGTAGATTAATTAAAAAAACAACAATTATGTACATTATGCTGTACATTCATTATAAGCTTTTTAAATACCACAGACAATACGTTTATGTCTATTAACGATACATGAGTGTTACAGTTAAAAACTGTAGAAGACACCGAACGATGGAAACCCTTAAAATTTTCATGCACATATCATTCTGTTATAAATATGTATCATGGGTGTGCACGAGAACATAAATATGTTTGTACCGCATACATTCCTGCATGGATTAACGGAGCTTGATCAAATCTGGTGACACAAGAGCTTCGTGCTCGGTGCCGCCGCTGCCGATTGTTGGTCAGGTGACACAAGGTGAAAATAACTTCCACACCCAGAAGGGTAGTGCCCTAATATCTTTCTGCTGAATTATTCAGGGTCTTAGTGATGATTAAAAGGACTAATCTTAGAACGGGGTCACAGACAGATTACGTATCACAGTGAGATTACGTGTCAGTCAGATTACTTGTCAGTCAGATTACGTGTCACAGTCAGATTACGTGTCACAGTCAGATTAGCTGTCGGTCAGATTACTTGTCAAAGTCAGATTACTTGTCAAAGTCAGATTACTTGTCAAAGTCAGTTTACTTATCACAGTCAAATTACTTGTCACAGTCAGATTACTTGTCACAGTCAGATTATTTGTCACAGACAGATTACGTGTCACAGTCAGATTACTTGTCACAGTCAGATAACGTGTCACAGTCAGATTACTTTTCACAGTCAGATTACTTTTCACAGTCAGATTACGTGTCACAGTCAGATTACTTGTCAGTCAGATTACTTGTCACAGTCAGATTACGTGTCACAGTCAGATTACTTGTAACAGTCAGATTACTTGCCAGTCAGATTACTTGTCACAGTCAGTTTACTTAATCACAGTCAAATTACTTGTCACAGTTAGATTACTTGTCACAGTCAGATTACTTGTCACAGTCAGATTACTTGCCAGTCAGATTACTTGTCAGTCAGATTACTTGTCACAGTCAGATTACGTGTCACAGTCAGATTACTTGTCACAGTCAGATTACTTGCCAGTCAGATTACTTGTCACAGTCAGTTTACTTATCACAGTCAAATTACTTGTCACAGTCAGATTACTTGTCAAAGTCAGATTACTTGTCACAGTCAGATTACTTGTCACAGTCAAATTACTTGTCACAGTCAGATTACTTGTCACAGTCAGATTACTTGTCACAGTCAGATAACTTGTCATGATCAGATTACGTGCTGTAGTTTTGTCGTGTCATCATTTGTTTCTACGAGTGAGCGATTGTGGTTTTCCTTTTATAATAAAGTTGGGCACCTTTGTGCAGAGACATGCGAGTACATTAGATGAGATGAGAGAGGTGAGTTAATCATATGTGGTGATAGGAGTGAAATAAAGTATTATTTTATTTTTGCTAGGCTGTTGATATACTACTTCGTGATAGGTGTGTAGGATTTTTGTTTTGAACATTTTGATTTATTCGGGACATCAGTGAATTTTTTTCTTATGCAATTTTTGGACTGTATTTCCCATTAGCCAATAAATAAAGAAAGCCCGCATCTTTAAATGGTTCACGGTTATTTACACTTCGCACTACTCAACAGCCTCTATGGGGCTAGGAACAAGAAACGGAGTCCTTGACTCTGACATTCCTGTGGCCATAAGAAGCGAACCTACTACTAGACAACTAACTGTTCGCCACGATTCACACCCAACTAGCTTCCATTGTACCTAAGCTAGACCACTTCTGTCCCTATACCTCTCTCGCTCTTGCATCTATTCGTCTCAGAATGTCATCTCAAACCGTATACAAGCCGGTCTTTTTCTTAGAGCCCACTCCCTTACACTTTCAAAATTACCATATTCATCACTTCTCCTTTCATTTCTCCCAGTTTCTTGTTTGATCTACCTCTTCTCCCCTCCTTTCTCCCAGTTTCTTGTGTGATCTACCTCTTCTCTCCTCCTTTCTCCCAGTTTCTTGTGTGATCTACCTCTTCTCCCATCCTTTCTCCCAGTTTCGTGTGTGATCTACCTCTTCTCCCCTCCTTTCTCCCAGTTCCTTGTTTGATCTACCTCTTCTCCCTTCATTTCTCCCAGTTTCTTGTTTGATCTACCTCGTCTCCCCTCATTTCTCCCAGTTTCTTGTTTGATCTACCTCTTCTCCCCTCCTTTCTCCCAGTTTCTTGTGTGATCTACCTCTTCTCCCCCTACTTTCTCCCAGTTTCTTGTTTGATCTACCTCTTCTCCCTTCATTTCTCCCAGTTTCTTGTTTGATCTACCTCTTCTCCCCTCCTTTCTCCCAGTTCCTTGTTTGATCTACCTCTTCTCCCCTCGTTTCTCCCAATTCCTTGTTTGATCTACCTCTTCTCCCCTCGTTTCTCCCAATTCCTTGTTTGATCTACCTCTTCTCCCCTCCTTTCTCCCAGTTACTTGTTTGATCTACCTCTTCTCCCTTCATTTCTCCCAGTTTCTTGTTTGATCTACCTCGTCTCCCCTCATTTCTCCCAGTTTCTTGTTTGATCTACCTCTTCTCCCCTCCTTTCTCCCAGTTTCTTGTGTGATCTACCTCTTCTCCCCCTACTTTCTCCCAGTTTCTTGTTTGATCTACCTCTTCTCCCTTCATTTCTCCCAGTTTCTTGTTTGATCTACCTCTTCTCCCCTCCTTTCTCCCAGTTCCTTGTTTGATCTACCTCTTCTCCCCTCGTTTCTCCCAATTCCTTGTTTGATCTACCTCTTCTCCCCTCGTTTCTCCCAATTCCTTGTTTGATCTACCTCTTCTCCCCTCGTTTCTCCCAATTCCTTGTTTGACCTACCTATCCTTCCCACCCTTCCATTTTAGTGTCTTCATGACTTCAAGTTTAAAGTTATTTCGAGATTTCACCCGTTGTGAATTACAGTCCATTACTCTATCCCAACTACATTATGTCATAGCAGAAACCGTAGCATACATGACACATATTCACCTTCACATATACCTATTTTACTCTTAGCTCCTCACAAAATTTCAGACTGCATTCAACTACTCCTCGTTTCGTCTCTCCTAATACATGTTCTCCCTCACTAAGACCTTTAGACAAAGTCTGATTCTGTCTTATTCTTTACTAGCGTTAACTTATTCACGCGATTTTTTATAGCATCTGCTTATAGCACTCTCCCTCCATTTCTCTCTCTCTTTTGCTCTCTTTTTTTCTCTCAATTCTGCTCTCTCTTTTGCTCCCTCTTTTACTTTCTCTCTTTTTCTCCCCCCTTCCCCTTTTCTCTCTCTTGCTATGTATCTCTCTTTCTCTCTCGTTCTCTCTCTCTCTCTTTCTCATTTTGTCCCGCCCTCTTTCTCGTTTTCGCCTTTTCTCTCCCTTTCTATCACTTTCCCTCTTTCTTTCTCTCTCGTTCTCTCGTTTTTTATTTTTCTCTTCATCTCTCTCTCTTTCTCTCAAATTCTCTCCATTTCATAATCTTTCTTTCTTTCTATCTCTCTCTCTCTCTCCGACACTCGTAAATTCTTTATAGGAGCACCTTGCTGAAAGTTGGAGAGCTTTCTTCTGCTACGTTTTTTGCAACATTGTCATTCTCATCGCTTAAGGGCAGGTTAAACACCTAAAATCTTAATTTTTAGTTAAAAAAACTAATTTTAGAAAACTGCTTATCTGTGAAGTATATTCATTTCCAAACACAATCGTACTTTTATTTTGTAAATAAAAGCAATAAAAGTATTTTAATTAAATTTTTGAAATGTGCAAGGTATAAACAAAATTACCTAATTAATTATGCAAAATTTTAAAATGTTTATATCTTTGCTTGTAATTATCCGATTTAAATTATTTTTTCACCCACATTTATGAAATTTAAATCCATACCATTTTATTAAGGGAATATACTATGTTGTTAAATTTAATTTCATTGGTTGTTAGAACAGGATATCCTTTGCCAAAAATAGTTTTCAGCCAATCACAGCGCTTCTTTTAAAACCACTAGGCTCACTGGGCCTACCTGCATTGTTTACATTTTTCAGCAGTTCATTCACACGCGGTGGAAGTATTTCTAAACTGTGTTGGATTTTTCTGTTTTTAAAGGGCCTCCTAATTTTATTTGATAATAATCTTACAATAGCAATGGATAAAGTTAAAGCAAAAAAGAATGGAAATAGATATCGCTGTAAAAAGCGTAAATTTCAGGGAAATAGATACACTAAAAAGGATAAGCCTAGTGGTAGTGAAACTACCACTGCTACTTGTACTCAAGTAACTGTGTGCAGGGAAAACGTTCCTGATAATAATATCATCGAAGATATTGTTATGGACACTGTTGATAATAATTTAAAACCAGTACCCACATCTTCTTCCTTTCAAAAACTTAACGATTCATTAAATATTTGTAGTCCAAAATTTCCTGAAATTAGTGGTTATCGCTTAGTAGATGTGGGATTAATTATAACATTAGTACAATCATTTGCTTGTTCATTTTGTGAGCAGCTTACAAATTATTCTGTTAGAGAAAAGCTAAATGGGGTGAGCAGTATTTTATATTTTAAATGTACAAAGTGTAGGCATGAAATTGAATTTAAGACATGCACCGAGAATGTCAACCTGCGATTGCAGTTAGCGATGAACAGCATTGGCTGTCATCAAGAGAAAACCAAGAGATTTCTTGGGAATATGGACATGCCTCCCCCTGTAAGTGCTCCTATTGTATCTAAATACAAGGAGAGAATTCATTCTGCTACTAATGAAGTAGCAAAACAGTGCATGTCTCAGGCTGCATTGGAATTGAAAGAAGCCCAGGGTACAGATGTTACTGTTTCCTGTGATGGGACCTGGCAACGGCGCGGCTTTGTTTCGAAGAATGGAGTAGCTACTGTTTTGTCAGTAAATTCTAATAAAGGGCCCTCTAAAGTAGTTGATACTCATGTGAGTAGCAATTACTGTGATAAATGTGCCAAGGCCAAGAAAAGATTTCCTGATATTTCTGATTATCAGGAGTGGTTTGTAAACCACATGGATGCCGGTGAATGTGATTCTAATCACCAAGGTACATCTGGTCAGATGGAACCAAAAGGCATATTAAAAATCTTTCGCCGTTCTCAACAAAAGTATAATCTCACTTATACTGGCTATTTAGGGGATGGGGATTCTAAAAGTTTTAAAAATGTAGCTGAAGCTAATCCTCCAGTTTATGAAGGAGTTACTATATCAAAATTAGAATGTTGCGGTCATGTCCAGAAGCGAATGGGGAAACGCTTGCTAGATAAAGTTAATGAAAATAAAGGTAAATTATTTGTGGATAATGGTAAAAGTTATAAAGGAATAGGTGGGGCAGGCAGATTAACTAAATCTGCTATAAAACGCATTCAAGGACATTATGGTGCAGCAATTAGAAAAAATTCAGGGGACATGGGTAAAATGAAAAAAAGTATTTGGGCAATATTTCATCACCGTGAGGGTAAACATAGCGATTGCGGTAGTTGGTGTCCCAAAGATAAAGATTTGATAACTGCGAATAAGAATGTTCTTCCTTCCTTTGTTATAAATATTATTATGCCAGTATTTAAGGAGCTTTCATCTGATGCTCTTTTAGCAAAATGCGTTCACGGGGGGACTCAAAACGCAAATGAAGCATTCCATAATTTAATTTGGTATCGCTGTCCGAAGACCTCATTTGTTGGGAGAAAGAGACTAGAAATAGCTGTAGATGATGCCACCATAGTTTATAACAATGGTGAATTAAAAAGGGGGGACATTTTTAAAAATTTAGGTTTAAATTTTGGAAAATATTGTTTTCAGACATTTTCTAAAATCGATAAAAAGCGTGTATCATCCTCGCTTATTCAAAATTTAGATAAAAGTAAAGCTAAAAGGGCTAAAAAGTCTATATTATCTAGTAAGGAATTGGATCAGGAAGAGTTTTATGTTGCAGGAGGGTTTTAATCTTTGTAAATTTCCCTAAAAATTGTAAATTTGTAAGTTTTCTTTAATTTTCTCAAAATCTCATTTTTCATTAAAAAAATTCACATCAAACCCTATAACTTCTAAATTACTAAATGAATTACTGCATAAATTGGCAGGCATTTTCTTTGCATACTTGTTGTGCTAGTGTAGTAATTTTAATTAGATTGTTTTACAAGTATAAGAAATATTCAGGAAAATGTTAACCCATACCCCAAGATTTTTTCATCGAAGAACATGGATATCTATAAAATTCAGGTAAATTACATTTTTTACTTTACTACAAATATTTTAGTAAACTATTACAACACCATTATGAATTACAACATATCAATTTTGTAGGGTTCTAGGTCTATCTCTTCTTGAGATATCAAAGCCCACAATTTGGTCATTTTTATATATTTTCGCAAAGATTTGCCCTATAATTGATGAAAATCATTATTTTTTACTAACCTGGATTTTTTATATATTTTTTTAATTGATCTATAAGATGATTACTAACAACTGAAACAAAAAAAATGGTCAAATTCCCTTATTTCAATTTTGGTGTTTAACCTGCCCTTAAAAAAAATGAGAGGAAAAGGCGGCCTCCTTGTTCCTTGTTAGATACGCATTAAGCTTTCAGGTCATTCTGTTTGCCTTTACTTTCTTCAACACCTTTTCCCACTCCCACAAAGCCCTCTTCCAACCACACGATGGAAATGCCCTGATCTAACTACACGATCAAAAGGCCCCCAAGTAACCCCACGATGAAAAATCCCTCATCTAACCACACGATGAAAAAGCCCTAATCTAACCACACGATGAAAAAGCCCTAATCTAACCACACGATGAAAAAGCCCTAATCTAACCACACGATGAAAAAGCCCTGATCTAACCACACGAACACAAAGCCCCTCACTAATCCCTCATTCATACGCCAACTCTCTAACCAAACATTCACTAAAACTACTCCCCTCCACCTCTCCACAATTCTCCTGGTACATACTAGACATCCCTTTCTCCACAGAAATTCCACATCGCCGTCTTTCTTTCTATCTCATCATATTATTTTCATCCCTCCACACTTTCTCTCGTTCCAGCTAGTCGACCCTCCTCTCCACTCCTTCCCCGCCCCCTCCCCCCCCGGCATGTACACTCACCCTTGACTCACGCGTTGCTCTAATGCATTTATTTCACCTGCCCTACCCCGCCCGCCTCCTACCCCCCCCCCCCCACATCTTCCCTTATCTTACCTTTATGCGCCGACCGTGCCATCCCCTATTCGCACTTTCTCTCATCACTCCGTTTCTTTTATACCATCTTTGTCTGTTACATAAGGAAAGAGAATAAAAATCAGAAGGTATAAGAGTCTTTCACACGAACTTTCCAATTCAAACGTTGCGTCTCCATACGTAAGCGCCACGCTGATAATGTTCTACTTAAAATGTTGTAGCGTACTTTAAAATCCTTTATATTTAACTTCGCATTTGTTCAAGTGTTGAAGGCGAACGCGTCCAGACTGCTGAATAACCAATTTCTCGTCATTCTATCGAGCTAAAACTTGGCACATAGACTTGTTGCCCCCCCCCCCCCCAAATATCAGATGCCCCTGATTTCACGAAAAAAAAATATTTCCAGATAACTGCGCTAAATGAGGTTCTTAAAAACATCGCAAGTGCGTCTGGTGCGCAATATTTTCTTTTGTATTACATAAATAGTTGGTGTAAAAAAATCTGCGGAGTAAAAGCGGTGGAATATTAAAATTATAATATAGTTCAGGGATGTGAAAAAAAATATGCGGTTGCGAACCTGTGGGGGTGTGGGGGGGGGGGTGGGGTGGGGGGCACTAATTGGGATTCTTTTCAAGTGCTTTACTTGAATGCATGTTTTGTCAAATGTTTAGCGCCCCCCCCCCCCCCGCAATAGTTCAATATTACATCCTAAAAGGATTTATACTAACCACTTTGTTTTAGGTTTTTTTAATGACAGGTTAGCTCAAGTTTACATGATAAGAACGGCACGAGGGGGGGGGGGGCAAGTAGAATTTGGGGATGAGTGTATTTTAACCGCTTCGACTCCAGGAAATGACATCCACAGACTTAGGTTTATTTGTGGGGTAGTTTAATTTCCTCACATTTATACGTTTACAGAGCCTGGCGTCACAAACGGGTTCTAGTAATCTTTTGTGAAAACCCCTTATGCCTTTCCCCCCCCCCCGGACCCCCGGGGGTCAGGTATCTTTAAAACAGTCTCCCCCAGCACAGGTCTTAGTCATAACTGTTTTGTGCGGGGTGCGTAACTCATCCGTGCATCAATCAGGCCTCCTTCGGGGACCGCTCACGGCTCTCGTGCAGTGAAGAACGCAGCTTGTAAAACTCACCGCTTGTTATTGCCGACCGTGATCTCTTAAACATTCTACTTTATTTTTTTACCTGGACGAGCGTATTTTAGAACTCTCCCCCCAAATCCACTGTGAGTCACTGTTTCTGCGTATCACCTTTTTTTTTTATAAATCAGATGCTTCATTGATACTTGCAGTATAGAAGTGTTAGCTCAAGTAGACATCTAATATAAAGCAAATCGATATATATTCTAAACTCCTAAACATACGGATCGCCCAACTGTGCCACAAAGTTGTTCTTCTAATATATCAGTTGATAAACAATTGATTATTTATATCGGCACTAGTGTGTAAAATAATTTTCTTGTAATTTATCAAATTTTCAAGACAAACCTACTCGTTTCTGAAACTTTGCTCAAAGACATTTAAAATAGAACCAAGTTTTACGGAAGAAATCTTTGCATCAGTTACGTAGCAGTGTTTCGAGATTTTGACTCCACAAATCAATTTTAAACACTAACAATGGTAAGTAGTTCTTTTCATAGTTCTTTTATTTAGACGTGAGATTTTATATTCACGGTTTTGTATATTGGCATATTTATATACACGCGGTTTCATAGAGACATGTCTTATGAACAGGGTTTCATAAAGACGTATTTTGCGCATGGTTTAAAATGAGACATGGTTTTCATACAAGTTTTTTTTTGTAGAGACAGGTCATGTACACGCTAAAAGTACAAGGTTGTGTTATATAGAACTAGATTTTAATTAAAAATTGTTTTAAAAGTTGTTGATTTACCATCTAGTAAACAGAAAAAGGGGACTAATCCCTCCATTTTAGCTTTTCCTTTTGAAGTCACCGGCCCCCTCAGCCCCCCCCCCCCCCCCAAGACGCAGCATAATATTGCATTGTTTAAATACGATAACTTGACTTGTTGGTTAACTTACGTCAAATAGCATCAGGTCGGCAATGGTACAGATAGGGAATCGACGGATTTCAATATTTTCTTCTCTATAAGCACTATCAGTTAATATCTGGCACTATCAGACACTATCAGGCACTGTCAGGCACTATCAAGCACTATCAGGCACTATCAGACACTATCAGGCACTGTCAGGCTCTATCAGGCATTATCAGCAATATGGAATAAAATAAAAAAAACACATGTTTAAGCCTAAACCCATGGAACATTCATATTATATTTTCTTATATGCTTCCAAGCTTGTTGCATTCTCAAACAAAAGGAAACCAAAAATGCTGGAACCTAAATTAATTTTTTTCAAAATGAAAATCCCTTAATGCATGGCCGAGTCTGGAGACGTCGATATTTTTTCCAAGTAGATACTTGCACTTTGCAGTAAAACATTTTTAAAGAATATTTATTTTAACAAAAAATGTTTAGTTCCTTTCTTCTTCCCTATTTCATAAATAAATTGTTTAGTGCCCCACACTTCCTTATTTTATAAAAAAAAACATGGACGCACAACTCCAAAATCCTACCTCGCACAGGGCAACGAATGCGACCTCCCATGTAACAAAACCTTGACATGAAAGGGAGATGATTTTATTTCCAAACATTCAATAAAAGCAATCATTACGCAACTCAGCTGTAAAGTATGTGAACGATCGTTAGTGATCCTGTGTTGTGTCCCTTTGACCGTAGAATGCTATCAGAAAAGTCCCCCCACTTCAACACGACAGAAGCAGTCGAATTTAAATCAACGATGTCTGAAATTTACGATCTACTCTTTTGGAGGTCCATGGGCCCCATTTTTGAGAACCCAAGATCATAAGTGTCAATGTAAGCTAAATCCGGATCTAAATCATCTCATCTGCTCCAGCAACCGGAAACCCTGCCCTTATCGTGGGTATCTTGGGACGTCTGGGTAATTTGGATGGTAAACAAACGTAAGATCCCAGGTAGGGATACAGTCACGTGACAAAGCAGGGATACCATCAGATTAAACAAATGGTACGACTTTCATCTGGAGGCTTAGGTTAAATACAGATATAGGCAAAATTTTATTTCTGACACTTGAACTCCAGGGTATTGGCAGCAGCGTAGTCGATTCCATATGTTTGACTACGAACCCACTTATCGTTAATTTGCCCGCATCGATACTGGTACATCACAGTATATCAATCCATATACATTTCACTTACATTTGGAGAAACGATGACGACTGTGGCATTAAAAGAAATATCCAATTACGGTGTTCCGACTATGATTACAAACTTTACAACACTTGGTTGCTCTGTGTTTTGAAGGCATGTGAAAGTTACGACCAAAAGTACTCATCAAAGGGTTTGATGGCATGTAGAAATGATGGCAAAGTTACATGTCAATAGGTTTGATAGCGTACAGTAGAAATGAAGGCTGAGTTACACGCCTTTGTTAGAAATAAATGGGTTTCTCCAAAAGTTTTATTCCATTTTAAATAAATATGTCAAATAGATGTGTGTGTGGGGGGGGGGGGGGGAAATCTCGGTCCATGAACCCCATCCCAGCGGGGTGATACAAAGAAAATGAATCAAGCTATTTCACGAATCATCCCTTCCAGCAGACAGTAAAATATCTACTTTACAAGATTTGATATGTTTTACAGTTTATATTTTACAGTTTATATTTTACAGTTTATATTTTACAGTTTATATTTTACAGTTTATATTTTACTCTTGTAAAATATAAGAGTTTTGGTGATGTTTTATTTACACATGTTTATGAATTATAACTGACTTTTATGACAGACAAACCTAGGAACTTTTTTTTTTTTCATTTCCAATTTATTTAATATATTTACTAGCTGTAATGATGAGTCAGACTGAAAGAGATTGTAATGCTGTTTCATAACCGATTTCTTATACGATATTTTGTCTTGGAAACTCCTCGTGAGCAAATAAAGACCCGATATTCTTCTTTCGCCTTTTCGTCCTCGAGGAACAGCAGCCGATCTTCGTCGACGTCTGTCCCGACATGCACATATAAAATAAAAAATTAAGCTAATTAAACAACTAAATTTTAAATACAAAATAGGTAAGCGTTCAAAGTCCAGACTTCAAATCAATTCTTAAATAGATAATAGTTCAAAATATTACCCATATTTATGGCTATCCCCTATCCAAAAAAATTCTTAGTTACTAATCAAGTATTCTTGTATAATGCAGGGTCAGAATCTATGTAAACATCAGACACTAACCGATAAACTTTATTTAGACCGAATCAAGAGGACTAACGTCTATTCAAATGTCTTTTTGATGTGCTGCTGGTATAAGCCAACCTGATACTTACCTGGACGGACAAATAGAACTGACCACACTTTATTTGGTGCTGGATGAGTCTAAGTTGAGAATCTGTCCATACATGTCGGAACCTTGAGTTTAAACACTCTTACATACGTGCAGACTTACCAACACCTGAACACTCCAAATCACACATTTAAACAAGACAAACTCACAGACTATACACTCAATCACATGCATACAGACACAGAGCCAGGCAGACACACTTAAACGGTCAAAGACATACAGATGCAGTTACACACGTAGAGACACTTAATACACACTCAAGCAATCACACTTACACCGACAGAATGTTCACACAGACACAATCACACACACACACATTTACACCGACACAATATTCCTCAGGCACTCAAAACGACACTGAAACACTCACACAGACACAGTGACACACACACACACACATTTACACGGACACACTTACACAGACGAGACAGTCAAACATACTAATTCACACAGAAACACTCACACAGACACACGCACAGGCACTCGCACATACACATTCATAACAGACACTCACACAGACTTACACACACAGCCACACTGACACAGATACACCCACACAGACAAATTCACACAAGCATATACACTTAAAAAGACACACGCGCACACACAGATACACTCACCCAGTCACACTTGCACCGACACACTCACAGAGATGCTTTCTGTGTAGAGCGTTTTTTTTTTGGACAGGTGAACTTCTAGGATGCAAATAAATCAGTTACCTGCACCTCTCCTTGAATTAAGTATAGGGCATTTTGACATTGAAAATACCTTCAAAGGTAAAATTTACGTTGAGTGTCTTGTATGTGCGTGTGTGTGTGCGTGAGTACGTGTACGGTGTTTACGCTGCACGTTGACGAAGATATGTGTTTTCTCCCTGGTCGAGGTCACGGGGCACTCACGCTGCTCTTAAGATATCGTCCGATGTACGCACGAGATTTTAAACAGATGCTACTAACATGTATTTTGTGGGACTTATGTGTTCTCACCGTTGGAGCATGTTGCACACAAATATCCAAATATGTTTATTTTATCTTCATTTCACGGTGTTCTCAGCAATTGCATTGTGACCCTTGTCACTACTTAGTTAATCATGTCATAGTGACCACGGTCATGTTATAGTGAGCGCTGTCGTGTCTTTAGTGACCCCTTTAATGATATAATGGCTCATGTTATTGCATTGTGACCCAGGTCAATACTTAGTGAACCCTGTTATTACATAGCGGGCCATGTCATGTCATATTGATCCATGTCATTAAAAAGTGAACCTATATCATTACATAATGATGCCTTCCATGAAATAGTGACCCACGCATATTTTGTTATTTTTGTATCTCAAATCTCATCTTAGCCTAAGATTCCAAATCTCATCTTAGCCTAAGATTCCAAATCTCATCTTAGCCTAAGATTCCAAATCTCATCTTAGCCTAAGATTCCAAATCTCATCTTAGCCTAAGATTCCAAATCTCATCTTAGCCTAAGATTCCAAATCGCATCTTAGCCTAAGATTCCAAATCTCATCTTAGCCTAAGATTCCGAAATCACGGTTTATTAGAATGAGAAGTAAACAAATGCACTTTGAGATATACCAAGTCAGTATAGGCCAGTCTGTCAGCCAGTAAGTAAGACAGTCAGTTAGCAAGTCAGTTAGAAAGTCAGTCAGCAAGTCAGTCAGTAAGTCAGTAAGTCAACCAGTCATTCAGCAAGTCAGTCAGCAAGTCAGTAAGTCAACTAATCAGTCAGCAAGTCTGTCAGCAAGTCAGACAGCAAGTCAGTCAGTAAGTCAATCAGTCAGCAGGTCAGTAAGCCAACCAGTCAGTCAGACTGGTATGTTCAAAGCCGTAAGAATGTAATGTAAGAACACCTCCAACCAGAGAGCTGATATCATGATATCTCTGTCGTCCAGACGTCCATTAACCTGACAGGACGTTGGGCTGTCTCTGTCGTCCATACGTCCATTAACCTGACAGGAAGTTGGGCTGTTTCTATCACCCAGACGTACATTAACCTGACAGGAAGTTGGGCTGTTTCTATCGTCCAGACGTCCATTAACCTGACAGGAAGTTGGGCTGTCTCTGTCGTCCAGACGTCCATTAACTTTACCTGCGTTGCTCCTTACTACTAGTTTGAGCCTGCAAGTAGCGCCATCACTACAAATAGCACCGCTGTTGCTTGTATACCATGCATGATTTGGAGGTGGTGCGGTAGGGCGTGTCAGGAGAGCGTCGATTGGTCTCAGTGTCGATAGCGTATATGTCACTGAAATGTTTCACATTTTTAGCACTTCAAAGTCGTGCCCTTAAAAACGTTCAATCCGATTTTTGGGAGAATAAAATGAATGAAAAAAAAATGGTTCCAATGACGGTTCCAGGTGTGATTGTAACAGGTTCTAGGTATGATTGTAACAGGTTCTAGGTATGATTGTAGCAAATTCTATGTGTGATTGTAGCAAATTCTATGTTTGATTGTAACATATTCTGGGTATGATTGTAGCACATTCTAGGTGTGATTCTAACAGGTTCTAGGTATGATTGTAGCAGATTCTAGGTGTGATTCTAACAGGTTCTAGGTATGATTGTAATATATTCTAGGTATGATTGTAATATATTATAGGTATGATTTAATATATTCTAGGTATCATTGTAACATATTCTAGGTATGATTTTAACAAATTCTATGTATGATTATAACATATTCTAGGTAAGATTGAAACATATTTAAGTATGATTGTAACATATTTTAGGTATGATTATAACATATTCTAGGTATAATTGTAACACATTCCTATGGGTATGATTGTAACATATTCTAGATATGATTGTAACATATTCTAGGTATGATTGTAACAGATTCTAGGTATGATTGTATCAGATTCATGTTATGATAGAGACAATGAAAAGGTAGTCAGGGTAAGTGATGCAAACCAGCTGACCAATAAGAACAGTGGAAAAGTCAAGCTGACGCGCATGTCATTCCAAAGTTCACGGTCGTGATCCCAGCACGCGCAGCTGCAAGGTCATTGACTAGTCAGCCCCAATATTCCGTCTAGATATGAGCTGTAGCCTACTTTTATGTGGGCTCAAGTTCGTGGGGATAATCATAGTAACGAAGGCAGAGGTGGAATAAATGAGAGTATCGACTTGGAGTGGACAGGGATATGACGTAGTTATTTTCAGGAATATGTAGAAATTACTCTAAGGAAGATTACATTGCTACGTTAAGGAAGAGAACATAGGTATCTTAAGGAAGATGACGTAGATACGTCCAGGAAGATGACTTAGTAACGCCCAGGAAGATGACCTAGTTACGTCCAGGAAAATGAAACGACGCAGTTACGTCCAGGAAGATGACCTAGTTACGTTCATTGTCAAACCACGAAGAAATCATTGAAGTGATCACTAGAAAAGTACTCGTGTCAGATGCTAACCATTAATTATGGTCATCTAGCTTCCCCCCACGCTTTTAGAAATAAGGGCTGGATGCGACCAGAAACTAAATCAGTTGACGTACAGTATGAGACATAATCAGGCACAACTGCATTTTGATTACCTGACGTGATGCAAGGAATCAAAGCAGATGCTTGAGTAAATGTTAAACGCTTGCTAAACTTTTCTCCCTAATGACCATAGATATCAAGTCAATATTTGAAAGAAAAAGAAAACGTTTTGAAAACAGTATTCGGGATATGTGTGTTAACCATGCAGTGTCACGTGAAATAATAGTTGCAAGGGGAAGTTGTGTCACTAAACCAACAAACATATGAGAATTGGAAATATTGAAGAAACAAATAAAGATTCAGTTTTTATCTTTTCTGATTTTTAATTATTTTGTTTGTTTATTATCAGGCTATAGCTTTTCCCCAGTACTCTCTACCTCACCCCTTTAAATTGGCACACAGACATCAGCTCCTGTCAGTTACCTTGAGACATCACAGATGTAATGCATTTACCTGATTGTTATTTTACCTTCTGTACCCACCTACGCCCCCTCCTCACCTTATTATCTAAATTCACATAAGTTATTTTCTTTCACTTTTTACTACTACCCGGTTCCCGGCTGATCACGTGACGCCCTTGGGCCTGAAAGCTACAAACTACGTAACGCGTGCAATTTCAGGGAATGCAGTGGCGAATCACGTGTGAAAAAGTGACTTTGGGTGAAACTTTACTTGAGCAATTATATAATCTCATAACATTTTTTTTTTGTTTACTGACATGATTGACATGAACCTTTTGCGAAATGATACACTAACGGGGAGTGGGGGTACCAATTGTGCCACCCTCACCCCTCCACTGAATCCATAAGTATTTCATAATACAAAACATATGCCGTTTTTGTCGACCTCAATAATCCCAACCGATTTATAAAACTACAACACCAGTCCCAACTGAATGAATCAAAAGCCTTGGCAATATAAGGCTTGACCGAATCCATTACAGCCACCATGTGTAACTGTAATTATGTATTTATATTCGGTTTATCTACTTACTTAGGACATAGCATCACTACCCACCTCCACCCACTGGCGTAGCTAGAGTGTTTGGCGCCCGGGGACAAGATTCGCGCCCGGGGACAAGTTTCATTTTAAAGCGCCCTCTTTTCCTTTTTTCAACTCTCAAACCCATTATTTTCATCAATAAAATATACTAAAGCACATTTTGGCGCCCCTAACTAGCTGTCGCCCGGGTACATCTGTACCCCCCTGCACCCCCTACGCTACGCTTCTGCCTCCACCCCCGAATTATTTCCATGACTTGGGTATGTGACTTACTTATTTAACACAATATACTACCGTTATTTGTTTAACACTGTATACTAGACTTATTTGTTTAACACTGTATACTAGACATATTTGTTTAACACTGTATACTAGACTTATTTGTTTAACACTGTATTATATATACCGTTACTTGTTTAACACTGTAGACTACCTTTTCTTGCTTAACACTATAGACTACCGCTACTTGTTTAACTACTGTAGACAAAAGTTACTTGTTTTAACACTATACGTTACAGTTACCGTGCTTACAAGTGCTAAGTTTAAGTTGGTTCCCATGCCTATTTTCGGTTTGGGGAGGGTGGTGGGGGTCGGGGAGAGGGGGATTGACTGGAAACAATGTTCTTTCCTTTCCAACAGACACCATTGACAAAAGATTGCTATCTATCACCTAGGCACGAGCCTGATAGAACTCTGGCCTTGATATACGCGAGTCTCACCTTTGCGTGGTCTCATTTTTCTCCATCTTCATTCCCACACGGATGGTATTACCTTGTCCTCCCTACTTCGCTCTACCCTTCTTTTTTTTTATTTAAACAAATTGTTTCGCTGTGAACCAAAGACACCGTCTCCATCTTTACTCTTACGCAGCCCGGCACAACCCAGAATGCAAGGCGGGCCATACTACTCAATGAAAAACTTGTGCGGGCCGAAAGATAATAAGACATGTGGGAAAGCTATTAAGAAAACAATAATAATAAAGAATATTTCGTTACTTCGCGGGCCGTATGTTGTGCATCAAAATAAATGTTACAACATTTTATTCTAACTGGAGCCTGTAGAGTAGAGATTTTTAATTTAAAAAAAAAGAAAGAATTTCAGCTTAGTTTATTAATAAGCTAAGGTTTAACCGGTTACAGTTTGTTACAACGGGTCCGGCTACTTTGAGAAAATACCCGGCGGGTCCAAGTGTTAATGAGTTAATGTCTCTTTTTCTATACTATGCTACGAAATAGTGAGAGTGCACTGGCCCCGTCAACCATTTGTGTCCAGAAATAGGCGACTGATAGGAAGAGGCAGTTGCCGGATCCTGGAATAGAGATGAGGTGGTAGGAAAGCCCGCCAACAAGGAAGCACTGCCGTTCGTTTTATAGCAAAGACTTCCGAAACGACACCTTCCTGTATCTGGCTATGCAAAAGACTCACATGCGCGCGCACATGCTCCGAGTGAATGGACGGCCCATGCCCCAGTTCTGTGTGGTGTTCAACCCCAGAGCAAAAATGGGGAAAGAACACTGACTTAAAAAAAATAATTCCTTTCTAAAGAAAAAAAACAACAACAATGAACCCATTTACAGAAGTTCAGATGTTACGCATGAAGCTCACTGCGTGACAGGCTTTTTCACTCAGTACTATTCATTAAAAATCATGTGGATTTTAAAAAAAAAAAAACATTTTTTTTGGGAGGGGGAGAGGGGTTTTTAAAGAGAACGCAAAAATTAAAAATATATAATATGAGAGATCCTTAACAAGTTTTCTGCTTCAAACCTTTTTGTTTGGTGTTCTTTCTATCTCTAAACACGTTACTGCAGTTGATCTTCAAAATCTAAGTCGTGGGATCTAGAATGACGAGAATAAACAGTTTCAGGTGCTCAGGCAGATATGGTAGTCAATTGTTTAAAATGAGAAAAACCCATCTAAAAATGACACCACGAATGTCATTTAGTCTTGCTTCCGAGGCTGTTTGAAAAGACATGTGTTGTATTTTTTTGTTGGTATTCTATTCATTTAGTCGTGAAAAAGTCGGATATGGATAGAGGCATTGGAAGGTCGGTCTGGATGACCAGGTACGCTGACACAATGGAGACGTTCTACACTTACCTAACACTTATTGCAAGGGCGCGAACTCGAATGAGGATACTCAACATCAGTGTTTCTTTCAGAAATTTTCCCCCGAGGGGGGCACTTTTGACGCTCGGGGGGGGGGGGGGCAGTGCCAGTTTTTCAGTGGCCAGAGGCGTAGATAAGGGGTTACAGATGGGACATATGTCCACGGACGCCAGACTAGCGGGGGCAACTAATGGGCTATAGTGTTAATGGATGAAAATAATAGGTTTTAGAGTTTAGCCAGGGGGGGGGGGTGTAAAAATGAATCTTGTCCACTGTCATCAAAGACTCACGTCAGTGACGTAGAAGTTGGGGGGGGGGGGCGAACATTTGGTCTTCCCAGGTGTCATTTTTTCTTTAGATAGAGCGGCGGGATTTTCGGACATCTGCAGAGTTTCTATCGAGAAAGGTAGCGTTGCAAAAAAGTTAACCCACCTAGGGTGGCGCTAACACTAGGCAAACCGCTGGGCAGTGCATATATCACCACCAAATTTGGCTGTCATGGCAAGTAATTTTTATCGGGAAGTAGGGCAGCAGAAAATGTGTGATTGTTTAACAATCAAAAGGTGCATTTTGGAGTATACATGATTCGAATGTTTTGATAAGACTTTCATTTGATCGGGGAGGCATTATGGCGACCAGTACCAGACACAAACTAAATTCATTTTGGTTGTGGTGTGCCGAAGAAAATAATTTGACACAAGATTAGATTCAACCCGTTAGTCACATTGATCGACGTCAAGGAAAAAAAAAAAGGGGGGAGGGGTATCAGAAATTGAGGAATCCGAAGAATTTGAGAAAAAGTGGGGGCAGGGGTCACCTTAATTTAAAAATAATAAATTCAAAATGCAGTGATGCATTGTGGTGCAAATTTTTCTTCTTCTGTCTATTAAGGGCCCACGATCAATTTATTGATCATTATGGCTCCTATGAATGTAGATGGGATTTGCAATGTTTATGTGCCTGGTGTTGATGCGGATATTTCACTGGTAACAAGAGTTACCTAGTGAGGGTATCATGCACTGTATTCAACGTATCTTTAAGACAATGTGTGAAGGAGCATTTCAAACGTTCATATATTTACTGTTAGATGTCTCGTAGAAAATGCTAAGAATACATCTACATACACCAACTATATGTGGACTATAAATCAGGTTATGATAGCATAGACAGGAAATACATGAACGATGCTGTGCTGGAACTTGGAGTCCTTAACAAACTTACCCGACTCATACATATGACGATTGATAACTACAAAAGTAGAATCAAAGTACAGTGGGAGTACTTGAGGGAGTTCCCAATCAATCTGGGCCTCAGACAAGGAAATCCGTGTATCATTTTCAACATCACTTTAGAAAAAAGCATTAGAAACATACGTGTGAGCATCTGAGAGGTGGTACAGAACAACCATAAGGAACTTTATAAAGCCAGCCACTGCAATACCTGGCCTACACAGACGATATAGCGCTATTTGGTAGAAACAGCATTGATGATATAATTAAAACTTTCAGGGAACTTGAAGATGTGACGGTCAAAGCTGGTCTTGATGTAAATAAAGCCAAGGTAATATTTATGATAATGTCAGGAAATACGCACTGATGACTTCATCAAAATGAACATCTACGCCTTTGAGAGGGTAGCTACTTTCAAATATCTAGGGGTGACTATAAATAAGCAAGAGGAAATAAAATCGGATGTACAAGAAAGAATAACAGCATGAAACCGTTCTTATTTCAATTTACAAAAGCTACTTCAAAGCAAAAATCTCGATAATTGAACAAAGAAGGAAGTATACACCACTGTCACAAGACCAGTAGTGAGACTTGGTTCCTACCAGAAAAGCAGAGAACCTGCTAAATATATGACCCGATGATAGACAATTTTGTTTTGGGAATCCGTACAAACTAAGAGCTATATCAATTGTACAAATACCCATCCATAGTCACAAAAATATAAAAAAAAGGCAGACTGCCCTAGGCAGGACACATTGAAAGGATGCCGGATTCTGGAGCAACAAAAACTATCTACAGGCAGAAACCTAGGGGCAGACGGCTCACCGGTCGACCAAGACTGAGATGGATTGACGATGTAGAGAAGGGCTTACAAAGGTTGGGGTTCGCACATGGAGGTAAAAAGCGATGGATCGATCCCAATGGAAGAATGGGGTGGAGCAGGCCAGGGCCCTAAATGGGATGAAGCGCCACTGATGTAAACATTTCAGGCATTTGGGTTGGAAGCGCTAGAAATAACGATAATAACAGGACATAACTAACTCTTCCACCAGCACAATATTAAATAAATTCAGTCCAATTGGGATCCCTTAGGGTATGTTTTTTATCGAGAGATACTCCTTAGCTTAGACTCGCCCCTTAAAACTTTATAGGCCCCGGAAATTTTTTGATAAATTCAAAATGCAAGAATGCATTTTTTTAAAAAAATACCGTAGTTAAATTTAGTTTCGCATCATTAAACACTTAACTGCAGAGCAACGGGAGAGATGCTAGTTAAGATTTTATGTGTCATTTGACATAAGAGCCATTGTACAAGCGACGTCTCTGCTTGACTAAGTGTGGTATGCAAAAATTTTTTTTAAATTGAAAAGTAATGTATTTTTAAAGTTATTATTTTAAAATATTTTTGGGATCAACTACATAAAAATAATGAATTTACTACAAAATATTTGTAAAATTAAGAAAAAAGACTTCCTTCCAAAAAAGGTATCCATCCCAAAAAAGAAATGCTAAAATAGTTTTACATTTTGAACGAAAAAGAAAAACCAAAAACATACGTTTATTTCAAAATATTTCCAAGTTTCACCAAAGTCAAAAAGAGAAAAAGCTTTTCTGTACAAAAGGCTATAGAATATATCTTTATGGGTTTTCAAAATTGGTATTTATTTATAAATCATATGTAACCGATATAATTGTTTAGAAGTCAAGAATTGTTTACAAAAGACTCAAATATTTATTAATGTGTGATTTTTTTTTCGTATACATTATTAAAGTTCCAATTCTCAAAATTGAGTTGATTTAAATGTTAATTAAGAAATTTAGACTACTATAATTTGCTTCAGATCATTACATTTTGCCTCTTTGATATTATACTTGAAAACAATTTTTTTACCAATTCCATTTAATTTTTTTTAACTACTACCAAAAATGGCATTTACAAGATAATCGAAATACTCAAAAAAAATTATTCGTTGTTTAAATATATATTATATTCTTTCTACTGGATTATCATCTTAAAATATATTTTTTTAATAGTTCAAACAGCTGGGGAAGATTGTTTATTATTATTATATTAACAGAGAAAAGTCATTGGGTATTTAATAAATAAAGACTTTTTAAAAAAATCATTTTACTCTGTTCCCGAAACTGTGTTAAAAAATTAGAAACACTCGATTTAATAATTATGATGAAATGTCCACTATTTGTATGTAACCGCTAAATTCCTAATTTTTTGTTTTAAAATTATTATTATTATTATTTTTAAATTTTCATTTTATCTATGTCAGCATACATCTATGGAATCTACTACATTAAAATATTTGCTAAAAATGATTTTTTAAAGCATGATGCTATTATACAATATAATTTAAAAACAGATTGCACATGTTTATTTCTTAGCAAGAACTATATTTAAAAAGTCTTTCAACTTTTGCAGCTGCAAAATGTAATTAAATAAAAGATACCGATATTTGCGAATCAGAAAAAGTAAGATTTAGCTTATGATCAGGAGCGGCCAATTTTCAAAACAATACCATATTTATAATCGATTTCTGCGAGCCTGTAACAAGATTAACCTGAACGATATGGATCATCAATATATATCGAACAAAGCGATATTTTATTTGTTCCAATAATTGTAATCGATTAAAGGCACACATTTCAATAACTTGTAAAATTTTATAAAAATTAAATTTAGAGTAGTTTTTTTATTATTATTATTTTTTCTTACACATTTTCCCCCGGGGGGGCACTTGACTTGCTTCGGGGGGGGGGCAGTGCCCCCCCCCCCGGAGGTATGTCTGAAAGAAACACTGCTCAACATTTCAATGACCAAACCCCGCCCCACCCCAGCCCCCACCCATGTTCAATAGTTCACCACGATAATTGCCCCCGTCATAGCGTAATATCGTATTACCCAATGAACTCTGTTATTATCTTGTAACCATTTGTTATAGCCTGAGTGTTGACCTAATACAAAGCTCCGCCCCGAGCTGCTTTCGTGACAACAGAAACACGACTCAAACCTTCGCTCAAAGAGTAATCTAAGGAGGAGTTTAACAAATGGAAGTCTCAGTGCGTTTAAATCTGAAAGAACAGCACATGGCGAAAGTGTGCCACTCTCACGTGATTAGAGTTTGCCACTCTCGACGACCGATGCAATTTACATGCAATAGACGAGATGGTTGGGAACAAGGTGCACGGACGACAGGGTGCAATAAATATTCACCGCAGACGAGGAAAAAATCGCCCCACAAACACACAGAGACGGTTAGGAAAGCATTAACGTCCGCTAATCGGTCTCTGAGTGTCGGGTGTATGTGTGTGTGTGTCGGGTTAGTGTGTGTGTGTGTGTCGGGTTAGTATGTATGTGTGTGTCGGGTGTGTGTGTGTGTGTCGGGTGTGTGTTTCGTGTGGGGGGTTGCGGCACGTTGATTTGAAGAATTCAATTTATCCCATGTGTACTCTTAAATATAGACGCAATCTTCATGTTGCATTGACGCAATCTTCATGTTGCACTGACGCAATCTTCATGTTGCACTGACGCAATCTTCATGTTACACTGACGCAATCTTCATGTTGCACTGACGCAATCTTCATGTTGCACTGACGCAATCTTCATGTTGCACTGACGCAATCTTCATGTTGCACTGACGCAATCTTCATGTTGCACTGACGCAATCTTCTTGTTGCATTGACGCATTCTGGGAAGCTCGTCGGATATTATCGAACATTAACAGTGATGATCATTGAGTATTTTTATAGCGTCTGTATCCATGCTATTTTGGCAGGCTCACAGCGCTCTGATGCCCTAAAATCTAGTTAAAGAAAAAAAGTATTTAAATGTTTCTTAAATGTCTTTAAATCACTTTCAATTTCCCTCAATGATTGAGGCAAACTGTTCCATAATTTAGGCAAAATAGCTTCAAAAGTGCGACTTCTTTCTGTGTTGTTAGTAGGGATTGTGTTGAAGAGCGCAGATTCTGTATGGATACATGTTTAGAAATCAATTTTTGAAATTATGATAGTGAAACATGATAAAAGTGATACATGTTTAATGAATGTAACAAAGGCCCGTGAAAATGTAGGATGTACCTCCCCTTCTACCCCGCCCCCGCATCCCCCCCCCGCATAAAAAAAACTAATTTCAAATTTCTCTTGTTGCATCCCTAAGTGATCTTACATATATTTTTTTTTACTCATGGCAGAGCTCTAAGGATTTAACTAAAAGGTATAAGTAGGACAATCCCCCTTACTCCAATATTGTGCTACTTAAATTGTAAGTCTTTGTCAAGGATATCACCAAAGACAAAATGAGCTGAAGATTCTACATGGCTTTATATCGTGTTAGCCTGTCTTCATATCGTGTTATCCAATGAAACCAATGTTTTGTGACCCTTGTGTTTTGACCTAATTTTGTTCACCACGAGCCATGGCATTCGATCTTACCCATCCCCCCCCCCTTTTTTTTGTGTTTTGTTTTGATGCTGACGTCAGCAATTAACTAGGCGACGCGGGGCTGACATTCCTCTTCTACCACTGACTCAATACATTTCTAAGTTGGCCATCGAGTCAATCAAAGGTAAAGTGGGTATTTAAAAAAATGGTTGCGTAACGCTTTCGCGAGCCCCAACGTTGCCGGTCAACACAGCATGACAATGTATGCGAACTGAAAAGATAATGAATACATTTGATATCGGTCGCTTGTGAAATGTTCAAACCTGTCCACCGGTCCGCCAACCTGGGATATTGGGTATCGCTTATCTAGAGTATAACTTGGCACAGTCAGCATTACTTTAATTTACTAGCATCCCCAAAGGAAAGACCTCGTACTAGTGGTAAAGCCAGGGTTAGTGCCCAACCCCTTTGCTACGCCAGCTCATGGTACTTGGTACTGTAAACATCGATTGTATGCTTCTTAAATTTTTGTATTCAATGCCAATATAAAGTCTCCTAAATTTTTGAATGAAAATGCCATTGAGTTTGACTGTATAAAGCAGGATGAATGTACAAGAAACTGAGATTTTCAGATGAGCATTCGTTTATTGTTGATGGAATTATTTATAAAATCACTTTATAAAAATATAAATGTAACAATAATATATGATTTACCAGAATGTACAGAAACATACGTTTTACCGTAAATGTGCCATGTTATTGTAAGGCTTACGGTGAGATGTTAGTTCGTACTGGGCCAACCTGAACAGATTTGGTGGGTACAGGCCAGGTGTGAATGCCCCAAGTGATTGCAACACATTCTCTGGGGGAAGGGTGCCGATGTTTTGGGAAAGGGGGGGGGGTGGGTCGATGTGTAGAAAAGTGAATATTTGTTTTAAAAAAATGGGAGGGGGAGAAAAAACTATTCGAAAATATAAAAACTACAATGGCTCTCAAAATTTTTTAAAATGTGGTCGCAGGAAGGGAAGCGATGAGAAGAGTGTATCAGTGCGTATGAGTGAATGTTTGACATAGATCAATAGTGAAAGAGACATGGGCGAGAGTGTGGCAGAAACAGAGAGGAAGATAGAAATAGAGAGAGAGAGTGATAAGAGATAGAGAGAGATAAGAGATAGAGAGAAAGAAAAAGAGAGAAAAAGAGAGAGAGAGAGAGAGGGAGAGAGAAAGTCTGGCAGACTGTCAGAGAGACGTAGAATGTAAAACATAAAAAAAATGAAAGATTAAGGAGAGAAATTGATTAGATCCATTCTGGTTATACTAAAAATTCTATAATATTCTAGAACTAAAAGAAAAAAAAGAGAAAGTATTCCTGTGTAACTACTATATGAATAGAATGTTGCCTTAAATTAGCACTTAATTCATAATTCATGGCCATTTGATTCATACATCATGGCCATTTGAATCATACTTCATGGCCATTCGATTTATTCTTCGTGTCCATTTGATCCATACTTCATGGACACTTGATTCATACTTCGTGTCCATTTGATCCATACTTCATGGACACTTGATTCATACTTCATGGCCATTTGATCCATACTTCATGACAATTTGATTTATACTTCATTGCCATTTGATTCATATGTCATTGTCATTTGATTCATATGTCATTGTAATTTGATTCATATGTCATGGCCATTTGATTCATACGTCATTGCCATTTGATTCATATGTCATTGCCATTTGATTCATATGTCATGGTCAATTAATTTATACTTCATTGCGATTTGATTTATATGTCATGGCCATTTGATAAAAGAAACACATATTAAACAGATTGTCGTAATTGCGGCTATCACACGGTAGTTTGTAATTAAGATAACATTTGATATCTTATAGACACACCAACTTTTTAAACAACATTAACTGAGAATGCTTAACACTATAAGTTCAAATTATAGGAGAAAACATATTTTACATTTAAAATATTTTGTTATATTGTAATTAAATTTTAAAAGTTTCTTTGTATGTAGTTACATTTCAAATATATCATTACGTTGTATTTACATTTCATATATATATAATTTTGTATTGTACTTAAAATAACGGTTAACGTATTTTCCCGTCTCAATGCACTGTAACAGAAAATATTTGGTTAAATACGAAGAGATATGTTTAAACTAGTGGCACACTACATTCACCATTTAAAGAAAACATGAAGTAAGTTAGTCAAGTTTGGAATTGCCATGTGCACATTTTAATCAGAAATGTAAGATCTGATTCCGGTTCCGCGAGCTAACATTTTAAGATTTACGTAAATGACACTAAAATTAATTGGATACAAGTAACATACGTCAAGCGTCTCTCATAAATACACTTTGGAATGCGAAAGTAATCCAGAAATTTATGAACAGAGTAACATGCTCGGGTGAAGGTTTGGGAAAAATTATACTTGAATTATCTGCCAAGAAAGTTCGAGAAGCTGTATCTTAGACGCTTTTGTATTGTCGAACCAATATCAAGAAATTTAATATATGTTTTCCAGGTGTTTGATAAATTTGTATTTGATTGCTCTAGGGCGATGCTGTGTTACTGCTCGCACTCTTCCAAAAACTAGGTCTCTTGAAAAATCTCAGTTTTGTTACTGTTCCACTCTGCCTCACCGGGTCTCTTGAAAAATCTCAGTTTTGCTACTTTTCACACCCTCCCCCAAATCCAGGCATCTTGGAGACTCTTGATTTCTGTTTCTGTTCACACTCTCCCCAAACTAAGTCTCTTGAAAAATCTCAGTTTTCGTATTGTTAACAATCACCCCTGAACAAGATCTCTTTAAAAAATCTCAGTTCTTTTACTGCTCACACTCTCTGCCAAAACCAGGTCTTTTGAAGACACTCATTTCCGTTACTGTTCACCCTCTCCTCCGAACTAGGTCTCTTGAAAAATCTCAGTTCTGTTACTTTTCACACTCTCCTTTGAAGTATGTCTCTGTGAAGTTTTATTTACTGCACGTCCCTGACCTTCAACCGTTACGCTATAAACACTGTCTCGTACTAGTGTGGGATCGCTGCTTCCTCTCACACCGTAACACCGCAGCCTGCACACGAAGTCTTTCAATACCCTTCTGAAGTCTCGATCCTGGAGCGCGTACACAAAGAAGTTCGAGCAGACGTGGGAGTAGAGAAGAACACGCAGAACATGCAAGATCTCCAGGGAATCAACACACGAAGTCGCCATGTACGCGTTGCCAAACACCGCAGGGGTCAGCATGACGAAGAACGCGCCAAACACCAACACCAACATTTGGACTCGTCTTAGTTTGTACCTGACGCACCTCAAGCCGTTCTCAAAAGGTTTATGAGACGGCACCGCCAGTTCCGACTGGTCGACGTAAGGCAAGGGTCGCGTCTTGCTGATTTTTTTAAGCTGCCGCCTTGTTATGATGGCGACGTGGCTGTACAATGCAGTGATGAGGATGGACCAAAAAACATGAATACTCGGATATGTGATACCGAATCTTTCTGGCATAGTGATTACAGTGTAGACCTTGCGATATAACAAAATATCGATATTCGCTATTGAGGAGAATATCCACACCGATGCAACAGCGATGGCCGTTGCCTTCATAGATACGAATCTTTGGTGGAGGAAAGGACGCGCGATGTACATCCAACGTTCCAACGAAATCAGCAAGAGGAAGACGTAGTCTGAGAAGGTGCTGAACATCCAACAGTACATAACGACCTGCGTCACGTGCTCACACGTTTTCGTACTCGGATACCAGACCTGGACAATGCGATACCCGTACAGGTTACTGGTCATCGCAAACACGATGTCAGTCGTTGCCATGGCTGACAGGAGGATGTTAGTGACGGTTCTCAATTTCCTGTTACTGCACACCGCAATCAGGATGGTGCCGTTGAGCAGTATGGAGAGACTGAGAATAACGTTCTGGACCATAACCCGGGAGGGGATGTTACCCTCCAGCCATATTTCGTGCCCGCATGAGCTCCCTTGATAGTTATGACGTTTATTAGTTACAGTATCGTTAGCGTCGCCAGCAAATGAGCCGTTGGCCCAAACGTGGGGAGGGCAAATGCTCTTCATGATGATCACTCCAAGCGTCATGGGTGTTGAATTGAGCTAAAAAATGACAACAGTTGCCGTGTCTAAACTTCAGAGTCATTCCTTCAAGCCGCCGCAGAAGGACTCATGGTGTTCGTTATACATACTTAAGTCTTTGTGAACTTTTGGGCACCGTGATTGTAGCGTGTCGTAGCGTTATTTCGTTTCTTGTAACACTTTACTGAAGTCAATTCCTTTTATATTTTGAATGAGCGTGTCGCAGTTTAAAGAAATACTGAACTTTTTCAAAATCGTTAAATATATATGGCAATATACTAGTGTACAATAATTAAGATCAGTGAATAACGACTTCGAAATAGCTCATTCACTGTTTGAGCAAAAGGAAAAATATGCACAATGTCGACTAAGTACAAACAAATGTTTACTGTGTCACAATTCCTAAAATGTTGTTTCAATTTTGAAAAGACTTTGTGAAACTTTGATGAACGAACTGTTCAACATTTGAAACCGATTAAATCAAATGATCCCAATTCCAGGCCTATCTCTTCTAGCATTGATTGGCTATTGGCTGTGACGTCTGACTACATCAATTACTCAACGCCGACCCATGTGTTATCTGTGTTTTAACCAGAATGCTACATCGCCTTTCTATTTTAGATTGTTCATAAATTAACTTAAATGCACGGGAAAATCTGGAAGACCATTCGCTTTAGTTTAGAAGATTTGTATTTTGTTCCGGATTAATGTGTATATGAACTATTTTAGTGTTTACTAGCTGATGTACCCGGCTTTACCAGGGATTAGTTTTACCATATCTAACATAACTGTCGGGTCCATAAGGCGTCACATTATATTTTATTACTGGAGGGGATCCCTATGGAAACACGTTTTAATCATTTAAAATTGGTGAAGGTACTGTTCCATGAAGTGCAACAGCTATCACTTAAGGGGGCTGTAAAACATTAAAAGTTCTATCATTTAAATCGTTTATCAAATGTGGTAGGTTTTGACTTTTTGATTGGTTACATTACTGCCCCAGCCCCGAAAGAAAGAGACAAAGCCTATTCCAAAGATATCTTGTTCTACAATTTCCTTCAGATCGCTTGAACGCAGTCTCTAACGTAATGGTATTCTTTATCATTTAAAGGGTGTGCTATATCTCAATGCTGTATATAATTATTCAAGATAATATTTACAATGTTTACATCGGTTGAGTGGCCCAATACTAAAAAGTCACGGGCCTCGACCCTAAGTTATCATCTAATGTATTCCTTAAATCGGACCTATCAAACTCTTTAAAATAAATATTCAAGTTCTAAAAGCTTTTAATGACACAAAAAGAGGGTGGGGGAGTTTGTCCCCCAAATTGCCATATCTTTTTTCCCCCGCATCAAAATCACTTCTGCCTGATAAACTATAAAATTTGTAAATCTTTTGAATGGTCCCGGTTTGGAAAAAAGTCTAAAAGGTGCCATCTACTTTAAAACGTAAATGTTGGCTTATTTCATTCTCTTCTTATTAATATTGAAGGCAATCTTTTAAAGCTTCAAATCGTCCCATGAGGTGCCAAATCATATATCAAAACTTGACACTATGAAAAAGCAATAAAAATTATTGAGTTTTGACATATGTACGGTAATAAACACATCAGTTTCTAATTGGTTTTCACCTCAGTTCTGTGTTAGTTAACTAACAGACTCATTAAAGTGTGCCGATTTATTTTATACATCGCTCATATTAACCCATTAACCTACTAGCGAAAAAAAGACGATCTGAGATGTAACACAAGTTCAACTGTAATCTCGGACTCCCCCATTGGAAAAATTCCGTCAAACATTGACCGGTTTGCTCAGACACGTTGAAAAGTTCATCTGTCCAAATGAACGCCAAGCAGAGACTGATAACACATCAACCATCTTATCTTTTTTGTTAGAATACGAATTGAGGGAGACGATATTTCAAAGTTGTTAAACTGTTGCTAAGACAAGTTCTTCCTCAAGGTCATTTTTGTGCAGATTAAGGGGGAAAAAAATCTATTAATATCTTGAAATACATAATTTGTACGGGAAAAGCCAAACGCTCAAATATTTGTACATTATAATAAATGAAGGACTGCATTCAAGATATGTGAAGTAAATAATGAAGGACTGCATTCAAGATATGTGAAGTAAATAATGAAGGACTGCATTCAAGATATGTGAAGTAAATAATGAAGGACTGCATTCAAGATATGTGAAGTAAATAATGAAGGACTGCATTCAAGATATGTGAAGTAAATAATGAAGGACTGCATTCAAGATATGTGAAGTAAATAATGAAGGACTGCATTCAAGATATGTGAAGTAAATAATGAAGGACTGCATTCAAGATATGTGAAGTAAATAATGAAGGACTGCATTCAAGATATGTGAAGTAAATAATGAAGGACTGCATTCAAGATATGTGAAGTAAATAATGAAGGACTGCATTCAAGATATGTGAAGTAAATAATGAAGGACTGCATTCAAGATATGTGAAGTAAATAGTGGAACAAGGTATGTGGAAGCCTAATATGTAAAGACAGGACAATAGAGGAAGAACGTTTCGGCTAAGATACTTACTCGACTTCCGGCAACAATATTAATGGAGAGCACTTACGTTTTTGAACTATTTTCTATTTCTTGTTGTTTCTTCATTTGTCCGTTTCCTTACTGGCTACAATTTGCTGGACCTTAATTTCAACGTTATTACTAATTCTGTTTGAAAGATTAGAGGGGGGAAAAAAAAAACAACGCTGTTGAATTACACTGCAGTAAATAAACAGCGGAGCACGATGTGTTTAGGCTTTTTAAAAAAAAGTCAGAATCTATGTCATTGTTATCCGAAGATGCCACTCTTGTTATATCGGTGAGATGGAAAGAAGGCAATATGATAGATTCAGTGAACATCTTCAATATACTGAAAGAAAAAAAAACTATCACCGGTCTCACCCCATTTTAACGGAGTTGAGGACAAGGGCACATCAGATGTACCCATCACGGTTCTAAAATCTTGCACCAATATTCAAGCGGATGGAAAGAAATTAATTTATACTTTTGGCAAAATATCACAATTTTGAATCAAGCATATACTATATATAACTAGTGTAAAATTGAGTCTCCTCAATTCCTCGCCATTCCTATTCTCATTTTTCTATTTGAAAATATTAAATTTTACATTATAAATACTTAATTTCTTTTATCTTCACAGTAGACATAATAACAAAATTGTGTTTGAGCTATGTTTCGGAAATGGAACAACTTCATTTCCTTTTTTATAATGCGCCCTTTTCTTCTACACATAGCCTGATTGACCTTACACTGTAGACTGATAGACCTTAAATTGTGATCTGCCAACACTTTATTTAAAAAAAAAATTAATTAATTTTTATTTCTTGTTTTGTTTTGTCTGCTGAAGAAGGCAGTTAGCATCAAAGTACTTTTAATTGTTTTGTCTTTTTTCGCTCAAGCCTAAACATTTCGTGTCCCCTTATTTCTTTACTTCTCACCGCTCTGAGCGCAGTCCCTTATATGTTATAAATGATAAGCTTAGCCTTTGAAAACAAATTATAATAGAAAAATATCTAAATACTTTTTGCAGCCGGATGAATATCTAACACCTAAGCTAGGTCACTAATCTTGAATAGGTCTTTCTAAGCGTATATACCTAATGAACGGGTTTTGATTGATTCCCCCCTTCCCCCGCCCCCACCCGCTCTCACCGATTTTTAAATAATCCAATCTGATAACTTTGTCGGTTACTGGTAGACGTGGAAAATTTAATCAATTCTGTCATCAATAAATTATTCTGAAATATTCTTTATTGTTTAATCATAAATATTTAACTATTGATAAGATATCTTTAGGCAAATGTGTCATAATTTTATAAACATCAATAAAGAGAATTTCAATACAATATTTTTTTAAAAGCGCTGTTCTTGAGATTATTTCAAGAGCCGCGTTATGAAATAACTTGCTTAAACTTTTTTTCCTAATTTAAGAAAACAATAGTTGAATTGGCCAACAAATTGTTATCGCCTGCATAATATTGAAAAAAAAAATTAATATAATATTAAATTTTTTTAAATACAAAAATGAGAATAGAAATGTAGATAAATAGAGGACCACTATTAATTGTGTATTTGATCGATAGCATATTGTGATATGGTGCCGATAATCTGAATTAATTTGTTTTCATTTTTTAACCTCGCTGATGCATTATTGAATATAAAATATTTTTTTAAAAAATAAATCAGCCGGAAAGATTAATCCCTGAATTTGTTTTCATTTTTTAACCTCGCTGATGCATTAGTGAATATAAAATATTTTTAAAAAATAATTCAGCCGGAAAAATTAATCCCTGAATTTGTTTTCATTTTTTAACCTCGCTGATTAATTAGGGAATATAAAATATTTTACAAAAAAAAAATTAATCAGCCGGAAAGATTAATTTCTGACCTCGCTAATGTGCCGAGATTTAAACAACAAGCCTTACACTTTACTTTTCCAAGTTTTCTGATTCGTTTTTTTCCTCCAGTACCTTTATCTCAATATTAAATTACGAAAACGTAACTCACAATAAAATATTGCTCGGGAAAATTATTTTTTTCCACCTTCTCTTAAGCGATACGGCTTTCCAAGGAAAGAAAATGTGGGCTGGAATTGTCAAGATAAAAACAAGGTGACCATAGAAATATATCACCATAGAAACAGGTCAGCACAGAAATATGTCACCGTAGAAAAAGGTCAGCACAGAAATATGTCACCATAGAAACAGATCAGCACAGAAATATGTCACCATAGAAACAGGTCAGTACAGAAATATGTCACCATAGAAACAGGTCAGCATAGAGATATGTCGCCATAGAAACAGGTCAGCACAGAAATATGTCACCATAGAAACAGGTCTGCACAGAAATATGTCACCATAGAAACAGGTCAGCACAGAAATATGTCACCATAGAAACAGGTCAGCACATAAATATGTCACCATAGAAACAGGTCAGCACATAAATATGTCACCATAGAAACAGGTCAGCACAGAAATATGTCACCATAGAAACAGGTCAGCACAGAAATATGTCGCCATAGAAACAGGTCAGCATAGAAATAATGTAATAACATGTACCTTGACGTAATTTACTTCAACGTCACAACCACTCCTCTCCATTTCTTTTTAAATATTGCCATTACCAATTAACTGCGTATTGCTGTACAAATTGCCAACCCTTCCTTTGACGGGTAAAATGTTTTTAACGTTCGAGTACGTACTAATTTGTTCCAAAGAATGCATTTCTTTCTGGAGGTTTCAAACTTATTCCTTACAAATAAGCCAGCAGCTTTCTCAGTCGAGAGAGATTTTTGCTAATTTACCAAGACATTTACGATACTTAATAGGAGCCTTATAACATTTGTACTCTTTGTGTGTGTGTGTGTGTATTAGTAGTTGCTTCTTTCGAGCATTATACCTTTTCACTTGCTGTAAGTTAATATACTTATATATATATATATATATACATTTGATATATATTTTTAAAATATATAAGCTTAATAATATAATTAAATTCAATATTGCTAATATCACTACCTTTGATATCGATTTTCTTTGTATGATTTTTGTCAGTCCTTTGTTATGGATTGTTAAATAACGAGCCAAATCTTATAACAGATTAAATTTGCACAACCATATAACTGTATTTAACACCCAAGCAACATAGAAATGGGTCAACATAGAAACAGGTCAAGAAATAAAGAAGTCTTGATAGAGATATGTGTAGAGCTATTTTAAACAAATGAGTGTCTTTTGATTATTTACATCATTACATCAAATTTGCCACACAGTTATTTGACAGCTTTTTTTTTTATTTTTCATTCACCATCATATGAAACTTTAGTATTACTCTAAAATAAACATGTACATCTTTTAACACCTGACATTTAGAGTGAGACTTTGGTTCAAGATTATTTAAAGATATATATAACATCAGTGGATACTCGTTTTCTGACGTGGAGAGTGAGTTCTGGCGTTCAGTTCAATCCAAGATTAATTTCACAATGTTCAGTTAAATATTGTACCCTAAAAAATACCATGAATGTCTTGTCTCCAACTCAGTGATTAAAAAAATAAATATTTCTAAACATGTTTCTATCTAGACTTCTTTATTTCTTGACCCGTTTCTAAATTGACCCGCGTTTCTATGTTGACTTGGTTTTACGTACAGTTATATGGTTTTGTAATATAGAGAGATAAAAGTTTTTATACACGTGATGAAAAGACCCATAGTCTGAACAAACTCTAGAGCGGAATAAGTCAGGAATCTGGCATTCTGTAATTTATATTAGCAGAAATTAAGATTCTGTGAGAATGAAATACCATAAATGGTTACCAATTGCAATATTTTAAAAAAATCTAAGAAATGGACCTGTATAACTTTAGAAACCCCGAGGGCTTATGCTTCGTATCAGATATTACACGATGACAAGATTCAACCTTATTGACAAATCACATACAATAATAATTACTAAAATTGACACAAAGATGCCTATAAAAATATTATTATTATTTTTTTATTATTATTTTTTTAATAATTATTATTGTATGTGATTTGTCAATAATTAATTCATTATTGACAAATCACATACAATAATAATTACAAAAATGGACACAAAGATGCATATAAAATTATTTTTAGAAAAAACGTTGCTTTTAGGGATGGTCGTTGGCTACCTATACGTCGTGGTTATAACTGAACGTAATGATTTTGTAACACCTGCGGGTTTACGTAAACAATTGTACCTGTGGGTATACACTCTGTTACCCATTTCACCTTTTCCCCTTTCACCCTGAGGAAAAGAAATTTTTACAGATTTTTTCCCCCACAAAAGATTTCTATAATTGTGCCTAAAACTAATCAGAAATTTTAAAAGCGGACTTAAATTAAAAATTTTTGGAAAGTGAATGAGCAAAATGTAGAGCTATGACAAAATTATATTTGTTTTTGCATCAAAGAGGCATTTTATCTGATCTATACTATTCTAATTTAATATTCTATCTCATAATAACAATTTTGATGACGCAATTATTCTTTTATTAATACTTCCATTTCTTTATCTCTTAATATCTTGTCAATATTAAAATATGAGAACGTCATCGATCAATATCCTTTAGTCGCTGTTAAGATCAACTTTAATTTTAATAAGAAAAGAATGTTTTAAGAAATGTAAATGATATTTAAAATTAAAAATTTTACTTTTTAAATTAAAAATGTATTTGCTTATACGGTATTCATTATTCTTAACGTGATTTCATCTCTGACAATGTTCATTATTCTTAACGTGATTTCATCTCTGACAATGTTCATCATTCTTAACGTGATTTCATCTCTGACAATGTTCATCATTCTTAACGTGATTTCATCTCTGACAATGTTCATCATTCTTAACGTGATTTCATCTCTGACAATTTTCATCATTCTTAACGTGATTTCATCTCTGACAATGTTCATCATTCTTAACGTGATTTCATCTCTGACAATGTTCATTATTCTTAACGTGATTTCCTCTCTAACAATATTCATCATTCTTAACGTGATTTCATCTCTGACAATATTCATCATTCTTAACGTGATTTCATCTCTGACAATTTTCATCATTCTTAACGTGATTTCATCTCTGACAATGTTCATCATTCTTAACGTGATTTCATCTCTGACAATGTTCATTATTCTTAACGTGATTTCCTCTCTAACAATATTCATCATTCTTAACGTGATTTCATCTCTGACAATGTTCATCATTCTTAACGTGATTTCATCTCTGACAATTTTCATCATTCTTAACGTGATTTCATCTCTGACAATGTTCATCATTCTTAACGTGATTTCATCTCTGACAATGTTCATTATTCTTAACGTGATTTCATCTCTGACAATGTTCATCATTCTTAACGTGATTTCATCTCTGATAATGTTCATCATTCTTAACGTGATTTCATCTCTGACAATTTTCATCATTCTTAACGTGATTTCATCTCTGACAATGTTCATCATTCTTAACGTGATTTCATCTCTGACAATGTTCATTATTCTTAACGTGATTTCATCTCTGACAATGTTCATCATTCTTAACGTGATTTCATCTCTGACAATGTTCATCATTCTTAACGTGATTTCATCTCTGACAATGTTCATCATTCTTAGCGTGAGTGCATCTCTATACATGTCGGTCAAGCTGGAGTCCAGATCGGAAATGCATGCTGGGAATTGTACTGCCTGGAGCACGGCATACAGCCCAACGGCAAAATGGAAGACCTGAAGTACGCCACCAACAATGGCGATGAGAGCTACAACACTTTCTTCAGTGAGACGTCCATGGGAAAGCACGTCCCTAGGGCCATATACGTGGACCTGGAGCCCAGCGTTGTGGGTATGTAATAGATGCTATTGTTATTTACTTTCGTTACTTAACATAGAAATATATGGCAATATACCTTTACCCTGACACTTCCAATATAAGAATTCCTGTTAATTTAAACGTAGACCTATTTTCAAATATAAGTCTTGTAGCTTGTTATTTCATCACTTGATGGACTTGGATTATGCCAGTAAAACATGAATATAAATCCTTGAAAAGCATTAAAGCACATTCGTATCGTGTCGCGTTTTTTCAAGCGTTTTCTTATATGAAATCTAACACAGTAGCAATTTAGCTAACCTGGGTGGATGTGACTCGATAACCTTGTACGGCAACTCATCTAAGAGGGCAAACTCTGAATTCTAACCCGGAGGTGGCGTCCCGTAGGCAGATAACGTTGACACAGTGAAAATTCCTGCGACTTCTGCGACGCTAATGGTGCCAAACTGTATCATTCACATATGATGTTCCCATGGGTTATCCAGGGGCGTAGAGGGAGGCTGATTTGCTTTCTAGAAAAACAGCTTATCCAAGCCTTGTGTTTTCGCTCTGCGAAGTCTACACCATCATCACACTGTGACGGACGAGCGACAAGGAAAAAAAAACCGGTTATTTACCACAATCCAGCACAAAGGAAAAAATTGCGGAACAAAGGTTCCAATTAACTGAAACAACGTAATTCAACAAATAAATCCTTAGTCGAATATTGTTGCATGGATAGGCAAGAACATTGACAGTATCTTTTATATAATGGTAAGAACATTGACAGTGTCTTTTATATAATAGTAAGAACATTTACAGTGTCTTTTATTCTGGATGTTTTTAGCAATATTTGGACGCTGGATTAAAAATAAAATCACTTATTTAAAATATGGTCAAACAATCACTCAGCTTAAGCGTCATCAGTTCCAAAATGTCTTAAGGAATCGAAGGATATCTTTTAACTAATCTCAGCTGAGTTTAACCGGAACAAAAGATTTTAACCTCAGTCTATTTGATAGTTTTCAATTTCTCAAATTTAAAGTCATTCAATCAACACAGTGAAACATTAATATATTTTATCTCACTCATCCTTAAATCCAACAAATAACAAAACTATTTTGAGTTAACTCTCTATTCTGTTAAAACTAAAGACGTTTAAACATTTTTTTAACAATGGTTGCAAAAACATTTTTTTGTGTGGCATTCACATCATGGTCCATTCAATACTGCCTGTTTACTCCCTCGTCTGATGGGCTATATTGTTTCAATTATGATGGTGCTCTGTTTCCCGCCAAGGGGTAGAGAGTTTATGTTTCATGTCTCGAACAAACACACCTTTTCTATATTTCTTGAAGAAATATGCACTATACATTAAACAGTGATAGTTCAGTTATATAACCTACATCATATTGTCATTTCAGTCACATCAACTAGATCATATTGTCATTTCAGTCACATCAACTAGATCATATTGTCATTTCAGTTACATCACCTAGATCATATTGTCAATGCAGCTACATCACCTATACTACATCATATTGTCATTTCAGCCGCACAATCTTTATCATATGACATTTCAGTTACATCACCTAGATCATATTGTCATTTCAGTTACATCAACTAGATCATAGTGTCTTTTCAGTTACATCACCTAGATCATATTGTCATTTCAGTTACATCACCTAAATCATATTGTCATTTCAGTTACATCACCTAGATCATATTGTCAATGCAGCTACATCACCTATACTATATCATATTGTCGTTTGAGCTACATAACTTTTATCACTTGGTTACTTCAGTTCTATAAACTAAATTTTAAAAGATTTTGTCACTTGAAGCTTAGCCTGCTCCACCATTTGGCCATCAGTTTCCTTAAAATTCTTCGAAATTTGGAATTGAACTTGTAATAGACAAATATATAAATGGACGAATTAAGAAACTCAACCTCACTTCGGATCATGTAGGTAATTATAAAAATATTATGTTGAGCTTTACCCAGACCAAACTCTGGTACGTACATGGCCACATAGTACAAGACATTTTCTGGGAGGTTACTCAGCAGGAACAGGAACGACACCAGCATGACCGACTGGACGACTTGCATGTCCCTGCCGGACAGCTTTCCGCTGTCAGCGTTTCTAGGTGGCTTAGATTTAATTGGAGGAGACCTCCCATCATGAAAACTAACTTTCGGATTTGAACGTGCATTTCTGAATGAGGAAACTGATCCAGAGTTGTCGGAGTTTCCAATACCACTTGGTCCTCTTGTGAGTTCAAAGTTATCCAAGCCCTTTGATTGCAAGTCTATGACGCCTGTGGATTTTGCGGCACTGAATGCGGTCGCATTTTGCCTGAATTTAGAGGCTTTGCTTAGACTGACAGACAGTGAGATGGCGCAGACGAAAATAATGACTTCACTCGCGTTGAACATAACGCGGGTCATGAGGTAGTAGATCGTCTCAATGGTGGCCCTGTCACTCACGAAATAAAGACTCAACATAGTAGCGTTTGTTTGCGAGTTCAGGGTTGCCTGGAATCCAAATGTGGTTAGAATCGGAATGAACGTAGATGTAACGAAGAGGTAGATGACTGCCAGAATGTGAACCGTTTTCGTCTTGGTGAACATGCCTTTGAACTGAAACGGAAGTAGCACGCAGAGACACCGCTGTACGGCTATGAACGCCGTGGTCAAAACAGATATGTTGTACGGAATACTTGCGTACCACGTCATCACGAAAGAAAACTCAAACCCGTTGAAGACGTACTCCAAGAGGGCATCGAACGTCTTTGTCAGCAAGATAATGAAATTGCCTACGTTTGAGCAAAAATGGACCAGGAGAAACCACAGGTCAGAGAATGTCAAAGAGAAAAAAGCAATACTGACGCTGTCTTTGAGTCCTGTCTTCATGAACACGTAGAGGTTAATTAGGTTCGCAGGAATCCCGAATGTGAATGTGATGGGCTGAAGGATTCGAACTATTAGGATTTCAATGGCGTCTCTGGTTTCATCTGACACACGTTTCTGGCTCATCGTCAGATTATTATCGACGCTGTTGATGTCTGTCATTGCTGTGGACATGTTGATATAGGGATTTATGCTGATATAGGAATTCACGTCCAACATTATTGCTGACTATCTCTCTGTCTTATTTTTCTAATCTCACTAATTTATTTCTAATAATAGCCAATTCGTTAACCGATTGGGTCAGCGAATATCATGACAGAAAATGTTTGGGATCGTCTTGCTTTCATCGTCCATTGCTTAAACTCATGCAACCAGATCTTCCTTCAATAACGTGCACACGACCATCTGCCATGTCACAGAATACACAGACACACGTACCGGTACGGTACGTCATGTACCGGAACGGATATTTAGATATGTCTTACGTTGCACGTATCATTTGATACGTTATTTGAGTATGGGATATAGGTGAAGAAATAAAATAATTGAAAATTCAAAGACATTCGTTCAAACAATCTTGAACCTGAGGTGACATTAGAAGGACGCCTCACTGTCGTTGAAATATCGCTGACAAAGAAACAGGCATTGGATTCGGAGTTGTGAAATAGAGAATTCTCGTTCGACACAATAATGACGGCTACAAGTGTAACTAATTATCTTTAATTTTCAACAAACTATACTATTATCTATAATTATTATCTGTGCCAGCCGAAAAGGCTTTTTTCGATTTAAAAAGGAAGGTAATTGTTAAATATAACTTTATCAATAATAAAGACAAGCCTTGCCATTTAAAAAAAAAGTAAGCAAAGCCTCTTGGGGAAGTTATGTGAAAAGTTTTTTTTCAACATTATATTTTAACTTCGACAGAAAAGTAATAAACTGTAGAGTTAGAAATAAAGAAATATGTGTATCTAACAATTAAAAGAATGACTTATAATAATATAATTTGAGCTCCGCTGAAAGTAAATGCAGTTGTCGATAATGTTGGAAAATTGTGACACATATTTCTCAACTGTGTCAAGTGATTATCTCAGACAATTTTTCAGCTGTTCGAACGAGACAGAGTTGAAGTTAAATGCTACGTTCTGTGACCGTTACTTCGTGGCGTAGTCATTAAAAAGTCGTTGTGGCATTATATGGGCGGAGTTTCGCCATCGTGAAACTTATCTTTCAGCAACTGAGGCTGCATTGATAATTGATGGTGTCAAAAAATACTATTGTTAGTTGGCTGATTTAACGCAACATTGGTTCTAAGAATGGATTCTCTGTCCCTGGTCACAGTTTGTTTGACAGGCTATCTCGGAATTTGGCCAAAACTAAATGCAAAGTATTTCCATCAGAATTAATTTCTGGTTTAAATCAGAATCTCGGAGACTTTAAAGAAAACTCGAACAATACTAGAAATTAAAAAAAAAACTAAACATGAAATGGTTAAATGAGAGACGTCAATACAATCTTGGGTGCAGGATAGCAGCAATAAGACATTGACTATAACAGAATAAGACATGGACTACATCAGCAATAAGACATGGATTACATCAGCAATAAGACATGGACTATAGCAGCAATAAGACATGAACTACATCAGCAATAAGACATGGACTACATCAGCAATAAGACATGGATTACATCAGCAATAAGACATGGACTATAGCAGCAATAAGACATGAACTACATCAGCAATAAGACATGGATTACATCAGCAATAAGACATGGACTATTACAGCAATTAGACATGAACTACATCAGCAATAAGACATAGACTATTACAGCAATAAGACATGAACTACATCAGCAATAAGACATAGACTATTACAGCAATAAGACATAGACTATTACAGCAATAAGACATTGCCTATGAATAAAAAAAACTCCAGATCATTGCCCATGTCACATCAAGTTTTATTATTTGTTTAGTGTTAAATACCAGGAAGCTTATGAAGTCCCTGATATTTATACTTTAAAATGTGTTGTTGGTTAGAATCCCATCACCATATATCAATAGGACCACAATGCCACACATCACAAGTATCACAATGGCACAGAAGGAAACTTATGAAGCAACTGATATTTCAACTTTGCAATGTGTTTTTATGCTTACCGGACTATGTTTTAAGTCTCTATTATTATTATTATTTACATTTTACCTCATCATCCGTGCAGATGTGGAGCAGACGATTTCAGTTGTATTTTGAGTAGCTATAGATTAGAAGAAAAAAAATAAAGTTTGGATCAATCAATTTAAGACCTGCACGTATAACAAGAGCAGCATTTGCTTGAGATATTCTACTGTTTAGATACAACAGGTTTAATCTAGTTGATAATTTACAATATTTTTATCTGCGATCTAGGCAAATGTTTAACATTAAATCTATCCTTTTGGCGCTACAGTCCATGTAGAGCTTTGGCCTGAGTGGCTACTGTCTTCCACTGAGACCTAACTAATGCTTTTTTGTTCCATGCTTTGATTCCCAGTTGTTGTAGATCTTTTCCCACATCATCCATCCATCTAAGTCTAGGTCTCCTTTGAGCAGTTTTCCTCTGGGGTTTAGGTGATGCACTGTCTTAACTCCTTTGTCATTTGGCATTCTCTCTCAGTGTAGTGGCCGGCGTAGCCTGCACCTTTTTTAATCTCTGCTACTATCGTGGGATACTGATATTATAGACTTTCCTGGTTGATTCGTATTGTCCATCCATATTCATCCTTTGTTGGTCCATACAATTCCTGGTTGATTCTTATTGTCCATCCATATTCATCCTTTGTTGGTCCATATATTTTCCTGAGAACGTTACTCTCCAATGTGTTTAATAGGTTTTCTGCCGTTTTTTATTAGGGTCCAAGTTTTACTTGCATATGTTACAACTGGTCTGATTACAGTTTTATGAATAGTTTTCTTTGTTTCTCTTGTAATTTTTTTTTACTTTTGAGCATTTTCTTACTACTGAAGGGTGCCCTGTTTCGGGCTGATATTCTTTCTTTTATTTCTGTTAGTATTCGTTTATTTCATTTAATAAAGATCCTAGCTATTTGAATTGATTTACTTTTTCAAAAGTCTGGTTTCTAATTTTAATGGCTTCATCTGTCTGTTCTTCTCTTATCATAGTCATGTATTTTGTTTTCTGGTTGTTAACTTCCAGCCCTGCTTGTAGTGATGCGTCTTCTAATTCAATAAATCATTTTTCTATGGCTTTACTACTTTTCCCTAGCAGTGCTATGTCATCAGCATATGCAAGATACTGAAGTGGTTGATTGTAGAGTGTGCTCATTGGTTGTGGGTCTTGGGTTTCCCTCAGACAGTATCCTGTTATTGTGTCCCGGGTGTCCACATGTATGTGTAACATCAAAACATAATTATATTTTATCCTGAATGTGAAACATTTACATACATATTCATCTATTAATGTGAACTATTTGTGTAATACTGAAATGTCTTGGTAAAACGTATCTTTTCTTTAGCTATGGGCGATTTTTGAATTTGTCATCCTACACAATGTTAACAGAATAGTTATGAGATATAATGAAGACTCAATTTACTTTCTGAAGCCGTGCGTATTATAAAGGGCGGGTATTTACTTCCGCTGGACTAGTAGATAAGTAGTGAAGGTCGTGTGCTACACATATTAGTTGTCTTTAAATAACAACGGGATTATGTCTTCTCACAAGATCCATGAAGCACATTTGTTCTTATCCGATGATCCATTGTTCTTATCACAAGATCCATTGTTCTTATCACAAGATCCATTGTTCTTATCACAAGATCCATTGTTCTTATCACAAAATCCATTGTTCTTATCACAAGATCCATTGTTCTTATCACAAGATCCATTGTTCTTATCACAAGATCCATTGTTCTTATCACAAGATCCATTGTTCTTATCACAAAATCCATTGTTCTTATCACAAGATCCATTGTTCTTATCACAAGATCCATTGTTCTTATCACAAGATCCATTGTTCTTATCACAAGATCCATTGTTCTTATCACAAGATCCATGTGTCAAATTATTCCTCAACAGACGAAGTGCGGACAGGGGCGTATCGCCAACTGTTTCACCCCGAGCAGCTGGTCAACGGCAAGGAGGACGCTGCAAACAACTATGCCAGGGGCCACTACACTGTCGGAAAGGAGATTGTCGACCTCGTCTTGGACAGAATTAGAAAAATGGTAATGATAAGGGATGTCCATTTCATTCGAGCTCATTAAAGCTAAGAAGAAAATGGTATCTACAAGTGTCATTTGACATCTGTTTGAAATAGTAAAACAAGAAGCCTAATGCCACATATATAACTAGGACAACCGTGTCACATATTGATAGTACCACGATGCCTCATATAACTAGTTCCAATATACCACATATAATTAGAAGAACATTCTCACATATTAATAGGACCACAATGTCAAATATTACTAGGAAACATTATCACATATAGCCAGTACCACAATGCCACATATTGCTAAGACCACCAGCCACATATTACCGTAGTTACTACCAACAATAACATTTGAACCTTTATGCCCTACCAGGCTGACCCATGCACGGGTCTCCAAGGCTTTCTCGTCTTCCACAGTTTTGGAGGCGGTACTGGGTCAGGGTTCTCATCCCTGCTAATGGAAAGACTCAGTGTAGACTACGGCAAGAAATCAAAGTTAGAATTTGCTGTGTACCCCGCCCCACAGGTCTGTAGAAATCAACATTATAGTTTTTTGTGTACCCCTGTCCCTGTCTTTATATATATATGTTTTAATCTCGATTAATTTTGACTGATGATTATGTAACATTTAAAAATGCCATGTGTTTTACTTTCATTGGTATGTAAATGGGATTTTGTAGTACTTGTTTGATTTTGTGTAAAAAATTTTTAAAGAAGAAGAAGTTGGTTTGATTGTTTGCAAAGATAATTTTGAAGACATTTATTTTCTGAATTTTTGGTTGTATAGTTAATGCAGTTTTCATATTGTCTGAGTATAACAGCTTCATTAATTTACCACATGTTTCAAATATGAATGTTCTTAAATAGATCTATAACAGTTCTAAATATTAATAGCTAGCGTCCATTGTATTCTCTTTTTAAAGGAGGCGGGGAGAAATTGAGGATGCCGGTGATTCCCAGGCGAATGTGTGAAAGGGTCTAGGAATGGGTGAACGCCTTCGTAGAAAATGTTGGATACATTCAAAATCTAGGGGTGCAGTTTTGCGTATATTTGAATTCAGTGTTTCTTTCAGAATATTGCATCCAATGAGGTGACATTTCAGGCACTTGTGGGGACCGGCAGGGTATCTATCAGCGTGCAAGTGACACCCTGCTCCCGAACCTAACCCGAATTCACCCCATTTGTGGCGAACTTCGCACCGTCGGAGTGATCGGGATGGAGGAGGGGGGGGGGGCAGTTGACTTCTCCAAGGGGTGGGGGGAGTGGCCCCAGGGTAGATGCATCGAAGAAATACACATGTCAGAATTTGCTGTTCCCGTATTTCTATATATGTCAAGTGTGAGGTCCACAAATTTAAAAGCCATTTCAAGATCGCTGTCCTCGCATACTACAAGTCATTTCAAGTGCGATGTCGCCACATTTGACAAGTCATGACAAGTGCGGTCTACTGCGTTTAAGTAAAGATTATCATAAACATTGTTACTCGTAATTTTAAATGACTTCTGACTAGGAAATATCACTGAAAGGGAGACACCTAGAAACGTGGATATCAGAGGTGAATAAGTGCCGCCCTTGATTGGATTGATTGGATACTTATATAGCGCTTGTATCCATGCTACTTTAGCACGCTCCCATGGTTCTGTCTTCAAATTTACTTTAGTTAAACCTGAGGTAGTGATAGCTTATTATAACACACGGCTAATAGTGCAATGTACCCATAGCATTATATTTCTTGTTGTTTAAAAAATTGTTTTGACTTATAATACAGGGAATCAAGAAGCACTCGATTGAAAGAACCAGTAGTAAAAGTAGATTATATTATTTATCATTCATTTTCCGCTTTAAAGAAAAATTTTTTACAACTTTAAAAAATATTTTTATCTTTCCCCAGAGATCAAAAAGTCTATATAACTTTATGAATCATCAATCAATTAAAATTCAATTACTTGTTTCTACTTACTTGGCCGAGCTGTAAATCTCTGTCTCGCATAACTTTGTATGTATATACAGGTATCCACTGCGGTTGTTGAGCCATACAATTCTATCTTGACCACACACACCACACTGGAACATTCAGATTGTGCTTTCATGGTGGACAATGAAGCCATCTATGATATTTGCAGGTAGGGGAAAAATAATTTGCTCAACTGAAAATGCTTGGAACATTTCCATTTCAATAACCTTGGCACATTTAAACTACGCTGTGTGGACTTGGAATTCACTTAAGACAAAGTTATCTGCAAACATGTATCCGCGTCAGATTAAAGTCTTAAAATTTTATTAAAATTTAGCATTATCTTAAATAATTATGTTTTCGTGTTTTCAACACTAATGTATTATACTTTGTAAAATATACACTAAAGTATAATTGTAAATAAAAATTCAAAGTTGACGTTGAGAAAACCTAAATGTCTTGAGTCTGTAAATCGGTGTGTAGCACCTATGAATAAACGTCACCTAAGTTCTCCAAAGTAAAGCAGGCATGAAACACTTCAACTTATTGGACATTTTATTCTAGGCTCAAAATTTATGTTAATTTTAAAAAAAAATACTTTTTCACAAAGAAAAATCTCTACACTTGTTTACAAGTATTTACATCTAGTGTCACAAACTAGTTTTGAAATATAATAATTGCTCATTAACTTTCTAAGAGACAAAAATGTCTTTAAGGTTCTGAAAAATATTATTCCAACCTTTCACATATGCTTAAACAATTTTGGCTTTCTTAATGCTCAGACGCAATTTAGACATAGAGCGTCCCTCCTACGTCAATCTCAATCGACTGATTGGCCAGATCGTGTCGTCCATAACGGCATCACTTCGGTTTGACGGGGCCCTCAACGTTGATCTCACCGAGTTCCAGACCAATCTTGTACCCTATCCCAGAATTCACTTCCCACTGGTGACGTATGCGCCAATCATTTCAGGTATTCTTGAACAGTTCTGGTCAATGTCTCTGTCTATGTCTCTGTCTATGTTTCTGTGTATGTGTCTGCCTATGTCTCTGTCTATTTTGTCTATTTCTCTGTTGTGTATGTCTCTGTCTACGTATCTGTGTATGTATCTTTGTATGTCTCTGTCTACATCTCTGCCTATGTCTCTGCCTATGTCTCTGTCTACGTATTTGTCTCTGTCTCTGTTGCGTATGTCTCTGTCTCTGTTGTGTATGTCTCTGTCTATGTCTCTGTCTATGTTCTCTATATATGTTCTCTGTCCATGTTCTATGTCTACGTCTCTGTTATGTACTCCAGTATTACCAGGACACATAACTTTCCTCAAACTCTGAAGTACAAAGTTTAGCTAACGAAGAGACTTACAATTAGTTTTTATTTGGCAACAATCAAAAGGGATCACATTAAGTAGTTAAAAAGTGACTTGAAAGCTCTTAAGGTGTCAATTATAACATGTAGGCCAAAATTTGACTATTATAAATCAAGAATAATGAACACTGCAAACACACAATAACATCTTCCATTTTAAACCAAGTTAACACCTTTAATTATTTTTGTTTACAATTGTGTTTTGCAAAATGTTGTTTAATTTTATAGATTATTTACAATAAAATAAATTTTGGCATTCAATGGTATGTCATATGTCACAGTAATCGGTTTATTTTGGTTAACAAGGACCCCAGAAAAAACAACAAAAAATTATAACATTTCGGAATTTTTTATTTAACTGAAATATTTAATAATAATCTTAGTTGTATTTTCTTAATTTCCCATGAGCATGGGGCAAAATGGTATTTCAAAAGTAAGGAAATATATTGCCCATAGACCAGTGGACAGGTAGGAGGGTCTATAGCAACCAGTTAGCATAGACGGTGCGGGTAGGATGGTGTACAACTACCAGGTAGCATAGACGGTGCAGATACAATGGTATACATCTACCATTGAGTATTAAACTAGGTCGACATTCCCCCCCCCCCCTACCCTCTAAGTCCAAGAAACATAATTATTTATCTTATCATTGTTTTCCTTGCAACCAGCTGAGAAAGCCTACCACGAGCAGATGTCAGTGGCAGAGATCACCAACGCCTGCTTCGAACCTTACAACCAGATGGTCAAATGTGACCCCAGGATGGGGAAGTACATGGCGTGCTGCATGCTGTACCGTGGTGACGTAGTACCCAAAGATGTCAACGTCGCCATAGCAACGATAAAAACGAAGCGATCCATCCAGTTTGTTGATTGGTGCCCGACCGGGTTCAAGGTTGGCATCAACTACCAGCCGCCCACCGGTGTGCCAGGTAAGATACCAGCCGCCAATCATTGTGCCAGGTAAGATACCAGCCGCCAACCATTGTGCCAGGTAAGATACCAGCCGCCATCCATTGTGCCAGGTAAGATACCAGCCGCCAACCTTTGTGCCAGGTAAGATACCAGCCGCCAACCATTGTGCAAGGTAAGATACCAGCCGCCAACCTTTGTGCCAGGTAAGATACCAGCCGCCAACCATTGTGCCAGGTAAGATACCAGCCGCCAACCATTGTGCCAGGTAAGATACCAGCAGCAAACCATTGTGCCAGTTAAGATACCAGCCGCCAACCATTGTGCCAGGTAAGATACCAGCCGTCAACCATTGTGCCAAGTACGATACCAGCCGTCAACCATTGTGCCAGGTAAGATACCAGCCGCCAACCTTTGTGCCAGGTAAGATAACAGCCGCTAACCATTGTGCCAGGTAAAATACCAGCCGCCAACCATTGTGCCAGGTAAGATACCAGCCGCCAACCATTGTGCCAGGTAAGATACCAGCCGCCAACCATTGTGCCAGGTAAGATACCAGTCGTCAACCATTGTGCCAGGTAAGATACCAGCCGTCAAACATTGTGCCAAGTAAGATACCAGCCACAAACAATTGTGCCAGGTAAGATATACATCAATAATACTACAAGAGCAAGTTAAAGAGGTCGTAGCTGTAGACAAAAATATAATAAAGAAATAATAAAGTTGCACAAAATAATATATAAATATTACTTGACTCTTGATTTGCTAAACAAAAAAACAGTTTAAAAAAAAACCAGAAGATCAGACTGTGACAGATCTTTTCAATTCTGCGTTTAACAATTTTCCATGAAAAGTTGAACACACACCCCCCCCCCCCCCCAAAAAAAAACCAAAAAAAACAAACCAAAAACAATAATACTAATAAAATTGAGATTAGTTTTGTTACGACAATAAACAATTTGAAATAGTTGCGAACTTATTAATAATATTAAATTTAAATGTACTTTCTTATCCACACCCTTAAAATACACAATATATTGGCATACATTCAAAGCTTGCACACACAGACTCTGAGAGACATTTAGTTTAAAGTTTTAAATTGTTCTTTTTATCGCATATATATGTGGTTCATTAGTTGAAATCGACTTTGACCACCTTAATCATCACGTATAAAACTGAAAAGACAAAGTCTTTAAAAAAGTTATACATTTAATACGTCAAATAAAAAAGGTAGACTGATTTTTTATTCTGCATTTGAATAAGTTTTCCTATCGAATATCACATTAGGAAATGGCGTCAGCGGGCCGTCGAGCTTACGCTCCTTATGCCCTCCCCGGCGCCCACCCGCACCTTGCCGGCCGCCTCGGCGGCAGGCCGTTCGGAAGGGCGCCAGAGACCTCCCCGGGCGTGGAGCGTCCGCGCCCGCAACCGCTCGATCGGGTTCGCCGACGGAGACCCTCCCCGACCGGAGACATCTGGTCGACCAAAGACGCTGTGTTTCAAGCGTCCGTAGTCCACTCTCCCAGGGGCCGGGACGGTAAATTAACGTCCTAATATCTCCCCCCACCCGTCCCGGGGAAGCATCGGACGCCCTCTAAGAGGGATTCTACAGTGGGTTTCCACCTCGCGACTAGTTCGCAAAATAGCTGGGACGAAACGGTTGCCTAGGAGCAGCTTTCTCAGGGCTGCATATTTAGAATCACCGGCTATAGGCTTCCACCACAGCCTATAGCCTCATATCCCTTAACGGCAACTTGTAATCATGATCCCTACCCTGTGTTTGCCTTTTCTTCCCCCTGTGAAGCATCACAGGTGGCAGCCCTGTAGGAGCTGTTTATTCCAGCAACTACCATGCATGGCCGTGTCTGCCACGCGGGACACGCAATGGTTGTAATGTGCCCCGGGTTAACGCCGAGGGGGTCGGTGGCCAGCGCTTCCAAATCGGCAAGTCACTACAGACTTGTCAACCGGAATCCCGGGGGGACCGGAATCCCTATCAATGAATTGTATGTTTATTAAAGTCAGTAAAACGTGCATGTAAAGAAAAAACTGTTTGTTTTCAGGTGGCGATCTGGCACAGGTCCAGAGGGCTGTCTGTATGTTAAGTAATACAACCGCCATCGCCGAGGCCTGGGCCAGACTTGACCATAAGTTTGACCTCATGTACGCCAAGCGGGCGTTTGTCCACTGGTACGTCGGTGAAGGTGAGTTGCATTCGATCGATGTCTTAATCATGTTCCACCCTTGTTTAATTAACGTAATTACGTTCACGCAATAAATTAGTTTTAATAGGTCTGCAACAGTTACATTATTTATTGAAACAAATTATGTGAAATACTAAATCGGTTATATAATATGTTCAATAATATTTACAATATAATAATTGATGGACTGCATTCAAATTGTATAAGTGAAAATAATATAAGGACAAGGTTTGCTAAACATGAATTCATAGACAGGACAAAAGATTGAGACGTTTCTGACGAAGGCTCTAATCCGAAACGTCAAAATCTTTTCTTCTGTCTATGAATTCAAATTTAGCATACCCTTGTCCTTATATTTCATTTACACAACTTGAATGCAGTCCATCAGTTATTATCTTTTAAAGAGACAAACCTACTTGTATGTATTTTGAGAACGATAAGTCGTGTTTAATTAAACCGATAAGCTGTAAAGTATTTTTCACTTTATTATTTTTTTTTTTAAAAATTACCATTAAATACCTTCATCAACAATTTCAAAACACATTGTCAGTTGTTAAGCCAATATTTTTGTTTAAAATCTTAAAAGAATTGAATATTCCTCTTTTCTCTTACTTTTACGTTCTAAATCAGTGGTTCTCAACCTGCCTAATGCCGCGACCCTTTAATACAGTTCCTCATGTTGTGGCGACCCCCAGCTACAAAATTATTGTTTCTATTTCATAACTGTAGAGCAAATGTGTTTTTAGATGGTCTTAGGCGACCCCTGGTAAAGGTTGAGAACCGCTGTTCTAAATTCTGAATGTTTTGACAAATAAATGTTAAACGAATATTCACGTTTGAACCGTTCATCTTCTGTCCAGGCATGGAGGAGGGAGAGTTTGCTGAGGCCAGAGAGGACTTGGCTGCGCTAGAGAGAGACTATGAGGAGGTCGGCTTGGAGACAGTCCCTGAGGGGGCAGGAGGGGAGGAAGGGGATGAATACTAGATCTGAGACCTGACAGATATTGTGGCATTAATACTTAACCAGGTCTGAGATTTGACAGCTGTATTGTGACATGACGGACTGAAATATCTCAAACGAGAAACAAAAAAAATAACAAGGGATTTGCATTGAGGACAACTTGTTTAAATCTTGACCATAAGCTTGACCGACAGACAGTTTGAATTTTGCTATTGATTTCATAATGATTCTATTTTTTAAAATTTTGCTTGCAAATAAATTTTTAACTCTGTGATTAACTCCTTTTCCAAATATAATTCAACGAAACAACTTCATTATTTTAGTGCATTTCATTTTTTTCTAATGATTGACCGCCCTTGTGTACGTGATGTCATTAACTTTTTGACGGACTGCATCTGAACCCAGACCACTGCCTCCCACCATTCTGCTAGCGTTGACCCTAACCGATTAACCTGAGGTCTAGAATGTACCAAGGACCCTGTTTAAGGAAGGCAGTGCCTGTCTCCTGAGTGCATTGAAATTTGTATATGAGTCTAAACTTACGCGGAATTGATCAATTTTGAAATCTATAAGACCGGGAAATATGTGTACACAGTGCCTCCCGGTGGGTGAGAATATCGCAGTCAGAAACACTTTTCATGTAATCATTCCTTTGCGGGAACAATCAAAGCCTGGATCAAATGTCAAAGTACGTAAAGATCGGCACATAATAATATTAACACGTATCCAGTAAACACAGCTGAACATAACAGGTAGATAAGATATTAGTGTTTTTTCCATCAAAGCCCTGGACACAATCCATTCTATGTTCAGTTTGTAACTATTGGTGGTGGTTGTTGAATCGGACTTCGGAAGAACAAAATAAACATGTTAAACAGAAAACTGCCGTGGAATCAATGGTTAGTGGGCGACCTATTATGTGCCTTTAAAAACAACAATTTATATTTTGTGTGCAGTCGAAGCACTTTCTAATTAATTTTATTAATTATCTCTTTTTTTTTACCACCGGTTCCTTTGTTATTTCCTCAGCTTCGAGTGTACATAGTAATTTATAATTTGAGTTAGTTCTTTGTGTATCTATATTTCTAGACAAGATCCAACAGTGGGTCAACACTTGAATGAAAAATTCATTAACACTGCCGAGTGCCTAGCGCAATGTAGTAACATTGTCCGAATTAACTGGCTTCTTACCTCTCCTAACTCTTGCTGGTTTTTCGATGTAAAAATAAATATACATATTTTGTCTAACTCCATGAAATTATTTATATCAAAATTTAAATTTTGTTTATACCCAGGTTCGGACATGATATTAACTGGTTATAGCTTTTGCTTACAAGTCTCGATATAACCGACTGATTTATTTCTACTATTTTTGTTGAGTTTGCTAGCAATTCAATGCATTAGAAGCATACTGCTATTGGGTAAGCATACTCAAGTAAGAAGAGCTATTGAGTAAAATTACGTTCATACTTGATAAACTCTACACGTATTGTCAAAAACCTATCTTTTGATTCGATTCCAAATTGATGTGAATTGTGAGCAATACATTTGCTCGCCATGTATCGTGACTTCATAAATAACATTGAATTCGTGTTTAAACTTTAAATAATATTTTAGATTTTACACCACATTATTTCGAAGGACCACTTCTCGGAATGATTTTTTTCAACTGAATTGTTTCCGAGACTACATTTCCTGCAACGACTTGGCTTTCAATCTCAACTGACCAAAAAAAAAAAGCAAGTCTAAATAAAGACCAATGAAGCCTTGAATTCCACAACTGCTGCTCTATTTAGTAACTTCGTAAAAAAAAAACACAGTTCAATACAGGAACACGTTATATCTGTAGGGATGTCCCATTGCTCCAGCTTGTTTAGTTTTATGTCATCTCTCTCCATTGATGACTTTAGAGAATGTCTGTTTGAATTACGTTTGTTGCATTATGTAAACATGTGTTAGAAGTATGAATGAAGTGAAATGTTCTAAAAATTTTAAATATGACACTGTTTTCAGGTCAAAAAGACACTCAAATGAAAAGGTTTTTTTTTTTTTTTTTTTTTTTTTGGAATATTAAATAACGGAATTTTGATTTATGAAAGGTATTTTTTGTAGGCAGCAATTTAATGCAGTCACTTAATTCAGTAAATTTTTATTTTGTATTTGCTCGAATTCGTCCTTTACTTAAGCTATAAACTGATCATATCACATACATATTGATGAGACGTTGCAAGCAAAAACTAATATCAAAACGTTTAAAGAAAGGATAGAAATGTCTGACCAAAAAAAAAAACCCATTTGTTACCAATAAAAAATTGCAATTTAAAAAAAAAAAATTCCTATTCATGGATTGAAATTTTATAGCAGTACATGAATAGAATTATTTTGTTTAAAAATCAAGTATTTATGCTACAGAATTATATTGTTTAAAATTAAGTATTTATGCTAGAAGCGTTACAATTTGTGCTGATGAATCTCTGATGCCTATGGTTACCTGTATTATTTAATTTTGCATATTTTATTTTACGTAAGTCCCTATTAACTAAATTTTTATTTTAGTCATAGATAATTTCTTCATCTGTTTGTGTGCATTAGCAATGCTAGAGGTGTCACCGACTTTATTTCGTTTTGTTTTTATGTTTTGTTCATGAGCGTTCACGGAATACATTTCCTGTATTAAAAGCATTTAAAAAAAAAATACAACTGACTTTAATTTTTTATAAAATATCTTTAATTAAAAAATCTTGTCTCAGTTAAAATAAAAATCTGATTCACGAAGGCTTCACAGTATAACGGCTTCAGTTAGGCGAGCCATATGTATAAAAAGTTGAAATAAAAATCGGTGAGCTAATAAAGCAAGGTCTAAATAGCAAGATTATTCATTATGAGATGGGTAAATGGAAACGAAATGTCGTCACCACGCTTGTGAGAGCAGTGCTTGAGAGGAGAGTAGCTAACCTTTGCTTTAGGATGTTGATATGTCATTGCTATAGCTACCTCAAGCCATAATAAGTCATATTTAGTTTTGCATTAAAACTGACATGGAGAAGCTGTCAGCTGTTTTATACAGTTGAAGACATTTTTAGAACTTTAAAACTAATTTTTACTTCCTATTGGTTTAAACCAGTGATTCCCAAAGTGGTCTATATCGACCCCCAGGGGTCTACGACAACTAGCAAGGGGTCTACGAGACAAAAAAGTTTGGGAACCTCTGGTTTAAACTCATCTTGATAGAGATTCTTTTTTTAAAAGTTTTTTTTTTTATGAACATTTGTTTTTTAATGTCTAGATATACCGGGTATTTAAATGGTGGCACACTGCCACATATAGATGATGAACATTATAAAGATAATCATGTTATAAAGATAAATCATGTTATAAAGATAAATCATGTTATAAAGATAAATCATGTTATAAAGATAAATCATGTTATAAAGATAAATCATGTTATAAAGATAAATCATGTTATAAAGATAAATCATGTTATAAAGATAAATCATGTTATAAAGATAAATCATGTTATAAAGATAAACCATGTTATAAAGATAAATCATGTTATAAAGATAAATCATGTTATAAAGATACATTTAAATCTAAAGAACTTATGATTTACTATTCCCTACATAAACATTTCAGTGGCTTGGTACATTGCTGTAAATTTGTTTTGAGAATACACTACCGCATAAACCTGATGCAGTTACATGCATAAAAAAATGGATTCTTAGATGTTGAGACTTCACACTATCATGTAGAAAGAATCGTAACATTTTTTTTTCCATTATAGGCCCGGTAAAACAAGATTATATCGTCTAGTGCAGCGGTTCTCAACCTGTGGGTCGCGACACCTTTCTGGGGGGGTCAAACGACCCTTTCACGGGGGTCACCTAAGACCTTCGGAAAACACATATGCTCTACATTTGTGAAGTAGCGACTAAAATAATGTTGTGGTTGGGGGGTCACCAAAACATTAGGAACTGCATTTAAAGGTCGCGGCATTAGGAAGGTTGAGAACCACTGGTCTAGTTTTTCAATAATGAGAATTTTACTTGAAAAAAAAAACAAAGGATGCCGCCTTCGACAGTATTTACTCTCACGGGTGTCAAGTTTTCAACACGAGGACCTTTGAGAGCAGTCTGGTGAATTGCAACACGAGGACCTTTGAGAGCAGTCTGGTGAATGGCAACACGAGGACCTTTGAGAGCAGTCTGGTGAATGGTAACACGAGGACCTTTGAGAGCAGTCTGGTGAATCGACATGTGTAAGAGCCGACACATGTGTGAATGGGCGTTCAGTGGCAGCGCTACATGTCACCGCACATGGTCCATAGTTTTTTAACCCAACTTTGCGATAAGGGTTAACACAATTATGTGTTAAAGCATTTTGTATAGGGCTATAAGTTTGAAATGTGTTTAGCAAGCTTAATTAGTTGCTAGGTCCTTCTATACAGTTAAACACGTTTGTTGAATGTGTTTATGATAACAAAAAATTATATATTTTCAAGGTGATTACTTCAATTGTTTACTCAAATATACAAACAACGTCCAGGTGTTAAGGCCATTAACTCGGACTAAATTAAAAAAAAAATTGAAACATCGTCAATTAGAATAATGAGATTTAAAAAACAAAAGATAATTGATGGACTGCATGTTTTCTGATGAAGGCTCTAAGCCGAAACGTCAAAATCTTTTGTCCGGTCTATAAATTCAAGTTTATCATACTTTGTTCTTATAGTTCATTTAAAAAAAAAGAAACTCAAAGACTTCACTTGGCATTAAGTGCCATTTTTGTTAAAAATTAAATATTCAGTTTTTTTCATGGTAGCTTTACAATTTAAAGTTTTAATTCAAAATATCCATTTATTTGTATTATGATTAAGTTAACATCTGCTATTGACCGCTTAGGACTCAAGGACAAAATGTCCTTATGTTATTTTGATGTCTCTCCCAGAAGGTCAATTACACGTTATTATACTTTAGATAATACATGAATTGGTGCTCACTGAGGACTTTACAGCTCGCAATCAATTTCATGACTCTAGGGTTCGTACTTTTAGGATGGACTTTATCTCGAAAATAACGTGACTAGCTCAATTTAAGACAATCTTTTATTGGCCTGCTGAACAAAATCCACCATTTCTTAAACTCTCATACAAATTTTCATTCAACTATTGCACCACACTCTGTCCCCTCCCCCTTTCAAAGCATCTCACGCTCATGTCACGCCCACAGTTTCCCAGATAAACTACCAAGCTGTTTTCATTCAACACATTTTGCTTAGCAAGTTAGCCACCATTACCTTGCTGCAGCGAAGAATTTTTATCTTAATTTGTTCTCAAATTATAACTGCGTGGACACAAACAAAAGGCACCGTCTCTTATACACACACGCCAGAGGTGATCATTAACATGCCGTATGATTCGTGTACGATGCAGAGTACATTTTTATTTATTTACAGTTATACTCTGCATCGTGCACGAATCATACGTCAAGACAATAAGCCAACTATCATGGCAAGTACCATTCCAATTGCCATACTATATGAGACATGCTAATGAGATTTTTGAAATTGAAACATACATCAAACAGCTTCCCTTTAAGTAACCAATAAGGATAGCCGTTTGCAAAGCAATACATCCTCAGAAAGGATATTTCCCAAAGTGAAGGCAATCACTTGCTTCTGACGAACATTTTACAATGTCCTTGTAGAATGTCATAAGCAGCTTCTGGATCTGGGTGAGAATGGAGGCCACAGTCGAAAACCATGGTGATGAAGACAAAGAGAAATGCATCCGAGCTTGGGCGTCGCCTCGTCTATCAGGGCGAGCGTTGCTTGGCAGCACCCAGGGCGGCTTCTAAAATTCGGTACTGAGACAAACACATCAGCCACACCAAAGTCTGTTGGGAATCAAACAGAAAAATTAGAGAACTCCCACCTCTTGGAAGTGAAACAAGTACATATAGTATTACTACAAGAAACTTTACACTACAATACAGACCCACACTTTACAGGGTATACTCATAACACTTGCAAGTGCCGTGACTGTAGGGACATCACCACCTACAAAAGAAATAACATCCAAAGTGAAATTGAGACAATCCCCACTGTTCAGTTTACACGTGTCCAAAAAATATAGTGTTTGCTGTGCTATCATGCTACAAATAAACAGTTTTTAACATATACAAATCCCCAAAATAACTTCAACTTTGATCACCCCGAGAAAGCAAATACTCCAAGACCGTGCTTTCTGGCGATTTTAATGGCCACTCCTCTCAATTAGGGATACCACAATTACAACAACACTTGAAGGGTAATAGAAGAAATCTGTTATAATTCTAAAAAAGTTATTTACTCTACAGAACAAATAGTCGACACCCACTCTTCTCCACAGAGCGCATACCTCACACAGTAGATCTAACTCTTCAGATTTACTAAAGATATACACATATGAGTTGCTGGTAGGAATAGGTAGTAGTGGCGACAGACACATTCTGACGAAACTAACAACGCCAAATAAAAAGCACGCCGGAAATTAAAAAAATAAAAATAAAAAATGTGAATATATATAAAGCAAGAAGGGATGAACTACTTACTTAGTGACATCAGCCAAAAACAAAACCAAAGCTTAAAGTCTGCCAACAAATCCCCAGAGCCATGTTAGGAGCAGACTGCCATGACAGGCAGCTCCGGCTCATACCAGCGAGAAGCCAGTACAGGAACTGCCCATTCCTGTCATAGACAATCAGTGACTGGAACAAGCTTCCAAAAGGAAGAGTTGAGGCGACAACACTTGACTCATTTGCGTCTATTGCCTCAGACTCCCCGTGCATGATACCTTAACAAAGTAACTCTTGCAACCAGTGAAATATCCTCATCAACACCAGGCACAGAAACATTGAAAATCCCCTCTACAAGCATAGGAGCCAGAATGATCAATAAATTGATCGTGGGCCCTTAATATATAGACGAAGAAGAAGTTTGCAGGGGGACAATATAAGCCTTTGTGGGGCAAATATATAGAAGACGTGATAAAAAAAGCATAATCCAGAAAATTTGTTAGAAAATAATCAGAAATGAGTAATCTTTAACAAACACTTACCTCAATATACAAGGCCAACAAATAAAGACAGGGCCTTGTCCATAATAGATGACCTAAAGGCCAGAGAGAGATCAACTTGGATAATGTGAATCATTATAAACTAACGTAGGATTTATTAGGTCAATACACAGATACCAAATTTTTTATGTGAATATTTAGAGGCAGCTATAAGATGTGCTTTGGGTAAAAGATTCGAACTTAAAGCTTTGAAGCTCATTAATGTAAAGGAATGTCACTTTTCACATTAACTTTGTTTAAAATCTTAAACAACTTATTGATTCATTAAATTTGATAGAGTATTCCATGATTTATATATAGTGCGTTAGCGGGACGGTGGGCAAATTTCGAAAGTGCCCAAAGCGGGCCAGAGACAGATCTATTTATATATATATTCTTCTGATCTGACCATAATATGTTCTGAGGCCCGGCTCACGGACTAGCACCGGTCCGTGGACCGCCATTTAGGGGACGCTGCTATAGATCATTTAAATATTGTATGTTGTTTTATGTCGTTGTGAATTTGTCTGGGAGAAAATTACACCTGATCTATAGATATAGAAGCTATGCAATAAACCTTCATCAGAACAACGTGTATTATGCAGTCTTATGCAAGTACTAAATGAAGGCCACTATGCAATAAAATTTAGTTGAAGAGGATCGCCATGGAAAGAAGAACAGATGGGCCTGATAGATGGTCCAGCACCACATGTATATAAGGTCTGTAAAGCCATGGCTGTGTTACCCCCATGACCACCTTGGTCCAATCTTGAATTTGTCGAGGCCAACATCTCACACTGTAGAGATTCCACCAAGGTCATTTAAAATGCTCGCACTGACGGTTATTTTCACTCTGATTGGTATGTGCTTTTATTTTGTTTCATCTAAGAAGTATGTGGTTTGAATTTTAAAATAAGAACATCAATGTAATTTTGTAGGGTTTACTATCATTCGTGGAAGACATTTCGCAGATACCACGCCACAAATGTATTAATTTGATAAATAAATATTCTCAAACTTTCATGTAACACATTAAATACATTATTCCAATATAAATTTAAAAAAAATCATTTAAACAAAAATCTAAACAGCCACCAATCAGGCCCTGACGGAGCAGCAGAGTAAACTAATGAAGAGAATCGTCAACGGCCAACCAACCAAGCTATTTGAAAGACCATACCAGGCGTCTCTGCAAGTCCTGTACTTAGGCAACTGGTACCACATATGTGGTGCCAGTATCATAGATTGTGATAGGGTGAGTACCCGTCAACAGGGTAGCACGGTAGCACGGTAGGATGATGTTCTTATTATGCAATGAAAAGAAAAAGATGGCAATGGAAACAATGTTGCAATATGATTGGGGAAAGCTAACTTTTTAAACGCGCCGACACTCAATCTAATCGATTTTACCATTTTTAAAATGATTACACCAGCCAACATACCCCGTCTCGCTCGGGTTTGTATTGAAGACAAAAATTCTATTGGAATTGTATACGTACACGTAGCTTTTTGGGCCCTGTCAAATAACACATCGCTAAAGTGCCAATTTCAATTGAAAATTTTCTCCCTTTGAAAGCCATATTTTTAACAACTCTTGCGAATATTAAATGTGACGCCTGTTCAGTTATATTAATATTAACGATGGGCACGAGCCAAAAATCCGTGTTTTGAAGACAAATATAACATTTAAAAGATGTCTAATCTAAGAAAAAAGGGGTCAATTATCAATTAAAACAAAATAGAAAACCTCCTACAGGAAACGATTCCAAAAGGGTCCATTTTAGTTTTCCTTAAGATAGGTTGACTTTAAAAACCATTCCGATTATATTCAAATTAGTTTATCAAAGTATCAAACTAAAATTGGAAGCAGATTTTTGCAAATATTTTTCCATTTCCATTTTTTTTTTACAATCAGGCACACGGCGCCAATAGAATTTAATTTTAATGTTTTATCGCAAGCAATGGCAAAGGTTGGATATAGAACAAAATTTAAAACAAAAATTATCACATTAAAATAGGTTGTAAATTAACCTCCCCGTGCACCAAATAAAAAGTAGAAATCAGTTTGAAATCCACCGATATTTATAAGCACGATGAAAGGTTTGTACACCAAAAATGGCCGAGACGTCACAATTTTACGGTGAAGCTCACATTGTAGACCGAGACTTCTTGTATAGCTTTGGCTGTATATCTAATGAAAATATTTATAGATTCTCCTAGACTCACTTGGATCTTTCTAGAGACTTGAAAAAAATGTTGAAATCTATTTTATAATATTTGAGGACAATCCTAGAGACTAATAGGTGTAATAGAACCAGTGGCGTAGCGAGCTTAACTCGCGCCCGGGGCACAATACATTTTTAGCGCCCCCTAATACCTTTTTAGCACCCCCCTATTCGAAAACCAAACAATGTTGCAGTAATTTTCCCCCCTTGCACCCCCCCCCTTTTACTACGACACTGAATAGAACACTGAATAGAACAGTTAAAGGACACTGATATAATTCTTAAAAGCCTTATTTAAAAAAAGAAAACCTAAGAATCCAGAATGTGGTAGAAAATTCAAGAAACTTATCAAAGATAATATATTCTCCTATAGCAAGGAAATTCACAGGAAAAGTCAAGAAACCTGTAAAATTAAACTAAAGTATGCATTAGATCGCATTTAGACAAATCTTTATATCTACGTGGAATAATACTGAACTGGCTGGCACATTCTACAACATTAAAAAAAAAAAAAAAAACCTTCAAAGAACTATACAAAATTCTTCTTATTGGAAATCATTTTTTTAAAATACTACAACATCTAAAAGAAAATTCCATAGCTCTTTGAGTTTTCCATTACTGTTAAAATAAAGGAATTGCTAGGGAAGTCTTCTATAAGGAAACTTTTTATTTATTTATAAGGTAGAGACCCAGAGTAATTCATCGGATAAATTGTCAAGTAAAAATTTAAAAGCTTGTCCCATTACAAGCGGTTGAAAATTGCAAGAGGTAGAGCCACTAAAAGGATAACAAAACGAGTGTACGTGGCCTCGACTGCGGTAAATATTATGAGCTAAAAACAGACAGTTTTTAAAATAAATGTATTTAGTTGCATTTGTGTTAAATATCGCAGTTTACTGATGTAATATTAGGAAATGGCGACAGCGGACTGTCGAGCTGTTGCTCCGTATGCTTATGCCCTCCCCTTAAGCACCCCACCTAAGCCCGAAAATCAGGCCACGAAGCGGCACGCTGGAAATGTCCCTTTGACGGTTAACTGATGACATTATTTCAGTGGTGACTGCATCATTATTCATGTCAATAATAATTTCAGTGATGAATGAATACATACTTCTTAGTGATAGCTACATAAGGTCATTACCCGGATGTTTCTGTTGCTCATCCCCAGCTTCTGACGGCTGCGCATTGTTTGATTTTCCCGGCCGAGACCATGAGAGTTCAAGTTGGGCTCCTCGACCTCACCGCACCACCGAACGAATACAAGCAGACCATCGAGATAAGAGCCTTCAAGGCCCACGAGGATTTCATTGATAGCATTGCACTTGGTGAGCCCAATGACATCGGCATACTCTACACGAAGACACCGTTTCAGTTCAATGCAAACGTTCAGGTGAGTGGCACACTCGACAGTTTTAATTTGAGGACGTGGTTATCATCTCTAGACAGTACATACATAAGCATATATGATATTGAAGGAACTATTAGCTCTTCATCAATATAAAACATGTTGAGTAGGGGGGAGGGCCAGTTGTGTAAAGAAAGCGGTCTCACCACAAGCAAAATATATTATATTATAGATTCTTGGTATTCGACAAGGGGGGACATAGCGAGTTTAAAAAACAAGAGGCTTACCCCCCCCCCTCCCCCCCCCCCCCGCAACCCTGACAAATGTTTAACAAAGACATGTTTGGTATTGATTTATTTTTAAATATATGTAGCTGATTGGTGGGTTGTGTGTGATGGGTTGTAAGTGGTGGGTTGTAAGTGGTGGGTTGTGGGGAATGATTTGTGTGGGATGGGTTGTAAGTGATAGGTTGTAAGTGGTGGGTTGTAAGTGATGGGTTGTAAGTGGTGGGTTGTAAGTGGTGGGTTGTGGGTGATGGGTTGTAAGTGGTGGGTTGTGGGTGATGGGTTGTAAGTGGTGGGTTTGCGTGTATAGGTCGTTACAGATTTCCATCTGTTTATTACAATACTGGATACGAGATCTTGAAAATTATTTCATTTATTTGTTCTTAGAGAACTTTAAAAACAATGAGGATTGGAGAAAAGGAAGAGAAAAGACCAAGATCTAAAAAAAAAATAAAAAAAAATTGCATTTACAAAACGAGTTATTTAAAGTTGCAAACACTAAGGTATACACAACAAATCAATAACATGTTGGATTACTATGGATAAGGAATCTTTTACAGGATATCCATAGTGTGACCATCATTAAATAAAGCTCCGAGTAAAACTCTGTATTTTATATGCTGTTCAAACCGAGCCAAATATACATACCTAGTAATAAACATATTTTACATAGCTATCAACAATCATATTTAACACAACAGTCAATGAACACATTTAACATAACTTCAATAAACTTGAAATATGATCAAAACTTTAACTAGTGCGTCGTAAGTCGTGGTGTTCAGCGATTCATTCAAATCGGCTGAACTTTCGACTCGTGTTTAATTTCTTTGTTACAATCCCAATAAAATCAAATAACCCACATTAATAAAACGCGATTTCAACTAAAAAGTGATTTATTGCTACTAACACTAACATAGATAGGACCATTCAGAAGACTGAACGTATAATTCACATGTAATTAATTTGTTTTACTTCAGTCTACAAGATGGATATTTTAAACTCAGCCTAAACATGGTGCCTCGTCTTAATGGTGGACACCTCATATTTGTCCACAATCTTGCCCACTGTCTTCTGTTACAATTATTGTTATCAGAATTAGGTTTTCATCATTTAGATTTTAATACTTCATTTTTACAGTTATTTCATACGCATATAGACAGTTAAAAATGGACCCCATTATACATGTGATCATATTAATTGTGTTCAATATTAGAATTAAATTTATATTTTGCGTTGTAAAATACTAAAAATAGAATAATATGAATCTGTAATATTTACATACATTGTTTTGACATAATATAAAATTAAAAATTAGAAAGTTGTCTGTATAATTTGATCTAAAACCTATAACTTGTACCTCAAAGTTAAAGTGGGAAATGACTACTTTAATGTTCTGAGAGTGAAAAATAAGCAGCCATCGTTAGGTGGAAGTTAAATTTCGAATTAGTACGCCGAACTTTCTACAATGTTGAATATGATCATGATGATTGAATACTTTATAGTGCTTGAGTCCATGCTGTTTTAGCATGCTCACAGCGCTCTGATGTCCTAAAATCTATTGAAAGAAAAAAAGCCTTTTAATTTTTCTTAAATGATTTTTTATCTTTTTAAAATTCCCCTCAAAGATTAAGTTAAAATTTTCCATTAAGAAAAAGCATTTCAATTTATTGTGTATGGTTCTTTATTTTTATTTTTTTAGCCGGTAAAAATAGCTCCAGGTGGCTTGACATTTGACAACTCAAAGTGCGTCATTTCTGGATGGGGGAAAACCTCCGGAACCGGAGTTGGCTCAGCAATCCTTATGGAGGTGGCTATGACGAAGATCACGCTCAAGGAATGCCAGGAGCAATTTGCACCATATGGTGTAAACGTTACAAAAAACGCCATCTGTGTTTTTGATGGAGATAGTACGTAGAAAAATAATTTGTTTTTATAATATATTTTTCATTGTCATTAAGAAATCAAAAAAAAACCTCAAAGTATAATTGTTTGATACTTAAAAATTTTTTGTTTTAAAATCTACGTCTGCTATTAATGGATACATTTGAAAGATATGTTTAAAAAAAGTATTGCTATTTTTCTCACCTATTTACTATATTAACGTTAATGCGGCTTCTTTTAAATGGTATACATTTAATAATATTAATTGAAAAAAAAATACTGAACTACAAAATTGATAGCAATAAATATTTTCTGGTCATGCCATCTGACCCTAAGAAGTTTCATTTAAAATTTAACCAAACTACACTTGCACCCTAAGCTGTCTTGAATTTAATTTGTTGAGAGAGAATTCCCTTCCATTTTGTATTTTTCAAACGGTTTGCTTTTTCAGCAAGAAGTTTTAATAAGGCTGTATTTTTGTTCGCAGAATGGTGAGATTTAAGAAAAAAATATATTAAAAAACCAACACCCCCCTCGCCCCCCTTAACTTTAGATTCACGATTTAACAGAATAAAGTTTAAAAAATTAAATATATGGAAATACCCGTTAGGAATTAAAAAAAAAAACAATTCAGTTCATCGAGTGTTAGAGAGAGGTGTGATAATATATTAGAATAGTCATTTTGGTAAAGGTTGTGTAATAATGACGCGTGTCATAGCAGTGTGCTTACTGTCCTGTAGGCTCTTTTTTTTTATTTATTAGTGTTCATTTTCAACACTTCCTCATATGATATCGTGTGTGTGATGGGAGGGATGAAACGAAATGGCGTACTTTGCCCGTAGGCGTGGGTTTAGTAGAGTTTCAGGAAACGCCAGGGCGGTGGAATGGTGCTAAGTGACAACAAGGTTAAAGGGCACAGCTCAGCAGACGGAGCTGTTTGCCAAATGTACTAGCCGGGGGTTTTAAGAGCGCAAGCTGAAAACTTTATCAGAATATGATTGTTAGTTGGTAGAAAAATACGCTTTGAGTGCATGTTGTGAACTTAGCCATATTCAAGGACCAAAGATGTTGGAAAAAGAAAAATTCGTTTGCAGATCATTTTTAAAAGTTTAAAATTGTAACAGGCGATGAAAAACTGTAAATAGATTCGTCTTCAAATATCATAATTATGTGTATTAATTATTTTTGGAACAGATAGTTCAAGGGCGGTCAAATGGTGGTTGTTCATTTTTAACGAAAATACCAGTATATCAATATCCATTTATGTTACGTATATCCTTAATGTACAAATATAGCTGTGTTGTAAAACATGGAGTTGGAGAAAACACTAGAACACACACAAGCAAGACATCGCATTGACGTGTACCAGAATATAGCTTCCACTTGTTACCCGGGTAACAACGGGCCATATTCGCTAGTTTTATATTTAAATTTCAAATGTATGTACTTGGGGGTTTGTTGCGAAAGTGGCCAGTAGGCGTGCAAAATGAAATGAAGAGTAGCTGCACAGAGTTGAATTCTTTGAAAACATGGCAAGGGTATTCCATAAAAAAACGAAAAAAAAATAATTTAAGAATTAACTAGAGTCTAATTGAAACGATTTTTAGAGGAGATAATACTTTGCAACAGTGGCGTAGCGAGCTTAACTCGCGCCCGGGGCACAATCCTTTTTAGCGCCCCCATATTCGAAAACCATACAATATTATATGTAAAATATACCATTTGGCGCCACTTTGTGAGTAGCACCCGGGGCATGATGTCCTCCTTGCCCCCCCTCGCTACGCCACTGACTGTCAAATGACACAGTAAATGCCTGCTTCTTAAATAACACTTCTGCCTATTGACGAATTGTATTTGCAAGAAGATTAAAGGATTTCAAAATAAAATATTATTTGGAGTTAATGCAACGTTTGTTGAAAATGAAAAATAATAAAAATAATAATAATGATTACAGCTGTTCATACCATGCAATATTTTGGTGACTGAAATTTTTCCACAGATCCACCAGGAGAAAATCCCAGTTCCTGCTCTGGAGACAGTGGTGGTCCCATGCTGTGCAGTCATCATAGGAGAGACTACCTGGCAGGAATCACCAGCTATGGCCTGACTAACTGTGGAGGTAAAACACACTGTACATTGATTTCTATCTTTAAAAAAAAATAAGATCACGAAATTCGGTAGATACTCACAAGGTATGGGTTTTAAGAATACACTCACAATGTATGAGTTTTAAGAACATCAGCAGAAAAATTGGGGGGGGGGGTGGAGGGGGGAGGTATACAATTTGATTTGCACCTCAATTTCTATAAATTACGACAGTACTGCAGGCTGAAATTTATATATGCATATATCAAATATGGTACTGCATATTTTACCATTTAACCGAAATAAATTCCGAGGGCGTTAAAATGTTTTGGATCATTTGTAATAAGATATTGCTATACAGAGGATGCAGGCGTGTGAGATTTTGTGCCCATGTACCAGAGCAAAAGTGAATTAAGGAGCGCTCATAAAATCAAATTTAGCAAGTCCGCAGTAGTCGCTGCTGTCGCATAAACCTGGGATGAAATCTCTTTAAAATTAAAAGAAATTGTTGCTAGTAATAAGACGACACGCTAAACTGTATGCTGTTTTAAAGGATAGCAATAAACACGCAAGCACAGTCATGACTAACAGCCAGGATAGGTTTAAAGACGGACAATGTCCCCTCAAACTTTAATCCTCAATCTCATTTGTGACTTTTAAGACTCTTCCTTCCAAAGCCAGCCGTTTGTCCGTGTATAAGGCACTCAAAACAACAGATGAATCTAGAACAGATTTAAATATATTTTTTTTGGGTCTGTGTCAAGGATATCTCCCAAGTGTGTACACACGAGTGGCCCCGTACATCTCCTGGATCAACAGAAACAAACGTCCACCCAAAACTCAACTGCATTTGGAGCCCTAGGATAGATGAGACTTCAACAGACAAGGGAATTAGCGCTGGAGAGGAAATCTCAGGGATCTTAAAGAACACTGGAGATGAAATTATTCAACGCAGTGACACTTACAGTTTCCTTTTCGGTGCTTGTTTTTTGTCTCTTGTTCAAATGTTTGAGTGACTTTAATTTTTTGTATGATTTTTGCTTTGAAAATTACAGCATGCACTAAATAAAAATATAAAACAATTGATAAAAATGCGTCCTTGTCATTTTTAAAATAATAAAATAATGACAATTTTGTTGTCATACACTCCTACATTTTTAATTGAAACCTGGAACGTTTTAACAATTTGTTGAAGACGCTTAATAATTATTTAATGAATTAAAATTATATAGATTGCATTGTCCACCTAGTTTCAATCATGGTTTTTCGGTTGTTAATTTGCATTTTAATTTTCAATATAATCTATCGTGATTGCGTAGTTCTTCAAACGACCACATTTTTTGAGCATGCTGAAATTATGCCACCACTCCCATCACCAACCCTCCCATCGTCACAATTCGCATGAGCACCATTTCCATCATCACCATACCCATGGCCACCATTCCCACCGCCACCATTACCACCACCACCACTCCCATCACAACCATTCCCATCGCCACGATTCCCACCGCCACCATTCCCATTACCAGCATTCCCATTACCAGCATTCCCATTACCACCATTCCCATCACCACTATTCCCATCACCACCATTCCCATAATTACTATTGCCATCACCACCACTCCCACCACCACCACTCACATCGCCACCACTCACATCGCCACCACTCCCACTGCCACCATTCGCATCGCCACTATTCCCATTACCACAACCCCATTACCACTATTCCCATCGCCACCACACTCATCACCACTATTCCCATCACCCCCCCATTACAACAACGATCACTCCCATCACCACCAGTCTCATCGCCACCATTTCCATCAACACCATTCCCATTGCCACCATTCCCAGCGCCACCATCCCCGTCACCACCACTCCCATCACCACCACTCCCATCACCATCACTCCCATCGCCACTACTACCATCACCATCACTCCCATCGCCACCACTACCATCGCGCTCACCCTAAAGTCAAGAATTTTAATCCTCACTCTCTCACAACTATCCTCCCGAGCCCCTCCCCACACTGAATTCTGATTTCATTTAATAAGACTTGATGTTATCGGAATAATAATGGGTCGTCCTTTGTGATAATTTCTACCTGCTATTGCAAAAACTCATCACAATTCCTAAATTTAAGAAGAAAAATCTATGTAATGATATTTAAGTTTCTAGCATCATTAAGTTTTGAGAAGTATTTATCTGCTATCTATTATACGCCTACCCTACTCCCTTTCACCCACTAAACGACTTTTTTCTTCTAAACATGACCTTTAATTACGTAATGTAAATTATCACTAATTATATCACTTTTGTCACTAAAGAAGTTAAGATGGACGATTTCTACGCTACAGAAATACTTGAGATTTACGACTTTTCGTACCATTGAACTGCAGTTTTTATTTATATAAAAATTGTGAAAACATAATCTTAAATATTAAACAAAAACTCTATATATGATATAAATGACTTGTTAAAATATATTTAGATAATTCATTCCTCTACCATTGTGTACCGGAAGCTGTAACTTCATTCTTCAGATTTAAGTTAGCGTCACGTAAGTTGGGGTGCTTTGTGGCTGAGTGGTCAAAACTGAGCAAATCTCAACCTAATGGTCAGGAGTTCACGCGCCAAATCCCAGTCAAGCAAGAAAAACACCACCAGCACCCCGGGTAGATGGGACTCGTTAACCTTGGACGGCAACTCATCTGAATTCAAGCCCGGAGATGGGGAGATGGAGTTTATGTGCGCCTAACTGGCAGCAGTGAGGCCTCTCGAACATCTAACATCGGAGTGCCGCGAGCATGATATCATAGCATGGAATGAGCGCTATATAAGAACTCCAATCAATCAATCAAGTTAAAAGGCAGATTTACGTTAGCGTCACTAAAAGGCAGAATTAAGTTAGCGTCACGTAAAATGCAGATTTAAGTTAGCGTCACCTAAAAGGCAGATTTAAGTTAGCGTCACGTAAAATGCAGATTTAAGTTAGCGTCACCTAAAAGGCAGATTTTTTAACTCAACAAGCATTTTGCTGCTGCCTTCCAGTTTAAAGGCACAAGATCTACCGAGGTTTATTTTCTCTACAAATATAAAAGTCTTACTCGGATAAAGTGTCATTCTGCCCGGCTTTTGAATCACTTAAAAAAAAAAGAACTAATAATTTGGTTAAATGACCCCGTTTGACAATGCTTTGCTTTGCACAGCGTGCAGCGTCGTTTGGGATCCTTGGGATCCTTTTTTATTATACATTATTTCTAAAAGTCTTTATAAAAGTCTAAATCTTTTTGTTAAAGGGATATAGAATTTAAACAGCAACACAGTACACCGATGTAGAGAATTTTCGAATGACAGCCGCCGAGTTCTTCTCCAGACCATACTAGGCATCTCTACAAGTCTTGTATTTGGGGAACTGGTACCACATTTGTGGTGCTATCATCATTGATATTGATAAGATCAGTACATAAATATATAATCTAATTAACACAGTAAATCGATGCTTTGATTTAGTCTAAATAATTTAACGTTACTCTTCATACTCATTTAAATATAATAAAATATAAAAAGAAAGGGGAAGAAACGACGAATATGAAACTAATCTACGATAGGTATAACAGAAATGTTAAGTGCAATATTATTTAAGGCTGCACCTATAGGAACACGGGTACCAGAATTGAGAGGTTGGGATTAAAAAAAACGATTTAAAATATTATTGTTGGGTTTGTAAGACCAAATGAGGTATCAAGTGAAAGATAATTGAATGGACTATACGTTTGTAAACTTAATTCTTCAGTTTAACTAAAATAAACTACTACAAATGACATCCGAATAGCATTAGTCAAAATGGACCCGGACACGCACCCGGGTACTATTAAGCTCAATACACATAAGCCAACGTCTCATACGCACACGTCAGACGCTAACTAAAGGCATTAACCCATCTCTCAAACAAACACGTCAGACGCCAACCAAATGCACTGACCAATATCTTATACACATACATACATACAGACATTCATTTATGTGTATAAATAGACACTATATAGTTAAGAATTTGTCGGGGTCGAACGGCCCTTTCCTAGGGGTCGCCTAAGACCATCGGAAAACACATGGACTCTACAGTTTGGAATTAGCAATGAACATAATTTTGTGATTGGGGGTCGCCACAATATGATGAACTGTGTTAAGGGGTCGCGGCATTTAGAAGGTTGAGAACCACTGCGTTAGATAATACATTAATTGGTATTCACTGAGAACTTTACATTCAAATTTATTACGTTAGGGTTCGTACTTTTAGCGTTGCATTTATTTCGAAAGTAACGTGACTAACTCAATTTAGGACAATTTTTATTAGCCTGCTCAATAAAATCCACAATTTATTATACTCTCATACAAATTTTCCTTCAACTATTACTCCACCTCTTGGCCCTTTCCCCTTTAAAAATATCCCACACTCATGTCTTGCCCAGCGGGTCCCCCATAAATAAACCAAATATTTTTTTCATTCAACATGTTTTCCTCAGGAATTAAGACATCACTGCCTTTTTTAAGGGAATAATTTTTATTTTAGTTTGTCTAGTATTTAGTACCCTCAAAATATAACTGCGTGGACGCCAACTAAAGAACTTGATCCATCTCCTATACCGAATTGTCAGACGCCAAGCGAAGGCACTGACTCATCTCTCATACAAAAACCCTTCAGACGCCAACCAAAAACACTGACCCATCTCTTATACACAGACGTCAGATGCTAACCAAAGCCACTGATACATCTTTTAAAATACGCACGTCAGCCAGAGGCACTGACCCAACGTCTCATACGCACACGTCAGACGCCAACTTAAGGCATTTACCCATCTATCAAACAAACACGTCAGACGCCAACCAAAGGCACTGACCCATATCTTATACACGCACGTCAGATTCCAATCAAGGGCACAAAATTTCATCCACCCATGCATTAGCTCTGTTAGAAATAATATTTATTAAACTCATATTACAATTAAACAAAACAAAAACGAATATACAGCACCCTGAAAAGTACGGTATATTTTTGAATGGTTGTACCAATTTAGAATCCTTTGCGGGTTGGTGCACACCAATTCACCAAAGTTTTATCACAATCAGATGAATGATATAGGAGCGCATACGGAAATTATATTTACATAGCTTATATAAGAAATAAAACGAATTTAATGCCACCGGGGTCACAAACGGAATATTGTAGAATGGTTGTACTACTTCAGAAACCTACTTATAATGTCACACACAAACTTAAATTTCGCTATTTGTATTTTTTTAAAATTGCATCCACCCATAAATTAGCTGTGTTTGAAATTATATTTACATAGCTCATATAAGAAAAAAGCGAATTTATGGCCCCTGGCCCAAAACGGAACATTTTTAAATGGATGTAATTTAAGTTAGACACCTTTACGAGCATGCGCATAACAACCCACCAAAGTTTTATCGAAATCGGCTGAATGGTATAGGAGCGCAGAGTGAAATTATATTTACATAGTCCATATAAGGGAAAAAAACAAATTTAAGGAAAATGTTTGTATTAAGTCATGAGCGCATACACGACATACATACATACAGACATTCATGTATGTGTATGAATAGACACTATATAGTTAAGAATTTGTCGGGGAGAAAACCAACATCTGGCCTAAAGATAGATAAATAAGGCAATAAACCTTCACCAGAACACCGTGTGCTATGTTGTCTTATGTATGTACCCAATTAAGGCCATATTACAAAAAAATTTAGATAAAGAGGATTGCCCTTGGAATAGGAACGGCTGGGTCTTATGGATTGTACAGCACCACATGTATATAAGGTCTTTAAAGTCATGGTTGTGTTGTCCCCCATGAACACCTTGGTCCAATCTTGAAGTTGTCGAGGCCAACATCTCGCACAGTAGAGATTCCACCAAGGTCATTTAAAATGCTCGCACTGACGGTTATTTTCACTCTGATTGGTATGTGCTTTCATTTTTTTTAATCTAAAAAATCAAGTGTTTTAAAATAAAATAAAAATAATTATCAATTTAATTTTGTTTGGTGTACTAGTATCCGTGGACGTCATTTTGCAGATACGACTTCGCAAATTCATTAATTTAATAAGTAAATATTTTCAAATGTCGAAGAACGAGAAATGGGAAAGATAGAAATATAGAACTAACAATGAGACGGGCATTTCAACTGAATGCCTTATGCCGCAGAGAGTAGAGTGCGAACATTTATTTTAGGTTAAGGAGAGTAGGCATCAAAACAGGATTGAAAAAAAAAAAAAGAAACAAGGACATGAACAAATTAAACAATTGTTAGAAAATAGATGAGTTGAAAAGGAAACTGATAACTGTTTAGAAGTGAATACCTAAACTGTCGAAAAACTATTCATTATTGGTTTATTAAAAATACAATAATTTTGTATTAAAATAATTCATGTTTCCCTTCTAAAACAAATATTTGGTCAAGCCCCGTCAAAGAATAGTTCCATTCGTAGTTTTTGGCATTTCTCGATTTTCAGACTTTTCACGTAAAATATTAAATGCATGAGTCTGATGTAATAAAAAAAACAACATTTCAATTTTTTTTTTTACAGCCACCAATCAGGCCCTCACGGAGCAGCAGAGTAAACTAATGAAAAGAATCGTCAACGGCCAACCAACCAAGTTATTTGAAAGACCATACCAGGCGTCTCTGCAAGTCCTGTACTTGGGCCACTGGTACCACATATGTGGTGCCAATATCATAGATGTTGATAGGGTGAGTAGGTGCACATCAACAGAGTGTCACCGTAGCATACCTTCTGATTATCATACAGCGAAAAAAATGGTGGTATTGGAAATATTTTAATATAATTTGGGAAAACTTCGCACCAATTTCACTTTTTTTTAAACACTCAAACAACCTATCTAATCAATTTGAGAATTTTTTAAAATGATTGTACCAGCCGATTTTGCCCGGTCCCGCTCGTTTTTGTATTGGAAATTAAATCTAAGGTATTGTCTACATACACGTAAATGATGTTGGGCCCTGTCGAAAAACACATCGCTGAAGTACCAATTACAATTTAAAAATTACTTCTATATAAATCCATATTTATAATAATGCTTGTAAACATTGAATTTCAGGCCCGTCCAGTTTCGTTTACATTAAAGATGCGCACGAACCAAACACCATGATGTCTAGACAAATATAACTTTTGAAATATGCCTTTAAAAAAAATATATAGCATTCACCAACTAGAAAGCTATGTCATTTATCAATAAAATTAAAATGGGATCCCTCCGGAAGGAACTGATGCCAAAAAAGGGCCATTTTAGTTATTTTTTTACTTTCAGATAAGGGCACTATAAAAATCTGTTCAGATTAAAATTCAATTTCAAATTCATCCCACTAAAATTGGCAAAGTTGTCGCCATTTACATTTACTATTAGGGCCCCGGGGCCAAAAGAACGTAATCTGTAATGTTTCATAGCAGTGAATTTTGAAGGTTGGATAAAAAACAAACTTTTAAAACAAAAATTGTCCCATTAAAATAGGTTGAAAAACTCCAAAGAAATAGTGTTTTATTTCAATGTTAATGTGCCTGCCCGTGCCCCCCCCCCCCACTCTCCCCATAAAAAAGAAGTATATATTATTGGTTTAAAATCCACCAAATTATCTATAGGCATAATGAAAGGTATGTTTACCATATACTGCATCGATACAACAATTTATGCAGAAGCTTACATTGTAGGCTAAGACTTCTTGTATAGCTTTGGCCCCTTTTGATATATAGTTAATTTAAATATCTATACAGAAATAAATCGTAGATCCTCTTACACTTATTTGGAACTTTCTAGAAACTTGAAAAAATATCTTCAAACCTATTTCACGACACCTGAGAACATTGGTAGAGACGAATAGAACTATAAGAAAAATGAAAATAACATTGTTATAAGACTTTAAAATCCTTATTTAAAAAAGAAAGCCTAAGATTCCAGAATGTGGTAGAAACTTCAAGAAATTTTTCAAAAGTCAAGAAATTAAAAAAAAGTTAATGCAAAGTATGCATGAGATTTTTGACCACATTTAGACAATCTTTATATCTAAGTGGAATAATACAGAACTCTCTGGAAAATACTAATTTAAAAAAAAAAAAAATTCAAATAACTTGTAAAACTTATCCTTGTAGGAAATAATTTTTTTTTAAAAAATACTAAAACATGTAAAAGAAAATGCCGTGGTTCTTAGAGTTTTCCATTACAGTTAAAATAAAGGCCTTGGTGGGGAACTCTTCTATAAGGAAACATTTTATTGATAAATAAGGTGTGACCAAGAAAAATTCATCAGATGAATTGACAAGTTAAAATTTAAAAAATTGTCTCATTACAAGTGATTGAAAATTGCAAGAGGCAGAGCCTCCACAAGGATAACAAAATGGGTGTCCCTGGCCTCAACAGCGGTAAATATTATGAGTTAAAAGCAGCCAGTTGTTTGAATACATGTATTTGATTGCAATTGTATCAAATATCGCAGTTAACTAATGAAATTATTTCACTGATGACTTCATCATGACTCACGTCAATAATCATTTCAGTGGTGAATGAATACATAATTCTTAGTGATAGCTACATAAGGTCATTACCCGGATACCATTTTGTTTCTGTTGCTCATCCCCAGCTTCTGACGGCTGCGCACTGTTTGATTTTCCCGGCCGAGACCCTGAGAGTTCAAGTTGGGCTCCTCGACCTCACCGCACCACCGAACGAATACAAGCAGACCATCGAGATTAAGGCCTTCAAGGCCCACGAGGATTACGTTGATAGCATCGCACTTGGTACGCCCAACGACATCGGCATACTCTACACGAAGACACCGTTTCAGTTCAATGAGAACGTTCAGGTGAGTGACTCGAAATTTTGAATTTGAGGATGTGGTTATAATCTCTAGATAGTACTTACATAAGCATATATGATATTGAAGGAAATATCAGTAAATTAGGGCATAGCCGGTTATAGTTTTTTTTTACACCGGGTCCGGTTATTTTTAACGTTAACAATAGGCCTACAAACAGTCAGTCATACACCCTACATATCGCTCTTTAAAAAGTAGACCTACAGGCAATCTGACAGACAATCCTTCAGACAGGCCTACACCATTCGCGTGGCTCTATATTTAATAATATAATAATAACCTCCCAAACAATTCAAACTTCTTACCTGAGTTCAACAGGTCACGCATGCAGAGGCGTAACTGGGCTTTTGGCGCCCTTGATACTTAAATAAAAATTTATAAATTAGAGATTTAGCGGCGCCCTTTTGAACTGGCGCAGGCCGGCGCCCTTGACAACTGCCCCAATGCCAAGCCGTTGTTCCGCCACTGCACGCATGACGCTCGCTGCTTGTCAACAGCCTTTTTTTTCTTCACTCACTATTATTATAAAACATGTTGAGTAAGGGGTGGGCCGGATGTGAAAAGAAAACAGTCACACCACAAACAAAATATAGATTCTTGGTATTCGACACCGGGGGACATGGCCAGCTTAAAAGATAAGAAGAGATTCTTGGTATTCGACACCGGGGGACATGGCCAGTTTAAAACACAAGAAGAGATTCTTGGTATTCGACACCGGGGGACATGGCCAGTTTAAAACACAAGAAGAGATTCTTGGTATTCGACACCGGGGGACATGGCCAGTTTAAAAGACAAGAGGTTTACAACGCAACCCTGACAAATGTTTAACAAAGACATGTTTGGTATTGATTTATTTTAAATATATGTAGCCGAGTGGTGGGTTCTGGGTGATGGGCTGTAAGTGGTGGGTTCTGGGTGATGGGCTGTAAGTGGTGGGTTCTGGGTGATGGGCTGTAAGTGGTGGGTTGTGGATGATCGACTGTAAGTGGTGGGTTGTGGATGATCGACTGTAAGTGGTGGGTTGTGGGTGATGGGCTATAAGTGGTGGGTTGTGGGTGATGGGCTGTAAGTGGTGGGTTGTGTGTGATGGGCTGTAAGTGGTGGGTTGTGGGTGATGGGTTGTAAGTGGTGGGTTGTGGGTGATGGGCTGTAAGTGGTGGGTTCTGGGTGATGGGTTGTAAGTGGTGGGTTGTGGGTTATGGGCTGTAAGTGGTGGGTTGTGGGTGATGGGCTGTAAGTGGTGGGTTCTGGGTGATGGGTTGTAAATGGCGGGTTGTGGGTGATGGGCTGTAAGTGGTGGGTTGTGGGTGATGGGTTGTAAGTGGTGGGTTGTGGGTGATGGGTTGTAAGTGGCGGGTTGTGGGTGATGGGTTGTAAGTGGTGGGTTGTGGGTGATGGGCTGTAAGTGGTGGGTTCTGGGTGATGGGCTGTAAGTGGTGGGTTGTGGATGATCGACTGTAAGTGGTGGGTTGTGGGTGATGGGTTGTAAGTGGCGGGTTGTGGGTGGATAGGTCTACAAGAGATTTCCATCTGTTCGACAGTTAAAAAATGGATGACATTATAAATGGGATCATATTAATTATGTTCTATTTTAGAATTAAAACTGTATTTTTTGTGTTGTTGTAAAATACTAAAAATGGAATAATATGAATCTATGATATTTACTTTAATTTATGTGACATAATATAAAATTAAAAATGAAAAAGTTGTATGTATCATTTAATTTATAACATATAACGTGTATCTCAAAATGTAAGTGGGAAATGACTACTTTAATGTTCTGAGAGTAAAAAATAAGCACCCATCGTGAGGTCGAAGTAAAATTTCGCATTAGTACGCCGAACGTTCTAAAACAGTGAAAATGATCATGATGATTGAATACTTTTATAGCGCTTGTGTTCATGCTGTGTTAGCATGCTCACAGCACTCTGATGTCCTAAAATCTATTGAAAGAAAAAAGCATTTAAAGTTTCTTAAACGATAATTTTATTTTCAATTTCCTGTCAAAGATTAAGGTAAATTGTTCCATAAAGACAAGCAATTCAATATTTTTGTGCATGGTTCTTTGTAATTTTTTTCTTTTTAGCCGGTAAAAATAGCTCCAGGTGGCTTGACATTTGACAATTCAAAGTGCGTCATTTCCGGATGGGGGAAAACCTCCGGAACCGGGGTAGGCTCAGCAATCCTTATGGAGGTGGCCATGACGAAGATCACGCTCAAGGAATGCAAGGAGCAATATGCTCCATACGGTGTAACAGTTACCGACAACGCCATCTGTGTTTTTGATGGAGATAGTATGTAGAAAACTATTTTTTTATATATACATTAACTTTTTATTGTCATCACAAAATCAAAACAAAATCAAAGCATAATTGTTTGATACTTAAATATATATATACAATCTATTCCAAATTATGGATGCATGGGAATGAAATTTAAAAATAAATTATTGCTATTTATCTCATCTATTTACTATATTAACAGTAGTGTGACGTTTTTAAATTGTATGCCTTGAACAATATTAATTGTGAAAAAAATATAGAACCTCAAAATGGATAGCAACCAAAATTTTGTGGTCAAGCCTTCTGAACCCGGGGAATGTTCCCGGAAAGTTTAAGCTAAATATAACTACGTCAAAAGCTGTAATGAACGATTAGTATTTTTTAAGGAGAATTCATCTCAATTGTTTGATTTTCAAATGGTTTGCCGCTGCGGCATACCCAATAAGCTTTAGTAAGCTGGTATTTACATTCCCTGAGCGGTGAGCTGTTAAAAATATTAAGTATTTCCGTCTAATAAATACGGGCTAGAAAAAACAAAAAAAGATAAAATAGTTCATTGAGTCTTAGAAAAAGTTGTGATTTTATATTAGAATAGTCATGTGTTATCGATTCATTGACCATGGGCCCTAAAAAAAAATTGAAGAAGATTTGTTTAAAGGTAGTGTAATAACATAACAGTGTGGTGACTTATGATAATTTTTTTAAATTCATATTCATCTTCCGCATTTCCTTCTATAATATATGTGTGAGATGGGAGGATTAAACAAAATGTCGTGCTTTGCCATAGGTATGATTTAGTAGAATATACCTTCAACTTTTGCCCGGGTAACAACGGGCCATTTTTGCTAGTATATATTTAGTTATATTTAGTTATATAAAGTTTACATGTATGGACTTGAGGTTGGTTGTGAGAGTGCCCAGTGCGCGTGAAAATGAAATAAAAGTAGCTACACTGAATAGGATTCTTTATAAAACAATTTTTTTTTTTTAACTTTTAACTTAAGAAATAACTAATTTTAAACAATTCTTAGAGGAGATAATACTTTGCTGCATATGAACTGTCAAATGAAACAATAAATGTCTGCTTCTTACAAAACACTTCTGCCTATTGAGAATTTTTTTTTTGCAACGAGATTAAGGGATTTCAAAATAAAATATTGTTTTAGATGTTAAATCAACGTTATTTGAAAAATGAAAAACAATAATAAAATAATAACACTGATTACAACTGTTCATACCATGCAATATTTTTGATGACTGAAATTTCTCTACAGATCCACCAGGGGAAAATCCCAGCTCTTGTCAAGGCGACAGTGGTGGTCCCATGCTGTGCAGTCATCAAAGACGGGACTACCTGGCAGGAATGTCCAGCTACGGCCTCGCTAACTGTGGAGGTAAAACACACACACACACACACACACACTAATGTATATGGTGAATAAGGTGTCCTACATGCCTCATAAATGATCAGCTTAATTAAAGCTTTTTAAATTGAGACCATGGAATGCGGTTGATACCCACTAAGAAAAGTTTTAAGAATGCAGAAACTGATTATGGGTTTTAAAAACATCAGCAGGAAGATTGGGGAGGGGGTAGACCATTTGATATATACATATATATATATACATATATGTATAATTAAGTAAGCAAATGCAGCAACTCTGCAATAGTTCCTGCTGTCGTATGAAACTGGGATGAAATCTCTTTGAACTCATGAAAACTCTTTGATGTTCTGAAATCACGTTGATCTTAAAAGGACGTATTTCTGGTAACAAGAGGACATTCTTTACTGTACGCTGTTTATGAGATACATTATTAAAAAAAAAATTTAATCCCTATACACCAGCGGTCCTCAACCTGTGGGTCGCGAACCCTTTGGGGTGTCGCACGACCTTTTCATAGGTGTCGCCTAAGACCATATGAAAACACATATACTCTACAGTTATAAAGTATCAAGGAAAATAATTTTGTTGTTGGGGGTCGCCACAACATGAGGAACAGTATTAAAGGGTCGAGGCATTAGAATATTTGAGAACCTCTGCTATACACGGAAGCACAGTCACGAACAACAGCCAAGATAGTTTTAAAAACGAACAATTTCCACTCAAAGTTAAATCCTTATTGTGATCTGTGACGCATGGGACACTTGCAATTCTAATTTTGTTAAAGCCAACCGTTTGTTCATGTATAAAGCACGCCAACCAACAGATGGATCTATAAGATTTTTAAAAAAAGTTATATTTGTTGTCTTCGTCCAGGCTTTATTCCAAGTGTGTACACACAAGTGGCCCCATACATCTCCTGGGTCAACAAAAACAAACGTCCACCTCAAACTCAGCTACAGTTGGAGCCCTAAGATAGATGAGACTTCAACAGACAGGAGAATTAGCGCTGGAGATGAAATCCTTCAATGCATGGAAACTTACAGTTTCCTTTTCGGCGTTTTGTTATATGTCTCCTTTTCAAAGATGTAGACTCTAAGTCTCATTAAGTTTTGTGGGATTTTTGCTTTGAAAAATACAGCATTGCACAAAATAAATATAAAATAATAGAAACAAATGCATCATTTTCATTTTTTTAAACAATAAATTATTTACAATTTTGTTGTTTGATTGATTGATTGATTGATTGGATACTTCTATAGCGCTGGTATCCATGCTACTTTAGCATGCTCATTACGCTCTGGTTTCATCAAATCTATTGTCATAAGCTCCTACATTTTTAATTGAAACATTGAACGTTTTAACATTTTGTTGAAGACGTTTAATAATTATATAATGAATAAAAAGTATATAGATTAGATTTTCCAAATAGTTTCAATCATGGTCTTGAGATGAAAAGATGTATTTTATTTTTCAGCGTAATCTTCGTCATTGTGTAGCTCTTCAAACGACCATATGTAAGGGCAGGGCAAAATGATACCGCCATTCCCATCGCCACCGTTCCCATCGCAACCATTACCAACGCCACCATTCCCATCGCAAACACACCCATCGCCGCTATTCCCATCGCCACCATTACCATCGCCACCATTTCCATCGCAACCACACCCATCGCCACTATTCCCATCGCCACTATTCCCATCGCCACCATTCCCATCGCCACCATTCACATCGCCACCACACCCGTTGCCACCACTCACATCACCACCACACCCATCGTCACTATTCCCATCGCCACTATTCCCATCGCCACCATTACCATCGCCACCATTCCCATCGCAAACACACCCATCGCTACTATTCCCATCACCACTATTCCCATCGCCACTTTTCCCATCGCCACTATTCCCATCACCACTATTCCCAGCGCCACTATTCCCATCGCAACTATTCCCATCGCCACCATTCCCATCGTCACAATTACCATCGCCACCACACCCATCGCCACTATTCCCATCGCTACTATTCCCATCGCCACTATTCCCATCACCACCACGCCCATCGCCACTATTCCCATCGCCACCACACCCTTTGCCACTATTCCCATCACCACCACTCCCATCACCACCACTCTCATCACCACCACTCTCATCACCACCACTCCCATTGCTGCTCCCATCACCACCACTCCCATCGACGCCACTCCCATCGCCACCACTCCCATCACCGCCACTCCCATCACCACCACTCCCGACACCACCATTCCCATTACCATCACTCCCATCACCACCACTTGCCGTCGCCATAATGTAAGGCGCTACTTTGATGCATTGTATCCCATACAAAAAGTGACACTACTCTAAACCCTTGTAATGTATAATTTTGAAATAGTAAATCAGACTTTCGTTATTGTCAATGAAGAATCTATGCTTAGATGTTTCAGTTTTTAACATCATTTGGTTTTGAGAATTTATTTCTTCAATATATTATAGGTTGACACAACACTTTCTAAATTCATTCAAATACAACATTTAAAAAACAATTACAAACAATTTTAAAATAAAAAAAAAAACACTGAAAAAGAAATATTTTCTTTCTTTTAAAGAAAATCTTAACCCATTATTGTTTGCGCCCATGACGCTAATTAGTTTAATTTAGATAATTTAGTTTATTTTCGTTAAGATTAGATTAGTTAGATATTAGTTTTAGATGAGATTCTTTTTAGCTCAGGTTGAACAATTACAGTTGACTTTATTTTACATTAGTTAAGTTTAGTTGACATTCGTTCAGTTTAATTTAGATAAGTTAACGTTACATTAGAGTCATTTATTTTAGATTGCTTTAGTTCAAATTAGTAAAGTATATTTTAATTTACATCGAATTAGTTTTGCTTGGAATTAATTGTTAGGTTTTACCATTATTTACATTTTGGATTAATTTAGATGTATTTAGATCAGTTTAGTTTATAGTATTTTAGATTATTTCAGATATGTATAGTTTGGAAAATTAATCTCTACTAATCTAAACTAAAGGAAAATTTACGAAGTCTACCATTTTTCTTTTTAAAAAAAAAATATTTAATTTTTTTTTATTTTAGCGGGAGTGGGGTTTGTCTCGTTCAAGGAGACATTTGGTTTTGGCGGGAAACGCCAGGCTCTTTAGATTGGGGTTAAGACCAGCGTCAATTAACCCTACTAATCCGGTGCGCCACGAGGGGGCAGAGCCTTTGCACCGGGACACCTAAACCAATTACAGAGCAATCCATGATGGTCAAGATTTGGTTTAAAAAAGGAATATGTTTTTTAATTAGAAATTTTAAATATTTTTAAATTAAATAATACTTTTTGTTTTTGTTTTTACATGCTTCTAGTTTTAAATTAGACTTTATTTGTTAATTTTTTTTAAAAACTATATTGAGGGGAATTTTTTTTTTACAATTTTTTCATTTTAATTTTAGCGGGGCGTCCCCACCTATATAAATCAGCAGGCGTCCTCGCTCCAATTTTTTTAATTTTTAAAAAAAAAAATTTTTTTTTTTAATTTATTTATTTTTATTTTTTTATTATTATTATTTTATTTTGTTTAATTTATGTTTTGCGTTCATGGGACGGACTCGGTGGGGACAATATTCTGTTTTGTTGAGGTTTTACATGAAGGCGACACGCGGACGTACTAGAAAACGTGATGCAGTCCTTTGACATTTTAAGACCAAAAGAAAGCCAAAGCAAGTTGACGATATATCGCCGATGTAATTTCTGTATTTTATTTCGTTGCTTACGGCTATCAGTTTGACCTTTTATGTTGTAAAACAAAGGATACCTCGTCCTACTTCCTTCCCGTTAGAAGTAGTGTTTGTTTGCATTTGTTCTTCTAATAGATGCGACATTTTCATTTACGATTTATGTTGAACGTAGGCCCTCAAGTGTGCAAAAAAAGAAAAAAAACAAGCTTTAATTGCGAATTATTGATAATGGAATATCGGACAAAAACTTGAAACATTTTTGAAACTGATTCCTGTGTCAGTGATGATGTTTAGCTTTCTGATAGGTCAGTAAATGCGATGTGGGAATATAATTTTGATAGTAATAGTGGTGACAGGTCGCACTTTGGTAAAAATTTCAAAACATTTTTTTTTTGAAATATAGATACGCCTATGCCACAGCTGTTTAGATCCTGGCGATTGGATAACAAAAACACAAACAACAACTTTCTATCATAAGTCTTAGAGACCAAAGAGGTTCAAAAGTTGTGAATTTAAAAAAAAAAAGAAACTAAAGCAACAGCGAGGAACAGATAACATTACTCATGCTCACGCAGAGTGAAGTTTAAAATTAACTCTTTCCGTGCCACGCCACGATATACTGTCGAGTTGACTGGTCACGTTTGTGCCAATGATACGAATTTTTTTTTTTGTTGTTGTAATTTTATGTTCTTAAACTAAGGATAAATATTCCTGCTTCCTTCCTGTTAGAAGTAGAACTTGTTGACATGCGTTTTTCGAATAATAGTTTAATTTGTGTTGAAACTTGTGTAAACAAAGCAATATCAGGTGTTACCAAAACATGTAGATTGTCACGTTTGCAGGCACAAGACTCGCAAGAGCTTTTTTTGCAAATTATTAATGCTGAAAAATCAGAAAATAACAATGAATCATTTCAATTAGATTCAAGGGAGGATTTTTTAAGCTTTCTGATGGGCTGATAGGTGGGTAAATGTCCAATAGAAATAGAGAAGATGTTAGTGATAGAATTACTAATAGTGGTGATAGTTGGCACTTTGGAAAATATTTCAAAACGTGTTTAAAATAATAAAAATACCACTGCTGTATAGAGCCTAGTGAATGGATTATAAAAACACCAAAATCAACTTTTTAGCTCAAGTGGTTCAAAATCTATGAAATCAAAACCACTTTCTTACTATGGCAACAGAGAGGATTAAGATAATACTACGCATAACGTTACAAAAATGTGTATAGCTCTGTCACTTAATGGAATATTTTCAAAATGTAAAATGCAATTTGATAAAAAATGGATATATTTCCTGAGGATTGAAGCAGCATAGGCTAGGAACCAGATACACATACCATATGGTAGTCTGGTTAATTTAGATTTGGTGCGCATTTTTTAAAAAAAAATTGATCACATAATATTCTCAGTAAAATTTAAACTATTGTCGTAACATTGTTTTAATTGTTACATATTATTATTCTCTGTATGTTTCCGAAAGATTTCACTTAGGCAGAAGAGATGCAGGAAGAATAGTTTCAGAACACTGGAACACTCACTACTGTAGTTCCCACGCTATCAAAGCCAGGGGAAAGGCCCATGAACACAGGGCCGGCCCTAACAGTTTCGGGGCCCAATACGAAACGGATTGCGTGGGGCCCAGTCTGGGTAGGGATAAGGATAATAAGTGAAAATTAAGATTTTGTAATAGAAAATAAATTCGCGCGGGGCCTATGAAAGTGCGGGGCCCACTGCGGCCGCATCGGTTGCAATGGCCTAATTCCGGCCCTGCATGAACAGTGCAGACCAGCATCTCAGTGAAAATAAGCAGCTGTTTGACTATGATGGGCATTATTGACAGTCTGCATACTATTAAGTGCACAAAATGATCAAAACGTTGCTGCTATGTTTCAACGTGTGTGCATCGGAATCTCAGGACGGCCTCATCTGTGTGTTGAGGAGTGCCTCAGCAAGGACCACATAAAAAGAAATGTGTACGGTACCAAAGTCAAATATTTCGTCAATAATGTTTATGTCAATTTCCTCTGATTTGATAGGAAATACAGCTATCTGACTACAAAATATGGCATTTGAAAATTCATTAATTGATAAGCTTAAGATCACGCTAAAATATTTCCATTGGCTGAAAACCATTCCGGCACAAACTTTTGAAAACCACTGCCATGGAAAGATAAACTAAACTATACTTAACTAAAATAATCTAAATTTAAAATCTAAACTAATCTAAATTAAACTTAACTTATCATTAAATAAATTTAAAAAATAAAGTTATTGAAATAAAGATGATCTTACCTAATCTAAAATATAGTAAGACAACATTAACTAATGTAAAATAAAATATAAATGTTGTCTTGGTTAAAATATTAATTTATTTGTATGCTAAAAATTAATATGTACAGTATAATAATAATAAAATATGTTTATTTTGATCAATAAAGTCTTATTTATGTGTCCTTAAACGTATCTATATTTACATTTGATGAACTATCACTAGTTCATTCTCCACTGACAAAGAGGTGAACATCAGGATCGCAAAAGCAGCAGCAGTTATGTCTAAATTTAATTAGTTGGTGCGGAATAATCTTAAACAAACTGATAGTACAAACTTAAGGGTCTATCTGGCATATGTGCTTAGTACGCTCATATATGGCAGTGAGGTGTGGACCACATAATTATATATTGCATATGTGCTTAGTACGCTCATATGTGGCAGTGAGGTGTGGACCACATATATCAGGTATGTGTGCTAAGTACGCTCATATGTGGCAGTGAGGTGTGGACCACATATATCAGGTATGTGTGCTAAGTACGCTCATATATGGCAGTGAGGTGTGGACCACATATATCAGGTATGTGTGCTAAGTACGCTCATATATGGCAGTGAGGTGTGGACCACATATATCAGGTATGTGTGCTAAGTACGCTCATATATGGCAGTGAGGTGTGGACCACATATATCAGGCATATGTGCTAAGTACGCTCATATATGGCAGTGAGGTGTGGACCACATATATCAGGTATGTGTGCTAAGTACGCTCATATATGGCAGTGAGGTGTGGACCACATATATCAGGCATATGTGCTAAGTACGCTCATATATGGCAGTGAGGTGTGGACCACATATATCAGGCATATGTGCTAAGTACGCTCATATATGGCAGTGAGGTGTGGACCACATATATCAGGCATATGTGCTAAGTACGCTCATATATGGCAGTGAGGCTTGTACCACATCAATGTATCTCAATATCTATTCACCGAATAAAGGCTGCCATGGTAATCAAGGAAATAAAGGCTGCCATTGTAATCAAGGAAATATCCAGGAAGACAAGAACAATTGTAACTACCACAAGTGTTAACTCATTTGCCTTTTTGGTCGAACAGCTTCAAGTGATCAAAGTTACATTCATCATATATTATGTTTAGATTGATGGTGAATTTTATTTTAACAATCTAAAATTATTTTATAAATGTACATTGCACAATTGAAAAAAAAACAACTTTTTATTTATAAACAATGTTTAAAATTTTAAATTGTATTTATATTTCACAAAGCCATTTAAAACATGAAAAGAAACACTGAAAATCTGGTATGGTAATGTCAAATTTTAATTCTTTTTTACATCGAAGCTGTCAAATCAATTCATCGGCTCAGTCCTCACCTTGGCACGGCACAATTCATTGCAGATTGTGTCCACTCTTACACAAACAGTAAGAAATGTTAGTACCCCTGACTATAGCAGATATATGATCACACTGCTAAGAAAAATTAAATCATATAACTCTGCTTGAACAAACTATAAAATATTACGATAGTTGTACTATTCATAAACTTCACAAAAGCTTTCTTTTAGAATTCTGCTTTTTAATTCCTAAAAGGATCACATATTTATATTTTCAAAACGCTCATCACTGAAAGACAATATAATTAAAGTTCCTGTAGCGGAGGTTTTTGTTTTAAAAATTAATTTAATGCTTTCCTATCCAGATGTTTATTTCTTACTTTTGAAACAATTGTATTATTCTCTGTTTAAATAAGCTATCTGTTTTAAAGGTGAACACTGTGAATCTGAGTATAATGCATGTCTGGACAGTTCTTGTCTTGGGGGTGCAGTTTTATTGACAAATCTATGCGACAGCCTTGCATTGTGGGAAAATGTTGTTGTGTCTGCTATTGGAAAAAACGCTTAGATGGACTTTCTGTTGTATGGAACAGCCTTGCATTGGGAGAAAATGTTGTTGTGTCTGCTATTGGAAAAAAACGCTTAGATGGACTTTCTGTTGTATGGAACAGCCTTGCATTGGGAGAAAATGTTGTTGTGTCTGCTTTTGGAAAAAAACGCTTAGATGGACTTTATGTTGTATGGAACAGCCTTGCATTGTGAGAAAGTTTTGTTGTGTCTGCTTTTGGAAAAAAACGCTTAGATGGACTTTCTGTTGTATGGAACAGCCTTGCATTGGGAGAAAATGTTGTTGTGTCTGCTATTGGAAAAAAAACGCTTAGATGGACTTTCTGTTGTATGGAACAGCCTTGCATTGGGAGAAAATGTTGTGTCTACTCTTGGAAAAAAACGCTTAGATGGACTTTCTGTTGTATGGAACAGCCTTGCATTGGGGAAAAAAATGTGTTTTTGGGTCCGCTATAATAAAAAAACAAAAGAACTTGAAGCTATTCGATATAATAGTTATTACCCTTCAAAAAGAGAGGTAAGCTTTTAAAACGAGTTGATTTGTCAGAGAACGACATTACGTCCCCTTTGATATTTCAACTCCCTAAATTTTAGAATTCTGTTTACAAATTTATAAAATAAAAGCCGTTTTTAAAAGTTCGTCGAGGGTTATGTGTTTTGATTGTCTAAAATCTAAAGTATGTACATTATTTCATAGTTCCTTGTGACGGGCGAAAGTACTTATAAATACATTAAAGCTGGGTTTTTTGTTGTTGTTCTTGCCGTTCTTTTATGTTCATGCAAACACTTTAGATTAGAATATTACTGAAGGATATATACTTAACGCTAGCCGATGTTCACTTTCAATAAAACGGAGTTTGTGTGAACCTGACTTCTTGGCTTGACAGTCAAACGACACAGTTGTAAGACTACATTGTTTCGCTTCCGTCTACAATATTTTGTCCTCATAACACAAAGATTATAAATCTACATTCATTACTTCTGTACACACCATTTTATAGTACTCAGTGATTGACATGTTCTAATAAATTTAGATCATTCTGCCGATCGGTACTGGAAGATGTAACCCTATTCTTGAGATTTAAGTTTGCGTCACCTGAAAGGCAGATTTAATCAATCTCAACACACATTTCGCTGCTTTCTTCCATCTTCTAGACTTAAGATCTACAAGAGTTTGATTTTTTCCACAAATATGAAAGCCCAACTCGGATAATGTGTCATTCTGCCTTGCTTTTCAGCCGCATCTGTGTACATCCCCTGAGGATGAAGTCGAAACGGTTAGCAATCGGGCCCCATTGATCACATTAAATAAAGTACTAATCGTTTATTAAAAATGTGCCCATTAGACAATGTTTTGCCTGCATCGTTTTCGGAACCTCTTTATTAAAACACTATTTATTTGTCTTTATAAAAGTCTTTGTGTTTTAATGATTAACAGGTTTTAAGGTGATTTAAGGTTTAAACAGGAGCACAATAAACCGATGAAGAGAATCATCAACGACCAACCGTTCTTCTCCAGATCATAGCAGGCATCTCAACATTTGTTGAATTTTGGGAACTTGTACATCATTTGTGGTGCTAGTATCATTAATATCGATAGGGTCAGTATATATATATTTTGAAACTTACATATTAAATTGAGACTTTGCTTTGGGGTAAATATTTTAATTTTGATACTGATTTAAATAAAATAAAATATACAAAGAAAGGGAAAGTAACTATTTTTAACTTTATCAATTAAATGCATTCGTGTTGTTGTGAATTTTTCAAAATGATAAAATATCATTTTGCTTCCCCTTCAAAATGTGAAAATATCTTTTTTTTCTCTTTGACTGCAAGTCCTTTAACTCTCTTTATCACCCAACTGGGTTACAAAGTTATCTTTTCAAATCTTTCAAAATTAATTGACGATAAAATAATTAATATCTCTAAATCTAAAAAGCATCAAAACTTGTCAATTTAAACAAAGCAGGAAAACTTTGGTATACTATTTTTTTTTGGTCTCAATAACGCTTTCTTTTAAATGTTAAATATATTAGCGTTGTTTTTATTATTAACTTACTAAAACTTTTTGACCACCTTTCATTGCCATATAAAAGTATTGTCGTCAGTTACATGCCAGTGTAATGACTTTGGTTACATTGAATGGGATTTTGTTTTTGTTTAATAATGTTTTATGCATGCATTTCGTCATAAAAATAAAATTGATAAATCTACTTGCTAAATATAATTTGTAATGATTGAATCGGTGGTGAGCCGATGAGATAACTGTGCGATAATGTGACAACCGTTAAATGTCAGTTCTCTCAGAGTATCAGAAATTGTGACCCTGAGATATGGAGTAGGAAAATTAAACCACTATTTAAGAAACACATACACTATAAGGATAGACTTTAATTATAAATAGTAGTTGGAGTGTGTGGCATTACAGAAACCAAATGATGATCACAATCAACGAATGTCTTTGAGAAAATCCTTTTGTCGCATACAGTGCTTTATTACTGCTAACCCGAGAGAGAGAGAGAGAGCTGTCCATCGAATTACGACATTAACATATTTTTAGAACTTGATGATAATCACATGTTACAATTTCAGACTATATTGCTACTGAATTAAATTTGAAAATATCTAATTTAATCATTTAATCATTATAGTTATTAGGTCCTACTTTTAAGCCGTTTACAGTAAATGCCAACGATTTATGTTTCTTGATTGTATCTACTTCCAGGTAGTATCCCAGGTACTATCACGTGTACTATCTCATGTACTAGCCCAGCTACTAGTGTTTTTACAGGTACTATCCCATGCACTATCCCATGTACTATCCCATGTACTATCCCAGGTACTATCCCAGATACTAACCCAGGTACTACTCCATGTGCCATCTCAGGTACTCCCCCAATGACTATCCTATGTACTATCACATCTCCTAGCCCCGGTACTATCCCATGTACTATTTCAGGTATCAAACCAGGGGCTATCCCAAGTGTCGGCACTCCAGTGACTGCTTGAATCTCCCGGATAAACAATAACACGCACCAACGTCAACAAAACCCAGTAAAGAAGTCGTAGGATGGTTGGAATGTTCAATGGAATATCAACATTTGGTAGGATGGTTGGAATGTTCAATGGAATATCAACATTTGGTAGGATGGTTGGAATATTCAATGGAATATCAACATTTGGTAGGATGGTTGGAATGTTCAATGGAATATCAACATTTGGTAGGATGGTTGGAATGTTCAATGGAATATCAACATTTGTCCGTCAAATCATTTGTCAAAATTCCATCAAATTAAATGTTTGAAAGACATGAATGTGAAGAAGAATATTGTCTTAAGAACATAATAATATCTTTTTTATGTGTATTTTCTGCTAAACGTTCTAAGATACATTAAAATAATTTATGAAACAATTTTTTTTCTTATGGCCGCTTTAAACATTTTTAGTTAGGAGGTTGGCATTTGTGTTTCGGAGTTCACTGTAACATACATTTCTTTAACGTTAAAATATAGTCATGGAAGATCAACATGGAATTACTCAAGGTGAAGTTAAAACTGTTCGATGGGAGTCTTCTTCCAGGATCATATTCTTAATTGTTGCCATTTGTGAATGTTGGGTAAACGATCGAATCTAGCGCTGTCGTTAACAAATTTTCACTTACAAACGTCTTTATCAGTACCGTAAATAAATATTCACAATTTAAAAAAAAATGAAATTATTTTGACAGGTTATCAAAAATGTATTTCTGTAATATGATTAGAATGCAGCTAAAGACAAGAAGGATCAATACATAAAGAAAATGTTTTCATTTTCACATACTTGGTAATATATATCAATTTCATGGTCATTTATATCAAATACTTGGTCAGGTATATCAAATACTTGGTCATATATATCAATTACGTGGTCATATATATAAAAAATACTTTGTCACCTATATCAAATACTTGGTCATATATATCAAATACTTGGGCACATTGTTTAAGTGAATGGCTCAGAGATACAACGATGAGAGCTTTGTTGACCAATCACGTGAAGGCAAATATTAACCTAACGCACATGAGGAAGAATTGCCGTCTACAGTCTACACCATCACCGCACTACACCTGCGAGAAATTTGTGATCAATGGTCACATCTTCTGGCTTCTTACGATCTTTACAAGCGAAGACCTACGAAGATCATAAGACATTTGAAAGTATTATTTAAATGATATGAGTTATTATTATGTCAAACATTTTTAACAGGAAAAAATACATAAATATTCCACATTTATTGTCGGACAAAGATTTCGCTTCATGAAAGTTCGTGTTGTCTTGCTCAGATGAGACAATGATAACGTCGCTTTGGAAGATCCACCAAAAAACTCGATCTGTTGCAGCGTGCTATAGAATCAAAGCGCGGCAAAAGTCATGTTAGCCAGTTTCAATGTTCTTGTGCGACCAGTGAAAAGATCATGTGTTTTTACCACTGGAGGCATTGACAGTGCTGCAAAAAAAATATGCGCTCATTATAAATCCATTTTAAAACCTGCCTATAACTATATTTAAATAAAATGAAAGATAAAACATGTACATTTTAACCCATTGCAAGAATTGAATGAACTCATTTAAAACTAGTCAGACAAAAGTAAGTGATCGCTTTCTTCTTACTGGCGAGAAACGCAACAGTAATGGCTCTGTTCTTCGTCCTGCAAAGATTTTTATTACTGAATATCTGTGTGCGTACAAAGACATTAGCGAGTGGTGTCTTTACTGGAGATAGGTTAAATGATGTCAATGTGCTGGCTGGAAATCATGATTTGGGAGAGGCGTCGAGGGCTGATCAAAATCTTAGTTCAAAGTCCACGGGATTTTTTCAAGCACCCAGCTCTACGTTTCGAGGAGAAGAATATGAACAGCACATCCGGCTACCATTTCATTCAAGACGACGTGAGCATGCACTCGGGTCGAGCCATGCTCACAGCAATTCGGTCATTACAGTTTTCTCAGGTGGACGTAACCTGGGGGTCTTCGCTATAAATCGGGCATCGTCATGTCAAGGTCGATGTGGTCTACATTTCACGCTACCGAAATGCTCGTGCGACGGCTTGTGTAGTGTTTACGGCACGTGCTGCGATTCGTTTACAGAAGATTGTCAGGAGCTGGCGCCGGACGCACATAGACGGTGGGGGAATATTGGCGCCATCTGCGATTTTGATTTGGGCGTTTTCCTCGTGAATACCTGTCCTGATCAACCACGTCACGTGGTACCACGGCATCAGCTTGTACACGATATAAGGTAATATATTGTAGGTATTTGTATGAGAGAGAGAGTAACATTTCGTTTACATTTAGTTAAAAGACCTACAGAATTGTGAATCATTTTTTAAGCTACATTTTCAGTAAACTTGGAAGACTAGATTAAGGTGAGTGGCCGCTGGTCAGATAGACGATTGATAAGCGGTTGGATTCTGTGACTTGATGGATGGTAGGATGGCATTGATGCATGGAAGTGTTTGGTAGTCATTGGCGTATATTCACTATTCTCCGCAAGCACTGTAACGTCAAATTGGACATCCTTGTAATGAGAGCACACCAGTTTGGGATAAATCTGTTTAATAATAATAGGGCGAAATGAACAAGTTGTGTTGTTTGGTAAACAAAAGTCTCGTAAGGTATGTGCTCATAATATGGAGGGCCTAGATGTTGTGGATATTGTAAATGGTGAATCCTGAAAGTTGTCGATGTTGTGAGTGGTTAATCCTAGACGTTGAATTCAGTGATATTGTTGGATATTGAAGGGGGAAAGGAAGGTACCATTAAATCAGTGTGGTGGGGCGTCGACATCCAAGACTTCTTTTATACTGAACGGGACTATTACCAGGAATCAATTTAATCTATAAATATGTGTGCATATTACTTTGATGATATACATTTAGTCCTTTCTAAACAATGTTTTAGATCCCAGTTTCCTGTGACAGAGCTGAAGTCTGGGGTCGTCTTCACCAACTACAGCATTTACGTGTGCAACGCCAGGGATGGAGATCTGCCTAGATTCTGGACCCTTGTAGTCCGGAGAAATGAAAACTACGTGCATTTCGACACAACGAATGATGTCATCAGATACGCCGTGAATACAGTCAATCTGTTTGACTACTCCGAAGACTTGCCCGCCGCAAGATGCGTCTCGTCCAAGTCACGAATCAAATCCGATTCCTCTATTCGGATAGATGTGGGATTATTTCTAAACATTACAGTAACGAAAAAACGAACTATTGCAAGAGACTGGCTTGAAATGACCTGCGGGAGTCTTCTTGCCGATGAGTGTTCGCAAGTTAAATGTATCGGAACACATGAAATTATCAACCGGAAGTGTGCGTTTCATGCTTACATAAGAGTGTCCGTGTCTCATCCTCCACATTACAAACTCAGCTATCAAAACATTTATAGGTTAGCACAAATAATGGAGTGGGAGCTCGAAGAAAATTTGTTGATATCAAATGTTAAAATCCTCAACGTTTCCGAAACTGAAGTGGACACTGTAAAATATTTTCCGGACTTAAAGAAAACATTGCTGCCGTTCAGTTTCTTCGCTATAAAATTCTTCGGCAAAGTCTCAGACATCGTCAACTTACCTTGGAGGCAGCCCCTTCTTGGTGCTTTGAATTCTTTCATGTTGGGATCAGATTTCATCTCAGCGCAAAACTTCGAATGGCTCAAATACAAAGCTACCGACAACCAGAGTGACGCGCCTTGTGTTCTACCAAACGTTGACGTGGCAACAAACGTCACGACAGAGTTGGACCCTTACTGTGTTTTATGGTGCTTGGATTTCGGCTGGGAGCCCCATGCGAACCATTCCGCGTGCTTTGCGTGGGCTTCTACGATAGGTTTACCAGAAATGATGAGTCATAGATCGTTTAAACATAACAAAAATTATGCTGAGTGCCTTTTATCCTCCAAAATTTTTGCAGTATTTCCCCTTCTTGGAATAATTACTCGTGCTCTGGTAAATAGACAATAACGATAACTGGATTCATAGAAGCAGTTCTTAAAGAAATATTCGGCAAAATTCTTTTTTTTAAATTAAGCTTTTTAATTCGTTTCTTTTAATGTTCATTAACGGACGTTAGAAGTCTCTACACAGCTTGCCACCGCCATTTTCAAGACGTTGTTCTGCCAGACGTCTTTGGCGAGAGTAAAGCAACTGCAACCTCTGGCGCTGATAAACGCATCTTTAAACACATCAAGCAATCATGGAGCAAAATTGATAAATTTTGTTAAGGAAGTGGTGCTGCTCTTGAATAGTTATTGGCAGTTTAAAATATTACAAGGAGAGATTAATTGAGTTTGCAATGTGTAGCTTTAAGCTATAATACACAACCCAAGAAACGATTACAAGTAATTTCAAAAGGTAGCTATTATACCTTGCAGGTGAAATTCATCCTCCTCTAGTTTGGATTATGACCCCTGGATGACAAAAGCTTTATACTCGTTAAAATATGGATGTCCCGAGGCGATTCAAATTCACTGCATAATAATAATTGGGGCATACATCAAGGCATGGGTTACTGTCCCGCAATGCATTTACACTCCGAATAATGATATACAATTCCTTCAAAAACTTAGATAATGTGAAACGTTAAATACTGCCTTCGATAACTTTGCCACCAAGAAAGTTGAAGGCCACCTTAGTATCTCAGGGAAGAGCTTGTGATCTTGGCATTTTTTGTTCAATCACTGCCGATAGGTGCACATGGGCAGTAATGATGCAGTCTATCAATAGGAAACGAAGGAATGAATCTATGAAGCGTATTCGTCTTAATTTTAATAAATCTACCAGAATGAAAATAGGACAACTAGTTACCGAAAACACGATACATTTCTTAACTCATTTGAACATCCCAATGGGCTTTCTATAATCTGATCCTAAGACACGTTTTCTCATAGATGATTATAAACAAGCAAGTGAGATTGTTAAATGATTTTGGGGGTGGGGTGGGGTGGATAGCAACGGAGATATAGAGATGTGGCTCCTATGCAGCAGGTTAACAGCAGATATATATATATATATATAGAGAGAGAGAGGTGTGACATTCATGCAGCACTTTAAAAGCTGAGAGAGGTGCCCTGAGGTGCCCTCATCAACAAAATATATAATACTTATGATCTCACCGTTACTAACCACCGCCTCATTCATTTAGTGTGAATATGTATGGCCCATTATCAATTTTTTCTAAAGAATAGTTTCCAAATTACCACGTGACATATGGTCACGACGTCTTCAACACAGTATCCTTCCCCGGGATTCCGGTCGACAAGTCTGTAGTGGCTTGCCGATTAGGAAGCGCTGGCCACCGACCCCCTCGGCGTTAACCCGGGGCACATAACAACCATTGCGTGTTCCGCGTGGCAAACAGGGACATGCATGGTAGTTGCTGGAATAAACGGCTCCTACAGGGCTGCCACCTGTGATACTTCACAGGGGGAAGAAAAGGCAAACACAGGGTATAGGGATCATGATTACAAGTTGCCGTTAAGGGATATGAGGCGAGAGGCTGTGGTGGAAGCCTCTGGGCGATGATTCTAAATATGCAGCCCTGAGAAAGCTGCTCCTAGGCAACCGTTTTGTCCCAGCTACTTCGCGAATTAGTTGCAAGGTGGAAACCCACTGTAGAATCTCTCTTAGAGGGCGTCCGATGCTTCCCCCCGACGGGTGGGGGGAGATATTAGGACGTTAATTTACCATCCCGGCCCCTAGGAAAGTGGACTGCGGACGCTTTAAACGCAGCGTCTTCGGTCGACCAGATGTCTCTGGGCGGGGAGGGTCTCCGGCGGCAAACCCGATGGAGCGGTTGCTGGTGGGGACGTTTCACGCCCAGGGAGGTCTCAGGCGTTCCCCCGCACGGCCCGACGTCGGGGAAACCCGGCGCCTGGCAGGTGGGGGTGGGCGCCAGGGAGGGCATAAGGAGCGCGAGCTCGACGGCCCGCTGACGCCATTTCCTAAAGAGACATTTCAACACAGTATCAGCTGACAATGACATGTTTTCTACCTTTAAGCCATATTTGGGCTCAAGCATTACGCCAATGATTTCCATACATGTTGGTTTAAAAACACTTTTCGCCAATAGCTTTTTTTCCCCTGACCTGCTGTAAATCTTGAAAGTCAGGAACGAGCATCCATTGCTTTTTCAGAAACCGCGAAAGACAACTTCGTGCTTTTTGTTTGTCTTTGCTAAAGATTATGTGTTAAAATTCGCTTAAAGTATTACTTAACTTTGTTGGCACAGCATAAATGTTTTGATATTAGATGGCCAGTAAGTTTGCTGGGGACCAATCGTTTCGCTAGAACGTTGTTGTTTGCAGGTTATTCATTCAGGTTTCCGAGCCACACCATGAAACTCCTATTGAATATATATCATCACTGTACTGCCTTTTAACAATTTTCTTTTTCCTTTAAAAATAAAAAAGACAGGTGCTTTTATCCAGTTTAAAATGATAATTTTATAATTAACGTAAAAAAATATATTAAAAAAAAGAAATTAAAAAAATAGGTATCTTTGCTAATTTCTAACAAAGAGACATACCCATTCAAACTCTGAGTTAAAGTATTCTTTTGATTAAATAAAAGCAGATACTACTAAATTACTTACGGCCTTCGTGTATAACGCTATAAGAGATATGCAAGGAGGACTGCGTTCAGGTTAGAACAATAAAAGATATACCAAGGGTAGCGGAGGTACACATGAAGAAAGTCAATAAGAGAAAGTGGATGTGGTCAGCAGCAACAACAACAACAAAAGCGTTCAACGGAAACAATAGTCAGAGACAGAGACAAAGACTCTATCAGTTTGTTGTATCTATACAACATTTCGGATTCAAAGTCGAGTCTGTACAACATGAACTATCACACTGGAAACCAGACTAAACAAAGTTTAAAAAAAAAAAGGAAATCCCGTTGACACGACGTTTAACCGGTGGTGGGTCACTGCTTCATTTACCCTATATCGGAGGTATTCTAATTCTATGGCATCGTAACAAAGCCACCGTTTGCCGCATGACCAGATATTAGCAAAACGTGGTAACAAAACTGAGTTGACGTTAAGAACGAACGTCATGGCTTCTTATATCCTTGAAGATTATCAACTTTTGCGCACAGACTATTGGCTGTCACTGGATGACGACAAGCGGAAGTGGACTTGGTTCAAAATGGGTTTACGAAAACAAGAGTCGTCAAGCAAACAAAACAAACGCAGATTAATGGTGGACCAACTACACCACCAAACGTGGCGTTTTCAAGTGTCGTATCCAGCACGCGCTCCCCACAGACGTTGTCTTTATGTCACATTTATTTATGGGCCACTTCACGTCTGCGGCATGACTGTTTTACAATGCGAGTCATTCTATAGGGTTCTGTTTTTTTAAAAGAATGCGTGGGGGTGGGGGCAAGTCTACATATACATAGAAAGCTGATAATATACTCCAGTAGTGTGGGGATTGAACAAGTTCAGGTGGAATATTTCACAGGATGACCTCACGACGGATGACGTGGCTGTGACCTCACAGTGCATGACGTGGCTGTGACCTGACGACTAATGACGTGGCTGTGACCTCACGACGAATGACGTGGCTGTGACCTCACATTGAATGACGTGGCTGTGACCTCACGACGGATGACGTGGCTGTGACCTCACATCGGATGACGTGGCTGTGAGCTGGGTACGAATGACGTGACTATGAGTTTATTTTGGCTTTTACTTTTAAACTAAAATTGTTGTTGCTTTTTTAATGATGCAAACATTTTTTTAAAATCATGCATAACCTCAATATTCTAACACTACAGTAACACTGCAGTAACATTGCGTAATACTGCTTGTAACATTGCACCAACATTGCACTAGCATTGCTGTAACATTACAGTAACATTGCACTAACATTGCAACAAAATTGTACTAAAATTTACGTTACATTGCAGTAAAAATGCAGTAACCTTGCACTAACATTGCAGTAATATTGCAGTAACATTGCAGAAACATTACTGTAACATTGTACAACTTTAAAGAATGTTTATAGTACACATTTATTATAGATAAACTATATAAATAAGTTAAATACGATTGAGTTTCAATTTTGAATGCAGACTTTAAAGGAAAAAGACATTGATTCGTATAAGAAATACAATTATTTCTAATAAAATTAAATGAATTTAAGACAATTGTTAAAAAAAAATGAAAGTCATAAACATTTTACGACTGAAAATTTGTTGTGCAAAAATGTATCATAGTATCACATGATACCTTTCACAGTTAACTTTGAAAAAAAAATATAGGAGAAGAATACGTAGTGTGAAGATAAAATCTTCGACGGAATTAAAAAGCTAATGTCAAATACCTTATTCTTTTTTTGGGTCGTCATTAATTACTTTATTGTGTACAGCAAGAAAATAGTTTTAGTGTTTACCAGACAAAGATGATTTAATTTCGTTTCAGTAAGGGTCTTTAGACAATTATTAACTTGAATATACTTTTAGCATAACTTTAAAAAAATATTGATCATTTAAAAAAAAAAAAAAAACAAATTCTTTATTTTTGCAAGTGAATAAATAATTTGTGACAGTTTTAATATATAGATATATTGCTTTTCTTTACTATCTCAAATTCTTAAATAAACAATTTTATTTTCTTCAGTTAGCGATTGATGTATCTAGAAACACAATTTTAGCAGATAAACGTGTAATGTGCATTTAAAAATATAAAAAAAATATCGATCACAATATCAAAAACTCTAAAATGTACTACCGAGAATAAAATTGGCTACCCACGCATTGTAAAATTTCTTTTCAATCGCTACCCATTGACAAGTGTGTCTTAATCACTACACCACTCAATGAAAAAAAAAATGTTTCTCAATCGCTACGCCACTCATCGACAAAACCATTTTCATAATATTTCACCGCCCGTTGTGAATTTAGTATCTAATTTGTTGACTTATCTTAAGCTACATGTCAATCAATTACCCAATTCTTATAGAGTCACGTTACACGTATGTTTTTTTTCTAACATGATTTCAATGTCTTAATGCGATGGACAGGCTCCGTGTGTCCGCCCCCTACCCCACACCCATCAGTTATACAATAAAAACCACTTGAGGTCTGTTTTTACCGTGGGAACAACAGCGCCTTGTAGAGAGTCATCGAGGTCGCGCGGCTATATAAAGGAAGCATCACTACATACATAGAGGTTCAACCCAGCAAGTCACTTGCATTAACGACTCGGACACTACCGTCTTACCATGCTCAGACTTTCACTTCTCGTCTGCCTTGTTCTTTCAGCAGCAGCCTTCGGTGAGTTTGAGATGACCGTAAAACAAAAAGGGATGGTTCTTTAAATTAGGTTCTTGTTATTTGATTCCAACACGGGGGGTCGTCCGAAGGTGTGTGTAGACCGGTTACCTGAAATTTGTTTGAAAGAAATTTCGTCGACGGGAAATTGATCGACGGAGATTTGATCGAACGGAAAGTTGGTCGAATCTTTTTTTTTAATTTCACGCGTTTAAATGTTCGTCAAATTTCTTTTTGGGCGCACTATACTACATAGCAAATCAAAAAAATGCGCTCAAAAAGAAATTTGACGAAAAATTTTGCGTTTGAACTGAAAAAAAAAGATTCGACCAAATTTCCTTTCGATCAAATTTCTGTCGACGAAATTTCTTTCAAACAAATTCCCGGATACGGTGTAGACCAGTTTATCATAAAGTGTTTGGTACATCATGTAGAGATTTTATGATGGGGGATTGTGTAGTTTAATTGTTCTAGAGACGACTGTCTTTTTTTCTCTTAACTAAGCAGTTTGAACGAATAGTAATATTTTTTAAAAAAGTTTTTTGAAGAAATAAATTATTTAATATTTCATTTCCATTGTAGAAAATGTTTTTATAACACTAAAAAAAAACGTATTCCAAAAATTAATGTTTAAGGAGAGAATGCTTTAAATTTATGTATTGTTAGAACGCACATTAAAACTTGTACAAATCGCACAGTCAACACTGTTAGACAATTGCAGGCAAAGTAAAGTTGGCTGTAGTTTCTCTCCATTCTGTTCAACAAACGTCTTGGCAAGAGTAGGTCGATGGTCGCTGCGAGGCCAAAATGAACGGTTGATTTATCTGCTCTTATATACGCGATGGCCAATGAGGATATTACGCCCCTGTTGAGTTCGTTGCGGCTCTCTGAGATCTTATGTTGTAATTAACATGTCTTGAATGGAAGCAGATATCGGCTAAGACTGTTTATTGTCCACTCAAGACAGTTTGGCACGTTTATGCAAAATTTTCAAGTTATAATTTTTCAATATATTTATATAATATATATCTTAGTTTAAGTTATACTTTTTTCAATATATTATGTTTTACATACAATGTATATATATATCTCTCTCTATATATATGTGAATATATACATTATATATATGTTATTTTGCATTAGCTTCTATGTTAGGGATAATCTTACATGAACATCATATCAGAACAACATTCCGCCATCGAGTATATTGTCAACATACATAATAATATCATACTTATAAACATTTGAAAGGAATTACGAGAATGTTGACATTTCCTCATACTGTTAAACATCTCTAAAGTATTGACATAATAGTTTAAAATGATTCAAGAAAACAAAGGTTAGGGTCTCGATATTTCTGTTGTAAAATTGTATGACATCAACCCATACAGTGGCTCGCGATGTGAATCAAGAAGAACCCAATGATCTCCCAGAGGGCATAGAGATAAGCCGTGGTGATACCGTCATTGGACCGCTGCCCGACTTCTCCGGCGAAACCTTCACCGGCCGATTGCACAGCAAGTTCGGCGAGAACATCATTGGACCTCTGCCCGAGACCGCTGAGATCTCCAACCTGATCAGCGTTCGCATGTCTATGATTGGACCTATCCCAGAATAAGTAGTGCGTCAGATTTGAAATTTTAAGAATCTAATGAGCGTGATGCCGAAGTACTTTTGTTCTTAACGAAATTTTGAGTCGAGATGACACAAATAAATTTGTAGGTCAAATTAAAAAGACTTTTTTCGTTTTTCATACACGTTTTCATTTATGGGCGTGGTCAAGTTTGTAATGAATTATTTTCGTGAACAGTTATCTTCAGCTGTCTTCAAACTTGTTATCAACTGCGTTCGCAGGCTGTCTTTTTTAAAAATAACATGTCTATCATGTCTATAAGTGTGAATCACTATGTAAGGCAGTGAGATATAATCTTTTAAAAGAAAATTAAATGTTTATAAAAATTCTTTTATTTAAAAAAAAGTGAAAATGAAAAATATGGGGGCATCGCTAAGTCACATCGCTGAGTCACATCGCTGAGTCACATCGCTGAGTCACATCGCTAAGACACATTGCTATTTTTGGACACTCTCTCCCCCTTGTCTCTCCCCCCTCCCAATCACCATATTTGGACAAACCTTGTGCGTTTTTTTACAGTGGGCATTTTTTTTAGATCACCATTATGGCTTAAAGGACAATTCGATGAAATCAGGTCAACCTATTACCTTCCCAATTTAAATAATGTAGCACTTTGGTTCAGCTGAATTAAATAATTATTTAACATAATTACATCATGCCTGCGTTTAGGTGTACGGTAGAGCAGAGGCGTAGCTAGAAATTTTGTCGCGTGGGGATAAAATTGGCGCCCGGGGACAAGATTCACGTTAAAGCGCCTCCCTTTCTTTTTTCAACTCTCAAACCCATTATCTTCATCAATAAAATAATAACAAAGCTCACTTTGAAGCCCTTAATTAGTTTGCGCTTGGGGTCATCTGTCCTCCTGCACCCCCTTAGCTACGCCTCTGCAATAGTGAGTACAGTTTGCCACGAGGTTAAGTATTATTATGAATAATATTCCCCTCGGCGGAGAGACCCACTTCCAACATCAACTAAAAAAACACATGATACACCTTTCACTTCTATAGTCAGTGGCAGCTGTAGCTATGCACTGTTGATTAACGCAAGTTCGCGTTCAAGATGCGGGAGCTTCATTATTGTTAGCTTTGGCGGGAGCTCCAATATTGCTAGCTTTGGCGGGAGTTTCAGTATTGCTAGCTTTGGCGGGAGTTTCAGTATTGCTAGCTTTGGCGGGAGTTTCAGTACTGTAAGTTTAGAGGCATGCTGCATTATTATAGTCTATTTGAAAACAATTAGAAATAATAGATTTCACATATTTTTTGGTGACAGTTGGCTTTATTAGAGATATTAGACACACCGTCAGAATTTCACTATACTTGTTTAGCAGTTTTCCTGTACGTGTGTGTACTTTCTGAGCCTTATGCTCCCGAAACCACAATCTCCAACATCAACAAACTCCCTCTCACCTAAAGGCACGCAATGTATGAATGGCTCCTACATAGACACGCCATTTCAAAGTGCATTTGTTAAAAGTTCACATAAGACGCCTTTGAAAGATTAGTATTAGGGCCGGCCTTACCCTACGGTTTCTGGCTCCTCGCACAAGCTTATATTTGGCGCACTTAAAGCAATAATCATTTTAAAAATTCACAAAAAAAAAACTAGGATTTTGGTAATGAGTTTATTACCTAGATTGTTTTTTAAAACAAATAATGAACAACAGCTTTGTTTTTATCAATGCCTTTTCATATTTTGCAACATCGCTCGATGGCGCCCTAAGCACGTGGCACCCCGATCAACTGCCTAGAATGAAGAGAGAAAAAGTCACTGGGAAAAAAAAATTACAGGAAAAGATACACCGAAACAAAGTCAAAGATAAAAAGTTACAGAAAAAAAGTCGTAGAAAAAGTCGCAAAATATGTTTCATATAAACTTAGCATTATCAATGTTTATGAAATTATATTTCTATGTCCATATGTATATGTTCATTTACCGAAAAACGGTAAATAGAAAATAGCTGTAGCTTATTCCTATCACGTTTTTATTCTCCCTTGGGATTAAATATGAGTTTTTGTTTATATTATATATACACATTATAATTTACACATTTAATAATACGATTTATTATCACTCATTTATGCATGCGTGTGTGTGTGTTATTTGTATTATGTATACATAATATAATCACACATTTAATTCTATTCTAGACATACAATTATCTACCTTGCTATGCATGAAGCAAATAAAACAATAAACCAGAATATTACAGAATGAATAACAATAAATGGTAGTTAGCGATTGATCACTGGATTCTAACGTCTGATCTCACCGAAACATGTAACATGGTAAAGAAATCACAGGAAAGCAGGGAACATTGCATTGCAAAACAAATTTACTGATAACTCCATGCAGACAAAGCATCAATGGCCTCAGTGTGATCACTGCGACTTTGGAGAGTAAAACTTAAAATTCTTTTCTTCCCCCATCCTGTCAGTCTCTACCAATATGTTCCCCTCCCCACCAGCTGGTGCACCACCACATACCTGTAATGACACTAAAATTCATTATTGACACCAACGGAGTGTGGTCGGACCGAAAGATATACAAATTAATTTGTTCCCCAATCTTTCAAGAATTTGTTTATGAAATATGATGGCTGAATATGTCGATGACTTTTTTCCTGTGACTTTTTACCTGAGACTTTTTATCCTTGTGACTTTTTTTCTAGCAAAATGTAAATTGGGATACGGCTGTAGAGCTAAACCTACATGAGGAACAATTTAAAGACGTTCAAGGCTAATCAAAGATAAATCAATACATAAATCAATCGATTATTTTAGATTAAGAAATGAAAACAAGCAGCCAGTTTCGTGACGCTAGATTTACGAGGCTGGATTTATGGGGTCTAAGATATATGAGGCGCAAAATGTGTTACACGATTTAATTAATTTTTAGCCACCAGTCTGATGAAATAAATGTTCAGAATTCCAATGTGTTATATTGTCAGGAAATTAACTGTTTTAAACTGTTTACTGAACTCTGGGCTACATGCTAATATTTTTCTTAACAACCCAAGGACGGGCGAGCTCGAAATCGATCCCAAATTGTTTTCTTAGCTTGAAATCATTTCTGATTGTCAATGATGGTAGCAATATAAATCCATGACAATTAGAGCATTGCTATGACCAAGTTAGATACCATATTGATTCAATCTCTTAAAAGCAGCAAGCTCGCAACATATTACGTAGAATATTGTGTCTGTGTTTTCACTATATTTTATTCTTTGAGGGGTCGCTCGAGATTCATTGTATGCAGCTCAGACCAGATTGATCTTGACGCTGTACACCTAGTCATATCCGAATGTATCTAAATATATTTTGTTTTCGCCGTGTTTGTGCCCGTGTGGTTTAATCTCTTAACCATTATTTCCATATTACGGTTGTTCGACTGGTCATAATGACATTTGTTTAAAAAGTACGTCGGACATCGCCAGGATTTATTTAGGATTCGTCGAGCTAACAGGCAGTTATGTTCACGTGTCTATTTACAAGAATGCGTTTGGTAATATTGTGGGTATTAGTTGTACCAATAGCGAGCTCAGGTGTGTTGAAAACCTTTTATGTCAACAGTGGCTACACTCTGATAGGAGGGACAGTTCTACAAAACTTCACAGAGCCAGGTTAGATTTATATTGATGTAATATTAACGAAATCATGCAAGCTGATTTGTATGCAATATTATTTATAAAAGAAATCAAGTATTAAAAATATTCTAGTTAACAATAAATTGTTCAATAATTATATTTTTAAAATAAATTAAATTTTAAAAAAGACGAAGCATTTACTCTTCTGTTGAGTCATCACATTTTAACAAACTACAAAACATTTTGAGACTTTTGAATAACTAAAACGAAGTTGGCATTATGTCTTTACAGTAGTTCATTTATCTTCTTTGCTTTAGTATATTCCAATTCAGGTCAGAATACATTAGGCTAGAAGAAAAGTTTATTAAAATGTGTTTTACTTCAGTTAAAATGTACATCCAAAGTTTATTTAGATTTAAATTACGTTATTTTATTTTTAAAAAAATTGTTTTATGATTTAATTGAGAGCATTGATCTTAGTCTATTATCTTGAGAGGCTTTACACTTATATTGCACATCAGAAAATATCTTGGACACATTCTGAGATGAAAAGTATTTTGTTTTCTCTTAGAATTATCTATCGCTGGTTGTGCAAGGATCTGTTTGAGTGAATGTAACTGTGCTGTTTACAGTACCTCCATGAGACAGTGTGTAACATTCAGTGATAGAATTTATGAGACTACAATTACATGGAGCAGACACCCGTATTGGTCTGTATTATACCAACATAAAGAAAGTAAGTAGTGTATCAATAAGGTATAGAGATATAACCAACATAAGGAAAGTAAGTAGTGCTATTAATCATGTATAGAAATATAAACAACATAAGGAATGTAAGCAGTGTATCAATCAGGTATAGAAATATAACCAACTTAAGGAATGTAAGTAGTGCTATTAATCAGGTATAGAAATATAACCAACTTAAGGAATGTAAGTAGTGCTATTAATCAGGTATAGAAATATAACCAACATAAGGAAAATGAGTAGTGCTATCAATCAGGTATAGAGATATAAACTTAGTCTTATTGGAAAAGAAAACTGACACTGCCGCGAGATTTTTTTCAAGCGCTTTTCAATAGCTAATTTGTATCAATTTAATTCTTCATTCAAGTATTTCTCTTTATGATATCAAATTTTAATTGCTAACGGAAAATTCAAACCATTTAATTCAATAAAACTAAGTCAATATTAATCTGCAGCGTTTCGGGAGCTTTCAGCTCGCCTCTGACGTCAGCGTTATTTAAAAAAAATCAAATTGAGTTACAAGCGGCTAAGTATACAGAGTAGGACCTCTAAATAGGCTGCTACATTACAATTCTCTATATTTCTTACCCTTAAGAAAAACAATATTTTCTGTAATGATTACACCTTTGAATTAAAAAAAAACAAACATTTTTGTCATAGATTTACCGAATGAACAAAAAAAAAATTAAATGAAATTTGAGATAAACATTAAAATAAATGTTTCAAAAAATAGTGACAGTGAGAAAATGTGTTTTCCTTTAAAAGTATTCGCATCTTCTTGACAAAATATGTTACAAGGAGCTTCATTGCTCTATTACAAATTTTCTTACTTTGAAATTTAAGAAGTCTCTGACTTAGCTTCATACCCTTTAAAAATGTTATTTTTTTTTAGATTTTAAGCGTATCCAGTAATAACAAAAAACACGTTAACATTTAGAAGCCAGTTTTATCGTAAATATTTGGTAGACAGCTTTATCGTTAATATATGGTAGACAGCTTTATCGTTAATAATATTGTAGACAGCTTTATCGTTAATATATGGTAGACAGCTTTATCGTTAATATTTGGTAGACAGGTTTATCGTTAATATATGGTAGACAGCTTTATCGTTAATATATGGTAGACAGCTTTATCGTTAATATATGGTAGACAGCTTTATCGTTAATATTTGGTAGACATGTTTATCGTTAATATTTGGTAGACAGCTTTATCGTTAATATTTGGTAGACAGCTTTATCGTTAATATTTGGTAGACAGCTTTATCGTTAATATATGGTAGACAGCTTTATCGTTAATATTTGGTAGACAGGTTTATCGTTAATATTTGGTAGACAGCTTTATCGTTAATATTTGGTAGACAGCTTTATCGTTAATATATGGTAGACAGCTTTATCGTTAATATTTGGTAGATAGCTTTATCGTAAATATTTGGTAGACAGCTTTATCGTTAATATATGGTAGACAGCTTTATCGTTAATATATGGTAGACAGCTTTATCGTTAATATATGGTAGACAGCTTTATCGTTAATATTTGGTAGATAGCTTTATCGTAAATATTTGGTAGACAGCTTTATCGTAAACATTTGATAGACAGCTCTATCGTTAACATTACATTTTTTAATAGCATATCCGTTAACATCTGGTAGACAGCTTTATCTCGCTGAATATTTTCATCTTTGAAAATGTGAAAATAAAATAATGAGTCGATACATCAAACTTCGTGTTTTATCTATGGCTTCAAATTACTAGCTAGACAACAAAACACTTTTATACAGAGAAACCATTTTTATTTTTCCAATAACAATCTATTTTGCTCTATTATTCAGACATGTGATAATAATGTGCAGCAAACATAACCGGTTTCCACACAATCAGCTCATTTTCCCCTTGTTCCAGTTAGGTTGGTTCAACACGGGAACTGGACCTTGGTGTTCAGGGGTCAGAGAGACATCAACCAGGCCGTAACCGACAGGTGGTTGTCAAACAACCTGCAGGACGACAACCCCGTGCCACCTTCTCTGGCCGTCCACTGCTACAGATTGGACACGAGCATCTCATGCCCAACACATTTCAGAAGTCACATTTTGGACAAATGGAGTGACATAGACAAGGTATTTCATCACTTAAAATAGTTTTTTTTTTTACTATGTCTTCTTCTTCTTCTATATTTTGAGGGCCCACGATCAATGAATTGATCATTCTGGCTCCTATGTTTCCGTGGGGTTCGCGATGTTACTGTGCGTGGTTTTGAAGGGGATACTTCACTGGTTGCATTATGTCATCCTAGATGTGTGATTGATAGAATTATGGTCAGTTTGTTATAGATAAAATAAATGTCATTCAAATCATTTTTTCACTCCATAATTTAGTATCATCGATTAAATAGACACGATCTGTGTCAATATAACAAGATATATTAAGCTTTAAAAATAATTGTACATGACTCATAAGCAAACGTTTCGGCACATGCCTTCATCAGTACAACAAGACATGTGCCGAAACGTCTCCTTATGTGTAATGTAAAAGTATTATTAAAGATTAATGTGTATATTGTTCAACTGACACAGATTGTTCGTGTCTATTTCATTTATTTTAAAGCTTTTTCGCAGTCCAACAATTTTCAATATCATCGGCTTTTCCGGATAACAGAGTGTACTATATCTATTTATAAAGTGTATATTCGGTCTCTAGTTTTGATGTAAGCAGTTAAAATATAGCTTTTACATATAGATAGCCTTTTAATTTAATTAACTTCAAAAAAGCGTAGAGACATTCAATATTCAGTTCAATTGTTCTAGGGTCCATTTGACATGACATCAGTTTTAAGCTGATCTGTGACGCTTTACGGCTGTCATTTTGCCGAAGTTGATGAAAGAAGTTATTACAAATAGAAAAGTCATAGTGAAATTCAATAGTGATGATGAAATTCACTAGTGATGATGAAATTCAATTAACGTGTCCTTGAAGCTTAAAATCGGACATCAATTTTTAGTCGTGCCCCCCTCCCTTTAGTTGAAAACATCAATTATATAGCCAGATTTTTTCATAAAATGATGCTGAGACTCAGCAATTCTTTAAATACAATCTCAGCACTTCAAAAGTCTGCCCTTAAGCTTTGTTTATCGTCATTGAGAAGCAGACATTGAGAAGCAGACATTGAGAAGCAGACATTGAGAAGCAGACATTGAGAAGCAGACATTGAGAAGCAGACATTGAGAAGCAGACATTGAGAAGCAGACATTGAGAAGCAGACACTGAGAAGCAGACATTGAGAAGCAGACATTGAGAAGCAGACATTGAGAAGCAGACATTGAGAAGCAGACATTGAGAAGCAGACATTGAGAAGCAGACATTGAGAAGCAGACATTGAGAAGCAGACATTGAGAAGCAGACATTGAGAAGCAGACATTGAGAAGCAGACATTGAGAAGCAGACATTGAGAAGCAGACATTGAGAAGCAGACATTGAGAAGCAGACATTGAGAAGCAGACATTGAGAAGCAGACATTGAGAAGCAGACATTGAGAAGCAGACATTGAGAAGCAGACATTGAGAAGCAGACATTGAGAAGCAGACATTGAGAAGCAGACATTGAGAAGCAGACATTGAGAAGCAGACATTGAGAAGCAGACATTGAGAAGCAGACATTGAGAAGCAGACATTGAGAAGCAGACATTGAGAAGCAGACATTGAGAAGCAGACATTGAGAAGCAGACATTGAGAAGCAGGCGTTAAGAAAAGTGAATTCGCTTAAATTATCAAGGGAATCGTGGGAATGTGGGGTATTAAAACTGTTTCTCTCGTGCCACAGCCGGTGAAGATGAAATTTCTATGAATGGTTTTTTGTTGCAACAAAATTTTGAGGGGTATCAGATTGTGCAGCAGCATGATTGGAGTACGAACCTTCAGACTGAGATAATGGTTGGACCCCCCTCCCCTCCTCACCGCGTGGGTTAATTTTCTCACTCACAGAGTCATCAGACGGACATCTCACATCTCAGTAGGACGTTGTTCCAATAAAGAATCACCAATGGTGGCTGTTGTGTGGTTTGTGCGTGTAAGAAAAGCTCTTTCCTTAAGCCATTTCAAAGTATCGGCGTTTAAATTTCTCAAAACTGAGTTTATCTTTTCACTCAATGTCTTTAAATCTTTCTTTGACAACTTCACAGAATATCTTGTCATCATCTACCTATAAATTCCTTATATCTTATTTTAGGGACGTTTCTTGAGAATTCATGATTGTGAGATAATAGGAATTTGTGCCATAGGTGGTATGACTTGAGACAGATTTTGACATCATCTACATGCGCTCGCGCAGAAAGACTGGTGGTGTCTGCCTGAAGTGAACAGACAGTAGCCAATATTAATCCCATTCATTATGAATTTACTTATCCAAAAGTCACAAAGATTTCAGTCCAATACTTCTATCCCAGCCAATCCCCCCTCCCACCGCCGGTTGTAAGCCATGATTCACTTATCCCAAACAATCACCTTGCCTTACCAAAGTACATGATCTGTTTTACACCATTTCTAAATGTTACACAAAGTAGTTTCATAGTTAAGTTTCTAGGCGCCTTGAGGGCAGGGTGGGTTGTCTTACTAACGTCCAACAAAGTTGCTAATATTATATGAAAAAGCAACAGAAATCTAATGTTTTTTTATTTGGTCTTACGATTTGACGTTACAGATTAATCACTGTGCACCTTTCAATGCAAATAAATTACCGTAAAATCTAATTTTGTTCACCAAAATATCACTGTAACATAACCACAACAGCCTGTTTCCGTGTCTTTTTTTAATTTTTATTTTATTTTTAGGCATTTGAGTGTATCAACTTCCCCGGTACCAAGTTTTAATTTTCTAAAATGCACACGAGTGCTTAACTAATTCATTAGAGCACGGACCCTGTTGTTTGTTTGTTCTCTCAGTTGGTCTCGAAACCAGAGGCGTAAATACGGCTTGGCATTGGGGCAGTTGCCAAGGGCGCCGACCTGCGCCAGTTCCAAAGGGCGCCACTAAATCTCTAATTATTAAATTTTTATTTGAATATCAAGGGCGCCAAAAATAAATTAGCCAAGGGCGTCAAAGACACAGTTACGCCTCTGCTCGGAACCATGACAATATCGGCCATTACCTTGTCAACAATGCCACTGATATTTTATTTATCTTTTTTCCCACGTAGAAATCTGCACCTCATTCCACCTTAAGCTGGTCTCAGTTTAGTGGGAATTAGTTAATGTGTGTAATAATTTATTAGTAGATGATTAAGTTTGAAAACCTTAAGAAAAATGTCTAACACCTTAAATTGAAAACATATCAACAAAATTCGAAGGTTTAAATAGAATGGGCGCCAAAAAAATGTATCCTTTTGTCGAATCCAATAAAATTATAAAATTTAAACGTTATTTAAACATTAAAGTATCTTTACCTTTTGCGGATATTTAACCTTAAGTGCACGGTTGAACGGCTCAAATATAAAATATTCTTAATGGGTGCGCATCTATCGCAAAAATAAAAATAATGCATTTTAAAAGTCAGTGCTAAATACACAAAACTTGACACCAAAACACAAAAAAAATAAATAACCGTTCTTGACTAGTCAAATTTTTCTTAAAATGAACATTATTAAAAAATAATTTCACATTTGATATTTAAATAATTTCCAGACCTGTATCGGTAAAATGGCAGTCGGCGAAATGGTCCGGTTTGGGAAATGGTCCGTTTTGGGAAAAGGTCCAGTTTGGGAAATGGTCCGGCGGAAAAATGGCGGCGGTACTTGGTGCATTCCTTGAAAGAAAGGAAATGTACTTTATAAATGTCTATGTTTATAAATGCATTTTGTCGCTTTGACAATTTGAACAGGTTAAGTTCGCCATCTACGAAGCCGATACAGAGGTCAAGTCTATTATATTTAACGGTACTGGGACAACGAGAATCGACTGGTTCCAAAAAAGTAGGGTCTTAAGTTCATCCTGGTCATCATTAGCAAACGACACAGGCATCGCGGATTTCGCCTTTAAAAGGTTCGTGTATGAGAAATAGATTTGTTTGAGAAATAGACCTGTATGAGAAATAGACTTGTAGAGAAATAGACTTGTATGAGAAATATACTTGTAGGAGAAATAGACTTTTATGAGAAATATTGTATGAGAAATAGACTTGTATGAGAAATAGACTTGTATGAGAATTAGACTTGTATGAGAAATATAATTTTATGAGAAATAGACTTGTATGAGAAATAGACTTGTATGAGAAATAGACTTGTATGAGAAATATACTTGTATGAGAAATAGACGTGTATAATAAGTGGATCTGATGATAATGAAACTGTAAGATGCATGGACTTGTTTGTGAAATGGGCTTGTATGATAAATTGACTTTGATAATAAATGGACTTGTATGATAAGTGGACTTGCATGATAAGTGGACTTGTATGACAAATGAATTTGTATGATAAATGAACTTGTATAAGACATGGAATTGTTTGATAAGTGGAATTTTTTTGAAATATGGAATTGTATGATAAGTGGACTTGTATGATAAATGGACTTGTATGATAAATGGACTTGTATGATAAATGAACTTGTATAAGACATGGAATAGTTTGATAAGTGGACTTTTTTATATATGGAATTGTATGATAAGTGGACTTGTATGATAAATGGACTTGTATGATAAATGGACTTGTATGATTTTTGGACTTGTGTGATAATTGAAGTTGTATGATAAGTGTAATTGTGTGATAAATTAACTTGTGTGATAAATGGACTTGTGTGATAAATAAGCGTCTTTTAGAAATGAATGTTTATGAGAAATGGACGTGTGAGATAAAGAAACATGTTTTAGAAATGGACTTTAGAAATATCACCCCAAATATTTTGACCATTAATTGAACCGCATTGATCGCGGGTACATACAATAAATAAGTTTTGCTTTACATAATTTTATAAAAAAAACATTTTAAAAAAACTGAAAAAACGTTTAAAGTTTTTAATTTAAATTCTTTTAAATAATCAATTGTTGTAAGTGTATACTCTTTACTACACCCTCTGTTTCTTCACACCTGATTTGACGCATTTACCAGTATGCACAATAAACGTCATTATATTTTCATTTTTTAAATGATTTAGCCGGCAAGGACCCCCTCAAAAGCGCCGCTTTGCAATTAACACCTATGCCGGGTGTAAATCGGACACCACCTACTTCGAGATATTCGACACCGCTTATGATGGCTGCATGACCTCGTACAATCTGTCCCTGCAGACATATCCTAGGTTCCTGTATTCACCGTTTGACTCACGTGTTCGTATAAGCGCTGGACCGACAGGTGTGGGCAGCAAATAGTCTTATTGTAAACTGTATCTATTTAATTAAGCTTCTTTTTTTTAAAAAAATACCAAGACGTTGTGAAGAAATGGGTTTGTGAATCTTAACAGAAAGCAGGAGGAGCTATCCTAGTAATTTTACCGCACATCTAGTTCTCATTTACCAATACAGTTAATGTGTTAATTCGCGCGAGACATTTCTTTAAAATTATAACGTTGCCTCTGTCAGTAGTTTGTCTTTAGATTTTTTTGAATAAAACTTTAACAGCTGTTTTCCTTCTCATTTACTTTCAGTGTACAAGTTGGCTGACATAGTTGCAGTATTTGTTCAGTTCACAGCTCGTTAGGTTGGGTACTTACATATTTTTCGTTCATCGTCGACCTCCAAAAGTTGAATAATTGTTCAAGCAATATTTACAGTTCATAGTTTAAGCGACGGATTTATGGAATTGAATAATTTAATTTTAAAAAAAATATTTTTATAAATCTTGTAAATAGTTTATGTTTATATTTTTTAAATTAAAAATTATATTGCTTCTTTTTTTATTTCTGTTTTTTGAAATTTTAATGTATATATCTATCTATTTATACATATGTATATATGTATATATTACCGAGTGGTACTAAAATGAGCAAATCTCAAGTTGATGGTTTGAAGTTCAATCCCCACCAAAGCCCAGTCAAGCAAAAACACCATCAGCACCCCGGGTGGATGGGACTCGTTAACCTTGGACGGCAAATCATCTAAGAGAAGGAAACTCTGAATTCAAACCCCGGAGATGGAGTTCCGTAGGCGGATAACATTGGCACAATGAAACATTCCGACAACTCCTGCGACGCCACTGGTGCTAAGCTGCATCATCCACATGCAGTTCACCCTGGTTTATCCAGCAGCATGGAGAGAGGCGGTTTGTTGATTAGGAATCAGCTTATAATCCTAGAAGAATAATCCTAGAAGAATAATCCTAGAAGAATAATCCTAGGCCTTGGGGAATTCGTCCTGCGACGTACAAACCACCGTCACCTTGTGACTGAGGGATGCCAGCAAAAAAAAATATATATGTATACATTTTAAGGCTAACTTCTCTCTTACAATAACAGAACTTCTCTCTTACAATAACAGAACTTCTCTCTTACAATAACAGAACTTCCCTCTTACAATAACAGAACTTCTCTCTTACAATAACAGAACTTCCCTCTTACAATAACAGAACTTCTCTCTTACAATAACAGAACTTCTCTTTTACAATAACAGAACTTCTCTCTTACAATAACAGAACTTCTCTCTTACAATAACAGAACTTCTCTCTTACAATAACAGAACTTCTCTTTTACAATAACAGAACTTCTCTCTTACAATAACAGAACTTCTCTCTTACAATAACAGAACTTCTCTCTTACAATAACAGAACTTCCCTCTTACAATAGCAGAACTTCTCTCTTACAATAACAGAACTTCTCTCTTACAATAACAGAACTTCTCTTTTACAATAACAGAACTTCTCTCTTACAATAACAGAACTTCTCTCTTACAATAACAGAACTTCTCTCTTACAATAACAGAACTTCTCTCTTACAATAACAGAACTTCTCTCTTACAATAACAGAACTTCTCTCTTACAATAACAGAACTTCTCTCTTACAATAACAGAACTTCTCTCTTACAATAACAGAACTTCTCTCTTACAATAACAGAACTTCTCTCTTACAATAACATAACCTTTTGTAAAATGTTATGTTATTGTTGTTTTTTTTTAAAGCCTTGGTAGCCTTTGATGATAAAACGAATACATTTATTTAACGTTGATATCTACATTACATTTTAATCATGCACCAACATCCGTATGCCATTGATAATACACATCTTGATGTAAAAATTTCAAAAAACTATTTTTTTTGTTGTTCACAAACAAATTAGCAAGATTTTTTTACTCTAGTCACACATTAAAGGAATCGATTACTAGATTGCTATATAATAATCATATCTAAGCGCATAATTTCGTTCGTCACGATAAAACTGGTTCCAATAACTTCAACTGTTTTCTATATAAACATTATCCCAAATCAATGGTATTGACGCAATAGTGTTTTATTCTATTGCAGAGTTTAAAAATTACCAATGAGTGTTTGAACTCCTTTCTTTCATCGTACGACTCAAATCCAGCGAGAATATATCGAGGGCGTGTCCCAGTCAATTGATTTCAACTGTATCGATTATTGGTGCAGCAAAACTTTCAAAGTCGGTCTGCAGAGCTGATATGTTGCATAAAGTTGCGATGATGGCCTTACAGTTTCAAAACTAATATCCACATTCTTCATCCAGCTATCGACATCCACACTCCATCATCCATATTCCGTCATCCACATTCCGTCATCCGTAATCCGTCATCCACTTTCCTTCATCAAAATTTCGTTATCAACATTCAGTCATCCGTATTTCGTCATCCACACTCCGTCATCAGCATTCGGTCATCCAGATTCCGTCATCCACATTCCGTCATCCAGATTCCGTCATCCACATTCCGTCATCCACATTCCGTCATCCACATTCCGTCATCCACATTCCGTCATCCACATTCTGTCATCCACTTTGAGTGTCCAAAATAAGCGTTGCATAATTTGCCATAATGTGATCATTCTTTATACCTGTAATTTCAGTGAAGACCAAATATAACCATATTTATGTACATCCGTCCAAAATAAGCGTTGCATAATTTGCCATAATGTGATCATTCTTTATAACTGTAATTTCAGTGAAGACCAAATACAACCATATTTATGTACATCCGTACAAAATAGAGCTTCTAAAACAAACTGGTCAAATATTTTTTAAAAATTTACTTTATTTTAAATACTTTTATTTATTTTTTTTAAATTTATTTAATTTAAATACTTTTTTTTTTTTTTAAAGTATTAAAAGTATCATAAACTGTAGGCAGGCCTGGATTAACCATTAGGCAAATAAGGCACGTGCCTTAGGCACCAAGCGTTTGGGGGCACCACAAGTCCTCAAGAAATTTTTTTTTTGAACAAATTTAAGTCCAGAAACAACTGAAAATTGAACAAGTGCTATGAAAATGAAGAAATACATTATAATAAAAATTCACATTCAAGTTTGGTACAATCTTGAATGCTTAAAAATTAAGCGCATAAAAAATTTAAAAAGAAGGGGGCACCCATGTGGGTTTGTGCCTTGGGCACTAAAATGGCTTAATCCGGCCCTGACTGTAGGCCGTATTTAAACAGCAAACTACTCAGCGTCATGACGATGACAAGACGCACTGTTGGTCTTTTGTCTGAATTGAAAACTTTAGTCTATTTGTTGCAGCTGAACGTGGCCCAGATATTGAAGTTCATTTTTGTATTGATTGACAAAAATTAAACAGGATATTTGAAGTCTTTACCTTGTTCTCAATTCCTGATAATGTGGTGAATGTTAGTTGTGTTGGAAACGTCGGGAACAGACTCATGCCGACAGTTATCTACTGGGTCCACTGACATGAAAGAATGAGTTAATTAATTTTTTTTAATGCATGAAAATACTCATTCAGTAAGTGAGTCCGCACGATTGGCTTTGTTTCGATAACCTGCCATTGAGAGCAGCGATGTTATGGTTAAGAACAATACATATTCATCAGAATAAGAATTATAAAAATATTTATGTTTGTAAATGAGATAAAGATCAAGTTGACATAACATTCAAGATAACGGATAGCCCTGCAAGCATAAAGAAATGCACAAAATTACTCCTGGGCTGAAAAAGGAAAGAAAATGGCAATAGCAAAATCCAAATGGAATATAATTCTTCGTACATACATTTATGGATGTGGTTGCCACCTAGCCTGTCCTAATCTGCAGAAGAATATGCTTATGGTGGAGATTTGTTTTGTATCTCAGTCTTTTGGTTTGGAGCTGTTGTCCACGTGTTTCAAAGTAGCCGTCTGTTTTCATGGTAAAGTATCTCTCTACTATCATGGTAAAGAAGCCCTCTATTATCATGGTAAAGTAACCCCCTATTATGGTAAAGTAGCTTTCTGGTAAAGTAGCCCTCTATTTTTATGGTAAAGTATCTCTCTACTATCATGGTAAAGTAGCCCCCTATTAAAATGGTAAATAAGCTATCAATGATCATGTCAAAGTAGCTCTGCACTATCATTGTAAAGTAGCATGGTTAATCATGGCAAATTATCTCTTTATTATCTTGTCCAAGTCGATTAGTTTGAAGTATTTATTAAAAGAACATTTTAATCGAAAAATAATTTAACCGTATTTTATAAAAAGCAATCTGCGAACAAATCACCAACGCCATTCTAGGTGCCACTCACCAAGTATCCCCAAGTATCCCAAGAGGTTCCAGCAGGAAATATACACCTTTGAGTTGCAGAAATATAGGACGAGCTATAAAACAGAGCTATGAATAAATTGAAATCTCGCAAAGCACCAGGCACAGTTAAAATCCATAACGAGACGGCTTTAAGTTTTGGCCCTAGAGGTGAAAAGCCATTGTCGATCTTATTACCAGTGTTTAGAGCACACGTACAGCGCGGTGAGCCTAGCCCTAGGATGGGGTACCGTGCTATATAAGACAACTAATAATAATAGTAATAATAATAATAACGTGAAATCCCTAAAATATGTAAAAAAAAAAAAAATAAAATAAAAGCTACCATAACACAAATAATAATTAACCAAACCCTTTTTTCATATAAAAACTTTATAAAATGTAATATCAAGCATTGTGGGGGTAAGGCTGAAAATTTGACAAAAACATGCGTACAAGTAAAGCACTTTATTTATTTGTCTTAAACACGTTACAATGAGTGAGCAGCTAATGGGTGACTATGCATAGTTGTTTTCGTGGTGCCATGTTATATCAAGCGGATACAAAGTGTTTAGAAGCATTTTGTACCAGCTTAAAATCATGTAAAGCTGTTGATTTTGATTTGGTTCCCCCCTGGGCCTTGCTGGGGATTGAATTTCAAGACATACGTTCGAAATTTCGCAATTGAGACCGCAATGCAATCCTGCCACTCATATCAATGCGCAAATGTATTAAATATCTATTTCGATATTTAGTTTTCGAAAATATCTTTCGATCAGCATGCGTAGTAATAGTAGCATTTGCCGATTTGACTAATTTGGGAAAAAAAAGTGTGTGGGGGGGGGGGGGGGTGTTCGGAATTTCGCCCGGGGCGATTGTCCTAGGCTAATTCCGGTTGTTCCCCATCCAAGTTCTACCAATGAAGTTTTATGATATCAGTCGCTCCTTCGAAAACGTGCCACGGAAAAATGCTGCTGTGCGAACTGTCAACGAGGCTTTGACCAGCCATTGCCTGCAGTTGGGAACCGAACTACCATTTCGGAAACAAATTGGTATATACTCTAAATACATTTTACAATACCGTGGAATAAAGTCAAAATTAATTGCACCAATAGAAACCTTAAAGATTCTGCTCTTTTTAGGCTGACACCGAAAACGGGAAAGATTAAACAGACATTGGCTTCTGTATTCACCGTCGGAGTGGGCGATTTTTTGGTTTTGTTAAAACAAATAATTGATTTCAAGCACTGTAAAAGTACATTCCTCTGAAGAACATTACAGACGTATTTGGACGTCCTGATAATGATAATCAGAGGCGTAACTGGGTTTTTGACGCCCTTGGCTAATTTATTTTTGGCGCCCTCGATATTTAAATAAAAATTTAACAATTAGAAATTTAGCGGCACCCTTTTGAACTGGCGCAGGCCGGCGCCCTTGGCAACTGCCCCAATGCCAAGCCGTTGTTACGCCGCTGATGATAATCCTTGTAGGTTGTCTTGAATTCCTGACAGAATGTGATTTTGACATTAACATTGAAAACATTGCGCATAACTAAAAGTTTAATGTAGTTTTGAGGACTTGATAAACCCATTTTTTTACATAGAAAAATAATGAAACTCACAGTGAGTTAAATAACCCCTAAAAATAAAGTTCTACGTGCAAATCCTTCATGTGCGTTTTTGTTTGCATTTATGTAATTGCACCTGTTTTTTTTTACCGCATATCCAAATATGACACAAAAAAAGGATATAGCAACCAGTGGCGTAGCGAGCTTAACTCGCGCCCGGGGCACAATACCTTATTAGCGCCCCCAATACCTTTTTAGCGCCCCCCCCTATTCGAAAACCATACAATATTATAGTAAAATATGCCCCTTTGTGAGTATCGCCCGGGGCATGATGCCCCCCTTGCCCCCCCTCACTACGCCACTGATAGCAACAGACACACAATTAATCTCCTCACCTAACCACGCACCCATGGAACAAATCATAAATCAGTTATCTTCCCCTTTGAAAACAGAAAAAAACAGCTTTTTGGGGGTAGGCCGGAAAATTTGAGAGAATATGTTGCCATCAGCAACGAGACTAGGTGCCTAGTTTCAGTTCGATATATGTATATTTGTCTATAGTTGCATCATCCCACCCATTTCATCATTGATATCTAAGATCACATCCCACCCACTTCATCATTGATATCTAAGATCACATCCCACGCACATCATCATCAGGTTCCCCCCTGGGCCTTGCTGGGGATTGAATTTCAAGACATACGTTCGAAATTTCGCAATTGAGACCGCAATGCAATCCTGCCACTCATATCAATGCGCAAATGTATTAAATATCTATTTCGATATTTAGTTTTCGAAAATATCTTTCGATCAGCATGCGTAGTAATAGTAGCATTTGCCGATTTGACTAATTTGGGAAAAAAAAGTGTGTGGGGGGGGGGGGGGGTGTTCGGAATTTCGCCCGGGGCGATTGTCCTAGGCTAATTCCGGTTGTTCCCCATCCAAGTTCTACCAATGAAGTTTTATGATATCAGTCGCTCCTTCGAAAACGTGCCACGGAAAAATGCTGCTGTGCGAACTGTCAACGAGGCTTTGACCAGCCATTGCCTGCAGTTGGGAACCGAACTACCATTTCGGAAACAAATTGGTATATACTCTAAATACATTTTACAATACCGTGGAATAAAGTCAAAATTAATTGCACCAATAGAAACCTTAAAGATTCTGCTCTTTTTAGGCTGACACCGAAAACGGGAAAGATTAAACAGACATTGGCTTCTGTATTCACCGTCGGAGTGGGCGATTTTTTGGTTTTGTTAAAACAAATAATTGATTTCAAGCACTGTAAAAGTACATTCCTCTGAAGAACATTACAGACGTATTTGGACGTCCTGATAATGATAATCAGAGGCGTAACTGGGTTTTTGACGCCCTTGGCTAATTTATTTTTGGCGCCCTCGATATTTAAATAAAAATTTAACAATTAGAAATTTAGCGGCACCCTTTTGAACTGGCGCAGGCCGGCGCCCTTGGCAACTGCCCCAATGCCAAGCCGTTGTTACGCCGCTGATGATAATCCTTGTAGGTTGTCTTGAATTCCTGACAGAATGTGATTTTGACATTAACATTGAAAACATTGCGCATAACTAAAAGTTTAATGTAGTTTTGAGGACTTGATAAACCCATTTTTTTACATAGAAAAATAATGAAACTCACAGTGAGTTAAATAACCCCTAAAAATAAAGTTCTACGTGCAAATCCTTCATGTGCGTTTTTGTTTGCATTTATGTAATTGCACCTGTTTTTTTTTACCGCATATCCAAATATGACACAAAAAAAGGATATAGCAACCAGTGGCGTAGCGAGCTTAACTCGCGCCCGGGGCACAATACCTTATTAGCGCCCCCAATACCTTTTTAGCGCCCCCCCCTATTCGAAAACCATACAATATTATAGTAAAATATGCCCCTTTGTGAGTATCGCCCGGGGCATGATGCCCCCCTTGCCCCCCCTCACTACGCCACTGATAGCAACAGACACACAATTAATCTCCTCACCTAACCACGCACCCATGGAACAAATCATAAATCAGTTATCTTCCCCTTTGAAAACAGAAAAAAACAGCTTTTTGGGGGTAGGCCGGAAAATTTGAGAGAATATGTTGCCATCAGCAACGAGACTAGGTGCCTAGTTTCAGTTCGATATATGTATATTTGTCTATAGTTGCATCATCGGTGCTACAGAGCTCTGATATATAGCATGACATGTATCTATAGTTGCAACATCGGTGTTACCGAGCTCTGATGTAGCATGACAAGTGTCCGATGTTGCAACATTGGTGTTACAGAGCTCTGGTATAGTATGACAAGTGTCTGATGTTGCAAAATCGGTGTTACAGAACTCTGATATAGCATGACAAATGTCTGATGTTGCAACATCGGTGTTACAGAGCTCTGATATAGCATGACATGTCTCAGTAGTTGCAACATCGGTGTTACAGAGCTCTGATATAGCATGACATGTCTCAGTAGTTGCAACATCGGTAGATTCATCTTAACCAATGTATAGGACTTCAACGTCGTGTATTTAGATCCCGTTTGACAAAAGTAAATAATTTCAATAGTTGATGATGAGTTTTTTATTAGATCTTTTAAAGCTCTTGGTGTAAAGATCATTCGTCTGATTCAAGATTGTGTGTAAACAAGCAAGAAAGTCAACAGAGAAAAAAAAAAGTTCACATTACTCACCATCGCATGAAGAGAAATAACTGCAGAGGGACATCTTACGTCACAAGTGAAACCATGAGTTATCTCCGTTTCTTTTAAATACATTTTAGTCTTTTTTGTCAAAAAATTTCACCAAATAAAGTTTAGGCCTGTACTAATTTCACTAGTAACATAAATTTTAGACATTATTTGTGTTGTTAGACAAGCCAAACAAATTGTTTTTTTCCTTTTCCGAAAGCTTCAATAACTCTACGACTCATTTGTGCATGGAAGACTTTCAACTACCTTTACTGTCCGCACAACTGTTGAAAGATTCAAATACTAACCTAATAACCGAACATCGCTTATATCCACACACACACAAAAATGGTTTGTAATATTTTGAGGGACTTATCCTCAGACAAATTTTAAAAGAAGCGAAGCAAAAATTTGCCCCCCCCCCCCACCCCCAAACCACTTTGCTTATAAATCTGCTTGAGGTACCGAAGATGCAATCTTACTATGATTAATGGAAAGACTTTACCATCACACTAAACAGCCCTAAAATCATGCTAGGTTTTTTTTTCATTAGCTTTTAACACTATCCAACCGCACCTTATGATCAAAGTAGCTGAATTCGTCAGATGTAAATTAAAAAATTCAAGCGTGGATACTGAACTTTTTTTTAACAATTGCCAACATGACAAAGGGGATCGGCCAAATATCATTTACTAGAGAAAGAGGTATTGGAGCTCCCACAAATGTTGCGTTCTCTCCCCTGTACTGTGCACAGTTTATACCAACATTCGCCTGAGCCCTAGCAACACCGTTCCAATGTTTAAATTAGCTGATGATACCACCACCTGTTGGTTTCATATCTGAAGGGGAAGCTTATATGGCAACCTAGATAAAGCTTTATCAGTTGGTGCGATTAAAAAAAATTCTTTGGCTTTATGTCTCAAAATCGAAAGAAACGGTTGTCGATTTCCGAAAAAAAATGGTTGGGGGGGGGGGGGGGGAAAATCACCTAATTACGGATCTCACCATAAATAATCACAGTATAGCAGTATGGAGCAAGTATGGAGCAAGTAGAGACATATTAGTAACTAGGTGACACCATTAATAATATTTTAACATGGCATGAACACGGCCAAATTCTGTATAAAAAAGTCAACCGGAGACATTTCAATTTAAACAAAATGTACAGTTTTGACAGTTAACGAACAAGTTATTAACTTATCCTACAATGCAATGATTGAAAGCCTACTAAACTTCAGTGTTAGCCGCTGGTGTGGGGAAATCTTCGCCAGAAATCAAAGACTGATTAAATAGACTAATCAAGAAAGCAAGTAATATCACAAACTAAACATACTTCACTTGATGAACTATCTGACGAAATATCATGCTATAAAACTAATAACACTTCGATTGATACATCCCATCCACTTCATCATAGATTTCTAAGATCACATCCCACCCACTTCATCATAGATATCTAAGATCACATCCCACCCACTTCATCATAGATATCTAAGATCACATCCCACCCACTTCATCATAGATATCTAAGATCACATCCCACCCACTTCATCATTGATATCTAAGATCACATCCCACCCACTTCATCATAGATATCTAAGATCACATCCCACCCATTTCATCATTGATATCTAAGATCACATCCCACCCACTTCATCATTGATATCTAAGATCACATCCCACCCACTTCATCATTGATATCTAAGATCACATCCCACCCACTTCATCATTGATATCTAAGATCACATCCCACCCACTTCATCATTGATATCTAAGATCACATCCCACCCACTTCATCACAGATATCTAAGATCACATCCCACCCACTTCATCATTGATCTCTAAGATCACATCCCACCCATTTCATCATTGATATCTAAGATCACATCCCACCCACTTCATCATTGATATCTAAGATCACATCCCACGCACATCATCATTGATATCTAAGATCACATCCCACCCACTTCATCATAGATCTCTAAGATCACATCCCACCCTTTTCATCGTTGATATCTAAGATCACATCCCACCCACTTCATCATAGATTTCTAAGATCACATCCCACCACTTCATCATAGATATCTAAGATCACATCCCACCCATTTCATCATTGATATCTGAGATCACATCCCACCCACTTCATCATTGATATCTAAGATCACATCCCACCCACTTCATCATTGATATCTAAGATCACATCCCACCCACTTCATCATAGATATCTAAGATCACATCCCACCCACTTCATCATTGATCTCTAAGATCACATCCCACCCATTTCATCATTGATATCTAAGATCACATCCCACCCACTTCATCATTGATATCTAAGATCACATCCCACCCACTTCATCATTGATATCTAAGATCACATCCCACCCACTTCATCATTGATATCTAAGATCACATCCCACCCACTTCATCATTGATATCTAAGATCACATCCCACCCACTTCATCATAGATCTCTAAGATCACATCCCACCCACTTCATCATTGATATCTAAGATCACATCCCACCCACTTCATCATAGATTTCTAAGATCACATCCCACCCACTTCATCATAGATATCTAAGATCACATCCCACCCACTTCATCATTGATATCTAAGATCACATCCCACCCATTTCATCATTGATATCTAAGATCACATCCCACCCACTTCATCATTGATATCTAAGATCACATCCCACCCACTTCATCATTGATATCTAAGATCACATCCCACCCACTTCATCATTGATATCTAAGATCACATCCCACCCACTTCGTCATTGATATCTAAGATCACATCCCACCCACTTCATCATTGATATCTAAGATCACATCCCACCCACTTCATCATAGATCTCTAAGATCACATCCCACCCATTTCATCATTGATATCTAAGATCACATCCCACCCACTTCATCATAGATTTCTAAGACCACATCCCACCCACTTCATCATAGATATCTAAGATCACATCCCACCCATTTCATCATTGATATCTAAGATCACATCCCACCCACTTCATCATTGATATCTAAGATCACTTCCCACCCACTTCATCATAGATACTTAAGATCACAACCCATCCACTTCATCATAGATACTTAAGATCACATCCCACCCACTTCATCATAGATATCTAAGATCAACCCGATCAAGTCGAATTTTTCTCTTAAAGTTAGGACCAAAAGATATTTTTTGAAAAAATGTTCCCCAGTCGGTACAAATTTACCAGCATCCTCCCCCAGTGGTTACCATGTCTTATTGGTTACTTATTAAGTAATTATTGTCACAAAAGGCGTTCGTTGATAGCTGATTTCTACGATAGAGCAATACTTGACATGTCTGTTATTTACATTGTTATAATTGTAAAACGTTGTCATGGTTTAAATACGTATTTATTTATGTACTGAACATGAGTTGTACACTATATTAAAAAAAAATTAATTAATTTTGATCAAAAAATAATCTTATCTCATCATATCTTATCTTATATCAGTGAAATGTTTTGTTTTTATTGATGACTTCTTCAGTTTAAGTACTTCAATTAGAAGATAGGCCTTACTTACACCTTAGACATATAAGTCTTACTCATACCTTAGACATATAGGCCTTACTTATACCTTAGCCATATAGGCATTACTTATACCTTAGCCATATAGGCATTTGTTATCTGTTAGCAATATACGCCTTAATTTAATCAGAGTCGTATATGAATAACATATACTATGTAAGCCATAGAGGTTTTACATATGCATAGCCATTTGGGCCTTACTTAAATCTTAGCCACTTAGACATCTCTGATATCTTAGCCTGTAAGCCTTAATTAAATCTCGGCCATATAGTGATTAATTTTATGTACTAAGGCATTTGGGCATTACTTATATCTTAGCATTAAAGCACTTAGATATATCTTTGGCATACATTCCACACTTATTACTTAGCCATATTCGCCTAAAATATATCCAGCAAATTTTAAATGTGTATAACATCCGTAATTCAGAAAGCAGCGATTTCGTTGAATGCTAGTTTCGTTGAGTTCCATTCACAACGCCCCTGATGTCCCTCCCACTTATACAACGTCTTAAAAACACGTCGACTGGCAGTTGGTCGTAGGGAGAGGCACGCTAACCTTAGGACGCCCAGGCCAAACTTACAATCTAACCCTTCTCCCTCAGCCGAGATTCTCTGACAGAAGGTCAGCCAGGGATGTGAGTTTCATGACAACAGGGCTGTCTCGCTGCTGTACCCGTTATTGATCAGAGATTTTTGTTGTTGTTGTTGTTGTTATTCTGGCCTATATTTGTTTGTTGTTTTTTTTCCTCCAGCTATGTTGTGATTTTTTAATGTCGGAAATCCTCTATTTACATAAGTAAATGAGTACACTTAGGATGCTGACGGCTCTGCACGGAGTCATAGATCTGGTAGACCAAGATGTGGATCTATACGAAATGACAGGAGGAAAGGAAACTGTCGGGAGCCATACGTGGTGTAAGTTAGACAGAAGAGCAGGAAACATACGAAGTGTAGTACAAACATATAAAAATTAAATCACATATAGACCATTACACGGGTAAAAAAGATGTCTATACATAAATGCTTTTATCTGTAACTGAAAATCAACTGTTACATAATGATTCTTGTTTGAAAGTTTTGTTAACGACTTTGGTTTACCTTTGGAAAGTTGACAACTTTAAAGCATATTGTATAAGATACCAGCAGTTAATTACTTTGTAGGTAGAAGTCATCGAAATAAGGTACGGCCCTGATGCTAATCAACTGTTAAGTCATTAAAAAAAAAAATGCAAGTTGAGACACACGCAAGGACGACAAAACTCCCCAGTTTTCGACTCTACCCTTCACCCGTCGTCTCCCCTTAACTCCAACGATTAGGTTTCCATCAGGCGAATTGCCTCCCTTCCCCCGCGTGTCCCACATCCAGTGTTCCGGTGGCGGGTGAGTGTTTGGTCCAGGAGTCCTTGAATCTGTTGGTGAACTTCATTAGGACGTATGTCAAAAACGTGTACAATCAATGGGATTTTACGATTTTTTAATTCTCTGAATTTGTGATTTTAACGTGCGTCATTTAACACCTAGGAGGAAACTTCATAGGTATTCATTGTATTTAGTTGTTTATTTATTCAAACACATTTTATCTTATGTTTTGTGTTTTTTCCACACAAAATACACAACAAAAAAAAATATTTTTATAGAAGCATAATCTAAAATTAACAAGATGTATGATTATTAAAAATGTATTTGTGTTGAGGTTCAAAATTTAATTTCTATATTAACTTTTTAATTACCGATACACGTGAGACTTGAGACTTGTGACTTTACTTTCCTTAAAAAAATAAACAACAAGATTGGAGAAGTACACTTTATTAAATGTGATCTGTGTTTGATGATAGATTATCATTTAGCCAGTCAAAATAATTGAACTTTTGTATTCGCTCTTTCAACTATTAGATATGGTTCGGAATTGCAAAGTCTATTGCGTAACATAGGAGAATGCTCGCCAATATTTTCGGTGTGAGATCGTTTTGTATCAGGGATCGGTGTTCTATTCATTGATTCTCGTTTTAATTTAGATCATCTCATATTTATTCATAATTTTTCTTCTTCATTTTAAAACAACTTGTTATCACTAGTATTGCTAGTAATGGGGAGCTTACTAAACTTCAGTAATTCCATTTGGTGTGGGAATTCATCGTCTGACAGCAAAGACCGATTAAAAAGACTAATCAAGAAAGCAATCAATATCAAACAAACTGAAAATACTTCACTTGAAGAATTATTTGAGAAAAATGTCGTAAAATTAATGTGCGAATTCCTTCTCTTAAAAAGATTTAGAAATTCCTATTTTTAGTGAAGTCCGTGTCTTTTAGTCTGTGTTTAATTACCAGCATTGGCCTAAGTCCTATTATTAGTGTAATCCTTGTCCTTTAACTAGAATTAGTCCACGTTGTCATTACTAGCAGTAGTCTACAGTTTATTACTAGCATTATTGAACGTGTTGTATCAACATCTCTATTGAATCGATACAAATAAACGCGTCTCGGCCCGCAAGTTGTATCAAAGAGATCCAAACAGAATTAGTCACGTGTTGCGTCCCGTATAAATATAAACGGGCGTTATATAAATAAATGGTGGCCACATGCACCGGCTCACTTCTCGTGCATCAAAGGTAGCATGTGGAAGACGCAAGCACCGCGTTAGAATTAATTGGTGACACCTACACACAAAAGTAACAGTAACTAGCAGAAACATCAGATGCACGCGTTTTAAAGAGAAATTATGTATAAAAGCTTTGAAAACGAACGGAATGAATCTTTTTTTTTTAAATCCTTTATATTAACTTCGACTTTGTTCGTGTGTTTTTTGCAAAATCATCGGACAGCTAATTGACTCTCTTCTCCTCTTATCCTTGCGAACGGAATCTTTGCACATAGACTCGTTGCCGTCGACAACACATGATATCAAATTTTCATCTCCACGTCCCAGCCCCCACGCCAAAAAAATGGAATACAAATGAACTATATGATGTGCTCAGTGCGTGTAGCGTGTGTGTTTTGGTGTGGAGAATAACTGTTTAGCTGTTGCTATGTGCTTTGTATGTGTGACATATTTGGGTTTAAATATATCTCGAGTCTATTAGGTTTTACATGCACCTAGTTTGATTAAAATAACTGCAGGCACAACAGGCCTGCACAACTCAAAATGTACGGCGGGCCGTAATACGTTATGAAAAACTTGTGCGGGCTGAAAGATAATAGGACAAGTGGAAAGCTATTAAGAAAATAATAATAATAAAGGATATTTCGTTACTTCGCGGGCCGCCAAGTGGGTGCTGGTGGGCCGCATGTGGCCCGCGGGCCGTCTGTTGTGCAGGCCTGACATAAATGATAAATCTCGTTCAATTATATTAATGCAAACGCGTGATTTATTTGGAAAAACTGTGTGTTTTGGGGGTTCTTAAATTATTTATATATATAAATGACCATATAGAATTCAATTTAGATTATGACATAAAATGCGAGTCCTGTACACAAATCAAATGTGACAAAGCTTGCATTTAAGCAAGACAAAAAATATATTCGCTATAGGTGTCTTTGAAATTGCGTTTATTTTGTGTCACAGCCGACATGATGCATTATCTGATATCTTCAGAAACCATGTGTTCTTTCTTTGAAATGTGAACATTTTGTTGCAATAAAAAAAGTTTTAGGTTTGGTTATAGAATCCCTGCCGCGCTTAACTGGACAAAGTGTTATCTGAAAATGAAAACGTATTTTTTTTAACGACCAAATCCTACAAATATATAACCTCAAAAGATATAACCCACTATTCAGCAAAGCGAAAACAAATAAAAATTGGAAACCTTTCAGCAAATACTTCGTTGCGCATACGAAATTTAAGATTGACCACATTACCACGCATGTCATAGGCATTGTACAGTCATATATTATACTGCCTGTTTGTGTTAAAAGATATAGCTGATTATGACTAAACTCCACAAAGCATCCGTGATCACCAGAATGTGACTAGTAGGAAGTAGAATGGCACGATGTTATGTAAATATACAGTTTTGAAATGCAGTGCCAACGGGTCCCTCTGGGCCTATTGCTGCTTATATGAGTGGAGTCTTCAAACGTTGATAAGCTGATGGGGAACATTTTGCTGTCTATTATTTATGAAGAAATTTTTCATTTACAAACCAATGTTGATGTCAATAAACTATTACCACCCAAACAGTTTCATAATAAGGAATTGAAGTTTTGTCAACAAACTATTACCACCCAAACAGTTTCATAATAGGTAATTGAAGTTTTGTCAACAAACTAATACCGTCCAAACAGTTTCATAATAGGGAATTGAAGTTTGTCAACAAACTAATACCACCCAAACAGTTTCATAATAGGTAATTGAAGTTTGTCAACAAACTAATACCGTCCAAACTTCTTCGTATCGCGTACGTGAAAGTTATCCCGGGTCTAAAGTAATAATATATTTCTGAGCCACTGTCTACAGTACGGGCGTAAGGGAATTGATTGTTCAAACGTTTGAGTGTAATTCAATAACATTGAGCACATTGAAATTTTTGTAATTATTCCTAACCATGAATCCATCTAAGAGATAATTTGCTTTAAAGTTGAGAAATAATAATCTTGGAGTGACGACCATCTTACGACTTCAGGTAGAACTATCAAACGCAAACTCAAAAGTGTAATTCAAATGCCAATGTTGTCATGTCTGAAATTTGACTAAATAATTCCGATGTCTTCAATGTGTTCAAAAGTACTTTGTTCTGTATCAGTATCGATACCACGCAACGCTGTGAGCCATGGTACTCATTAGATTCCACGTTCTGGTGTGAGCCATGGTACTCTTAGATTTCACGTTCTGGTGTGAGCCATGGTACTCATTGCAAGATTGTTATTTATATGTTAAGGTGGAACATCAGGTAAATGTCAATTACAGAAACGAACTTCTGCAGACCACGCTGCCAGTTCTTCACTCTATTAAACCAATACTTGCACCAATTCAGTCCATTTCCCCCGAAGGGATTTAGGTACATTAAACTTATTGCCTAGAAAAAAAAGATAACTTGTTGATGCACTGATGTTACCGGTATGCAGTGGAAGGTGGGAAAATCTCATTCAATATTTTACTCGAGTCGCGTTTAACATTACAATTACAAATTTTGTAACAAAATACCTTTTTAATCTCTTGTTTTTTGTTTTTTTTTAAAATTGATGCGAGTATTCTACCTTCCTGAAACACAATCGTGTCGGTAATTTAAGACGAGTTTTCTACCAGCCACACACCCTTTGCGTTACTTTATGCAGAAACTAATCGGTTTTGTGAATTTGTTTTGGTTAATTGAATGACGACTGTCTCATGATTTTATTAACCGCTAAATTCATAATTGATATCCGCTAGCGGACACCGGCCGCCGGCACATTCACGTTGGCACTGAAATCATTAGCTTTCAGTTAAAACTGATATTAGTGAGATTGTAATCTTTATAAAATACAGCGTTATTAAGAAAAAAAAAAAGATGTCTTGCTTTTTTTCCGTATTGTAATAGAGAAAGAAAAAAACTCCCATATAACTTATGTCAATAACTTAAGACGCCAGCATGTTTTCTTTTGAGAGAAACGTTTCATATTTCTTTATGTTGCTGTCAATTCTAAAATGATAGCGTGGTAAATTGGTAGATTGGTATGTCTAATCCCTTCTGCACTCCCATTGAATGGCCTCCCGTTTTGTAACAATACTGTGGTGTGGCCAATGACTGGCCCCGGAGACAGCCTGGTCTCGTGGCACTCTCCTACTTGCCCTTACTGGCGCTGCATACAGCCCGGGGCAATGGGTTGGTTGTGGAAGGGTGGGGGTGGCCATGAGCTTTAGCAGCAGACAAGGAGTTAAGGGCTGCATGACGTCACAGCGAGGGGTGGGATGGGAGGGCTGGGGATGGGTGATGGCTGATGATGGGTGAGTGCTTGGGATGGGGGATGGCTGGGGATAGGGAAATGGGGAATCCTGGGGAGGGTGGGGATGGCTAGGGGGTGGCTTGGAATTGACGATGTGTTAGGGTGTGGGATTTGTGGGTGTGGAGATTTTGGGGATGTATGAGGGTGTGTGGGTTGTGTGAGGGAAAGGACGGGTGGAGATGGTTATACCACGCAAAGGATGGGGAATTGGTTTGGGGGGATGGTTTAGTTAAAGATGAATAATATTTAAGGAAGACATATAATGCATTTATGTGTTTCTTTCTTTGTTGCCTGTGATATTAACTCTTTAGAAAGAGTCGTTGATAAAAATAATAAATCCACGTTTCGTATATAAACAGGTTTGAAAGAAAAAGACACACAGTGTGATTATTATTATTATTAGTTGTCTTATATAGCGCGGTACCCAAGCCTAGGGCTGGGCTCATCGCGCTGTACATAAAAATATTAGAAAAAGAGACATAATCGTGACAATAAAATAAAATACATTTATGTAATAAAGAACAGATGTATAGAGACAAAACAAAAACTAATGCATATTCACCCCATCCACCCCAGAACTTTGACATGACAAGCCATGGACGGCGGCCAGCAGCATCGTTTATCGGTCAGATCGTGTGGGTGTCTCTAGTAGATTGAGAATCCTTACTACAGGGCACTTAGTAAAGGTGCAGTTTGAGAACCTGTTGTTAAAACAAAAATGTGCTATGCAGGACAATGAAAGAAATGAAACCCTTGTAAAGAATTACCTGTTTGGATCAATGGGCCACTGAGTGTCGGTGTATTTACTCAGAAGTAACTCCACGTTCTTCCATCTGTTTTACGCCAATCATTGTGGATCTAATCATATTTATAGACAACGAGTTTTCATTCCAAACAATAAAACAGACAAGGATGGAGACATAACAGAGACAGACAATGATGGAGACATAACAGAGACAAACATCGACGCAAGAATAACAGAGACAGACAATGATGCAGGCATATTTTAGGAAGTCACTCATCAGGACCGACACATTTATCTATTCAATTTCTTGGCATTCGCAAACAGACACAAAAAAGGTGTAATAGGCTTTGAATGTGGAAACTAGACGGTGCGTTATGCCACACGTGTTAGACTATTTGAATTGTTCTCAAATTTTTTTAGACGTTCATTTATTTTTTTTAAAAATTGTGTCTTTTTGACATTGAGCTGATCAAGAGATTTGGGCGTTGGAAAAAAAAAAAGAAAATGTGTTTTGTACATGCATTAGAATACTTTAAATGTATAATTTTAAACATTATATTTTATGGTAGATGTGGGTACCGAACTTCTGAAAATATAACATCCCATTAGAATATATTTAATTTAACTTCACGAAATGTGTGAGGGGTTAAGACAGTTGTTCTCAAGCAGTTTTGGACAACCGTCCAACTTTTGCACCTAGGACTCAACTGAGCCCCCCTGTATCGTTGCCCCATTATAAGGATTCTTACAGTTACATTTTGGACGGCCCTCTAATGTAAATGTATTAGCGATTTAACAGAAACTTCTTGTCTGTGTTGACATTTCTATGCGATATCTTTCTTTTGAGCCAAGATGGATAAACGGTCTTAAAAACTCATTCGATCAAAGTCTGTGTTGAGAATGCAAGTATTATTCCAGATTCTGTATAGCCATTGGCACATATGACAGAAACATTTCTTACTGTAGAAAAAAGTGTTAGTACCTTATCTTATGCATTGGCTACCGTTGACTCCATAAGTCACTCGTTGTGACTTCATTTTGGCTTGGCTAGTCTCTATTCCACTTCAGCCAAAGTATCAATGAATCCTGTACAATTGGATTTAGTATTTCATCAGAGATTTCCTTGAAAATAAAATCCTAAAATTGTTCACAGCCTCTTCGGTAGCTTATACAAATATTACGATATACGTGTAGAATTTCACATTGAATCCTAATTAAAATGTTCACTTATTACGATGAAAGACCTGACATTAGTCAAACTGAAGACTAACATATATCACGCTTACATAGAGTCAAATGTTGATACCAGAGTAGAGAAGAATGATTTGATTTTAAAGTTAGTGATATGTTTGCCCTTCAACTTAATTTTATTGAATTAACAAATCTCTGAAATTCAATCAATATCATGCGCGATGTCTTGAGAGAGAGAGAGAGAGAGAGGGAGAGAGAGAGAGAAAGAGAGAGAGAGAGATGGAGAGGGAGAGAGAGCCAGAGAGAGGAGAGAGAGAGAGAGAGAGGAGGTAGAGAAAGTGATCAAGTTTAGCTCACTGCTGTAATGGTCACTAAGCCCCTTTTAGCAAGGAACTTTTGGCAGCGAATGGCACAGAGAGCAATATGACAGTAAGCAGCAAACATCGGCTGCAATCAGTCCTTGATACATTCTCAGCCGTTTACAACAGTGGGCTATGTACCTTAAGGTGAAATCTTGTCACTGAATATCTGCCAAAAAACACGTTAAATGTTGGGACTCATTCAGCATAATATGTTTTCCGTTGTATAGCATCGATTGATCCAAAACGGTCATTTGGTTGCAGCAGGTCAATAGGCCAGACGCAGATATTCATCGCCTGGAAGGTCAACTCATCCATCTGTAGTGTAAACACCTTTGACCTTTTGGTATGATGCACCACATATCCTCCAGGTTCTCAGTCCTTTGTCTGTGAGGTAGACCCGACAAATAGCTCGAAAGGTGAGTCATCACTGTTTGTTTGCGACTGTCCCAATTTTGCAATCGGCAACGCAACGTGATATTCCTGTTTGGATGATAACTATATCCAAGACACACACCGCTGTGTGATAACCGTGTTTTGATAATAAATATTCTCCAAGACACACCTGACAGTTTTTCGACTCATTTTCTCAGGTGCATTAAAAGGTTTTCTGTGGAGTCAGCTGATAGCCTCACGCTAAGTATAAATCTAGTTTCTTTATTACATGCTTTTCAAAGTTAGATAATACGCCTTGTCTCGCTTTGTTGGTGAGGGAGAAAAAAGTATAATGTTTTTCCTTGGCTCTTTCCCGATAATGACCATCAAAACAAAAACTACCCCTCTTTAAATTACGCATTTTATTTTTTTTTAAATTAATCCCGATGTAATTCCCCAGCGCCCACTTTGAGAGTTCCAGCGCCCACTTTGAGGGTCCCAGTGCCCACTTTGAGAGTTCCAACGCCCCATACAATCTCCCAAACCTTTCATCGCCCCGTCCCTGGCATCTCAATTCGCCCACTTTCAGAAACACTGGGTTAAGATAACGTTCACATCTTTAAGATTATAACAACTACTAAGCCAAAATATTTGCCAATTATTTTTTTTAATTTCACAATCATACCAACCAAATGGCAGTGCGACGAATTAATGCAGCTATATCAGCAGTCGTTTTAAAAACTTTAATATTAACTTCACTTTTGTTGTGGTATTATGTGTTAAGGCAAAATCTTCGGACGGCTAATTGACTTCCCGTCATCCTATCGAGCAGAAACCTGACGAAAAGACGCGTTGCCTGTACAACACATTTTGTAAACATTTTCAGTCCCACCCCAAAATTTCAGTTTTTTCAAGGGGAAGATGAACGATGTACGGTTTGTTTCATGGGTGTGCGTGTTTTGGTGTGGAGATAAATTGTGTAGCTGTTGCTATGTGCTTTGTGTTTGTGACGCATTTGGGTATGCAGTAAAAATATAAAAATGTATTTTTGAAGGGAAAAATGAAGGAAATATAATACGTGTTTTATCCATAAGTTTACGATTTAAATGTTAAAAAATCGTGCAATTACTTAAATGCAAAGAAAATTCTTATGGAGGATTTATAAGAAAAACTTTGTGTTAGGGGGGCTGTATTTGATTAGCGTTTAAATTTAATCTTTAAATTATCGACAAAAGTAGAATCCTTTAATGTGTTCAAACATTCAATGCTTACAAAAATCCCGACTGAATTCATTTAACTCGTTAACTAGGTCTAAAGCTAAGAAAAAGTGGTTCTGAACTCACCCAACCCACGCGTTCACGCTACCGCGAAACAGAGGCGGTCAACAACAATAATTCTAGCGACAGAGTCGAGACGCCTCCGCCGAACCAGGAGCAGACGCGACGTTGACACCACTCAGTCGCCGCGAGACGATCAACAGCTTCACGATAAAATGATCGACTCCGATGAGACGTCACGTGTGTAAACCAGACCTGCACAACACACGGCCCGCGTGCCGCATGCGGCCCGCCAGCACCCACTTTGCGAAATATTCTTTACTCTTAGTATTTTCTTAAAAGCTGTCCAAGTTTCTTTTGGCCCGCACAAGTTTTTCATAATGAATTATGGCCCGCTTAACCTTTTGAGCTGTGCCGGCCTGGAGTAAACAAAAAGTAATGATTGTCCATCCACACATCTGCAGTATGGAAATGCAATGAAAAAGAAAGTCTTTAAAAATAAGTTTCTCAACAAAAGTTTAGTTGTTTAATGCAATCATATTTTTTTTTAATCTACGGAAATACGCGTTGTGCCATTTTAAGAAATTTCATTGCGTGATATTAAAAAAAAATTAGTGGGGGTGGGCGAGAGGGCTGAACACTCGATTAGAACTATCATATAGTTTAGGGGCGCGCATAACTGGTGCTTTGGTGTAATTACATGCTTACAGTCATTGGGGTAATTGTATTAATTTTTATTACCGACTTTATAAAGTGGATGTGTGTGGAAGGGAGAAATGCAAAGTGATTTAGCCCCATATCAGCTTTTAGTAAAACTACTTCACTGAATGGGTCGGTGCATATTATAAATCTTCTTCTTATGCATTTTTACCCCGTCTGGGGCATTGGCCGTCCACTAGAATTTTCCATTCATCACGGTCCTGTGCTTTCCTTTTCCAGTTGTTTCCAGGTGTATCCCATAGTTTGCGTGTCTGCCTCTAGCTCGCGTCTCCATGTATTATTTGGCCTTCCTCTCTTTCTTTTTCCCTGTGGATTCCATGTTAGGGATTGTCTGGTAGTGCAATCAGTAATTTGTTACACACGTAACACTTTTAGTCCATGGTAGATTTACCTTTTTTAATCATTTTATTTCATGCGAGTTATCAAATAACAAATAATTTATGACGTGAAGCACAGGATTTTCTTTGATGGCTTCATCCTTTTAACATGTTTCCTACACAGCCTCGTTTTAGCTTCTCTGCGTCACCTTCATACTTGTAAATAAATCCAACAAAAAAATTTTTTTTTTAAAAAATAGATATCATTCCATCGTCCCGCTGTTCTGTCACTGATCTCATCTTGAGGTGCGGAATTTTTTTAAACTATATCGCTAGTCATAAAATTCACAGGCTTTTTGTTCACGCATGTGACGTCTCCAACATGTAGCCGCCTCTCTTGTCAACTCTTCCGGTGTTTTGTGGGAAAGAGACTAGCCTGCCACTAGGTGCTGAGAAAGAGAGTAGCGTGCCCCTAGGTGGCATTTTTTTCAATTAGGGGATGAACAAAATGGTCTATACGGAAATAGGTTTTGCGTCTTTTGGCGGGCAGAGTTAAAGCCCTTTTATTCTTAACATCCTTTCTTATCATAACATAATAATGGACTAAAAATGACACTTTAAAAAAAAAAAAAAAAAAAAAAAAGGGCATTGAGGGAAATATTTTCTTAGACTTATTTCCCATCGGAAACTGTTCAAAATTAATGCCCGTTGATATGTGGTAGAGAATGATACTTTTGATATTTTTTGTAACCCAGGGGTTCATCAAATTTATATGGATTCGTAAGGCAGCATCCTATCAACATACATTTTAAAAATAAACATCGTTATTTGATGTTTGAAATGCAATGCCCAAGACTCAAGGTTTGAAAGGAAACAAAAAGTATAAATAATTTTGTATCGAAGAACAGACATACCTTTAAATTAATTGTGGGCACTGACCTCATAAAGTCTTTTTAAGTAAGTTGTCTAGTCTTTTAGGAGAAATGTGAGTCTTTTAGGAGAAATTCTAGTCTTTTAGGATAAACTTCGTCTTTAGGAGAATTTAGAGTCCTTTAGGAGAAACTTCGAATCTTTTAGGAGAAATTCGAGTTTTTTAAAAAGTGACTTTAGGAATTTCGGGAGGAATTCTAATTACATTATATATAATCGTACTACGTTAAAAATATACATTATTGAAGTAATTATAACATAAAATATCTGACATATTCTAAACATATAATTCAAAGGAAAACTGGAAAGTTGGTGCAATTGAGGTTTGATATTGCACTTGCATCATTGACTGATTGAGTAACTCAGAGACGCGCAACTTGCGAGTCTCATCCCCACGTGTGACCCACCGTTGTTCTTATAACATATCTCTTCAGTGGGTCTCAAAGTTTCACAGCATTATTGTAATTTGCTTTCGTTTTCTCCTAATTAATATACAGCTAAATCAGACATTTCGGCTGAAGGATGTTCAGAATTTTAGAGATTGGTCAACGGTATCCTTAATTTTAAATAAAACATGAAAGAACTGTACTTAACAAACATTGAAGGATTTTTGTTTTTAGATGGCCTTCCTTCAATAAGCCATAGGAAATGTGTAAAAAATGTTTGTTTAAATTTTACACACAAATAAATAAATATAACTCCAAAGATGTTCCATTGCACCAGGTGCCCAATCATGTTAACATTTACAACTGTCACGAAGCTGGGCACTGATGCCACGCGTCATTGAGGACAACGACATACAGACACTTAACTGTTGAGGGCAGGTTACTTTCTTAAAGGCCAATTGGCGGCACGGACAAAATGAAGCCAATTAGATTAACATCGCGAAGAGAAGCACGCTCATTTCAAGATGGCCATCAGTGCGTTCGTTGCAACGCGTTAACAATCGATTTTCTCTCTATGTCAATAAGTGCGTTTATTTCACATGTCAATAATTGCGTTTATTTCACATGTCAGTGAGTGCATTTATTTCACCTGTCAATAAGTACGTTTAATTCACCAGTCAGTAAGTGTATTTATTTCACCTGTCAATAAATGCGTTTATGTCACATGTCAATAAGTTTATTTCCTATTCTATCCCCCCCACCCCGAGGAGAATCCCACCCACAAGTGTTGAATGCTTGTCATAAAAAGTGACACCTGTCTAGTTCAACGTCATACATGATGTCATAAGTCAGCTGATGATCCTGTCATTTGGGTTCAAACACACCAGGCAGGAGGAAATGGGGGAGACGAAGGGGTCTTATTTCTGTATCTTTGAATGCCAGCGAGACTACTTTGAAAGTCTGCAGCACTCTTGAATGCACTTAAAATATGAACAATTTAGTGGTCTTATTGCTGAAGTTAGGTTATTCAATGTAACCAATAAATTTACAATCATCCAATGTAGGAAGGCATGATTTTTTTTTATTAGCATAAAGCTTGTTGGATGAAAACGAATAAAGCAGCATGAAGGCAATTGTTAATTGGGATAATATGTGTGGGGGATTGCGTTCAAACCATATGAAGTAAATAAAAAGTGGAACAAGAAATGTTTAGGGTTATCGTGCCCATTTTTTAAGACTAAACAAACTTTGTTCCTCTATTTATGTTAATTTGGAAAACAACAAATTTATTTTATCATCAATGGAAAAAAAGCAATTTCACAAACGCGATTCAGATAAATGAATTTTGCTCGCTACATTTAAAAATTTTGGTCTACAACTCTGGGTTGAGACTCACTGTTAATGACATACTCTTAAAAAGACGTTCAGGGATTTTTTTCCCCCAAAGCTGTAAATTAAAAATGGACTGCCTTGGGCTCTTGTCTCCCGTGTATAGAACTACACCCCAAATAAAAACATTATCAGAAAGTACATTGTCATTAGAGAACGGGAATCATTTCTTTGAAGTCTGTCAACGAAAGAAAACGAAACGAATCTCCGCCAGTCAAAGCGCCTGCTTTTAATAATTTAATCACAAGAATCTCTTTCGATAAACTCTCACTTGATAACTGTGGATTAAAATAGAAGGGGGAAAATATCGTGTTTTCAAACTATGGATTAAAATAGAGGGGAAAATATCGTGTTTTCAAAAATGGTGCCCGCGAAAAGATCCAAACAGGTATTCCACAAAGTCCAATAACATTTTCGATTTTTAGATACCATTTCCAACACTGTAAGTCGTAATGACTTTTATCGAGATGTTGAAATTCAGTATCAGACCACGAGGCTGCTTGGGGGGGGGGGGGGGAGAGAAAAAAAAAGGGGTGGGGGTTAATAGGTTTCAGTCATATGAAGAAAAATTTAGTCTGGATTTGTGCCGGTTTTCTCCGCGTCTGCTCGTGTCTTTGTTTGATGTATTGACAACAATACGACAGGTCGGGCGATGACGTGAATGTCCCTACCAAATGATTTAACCTGTATTGTCGCACATCCCCCGCGGTAATCGAAGGGTTAAATATCAAGTCTGTATATTTTATCCTATCATGGCCTGCCCCTACTTCGGATATTGGCTATTCTGACGAAATGTGTGGACGGCATCACATCGAGGGGGGTGGGGGTGGCCAATACATCAATAATTCATATCACATCGTTATAGTTTCAGATTAATACTTGCAGTATTTATATTGCAAAATATCACGTGAATTATTTGAATGCTCAATTAGATGTAGGGTAAAGGGCGCTAAGTGTGTTGGTGGTAATGACAGACTTCATACATTTGTGTTTAGATGTAGGGTAAGGTGCGCTAAGTGTGTTGATGGTAATGACAGACTTCATACATTTGTGTTTAGATGTAGGGTAAGGTGCGCTAAGTGTGTTGATGTTAATGACAAATTGAATTATTGTGTTAAAGGACAGAAAAACCTACAATATATTTGTCCCACTAATCTCTCTGTACTTTCACTCACTCTTTTTCAGCCATGCAAACGATGGATTACGTAAGGTGTTGGTCATCAGGTGTACACGTATAAGCCACCTGTTATCTACAAGAGCTTCAAAGAGAGCTCCACGGAGTTATGTGCAATAAGACATCAATGATTTGATACCTAATAAATTACTATGATGATTAGAAAAAAGAAGCAGTCATTACTAAATTGTGTTAATCATTATAGTTCTAACATCTTTACAATATCTCAGTGATATTACAGAAACTCTGGCAGAATAAGAAGAAAGACTATTAACAACGTTCCACTTGGTAGCTGTTTATGCTTGTAAAAACTGTGCAACTCTTCAATCTTAAGTATGCAAAGGTATCCCATAAATTATTCCATAATAATTTACGATTCAAATCTATAATTCTGTGTGATGCTGACAAAATATGCCTTTAAATGACTGGAGAAAAGTTTAATCCCCAATGCTCCCTGCTATGGAAGCGACCACGCCTGGCCTTGACCTAGTTTCCGCAGTCACGTGGCCAAATCTCAATGGAGTTTTCAATACCATCGACACAGACACGGATTTTAACTATTGGTCCCTCGGCGACTTCAATAACAGTAACCTTTCTGGAGCTGGAGTATACGGTGATGAAACGCAAGGAGAGCGGGTCTGGGATGACCTGTGGCGGGGAATACCTTTGGGCATTGTGCTGGCCTTTCTCTGCCTGCTGACCACTGTAGGGAACATTATGGTACTTCACGCCGTTCGCACTGAGAAACGGCTACAAACAGTAAGTCTTTTTTTTTTCTTCGACGTGTCTTGTCTTTGAAACAGAATAGAATGTTGAATACCCATGCTTCGCTACGGTGCTTGAGAGGAGAGAACGACAAGAACGTGAAAATGGTATGAAGAAAATTTTTAATGAAAATCTTAAGTTTAAAAAATTATCCAATATGAAAAGATAAGTAATAAAAAATATATGTATCTTTAATAGAAACTCAAGAGCATTGCCATATCTGGGTTTGGTTGATCTCTCATAGAAACTCAAGAGCATTGCAATATCTGGTTTGGTTTATCTTTAATAGAAACTCAAGAGCAGTGACGTATCTGGGTTTGGTTAAGCCCGGGTCGGTCCAAAAATTGTGTCACCTCTTCCATGACAAAAAAGCTATGCATTTGGCCGAAAATACCGCCCCCTCAATATAAAGAAAAAAGTGCCAACCGTGGCGGTCCGCGCCCACCCCCCCCCCTCCTACGCCACTGGTCTTGAGTTGAAGGTAAAAGAAAAGGATGAGCTTATTGAGCCCAACCCCCTTTGTACCCATCACCAGCCCTGGTATTTAAAGATACATAACCAGGCAACTGTCATGTTTAGTTGTCTGTTGGATTTTTTTCTATGGTTAAACTAATGTGCTCCTTATTACCCTTGCATCGCTACGGAGGCATCCTTAGTGATTCTTATTTTGTAAGTGAAAATATTTTTGGAGAATTTTTTTTGCGAAATTTATTATTTGAAAAAAAACAAAGCAAAGTTGGGAGGAGATGTATTCACAAAGTTTTAAGGAACAGTGGATGTTTAAAGGAAATACTGGACGGTTTCCCCAAGAACAGGACCCTCTTTGTGACAGGCCCTTCCCAAAATGCCGGATGGTTTCCCCATGAACAGGACCCTCTTTGTGACAGGCCCTTCCCCAAAATACCGGATGATATCCTAAGAACAGGAGCCTCTTTGTGACAAGCCCTTCCCCAAAATACCGGATGGTATCCTAAGAACAGGAGCCTCTTTGTGACAAGCCCTTCCCCAAAATACCGGATGGTATCCTAAGAACAGGAGCCTCTTTGTGACAAGGCCTTCCCCAAAATACCGGATGGTATCCAAAGAACAAGAGCCTCTTTGTGACAAGGCCTTCCCCAAAATACCGGATGGTATCCTAAGAACAGGAGCCTCTTTGTGACAAGGCCTTCCCCAAAATACCGGATGGTATCCTAAGAACAGGAGCCTCTTTGTGACAAGGCCTTCCCCAAAATACCGGATGATATCCAAAGAACAGGAGCCTCTTTGTGACAAGGCCTTCCCCAAAATACCGGATGGTATCCTAAGAACAGGAGCCTCTTTGTGACAAGGCCTTCCCCAAAATACCGGATGGTATCCTAAGAACAGGAGCCTCTTTGTGACAAGGCCTTCCCCAAAATACCGGATGGTATCCAAAGAACAGGAGCCTCTTTGAGACACGACTAGAGCTATTTTAAAGTAAATCTTGAATATGTTGCGCCACGTGTAAATGCATCTCGTTAAGCAGAGCCAAACTCCAAGTCTAAATTATTCGTTTATTAATATTGTGTACGAAAACAACACGTAATTTTTGTAATTTTCACTATCTCATTTAAATGAATGCGTGCCGTATTGTTTTACGTACACTACGAAGGAAACTCTAGCCAATCTTTATTTTATCTCTCAAATTACCTCTAAGACGTTTTCACACTTGACGCTTCAAAATGTCTCTAGCACAGATCAAAATGTCTCTCATCCCGCTCAAAATGTCTCTAACAGCGCCCAAAATGTCTCGCACACCGTTCAAAATGTCTCTCATCCCGCTCAAAATGTCACTAACACCGCCCAAAATGTCTCTCAAACCGTTCAAAATGTCTCTCATCCCGTTCAAAATGTATCTCATCCCGTTCAAAATTTTTCTCATCCCGTTCAAAATGTCTCTCATCCCGTTCAAAGTGTCTCTCATCCCGTTCAAAGTGTCTCTCATCCCGTTCAAAATGTCTCTCATCCCGTTCAAAGTGTCTCTCATCCCGTTCAAAGTGTATCTCATCCCGTTCAAAATGTCTCTCATCCCGTTCACAATGTCTCTTATCCCGCTCAAAGTATCTCTCATCCCGCTCAAAATGTCTCTCAACCCGCTCAAAATGTCTCTCATCCCGTTCAAAATGTCTCTCATCCCATTCAAAGTGTCTCTCATCCCATTCAAAGTGTCTCTCATCCCATTCAAAGTGTATCTCATCCCGCTCAAAATGTCTCTCAACACGCTCAAAATGTCTCTCATCCCGTTTAAAATGTCTCTCCTCCCGTTCAATGTGTCTCTCATCGCGTTCAAAGTGTCTCTCATCCCGTTCAAATGTGTCTCATCCCGTTCAAAGTGTCTCTCATCCCGTTCAAAGTGTATCTCATCCCGTTCAAAATGTCTTTCATGCCGTTCACAATGTCTCTTATCCCGCTCAAAAAGTCTCTCATCCCATTCAAAGTGTATCTCATCCCGCTCAAAATGTCTCTCAACCCGCTCAGAATGTCTCTCATCTCGCTCAAAATGTCTCTCATCTCGCTCAAAATGTCTCTCAAACCGTTTAAAGTGTAATAATGATGCTTCTTTTCTTCTTTCAACATGCACAAAATACGTCATCATAACCTACCGAAACAACTGGATAATACACCGGGAAGGCATAGGCGCTGCGCTGAATTCGTTGAAGTAAATAAATAGAGTAACAATATATGTTTAAGCTTGAAATAAAATAGATATAACAACGAAAATGACGTTTCTTCAGCAGTCAATACAAAACAAGAAATACATTATTTGATATTAAAAAATTAAGTGTTCACAGATCACAATGTAGCTCTCTCACTTATGTGTTCACATATCACAATGTAGCTCTCTCACTTAAGTGTTCACATAGCACAATGTAGCTCTCTCACTTAAGTGTTCACATATCACAATGTAGCTCTCTCACCTAAGTGTTCACATATCACAATGTAGCTCTCTCACCTAAGTGTTCACATATCACAATGTAGCTCTCTCACTTAAGTGTTCACATATCACAATGTAGCTCTCTCACTTAAGTGTTCACATAGCACAATGTAGCTCTCTCACTTAAGTGTTCACATATCACAATGTAGCTCTCTCACTTAAGTGTTCACATATCACAATGTAGCTCTCTCACTTAAGTGTTCACATAGCACAATGTAGCTCTCTCACTTAAGTGTTCACATGTTTATTTGATAACTGAAAGGTGATCCAAAATTTCGAATGCATTTTCCGCAATTTGGTGACAATAATATTATCAAATTATTACAGATCAAGTAAAAATGACCTAGTGATATATAAACTACTTTTAAACCTATTTTGTTAAAATGCCAAACAGAATAGAACACACAGTCTTTAAACAATCATTTTTTTTTCAAATTAACTTTCATTTTTACTCTTTCATTCTGTTTGCAAGATGCTGTTTGAAAATCGATATTTCTCTAGTTAGTAAAATACAAAGGAACATTAACATTAAATAGTTGTAACATTTTAATGCAAATTTATTAACATATTTTTTTTTGGGGGATGGGGGGGTGGTGTAAGGGGGGAGATAAAAATAATTAAAACCTTCGCTCCAAAACACAAATTTATGAGCTTTGTTTAGAGACTTTGCTAAGGGGTGTTTTGATGCCCTCTTGGCGAAGTCACCACGGCTTATCCTTCACAGTACTATTCTATCCATCACTCTAGTCTATTTACAAATAACAAGCTCCACTCAAACTGGGTGACCCCCATCTGCAAGCAATTATACTGTTTTTGTTTTTATGGGCATGTTTATATCGAATGATCCTGAGGGGGGACAAAAAGAATATGTTCTCATCTTCACTTTAACCAAAATCTCCACCTCCATATTGATTCGACTTTAATAAAAATTAACATTTGTCTCAATAATATATATATATATATATATACTAGTGTATAGTTTGATTTATCGAATTTGTTATGTCATGGATTAACATAACTATATCATAAGGAATATGTGAGAAAGCAAAGCCCCATGAGTCTGCTTGTCAAAGTCGACGTGTGTGACGTAATCACTTTTTACCCACTATGTCTATGTAAGACTGATTAAAAACATCTAACCAGAACAAAAACATCTAACCAGAACACAAACATCAGATTCTCCACACCCCACCCCCACTCTTGCCCTCTTGGTGGATATTTCCTCCCTACGCAAAGCAGGAAGCTGTGTTATTAATCCGTATTGTACTTTTTTTTTAAAAACTCATATTCAGATCTTTCATAGTTGATTTCCAAACTAATGCTAAAACAAATACCTTTTCGTGGAATATATTACGCTATGTTCTGTTTAACAAATTCAACATTCTAAAAGGCTTTTATTCAAATCCTATTCACTCAGAACTTCCATTCACCGTTCTTAAATTCCATTAACCCTCTCAAAGAACCATCCATCTCTACAAGTGTTAACAATATAAGCCAAGATCCAAGGCCAGAATAATGCGAAGTGATTTTCCTATGGCTAGGGGGCGCCACCACTGCTTGGCCAGATTTTGTTGGAGAAACAAGACTTTGGTAGGGTTAAGAGTACTTTTGGACGGCTGAGAAAATACTATATATATATATATAGCCAACATTTGCGAATCTTTATACAAAATAGTATCAATAGGTCTCTTTCATTATTCCCTTGTTATTTAGAACTTTGATGATAACATTTGATTTTGTTATAGCTATATTATAGTGTAAGCCTTTCAATATTGATGCAACTTAAGTGAGTAAAAAATTTTTTAAATGCAATCAGGTCGCTGATGAATATAGATGTTTTCTTCCTGAAAATATCGTCTAGCTGTACTCTAAGTTTTTAATGAAATCAATGTAATTGTTGACTACTGGGAAAAAAAAGGTTATATACTGTAAAGTTTTTAAAGCAATAGTAGAGCTGTTTTGTTCAGTTACTTGTTATTGGTCCCATAGAGGTTGAAAGTTATTCATTTTTTGTTCGAGACATTTCGAGCTTTGGTTAGCGGGAAGATAATACATTAATGCAAGAGTTGACAGAAATCTAAAAGTGTTTTAAAGATTTTATTGCTCTTTTACTTTTTATGCAGAAACGGGTGAAATTGATGTCAGTGTATATAAAGATCATCAGGAGATCTGAAGATCATTCATAGCGTTAAAAAAACTGGAACTGTAAATGGCATGACCTGATATAAGATTAATTCTTCATTTATTCAGAAGGTTGTGATTTATATTTCGTAAGATTTTTAAAATGGGGCAATTATCATACCTATGCATGCATATATATATTATCATCAAATATTTATTTTCATTATATATTAATTCACTTATTTATCTTTAAGTGTGTTACTATTAACTATCTTTTAATGGTATCGTCATTTCGGATTAAGAAAACAACATTACAAAGTAAGAACAGTTACTGAATGGAGTCCTGACTGCAGGAGCGACTCAATAATTCATTAAATAGCCGAGTTTCCATTGGTGACAGCTGTCATCAGACTGTGAAAACTGGAAGGAAAGAGTCTTTTTTTGTTTTCGTTTTGTGTATTGAAATAATGAAAGCTCATTTCATTGGCTAAGGAAGTATCGTTTTAACGTGGAAGGTATCGAATATACGTTTGTTGATTCGGAGTTCAATTTTAGATTCGAAATTTCTAATAAATGTAATGACCTGTCGTTGGAATAAGTTAAAAAATACATCATTTATAACAATAGTTTCTTTTTTGTTATTCTTATTTTAAAAAGTTATTGTTCCAAGATATTATCTTCTCAAAAGGATTGACTCATGCAGGCGCCATTTTGCTGAAAGGATTCGAAGGAATATACGACTAGTCATCGTCGATAATTTCGTTGAAGCAATTCTTTATACCTTAGTAAATGACGGGGACACTTCAGAGCATTTATGTGACAGACCTATAATTGTATTTTAGTCAAACTTCTACTTCACAGATTTTAGACTTGAAGAATTTAATTATATTCCTTTCTCGTCCGTCCTTAAATATTTTTATTGAAGACAATTACATGTGGAATTAATGGTCAGTTGTTTGATAGACGTGAATTACATGGTCAGTTGCTTGATAGACGTGAATTACATTGTAAATTGTTTGATATACGTACATTACATGGTCAGTTGTTTGATATACGTTTTCAAATGATAAAATTCCATTTTTTGATCGCGGTCAGTGTATCTGAATGTAGCATCGACTTCAAATATCAGTAAGTGTATGGCTGGGTATAAATGTTGAAGCATATACATTTACATGTAATACAGCTGGCGGTAAGTATCATCATCATCATCATCATGTCCCTTAGTCCTTGGACCATTGGGGCGCCAAAGATGACAGGTAAACTATCCTTCTCCATTCCTATCTGATTTCTGCACTACGCACAGCATCGCCTAGTTTTAGTCCCGTCCACTCTTTGATGTTATCTTCCCATCTTTTTCCCTGTCTTCCCCTTCTTCTCCCTCCTCTCATTGTGCCCTGCATAATTTCTTTGGCGAGAAATAAGTATACGATAGAGTATAAATGTTGAAGTATTAGACTTTTAAAGTATATATGACTAGCTGTAAAGTACATTAGGGTATACATTTTAAAGTATGGAACTTATACGTGTAAAAAATTATGATAACCACATCGCATGAAATAATTGTAACGCATAATCAGACAAAACATTGCACATCCAACATCATAATCCAACACCTTGGATTTCAAAGCCACAAACTGAATTGAAATTTAAAATCGTGATTTTTGCCGATTGTAGTAATTTTAAAAAATAAAAATAATTCAATCTTAAACCAATGAGAGTGTTTCTCTTTAATTGTACGCCAGGGACGCAACACGAATAATTTAATTTAACGATGCCGCCAAAGAACGATTCTCTGGGTCACCTCGCCCTGTACAACTCTGGGCAAAGAAGTCGTATGACAACGTAAAACCAGTGGTCAGTCAGTGATTAGCGATGGATTTACCAGATTAGTGTCTATTGGCCGTTTAAGTGTGGCAATCAATAGCTTGTCAGTGATCAGCGATAGATTGGCCAGATTAGTGTCTGACTGAAGTTCGTCACTGCAGATGGTTGTCATCTGATTCCCGATACAAACTGAAATGGTCGTTGGGAACGACCGAGGCAGCCTGACTTTGTTCACATAAGGTTTTAATGGCTTTGTGACCCGGAAAAGGGAACCGACTTAACGGGAACCACTTGACTATAAAATATTCTTAAACATATTGATAACCATCTCAACTTTCAGAGACTAGACTTAATCTTTTTTTTTAAATCCATCTTTAAGTTCAACAGTGTAAAGTAAATTTTTGACTACCAGCCTAGGAGGACATGCTATGTACCTGTACCTAGGACGACATGCTATGTACCTGTATATCGGTGCTAGTTAACCCAGGCGTACAAACATACATAGATAGTGGAGCCGACTGACTATAAATTATTCTAAAATATATAAGCAGTCTCTCTTATATTATCCTTACAAACATAGCTCATTTATAGCCTCGGAGGTCATACAATTGAACTCAGACTTACAAACATAGCTAGGTTATAGTCTGGGATGTAATGACATTTAGATACGGCTTACAAACATAGGTGGTTTATAGTCTAGGATGTAATGGCATTTAGATAAGCCTTACAAACATAGGTGGTTTATAGTCTAGGATGTAATGAAATTTAGCAACGGCTTACAAACATAGGTGGTTTATAGTCTAGGATGTAATGACATTTAGCAACGGCTTAAAAACATATAAGCAAATCAAAGGCCCAGTTTCCTTTAAATATCGTCTGATATATTTATAACGTTCAACAGTTACTTTGAAGAGAAATGCTTACCAGCCTTTCTGATCTGTACATTATGTATGTAATCATGTAAAAATGTATGTCTCTACGTAATTACACCTGGATGTCAACAAGGGATCCACCTGTTACGCTGCTGTCCCTACATAACTATACCTGGATGTCATCAAGGGCTATACCTATTCTGCTGTCTATTATTTTAATCAAGAAATGACATTTCAAATTGGCAGCTGGAGTCAAATATTTGAAATCAGGATATTCACAACGCCTTAAAATTTGACATATTTATTTACCATAACTAGTGCTGTCACCTACCGTCTTTACACTTTTGTACATCAAATGTTTAGCTCAAATTCAAATATTTGTCGTTTTTTTTTTTTTAAACATTGTTTTAAACATTTAAATAAATTCGTTTAAGTATTAGGCAAAACTCATCTACACAATATGTTGGAAATGTATTTTAGAACGATTTTTAAAAGTCAGTTTGATACTTTTTTGAGAAACAATTACTTTAAATGAATTGGACAAAACGAATTTATATTTCCTTTATATTTTATACATTTTATCGTTATAAGCTGGAGTCCCCGGTCATCATATTTCCATAAGATGGGTTTCAAATCGGTTGAATGTCAGGGTCTGCTCCCACGAATCTGAACGTTCTTGACGAAGATGAAAGACGTATTTCCACTTTCCTCTGTTGTTATAACAAAATGGCGTGATTCTCTCGGACTATAAGTATTTCTTTATGTTTTTATATTCTTTCATCTAACAATTGGGATCCGTTCTTTAAGTGCTGCTATTCACGAAATTTCTCAAAATCTCTGCGTCGCATTCCGTCAGCAATTACGGCGGTACTTATATGACTATTAAACCAGTTGTAAGATTGATTTTGAGGTTCTATCAAGAGACAGAGAGAGACAGAGACAGAGAGATTGCCGGAGGGGCAACCCCATTTTTAAACACATTTTATCGGAGATCCGCATAGGACACTTAATGGTGCCGAAATTTAAGTGGTTCTAAAGCAGTGACGCACTAGGTGGCCATTTTAAGACAAGTGATGTCGGTGTGGACGACCGTACGCCCTACGCGGCTTTATCAGGTCGATGTTTAAATCAAATCACTTAGAACTGATTTTTTTTTTCCCTTGCTTTATTTCACTGTCATCAACTGCGCCATCTACATAGATTTCTAGACCATTTTTATACTTCCACTTACTGGTTTGAAATCTTATTGGCCTAAGATATTACTTACTGGTTTATATCTTAATGAACTAAGATATTACTTGCTGGTTTGAAATCTTATTGACCTAATATATTACTTACTGGTTTGAATCTTAATGAACTAACACATGACTTAATGGTTTAAATATTAATGAACTATCACATGACTTTCTATTATAAATCTTAATGAACTAGCACAAAACTTATTGTTGTGAATCTTAATGAACTAACACATGACTTAATGGTTTAAATATTAATGAACTATCACATGACTTTCTATTATAAATCTTAATGAACTAGCACAAAACTTATTGTTGTGAATCTTAATGAACTAACACTTATGTTATTTTCAAACCTAAAATTGTTTTGATGAAACTCGAGGCTCCACTGCTGATCTCACCGTCTGACTCCCCCAGACAAACGTGTGCTAACAGGCAAAGAACTCTTCAAAGTAAATTATTTACCTAAAGAAAGGCACCTGCTTGGCTACTACAAATAATATTTAAAAAATTGGGAATTTGGTTAGTGGAAGCCGCTTATTCGAGTTCACTGGCTCAAATATTCACATATCATTCCTATCATGAAAGGACAATTTAATCTGACGCCCCAAGGCTCAGTGGACGAAAACAAAATATACGGTGCCCTTTAGCGAGTATATTTGTCTCTGGCCTATCCCTGTATGTCCACAAAAACTTCTGGCGCTAAACACAGGGTTCACATAAGAATAAACTAGTAGCCTTAGAAAATGTTAGAGGAATAGGTTAATTTTACCTTAAATAACTACTGTACAGTGGATACATGCAGGGACCGGTATGATTGTGAGCGAAAAAGTAATGGACTGATGGAGTAAAGGATAACCTCATAGTCAACGCCATTAATTCTCTAGTATGCCTAACACCTGGTGGCAGAGCATCAACTGCACGTCCTAACACCTTCCCAGGTAGGATCCCCCAACACCTGCGTAGGAACGCTTACGTTTTTAATTTAAAATAATTGTATAATTTCTTGTTTTGTGTTGTCTGCTGATGAAGGCGTTTAGTCGAAACTTCATTTTAAATGTTCTGTATCTTTTTCAAGCATAACCATTTCTTGTTCCACCAAATATTTAAATTCATGTCCTCTTAAATTATACAACATTTCTTTTTTATGTTAGGGTACATTATAATGACTTATTTTTCAAACGCATCAATGTAGACGTACTATGTGATAATTTGCACAACTCCCACATATCTGTGATCACGACATTCACATATCTGACAAAACCCACCCACCTGACAACACCCACCCAACTGACAAAACCCACGCATCTGACCCACAATTTATTTCCTTTCACACGACTTATTATCCGTGAAATTTGAATACGTGGGTTGATGTATACTTCTTTAAAAGATGTGATTATTGTTTAAAAAAAACACCACCACATCACAATCATCTCGAACGGGACGTTTTATTCAGTCTCAAGGCGTAATTATGTCACTAAAACGATTTTACAAGAAGTAAATCTTCAAAGAATGAACGACTATTTCAAGTATCGCCCACTCCACGTTCTCCGCTGGCCAAGTCTATTATTGTAGGTAGAAACTTTTAGTCCATTTTTTGGTTCTGTATAACGTTGTTCGCCTTTAAACCCTTGGTATGTCGCTAATAATGACATAGCCTATTGGAGGCTTAAGTAGAGTTTTAAGGCGAAAAATTATTATTATTATTATTATTGTCAGTTCATGTTTGTGTATTTAGTCCAAGCTGTATGTTACACCGTTTGCTCGGAGGTGATCAACTCAAGATAAGCAATACGGCAACCAGACACATTTCCCACTGTAAGTTCATCACGGCAGCTAGACACAGTTCCTACTGTAAGTTAAATACTGCACCCAGACACAGTTCGCATTGTAAGTACAATAAGGCATCCAGACACAATTCCAGTTTTAAGTGCAATACCGCAGCCAGACACAGTTCGCCCTGTAGGTTCAATTCTGCGCCCAGACACAGTTTCCACTGTAAGTTCAAAACCGCAGCCAGACACAGTTCCTATTGTAAGTTCAATACGGCATCAAGACACAGTTCCTATTGTAAGTTCAATACGGCATCAAGACACAGTTCTTATTGTAAGTTCAATATCGCAACCCGACACAGTTCTCTCTACAAGTAAAAAAAAAAGTGTTGAGAAAAGTCGTCTTAATGTACTTGGCCTGGAATGAAAGTTTCTATTATTTACATCACCTGCATTAGAACAAAGTGAAAAACTAAACTTTTTTAAAATAAATTTTTATTGTAAAGAGAAGCCCCTAATGATTTCAACCCCAAAACCTATGAAATATACTGAAGAGCTGTTTGAATCTGTGGATATTGGGGTGATGGTCATCGTGTGTATGAATCATATTCTCACAGAAAGCGGAATACCAAATTTTAAATGTAAAAAAAAAAAAAAAATTAGATTCGAGGCAGTAAATATTAAAAGTGATTATGGCTTGTGAACCTCTCGTCGTTTCGTAAAACTTCAAGAGTTGATTCTGCAACATTTAGAGTTGATGCTGAATAAAAGGATAACAAGTAATGTTGGGTCTTAATGTAAGAGTGGGGAGTTTGAGAATGTATGAGTGGTGTTTATGGGCTCATTAGCACCCCACCACACCTCCACTTATTGTCACTTTAATTGGACAGCGCTTAGATTTAAATGTTGCCACATCAACTACAACAAAAACCAACGTTCTAAGTTTAGCAATATTATTTTTTTAAATGTAGTTTAAATTTGATATTTGCCACTTTGAAGCTGTCATGCTTGACTTTTTCTACCGATATAAAAACAAATAGCAGCCTAAAATATGGCAGAGTTTATGTTTCTTCAATCTCCATACGGACCCCAATGTTTCACCCTACTACTTCAAACATGTTTCAGAGTTAAAGTCAGCTTTAACCCATTAATGCCCGATGTTCCATCATTAGAACGGTAAACACGTGCTAGTAATTTGTAACCTTCTGCTCACTGGCGTCCCCGAGGTCTGAGTTTTCACACGTCTGCTTCCTGTGGGTTAATATCAACACGTGCTTTATCGTTTTTGTCACCGTGCAGCAGATACCTTGTTAATAATAGGTGGTCTTCCAAAAGATGGAGGAATTTTTTTCGTCCGATATTTGAAGGGACATCCAGATGCAACTGCCCTACATCCAGTAATTGTCTTTTTAAAAATACATCTTTTCTATTAGTTATCTCTTGGGATCGTACTGTTTAAATGAAAGCACTGAGGTCATTATTGTTGTGTTAATTATGGTCTTGAACTGTTTGGAACACCAAACGCAACTCTTAGCACTAGGAATAATGTCTTCTTGTAAAAAATGTGCTACTCTCCAGATGACTCGGCCTTTAACGTTTCATGAACTAAAAGACCTGTTAGTGAAATATAACACCCTTGAAGCAAGTGAAAAATTGTATGACTATGCAAAAACTTTTTCTTTTCTGATGGTATTACAACACCTGTTTCTGATGATGTTACAACACTTGTTTTTGAAAAGAACTTAGGAAAAATCGTGAACGTGGTTCGTTAAATAATGCGACAGGGTCTTTGTTGCGGGCACATGCATATCGCATTCAAAATGCCTACGATGTTGAGTATGACCCGCACCTAAAGAATGCTTTCTTTATGATGAACCAACCTCAAATGCGCAGACTTGTAAAAGAAAGAAAGTGACAAACACTGTTCTTTGATGGAAAAAGGCAGAACAGCGTGAACAGAAAAAAGACATTCCACGGAAATTATTCCACTTTTCTTTATAATGACGCTATTGAACTCACTGCCACCGGTTGATGCCTTAGTTCCAAGAAGGCATGTGTTGGGGAACCAAACAGCAGGTGTGAATAATGTACTTGTTAGTGTTGCCATGAGACTCTTGATCGTCTATAAATTACCAAGTCTACTTTGTATGTAGGTGACAAAGCAAATTTGATCAAATCAATTATAATATGCACAAATGATTAAGGTGTCACTCCATTTCTATCTATGTTGTTATTTTACTTGTTTAATTTTGAAAATGTAGCATTTCATATTAATTCCAGCTCATTCATTTTACTTCCTGTGACCTAATTAGTAACACGAATGTATTGTTTTGGAATACCACCCCCCATTCCCACCCATAGACACCTTATACAATGATTCTCATTCCCACATATAGAGCACACATCACCAACCCCCATTCCCACCCATAGAACAAAAACTATCGGAAAACCCCCCCCCCCCCCCCCCCAATTCACAGCAATAGAATTAGAGAGAAAACAAACTTGATTTCACTATAGAATTATTTCGTTTCCGCTTAATATCATAATTTGTGATTTTATGACGAGCTTAATGATGTCATCTCCACATGGAATCTCCGAGCCAGTAGGAAGGCAACTAACTCAATCTTCATGCTATATCTTAATTGTAATAGGTCGGGTAGATCTAGAGCTCAGTTTTTATCGTGTATGTAGTCCGCTCACCTTAGCACTGCAGCAACGGCTGGGAATATAGATACAATGTTACAATTTATAGGACAAAATAAAAGCTATTAAGATCTACATTATAATTTCCTATCAATATAATTCCCTCTCTTATGTCTACTTAATCTCTAAGATAATGCCCCCCCTCGGCCACATGTTCAATGATGCCATCCCCCTGAGCCCATCGCAGTTATTCCCCGTAAAAATGATATTTACTGTTAAGAGAGTTTTTATAGCCGTCTCTTACGACATCATTTCCGGCATCAGCCCCACCACACCCGGCCCCCCTTTTAAAAAAAAAAATATCTACGTACACTTCATATGAGCTCAATTGAACTTCGTATTATACTTCAAAGAAGAGCACTCGACTACTTAGTATGAAATCTAAATGTACAATTCCACTCTTTATGACACTTGAAACTACAACACAGTTTCCTTATACACAAGGTACACTCTAACTGTCTTTGCTGGCTTTCTTTCCCTGCAATTTGAATCTTGAATGCCTCAAGCTGAGCTACCATTTTACACAATGTGGCACTCATAAGATGATAAGAGGTGTACTAATGTTATGCAGACGTTACTGGGCATTTTGTGTACTCCTTTACGCTTATGTTCGGCTTCCGACACACAAATTCACTGGCGTGTGGGGGGGGGGGGGGGGGGCCTCAAATTAGGACGTACAATGACGACCTCATTTCACTGTACGAAATTCCTACTCCCCTTTATAGGCACTAGCTTCAGTTCAGTTTGAGGCTACTAGCATGTAATAGATTCGTCAAATAGTTACAAGAATAGACTCGTCAAATAGTTTCATGAATTGATTCGCCAAATAGTAGCACTAAATAGATTCGTCAAATACTAACATTGAATAGATTCGTCAAGTACTAGCATTGAATAGATTCGTCAAATAATAACATGAAATAGATTCGTCAAATGGTAGCATGAAGAAATAGATTCGTCAAACGGTAGCATGAAATAGATACGTCAAATGGTAGCATGAAGAAATAGATTCGTCAAACGGTAGCATGAAATAGATACGTCAAATAATAGCATGAAATAGATTCGTAAAAGGTAGCATGTATTGATTCGTGGAGAAAAAAAATTCATTTCACTGACAAGGTGACCTTGAGCCTGTAGGTCACTAACATTAAATCTTGATCTTCTTATAAAATGTATGATACATTGACCAACGTATCAACTCGAGTTTATGTTATCTTAGTTCCTAATGTGCAATAATTATGATGGGAATCTACTTTTTTAGTAGACGTGTGAGAAACGAATAGCTCCAATGATTCTCCTTCATATTTTAACAATCTTATAAAGCAATTTCATTATTCTAAAGAAACCGTTTTCCGTTGAGCAAATCTCCGTCCCATCACTGATGTCTCGATAACATCATGCATATTGGAATGTTATTTTTTTAGTTTGAAAAAGTGCTTGCAGAAATAGAATTTGATTACTTTTTATAATTTAAAAAAAAAACACGCTTCTTCACGATGTTTTTGAAATGTACAGTCAAAAGAAATGGTCTTATATTATTGATGTGATATTCCATTACCAGGCTACTGGTGAGGTCTCAAAGTCCAGGTGAACAATACAGCTACCGGCTCGAAATCTAACTATTGAATATAAATCACGTTTGATTAAGTAGCTCCTGCTGGCGTGGGGTGGGGGTGGGGTGGGGTGGGGTGTGCAATGTACTTTTGTGTGAGAGTCCTTAAGTCATCCCCAGCAACAAGTAAACGAAAAAGATTACTTTGTAGAAGTTCATTAAAAACCATATATAATTATATATTATGTATGTGTATATGTAAATCATATATATATTATACATATATATATATGTAAATCACAGAATAAATGTGTTTTGTTGTTGAGTAAATATATTTCTATTCTAATTAGAGGAAGTCTCCCTTGAAATCTATCTCTGTTCTAATTAGAGGAAGTCATCAGTGAAATCTATTTATTTTCTAATATGAGTTAGTCTCCACTGAAATCTATGTATATTCTAATTAGAGAAAGTATCCCCTGAAATCTATTTATATTCTTATAAGAGGAAATCTCCCCTGAAATCAATCTCTATTCTAATAAGAGGAAGTCACCACTGATAACCATCTCTATGCTAATAAGAGGAAGTCTCCACTTAAATCTATTTCTATTCTAATTAGTGGAAGTCTCCACTGAAATCTATCTCTATTCTAATAACAGGAAGTCTCCTGTTACGTACTGTAATCAATAAGGAGAAATTAATCACTTATTTAAGTGTATGGCTCGTTCCAAAACAGTATATAACAAAAGACGATACCAAATGATAAATACAATAACAAAGGATACGATACTCAAACCAGGGCTAATTACAATTAATTAGTTTTAATATGTTAATTATAATGAATTTCAAAATCAAAACAAATATGATTAAAACGATTGACTTACGCTATATTTTTTGGCGTGTACCGTTACGATGTTACATAAACACAATGTGCAAAAAGAATACAACGATAAAAAGAAATCTACACACACACACAGTAAAAAAGCTCTGTCTCGTAGCAAAAATAACACACATTCCACATATCTCGTGATAAAATTATCTGACCTCTAAAAACTCACGTGTCCCCCTTTTATAGTCTGTCTTACTCATATTTCGAGAACAGCCTTACGCATTGTTTTCCTTTCGAGTGTTCGCCAGATTTTTCTACCATATTCTGAAGGATACAGACTATTTTTATTTAGCTGTAAACAAGATCAAAAGGAGACTATTTTTAGCTACCCACACCTTAAATGCGTTCTCGAGTTTCTTGTCAGCTAGAGTTCATGTCGTAATCACACGTCGTCTATATATCACATCCCCTCTTAAAAGAAAAAAAAAATCATTCTTCAAAAATGGAATTCTTTTCCATTAAACAAGTAAAAGAAAATACATTTCTTCCCTTCAAAATATTAAACAAAAGCTTCTTAACAGCTTATTAAAAAATTTATAATTTATGTACAGTAAAAATTAATACCAGCAATCACATTATCTTTGCCTTTAACATGTTTTTTGTTCCAAATTATACTCTTTTAAAAATAGACACCATCTTTGCTTTTTGGAGACCATCTTACTCAAAAATGTTAAAGGATTGTGATCAGTAAAAACAAGTACTAAATGTAATGAACAACTGACATTAAAAAAATATTGTTGCAGAGCAAGAATAAAACCTAAACATTCTTTTTCTACAGTAGAATCATTTTTCTTCTGGGCGTTAAATTTCTTTGAGATGATCTACACTGTGGTCATCTTCTTGAAAAAGAACTGCACCAATGCCAACGTCACTGGCATCTACAGCTAATTTAAACGGTTACCGGAAATTTGATCGAAAGAAATTTCGTCGACGGAAAATTGATCGAACGGAAATTTGGTCGAATCTTTTTTTCAGTTCAGACGTTAACATTTTCATCAAATTTCTTTTTGAACGCACTATACTATATAGTAAAACAGAAATTTGACGCAAAATTTTAACGTAAAAACTAAAAAAAAACGATTCGACAAAATTTCCGTTCGATCAAATTTCAATCGATCAATTTTCCGTCAATGAAATTTCTTTCGATCAAATTTCCGGTTACGAATTTAAACTGTTCGTTAAAGTCTTGTACAATGAGAACATGAGCATTAGCTAGTATATTTTTAATGTTTTCGAATGCTTCCTGACAAGCATCTGACCAATAAAATTTTGCATTTTTCTTTAACATATTACTTAGAGGAGAAGCAATAACTGAGAAATTTTTGCAAAATTTTCTAAACTAACATGCCATTCCCAAAGATCTCATGAACTGTTTTTTAGAAGTGGGTGGTGGAAGTGATATAATACTATTTATCTTAGCTTGAACAGGTTTTTAATTACCTTGATCCACTAAGTGACCTAAATATTCGACAGTTGCATGACAAAATTCACACTTATTTAAATTGACAGCTGCATAAACCTGCAATAATTTTTTTTTAAACAGAGATATTAATTGATTTCCATGATTGGAAAAATCTTGACTGTAAATAATTACATCATCAATATAGGCGCTGCAAATTTTCCTGGTCAGCAACAATGTTGTTAACTAGACGTTGGATTGTAGCTGGGGCATTTTTCATTTCAAACGGCATTGCTTCATATGGGTATAAACCATCTGGAGTACAGAAAGCAGAGACTTCTTTTACTCTGTCAGATTGAGGAACCTGCCAATAGTAGGTCTATCTTTGTTACATATTTACCCGCGTCTCAAAACATAAGATGGCGGACCACGACAAAGCGAACAAGCCACCCACACTTTAAGCCAATTCGATTATTGACATTTTATCACACCCCGAACAATGTTTGCCCGAAATATTTAAAAGCAAAAAAAAATTATGTTCGTGTTGTTTAAAGGTTCTTAACCTTCCTAATGCCGCGACCCTTAATACAGTTCTTCATGTTGTGGTGACCACCAACCATAAAATTATTTTCGTTGCTACTTCATAAATATGTGTTTTCCTATGGTCTGAGACGACCTCTTTGTAAGGATCGTTCGACCCCCCCCCCCCCCAAAGAGTTCACTACCCACAGGTTGAGAACCGATGGACCCTAGTTGTAATATTTCGTGTTCTGAGTTTAAAATGAAAAAAATCCCGAAAACGTTAAACCATATAAACTAATGTCTAAATAAAGGAATGCTCAAATTGGTGTATGAAGACTTTTTAAATCTGATTAGAATGGTTGAACTACGGACAGGATCAACACTGCTTGGTCAGGAAGATTGGCTCCATGTAAGACTTTGTTGCTGTCTTTTATTATTGAGTACCTTTTAGTTATGCCGGTCCACCAATGGCTAAAAGGATAAAATCGGTCCACTGGTTTACTGATGATTAAATGTTGTTTTAAAAAGGTCCGCCAGTCCACCAATGTCTGAGGTGTGCACTTGAGGGGGGGGGGGGGGCTGTGTGTGTTGACCTGACCCCAGATTGAGTACCGTGAGACGGGATTGTTGACGTGACAGTCAAGACGGAAGTGTGGACCTAAGGGCTGATGGATAGACATTGACAACCGGAAGCAAGTGTTCAAACAAAAGCATTGACAGGTTTGTGGGTGTTAAAATATTGCCTCTGAGCTTAAGATGTAATAATTGCGCGGGTTACCCGAAATTTGTCTGAACGAAATTCGGTCGACGGAAGTTTTGTCGATAAATTTCCGTTGGACCAAACTTCCGTCGATCAATTTTTCATGGACCGAATTTCTTTCAAACAAATTTTTGTCTGCGAAATCCGAAGTGTCGTTTGTGGACATGTTATCGTCTTACAAGAGGCAAGTGTTGATTGTGAGGGACTAGGGTATTGTCCTACACGAGGCAATAGTTGAGGGTAGGGGACTAGGCTATTATCCTAAAAGAGGCAAGTGTTGAGGGTGGGGGACTAGGCTATTGTCCTACACGAGGCAATAGTTGAGGGTAGTGGACTAGGTTATTGTCCTAAAAGGGGCACTTGTTGAGGGTGGGGGACTAGGCTATTGTCCTAAAAGGGGCAAGTGTTGAGGTTGGGGGCTTGGTTATTGCCCAACAAGTGGCAACTGTTGAGGGTGGGGACTTGGTTATCGCCTTACAAAAGATGTGTTGCGTGGGGAAGGAGGGTTTAGGCAGTTGGTAGAATCTACGAGCACCTAGTAATTAAATGAAGCTTGTTATAAGCACACGTTTTATTGTAATGGCATGCAATAAATGGCGTCCAATTGCACGGAAAAGAGATTTTACATCATCGACGTAACACAGACTGATTACTGTATAGACACTAGTCTGATTACTTATGGATAGACACTAGTCTGATTACTTATGTATATACACTAATCTGATTACTTATGGATAGACACTAGTCTGATTACTTATGGATAAACACTAGTCTGATTACTTATGTATAGACACTAGTCTACTTACTTATGGATAGACACTAGTCTGATTACTTATGGATAGACACTAGTCTGATTACTTATGTATATACACTAATCTGATAACTTATGGATAGACACTAGTCTGATTACTTATGGATAGACACTAATCTGATTACTTATGGATATACACTAGTCTATTACTTATTGAAACTGTAGCGTCTCGTCATTTATATCAATATCTATAGGTTCGAGATGATCCGAGATTTCCCACGCGAATGAAGGGACAGGACGAAACAACATGGATGTGGAGGTCGTGTAGAGTTTCTCTGGAATGTAGTTTTGAACTATTTGTGACGTACATATTCTATTGAATGTTTGCGCACATTCTTATTCCTTTTAATTTTTTTTAGGTATGATACTTGTTAATATATATTATGTAAATTTAATTTATATTTATTTAAATGATTTTTTTTTTGTTGTTGTTGTTTGTTTTTTGTACTGACGAAGGCATTTGTCGAAACGTTTACTTTAATATATTTGCTTAAATCATCATTAAAGCTAAACATATATTGTTTCTTTTACACATATTGTTGACGTTAACATATTGTATTGAATCACGTGCGACATGCATATCATTCTATTCAGCATGTGCATTGGAATGATTTGTGCCATATCGATATTTACGTGCATGTAATAAAGTGTACTATGTTAAAATTGGACTCACTCTGTTCACAGTGACAGGGGCCGTACACGATGTTATTATAGATTTATCAAGTTCACTGTATTAAAGCAAGCACCAAGACTGTGTATTACTATTAGAAAAGGCAACATCAAATATCTCAACCTAATGTTACAATTAACCGTTATAGCAGTCAGAAGACAGCGTACTGTAACAGATTGTAATAACCACGTACAACGGTTACAGTGACCAATGTAACTTCCGCCATACGTGGAACATGTCTTGCCCTCACTGGTTATGCATCAGTGTTGAATGCAGCCGCACATTGCTCAAATCAAAATCTCTAGTCGAGGCAAACACATACATTACTTCATTACTTGAAACAATATGACATATACTACTTGATTAAATATATAATCCGGCTCCAAGCGACAGAATCAATGGGAAATAGATGATTAGTAGGAACCAACTGAATAAAGAATATGATTATGTACTCTAGCTAGACAAGTGTCGGGAGATCATCGATTCATTAAACCCATTTCTCTGGACCTTCAAAGATCACTCTTTGATCTTTATGTTTGCAAATAAGGCTGGCGAAATAGTCCCGTCTTTTTTCAATCACCACCTGTGTTAATCCGCCACGTGAATTTCCTATTTCTGCGTGTTTTAATCTACGAACAACGACCACTAAATGACATGATGTTACACTTAGCAAGACATAAATGCACTTTAAGGGGACCCGCAAACGCATTATTTTTTCAATTATTCACTGAAAGCCACATAGGAAAGAAACGTGTGGAGGGGAGTGTGAGGGGTGCGAAGGGGGCTGTCCATCCCGGGTTGCACTTATTTTTCGGTAGCATTTTCGGGCAACTTCATCTGCTTAATGTAACTTAGGTTTAATGTGGACTCGTTAGTCCTTGTGGTTCTGCCCTACAAGTTCATTATGTTCTGCCCTACAAGTTCAGTATGTTCTGCCCTACAAGTTCAGTATGTTCTGCCCTACAAGTTCAGTATGTTCTTATCTACAAGTTCAGTATTTCTGCCCTACAAGTTCAGTATGTTCTGCCCTACAAGTTCAGTATGTTCTGCCCTACAAGTTCAGTATGTTCTTATCTACAAGTTCAATATTTCTGCCCTACAAGTTCAGTATGTTCTGCCCTACAAGTTCAGTATGTTCTAACCTACAAGTTCAGTATTTCTGCCCTACAAGTTCAGTATGGTCTGCCCTACAAGTTCAGTATGGTCTGCCCTACAAGTTCAGTATGGTCTCCCCTACAAGTTCAGTATTTCTGCCCTACAAGTTCAGTATGATCTGTCCTACAAGTTCAGTATGGTCTGCCCTACAAGTTCAGTATGTTCTTATCTACAAGTTCTACCCCACAAGTTCAGTATGTTCTTATCTACAAGTTCTACCCCACAAGTTCAGTATGTTCTGCCCTACAAGTTCAGTATGTTCTAACCTACAAGTGTAGTATGTTCTGCCCTACAAGTTCAGTATGTTCTGCCCTACAAGTTCAGTATGTTCTGCCCTACAAGTTCAGTATATTCTTATCTACAAGTTCAATATTTCTGCCCTACAAGTTCAGTATGTTCTGCCCTACAAGTTCAGTATGTTCTAACCTACAAGTTCAGTATTTCTGCCCTACAAGTTCAGTATGGTCTGCCCTACAAGTTCAGTAAGGTCTTCCCTACAAGTTCAGTATTTCTGCCCTACAAGTTCAGTATGATCTGTCCTACATGTTCAGTATGGTCTGCCCTACAAGTTCAGTATGTTCTTATCTACAAGTTCTACCCCACAAGTTCAGTATGTTCTTATCTACAAGTTCTACCCCACAAGTTCAGTATGTTCTTATCTACAAGTTCTACCCCACAAGTTCAGTATGTTCTGCCCTACAAGTTCAGTATGTTCTAACCTACAAGTGTAGTATGTTCTGCCCTACAAGTTCAGTATGTTCTAACCTACAAGTGTAGTATGTTCTGCCCTACAAGTTCAGTATGTTCTGCCCTACAAGTTCAGTATGTTCTTATCTACAAGTTCAATATTTCTGCCCTACAAGTTCAGTATGTTCTGCCCTACAAGTTCAGTATGTTCTAACCTACAAGTTCAGTATTTCTGCCCTACAAGTTCAGTATGGTCTGCCCTACAAGTTCAGTATGGTCTGCCCTACAATTTCAGTATGGTCTCCCCTACAAGTTCAGTATTTCTGCCCTACAAGTTCAGTATGATCTGTCCTACAAGTTCAGTATGGTCTGCCCTACAAGTTCAGTATGTTCTTATCTACAAGTTCTACCCCACAAGTTCAGTATGTTCTTATCTACAAGTTCTACCCCACAAGTTCAGTATGTTCTGCCCTACAAGTTCAGTATGTTCTAACCTACAAGTGTAGTATGTTCTGCCCTACAAGTTCAGTATGTTCTAACCTACAAGTGTAGTATGTTCTGCCCTACAAGTTCAGTATGTTCTGCCCTACAAGTTCAGTATGTTCTTATCTACAAGTTCAATATTTCTGCCCTACAAGTTCAGTATGTTCTGCCCTACAAGTTCAGTATGTTCTAACCTACAAGTTCAGTATTTCTGCCCTACAAGTTCAGTATGGTCTGCCCTACAAGTTCAGTATGGTCTGCCCTACAATTTCAGTATGGTCTCCCCTACAAGTTCAGTATTTCTGCCCTACAAGTTCAGTATGATCTGTCCTACAAGTTCAGTATGGTCTGCCCTACAAGTTCAGTATGTTCTTATCTACAAGTTCTACCCCACAAGTTCAGTATGTTCTTATCTACAAGTTCTACCCCACAAGTTCAGTATGTTCTTATCTACAAGTTCTACCCCACAAGTTCGGTATGTTCTGCCCTACAAGTTCAGTATGTTCTAACCTACAAGTGTAGTATGTTCTGCCCTACAAGTTCAGTATGTTCTAACCTACAAGTGTAGTATGTTCTGTCCTACAAGTTCACTATGAATGTAAACGATAACCCAACTGTTGCAGAAAGAGATCCACGGTGGTTCAATGATTTTATTGAATGCGATTTTAAGCAGGTTAAATGTAAGACTAATGGAGTCTGTGACGTCACACGTAAAACAAGACGGGCTGACAATGAATGGGGAGTCTTAGCTAAGGGAGGGCAGCTACTGCGGTCTACGAGATATTTGACAGGGTTATCTCTGCTTGATCTACAACTTAGTCTCTCTCGCTTGCTCTCTCTCACCCACCTCTCTCTCTCTCTCTCGCTCTCTCTCTCTCTCTCTCTCGGCCTTTCAACTGACCCATTCATCAATCCTTGCCTGTAGGCTGTTGCTTGGTAAGAATACGACCTACGGTATCTCGTTAGTAATAATACATTTTGTACACTTATCTTCGCGTCTCGCTGGATAACCTTGAGCTGAACACTCAGTGACTATTTTCATACTCTCTAGTACATAAGGTTATCAAACTTACGGGCCACGGGTCAGATCTGGCCCGCCAGTGGGACTTAACCCAGCAAGCCGGGCAACCGTACATCGAAATACTCATAACTTCATGTTGATTCTAGTTGCTCTTCATTTTAACTATTGAATTTTTGTAGGTGTTTTTTTCCACTTCGTATAAGACATGTGCAAATGAGTTAGAATTCAAATTTAAAAGAAAAATACAAAGTTAGATCCCGGACAGGGTCTTAGGGACACTGAACCGCCCCCTCTCGTAAAAAGTTTTGAGGACCCCTGCTCTAGTTCAAATAATTGGCAGTCAATCCATAAGCTGTGCAAAAATTAGACACTGAAAAAAAATATGATTATCGAAATTAAGTAATTTAGAATGTACAATGCATGTTTGAAAACATAACATTTAAGGAATTCATTTGCGAGAAACTTGACAATGTCAGACTTGGTCGTAATCATTTAAAACTTGACAATGTCAAACTTGTTCGTAATCATTTAAAACTTGACAATGTCAATATTGGTCCTAATCATTTAAAACTTGACAATGTCAGACTTGGTCGTAATCATTTAAAACTTGACAATGTCAGACTTGGTCCTAATCATTTAAAACTTGACAATGTCAAACTTGGTCCTAATCATTTAAAACTTGACAATGTCAAACTTGGCCCTAATCATTTAAAACTTTACAATGTCAGACTTGACACTAATCATTTAAAACTTGACAATGTCAGACTGATCCTAATCATTTAAAACTTGACAATGTCAGTCTTAATCCTAATCATTTAAAACTTGACAATGTCAGTCTTGGCGCTAATCATTTAAAACTTGACAATGTCAGACTTAATCCTAATCATTTAAAACTTGACAATGTCAGACTTAATCCTAATCATTTAAAACTTGACAATGTCAGACTTAATCCTAATCATTTAAAACTTGACAATGTCAGACTTAATCCTAATCATTTAAAACTTGACAATGTCAGACTTAATCCTAATCATTTAAAACTTGACAATGTCAAACTTGGTCCTAATCATTTAAAACTTGACAATGTCAGACTTGGTCCTAATCATTTAAAACTTTACAATGTCAGACTTGACACTAATCATTTAAAACTTGACAATGTCAGACTGATCCTAATCATTTAAAACTTGACAATGTCAGTCTTAATCCTAATCATTTAAAACTTGACAATGTCAGTCTTGGCGCTAATCATTTAAAACTTGACAATGTCAGACTTAATCCTAATCATTTAAAACTTGACAATGTCAGACTTAATCCTAATCATTTAAAACTTGACAATGTCAGACTTAATCCTAATCATTTAAAACTTGACAATGTCAGACTTAATCCTAATCATTTAAAACTTGACAATGTCAATATTGGTCCTAATCATTTAAAACTTGACAATGTCAGACTTGGTCGTAATCATTTAAAACTTGACAATGTCAGACTTGGTCCTAATCATTTAAAACTTGACAATGTCAGACTTAATCCTAATCATTTAAAACTTGACAATGTCAGACTTTGTCCTAATCATTTACAACTTGACAATGTCAGACTTGGCCGTAATCATTTAAAACTTGACAATGTAAGCTTGGTCCTAATCATTTAAAACTTGACATTGTCAGACTTGGTTCTAATAATTTAAAACTTGACAATGTCAGTCTTGACCATAATCATTTAAACCTTGACAATGTCAGACTTGGTCCTAATCATTTAAAACTTGACAATGTCAGACTTGGCCCTAACCTTTTAAAACTTGACAATGTCATACTTGGTTCTAATCATTTAAAACTTGATAATGTCAGTCTTGGCCCTAATCATTAAAACTTGACATTGTAAGACATGACACTAATCATTTAAAACTTGACAATGTCAAACTTGGTCGTAATCATTTAAAACCTGACAATGTCAGTCTTGGCACTAATCATTTAAAACTTGACAATGTCAGACTTGGTATTAATCATTTAAAACTTGACAATGTCAGACTTGGTCCTAATCATTTAAACTTGACAATGTGAGACTTGGTCCTAATCATTTAAAACTTGACAATGTCAGACTTTGTCTTAATCATTTAAAACTTGACAATGGTAAACTTGGTCGTAGTCATTTAAAACTTGACTATGTCAAACTTGGTCGTAATCATTTAAAACTTGACAATGTCAAACTTGGTCGTAATCATTTAAAACTTGACAATGTCAGACTTGACCCTAATCATTTAAAACTTGACAATGTCAGACTTGGTCCTAATCATTTAAAACTTGACAATGTCAGACTTGGTCCTAATCATTTAAAACTTGACAATGTCAGACTTGACCCTAATCATTTAAAACTTGACAATGTCAGACTTGGTCCTAATCATTTAAAACGTGTAATCACTGGCGAAAGTAATCTTCCCGTGATGTTGCTAATTCGTTCTATTTTTAAACACAAAATTGCATTACCTGGCTAGTGTTGCACCCATTAACCTCACTGAGTACAGGACCATAGCTTCAGCCGGTGGCCGCCATTGTGTACAGGACCGGAGCTTCAGTGACTAGCCATCACTGACTACAGGATCGTTGCTTCGGTGAGGTCTGCTACCACCCCTCATTAAATATCCAGAAGTAATTTCATTTCATCAAGGAGCGATGTATCTTTAAAGGAGTTTTTTTTTCATTCCATTGTTTTCATGGTATTGTTATTCGTTCCAGATACGCATTAAAAATAGACTTATTACCAGATAGTCGCAGCAGAATGTGTAGTACCGACCACTGAGTAGTTACGTCTCAAACTTCCTCATACTGATCATCAATGGTCAGTATAGCTTACCGCCTGTCAGACGCCCTTATTTGAACATGGTTCGTACGCTTGTGGCTCAAACGATGTCATGGAATTTACAACTGTACGTGCTGATAAGATGCCACTCTGCGTGTTGACTGGCCAGTCTAGAAACACATTGGTCAGCAATGGTGCATCAATGGTCAGTAATAGTGGCAACCTGTAGAAAGAATTTTTTAGTTATGGTGTATCAATGGTCAGTAATAGTGGCACACTGTAGAAAAAACAGGTTAGTAATGGTGTATCAAAGGTCAGTTATAATAGCACACTGTTTGTTAAAAGTGTCATCCCGTGTGTCTGCAAGGGTTTATCAACATGTATTAGCATGTGTGTTAATTATACGTCTTTTACAAATAGTAGGAATCTAACTTAGTTCAAGACAATAACTAAGAGTTTTAACACGTTAAGAATTTAAACAATTAGATAGTGACATCAGATATAAAGTTTAGCTCCACAATGTATTCGAATAAATTGAATGAAGATCTGACGTAAACCTTATACAGAACCAGATCCGACGTTCTCACAAAAAAGATATGTGATAACCAGTGGTCGTATACGTAGATACTGATCTTCCATCGAGTGGATAGGGCAAAGCCCAACAGATATGGCGGGTAATGGGGAAATAAAATACCCGGGGATGACCGAAATCAGAATCTACTGCCATTTATGAAGTCGAGGGAGCCACAAAGGCTAGGAAACATTACCCGAAAATTAAGGCAGCTATTCACAAGGCTAAAAACGCGGCTATGTAAAAAAATAAATGTTACGAAGGCCAACAACAAAATAAAACCCGGACTGATGCTACTGGAAATCGACCCATACCTGGATATAAATATGATTATTGGATTGCGACTTGGAACGTTACTTAGTCTGTTTAGAGAGGACTATTAGCCAACCTAATAGATCAACTAATTAATTATAAATTGTCTATTGCTTCATTGCAAGAAATTTGATAGATAATGCAGCCATTCTCATTACAAAAGACTGCATCATAATTTATAGCGGCAACAATACTAACACTTTCGGATCAGGATTTGCTGTAAAGATAGAAGATGTCTGTGTTTTAAACCAGAGAATGGAAGATTGTGCTCTTTGCGTGTGCGAGGAAAACGTTTAATATGACATTTATAAAGGTTCATGCTTCCACCGAAGATACAGAAGGTCAGATAAAATAATCCTTTTATGGGACGCTTGAAAAGATCTATGAGGAGGCAACACGACATGATGTTAAAATAGTGATTGGCGACTTTAAGGCCGAAATAGGGAAAGAAAATTGTTTATGCCAACTTTTGGTAAGGAGAGTTTACTAGAAGAATTCAATGACAATGGGATCTGACTCATAGACTTTGCTTCAGGAAAAGGGATGTCATGTCTACACAAACTTACTTGGAACTCACCAGAAGGAATCCTTGACAAATAAATTGACATTCTAATCGATCGGAGGCATGCATCAGACATAAGAAGCTATCGGGGAGAAGATGCAGACTCGGACCATCTACTTGTAAGAACTAAAAATGCAGAGAATAAGCATAATAGACAATTTCCGAAGCAAAGAGAAAAGCGATATTAATACCAACAACTTACCAAAAGAGCCACTAACAACAGGAGCTTACCAAATTGAAATAGCAGCACAACTGGAGCATCACAGAAGGAAATAAACGGGAGAAACAACAAAAATAAACAGTGGGATAAGATAAAAATACTGTAAAAAATATCAGCAGAAAAAATAGTAGGGTTTCAGCGAACTAATAATAGAGTAGGCTGGTTTGATAATGGATGCAGAGAGACTGTAGAAGAAAGGAACATGCCTAACTTGATACAAAGGGGAAACCAGGAAGACGAGAACATATACAATGAAGCAGGAAGGAAAGCCGCGAAAATGTATAGGAAGAACAACTAGAAATGGTAAAAAGCTGAACTAAAAGTAATAGAAGACTTATCAAGAGAGGTAAACATCCGAGGAATGTACATGAAGATAAAAGATGAAAAGAATGGATACCAAGCAAGACAGCAAATGGGTGAGTGCAATGATGGAGCATTAATTACTGAAAATAGGAAAGTACTGGAGAGATGGAGTGAATATTTTGTTGGCATACTAAATACAGACAATGGACAAGATGAAGATTATCAATCACCACATGGAGGACCAGACCCCTTGATAAACTTCTTAACTTTGGACGAAGAACCAATTCTATGAAAAAAACACAAAGGCCTTAGAGAAGACCTCATCACAGCAGAACTTATTAAATTTGAAGGAGGAGCACTACACATTCAAACAAAAAATCTTATAATTGCAATCTGGCAAGTAGAGAAAATTCCAACAGAATGGGAAACAGCGCTAATAACCCCAATACCCAAGAACGGTTCTAAAGTTCAATATACAAACTACAGAGGAAAATCGCTTTTAAATGTTGCATACAAATTACTAACAAAACTAATTTCCAAAGACTACAACCGTACACTGAAGAAATACTAGTGTGGATTCAGACACAAAGGAACAATAACTGATCATATATTCACCATCAGATGCCTAGTAGAGAAATGTTACGAATATTATATCACAGTGCATCAATTCTATGTAAATTATAAAATAGCATATGACAGCATCAATATATATATATATGTGACAACATGCAGGTTTTACACATTATCAACAAACTGATACGATTGAAACATATAATATTATCCCCCCCCCCCCCCAAATCACCCCCCTCTAAAAATCATGTACATGGTGAATACTCAAGTGAATCTCAGATTTGACAAGGCCTAAGACAAGGAGACTCACTGTCTTGTAATGCTGTTTAACCTAACATTGGGGAGAGTTATAACTAGCATACATATTGACACCCAAGAAACAATAACAGGATAATTTCTGAGCGAAACTCAAGACCCACAACCAACCCATTCAGTATCTTGCAACTGCTGATGACATAGCACTGTTGGGGAAAAGTATTAAAGACATATCCAAAGATGTTATTGACTTATAAGACGCATCACTACAAACCGGGCTGTAAGTCAACAATCAAATATATATATATATATATATATATATATATATATATATATTATATATATATATAAATACATGACTATGAGAAGAGAAGAACAGACAGATGAAATCATTCAAATTAGAGACCAACCTTTTGAAAATGTAAATCAATTCAAATGCCTGGGGTCCTTAATAAATGTATTAAATGAATTACTAACAGAAATTACATAAAGAATATCGGCAAGAAACAGGGCAGTTGTAACAAAATACTGAAATGTAAAACATTACAAGAAAAAACTAAGAACCCTATTTATAAAAATGAAATCAGACCAGTTGTAACATACCCAAGTGTAACTTGGATTCAAACACAAACGGCATAAAACCTATTAAACACAAGGGAGAGGAAAGTTCTCAGGAAAACATCTCAAAGGCAGACCTGGGCTTAGATGGATGGTTCACGTGGAAAAAGATCTACAACAACTGGGAATCCAAACATCAGTTAGGACTGAGAGGAAAAAAAAAGTGATCAGACAGACCAAAGCCCTACATGGGTGGTAGCGGCACATGTATGGATAGGTCACCAGTGACCCTTACTGACCACTGTGTGACTTCTGTCAGTCAAATGTTACTTCTCAATTTCGACCTCCAATCTCCAATCCAGCTGATACTGTTTACAATTAACCACCCTTGATTACAATACCACACTTTTGGATTTGTAGGTCATCAGTGACCTCTACTGACGCTTGAGTGACCTCTGCTGATATCTCAGGAACGGAAAGATCTTTGACCTTTTTTTTTTTTACATTTGACTAGCTTTGACCCCCTCATCACTGCCGACCTCAACAAAACGTCTAACCGATTGATAATATTCTGACTGCTTGAACCCTGTCCAAATCCTGCTGCCTTAGTATAGTGGTCCTCATCACGGGCGTCTGTTCTTTTTATGACCCCCTGATCCCCATGTATATAGTTATCTCAACCCCCATCTCTCGACTTAAGATGTGTAGATTCGTTTAGATTTCTTTAACATTTAAACACTTCAAGATGAACTACTTCGGTTGATCCTAACGAAATGTTTTACTTCTTGCTTACTCTCACTATTTAACCGATAGACTTTTTTAAATATTATATTCAACTTACGGTCCACACTGAGTGTATTGTTTGGATATTGATAGATCTAGATCGGAAATTTTGTTATTCGCCTGCTTTAAACTTCACTTTTGTCTACTCGCATAAAAGTACGGTTTACATTTTCTACTCGTATAAAAGTATGGTTTACATTTTCTTCTCGTATAAAAGTATGGTTTACATTTTCTACTCGTATAAAAGTATGGTTTACATTTTCTTCTCGCATAAAAGTATGGTTTACATTTTCTTCTCGTATAAAAGTATGGTTTACATTTTCTACTCGTATAAAAGTATGGTTTACATTTTCTACTCGTATAAAGTTAAATTTCACAGTTCTTACTATTTAACGTATATAAAACGTACGTTAAGATCTTTATTCACTTTCCTCATTTTCCCCACTTTATTCACTTTCCTCATTTCCCCCACTTTATTCACTTTTCTCATTTTCCTCACCATATCCCTCTAGCCGTCCATTAGGACACTACATTTCATCTAATTATTTATTCTATTTTTCACTCTTGGTCCTGCTCTCCAGCGAAGGTTTTGCCGACGCGTTCCTTACTTTATTGCGTAGTTTCCCCACTAAGTTGTTCTAAATATTTCCATTATCCTGAAATTGTTCTAGTGTTCCATTATCCTAGAATTGTTCTAGTGGTCCATTATCCTGAAATTGTTCTAGTGGTCCATTATCCTGAAATTATTTTAGTGGTCCATTATCCTGAAATTGTTCTTGTAGTCAAATATCCTAAGTTTGCTCTACCAGTCTATTATGTTGACTTTGTTCTAGTGGTCCATTATCCTGAAATTGTTATAGTGGTCAATTATCCAGAAATTGTTCCAGTAGTCCAAAATCCTGAAATTTTTCTACCAGTCTATTAATCTCACCTTGTTCTAGTGGTCCATTAGAACATGCAGTAAGATATGGGATGGGAACATGCAGTCATGTGTTAGAATAGTTCTGCGTAGTGAATTAGACGGGCAATGGAATTCAGCTCAACTGTGAACGGACGAACGAGCCGTCACTAAATTTTTTTTTTATTTTCAAATCTTGTACGTGACAGTATGTTCATGAACGATCATTCAATTTATGCTCTGAGAGTTTTGCTTTTAAGACCAGTAGTAAATGAAATATCAAAATCAATGCGTCTGTTGTTTAGAGACGCTCTGGGGTTGCATAGGAACACATCAGCTCACCGTTCCGAATCGTAGTTCAGTATATGTGTCCGTTAAACAGTTTACATATTGATACATGGGGGAAGGGCTATTTAACACCTGCCAAAGACAGTACTGACATCATGTGTATGGCGGGAGCTAGAAATAAAATTACTGCCACGCGCGGACTGACGAAAGGATAAAATATACAAGAAAAATCATCGATTTTCAGAAACGAAATATACACGTACTTGTGCATTTATTTTCAATTCTATAAAACCGAGAACTGACAAGACCTATTGACAAGACCACTCGACCAAACATATTGATAATACCTAAAGATAATAACTAAAGACAAGACCTATTCACAAGCCATATTGTTTTCGAACGTTTTATGATTTAATGTTTGTAATAACTGTGTACACTGCGGTACTCTTGTACACATCACTCACCCACACCTACTCTTGTCCACATCACTCACCCACACCTACCCTTGTACACACCACTAATCCATACCTAATCCAATCCACATCACTCATCCATACCGATCTTGTACACATCACTCATCCATACCTACTCTTGTACACATCACTCATCCATACCGATCTTGTACACATCACTCATCCATACCTACCCTTGTCCACATCACTCACTCATACCTCCACCTGCACACATCACTCAACCATACCCACACTTGTCCACAACACTCACTTACACCTCAAATTGTACGCATCACGCGCACATACCTCAGCAGCATAACTCTGATTTGATCGACGCTCCTCTAATGCAGCGGGGGACTAAATTTACAAGCGGCCGCTTTTATGCTCGGCGACCTTCCACAACACCCGCACGACAGTTTGAAAGTAGGTCTCCCCGGTGGAACGGCTTAAGAAGTTAGATGAGGCATTAATCACGTGGTTCTCGAGGCCCGGATGGCGTTTAAAGCCTCTGAGATGCACGGGGCCTGAATCAGCATGCCATAACGGCCGTGGTACAGATAGCCGCCGTGGTAGCGGCCGGCCTGCAACGCTTCCCAGACGGGAGAAAATCCCCCCTTAACACCACCACCGAGATTACCACGCGGTATGTGTGTCACGTGACCACGGAACCCAGTAGAATGCCCGGTTAACTTAAGGGCATTAAGAGAAGGGAAATCTATAGTTAAAATAGTAACTCCATCCCACTGTCTTCAGCATTTATTTTAGAAAACTAATTTAGATATCAATTATACGATTCCAAAACTGACTTAACACCGGAATAATACATGTTTTTATTTTCCTGTTGGTAGGATTTATATATACTTAAGAATACAAGGATTATTTAAATTATTTCTGATATGTATTTTAACATATAGTTACATTTATTTTTAAAATCATTTTTACGACGTGAATTAAAACTGTTACAATCCCTCCCTTTTGAGGGGATCTGGTTTGATTCGAGTAGTTGTTAAAGGCGATTGTGAACTGTATGATCAGTCGTGTAAATGGGCGTAGAGCGTAAGACATTTATAATAACTTTATAATAGAAATAGTAGTTGAGAGTGTATGACCGAGAGAGACTATAGGCATCTGAGCAAGGAGTTGTGGCAGAGAAGGTATAGCAGGGTATTAGATGAGCAAAAAACAAGCATGCCACTATAGAGTCACACTAGTGTCTTGTCTAACAAGCGTGCCACTATCAAGACACACAAGTGTGTTTTCTAACAAGAAGCATGCCTCTATCAAGACACACAAGTCTCTTACCTAACAAGCATGCCACTATCAAGAAACGCAAGTGTTTTATCTATAAGGGATGATGAGCTGAACACAGTCTGTTACTGAAGCGATACACAACTTATGACAACTTCCGTATTCTGGAAACTTCCCCATTTAATACTTTCTGCTAAATTACAGTTTTAATTTTCTGGAAAAATGTCCCTCTTAATACTTTCTGGAAAATTCCCCAGTTAATATTTGTAAAAGTTCACCTTCACAGCCGTTATTCCCAAAAGAAAATAATAAAGTCTAAATGATCATAACTTCCGCTTCCGCCCGTGGCTATGTGTCTATAAGAAACACAGCTGCTCTTACACCAATTTGGTTCCAGTTCCGGTTACAATTGCCCAATCATTTATAGATTTGAAAGGGGTATAACATCAAAATGATGAGCCTCTACTTATAAAAGTATTTCTGTAATAATTACATTCTTAGAATTCACTACTGAAAATAAAGGATTATTAATAATTGTTTTCCAAAACGTCATAATATAACATGCCCAATGTCTTGATACCTGCTCAAAGTATAAACTATGAAAGGAAATCTATCTAGTCGAGTTTATTTAGTCATTTGGATAATATAACTTCCATTTTCTCTTGAACGAGTAGAACTTTGGCAGACCGTTAGAAAATTAAAATGAAAAATGGTTATTATTAGAATGATCGCCAATGCATCAATCAAATTGTAAACTTTATTGTGTTTTATTTTAGAGAACAACATTCTGAGGTTTGGTAAAATAAATCACACTTTCACTTAGTTACAAATGTGGTAAACACGACAGGCGGTTGGTCACGGGATAAACGCAGCAGGCTGCTGGTCATGTGATAAACACAGCAGGTTGCTGGTCATGTGATAAAAAAAGCAGGTTGCTTGTCAAGAAATAAACACAGCAGGCTGCTGGTCAATAATAAACACAAAATACTTCTTGTCAAGTGATAAACACAGTAATCTAGGCGGAGGTACCAGGATATACAAGACCACTAATAATAAAAATAATACTAATCTCCTGGTCAATAGACATAAATAAACTTAATGCTAATGAATTCATTCTGCTTCAGATTATATTCTAAGAAATTAAAACCATTTGCTATTCACCTCTATAGCTGGCCTTAAGCCGCTATGTCTGTTGTCACAGCCTTAGAACCTGTAGAGAAGATTGGTCTATGCTCGGCTAATGCTTCCCTGGCGAGCCAGTTAATTCCTTCTATATGATCAATACCGGGAATAGGGAGCGACATTGTGACAAAAACAGACACTTGAGCCTACAACGAAAAGTGTTGTCAACAAGGTCAAGGTACTTTTCGACTCTTTACTAAGTCATTTACGGGGGATTAGCGTAAAATGCGACCTTATATATGTCGTGGCTGTTCCCTAGAATCTGGGCGATAAGAATTTAAATTTTCATGTAACAAAATTGAGATGAATGATTGACACTGTTTACATACCGTCTCGGTTAATGAATGCCAACCAGCTTAATAAATATCATCTTGCCTAATAAATACCAACCTGCTTAATATATACAATCTTGGTTAATGAATGCCAACCAGCTTAATAAATATCATCTTGCCTAATAAATACCAACCTGCTTAATATATAACATCCTGCCTATGTACACCCACCTGCTTAATATATACCATCTTTCCCATGTACACTCACCTGCTTAATACACACCATCTTGCCTAATGTAAACCCACCTGCTTAATATACACCAATTTGCCTGATGTACACTAACCTGCTTAATACATACCCTCTTGCCTAATGTACACCCACCTGCTCAATACATAAAATCTTGCCTAATATACACCCATCTGCTTAATAGATACCACCTTGCCAAATGAATACCGTCTTGCCCATGGTGCCAAATTGCATGTTTTCGTCCCCAAAATTTAGCATACCAAATGTGCAAATGTGCAGTGCATGTCGCAAATTTTGTTCTTATCTCAGGGTGAAAAATTTGAAAATAAATTTCATTGATTTGAATACACAAATATATTTACCTACTTTTAACATTACTTGCTAACAGTGAACACAACTCATCTAAATTCTGAAACCAAAAATACCTGTTGATGTTCTGTTCCTTTTAAATCCTGAAAAGACGCTTTAATTTAGAAAGACACGTTAATTGATGGCCGAACTTTCCATTATATAAGGACAACAGTCCATAAGATATGTAAACTTATTTTATTGGTTTAGTTATTATTGTTAATTTTGATCTATTAATTTAAAAAAAATGTTTTTTTTGTGTTTCATCAATTTGATTTTTTATAAGATATCATCATCATCATCATCATGACCCTTAGTCCTTGGACCGTTGGGGCGCCACAGATGACATGAAAACTATTCTCCTCCATTCGTCTCTGTTTTCTGCACTTCGCACAGCATAGCCTAGTTTTAGTCCACTCTTTGATGTTATCTTTCCATCTTTTTCCCTGTGGTCCTCTTCTTCTCCCTCCTCTCGTTGTGCCCTGCATGATTTCTTTGGCGAGCCCTTGTTTTCTGGTCACGTGGCCATATCATTTCAGTTTGCGCTTTTTTTACAGTCACCAAGAGGTCATCATACTGCCCAATTGCGTGACGAATAATATAATATATAATTTTTTTTTTTAACTAGTCCTTTTGAAAAATAAACCGTGAGTTCAAACTCACGTTGCAGCAAACTCAACAGTTTAAAAAAAATTAAAAATAAACCTTGGCCTTGACTCCCGTCCGTGTCTTAAGAAATAGTTCGAACCCACTGGATCGTAAACTCTTGGAGAGTAGCGGGCAATTACTTTTTCTAAGTGTGTCGTTTAAATGTACTAATAGCTTTCTTTTTATTTATTTCTTTTCATTTTTAATTTAAGAAAAACATGAGACGACATTTTGGAATAAGTTGAGTATTTAATGAATTTATAACGTTAACGGCTTGCATAGACCCATTTTCAGATTAACACACACAAAAATAACAATAACAAAACACACAACAACAAAAAAGGGTATGACTTGACTTTCAGTTAGAACCATTGGCCTAAAGCGAGCAATCACGCCCGTCGAGTTAAAGCCCGTTAAATTAATGTTTAAAAAATAAAATAAAATATACACTGGCTGGCTGATTTCATATAATGTGAAGATGTCTTTAGGCGATCAACTATGAACCATTCATAACAACTCGAGTGGACAAAATAGTGGAAGTACAGCATTTTATTATTTTTCTGTCCTCTTTCTTCTCATTAATGAATGCCTCTATAAGATCTCTGTAGAAGGTTACATTATCAGACTAGTTTGATTAATCTATTTTTTAAAATATCACCTCTGTTTTTGTTTTCCGAGTTCTGATTCTTTTTAATTGCCTAGCGTTACAACTTGATGAAACATTTTGTTCCCCTTTTTTCTATTGGTTAAAAACAATCACGATATTGTGATTAAAATCGTGACAACCCCCCCCCCCCGCCCGCCCCACCCGCCTTGTCTTACTCAGCTACCCAAACCTTAACATTTTAGTGTTGGATTTGTTCAAGCTATTGCTTTCATCCAGGCGGCCATGTTTCTTGGCATTTTTGTTTCGAAATGTCAACTTTCATTTACTTTGGTTTAAGAAAGTCAAGGTTCCCTTCAACTTTTGATAGATCAACATCTTCCAGAATGTCAATGTGTCTACCTGCGTTTGTCTGCGAAATAAAGGAAAAAAAAAAGGGGGGGGGGGGCTTATTTTGAAAACAAAAACATCAAATGAGTTCAGAAACATATTAAAAAATATTGAAAATGGGTTTTTACAGATAGTTATGAATTTTTAAAAAAATAATTTTTGTGTGAATGTGTGTGTGTGTGTGGGGGGGGGGGGGGGTGTTGTTGTAAAAATCAATTCATAGCTGAATATAGTTTTAGTAGTCACTGAAAGTCAAAAAATTTTAGCATCATTTTCAACAATGTCATCCAGAAATACTAAACATCACTCAAATCGTCTCTTTTGTGTTGTACGATTATTTCATCAAAGGCGGGCGAGATTAAAACTAAAGTTTCACCGTTTCAGAATCAAATTTGCCAAAGGAAGCCATGGTCTAGTTTTATAAAGCAGCTTAAATGCATCGTCTTTTGCTTGTTCAATGTTATGTAGGCGTCATGTTTATGTCATCTTTTCTCATGCATGACCTTTAGCTGAACCCCACGTTTGGTAACACGATGGGTGTGGTTTAATTCTAAATCGTCTCCCTTGAACCCCTCTACACGTAAATACAATCTATAGTCTTTCGAAATAGAAATCTTTAGAATGTCCGAGAGAGGGTTGAGGCGCTTATACAACGACGAACCAATTTCTAGAAAAGTCTTTGAAAAAGACTATAAATACGCCTATTGAGATAAACAAAGGAGAGCAAGGCTAAGAGAGATTGAGCAACTGCAACAGAGTTTAGCTTCTGCGATTCAAAGGATAGCAGAGCTAAGAGAGATTGTGCAACTGCAAGAGAGTTTAGCTTCTGCAAAACAAAGGATAGCAGAGCTAAGAGAGATTGTGAAACTGCAAGAGAGTTTAGCTTCTGCGATACAAAGGATAGCAGAGCTAAGAGAGATTGTGAAACTGCAAGAGAGTTTAGCTTCTGCAAAACAAAGGATAGCAGAGCTAAGAGAGATTGTGCAACTGCAAGAGAGTTTAGCTTCTGCAAAACAAAGGATAGCAGAGCTAAGAGAGATTGTGCAACTGCAAGAGAGTTTAGCTTCTGCAAAACAAAGGATAGCAGAGCTAAGAGAGATTGTGAAACTGCAAGAGAGTTTAGCTTCTGCAAAACAAAGGATAGCAGAGCTAAGAGAGATTGTGCAACTGCAAGAGAGTTTAGCTTCTGCGATTCAAAGGATAGCAGAGCTAAGAGAGATTGTGCAACTGCAAGAGAGTTTAGCTTCTGCAAAACAAAGGATAGCAGAGCTAAGAGAGATTGTGCAACTGCAAGAGAGTTTAGCTTCTGCGATACAAAGGATAGCAGAGCTAAGAGAGATTGTGCAACTGCAAGAGAGTTTAGCTTCTGCAAAACAAAGGATAGCAGAGCTAAGAGAGATTGTGCAACTGCAAGAGAGTTTAGCTTCTGCGATTCAAAGGATAGCAGAGCTAAGAGAGATTGTGCAACTGCAAGAGAGTTTAGCTTCTGCGATACGAGACAAAGATTTGTATATTAATATTTACTATGTGTGTATATGTGCACCTTCCTTCAACTTTGTACCGGTACAAGTTCATCATTGTACTGTAAGTCAATAGACTTAGTTTATTTATTTTTTTGTGTGGATAAATTGTAATCTTAAATTAACTTAATATATTTTTTTTGTTATTAGCCCTAGTTTGTGTTTCTTAACCTTATTTCTGTTTTTAATTAATGGTATCGTCCTTTTGTTGTGTACTGTTTTTCACGAGCCATATATTAAAATTAGAGATTAAATTATCTATAGTTATAACGGTAGGTAAGAGGGTAAAACACACACATGTACTTGTTACAACGAAGTTAGTAACTAATTTGAAGGCCGGTGACTACCAATACAGTGAATGACCTATGTGAAAGTCATGTAGGGGCCTACAATAATATAAGCCAGAGGTGACTCCGCAAATTAATGTTAAATTTATGTCCCATGATTTGACCTCATTACATTCATGCCCTTTGTGTCATTGGGCCATTGGGCCACTGCATCATTGGGCCACTGCATCATTGGGCCATTGTGACATTGTGCCACTGTATCATTGGGCCATTGCGTAATATGACCTTTCTGTCATTGTGCCATTATGACATTGGGCCATTTTGCCATTATGCGATTGTGCCATATCACACTGTGCCATTGGGTCATGGTGCCATTGTGCCATATTGTCATTGTGCCCGATGAAAATGCAATTTCATTTAACGTATAAAAATTCTTTAATTTCCGAAATGTACAAATTTGGGGAATTATTTTTTTTTTCAACTAGTCAAGGCTTATCCCTGGTTCTATTTAATTTGAACTCGTTCAAGCAAGTCCAATGCGGTCGTTGATAGAATAATCGAAACGGCTATTTGGAAATCTCCAGCACGCCCATTTCCTCGTCATCAACACGCCGAAGTGTGGTTAGTTTTAAACAATGGCTATTTTCAAATGCTGGTATTAAGTTACATTAAATGTGTGTTCAGTTGATGGGCGTACACATGTGATTATGTGATTATTGCATTTATTATTCTTATTTATTAAGCACGTGTTAAGAGTTAGTTTTTGCCTCAGACTTTATCTCGGCCAATTGTTAGCGTGTGTATACAAACGCTTGTCTGCCGTGGACCACATGTGGCCCATAACCATGTCTTATGCAGACTTCTTAGGTTATTGGTATTAGTTTAAAGCTGGTCCGTCGATCCACCTGACCATCTCTTAATCTCAAGTCTTCTCTATAGGGTTCGTAAGTTTAATGGCGGAAATCTATTAACAGAACATCCGGCCGTACACTCTGGCCAATCTCATTAAGATATTAATAAAACATCCTGGTATTCTGTTTGGCCAATCTCTCACCAGCTTTTCGGTACTTTGAAGTTAATGTGAGCCAGCATAGTGGGTCTTAAACTAGAAGAATACGTGATAACAACTTTATTACGAAGGTGTTATCGAAATCAAGTGTTACTGCTTTATATAAGCGGAAATGCATTGCTAGAAGCTGTGTTTACAAAAACATGCTATATGACGTTTTCCTTTCTTAGAAATGACAAACCCTTTTGACTAGGAAAGTTTTTTTTTAATTTTTATTTAAAAGATTAAATATTTATCGAATTACTTTGTTTTCTATTCAAGGCGGAACCAAAGTTTTCTTTATCCATATCCTTGTACAAGCTTGTTTTCTGGCTCTCAAAACCGTTCCATTCTCATGGCAAACCATGTCTCCAATGATATTTTCAAAAATCTTCATCACTTTGATTTCCGGAAAGACAAGAGCCTTAGGGACATGCTAGTTAGAAGACACCTCCCTGCTATTAAAGCCCATATAGGCACCAAAAGTTCCACCCGTAGCCACTGTAACACATGTCCCTTCTTGATTAAAGTTGACAATATCACTTTCCCTCTGGAAATATTCAGAATATGCAAAAGTCGCCACATGATTTACATATTCCTTTGTAAAAGGTTCCGTAAATTATATGTAGGCGAGACAGTTCATCGCCTTGGAGACCGTTTTAAAGAACACCTTTTAAAATAAACAGGCCCTTTGTCACGTTTCCAAACATTTCTCAGTACTAAACATGATGGAATTTTAGATATTGCAGTTACTGGTTTACTGTATACAAGTAGTACACCAGATAGGATTTATATGGAAAATAAACTAATAACAAGATTTGGTACCTTGACTGCATACGGTATAAAACCAAATCCATAATTTTACGTAGCTGCCATGTCTTTTTCCTGCTTGGTTTTTAAATTTTACTTTCACTCACTTCCTTTCCGTTCATTGTAACTTTGTTTTTGTCGGGGTTTGCGCCCACTCTTATTCTTTTCTATTCTTAGGTAGCATACAAGTAAATATATTATATTATTTTAATTAAAATATATACTTTTTTAAATGTTTTGTTTTCTGTACTGGTGAAGGCATTTGCCGAGACATTTACATTTGAATTTTGTAAAATTATCATTAAAGCTGAACACTTGTTATTTTATTTAAACATATTGTTAGTGTCTGAATAAAAAAAACACGATCAACAAATTGTTGTCAAATGTAAATTGAAGGATAGTTCTTTTAGGCTTTTTAGTATAACCAATGAGGGGTTTTAGTCTAACCAATGGAGGTGTTTTAGTCTAACCAATGAGGTGTTTTAGTCTAACCAATGAGGTGTTTTAGTCTAACCAATGATGTGTTTTAGTCTAACCAATGAGGAGTTTTAGTCTAACCAATGAGGAGTTTTAGTCTAACCAATGAGGAGTTTTAGTCTAACCAATGAGGAGTTTTAGTCTAACCAATGAGGAGTTTTAGTCTAAACAATTAGGTGTTTTAGTCTTACCAATGAGGTGTTTTAGTCTAACCAATGAGGAGTTTTAGTCTAACCAATGAGGAGTTTTAGTCTAACCAATGAGGTGTTTTAGTCTAACCAATGAGGTGTTTTAGTCTAACCAGTGAGGAGTTTTAGTCTAACCAATGGAGGTGTTTTAGTCTAACCAATGAGGAGTTTTAGTCTAACCAATGATGTGTTTTAGTCTAAACAATGAGGGGTTTTAGTCTAACCAATGGGGAGTTTTAGTCTAACCAATAAGGGGTTTTAGTCTAACCAATGAGGAGTTTTAGTCTAACAAATGAGGGGTTTTAGTCTAACCAATGAGGGGTTTTAGTCTAACCAATGAGGAGTTTTAGTCTAACCAATGAGGAGTTTTAGTCTAACCAATGAGGTGTTTTAGTCTAACCAATGAGGTGTTTTAGTCTAACCAATGAGGAGTTTTAGTCTAACCAATGGAGGTGTTTTAGTCTAACCAATGAGGAGTTTTAGTCTAACCAATGAGGTGTTTTAGTCTAACCAATGAGGAGTTTTAGTCTAACCAATGAGGAGTTTTAGTCTAACCAATGAGGGGTTTTAGTCTAACCAATGAGGGGTTTTAGTCTAACCAATGAGGAGTTTAAGTCTAACCAATGAGGAGTTTTAGTCTAACCAATGAGGTGTTTTTAAATTTATTTTATTGAGACACCACAAAATTAAATTAAATTGTAGGACCCCCTCCCAACTCCAAAAGACGCCATACCCCCACCCCCATGAACCTCACAAACAAACATAAACAAAAAAAAACCCAAAAACCCAAGTGAAAAAACAAAAAAAAAACAAAAAAAAAAACCCCAAGTGAAAAAACAAAAAGAAACGATGCCGCTAGGGGAAGCCCGATCATCGAAGAATGAAGGTATGGATTTCAAAATGTTTTTACTCTTTAACTTCTCTTGTGGACATAAATCATTCCAACCAGTGGATATTGCTTTTAAGTTCAACATTCATTATTTAACTATTGGCTTGCGGCTTCCAACCGTGAATTCTGTCTGGCTAGTGGCGATACAAGCGTGCCTCAAGTTGGGGGCAGGGAATTAATCATCCAGTGCGGGGGGCTTGGCGCGCGGGGGTGGGGGGGAACTTTCAATAATATCCCGGCTAAAAATAGCGAGTTCCCACTACTCCACGTGGAGAAAACGTGGCCAACACGAGTTATACTCTCATTTCCATCTAAAAATATTTAAATAGAGTTTATTTTTTTTTTAAAGTAAAAAAAAAAAATCATTGCTAAGTTGTTGTAGTGATGATGGGTAGGTCGATGTGTATTCCTTCTATAATATTGTTTCTTTGTTGTTCCTTTACATTGAGCAACTCCAACTCTGCAAGGTTTGTTTGCTTGAAGACGAGCCCATCGCTAGAGCAGTTCTTGTTTGCGTCCTGATTATGTGTTGGAAATTGCTGAGACGCCAATGAAAACTTGGGCAACGAAAGAATCTAGGATAACGAATCTACAGAGGATACAAAAAGAAGAATGACAAATAATTATACAAGGGATGAGTAAACTTTAACCTTTCATGAACCAATTCATGAGCTGCTTTGATTGGTTGTCAAGTCTCATAAGAATGCAAGTGTTAGAATATCTCATTCATATCATTTTCGAATGTCGATGAGAGATCCTGACCACTCCCAGGTTGTCTATAAACCAGCGGTTCTCAACCTGTGGGTCGCGACCCCTTTGGGGGTCGAACAACCCTCTCACAAAGGGTCGCCTAAGAACATAGGAAAACAACTATATTCTAGAGTTACGAAGTAGCAACGAAAATAATTTTGTGGTTGGGATTCGACACAACACGAGGAACTGTATTACAGGGTCGCGGCATTAAAAAAGTTGAGAACCCCTGCTATAAACAGAGTTACACATAAATGATTAAATATAAATCGACTATATTTTAAACTAAGTTTGTAAAAAGTAACAATGAAATATCATTCAAAATATCATGTGTGCTCATAGAATTGCAAAGTTACTGCTGCATCTTACCATGTGTGTGGGGGGAGGGGGAAAAAGGGGGGCGGGGGGGGGCTTTTTAAAATGGGGAACAATATGATGATACCATTCACTTACTTTTTATTTATTCCTTATTTCGTGTGTTAGTGTTATTACGATCAGTTGTTTGTGGAGTAAATGATAATCCAAATTGCAGAATGACATACATTTAACATCTACAGTCAGAGAAAGATGAATGTGAAGAAAGGAAGAGAGCGATTGGACGACACTTGTCCATTGAAGCCTGAATATTTCTCAACGATTTTCTTGGAGTTTTTTCTTTTCTTTATTAAATAAAGATCTTGTGATAGATCAAACCCTCTCAGTGGTCTAGGCTTTCTCCGTAGCTGAAATATTTATTTTTTATGAAGCGACAATTCTCCCCCCGTCTCTATTATTATCGAATATCGGGTTCTCCTTGTACTTTTCTCTTCATCCATCACAAAATATCCTGAACAGTTCACTCTCCTGAGTTTGACGTCAAAACAGCGTATCTCAAATTGTTCATTATCCACATGGACCAAAACAAAAATGAGCTCGAAAAACCGCAAAGTCTAAAACCAATAATGTGGGTCCGTCTTTGTGGTGAAGTTGTGTAACTGGCAGATGCGGAGGAAAAGAATCGTTACTAACGGCCAGATCACGGTAGAAGGCCATCTGTGTCGGGTTCGCTAAATACTACTGGATGTACTTTATTTTAGCTCTGTCTCCATCACCACTTTGCTCCTTATTTTACGGTGTCTGATTTATATGCCATTAAGATTCAATTTCTGGACCATCGTTGCTTAACCCTCTCCCCTTCCCCCCCACCCCCACAAAAAACAACTGCATGAGCAGCAGTTTCGCTTTGTTACGAATTGTTGTGTGTACTCTGTACATTGTACTCTGTACACTGTACTGGATTCGACCGCGGGTTACAGGTCAAGGGCTGAAGAAATATCCCCTTCGTAAATAGAAATCATAAGACAAAATTGGTACAAACTTATTCTAGCGCTAACTAAAATATAATGTGTTTCTTCTCTCAAATCCCCCTTAAAAAATTACTCCAGCAGAGCCTTCTGTCAACGGGACTTCAATGAAGTTACACGGTTTTTACCGTGGAGACCAGATCTGTTCAAAGCATGCAATTTCTATTTTTAATTGATATTGGATCCGCATTACATCTCTCTGCCATGTTGGGTTTTTTTTAATCGCATCGATGAGGGCTCAGGGCGGCCTCTGAATCTTGGTTGGCTCTTTAAATGTGCGTTAATCGAAAAACTATTTATCAGATTAAGCTGTGGAGGGACCGGGTTTGGGAAGGGGGGGGGGTGTTAAATTCAAACCGTTTTAACTAGCACGTGAGATTTGTTTGCTCTCTCGGCATGAAACAAAAATAAAAGGTTGGGCATTTATTTTATTACTCACTTCTTAATAATAAAAAACACTATTTTAAGAACTTAAAATCTTTGCAGGCATTATTCTTCAGCCTTGCTCGTACAATAATAACTAAATTTATGGTGACGGGTGATGCTTTAAATCAAGGGCTCTTAAGGGATTTATTTTTGCAATTGAAAGCTATGCAAGTCGGCTAAGGACCACATACGGTTTCTTGGAAGTTTAAATGAATATACAAAGAAAAATCCAATTCAAGGACAACCAAAATCCTCTTTATGGACCACCAATGAATCCATGCACCAAAGGTTAACATGCCTTGCTATCAAAGAGCAGGCCAAGCTTCTCGGTACATGCTATTTGTCTTGGCCACTCTGTCTACTCACTCTGTTTATAAAGCACGGTTCTTTTCCTAATGACAGTTAACAATAAATATGTAGATTGCTATATGTATACATACGCAATGTGTTAATTTATTCACGGGCACATATTCTAAAACTGTTTAATTTACAGGCTGTCTCTGTATGGATGTGCATTCACTCGGCTTAAAAACTTTCAATACACCAAACTAATAAAGCAGTTTAACTTTAGGGTCCTTATATAACATAAAGACTTTATCTAAATCCTATAAAGCACAATCCGGATCAATTTTTTTTCTTTTTTTAAATTACTGTGAACCTAAAGTGAGCTTATATATATTTAAAAATTTGTCTACAGCAGTGTTTCCCAAACTTTCCTGTCTATAATTTTCATAAAACCGAGTACCCCCTCGTTTAAAAATAAATGCTTATACTTTTATAACAATAAAAAAAAATGTTTTTTCCTTTGTAGCGCGTACCCCAACCAAACTCTCTCCGTACCCCCAGAGGCACGCGTACCACACTTTGGGAAACACTGCTCTATAGCGTAGGTTGATTTAAGTATGGCATTAAAACCGTATATCTATGGTTCATGAAGCGCTACAGTGTTAAGTTGTTAAAAGCTGAACGCGTGAAATCGCTCAGAATTTCGCCAACACTTGAAACGTAAATAACTACAGTAAAACGACCAACCTACATATACAAAATGGACGGCAACACATCCGCATAAACAGAGAATGTTTTATAACAGAGCAGCTGTGTGTATGCTAAAATGGACCACTTGCTCAACTAAATTAATGTAGAAAATTGGTGAGTTGTTTCTTTGTAGTTTTTATATACAATGGTTGACTCTTCTGTGAATAACAATAACACAGTGATATTTCATTTAGGGAGGAAAAAATAATGTTTGTTATCATTTGTTTTCAAAAATCTAATACTATTAAACTGCAGAAATTATCATTACACAAAACAGAACTCTTCCTACTCCGTATAGTTTTAATAAGGTGATAATGTTATAAGAAACGTGTGATAAAAATCTTGGAGTTAATTGTGGCAACGGGTTTCTTAATTAGTGATTAAATATAATAACGTTCATTTGAAAAATCACGCTTCATCCCCAAAGACTCGAAGCGCGGTACAAAAACAAAGCTGGGAGATAATAACTAGCTGGAAAAGATGGTAGACAACTTCACCCCAGAAGGTGTTTGCGAGATAGATGAGTTTTTAAATTTGTCTTGAAGGACTCCAGCGTCTGGTTGTGTCTGAGAGCGTCAGGAAGGGTGTTCCAAATGGTTGGGCCACCAAATGCGAACGTGCGCTTTCCGTAAGTCTCAAGGCGAACATGCGGTATCGAGAGTTTGCCACTATCGGATGAGCGGAGTTGTCTAGTGGGTACATAAGGCGTCATGAGCGCTTGGAGATAGGACGGCGCCAGGCCATGCAAGCAGCGGTAGCACAGAGTTACAATTTTGTACTCTATGCGAGCGCCGACCTGCAGCCAATGCAGATCTCTCAGAAGAGTTTTAGCATGATCGAATTTGCTTTTACGAAGAACAATTCGAGCTGCATTATTTTGTACTTTTTGAAATTTATCCAGGAGCGTAGCTGGAAGACCCACCATGATAGCATTACAGTAGTCCATGCGTGATAGAAAGAATGCAGACATCAGCCTCTTTGATGCATTCAAAGTTAAGAAAGGTCTGATATGACTAATTCTGTGCAGCTCTAGAAAAATCGCCTGTGTCATATTAAGAAGCTGAGGGAACTGAGAGGGGGATGACGGATTTCTGAAGTTGGGTATCATCCGCGAACATGTGATTTACCATGTCAAAATGCTTGATCACTGCACCCAGGGGCTGAACTTACATAGTGAAAAGCACCGGGCCTAAGACTGAGCCCTGGGGTACTCCGAATTCAATAATATGAAAATAATTTAAATTAAAGAAATGTATGGAGAATGCTAAACAAATTCGTAACGCGACTAATAACATATTCAGCTCTGTATTGTCTTGAATAAATGCAATGTCAATCAATATGTTCATTGCTGAGTTATATGTGGATAGCTATGAACCACATATTTCTCTACAATCCCGCTAACGGTTGCCTCATCGATTATAGAATTACAATAATTGTAATTAAAACCAGCACGCGAGGCTATTAATAGTACGGAATGTTTTGTATGTGTCTTCCATAGGGTTGAATTCAACATCAGATTAAATCTTTATATCACACACGATACAGCGGCCATCTTAAGACTACGTGCTCAACAAATATGCAAGTTGGATTATACCGCAGCATGTCGGATGGCAGCATGTCTGACCATAGCATGTCTGACCGCAGCATGTCTAGTCATAGCATTCTAACCGTGGCATGTCTGACCGTAGCATGTCTGACCGTAGCATGTTTGACCGTAGCATGTCTGACCATAGCATGTCTGACCATAGCATGTCTAACCATAGCATGGCTGAACGTAGCATGTCTGACCGTATATATCTAACCATAGCATGTCTGACCGTAACATGTCTAACCATAGCATGTCTGACCATAGCATTTCTGACCGTAGCATGTCTGACCATAGCATGTCTGACCGTAGCATGTCTGACCATAGCATGTCTGAGCGTACCATGTATCAGGGTGTAAAACTGAAGCGTATATTTTCCCGAGGATTTCGATCTCACATGCATTGAGCAGGTTTTCTGTCTCGCGTACATTACAAGCCGTGTATGTGGCTTTCTTTCTTCCTCTTTGGGCGTTTTTACTTCCTAGTAGCTCTCAGGCTGAAATCCGAAGGATCGCCTCCACTAATCCTGTCTTTCACCTGGGTCATTATTTCACGGTGCTCATTTATAGTCGCTATTAGATGTTTCAAAGTAGCCATTCTATCAAAGGTGTGGTTGCTCATTTTGATGTTTCCACCAGTATACATTTTTCCTGACATTATCCTATACTTTGTCTTTTATTACATTTCTCTAGACTCGCTGCTAATTTTTTCATTAAGATGTAATGGGAAAAAAAAAAAACTGTCCTCGACTTGTCTCAAGTGCAAGAATTCTGTTAAAAGGAAATAAAATGTTATATTGAACGGGTGTTCAGTGGGGAAATCTTTTGACGGTTGCCTTCAATCGTAGCTTGGGTCACTTTAACATCTGGGCCTGAGGGGCGAACTATTTTATGACAAGCTATTCACGAATGACGTCATATAACCTCTTTAATGAATCGTCACTATTGTTCACTTGATAACCATTGTTATCATGTTTCTCTTTAGCTTTCTCCCCTATCTGGTTTGTAATCAGCATTGTGACCTACAGGCAAGAATTATAATTATGTTCCATGTGTACTACAGTCAATAATCATATTTACTTGTTATAATCAGCCAAAAAAAACCTACAGCTAAGAATTATATTTTGTGTGTGTGTGTAATCAGCCAGGTTAACTACAGTCAAGAATTATATTTATCTTCTTCACAATCAATCTGGTGACGTTGAGTCAAGAATTATATTAACTTTGTTAATTTCAGAATGAATCTAAAGAATTAGGTTAATCAAATGAAACCAACAATTCCTATTAGAAAACTCGTGTTGTTATGGTTTCTGAAGGTTCCTGGCAAGTCACATATTGCCCGCGGCTGCAGTGAGACTTGGAGTTCGAGAAAATGAAACCATTTCCATGTGAAAAATAAAGAATTCTGATTCTTTAGGAAAATGAGACTTTAAGAAAACGAGACTTTTAGAAAATGAGATTTTAGGAAAATGAGGCAATAAGAAAAGAAAACACCATATGAATTATTATGTAAACACATTTGGCCAGTGTTAATGGCCGGCCCTCTTTTGAAAGAAGATTTTGAGGATCTGCTAATGGCATTTCTCTATGACATTTTTTGTAACTCCCAATTACCAGGGAAAGATGTTAATGTCCCAAAGTGGTCTGATGACCCGTTCAATGCAGGGCGTTGTTATAACCCTTGTGCTCGTTGTGCTTAGTTTACAGTTCATTTTACAAGTAATCTTATCAAATGTTCATCTCATTTTACAAGTAATCTTATCAAATGTTCATCTCGTTTTACAAGTAATCTTATCAAATGTTCATCTCGTTTTACAAGTAATCTTATCAAATGTTCATCTCATTTTATAAGTAATCTTATCAAATGTTCATCTCATTTTATAAGTAATCTTATCAAATGTTCATCTCGTTTTACAAGTAATCTTATCAAATGTTCATCTCGTTTTACAAGTAATCTTATCAAATGTTCATCTCATTTTACAAGTAATCTTATCAAATGTTCATCTCGTTTTTCAAGTAATCTTATCAAATGTTCATCTCATTTTACAAGTAATCTTATCAAATGTTCATCTCGTTTTACAAGTAATCTTATCAAATGTTCATCTCATTTTACAAGTAATCTTATCAAATGTTCATCTCGTTTTAAACGTAATCATTTCAAATGTTCATCTCGTTTTACACGTAATCTTATCAACTGTTCATCATTGTTTTATAAGTAATTTTCTCAAATTTTCACCTTGTTTTTCAAGTAATCTTATCAATGTTCATCTTGTTTGTATTGTGCTGTGCAACGGCTTCACTTAGTTTGGTTTAAATTATTTATTTCTTTTTGTTCCGAGTATGAAATAGCCAGATACATATTTTGTGTGATTTCAAGGTTTGATATCTTTGCACAAAGGTAAAGATACCTCAACACATTTCTCATTCAAACATAATCCCATGTTCTTACAGCACGCAAAAAGTTCGTTGAACGCATCATTATTGTAAATTCCATAATCTTTGTATGTCGACGAAAGGAAGTGTCTTCAGGCATCTATCTTTGTAATACAAATAGAAGATAAGCATTTGTAGGCTCTTTATAATAATGTGTAAAATCGAAGTCTTTCACTTTGGTGGTTGCATGATATCATCAGGGGGTTGCATGATATAATCAGTGGGTTGCATGATATCATCAGGGGTTGCATGATAGCATCAGGGGTTGCATGATATCGTCAGTGGGTTGCATGATATCGTCAGTGGGTTGCATGATAGCATCAGGGGGTTGCATGATAGCACCAAGGGGTTGCAAGATAGCATCAGGTGCTTGCATGATATCATCAGGTGGTTGCAGGATATCGTCAGTGGGTTGCATGATAGCATCAGGTGATTGCATGATATCATCAGGTCGTTCCATGATAGCATCGGGGGGGGGGGGTGCAGGAAAAACAGTGCAGTAAATGTTTTATTTGTTTGTTTCTTCAAAACCTTCTTCTCTAAAATTGTAGTGAAGCAAGCACATGTGTACCCAGAGTCGTGGCGTACTATTTGGAGCCCCTTGCAACCAAAGTTGTTTTTTTCCCCCATATCGCAACTTCTTGCCCCTTAAATATCCGAGGGCCACCTACAGTCGCAGTGGTTACAAGGGCCCACGCGACGCCTCTGTGTATGTACCCAATCACGGAATTCCACACTGACGTGTTTATTTATTTTATCCAAGCCAATCCCTGGAATTCTATACCATTATAATATCTACGTAAAAAACGGACTACCGGGTAAATAGCAGAGTCGCCCAATCGATATTGAATATTGACGGTTGCAATGATGTTCACGTCATCCCCAGTTTCATATCTGTAAATAACGCAGTCTTAAGGCTGAGAACGTTGTATCCACGATTACCGCCAAGGAAACAATTCAATGAAGTAAAAATGAATTATCTAGTTTTCTTTCTCCTGTACCCTAGGGGTCGGCAACCTTTTGTTTGTGTGAGGTGCCATTATTTAATATCATTTCTTTTAAGAACATCATTTGTGTGTCAGATATGATTTTTTAAATATTATTTTATATTTGCAAATGCAGTCCTCACAGACTTAAATAGTTGCTTGTAAAATTGATAAAATTGCACTTATTTTTCTAAACAAATATTCATCCCTACGTATTTCTTCTCTACTTTAAATTAAAAAGAATCTTAAAAAATGAAGGACAACGTGAGATCCCTTACAATTACTGTAAGCGCATTTGTCACATTTCCTAAAAAATTGCCAGCGTGTCAAAAGGGAAATGGGGCGAATCAGAGCTTTAACTTATTTTTTTTTTGTGTGACCGAGTTTCAATTTCAAATTTGCTTGGATCTCCTATCATTGATTAGGCCATCCCCCTCCACTGGGTTAAATTGCAAGTCCTTCCCTCGGGCGCCTTCTTGTCCACACTCTAACATGCCTCACTCCAATGCTTCGTGACGATTCATTTTGCCAGTAAATCAAAAGACCTACGTTGCCCCTTTAACAAATCTGCATGTTGTATCACATAGGACACGTGTTGTTGTATCACATAGAACAACTGTTGTTGTTGTATCACATAGGACAACTGTTGTTGTTGTATCACATAGGACAAATTTTGCTGTTGTATCACATAGGACAACTGTTGTTGTTGTATCACATAGGACAAATGTTGCTGTTGTAGCATATATGATAAATGTTGCTGTTATATTACATTGGACAACTGTTTCTGTTGTATCACATTCGACAAATGTTGCTGTTTGTATCTTATTGGAAAAATGTTGCTGTTTGTATCTTATTGGACAAACGTTGCTGTTGTACTTTATTGAACGAGTTTGCTGTTATATCTTCTTTGACAAGTTTTACAGTGATATCTTATTGAACACCTGATAATGTTTGTAACTTTATTTCACATGTGCTGGACGAGTGTTGTTTAACGATATGATTGGCCAGCGTGATTATTACACGATTATATTTTAATAATCTATTAAATATAAATAACAGTTCGAATGCTACAGAGCAACTAAAAGAGCTATGTGCTAGCACAATCTAATATAACAATATAATAGAACATTCTACTAGCACAAACTAATATAACAATATAATAGAACATTCTACTAGCACAATCTAATATAACAATATAATAGAACATTCTACTAGCACAATCTAATATAACAATATAATAGAACATTCTACTAGCACAATCTAATATAACAATATAATAGAACATTCTACTAGCACAATCTAATATAACAATATAATAGAACATTCTACTAGCTCAATCTAAGAGTACAATACTAAAAGAACAATACTACTAAATGTATAAAATAAAATACGTATATATCCGTGTGTTGTTTTTGTTCGCCCTTCGCAGGCGAAGATGACCAAGGCTATATTCAACGGTGAGTACGAAGGTGGCTTCACAGTCCCATTGTGTACTTGGAATTCTGGCCTGTATGTAGGACACATGTTTTTGTGTGTGTGTTTTGGGGGGGGGGATGTCCTTGTGGTATTGCATGCGATTCTACATATCCTTTCTGTGCGCCTTCTTTCGGGGGGGGGGGGGGGGGGAGGAGGAGGCTGCTCCTTTACTCGGTGAAGTTCCTACACAAGGATCAGTTCTCCAAAACAAGCGTTTCCAATAGATTTCACAAATACTTTTCGGTAATATTTGAAAGCTTTGTCTGCCCTCCCGCTGAGCGTCCACTCCCCTGGGGAAGTTCACCACAGATTAGTTGTTTAGAAATCTGCTGTCTGCCATTATTTCAATATGTCCAGCCCATCTAGCTTGTCCTTTTTGTAATAAGGTATAGATGCTGAGAAAGCATCAAAAGAAAGAAATCAAAGTGGATATCAATACGCTAATATACACTTTTGGTGGCTGCACTCCCCCACCCTCCACCCTATATCATTTTAGCAACAGCTTCCTTGCTCCGCTATCTTCGCTCGCGCCAATGATGCGTTGGCGATTCGCTGGTCTTTTTATTTAAACTTGTCATACATGAAAAGTTTGACAACTTTTGAAGACATAATTTATTGCATGTAACTCAACTATATTGTTTCGCTAACCATCAAAACATCTATTTTAACGCGTTTAATATTTTAGATTTGAATTTTAGACAGTCTTTTTAACATAATATAAAATATCAATATATTAATCGTGGGCCCTTTATATATATATAAGAAGAAGATCTTTATGAAATATATTTTTAAGTCATTTACACAAGTCGTTACTATACACTAATTACATTTTGTCCAAAAGTCGACATCAATTAATGTTCAAAGCTGGTGCACAGGTTAAGTGTAATCATTGGTTGTCTGGAGGTTTTTGCAATAAGGACTTCAAAGGGAAACAACTATCTGGTGTTTTTAACATTAAGATTTTCAAAAACAATGTTTGAACCCTTGATTTTTATAAAATTTATTTCTTAGAATAGTTTATATGTTGGAATAGTTCATATGTTGGAATAGTTCATATGTTGGAATTGTTCATTTACTGGCATAGTTTATATTTTGGAATAGCTTATATGTTGGAATAGATTATATGTTGGATTAGTTCATATGTTTGAATAGCGACTTTGATTATAGCGACAATAAACGTGTGCCGTCATCCCAGCCGTCTCTCGGAGACTTCGACTAACGAAGGAAAAGTTGGGCCACCCAGCAGAGTAAAACCATCATGCCATTTCCAGGCTGTCACGGCACCCGTCCAAGTCCCAGTACACCCGTCAGTGTCACGGTACCCGTCAACGTTTAGAATAAAACGGCTCAAATCCAAGTTATAAAAATAACGTTCTTTAAAGTTTTCATTGTGCGAACGAACTCGGCACTTTCCAAAAACGATTATCCCTTACAAGGCAAGAAGAGACAAATCAGTGGTGACATGGCAAAGAGAATTCTAGAGAAACTATTTGACATGCTTTTTTTTTTTGTTGATGGGCATGTTGGCAATGTCATGTTCAGCGCACTCTTAGAGGTTATTCCCCTTGTTGTCAATTCACGCTGACACATCTGTCAAGGTTTAAAAGGGGGATCTTTTTTTTTTTCCAGTGTGACAGACGACGCTTTGCGTTATTGTTAACCTTTTAAGGACGTTCATGTAACAGACGAATGAGATGAAAATAGTGTGGACTAGACAACATTTTGAAAATTTAAAAAAAAAGGGCGCTTTTTACGATACTAAAGTGAAATGTGTGAGTGTGTATGTGTGTGTGTCTCACTGTATGTGTGTGATATGTAACAATGCATATATTTTGGTCCTACATGAGTTTAGGTGGCTTTGTGGCTCGCTAATGAGATGAATTTCGGTCAAAAGATTCGTTTCTGTCGGGCGATCAATCGGTTGACAGTTATCTTTACGTGGGAGCATTCAGAGTTGACCAATGAGTTTTAATGGGGTAATTAATCGCTTAACAGATGAGTTTCAATTACGTTATTAATCGATCGATAGTAGAGTTTCAATGGAGCTATTAATAGTTGATCAATGAATTTCAATGGAGCTATTAATACTTGATCGATGAGCTTTAATGGGGTAATTAATCGCTTAACAGATGAGTTTCAATTACGTTATTAATCGATCGATAGTAGAGTTTCAATGGAGCTATTAATAGTTGATCAATGAATTTCAATGGAGCTATTAATACTTGATCGATGAGTTTCAACGGATCTATTAATAGTTCATCGATGAATTTCAATGGAGCTATTAATAGTTGATCGATGAGTTTCAACAGATCTATTAATAGTTCATCGATGAATTTCAATGGAGCTATTAATAGTTGATCGATGAGTTTCAACGGATCTATTAATAGTTCATCGGTGAATTTCAATGGAGCTATTAATAGTTGATCGATGAGTTGCAATTTGCTATTTATTAGGTTGACATATTTAATGGAGCTATTCATTAATTATACAAAAACAATATGTTTTACTGAAACTCCCACATCTGGAACCACTACGTGTGTTTGTCATCGGTGCATAGCTCCAGCCGACACGTGTTTCCAGTAGTGAAAAGAAGAAATATCGGTCAATTGTAGTTGGAAATGTGTTCCCCGACTGAGAAAAATCTATTCATTGGTAATTGTTTTTCCTGCTAAGTGGCCGTGAAGAAACGATGGCTGAGTTTGAAAAAGATGGCGAGCAACTCCGAGAGAGAATTAATTTGGATGGTACACAGTAACACGACTTCATTCTCTAATGTTGCAAGATTTGGCCGCTCTGGAATGCATTGGGTCAACGTAAGGGGCAGTTTTTGTCGACCAGTAACTGTTTTGGGGCAAACACGAATCCCGCACTGCAGTTGACCATACGAAGTCTACGACTAACATTCTTAAAACTGAACATCAGGGATAGAAGTTCTTCCACTGGTTGTTGAAGGACATAGGTGAATTTTAGTATGGGATACAGGTTTGGGAAACGCTGGACAGAGCAAGATATGTGATCCTGGATAAGGTCTTATGTGTATTTTGGGGCTGGGTGTACGGGGATCCAGTTACTTTTTTTTTTCTTTTTTTTTCTGTGTGGATCTTTGATTCTGTGTAACAGTTTTTACTTCAATTAACATTTGTATAAAGGGAACCTGGCATGCCTTATCTTACTCAGAACAAATGAATTTTTTAAAGCATATTCCACGATTTCGATTGAATATTGAGTCTGATCTGCTGAATCCGATCTGTAGAATCTGATCTGTTGAATCTGATCTGTTGAGTCTGATCTGTTGAATCTGATCTGTTGAATCTGATCTGCTGAATATGATCTGTTGAATGATCTGTTGAGTCTGATCTGCTGAATCTGATCTGCTGAATCTGATCTGCTGAGTCTGATCTGCTGAGTCTGATCTGCTGAATCTGATCTGCTGAATCGGATCTGTTGAATCGGATCTGTTGAATCTGATCTGCTGAATCTGATCTGCTGAATCTGATCTGTTGAATCTGATCTCTTGAATCGGATCTCTTGAATCTGATCTGTTGAATCTGATCTGCTGAATCTGATCTGTTGAATCTGATCTTATGACAATGCTTGAAGTTTGTTACAGTTAAATAGTCACTATTTTAAAATTATGAGGCAATAACTTCAGTATAAGTATTTACTCTCTGTGTCAGCAGTTCTCAAAAATTTTGGTCACCACCTTTTTGGCACCATATACCCATCCGTAGCGCCCCAATGTGTTACCCACCTCCCCTCAAATATTGAAAAAATAATAAAAATAAAATTGAAACAAATAATCGGACTAGTAGTTAGCATAATTCTATAAGGAAGATACCAACTAAATAAGATGTAATATGTAAGTGTTATATGTAATTGAACTTTAATTAAAACAATATAAATTAGTAATTTATTAAAGTGATCAATCAATGCTATAGTTTTTACGGTAGGATGATAACTATACATTTAGTAATGGTAAGTTACTTATAGATCGCCCTAATCCTTATGTATACTTTGGTTTGGCTTAGCAATGTCTGATTTTAAATTTCTTCAATGACGGCTTTTAAATGCTTTCAAATGTCTGCTTTTAAATGTCTTCATTGTCTGGATTCAAATGTCTTCAGTGTCTAGTTTCAAATGTATTTAGTGTCTGGTTTTAAATGTCTTCAGTGTTTGCTTTTAAATGTCTTCAATGTTTGGTTTTAAATGTCTTCAATATCTGGTTTTAAATCTTTTCAATGCCTAGTTTTAAATGCCGTCTTTGTCTGGTTTTAAATGTCTTCGGTGTCTGGTTTTAAATGTCTTCAATGTCTGATATAAGGCTATTTTACTTTTATAAAACTTGATTACATGTATACGCTTGCAGTAAAGAAAGACAGAGCTACTAAACCGATTTCCAAATTATTATTTTTTAAACCGAATCTATGTACAATTTCCTAAGAATTATCTTCACCTTTGAATTAGCTATTCATATCAAAATATCCAAAATCTATCTGAAGCTAAGATTGGATTTATCATCCAATCTAAACTTTCATTTAAATAAGATCCTAAACTTGCTCAGACACAACATGATGATATTCGCTGAAGTCCATTTCAAAAAAGATCTCAGTTAAATACGTGACTTGGATGCTACCAGATCAAGGTACCAACATATCAGGATGCTACCAGATCAAGGTACCAACATATCAGGATGCTACCAGATCAAGGTACCAACATATCAGGATGCCACCAGATCAAGGTACCAACATATCAGGATGCTACCAGATCAAGGTACCAACATATCAGGATGCTACCAGATCAAGGTACCAACATATCAGGATGCTACCAGATCAAGGTACCAACATATCAGGATGCTACCAGATCAAGGTACCAACATATCAGGAAGCTACCAGATCGAGGTACCAACATATCAGGATGCTACCAGATCGAGGTACCAACATATCAGGATGCTACCAGATCAAGGTACCAACATATCAGGATGCTACCAGATCAAGGTACCAACATATCAGGATGCTACCAGATCAAGGTACCAACATATCAGGATGCTACCAGATCAAGGTACCAACATATCAGGATGCTACCAGATCAAGGTACCAACATATCAGGATGCTACCAGATCAAGGTACCAACATATCAGCGTACCCCCAGATCAAGGTACCACCAGATCAGAGTACCACAAGATCAGGTTACCAAACGATCAGGTTACCACAAGATCAGGTTGGCACAAGATCAGGTTACCAAACGATGATTCAGGTTACCACAAGATCAGGTTACCCCAAGATCAGGTTACCACAAGATCAGGTTACCAAAAGATCATGTAAACACCAGATCAAGTTACCACAAGATCAGGATACCACAAAATCAGGTTAAAACATGATCAGGTTACCACAAGATCAGGTTACCACAAGATCGTGTTACTACCAGATAAGGTTACCACGAGATCAGCCATCTGCGTACCCACAAGACAGGTTTAGCCCCAGCAAAAAGCCGGTGTTTAAATATTATCATGATCGATTTTCAACAGAGGAAAACTATATTGTAAACATTTTTTAATAGTGAAAAAGTCCTTGATCCGATTGAATGTCTTTTGATACATTTTACCAGGCCGTCAATGATCTGACAATTTCTAATATTTTTATGTGAAATGTTATGTAACTTTAATTCGTAAACTTATTTTCTGATATAGTAGCCCCAGCGCCCACTAAATCCACTGAGTCCCCTTTCCCCACATCCCGGGACATCTCTGAGAACCCCTGTTCTATGTTAATACACATTGAAACAAGCAAATAATTTAAAATACACATTCGACTGCCCATATTTTATGTCGTAACAACCAACAATGCTATCTATTATGTTTAGTTCGCCGTTGGGCAGAAACAGTAACAGTGGACTTGTGAAGTGGTAAGGGTTTGTCTTAATCACGTTTCCCATGAGATATCACCAACATTTTTTCTGATTGTTACAAGCGCCTCGTTGATCTTCATTCATCTGTTCCCGTGAATGAACTTAAGCTGCCCCAAGTAAGGAAGCACTATTAGGGTGTGGCTTATTAAAAAGAGTCTCCCTTGACCTCGATTACAAATAAATACAGTCTATAAACTGTATCATTAGAATCCTTTACAATATACTAGAAATTGTCCAGGCACTTATGCAATGTGTAATCCTTTTCTAGAAATATCAGTAAAACAGACTATAAATACGCGGAAGAGATACATCTTTGCTATCACGATTACGATAGAGGTTTGCTATACGAGACACAGATTTTTTTACTAATATTTTGCCGTGTGTGTGTATGTGCTTATTTCAGCATTGTACGTTTTACATTGTATCTTCCTCAACATTGTACCGGTACAAGCCATCATTATACTGTAAGTCAATAGTTTTGTTTTTTATTTCTTTTTTATTTTGTAATTTATTAGTAACTTAATAAAATTATTAATTGTAATTAGCCTTAGTTTGAATATCATTTCTTTATTATTGTATATAATTTATGGTATCGTCTTTTTGTTGTGTATTGTTTTTCAACTAGCCATATATTTAAATAAGCGACTAAATTCTATATATTGGTAACAGTACGTAACGCTTACATTCAGAGTGATAACTTCTATTTATAGAAGGGACGAATGAATTGCTTGTCCTCGGTATTTTGTGTGTTTAATTTAATGTTAGTTTTCCCCTTCACTTTGTACTGCATTTGGTTTATGAAATAAAATAAATGGTGGAGGCCAAGAGTAGTGATGTAAGAGAAGACAGTAAAAACAATGATATACAAAGACGGAAAGAAACGGATAAAGAAAGTGAGATACAATAAAAACATGAGTTTAAACGTAAGACACACAAAAAAGGACGTTATCTGATGTAGTGAAGATAATTTGTCAGTATAAGAGACACGGCAGTGAAGAGAAACGATCGATAGAAGAGACTGCAGTGAAATGATCGATATAAGAGACATGGCAGTGAAGAGAAATGATCGATAGAAAGAAAACTGCAGTTAAGAGAAATGGTCGATATAAGAGACACAGCTATGAAAAGAAACGTTCGATATAAGAGAAGCTGCTATGAAGAGAAACGATCGATAGAAGAGAGACTGCAGTGAAGAGAACCGATCGATAGAGGAGACACTGCAAGTGGCCAAGATTTGTGACGGTAATGATGAAATGAGACAAAAAGAGACAACTCACGGAGGTGAAGAGGGGGCTGAGGGGGGACAATAATCACTTAAGAAGAAGTGCTAGAGTCATGGCTTGATTAAGCTGTCCTGCTGGAGACGACAGAAAAATTGAATTTACTTACTGGAGTATCTGAGGATCCTAGGTCAGAATATAGGGAAAGAGGGATATGGTAGTGAGAGAGAAAGAGTCGGGAATAGAGAAATGGTAATTAGGAGAAAGATAGAGAGAGGCGTGAAAGAGAGAGAGAGAGAGACAATGACAGAGATAGACAGTGGCAGAGAGAGACCGCGACAGAGAGTGAGAGTGGGAGAGAGAGTGAAAGAAAGAGAGAGAGAGAGAGAGCTGTAACATTCAAAGATAATTTTGGAATAGGGAAATTGATGGATAGAGCAAGAAATTAATTTGTTGAGCTAAATATGTTACAAAGCGACAATGGAGTAAAAGTATGTCATGAAGACAGAGGGGAGGAGATGCAAGTTCAGTTTTGGAAAAATGTGTGTATGCTGGCATGCCGAGTCTGCTAGCTGTTTGTTCAATTTACAAATCTAAGGAAATGGGGTCTTGAGAACCATAGCTCTTATTTGTTATTATTGAATGGTTTCAGAGCTCGCAAGACAAAAAAGACAACATCTGCAGAGATGCATTTAATAGAGGTTGTTTACAGAATGACAAACATCTAAGTATAAATAACTAGCAAGAAACAAAGTGGGTAAATCTGGGTAACGAGTCTTTTACAAGTTATCAAAAGACAATCATTCAATAACAAATGAGATAACTCTGTATATTACAGGGTATCCAAAGTAAGACAATCATTTAATAAATATATGAGATAACTCTGTATATTACAGGGTATCCAAAGTAAGACAATCATTCAATAAATATATGAGATAACTCTGTATATTACTGGGTATCCAAAGTAAGTCAATCATTCAAAAATATATAAGATAAATCTGTATATTACAGGGTATCCAAAGTAAGACAATCATTCAATAAATTTATGAGATAACTCTGTATGTTACAGGGTATCCAAAGTAAGTCAATCATTCAAAAAAATATAAGATATCTCTGTATATTACAGAGTATCCAAAGTAAGACAATCATTCAATAAATATATGAGATAACTCTGTATATTACAGGGTATCCAAAGAATTCAATAAACATGTGGAATAACTCTCGATTTTCAACTCTCGTCTAACTCAATCACTATAAAGTATAATCTCTATTTTGAGTGAAGCAGTTTAGTCTATTTGAGACGTGCAAGCATTTAAGTATGTGTTACTAGAACTATATAAATCATGGGTGTATACGCTTGCACACGTTGGTCTATTAAAGACGGAGCTCGTGGTCGTGTGTTTTAACTATGGCGATATTGTTTTTAAAGGAATATTACGGGCTGTTATTAATGGATAATTTTATCTCTTATTAAAGTCTATAGCTCGTTCCAAGAACAGTCCATAACAAAAGACGATACCAATGTTTAAATACAATAACAAACAATACGACACTCAAAAACTAGAGCTAAGTACAATTAATAACTTTTTAATGTGTCAATTTCAATGAATTACAAAAGCAAGAGAATATGAGTAAAACTATTAACTCACAGCTTGGCTGGTGCTGCTACTGTGTTAATAAAGAAATACAATGAGCAAAAGTTGTACACTGAAAGAAAATCTACACACAACAAAGCACCGTCTAGTATTACAATAATGACACACGCCGCACGTCTCGTGATAAAAGAATCTCTTTCACATTCAATCGTTTAGCCTCTTTTTAGGCATCTCTCACTAATGTCTCTAGAACCGTCTAACACATTGTTTTGCTTTCCCGTTTTATCCAGATTCTTCTATAATGTTCTGACAAACTAAGCTTTTTGTAAACAAGGGGAAAGTTTCGCTGGCCACACCCCAAAACGGCCTCGAGTGTGCTGGCTAGAGGTCATTCGCGTGGAACGCGATGAAGGCGTGTTTCAAAACACTTCACCTACATAACAGGGAATATTAAATGAGGTCAACAATAAAGAATTAATTTAAAACACTACTTAACATCATCCGTAAACACGACAATCACCCATTACAAACACAAAATGAAATGTTTTCTAAAAAACTACAAAAATGATCATGCCAAATAGACCGGTGAAATATATACAAGAACTGATTTTTGCTCTATACAAGTTTGCTTTCTTCAAAATCAAGCGGGTCAGATTGGGCCTCCCTGAGACACGATTTACAAGGACACACTGGAAGGAAACTACGTCAGATTCAGAAGCAAAAGGAGGGCGCAGGTAACCAGGCTAGTCCCGTAACGGTCAGTCTCAATCCCCAGTCTGATCGATGTATAGCCTGGAATTATATGCATGGCATGGGTTACCTTATCACTATTCAATTTCTGAACTATTCATACAAGGTTGAAATTTAAACTGGCCTTGAGGGTCTGTGATAAAGTGTTAAGTTGAATCTGAGGGCCTGTGCTAGACTGGGAGTTAAGCTGAATCTGAGTGTCTGTGCTTGACTGGGAGTTAAGCTGAATCTGAGTGTCTGTTCTAGACTGGGAGTTAAGCTGAATCTGAGTGTCTGTGCTGTACTGACAACTATGCTGATTCTGTGCTGTACTGACAACTATGCTGATTCTGTGCTAGACTGGACGTTTAGCTAACCTTAAGTGTAACACTGAGGGTTAAGCTGACCACGAGGATCTGTGAAATCCTCAAGTACTTACCCAATGAACATAGTTTTTCCCTCGTCATGATGAAGTTAATGATCCGCTTAATGAATAAATAGGCCATTTCTGAGCTTGCACGAGAGATGAGTGCACTGATAATGTCAGCGGCCTGTAACTCTGTCAGCGTGACATGCCGACGGTTCAACGCTTCATGCCGACCATCGATTGAAACTTTAAACTTTAAACTTACATTGGTCTGGATTTGAAGTGGACCAGACATTTGGAAAGTCTCGTTAGAACGTGTCGTACAAATAAAGTGTTCCCTTTGTTAGAGAAGTGTCAAAGATATGTGATGGTTTCTTACACAGAGAAGATTTGTGTATATAACAGCGTGAATGGTTGCGTTTACGGATAGATCGAACGATGTCTCAATAAGTGGAATAGCTGTTTATGGGTGGTGCATAGTTGAATGCATCGCTAGATGTAGTTTGTTAATAAATGGACACATTTGTGGATGGGTGGGAGGATGTTTGGACGGCTGGGTTGATGTGTGGGTAGGTAGATGAATTAATTGGTGAACGAATACATGACTGCCAGGGTAAATAGATGACTCATCTGTGGACAAATGCATGGATGGATGGGTGGAGGAGTCAGTTGATGGATGGGTGAAATGGGTGCACAAATTCGTGGATTGTTTTGTGGATTGATATGTTAATGGATGAATAGATGACTGGGTTGATGAGTGCGTATATGAAGGCATGGATCGATCGTTGTATTGATGGATGGATGGATGAACGAATTTGGCACCTCTTTTAAGAAAAGGAAACTCTTAATTCAAACCCGGGATGGAGTCCCGTCGGCGAAATAACGTTGACACAATGTAAAGTGCCATGCTGTATCATCCCCCATATGATGCTCCCTTGGGTTATCCAGATGTTGGAGAGAGGGGATTTGCTGTCTAGGGAACCAGCTTACACTCCAAAAGAAAAATGCCAGGTCTTATGATTTCATCCCGCGTAGTCTACACCGTCATCACATTGTGACTGACGAATGCCAACTGCAAAATTTTAACACCCTTTCATGTCTTGAAACTAATTGAAACACTCTGAGTTTAACTTTCTTTATTCCCTACGTTAGTTTAAAAAATATTTTGTTTCAATAACTTGCCGACAATGCAGAACTTCACATTCTTAAATAGTGTGTATAGCTAACTATTGTAATAAGACTGACTGATATAAAAAAAAAATAACCGGTAATTAATATCTTGATTCTTGTTTGGAGATTTCCTTCTTGTACAAATAAAAAGTTCCAATCACCTAAATGTCGCTTTAGAGATAACACTGATCTGAAAAGGTCAATGCAAAAAAAGCACTCAACTGGACTCATGGCCCGTAAAGGCCATAATAAGAGTGCTTCTTGACTCCATCTTATTGGGTAAAAAAAGGGATCAACCTATCCGTTCTTATTTCATTCGTTATATTTAGCACGTTCTAAAGTTGAAAATCATGAAATACTTTAAGAGACACATTTCAAGGACTCTATTTAAAATTTCCTAGAAAACAAATCTTGCCACTTCATTGAATCGATACCCCGGCAAATTTCTCCTATCAGGTTCTTTCAGCGCTCGCTAAATTCCGGAATACGCACTTTAATTAAGGTCGGGCCCAAACCCAAACAGAGTAGAGAATCGGTTCAATTAAAGGAATGCCGAATGTCAACAGCTGAGGTCTTTGGCCAGTGAAAACTCTAAAACTTTGTTTGTTGGTCTCTTGGAAAATAAGAAGTGGGAAAAGACGTAGAGTTCTTCTGCTGCAACTTTAAAGTTCGTTTTTTTCCCCTACTGGCATTTCATTTTTGCACTTTATAAGATAGGTATGGATATGGATTGGTTTTGTGAAAATGGGTTATGGATGTGGAATACACTAGTAAATAAGGAGTTCTGGAGATTGATTATACAAGAGAATAAAGAATTCCGGAGATTGATTATACTAGAGGACAATGATATTGCTAATACTAGAGAATAAAATTGTTCCGGATATTTATAATACTAGAGAATACAATTGTTCCGGATTTTGATAATACAAGAGAACAATGTGTTCCGGAGATTGATTAGATTAGTAAACAGTGTTTACTTTTATTTTTTCACCTGTATAGGAGGAGGAGTTATATTTTTTTTAATAATACATTTTATAAAGACAACTTCCTTTTCCAATGAGTCCTTATAAGCAATGGGTTTTCTAAGGCAAGGTTGAGATTATCATTTTCGTTAAATATGTCTAATGTTTTGTTCTCGTTTCTCTCTACGCGTGGTACTTGTGTTGTATACAGAGAATCACTTCTTCGATAGCGGGAGGGCGGGTCGAATAATCTCACTTGGTGGAATTGGCATTCTTCAAGATCCCTTAAGTACCGGGATCAGAGAAGTGGCCCTGTCCTTGAACTTGCTGCTCTTCAAGGTTGCTAGGGGAATGGAGGAGTGTGAAAGAGCCGAAGGAAGTGCTTTCATGGCATTCCCTCACAAATGTGTGTTTTTTAGATTTAAAGAAAATAAATGGTCATTCTGGAGTGGACGCGAAAAATGGGTCATCTGGATCCTACAACTGGACATCGATTTGGAAAGAAGGTTACACTGACATTCAGCGTAAGTTTGAGTTGGTAGAAAGCTTATAGTGAGGCATTTATCGTGTTGTAACGGATTCTCTTTCCTTGACGAGCTTTTTCAACGTTAATACAACAACATTCAATTCATTTTAAAATTTAATGTTGTGGTTTTTCCCATTTATGCCAAAATTCCCGATTGCGCTCTTCCCCCAAGATTCATTTATACGAATACGTACAAAGTGAGCATAAACAACTTTTCTGATGCATTTATATTACATAGTTAACAACCTCGAATGCATAAATCAAGATTACCATGTTTATATGAACATCATGTAACAGAAAACACGATGTACAAGAGACAGGTGAACAAGATTTTGTGTCTTCTGTTTTGTCAATGATACAGAATATTGCATAGGTAATTTCGGCCCCAGAAACCCAAGTATATGTAGGGTAGCAAGAGATGCCACTGTAAAGACAGGATTCAGTAAGGATGTCTGAAAACACGTCTGGTTGTAGTATTCTGGGGTGGAAAACAGCCCCTCATTTCATAGTGACCTATTATTTTTGTTTTGTTTTTCATAACAGCATAGAAACAGCATTCAACGATTCCAAAAAAAAAATTACAGACGTGTTCTCTGGCACGAAAATGGTGCAATGTATCATAATCGGGGAATGGAAACAATGACATTTTCATTTGTTTGTCATACATATGTTTGTGGAATATAATCTTGTTTTGCTTTCTTTAGACGCAAACAGAAATCTAGACCTTGACAAGCGTGACCTCATTGATTTGAGAACACAAGAAATTATACGGAAGGTATTCAACGGTATAGAGACTTCGAGAAGTCTTCTGTGTGCTGGGCCAAGCCTATGCTGCTATCATAAAGCTAGATGTAACCGCTCTGGCCTGTCTGTCATGACATACTTTTTTGTGCCAGGGGTTTCGGTACTGATTTCTATAAAGAAAAAGAGATTTTAGCATTATTGGTCTGCATGGAATTGTCATGGCATGGTCATGACATTTTAATGGAATAGTCCTCATGGAATTGTCATGGAGTTTACCTTGTAAAAGATCATGCCATAGTTTCTACTGATTCTACAAGCCGGGCAACAAATAACAACAAAAATATTCTCATTGAAATTAACGTTTTTCGAGAAATAAAATTATAGAGTTATTTAATTCACGCATGACTGCATTTCTGTGTTCTTCACTTTACACCTGACGACTGAATTGCAGCTGTGTATGTGTGGCAGTCGACTATTTCATTACACAAAGAGTGATATATATAGCGTATAGTAATAGTTTATACTGTTCGTACTTGGCCAAATGAATGAGGAAATCAAATTTACATACAATATTCATTGCGTTCAATGTCATCCGTTATGAAGTTCTCCAGCTAGGAGCCCCTATAGCCTCCGTTAGATTTTCAAAGGGTTCTGTGAATTTCAAAAGCATGAGAACCACTCCTATATACGTTGTTTTTTTTAAAGATTTGTCTTTTACTCTTAATGTTATTTTATTTCTACTTGTAACAATCTTATTTCTTCCCAAGTATTTTGGGCAAACAAAACACAGTAAATAAAATCACCAAAGGCGTGTCCCAATGGGGAAGTAAAGAAAGTGTAACTATTCAACACGCGGCGTGTCTGCAAGCAAGGACGGGTGTCCATTCGGCGGCGCGAAATCCCATTTTATTAAAGTAAACATCTCTGGGACGCTAACAAACACACAACACTATTGATTACACAGTGGGATGGCCGGCTTGTCTTTGGGATTTTAGATCCAGCCAAAGGCGGAATTCTTTGCTATTAATGATTTGTCATTTTATTTTATGTTTTAAATATTTTTTTTGTTTTTGTTTCTTTTCTATTTGAGATAGTTTTTATTTTTATAAACAGTAACAAAGATTTTGAAGTTATGAATAATTTTATATTATTTAATTATGAAGAAGTAAAGATACTATGTTAAAACAGATTTATGCAACTGATCAATTGTTAGTTTTGCTTTGAACAGTACACATTTGTAGAACTCAATCATTCGGAAAATTTGCAGCGGCGAACGGAACGCCTCTTTTTGTTGAAGCTATCAAATCCAGAAACTCGGCCTGCTTTACTCGTGTCGATTTTGTTGTCTATGCTCCTTGTCGTTGTTACTGTTGTAATATAATCGAGTTTTTATGGGATTGCTAGCCCCATGTCCCCGCGTTCTCCTTTACGCTTACTTAGGACTTCTGGGGGTTAGATCGGTTCTTTAGGCCCATGCTCTGATAAGCCTGTATAGAGTTAGAGTGCTACGTTAGCCCCATTCCCTGACAGGGCGGGATATAGTTAGATTGCTTCGTCAGCCACATTCCCTGACAGGTCGGGATATAGTTAGATTGCTTCGTCAGCCACATTCCCTGATAGGTCGGGATAGAGTTAGATTGCTTCGTCAGCCCCATTCCCTGACAGTCCGGGATAGAGTTAGATTGCTTCATCAGCCACATTCCCTGACAGGTCGGGATATAGTTAGATTGCTTCGTCAGCCACATTCCCTGACAGGCCGGAATATAGTTAGATTGCTTCGTCAGCCACATTCCCTGTTAGGCCGGGATATAGTTAAATTGATTCGCTGTTCCCCATTCTCTGACAAGTCGGGATAAAGCTAAAATGGTTTTTGTTAGCCCCACACCCTTACAGGCCGGGGCTAGAGTTAGATTGGCTCGCTGTTCCCCATGCCCTGACAGGCCGAGGCTAGAGTTAGATTGGCTAGCTGTTCCCCATGCCCTGACAGGCCGAGATAGAGTTAGATTGGCTAGCTGTTCCCCATGCCCTGACAGGCCGGGGCTAGAGTTAGATTGGTTAGCTGTTCCCCATACCCTGACAGGCCGAGATAGAGTTAGATTGGCTAGCTGTTCCCCATGCCCTGACAGGCCGAGATAGAGTTAGATTGGCTAGCTGTTCCCCATGCCCTGACAGGCCGGGGCTAGAGTTAGATTGGCTAGCTGTTCCCCATGCCCTGACAGGCCGGGGCTAGAGTTAGATTGGTTAGCTGTTCCCCATGCCCTGACAGGCCGAGATAGAGTTAGATTAGCTAGCTGTTCCCCATGCCCTGACAGGCCGAGATAGAGATAGATTGGCTAGCTGTTCCCCATGCCCTGACAGGCCGAGATAGAGTTAGATTGGTTAGCTGTTCCCCATACCCTGACAGGCCGAGATAGAGTTAGATTGGCTAGCTGTTCCCCATGCCCTGACAGGCCGGAGATAGAGTTAGATTGGCTAGCTTTTCACCATGCCCTGACAGGCCGAGATAGAGTTAGATTGGCTAGCTGTTCCCCATGCCCTGACAGGCCGAGATAGAGTTAGATTGGCTAGCTGTTCCCCATGCCCTGACAGGCCGAGATAGAGTTAGATTGGCTAGCTGTTCCCCATGCCCTGACAGGCCGGGGCTAGAGTTAGATTGGCCAGCTGTTCCCCATGCCCTGACAGGCCGAGATAGAGTTAGATTGGCTAGCTGTTCCCCATGCCCTGACAGGCCGAGATAGAGTTAGATTGGCTAACTGTTCCCCATGCCCTGACATGCCGGGGCTAGAGTTAGATTGGCTAGCTGTTCCCCATGCCCTTACAGGCCGAGATAGAGTTAGATTGGCTAGCTGTTCCCCATGCCCTGACAGGCCGGAGATAGAGTTAGATTGGCTAGCTGTTCCCCATGCCCTGACAGGCCGAGGCTAGAGTTAGATTGGCTAGCTGTTCCCCATGCCCTGACAGGCCGAGATAGAGTTAGATTGGATAGCTGTTCCCCATGCCCTTACAGGCCGAGATAGAGTTAGATTGGCTAGCTGTTCCCCATGCCCTGACAGGCCGGGGCTAGAGTTAGATTGGCTAGCTGTTCCCCATGCCCTGACAGGCCGGAGATAGAGTTAGATTGGCTAGCTGTTCCCCATGCCCTGACAGGCCGAGATAGAGTTAGATTGGCTAGCTGTTCCCCATGCCCTGACAGGCCGAGATAGAGATAGATTGGCTAGCTGTTCCCCATGCCCTGACAGGCCGGGGCTAGAGTTAGATTTGCTAGCTGTTCCCCATGCCCTGACAGGCCGAGATAGAGTTAGATTGGCTAGCTGTTCCCCATGCCCTGACAGGCCGGAGATAGAGTTAGATTGGCTAGCTGTTCCCCATGCCCTGACAGGCCGAGGCTAGAGTTAGATTGGCTAGCTGTTCCCCATGCCCTGACAGGCCGAGATAGAGTTAGATTGGCTAGCTGTTCCCCATGCCCTGACAGGCCGAGATAGAGTTAGATTGGCTAGCTGTTCCCCATGCCCTGACAGGCCGGGGCTAGAGTTAGATTGGCCAGCTGTTCCCCATGCCCTGACAAGCCGAGATAGAGTTAGATTGGCTAGCTGTTCCCCATGCCCTGACAGGCCGAGATAGAGTTAGATTGGCTAACTGTTCCCTATGCCCTGACATGCCGGGGCTAGAGTTAGATTGGCTAGCTGTTCCCCATGCCCTGACAGGCCGAGATAGAGTTAGATTGGCTAGCTGTTCCCCATGCCCTGACAGGCCGAGATAGAGTTAGATTGGCTAGCTGTTCCCCATGCCCTGACAGGCCGAGATAGAGTTAGATTGGATAGCTGTTCCCCATGCCCTGACAGGCCGAGATAGAGTTAGATTGGCTAGCTGTTCCCCATGCCCTGACAGGCCGGGGCTAGAGTTAGATTGGCTAGCTGTTCCCCATGCCCTGACAGACCGGAGATAGAGTTAGATTGGCTAGCTGTTCCCCATGCCCTGACAGGCCGAGATAGAGTTAGATTGGCTAGCTGTTCCCCATGCCCTGACAGGCCGAGATAGAGTTAGATTGGCTAGCTGTTCCCCATGCCCTGACAGGCCGGAGATAGAGTTAGATTGGCTAGCTGTTCCCCATGCCCTGACAGGCCGGAGATAGAGTTCACATTGTAATTATTTTTAAAAGTACATTTTCAAGCAGAAACTCAAGATCGAAAAGTGTATCTTTTTTCTTTTTAAAAACGAAACAAATAAAACAACCATATTCCTTTCTGATTCGGTTGCCATCATCTGGCGTTTCCTCTAATTTGTCACCAACGTTGTCCTCATCCAGTTGGAACTTAACATTCTCCCTGATACCATCACTTTTTATCAGTCCTTTGTTATGTATTGTTTCTAATACGAGGCAAATCTTAACACAGAATAAATCTTCAAAGCCATAACGGTGCGTAATAGTTTCCTAGTTAGTTCTTATACCGGGTTTCCTGACCTTTAAACGCAACATCTGATCATTCAGTAATAACTCTCCCTTGATTTTTAACGAACTAAGAGATTGGACTCTACAGGAATTCCTATTCCGAGGTTGGATTGAAGGATTAGGTTACAAGAATTAGAAATAGACTAGATCAGCACATGCAAGATCCGAGTTCAAATCGTGTATGTTTCAAATAAGATGCAGCCATGTGAAAACCAATCCGATAGCTAACACAACTTTTACAGGAAACCACATTACATCTCTCCATTACATTTTTGTCCTCTGAGAATATGTGTGTGCATGTTTGAGTTATTTTCATATTCGCTAAAAGAATTATTGAACCAGATAAAAATACAGATTTTTTTTTTTTTAATTTTGAAAAGACTTTCTTTCCAAGACAAATTGAAAAGATCTTAAAGTAGAAATTTATTTTCTTAAAATTCATTACTTTAAGAAATCGTGTGCAGAAGGCTAGAAAGTCTCTCTATATGAAGCCAACTGACTCCAGTTCAATGTAGAAGAAACTTGATTTCTATTTTTGTGAAAATATTTTCTGTTACAGTGTTTCGGTTATAGTAATTGAGCGTAAAATAAAAATTAATGTAACGACTGCTTGCCATCATTTGAACAGAGTCCACTTGCCGAAATGCCCAGCCCCCCAACACCTTCCCCCATCTCATCGGAAAAAATCCTACAGTTAGGACCGATGGTTATTGTTAGCTGATGGATGGTGGGTGTTGTTGTTGTATAAATCACCTTATTTCCTCATCACCCATCATCCCAAACCCCACTCCCTCGGTCCAGCATACCGGAACTGTAACTCTTTGTCTTAAAACTCAAATGCGACCGAACAGGTCAGCATGGGGAAGGCTGAATCGACCGAACGAGACGGGCGCGTGTGACAACACATACTTATGCTACAAACTTACAAACGCATTGATTTGCGAGTGGAAAGAAAGTCTTCAATAAAATTGGTTAAGATTTTTCGCTAATCATTTAAAGAAAAAACTTTTTTCAAAGTTGTTATATATTGAAGATTGAACTCCGTATACCACTTGGTGACCCAATGTCAGTGCTACCTGTGCTGACCCAGTGTCAGTGCTACCTGTGCTGACCCAGTGTCAGTGCTACCTGTGCTGACCCAGTGTCAGTGCTACCTGTGCTGCGTGCTCCCTGATTTAAAATTGACGCAAAATATTATTTGAAGTAAATAATTAAAGAAGCGTCAACGTTATAGATGTGAACACAAAAAAGCCAGCTTAAGAAGTGCACCTATTTCACATGCAAGTATTTGTAAACATGGAGAAACTTTTGCCATCAGCAGCTACCAACGATGACCTATCAACCTACAACCACTACAAACATTGCCCATTTCAGTCATATGTCACATGAGTTAAAGGATATTTCAAGGGGCAGACCTCTGTTTATAGACTCTCTGTTTTCTTAACTATCACCGTCATATAAAAAACCCACAATAAAATTATAGCATTTAAGTGTGTTAAAATATTTGAACAAGCAGGAGATAGAGCACTAATTAAGCCTAACATTTGAAACAAAAGGTATTTAAAATTAATTAGGCTTAATAATTCCAAAGAAGTATTTACTCTAACTAATTTCCCTTTCCGATAGGGCTAATTTTATTTCTTGCACCAATGAACAACACACCATTAAACTCATCTGTGGATTTCAGCAAAGCCCAATGGACGACCCAGACGTTTTGCCTCAGGCAATTTATGCCTGTATGCGACTGAAGCAATTTACCACTGACATTAAAGGAAAAAATGTGTTTGAAATAAACGAAAGGTTTTACCGGATATGCATTATAAATTTCAGTCTGTGTGTCGTGCCATCCCAGTGTAAACCTTTCTTGAAAAACAAAATAAACTAAGCTTTTACGAAAATAAGTTTGTACTTGCATTCTTGTAAACAATAATAACTTTTTCAAAGAGGTGAACATTACTTATTTGATTTTTTTAAAAATCTATCTAGAATCTCTATGTCAAAACTTATTTAGCATCCCCCGATCCTTACAAGCAGATATTTGTATAACAGTTTCAAATTGTGTCCCATTTCTCGTATTTTGTTCAGTCCACCATTTACCATTTACAAAATATATTTTTTTTTAATATATTTTTTTTTAAAATTTAGTTTTTATTCCGCTAAAAATACCTAGTTAATGACAACTGATATTTATTAACTGATCCAGTTGCACAACTTGAAAGACAAAATGTTGAAATGAAAGCCGAAAACGTTCGGGTTTCTTATTGAACATGCTCCGTTATGATTGATAGTTTTTATTTCATGGTTATGTATCTAAATTTTGTCAGGGAGTTTTTCCCTAGTGCATTGTGCCTCATTTAAATAAAATAATATTTTGAGACTCCTTGGCTCAGAGCGAGATAGTGCAAATATTTCAAGACGTCACAGGGACACGAGGAAGCGCCCAAGCCGACTGTACAATAACCTGTGATTACACACGGGTGAATGGACCACAGATCAATAGCATCGATACGCACGCGTTGGTAGGTCCTTGTCTTCTTGAGGTCAGGTGGTACAGGTTTTCATGAAAACGTCTCTGTGCTGTTAGGTCATTCAGAGGTTCACGTACGCCGCAGGGTGGGGGGGGGGGGGTAAGAAAGTGCAGAAAGATCTTTGTCCTGGCATCTCCTTATTATCGACATCTGACATCATTGATTTAATCCTGTAGAATTAATCATGATTGTAGATACACTACTTACTCTTTTCTGAACTGGCGCTTGTCAGCATTCATGTTTTATGTATCCCTTACAATTTAAAAAAAACACTTCATCGCTCAGAACACAGTTAGCGATCAAATGAAGTATGCGCCGAACAAGTCTTTCATGAAACGGTTCAATATTTATTGAATAGGTTCTTTTCATTAAATTCACGTATTCTGTGTTGAGTAAACTGTTTAGTTTGTTTTATGTAACTGTCCACAATTTCTACGTCTGTAAATGACGTTTGTTTTATACTGCCAATCCATTTTGATTATCAATTAATAAAAAAATCTGATTATCCATTCATAAATTCATCCTGATTATAAATTCATAAATTCCTCCTGATTATCAATTCATAAATTCGTCCTGGTTATCAATTCATAAATTCATCCTGATTATCAATTCATAAATTCATCCTGATTATCAATTCATAAATTCATCCTGATTATCAATTCATAAATTCATCCTGGTTATCAATCCACCAACCAGCAATGATTATAAATCAATCGTCCCACCCTAAATATCAATCTATCAGCCAATAATGATTCTCAATCCATCGACCCACAGTGATTGTCAATCCATCGACCCACAGTGATTGTCAATCCATCAACCCACAGTGATTGTAGATCCATAAACCCACCCTGATTATCAATACATCAGCCCATCCTGATTATCAATCCATCAAAGGACCCTTGCAATCCATGACCACATCCATCCATCAACCCACACGGATTGTCCATCCATCTGAGTGACTCTGCGTCGTGCTAACGCTTTAAGTATCTGCCTCCTGTTCTTGTGTCTGGAAACATTCCTAGATGTCCTGCACCCATTAGCATCCATTTATTTATCTACCTCCTTTTAACACCTATGTAGTTTTATAGTTGTGTTTTTCTCTCTTTATTTCATTGTACGCTTTTGATCCCTACGTCCCGATTTAAATCAATTCCTACTGTCTTCGAGATGTATGCTTTTTTTTTTACCCAACCCCCTTCACTTTTACTAAACGTCTTTTATATCAGCCCTACCCCCCCCCCCCACCAACATGCTGCCGTTAAGAGTGTCTCCATCATTTCCATTTTAATTTGACATGTCCTCATCGATCTCACTCGTGGAACCTATCAAACCAATGAAATCTAAACGTTACAAACTGAGAACCCCACCTGAAACCTGAAAACCTTACCTGCAACCTGAACTGCAAACGATAACACGACCCACAACTTGACCTTCCGGCTGATATTCAACCTACAACCTGTAACCAGACTTTCAGTCTGACCTAGAACATGACCTACAACCTGACCTAGAACATGACCTACAACCTGACCAACAACATGACCTACAACCAAGAACCTGACCAACAACCTGACCAACAACCTGACCAACAACTTGAGCTACGACATGACCACTCCGAGCTAACTACCCGGGGCCAACCGTCTCTAGACATCAAGATTGATTTGAGCCCCTGTCACAGCTAACCGAGCCTTCCGTCCAGCAATGGTCATTTCCTTCCTTTGGTACTGCCTCGCACTGGACACTTTCCTGTGACGACTATTTAATTGCAGTGGTCGGCCAATTTTTTAAGCCCGTTACCCAAAATATGTATTTTTTACGCCACCATTTCCCAGATTTGTAAAAAAGAAAATTATAGACCATTTAATTTTCAAAATGGTTTGATGTTTTGTTGTTTTTTTTGACACAATGACATCAAAATTTGGTGCCTTTTTAAATTAGAGAAATTTGGATTAATGTCTTTGCGGTTAAATAATTGTTAAATACTTGATTTCTATGCTTTGTATTTATGTTCATTAATGGGAAAAAATTTTGTTCGCCAAGGTAGGTTGTTGTATAAGGTTGCAGCTTTTTGAATGAATCCTTGTGAGAACTTTTAAGATGATTAGTGACAATAGGGGTGGGGACGGTACCCGGGACACCTTCACCTGGGAATGACGCCCTTACAGAAGGATAGCACCATCACAGGGGATGACACAGCTCAGTGGGATGATGACATCCTCGCAGGGCGAAGACACCAAAGGAAAAATAGTAAATTTGAATTAGCTCGATCAAGTCGCTTTCATAACTCATAATAAATAAAAGAGGCAAGGCGCCACTGTTACCAGAGTAGTGTACCGTCATAGGAGGTTGCCATAAGAGCAGGGTGTCAACAGAGTAGTGTACCGTCATAGGAGGTTGCCATAAGAGCAGGGTGTCAACAGAGTAGGGGAGCACCATAGGAGGTTGCCATAAGAGCAGGGTGTCAACAGAGTAGGGGAGCACCATAGGAGGTTGCCATAAGAGCAGGGTGTCAACAGAGTAGTGTACCGTCATAGGAGGTTGCCATAAGAGCAGGGTGTCAACAGAGTAGGGGAGCACCATAGGAGGTTGCCATAAGAGCAGGGTGTCAACAGAGTAGGGGAGCACCATAGGAGGTTGCCATAAGAGCAGGGTGTCAACAGAGTAGTGTACCGTCATAGGAGGTTGCCATAAGAGCAGGGTGTCAACAGAGTAGGGGAGCACCATAGGAGGTTGCCATAAGAGCAGGGTGTCAACAGAGTAGGGGAGCACCATAGTAGGTTGCCATAAGAGCTGGATGTCACCAGAGCAGGCCGACTCAGAGGAGGTCCATGGAGAAGTGTGTCTGAAAAGGCTGACTCCTTGAGTTTACCGCACTGTGAGACACCAATTCTAGAGACGCCCCTGAGAATACGCTAGAATAGGTGAATAGGCTGAAAGCGCGTATACAATGCGTGACTTGTGCTTAATATAGCTGCTAATCAACTTGTAACCAAAGCGTCTTTTCTGCTTCTCTAAATTACATTGGCCAGATGCAGTGTTAAAAGAAAAAATATTTCATGGAAAAAAAGGAGAACCAACAACCATGCTTTAAATTTGATTTTATTTGAGCCCTTTTTACACACACCCCCCTTTCACCAAGAATTCCATTTTTACGCCAGTTGGGTTCCCCGACCACTGATTTAATAAGACAATTAGGTTGACCGCAACAGCTATGGCTTGTTCGCCCATGGCGCTGTTTGGGTCAGTTGTAGCTTTACTTAATAGCCAGTTGCTGATAATTAACTGCAAGATATTGGAGGAAAGAAAACTGAACATATTCTAATATAAACATTTAAAATAACTCATGTAAATATCAGGATTAGGGTATCACAAGAATATTTTATTACATAGCATATTAAAAGGCCTATGTAAACAAAAATACAGTTTAAAAAAAACTAAAGGGTTTAGGATTTCACTACAGTATGTGGAATAATTTATTCACCTAAGAGAATTTCGCAATGTGTGTATGTCGTCATGACCCTGGGGGGAGAAAAGAAACTATGTCTTTCTTTTAAACCATTTACCAGTGACTTGGTGTCATTGGTAACTTGACCTGAATAGATTTGATGATAACTTCGCTGATTTTATTTGATCATAACATTCACATCGAAAACATCATAGTCGACTGTTTTATCATTCATAATGACCTTCCCATTTGAAACGACCTTCCCAGACACAATGACCTTCTCATTCACAACGAACTTCCCAGTCACAATGATCTTCCATACACAACGACCTTCCCGTTCACAACGACCTATTCTGCCAAAATGACCTTCCCATTCACAAAGACCTTCCCGTTTTCAAGGACCTTCCCTGTCACAATGACCTTCCTTGTCACAATGACCTTCCCTGTCACAATGACCTTCCCTGTCACAATGACCTTCCTATCACAATGACCTTCCCTGTCACAATTTCCTTCGCATTCACAATGACCTTCCAGTTCACAATGACCTGCCTGTCACAATGGCCTATTGACGGGAAGTTGAGGCTCTAACTGACAAGAAAAACTCATTCTCAACCTTAAAATTCATGAACGAGTTTATCTTCTGTTTATAACTTGTCGCTCTAAGGCTTAAAATTAAATTTTAAATCCTAATATTACAAAAACAATATTGAAAATATTGTGGGTTTTTTTTCCATTAAAATACTTTTTTATTTCAGACAATCATTACAGATGTATACTATTTATAATAAATATAAATATAGCGACAACTGGATAACGTGGACGTTAAATTGAAAGGGCTCACAAATACATGTTTTATGCAAAAGTGCCCAGGGACTTGCGATGATTCTAAAACGCGTCTGGTTGTAATTGTATTAGTTTTTCGGAGGGTTGCTCAGATTGGCAGTGGTTATCATAAAAGATAATCTTTTTGCTCGGTAAATAATGACAAACAACAAATGCTGCACTCATCGTGAATCGTTAGCGGTCTATTTAAAAGTGGATAACACTTACCAGATGAATATTATTATTGCCAGATGAGATATTGCCAGATGAACTATTGCCAGATGACCTATAGCCAGATGAACTATTGTCAGATGATTTATTTCCAGATGAACTATTGCCAGATGAACTATAGCCAGATGAACTATTGCAAGATGAACTATTGCCAGATGAACTATTGCCAGATGAACTATTGCCAGATGAACTATTGCCTGATGAACTATTGCCAGATGAACTATTGCCAGATGAATTATTGCCAGATGAATTATTGCCAGATGAACTACTGCCAGACGAAGGTGTCAGCATAAAAAAATATTATACAAATTGTTTTAACTGCCACGAATGTTAGAATCTGTTATCAAAGAAAAGTATCGGGAAAAAGTCGTTATAATGTCACACCCCGATGCTAAGTTCTGGTCATCTGAAGGTCAATATGAGTTTAGGAAATGTATAAGCAATCTTAAATTGCCTGACCAACACAAGCTTATAAAGAATAATACCAACGACTGCTTTCCTTGCATACCTGGTCAAACTGAATGTACGAAGACAGTTTTTTTTTAAATTTATAATAAAACAACTTCGGTGTGATGATTTCCACCTTAGCCCGGTAAATGAGACGACTTCAGACAGAAACTCGACATCTGGAAATCAGAACAGCGCCAAAGATCTGAAGATAATTACCAGAATTTAAAGCTAGGCGATATCAGAGATGAGAACATTGCACTTTTCTTGACATAATCCAGCATTCGTGGTCAGAAATAAGATCTAGCATTCGTGGTCAGGAATAAGGTCTAGCATTCGTGGTCAGGAATAAGATCTAGCATTCGTGGTCAGGAAAAAGGTCTAGCATTCGTGGTCAGGAATAAGATCTAGCATTCGTGGTCAGGAATAAGGTCAAATAATACAGAGCAGTATAACGGGATACATCCCCATGTTTTCTTTTATTATCTACACAAAATTGTTAATATCACGTGTCCTTAAAGTTCAAAATGACTTACTTTAATTAAGAAATGGCGTTATCCTCAAATTTAACTTATTTGAGATTTTTTTTTTTTTTTTTAATAAGGAATAGCCCCAGTGAATTTCCAGTTGCTTTCTTCGCTATAGAATTAATAAGGATATTTTTTTTTTTTACTTTCAACAATACAAGCTGAAATGTTTTACAATAGTTTCGTATCTTTTTATTTGTGGCGCGCAGTGAAATTTTGCGGGAGGGCCTATGTGTGAAGTGGGGCTAAAAAAAAAAGGACTGGGGGAGCGATGATCTGGAGGAAATGAGACTTAGATTCAGCGATACCTTTAAAACCTTAATAGTGTTCCAAAATGTTGGATGAACCACTGATCAGCGCACGACATGCAGCGTAAAGCCGCTCACATATTTGACACCATTCACCCACTGGTCATTGCCTGTTTATCGACGGTCTTTAATTCAATTTCAACAACGATCAATCGTCATAACAATAAATATGGCCCAGATTTGATCCAGTATGAGCGTTTAGTGCTGACCTCATCAGCATGAAAATTGCGCCGCGGCGGCTTAAAATAATACCATACTGTCTGTCCTGTCTTATCAATTCCGCATTAGGATGAGATCACTTCAGTGCAATAATATGGCACGCCTCGGTTAGCTTTAGTCTCTAATATAATTGCATCTGATCCGCGGAACGAATTATAGGATTTTCTGGTCCAGTGGTGCCCTCGCCGGAGCCTCGGCCACCGCGGTAATGTACCTCTGGGTTTGTTGAATGAATCAACTAGTAACAGCGTTTCACTACTTAAAGGGAACTAGATTTTTCTAGAGTCTTGTTAGTATTGCTAGTCTTGTTAGTATTGCTAGTCTTGTTAGTATTGCTAGTCTTGTTAGTATTGCTAGTCTTGTTAGTATTGCTAGTCTTGTTAGTATTGCTAGTCTTGTTAGTATTGCTAGTCTTGTTAGTATTGCTAGTCTTGTTAGTATTGCTAGTCTTGTTAGTATTGCTAGTCTTGTTAGTATTGCTAGTCTTGTTAGTATTGCTAGTCTTGTTAGTATTGCTAGTCTTGTTAGTATTGCTAGTCTTGTTAGTATTGCTAGTCTTGTTAGTATTGCTAGTCTTGTTAGTATTGCTAGTCTTGTTAGTATTTTTAAACATGCGCACCCTCCTCCCCACTCACCAAAAAGAAACAAGAGAGACAACAAAGAGCCTCGTTGCTTTCGTTCTGAGAATGCGTTCGTCATAAAGCTTAGAAAATCGGACTGATTGCTTCCTGATCACAAGATCAGTCATAGAATCTGCAGTGGCATTCAAATCATGGTTCTGCAAACTGCGGCCGCCTTGACCTCTGCTTGTAAAGCGTTAGAGAGATCGTTACATTGTTTCGTGGCTTACCTGGACATCTTTGAATACATTTAATCCGAAAGGAATTATGACGTTTCGAACATTGATTCATTTAGCCTGGATGAAATATAAGTCAGGACGTGTCGAACATCCATTAAATTTAGCCCGAAGGGAACGAAAACGGGACGTATCACGGATTGGTTAGATTCATTTTACGTCAAGTGTGTGGTTTTTTTTATTGAAAAGCCACCTGTTTTATATCCATTAGTACAGCATTGGGCTTAGCTTATTTTCAAAATTCAACACAGAGTTATTTTTAGACACCATCTTTGAGATTTTTTCTCGTTGGCTTGACCTTGAAATTGACGTCACCTAGTGAATGTGTTGTCATTTATTTTTTGTGCCTGGGGAAGTAGTTTTTTTAATATTCATTTTGTTCTCAAGGAGGCCAATATGTTATGCAACTTCTAGATTTTCTGTACTAGAACGTTCGGATTTAATCCTGTTTAAATCCCGCCAGGTTTCTTAGCAGATAGACTTACCGAGAGTTACTGGTATACTTTTTATGATTTTTTTAAAGGTTTTGCCCATTGACTCCATATAGTATAAACCAAATTCACAAATTAACATAGCTAGAATGTTTTTTCCTGTTTTTTTTTTATTGTACTACAAACAACAATTTTATCGTTATTCTGATCTTTCTTTTACATATGGACTTATGCCCATTCTTCTTTTTTGTTTTGCATTTTTAGTTATAGTTGTTATAAATTTTATTTTAACTATATTATTTTTTGTACTGATAAAGGCACATGTCGAAACGTTTACATTCGTAGTTTGTTTAATCATATTGTTTCTTTGGCATAAATAGTTTCTGTCTCATTAATCTACTTAAAAGCTGCATCGCAGTCCAACTTTTTTTTTTTTTAAAAACATTAATTAATTAAGCACAACCGTTTTCCAACGTTGAACTCGCTACCGGCAAGGCGGAGAGTAAAAATCTCACAGAAACGAATTTAGAATGTAGCAACTGTAATCGCAAAATTTCTGCTTTCCCATTTGTCACCGAAAGGTGCCGGGCAAATTAATGCATTTATAAAGTTAGTTTAATCATAGACACGATTTTCGAAAGCCGTAGGACTAACAGAAGTGGTTTTACTAGTAAGATTCTTACTTGAAGAGTTTGGATTATAGGTGACACGTTTGTGTGTTGGGAATGATTTAACTTACGTAATGAAGTCAATTCAGCATCTACCAGCCAATATAGAGGTGGAAAAAGGCTTTGATAGTAAAATATGTAGTATAATTTTGCACACTAAAATTTGAAAAAAATTATGCTGTCCCTTTTTCTGTTTCAATATATAGAGAAGGCTGCATAAATATACATACGATAGATACGACATTTTGAAAGAATTATTCTTCCATGCTATTTATAATTGTCAGACCAACTTAGTAAGGGTAGTTTGTATATCTATTCTCTTAACATTATGTGCCTGAAATATTGTCTCTTTTATCCATTTGACAAAAATCGGGAATTTGCGTTTTTCATCATAAGAACGAGCTCGATCGAATTGGCACGCTTTGTTTAGATACAAGGAATTCTCCCTTCTCGGAGTACAATTTCAATTTGGAGGAAGTGATGCAAAAAAACAATGGATGTTGCTTCGCGTTGCCACTATTATAGTTAGACTAGTCAACGCTTCCCTGTTGTCAAGTTTCGCTTTGCATTGTCACTCTCATTAAACTATTCTGTGCTTAAAATTTTGTCAAGCTATTTAGAAATTTGTCAGTAAGTGTGCCTTTATTTGTTAGTGTTAGATATCATGGAGAGGAGGCAGTATATTCGACAGCAGCAAACGACTACAAAAACATCAACGGCTAATGGCAACACGTCTCTCAGTATACGAAACAGAAAATATGAAAAACTGTTTAAAATGAGGAGCGAGTCCTCGTCTGAGTCTTCTTCCGACTCGTCTGACTCCCAGGAATCTATCACCTCCAAACAGAGTGACTCCAGTCTTGCGTCGATGAGCTCCAGCACTGACAGTTCTTTTTCTAGCACCCCACAGTCCACGATGTTAAAAGCTAGGTCAGGATTAATGCCAGACAATGCGATGGAAATGATTGTGCAGCGGCTTATGTCCTTGAAAGTCCCAAACCTGTCGAGGAATCTAAAAAGTTCCCCGGGTGACAAGCTGAACAGTTCGCGCTATGCCGAAAACGGTTCAGACTCCCTGGGAGACTTTAAAACTTCAACACGCGCAATAGCCAAGTCTGCGTCCCATGTCTCGCACATCGTCAAAAAGAGCGGTTCTCACTGCTCGGAGAGTGACTCCAAGCAAGCAAAGCCGTGCATGACATCGCACGCACGTCAAACACACAAACCACCAAAAAGCTCACCGACCAATCAGAACACGCGCAGGGCCTTGAGAGGGCTATCTGGAACGAATCGGAACTTTATCGTAAAGCGCCAGAGGCGCGCCAGAAAGAGCGACGAACAACTATCCCCGTTCAAGATGTACACCATAACAGACGACTACCCATTAAATAACAGCTTAGCTCTGCACCCCATCCAGTCCGAGTCATCCAATGAACCCCCCACAAAGAATCAGCGGACGAGGGTGCGCAAAGTATCGCCGCGCAACCATGGCCGCATCTTTTCCCTAGATCAGGAGTACCAGGAGGAGATTGAGGAAGTCATCAGTCTGTCAACGGATGACGAGGTCGTCCAGTTCCCAAACAAGTGGGAACACCTGAACGAAGACGAGACAAGTAGGAAGGTCAGCAAACGATATGTCTTTACGAAAGTCATTTGAAGATCTGATAGTCTAACTTACAGTACACAAAGTCATAATTATGAGAGAATATTGTCCCCCGAATTCATACGAGATTCTTTTAATTAAAACTATTGTCCGCGAAATTATTTGAAAGTATTCAGATTGAACTGTAAGCACGCTCTGATGATAGTTTATCATGAGGTAATACTGAATGCATTACATTTTTTAAATATTTTATTACAGGTTTGTTACAGTATTATTTCTCACCATCGATATTTGCACCATGAATGTTAAATTATGTTGGATTAAATCTTTCTTCTCCTATAATTTCTGATCACCATGTTTGTGTTACACACAACATGGTCCTGACTAATCAAACAAGTAACCCGAGTCAATTAAGGATTTTAAAATATTTAATTTTGAAATTTAAATAGTCAGAAACATGGGCACCAGCGTCATAGGTCAAGGGGTATCACTCCCCCGCCTCAACCACCACCTTTCCTCCCAAGAGCACTAAATTACTAACGCAACTGAAATTGATCGTAATAATTAATGAAAACTCATGAAACCGTTATTGGCAGTTCCATGAAAGGCAACAAAGTGAACAATTTAAGTTACGAAACAGCCATGGCAAACATTTCTGGGGAACCGCCCATGTTCAAAAATGCGAATAGATGTAGCTGTGCTATCATATAAAGATATAATAGATAAAAAGAATGCGTACGCTCTGAAGTTGTGCTGTTACAAGCATCAAACGTTACTGATTTTGATGACGAGTGTATCCATGCATCCTCACACTATATTATTTGCAATTTCACATTTACATGTTATCTATTGCGCATCCTTTTTCTACGAGTTGCTTTCAAAGACTTGCATTTATTTATTTATTTTTGTGTCTTATATGAAACAATGATTTTTACTAAAAAATGTTTATGAAAGAATAAAAGAATACGACTTATCCCCGTAGATGCACGATTCAATGAATTCGATTTTCTTAAGTTGTCCTGTACTATACCAATAAATCCTGAAATTTCTGCAATATTTTTAAATTAAAGTTTAGACAAGAACGCCGACCGTGGAAGATATCTTTAGCTAAAGTTTTAAATATGGGTACGCCAATGCTAAATTTAAACAAAAATGTTCCCATTTTAGACCATCGTCGTGGCGTACTCGTCGTAATCGTCAGATAGCTGTGCCGAAGCCCAGATGTGTCGAGCCTCATGTGTGACGAGCCCCAGGTGTGTCACAAAGTCACACGTTCACATAATCACACCTTTAAATTGTCACACACTGACACAGTCGCATAGTCACACTCACATGGTCACATACTTACATAGTCACATAGTCACAGACTGACACACTCACTTAGTCACGCACTCACACACTTACATAGTCACACAACCACATAGTCACACAACCACATAGTTCCACCACACACTCACATAGTCCCACCACACACTCACATAGTCACACACCGACACACTCATATAGTCATACACTTTTTTGTTACCTTCCTTCAAGGTTTCGGAACACACTAGCTAAATGTCTTAGTAACTTAAAATGTAAAAACATTTTTTAGAGATACAATAAATTCTTATGAACACCTGTCATGAAACGTGCGGACAGCTGAAGCTAAATTTCAATAGCTGTTTGAGCACGTGACCAACACCCACACAGTCGTGTGTTGACATCCATTAGCGAACTTACTTTCCGCCCTACTCCAGTCTCAGTTGTCTCTCGCAGACCGACGCAACAATTGAGTTCCATATCCTACTAGAAGCTGTTTGTCTATATCCATCTCCTGTAATCTGCTGAGAGATCCTGGGCTTCTGGCAAGCCCCCAGTTGATCAATACACCTTAGGACAATCGACACCGTTTGGGAACCCTTAATGGCTTAATAATTAGAGTCGGTCTGATTTTGAGACTCGGCACGGCTCGTCGCTAGATTACTTGAGGTTTCCAGAAGAAAAAGGCGCCGCTGGTGCTTGCTGGTTCAGATCGGTGCGATAAAGTGATTCCGACATTGTGACGTCATGTTTCTTTCTAGAACCTTTCTGGGGGACTGCTTTAGCGGAATGTACAACTACAGACCCCTTTTCTGTGTATGTGTTTACGTGTATATGTCTGCATGTGTGGATGTGAGCATGTGATTATGTGAGTGTTTTTGTGAGACAATAAAAACCCTACTTTTTCCGTCGCCATTCTATTCATCAAAGTATACAATTCTGGTGAAATCTTAACAGTAACATGGGGTGGTTGGGTGTGGGAACGGGGGGACTGGATCGTGGTTGTAGCAATATGAACTATCACAGACAGAGCCGGGGGGGGGGCGCTCAAAGCTATTTCCTTCTCCTACTATGTGTGTTATATATCATATGTTAAAGTATGTCATATATTACTTTATACACAATGCATTTTAAAGAACATAAGATAGTCTCGTGTAAGACTGTCTGTTGTAAGATGGTCTCATGTATGTAAGATGTCTATTGTAAGATGGTCACGTGTAAGATGGTTTCATGCAAGATGGTCTCATATAAGATGGTCTCATGTAAGATGGTCTCATGTAAGATGGTCTCATGTAAGATTGTCTCTTGTAAGAATGTCTCTTGTAAAATAGTCTCATGTAAGATGGTCATGTGTAAGACGGTCTCTTGTAAGATGGTCTCGTGTAAGGTGGGTCATGTAAGATGGTCTCGTGTAAGATGGTCTCATGTAAGATCGTCTCTTGTAAAATGATGTCATGTAAGATATTAACAGAGGAAATGTTGATAAAAATAAATATTTTTGCTAACATAGATTTGAGTTCAGCTGACTCGACTTGACTTGCGTATTTCCACAAAATTATTGATATCTTTTGATATTTATTGATTTAAAAAATAATTTAATGAATCTTAAAAGGTAAAAAAAAAAAACGATTTGAAATTCCGAGATAAATCAATGTAATCATGCAAACTACGTGATTTCAATTCGGATCAAATCTCCCAATAACGCCAAGTAACTGAGATATTGAAACTTAAATATTGAACCTTGACTTCATTTAAACATGTAACCATTTGTCTTGTTCGTGTAAATAAATAAGACCTGCAAACATCCTACTCCACCTCCTCCTCTCTTCCACCAAACCCTTCCCCCGCCCATCATTTCCCTCTACATGATGGTTTGAACCAGTTCTTAATCTCCTCTTCTCCTGATGTTAATTTGTAAGCAATACATTTTATTGAGCATGCTGAAATAGTAATTCAAATATAATCTGATCACACATATCATACAAGAACGTATTTAACCAACGCCGATGATTACCGGTGTACAAAAGAAGAGAGGGTAGAATTGATGAGACGGCCCGTCCTCGCGTGATAAAAACAAACAAATATTAGGCGGCCTGATTAATGTCAATCGACCCATCAACTGCATTTGTTGAAGGCCTCAACACTTCATTAATTCTTATGTTTATCAAACCCATGACGCTGTGTATATCGTTCTTTATAGTGAATGGAAGAGTTGGTGACTAAACATTTCTGTGAATGGAAGTGTTGGTGACTAAACATTTCTATGAATGGAAGAGTTGGTGACTAAACATTTCTGTGAATGGAAGTGTTGGTGACTAAACATTTCTTTGAATGGAAGTGTTGGTGACTAAACATTTCTATGAATGGAAGAGTTAATGATTAAAAATTTCCGTGAATGGCATTTCTGGTTCAGTTTTGGCTTGGTTTAGGTCGTTCCTCTCCGATAGAACGCAGGCGGTCTCTAGCAATGACTGTCTCTCCGGCAGTGCTGATTTGGTGTACGGAGTGCCACAAAGGTCAGTTTTGGGCCCGGTTCTATTCACATTGTATACCAGGCCACTGATCCTCTTGCTGGAGAGGTATGCTGTTGAGAGCCAGTCATTCGCAGATGACAAGCAGCTGTACAAGCATACCCATCCCTCTCTTGTGGATTCCGCAGTCCAGACTTTGCAGGAGTGCATTGGTGATGTCAAGTCTTGGATGTCCCTCAGCAAGTTGAAGCTTAATGGTGACAAAACGGAAGCACTCCTCATTCACAATCACAAATCATCCTCTACCTCAACTCTCCCCAACTCATGTCACTCCACTACTCCACTCACTTCATTGGCTTCCTATCAGGCACGCATTGATTACAAGCTGTCAGTTCTCTGTCATAACTTTTTCTCAGATTCCTGCCCTTGCTATCTAACCGAACTTCTCTCTGTCTATTCACACCTTCGACAGCTTCGCTCCTCCACAGACACGCGTATTCTGTCCGTTGCTATACAGACACGTACTAAAACATATAGTGAACGATCTTTCTCTTTCTGCGCCCCAAACAATGGAATTCTCTGACACTACACATCCGCAATATACCCACCACCCAGGCCTTCAAAACTGCACTCAAAACACATCTGTTTAAACTCTACTACCCTGACTGATTCCCCACATCTGACCGATAAACGATGCTGCTGGCCGAAGTCCATGGCCTGACATGTAAAAGTTATGGGGTGGATGGGTTTAATATGCAATTGTTTTCGTTGTGTCTCTATACAGATGTTCTTTATTACATAAATGTATTTTATGTTATTGTCACGATTATGTCTCTTTTGCTAATATTTTTATGTAAGCGCGGTGAGCCCAGCCCCCTAGGCTGGGGTACCGCACTATATAAGATAACTATTAATAATAAAGAATGGAAGAGTTCATGACTATACGTTTTTATAAATGAAATAGTTAATGACTAAACATTTCAGTTAATGGGTGAGTTGATGATTAAACATTTCTGTGAATGGAAGAGTTGATGACTGTACGTTTCTATAAATGGAAGAGTTGATTGCTAAACATTTCAATGAATGGAGGAGATGATACCTAAAACTTTCTGTGAATGGATGAGGCGATGACAGAATGTCTCTGTCAATGGATGAGTGGATGAATACATATTTCAGTGGATGGATAAGATGATGATTAACCATTACAGGGAATTGAAGAGTTGATTACTAACGTGTCGATGAATGGAAGACTGGAGGACTAAACTTTTCTGGGAATGAAAGCCGGGAAAGACTGCTGGTAGTTGAAAATGTCTAGCTGTTTAAAATTCAAACCAATGTTCCATTTATGATTTTATCGATGCTTACAATTTGAAATAACTAGAATTTGGGATGAGATAGAGTTGAAAACAAGTGGACTGGATAACAGAAAGAACAATTGACTTAGCTGATAGGGGTCCAGCCTTGTTCTGATTTTGAGAACCATTTGAATAGATGAATGAAAGAACAATCGACTGAGCTGAATGGGGCCCTGATGTGTGGCTGGCATACAAGTGACTTCCCCTGTAGTCTGACGCTTATCTCCCCCTGATTTACCATGGCGCCCACTTCTGGCTTCCGCTGATCCCACAGAAATTTGTTCTCATGCCATTGATTGGGACACAGGGCGATACTTAACAACATCCTATAACCGATACTAAACAACATCCTACTCGCGATACTAAATAACACCCTACTGGCGATACTGAACAACATCCTACTTGCGATACTAAACAACACCCTACTGGCGATACTAAACAACACCCTACTGGCGATACTAAACAACACCCTACTGGCGATACTGAACAACATCCTTCTGGTGATACTAAATAAAATCCTAATGGTGATCATAAACAACATCTTACTGGCGATACTAAACATCTTACTGACGATACCTAGCAAAATCCTTCTGGTGATACTAAACAAAATCCTACTGGTGATCATAAACAACATCTTACTGGCGATACTAAACATCTTACTGACGATACTTAGCAAAATCCTTCTGGTGATACTAAACAAAATCCTACTGGTGATCATAAACAACATCTTACTGGCGATACTAAACATCTTACTGACGATACTTAGCAAAATTCTTCTGGTGATACTAAACAAAATCCTTCTGGTGATCATAAACAACATCTTACTGGCGATACTAAACATCTTACTGACGATACTTAGCAAAATCCTTCTGGTGATACTAAACAAAATCCTACTGGTGATACTAAACATCTTACTGACGATACTTAGCAAAATCCTTCTGGTGATACTAAACAAAATCCTACTGGTGATACTAAACATCTTACTGACGATACTTAGCAAAATCCTTCTGGTGATACTAAACAAAATCCTACTGGTGATACTAAACAAAATCCTACTGGTGATACTAAACAAAATCCTACTGGTGATACTAAACAAAATCCTACTGGTGATACTAAACAAAATCCTACTGGTGATACTAAACATCTTACTGACGATACTTAGCAAAATCCTTCTGGTGATACTAAACAAAATCCTTCTGGTGATACTAAACAAAATCCTTCTGGTGATACTAAACAAAATCCTACGGGCGGAGTTTTCAAATGATCAATTGTGTCGGATTTATGTTTGTTTCTGTGGTGTTAAATATTCGACAACTACGTCTTTTAAAATAAATATTTATTTTTTTTATTTTCAGAAACAACGGACAACGTTTCATCTTTATCATTCGCGCATTATTTAATTGAGACCAACCTGGGAGATTTAAGTTAAACCTATTCATTCAGTCGCGGGTTCCGGGGTGTCTAAAAATGAACCATGTAAAGCTGTGGGTCGCGACCCCTTTGGGTGGTCGAACGACCATTTCTCAGGGGTCGCCTAAGACCATCGGGAAACACATATAATCTGCAGTTATGAAACAGCAAAGAAAATAATTGTGTGGTTGGGGGGTCGCCACAACATGGGGAATCGTGTTAAAGGGTCGCGGCATTAGGAAGGTTGAGAACCACTGATGTAAGGTAAAATACTCATACATATATCAACATGCCAGAGTCGTGACAGCTTGCTGATGACATATAATGACAAGTCAGTAAAATTGCCATACGGATTAAAAACTCAACCATTTAGTTAAGTGTTATCCTTGACTAAGCTGAGTTCGGCCTGTTGGCTTGATGTCAGGATTTTCAGGAATCCAGAATCCTATTGTTGTTTTTTTTTTTCTTTTTGTTGTTTTTTTTTTGCCGGGGTGTGTATGGGGCTGTTGTTGTTCTTTTTTTGTTTTTTTTTTTGTTTTTTTTTTGGCAGGACCTAATGTTGTTTTGAGTTTCGCAGACATTGGGTTTTTCCCAAAAGGAATGTCTATATATCTCATCCGCCTGTTGCACTTTCGTCATGGCGCATGCGTGAAATCGAGCTGTTTCTGCAGTCTGGCCTGTAGAATGAAGCGTGGGGAAGATTTACTGGCAATTTGAAATGAGACAAACCTGGCCACAAACAAGAACTTTGTCATAGCGAGGTCCTCTTCTTTTGCTCTGTATTGAAGTTAACGTTATGTACTCTCTTGTTCTCTCTCTCACACTCTATGGATCTAACTCTCTCTCTCACTCTCTCCCCTTCTCTGTCCCTCACCTCTTCTCTCTCTCTCTCTTTTATGTATATTTGTATCTATCTATCTATCTATCTATCTATCTATCTATCTATATATATATCTATCTATCAATCAATCAATCTATCTATCTATCTATCTATCTATATATCTATCTTTCTATCTATATATATATCTATCTATCCATCTATCTATATATCTATCTATCTATCTATCTATATATATATATCTATATATCAATCTATATATCTATCTATCTAATATATCGATCTATCTATCTATCTATCTAATCTATCTAATCTATCTAATCTATATAATCTATCTAATCTATCTAATATATATAATCTATATAATCTATCTATATATCTATCTAATATATCGATATATCTATTTATCTAATCTATCTAATCTATCTAATCTATCTAATCTATCTAATCTATCTAATCTATCTAATCTATCTAATATATCTAATATATCTATCTATCTAATATATCGATATATCTATTTATCTATCTATCTATCTATCTATCTATCTATCAATATATCTATCTACCTATCTAATCCATCTAATTTATATAATCTATCTATCCATCTAATATATCGATCTATCTATGTATCTATCTATCTAATCTATCTAATCCATCTAATCTATCTAATCTATCTAATCTATCCAATCTATATAATCTATCTAATCTATCTAATATATCTATCTATCTATCTAATCATCTATCTGTTACTTGCACCACTCCCCTGACTATAATATTACCATTTTGTAACATGTTCCCTTTATGCACGAGGCTCTCAACCTTCTTAATCACTCTACCCTAGCTTACAGTTCCTCATGTTGTGACGACCCCCGACCACAAAATTATTTTCGATTCTGATTCATAACTGTAAGGTGTATGTCTTTTCCGATGGTCTTAGGCGACCCCCTTGGAAACGGCTGTTCGACCCCCAAAGGGGTCGCGACCTACAGTTTGAGAACCGCTGCTTTATTCAGACATGTTCCCTTTCTACAGACATGTTCCCTTTCTACATGCATGTTCCCTCAATTTCTACTAATGTCCTTGTTTTCCATGATCGTATGTTTTTGTTGCGTTGTCTTTTTAAGTTTTCCCTTAAATGAAATGAGTTTCTATGTTGTTGAGTTTGCCTCACTTCTATACTCGCATATTTAGCATTAAGTAAATCTTTATTATATCTACAGTTTCCTTGTCTAACTTACATTCATTGTCTAATGCACTCACAATCACGAAGGGAAAAGCAAAAACATTCTTTAATCATTTAGGAATATCTATATCTTTTTTTAAAAACTATTTTAATGAACATCAACGTATAGTTAAGTCATGATAATATTGGTGCAAATAATTGTAACAGATATCTTGATCTACGTTCACAAGTCCGAGAACTGTCCTTTGACCAGACAGCTTTGCCACTCTCCAGCCTGCGTTTACCAACAAACCCACTGAGATAGCCTTACCATCCAGCCAGTATTTACCAACAAACCCACTCAGATAGCCTTACCATCCAGCCAGTATTTACCAACAAACCCACTCAGACAGCCTTACCATCCAGCCAGTATTTACCAACAAACCCACTCAGACAGCCTTACCATCCAGCCAGTATTTACCAACAAACCCACTCAGACAGCCTTACCATCCAGCCAGTATTTACCAACAAACCCACTCAGATAGCCTTACCATCCAGCCAGTATTTACCAACAAACCCACTCAGATAGCCTTACCATCCAGCCAGTATTTACCAACAAACCCACTCAGATAGCCTTACCATCCAGCCAGTATTTACCAACAAACCCACTCAGATAGCCTTACCATCCAGCCAGTATTTACCAACAAACCCACTCAGATAGCCTTACCATCCAGCCAGTATTTACCAACAAACCCACTCAGATAGCCTTACCATCCAGCCAGTATTTACCAACAAACCCACTCAGACAGCCTTACCATCCAGCCAGTATTTACCAACAAACCCACTCAGACAGCCTTACCATCCAGCCAGTATTTACCAACAAACCCACTCAGACAGCCTTACCATCCAGCCAGTATTTACCAACAAACCCACTCAGATAGCCTTACCATCCAGCCAGTATTTACCAACAAACCCACTCAGATAGCCTTACCATCCAGCCAGTATTTACCAACAAACCCACTCAGATAGCCTTACCATCCAGCCAGTATTTACCAACAAACCCACTCAGATAGCCTTACCATCCAGCCAGTATTTACCAACAAACCCACTCAGATAGCCTTACCATCCAGCCAGTATTTACCAACAAACCCACTCAGACAGCCTTACCATCCAGCCAGTATTATACAACAAACCCACTCAGACAGCCTTACCATCCAGCCAGTATTTACCAACAAACCCACTCAGATAGCCTTACCATCCAGCCAGTATTTACCAACAAACCCACTCAGATAGCCTTACCATCCAGCCAGTATTTACCAACAAACCCACTCAGATAGCCTTACCATCCAGCCAGTATTTACCAACAAACCCACTCAGATAGCCTTACCATCCAGCCAGTATTTACCAACAAACCCACTCAGACAGCCTTACCATCCAGCCAGTATTATACAACAAACCCACTCAGACAGCCTTACCATCCAGCCAGTATTTACCAACAAACCCACTCAGATAGCCTTACCATCCAGCCAGTATTTACCAACAAACCCACTCAGATAGCCTTACCATCCAGCCAGTATTTACCAACAAACCCACTCAGACAGCCTTACCATCCAGACAGTATTATACAACAAACCCACCCAGATAGCCTTACCATCCAGACAGTATTAACAATCCCACTACCAAATATTGAATGGAACTGACCGAGATCCTGCTGAAGCCCAATACCGTGTCATCTTTATTTGTTTTTTGTTTTTTTTTTACTCTTTTATTTCTCCCATTATTTCCGTCTGGCTTTTGGCATCTCTTCAGATTCTCTTCTCCATTCATAAGTCCAGAGGTTAAAAACATGCGTTTTATCATCTTCTCCATTCATAAGTCCAGAGGTTAAAAACATGCGTTTTATCATCGTCTCCATTCATAAGTCCAGAGGTTAAAAACATGCGTTTTATCATCCTCTCCATTCATAAGTCCAGTGGTGCAAAACATGCGTTTCGCGTCCCTTCATTCGCTCTTCATTTTAATAAGTCCAGTGGTTCTCCCTCTCTAAAAATATTTATGTGTGCTACTGGTAACGTTAATTTTGTGATTTATGATTAACGCAATCCTCATTCTTTTTCCAGCTACTTTCTAGTGATAAAATTTTCCTAGATCTTATAGGAATTTTTTCGTAAAATGATCGGATTAATGTCACTACCACCACTTATCTTATCTTAAGGACTGATTGGAGTAAATCTGGACTCAAATAAAAGATACATGCTAAGATTTGTTTTTGTTTTCAAACGATGATTTTTTGCGAGGATAAAACGCTAGCCAACAAATTAAACAGGAAACTTTATTGAATTTATTTAAATTCATGATGCTATTGTTTAAAATTTTCGAAAAATCACTTATGGAATAATTAAATAAAACTCACAGAAATAAAATAGCGTCCTGCTGCAATTAATAGTCTCAAATCCCTTTTTTGGAAATCCAATTTCCGGCAATAACAATGGCGATCACTTGAGTTTTTAACTTGTTCCCATTCATTTTCGCATTTTTATTTAACCCGTCCACTGAGGAAGGCTCTTTGTCCAAACACTCTTCTCTTTTGTCCTTTGTTTATATTCAAGCTTCCACATAGCTTGATTTACTATTTCTTACACACAGCGTGAACGCACTCCTATATTTATATCCTCAAACCCGTATAAGTCATTTTCAGATTCGAACAATTAATAAAAACAAATTGAATAAAATACAGGTTATACAGAAAGTACTTAGAGTATCTAATTTTCTAATTCGTTTTTTGTTGTCTTTAAGAGCTCTAACCCCACACAGTCATTCTAACTACGTCTCTCATAAGTCAAGTAATGACACACGGTCATTCTAACTACGTCTCTTATACGTCCAGTATTCTGACACAGCCATTCTAAAGACGTATCTTGTAAGTCAAGTACTCCCACAAATTCATTTATCTACGAATCTTATAAGGGAAATACTACAACACATTCATTCTAACTACGTATCTTATAAGCCAAGTACTCCCACACATTCATTCTAACTACGTATCTTATAAGCCAAGTACTCCAACACTATAGAATGAAGAAAAGTGACGGGAACAGAAAGTCCACGCAATATTTGGTTTGATTTGCACATGGAGCACTCTGAGATATTAGGCTATTTTCACGTGTCAACAGACCCAGTTAGAGCTCTCCATTTTGTGAGGGACGGACGGCCACCGGAAGGAAGATGAATGGAATGGAGGAAATCAAATCAAAGCTTGTCTGTGCATCATTCCCACAACAAACCTTATAGCCGCTTCTGCTAGATCACTCTGCACCTCCCCCGAATGCTTTTGTCATAAACTGGGGTGTTAGAGTTTAATTATTTTTTTTTATTTATCTTTTTCTTGTTTTGTTGAAGTAAAAACATGATGCAAACAACAGATTTAGGGGTATGATTCTCGCTTTGGGTGCGAGAGGTCCCGGGTTCAAATCCCGGACGGGCCCCCACTGTGACCGAAGGAACGTTCGTCTAGGAGATTAGGTCCCTTCTCTAGCCACAGACATTAGTTTTCAGAGTCTAAAACTCCGGTTCTTCAGCTCCTGGAGAGCTGATACTTATAAAGTCTCCTGGCTCTTACAAAGCCGATTGTTTAAAAAGAAACACAAGGCGGTCCAACAATGTATCATGTCATACTATAAGTTTATTCACTTCATCACAGTATACTGGAAAAGTGCAAATTAGTAATTCTTTTGTGTAGGCTATCTATTGGAGTTTTTGGTCATTCTACCTATGTCCAACATCACTCAAAAACACACTCTGGTCGAATCCACTTTCAATAATAATCTCTCTCTCTCTCTCTCTAATAATAATTTATCTCTCTCTTATACCTCACAGACCATGCACTCGTGATATCACACAAAAAATAGCTAACATTCGTTCACCACTCTCATTTTTCCCCAACTCACAACACTCACTTCCTCACCTGGGTCCCCCCCTTTCCTTTCCCCAAACATACACAGAAAATGTAAACACACGATCTGACCGTGACACGAGACAATGCTGCTATGAATCTGACAGTGAGTACGGCGGCTGTACGAGACAATGCTGTTACGAATCTGACAGTGAGTACGGCGGCTGTACGAGACAATGACAATGCTGTTATGAATCTGACAGTGAGTACGGCTGTTGTACGAGACAATGCTGTTACGAATCTGACAGTGAGTACGGCGGCTGTACGAGACAATGCTGTTACGAATCTGACAGTGAGTACGGCGGCTGTACGAGACAATGCTGTTACGAATCTGACTGTGAGTACGGCGGCTGTACAAGCGGTCACTCGAATTTTGTTTCAAGATGTAAACTGGTTTTCTGCAGAACAATTGTTTTCTTAGAAATTGATGGAAAATGTATGACAGTGAGTTAAAATTATCATATTTAATATCCTGGAATATAAATATGTGATAATAATCTTAAATAAATAATATTTTGAATTGATGGTGATAAATTATAGTGATATTTATTAATGAAAGTATTTATTAATTTTATAAAGACAATTATATCATACTAAAACCGACGCTTCTTGCTGAAACTGAAAGCCTCTGAAACATACACAATATCATTATAGTAAAAAGCGTCTGAAACATAAATTATACTTGAAAGTAGCTAAAGCATATTTAATTTCAATACTGCAGGTAAAGATTAAATGTGTTTTCTCATTTCTGGGTTTCGCTAATGACGGCTTCTTACCAAAGTATTTACAAAATCAGTAACCAAGCCTCGATATTTAATTGACCCCCTTCAGTAGGAATGCTTCTCAAACCAGACTTTCCATTCGTATGTGTATGGTATTATTATTACTTTTTGGCAAATTATTTTGCTTCTAACTAACTCTGGCCGGAGACTTATAAACGCGTTACAGGGGACTATAAATGGTATGTGAGAATAAAATATTTTGAGAAACTTTTTTTTTTATTAATATCAGAGGTAAGGCTTAGCTCCAGGTTTCTGATTAATACATTAGTGTAACGAAAGTGTCCAAATTTATGACCACGTTTGTGTGTGTGTGTGTGCATGTGTTTAAAAAAAAGGGGGGGAGGGGTGAGAAAATGTCATTTATGGCTGTCCCTTTACCTCTTCACCGGACGAAAAAATTACCTCGTACAGTGTGCGGCATTGAAAACATGTGGCAATGTGTCGGAGTATAAGGTGTGCCCTTTAATTGAGATCTGTGCTAGTAACTCTCTCATGTCACTTACACATCCTTATTACCATATCTATGTACCTCTATCATGTTCCTTACTCATCCATATTACCATATATCTGTACCTCTCATGTTCCTTACTCATCCATATTACCATATCTCTGTAGCTCTTATGTTCCTTACACATCCTTATTACCACTTGTCCCTTTCTTCTTACGGCCTCAATCCACAACGATTCCTGGAAAGTGCACAAGTTAAAGAAGAAAATTAAGGGGGACTTAATTCATTGACTTAATGGAGCTCTCCAATGATGGGATATGTCGCATAAGAGATGGAGTCGGTGGGCCGTCGAGCGTGAGCTCTTAATGCCCCCCCCCCCCGGCGTCCCCCCCACACAGTCCAGCGCACTGAAGGACTTAACCCGACGCCAGCCCGTGCGGAAGGGCGCCGGGAACTTCCCCCTTGACCTAGGGGAGGCCCGGTCGACCGAGGACGCTGCGTTTAAAGCGTCCGCAGTCCACTCTCTGTGGATCAGGACGGCTTTGCTTCCACTCCGGGGGGTTGGTGTTGCGTTACCTCTCCCCACCGCCCAGGCAGTCTTTCGGTCGGGACGTTGGTAGTGGCGGGACGAAACGGTTGCCTAGGAGCGGCTTTCTCACGGCCGCGTAGCTAAAATCATCGGCATGGGTTTTGATGGCCACCCAAGCCTCATATCCATTAACAGCAACTAGTAATCATGTTAGTGGCAGCTCCCGTTGCGTTGGGAGTCATGCGTTTGGCCGGGGTTTTTTAGCTTCGGGTGGACAAGTCCCCCCTACTAGTCTGCCACGCCACGAAGAGGCAAAACCCCATGTGGACGCCCCCAAGTCTCCTCTGGGACGCTGCCGCTTTCGCAGCACAGATGATGGGATATAAGATGGCCGATTTCATTGGGAGAGGTATTTCTGCTTTGGCGTTAAGAACCTAAAAAGTCAGACCATTCGAAAGGTGATTCAGTGGTTCTAAATCATCACATTAAATGACCTTACGAGAATATATTATTTTACTGCAGTAATAAAATGTAACGAATTTAGGTCAAATTATACACATTTGATTTTGAAACAAGTTAGTAATTGGTTGAGAAATCTTATTCAGTATTTAAAACTAAAAAAAAAAATTAATGTAAAAAAATATATCAAACTAAATTTTATTTCATGAAAATAGTTTATGATTGTAAAAACCAAATAATGTCAATCGCCAAGTACATTTCCTTACAATACTGTTGTTAGCATAAGCTCATAAGCTGCCGCTTGACAAGGTCATCTCCGAGCTCGTGACACAGACAAAAGTTCTCCTAGGACCCGTGTTTGAATTCTGCACAAATGACCTTGCCAGGATATCAGATTGCTGAGTCTGGCTAGCGGAGGGCTGGTAAATGGTTCCCCTGTCCCAAAAAGAATACAAGCTCTAGATATGTACTAAGGACAGACCGAATCTGATTTTCTGATTTCGACTGAAACCAGACCGAAAGTTAAAAATGACTTTCGGAAGAAATCTAAGCTGAACTTCAAAGCGCTATGAGACTTTCGGCCGAAACTGAAAGTTATATTTATTTTGTATCTAGTTCCCGCATGAGTAACGATACTTATATTCATTTCATCCAAAAATGCTATTGTCTATGAATTTTTGTAGATATAAACATCTAATAAATACTTTGGATTTTTACCATTCGAGTCAATAAGGAATTTACAGTTGCTGAAAAATGTATGTTAAAGTAGTACCGTCAGGATTGTTTCCCTTTCTGGCATAGTGGCACATTTGAAATTCATAGGCGTATACACTATCTATTGTGACGGTACCCGCTATTTCTGTGTATCCGCCCCTTGTTAGGCTGATTTTTATATAAAAAAAAAGAGTGAGATTGAAATATTTAATACATTACAAAACAATTTAACTCTTTAGTAACTACTAAAATAAAAAGGATTCATTCAAACGCAGCTCGGTATGGAGGTGCCAAATTTTCACATGTGCAGCAGGATGCAAAAAATATATTCAGGTATACGCAAAAGGGGGCATCTGTGGATCATGCATTTATAAAACTAATCCTGGTAAGGAGGCCCAGCCTTCCTCTAAACTCCTCCTCCACTTTTGCTCTTTTGACTTAAGCGGGCTTCCTCGATATCCTCTCCCCGACAATTCTTATACGTGTATTAAAGTGGCAGATGATGGGCGTCTTTTGTATTTGCACGTTATATAAATATATAAAGGTCAGTCCTATAATTTGATAGGTCTTAGTTTGACAACCGATGCGAATAGCTATTGTGTGCATTAAACTGGGTATTTAATAACAATACGGTATTGTTCGATTTTGAGGTTTTTAAGTACTATTCTGAGACATATTTTGTACTATTCTGAGACTATATAGTATTATATTCATATTTTCAGTGTTATCAGGTCTGCTAATTATACAAAATTGAAATAAATAATTATGTTTCATTTACTATTACTAAAGGTTTTATTATTCTCTTTCATTGTTTATTTATGTCCATACACGTGACTAAGTTTGTGGAATAATTTTTTATTTCGTTAATGACAATGTTTATCAGTATGATCATGATGAATTTCAATAGATACACGAATTGATTAAGACTAAGACTCGCTAACTTTAAAAAAAAATAAATAATAATAATAATAAAGGCAATGTTATTATTTCCTACGATTTTTTTCACAATACTATTCACTTTGGGCCAATGACAAAATGTATGAGCATGAAAATAGTAAATCAAAATGAATACCACAAATAAATAACTGGAATGAATCTAGGGCTCCCAGATATTTTTTTTGAAAAAAAAAACACCTAAATAATAAAATAAATATTACCTTTCCCTTAGTTGTTATTATCTTTTCACAAAACTATATATATTGGACAAGAAGGTCATCATGCAGATGTGAGCCGTGTTCGCAGAGGATAAGTAACTTATCAAGACAGCAAGAAGTCGAGGAATATTGAATATGGGCTTGCTGATCTAAAAACAGACATAGTGAAAGTCTGACTTCAGGCAGACGGCCAAAAGTCTCAGTCTCTTTCAGTCGAAACAGCACAAAAATCCAAAAGTTAACTTTCCTGTTTCGGTCGAAAACTAAACTACGCCGAACGTGATAAAATGGCTACGTTCGGCGCGGAAACCGAAAATCGGTCAGCCTCTAATCTATACGTAGTTCCTATACGTTGTCATTGTACATTGTCCCTATACATTAATTCTAAACGTTGTCTCTATGTTGGCCCTGTATGTTGTCTGTATATGTTGTCCTGATACGTTGTCCCTATACATTGTCCCTATACGTTGTCCCTATACGTTGTCTATATACATTGTCTATGTACATTGTCTCTAAACGTTGTCACTAAACGTTGTCTCTTTACGTTCTCTCTATACATTGTCCCTGTACGTAGTCCATATACCTTGTCCCTGTACGTAGTCCATATACCTCGTACCTGTACGTAGTCCATATACCTCGTACCTGTACGTAGTCCATATACCTTGTCCCTGTACGTAGTCCATAACCTTGTCCCTGTACGTAGTCCATATACCTCGTACCTGTACGTAGCCCATATACCTTGTCCCTGTACGTAGCCCATATACCTCGTCCCTGTACGTAGTCCATATACATTGCCCCTGTACGTAGCCCATATACCTCGTCCCTGTACGTAGTCCATATACCTTGTCCCTGTACGTAGCCCATATACCTCGTCCCTGTACGTAGTCCATATACCTTGTCCCTGTACGTAGCCCATATACCTTGCCCCTGTACGTTGACTGAATACGTTGTCTCCAATCATTGTCAGTATATATTGTCTCTATACGTTGCCTCTATACGTTATACATGTGCGTTGACGCTATATGTTGTCTCTATATGTTGTCTCTATATGTTGTCCCGATACGTTGTCTCTATACGTTGTCCACTATGTTGTCCCTATACGCATTCTCTTTGTGGTCAAGTCAAACAAGATTACATTATGCTCAATTAATTGACGGAAAATTTCCTCTTTAGATAAGGTATCTCGCCTTTGAATAAATAACTCTTATCTTTGAATCCCTGGTAAATAATGTTTGCATATACCACCCCTGGAAATAGAGTGAGAATCACTGAGGTAGGATAATAACATGATGACCATGGCACGATTGGGCATTAAGACGAAACGAATGGGAAGGAAGAACAATTATTGTCCAGCGTACTCTTAACCATGACGCCGTTAAGGTCAATGCTGAATGGACAAACAGGTTACCTCGTTACAGTAGCTACAAGGTGGTAGGACTATAGTTGCACTTTAGTAGAACTATTGTTAAACTTAAGTTGGACTATCTTTTCTTTACAAGGTTGTAGGACTATAGTTACACTTTAATATGACTATCGCTAAAAAGTGGTAGGACTATATTTACACTTTAGTAGGACTATCTTTACAAGGTGGTAGGACTATATTTACTTTTTAGTAGGACTATCGTTACAAAGTGGCAGGACTATAGTTATACTTTAGTAGGACCATCGTTACACGGTAGTAGGAAGATGGTTACACAAAGTTGCCAGGGCCGTCTTAACAACATAGGAGGCCCTGGGCACAGCAATGCACTGGGGCCCCTAGCAACACAGCATAGCTGGACCGTGAGAAGGTGGCGAAGGGGGGGCACTCCAGCGCTCCTCTGCGAACAAATATTCAGTTAAAACTTATTAAGAGTTTGTTTACAACTGCCAGAAGTTAGGACCCACAAGAAGCAGCCATTGAATAAATATAAACCTAAAAGAGATTGCATTTAAATGTAGCCATTTTTTAAAGTATATTATTACAAGTTCATTTTATCATTATTCAAGTTGAATAAACCTTTTAAATATTTTTCCATAAAGTTTTAAAGACTTTTTTTCTCCTAGGGCTCTGTTGCCCCTTAAAAAAACATGATTTCTCCTTTTCTTATAGTAAATACCTCACATCAGCTATGACTTTAAAAATAATCATGTATTTGCGTTCTAATTTTTCAACGGTGTGATGTCAGATCAAGGCCTTTGAGGGTCTGGGTTAAGTCAACATAGGGACAGATATGTGTCTATGCATTGTGCACAAAATTACTATTTAGCAACAACTAAAAATATAGGATTTGTAAAAACCCAACCGTGTCAAGGGACGGCTAAATTTAAAATTATTTCTTCTGTTTGCGCTTCGATTGAATGTGTAGAATGGTGCAAAACTAAATTCCACTATGCACCAAAATGAATCTCTGTGTATTGAATTTATTGGGTGGGGCGGGGGTGGGGAGGAAGAAAAAAAGCGGGGGGGGGGAGGGCTCAATGAAATATGTCATGTTTTGGATGATGGGGGGGGGGGGGGAGTTGTGTATTGTAGAGTAGATGCATGGAATACGTGAGATGAAATGGGTCCAAATATATATAGATGGCTTATTTTTTAGGAATAGAGTCAATTAAATTAAGTTGTGTTTGTAACAGGATCTCAGAGACAATGTGAAACGATCGAAGTCAGTCTTTGGTGTGATTTTTTGACAACAGATGACAGAAATAGCTTTCAAAAATAAGTATCCCTGAAATGGGATCAGGCTAAATTGTATGTGCTATGTTGTTTGAGGGAGCCACATTGAATTTTTAAAATACCATTCAAGTTCAAAAACTCTTCAAGGTCAAATACCATTCAGGATTGTAATATTTACAACAGAATACAATGTTTTCAAGTATCCTATTTATCTGATGCCTTTTATTGACTCCGAACTACGTCAGAAATGTCCTATACCAGGACATACACGTCCTAAACTATTAAGAGATTCTAGCCATACCTAAACCATATGGTGTGTGTAGCCCCAACTAAGCTATATAATGACTTTAGACCTACCTAAAACATATAGAGACTGCAGCCCTACAATAATCGTACAGAGACTGTAGCCCTACTTAAATGACACAGAGACTGTGACACAGAGACTGTAGCCCTACCTAAATCACACAGAGACTGTAGCCCTACCATAATTATATAGAGACTGTAGTCCTACCTAAATCACAGAGAGACTTTAGCCCAGGCCTGGATTAACCATTAGGCAAGTAAGGCACGTGCCTTGGGCACCAAGCGTTTGGGGGCACCACAAGTCCTCAAGAAATATTTTTTTTGGAACAAATTTTAACAAGATCAGGGGCACCGGGCAGAAGGGGGCACCCATGTGGGTTTGTGCCCTGGGCACTAAAATGGCTTAATCCGGCCCTGCTTTAGCCCTACCTAACTGACACAGAAACTGTAGCCCTACAAAAATCACACAGAGACTGTAGCCCTACCAAAATCACACAGAGACTGTAGCCCTACCAAAATCACACAGAGACTGTAGCCCTACCAAAATCACACAGAGACTGTAGCCCTACCAAAATCACACAGAGACTGTAGCCCTACCAAAATCACACAGAGACTGTAGCCCTACCAAAAGCACACAGAGACGGTAGCCCTAATGACGACTGCGACTACAATACACTCGACACTTATTTAATTAGCGCCCTTCCCGTGGTGCGGCCGGGACAGTTGGCAGTCTGTATTTACCCAGCATTATTAAACCGTCAATCATCCTGACACCTTGGGCAGCTTGTTGCCGATAGCTGCACTAGTCAGGTCTTGGCGAAGTGAATGGTTCCCCCCCCCCCCCCCCGATGTCTACTGGAAGTCCTAGGCTCCGCATAGTGTGAACGTTTGAAACGTCATGAAGTATGTAGTACTATTGTCTGTCTGTCTGTCTCATTACGTGATCGGAGAACTTTTTGGGGATTCGTACAAATTAAATTAAATCAATGTAAACTGCCAGTGACTCCTCTCGACCTGGCATTTATTAACAGTACAGGAATGAAACCTCTTCAGATTTAACACAGTACCGGAATAAAACCTCTTTAGATTTTACAAAGTACCGGAATAAAAACCTCTTCAGATTTAACACAGTACCGGAATAAAACCACTTTAGATTTTACACAGTACCGGAATAAAAACCTCTTCAGATTTAACCAAGTACTGGAATAAAACCTCTTTATATTTAACACAGTACCGGAATTTTTAAAAAAAAACTCTTCAGATTTAAGCGCATAGAAGTAGGACTCTCCGGGAAGATGATCTTTATTTCATTGTGCTTTTCAGATTTACAAAAATCGACTGAAGTTTAGAATAAGACAAATAATAACCTTAAAACAAACAATAGTGAGTTCACCAGCCTAGTTGAGGTGGGAGGTGGACTCGCGTCTGTGTCGTGCTCGGTAAATCTCATGGACTCATTGATATTGGAAACATGTAAAACAAGGTAAGGCGAAACCCGAAAAGGACAAAACTACGAATGTATCGGTAAAATGCCTTCTTCCCCGAACAGTTTAAAAAAAGTAGCAAAAATCTATAGCTAAAAATATTAAAACTCATCCGAAATATATTCAAGAGCTCAGCAAGAGGAATGTAGTAGACCATTATTAGGTAAAAGAATTAATTTAGGCAATTTATTTTTTCTCATTAATAATAAATGTTTAAGATACATTGTATTTAAAAATGAATTTCTCCACTAATTAGTGTCTCAAAAACCAATGAAGTAAATACATGAAGTGATTCAAGCGAATTCGAATTGCCACATGTGAGGAAATTTAGAAGAAAATAGTGTAATAATTTAAATGTAGTCTTTACATTTCCGTTTAAGGAAATCAGTTGCCGGAATAGCAAACAACACTATGATATTGTTGCTTCATTTCTGATCAGTTACACAAATGTGTATGGGTTAAATTACGTTTCAAGGACCCGATGGAAAAGTTCACACAAAATATATTGTTTACAAAGTGTATATAAAGATATATTTGTTTGTTTCTGTTTAACGCATGCGACCAATTTCCTCGGGGACATTTTTCATGTTGCCACTCCGGCACTTCCTTACATTCCAAGCCACCAACGTGTGCCAAGAGTCATAAAGTAGCATATTGACCCTGTGAACTGAGGCCACTGTGGTGAGAGGCCCACTCCCGTGTAACTGTTTCTGGTGTCTGCACAAAGCCAAAGGAGGACTTAACTCTTAGAGACCCCCCTTTTATCGGAGATATGTCAAAGCAGAGAGGGGGAAAGACATTTAGATACCGCCAGGAATTTCTTTATTATTTTTCATCTTTAGAATTTACCAATATTGCATTACTACTATGATTAGTGTTTACCATTATTGCATTACTAAGTTGTTTAGTATTTACCAATATTGCACTACTAAGTTGTTTAGCACTTACCAATATTGCATTCCTAAGTTGTTTAGCATTGGCCAATATTGCATTGCTTTGTTGTTTAGCATTGGCCAATATTGCATTGCTTAGTTGTTTAGCATTGGCCAATATTGCATTGCTTAGTTGTTCATTATTCGCTGATGTTGCATTACTCACTATTCGTGCTATATCTCATACAATATCCTCATTGCTTTTGTTGTTAATGAATGGACTTGGAACGTTTAATTCTTGAATTTGTTGATAAACTACCAGATGCAAGACTCCTATAAGTTATTGAAGCGTTCACTGTGTGTCCAGACACTAACAGTGTTAGATTTTGATTAAATTATGCAAAGACTTTAACACGCATTTTAAACCAAACATCATATTGTGTGTTAATAAGAGAGATATTTATTTTTTTTTAAATGTTTTTACAGGAATTTTTGTTCTAATGACAAATTTATCTTATACCGATTTCAGATGAGATTTCACATTGCAAACCATTTCAAATGTACATCATAATCCATGAAAGAGGTTAGCTGCGTACTCCATACGAAATTTTAAAAATAAAGAATACGTGCAACTCAAACAAGCTGATCAGAACGCTCTTAAGATTGAAACCGTCCAAACTCGGTTGGGTTTAACAAGAAGTCCCAAAGGGGTCACATTTAGTCCCTAAGATCATCTGTTAAGAGCTAACTGAGAAAACTCAGCTTCCTAGATGTTTTCTGTGACGTCTCGGATTTATTTGTTATAATTTTTTTGTGTGACATAAAAGAGCCAATAGAAATCTTTTTACGTAAAAAGAAAAAAAAAATTAACACAAGAGAAATGGATCACTGCCTGAGAAATAATTGAGATTGATACTGATTTTAACAACACAACACCTTTATCATAAGTTAAAATTAATTTAAGAACATCTTTATCATAAGTTAAAATTAATTTAAGAACATCTTTATCATAAGTTAAAATTACTTTAAGAACATAATTATCATTAGTTAAAATTACTTTAAGAACATATTTATTATTAGTTAAAATTACTTTAAGAACATATTTATCATTTGTTAAAATGACTTTAATAACATCTTTATCATTTGTAAAAATGACTTTGACGGAAAACAAAGTTGATTTTTTTCTGAATTATTTGAGTAGAAGATGAGTGTTGGAATCTTGGATGGAGATGTGGATGGGAGACATGTTGGGGAAACGAGGATGGGAGAAATGGGATGAGGATTTGGGATGTCAACTATAGAGAGATATGCATGGTACGAAGATGAGTTGAATGGGTCCATTGGCCTCGTGGGTGACGTGAGCTAGTATCAGTAGGTGATAACGTCGTGGGTTGGAGACAAATTAAAGAAAGAGAAGTAGAGATATGAAAACAGAGAAGCAGAGAAATAAGGAACGAGAAGTAGAGAAATAAATAAAAGAGAAGATTTGAGAAATTAAAAAAAAGAGAATTAAAGACAGAGAATTGGATAAATATAGAAAGAGGAGTTAAGAAACAAAGAAAGAGAAGTAAGAAACAAAGAAAGAGAAGTAAGAAACAAAGCAAGAGAAGTATTGAAATAAAGAAAGGGACAGAGGTGATCACTCTCTCGTGTTCAGAATACCTCCTTGAGGGGAAAGCAATTTTACCTTTAAAATTCGCTGGGTTACGGGGGGGGGGGGGGGGGGGGGGGGACAATGTTCTCATTAGGTTTGCTTTATACAAAAAAGCGAATACCATTTTTTGTTACAAAGTTTTTTTGTATGTGTACAGCAATAAATGAATCAACGGCGTTAAAGGAAACCAGATTTGTACAGCTACAAATAATTTGAAAAGAGCCCTCAATACAAACATACTGATACAAATCAATTTTTACCTTATTGAAAATAATGTTAAAATTTTCTATTAAGAAAAACTTAATTCCAAGGTAGACTGGACAAAAAAATTTTTTTAATTTAATATTCTAAACGTGGGGGAAATGTGAAATTTTTGAACGGGGGAAAAATTGAGAAATGAATTTTTCATAATTGCCTCAAAATACCAAATTTATTTACCGGTATGTTTTATCTTAATGCAGGACTTTCCATTCATGAAACGGTAGAGATATGACGGGGGTGCATCGAATGAGAAACCAAATTTGTACTTTTTTTTTTTCTAAATTAGCTTTTCAAAAGAAGACGCAAACTTAACGGGCAAATAGCAAAAGCTGCTTTCATTGCCAGCTGGATTCTAGAACAGAGTGGTTTCTCTTGTGTCATCAGACTTTATATTTAAAATATGACTTTTGATGCCACTCGCTAGTTTGAATGACGTGAAAGAGAAACGCTGCTTGACAAGGGACGCAATTTGAATCGATCGCCGACTACATCCGCAATGCACAAAGAGCCAGAGTGGACCAGCTTTGACATTATTTAGTGCTTCCTTAACTCCAAATGGCACTCTTAGGTCACATAAGTCCCATTCTGTCGGGGGGTGGGGAGGGAGACAAAAAACTGAACAAAATAAAAAAAGGCTGAGAACAAACTTAAAGGTAAATTTTCCAAAGTTAACTAAGGAATATAAGCTGGAAAAAATGTTCTCCTGTGGTGATTAATCTTACTCTGAGGAGTCAAGGCGATGTGTGTGTATTTAAAAATAAAAACAAAGTATGTGCAATTTACAAGTGATGATTGGATTGGTTCGTTTGAAGCCACGAGACTACACACGCATCACATTAATCATGGCATCGTTTGGATTACAATATATTTGTTCTTGTTGTGTTATGTTTTTGGCATGATTGCGATCTCCTGAATGATACTTATTCTCTCTCTCTTCCTCTCTTATCTCTCCTTCTCTCTCTCTCTCTCTCTCTCTCTCTCTCTCTTACTCCCCTCTCTCTGCCTTTTTTTTATATTTCTGTCCCATTCATAATTTTTTATATACAATCCTCGATTTCAATGTGTTTTTTCTACCCCGTGATTTCTATTGGGCAATAATGACCGGGGGGGGGGGAGGGTGCCCGTGACAGACCAGCAATCTAGTGTACAATGTTTATATCAATGTATATCAAAATTAATAGGAAATTAGAAATGTGAACTTCAAAAGATATAAATTATGGCTGTGACCAAAATAGGGAAGTTGTACCTTGAACAAATATATACACAATAATAAAATTTTTATGAAGCAAAAATAAAAATAAGAGAAAAAAAGTCTAAAAAATTGTTTGTAAGGTAACTTACATTTTAAAAAGTATTGGCCAGTAGGACGTGACAGGTCGCCAGACGTGACAGGTCACCAGATGTGACATCGTGGCATCATTTCTAGGTGACATGCCTTACAGAATTTAATTTAATATTTGAACTGTTTTTTAATGAGTATCAAGGGTACGTATCTTATACGTTTATTCTCTTCTCTTAATGGTAGACAATAGTTAACGTCTCTCTCTTTCTGTCTCTCTCTATCTCTGTGCGTCTCAATATCTCTTTCTCTCTCTTTCTCTCTCTCTCTTTTAATATATATCAATACATATTATCGATGACTCCAGATCTCCTTCCTTGCGGTACTTATGACATGGACTGCCGAAAACCAAGTTGTCACCTATTGTTCGTCGCCCGCATGCGAAGATGTCCAAGACTTCGGCTCGAATTGTAGCCTTGACTTGAGATTTCAGTGAGACAGGGTTGCTCAGCTGCTTATTTGTACAGATGGCAAGACCTGGTCAAGACGACTGGCAATAGACCATGATGCGGTAGGTGACCAATCGCAAGACTGGGTCAAGACGACTGGCAATAGACCATGTTGTGTAGGTGACCAATGGCAAGAATGGATCAAGACGACTGGCAATAGACCATGATGCGGTAGGTGACCAATGGCAAGACTGGGTCAAGACGACTGGCAATAGACCATGATGCGGTAGGTGACCAATGACAAGACTGGGTCAAGACGACTGGCAATAGACCATGTTGCAGTAGGTGACCAATGGCAAGACTTGGTCAAGACGACTGGCAATAGACCATGATGCAGTAGTTGACCAGCATTGTTTCTTGAGTCTCATTGTGCTCTGAACCGTACCAGGGAAGTTGGGATTTTCATCGTGTCAATGTCATACCGTCTACGGGACTCCATCTCCGGGTTTAATTTCAGAGTTTGCCTTCTCTTAGATGAGTTGCCTTCTCTTAGACGAGTTGCTTTCTCTTAGCTGAGTTGCCTTCTCTTAGATGAGTCGCCTTCTCTTAGATGAGTTGCCTTCTCTTAAATTAGTTGTCTTGTCTTAGATGAGTTGCCTTCTCTTAGATGACTTGCCTTCTCTTAGGTGAGTTGCCTTCTCTTAGTTGAGTTGCCTTCTCTTAGATGAGTTGCCTTCTCTTAGATGAGTTGCCATCTCTTAGTTGAGTTGCCTTCTCTTAGATGAGTTGCCTTCTCTTAGGTGAGTTGCCATCTCTTAGATGAGTTGCCTTCTCTGAGATGAGTTGCCATCCTAGGTTAGTGAGTCCCATCATCCCGTGGTGCTTTTGTTGTTTCTGCTTGACCAGGCTTTTTTCTAAAAAATAGAACTACAGTCCACAAGTGTGGGATAGCCTCAGTTAAAGCCACTTGGCCACCCTACTGGTAAGGTGATGGGTTTTCTTGACGTATTGAAGACATTCGTCAGTATAAGAGCTACGTCATTCTGGAACACTCTCGCGTTGAGAGTATCCGTGTTGCGAGATCGATTCCAACCGCTGTGGCAAGACCTCGACATCCGGTGTATTTGCAGTGGTGCAGCGATAAGCCCAGGTATAAGAAACAGCTTGTCGTGCAGCAGCATTACTTGGAATAGGGCTACGTCCGATTCATACGTCTGATTCATACGTCCGATTCATACGTCCAATTCATACGTCCATTTCATACGTCCATTTTATACGTCCATTTCATACGTCCATTTCATATGCCTATTTCACTTCCTGTAGTTTTTAGTTTTTTTCTGGCGCCCTAGTTCTTATGCCCCACAAATTTAGGCGTAGGACCACCAGCGCTAGGGCAGGGTGACCCCCCAGCACCACATCTATCACGGTAAGTCATTTTTTCGCCTGGTGCTGGCCTGTCGTTCGACACCGATTCGAGAGAGGAACGCCCCCCTCAAACCAGGGGTGTCGGGGTTGGGGTGCGGGTGAAGTTTCCTTGAAACACCCCCGCAGTAGTAATCCCATGCGCCAACCTCTTTCCTCAAATCGACGAACAAGTGTGTAAGAGGTCATCCAGAACTGTTTTTATCGTAATAATCGTGCAGCCATTCACTCCCTAAGGTCTGGACTTTGAGTTTTCTAGGCCCCTTGACTAATAATCACATGGTCGTGGGGGGAGGGCGCCGGATATCACTTGCGTTGACAGAACGCTTCATTTACACTAAAAGCTTGCAAGTCTCTCGCACCACTTAGACGAAAGATATTTCGGAGAGATTCTGCCTCGCTGACGTTGATGACTGTTAATGCAGTCCCTTAAAAAGTTGTAGCCGTCTTTATCTTCAAGTCACCAAAGTGATTGAATCTATTACTGTTCAATACTAACACGTTAATCTTCATTTAAGCGTTACACACTACGTCAAACTGCCGTAAGCGTAAATACGAGCAGACGTTATTGAAAGGTCAAACTGACATAAGAGCCAATACGGGCAGACGGTGGCATGAGGTCAAATTTAAATAAGTTTCACTACAAGTAGATGTAAATATAAAAATCACTATAAGATAAGAGTCAATACGAGCAGATGGTAGCATCATGTCAAACTTACGTAAGAGTCCATACGAGCAGATGGTAGCATCGTGTCAAACTTACGTAAGAGTCAATACGAGCAGATGGTAGCATCGTGTCAAACTTACTTAAGAGTCAATGCGAGCAGATGGTAGCATCGTGTCAAACTTACGTAAGAGTCAATGCGAGCAGATGGTAGCATCGTGTCAAACTTACGTAAGAGTCAATACGAGCAGATGGTAGCATCGTGTCAAACTTACGTAAGAGTCAATACGAGCAGATGGTAGCATCGTGTCAAACTTACGTAAGAGTCAATACGAGCAGATGGTAGCATCGTGTCAAACTTAGGTAAGAGTCAATACGAGCAGATGGTAGCATCGTGTCAAACTTAGGTAAGAGTCAATACGAGCAGATGGTAGCATCGTGTCAAACTTACGTAAGAGTCAATACGAGCAGATGGTAGCATCGTGTCAAACTTACGTAAGAGTCAATACGAGCAGATGGTAGCATCGTGTCAAACTTACGTAAGAGTCAATACGAGCAGATGGTAGCATCGTGTCAAACTTACGTAAGAGTCAATACGAGCAGATGGTAGCATCGTGTCAAACTTACGTAAGAGTCAATACGAGCAGATGGTAGCATCGTGTCAAACTTACGTAAGAGTCAATACGAGCAGATGATAGCATCGTGTCAAACTTACGTAAGAGTCAATACGAGCAGATGGTAGCATCATGTCAAACGTATGTAAGAGTCAATACGAGCAGATGGTAGCATCAGGTCAAACTTACGTAAGAGTCAATACGAGCAAATGGTAGCATCAGGTCAAACTTAAGTAAGAGTCAAAAAGAGCAGATGGTAGCATCAGGTCAAACTCTCACGGTCATGTGGCAGTAGTGAGCGGTGCATGTCATGGTGTGTGCACTTTACCTATGACATTCACGATAGATTTATGCATCCAGCATAAGGCAATACGAGACCCGTCAAACTACATAGAACAAAGACTCACGATAGAATGTGACCAGAAAAAAACGGGACTCACAAACAGCACGCTATGGACTGTTCAAACATACGTTCACGTCAACGTGCACTTGAGTCACATTATTATTTTAATCTCTACAAAAACCTTCTGATCTTTTATACCCCAAATGCAATTATTTTCTCATCAACAACGAGCGGGACCTCCACTGTAGTTTCTCACTCAATCTGCTGCTGTAAACTGTGAGAGTGTTTGATTGAATGAAATCTGTGATCTTAAGCCGTCTTGCAGTTACTATCCCTTAATTCCTGAGTGGAATGGCTTCCATTTGGCTCACGTTAACACATCGAGGCCGCCATATCACCCAGTGAAATATTTATGTCTAGATGTCAACTGTGTCTCCACGTTCAGAAATCGCCGAATCACCCAGTGAAATATTTATGTCTAGACGTCAACTGTGTCTCCAAGTTCAAAAATCGCCATATCACCCAGTGAAATATTTATGTCTAGAAGTCAACGGTGTCTCCACGTTCAGAAATCTACAATTACATCTTGTGTTTGTTTTCGTGTTTCTTTTACTGTTTTCTGTGAAGATGCTCTTTACCTTCACGTTATTATATTTTGGAAAATCGTCAACGGTTTTAACTTATTTAACTAACACAGAGTCCCGGTAATAGATCAATATAAGGTTTCGTAAAATGTGCCTACTCCGAATAATACAATTTTGTTACCTCGAATGAAAAATCTCAAACACTAGCAAATATGACCCGGCGTTACCAACTATTTCAGTAAAACGAAAGAAAATATTACGGACCTAATGCGCTTGCGCGGTATTTTTAAGAATCTTTTATAGATCTTTTCTTAGCGTGTTGTTGAACCTTATCATTAGTGACGCAACTTGTTCGATAGAAAACTATGTATTTTGATTGCTCTGGGGGCTGTTCATGGGGATGTGAATTTAAATATCCAAAGTAATGAACTTAAAACTGTTTTTGTGTTAGTTCAATGACTGTGTCTTGACATCGCTAACCTTCAATATAAATGTGCACCAAAATGTTAAGGATTTGGGGATTTCTATGGTTTTGTCATTATTTCAATATTTAAAAATCAGGATGTGACGTCTGCGATTTTTAAATGGGATAAATTTAACATCGTTGTGATGTCAAAATATGTTTGCATTTTCGGATTCAGCAACAGGGTCCATAAAGTGACAAGTTACAAAGCAACATCATCGACAGCATTGGTTGGCGCCATGAGTAAAATAAATATTTTCCAGTAAACTATCCGGCGACATGGACCAACAATCGGAATAAAGTATTCCTCGTCTGCCGTCAGGGAGGGCATGATATTGTCTAGTCTACCGTGACCTTTATATACAAAACTTGAGGAGAAATAGGAAAAGATCTTTGAATGATAAAAAACAAAGTAATGTGATCATTTATATTCAGGCATGTAAAGCAGTCTAACTGTGAGCATTATGGCTATAAGCAGTGTAGCTGTAAACAGTATGGCTGTGGGCAGTACAGTTGTGAGAAGCATGGCTGTAAGCAGTATGGCTGTGAGCAGCATAGTTATGAGCAGTGTAGCTGTGAGAAGTATGGCTGTGAGTAGCATAGCTGTCAGCAGCATAGTTGTGAGCAGTATGGCTGTGAGAAGTATGGCTGTGAGTAGCATAGTTGTGAGCCGTATGGCTGTGAGTGAATATTGTCTTAGGGAAGAGTGCCAGTAGTTGGGGTGGGGGGAGCCTCCGTCACTGACAAATACAATTAAGGCGTTTTGGACTGAGTGCCCCTAGCAATGGTTTGTATCTTTAACTCCTTGTCATAATCACATCGTCAAATATCCTACTTGTGTCACCAGTGACATCGAATCTCACTTATTGCATCTAGAGTGCGCCACTTTTGTCAAGCGTATCTGACATGTCACTTATTCCATGGTACAGAGGTGGGAATTTGGAATAAAATGTTGGTTTCCTATTAAAACGAGCTCCATTAAAATAGATGAGCAATATTTCATCCGTCAATGTTAACATTTCATCCGTCAATGTTAACATTTCATCAGTTAATGTTAACAATCCTAAGATGTTCCTTGTGTTAAAAAAACAGATCAGAAATGATATGGGAAGAGGACATAGAATTTTTTTAAGCAAAAGAATCAAAGAATAATTAAGGAAGGTCATGGTCACATTACAAGGGGGATAATGTGTGTGTGTAAAAAAAATTGGGGGGGGGGGGTATAACAAGGAGAAACCCTCAGTAATTCGAGAAATCGGAATTTGTATTGAGTCTTTTCGGTGGTTCTCAAATGATTTAAATTAATTCCGTCTCCTGGCGGCAGAACTTTAATTTCATTTTTATTTGTTTGATGATATAAAATGCGAGCGATTGAAGTTAAAATGTGTTTAGTAGGCTATAGAAATGAGTAGCAATACAATATCTGTCAAGTTAATCCAACCCCATTTTCTTTGAGCAACTGACCGTGAGCCCTGAAGGATTTGTGTGCTACCGACTTGTCCTACTCATGCCCTTAATTGTTTCAGTGATTGTTAAATTTTGTGATGACTCTCTTCTGTCTAATATTGTGATTCATTGTATTACTATTTTAGTGACATGGCTTTCTCCCAGTCACTACTGCATCATCCATTATTTAACTGCTCTTTATTATGTATTTTTTTAAACACTTGTTCGTACCCCAAGTTTAAATGCTCGTACTACAAGTCTCACTGCTCGTACCCCAGTTCTCAATACTTGTACTACAAGTCCTACTTTTCATACCCCAAGTCTCACTGCTATTGACCCAAGTCTCACTGCTCGCACCCCAAGTTTCAATTCTCGTAACCCAAGTCTCACTTTTCGTAACCCAAGTATCTATGCTCGTAACCCAAATCTCACTGCGAGTACCACAGGTTTTAATACTCGTACCCAAGTCTCACTGTTCGTACCCCAGGTTTCAATGCTCGTGCTACAAGTCTCACTGCTCGTACCCCGGGTTTCAATGCTCGTGCAACAAGTCTCACTGCTCGTACCCCAGGTTTCAGTGCGCGTGCTACAAGTCACATGCTCGTACTCCAAGTCTCACTGCTCGTACTACAAGTCTCACTGTTCGTACCCTAAGTCTCACTGCTATTACCACAAGTCTCACCGCTCGTACCCCAAGTCTCACTGCTCGTACCCAAAGTTTCACTGCTCGTAACCAAAATTCACTGTTCGTACCCCAAGTCTCACTGCTCGTGCTACAAGTCTCACTGTTCGTACCCCAAGTCTCACTGCTCGTACTACAAGTCTCACTGCTCGTACTACAATTCTCACTGCTCGTGCTACAAGTCTCACTTTTCGTACCTCAAGTCTCACTGCTCGTAACCCAATTCTCACTACTCGTATTTACCTAATGGTTGAGTCACACCAGAACTTAGCTTTCCTTCTAATTAAAATAATGTATTGCTCTTATTTCCCCCCCCCCCTCCCAAAAAAAAAATCTAATTTTTCTTTTATTACGTCACATTATCCGTGGCATGGTTGATCTTTCCCTAAAATTTTCTGAGATAAAATAATTTCATGGCTCTCGGCTCCTCAAGTTTAGAACGAGTCTAGTTTGAGGACCTCTTGTTGAACAAAGAGGAGTCGGGGGAAAAGTGCTGTAAAATCAGGGGGGAATAACTTAGGAATGAGACCCATAAAAAGCAAGTTGTATGTAAATAAAGCCAGCGAGGCCGGCTACGCCACAAATGTTCTCTTAGCTTTGGTCAGATTGTTGTTGCTAATGGGAAATCGAAGTCTGATTGGGACATAATGGTACTGCTGTTCACAGTTATGTCCTTTGAACTTTGGCCTTATCTGCTGCTCGGTGGTTATAGGCAAGTACACTCCTAGCCTGCATGTCTGTACCAGTGTACTTAAATGTTATAGTACGCTCCTAGCCTGCATGTCTGTACCAGTGTACTTAAATGTTATAGGCAAGTACGCTCCTAGCCTGCATGTCTGTACCAGTGTACTTAATTGTTATAGTACGCTCCTAGCCTGCATGTCTGTACCAGTGTACTTAAATGTTATAGTACGCTCCTAGCCTGCATGTCTGTACCAGTGTACTTAAATGTTATAGTACGCTCCTAGCCTGCATGTCTGTACCAGTGTACTTAAATGTTATAGTACGCTCCTAGCCTGCATGTCTGTACCAGTGTACTTAAATGTTTTAGGCTAGCACGCTCCTAGCCTGCATGTCTGTACCAGTGTACTTAAATGTTATAGTACGCTACTAGCCTGCATGTCTGTACCAGTGTTCTTAAATGTTATAGGCAAGTACACTCCTAGCCTGCATGTCTGTACCAGTGTACTTAAATGTTATAGTACGCTCCTAGCCTGTATGTCTGTACCAGTGTACTTAAATGTTATAGTACGCTCCTAGCCTGCATGTCTGTACCAGTGTACTTAAATGTTATAGTACGCTCCTAGCCTGCATGTCTGTACCAGTGTACTTAAATGTTATAGAACGCTCCTAGCCTGCATGTCTGTACCAGTGTACTTAAATGTTATAGTACGCTCCTAGCCTGTATGTCTGTACCAGTGTACTTAAATGTTATAGTACGCTCCTAGCCTGCATGTCTGTACCAGTGTACTTAAATGTTATAGGCAAGTACGCTCCTAGCCTGCATGTCTGTACCAGTGTACTTAAATGTTATAGTACGCTCCTAGCCTGCATGTCTGTACCAGTGTACTTAAATGTTATAGTACGCTCCTAGCCTGCATGTCTTTACCAGTGTACTTAAATGTTATAGTACGCTCCTAGCCTGCATGTCTGTACCAGTGTACTTAAAGGAGGATACAATATTTGTGTTACAGAAAGTTGATAATTTGCATTAGTGGTGTTGCTGTTTTATTTACCATCAGGATATAAAATGTTATCAATTTTTAAGCTGTATTTCGGGTTTTCTCGTTATGCCCTTTACTACAAATTGCCACATAGACGTGTGCAGTTTATGTTTAAATTTGCCAGAAATTCTAGATTTGTATTGACTTTTTGTTACATTGCTGTGTATGATCTACAACAACGTCACCATATTAATATATCTGCGAGTCACCACATAGCAACATCCCCCCAATCACCAAATCCCCCATCACCACATAAAAACATCACCACATAACAACATGACCATATGACAACATCACCCAATCAAAACACGACAACGTTCACCACATCACCACACGTCCACGTCACCACATGTTGGCTGGTGCTTTCAAAACATTTAATATGTTTTTACAAAAATTGTGTCAACCAGAAAACATCTTTAATGTTCATCTCACTTTTTTTAAAAATCAAACTAAGACTCGCATCTTCGAGACGATACAACGAGAAACAACATCTGCAGGTGTACCACATGGATAGATAGCACGTATTAACGGACTCGGTACGGTATGTTTAGTTTTAGAGTGATTTGAGACGATAAGTCGATCTAAATCGTGTCCCATTCAGGGGATGTAATCGGCAAACCAAACTTGAATGTTGGGTAGTTTTCTCCTGAATCAGTCAAATTATTTTAAACTAGAAGGTCTGACCCGATATTATCCGGATTAAAATCCAAGGCGTTTTGCGACACGTTTTTACCTACTTCTGCGAAGTCTCAAAATCTAACAATCAAATTTTAATGTGTATAACTTTTACGGGTTTCTTTATGTTACGTAAAAAAAAAATTATTAAAAAAACGTATAAAGGTTAAAGTACGACATTATTCCAGGCACATGAACATTGGAAATGTAAATTTAGGAAATTGTTAATCAGAGTTTCCTTCTTTAAAAAAAATAATAAATCGGTATTATGTATTGATGTTTACGTTTTAACGTCATTTAGCTTTGAGGCCTACTCTACCCCCTTTTGGCTAATGCTCATCTGTGGTACCTCATTTCATTAGGTTAGGTAGGATAGATTTAGTGTTCAGGTTAGGGTGAGGGATAGATTTAGTGTTCAGGTTAGGGTGAGGGATAGATTTAGTGTTCAGGTTAGGGTGAGGGATAGATTTAGGGTTCAGGTTAGGGTGAGGGATAGATTTAGGGTTCAGGTTAGGGTGAGGGATAGATTTAGGGTTCAGGTTAGGGTGAGGGATAGATTTAGGGTTCAGGTTAGGGTGAGGGATAGAATTAGGGTTCAGGTTAGGGTGAGGGATAGATTTAGGAAATGTTTTCATTATTTTTAAACGTTTTATTCTTAATTTTTTCGGGTCGTGTCAACCAAGATGGCGGCCATGTTAAAAAAAAACGCGGTACCAGTAGCGTTCAATTACCCCCCTTTTCGTGCCCCTCAACTACAAAATAAGATATAATAATTTTCTAAAATTTGTTTTTAAAAATGGCCTTACACAATTACAAGAAATAAACAACAATTATATACAGTTTTAAACGTCCCCAACATTAACAGAATTTGATATATTGGTATCTTCATTAAAAAAGAAATTAACGAAATTTTTGCCTCGCTTGTCTCCTAGGTTAATCGAAAAATGGTTTTAAAAAACATAATTCTTATATCTAAACAAGAATCTCTTAACCACTTTTAACGCATTTGGCAGCCTTGATAAGCATGGTTTTTTTTATAGAAAAATTATTAAACATAAAATTTACACTCACTTTTCCATGAACTTCATTTTTCGAAAATTGTAACAAAAATCTGCTTTCATATAATGAAAGGAAACCCATCTTCGTTCACGCCCCTGAATTGTAAAGGAAAAATAATATGGCTCCGTTTTTAAAGATTAAATTTTCACGTCCGTAAAATTATTGATTTTTTAGATATTTTTATCCATAAAAAAATGCCCGCCACTTTTTAGGAAAAATAGAAAATATCTCGACGTCTTTAGTTACAAAGAAAACTGCATCTTCTATTTTCCCCTTTCAAACTTTTCCGAGTATACTTTTATAAATGTACCTTCAACGCCTTGAACTGAATTTTCTTAAATTGGGTTAACACATATTTATTTATTTTGAGAGAAAATCCAACACCTCTTTTTCACAGCTGTATTATCATCGGATTTTTAAAATTGTGGTCATTCACGTAAAAAATGCACACATCGTCTTTCCTCAGCTTAAAGTATGTTGTTGTTGTTGTTGTTGTTGTTGTTTTCTTTAATATGTCTCAATACATTATTTCATCTGTTTTACAACCCTCCATATACCTATTCCCTGCGTATATGTATGGCATCTTTTCGTCTACGAGAGACGATAGATTATCTTGTCTGGTTGCAGCTCTTCGTGTAACATTTGAGATTTGAGATGCTACTATACGTATCAAATAAGGCAAGCAATACTGTAGCGTAGTTTGTGCTGTTGTGGTGTGGGGGGGGGGTCTAAAAGTCGCATTCCCCATCCGCCTAAACACAAATATTTTATTAAGTTTTTTAATAAACCATAATAAAAGCAATCCAGTCATGTTCATATGTTGTACGCTTTTTGCAAGGGTAGCCGAGGGGTCTAAACTGAGTCAATCACAAGCATGTGGTTGTAGGATGGGATTCAATCCCCACCAGAAGACCCAGTCAAGCAAAAACATCACCAGCATGTTGATTAGTCACTCAGATAAGAGCAGGAATACTAAGTAGCACTAACATTAGGTAGTGAATGAAAGAATAAAATTAGGGATAAATGAGAAATAATATAAAGTATGCTATAACATACATTATGCCTTATCACTCCTAGTTTGCCCATGCACTTTGTCATAATTCTTTTAAGAGATGCCTTTATTTTAAAAGCTCGTTATTAATGTGTTAATAGATGCTTCTATTTTTAACGCTTAATGTAATGGATGACATGAGTCCCCAAAAACGTGCCTGTTTTGAAAAGTTTATAATGAAAAATTAACATATTGATCCTCCGAGATTACAAGATGTTATCTAGAAATATCTGATTCTGTTTAAAAGTACATCAGATCACACAGGCTCGTTTGCAAACATATTACATTAGGTTGATTTATCAACAAACTACAAACAATGGAGAACTCTACCCAGTTAGTTATTTTTTTAAATTTAATATTCAGTTTCTTTTTTCATATTTTTTTTTTATGAGCTCTATTCACATCGGTAAAGAAATTGGTCATCGTGGGGAAAATGATTAACAGAAGTCTCCTACAATGATGAAAGTGTGAAAATATTTAAAGTGCGTTTCCTTACAATGGAAACTTTAGAAGACAAGCCAGCCGAGAATTCAATTTTGAAACAAGTCCCAGTCACTTAGATGACTTGTGTATAGCAAACCAATGAAAGCGCATGGTGTATAGCAAACCAATGAAAGCGCATGGTGTATAGCAAACCAATGAAAGCGCATGGTGTATAGCAAACCAATGAAAGCGCATGGTGTATAGCAAACCAATGAAAGCGCATGGTGTATAGCAAACCAATGAAAGCGCATGGTGTATAGCAAACCAATGAAAGCGCATGGTGTATAGCAAACCAATGAAAGCGCATGTTACATAGCAAACCAATGAAAGCGCATGGTGTATAGCAAACCAATGAAAGCGCATGGTGTATAATAAAACCAATGAAAGCGCATGGTGTATAGCAAACCAATGAAAGCGCATGTTAGTATCTCGAAAAACATATAATGTATTACTCGAATTAAAGGCAGTATGGTACTTTTTTATAGTGACTATAGTTATGAATTAAGAATGCGGGATTTCATATAGTAGAAAAACTTCAAGAAAGTCTACATGAGAGAGGAAATGCGTAAAACAAAGTATGGTCAAACCTTAAAAAAAAGGAACGCAGCAAAACAACGAACGTGTCGGCAGGAAGCCTTCGTCAGCCAACAAACACAGAAACAATGAGAATTAAAATTTTAAAAAATAGCCCTTAGCTGAGAAGTAGTATCCGAGAGGGCAGCAAAAGAATTGTCTACATGAGAGACCAAGGTAAAGTCAAAATGCGCGTCTTAAAAAAAAAATGAAAAAAAAGTGTAGGATATTTATAGCCTTGAGCTATTAAAATATAACTCGTCTATTTTCATGTCTCCAACTACCAAGCCTTTAAAACAGCGGTTGTCAACCTGTGGGTCGCGACCCCTTTGGTGGTCGAACGACCCTTTCACAGGAGTCACCTAAGACCATCGGAAAACACATATACCATACAGTTATGAAGTAGCAACGAAAATAATTTTGAGTTTGGGGGTCGCCACAACATGAAAAAAATATATTAAAGGGTCACGGCATTAAAAAGGTTTAGAACCACTGCTTTAAAACTTTTAGCCCTTTATAATGTGTCTTCAATTTTAAGGTGTCGTCTAAAATAATGTGTCCATTTTCGTATACTAACGCAGTTATCTATGAAAAATGTCGTCCATTATTTTCAATTATATGTCTTCCAGTATTATTTATCTTCTATTATAATGTTTCGTAATATTATTATAAACCGTCTATTATAATGTGCCGTTTATTGTTAAGTGTCATCTTTTATCTGGTGCCATCTATTTCAATGTGACACCTAGTATGGTAATGTGTCAGGTCTTATGTTTCGTTATGGCAACCGTAAGACTTAAGACTCATCCAAGTCTGGGGTCAGACCTCACATTTCTAGAGTATCCATTTGTTATGGATGAAACAGCGTCTCCGTATGTACACTCATAAGCTCATTACAGTAACAGTTAACATCGAAGCCCGTATGTACACCCATAAGCTCATTACAGTAACAGTTAACAGGCTACCCCCGCCGTGTTTAATCCACCAATATATCCATTAATGTCAGTCATACTCTGGATACATTAAGCGCTTGGGAGTCAAGGGTCAGACTGACCCACTTTCTTATAGCTCTCAAACCATTCATTAAATCACCCCCCCCCCCAACTGTCATTTTCATTTCATTCAAGTAATACCACAGTTTTGCTACCAATTCATTATTTTTTTTTTGCTCCGATGATGCCAGGGCAAGGTTCCCTTGGCGGGGAAAGGATGACCCAATTTGACCATGGATTTACCACGACGCTAATAGTCCGGCTTATATCAAGGGACGTGGCTAATGACACCACTGGGGCCGCTTAACGGTGGTGTAGTTACTGGTAGATCCACCCCCTCAAAACAAGATTAGGACGCCCAAATGAGGAGCGCTCAATCACATGATTTAAACACTTTTATTAATCAAAAATTAGATCAATTTTCATCAGCTCATTGTGCTGAAAATCAGGCGGAAAACTGTTTGGTGGGTGAAAAAAAAAAGGGGGAGGGGAGTTATTCTCGTGTAGACGTACAGAGGGGGCGCTAAGGGGGAAGATCCCAGGGCCCCAGACGAGTGGGGACGCCATAAATGGCTATGGTGGTATTTTATTGACCAAAAATGTGTTTCAGAGTTGTGGGGGTGGGGCGTAAAAATTAACATAGTCGGCGGGCACAAAACAATAGCTGCGCATCTGATGGCAAATATTTGTGTTTTTTTTCGTTTCATTTTATTGGTAAAATGATGCACACTTTATATTCAATAGAATTAGGTGCATATTGGTAACATAATGTCATTATGTCTGGAACCGAAATGTGTAGAAATGGCTGCTAGCGTCATTAACCAAATTATGTTATGCATGTGCAGTCATTGGCATCAATTTAAATACCTCCTTCGTGTGAATTTCAAAGCGGTAATGAATATATATGGCGTAAAATTATGTTTAACAAAAAATTATCAAGCCGTTTGATTGGATATAACTTATCTTGATCTCTATCAATTCTTTTGCAAACTATGTCATAACATTAACATCTTCCACTTCAATTTGTCTCCCTCTAAACTCTCTCACTATGTCATAACATTAACATCTTCCACTTCACTTGATCTCCCTCTAAACTCTCTCAATATGTCATAACATTAACATCTTCCACTTCACTTGATCTCCTTCTAAACTCCCTCACTGTGTCATAACAATAACATTTTCCACTTCACTTGATCTCCTTCTAAACTCCCTCACTGTGTCATAACAAATAACATCTTCCACTTCCCTTTGTCTCCCTCTAAACTCTCTCAGGCTTTCTGTCTCTCTCACCCACTCTTTTTCTGGTTATCTATCACACTCTCTCTCTTTCTCTCTCTCTTTCTCTCTCTCTCTCTCTCTCTCTCTCTCTCTTTCTTTCCTTTTTGTCAGTGGCGCAGCTATTTTAAGTGCCGCCCGGAGCATAACACTCTACTTTCAACCCCACGAATATTCCCCTACCCCACTTTACTTTCAACCCCACGAATAATCTCTACAGTTGGCCAAAAATGATGTCCCTCAATATATAGAAAAATATCCTCCCCACTCCTCCTCCTTCTATCTCTCCCTTTCTCCTTTACTGAAGTCTTTCTGTCTCTCTCTTTCTATATCTCTCTCACGCATTCTCTCTTAACGTGTGGGTCTCTCTCTCTCTCTCTCTCTCTCTCACTCTCTTCGTCTTCTCACCATTCCCCGCCCATTTTTTCTGTCTTATCCACTCTTTTTCTTTTTACCATTTTCTTTTTCTTTCTAGTTCACTATCTGTTTTCTCTCTCTCACTCTTAATCTCTCACTCTCTCTCTTTTTAACTCTCTCTCTCTCTTTTTAACTCTCTCTCTCTCTTTGACTCTCTCTCTCTCTCTCTCTCTCTCTCTCTCTCTCTCTCTCTCTCTCTCTCTCTCTCTGTCTCTCTCTCTCTCGATCAATCTATTTCTCAACTTGTCCTATTTGTTTCGTCTCAAAAATCCCCCGTGTAAAATGAAATCAATTTTTCTTGCCAAATTGTTCGTTTAAAAATTTCCATGATATTTGGTTTATTTTTGCGAAAGCACAGGAGTTTGATAAATAGCTGTTAATTGCAAGTTTTAATTTACTTTAAACATTTAATCGCATTTCAAAAAAAATATATATTCTGCGGTATCTTTTAAGCCATTTTGAGTTCTGCTTTGCTCTGGTCTGGTGGCTGTCCACGTCACGTGACGCGTTGGGTGCGCGTGATCACACTCACAGCCAAACATTTTCTCTGACCTGATTTCATTTCCGACCAAATCCTGACCTGTTTGACTTACTATGTTTCTTGTTTGTGTGTTCATTTGTCTTTTTCATGGCTCAATTTGAGAAGCCATCTTATCATCTGATTGGCTCAATTGGTGAAGCCATCTTATCATCTGCTTGACTTGGACTCGTGAAAGGGACCAGACGTGTGTTACCCCCCCCCTTCCCTTTTTCCCCCGGTCACCAATCTAGATAGAACAGTTCCCTAATCCCTCTGACATCCTACAGGAAGAAATTGAACCTTAAAGCCCACGGGGGAAAAAAAGTTAGTGTTGGGCAGGGGAAAGGGGGAGTATTCCTTAACAGACAAGCAATTCACTGTCTTTCATTCTTAAATATGGGTGAGAGGATTGGGGCTAAATGGAAGTGGGATTTGGGGGGAGGGGGATATTAAATACAATTACAAAGGGAGTGGTGTTAGTGAGTTTAATTAATAATAGAAATCACCTAAGTTTGCTAGCACTTGGGCTCTGAACAGAGATAGAAGACATGCATTACTCGGTGGTCGGGCACGTCGTCAGGGAACCGGTTCCGAGTTAGGATTTAATTTTTTCAGCTTTTTTTACATCTTAATTAAAGATTTATTTATTTTTATTTTTGTCTGCCAAACAGTCTTTGTAAAGTAATAAACTTATAGTAAATATTTTAAGGAATTTGATTAACGTTTTATGTGTTCTAGTGTAGGGGTCGGCAAACTACAGCCCGCGGCGTGGTTTTATCCGGCAAAGACGCCAGCTTATAAAGTTATATTAATAATGGAATTTTTTTTTTTTCATTTTCAAATTAAGTAATTCAAAAGAACGTCAATGTATCCTTTATTTAGCGATAACGGTATCATGACATACGTAGAAAAGCAGTATCAATTACATTATTCACCCGGTAGAATCAACAAGATTCTGCGCCTTGATGTAATTCTCCAATGTAACATTTGTATATGTTGATAAAAGAATTATGGAATTATCGTCCCAGACATTTGTATATGTTTGTAAAAAAAATGATGGAATTATCGTCCCAGACATTTGTATATGTTGGTAAAAGAATGATGGAATTATCGTCCCAGACATTTGTATATGTTGGTAAAAGAATGATGGAATTATCGTCCCAGACATTTGTATATGTTGGTAAAAGATCGATGGAATTATCGTCCCAGACATTTGTATATGTTGGTAAAAGAATTATGGAATTATCGTCCCAGACATTTGTATATGTTGGTAAAAGAATGATGGAATTATCGTCCCAGACATTTGTATATGTTGGTAAAAGAACGATGGAATTATCATCCCAGACATTTGTATATGTTGGTAAAACAACGATAGAATTATCGTCCCAGACATTTGTATATGTTGGTAAAAGAATTATGGAATTATCGTCCCAGACATTTGTATATGTTGGTAAAAGAATGATGGAATTATCGTCCCAGACATTTGTATATGTTGGTAAAAGAACGATGGAATTATCGTCCCAGACATTTGTATATGTTGGTAAAAGAATGATGGAATTATCGTCCCAGACATGTGTATATGTTGGTAAAAGAATGATGGAATTATCGTCCCAGACATTTGTATATGTTGGTAAAAGAATGATGGAATTATCGTCCCAGACATTTGTATATGTTGGTAAAAGAACGATGGAATTATCGTCCCAGACATTTGTATATGTTGGTAAAAGAATTATGGAATTATCGTCCCAGACATTTGTATATGTTGGTAAAAGAATGATGGAATTATCGTCCCAGACATTTGTATATGTTGGTAAAAGAATGATGGAATTATCGTCCCAGACATTTGTATATGTTGGTAAAAGAATGATGGAATTATCGTCCCAGACATTTGTATATGTTGGTAAAAGAATTATGGAATTATCGTCCGAGACATTTGTATATGTTGGTAAAAGAATGATGGAATTATCGTCCCAGACATTTGTATATGTTGGTAAAAGAATGATGGAATTATCGTCCCAGACATTTGTATATGTTGGTAAAAGAATGATGGAATTATCGTCCCAGACATTTGTATATGTTGGTAAAAGAATGATGGAATTATCGTCGTAGAAATTTGTATATGTTGGTAAAAGAATGATGGAATTATCGTCCCAGACATTTGTATATGTTGGTAAAAGAACGATGGAATTATCGTCCCAGACATTTGTATATGTTGGTAAAAGAACTATGGAATTATCGTCCCAGACATTTGTATATGTTGGTAAAAGAACTATGGAATTATCGTCCCAGACATTTGTATATGTTGGTAAAAGAATGATGGAATTATCGTCCCAGACATTTGTATATGTTGGTAAAAGAACTATGGAATTATCGTCCCAGACATTTGTATATGTTGGTAAAAGAATGATGGAATTATCGTCCCAGACATTTGTATATGTTGGTAAAAGAATGATGGAATTATCGTCCCAGACATTTGTATATGTTGGTAAAAGAACTATGGAATTATCGTCCCAGCAAATGGTTTTTTTTAATCCTTTAAATTAACTTCGCTTTTGTTCGTGGCTGGCTGGCAAAATTTTCAGACGACTAGCTTACCCCCTTCCCGTCAACCAATCGAGCTGAAACTTGGCACATAGACTCGTTGTCCATGACGATACACTTTTTGTCCTATTTTCACTAACCCCCCGAAAATAAGTTTTTCATGTTTTTCAAGGTAAACATGAAAGAAATAGTATGACACTGATTTCACGAAATAAATTCCTGATAAGTTCGTTATTTTAGTGTCTTTTGTTGTTGTTTTTTTTTTTAATTATCGCGATTGAATTTGGTGCGTAATATTTCCTTTTGTGTTCAGAAATAGTTTGTGAAATAAATCTGTGGTGTAAAATAAAATAATAGGATGGTTTATACGAATAAACGCCTGTTTATTTTTTAAATGTAAAATTAGACGTTAAATCTTATCTGGTAAGATTTACAATGTGAGGATGAAGGAAAAATTTAGTTTGACATATGGAAAGCCGTAAGTTGATGCCATTCCTAGAATTTCTGTACTAGAATTTTTTGATTTGGTTCATAGAAATAAGCTGCTTTGCAGTAAGTGAAAAAGATACAAAATAAAAATATTAATTTGCACAGACAATAATATACTATCTCGTATGGCAAAAATCTCGCTCTCTCTGTCTTGCTCTGTTTATCTATGTCTAGCTCTCTCTATCTAAGTCTCGATGTGAAGAAAATACGCATGCTATATATAAGAACCATCTTAGAATGTTCTTGTACTGAAATTCTATAAATTGCATCAATTAAATGCATTTTTTTAAAAATTAATAGAACACAATCGAATGTAAACAACCTTTTCCCAGCCAAGAAAGGGGATGACAAGGAAGGAGTGACACGGCACATTTACCCGGTGACGTCAATAGCAAGGCCATACTAATGAGACAAGTGGTGTCGGGTAAAAATGGCTCTACCTTAAAATGAAAACTAGGCTAAGACATAAGGCATATTACAACACTTTGACTGTAAAAAAAATAGACTTTAACTACTGCTTTCAATCTTATAAGCTGTGGGTAATTAATCGTAAAAACTGATTACCGGTTTCATACGTGATTCCTTTAACTGATAAACTATTTTTTATGATACTGACCTCTCTAGTCGCATTATATATTATGATTAGTACCCACTACACCCATTCTAACATCTGGAAAAAAAACATTTGTCATGGCGTTAAGACGTCCTCTTATTAATTATTAAGGCACCAACTTGTAAATTATATTTCCTACAGTTTGTCCAGAAAATCTGATTATGACTCCTCTTTCTTTCCAAACAATTGTACCAAACCTAAAATCCCAAGTGAAAGAAGACGCGGACTTTAAAGATGGGAAATATGTTTAATCTCATGATATCAAAAGTATACAAACAAATAACCTCTACACCATTTGAGCACTCAGCATCCAGTAGCGCTAGCTAAATACATTTCAATCAAAAGAAGAAAATGAATCAAATATTTTGTTTTCAATATAAAAATACATTTTAATCTTTCATCACTGTCCTGCAACCAGATATCTTAAGGAATAGTGCTTGGGATTCGATTTGCATGTGAACAATTATCGACACATCATTGATGTAATAAATTATTGAAGAAATCAATCGATTAGCTATTCAGCATGCTTCTCCACTGCTGAAACAATATTTAGCCTAATGGGTGTCTGACATCTCAGCGCTCACTTTCGTCTAAGAAAACATTATTTTATTTTAACATTATTTCTGTTTTCAAAAATCGGTCAACCGAAATTCGTTGCGATTTTTAAAAAAAAAATTACCACAATTTTTATTTCTAACGAACCTAACAAATAAATCTAGTTTTCTTTCCTTGCTGGCCACAATGGCGTTAAGATATGTTTTGTGGTTAGTTGCGTAATACACATTAAATAAAAGAATTAATGCTTCATCAATATCTCAAGAGATAAAAACAAGCCCACATTTGAAAGCGATCTGTCTAAGATCTTTGTAAAGCACTGTTTAATAAGTGCTGTATGATTCAGCTTGACAGACCCACTGTACAGGTGGCGATGGAAAGCTCTAGAGGAGCGTACACGAGTGCATTGCAGCTGGTGGCAGTGTTTTATTCCTTATCAAATAAATGACGTGCTAATTGGAATGACCAGCTGCGGTTGCCCCCTTGAGATCGCGAATAGTGCGTTCTGCCGGTAGTTACTCTCTATTTACGGCGTCAAGGCTCAGAAAGGGTCACGTGACTTTTAAGAACTAAGGAATCGTAGGTGTGACAGCTCTGGATTCCAAGGCCACTCCCCCCCCCCCCCCCCCCACTATAACAGGAACCGGGTTGAGTCGCACAATACGTCACGATGCTCGTGCGATTTGTATAATAACGTGGCTTTGGTTAATGTTAGTGTGGAGCCAGTTAGAATTCTGGTTATATTGTTAGTCTTGTGACTCATGGCTTAATTAGGAGCTTTGGTTCGTTAATATTGACTTCTTTGTGTTACTCGCTGGTGAGTGAATTTCACTAATCCATAATTCATATATGATAATCACCAGAAAGCTCCAGATCTTATTGCTGAAACTACTCTCGACTCGGCACTCAGTCGTATCTGCACTATCACTCAGTCGTATCTGCACTATCACTCAGTCGTATCTGCACTATCACACAGTCGTATCTACACTATCACACAGTCGTATCTGCAATATCACTCAGTCGTATCTGCACTATCACTCAGTCGTATCTGCACTATCACTCAGTCGTATCTGCACTATCACTCAGTCGTATCTGCACTATCACACAGTCGTATCTGCACTATCACACAGTCGTATCTGCACTATCACACAGTCGTATCTGCACTATCACTCAGTCGTATATGCACTATCACACACAAAGATGCTTTAAAACCTCGTCAATACAAAAATGGAGATCGAACCTAACTCATACTATAACCTACCAACCTCAAAATTTGATTGTCTAAAAAATAATTCATAAAGAATCCTAACATACTTCTTGCTGACACCGACACTAACAGGGTACTCTCATCCCCCTCCACGTATTGTCTTCAGACAGGACAAAAATCTAGGTGACCTTCTAGTTCACAGTCGCTTTCAAGCTGACTCGTCTTACGTAGGGATTAAACCATGCTCAAGAAGCCGATGTAGGACTTGTCCTTATACACTCCAAACCTAAAACCTTGTCCTCCCTAAAGATACATTTACCATCAAAGAAGGTTTCACATGCATTAGTCGTAATGTGATATATGCGATTGTGTGCCTAAGATGTTCTGGTTCTGGTAGGGAACGTTGCTGCATCCATATACTAGCATATGTGCAACAGTTCGGGAAACGATGCTGCCATCCTAACGGCTTCTAGCAGATGCCATTCTAGTTATATTTGCATTGGCGAAACTGGGAGGAGATTGTTAGATAGGTTCACTGAACATATTCGGGATATTTAACAAGGTAAACTTTCCCCAGTCTCTTCACATTCGAACAGAGAGGAACATAAAGGCACATTAGATGTATCCATCAATTCATTGATTTGTTGTACCAACACACCAGAGAGAGTTAAAATGGAAAACTAATTTATTGAGCTTTTCGGCACCATATATCCATATGGTATTAATCCAGTACTCTCCTACTATTGTTTCTCAACTTTCCTTTATTTCTATTTTTTACTTTGCTTATAGATTTTGTGTATCCCTTAATATTTTGGTCCGTTAAGATTCTGGACCTTATTTTCCACAGTATCAATATTTATATTCTTTCACTTCCTGTGATACTACTTCCAACAATAACAAAGGAGATCACTTCAGTTTTGTACTGTGCTCTGTTTCTTTTCGTATTTTCATTTGTCCTGTTTGCTAAAGAAGGCTCTGGGCCGAAACGTTCACATCTTATAGTCCTGTCTTTTGATTCAAGCTTCAACATACCTTTTTATACTATTTCATTTCCATAGTTCATAGAAGACAATTATATAAATACTAGGGCATATCCGGATGCAGTTTTTTTTACATCGCTTTTTTTCACTCATATTGAGTAAGGGGGTGGGGGGTTGGTTGTGAAAATCAAGCAGCCACACCGGAAGCAATAAGTAAATAAGTGATTTCTATCAAGCAATGTTCTTGAATTTGATATTTCGTTATTCTAAACTCCGTTATTTCAAAACCCTGTTGTAAATTTCGTTCTTAACAACATTCTATGTCAATGTGACCGATAGACCTGGCGATAATTTGTTGTTGTTTTTTTTTCGTTGTTGCTCTTTTGGCTTTGCCCCTTATGTGATGTTCTTCTTTTTCCATTTCAGGTGAGTAACCTGTTCATCGTCAGCCTGGCAGTCGCCGATGTTATCGTCGGCATCATCGTCATGCCGATGAGCGCCTTCTACATCTTCACGGAGAGATGGATGCTGGGCGTGGCCGTCTGTCAGATCTGGATAGGCGTGGATTACACGGCGAGCACCGCCTCCATCCTCAACTTGTTCATTCTCAGCCTCGACAGGTACTGGTCAGTTCGCCAGCCTCTCAAATATTTGCATAAGCGGACTAAGCGCCGGGCCATGACCATGATTGGCATCGTGTGGGCCGTGTCCTCCCTCTGGATTATCCCGATATCAAGCTGGCACTATTTCGCCCACGGTGGCGTCCGAACTGTGGAGAACGAAAAATGCGACACGGAATACGCTAAGAACTCAGCTTTCAAACTAGTCACGGCCTTCTTCAACTTTTACCTGCCGCTGTCGGTCATGTACATCTTATATTTTAGAATCTTCATCGCCATCAGGAAACGTTCAGAGTTTGAGCTCGGTCAAAGGAACCCCGGCGGCACCGTGCTTTCGTACAAATCCAACGTTCCCAATTCTCTTGACGAGAGTGACTGCAACGATGACCTCTCGTGTAGTCTAGATCACCGTCTTCCGGGCGGGGTCGAGATAAGACCGCGAGAAAACGGTACCCGGCCTCACCTGCCGTCCGGAGCGAGGAACCTTCGTGTTCTGACTATGAAAAGGCACACGGCCCCTTGCTCGTTCAGGGAATCGAATTCCGCCCCGTACAAGGTGGAGTACATCTACGATGAAAACGTCATAGATCCTCAAACCGAGAAAATAGAACGCTACTACTACGAAGACCATTACCCTATACCATGCCTCTCCCGCCCAACGTGGGTGGTCGGCAGTGAAAAGTATACCTCATCGTCTCATCGTCAAGGGCGGCATCGTAGTCCTCGAGATTACGCAACGCCCCTGAAGCTGCAGTCCTCGTCTTCGGTAGCCGGCTGCGGCACGGCGGCCAAAGATCAAAACCAGCAGACGTTACCGAGTTATCTGGCTGTAGGGTACAAAAACAGCGCTGTTGTTAAGAGAAGCTTGTTCCGCCGTCAAAGAGCTGCCAACAATGCAGGCTTGAGCAGCATCCGGCTAGAGAGCTACAGGAAATATGAACCGGAAGAGCCATGCTTCCCGCCATCGATTTTCAACGAGCCGGCTAACGTATCGTCATCCTCTTCGTCTTCCGCGAGCACCTTCGGGGACGACCACCGCAACAACGACGGCAGCCGCGACAACTGTCGATCAGACAAATTAAACCACAGGGAGAACTACTCCGTCGCGGGCGGAGTGAGGAAGATCCGCCAGGTGGAGACTTTTCTCGACAAAACAGTTGGTCTGGGCCCCATGTCAGCGCCGAGCGTGGACGGGTCTTCGAGGAACGGGGACGACTTCGACAGTGTTCTCACCCTTCACGATGAGAAAAACCGGCGTCTGACCGGGGGAGTGACCGGCCTGAAGGAGCGGTTAAAAACAATGAGGCAGAGCTCATCTCTGAACAAAGAGATCAAAGCGGCCAGGCAGCTCGGGGTCATCATGGGGGCGTTCACACTCTGCTTCCTGCCCTATTTCATTCTATTTCTGGTGGTGGCGTTCTGCGACGACTGCGTCAATCCGGCACACTTGACCGCGGCTACGTGGGTGGGCTACCTCAACTCTACGCTGAACCCGTTCCTCTATCCGCTGTGTAACGCCAATTTCCGAAACAGATTCAAGAGCATGCTTGGCTGTTGCGGTAGAGGGCGCTCGGGGGGTCGCGGTGCGCACCAAGATTATTGTGAACGAAACACAGCTTTTAATTCCCGCTATGACTGATTCAAACTTTTTAACACATAAGATTTGTCTGTTTTTTTTTTTTTGTTTTTTTTTTATTTTAAAATAAATTTTTGATAATGAGTTTAATTTTCCATGTATACGGCACAATTTATGCATTATTATGCATCTTTATTAACAATAATAGTGAATGAGGGGATCATAAAGACACGTAATGAATTTGCGAACTTGATAAGGAAAGAAATAAGCAGAAACTAATTCTTAGAAGTAAGAAAGGAAGATTTATAGAAAGAAAGAAAGATTTATAGAAAGAAAGATTTATAGAAAGAAAGAAAGATTTATAGAAAGAAAGATTTATAGAAAGAAAGAAAGAGTAATACAAAGAAAGAAAGATTTATAGAAAGAAATAAGATTTATAGAAGAAAGAAAGATTTGTAGAAAGAAAGAAAGATTTATAGAAAGAAAGAAAGAGTTATACAAAGAAAGAAAGATTTATAGAAAGAAAGAAAGATTTATAGAAAAAAAGAAAGATTTATAGAAAGAAAGAAAGATTTATAGAAAGAAAGATTTATAGAAAGAAAGAAAGAGTAATACAAAGAAAGAAAGATTTATAGAAAGAAATAAGATTTATAGAAGAAAGAAAGATTTGTAGAAAGAAAGAAAGATTTATAGAAAGAAAGAAAGAGTTATACAAAGAAAGAAAGATTTATAGAAAGAAAGAAAGATTTATAAAAAGAAAGAAAGAGTTATAGAAAGAAAGAAAGATTTATAGAAAGAAAGAAAGATTTATAGAAAGAAAGAAAGATTTATAGAAAGAAAGAAAGATTTGTAGAAAGAAAGAAAGATTTATAGAAAGAAAGAAAGAGTTATACAAAGAAAGAAAGATGTATAGAAAGAAAGAAAGATTTTTAGAAAGAAAGAAAGATTTATAGAAAGAAAGAAAGAGTTATACAAAGAAAGAAAGAGTTATAGAAAGAACGATTTATAGAAAGAAAGAAAGATTTATAGAAAGAAAGAAAGATATATAGAAGAAAGAAAGATTTGTAGAAAGAAATACAGATTTATAGAAAGAAAGAAAGAGTTATACAAAGAAAGAAAGATTTATAGAAAGAAAGAAAGATTTATAGAAAGAAAGAAAGAGTTATAGAAAGAAAGATTTGTAGAAAGAAAGAAAGAGTTATAGAAAGAACGAAAGATTTATAGAAAGAAAGAAAGATTTATAGAAAGAAAGAAAGATTTATAGAAAGAAAGAAAGATTTGTAGAAAGAAAGAAAGATTTATAGAAAGAAAGATTTGTAGAAAGAAAGAAAGATTTATAGAAAGAAAGAGTTATACAAAGAAAGAAAGAGTTATAGAAAGAACGATTTATATAAAGAAAGAAAGATTTATAGAAATAACGATTTATAGAAAGAAAGATTTATAGAAAGAAAGAAAGAGTTATAGAAAGAACGATTTATAGAAAGAAAGAAAGATTTATAGAAAGAAAGAAAGATTTATAGAAGAAAGAAAGATTTGTAGAAAGAAATAAAGATTTATAGAAAGAAAGAAAGAGTTATACAAAGAAAGAAAGATTTATAGAAAGAAAGAAAGATTTATAGAAAGAAAGAAATAGTTATAGAAAGAAAGAAAGATTTATAGAAAGAAAGAAAGATTTATAGAAAGAAAGAAAGATTTGTAGAAAGAAATAAAGATGTATAGAAAGAAAGAAAGAGTAATAGAAAGAAAGAAAGAGTTAAAGAAAGAAAGAAAGAAAGAGTTATAGAAAGAAAAACTTATTGTATTGCAGGGATGACTTCACTTAGTTTTCTTATTAAATTAATAAATGTGAGGGGAGAAGAAAAAAAACCTGTTCTCTTGTATTAAGTGTTTAAATGTGTGTAAGACTTCAACACGTTATTGTGTTTACGATCTTTATCAGAGCGTCGTGTAAAAACCACTGTGCCAAAGAACAGTATAACATAAGGATCGCTAGGAATAATTTATTGCACTACGGAGGCAGTGGTCTGTAAATGTTTGGCAACCTCTAACGTAACCTCTTTATAAAAAATAAGTGCGTTTTCTTTTTTTTTTTTTTTTTTTATGAGGTGGGAGGGAATTCAGTTGATAGAGAACTTATTTTAAATAATTAAGAAATACAATGGTATAGAGTCAAAGCTGTCAGCTTGCACTTACCAGCTGGACATTTTTATACAGCGGCCGGGTAGCTTTTCGTGGCAAATAGCCATTTATCACATTTTGATCTAGTAACTAGTAGTATCCAAGAGGCAAATATTACATTTTGATCTAGTAACTAGTAGAATCCAAGAGGCAAATATTACATTTTGATCTAGTAACTAGTAGTATCCAAGAGGCAAATATTACATTTTGATCTAGTAACTAGTAGTATCCAACAGCTGGATGAGAAAGGTTGAAAACCCCCTCGTGCCACTCGCGAGCGGCTGGTTCCTGACCCCTGGTCGAATCTCTAAATGGCCTATTGTGGTAACAAGATTAATGAGTGGCCGATTAATGAATTAATATCACATATTAATTTCACGTAAAACAACTCCAAATTTATTTTGATTGACTTTTTTTTTAAATTGCATTTTCTCTAGGTCCAAACAAGTTAATAACATGTTACAATTTTCATCTTATATTTTTTCCATCAAAGTGTTACCGCTTAGGAGCAACTACTTCATAATGATGTTTCGTGGTCATGAATGGCATGTGAGATATTGTTGAAATAGAATAAAATATATGTTTTTGAATACAATCAGATGTGTTATGCACATTTTCCTAATTGGTTATAAATCGAATTTTTTTTTTTTTGTGGTTCGTTTTTGGTGGTGTCATGATTATCATCTTTATTTATCGACATCGACTCAATAAATGTCAGTTCAACACCAAGGGAGGGAACAGTTGTATGCTTCATTTCAACAGATAATAATAGCAATACTTCCCTCCCTTGGGCGTGATGATATTTTTAAAAGCCTTTCATATCTTTTATTGGGTTTTTTAAACATCACAACATCAGCAAAATGTTAAATGATGAATTACCGCAATTAAATTTTAATTTTGTGGGACAAAAGTTTAAAGCTAAAGAAATCTAATCTTTAAAAAAACAACATCGAGTATATCCCGATTCGAAGGAAGAGTTTGAAGGACATGTCAGATATGCACGAGAGTGTGCTGTTTGTGTAACTGTCTAAACCAATGAACATTTCCTTGTGTTGGCGGGTCCAACCACAGCCTCTCATGAACTTACAAGAAGCTTCAAGATAGAGACGGAGAATTGTCGCTGGACGTTCTAGATAGACGAATGGTTTGTTTCTAGAAACGTCTCCCCCCCCCCCCGGCCTCCCCCACTTTAGTGTATAAAGAAGATGGTCAACTGTGACTGTTAGAGATACAAGAGCTACAAGAGACTTTCAAGATCTCCAGTGTATAAAAAAGATGGTCAGCTGTGACTGGTAAAGATACAAGAGCTACAAGAGACTTTCAAGATCTCCAGTGTATAAAAAAGATGGTCAACTGTGACTGGTAGAGATACAAGAGCTACAAGAGACTTTCAAGATCTCCAGTGTATAAAAAAGATGGTCAACTGTGACTGGTAGAGATACAAGAGCTACAAGAGACTTTCAAGATCTCCAGTGTATAAAAAAGATGGTCAACTGTGACTGGTAAAGATACAAGAGCTACAAGAGACTTTCAAGATCTCCAGTGTGGGTGTGTGTAGATTCATATTTTCAACGTACAATTATTATACGTATTTACGTGCTGTCAGTTAACAGAGTTATATATATATGAGTTTGTACTTTATATCATTATCATTAGTATAAATAAATTGATTATTGTTATTATCACCAGCTTTGGTATCGTTTTACTTTGTATACTGGTTTCATTTTTTTTTACGTATTGTTAATCTAATGAGACACATCTTAGGAAGGATTACCTTTGTTACACCTTGTTACGGTTCGTAACTAAACTATCTTAGAACCACTTACCTTTATACCCATATATTAAACACTAACTTCCCCATCCGATTTCAGAAACAAAACAAATTTACCCATAAAAACTTTGTACACTTATGACATTATGAAGCATCATAAATAAAAATGGAGATGGGGGGTGGGGGCAGATGAGGACATAAAGTAAAGGCTCCAAAAGGTCAGATGACCATTCAATGCCCTGGAAAAAATTTGGAGCTCAAGTGAATTACTGACAAAAAATGTTTAAAATATTCAACTCAAATGTCATAGCACTTCTGCTGTATGGCTTTTGAAACTTGGAGAACAACAAAAAACATTCATTAAAAATAGCAGATATTTATAAACAGCTGCTTGCAAAGTATGCTCAAAATGAGATTGTTCTTACAAAATTTGTAACACCTTCCTTTGGGAGAGAACATCAAATGTCACAGTGGAAACGAAGATAGAAAAGAGAAAATGGAGATGGATAGAGCAGACATTCAGGAAACCTAACACTTACAAGAAGGGCCGTGAACCGGAATCCTCAAGGTACCAGGAAAAGAAGAAGTCCAAGAGCCCCATGGAAGAGGGGAGTAGGGGCAGGGGAGAAGAGAATGAACAAAAGTTGAACTAGCAAAGACAGCCCAGGACATGGACAGAGAGAAAAGTATTGTGTATTCGGTAGTGAGAAAGACAAAGAAGAAGAAGAGATTTTTACTTAACATATTTCAGCTGGTCGACATTGAAACGTGAGACACATTAATAAATAAATGTGGTCGAAATATGCTCGGCAAAAACAGTAATATTTCTTTTTAAAGCAAAGGTTTTTCAAAATTGTCAAATGCTGTATGGGGTTCAAATTTTGAAGAAAAAAAACAGAAAGTCTCTTGTGGCGCCCACCTGTACACACAAAAAAAAGTCTAACGCTGCCCGTCTACCACTGTGTTCATCACAGTCGATGGCACCATATAAGACATTGTACATCTACCACTGTGTTCATCAAAACCATACAAGATATTGTACATATGATGAAATCAACTCTGGTGATCAAAGATGTAGCTGTCAAATCTAAATAGCAGTCATATATAAAAATGTACCGAATGCTCGAACAGTGGGATATTTGGAAATCTTTCTATTTTACATATGAGCTACGTTTGAAAGCCTTATTTAAGGGGTAACATGGTTTTATTTGCTTTAGTACATTGAAAGGGACATAACTGCACATTCTGAAATCGCAACTTCTTTCCTCGGCTCGGTAGCCTCTTAAGCGATATTTATTTTTATTTTTTTTTAAACGTCTCCCAGACTTTTAAATCCATCGAATTTTTTTAGTTATAGTCACATTATTTTTAGAAAATACCAAATTAATATTTTCCATATTATTTCCCGGAAGATGATGTCAAATTACTTCCCCATTGCAGACGACGAATCATTTTCTGCCCTCTTGGATACTGCTTCTCAGCTAAATGCTATTTTTTTTAAAAATATTTTTAAAATTGTATTCGTTTTTTCTGTTTGTTCGTTGATGAAGGCTTCCTGCCGACACGTTCGTTGTTCGGTTGCGTTCCTTTTTCAGGTTAAACCTTACTTTGTTTTACTAATTTCCTGCAGACGATAAACCGTTATTAGAGAAATTTTCTGTTTCTCAAGATGTTTTGAAAACGTTTATGTTTCATGGTTGAACATTATTCAAAACAAAATTTAAACCAACTTCCCCTATGTCCTCATGTGTTGTTGCTCTATGTCCTCATGTGTTGTTCCCTATGTCCTCATGTGTTGTTTCCTATGTCCTCATGTGTTGTTCCCTATGTCCTCATGTGTTGTTCCCTATGTCCTCATGTGTTGTTCCCTACATCCTCATGTGTTGAAATGTCCCGAATCTTCTTGACCAGATGTCGTCCAATCGAGGTAATGTGCCTCAAATGGAGTTTAAATCAAAATATTGTGGGTAATAAATGATCTATTTCACATTAATAAAATTTCATAAAAAGCGCGGGTTTTTTGTGTTTTTTTAATAAAGAAACAGTACTGGCAGCACGACATCTGGTCTGTACATTAAAGTACCTTCCATGATGTGGTCCAGTTGCTAGCACAATCACCCGCCTTGTCCTGTATTCATTATTCAGGCCTGGTCTCTTATTATTTTATTTCATGCCCAAAAGACAGACATCAAGAAAAGCAAGGGCTTTTCAAAAGGACACACGACGAGTCAGCTATAAAGTTGCCTCCCTTTAAAATATCCTCCCTTTGCGAACAAGACTTTGCCACTCTAATGAATATTTTTTAAAAGAAGACATATTATTGAAACCCTGTAAACAATAGGAAAAATTGCTATGATATTTAAAAAATCACTAATGTCAATGCTTTGGTCTTTTTTTTAAAAATTAAAATGACGTCATTTCGCCAAAACCGGAAATGAACAATATTTTACGAAATCTTTTAGTTCCATAGTTGTATTTATTTCTTTTAATAGTTTTTTTTGTTTCTTTTCTTTATGTGTTTATAGTTGGATTCTCCATATAAATAGATTACATAAATCATTTAGAAATTAAAAGTGTCTATTATATTATGGGGGTAACGCTGACATTACAAGTATATAAATATATATATATCGGGCGAATAGCTAATAGTGTTCCCAAACTCCTGTCCTGGACTCTATTAAAAAGGTGGCTATATTCTATTTTCAAGAATGTGCATCTTTCATTTTCTCCAACAACAGTCAACTGGTAACCACACTTATGAAAAGGGCGGTTGAGGAAATTACCAATCAAACTTATAAAAAGAAGCGTTTGGGGAAATTACCAATCAAACTTATAAAAAGAAGCGTTTGGAGAAATTACCAATTGCTCCAAGTTTGTTATGTAAATTTATTAGTTATTACATAGTACATATTACATATGTGATCTGTTACATTTATAAAGAAAAACTCGTTTTCGTTTTAAATTCAGCACTAAGTACAATAGCTGCCGTTTCATAAGGGCCCCAGAGTTTATTTCGTCAAGGCCAAAGCTTTCAATGACTGTGCAATAGTTTTTTTTAAATATTATTTTATTTCAAATAGCTATACTTCTAATAAGCTGCTTACTTCACTTTAATTAAAAGGGCAAATTTAAAATGGCTTAATTTTAGCACATGATGCAAACTATAGAGATAATTTTTTTTTAAATACTTTAAACGCCAAATCTTTACATATATTCCGCCATTTGTTTTCAAAATATATTTTCAAAAGCATTCAAACATGTCTGCATAGAAGACTACGTCATTGGTCGCTCTGCACATTTCACACACCAAGTGCCTCCCCCCCCCCCCCCTCTTGTGTTGTGTCACTAACCATAAACGTAGCAATTCTATCGACAGATCAAAGCCGAAAACAATTGAATATTCTACTCTCCGTTCAGAAATCTGACTCTTAGTCAATGTACCGTGAACGCCTTTTAACCGACTGAAAACGGCGCACGGCGTAGGTCCCTTCAATAACGTTGAACAGTGGAGTCACAAGGCGTTACAATCCTCATTTAGGTCGCATTTCTCTATCAGCTTATCACCTGACTTGCAATACCACGCAATTAAAATACATGTATTCTTCATTCTTGAAAGGTGCTGAACAAGTTTTGGATTCTGTCGGTCGAAGAACACAAGAAAAATCAATAGATACTCAATGGCTTAATTTCTAAGTACCCCCACCTTTATATATTCATATTATATAAATAGTATATATATTCATCTATTCAAACATGATCAGCCTTTAAATGTTCATATTGCAGGCAGTCCCAGAATTCACATTTTCATATTGCAAACAGGCAGCCTTTAAATATTCATATTGTCCACTAGTATTTGTTGCCGTTTTCAGCAACGACAAAACCACGCCTCTGTGCTATGACGTGCTAAATGATCCAAATATGGGATATAAGACTTAACTTTAGGAATTAATTATTTTCACGTGCAACTAAAGCACCTGACATAGTTGTTGACAAATAATAAGAGAAAGGAGTTTGAGGGAGTTACGAATTGTATTCCCCCATGAATGTCAGTGAAAACTAGATGTTGAATGAATCTATACCATTTCTGATATTTTGAGGATCTGGACCAATATTTCTAAAAACTTCGTAGCAAAACAAGGAATGGAATCCGTGGATTTAGGGATGACCTTGTCGAGAGAATCACGCAAATCTGGTTATTTATCTTCTGTATTTTCAATGACCGGGAGTCAGAGACTAGAATTAAGTAGTCAGAGATTAGACTTAGGGAGTCAGAGACTAGACTCAGGGAGTCAGAGACTAGACTCAGGGAGTCAGAGACTAGACTCAGGGAGTCAGAGACTAGACTCAGGGAGTCAGAGACTAGACTCAGAGAGTCAGAGACTTCACTCAGGGAGTCAGAGACGAGATTAAGGTAGCCAGAGACTTCACTCAGGGAGTCAGAGACTAGACTCAGGGAGTCAGAGACTAGACTCAGAGAGTCAGAGACTAGAATCAGGGAGTTGGAGACTAGATTAAGGTAGCCAGAGACTTCACTCAGGGAGTCAGAGACTAGACTCAGGGAGTCAGAGACTAGACTCAAGGAGTCAGAGACTAGACTCATGGAGTCATAGACTATAGTCAGGGATTCAGAGACTAGACTCAGTGAGTCAGAGACTAGATTAAGGTAGCCAGAGACTTGACACAGGGAGTCAGAGACTAGACTCAGGGAGTCAGAGACTAGACTCAGGAAGTCAGAGACTACAATCAGGGAGTCAGAGACTAGACTCAGTGAGTCAGAGACTAGAAGCAGGGAGTCAGAGACTAGACTCAGGGAGTCAGAGACTGGACTCAGGGAGTCAGAGACTACAATCAGGGAGTCAGAGACTAGACTCAGGGAGTCAGAGACTAGACGTTAGGATTTAGAGACTAGACCTGCAACTCTAGACTTTTAATTCACGCATTGCAATCTTTAAATGCGAAGCTGTCAAGAGATTTCTTTGACAGTAATGACGCAGGTGGCTCGTGGGTCCTGTTTTGGCCCTGACATTTCGCCCGCGGTGGGACACGCGTGTCCTGGTTGGGGTAATAGATGGATAAAGGATTGGGTCAATTCTTGTTTTCCTTGCTCCTCGCTTCCCTTTGGCTTCAGCGGTGAGTTTGCCGTCTGGATAATGTTGCTCTAACAGTGAGTCTGTCTGGCCATCTAGTGTGATCCAACAATGAGTCTGTCTGGCCAGCTAGTGTGATCAAACAGTGAGTCTGTCCGGCCAGCTTTTATAATCCAACAGTGAGTCTGCCCGGCCAGCTAGTGTGATCCAACATTCAGTCTTTCTGGCCAGCATTTATTATCCAACAGTGAGTCTGCCCGGTCAGCTAGTGTGATCCAACAGTGAGTCTGTCCGGCCAGCTAGTGTGATCCAACAGTAAGTCTGTCTGGCCAGCTTGTATGCTTCAACAGTGAGTCTGTCTGGCCAGCTAGTGAGATCCAACAGTGAGTCTGTCTGGTCAGCTTTTATAATCCACCAGTGAATCTGCCCGGCCAGCTAGTGTGATCCAACAGTGAGTCTGTCTGGCCAGCTTTTATAATCCAACAGTGAGTCTGTCTGGCCAGCTTTTATAATCCAACTGTGACTCTGTCTGGCCAGCTTTTATAATCCAACAGTGAGTCTGTCCGGCCAGCTAGTGTGATCCAACAGTGAGTCTGCCCGGCCAGCTAGTGTGATCCAACAGAGAGTCTGTCTGGCCAGCTAGTGTGATCCAACAGTGAGTCTGTCCGGCCAGCGTGTATGCTTCAGCAGTAAGTCTGTCTGGCCAGCTAGTAAGATCCAAAAGTGAGTCCATCTCGCGAGCTAGTATGATCCAACAGTGAGTCTGCCCGGCCAGCTTGTATGATCCAACAGTGAGTCTGTCTGGCCAGCTTGGATGATCCAAAGGAAGCAGCTCCCAAAAGTTCAGTCCGATGTCTGTGGATTTGATTGACACATTTAGACAATATGTAAAGCGTTGCTTTTTTCCTGTCCACAAGCTGAACGTATCCTTCAGCAAATTTCACGTACATTAGTTGTTTGGGCTGTCTTGGCTGTCTGGTATCTGGCATTCTTGCAACATGTCCTGCCCATCTCGCCTGCCCTTTTTGTAGGAACTTGTGGATTCTGATAAAGCCATTCATGTGTACGACTTCTGTATCATGGACTTTGTACTGCCACCGTATGCTAAGAAGTTTGCGTAAACAGCGTAGGTGGAGATGGTTTATTTACCTAGCATGTTTGATTGTATATACAATGTCTAGTAACTAGCATGACTGTTGTACATAAAATTTCCAGTAACTAGCATGTCTGTTGTACATAAAATTTCCAGTAACTAGCATGACTGTTGTACATACAATGTTTAGTAAATAGCATGTCTGCTGTACATACACTGTCCAGTAAATACCATGTCTGCAGTACACACACTGTCCGTTAACTAGCACGTCTGCTGTACACACACTGTCCGTTAACTAGCACGTCTGCTGTACACACACTGTCCGTTAACTAGCACGTCTGCTGTACACACACTGTCCGTTAACTAGCACGTCTGCTGTACACACACTGTCCGTTAACTAGCACGTCTGCAGTACACACACTGTCCGTTAACTAGCACGTCTGCTGTACACACACTGTCCGTTAACTAGCACGTCTGCTGTACACACACTGTCCGTTAACTAGCACGTCTGCAGTACACACACTGTCCGTTAACTAGCACGTCTGCAGTACACACACATTCCGTTAACTAGCACGTCTGCTGTACACACACTGTAGTGACACATACCTAGAACAGCCATCAAGTTAGTTCATACATTTAATAACGGAATGATCCAGGTGACCGCCAGTCAAATCCATGCAAAGCAAAATTTAAATCCCCTCTTTTAAATAGTTCAATTTATGAAATGCTTAATGTGTGTCGAAAAATAAAATATCTCTGAGGTTGATTTGTAGATTTCAGCATTCTTTCTCCCTTTACAGATATCAGCATTCTTTCTCCCTTTAAAGATATCAGCATTCTTTCTCCCTTTAAAGATATCAGCATTCTTTCTCCCTTTAAAGATATCAGCATTCTTTCTCCTTTTAAAGATATCAGCATTCTTTCTCCCTCTAAAGATATCAGCATTCTTTCTCCCTTTAAAGATATCAGCATTCTTTCTCCCTTTAAAGATATCAGCATTCTTTCTCCCTTTAAAGATATCAGCATTCTTTCTCCCTTTACAGATATCAGCATTCTTTCTCCCTTTAAAGATATCAGCATTCTTTCTCCCTTTAAAGATATCAGCATTCTTTCTCCCTTTACAGATATCAGCATTCTTTCTCCCTTTAAAGATATCAGCATTCTTTCTCCCTTTACAGATATCAGCATTCTTTCTCCCTTTAAAGATATCAGCATTCTTTCTCCCTTTACAGATATCAGCATTCTTTCTCCCTTTAAAGATATCAGCATTCTTTCTCCCTTTACAGATATCAGCATTCTTTCTCCCTTTAAAGATATCAGCATTCTTTCTCCCTTTACAGATATCAGCATTCTTTCTCCCTTTAAAGATATCAGCATTCTTTCTCCCTTTACAGATATCAGCATTCTTTCTCCCTTTAAAGATATCAGCATTCTTTCTCCCTTTACAGATATCAGCATTCTTTCTCCCTCTAACGATATCAGCATTCTTTCTCCCTTTACATATATCAGCATTCTTTCTCCCTTTAAAGATATCAGCATTCTTTCTCACTTTACAGATATCAGCATTCTTTCTCCCTTTACAGATATCAGCATTCTTTCTCCCTCTAACGATATCAGCATTCTTTCTCCCTTTACAGATATCAGCATTCTTTCTCCCTTTAAAGATATCAGCATTCTTTCTCCCTTTACAGATATCAGCATTCTTTCTCCCTTTAAAGATATCAGCATTCTTTCTCCCTTTACAGATATCAGCATTCTTTCTCCCTTTAAAGATATCAGCATTCTTTCTCCCTTTACAGATATCAGCATTCTTTCTCCCTTTAAAGATATCAGCATTCTTTCTCCCTTTACAGATATCAGCATTCTTTCTCCCTCTAACGATATCAGCATTCTTTCTCCCTTTACAGATATCAGCATTCTTTCTCCCTTTAAAGATATCAGCATTCTTTCTCCCTTTACAGATATCAGCATTCTTTCTCCCTTTAAAGATATCAGCATTCTTTCTCCCTTTAAAGATATCAGCATTCTTTCTCCCTTTAAAGATATCAGCATTCTTTCTCCCTTTACAGATATCAGCATTCTTTCTCCCTTTAAAGATATCAGCATTCTTTCTCCTTTTAAAGATATCAGCATTCTTTCTCCCTCTAAAGATAGCAGCATTCTTTCTCCCTTTAAAGATATCAGCATTCTTTCTCCTTTTACAGATATCAGCATTCTTTCTCCCTTTAAAGATATCAGCATTCTTTCTCCCTCTACAGATATCAGCATTCTTTCTCCCTCTTAAGATATCAGCATTCTTTCTCCCTTTACAGATATCAGCATTATTTCTCCCTTTACAGATATCAGCATTCTTTCTCCCTTTAAAGATATCAGCATTCTTTCTCCCTTTAAAGATATCAGCATTCTTTCTCCCTTTACAGATATCAGCATTCTTTCTCCCTTTAAAGATATCAGCATTCTTTCTCCCTCTACAGATATCAGCATTCTTTCTCCCTCTAAAGATATCAGCATTCTTTCTCCCTTTAAAGATATCAGCATTCTTTCTCCCTTTACAGATATCAGCATTCTTTCTCCCTTTAAAGATATCAGCATTCTTTCTCCCTTTACAGATATCAGCATTCTTTCTCCCTTTAAAGATATCAGCATTCTTTCTCCCTTTACAGATATTAGCATTCTTTCTCCCTTTAAAGATATCAGCATTCTTTCTCCCTTTACAGATATCAGCATTCTTTCTCCCTTTAAAGATATCAGCATTCTTTCTCCCTTTACAGATATCAGCATTCTTTCTCCCTTTAAAGATATCAGCATTCTTTCTCCCTTACAGATATCAGCATTCTTTCTCCCTTTAAAGATATCAGCATTCTTTCTCCCTTTAAAGATATCAGCATTCTTTCTCCCTTTACAGATATCAGCATTCTTTCTCCCTTTAAAGATATCAGCATTCTTTCTCCCTCTACAGATATCAGCATTCTTTCTCCCTCTAAAGATATCAGCATTCTTTCTCCCTTTAAAGATATCAGCATTCTTTCTCCCTTTACAGATATCAGCATTCTTTCTCCCTCTAAAGATATCAGCATTCTTTCTCCCTTTACAGATATCAGCATTCTTTCTCCCTTTAAAGATATCAGCATTCTTTCTCCCTTTAAAGATATCAGCATTCTTTCTCCTTTTAAAGATATCAGCATTCTTTCTCCCTTTACAGATATCAGCATTCTTTCTCCCTCTAACGATATCAGCATTCTTTCTCCCTTTACAGATATCAGCATTCTTTCTCCCTTTAAAGATATCAGCATTCTTTCTCCCTCTACAGATATCAGCATTCTTTCTCCCTTTACAGATATTAGCATTCTTTCTCCCTTTAAAGATATCAGCATTCTTTCTCCTTTTAAAGATATCAGCATTCTTTCTCCCTCTAAAGATATCAGCATTCTTTCTCCTTTAAAGATATCAGCATTCTTTCTCCCTTTACAGATATCAGCATTCTTTCTCCCTTTAAAGATATCAGCATTCTTTCTCCCTCTACAGATATCAGCATTCTTTCTCCCTCTAAAGATATCAGCATTCTTTCTCCCTTTACAGATATCAGCATTCTTTCTCCCTTTACAGATATCAGCATTCTTTCTCCCTTTAAAGATATCAGCATTCTTACTCCCTTTAAAGATATCAGCATTCTTTCTCCCTTTACAGATATCAGCATTCTTTCTCCCTTTAAAGATATCAGCATTCTTTCTCCCTCTACATATATCAGCATTCTTTCTCCCTCTAAAGATATCAGCATTCTTTCTCCCTTTACAGATATCAGCATTCTTTCTCCCTTTACAGATATCAGCATTCTTTCTCCCTTTAAAGATATCAGCATTCTTTCTCCCTTTAAAGATATCAGCATTCTTTCTCCCTTTACAGATATCAGCATTCTTTCTCCCTTTAAAGATATCAGCATTCTTTCTCCCTTTAAAATGGAATATAAATTGTTTTTAAAAACTCTCTCAGTGATGGACAACGAAAAGCCGGTGTAGAAAAATGCGCTGGATGGTGTAAAGATTTTTTTAAAATGATATTTTATAGCTTTTCAACAGTCCTCCCTCACAGTTGAGAGTTGAGACTATGGTGAATAGATGTAACGATAGATTGTGCGATAGGAAATTGTTTTCAACGAAGAAATCATGCAGGTGAAACAGTTGATGATCGACCAATAATTGCAAACAATAAAGTTTAACTAGGTTTATTTTCATAAAGATTTTTATAATTAAAAATACAAAAATGTAGAAGTATTTTATATAAATATGTATATGGTTGATGGATAGCAAATTATAAACTCAAAAAAAAAAATTTTTTAATTATTAAATGTAAATTAAAAAAACTTTCCATGATCATGCTAGGTTCGTATCCAAAGAAATGTATGGGCCATAGTTGATGGTGCAGACGCATTTATCTGTTGCGCCATTTCATGGAGGTGAAAGTTTTGATCATGTACGTTCTCTTAAAAATTAGGCATTTCAAAACTGAGGAAACAAAATTTTAATCACTGATAGAGCATCAATTGGTTTACTAATTAAACAAACCCTAAAAATAACCTTTGTTCGTACAAACCCTTTAAATGCATTTATTTTTGCAAATGTATGTAATTGTACGTGATTTATCATTTATGTGATTGAAGCAAAGGATTTTTGATGTGGTAATGGTTCTTGTATCAAACTTACTGCTTGTAACACTTATTAGACTAAGGATATATTTAAACCCAAATACGTCACAAATACAACGCACATAGCAAGAGCTACACAATTAATCTCCACACCAAAACACGAACCCATTGAACAAATCATTCATTTTACCAATGAAAAGAGGAAAAAACTGATTTATGAGGGCTGGGGCTGAACATTTGCCAGAATGTGTCATTGGCTACTGGTCTATGTGCCAAGTTTCAGCTCAATAGGATGACGGGAAGTGGGTGATTTAGCCTTCCGAAGATTTTGCAACAAACACGAACAAACGCGAAGTTTATAGAAGTGATTTAAAAAGACAATGCACATTACATCTGAAATCATACTATTATTTGTTTGGACGCCATTTTCCGAGAACAAAATGTCAAGTGAACAATGCACAAACATCGTTTTGTCAGACAAGTTAGTCACATGTAAGAATGATCTTTTTGTTGGACAAGTTAGTCACATGTAAGAATGATCTTTTTTTCGGACAAGTTAGTCACTAGTAAGAATGATATTTTTGTTGGACAAGTTAGTCATGTGTAAGAATGATCTTTTTGTCGGACAAGTTAGTCACGTGTAAGAATGATGTTTTTGTCTGACAAGTTAGTCACATGTAAGAATGATCTTACTCATATTTTATTTTGCAGAACTGAAAACTTAAGGACAGTGCCATAGATTGAGGAATGCCTCCTTCCTACTGGGCCGAAAATGGTTGTAGCACAATTATATGTAGAACTTACGAGTGTAGATTATGAACCCCTCCTTCTTTCTGGGCGGACACTGACCTCTTCTCAAACCTGACCTTTCCTTCCCTCATCGCTTCTCTGTACATGTTCAACAAAAAAAATTGTTACATTTTCAAAATCTACTTACCAGAAATGTAGTGTCAAAAATGTCTGTAGATGTAGATATACCAGGGAAAAAAAGTTTTAAAAAATATCTGTAGATGTATCAATGTACAGCACTAATGGGGACTGTTTTATTGAATGATTTTATACAGAAATCAACTACAACCTGATAATCCCTCAAGTTTGCAATATTCAAAGAAGTAGTCAGAATATTTTCTTTTATTGTTTCAATAAAAACTAGCAATTCTTCCCCGTCACAAACTGACCATCACTCAAGTTTTCAATAATCAAAGAACTCTTTGGTACAGGCCTGCACAACTTCAAAATGTAAGACGGGCCTTAATACTTTATGAAAAACTTGTGCGGGCCGAAAAATGATAGAGCGGGGGAAAAGCTATTTAAAAAATTGTCATAATAAAGAATATTTCGTTACTTCGCGGGCCGCCAAGTGGGTGATGGTGGGCCGCATACGACCCGCGGGCCGTATGTTGTGCAGGCCTGCTTAAGTATATTGCCTTTAATTAAAAATAACAATTCATCAATCCTCGTAATGGGGAAATGACATTTATCGAAATTTCAACTGACCTTAATTGTGTCAAATTTTTTACGCCAATGTCCTGGCAGCCCTGCTGGATACCTGACACATAAAGTGGTATGTTTTTGTGTATGGATCCCTTATACTTGACCACGCCGCTAACACCCTGGGCCACGTATACATCAGGACCTTCACTGTGAAAATAAAGTAAGAATCATTCATTTAGGAGAATTATATCACTGACAAATATGTCCCGTCATCTATTTATGACGTCGTGGTTCTACCGTCATGTATTCCAGATGTGTTTCGGACTACCTTATGGGCAGCGCCGGACTTAGACTTATTGAGGCCCACACAAGGCCGGACTGAGACTTATTGAGGCCCACACAAGGCCGGACTGAGACTTATTGAGGCCCTAAACTATAAAAAAAATCCATAGGCCCCCTAACCTTTTAAATTACATCATCTGATAGAAGAAAAATTAAAATGTTTAGTCGGCAGATTGTGAGGCCCTAAGCTGTAGCTTAGTTAGCTTATAGGTATATCCGGCACTGCTTATGAGGTATTCAGAAATATTGGTTGAAACATACACCCTTATCATCCACTGGGACAGACATCCCTTTCTTCTACTGGGACAGGCGACCCTTTCTTCCACTGGGACACTCCTTCTCTTTTGGGGGACCCCTTTTATCCACTTTTACAGTCGCCTATATCATCCATTGGCTCCTTTTGAGAGCTTGGATAATGAGCAGCTTTCATTAATTGGAACAGGCGCCCCTTTCATCCACTTTAACATGAGAAATGCCTTTATGTCTGGATGCAAGGAATATAATATGTATTATTATTATAATATATATATTATTACGATTGCTAAAATTTTGCGCTTATAACAAGAGCCTTTAAAGTAGCTTAAAATAATGACTTGTGTAGAATAAATAATTATAACTTAGTGTTGAAAATTTTCATTTTAATATACATTTTTTACAAAATTCCTTTTAACAAATGAAACTATGTGTCTTTAATTGTTTGTCCGCTCGTACCGAGGCAGCCGTCTCGTGGAGCCTCTGTTGTCGAGAGACTGCAAGGACTTAAATCAATATTGTATATAAAAAATGTCTATTTCACTTTTTAAAGATAATTTTACTTGGAAAATATCTTAATTTACATTTTTTTATCTCCAGCGCAGAGGACGTTGTATCTGGAGTGCGAAGCTTGATTTTGAAGGACATCTTTGCACCCCATGCCACGATATGTCTTCACCATCACGTTGTCTTTGATCTTACATTTACCTGGAGCTTCCTCATGACCCGCCAGCAAAGAGCCAACCATCACTGAATACACAAGATACTGACTTAGCATATGTGATAACCTAATTCTGAGCTAGCACATGTAATAAATGACTTCTGAGCTAGCACATGTGATAAATGACTTCTGAGCTAGCACATGTGATAAATGACTTCTGAGCTAGCACATGTGATAAATGACTTCTGAGCTAGCACATGTGATAAATGACTTCTGAGCTAGCACATGTGATAAATGACTTCTGAGCTAGCACATGTGATAAATGACTTCTGAGCTAGCACATGTGATAAATGACTTCTGAGCTAGCACATGTGATAAATGACTTCTGAGCTAGCACATGTGATAAATGACTTCTGAGCTAGCACATGTGATAAATGACTTCTGAGCTAGCACATGTGATAAATGACTTCTGAGCTAGCACATGTGATAAATGACTTCTGAGCTAGCACATGTGATAAATGACTTCTGAGCTAGCACATGTGATAAATTAATTCTGAGTTAACACATGTAATAAATGATTTCTAAGTTAACACATAAGACGAAGGAATATTGGAAATTAGTAGAACACAGTAAGGTTAAACATGATAAAAGGAACGCAACAAAACAACGAACGTGTCGGCAGGAAGCCTTCGTCAGCGAACAAATAGAAAAACGAATAAAATGAAAATGTATCAAAAAATATCATATAGCACTTAGCTCAGAAGTAGTATCCAAGAGGGCAGCAAAGGATTAGTGCTAGGAATATTGAGCTATTATATGTAATGAACGAATAATAAGTTACCACATGTACTGACTAAATGCTGTTTAAGAACAACGGCGAATCGTAGAAGATATAGGTATATATATTCTTTTCTTTAAATCCATGGATTATCGACCCACTTCCCGTCAATCTATCGAGGTGAAACTTTAACGAGTCTAAGTGCAAAGTTTCAGCTGGATCGGTAAACTGGAAGTGGGTCAATTAGCAGTCCGGAGATTTTGCCAGTAGGCCACGAACAAAATTGAATTTAACATAAAGGATTCAAAAATGTGGGAGGGGTATAAAGATAGAGATCTATGAACATATATTTTTTTAATTTATTGTCGTAGTACATTGAAATATACTCCAAACAACTTTAATAAAGGACAATAACAGACTGATGCTGCTGATCATGATGTCAAACTTCGGTTTTTTAAAGGAAGAAGAAATAGAAAAATTCGATCTACTATGAGTTCTACAAGACGTTTCCCCTTGATGACCCACCGGTAGAAGCACCGATGGCCAAGGCTTTGGTCATGTCCCCACAGTTTCTTACACCGCCATCAGCTATCACAGGTATGTCATATTCGCTGGCATATTTGGCCACGTTGTACACTGCTGAAGCTTGGGCTCGCCCTACAGCCATGACTATCAGATTGGTGAAAAAAACATATATCAAATAGTATTAACATTCATTTTTTTAATGGAACTTGAGGAAGTATTCAAGAGGACTTTATATTAAAATAACTTTTGAGTTATTTATTAGCATTTGTATTCGATTTCTTATTATTCATACAAACATGTTTTACGTACGTTCTTTTGTTGCAGTTTTTTTTTATTGTGATTTACGTGCAGTTAAAATTATTTTTTTTAACTTTCAAGAGAACAGTTTTAATTCATGTAAACCAAAAAAAAAAGTCCTAACCCGTTTTGTGCTACATTATACAAGAACATACTCTCTGGCACAGAAATCTATTAATAATATGTTAACCTTCCTGTGTAATGCAGATTGAGCCACTCCCCATCCCCACACGTATGCCATTGACTCCAGCGTCAATCAGGTTCTTGGCTTGGGCCACTGTCACAACTGTTCAATGCATCGGAAAGAAATTGCTGATTGTTTTTTTTTAAAAATGTATAATATAATTTTAAGTAAAGTGAAAAAATATCATACAAATGTATAGTGTGAGAAGTCCAATCAGCCCTGATCTCCAGGATTATGGTCAAAGAAAATGGCGAAGGGGTTTGCGTGCCTAGCTCCCCCCTGCGTGAATGAACCTGCTGCTAGCAGCCTCCCGTCTCAGTAGTGCAGGTCGAGCAGTGAAGGGACACGTAACAGAAATCACACTCCATACGCCAGTCCTCGAGCATTTCTCTAGAGGCTGGCTTCCTAAACGATATTCTGGTCAGTAATATCTTCTATTTCTGGTTCTGAACTTCTTAATTGTCTCGGGGTTGATATAAATAACAATCTTAAATTATCCCTTCCTTTCAGTGCGTAAACCTCACCCTTTAAAATAGTAAATACACTCTGAGGCCCCCAGATGGCGAGAAAATAATGGCGATGCGCGTCCATCTGGTTAACTGCTTAAGATGTTAAATTTAAAAAGCGATATTGTCAAAATTACCTTCTAAACTCAAATAATAAAGAGATGAAATTCGTTCATGCCATTTCATCTTTCTAATGACGCTAATGCGTAGTACGACATCTGGCGTACCTAAACTTGGGGGGGGGGGGGGGGAGATTAGCCTCATGCTATAAAGCATATCACAACCTGAAATCAGCTTCATATTAAAGTTCACCAGGATAAAAGATTGTCACCATACGTATAAATGTGTCAATTTAGTATGTACAACGGTGTCATCTTAAGGTCGGGCACAGTGGGCAGTTGCCTAGGGATTCGCACATTGGGAGGGGGGGGGCGTTTCTATTGCTCATATTGTTAATGAATATTGAAAGCTCATTAGATTTAAATTTATTTAAAAGTTTACTGGGAAGAAAATGTCCCAAGATTTTGTGAACAAGGTCTGGAAATAATCGCAATTTATTTTTAAATTAGGGATTTTGTGGAGGGGGCAATTGAAATGGGCTTAAGTAATCAATTGTATACATTTTAATTTACTTGTAATTTATCTAAAGAAACTTAATGTAGTTTGAAATACCAAACATTTCAATTGAATGATACTCTTTTTAAAAATGTTATACTGCTTCAACTTCCCTCAGAGGAACCAACGTTAGTAAATATATGAGATCATTTGTAAATATATGAGATCTTTTGTAAATATATGAGATCATTTGTAAATATATGAGATCATTTGTAAATATATGAGATCATTTGTAAATATATGAGATCATTTGTAAATATATGAGATCATTTGTAAATATATCCAATCTTCTTGACATGATTATGCCATTTTTATAAGATTTATTTTTAAAAAATGACTGTATGCATAAAACCATGTAAATATCAACCCCATCTCAACTAAGTTGGGAACAAAAACTGAATCTCAAACACAATCTTAATGAATTGGTGTTTATGTGTGGCGTGTGCAAGGGAGTCAGAGATGGCCCTGTGCTACATAATGATAAGTGTTGGCCCTGATAACTACCCAGAAATGTCCCCCCCCCCCATCCCCAAACTCATCCTGCCCCTGAAATTGCCTGAAAGAAACACTGGCAATAACGCACTGCCCACTCTGGACCCCGCATGCACTTCTTAACATTATTTGAAAGTGTTCGAGTGGAATATGGAGCCTAAGTGAATTACTTTGACCAGGAACCGCGATGCTGTTAAGACGCCCCTGGTGTACAATGTTATAACAACATAATGATTTGGACATACGTTTGCATTGTGGCACTTTAATCTGATTCGTGCATCTTCGAACTATTTTTCTTTAGTTTCAAATGCGTTTCTAAGGCAATCACTTGTATCTTTGTGGTCACTCTACATACCGTTGCCACCAATCACCTGAAGGTCTGGAAATTTCTCCCTGATATACCTAATAAAATCTAGCTGGTACTTGGAGTTGCCTTGAGATGAGTCCTATTACCAAAAAAAATAGAATATGCGATTCATCATAATGTTATTTATTAATTTGACTTGAAAAATAAAACATTTTGACAAAGATAGCGATCATTGAAGGTCAAACTAAATAATACAAACCAGCACTATGGAGAACAAATACAAACCATATACTATGGAGCACAAATACAAACCAGCACTATGGAGCACAAATACAAACCAGCACGACGAAGTCAACCCCAGCTTGTACCAACAAGTCCAATCTTTCATAGTCTGAACTATGTGTTCCTATAGCTGCACCGACCAAATGTTTCCTACTGGAGAAGAAAAAAAATCTCATTATGCATTTATATGTTTAAGGGAATCCAGTTTGTTTACACCACCAGAATAAGTTTGTGTTGCTAATGGTAAGGGGTTTCGATTCTTTCAGAAAAACATCAATTGATCACAACATTTTAACTTGAGCACGTGGTCTAATTTTCTGTATATTTTAATGGCGTTTAAATAGAAATGATAAAGGTGGAAAGATGGACAAAGAAACGGAGACAGGAATGCAGACGGCAATCGTTGTCAGTTACCAAATATTTAGAGGAATGAAAACGGAGGTCAATTAGCCCGGTCTTAAGTTCAGCCCTCACTCACTGGTGCCAGGCATCTGAATAAGACTCAAGATGACACTCTTTACCAACGAGATGATGTGTTAAACGCGAGCACCAGTCGAAACAAGAAGGGGGCGACGTTCGGAACCGGGAAATATGACAAATGGTCAGTGCCATCGCAATAGGCCAGTATATGGCTCCAAAATCAAATGAGTAGGTTTGACCATCTGAGTAGGTTTGGCCATCGGATCAACCCGCGTTTCAAGCTTACAACGGCAATCACTTCGGTTTAAGTACACCTTCAAAGTCCGCAACATCACTTTTCAGCAGACCTCACACCTTAAAGCAAACCGCCAATGAAAACTAACCGTTAGTACCCACTCCCACACACTCCCCCCAAAACCCCTTTTTTAAATGCGTAGAAAAGAAAATTAAGAAGCATATTTTTAAATCAAGACCAGCAGGTTTCAGGTTCCTTTTTAAAATCCCATTTTTTTATAATTGTCTTAAAATGTTTATCGCTTACTTTGTTTCTATGTAGTTTTTCTCCCACTCCTCCTTGGTAACCAAGGCAACAAACTCTTTCTGATCGTTGACAAGCAGCACCTCAGCTGCAGAAATAATATAAGAAAGGAAAATGTTTTAAAATTATGGGAAAGTGCAGTTTTAATTAAAAGTAACAATCTAATGTAATTTTCCCGTCGTGGCAATTTTATGGCAGACTCTACACTACAGTAAAAGAAATTAACTTTGAATAGCGATGCTCCCCGCACACACACACACATGCGCGCAAACACACACACACACCTTTTCAAAGAGACAAGCACAACCCAGATGCAAGTGAGCAGACCAAAGCCATACACACACACACAAACACACACCCTTTCAAACAAACAAGAACAACCCAAATGTGTAGTGTGCAGTCCTCACCCATTCCACAACATACACACAATTGCATACAAACAAGCACACCCCCAGAAGTGCACTGCACCCCCAAACCAGATGTGCACTGCACCCCCCCCCAACCAGATGTGAACTGCACCCCCCCACACACACACACACAGATGGGTACCTCTTACATGACCTATGTCATTTTCTATTCAGATCAAGAATGTATTTGTCTTTTTGCGCTGCGTGTTAGGTTTCATTGTGTTTGATTTATCACCCACGGGAATCGGGCCTTATAAAAAGTACCTATATGTGGCCTCTTTGGGAAATGAGGCAACCCCCTTATTGAAGAGGCCCCCCTCCTACCCAACCCAACCCCAACCCCCAACAAAAACAAACATTCCATGTTAGGAACACTTGTTGCAGGAATGCCTAGATTAAATACTATTTAAAGACACTACTTTTTTGTGATCAGATCCATTCACAGTAGAGCACCTTTATTCCTAATGCTGATTACACGAAATGTTTATTATCCGAATGGCCCGTCCCCATATAATTATTTTTATCGTTTGCATTACACATTGCACTGAACAACTGTATACAAATAAAACCCGAAAACAAAATCAATCTTGTTGAAATCTAGAAAAGTACTGTACACGCAGTGACAAAGTACTGTACACGCAGTGACCAAGTAATGTACACGCAGTGATCGAGTACTTTGCACGCAGTGATCAAGTACTCTACACGCAGTGACCAAGTACTGTACACGCAGTGACCAAGTACTGTACACGTAGTGATCAAGTACTGTACACGCCATGATCAAGTACTGTGCATGCAGTGACCAAATGCTGTACACGCAGTGACCAAGTACTGACCAGAAGGCGGTAGTGCGATCTCCAAACTTTGTAATTAACATATTTCGCGGAATAAAGGCCTGAAACGCCTAGTTGACCTAGTGTTGTATACTAAGCGCCAGTCACTTTTTTATATTATTTATTCACGGGCATTTAACATATACATCGTGCCCTTATACATAGTGTTGTATGGTAAATACACTGTACATGAAATCAGTGTTTCTCTACGGGGGGCACAGCGTACTTTTGGGGAGCACATCATTTTTCTTGTTGTGAGGGGGGGGCACAGCATATATCTTGGGGGGACACAGCATATATCTTGTAGGTCCAGAGTATATTTCTTGGGAGCCACAGAAAATGTCTTTGGCGTCCACAGCACATATCTTGGGGACCACACCATTGGAGGGCACATCATATTTCTTGGGGACACAGCATATTTCTAAGGGGCTACAACATATTTCTTAGGGGCAAAGCATATTTTTAAGGGGCCACAACATATTTCTCGCAAGGCACAGCATATTTCTTGGGGGCCACAGCACATCTTTTAAGTGGCCACAATATATTTCTCGCGGGTCACAGCATATTTCCCATGGGGTCACAGCATATTTCTTGGGGGCCACAGCATAATTCTTGGCTGCAACAGCATATTTCCTATGGACCACAGTATATTTCCTATGGACCACAGCATATTTCCTATGGACCACAGCATATTTCCTATGGACCACAGCATATTTCCTCTGGGCCACAGCATATTTCCTCTGGGCCACAGCATATTTCCTATGGACCACAGCATATTTCCTATGGACCACAGCATATTTCCTCTGGGCCACAGCATATAACCTAGGGACCACAGCATATTTCCTAGGGACCACAGCATATAACCTAGGGACCACAGCATATTTCCTAGGGACCACAGCATATAACCTATGGACCACAGCATATTTCCTAGGGACCACAGCATATAACCTAGGGACCACAGCATATAACCTAGGGACCACAGCATATAACCTAGGGACCACAGCATATTGCTGGAAGGCCACACAAACTTTGAACGGGGCGTTAATGTTTACATAGACAGTGAAAGTAATCAGAGCTGTTCAAACCTTTACTTTCCTCCCAGGCGTGATCTTTGACTTTAAATTGATTATATGGAATCACAGTGAGATTTTCTGGAGACTTCATCACCTGTATGCGATACAAGAAAGAAACTCCAGGTGTGATTAATCCAACAAAATGTGAGCACTCCAGCATTCTAAATCAATGGCTGTGTACTCTGAAAGGGACGCTCTTGGTAAATATACTTACGGGGACAATAATGCAAATTACTGGTACTTTTTACCACTGGCTAAAGCAAGAAAAACTTCATTAGTAATCAATTTAATTTTTTTCGTTTTAGAAAGTAAAATTAACAGTGCGTTACATCAAATTTCAAAGAAGACAGTCAAAATTTGTGTGGTCTAGAAATATTGGAACACACAAAGACAAAGCTAAGTTAAATGCCTAACTCGTTCGCTGGTTTTTTTTTTTTAAGACTATAGATATAGTTATTTATTCATCTCAGAGATACCGTGTGTCCAATATTAAATATTCACATACCTCTTTTAAAGTCTTCGACTCATCATGGCTATTATTTAGAATGGTTTCCAAGTCTCTCTTAGTTACCATACCCATCAGCTTATCTCCTTTCTCTCCATGTTCAGTTATGACGATTTCAGTTGCTACAATTCTAGATAAATCAAATCGCCTGAATGCCTTTTTGGCATCTCTCAGTGTGTGTCTTGGAGACATGATAGTAGGCTCAAAGATGTAGCCACGATTGTGCTCCTACAGCAACGAACAGAAAAGATCAGCTTTAAACCCTTTCAGGGATGCTACTTTAGAATGTTGATAAGTGAGACACAAATTATTGTGTACATGAAACATTATATCGTATCTTAAACTATGATCACACAATTCACACGTTCAAAAGGCTCGACATCACTTCAACATAAAAAAATAATAATTCAAAATAATATATGAAATTTACATAATGTATGTATAATCTAACCATACCTATGTATGCGAGAAAACAAAAGAATAAAAATGGCCACAAGTCCCTAACAAAAACTCACTGATCAGGAGATTTCAAGAAAAATCCCTATGGAGTCGAAATTTTGCATGGTAGTTCTCATTATGTTTTAGAGGTTCACCAACATTTTTGGGGGGGTTTTAAAATCATCTTTAAAGTGGCCTAAAATATCCAATCTTCGAAGCATGTGAACTTTCATTGATTTGTTTTGGAAGTATGTTTACGTTTTTGCTTTTTGAGCGTGTTTTGGTGTCGAGATTAGTTGAGAAACTTTGTTCCTGCAATTTTTGTTGATGATATTTTGAACGCTTTATTCTCCATGAAAACTTAATATTTTCAATTTGCACTTTGGATTTCCACATAAAAATACCTTTATGTTTTTAAATGCTTCAACTTTTCACATAACTTATTAACTTATTATAATTCTATATATCTCCAAAACCGTTGCGAAGCAAGGGTTCTCAGCTACTGTTCGTATAACGCTCTTCTAAAATGTAATTAATGTAGTAAATGTAGTTAAAGAAGTTTGAACCTTGACCCTGCGAACTTCGTTTGCTTGGAATTCTGGGGTACAGTTGTGATGTATTACTCCAACACCTCCGTGTTGCTGGGGAGAGAATACATTTTTATTTAAAAAGTTATAGCTTAAGTAACAGGTAAATGTTTCTCTGTAGGTGCACCAGTGTGCACATATGCATTGTTGTGACCATAACGACTCGCCCGGCAAACACTGTATTTTAATTATGAATATAGAATAAAGTAAAGTTAAGCGAACGAAAAGTTCATTTTGTCTCTATTTCTGCCTTAACGCTTCCCTTCAACGTGAGGATCAGCGTGTCGCTTTAAAGGTAACAATTCGTGTTCGCTTTACGGGCAACATTTTTGTAACTTGATTTAAGAGCAACACCCTTGTGTTTTGCCTTAAGGGCATAGCGTTTGTTTTCATGATCAGCTGACAGCGTGATCACAAAACAACGTGATTGCACGTCAACGTGACAACAGGACAACATGATCACGTGACAACGTGATTACATGACAACATGACCAAACTTCGTATGACGTCTTAATGAATCTATTTAAAGAGCTGAGAAATGTGGGTGATTCTTGAGATTTAACATTACCAAGCTGAATGTTAACATTATCAAGATGAATGCCAACATTATCAAGCTGAATGCCAATATAAAAAAGTATCAGGCACCGTGCTATTTCGATATATTTTATAATTATATGGTCCCCTATCAACTCCTGCACATCGTCTTCTAGCATTGAAGTCATTTTCGGAGTTGTTGCTTAACTCGGACAACTTACTGCCATGGCAACAGCCATTCTTGACTCTGTGACAGTGTCCATCGGTGATGACACTATGGGAATGCTGAGCTCGATTTTAGTTGTGAGCCGAGCTGCTAGTGTTGACGTCAGGTCCTGCAAGTAGAAGAGGGATGTTATTAGTTCCAGTGGTAGTGGTAGTGGTGGAGATTTTGATGGTGAGTGTAGTGGTGGTCGTGGTGTAGTGCTGGTTGTGGTGGAGGTAGCAGTGATGGTGGTAGTGGTGATAGTGTTTTTGGTAGCGTTTGTTGGGGGGGGGTGATGATGATGATGGTGGTCGTTGTCATGATCGTATGATAACAGGATCGCATGACAACATGATCACACGACAACATGATCACATGACCACACTTTCTATGACGTCATTAATTAACCTATTATAATCTGCTATGGAATATGGATAATCCAGGCTAGGATTAAGTTTGGATTTCATAAGATTACGATGTTATTTTGGAATAGTTTAGTTCTGATGAAAAACAGCGTTAACGTTAGATTTAAAACAGCCCATTTTTTGAACGATTTATAGAGATTTATTTGAAAGCTGCTCTTAGCCAATGTTTGAAATAATTTGTAGAGGTATATTTGACAGCTGCCTTTTTGTCTGCACCGTCTTAAAACAGTTAATGTCTGATATTTGCTTCCTTTATCATTCAAGACAAATTACTCACAACTTCCTTCTGTCCGAAATCTATGTATCCAGGATAAATCACGAAGTCACTGCAGAAATATTTTGTTTATCAATAATGATTTTGGTAGGGGTATTAGTGTCAGCATTAGTAGTAGATGCATAGAAGTTGAAGTAGCAGTATAACCAGTGGTGGTAGTAGTGGTAAAAGTGGTAGCAGGAGTAGTAGTATTTGTAATAGTATTTGTAGTAGTAGTAGTAGTAGTAGTAGTAGTATTTCAAGTAGTAGTATTAGTAAAAGTAGTGGTAGCAGTAATGTAAGTAGGAGTGGTAGTGGTAGTGGTGATCTTGGTGGTGGTGGGGTGAAGGTGGTCTGGACGGTGGTCGTTGCTGTTACGTACCGTTTTATGATTTTTGCAAGTGTAATAGTATTTTAATATTTGGCTCGTTCGATGAACAATACGACAGAAAGGACCAAAAACCAGTACACAAAGAATCAAATCCAGTGAGTCTGGTAAGTCTCGTAAATATGTCTCGTGTCTAGGAAATTCAGGAAATATCTCTCCTGGCTGGGAAAGCTGTCGTAAATATGTCTCGTGTCTAGGAAATCCAGGAAATATCTCCCCTGGCTGGGAAAGCTGTCGTAAATATGTCTCGTGTCTAGGAAATCCAGGAAATATCTCCCCTGGCTGGGAAAGCTGTCGTAAATATGTCTCGTGTCTAGGAAATCCAGGAAATATAACCCTGGCTGGGAAAGCTGTCGTAAATATGTCTCGTGTCTAGGAAATCCAGGAAATATCTCCCCTGGCTGGGAAAGCTGTCGTAAATATGTCTCGTGTCTAGGAAATCCAGGAAATATCTCCCCTGGCTGGGAAAGCTGTCGTAAATATGTCTCGTGTCTAGGAAATCCAGGAAATATCTCTCCTGGCTGGGAGAGCTGTCTACTTGTTTATTAGGAGGCTTTTATAACCCTCCAGAAAATAAATTCTAAAAAATTGCATCATCCGACATCATTCTTTAGAGCTAATTAGAACTTATGCAGCATTAACATTTTCACAATCAAGTTAGGGTTGGTTAAGTGTAAGGGCGCAGCACATTTAATCGGTGGCGTCAATATCACAAGAAAAGAGAGGGGGCGAGATAATTGAATTCAGGTGAAAAGGTTGAATTTTTCAAGAGGCGACTTTATCAATAAAGAGCCAGGTGTATGGTGCAGGACTGTTTGTAGGACTATTGTTTAAATGCAGGCAGGTAGGGTTTACCGGTTAGCCTTAGTATGATTTTATTACCGGTAGGTCAGTCCTTCGCCCCTTTTAAAAAATTCTTCGGCTGAAAGTCCTTCTTCGTAAACTTCGCCTTGGTCCGACATGATTCTTGCTGGTCAGTCTTGTACAGCTGGAACAAATAATGGGCTTCTTTAAAGACCAAAAAATTTAGTGGTTCAATACCCATAACTGTCCACTATCCAGACATAAGCATACCTGAGATTTCTTTAAAAAGCGAGTTTTCATTTTTCTTCAGCGTTCAGAAACTCAGTGCAACGGAAAAGCCAGATTATATCTACTGTATGCGTCATTCACAAACCAGTCAGTGTCAGAGACCAGATTATGTGTACTTGATGTGATATTCACAATCAACGCTAACTATGTTTGTGATTGGAGATGTATTAGTTCAATACACTTAATATGTTTGTGATTGGTATTGTATTAGTTCAATACACTTAATATGTTTGTGATTGGTATTGTATTAGTTCAATACACTTAATATGTTTGTGATTGGTATTGTATTAGTTCAATACACTTAATATGTTTGTGACTGGTATTGTATTAGTTCAATACACTTAATATGTTTGTGACTGGTAATGTATTAGTTCAATACACTTAATATGTTTGTGACTGGTATTGTATTAGTTCAATACACTTAATATGTTTGTGACTGGTATTGTGTTAGTTCAATACACTTAATATGTTTGTGACTGGTATTGTATTAGTTCAATACACTTAATATGTTTGTGACTGGTATTGTGTTAGTTCAATACACTTAATATGTTTGTGACTGGTATTGTATTAGTTCAACACACTTAATATGTTTGTGACTGGTATTGTTTTAGTTCAATATACTAAATATGTTTGTGATTGGAGATGTATTAGCTCAATACACTAAATATGTTTGTATTTGGAGATGTTAATAGTTTTAAAACTTTCACCAAATTTTGCATTTTTTTTTAAATTAATTTTTTTTTAAAAATCTCATTTAAGATACTTTTTAAAAAATGTAATTGTTGAAATTACTATATACAGTTATGGATTGTTTCGTTCACATCAGCGTAAACTTTACAATAATGTGTTTGTTAGAAGGATTATCAAAATTCTCGAATTTACATCCACAAGTCTGTAAAACATGACATACTTGTATATACCTCAACCTCCCCCGTCTAAAATCGAAACCGTTGAATTAGAGACTACGTCCACATGTCGAAACACTTTGCTTAACGGCAGACTTCCTGGTGTGCAACTATTACCTTCTATTCATACTTTAGGTCTTGTCGTGGTTGGAGTATCGCGAAGTAAAATATTCTTGGAAATTCTTCAATGCTAGTCTACCTGTCGGGTGGGTGAGTTTCAATGCATTAATCGATATGTGATCACACCTTTATCATTATATATGATCATATCTCAATCATTTCATTGCATCGGATCATATCTCTATCATTCCCTTATAAATTGTATCATATCTCTTTCATTTCTTTATATAGGATCATATCTCTATCATTTAATTTCATCTGATCATATCTCTATCATTCCCTTATAAATATGAAGGATCATATCTCTATCATTCCCTTATAAATATGAAGGATCATATCTCTATCATTCCCTTATAAATATGAAGGATCATATCTCTAGCATTCCCTTATAAATATGAAGGATCATATCTCTATCATTCCCTTATAAATATGAAGGATCATATCTCTAGCATTCCCTTATAAATATGACGGATCATATCTCTATCATTCCCTTATAAATATGAAGGATCATATATCTAGCATTCCCTTATAAATATGACGGATCATATCTCTAGCATTCCCTTATAAATATGAAGGATCATATCTCTAGCATTTCTTTACATCTGCTGACATGTTTTAATCTCTGTCAAGCCTCATCAGAGTTAACACAAAAAATCATAATATTTATTTAATAATGTATCATTAGAATACGTTAACACATAATTATCCCTGTGGGATGGGGGTGGCAGGATTTCTATAGGCCCTTAATTTGTGTGGGATGGAGGTGGCGGCATGGCTTTAGGCAGGGGCGTCATTTCGGGTTTTTTCTAAGGGGGAGGCAAAACCAAACCTTGGTTGACTTGTTAAGTTGTTTATTACTGGAATCGCCACAGTACATAGAAATTTAAATAAAACCTGTAAAATTCAGGAGGGGGGGGGTCAAATGCCCCACCCTGTCCTACCCAAATGACGCCCCTGGCTTTAGGCCCTTAGGTTGTGAGGGAAAGTGGTGACGACAAGGCTATAGGTACTTAGGTTGTGTGGTAAAGATGATAATGGGTAGCTATATGCCCTATTGTGTGGAAGTTGGTGGCGGAATGGCTATAGGCCTTTTTGTTGTGGGGGAAGGTGATGGCAGCATTGTTACAGGCCCTTACGTTATGCGGGAAGGTGATCGTGGCATAGCCATAGGCACTTACGTTGTGCGGGAATGTGGTCGTGGCATAGCCATAGGCCCTTACGTTGTGCGGGAAGGTGGTCGTGGCATAGCCATAGGCACTTAGGTTTTGGTCATAGAATGAATAATACAGCCAATGGCGGACCGTGGTATAATATGCATGCACATTACAAAACCTTTTCAAATTATCCTTTCGCTCACTTTATTATAAACCAATAATTCAATCTAACATTTGGGAGACCTTTCTAGTACTAAACGGACACAGTACACGTCTTATCCGCTATACGTCACGATCAAAACACGATTAAACTCAGTCCAACAAAGTGTTCTTCAAATATAACTCTTGGCGATAAAATCTTATGTGTTTAGATACTTCTCTCACCACTTTTTGTTTTGTTGTCGTTTGTTTTTTATCCTCATAAGACTATTCAGCCAACAAATAGTTTTGTTTTTTAAAATTTACTTTATGTTAAAGATCTCCTTAGTTCAGTTCTAGGAAAAGGCAGATCTTTGTGTTTTTCAGCAACTGTCCAAATGTGACACGGTCTGCACCGAACATGAAATTATCTCTGAAATTGACGTAAGATGGTTTTAATTAGATAACTATGTAAGTATTTTGATGTCATAATGTGTCAGATGATTTTTGTTAAATGAAAATTGTAAACAAAATTTTTTTTTTAAACATTTTTTTTATTTGTAATATTTGTTTCAGTGGCGTAGCGAGGGGGGGGGGCAACGCTAAAAAGGTATTGTGCCCCGGGCGCGAGTTAAGCTCGCTACGCCACTGATTTGTTTGATTGGAATCTTATGACTTGTAATATTTGTTTTACTGGAATCTTATGATTTTTAATATTAGTTTGATTGGAATCTTATGAATTGTAATATTTGTTTGATTGGAATATTATGCTTTGTAATATTTGCTTGATTGGAACCTTATGCTCTGCAATATGTGCTTGATTGGAGTCTTAGGATTTGTTATATTTGCTTCATTGCACATCGTATGAAAAGTTTTCTTCTAGCCTATGTTTACGTGAATGTGGTCAGTTGACTAAAATATATCTAAATAAACTTTAATTTAATCGTAAGATTATGATCTGTAAATATGATTTTCTCACAGCGACATTATAATAGCCTTTTCCGAGTAGTCCAAGTTGGACCAGATTACTACATTATATGTACTCACATACGTTGATGTATTCTCGGTATTAACGTTTTTTAAAATATCTGTCTGTCGACATGTAGATCTTGATGGATGGAGTCTTATCAAACTGACCGCAGCGTGCTGAGCATTTGTTGTTGAGAGTAGATGTTGCCAAGCTTATCTTGCTATTTATATACTTTTTTTAAAAATATAAGTCAGTACTTCTCAAACTAGGTTTCAAGGGACAAGATTGTCTCACACACTTCTAAGGTTTCATTTTTAAACTCTCTAAGATAGTAGAATTGTTCGTATGAAATATTAATTTACCGTGTGCCGAGTTTGGAAGAAATTATAACGCAAAGCTAATTAAGCATGGGTGTTGATGCCGCTGCGCAGCAATTTGAGATGCCCCGGGTAATGTTTAAAGAGAATATGACATGATCACATTTTCTTGGAAATACTACTTAAGAGTTAGGGTCAAGGCACACAACTTCACAGTACCATGGTGATATTGGATCACTGCCAAACACACCTTGTTCATTATTGTTATGGTTTGTCACAGGGGGAATCATTTCAGGTTTTTCCGGGGGGGGGGGGGGGCAATACTTGGTCAGCTTGGTAAGTTGTTTATTTCTGGAGGCACCACAGTACATAGCATTTTAATTTCAGGGGAAGGGGGAAATGCCCCACCCACCCCACCCTACTCAAATTACGTCCCCGGTTTGTCATCCTCCAAGCCAAAGTTTTGTAACCGAACTGGCGTATTCGAATAATTCCAATATCTCTCGCTGTGAAATAACCTTGCCATCGATTATAAATTATCAAAACTTTTTGCAGACATCTTATTTTTCTAATCATTCGGTTTATTTTCAAGTGCATGCGTAACTTGACTGGCCGGTGACGTGGCAGAAAAGAATTATATTCCATCTCAATAACAATGTTCGAAAATGTAGCATTTAATAACGCATTACAATTTTAATGAACAGGATGTAAGAGCTTTGTGACGTAAAGAAGTAGCTCAAATTAAATTTTATGTCAATCATGGAATGGTATGGTGAGAATAAGGGAAAATAGTGTGGGTGAGAGAGCACTGTTAAAAACTGCTTTCTTTCCGTCCACACAAAAAAAAAAAACTATCTCCATCCGTCAGTGTCTAGAACTTTCTATTACATTCCAACGCCAAATGAAACAACGAGGTAATACGAATAGAACTTCCAGCTGTCTTTATGCTTACACCAGCTTTATGCTTCGAAACCACGGATTTATGCTCACTCACTCTCTCTCATTCTCTCTCTTCGCTCTCTCAATCACTTTCGCTCTCACTTTCTTGTTCGCTCTCTCGCTCTCTCTCTCAATCTATCTCACTCTCTCTCTCTCTCTCTCTTCCTCGATCTCTCTCTCCCTCCCTCCACTTGCCAAATTATTATTATTATTATTATGGGTAGTTTTCTATAGCGTGGTACCCCAGCCTAGGGCTGGGCTCACCACGCTGCACATACAAATTAAAATGAACTTAAAAATATCAATTAAAAACCAACCATTCCATATCAATTTACATGTGACGTCATGGACGGCACTCAGCAGCATCGTTTAACTTTCAGAGTGGGAATCAGTCAGGATAGTAAAGTTTAAAGAGGTGTGTTTTGAGTGCAGTTTTGAAGGCTGTGATGGTTGATATATTTCTGATGTGTAGTGGAAGAGAATTCCATTGTTTGGGGGCACAGTAAGAAAAAGATCTTTCACCATATGTTTTTGTGCGAGTCTTAGGGACAGAAAGAATACGATCGTCTGCGGAGGAGCGAAGCTGTCGAAGGGGTGAATAGACAGAGAGAATTTTGGTTAGATAGGAAGGGCAGGAATTCGAGAAAAAGTGGTGGCACAGAACAGAGAGTTTATAATCAATCCGTGCTTGTACAGGGAGCCAATGAAGTGAATGAAGTAGTGGTGTGACGTAATCACGTTTTTTTGCCTTTAAAACTAGCCTAGCAGCTGAGTTTTGAACCTTTTGTAATCTTTCTAAGAAGTGTTTTGGTGAGCCTGACAGAAGAGAGTTGCAGTAGTCAAGACGAGAGAGAACAAGAGCACAGACTAAGGTTTTTGTTGCACTAACTGTGAGGAAGTGGCGGATGGAGCTGATCTGACGGATAGCAGAGCGACAAATGTGAGATATATGCAATGTCTGAAAGAAAATAAGACTACAATGTAAAGTTATCCAAGTGGAAAGACTTTATGTATATAGATTTTATCGGAAATAATATCAATATCAGTATCATAACTATTGAAAAACTCGGTAAGATTGGGGTCCATTAAATTTCGTTGTGCATTCGTTTAGCAATTCTTTACAATTAAATGGTCTCCTTTGATCCATTATAAAACGACACTCGGTTGCTTCTGTATATATTCTTGCTGAGTACGAAGTATCGATACAGACTTTTGCAACTTGGATTCCTTCACTCGGTTAAACTTTGTTGGTCCGATTTTCACCTGATGATGTCAGCAATCCTTTAAATCCTAGATATGTTCACAATATTTGACCCTAATTTAGTCTCATTCTAGTACTTGATTGTATTCACATAAGTTTTGTTTTGACACCAAATTCTACTTAAAAGCTTTAACTTCAACATCTATATTCATTGACGTTAATTCCACGAACCCGATTCTTTCTATCTGCGGTCTTCTGTTCGCAGTTGGAGTGTCAGGAACTCAATCGTGCGCAGTGAGACGAAACTAATTGAAAAAAAAAATATGACATGAGCTCTCGTACTTTGGCAGTGGTGTACCTCTTAAATAGTTAGGTGAACGTGCGCTGAAATGTTTGCTGTCGCAATGTTAGTTTATTTTTCTTATATCTCTGCAGTGGCTGGATTAAATCCACCAGAAATTTGGTCCAGTTAAAATGTTGCCCCCCCCCTCCTTTTCCCTATTAGTCTTTTATTTCTGATGTCATGTCAATCTTTTCGGTAACATGCGGAATGATAAATTAATAGTTTTCCTTTCAAATTTTTTGTGGTCTATTATTATTATTAGTATTATTATTAGTGGTGTAATATAGCGCGGTACCCCAGCCTGGGTCTACTCTCGGACCCAGTTAGATATATAGCTTCTTCTCTTTCTCTTAATCTACACTGGCATACCATTGAAAGGAAAAATTAGCTGGCTTTAAAAATGTATAGAATATTCCTGGGCTAAACAATGCAATGGCTTTTGGCAGCCCATTCATAGGCTAAACAATGCAATGGCTTTTGGCAGCCCATTCATAAGCTAAACAATGCAATGGCTTTTGGTAACACATTCCCATTGGATGTTAAGAATAGAGACCAACCGAATTTCGGCTTCGGTTTCGATGGGGAAAGTTGCCATTTGATCACTTTTTGGCGTTTTGGCCGAAACAGAAAAGGTAAGTTTCGGTTCAATTTCGGTTTCGGTTGAAAGTGATTGAGACTTTTGGTCATCTGGCCGAAAGGGATTGAGGCCTTCGGTCTTCTACCAGATGTCAGATTGTCCCCTGTCTCTCGGCCGGCAATCCGATATTCATTATTTCTCGAGGTCTTGCTGTTATCGTGTATATATAACAAACCCTCAGCGAACACTGTTCACAGCTGCATGATGACTCAGTTGTCCAATAGGAAAGGAAAAAGGTTAACAGTTTTGTGGTATAAAACAAAACTAGGAGAATGGTAGAATTTATATAACTTTTGTTTTAAATTGTTTTAAAATGGGGAACTTTAGGTTTATTCAAATTATTCATTTGTGAAATATATTTTGATTGAATCATCATTCTTTTCATAAATGCTGTCATAGTTCAAGGTAAATATTTTTGTGGGAAAAAAAATCTTAGGAAATGGTACTAATAAAAGTATAATCACTATGAAGTTGTTGAGCCTTATTTATTTATTAATTTAATTTCTTTCAACAAACATGTTATAGCCTGATTTATATATTATCCAATTTTAAACAAGTCATTGACTGTTCTGTCAATAATTTTACAATTCATTTGATTATAATTATATTACAAAGGATTATAGCCTAGGGCCTATATAATACTAAATAACACTAGACTCCAAGACTAAAAGCATAAGTAAAGGCCCACATTAAGTGGACTCTGTATTAAATATTAAATGTGCATAGCGCGTAATTAAAAAAAATTATTGAATGGATACAACAAATACTAGCTTAAATTGGGCTTTTAAGAGAGTTGTTGTAATACCAATATAGTAGTCTTAGTATATTAGGCTATATACAAAAAAAAAATACTATAAATATTTTTTGTATTGTAGATCTGGTATCAGTGATAATAGGTGAAAGAAAGCAAGCTTATATTAAATTTTTGGTAATGTATTGATTTCTGCATTTTAAAATTACATTTTTTTTTTTAAAAATGATTAGCTTTATTAATATATCTAAATTTTACGGTCGAAGTGTGTAATCGAGCCATTGTATAATATGCCTAGTCAAAGTTTAAAATACATAAACCATTATACACTTTGTCAAGTCATTCTAGAGAATTGTCTGGATTACACACTTTGACTGTAAAATTAAGATTACAGAATTTTCTCATATGGGTTGTTATCGAGGGCCGTTCACTTGAAGTTACAGAGTAATGGTCAAATTTATTTGTTCCGTCCGGGGATGTGTGTGGGTTTGTGATGACAAGCTAAAAGAGCCAAAGGAAAACGGTAAACTGACTATTTCAAAGTTAATACCGATCCTATTTGGACGATAAGCAAGGATGTTTAGGTCCCAATAAATTCGATTGCCTAAAAAATTAGTCAAGACGTTTTTAGCTTTCCGATACTCAAAGTAACACTGAAAAAAAAAAGTATGGGGGTGTCACTTCCTTGGGTAAATTGTATGAGAGACACAAAATTTGCCAGGGTGCCGTCATTTTTTCGCGATGCGCAGAACGTGTGCGAAAACGAGTTTTGAAATATTTAAATCTTCCGGCTTCGGTTACAGTCGAAAGCAGAGGCGTAACAACGGCTTGGCATTGGGGCAGTTGCCAAGGGCGCCGGCCTGCGCCAGTTCAAAAGGGCGCCGCTAAATCTCTAATTATTAATTTTTATTTAAATATAAAGGGCGCCAAAAATAAATTAGCCAAGGGTGTCAAAAACCCAGTTACGCCTCTGGTCGAAAGTCTCGTTAAAGTTTTGGTTTCGGCTTCGGTTTCGGCCGAAAGTCATTTATAACTTTCAGTTTTGGTTTGGTTTCGGTCGATTAATGGGCGAAAATTATGATTAAGGAGTGGCATTTTATAAAATTTTCCTAAAGCAGAAATTTTGCCAAGGGCGGCACTGATTGTGGATGAAAGAGAAGACAATGTTGTAGGCAAGTGAACGATGGGTGAAAAAGATGACAACTAACGAGTCCGTTAGACCATTCTCTGCCAAAGAAAAGAGCACATGTTAAAATGTAAGAACAAAGAAAATTTAAAAAGCGAGACTCATCTCCGGTAGGCAAGTGAACGATGGGGAAAAAAAGATGACAAATTAACGAATCCGTTAAGCAATTCTCTGCCAAAACTTGCTGTCACTTTAAAAAAAAAATAGTTATCTATCTTGGCTGGTTAATTATGTGTCATTCTACAGTATTTTGTTATTTTAATGATTAAAAAGCTTTATGTAAGTCTAAAATTCACAATTTAAAAATATATAAGTGCTATTTTTGCTATATAAATTAATTTACAAAAACTAATTTTTCTCTAAATCAAAAAGAAGTTACTTAGCAGGGTTTGCAATCGGACTCCTCGATTGTAAATTATAAATCAGCTTTTGGGGGTGGCCGCAGAGTAATGTGCTTGGCCTGGGGCGTATATAGATGTTAAATCCTGCCCCGACGGCTCTTAAATGAAGCACTCTATCATAAGAGTTAAGACTTCTGTCAGAATATCTTCATCTACAGAGTATCACTATTTTCCCTCCCAGTTCTTCTGTTCTTCGGAGTTTGTGCTGTAATCTTGTGATCTGTTTCAGTGATTCCCTTGCTGGAAGCATGCACCTCGTAACGTTTCATGTCATTACTTGTACGAAAAAAAAGTTCTTACAGTCTATCAATTCGTCATCATATGTAAAACTCGGATATTTCTATTTGATAGTTATGTGCCCCGTGTCTACTCGGCAGTGGACAAACGCACAACTAACTTCTAGAAACACGGTGTCTGATTGATCTGTATCAAAGGACATAGTCATATTTCGGGACAGCCATTTGTTTGAGCAGCTATAAGTTTGTGTGTGATAACTTTGATTGATTGATTGGATATTTATATAGCGCTTGTATCCAATCTACTGTAGCATGCTCACTACGCTCTGGTGTTCTTAAATCTATTCAAAGAAAAACGTCTTTAAATGTTTCGTAAATGATATTTTATCATTTTCAATTTCCCTCAAAGATTAAGGCAAAGTGTTCCATAGTTTTAACGCTATCGCTTCAAATGAGCGCACTCCGTAAGACTTTTTTCTGTGTCCATCCACACGGGCCATTCTCAGTAAGGACTGAGTTGAGGACCGCAGGCTCTTAAAGGATACGGGTTTATTAATCAGTTCTTTAAGATATTCCGGTGCCGAGCCTTCTATGCAGCTGTACGCCAGGGACAGAATTTTTTGGTCAGTGCGCTCACTCACAGGAAGCCAATGGAGATCTCAAAGAGCTTGGATTATGTGGTCACATTTCTCTTTGTAGTCACTTTATACAGACAATGTATGACTACGGTTTGACATTTCGTATACCTCTGGTTCACAGAACGCTACTGAGCTAAACATTACAACTTTGGTCTAATTCACCATGCCTACGTAAGTGGAATCTTGTTTTATTACTAACGTAAATAGATGTAAAATTACGTAATCAAATGGAAGTAAATATGTTTGGCATTATCTCCGTTCAAATTGAAAACTACTACTTACACGAGAGTGCGGCCATGTTTATAAAACTAGTATCATAAAAAAAAAACATTCTTTCAATTTGGTTTCTTCACTTACTGTTAGTTTTATGTCAACATTTTTGGTTTGTGGTGACGACTTCCTGAGGTGTCTAGTGTCATAGACTTCCTGAGGTGTCTAGTGTCATAGGCTTCCTGAAGTGTCTAGTGTCACAGACTTCCTGAGGTGTCTAGTGTCACAGACTTCCTGAGGTGTCTAGTGTCACAGACTTCCTGAAGTGTCTAGTGTCACAGACTTCCTGAAGTGTCTAGTGTCACAGACTTCAGAAGGGTCTAGTGTCACAGACTTCCTGAAGTGTCTAGTGTCACAGACTTCCTGAAGGGTCTAGTGTCACAGACTTCCTGAAGTGCCTCGTGTCACAGACTTCCTGAAGTGTCTAGTGTCACAGACTTCCTGAGGTGTCTAGTGTCACAGACTTCCTGAGGTGTCAAGTGTCACAGACTTCCTGAAGTGTCTAGTGTCACAGGCTTCATGAATTGTCAAGTGTCACAGACTTCCTAAAGTGTCTAGTGTCACAATGACGCAGATTTCAATCGTCTTTCTCATAAAGGTAGTTTTCTTCTCATTTCCGTTTCAATCATTAATCATGGCTACCAATGAGACTATAGGTTTGAGAGTTACTCTGTTTTATAACTTAAAGAATCAGCAGCGCTGTTACTGAAACCCTGCTTTCCTACTGACTTCGCCTGTCGCCTACCGGATGAATGTGGTTACAATATTCTCCTGTATCCCAAACTACAGCGGACACTGCAAAGCATATACATGAGAAATATGACAAAGAAAGCTTCGGTCAGTCATTTCAGTTAAGTTTGATCATTGAAAAAAAAAAAAGGCAAAATACAGCCTGAATTTTGTGTAACTTTTATTAAATGTTCATTCATTGTACCATAATCAATAGAGGACAAAAATATAAAAAAAATTAAAGTAAAGAAGCCAAATGCCAATGTCCTTGGTGCAGTTTACAAATAAATGCAGAATTATTTTTTATGCTCACAGGAACTTGAAAGATTAAGAGAAACATGCTTGGGTAAATAGTAAATTAAAAGATGGGGAATTCAAGGAACAAATTCAAATGTTGAAGAATAAATGCAGGCGAGAGATGACAATGCAAGGCTTCAATGAACTAGAAGCCAGGTCTACACATGACATGTTTTTGTCAGTGCATTATATCTTATTAAGACGTGATTGTATTTTCCATAATGGCAGTTAGGAAATAAAAAAAGATTTTTTTTTTTCATCTTAAAATAGCATAAACAAATATGGAATGCCAAGCAGAGTTGTTTTTTCTTTAAGAATGTTTTTATTATTATTTTTTTTTATTTTTCAAAAACATCAAATTAAAAAAACAACTGAGGATATAAGATTGTATATAAGTGTCATTTGAAAAAAACAAATGATTAATAATATTTATTAAAATATTGCTAGATGTATGATTTGTGACAAACTTGTAGAATATTTAAAACATTTAGCTGAACAAGTCCTGCTCATGGCCACCACAACCCAACAGGGTACACACTGTCAAATTATGTCAAATCACATACCATTAATATTTATGAGGAAATAAAATTTTACAAAAGTAATCTACACAGCAAAAAAAAAAAAATCGAAATTAAAGGTAACTAATGAATCTTATTTGTGTCATAGATTGCTACAAATAGATTTGAATTCTATCTACTTACATTTAATTGGACTTTATGGTTCACATTTTTAACACATGGTTTATTTTAAAACAATTTTATGCCAGTCTGGTGTTGGACAAATAGAACTGAAACCAACTAACCTTAAGCGTGTTACATCAAACTGTGTGTGAGTGTGACATAACATGAAACAGCTTTGTCAATTTGCATGAGGGAAAGATATAGAAACAAGTACCGGTACTTTACCCAAATGAACACTTTTCATTTTTTTTTATTTTTAAATTAATGATTAAAAAAATGTATATATTTTAAAAAAGCAAATGTCAAGAACTAGTCTGAGAGATTTAATTTCTGAACTCAATTTGTTTTGTCTAAAAAGAAAAAAAGGCTATTTTAACATTCTGAGGTCAATTTTTTTCTAAAAACTCTCTATAAACTTTCTTAAGTCATATTTTAAAAAAACTATTTTAATTCTCTGAAGTCATTTTTTTTTTTCCCTTAAAAAATGATTTTAACTTTTCTAAAATTGTGCTGTGTTGCCACTGCAAGTTACATCACTTACAAGATTAGTGGTGTAATCACATTACAGAGTAAGAAAGTAGGCCAAATAGACTAATCAAAATTCAGGCAGTTAGAAGCACTCATTGACAGTAACATTTTAAACACAGACAATAATTTTTTTTTTTTAATTTATAAAAAAAAACTAAGATTACTTCCAATCCATAAAATGATAATCCTCATTCGCCCTACAAGTCCACCATTCCCTATCTTGCTTCAGTTAAAAAGATTTACAAACCAATTCATCCATTGCTATATTTATTGTTTCTTAAGAGCTTTATGTTAACTTCCCTCTATTTATTAATGAAGTGTTCTCCTGCAGCCCACCTTCTAGATCTCAGTTGTGTTCTAAAACATGAAGCTTTCCTTAAACAGTTTTACTCTTCTTTTCCATTTCTATACAAAATGTGAACAAAATTAAAATTCACTCGGCTGAACCCGTATGTAAATAACATTCTTATCAAGCATGTCTGAACAACAAGACTGAGATGCTGCAGTCCCAAAAAAAAATAATAAAATACAATTTAGAGAGGGCTAAGGGGGCCAAATTAGAGATATATCATTTCAATAAATTGGACAGTTACTGTAAGAACTTTTTTTTTGTTGCTGTTGATCTAAATTATGCAAATTTAAATGAAAAATGTTTGAGCTGATTCCTTCAATAAAATATTACTTCAGTAAAAATAGCCATATGGATCTTAGCTGTTACAATTCACTGATTAGTTTAACAGCACCAACATCTACCTGTGTCTTAAACACCATCTAGCAGATATCCAGTAAATGCTAACACAGTGTTCACCACTGTTTTAATGTTCATGTACAAATAAAACTCTTAACAAGCCAAGTAAATTCTTCATAGAAAATAATGAAAAATGAAGGGGAACAAAAAAAAAAATTAAAACATTTTTTACATGTAAACTTAATTGTAGAAACAAAATAAATTAATACCTCCAATAATGCTAAAAGAAATAACTTTAATAAATGGATTCCATATCTGTATCTTGCAAACAGTGGATCACTATTTGATTAATACATTATTTAATGACAAGGACAGTGCACAGTCTGTGTTAAGGGGAGAAAATGTCAATGATTGATGACATATCCTGAATGTGATAGAATGGGACATGTTAATACATTATGCTAGTGAGCATTGGACCTGTCACATACATGATCAATCTGGAACCACTATAGGCAATGGGCTGAGCTTTGATAAATTACCATAAAAAAAATCATTTGTCATTAAATTAATACAGGTAACAAAAATTGTGCAAAAAATAATATTTATTTTAAATCTAACAGCTCTCAAAGAGAAATGATAAATTCTTTTGAATATAAATTTATAATGATTTTTTATTTTTCATCAACATAAGTCATTTACATTTAATTTTTCTTTCCAGTTAATCATTTTAATATCATTCTTTAAAAGTGATCCACTTATTTAAAAGATCAGTCAACATTAAACAATCATTTTGGCTTAGGTCATTTTTTTCATTGCCCCTTACAATGTGCAAATAAATTCTTTGACAACTCTTGACATGACAACAAAGCAAAACTTGACACGTTAACCACCTGTCTATTTCGTTTTCCCCATCTGGCTCAGAGGAATTAGCATTTCCTTTTAGACTAACCGGATCTTGACAGACTGACTCTTCACTGCCAGAAACTCATCCGTTATAAACAAAAAATTTAAAGAGATAGGATTAGTACAGTCTTTTCTCATATCTGAAAATATAAACAAAAAAAAATGATGATCATATACCTAAGCCTAAGGGCTTAAATTAAAATGCATTTTAAAATGGCATGCTAAAATTTACTTTATTACTTCAAGACATCCTGTCAATAAAATAAGCAGAAAAATACTAACAGCATTAACAAATATCAGAGACACATAAAGATGAACCTTTATCCAATTATTTATTTATTTTTTAAAAATTATGATATAAACGATATGGTGGGTGATAGTCGACATTAATATATCAATCACTGACAATTTTTAAATATTTTGCTACATTTTTGTCCGTCATACAACAGTTCAAAATTTCAAAAAAACGGTTGCTTCCAAATTTTGCATTGTGTTGGAGAAGTTAAAGAGAATTACTTTGACTTGGCCAACATCCCTAACTTTAATGCTTGGGATTCCATGTCCTGACCACACCCACACCTGAATTTCTATTTGCGTTTACTACTATGTTATAATATTAAAATAGATAGGCAGCTTACGAGTGAAGCCCATGGACTCCCCCTTCTATCTGCGCAGAAGTTGTTCTTCTCTCGAACTTCAATTCTCCTCCATACATCATTGATCTGGTAATGGAAAAAATTAAAATGATTAAAACTTTTCAAATTTTTAAAAGTGAAAGGTCAGATAAAAAATTTAGACTTCTGTATACATTCAGCAAGAAAATAAGCAGGGGGGAAAAAAAAGATGGCAATATGGCTCTAACAAGCATAGCAAAAACTAAATTCACATGCATGTTAAGATGGGATATAGTTAATTTTTAATACATTGCATAAGAAAACAAGTGCTGTTAAAATAAAGCTATATACAGAAAAGCTTTGCCTACATATTTGTTTGAAGCAGTTACAGGAGAAGAGAAAAACTTTGATCAGAAGCAATTATGGAAGATGAAGCCCCCTTAAAACTTTGAACATTTGGGCTAATTTTAACTACATAAAAAACATAAAACACTATGCAATCTCAGTGCTAAACAAAAAAGGTTCCAATATTATTTTAGACTTACACATTGGATTAAACATTGAAAAGGGCTGTAACTGTCACTATATATGGAAACAGACTATGGGTACCATTGGTTGAAGAGTTACTGCACCACTCAAACATTCAACCCCAGTTTTTAAGTCCCCAAAAATGTTTATCCACATTTAACTAGTGATGACAATAGCTAACATTTCTTTTTTCCCCAATGAAAGAATATGATGATTTATACAAATTAACGATGGTGAATGAACTTTTTTTCCCATAAATTACAGCAATTTATTTTTTAAAATAATTTTGTTTTTTAATAAACAGCTGTTATTTTTTGTATCATAACAAATAGTTGCTTTAACTTTCAATTAGATCATATTTATATCTCGATGTTTATTTTATGTTATATATAGGATTTTGGCTAATCATTAGGTTGAATTATGGTAGCCAGTTTTTGTTTTAATAAAATATATGAAAAGACTTCCTTGCAAAGGCAATCAAGATGCCAAGTATAATAATAGTTATAGCAATGGTGGATTATGTGAAGTCCTATACAAGTTGTATAATAATTTACAAAGTCCAAGTTATAGAAATCAAAGATCCCGGGATTCTTTGGGAAAATCTCAAAGGTAAAAATAACCACTCATAATGTTAATTTAGCTGAAAGAATGTTTACAATATGCCATTAGTTGTAAACCAATAGTTGCAAATCATCAGTTGTACAAAATAAGTTGTACAAAATTAGTTGTACACCATTTGTAATATCAAAAAGAAATTTTTTAAAGATGTGGAAAGACAATATTGATGTTGGAGGAATGTAATCATGGTGCACAGCAATATAGCTTTTTACTGTAAATTTATATGACTTTTAATAAATATTTGAGTTTCCAAGAGTTAACTTTATTTAATAAAACAGGAGATAATTAGTTATTTTTTACTATGACACATTTGAAGGCAGAATTTTAAAAAATAAACAGAGAGTCTGCCTAAAGACCCAGAAAAGCAAATAGACAAGTCTTGACATTTCCAGATTTGTCACATCATATCATATAAATGATACATTTTTAACTGTGTATTTGTTTTACTATTTTTATAACTCGGAAATTTCCTTATTTTGCCTCTCATAATTTTTAAATTAACATAGAACCAATTCCTGGGGAAATATATATTACATAGATATCTGATTTAGCAAACTAAACTTTTAGAAAAAATATTATGAATAGTTCTATAAAGAGAAGACATCTACCAACTAAATCCACAGCTACTACTTGGGGGGGACAAAAAATATTATCTCAATATAAGAAAAAAACTGTCTACAGACAAGCATGCTATTATAGGAGACAACACTGATAAAATATAGGTCACTGTCAATCAGGGATTGTAACCCTTTCTTGGGGCGGGATAGAGCTAATGTGTCAATGGAACCACTGCTGTAATCACTTGGGTTACAAGCATACATTTCAATTTACATGAGGCCAGATTAGGTTGCTTTTGTTAAAGATGGGGAAACAAAATAATATTGTTAATAATCCTTGTGTATCAATTTAAAGAAAACTTTAACACAGGATTAAGATGCATATTAAATAAAAAACTCCCAAATATAAATCCCCTGAGTTGAAATCAAACTATTTCTAGTGACCTGTATTTTAATACAATGCCTGTGAAGAGAAAGAGCTCTACTAGAACAATTACTTGTTAAACAATATTTTTATTTTGGTAAAGTTGATTCTGAAACAAATCACCTTGAACATTTTTTTGTTATTATACTCGATGTCACCGAGGGTGAATTGAGTAACAGAAATAAGTTTAAATTAAAATCTTTCCATTAATTTTTTTTTAAAAGCTAATTATAACTTTCAACATGAATACACAGTGACACCAAGGATTGATGATAGAGAGCCAAATATAACTTGTGCATAACATAGCACTAAAAATTTCAATATTTTGGCTTATTGCCGCACATTAAGAACTTGGAATAGTCCAGGTGAAGAAATTGCTAATACCCGTAACTGAAAGATTCAAGCTTTTTCTCAAACCACAGTATCAACATAGCCTCATTATTCTCAGACTGAGAACTTGGCACATTAGAGATCAGTTTACATATGAAAATTCCCCACCTCAAAGGCAATGTCTTCAACTCTGCATTTGGTGGCAAGTACTTTGTCCATGTTTTCTCTGAGGCCATATGATAAGAAACATTGGGTGCAGATATTAGTGATAGGTGGGAACTAAAATATCTTACTTTTGATATTTTGTTTAACACAAGTATTGTGAGCGTTAGTGAGTTACCTTATTTCTTATTGTTAAAAATTCAATAAACTTTTGTGTTGTCATTTATTCTTAAATGTGTCTTAGGAGTGCATTCATGTGGTTTTAAAATATAAGTTCATGATTTAAAAAAAAAAAAAATTCAATTGCAAACAAATTCCCCCTCAAACCCTTCTATTGTAAATGTACAAAGTTCTAAACCTTTCACATGGATCTACATGAAGTATAGATTTTTAGCTGCCTTCATGCACAAACCAAACAAATTATTTCTCATTCTGGAATTACATGCATTCATCTTAGCACTGTCACTGGGAGCTCGAGGGTGGAAGGTGGAATCAAAGCATCAACTTATCATACCGACCTGAGAATAGATAAGCTCTTTGCTCCGATGTCCTGGCACCCGTGTTGTATACCAGCTATCAGGTATGGCATGAACTTGTGGATGGAGCCTTTATCAACAATGGACCCTGAAACACCCTGTGCCACTTTGATCTTGTCACTCTCACTGGATAAAACAGGAAAACGACATATTATGAGAGAAGATATGTTATTTTCTTAAATCTTTAATGATATTTATTATTAGTATTATCATTGTTTGATAAATGTTACTCTTTAAAATTGAAAATAAAATATGTAGATGGCCTTCAAGTTCTATTGTGAATTGTTAATTTTTCAAAGGCTACTTAAAATTAATCCTATCATTACAAAAATGAGTCGTCGTAGCAGCATGCCTATACAATAGAGGATGATGACTTTGATAAAATTTTTAGATAACACATTTTGAACTGGGAAATACAGAATACAATATAACTAAAGCGTTGGGCTATGCGAGCATTCCCCAGATGGTGGTCCTGGGACTGGCACCAGTCCACAAGCCATACGTTGCTAGTCCACACAAAATAAATATTTTTGATAAAGAGAAAAAATAATAAATAAATCTGGCCCATTCCCTTGCTGCAATTTAAAAACATATCCACCGGTGCGCCAAGCTAAAAAAGTTTGGGAAAGCTGGGTTATACCATATCAATACATAAAGAAGCAGGACTGAGGAATACAGTGAACAAATCAATACCTATAATAGTAGCATGACTGAAATACAGTACACCATATCAATACCTAAAGTAGCGGGATTGGGAAGCTTTGTGCTGTTCCATGGCATCCAGAGAGCCCATACCACGATACTTCTTGAGACGGACACCATCAGCGAAGAAATATTCACCTGGTGCTTCCGAGGTACCAGCCAGCATTGAGCCCATCATAACTAAAATGAAAATTAGCCTTCCAATTTTTCGTTATATGATGTGACAATTATTCTAAAATTAATACTAGGTCTCTGGCTGTGTACCAGATCATTTGTTTTAACACTTCATAGTAAAATATTGAAATTTAAGGCCTCAATGTAACAAGCAGTCATTATTCAATATGAATAATGCATGATGAACCTTCTTTACATGACAAATGTTTTAAAGTTGAAAATATTTGACTTTAGCAGGATTATTAATATTAACATTACATGAGAGTATACGGTTCTTCCAAAAAATGTCATTAAGTTAAACACAATATTTTCATAATTGAATTATTTTAACATGGATTGAATGTGATTTGCATGCTATAATACATTTTTAGTGCAACGTCTGATAGTAGGACCACAAGTGTCTTACATTTTTATTGCCCTAAATAGGTTCACAAAAAAGGATTTTTAAAAAGAAAATGATTATAAAAACTATAGACAAAAAGAAATAAGTATTCCAAATGAAGAAACTTCATTAACTTGAAATAATTTGACTGACCAGTTGAAGCTCCTAGAGCCAGAGCCTTGATGATATGGCCCACTGATGAAATACCACCATCGGCTATCACAGGCACACCAAACCTCCTGGCATACTCTGCCACCTTATACACAGCTGTACCCTGTGGTCTGCCAACAGCCATCACTGACAGGAGTATATCAGATGTCAATTTTCTTAGACATTGTAATTAATCTTGTTTACATATTTGTAGATAAATGGATGATAAGATATCTAAGGAGGGTGCTTAGGTCATTTCAATATTTATCAAATTTAAAAGAATAGGGATGAAGATGGTGTAGAATCATGCAATTCTTACAACATATTTATACCTAAGTAGTCAAGAGGTTTTTTGATCCTCAAGGTCAGCAACTTTCCAGAGTGACAAAGGACTTAAAAATCACAATATTACAGGTGACACCCAAAACTTAAGTACAACTTTTGAAATGATAAAAAAAAACAGAAATACAAGTTTTGATAATTCATTTCATACAATTATATCTATTTACTGAGATTTTAAACAAAAGCATCTCCATCAAAACATGTCAACAGTTATTAAATGTAGCCTACCCTCTTGAGTGATGCAAATTGATCCACTACCCATGCCTACTCTCAAACCGTCAACTCCAGCATCAATTAAATTTTTGGCTTGAGCAGCTGTGACTACTGTCAAATGAAAATAATAAATTCAAATAATATTTACTTGTGTATGAAAATCATATTTTTAAAAAGAAAAAGTTCTTCAAAAACAATAATTATGAAGCAATTTCTGACCTCATTCTAGAGGAGTCAGCACCGGCAAAATGGTTGAAAACAAGAAAGTGTTTTATAATGCAGTTTATGGTTGATAATAGAAAACAAAGCATACGTTACCATTTCCACCAACAATCTGGGTAGTAGGATAATTCTGCTTGATGTAACGAATAAGGTTGATCTGGTAGACAGAGTTTCCCTGGGATGAATCCTATAATGGACACACAAAAAGAATAAAAATAATAATAAATATTAAAGTGAACACAAAACTAGCACTTAAAAAAGATAACAAAATATCTTACAGTCACTTCAGTATAGAATACTATTTGATTGAAAGCCATGTCAGAGCCCATCTGCAATTACTTTCTCTATGCTATAACAGAAAGTGTAGCAATATATATTATAATAAAAAAAAAAAAGACAAGTATTAATGGACCACTTTCAGTCAACCTATACACTTGAAATTTGACAACATTCAGGCTGATATGATAAAGACCCTTAGAGATATCTAAAGTTATAAAAAAAATCCCAATTGTCCAAGGGGGGTAAAAAAATTAATTTGTAAAATAAAGGGCATTGCAATCATCTTTGAAACTTCAAATGTGATACAGAGAATCTGACATCACAAAATCTAAAATGATTTTTGTTTAACTTTCAAACATTTCAGAGGGGGCATTGCCTGAGGGGGGGGGGGGGGGGGGGGGTCGTCATCATATTGCATGGCTAAACAGGATAAACTATTAGAAGAAAGTTTTTAAGACACATGACACCAATGGCGTCCAATGTCATTCTGAGTACGGGTTGAGTTTTTGCGCAGCATTTTGACCATGCTGTATTTCATTTAATCTTTATGAACAATGTGCATACAAACAAGAATATTTTAAAACCAATTCTTAAACCATCTATCAAATTTTTTGTTTAACAACCTAGTGATGCAGACACTCTTATATTTTAATAACATATGATGAATTTTGTTGAACTCTACAACATTCTTTCTTTAAATGCTAAGAGCGGCATCAACCAAAAGAGGGATGGTGTTTTTTCTTTTTAATTAATGCCTAGGACAAAAATACTTTTATAGGATAGAGAGCTGGTTTGAGTTTTTAAGCATTGTATGTTTGGGGGTAGGGAGGTCGGGGGATGAGTTGGCAGTCAGGGGGTTAGAAGAAGTAGGGACAATTAGACTTTTTGAAGAAGTAGGGACAATTAGACCTTTTTGTGGGATAAATATAGAAATATTATAGAATATGTCTTGAGGCAAAATACAAATTTAATCAAACGTAGCAACAAATTTGAACAAAAGTTTACAGTGAAGGGTAGATTGCAGCAAACATGCATTCCATCAGGGTCACATCTCCCAGGAGATTCAATTTGTGTGTGCCATAAATACAAAAATCATTAACGATGACTTGTGATTAACAATTACCCCTCTCCCCCACCTACAAATTTTCCCTAGTTAGCTTGTTTCCTTTTTATGGTCTTTTACTGACATTATGTACACGCGATCAATAAAATTTCACCCAAACCCCCCACCCCCTTTTTTGCGCCATGAAGCATGGGTATATTTGCTAGTATGTAATAAAAAGGACTTTTAAAAATGTGATTTTTAAATAGGTCAAATGAGCAACAATTTCAAAGTTTGCTTCATTTTGTAGTGAAGTATTTGTATGATGTAATAATTCAGAAACTAACCAGAACCAAGAAATCTACACCAGCTTGCACAAGTTGCTCTATCCTCTCTTTGTCATCTTCATGGGTGCCAACTGCTGCGCCAACAATCAACTGTTTCCTGAATTTAAAAAAATATGTGCATTTGTTACCGCTTTGTTTCAGTTACACTAAACATTGATTTGAGAAAGAAGTTTTGATTATTTTATTTATTTTTTAAAATTCAGACCAAAAGCATGTAAGCCCATTGATGCTAAGAAATAAATATTGACTCTCACTTTTCATCTTTAGATGCAAGTGGGAACTCCCTATTTTTCTTCATGTCTGTACGTGCAATCAGAGAGACCAGCTCACCCTTGTCATTTATAATTGGCAGCTTTCCTGTTGAAATATTAGTTTTCAGGCCAATCAGTCAAAACAAGTTAAACTACAGAGATTTTTAACTAATAAAACATTTCAACAAATGTCACAAATTTTTTCTTTTTCTTTTTCAACACAACTCAGAAAGACTTAATAAAGCAAAATGTATATTTGCCAAAATGTACATTTATCTTTGATTATTTTTTTTTCAACTTTGGGCACTTTATAGCACAAAATGTAACATGGCACAAGCATGAGACAGATGACCATAAATGTCAGGGATTTTGTGCAACAAACTTGAATGCCTGGATATAAACAAATATTCATTTGCCTGCATTCAGGGATTTTTGAGACCACCTCATCTCACATTAAGTGCAAAGAAATCACTATGTGATCATAGCATGATTAAATGGTGGTGTGTGTCCTCTGCCCATAGTAGAGCTAGATGTCAATCCAGTCATCAAATGGATGTTGCAAAGGCACACATATTTTTTTTTTGCTAGAATCCTTCTGTCACAATGTGACGATGGTGTAAGACTACGAAGGACAACATCCACAAGGCGTGGGAGTATTCTTGGAGGATTATAAGCTGGTTCCCTACAGCAAATCACCTCTCTCCATGCCGCTGGATGACCCAAGGGAGCATCATGTGGATGATACTGCTTGGCACCAGTGGTGCTGCAGGAGTTGTCGGGATGTTTCATTGTGTCCATGTTATCTGCCAACGGGACTCCGACTCCGGGTTTGAATTCAGGGTTTCCTTCTCTTTGGTGAGCTGCCGTCCAAGGTTAATGAGTCCCATCCACCCGGCATAAACATTTATTTATTTGAAATTAAATCAAAATTCTCAATAACATTTATAAAAATTTAACTTACAAGCTTTATAAAAACCAAATTTTAACTTCACCCATGATGTCAAAAATGACAAACAAATATTTGAAGCCGATGTTCATGTAAATTTGAGGCCATCCCTTGCTAATTTAAGACAAGACCAGGAAGTAGGTTGGTACCAAACCTCCTCTTCTCACAGAGAGGGGCTACCCACATCACAGGTGCTTCACTAACCTTTTTTACTTTTCTGCAAAATTTGGTTTGCCTCTTTTAAAGTAACATTAGCCTCGGCCACAACAAGATTTTCAAAGGGGGTCATCACCTGCAACATAAAATGTTGGAATAATATCTTCCACCTATTACTAACCGTCAAGGAAGTTAAAATTTACTCATCATTTTAACTACTATATCTTTTAAGCTTAAAATCTTTATTTTTTTCAAATTAAGGGGAACAAACTCTTTATTCTTCCAGATTTAAACAAAACAATATTTCTGTTAGATTTCATGACAAAGTAAGACAAAATGAGCTCACATCAGCAAGACAGGTGGTGTGTTCACTGTGGGCCAGGAAGTCAATGTCTCTCTGGGTGACCAGACCTACTAATTTTTCCCCCATGTGACCATTTAAAGTGATGGGGACACCCGAAAAGCCATAATGCTTCTTAGCAGCCACGACATCAGCAACTGTGTGTCTTGGTGACATCACAATAGGATCCAAGATGAATCCTTGCTCGTATTTCTGTTGGCAGATAAAAGATATTATAAAACTGTAGTTACATTACTAAAACACAGTTATTAATCACAAGAATAATTTCCTTCGTCAAATTACTAAAACACAGTTATTAATCACAAGAATAATTTATCAGACAAAAGGGGTGTATTCATCAAACATATTTATGCAAAAAATGTAAACCCCCCTCATTACTCATTTGAACAGCGGTTCTCAACCTGTGGGTCACGGCCCCTTTGGGGGTCGAATGACCCTTTTCCAGGGGTCGCCTAACACCATCGGAAAATACATAAGCTCTAAAGTTATGAAGTAGCAACGAAAATAATTTTGTGGTGGGGGGCCGCCACAACATGAGGAACTGTATTAAAGGGTCGCGGCATTAGAAAGGTTGAGAACCACTGAATTAGAAGATGTCAGCTGATCCAAATGCCAAACTGGACAGGCATTTGCTGAATAAAGATGAAATGTTGATCAACAATGCAAAACATGCATTTGAATTATTTTATTTGTCTTGAAGCCCAAGCCTATGGAGTGAAATATTTATTTGTATTGAAACAGAAGTGACAAGAGAAAACGATTATAGTCACCTTGACTTTCCTGACTTCATTGGCTTGGAACTCAGGTTTACAGTTATGATGAATTACTCCCACTCCACCACACAGCTGGCAACAAAAACGAGCATAAATTAACATCAGGACAGTAATAATATGTACAGTTATAATTGCCAACAACAATGAGCATAAATTAACATCAGGACAGTAATAATATAAACAGTTATAATTGCCAACAACAATGAGCATAAATTAACATCAGGACAGTAATAATATGTACAGTTATAATTGCCAACAACAATGAGCATAAATTAACATCAGGACAGTAATAATATGTACAGTACTTTAAACACTTCACAAAAAATGTAAGCAACAGTCTTGGTGGTCTTAGAATAGAGTAGGGTGAAATAAAACTAAAATTGCAAGAGGAATCTACTAGTCACAACAAGAGCCAATAAAGACGACAGCAAAGTTTGCTTCTACACACATTTTAATAACAATTTTTATCTCGCGCACTTATGTTCAAAACTAGGTATGGCGACCAGAATTTGTTCTGGTCCAATGAGTTAGCATAATATCAACGTGCTACTGTTCCAGGGTTGTATCACCTAAGAGTATGAATGCACTTACAGCCATTCCTATTGCCATCTGAGACTCTGTGACTGTGTCCATAGGTGAGGAGACCAGGGGAGCTTTCAAACTGATATTTTTTGTTAGAGCTGATGTCAGATCCTAGAAATGTAAGGACATTTGGGAGCAGTTATATATATTTTTAAAATTTAATTGTCGTAAGGATGAAGTTGAAAGTTAAAAAATTAATATTAAAGAAAAACATAAGGTGGTTTTTTTTGTTTTTGTTTTTTAAAATAATAATAAATAAACTTGTAAATATTAACATCTTACCACGTCTTTAGCAGCAAAGTCAATAAAGCCAGGCAGAATGAGGAAATCACTGGGTAAAAACAAATCAATAGGAAAACATTTTTTTAAATTTGATATTTTGGAATTTAGAAATTAAATTTGGCATCACACATACATTTAAATGATAGAATGAAAACAGCATTCCATCAATTAGCCCAGAGTTTTATGGAGGCTGTGTGTAGGGTTCCCAATATTTGAACAACTTTGATTTAATGATAAATGATAAATTGCATGCAATATCAACATACATGTGTCTCTTTGTGAGACGATTCTAAGCCCTTAAATTTTTTTAACTACTTTCCCAGGGTGTTCAATTTTATACTACATTTAAGAAAACTAATGTAAAAAACAAAAAACTATTAGTGTTAATGAAATATATTTTTTTTTTAATTTATAAATATGAAATAATTTACATTGAATGTAATAAAAAATTTTTTTTAAATCCCTCAAAACTGTAAACATGTTTTTAATTTCCCTTAGTTCTTTGTGAGCCACGAAAGCCTCGGCATCGTACAATCTTCTGCTGACAGGTCACGCAGCTTTTAAAAAAAAAATTAATAAAAAGAAAAGGAAAAAAGGAACAAAAATATAGTTTTAAAAACCAACGTAAAATGGGTTTACTTGTAAGTGAGTCCATCCCCTGAACCAAACAGCTGTGATCCTGACATTCCATCCTCTGGTACGTACCCTGTCCCGCCTGTGATCAAGTAGTCTGCCATACTAGAAACAACAAAGGTGAAAATGGTTCAAACCTATTATTGTATGGGCAATACGGTTTAGAATCACGAATAACGGAGTAAATGGTGATTGTTACAACAGACATCTGACACTGTGCTCATCTGCAAGTGAAGCAATGAAATCATTATTTACAATTATTCATCCCTCGGAAAATATTTAGCAGATAGGCCAGGGGTCCCAAAACTATACAGTTAGGTGGCCGGTCCTAGCAGATAGGCCAGGGGTCCCAAAACTATACAGTTAGGTGGCCGGTCCACTGTGCTTAAGACAACCTGGGATCAGACTTTAGTATGAAAACAATATGAAAGAAAAATTATTTTAGCGCAAAAAAAAAAAGAACATATACAGCTTTTAATATGAAGAATAATTTCAATCAACATAACATCATTGAGTTATTAGTATTTCAATGGGAAGTATGGGCCTGCTTTTGGCTAATGAGACGGTCAATGTCCAGTTCTATATTTGTCACTGCTAACCAAGCTGATGATCCATTGTGGGCCGGATATAGCCCGAGGCCTGTAGTTTGAGGACCCTGCTATACTCCTACAGGCCATAGGGTTTACAAATGAGACATATTTTGATTAATGTTTAAAGCACAATATCAATAGTTTAAAATAACTGGTGAATAGTACTTCATTTGCTGGACGGTCTCATGGATTTTTCTACTTAAAGATTGTCTCAAAAAAGTCATATCAAACTAATTCATTTGATGTAAAAATACATGATTCAGTTCTTACTTTGTTGGACCGGAAAAATTTGTGTTATACAGGTACATTTGTCAATGGAATTTCACCCTACACCACTGTTTAAAGTAGGCTTTTGTACACAGATCCTTCCAGCATTGGCATTTTTTTGTATTCATGCATTTCAGTTAATTTTTGTTACTAAAAGAACTACAGCAAGGCTTACTTAATAGTTTTACTAGGGCACTGCAGCAAGGCTTAGGCTTATTTAGTAAGAAATTGCTTAATAGCATGACTGATGTTAGTATTACTGCATGAAAAAAATGTATGTGTTAACATCATAGTGATCTTCTTTCCTATGTCACTGCAGCCCTAGCTAACAGCCCCGTAAGTATGTGCTTGTGTATTCACAATATGCATATTATAATTGTGTCAGCATAGCCGGGCAAGTTCACTTGTGCTGTCACTACCAGTTCAGTAAGGCAAAGTGTTACTACTATAATAAAGGCCTATATTACAAATCGTCAAATGACTGTTGTTACATCCAGTGTGAATCAAGTTGACACCAGCAGCATCTTGTCTCATAAAATAAAAAATTATAGCATAGGCATGGGGAAAAGGGGTGGGGGGGGTGGATTTTGTGTGTTTAAAAATAAAAAAAATGTATAGGCCTACAGTTTTAAAGGCCTCCAAGCCTATTGAATTGTCATATTGTATTTACAACAAAAAAAAAAGTTCTTAACTTAAAATAATGCACCTTTTCCGTGGTCCATGGGAAACTTTAAGTATTATAAGACTAAGTTAAGTCATAAGTCTCTAGTCTAAGTTTATAACAGTTTTGAAGTGGCTATTCGGACCCCGGTATCTGAAGTGAAGAGGTTGGGTTTATTTAAAAAATATTTTAAATATTATTGTAGGGTTTGTAAGACAAAATTTGGTATCAAATTAAAGATAATTGAATGGACTATGCTATATGTTTGTAAACTTAATTCTTCAGTTTAACTAAAATAAGCTACCACAAACAATATCGGAATAGCGTTAAGTCTGATGGGACCCGAGTAGGCATAGCCAGGGCCGACCCTAACAATTGCGGGGCCCTATGCGAAACGGATTGCGTGGGGCCCAGTCTGGGTAGGAATAAGGATAATAAGTGAAAATTAAGATTTTGTATTAGAAAATAAATTCGGGGCGGGGCCTATGAAAGTGCGGGGCCCAATGCGGCCGCATAGCTTGCAGTGTGGGGCCCAGTCTGGGTAGGAATAAGGATAATAAGTGAAAATTAAGATTTTGTATTAGAAAATAAATTCGGGGCGGGGCCTATGAAAGTGCGGGGCCCAATGCGGCCGCATAGCTTGCAGTGTGGGGCCCAGTCTGGGTAGGAATAAGGATAATAAGTGAAAATTAAGATTTTGTATTAGAAAATAAATTCGGGGCGGGGCCTATGAAAGTGCGGGGCCCAATGCGGCCGCATAGGTTGCAGTGGCCTAAGGCCGGCCCTGGGCATAGCCGCTATTTGGATGCCATTTGTGGGGTAGTTTATTTTAGTTAAACTGAAGAAGTAAGTTTACACAAAATATATTCCATTCAATTATCTTTCATTTGATACAAAATTTTGTCTTACAAACCCTACAATATGTTTAATATTTTTTTATAAACCAAAACCTCTCACTTCTGATACCCGGGTCCGAATAGCCGCAGCCTAACAGTTTATTATGACATGTAATATAATCTGGGGGGATTGGGCAAACTATTAGGCTTTTCAAACTAAAAAAATAAGGGCTAATGTTGAGAAATATCACCGTGACTTCGTTAGGGATACATTTAGGGCTCGGGTTAGGTTTAGATTTAAGGTTCAGGTTAGGTTTAGGGATACATTTAGGAAATTTTTCATTATTTTTTAAACATTTTATCCTTAATTTTACGGTTCACGGCAATCAAGTTGGCGGCCATGGTAAAAAACGCGGTGATATCTCTCAACATTTACCAAAATAAGTAGTCTATATTGTTGTATTGGTCTACAGTTAAAACTCGGGGGAGCTGGCAAAAATACCTTCAGTTAGGCTACAGCCTACCTCATGCCAGTTGAGTTATCTGCGTCACGGCCTCGGCGGCTCCTCGCGGTGGACCGAACTGCTTGTTTGTTTTATGATCGGTGGCGTCGGTTCCCTGCTTACCCGATTTTAAAACTAATCTTAGACACTCTGTTAGTTGTAAATAATCAAATTAAAATACTTGCAATCTTAGTCTGAACTCTGAGCCAACTAGGTAAGAATAACGCACAGAAACCTTACTTATGCTATCTACTACTCCTGAATTACGAATTTTATCCCACACGTTCGAGTAGTACGGGTTTGTTTCGTTGACAATTTCAAATTTTTTATTTACCAGAACCAAAATTTATTTGTTTGTCCAGTTGTTGTACCTTATTTGTTAAGATGTTTATTTCTAAATCAACGGAGAGTAAACGAATGCTGTTATAATTAAAATGTTAATATATATTTTTTAAAGTTATATAGATAGTAAAGTAATAATATGGCCTTAGCTTAAATTTTTTTTTTATTAAAATAAAATTGATTCACAGATAGCATAATGACAGTAGGTAGGCCGTAGCCGTAGGCATAGTGTCACATGGTAATTGTTAAGTGTAATTAAGACAGGTCGTTAAAAGTGGTCTATTTATCATTATCGTTGGTATCATTATCATTAATATTTTTAATGATTTCGGTAAAGCTTAGCATACCTGGCTATTGGTTTAATAGCAAGCATACCTTTATTATATATTAAGCTACAGCTATAGAAAAATGTGTAATAAGGCTTGAGGGAAAAAATCAGATTCCTAAACAATCCTTTGAAGAATGAAAGGTTGATACAGAATGAAATGATGATAAAGAAGGAAAGGATGATAAAGAATGCAAGGATGATAAAGAATGAAAGGATGATAAAGAAGGAAAGGATGATAAAGAAGGTAAGGATGATAAAGAATGAAAGGATGATAAAGAATGAAAGGATGATAAAGAATGAAAGGATGATAAAGAAGGAAAGGGTGATAAAGAATGAAAGGATGATAAAGAATGAAAGGATGATAAAGAATGAAAGGATGATAAAGAAGGAAAGGGTGATAAAGAATGAAAGGATGATAAAGAATGAAAGGATGATAAAGAAGGAAAGGGTGATAAAGAATGAAAGGGTGATAAAGAATGAAAGGATGATAAAGAATGAAAGGATGATAAAGAAGGAAAGGATGATAAAGAATGAAAGGATGATAAAGAATGAAAGGATGATAAAGAAGGAAAGGATGATAAAGAAGGAAAGGATGATAAAGAATGAAAGGGTGATAAAGAAGGAAAGGATGATAAGAAGGAAAGGATGATAAAGAATGAAAGGATGATAAAGAATGAAAGGATGATAACGAATGTAGGCCTCAATAAGATTGTTTTTTTGGGACCGGTAAACTCAGTCAAAGGCATAATTAATATATTAACATTTCCACGACCGTTGTAAAATAAATGTTAAAAAATGGATCGACCTCACGCGTGTAGGTGGCCTCACGCTTCTCATGACATTATGATGTCAAAATTGTTACGTTAATAATGAATATTATATTATATTTTTTGGCTATTTAATTTGCTTTCAAAATGTATCGGGAAGACCGTTTCTCCAGTTTTTTTAAACATTTTTCTTTGATGTGTGCTACTATTTTTAGACAACTTTTTTGATGTGCTACTATTTTTGACAACTTTTTTTATGTGCCCCCCCCCCCCCCCCCCCGCCGGACTTAGTCTGTCGTGGTAGTGAAGTAGACTGTAAGGTTAGTGACGTAACCTGTAAGGATAGTGAAATAGCCTGTAATGGTGGTGACGTAGATTGTAATGGTTTTGACGTAGACTGTAAGGATAGTGACGTAACCTGTAAGGATAGTGAAATAGCCTGTAACGGTAGTGACGAAGCTTGAAATGGTAGTGACGTAGACTGTATAGGGGTAGTGAAGCAATATGCAAGGGCAGGGACGTAACCCGTAAGGCTAGTGGCGTAACATGCAATGGCACAGTGACGCAGTCTGTTAGGCTAGTGAAGACGCACAGAAGTCACGCATCACTCTATCTTACTCGAGATTCCCGGATTACTTTTCACTGAAGCAGATAATTAATCTGATTGACAGCTTCTGGCGCATCACTGTTTGCTTGGGGCTGGCCCCCCCTTTTTTCTACCGGACGTATAGCAGACAGGACAACGCGTTGCCAGGACAACGTCTCACATTGGCATCACACGACCACGCGACAGACGAGACCAATGACTGCTCATGTTCCCGGCATAATTTCTCCACAGGATTGATCGCACCAAGCCGACTGGTTTTGTGGAAATTACGAATAAGATGGCGGGGCAATCAAATTAAAATGTCTGGCGGCAATTTTGTGTGTGTTTGAGTGTGTGTGTGTGTGTCGGGAAAATCGGTTGGGGGGAGGGGGGGAGTTGAATGGAAGTGTAATGGCCGGCATTTCTATTTCACGTTCAGTGTCTCTTTTCTGCTTATTTCCCATGAATGTTTGGCGTTATTAAATGATAACAACACAAATAGGGATCAAGACAGATATACTTAGCAAACATGGAGCCATACATCTGAAAATTACACATATATCGACTGGGTTTGAAATACTATTTCTAGACAGTAGAGTACTTGAAAATATCATGTATCACAATCTCCCCCCCCCCCCCCCCACCCAAAACCGCTCACAATAACACACCTTTCAAACTTACCTATCTCATTTGCACACCTTTCAAACTTACCACTCTCAGTCAAAAACCGTTCAAAGACACCCCCCCCCCATCAAACACCTTAAAAACCGACCCCTCTCATTAACAAACACCTTTCAAACTTACCTCTCTCAGTCACAAACCTTTCAAAAACACCCCCCTCACACACCTTTTCACCCCTTTCAGTCACACACCTTTCGAACACACACCCCTCACACACATTTTCACCCCTCTCAGTCACACACCTTTCGAACATAGCCCTCATAAAAGATCTCGCGATAAGACCCACTCACGTAAAACTCACCAACAGTAATTGAGCTGCAACCAATACTTACCTCCTTTCTTGCCAGGCCATTTTGTAATCCGAAGTGAAAGGAATTCCCTGAGTTCAGATTTCTTGAAAATGTCACCCGAACAATAGTTAAGTATGCATGGTGATTGATCATATATCACAGTACCGGTGGTTAAGTGTGCATGGTGATTGATCATATATCACAGTACCGGTGGTTAAGTGTGCATGGTGATTGATCATATATCACAGTACCGGTGGTTAAGTGTGCATGGTGATTGATCATATATCACGGTACCGGTGGTTAAGTGTGCATGGTGATTGATCATATATCACAGTACCGGTGGTTAAGTGTGCATGGTGATTGATCATATATCACAGTACCGGTGGTTAAGTGTGCATGGTGATTGATCATATATCACAGTACCGGTGGATAAGTGTGCATGGTGATTGATCATATATCACAGTACCGGTGGTTAAGTGTGCATGGTGATTGATCATATATCACAGTACCGGTGGTTAAGTGTGCATCGTGGCTGAGAACAATTCACGATAACATCATAAATTTATGAGAAGATTTTAAGATAACATTTTGTGAGCAGATTCTAACATGTCTCTTTTTGCTTTCTCCTACAAACGTTTATCACGTAGCACGAATATATAAACCGAATATGACTGCCAGAAAATGACTAGCAGTAAGAAAATTTAGCGAAAGGTCTTGAATGACTACATGACCCATGACATATGGTGAGATATGTGTATGACATCTTATCGTTTTCTAATCACCCATTTGCACAACGACCAAAAAAAATGGTCTATTTAAAATAGTGTTAAAAGTTCATTTTTTGCATGTTGGATCTTTAAAACTGACATTTTATGTTACATTTTTACAAAATATTTTGAATTAAATATTGAATTTTTACAATTGATTCTGAATTAAATGTTGCATTTGTTACTATTGATTTTGTATGATGAATTTTGACGATTCAACGAGTGCGTGCGCTCGCTATTAATGAAATGAATGTAAGCTTAAAGTTAAAATAAAACAATAAATATATTTCGTGTAAATTTTTCTCATCAAGATAATTATGGGCTCCCCGTGCATCCGTTGTAATGAATATAATTTTAACAGGAATAAAGTTGTTTTACAAAGCCGTTTGAACAACGTAAGAATTTTATAAAACACAATCCAATTGACAAAATGAAAGCCAGGTATTTTTTTTTTATAAGTATGTTTTTAATTTTCATCACATTCATTTTTTCCCCCTTCAAAATAATGATTAACGAATCACTAACGAAAACAAACTCATACGCCAGATTTAGCAGTACTTTGGCCTCATGACTGGGTAAGAAGAAAATGTAATCCTACACAAATTAAATGTGATGTAGGTGCACCGCACTAATTAACGTCACTGCTTACGGGCGTAGGGCGAACGCAGCTGACCGAAGCTGTCGTGTATTCCTGGGCGAAATACGGATCAATATCTGTGCTCAGAATCACGTGATTCCCAAGAAAGAAACAAATAAACGGGGAAACAATAATTCGGTCAATTTTCAGGGAATGCACCCGAGCGATGTTTTACTGTACGGTACTCATCTATTTTCTAGTAGTAATTGATTTTGTCATGAACTAAGGGAGGCAAATGTCACCGTCTCGCGATCTCATGCCAAGCTTTGAAAAAAAAGACACACACACACATATATATATATATATATATATATATATATATATATATATATATATATATATGCGAGTCTTGGACCACATACGCCAGACACGAAAATGGCTTCCACCTCAGATGCCTGCGCCGCATCTTTGACATCAAATGGCAAGAAAAAGTCCCCAACACGGATGTCCTGTCTCAAACTAATATGTGCAGCGTCCCAGCCATTTTAATCCAAAGACGCCTCCGCTGGCTTGGGCACGTCAAGCGAATGCAACCTGGTCGCATACCTAAGGACGTGCTGTACAGCGAGCTGGCGACAGGGAAAAGGTCAGTTGGACGGCCTCGTCTTAGATACTTAGACATATGCAAAAGAGACATGAAGGCGGCCAACATCAACATCTCAAATTGGGAGGACCTGGCGGAGGATCGATCCACATGGCGGGGCATCGTGAAGGCAGGATCACTACGTGCCGAGGAGCTCTACAGGGCGGAAGCAGCTGTAAAGAGAGCGCATAGAAAGGCCAGAAAACACTGCTCCACCGCATGCGTGTGTGGGACATGCAAAAGAGACTGCCACTCGAGGATCGGTCTCACTAGCCACACCAAGAGCTGCAATCAGACAAGATCAATGTATCGCCTTTCGTAGACGGAAAGATGCCATATATATATATATATATATATAGAGAGAGAGAGAGAGAGAGAGAGAGAGAGAGAGAGAGAGAGAGAAAGGGATGCAGTAGAGATTGATATATAGAAGTATGATGTATTAAGGTTGTGCGGGAGAAAGATTGAGAAATAGAAGGAGAAAAATAAGGAAGAGAGAGAGAGAGATATAGCCTGGGGACGGGTGGTGACTTATATGGATAGATTTATGGAAAGACGAGGGTGAGAGACATTAACAAGGGAGAAACGGTAAGATGAGAGATTTAACTAAAAATTGTTGACATCTTACTCTGAAGGGGGGGCCTTTATGCGATCAAACTTGAGGTCAATACTTGATTGAACGATCACGTGTGGTCAATACTTGATTGAACGATCACGTGAGGTTAATACTTGTTTGAACGATCACGTGAGGTCAATACTTGATTGAACGATCACGTGTGGTCAATACTTGATTGAACGATCACGTGAGGTCAATACTTGATTGAACGATCACGTGTGGTCAATACTTGATTGAACGATCACGTGAGGTCAATACTTGATTGAACGATCACGTGTGGTCAATACTTGATTGAACGATCACGTGTGGTCAATACTTGATTGAACGATCACGTGTGGTCAATACTTGATTGAACGATCACGTGAGGTCAATTTCGAACCGGCAGCGAAACAAAACTATCCCACCATTAACTTCAATTGAAACTGAGTGAATTCAAAAACTGTGCAGTCGTTACGACAGAAAAAGAGTATAAAGATTTCTATAATGTCACTAATGTCTCGTTTTATGTCATACATTTAGACTTCAATCTAAAAGAAAATAATAGTTTTATTTCTGTAATAAATGGGACAGAAAATGATGAATATATATATAAACATAAAGTGTAAGTCAGCGGTTCTCAAACACTTTTCAGCGCCGCTTCCCTCTTGATTTCAAAAAAATTTTCCGCGACTCCACTCCGGCATTTTTTTTTTTTTAATAATGAAATAAATAAATATGAAAAAAATTTTGTGGGTCTTCCCGTCCCTCCCTGGGGTTGAAGGCACCCCTGGTTAAGAATGGCAGGTGTTAAACAATGGCGTTAACGTCCCTATACAATTATAATTCTCAGAAAAAGATAGAAAAAAATGCATTAAGAAAGCTATTCAGAGTGCAAAAATATTTTTTTCCAATGAGAATGTTCACAAGTGGGACCTCCAAGACAAGTGTGACCTGCAAAGACAAATGGGACTTCCATAGACAAGTTGGACCTCCAAAGACAACTTAGACCTCCAAAGACAACTGAGACCTCCAAAGACAACTGAGACCTCCAAAGATAATCGGGCCTCTAAAGACAAGTGGGACCTCTGAAGACAAGTGGGACCTCCAAAGACAAATGAGACCTCCAAAGACAAATGGGACCTCCAAAGATAATTGGGCCTCCAAAGACAAGTGGGATCTCTAAAGATAAATGAGACCTCCAAAGACAAATGAGACCTCCAAAGACAACTGAGACCTCCAAAGATAATTGGGCCTCCAAAGACAAGGGGGACCTCTAAATACAACTGAGATCTCCAAAAATAATTGGAACCTCCAAAGACAAGTGGGACCTCCATAGACAATTGGGACCTCCAAAGACAAATGGGACCTCCAAAGACAAGTGAGACCTCCAAAGACAACTGAGATCCCCATAGATAATTGGGACCTCCAAAGACAAGTGGGGCATTTAAAGACAATTGGGATCTCGAAAGACAAGTGAGACCTCCAAAGACAAATGGGATCTCCAAAGACAAATGGGACCTCCAAAGACAAATGGGAACTCCAAAGACAAATGGGACCTCGAAAGTCTACCATTTGTTTAACCTTCGACACACTGTCGACTGTGAGATTACAAAGGACAGCTTGAATACACTATATTACATAGGGCAGCTTGAATACACTATATTACATAGGGCAGCTTGAATACACTATATTACACAGGGCAGCTTGAATACACTATATTACATAGGGCAGCTTGAATACACTATATTACATAGGACAGCTTGAATACACTATATTACATAGGGCAGCTTGAATACACTATATTACGTAGGGCTGCTTGAATACACTATATTACATAGGGCAGCTTGAATACACTATATTACATAGGACAGCTTGAATACACTATATTACATAGGACAGCTTGAATACACTATATTACACATGACAGCTTGAATAAACTATATTACATAGGACATCTTGAATACACTATATTACATAGGACAGCTTGAATACACTATATTACATAGGGCAGCTTGAAAACACTATATCAATCACATTTAAAAAAAAAAAAATTCTGAGATTTTAAAATAGCACACATATAAGGTATTTCGAAGTTTCAATTGTACGCTTCTTGCCCAACGAATTCACTTTAACGTCGTTTTCCCAAACCGGTCGGGCAGGATAGTTAGGCCACGTCTACAATCGCACCATTTGAACAATGTTCCCCTCTCTGAGGCAGTAGGTTCTACTTGTGTGCTATTGTGTTGTATACCTGTTATTGCGTTTGGAACAATCAAGTAAAGGCTTTTTGTTGGTTTGTTTGTTCTTTGCTTTTTTTTTCTTTGCAAGTAAGCTTCATTTGTTTGCGATGCCCTTTCTTTATTTTATCATTATTTCACCGATGTGACGAAATGCACGTATGTCACAATGACAGGACATGCTTATTGCCAGGGCCGACCCTAACAATTGCGGGGCCCTATGCGAAACGGATTGCGCGGGGCCCTGGATAAGGATAATAAGTGAACATTAAGATTTTGTATTAGAATATAAATTCAAATAAAATTTGAAAAAGGAAAAATAATAGAAAAATTCCAAAAGTTTCATGCACAAATTTCCCGGGCCAACCGACTTGAAAAACAACAACTCGAAATTCGAGGAATCTTGCCTTAAAAAGAACACGTCATTACCGGCAGTAAAAGTCCTTGCTTGTTTTGGGTGGAGCTAAAAATACACGGTTCAATGGCATTCGGCGGCTTTGAACCAGAACAGACAAAGTTGTGACGCTCTGGTCGATAGCATTTAGGATAGCATATTCCATGCAGTGTTATTGAACGGGGAGGTCTTTGGTTGTAGTCGTTATAAGGGAATTGAATAAAATCTTATTTTAAAATGTATAGACTAATAGTAAAGAAATATTTTAAAACTTAATCCTTCCATTGCACGCGTGAATTGGGGTGAATAAAAAAAAAGGAATATTATAAAAGGATTTAACCCCAGCTTAGGTCCGCATGGGATAATTATATTTAGAAAATGGTAATTCTTGGTATTTAAACATTAAGCGTACATTTCAACTTATAAAAGTCTGCTTCAATTAGCCATGCGAGACATATAGCTGTAACTGAATGGATGATGAGGGTCAATGCGTGTTTCGCAAAGAGTGTGGAATTATCGACATGGTGTTTCGCAGCCTGACAGCTGCAGGGAAAAGTGTCAAGGGAAAAAAAATGTTGACCTTATTCCACATATATTGACCTAAGAAACGCTTTCGACACTGTCAGGATAGAAGGTATCTGAAAGATCAAGGGCACAGGATAGAAGGTATCTGAAAGATCAAGGGCACAGGATAGAAGGTCTCTGAAAGATCAAGGGCAAACAAGGATGCCCCACAAATTCATTTCAATGGTGCGGCAATTTCACAATAGTATGCAGGCTCTGGTTGGAAAGATGTCTCAACCATTCCCAGCCTCTGATGGTGTCAATGAAACAGTAGTATGCAGGCTCGGTTTGGAAAGATGTCTCAACCATTCCCTGCCTCTGATGGTGTCAATGAAACAATAGTATGCAGGCTCGGGTTGGAAAGATGTCTCAACCATTCCCTGCCTCTGATGGTGTCAATGAAACAATAGTATGCAGGCTCTGACTGGAGAGATGTCTCAACCATTCCCAGCCTCTGATGGTGTCAATGAAACAATAGTATGCAGGCTCTGGCTGGAGAGATGTCTCAACCATTCCCTGCGCCTGATGGTGTCAATGAAACAATAGTATGCAGGCTCGGATTGGAAAGATGTCTCAACCATTCCCTGCGCCTGATGGTGTCAATGAAACAATAGTATGCAGGCTCTGGTTGGAAAGATGCCTCAACCATTCCCTGCCTCTGATAGTGTCAATGAAACAAAAGTATGCAGGCTCGGGTTGGAAAGATGTCTCAACCATTCCCAGCCTCTGATGGTGTCAATGAAACAATAGTATGCAGGCTCTGGCTGGAAAGATGTCTCAACCATTCCCAGCCTCTGATGGTGTCAATGAAACAATAGTACGCAGGCTTTGGTTGGAAAGATGTCTCAACCATTCCCAGCCTCTGATGGTGTCAATGAAACAATAGTATGCAGGCTCGGATTGGAAAGATGTCTCAACCATTCCCTGCGCCTGATGGTGTCAATGAAACAATAGTATGCAGGCTCTGGTTGGAAAGATGCCTCAACCATTCCCTGCCTCTGATAGTGTCAATGAAACAAAAGTATGCAGGCTCGGGTTGGAAAGATGTCTCAACCATTCCCAGCCTCTGATGGTGTCAATGAAACAATAGTATGCAGGCTCTGGCTGGAAAGATGTCTCAACCATTCCCAGCCTCTGATGGTGTCAATGAAACAATAGTATGCAGGCTCTGCTGGAAAGATGTCTCAACCATTCCCAGCCTCTGATGGTGTCAATGAAACAATAGTACGCAGGCTTTGGTTGGAAAGATGTCTCAACCATTCCCAGCCTCTGATGGTGTCAATGAAACAATAGTATGCAGGCTCGGGTTGGAAAGATGTCTCAACCATTCCCTGCCTCTGATGGTGTCAATGAAACAATAGTATGCAGGCTCGGGTTGGAAAGATGTCTCAACCATTCCCTGCCTCTGATGGTGTCAATGAAACAATAGTATGCAGGCTCTGGTTGGAAAGATGTCTCAACCATTCCCTGCGCCTGATGGTGTCAATGAAACAATAGTATGCAGGCTCTGGTTGGAAAGATGCCTCAACCATTCCCAGCCTCTGATGGTGTCAATGAAACAGTAGTATGTAGGCTCGGGTTGGAAAGATGTCTCAACCATTCCCTGCCTCTGATGGTGTCAATGAAACAATAGTATGCAGGCTCGGGCTGGAAAGATGTCTTAACCATTCCCAGCCTCTGATGGTGTCAATGAAACAATAGTATGCAGGCTCTGGCTGGAGAGATGTCTCAACCATTCCCAGCCTCTGATGGTGTCAATGAAACAATAGTATGCAGGCTCTGGCTGGAGAGATGTCTCAACTATTCCCTGCCTCTGATGGTGTCAATGAAACAATAGTATGCAGGCTCTGGCTGGAGAGATGTCTCAACCATTCCCTGCCTCTGATGGTGTCAATGAAACAATAGTATGCAGGCTTTGGCTGGAGAGGTCTCAACCATTCCCTGCGCCTGATGGTGTCAATGAAACAATAGTATGCAGGTTCTTGTAAAACTACTATAATCGGGTTCATTTACATCTTCATCCATGTGTAGAATCAATGATAAGTAATGTTGAAATAATTTTAATTTTGTCACAGTTTGCTATAGAGAACCAAGAAAACCCATGGCAGCAAAACTTGAGTGTTTGGTACACAGTTAAGTTGTGGCGACGATTCACGGGATGGGGCCTCTATGAACCCGATATCAAGAAAACCTATCGATAGAGCGTACATGGTGAACAGATCCATATTATCTGCTTGACATTTGGCTGTGTCAGGAACTTGATCTTTCATACTTGACGTTCGCCTGCCATTTTCTCGTTGCAGAACCTCCCAACCGGTCGCCTACCTTTTTGAGCCGCCCATGGTGATATTAATTGGAAAAGGGTGGGGATGGGGGGTTGGTGCAAAGAGAACGAATGTTGCATATTTTAAACTTTAGCTTATCTGGGGCTGTTTTGCCTATAATAATTTATTTTCACTTGCGACAGTATTTCGGACAGGGAAATGCAATTACCCACACACGTCATTACAGGATGTATTTGGATCGGAGCAAGTACGATTATCATTATTATCATGGACATCATGACTATGCAAATATGGGTAACTTTATTCTAAATTAATTACACACACATCAAGAAAACGCCGATCTATAACTTTTGAAAACTGGGTCTTATCTTAATTTGAAGAATTGAATTTTCGTTACATTAGTGAAGCCGCTCTCTGACAACCGAAGCGTCATTTCGAGAAAGACATCTTGCCAAAATGACATGCTCAAAACATTTAGTCATCTCAATTTTCTTGATCTTTCAGAAATAACTTTAAATAAGCACGTCCAACTCGATGCATCGCGCCGCACCTGGATGCACCCTGACACACCGGCTCATCACAAAGAGTAGCACTAAATGATACTAAACCCATCACTGAATGCATCAATTCGTCTAAATAATTTTAAAGTGTAATACAATGAAACGAAAACAAGAAACATGTATCCAAAAAGAAATGTATAATTTTAAGAAAGCGCCGGTCTTTCATTTTGTAGGGAAGCACTTAGCACAATTTCTACTAAAAGGATCCGTACGGGGAAATTGTGTAATGCTATTTAACTTTGAACAGATCCGTACAGAAATACTGTGTTCCACGGAATGCCATGAAAGCCTCTGTCGCAGCCCCCGACTAGGAGAGCCACCGCGATTTTCCTATTACGGTACATATCTAATTTTCTCACTACCAATTCCAATATATCTATAGATTTTCTGAGATAAAATTATGTGTTTTGTTAATAATTTCTTTTCATGTTTCCATGGTACTGTAAAACTGTCTGGATTCAATGAGAGTAGATTTGCATCGGGTTCTGGGTGGCTGAGTGGTCTAAACTGAGTCAATCCCAAGTGGGCTCGAGTTCAATCCCAATCAACAGCATCTCCAGCACCCCTGGTGGATGGGACACGTTAACCTTTGGATTGCAATTCATCTAAGAGAAGGCAAACTCTGAAATTAAACCCGGAGATGGAGTCCCTTAGGCGGCATTACGATGAAATTTCCGACAACTCCAGCGACTTAGAGCGCATAAAGAGCACACAAGACACACTGCTGGTCATCTACTGCGTCCTGGTCTTTATCCAGTCTTGACCAGGTCTTGCATTGGTACAAACAGGCAACTCTCTGTCAAGTCAAGGTTACTATTCAAGCCGTGTTCGGGTCATTTTTCATAATAACAGATTAGCATAGGGCACATAGGTAGAAACAAGGGCGTAGCTAGGGTTAGCTGGGGAAGATCGCCCCATCCACACCCCCTTCTTACGCCCCTGGGTATAAACTTACAAAGCAAATTAATTTATTTATAAGTTTTTAAATTTTACCTTTCTTGAATTCGTAAACACTACTAATGTAGAGACTGCTTTCAAGCCTTGTACATAACACAGCAAGCACATGGTAAGTGAAAAGCCTGAATAGGGACAAAAGACATTCAAAAAGAAAATAGGGACAAAAGACATTCAAAAAGATATGAGACATCTCACAAACGTTTTCGGCTGAAATGCCAACATCAGCCGTATCAATAGAGACGACAGAGGAGAAGACCAAATTATGGAAACCTCTGGTGTACTTCTTTTTGATTGTCTTTTGTCGTGATTAGGGCGTTTCACTTACCGTACTCTGTCGTTTCTTACTATAGCATTTTTCTTGAATGACATGGAATATTTCAGTCTATCTCAGAATTATTTCCTGTTAAAACACTCCGCTACCCCATATTTACCATTACTGGGGATTTTTTTTCTGGATCTTTAAATGATATAGTAAGAAACAAAAATGTGATAATTATTGTAAGCAAATATACATTTTAGTTTTTAATAATCTAGGCTAATTTCGTAAATTTGAAAAGCAGAAATTTTTGCAAAAATAAGAATTAATTAACATAATAATAATATTAAAAATAATTGTTATTTATAACATTGCACTCTACCAGCCCCACCCCATATAGCACAAATAACAGAATGACAAAGCAACCCATTACCCCCTTCTCGTTATGTAATATGAGCATGGCCCCCCCCCCCCCCCCCCTTTTAAGGTTTTTAAACAATTATATTTTACATCGGGCGTATTTCAGCTGCATTTTATGATTCATTTATTAAAAATTATAAAGGTCAAATTTTAATTTCTCAAAGTAATGTAATATTAAAGCACGGAGATGTATCTTGTGATTTCATAACACAACAGGAGACCCCCCAACCCCAGCCCTCCCCCTAAAGGGTCCAGATAATTCTTTAAGTTTGATGCCATTTTGCTAGCGCTGCATTTACGGAGGCTACCGTAAAGAATCACGTGATCGTGTGGGGGAAGTTTTTCTCGATGGGGCGTGGGGTCGGGGTGGGGGTCTGTGAGTGACAGATCGATACCATATGGTGGGGGGCTTGGTGTTAGTAAATACGATTAACAGTTGTATGTCATCAAATGATGAGCAGCGACAGGAGAGAGGAGCTTGGTGTGAGTAAATACGAGTAACAATATTAGGCCCTCAAATGATGAGCAGTGACAGTGAAGAAAGAAGAGCAGTAGGTCATCAAATGATGAGCAGTGGCAGTGAAGAAGGAAGAGCGGTAGGTCATCGAATGATAAGCAGTGATAGTGAAGAAGGAAGGGAGGTAGGTCATCAAATGATGAGGAGTAACAGTGAAGAGAGAAGGGAGGTAGGTTGTAAAACGATGGTCCGTGACAGTGAAGAAATAAGGAGGTAGGTCATTTATGATGCCGACTGTATCTAAAGCCGGCACCGATCAATTTCCCGTCTAAAATATGTTTTACAAATTTTGTATACATAATTAAATATTTAATGGTTGATATGTTTCATTATAAGGAATCCAGCTTCACAGTTATCCAGAAGCCAACAGTGAAAGAGTATAGGGTAGACTCAGTGGCGTCTACACAGTGGAGGTTTTGGAGGCAGTAGTCGCTTTTCAATCCGAGTTGGAAGGGGAAATATAATTTACACTCCCCCCCCCCCTCAACTCGGACTGCCTTTTTTTTACATAGTGGCTCCATGTAAATTTTTGTTATGAGAAAACAAATCTTTTTAAGTTGTAAGGCTAAGTCTGGGACTTGAACTCCAACCTCCCAGTATGAAACCAAGACAGCAACCAAGATAGCAACCAAGACAGCAACCAAGACAGCAACCAAGACAGCAACCAAGACAGCAACCAAGACAACAACCAAGACAGCAACCAAGACAGCAACCAAGACAGCATCCAAGACAGCAACCAAGACAGCAACCAAGACAGCAACCAAGACAGCAACCAAGACAGCAACCAAGACAGCAACCAAGACACTCGAAGAAATTTTGAATTTTAAGAATTAAACCTAAAATAAGAACAGTATGCTATATAAAATTCAGTTTTTTGACAAATCACTGGATCCGATAATTTGATTTTGCTGAAAAGTATGAAGACTTATTGGGATATTAGCAGCATTCTAAATGTTTTTTTTAATCAATATTATTTTTTAATAGTCCACAATGTTGTAAAACATTCATTGAAATATACATTTGTGTATTACCAATATTCGTAGTGAACGTTCGAATCAAACACCAGTTATTGGTATTGGTCCAGTACCATGGCTTTGATGGCCAACACAGAATTTACCAAGTCCAAGGTCAAAGGGGGAGGGGTGGCTTCTACCGCTGATAGACGCCCCTTGGTAGATATGGTTTGACAACTTCTCTCGGAACTGATGGCGTCACGATGTGAGTCGGTGTTGCTGCAGCTAATTGGATTGTGATAAATGAATGGGCGAAAGAAGTCATCTCGGGCTTACCATTGAAGATAATTAATTGGAGCAATTGATCGCTGGCCTGGGGGAGGCGCAGTCATGAACAGAGGTGAGTTCGTTCAAAGACCATTAATAAGTTGATATTGGCTGGTCATCAGTACATAGTGGCTGGTCGTAAGTCCATAGTGGCTAGTCATAGGTTTATATTGGCTGGTCATAAGATCATAGTGGCTGGTCATACGTTCATAGTGGCTGTTCATAAGATCATAGTGGCTGGTCATAAGATCATAGTGACTGGTCATAAGATCATAGTGGCTGGTCATAAGATCATAGTGGCTGGTCATAAGATCATAGTGGCTGGTCATAAGATCATAGTGGCTGATCATAAGATTATATTGGCTGATCATAAGATCATATTGGCTAATCATAAGATCATAGTGGTTGATCATAAGATCATATTGGCTGGTCATAAGATCATAGTGGCTGATCATAAGATCATAGTGGCTGATCATAAGATCATAGTGGCTGATCATAAGATCATATTGGCTGGTCATGAGTTCATAGTAACTGGTAATAATTTCATATTCATCATCACCAGTGGTGCTACAGCCCGTGTAAGGCCCTGGCCTGCTCCGCCACATCCTTCCATTCGGACATCATCACCAGTGGTGCTACAGCCCGTGTAAGGCCCTGGCCTGCTCCGCCACATCCTTCCATTCGGACATCATCACCAGTGGTGCTACAGCCCGTTTAAGGCCATGGCCTGCTCCGCCACATCCTTCCATTCGGAACGATCCATGGCTTTACGTTTCCATGCGCAAACCCCCCAACTGGTGTAATTCCTTCTCCACATCGTCCATCCATCTCAGCCTTGGTCGACCGGTGATTCGTCTGCCCCTAGGTTTCTGCCTGTATTTAACATTTGCTGCTCTACAATCCATCATCCTTTCAATATGTCCTGCCCAGAGCAGTCTGCCTTTTTGTTTTATTGTTGCGACTATGGGTGGGTCTTTGTACCATTGGTATAGCTCTCGATTGTATGGCTTCTCCAGACATCATTGTCTATCACTAGGCCATACATTTTTTTTTTTACAGTTTACGACTTTGAGGTGTAGACATTATATATTATATATACTTTATGTTTATGTTTTTACTATTAATATAATGTATTGAGCAATTTTGTGTTGATATTGTACAATTTTAAGAGTTTGAGGGTAAACAGGTCTGAAGCTGTAGAATTTCTAATGTTTTACGATAAATATTTGCAAACTCCTTATTAAATCTCACAAACTTAGCATCTCGGAGTAGCAACCACGCTCATCATTCGGAATGCTTGCTAGAAACACACATTAAAATATTCACCAATTAGTGTCCATAAAAGAATAACTAATCAACGATTGAAGATTGAGCTGGCATCAATATTGGCACGGGGCTGTATACAAACCGTAGAGGAAAGAATTCTAACAATTTTCAAGGGAATCTTTTCCCACAAATATTTGTTAGCTCTTATCTAAGCCCAAGCAATGGTTACTTCAGAGATTCCCAAACTGATGTAGTGAAGTGTCTTTATAGTTCTTTAATTGGGATCACTTTCATAGTCCGCGTAAAAGGGGATTTAGTTGTGGGTTTGTTTCTTCGTTGAGGAGAAAATTAATAAAAAGGTTCGAGGCTAAGACGATTTCCCCCCCCCCCCTTTTTTTTAAAAACTCATGGACATTTCTTAACTTTACTTGACGCCTTCGGCTTCAATGATCCGTTTGAAAATTTCAAATATATTCTCGATACATGAATGCCTAGGCTATCTATTTGCTGTTTCAGTTGATACAGTATTACCCCCTTTGTGGGTCGAACGACCCTTACACAGGAGTGGCCTGAGACCAACGGAAAACACATATTTATGAAGTAGAAACGAACATAATTTTAACGTTGGGGGGGGGGGGGTCACCACAACACGAGCAACTGAATTACAGGGTCGCGGCATTAGGAACGTTGAGAACCACTTTTCTAAATCATTTAAATGTAGTCTAAAATCTGTAACAACGACAGTAGAGCTGGATTTACAGAATGTCACAGAAGACGTAACGAATCGAAGCAAGTAACATGTTAAAGATGCTGTCACCGTAAATAGTTTAGAAATTAACTGAAGTTCGTCACGCAAAGTTTCTACAAAATTTATCAAGTTTGTAATGGCAAACTATCAATTATGATTTTTTTATGATTAATATGAAGTGACGTCTCATTTCTCACCCCTTACCCCCCCCCCCTCTCTATCTCGACAAACGTCGTTTAAAACATCTAACCCTATGACCAGGGGCGTCATTTCAGGTTTTTTAAAAAAGGGGGGGGGGGCAAAACAAAAACTTGGTCGGCTTGTTAAGTTGTTCCTTACTGGATTAATGGAGGAAGCTCCACAGTAAATAGCAATTTAAATAAAACCTACAAATTCAGCTGTGGGGGGGGGGGGGGGTAAATGCCCCACCCTGCCCTACCCAAATTACGTCTCTGCCTATGACACCCCCCTCCCTTTTAAACATACATGACATCAAAATATAATCATCATCAAATAGATTTTATTCGTATTCAACTTGAATTAGTTTATCGGCCATTTTCGTTTAGGCTGTCTTGCAGTCCTTTTAAAACATAATCTGTCACAGGTCGCTATCGGAATGCAATACGATAATATACAAAGCCCTATTCAACAAATGAAAGCTGAAAATGATTTCAAGCATGTCATATTATGTTGACACTTTTGTTGAGCAAGCCAAGGCTGTTTTGTTGATTAATGTAGTTGTCAAGGGTGAAAACAGAACTATAGGCGTAGTGTCAGAGGTAGTTTCAGAGGCGTAGTGTCAGAGGCGTAGTTTTAGAGGCGTAGTGCCAGAAGCGTAGTGTCGAGAGTGTAGAGTCAAGGGCGTAGTACCACTGGCGTCGGGCCCACAGGAGTGTGAGTAGAGGCGTAGAGGCCTTAAAGACGTAGTGTTTTTAACTTAGAAAACGAATCAACGTGAGGTTTTGATCTTCACCGGTACGTCGGCTCGTTGGTGTTTGTGGTGCAATCAACTGTTCACAAGTATCGTATTCCTTAGTTGGCATTACCAATATTCCACCTTGGAGTTTTTGTTCAGGGAATTTAAAATATTGGATTCCTCATAACGTGTTTCTGCTGGCACAGTATAAACGTATATTTCTATTGCCACTGCTGGATGACTATACTGTTACGTGTCATTGCTTTAATTTTGTTTCTCCAAAATAACTGGCGCCCAAGACTCAAGTTGTCAAGCATGCTATGCTTACGTTTGATACCTATTCATCTATCTACAACTAATTTCTATATCAGAATTAAATGTTTTCCAACCTACTAATAGATCATGTTAGTATAGGCGGGCCTGAACAACTCAAAATGTAAGGCGGGCCGTAATACTTTATGAAAAACTTGTGTGGGCCGAAAGAAAATGGGAACCGGGGGGGGGGGGGGTGGGGGAGGGGGGCTATTATGAAAATAATAATACAAAAGAATATTTCGTTACTTCGCGGGCCGCAAAACGAGTGTTTGCCGACGGCATGCGGTACGCGAGGCGTATGTTGTGCAGGCCTGGCATAAGGAGTTAGGGTACTTTCCAGTTATCTCGACCTCATCAAAATCTAACCCTAACCTGAACCCTAAATCTATCCCTCACCCTAACCTGAACCCTAAATCAATCCCTCACCCTAACCTGAACCCTAAATCTGATTTTGAAAATTAATTTGATGAGGTCGAGATAACCGGAAAGTACCAGAGTTAGTAGGTAGAATTTCTAGGTGAAGCAATAAGCCTACTATATGTGCATGTCATACTGACCGGTAGATAGCAGTATATGATACATTATGGGGATTCTTTAAAAGGGGAATCAATTAATTAATTTTTTGTTTTCATCTACTTTCTCTCAGCCCTAATATAATAAACAGCAGCTTAATGTCTTCCCGGTTTGAAACAACAACACAACAACAAAAGCAAACAACCAACTCTTTGTTATGAGCTTATGTTTATCTTCAGATGAATGAGAGACATTTTCTCCAGATCCTGTTGCGCAAAGAAACCAGTCGTCTAAGATTTGTTTGATCCGATCTGGACTGTTGATAAGAGAAAACCCACAGAAAAAAAAACTGTCACGGTTAGAGCGTGAATAAATCAATAATCAATCTACTCGAAATGTAATGGCCAGATGCATGGATGCACAGTACCACGTGAGATCCCACGTGAAACCCCCAGAGCGGAGGGTTCTCAAACTACATTTTTACCTTTGATTATACAAATAATTTGTATGTGTAATATTATTAAAATTCAAACTGACTGACCTTAATTTTTCATTAGCATAAGTTCCCACGTGATGTCTACCCGGCCATCTGGACGGGTCACTGCCTGCTGTAGATGCCGATGACGACAGATCATTAACATTAGATGCCATCAGAGATCAGGCTTACATGAGCTGCTGGGACTCCAATCCGGGACAAGGGAATAGTGCTTGATTCTTGCAGTTGTTAACATTAAAGACCCGGTGTGTGTATTAAATGGCAGAGTTGACACGCGCGTCTCTTAGTGTGTGTCTTCAAGGGTAGTGAGTTGACACGCGCGTCTCTTAGTGTATGTCTTCAAGGGTAGTGAGTTGACACGCGCGTCTCTTAGTGTGTGTCTTCAGGGGTAGTGAATTGACACGCACGTGTCTTGGTAGTTACGGTAAGGTGACACTCGCGATCATATGTTTGAGTAACTGTGGTATTGGTATCGCCGTCCACTGTTTTATATATCCGCGGATGTGCGCAGTCCAATATCATCCAATACTGATTTCATCATTCGTGACCAGTGTCTTAGATGTCACACTATCAATAGCTGTGTCTTTCTGGATTCCTTCGACTTTAGTCAAAAACTAACGTGTATCCTTGAAGTCAACAGATAGTGTGTCTTTGATATGAAAAAACTAGTGTGTATCCTTGATGTCGACAAATAGTATGTGTCTTTGATGTCATAATCTAATGCTGTGTCTTTTATGACAACAAATAGTGTGTTTCTTTGATGTCAACAAGTATTGTGCGTCTTTGATGTCAACAAATAGTGTGTGTCTTTGATGTCAAAAACCAATGCCGTCTTTTATGTCAACAAATAGTGTGCGTCTTTGATGTCCACAAATAGTGTGTGACTTTGACGTTAACACATAATGTGTGACTTTGATGTCATCATCTATTGTGTGTCTTCCATGCTAACAACTAAAGTGTGTCTCAATCGGTGACGCTTCCTTAATCATGAGCCCCACCGTCTCTGATGTCACCAAATAGAGGACAGTTTATCGTTCGTTACAAATGCCTCTAAGGTGTCCACCCTTTACGTCCATGTGGCACACATTGTTGTCTCTATCGCCACATAAATTGTGTAGACATATCAGTGTGATCGTTCCTTTGGAGCTTGCAGTGATTACAAGAGGAGATAAGAGCTTCACGTCGAATCTGCCCCTTGATAACAAAGTTCAGACAGGCTGTAGCGGTGCTTTCACTGATATTATTTCAGGTGTACGTGATTGTTATGCTTCCTCTCATGTCTTGACGTAACTGAGCGACGTTAATGTCCAGTTTAATAATCCCTTCTGGTACCTGTTCAGAATAGACGGGAATAATTGTTAGTTGAGATTTTGTTTTCTCTTCTACATAATGGACGTCTTGTGCTTTTTCCTTGGATATTTATTTATCATATATATGATAGGGATGTAAACAATTTATAGCCACGTGATAAATCTTCCAAGAGATAGTGCAGCGTTAAATTTTCTTTAAAAAGGTGGGGACAAAATTCTCAACCATTGGAACAAATGATATTTATTCTGCTTACACTCTAATGTCTATATCTGATTGTACACACTGCTTACACTCTAATGTCTATATCTGATTGTATACACTGCTTACACTCTAATGTCTATATCTGATTGTATACACTGCTTACACTCTAATGTCTATATCTGATTGTATACACTGCTTACACTCTAATGTCTATATCTGATTGTATACACTGCTTACACTCTAATGTCCATATCTGATTGTACACACTGCTTACACTCTAATGTCTATATCTGATTGTATACACTGCTTACACTCTAATGTCTATATCTGATTGTATACACTGCTTACACTCTAATGTCTATATCTGATTGTATACACTGCTTACACTCTAATGTCCATATCTGATTGTATACACTGCTTACACTCTAATGTCTATATCTGATTGTATACACTGCTTACACTCTAATGTCCATATCTGATTGTATACACTGCTTACACTCTAATGTCTATATCTGATTGTATACACTGCTTACACTCTAATGTCTATATCTGATTGTATACACTGCTTACACTCTAATGTCTATATCTGATTGTATACACTGCTTACACTCAAATGTCTATATCTGATTGTATACACTGCTTACACTCTAATGTCCATATCTGATTGTATACACTGCTTACACTCAAATGTCTATATCTGATTGTATACACTGCTTACACTCTAATGTCTATATCTGATTGTATACACTGCTTACACTCTAATGTCTATATCTGATTGTATACACTGCTTACACTCTAATGTCTATATCTGATTGTATACACTGCTTACACTCTAATGTCTATATCTGATTGTATACACTGCTTACACTCTAATGTCTATATCTGATTGTATACACTGCTTACACTCAAATGTCTATATCTGATTGTATACACTGCTTACACTCTAATGTCTATATCTGATTGTATACACTGCTTACACTCTAATGTCTATATCTGATTGTATACACTGCTTACACTCAAATGTCTATATCTGATTGTATACACTGCTTACGCTCAAATGTCTATATCTGATTGTATACACTGCTTACACTCTAATGTCTATAACTGATTGTATACACTGCTTACACTCTAATGTCTATATCTGATTGTATACACTGCTTACACTCAAATGTCTATATCTGATTGTATACACTGCTTACACTCTAATGTCTATATCTGATTGTATACACTGCTTACACTCTAATGTCCATATCTGATTGTATACACTGCTTACACTCTAATGTCTATATCTGATTGTAGCCCGATTGTATACACTGCTTACACTCTAATGTCTATATCTGATTGTAGCCCGATTGTATACACTGCTTACACTCTAATGTCTATATCTGATTGTAGCCCGATTCACGCACGAACGTGTCCGTACAGTCAGCCCACAGAGTTCAAATACAAACTGAAGACTTCATGGCTGGATGGCCGAGTAGAAAACATTAGAGACGGAGACTTTATAAATGTGTTACAAAACGCGCTTCTTTCCTTTTGCGGTGACTAGATTTGGCTCGTTGCCGTGTTTTAAAAGGACGCCAAAGCGGAAGAGCCAGGGAAATTTCGTATGAAGCTATGGCGACGAACCTCGGGGGTCCAAATCGCAGAAGTATGAAATTAGGATATTTTTTTAAATTAGAACCGCTGATAATTGGGACAGGGGGGCTTGGGATAAAATATCCAATACCTGAGGGCTTCTAAACGTGACGTCGTTACAAGGTTTCTACTGCTGAGAGACGAAGCCCGGAGTGGAAGTGGCGCAATTGTTGTGGAGATTCCTCTGCACCAATAACATGATCACGTCATCGGGTCAAGATTTGTAAGAAGTGCATGCACCGGGTCATGGTTATATAACTAAGCAGACGCTGTGTCGAATTCATGTGTGAGGCCAGGGATGGCATCAATAAACAAACTGCATGATCATTGTCAGAGAGAGAGAGAGACAGAGAGACAGAGAGGGACAGAGAGAGACACAGGGAGAGAGAGAAAGAGAGAGAGAGAGAGAGAGACAGAGAGGGACAGAGAGAGACACAGGGAGAGAAAGAGAGAGAGAAAAAGAGAGAAAAAGAGAGAGAGAGACAGAGAGAGAGACAGAGAGAGAGAGACAGGGAGAGACAGGGAGAGACAGAGAGAGACACGGGGAGAGAAAGAGAGAGAGAGAAAAAGAGAGAAAAAGAGAGAGAGACACGGAGAGAGAAAGAGAGAGAGAGACAGAGAGAGAGAGAGAAAGAGAGAGACAGAGAGAGAGAGACAGAGAGAGAGAGACACAGAGAGAGAAAGAGAGAGAGAGACACAGAGAGAGAGAGAACGAGAGAGAGAGAGACAGAGAGAGAGAGAGAGACAGAGAGAGAACAAAATCACAGGAAACAACAGTTTAGGCTTTAAAGTAATACACTAGTTCAGGTATATAACTTTGAAAGATTTACGAAGAAGTGGCAAAGGGGGGGTATTGGCAGTGGGGGGTATTGGCAGTGGGGGGTGTTGGCAGAGGGGTGTGTTGGCAGTGGGAGGTGTTGGCAGAGGGGGTGTTGGCAGAGAGGGTGTTGGCAGAGGGGGTGTTGGCAGAGGGGGTTGTTGGCAAGACCCATTGAAAATACGTGGTTGTGCTTTAAGGACATATGCAAGAGGGACACGATGGAAGCCAGCATAGAAATCTGTGATTGGGAGATCATCACTGATCACCATTCCAGGTGGCGAACAGCATTGTATGAGGGAGTCAAACAGCAGTGTGTGAGGGAGTCAAATAGCAGTGTGTGAGGGAGTCAAACAGCAGTGTGTGAGGGAGTCAAACAGCAGTGTATGAGGGAGTCAAATAGCAGTGTGAGAGATGGGTCAACAGCAGTGTGTGAGGGAGTCAAACAGCAGTGCATGAGGGAGTCAAACAGCAGTGTGTGAGGGAGTCAAACAGCAGCGTGTGAGGGAGTCAAATAGCAGCGTGTGAGGGAGTCAAACAGCAGTGTATGAGGGAGTCAAACAGCAGCATGTGAGGGAGTCAAACAGCAGTGTGTGAGGGAGTCAAACAGCAGCGTGTGAGGGAGTCAAACAGCAGTGTATGAGGGAGTCAAACAGCTTAGGAGGGAGACTTGGGGTTGTCTAAGGTTGTCTAAGGTTGTCTAATTCATTCAATGATCAATGATTACAAAACATACATGTGGGGTAGATTAATAAAGCTTTCCCGGTAGCATGGTTGTAAAGATGAGACTTAGGGTTGTCTAAGGTTGTCTAAGGTTGTCTAATTCATTCAATGATCAATGATTACAAAACATACATGTGGGGTAGATTAATTAAGTTTCACCGGTAGATTTATTAAGTTTTCGTGGTTGATTAATTAAGAGTTCATGTCTAAAAAATTAAGTCTTGATGTCCGATTAATTAGATGTCAATTAAATTCAATTATCAATGTGTATGTCCTTGTTTTTATGTTTAGGTTGCTTTTGAAAATATAACATTTTTTTTTTATTTTGATGATCCCACCATTTGACATTTCTGAACCACTAACCAGACAGATGCTGTACCAGACCGACAAAGTCAGGCAGATGCTGTACCAGACAGGCAAAGTCAGACAGATGTTGTACCACACCGACAACGTCAGACAGATGCTGTACCAGACCAGCAAGTCAGACAGATGCTGTACCAGACCAGCAAGTCAGACAGATGCTGAAACACACCGACATTTTTATGGATTTCATGATTCGTTTTTTTAAAGATAAATTTTATTTTATTTTTTATTTATATATTTTGAACTCTAATAGTTTTTTTTTTCAAATATTAACCTGAAATTAATTGGACATTTGGTTTTAATTCAACGAAAACACGTACACTGATTTTTTTTATCTATGACTAATTTCGTAATGTACTGACATCACTGTACAAAATTACAAAGATATCTTTGATCTAAACAAAGTAATGTACCAGCATGACTATTTTTTGCATTAAAATATGTCAGTAATTTCAGTTCATTGTCAACATGATATAATGATGGACTCACAGTCTTGACATTGTCATTATGATATAACAAAGGGCTAACAGTCTTGATATTGTCATCATGATATAACAAAGGGCTAACAGTCTTGACATTGTCATCATGATATAACAAAGGGGTTCACAGCACAGTGCTGACATTGCCATCATGAGATAACAAAGGGTCTCACAGTCTTGACATTGTCATCATGATATAACAAAGGGTCTCACAGTCCTGACATTGTCATCATGATATAACAAAGTGGCTCACAGTCCTGACGTCATCATGATATAACAAAGGGGCTCAAAGTCCTGACATTGCCACCACGATATAACAAGGTGATCACAGTCCTGACATTGCCATCATGATATAACAAGGTGATCAAAGTCCTGACATTGCCATCATGATATAACAAAGTGATCACAGTCCTGACATTGCCATCATGATATAACAAGGGGTTCACAGTCCTGATATTTTTTGTTCAAATTTTAACATTTCTCTCGCTACGTTAGGAACTTAACGCACGCTCCGCCAACTGGATTAGAGAAATTATTTTTTGCAGGTTTTTTTGTTTTCGTAATTTTGTCTTTTACAGTTTAACGGTTAAAAACCCCCATTCGCACCTAATTGTGTCTAAAAAATGGATTTAACATGATTATTTTCAATCATATCAAGGTGATTTTAAATCGAGGTCTAGGTTAAAGGAGGGAGTGGTGATAATATCAAGGTGAGTTCAAATCCCAGGCTAGGTTAATAGGAGGAATGGTGATCATATCAAGGTGAGTTCAAATCCCAGGCTAGGTTAAAGGAGGGAGTGGTCATCATATCAAGGTGAGTTCAAATCCCAGGCTAGGTTAAAGGAGGGAATGGTGATCATATCAAGGTGAGTTCAAATTCAGGTCTAGGTTAAAGGAGGGAGTGCAGGAGCAACAGTGTACGTGCCAGCCTCCAGTTAACACACACACACACAACCTTAACCTCTGGTTACAAGGTTGTCATATATAATGTAAGGTTTGTTTTTAACTTTGTGTCCACCGTGAGGTAACTAAGCTAGTAGGAACTGGATGATAATGCCACACACCTGGCAGACACCTGAATGCAGTTTGACTTTGTACCAATTGTGTCAAGTAATTCCTTTGTTAGTCGGACTTGGTATGCTCTCTAACGACAGTTGAGTGACAGTTGAGTGACAGTTGAGTGACAGTTGAGTGACAGTTGAGTGACAGTTGAGTGACAGTTGAGTGACAGTTGAGTGACAGTTGAGTAACAGTTGAGTAACAGTTGAGTGACAGTTGAGTGACAATTGCGACAACTACTACTTAAGAAAATCAGCAAACTATCGAGCCAAGGCTCATAAAGTCTTCCCCCCCCCCCGCTACTCCCAACCGGCATTCAACCACTCCCCCAGTGGTCTCTATTCCAGTCAGGCCGCGAAGCGGCACGCCGGGGGCTTTCCGCCCCTGAGACAGCCCCACCCACCCTTCCACTCGATTGGCGATGCGAGTAAGGCAGCATCAGAGAAGGAACGCCTGGCCGGCCGGGGTGCTGCTTTAACCCAGCAACCGGGCCGGACTTTCTTGGGCTGTTGAGACAACTATATCTGGAGATTATCATCTGTCTATTTAGCAAATTATCTGATAAACCAAAAAACACAATCATGTTTGTTGTCATGTTTACTCACAGAATGGGGCAAATAAAATATTTGAGAACTAGAATAATATTTTGTCAATATTCCATTTTGAGAGGCAGTATTGCTTGTTTATACATATCACTCCACCATCAAGACCAGAGACGTAGCGAAAAAAAAAGGGGGGGGGCAGGGTCGACCGATGTCCCAGTGTGCCGAACACTCTCGCTATGCTCTGATCAAGACGCAGTACAACTTGTTTACACATAATTATCACAATGCCACCAAGACACATTTTTTGTGGAAAGTGGTCCATTTGTCAGCAAAACCTGTTATCTCTATCCTTGTTATCCCCACGCAAAACCTGTTATCCCTATCCTTGTTTCCCCCACGGCTGTCCCGTTATGGTGAGGTTTCTCATTGGGACACCAACAAAAAACACGACAAAATTCAAACCATTGTTTAAAATATAATTACATCGGAGTGTAGAAAAGAAATACTGTATTTAAATCTCACATCAGAAAGCCCCAAATATTCGTGTAAAGTTAAGGGTAAACACATAAAGGTTATGAATCCCCTTCTGTCACAGATAAATAATGAAAACGAATAATTTAATGTCACTGAAAAGTGACATGGACGGTCACCAAGACAGACATCGAGACCGCAAATGTCGATATAAAACTAATCAAAACTGATGGCGCACGCCAGCTGTCGTAAAACCGCGGCTGGCAGGACGCATGCGGCTCTTTAGCGACCTGAGTGCGGCTCTTTAGCGACCTGAGTGCGGCTCTTTAGCGACCTGAGTGCGGCTCTTAAGCGACCTGAGTGCGGTTCGGCCAGTCGGCTACAAATCGGTTTTGATTCCAAAAAAAAAAAAACTTTTTTTTTCACAGATTCTTGAAAAGAAATGTGGGTCTTAAAATTTTTTGTAATCGTCCTGCTGCTGATTTTCGTTATTTTAACTAATGAGTGTGACGACCACATTCGTCCATAATGACCGTACAAACGCCACGCCATGCGAATGTCCAACCCCCCCCCCCCCCAAACGCATTGCATTCTTTCATTGTTGTCTTTATGTGTTGCTGTTGACGGCCTGACGACATAAATTGCGTTTCAGCGTGCCCAGGCCTACAGTAAGATCTAAACGTTGAATATTTTATGGGAATTAAGAATCAGTATAATGTACAATGTATGTGACATACTCACATCCCCCAGCTGTGAAACTAAACAAAGATGAAGGAAAAACCTTACCTGACTTTATGGGTGATATTTGAGTCATTTAATTATGATACAAATACATTGATTATATAAATATATATATATATACATTTAAATATGTATTTACATATATTTCATGAAGTAAAATAGGATCCATTGATTATATGTTATAAAATAGGATACTCAAAATCCGGTGGTAGACAACATTTTAGGGGGCAGGGAGTGACAAGGGCGCGACCCAAACTTTCTATTGCTGTGCACTTTATTTCTTTAAGAACCACTGTTCCAAAGTTGGAGGACTTGGCCCCTCTAAAGGGCACGCATTAGGTGGAAAAAAGGGGAGGGTAAAAAATTTACTATTGTATAAAATGGGGAAAAGATGAAAGGAAGTGCATATAAAGTAATTGTTTTAAAATATGGGGGGGGGGGGGGGTGTTTAGTAGAGAAGTGGGGCAGACGTGCAGTAACAAACAAAATCAGGAAACTGACGTCATATAGGCACACAAATATAATATCCTACTCACGCTTTTCATGGTATGTATTGGATTGTATCCGTTGACTAACACTTTCTGTTGCACATCTTCATTAAAAAGAACAACACAACAACAAATAAAAGTACCCACGATAACAACTTCAAACTGCTATCAACTGCTCACAACGTCACACAGATCTTTGTCAGTGTATCAAAGAAAAAGCGGGGGGGGGGGGGGGGGGGGCAGATTCGCCTGACATGCCAATACTATCTTCGGTTGTTGTTTACACAGTCTATGTTTCACAGGAGAGCTTCTAAAGGCGACCAAAGAACAGGACTGATCATATCACTTTTTTAAGTTGATGACCTCGCTCTCGGTGGCGAAATTCATGGCGACGGGGGCCATACAACCGTTCGTGCGTAAACAAGAGCGTACACACATTTTTGTCAATGATTATGTCAAATGAAATATCAGTAAAAGAAAAAACTGTGTGTGTGTGTGTGTGTGTGTGTGTGTGTGTGTGTGTGTGTGTAGGTTTGGGGGGGGGGGTCTTTTTTTGAGAAGTAGGGTGTCTCCGTGTCGGTAACTACAAGGGAAATAAAACAACACAGGTAACACGGTGAGGTGTTTCCTTGAATGAAACGACATTAGACCAAGGGGTGAACATCAGGGACTTCAATAGGGTACAGCAGGGAGGGGCATTTTACCCACCCCCCCCCCTTTTTGAATCTACAAGATGTTTCACTAGGTCTCAGTATATAAGGACAGCAGAATATCAAACGCATCATAGCAGAAGATAACAGGTTTACCCCCCCCCCAACCCTTTTCTCTGAAAAAATCAACTGAAATGACGCCCCTGGGTAAGATATTTCTTGAATAAAACGAAATTAGACCTAAGGGGGGAAATATTTTTTCTGCTTATGCTTATCCAAACACAATCTGATTGGCATGGTGTCAGTGGCGAATCTACGGTGTCTACCATGGCGGCTTGATATTTTTGCCCTTGTCATTTCACACACAAAAAAAAAACAACAACCTTGAGCAGTTGGCCGAAAATGCCACCCCATCTATTAAAACAAAATGTACCGCCTTTGGTTGGACCACCCCCCTCTTCCGCACTCCCCTTCATACGCCACTGTGTGGTGTACAAAACCATTAAAAAAAGCCAGTATTAGATGCATGTGGGTTTATTTTAAAAATTTTAAAATTAAAATAACTAAAGCGGTCAGCATCAGGGGTGTCTACCCCCCCCCCCCCCCCAACCACTGTTTAAACATCCCTGGTCCGCATGAATTGTGTCCTAAATTAGATCATCATTCTAACTTAATAGGCAATATAAAAATATCTATTTCTCTTCCTTTTTTTTTTACCGGAGGTCGAAAAGTTCATGTGAGACTGAACACAACCATGCGTTGACATTATATATATACATATATACAGTATCTTATAATATGCTATATATATTATATATCCTAAATATCATGTGTATCCTATATATCTTACATATCGCATAAAACTTATATATCTTAAATATCTTATAGATCTTAAACATCTCATATATCTTAAAGCTCTACCATAAATATGAAAAGTCATTAAAATACCGCTGCATCCCAAATGGCGTATTCAGCAGCCGGGTCAGGGCCGATGACTTGTTTGGACGAGGTCGAGGTCAGAGAGTAGTGGAGTAATGCTTATAAGACAACGGCGTGGGAGAAACTGTCTAGGTCGGTGAGCTCCAAACTTATCATGTTGGGGGACATGAGTATTTCCCCCATTTACATCATGTCACTTCATTAGTAAGTCAGTTTTACCAGTATACAGGGGGGTGGGTGGGTAAACTAACTAATTTCAAGACATAAATATAACATAAAGTGAGATTAGATCGTGTATGATGACACAACATATCTATTGAAAAACTTTCATTTATATTTGGATGCCATTTTCAAATTCAGATAAAAATCTGAATCATCATGTCCATAAAACATCATGTGTATAAATCGTCATGTTTATAAATCATTATGTTCATAAATCATCCTGTTCATAAAACATCATATTTATAAATCATGACGATTTATAAATCATCATGTTCATTAATCATCATGTTTATAACTCACCATGTTCTAAAGGCAAAAAAAAAAACGTGATCATGTCACTCCACTTCATTGGCTTCCTATACAGGCACGCATTGATTACAAGCTGTCTGTTCTCTGTCATAACTTTTTCTCAGATTCCTGCTCTTCCTATCTAACCGAACTTCTTTCTGTCATTTCAGCCAATCATTCTTCTTCGGTTTCACTCAATTGAGAGTAAGATTTGAAAACGTCATCACCCATTTGAAAGTAAGATTTGAAAACGTCATCACCCATTTGAAAGTAAGATCTGAAAACGTCATCACCCATTTGAAAGTAAGATTTGAAAACGTCATCACCCATTTGAAAGTAAGATTTGAAAACGTCATCACCCATTTGAAAGTAAGATCTGAAAATGTCATCACCCATTTGAAAGTAAGATTTGAAAACGTCATCACCCATTTGAAATTAAGATTTGAAAACGTCATCACCCATTCGAAAGTAAGATTTGAAAACGTCATCACCCATTTGAAAGTAAGATCTGAAAACGTCATCACCCATTTGAAAGTAAGATTTGAAAACGTCATCACCCATTTCAAAGTAAGATCTGAAAACGTCATCACCCATTTGAAAGTAGGATTTGTAAACGTCATCACCCATTTGAAAGTAAGATCTGAAAACGTCATCACCCGTTTGAAAGTAAGATTTGAAAACGTCATCACCCATTTGAAAGTAAGATTTGAAAACGTCATCACCCATTTGAAAGTAAGATTTAAAAACGTCATCACCCATTTGAAAGTAAGATTTGAAAACGTCATCACCCATTTGAAAGTAAGATTTGAAAACGTCATCACCCATTTGAAAGTAAGATTTGAAAACGTCATCACCCATTTGAAAGTAAGATTCATCGATTTGGATTTTTAACATTTAGGAAGTAATTATGAACGTTCTCCCAAGTGGTCCACAACGAACGAGTTGTTATCACATTTTGGGGGCACTCGTCTGTTTCGGAGAAACTTTCCCCAAATTTCATTCTTTCATTTCTGAATCTTTTCTCCCACAGCGTAGATTTGATACAACTTGCTTTTTCCCTCAGTTTCCTTGGATTTTTTTTTTCGAATATTCAAATATACCAGTATCATAAATTTACATTTTGTGCACAAGGTTTGTTTTGAAATTTTTGCTTTCAAAAGAGTAAGCAACATTCCCCTCAATACGTATACACGCTATGCACCTGACCTCGCCAGAGCTCAGTTCGTATACACGCTATGCACCTGACCTCGCCAGAGCTCAGTTTGTATACACGCTATGCACCTGACCTCGTCACAACCAACCCATTTCTTTGTGTAAAATCAACTTTTTGTCTCCTCACAAATAGCAAAATAACCCTGATCAATGAGGTCTGCTTTTACTTTTAAAATTTACTGTGCATCACTTTGTCCTCAAATGTATTTTCTTTAATCATTTCTATCTATTCTATCGGATTTCTTTGATCTGCGATTCGTGATACTCTACGTGAAGACATTGGGTGATACTCTACGTGAAGACATTGGGTGATACTCTACGTGAAGACATTGGGTGATACTCTACGTGAAGACATTGGGTGATACTCTACGTGAAGACATTGGGTGATACTCTACGTGAAGGCACTGGGTGATACTCTACGTGAAGACATTGGGTGATACTCTACGTGAAGACATTGGGTGATACTCTACGTGAAGGCACTGGGTGATACTCTACGTGACGATACTGGGTGATTCTCTGCGTGACAGCGTTGGGTGAAACTCTGTGTGACGACTTGAGGTTCCGGATGCCTGGGTTTCTAATTCACAACACAATTCTTTATAGGTCGTAAAATGTTTCTGGGTCAGTTACATATAGGCTGCCGGCCTTGGACGTAGAACGGCTTTTTATTCTTGGAGGCGATGAAAACTAGACCCCATAAAAAATCTGTCGCGCTAGTGGAAGAATGGCTTTTACTTGGCGCTGTTAAAATAACACCGAGGATTTCGGGCTTAAAAAAAAAAAAATAATAATAATAATGGAGGTTATTAAGATAAATCGCGATTGAACTTAGTTTGCGTTTCGTTAAAGATTACCAAGTTAAGGATTTTATAGAGTTGAATGTAAAGTTAGTTGCAAGACCACTTTTCCAAAAATAACCGATTCCTTCCCATCCACACCCTCTCGGCGAAAAAGGAACGGGGGATGCCTGACAGTTTTACGTTATATAATTATATCCCGGTATTTTATTTGTTCTGGGTCCGTCTGCTGGAAAAGCTGTCCATCGAGCCCGGAATATGGCAAACCTAGTGATATTTTAAGGTAAACCTGGTGATATTTTGAAGGTAAACCTAGTGATATTTTAAGGTAAACCTGGTGATATTTTAAGGTAAACCTGGTGATATTTTAAGGTAAACCTGGTGATATTTTAAGTTCAGCTGTGATGAATTTCGTACATTCGTGTCACCGCTTACATCTAAGGAAAGTAACAAGTAATACACACCATTGCCTCGCAACATCTCGGACTTTGGTGAATATGAGATAACAACATTGTCATTGTCGGATCTTGAGACCTCCAGTCGCATTGGGTTGACCTGAGACCTCCAGTCGCATTGGGTTGTCCTGAGACCTCCAGTCGCTCTGGGTTGTCCAGAGACCTCCAGTCGCTCTGGGTTGTCCTGAGACCTCCAGTCGCATTGTGTTGTCCTGAGACATCCAGTCGCTCTGGGTTGTCCTGAGACCTCGAGTCACTCTGGGTTGTTCTGATCTCCCCATCACCCAACCAAATAGATCATTCGTGAATATATAAACATGGTAAAACTATACTTACAAGGCAACAGCCACTTACCTGATGAGCATCTAGTCCAGGTGACCAGCGAGCAGTGTGACCAGCGAGCATAGTTTGACACCATGCCGTGATGTAGTTGGTTTAATTTGTCACTTGTGTAACACAGACAACATACGACACGATATTCCGTCTACTCAACAGGTTCGTTCAGCTGTCACATAAAGCACAGAAATCTAGGACAGTGTCACCAATGTTGCTTAGAGTTAGAGATAAACATACACACACATAAAGGGTTCAAATCCAACTCGGGCTAATGATATCAAGGTCATCCTCATCCCCCCTCACCCTCCCCCGTCCCTCAATTCTACAACGTGGTAGAGAGAAAAAATAAAATAAGTGATCGCTATTTCACCAGATTTCTTTTTAAGTAGAACCACCCCCCACCCAGCCTCCCCCCCCCCCCCCAAAACCACGCATTAGCCCCGACGATGGTTGACAGTGCGGCTCCAACTCTGCCCCCTATATTGTCACAACAGACTGGACCGCAGTCATAACTGCAGATGTGTGACCTGGAGTGACAACTCGGGAAAAAGCCGCCCCCTCCTCCCCAGGTTATGACCCTTTGTTCCCTGGCCTGGTTTAAATGACTTCTTACATATATGTTAAACAATTCGTTAAAATAGAGATCATGTTTGATGCCCGGCGAACAGGCCAGTACAAGATTACACAAATAATTATCTCTGCTTATTTTTCCTATGTATACTTCATACTCGACCAAAACACCATTGCAATGTTTCAGGAAAGGCTGTTAATATATTTGAGGGCCCGGTTATGTGGTTACTTTCTCTAAAGCATATAATATTAGCGCGTGTCAAATAATCAGGGCATCCGGGTGTAAGTCACAGTGTTATAAGGGATGACGTATTTTAAGACGCTTTGCCCGCCTTCCACGTGCATGACCTCTTTCAAGTCGATCCTGTGTTGGGGCGGCTAGAAAAAAATATCCCCTTGATGATACTTTTGTTTACTATCATCCGTTTCTGTGGAACATGATAGAACAATCTAGAAAATGTGGGAAGCAGTAAGACTGTGTGTTCCATTTCCAGAATGATCATCTGAAACTGCCTATAAAAAGGGCTGACCGATAGAGAGGGGGAGATTTTCCTTTCCTTGATTACGAGGCATGCTATGTGTCATTATACTTTGTTGTGTGTAGAGATTCTTATTTCCTCGTACAATTTTGTGCTCATTGTATTTTGATATACAGTACCGGTACCAGCAAATCTGTAAGTTTATAATTTCAATCATATTTCACTTGCTGTTATTATTTAATTGAAGTTCACAAATTAAAAGGTTATTAATTGTAATTAGCTCTGGCCTTGATTGTCGTATTTGGTATTATTTTTAAACGTTGGTATCGTTCTTTATTATGGACTGTTTCTGAACGAGCCATAGACTAAAATTAAGAGATTAAATTCTCCATCTATAACGGTCCGTAATACACAGTGTTTCTCAAAGTGGGGTATCCAGCTGTAGGCAACAGTGTTTTTCAAATTGGGGTATCCAGCTGTAGGCAACAGTGTTTTTTCAAATTGGGGTATCCAATTGTAAGCCACAGTGTTTCTCAGACTGGGGTAATCAGGTGTAAGGGCTCGGGGTAGAAGGATACTAGGACGTGTCTGTTGCGCGAACACAGGCGAGCCAAAGTGTTGATGGGATACATCTAACATATTGTCTTGATTGGTTACTTGATGTTGTTTTTTTGTCTTTTTGTGTCTGATTAGTTATTTATTGTTGTTTTTTTTGTCTCTCTGAGAGGTTACATGTTTTTCATTAACAATCTGAGGCCCACTTAGCGTTATTAGGATAACATAAAATTTAAATTTAAATAAAGACCGCAAGGACACTACAGTTTGTGCCATTTAGCCAAGCCCTGTTTTAACTAACTCCTGGCCTAACTTACTCCTGGCTTAACTTACTCCTGCAGGGCTTAACTTACTCCTGGCTTAACTTTTTGGTAGGTTAAAAGTTAAAGGTTAAGTTGTCTTTAGAGTTCGATAGATAAAGTTTTTCATACATAAAACACAATTTGAAAGGGGTTTAGTACAAAAAAAGCAGTTTCGCTGGTTAAGAAGGTCTGGATTATTGTTAGATGACAACAACTGAATTGTACAATCGTCATTTTCCTAATGACTAAGAAGCTTGGCACTTGTGCTGTTCTGACGCAATGACATCTTGACGACATCTTAACGACATCTTGACGACATCTTGACGAGACTCAGTCAAAGCTGGTCAACAATTTTATCCGAATTTCTTACAAAGTTCAGATATTTCATTTTTGGAGGAAAAAAATGTCCTCTCACACAAGGATAGCCAAAGTCTGAACTGAATTCACATGCAAAGGACTCTAAATTATCATCACATGGCTACAACATATTCAGCAGTTTAATTTATTTGTATACGTCTTACAACATATTGCCTAGCGGATCAATCACTTCCATTTTTTGCACCTCGAGTGGAACAGCCAATATTTTGCACAGCCATGAGAATTTTTCCTAACAAAACCTTTTCCTGCACAGAACATGTTTTTACCATCATTTGTTGCGAGGCACTTAAATTGTTTCCAGTCCAAAATTTGCACCGACCAATCGATTTTTCTATCACTATGAAAAAGTCCCCCCCCCCCCCTTTTTTTCGGTTTGATGTTACATTCATACTATGAACAGACGCCAATTCATCTGTTATTTAATCACCCTGTATGATCTGTGGGCCGGATAAACCGAATTTGCGGGCCGAAAGTGTCCCACGGCCATAGTTTGCCGAGGTCTGAACTAAATGACTTAAGACCCACTGAGGTCACCTAGTATGAATGAGATGAACAGCTCTCGGTGTGAATGCTAAGATATATGCATTTTCTCATGAAAATTGAATCACTGTCAAGTTACTCTGAATATAGTTACTTTGTCAGTTTTTGACCCACAGCGACTTGGGTCTTTGGGTTCACAATAAAACAACTTAGTCGGCTGCTGACCCACAACGACTTGGGTCTTTGGATTCACAATAAAACAACTTAGTCGGCTGTTGACCCACAACGACTTGGGTCTTTGGATTCACAATAATACAACCACTAAAACCAAAGTTTTTTCTATAAATCCTTTGGTTGCCCTTGTTAAGATTTTATATTAATATTCTAATGCCCCACCCGCTATTACATCGCAGCTTTATTTCACCAACAATTTCAGAAAAACAAAAGAAAATATTGCGCGCTTGCGAAATTTAAAAAAAATCAGGCATTTTATTTCATTAATTTATTGGAATCATATTTCCTTCATATTTCCCTTGAAAAACAAGGGAAAACATAAATATTATATATATATATTTTTTTTTTTTGACGTACAGCTTATTAGGGGGGGAGGTGGTCAATGACACACCCCAGTCGTAACGCCTGCACCATCCCATGTCATCCTTAAAACAATATGACAGATACAAAACTCCCCCGCCAGGGTTACTTCAAGTCGGCATGACATATAGAATATGGGTTAAGCGACATTAACCACTCTGACATATAGAATATGGGTTAAGATGACATTAACCACTCTGACATATATAATATGGGTTAAGATGACATTAACCACTCTGACATATAAAATATTGGTTAAGATGACATTAACCACTCTGACATATAGAATATTGGTTAAGATGACATTAACCACTCTGACATATAGAATATTGGTTAAGATGACAATAACCACTCTGACATATAAAATATTGGTTAAGATGACATTAACCACTCTGACATATAGAATATTGGTTAAGATGACATTAACCACTCTGACATATAGAATATGGGTTAAGATGACATTAAACACTCTGACATATAGAATATTGGTTAAGATGACATTAACCACTCTGACATATAGAATATGGGTTAAGATGACATTAACCACTCTGACATATAGAATATGGGTTAAGATGACATTAACCACTCTGACATATAGAATATGGGTTAAGATGACAATAACCACTCTGACATATAGAATATGGGTTAAGATGACATTAACCACTCTGACATATAGAATATGGGTTAAGATGACAATAACCACTCTGACATATAGAATATGGGTTAAGATGACATTAACCACTCTGACATATAGAATATGGGTTAAGATGACAATAACCACTCTGACATATAGAATATTGGTTAAGATGACAATAACTACTCTAGATACATATAATATGGGTTAAGATGACGTTAACTGCTCTGCATATAATATCTTATAAGAATGGGATCTATTTTTAGCTGTGCACACAACTGTCCTCCAATATACGTATTGTATTGTATTAAATAAATAGAATATCTAACCTTTAGCTGAAGTTATTATAACTGAGCTAAATGCTGCATAGCTTTAGAGAAGAAATCAAGACACTAACCCTTTAGCTAGTCGTGAAATCTGTGTATCGCATAAACGGATCGATCAGTGTACCATCTTGCACTCTCGCTGGCTGGTTTTTTTTTCTTCTTCTTCTTTCCTCTAGCAAAACGCCGACAACACACACAGAGGGTGATTATGCCCGAGCAAATATTGGCGATATTCTTTCTCTACAAGAAATAGGAACAAAGTAAACCTTAGGAGGAACTGATGCTGGCAGCATCATAGCAGGAGAAAATACGCCAGTGGTCACCAACGGCAAGGAACTGTAAATGATGTGAGGACGCCCTTGACCTAGCCAGGGCTAAAAATCGATAATCAGAACCGTTGCTTGGGGTGGTTGACGCAAGTGCTAGACAGTAGACACCAGGTTTGGTATTTTGTGGCGCAAAAAACTAATGCGGTGATAGAATGAGGTGATGGGGAGGGGGTGATGGGAGGAGGGGATAGGAGGAGGTGATGGGAGGAGGGGAATGAGAGTAGGCGATAGGTGGTCAGTGATATGATGAGATGATGAGAGTAGGTGATGAGAGTAGGTGATGGGAGGAGGTGATAGGTGGAGATGATGGGAGGAGGTGTTATGAGGTCAGTGATAGGATGAGGTGATGGGAGGAGATGATGGAAGAAGTGATAGGAGTAGACAAGTTACCCATAGAGTATTAGCAGCTTTGGATGGTGAATTGGTGTTAAAATGGTCACACTAATTGGCATGTTATAATGGTCACATTAATTGGCATTTTATAAGGTTCACGCTATTTGGAGTGTTATAAGTGTCCCATTAGTTGGCATGCTATAAAGGTCACATTCATCGACGTGTTAGAGAATGTGTTAAAAGGTGTATGCAGTTGAAAGTTGTGTTCTTCTATGGGCAAGAACAAAAAATACCACCCCTTATAAATACATTTTGATCCGTCTATTTTTTTTACTAGATTATAATTTTGAATGCTGGCAAAAACATTGCTGCCTCCTAGCGACATTTTTCAGCATCATTAACCAACAAAATTATTGTCATGCTCAATGCATGGAACGAAAAAAAAAGGCTTTTCGATTTTACTTCTTAAGTTTTCCTTTGTCTCAGTAATTTTAGTCAAATTATTCGTCAAATAATATTTTTGAACGCACTATTTTGTTTAACTACATAGTGCGTTCAAAGAGAAATTTGACCAAAAAACACACGCACATCTGACGAATATTTGGTCGCGTGGACCGCTCTTGATCATGACCCACTAGAGTACTCGTAGGTCGTGTCTTGATTCGAAGTATTTCCTTTTTTACGGTGCAAAACGTGCTCTTGATTCGGAGCACTTCCTTACTTTCAATGGGTTTGCCAATCTGTTGGCCGCTGATTAATATTTCATCTGAAGAGGCAATTCGGTTTTTTCTGTTATATTAATTCCTTGTTGTCAGCTAGGTGACCCGCAAATAGGCTAGATCCCGTTTTCCCCAGAAAACCACCTGAAACTTGTCATAACTTGCAAATTTCGAAAAACTGACATCACTGGTTTTTCCCCTGAACCCTTCAAATACATTTTCTCCTTTTAACTTTGACGCTAACAATTGACTTCAGTTGTAGCAGATTTCAAATGATATCTCCTTTTTTTTTTTTTTTAAAGTTTTGAACAGTTTAAAAAAAAAAAAGGGAAAACTTTGTTGTTGTTTTCTGTGTTGCTAACAGTGGCGTAGCGAGATTAACTCGCGCCCGGGGCACAATACCTTTTTAGCGCCCCCTAATACCTTTTAGCCCCCCCCCCATTCAAAAACCATACAATATTATAGTAAAATATACCATTTGGCGCCCCTTTGGGAGTAGCGCCCGGGGCATGATGCCCCCCTTGCCCCCCCTCACTACGCCACTGGTTTCTAACCATATTAGTAAAAAAAATTTGTTGAATTTTATTACATCTTTACTTAAAAGCGACTTTAAGTCTGTTCATATGTGTAATTAAAGCTCAAGAATAAAACATGGCATTATATATGACATTTAAACTTTTGGTAATAATTCCAACTTGATCCATAGCTTCTTCTGCTCACTTTTTAATCTTCCGAAAAATTGTATTTACATTTCGCTTCCAGATCATTCAAAAATAAAACCAGACGGAATCACATTCTTGCTAAATCATTCCCAGTATAAATCTTTTATCAAAATCAGTATATAAAATGTTATTATTAAGTTTTAAAAAGTAAATTGTAACAAATATAAATGTAGGGCTATAATATAAAACAAAACCATATTTGTTATTTTTAACTTTAAGTACAATACAATATAAAATGGGCAAATTTTAATTATATTTTTTCAAAAATGTTATTTTAACCCATTCTTTCTTCTCGCACATGCACCATTGGAAAATCAGATATACTAACGCTTACAAATGATAAGACATTACTTGCAAATTCCAACTGTTTTTGACAGCATTAAAAAATAAATATATGACTAAAACCGCAGGCTAGATTAAATTATGATAGACAATATATTTTTTCAAGTCCATCTCTTTTCCAAAACATGAAACAATAAATTGTAAAATAATTTCTTATTATTAACATTATATTATTTCAATTTTCTAATCTTTTTAAAAATGTATTAATTTTGAAATGAACAATTTAAACCAAAACTTCTACTTATGCTAAAAACACATTTATGTCATAGTGAAAGATATATTATTCAAGTTAAGCTGCATGGTGCAACTGTGAGCTCAGCTCAAAATGCCACATGATCAAGATCAGCATAAAAAATGTGAATATTTTGATGCATTGGAAACAAAATTTGCTGCATACATTTTTAAGATTTCCATCTCTCATCAATGACATAGGATCTGAAATCATCATTTTGTTGGCGAGCTTTATAGTAGATCCTAAAATACTGAAATATTCCATGTTATTTTGAAATGATGAAGAATATTAAGCTATCAGACATTATTTTGAAAGGATCCTTCATATAATAAGACATGATATAAAATCACTCAACATTAGCTATCACAGTTGATTTGGACATTTTAATTAGAGAAAGAATATTTTTATTATCGAGTTGTGGTGTTAAACTGCATAAAGTAGGCAGCTGTAGGGGGATTTGTATACACTTCTCTGTTGAGGAAATCTAAGTGAGCTTTCTGTTCTTGTGCTAAACGACGATTCTCATCAGCCTGTGCCTTCTCCAGTTCTCTGCGCTTGCGCTCCAGTTCTCTTTCAACCATGAGTGCTGCTCTGGCATTGGCTGAAGCCTGGCGTTCAAATTCTCTGTTTCTGAGTTCTTCCTCCTGTCGAAGGCGCTGAAATTCAGAGATGACAATAAAATAAATTTCTAAGAGCCTTTTGTAAGAGCTCATTTTTTAAAGAGCATTTTAATTGTTAAATAGACTTGTTAATACAAAGTGACTGAGGATGTTATTGTAATACAATAGCACAAATATATTTGAAGAGATTTAGTGAAGACAATTGGGGTATCCATAGTTAGATATTCAAAGGAAGGTCAACATATATTATTATTATTCACTGATCTCCCTGTGACAGAAAATCAAACCTCCAAGAATTATATATTAATATCTAAATAATATTTAAAAAAAGAATGCTATTTTAAAAAAATAGCCCAACTGTAGATAGAACATAATATCACACATTTATCCTGATGTATCCTAATATATTTATTGCAGTATGTTTTGAAACAGAGAATCCTTGATATCCACCTGCACCTACAAACTTTTTTAGCATGTAAGCTATATTTGTCATTAACTGATTATTCAACTTATAACATTTTAATTATACCTCAGCCTCTGCTCTTTGTCTGGCCTGCTCTTTCCTAATCTCCTCCAGTTGTTGAGGTGACATCCCCTTCCATCTGTCAGGGATGACACGATGTGGGCCAAAGGCACTCTGGGCGACAGCAGGATTCTCAGTGAGTATATCCCCAAATACATGATTGGCAATTTCTGTCATGTTGTCATCCAACTCCTGTTGCCTTCTGAGCCTTTCCCGTTCCATGTGCTCATTGTTCTTCAAATAAAAAGAAATTGTCGTTTAAAATTGGTGTTAAAAGTTATAATGCATCACAAACTGAAATCACAGATCCTTAGATCAAGTTTATTGAAGATTTTGTTGTACTTTTAAAAAAAAAAAAGTTGTTAGTTGTTAAATGTACTTAACAGAAATCAAAGTAATGAAACTCCAAGAAAGTAAATTGTTTTACAAAATATGAGAGTTAGGAGTTAGCAACAAATACATTTGCAGCAGTTGGAGATTTGTATTTTATGCTTGCTTGTTTTTCCCCCATGTGTTCTCAGCACTTCATTTCAATGGCTTTATAGAAATCCAGACACAACTCTTGAAGGTCAATGACAAATACTTATGAAGTCATGACCTTGCAAAACAAGGTTACAATTTAACTTAAATGAAATTTAATTTAACTTAACTATATGGGCCTAAACTATACGGGAAATGGGTGCATTTTTGTGACATAGCCTTCTTCTTCTTATTTGAAAACAATTACATTCTACACAAGTTGACAAAATGTTTATTGTGTTAATGCAAAAGTTCTGAGATTAAATGTTTTTAAAAAATAACTTTTCTTCATTTTTGAAATTGTGGCTGGAAGTTTTTTAATATCAGAAGAAAGGAAAATGTTTGCAACAAATTCTTTATGGGAAATGAAATCAATGAAGTTTAAATTTTACAAGAAACTTTAGGAGTAAAGAATTAAAATAACAAATGTCTAATGCAGTGTCCCATATGGCTTATCTAGGCTTATGCTTATAACAGAGTCATTTAGGATATTTGTCTGAGACTACTAATTTAACTTACCAATGCATCATTATATGAAGCAGTAGCCATATTGATTGCCTTTCTACATTGCTCTTCTGCTTCTTGGAGCTCCATGGCTCTTTGATCAAGTTCCTTTTGCTTCAATTCATAAAGACGATCTGCTTCCTCTTGGTTACGCCGGGCTCTCTCCTTTTCACGCATTTGAGCCTCATGCCATTTCCGTGCCTGTTCATTCTGAAGCTTCTTACGAGCCTTCAAAAATACAACAATGTTTGCATTTAATTTACTTAACCCATAAAAAATTGATATATTTGACAAAATAAAAATTCCATGTGCAAGAGCATTGGAAAAAGTTAAATCTTCACTCATGGCTGAAAATAAAATTAATTTAAAAAAAAAAAAAAAAGAAATTTCGTAGTTTAAAAATTTCAATGTCAAATTTGGTGGAGCAAAGTAATAACATTATATTATTATATCCCTTACAGACATTGTAAAAGAGTGTGTATGTTTGGATTATATTTTTGGAAGAATACTTTTCTGTTCATAAATTACATAGATATATAAGCAAACAAAAGTCTAATAACATAAAAATGAATGACAAGTTCTTTCATAAAAGTAACATAGTTTAAATATAGCAGCGTTGTGTGTTTTAAAAATAAAATCTAAACTGATCTCCAGATATTTAGAATAAGAAAGCAATTTGACCTAAATTTGAAATCCATTTCAATTTTCTTTATTCTTAGGGAGTAAATTTCCTAGTTTGTATTTAAATTCATTTTTTAAACTATCAAAATTCATTTGGAAACATGTAGCCCCTATTCTACAAATGTGAGATAAAAAATTAATTAGCCTTCAAATAACAACAACCCTGCTGAAATTTAAATTTAAAAAACTTTCAGTTGCTATATTCACATGGCATTAACCAGATGAGGAGCATTTCTTATTTAGTAGGATAAATTAAATGAAAATGCAAATCTCAAAGTATTTCTATAGTGTCCAAAAATTCTATACATTTGAATAACTAAATGCATCTCATTTATTAGCCTGTATTGAAAGACAGCTTCTGAGAGGAGTGGGTTAACGGCTGGGCTGCAGGGAATACAGGACGACAGCTATACTGGAGCATGCCAAGACCTAGCAAAAGCGTTCCATGGTGGAAACTCAGGAGACAGGAGCAGAGTTTCATCACCCAGATGGGTACAGGCCACAGCGCCACTCGCAGTTATCTCTACAGACTAGATAACAGAAGGGATCCAAACAGCTGATTGTGTGCCCAGGCCGATGAAACTGTGAACCATCTGGTAGTTGGCTCCCCTGACACTAAAAAGGGGGTGGGGCTTGGGGGAAGAAGGTCCAGACCCAGAGACCTGCTTTGAAAATTTGATTTAGGACGATGTCCACCAGATAAGACACCCTACCGAAATATTGGCTCGGGCTACAGGAGAGTGATTAGTATTCTCAGCCCACATTAGAGGATGTAACATTATTAGCCTGTATAAAATGGATCAAGGAATTATAGTATGAAATTTCCTAAAATGGTTTCATTAAATCATTAAAACAGTGTGTAAAAATAAATGATACATAATACATATAAATTTATGGCAATGTATATTTAAATATATATATAAAAATGTGTTTTTATAGGAGACAAAGGAAATAATTATTTTTATTACTATTGGGGTGTTTTTTTTGTTTACACAGCACTTAATTTCAATGTTAATTAAAAAGCTGTAGAAGTTGTTTTTACATGGCTCTTAATTTCAATGTTAATTAAAAGGCTGTAGAAGTTGTTTTTACATGGCTCTTAATTTCAATGTTAATTAAAAGGCTGTAGAAGTTGTTTTTACATGGCTCTTAATTTCAATGTTAATTAAAAGGCTGTAGAAGTTGTTTTTACACGGCTCTTAATTTCAATGTTAATTAAAAGGCTGTAGAAGTTGTTTTTACATGGCACTTAATTTCAATGTTAATTAAAAGGCTGTAGAAGTTGTTTTTACATGGCCATGGTGCTTAATTTCAATGTTAATTAAAAGGCTGTAGAATTTGTTTTTACATGGCTCTTAATTTCAATGTTAATGTGGTCAGATTTCTTTATCCACGATATAATGCATGCTGCAGTATTTTGTATCTTCTTGAATCTCTGAAGTTGGTTTTCAGGTAAACCCCACAGACATTTATTAAACTAATCCAATCTTAATTGAATTAGAGAGACTGCTACGGCATTGGTTGTTCTCTTATTAAGTTCCCATGTGCCCAGGTTTATATTGAATGCTTTCACAGAGGCTTTTAGGTTTCCTTAAAATGGTGCATCTGCCCACCAGCAAACGACCTTCCATGCTCACGCTCACCATATAACTCTCATTTTATTTAATAGCAGTGTCGTATGATTTGTATACAGTGTGGCTAATTTTATCTTTCATCACCACGACTGTGGCTATTTTGGAAAAAAGTTGCCCACCTAGGTCTAAATGATTATTCAATAATGATACGTTTTACATTGTTCAGAAATCAAGTAAATTAAAACTCAATGTCCTTTCATAATGAGCAAAGCTGTCTTATGCACTGTGCACAGAAAAGATGATTATTTTAAGCACCAATGAAAACTGACATTAAACATTCATGACCAACCTGGCTGCAATGCAAAATCATGAATTTTTAAAATTATTTGTATAGCTCATATAAGGAAAAACACAAACATAGATGTCTGGATCCAGACATTTCTCCATGGCTCGAAATGCATTTCTTCCACCCTACACCATCTCAGGAACGCATCTATCAAAAAAGATTTCACTGATCCTTTACAACATCTCACCACTTATGACACACTACATCTAATTACTGCAATAAGGATATTCTTTGGGACATGGGGTTGGTCATCTAAAATTCTCACAACATATCCAGTTCAGGAAAGCTGGGACTGCATTAAAATGATAAAGATGCTGGGGAGACCTGCCTGTGGGAGTACCTCAATTTCTGGGAACCTGTCATTTGATTTTGAAGATTTTTTTGGAAGCATGTCATACGAAAGTGGTTCAATTCCTTTCATGGTTTGATAGACCACATTCATTAGAGAAGAGTAGGAAATACATCCGCTTTGTTTACTTTTATTTTAGTGCTGATACATCTCCTTGTCCATTTATTATTTATACATTTTTCAGAATATTTTGAGAGCTCTTGCATTTTGAAGGTTAACCTCATTATCAATGGTTAACTGTGTTACATATCCAGTGTCCAGTGTTTAGGTCACAATTATCAGCATTAAGGAAGTCCCTGATGATGTCTGCCAGGACCTTATATTTGACATGCAGCCTCTTTAGGTTGAATAATTTAAATATCAGTTCCAACCTCTCCCTCTCTGAAGGCATCAATCAGCATGGAGGAAAACATGGGACTGAAAAGCATTTGCACCATGACACAACCGTGTTTGATGCCATTTACCAAAGGGAATGGTTTTGATGTCTCCCCCATCATAAATTTGCTGTAGTACAAATATGAACTTTCTAGGGCATCCATATTTGACCATTATTTTGTTAAATAAGTGCTAATAATACATTTTGAATGATATCTTTAAATGAAAAAGATGAGTAATACACATAAAATAGTGCTCATTGACTTCAGAAAAAAATGTAAACTTTTTTACTTAAGTAAAGATGCACTGATTTTTCTTTTTTAATAAGAAGTTCCTATAAAATAAATGTTTTTTTTTTCCTTTCAGCGTTCATTTGTACTTATTTTTCATTTAAAGAACACATTTTGTTTCCTCTAGCAGTGCTTGTTGAAACAGAAATCATATAAAAAATTATTATAGACCAAAACTTGTTTGCAACACTTACCTTGCCATTGAGGTCCTCACCATCAAATTTCTGTATACTAGCAATTCCACAGCGGGGGTCATCATCATGGACACGAGCTGGTTTGTCTTTCTTTAGAGCATCAGGGTCATAGAGGTCCCACTCTCTCCTCTGGTTTGGCTGTTGATGGAGGGCCCTGAATTCATTTAAAGCTTCATTAAGAGCACGAACGTCATGTTCCTGACGCTGCTGTAGCATTGTTGCAATTCTGTCATTCCTTAGGGCATCGGCAGCTAATAATTAAAATTTAGAAAAAGATGACATCAGAAAAACTTTTCACTCACAAATATTTTGGTCATATCAGCCATTTTTGTCTTTTAACTGTTCATATGCATATTTGAGAGAAATTTCAGAATTGTTTGGCATATTTGATTTATTTTTTATAGATGGTTAATTTCGTTAGAAAAGACAAAATAAACACTAAACCAGCATTTTAGCAAAAGAACACAAAATTAGCTTCCTATTTATCTCCCATATTATCTAAAACTAGAATCTAAATGCTGTGGGCTATCAATTCAAACTATAATTAATGTTTTTAATGTTTTCATATTATTATTTAATAAAGAAAAACACACTTCGTAGCTAAGGTGGCATAAATGAAAGGCTCTGATTTTATACAAAAAATATTTTCAAATTTGATATGTGTAAGCTATTTGAAAATAAAGTAATAATCTAAAATAGCTTTGTGGGATAAAATGAAACAGCATCTGAGCAGTTGAGAATTGTCACCCAGTGTTCAACTCAGTTATTAGTCCACAGAGTGAGACAAGATAACTTGTCCTTGGTGCAATGTCACATTCACTCTAGGAAGTTTGGATACCATTGGGCTAGAGCAGGGGTCAGCCAACCAGGGTAAATTACCCCAAATGGGTTTAAAAGGAAAATCTTTGGGGTAATGAGGGTAATAGAAATATATAAAGTGTGTTCTATTTCAAAAAGAATTTTCTTGTCACAATCTGGCCAGTGAAATAGAGAAACACATCCAATATGTTGTGGTTGGTAGTGGCTCTCCAGCGAGCATAACACCAACTCTTGTCTTGAATAAAAATGTTGCCTGTGTCACCTGTTTTATTTAGGCATCATTAGGGTTGGTGCAACAAAGGTGTCACCCTCCTGACAAACAATCGGCAGAAGCAGCTCTGAGCATGAAGCTCTTACAGACATCCCCATAGACCTCCTCTAAGTCTGCTCTGGTGCAACATGCTCTGATGCCAACCAAATTTGGTGGTACTCTTATGGTGGCAACATGTGCTATGTCCCACTTCTCTTATGACACCCTACTTTGTTGGTACCAAACTGTTGTATTTAATTTATATCTGTTATAATACAACTTGATTCTGCACTGTAAAATGTTTTTTTTTTCATTACGAATCATGCCCCTATGAGGGTGTCAAACAATGTATTCATACCACCAGCAGATTCCTTCTGATGGTACTGCTTATCTTCAAAATGTCAAGGGCTGCATTATCTTCAAAATGCACACCAGGAGGCTGCCTTTTTAAACAACATATCTTTAGGTACAAGGATTTTCCACATTATAGAACATTATTAAAAATTCATTAAGGGACCCCTAAGACAGTATCTCCCTATTTTGATGTTGTCAGATAAAAAATGAAGCATGAATTCTCCAAAATTTGACATGAAATTTTTTTATGAAATTCTTTGGCAAATTCCCCTCACAGCGCTACCCAAAAAATATCCCTGGGTGTAATGTTGGCTTACACAAATATATTCTGGGGTAATGGCTAAAATAAAAAGTTCCCTAAACTGCCTAAACTCAGTGGTGATTTAAACAACAGCAACAACAAAAAAATAATCCTAAAAATATCATACCAAATGCCTCATGTCTTTTCCTTTCATATTCTTCCATTTGTTTCTTATCAAATACTTGTTGTTCAATTGCCTGCTTGTCAATCTTAAAAAAATAAAAGTATTTCATGAATATTTAAATAATTCAATAAATTAAAATAGAAATAAACACATTAGAAAGAGTAAAGCTGGTTATAATTTTAAGTAATATTAAACCATGAACCTCACTTATTTAAAAGCCTTTTAAAAATTAAAAAAATTTACACTTTCAAGGCCATTCAAAAAAAGATGTCACACTTTTTAGACCAATTTTGAACACTCTATTCTATACTATCGTCACAAATGTGTCACCCAATTAAGTAATTAAGACCATAAAATAAATCAATAAATAAACCCCCTCCCCAACCACACCACCACCCAGATTCCTGACATCATTTACGGATAACCCCTAATTTTGTTTTCTGATAGTTAAAAGTCTTTGTGCCATATCCCCAAATAGTCCATAAGGCTAAGTCATTGGCTATATTAATGGACAAATAGTCACTCGTTAAAGCCAAATCAGTTCCAGGTTAATTCAGTTTACAAAATAGTTTACATGCATTGACATTGAGACATTAGTTACAATTAGTAGGCTAATGCCACTAATGGCTAATCATACTCATATTGGGATTTCCTGGCATAAGATTTAAGAGTCACTTTTATCCTGTTTCCCCAGAATAAGCAAATAGCTGGGAAATGAGAGATCCTATTGACAAATGTAATTATAAGCATGATACAACCAGTAACTTAGTAGGCTGAAAACACTTTCACATATTTTATTTATTAATTTTTTTTAGGCTGTCTAAACTTAAACACTAAACATAATTAGTTAATTAAAATTAATTAAAAATGTTTCAGTTTAATTCTTTATGAAAATAAAACAGTTAGGAAAGAAATAATTATAGGGAAAAATGTAACTTACAAAACAAAATTGAAATTAAAAGAGTAAGTATCAATAATCGTGTAATTTTATTTACTAACCCCAATCTGTCTCGTTCTGGCGTTAAATATACGCGTTTTTCTCTCTTCCTCCATAGCGCGGCGGCGTTCTATTGCCGCCGCCTGTTTGTAATCAACAGGCAGATCTAATTTGTACATTTTTATGCTTTTATTTTAGAATTCTGAAAAAAAATCTACGAGAATTTGATTTTTGAGAAAGAAAGTCTTGCAGTCTAGGCCGTTGTCAAGTTTACACTCTGGTCGTCATGCATCGAAAATTTACCCCTACTCTCTTTCTATTGGTTTAAAATGTTTAAAACATAACTCTCTTCAAAGGTTAAAGATAAACATTACTTCAACTTATATAAATTAAACAATACAAATTTTTGATTTTTAAAATTAAGTAATATTTTAATTAATAAACATTATATACATTTAAATTATTTACATCGAAGCTATTAATCTATTTGAAAAACTATTCTGGAAGATCTCTTATTTGTATTTTTTAGGCCACATAAAAGCTTTAAAATGGTTATGAAATATCTTTTAAGTAATTGAGATTTTTAGTTTAAATTCCAAATATATATTTTTTCAATAACTTTAAGGAAAATAGGTCCCACATCCTTTTAAAACAAAGCTATCAATTTGCAATTATCAGAAACCAAAAATGATAAGAACTTAGACTGAACTTATTGTGTAGAACTAACATTTAGCTAATTAATATATTATACGCACATTAATTAATAAATTAAAAGTTGCTAAATTATTGTGAGCACCCCATCCCCTTCAAAACAATGTTAGCAATGGCCATAACAATTTTTAATAAGAATATTAACACATAATGTGTTAATAGATTATTAGTGCTTCCGGTATATCTAAACAATCTCTGGCAAAGAGATTATTGGCGGGGATGTAGTTGTAAACATACACAACATAAGGATTGTTTACCTTAATACATACATATTTATTATTAATGTTTTGAGGAACAGTAAATACTGTTTGCAACAAGATCCAAAATGCCAGGAATGCTTAAGTACATTGAAGTTGAGAACTTCAAATCTTATAAGGGGAAGCAGAGAATAGGCCCATTCAAAAGGTTTACGGCAATCATTGGCCCGAATGGCTCAGGTAATTCTTTTTAGAGGTGTATGCCTAATTAATAATTTAATTATTCTTGTTTTTTCTTCCCATGAGGAGATGACCAAGGCTATATTCAACAGTGAGTACGCAGGTGGATTATGAGTTCTAATTTGTGCCTGGAAAGCTTAACTGCATGTAGTAGGCCACCCAGTCTCACAAGTGTTTTTCAATTTTGGGTTCTTGAGACTTGTGTACCTTGTAACTATCATAATCATGAATCATAGTAATCTTGTAACATGTAATATTTTTGAGGTAACTATTTTAACTTCTTCCTCCATGGAGGTGAGCAAACTAAGGGTATTACTCATTAGCCTGACATGTGCTAAGTTTATTTTAACGAAGTGGTTGCATCCACCTCGGCGGTGTACCTAGCAAAACCATGGACATAGGCCTGCATACACTAGGTACTTTGAAGGTCTCACGCGCACGCGGTTTGCGCATCCGAAAAATGACGGAAAAACTGTTGTGGCCATTTTACATTCGGCTCGGGGAGGACTTTGTTGTTTTGCGTTTTACGTCACAGTTTTCTAAGAATAAATTGTTTTGTCATCAGTGACGTAGAGCGCATATTTTTCCAAACACGACGATATATTTGCATCATGTTGAATTTTGAGACTGTCATCAAATTTATTATTTTGTATCGGTATATACTTTAACTCTTAGTGTCCGTAGGGCAAATCCACGTTTTGACGCAGTCATTTTGCTGTGATAAAATTTGATCATAGGTGACCACAGACAATATGTTATAACTTTTATAGTTTTTATGCTATTATAAAATGTGATATATCAAAATGTGCAGAACTGAATGGGCTATGTGAAAAGTTAAACAGCTTTACTTGAATGACAAACATTAAAGCACGACAGAGCAAAACTTTATGGTTCATAAAAATATGTATTTATAATTTTGAAAAAAAACATTGCAACAAAAGCATAAAAGCAAATAACCACATCTTCAAATGGCATTTAACTTGATTAGCATTAAAATAAAAGCACTTTTGCATAGCATAAGTAAATTTCATCAATATTGGATGAAAAATAAATTATTTGTGGCAATTTGAAATCTACAGGTTACATACTGAAAAATAAATGCAAATTTTTAGTTTCATAGGGTTCCCTTACATTTTTAGTCAAAACATTTTGTATGTCATGCTCTTGCAAATTTTTTCATATCTGATGATGTATATTTGCATGGACTATTTCACACATACAATACTTATGCCCTTACTGAGTAATGAATGTCTTATGGTAAAAACATTGTCGTTAATATTTTTTTTTTCTTTTAAATTTGAACATAAAAATTATGATGCATAAATCTTCTCTAAAGTAATACTAATAATAAGTTGATTTTATTATAGGCATTATTCTTATGTATTACATAAACATAAATTCTGTTACAAAAATAATTATTAGGCCTCTCTAAATATTTCAGAGGGTGGATAATAAAAAGAAAAACATTTTTTCAACAATTGCGTGTGTGTGAAAAATGAAAACTTTGGACACTGATGGAAAATAAATTTAAACCAACTAATTGACTGAATGATACTGTTCAAAGCAGGTATTAGGATGTAGATGTGGTTTGTTTGGACATCCATCACAAAAAAAGGAGGTTCTCACTCGGACTTCAGGGGTGCTACATATAACACATATGCGATAAAGTTCAGATTTCTTGATTATGTGACCAGTGTTGTCACTATGTCTCTTGACACCCAAAGCCTTGTTAGTTACCCTTGGGCATGGGGGAATGTTTTGAACTCCTGAAAGACTTAGTTCATCAATAATATTTAACTTAAATTTTAACAGAGTCTGTTTTCTTGTCCCTGTTGGCTGCGATAAAACATGCAAACGGTATGCATTCAACTGGGTAATTTCAAAAATCCAATAGAAAATCTTTTTCCACCATTTTCTTGTCCTCCTGCTGAAAGCTCCATATGTCACAACACACTGGTCCACTTTATCACACCCATTCATTTTCATGTTATAGTCATTTATTAGAACAGGCTTTACTTTAGTGTCCCCAAAACGGTTTGTAATATCCATCGTTTCAACAGCGGCACAGCTGGACACAAGAATGCATGGTTTTTTTTGCCTTTTTGTCCCTAAACATGACACACAAAATTTGTTTTTCCTTTTCTAAAAACCACTTCATCTGTAAGTGGAGAAGTTTGGTGGTTTTCAACTGTTGTGGAAAGTCTTTGCGGTTTAAATTCAAAGTCCCAGTATAATATTGTTGCTTGCTCAGCAAATAATTTATAAGGGGCATACTGGTATAGTACCGATCAGCAAACACATGATGCCCTTTCCCACAAGGCTGCAGCAGCTTATCAAAAACTTTGACAGCCTGCTGACTGTTGACATCAATATCTGGATTGTACGAAGTGTTACCTCCAAAATAGATCAGTAAGTTTACGACATAGCCGGTATTGCTGTCACAGAGGCCAAAGGTCTTCACGTGATATTTTTTGGGTTTTGAGGCATTGAACATTTTGTGAGCCCATCTTCCTTTCCATCCAATCACCATTTCATCTAAAGACAAGTCTTTGAAAGGATAGAATGCATCCTGAAATCTATCTAAAAGTTTTTGAACAAAAGGTTCAATTTTTGCCTTGCCTTCAGCATCCACATTGCTGACATGAAACATGGTATGATAGATTGCCTGGAATCTGTCTCTTCGGAACATTTGACTGTACCAAGTATTTTGTAGACAGCGATGACTTGACCAGTAGTCCCTAATTCCTGGCTTTTTATTTATTCCAAATGAAATTATAACAGCAAAAAAATTGTGTATTTCTGGGAGCGTCACTGGGTACCAGTTTTTATAAACAGATCTTTGAGATGCTGTGTCCCCTTTTGATGCAACAAGTCTGTCTGCATATTCATTGATGGAATGTAGCAGTTCTGTGATGATATCATCAGTGAACAGAGCTTTAAAACAAAAAAGTGGTGATGACCCATCTGGAATAACATCAGGGTTTACTCCAGGAATTTTAGATGGCGGTGGCACAAAACGAAAAGAATTATTTGTAGTGCCAGATTCTACTTCATTCCATTTCATTTCCCCTATTTTGTTAGACTTAGTAGAGTCCACATGTCTAGATAGGGGTGATCTAGATCTATCATCAGTTCTTTTTTGTCCTTTTTTTACAAGGGCTTTACCCTTTCCTTTTTTACTAGAACTAGTTCCAGCTTGAGGTAACGCCCACTCATCTTCTGATTCGGTGTTGTCATCAGGAGATTTATCATTGCCAAACGAATACTCTGAATCTGAACTACTGGGCTCACTTTCAAATTCATCCTCGCTCGATAATTCATCGTCTGCATTTGTTTCTGCCCATGAAATTATTAGCTTTGAAGCTTGTTCAGCAGATAACCTCTGCTTTCGATTGTTATTAGGTGTAGAAGCCATTTGTTTAGGTAAAAAAAAATTTAGCGAAATTTAGCTGTCACTAAAACTTAAAAATCTATAGTTAAAATAGCGATAAAAAACGAATTCACAGCACGATTGAAAAATGTAAACACCGGAAGAGGATGTGGAAATATTGGTTTGGACAAAATACCGAAATATTTATATAAAAACCCAAAATTAAATAGCCACTATGAAGCGCCACATAGACTGGCTTGCGTCAAAACGTGACCGGCGGAGCGCCAGTTAGACTGGCGCGTCGGACTTTAAGAGTTAATGGCTTATAACTTTTTTGTGTAAAGTCGTAGGACATAGTGGTTTTACCGTAGTAATGCTGTGATCCTTTACACAAAAGAATAACTTTACTTCGTTAAGAATGGTTCTTGCAAGGAAAAGTTATGAATTTTCAAACTTCAATGAAATTATCAGTTGTCACCAGTTATCCCCCTTCACAAATAAAACTTGGGTTGTCGGAAATGGCTCTTCTCATCAATTTTATATAATGATATAAAAATATTTTTATTATTGTTCATATCGAAAAATCCGCTAAGCACTAACCAATTAATTAATAAGAAACAGTTTTACAAGATTATTAGAAGTTAATACAACCGAATAATTCAAGAAGTTTATATAAATTTTAGTTTTTGTAATCTGTTGAATTTCTGACAAGTTGTGTCCCTTGATATACATAAATAGCTATTATATGGTATAATAGTAAATTAATACATAATATAGCATCAAATTACTTTAAAAACTGTAAGTTTATTTAGTTAATGTCTAAACATTTTATCTGTTCTCCTTTACTGAACCAATAATGGGAATAATAATAATTTTATCCTTTCGCTAGGGATATTAAACAGAATATATTTACTACATTATACTAAATTTAACTATTACTAACTATTACAACCACACTTACATGCCTATTAGTATCTTTTTAATTTAATAAAATATTAAAATATAAATTTTAAATAATTGTTAAGTTAATGTAACATTCTAATACTTACCCTTCCTACTGTGTGTCCTTACCATTAGTCTTATAACTTATGGATGATTTTAATTTTATTTGAGTAATTTTTATTTATAATTATATCCATCAATTTTAGATATAAAAAAAGAATACTTACCTTTTTATAAATATGACAATTTATTTAAAATTTAACAATAGCTTAAGCTTAGTAAAATTAGTTTAAATAAAATAAACATATTATTTTATGCTTTTTTTCTTCAGAAATAATGATTGTTCCAATTTTTCCATTCACTTTTTTCGTAACATACCCACAAATAAAATTATCCAAAATGCAAATTCTTGATGTTATGTAAAAGTTTTGTTGTTCATTGAGTTGTATATTGCATTGAGAATGTTTCCTGAAAATTTAGTTGCATTATCTTTTCAAATAAATAAGTTGTTGGCAAAATAAGGCAGAAATTTGGAAAGTCGGTCACAAGTTTTTATAATTAAATACAAAGATAAAGAAGGGGGTTAAAAAAATTCACCAAAAAAATCATAACTTCATTTCTATAAAAGCTAGAAAGATGAAATTGGTATTTTTGCAAAGCTTATAGCTAGCCCTTTAAAATGATGTATCATTTATGGCAATAGGACAATATTGAAAATTTCTGTCAAAGTACCTACATACACCGTGGTGGTGTACCTAGCAAAACCATGGACCTATACTATGCCTGTGTACACCGCGGCAAAAATGTACCATTGACCTGGTTTTAAGATAAGTCAGTTGTATGTGAACTTTTGGTAGAGTAGACGTTAAGGTACTTGGATAAATCAGTTCTCTGCTAGTGTCATTTCCTTGCAGAGTTACGTGCCCCTTGTTCAACTTTTTGTCCACTTCAAAATGTAAACATTGCATATGCATTGGGAAAAAGTGTGGTATGCAGTCATTTCTTTGTTAAATGGTTTGTGTGATATATCATTTTAAAGAGAATTGGATCCCCAACAATACTATGTCTTCCAATTTTTAATCTGGAATTTCTTTGTAAAAATACATCAAGTTAAAATTAGCTAAGGCTACTATTTTTTTTCTCATAGAAGCCGCCACCAGCCGCGATTTTCATGATAACCACTGTTTAGAGCATCCAATTATCTACAAGAATGGGCAAATTAAAATTCCCCTTAACCTACCCCAACAATTTTATTAAATTTTCAAAACAGTGACCACATGGGTTTTTCCTCCCTGAATACCATTTTCAAGATGGCCGAATCCACCTCAGCAAATCATTTTTAAATCTAAAGTAATCTGATTAATAAATAATGTTAAAAGCACTATTTTAAGTTATTTTAGGTTAATATTATTAACTAAGAAGTTATATAAATAGATATTTAATTGTATTTCTTAATTTAAATATTACAATTTTGACTCCAATATATAATGGCTATTGTGGGGGGGGGGGGGGGGGGGCGGATGTATATTATGTCCAATTTTATACCGATAAACATTTCTCTATGTTAAAATCGGTAAATTCGCTTTTTAGCCTTACATGACAAAAGTCAAGGACTGTTTTTAAAAAATAGAGAATTAGAACGGTGATCAAACATTGTTAAAACAATCATAACGGTACAGTACATGAAATTCTGTAAAATTCAACAAAATAACTTAAAAACTAAGTAATTTTTAAAAAAAATGTCTTAATGCCTTCGGGGGCCACATAATATCAGTTGCCTGGCCGCATGTGGCCCGCGGGCCGTAGTTTGCCCACCCCTGGTCTAAGCTAACTGACACATTTGTAGCATGGAAATATGAAGAAAAATATATTTTATCTTCATAATAGATTTAAAATTTAGATTTGTTAAGTATTTAGATGAATTGATATTTTGAAATGCTTCACTCACAAATAATTTTTTTTTTAATTTCATTTAAATTTAAAGGCCTATCAAATGACATAATTGTTAATCATATTTGCAAATTGTGGGCAATAGTAAAATAGTTAAAGCAGCACAATTCTTCTTTAATTGTAAGTCTTCTATGAAAAACTAATGCTAAACTGATAAGGAATTGAAAGACACCCCCTATGCAAGAAAAACTCCCTTCTATAATCTGAGTATAATACATTTTATATCAGATATTGATTTGGCTATCGGAGATATATAATAAATTACTTTTTTTAATGGACACATGGGTTCACCTTGCATATGCTACTTATTATTGTTCCCCTTTTAAATACGAACAGTTTGATATACATGACTCTATATTTTGAAGAATATTGTTCATGTTGTGTTCATATTCAAATATGACATATGGAAATGTTACGGCCATTTTGAATATTAATGAGCTCATCTTGCGTACGGCAGAATTTATTATGTGACGCCTGTTTTGATATTGTTATGACGAGCACGGATATATATGGTTTGTTATGGTTATCTTCATCAATTCCTTAAATAACTTCAATTTACTGCTCTCTTTAACATCTCTCTCAACTCTCTGCCCAATTTTTATTTTAGTCACTTTTATATTTTCCTATATGTCTCAATTAACAGAGTTATCCCAAAATAATTCAAGAAAAAAATCATAACTTTCTTTAGAATTGACCTACAAACATAAATTTGGTATCAATGAATTGCATTTTTCACGCCCAATCTAACCAACTAGCTCTTAAAGCTGTAATATCATTTTGAAAATTTTACCCAAGTACCTACGGCCTTAAGCGATCTTGTATTATTATGAATTATGTGATCATTTGCTAGATGGGGATCGAATTTTACATTTTTTTTTTTCTTCATTTTAATTAAAAGTATATTTTATATTTAATTTATTATGTTCATTTGTAACAGTAGTTTTATGAGAATTTAAAAAATATTTTGTAGCAATTTAAATATTTTAAATATATGTTGAATTTGAAAATAATAAGAAATGAGAAAACAAATAGAAAGTATGATATATAGGTCCATACATTAAGGCACTATGGAAGGAGGATGAGGTTGTTGATTTTGGATATTTTGCATACTGCTGCGTATAGCGGTTGTCGGTTGGGAGGTGCGTTCGGCAGAAAGAACTTAAATTTAATAATTATCTTGAATTTCTGACACTTAAATACATCTATTAAAGCAAAGTTTAACCTAAAAATCTGTGCAATCAATAATATTTGCGTGTGTGGGGGGGGGGGTAACGCAACAGCTTAGGATATAAAATGCGTTTCACTTACGAATAGGCCAGATATGACCAATAAAACACTTAGAAATGCTTGCTCTTTACAAAAAAAAGTGTGTAACTTACTCAAATATCTTCCTCCCAACCCCCAAAATAAAAAAAATGAAATTACCAAAAAAATAAATAAATACAGTTACAGTTTTACAGGAATGTCGTTCCCTTGCGTTCATGCATGACTCAAGCCCTGCGCACAATAAAAATATCAGTTCTCCTTTTGTTTAATCTTGCAGGTATTAAATAATTTTTTAAATAATTCAGTTTTAACAAGAGATTAACATTACTTTTACAAGCACCGCATAGAGTTAAAGAGTGGCAAAGACCAAGGTTTTACTGCTGCGGTGTATGCAGGCCAAAGACCATGGTTTTGCTAGGTACACCGCCGCGGTGTATGTAGTGCCAGCCTTATTTTAATTAAAAGGAGAAATGGGAAGGGAAAGTTTTGCAGTTTTTCACCCTCTCCCTGATCTGAGCCTTGTGTATTTTGATCCAGTGGCAAGTCTTTGTCTAGATAACTGGAAATAGGCCGGGATGCAGTAGATGACCAGCATAAGCAGTGTTTTTTGTGTCTCACTGGGTCCTTTGATTTGCTTGTTCCACATCACATTTGCTTTACCTACTTTCTACCCATTGGATCATGTAATTGGAAGGTTTTAGTTAATTTAGGGTTTGAGGTTTGGGTTTTGCTTAGAGTTGTCTCACCCTAAGTAGGCACCCCTATACCTGCGCCGCGGCCCGAAGAAAAACGCGGCTGATCGCTGTGGTCAGCCTGCGCTGTTCGTTTTTGCTATATGTCGAATTTAGCGTTGTTTTGCGTAATTTCTAAAAATAGAGGACTTTCCTGGTTTTAATTCAAATCCTCGATACATGCCGGTCACAGGGGTTATAAATAAAGTGGAATTCCGACCACAATTCTTTAACAATTTATAAGGGTTAAATGCCTAATATGTACCCATAATTTTCAAAAATTAAGGTCATTCAAAAAAAGGCTAAACAGTACATTGAAATTTAGGTCAAGATGTGCCCTGTTATGAATACGTGAAAGAATACCACAATTTTATGACAAAAGAGTCCTTTTATTAATGCAAAAGCACAGAAGTCCAAAAATTAAAAACTCAAATTCTCCTGCGCCGACACCCATTTCCCATGCACATTTTTTAGTAGCCTCTCTTGCTTTACCGAATTACCTACCCTAAGTGCAGTGATGTCACTTTGGGTAATCTAACCATTGGACTTGAAGTGAACAGACAAATTATTGGATCTGAATGATGTGTGTGATAACTTTCCAGTTCTTCACTGACCAGTACTAATCATTACTTGCGTCATTAACAAAATATGATGCTTGATACATTGAAATTTTCCATTCATTTTTGTTAAAATTCAACTTGTAAGTTCAAAAGAAATGAAAAAAACATGTCTTCATTGATACCCGAAGATGAACACCGGTGAAAAAAAATGACGTGCCAAAAGTGCTGTATGAAGTACGCATATGCTAAAACTTTGGTAACACAAGGGAGACTTAAGTTACATGTTATTTATAAATGCATACCATTATTCATTGTTAAAATTAATTTTTAAAATTATAATTAATCCTGAAAATAAAAGTCATGAAATTATCATTAAAACAGTGTGTAGTGTGTAACCAAAACAAAAGAGCATGCTCACAGCATGTGAAGATACATTCCATTGGAGAAAAAAGACAAACGAACTTGAACTTTAAAAATTCATAGCTCAAAAACTACTAAAGAAGTTGATTTTCGTATCATTTTTAAAATTAAAGTTTGCACTATTATATTTGTAGCACACATACAAGACTTTGGATCAAGGCAGTTTATTTATACTATGCGACATTATTTAAAAAAACAAAAACAAAGCAGGGATAAGCAACTAAAACCAGATTTAAAAAAAAATAATAATCTGGTGTGGATGAGGTGAATATGCATGAGATTTTGTTTTGTCTCTATACATCTGTTCTTTATTACATATATGTATTTTATGTTATTGTCACGATTATGTCTCTTTTAAAATATTTTTATGTACAGCGCGGTGAGCCTAGCCCTAGGCTGGGGTACCGCGCTATATAAGACAGCAAATAATAATAATAATAATAAACTGATAGGCATAATTGGTTTTCTCAATATAGGTAATAACATCCCAACAATACACACCTAAGATCCAGACATTTCAGACAATTCATACTTGCAGATAATTTATCTTCATTCCATGCACCAATCAATCACACACTCTTACCTTTACTCTGTTGCTTCGATTTAACCAGAATTCCAAATTAAGGATAAGGCTTTTTGCAGACAAGTTTGTTGTTTTGTTTTATCATCTTTCAGGATTTCCCCTACCCTGTGATTAATATTTCCTATCAATGGGTGACACATTTGTACATAAATTTTGCAGGTAAATCAAACCTTATGGATGCCATCAGCTTTGTTATGGGAGAAAAAACTTCAAATCTCCGGTCTAAGCGTCTTGGGGTAAGATTATTTATTTTATTTTTTAAAATTTAGGCTGCAAACCAAGACTTAGCTCAAATGCAATTTCTCTAATCCTGTGCTTCAATAAATTCATTTGACTGAAAATATGCAAAAAATGTTGGGATCTATTGAAATTTTATTGTCTCCCAGGACCTAATTCATGGTGCTCCTATTGGAAAACCTGCATCCAACAGAGCAACCGTTACGGCTGTCTATGCAGAAGAAAGCAGTGATCGTGAGATACATTTCCAGAGAATAATCATAAATAACACATCTGAATACAGAATTGATGGGCATGTAAGTGTTTTACATGTTTATTTATTAGAATAAACATTGTATTCTCTTAATGTTTAAAAAGCTTGTTCTCATATCAGCCTATTATAGTCATGTTGTTTAATCTCCATTTAAAAAAAAAAGCCTAGCTAAGCGCTGAATGCAGGCACGGCTTAAGTCAAGCCTGTGAGATGTGTAACTTTCATTTTGATCTGTATTTATTTTCAATCCAGACTGTCACAGCACAACAGTACAATGAAGCATTGGAGAAAATTGGCATTCTTATCAAAGCCAAAAATTTTCTTGTGTTTCAAGGGACCGTTGAAAGTATTGCCATGAAAAATGCTAAGGAAAGAACAGCCATGTTTGAAGATATCTGCAAGTAAGTCAACCTCTAAGCTTTGTTAAGACTTTAAAATCTTTATTGATATAAATTTGGAAAGACCGATTGTGTTGCCAGAATTGATTAAGAAGATTTTTTTTGCATCTATTCCAAATATATCTTATGGTAATGTTGTTCTACAGTATTTATTATGCATTTTGATTTATTGTTTTTGAAGAAAATAGAAATAAAAAATGAATATTGATTTCAACAAAAGATGTTTCTGTTTTAGAATAGTTCCTTTAAAAGAATTAAATTTTGTGTGTTAGATCTGGAGAAATGAAAGAAGAGTATGAAAGGGCCAAAGCTGAGATGCTGAAAGCTGAGGAGGATACTCAGTTCAATCTCAATAAGAAAAAGGGAATAGCTGCTGAAAGGAAAGAAGCCAGACTTGAGAAGGAAGAAGCTGAAAGGTACCAAAGACTGAATGAGCAGTTGGTAAGTTGTACCTTGTTAGTAGTGTTTTAATGTATTTTTTGGTTGTTGTATAAGTTTAACAGTATTTTTTTAAAAAGTGGGACATATATAAGTTTCTTTCTTAAATTTACATATGATAAATGATAATGGGATTACTTTATCACAGAGCTGCACTTTAAAGGTACATGTCAAATATCAACATTAATTGGTCAGATTATCTAAATTTTTTATACTTTGAAAATATTAAAAAAGTGTAGGTGATTTATTAAATGAATTCATTATGAAAGCCAAAATATATATATGGCTATTAACTTGATCTCCAAACTAGGCTGAAAAGCAAGTGGAGCTTGCTCTCTTCAAGTTGTACCACAATGAGAAAGATATTGAGGAGATTAAAGAGGAACTTTCCAAGAAAAATCGTATGCTTGAAAAGGAAAACAAACGCCGTGAAAAGATTGAGAATGAAATAAGGGACAAGAAGAAAGAGCAGGGAGTGCTCAGCAGAGATCTGACCAAGCTGGAGCAACAGATCAAGGAGTCGGTAAGTTCAGAATATTATTTTTTCCATTTCGGAGAATACGTTTCTGCTCAATTTTAGTAAAGCTCAAAGAAAGGGATGAGAATGGAAGGTGAAGATAATTTTCTTTGATTTAATTTTAAGAAGAAAAAACTTTGAAAAGTAAATGTAAAAAAGAAAATCCTTCCAGCTGACAATGAAATTATATTAATAATTATTTTCATTCTATTTTTAAGATAATAAAACTGATAAAATGCTTTAATAAATTAATAATGACATGTTTATCAATTGGGTTAACTTATCAAATGGTAATTTGTCATGTTTTATTTTTTTTTTATTTCAGGAAACTAACCTAAACAAAAAGAGACCCCAGTATATTAAGGCCAAAGAGCAAACTTCACATATGACCAAAAAGTTGGATGCAGCCAAGTAAGTGTAACTTTGTTTTTTTTTACATATTGTTTTGTTATAAACCAGTTTACAGTTGAATGAAATAGTAATAACAAAAATTTTTAATTTACTTGAGGAAACGAAAATTATGAATTGCAGAAAAATAAAAACATTTAAAAAGAAATATTGCATTATTTCAGGAAGTCTCTAAAGCAAGCTATCAAGAAGCATGAAAATCATAATCAAACTGTAAGTAATGTTATTTTTATAATTTATATTTGTCCATTTAAAAAAAAGAAGTAATTATTCTAATATAATCAGTTAGTAATCTCTCTGGGTTTTTCAACTTGTCTATTAAAAAGAGTTAAAACATTGCATTTATCACAAGCTGAGTTTTGACTCTTTGAGCGATGACTCAAAGGATCACATCCTCATCTCAGACCACACCAGGGCAACTGTTTATGAGTGGCTAAAGACTGAAGGTCTCCCTGCTAGATAAATCTGCAGCCGAATGACAGTCTGGCTCAGACCACCCCCCTCATGTTTAGACTCATCTTTTTGAAAATAGAGTGGACAATGTCCACAAGGCAGCCCTTGTGCAGCAAAATCTATTTGGGTCAGAGCTCCCAGCTTCCCCGGCTGTGGCCAACAGCTTAAATGTTACAATCCAGCTTGTCTCAGAAAAAAGCTCAGCAGTCGGTTTAGAGGGCTTAACACCATGGACATACCCCATCAGATTTTTGTGTTCTGATTGCACACACTCATCAAGCCATAGCATATGCTAATTGGGCAAAAAACAAAAGAAAGCAACTTGTGCCACTGCAGCCCCCACCGTGGGTCGTGATCCGTCATGTCCCAGGAGAGATTTTGCACTAATAATCTAACTTTCTTAATCATCGTTATATTTCTGATAAGGTTTGGGCTACAGTTAAAATTATAAATGTTTAATTAATTTTTTTTGCATATGCCACTGCACATTTCTGAAAAATCCTTTGGCTCTGTTACAGTTGGAAGAAATTCAAGAAAAACTGGATGAAGTAATGCATAAACAGAAAGCATTTGAAGCAGAGCTGGAGGAAGAATCTCAGTCGCAAGGAAGATCTCTGCAGCTGGAAGAAAGTCAGGTAAATATTAAATTTTTTAAAAAGCAACGCTCTCTTTTTGACTGATTTTAGGTGAGTTTGGAAATATCTTATATGATAACGTTAATTTTTAGAAAAGTAAGCTTTTAAAAGAATAAAATTAATACTTACCTATCTTTACTCAAGCCATCTTTAAAAATAAGTTTTCACAAAGGGGATTCATAATAACAGTGAAATCAAAGTTTTCAATGCATGATTTCCCCTTCAGGTTCAGCAGTACAATAGACTCAAAGAAGAGGCTGGTCGTCGAGCTGCAGAATACATGCAGGAACTTGATGCCATCATCAGAGACCAGAAAATGGACCAAGACAGGCTGGACAGCTGCCTCAGAGACATTGCCACATATGAAGCCAAGCTCAAACAGAAGCAGCATGAACTTGAAGAAAATAAAAATCGTGTTTCCAAACTGGAAGATTACATCACGTAAGCCACGAAATGTCTTAATGGAATGCCAACCACCTTATGCCACCTTAATTGCTTTAATATTTTAATTCCTCTTGATTTTTTTAATGATGGGAAATATATACTTTACTTGTATTGATTATCTCTATTTGATCAAGATAATAATCATAATCCTTTTTTTTTGTTTCTAAAAAATATAAATTTTGTCTTAAATTACTTAATAGTTTAAGATTAATTTTTAAAAAAAAATGGTTTAGGATGCTTTTAGAAAACTTGATTTCTTTCTTGGATTTTAGAACAAGCCGATCTGCATTGGAAGACCAGAAGAAGGTTGAACAGGAGCTGGCTAAAGAAGTCAATGAGTCAACTTACAGGATTGATGAAATCAACAGAGAGTTAGAGAGTATAACTATGCAACTTGGGGAAGCAAAGGTGTGCACGTTAATATGATACGTCGTATAAATTTAAAATACTAATTTTTCATTCATCGCATTAAATTCTTGAACAAGGTTTACCTTATCAGAGGCCACAGTGCAGAAATAGTTTGGAAGGGATTTTAAAGGATCTTATTTTCCACTTGTTAAATGGAGGCTGTAACTTTTCAAACAGGTTGACAGACAAGAGTCATCTCGAGCTACCAGAAAAGCTGAGCTGATTGACACACTGAAGCGCCTCTATCCAGGAGTGGTAAGCATTGACTTTTATTGCTTTGTCATGATTTACTTTGGTTTTTGCAGTATACTTAAATGGTAGGAATTTTTCAAAACTTATGTACCTTTCTGAACTTTGGAATCTTTACATCATGTCTTTTCAATATGGTTTTTCTCTCATAACATCCGAGTATCTAATCTAATCTACTTCAAGAATAAAATTCAGCATGTCGTCTGGTCTAAGCTCATATCTGTCAAAGGCAAATAGTAATCATGATCTCTAACCTGTTTATCGGTTATTTTCCCACTGTAGATAAAGCTACAGTTGATTCCGTAGTTTCTGCAGTTTTAATTTTTGGCAGATACCATGCATGTCTGACCATGTAGGTCCAATGCTTGGGGGCGTTGTGCGCCTGGTATTGTTAGGGTGTAGGTGCCAGCACCTCTAATCAAGCATTCCAATACAGACTAGTTGACCAGAGCCCTGGGGTTCCTTTTGAGTTCCTAAATTTATCAGTTAATGTGCTATTCTTGATGTGGGGAGAGGATTGTAGTGAGGTCATTTTGCCGCAGGGTCTAAGCCACACTCCTTTGCTTTTAAAAAAAAAATCTAGTGGTAGTCCAAGAATAAATTTTAGTAGAAGAATATATGGTAGTTTTTTTAATAGGTAGCCTCAAAGAGCATCTTATATGACTATCTGCCCGCCATGCCACATCCCGGCATTGAAGGCAGGGACTGGTGGGAAGTTTTGATGTGAATGCTGATGCTTTTGGAAGTAGAGGGTTTAACGCACAAATATTATGTTAAACTTAAAAGGTTGAATGTTTTTTCTTTTTTATATTTTCTAAAACATCTCCATTCTCAATTTAATTTTTTTTTCTTGTTTAGAAGCATTACTTTCTTTTATTTTAGCCTTATCACTCATTGCACTACATTTTCAGCATGGTCGTCTCATTGATTTGTGTGAACCCAGCCACAAAAAATATCACATAGCAGTTACTAAAGTGCTTGGCAAGCACATGGACTCAATTGTTTGTGACTCAGAGAAGACTGCCAAGGATTGTATCCAGTATATGAAGGAGCAGAGGATTGAACCAGAAACTTTTCTGCCCCTTGACTACTTGGATGTGGGACAGATCAATGAGAAATTAAGGTACATAGCAGTGTGGAGTCTGACACTCATTCAAAGCAGATTTAGTCTCATTGATTTCCTGAGAAGAAAATTAATAAATTTCTTTGGTATTTTTAAAGTTTTTTGCAAAATTTTATTTGTTGTATTTGTCTTGTCTTTATGTTTTTAAATAATACAATAATTTAACACTAATTTTCTTCAAGGCACATATATATTCTTTTTCTTAAACCCTGGTCATGTAGACATTTTCAAGGGACATTTCAGATACATGAAACAGCTGTTTCTGGATATGTGAATTTGAGTATGATGACATGTTCTTTAGAAACCTCACTTAGTTAAACTGCATTCACTGTTTCACTGTACCACAACAGTGCTATTCTTTTTCAAGTTGCTAGTTCAGGAAAATATTTACCTTTGTTTTTCATATTCTCTTTGTTTGAGCATGAGTATTTATAAACCCCGGAGCAGTGATTAGTGATAGGTTATTTGAAAATTCTCAGAGACATCAGGGACCCGAAAAATGTCAAACTTGTCATTGATGTTATCCACTATGACCCTCCTGCTATCAAGAAAGCATTGCTGTTTGCTTGTGGCAATGCCCTTGTCTGTGAAACGGTAGAAGATGCGAGACGTGTTGCATTTGGAGGAGTTGAAAGACAGCGGGTAATCTTAATATTAGAGAATAAAATAATGATTTATCCACCAAAAATTTAAAAAAGTGATCACTTTTGAGGCTAACTAATAATAAGAGGATTGAACTGCAATAAAGATTAAGACATAATTTTTGTAAGTGAACATTTAGTTAGGCTTTAATGAAATTCTTGCAAAAAAAAATCAATTTTAATTTATTAAAAAAAAGTATACATTTGTTATGTCAATTAATTTTTTTACAAATTATTTTTACCACTACAAATTTTAATGGTATTTAAATAATTGAATGGGTATAAAAGAAATTAATTTTTAAAAAAACAACAAGTCATGTTAATAATTATTTCACTACTTTTTATTTTTGCTAATTTTTCAGTCTGTGGCTCTAGATGGAACTATCTTCAACAAGTCTGGTATCATCTCAGGTGGTGCAAGGTATAGTAATAATATCTTAGTGACTTCTTTCTTTACCCAATAATAGAAAATAATATCTATACTGTTCTATTTGACTCATAATTTAAGTATTAATTTTGAGCTTCTAATTCAACTAATGGTAAAGAGATGGATACTATTTATAAATTAATTTTTTTAGTGACCTCAAAGCTAAAGCACGTCGTTGGGATGAGAAGAGCTTAAGCTCACTAAAAACCAAGAAAGAGAAACTCATGGAAGAGCTGAAAGAACAGCAGAAGAGAAAACGAAAGGAGTCTGAGCTGAACACCATCAGATCTCAGATCAAAGGCTTGGAAACCCGTCTCAAGTACAGCGTGACAGATCTGGAAAATACGGTGGGTAAAACTGATGTGCTCATTTTTAAACTTTCTATTTTTCATCTGTGATATTTGAATATTATTTAAAATGTTCTGCTATTTTTTAAATGGTTAGTTGGTCGGTTATACACATGCTTGATTGATAACAAGAAAAAGATATGTCAATTTCAGCTCACTGTAAATAGCTGCAAGTTAAAATGATGTTTAGAAGATAGAAGAACATAAAAAATATTCTTTTCAGGTGCAAATAGTAACAATCTATTTTAAGTATCATTTGATCCATCCATCTCTGTGGCGCTACAACCCATGTAGGGATTTGGGTTGCCTCACTACTTCCTTCCACTCAGAGCTAACTAATGCTTTTCTTTTCCATGCTTGGATTCCCAGTTGTTGTATATCTTTTTCCACATCATCCATCCATCTAAACCTAGGTCTGCCTTTGAGCCATTTTCCTCTATGGTTTTGGTGATGCACACTCTTCACTCCTCTGTCATTTGGCATTCTCTCTAAGCATAGCCTGTCCTTTTTTATTTCTGCTACTATCGTGGGATCCTGATATAGACTGTACAATTCATGGTTGGTTCGTATTATCCATCCATATTCAACCTTTGTTGGTCCATATATTTTCCTGAGAACTTTCCTCTCCCATGTGTTTAAAATGTTTTCTGCCGTTTTTGTTAGGGTCCAAGTTTCACTTGCATATGTTACAACTGGTCTGATTACAGTTTTATACAAATTGTTTTCTTTGTTTCTCTTGTAATGTTTTTACTTTTGAGTATTTTTCTGACACCTGAAGTATGCCCTGTTCCCGGCTGATATTATTTCTTTTATTTCTGTTAGTAATTTGTTTCTTTCATTTAATAAAGATCCTGGGTATTTGAATTGATTTACTTTTTCAAAAGTCTGGTTACTAATTTTAATGGCTGCACCTGTCTTTTCTTCTCTTATCATAGTCATGTACTTTGTTTTTTGGTTGTCAACTTCCAGCCCTGCTTGTAGTGATGCGTCTTCTAATTCTATAAAGTATTTTGATATGTCTTTAATACTTTTCCCTAGTATCATTTGATGATGATGCCAAATTTGGTCGTTGTCCCTGATGAAATCTTTGTCCTCATGGTTCTGCAGGGCACTGATTTAAATATTAATTGTAAATGAATTGGGTTACAGTGTATTTTTATATCAAGTTGCTCACAGCTGACATATAATGCAGACTTGCTGATGCATCAGCTGCTTTTAAGTATCCAGGAAGACTAATTTAAGAGATAATAATAGAATCCTTACAGCAAATATAACGCAAAATGAAGCACAAATTGTTCATGGCTTGTATTTATATTATTGGAAATATTCACATGAAGCAAGTAGCTGTTCGTTTTTAAGTCTTTTACTTGCACAATAATTATTTTTTAAAGTAGGAATTTAAAACAAATATATTTTATTTTGCTTGCAGTAGCATATTATTCTAAAGGGTTGGCTTATGAGCGGATTTAAAAAAAATGTTCAGGCTTTTTCTGTCATAACTAGGTGGTCGGCTTATTAACGAGTACAGTGGTGTAGCGAGCTTAACTCGCACCCGGGGTACAATACCTTTTTAGCGCCCCCCCCCCCTTCCCTATTTGAAAACCATACAATATTATATGTAAAATATACCATTTGGCGCCCCTTTGTGAGTAGCGCCCGGGGCATGATGGCCCCCCCCCCCTCGCTACGCCACTGAACGAGTATACATGTTACTAAAAAGTTTAAAAGTCCAATAATTTAAACTATAATTCTGTTGAAACTTATTGCTAGAGTGCCATTGATCTTTAAAAAATTTAGTTATAATTTTATTTATTTTCAGAGAAACAGAACAATTAGACATAATGAGAATCAGATTGCAGAATGTCAGATGAAAATAGAAAAGGCATTGGTAGGTATATTTTTATTGCCCGTTAAGAAGAGCTCATATTTTTTTAAAAGTCAGTTGACAATTTGAAAATTTAAAAAAATTGTAAATACGTAACATGAAAAACATGGCACTTAAAATTAATAACAATTTTTGTTTTTTAACTGAAGATACAAAAATTGATGTTGTCTAGCTAAGCATTCGGTCTTTCTTTCAACTTTACCTTTAGAAGCATTTAGATCACTTAGATTTTTGTTTGTCTGGTCTAAACCTATCATTTTTATGAAAAATCCCATTTGGTTTAGCCTGATCAACAAAAATTAGAGCGCAGCATTGACGCAAGAGAAGTAGACATCAAGCAGCTGAGAGATGAGATGAACCGAGTAGAGGATGCTGTATTTAGCGATTTTTGTGCTGTGATAGGTGTACCAAACATCAGGTATAAATGTGCTGTATTTAGCGATTTTTGTGCTGTGATAAGTGTACCAAACGTCAGGTATAAATATGCTGTGTTTAGTGAATTTTGTGCTTTGACTGGTGTACCAAAAACCAGATATAAATGAATTGGGTGCTAGGTGGCCGAGCAGTCTAAATTGAGTCAATCCCAAGCTAGTGGAAAAGAGTTCAATTCACAGAAAATGTCTAGACCAGCAAAAAACATCACCACCTTTCTGAATGGATGGGACTTGTTAACCTTGGATGGCAACTCATCTAAGAGAAGGCAAACTGAAATCAAACTCAGAGACAGAATCCCTTAGGTGTTATGACATTGACACAATGAAAATTCCAACTCCTGCGATGTAGAGGGCATAAAGAACACAATGAACCACATACGCACACACACACACACACACACTGCTGGTCGTCTACTGCATCCTGGACATTTTCCAGACTTCTTGCCATTTGATAAAATAGGGAAGGACAGGAGAGTGAGACTGACGAATTGAGCAACTCTCCCTCACTTTAAACAACATACAGCTGAAGGCTACTACTCAAGTTGAAATTTGCCTTTGACCTGGTTGCATTGTCATGAGAATATTTTGTTTAGTTTTAATGACCAATTTCTTTTATGCATGTATAACTCAAACTCCTATTTTTAAGTAGCATTTTTTACCCTCAATATCTCCCTGCAATATAATTGTTAATATATTTGCTGAGGTTAAAGAAACTTAATATTTGTATAGATTTTCAATAATATTAATTTTGCTTTTTTTTTAAAAAAAAACATTTCAGACACTATGAGGAGAGGGAGCTGAGAGCTCAACAGGAGAGGGCCAGGAAACGTATGGAGTATGAGAACCAGCGGCACAAACTTGAAAACCAACTGGAGTGTGAAAAGTCTCAAGATACACTGGGTAATATAAATTGTGTTGCTCTCGCCAAACTAAAGAATATATAGACACAATTAACACAGATACTTGTTCGCAAGCCTGTTCATTCATAAGCTGACCACCTTGTTTTTTAGTCAATAAAAGCCTGAAAAGAGTCTATCCTACGCATAAGCTGATCCCTTAACTTAATATGCCAGTTGTCACTGCCAATTTTGCACTTATGTTGATCTTCCTGAATTACTTTTTTCTAAATGTTTTTGTCTAACAGAATAGAATTCTAACATAATGAGTTAACCATACTCAGTCACATGACAGGATTATTTATTTCTATTCACGGTGGCGTAGTGATTTAATCATATGATGAGAATAAGGAGAACTAATTTTGGTGGCGAATGAAGAAGTCATGATTTTTGTGAGTAAGTGGGCAAGAGGCACGGTTTTTGGTTAGAGAGAGAAGGATGCCGCCATATTTGAATGTGATGTTAATTCATGGATAAAATAATATTAAAGTGTGTCATATTTCTTATGTTGTAGTAACTTTAACAGTTACATGGATGTAACAATCTCAAGGACCATATTTGTACCAATTATTTGGATAATAAAGAACTGTGTGATGTATCTAATCGGACCTGTTTAATTCTTGAGATATAATGAGACAGCAGCATAATTAGTCATGACAGTGTGAGTGGTAGCTGCATACATATTAATAAAGTATTAGATAACATACTGAAGATACAAGAACATTCAGCTATGTTACAAGAATCAATGTACACAGACCTGTTTACTCTCACGATTTTGGCGTACAGTGTACGATTTTCAGGTGTATACATCATATATACTGTATGTTTATTTTTTACTATTAAGATAATGCATTGAACGATTTTGTGACGATATTGTACGATTTTAAGAGTTTGAGGGTAAACAGGTCTGTGTACATGTAGACAGTTATAATAATCTCCTATGACCCTCTTAAAAAGCCTACCACCCCAATTATTCCTCTGAAGTATCCTTTTTTTTTTTAAAAGTCATCTGATGAACTCTTATTCAAGCTATAGTGATTCTGTTTCATCAGTGTTCCAGACCTGTTTACTCTTACGATTTTGGCGTACAATGTACGATTTTGATGTGTATACATTATATATACTGACTGTTTTTTCACTATTAAGATAATGCATTGAACGATTTTGTGACGATATTGTACGATTTTAAGAGTTTGAGGGTAAACAGGTCTGTGTACATGTAGACAGTTATAATAATCTCCTATGACCCTCTTAAAAAGCCTACCACCCCAATTATTCCTCTGAAGTATCCTTTTTTTTTTAAAAAGTCATCTGATGAACTCTTATTCAAGCTATAGTGATTCTGTTTCATCAGTGTTCCAGACCTGTTTACTCTTACGATTTTGGCGTACAATGTACGATTTTGATGTGTATACATTATATATACTGACTGTTTTTTCACTATTAAGATAATGTATTGAATGATTTTGTGATGAAATTGTAGGATTTTAAGATTTTGAGGGTAAACATGTCTGCTGTTCACAAGTGCTGTTGCTGTTTGATGCTTAACTTGTTATTATTTTTTAAAAATTTTTGTTCTTTACCTTGAAGAAAATGTCTGTAGAAACCCTGTTCCTAATGAAAGTGTTGACTATTAATTATTCAGATGTGGTGAACAAATGGCAAGAGACTGTCAGTAAAACAGAAAAGGAGGTGGATAAAGTGAAAGAAGAGGAGGCTCAACAGATGCAGGTAAACTGAAAGGTTTCATTTAGGTATTGCAGTCATTTTGAAAGAGAGAGATGAGAAGAATTACTTTATTTTAAAATGAAATAAATAATTATTTAATAGCACAGGCTTGTAAAAAATGAGACATTAATATTTGTTTAATAGCAGAGACTTTTTAATTGCTGAGTTAACATTTAGAAGAAGATTAAAAAAAGTCAGAAAAAATTTACCCCAGTTAATTTTCTTTTCTATATGTTCATAAAGTAATGTTATTTTTTTAAAGTATTATGTTGCATATAATTTTTTAAAGTGCAATCGAAGCACTATTTTATTTATTTACATGTTAATGTTTGTGTCACATGATTTAAGACGGATTTTAAAAAATCAATTACAACTTAAATGACAAAAATCAGAGCAAAGGTTTTGTTTAAATCTAAGCTTTTGTATATTGACCTGGAATAAGTTGGTAAACCAAAACAACAGGCAGCTGATAATTTGCAAGGCAATATTGTTTGCCCATTCCCTTTGTAACATTTCATAAAGACAAGCAAATAGTTGTTCTTTCATGTTTGGCAAAAATCATTGGGAAGTATTTGATAAAATATTTGTGCTTGAACAGATTATTGAAGAGGAGATGCAACGTCAAGAAAAGTTAAAACAGAACAAGCTGACGTTCAAGTCACAAGTGGATGACATGGAGGGGGAGATCAATGAAGTGCGCAAGAGGTTAACTGTACAGCAAAAAGAAATAGCTGCAGTCCAAAAGGGCATCAACGGCCTAGAGGTCAAGCAAGAGCAGAGACGAGCAGACAGGCATAGCTTATTGAAAAGTTGCAAGGTGAGCGGGTCCTCTGACAAGTTAAGAAAGTAAATTTTATGACTGTTTAGAAATACTTTGGTTGTCATTGTTTGTTGATTACCTTTCTGTTACCTAATTTGATCCTAACACGTTAATTTTTGCCAAGATAAACATTTTGACCAATGAAGGGAAAAAACAAACTATTTTGCAGATGGAGGACATTCGAGTACCTATGCGCAGGGGAACAATGGATGAAATTGCTGAAGGAGATGTCGATGGCAGTCAAGAAACTCCAGTTGACTCTATGAGCAGCCAAGGAGCTAAAGCCATTTATGAGCGAGAAGCAGCTTTAGAAATTGATTACAGTCAGTTAAATGAGGAGTACAGAGAGGTACTTTTTAAAAAGAACTTTTCTGGCAAGAACATGAACATGGCAAACACTTTCTATTTCTTGTCATTTCTTCATTTGTCCTGTCTGCTGAGGAAGGCTCTTAGCCTAATGTTCATTTTGTGTCCTGTATTTCTGTTTCAATCTTCCACACACCTTGTTCTTCTTTTTTCCTTCACACGGCCTAAATACAGTCCTTCATTTATTACATGTAGTGTTTGGAAACAATATAGATTTAGACCTTTTGCTGACCAAAAAATGTTTTATTGATGGCTTATACAATGTATATAGTTTGGTTAGGGGTTATGTTAATGCCATAAAGTGTTAAAAGTTAAATGTGGTTTGTGATGTCTTGTGCAGCTTGACTCCCCAGAAGAGGAAAAAGCAGCGCAGCAGACCATGGCCAAAGCAATAGCAGATCTCCAAATCACGTTACAGAAAATCAATGCTCCTAATATGAAAGCTTTAGAAAAGTAAGTCAGTTTCAATTTACTTTGGGAAGGTGTTCGGTGATCCCCTTATATTGTAAACAAAATTGCAAATTAGTGAAACCATTCCACTTGTAAAAGAAGAGTTAATTGGTTGTTACAGATTAGATGGTGTAAAAGAACGATTTCAAGAAACATCTGAAGAATTTGAGAATGCAAGAAGAAGGGCGAAGTCTGCAAAAACAGCATTTGAAAGAATCAAGAAAAAACGTTACGACACCTTCATGCATTGTTTTGATCATGTCTCTGTCAAAATAGATGAAATTTACAAGGTGAATTTCTTTGTTGTTTTGTTTGTTGTAAAAGAAAATTGAAATTAGCATATGGCTTGTGCTTTTTCCCCTTTTCTGTAATTTTGTGTTTCTTAATTTGAAATTTCCCTTAGCATTCTTTTTGTCCAGCTTTTCAGCAAAATTTGCATGACTTTTGTGGTGAAGTTAAAAATAATTAATTCTTACCAAGAAACAATTAGCGTAAAGTTTTTATAGCTGATACCTTATTTTATTATTATATTTTAAAATAGTAATATGAAGAATGTGATATTTCCTATTTTATTTTCAACTTTTGTTTAAAACAAAATTTCTATTCCCAGTCTCTTGCCAGAAACCAATCCGCCCAAGCATTCTTAAACCCTGAAAACACGGAAGAACCCTACCTTGATGGCATCAATTACAATTGTGTGGCTCCAGGGAAGAGGTTCAGACAAATGGATAATTTATCTGGTGGTGAAAAAACCGTGGCAGCTCTAGCTCTTCTGTTCTCCATCAACAGGTACATGTTTGGTGATTTAAGTCTACCATCTTTTCACCCTAGCGTTCTAATGAGAAATCAACATCTCATCTTTAAGATTTGTTAAGGAATGTCAAGTTTTTTTTTGCATTCAAGAGAGTCTTGTTTCCTTTCTTTACCAGTTACCAACAGTCTCCATTTTTTGTCCTTGATGAAATTGATGCAGCTTTGGATAACACAAATATTGGCAAGGTAAATAAACATTTAACAATAATATATTTGATTCAAACATTGCTACTTACAAATACACTGAGCTGTATAGATAGCTTTTTCAAACATTGTTACTTATATTGTGAGCTGTATGGATAGCCTATCAAACATTGCTACTTATATTGTGAGCTGTATGGATAACTTTTCAAACATTGCTACTTATATTGTGAGCTGTATAGAAAACTATTTCAAACATTGCTACTTATATTGTGAGCTGTATGGATAACTTTTCAAACATTGCTACTTATATTGTGAGCTGTATGGATAACTTTTCAAACATTGCTACTTATATTGTGAGCTGTATAGAAAACTATTTCAAACATTGCTACTTATATTGTGAGCTGTATAGAAAACTATTTCAAACATTGCTACTTATATTGTGAGCTGTATGGATAACTTTTCAAACATTGCTACTTATATTGTGATCTGCATGGATAACTTTTCAAACATTGCTACTTACACTGTGAGCTGTATGGATAGCCTTCGTTGTGGCTGAGGCTTAGGAGTTAACTTTTAAGTGATCTTGTTTCAAATGTCATATTTTTCAAACAAATGTGTTATTTCAGGTGGCAGCTTACATCAGAGAACAGTCAGGGAAGAGTTTTCAATGTATTGTTATCTCACTTAAAGAAGAGTTTTACAACAGAGCTGATGCACTTATAGGAATTTACCCTGAGGTAATTCTTTTTTTTATTGATAACACAATTAAAATATCATTTGTTTATAGTGTTTACCATGCCAAATTTTGAAAAAAAATAAATGGTCTATTGGCATTCTGGAAAATCAATTTTTTATGTCTTTGGACTGAAATGGACATACTCTTATTGTAGAAAGTTATAACTTTAAGAATACATAATATAGCTAATGGATTTTTACTCATTGATTGAAAAAAAGGGGGGTGTCGAGTGTGGGGGAGTTCACTGATAATTGTTATGACTACATATTGTGTTTGTTTACGTGCGGTGTGTGAAAGTTTTAATCGTGCGCCAGTCTTGAAAAGAACTCTGTGGAAGTAGGGTGTGTTTTATTTCATTCTGATAGCTAGCTGCACCATATGCATTTGTTTATGGAAGCTAAAGCCTGAGTATATAAATAGATATTAAAATTAGAATTATTATGAAAACACTTGAGTTCATTCAGTGATATTAAGAATAGTATGACGTATTAAAACGACGTGTGAAAGAACTTGACGAATGACTTAATCTAGTAGAACAGAGAAGTTGACAGGGGGGGAGAGTGATTTGACCATTGGGTAAAAGAAAACACATATTATTGGAACCCATGCATTATGAACCTTGGGATCATTTATATATGTTGTTTAAAACTTTATGTCAAAAAGTTCAAATTAAGTTCCATCAGCCCTCAAAAGTCATTTGTGTTTTATCTGACGTCCGTACATGTGATGAACTTGAAGTGTAATTGAAATATGAAATAACTGAGAATATTTTGCACCAAATTTTTCAGCAAGGTGATTGTGTCATCAGCAACAGCATGAGCCTGGACCTGACAGATTACCCTGACCCACATGCCCATGAACATGATGAGAACTACTACCCAAGATAGATGTCTTCTTTCACCCCCTCATAATTACTTCAGTGTACATTACTCCATTATTCACACACTTTTTGTATTTATAATTTATAGGTTTGTTGTTGTTTTGGGAATAAAGATGTAATTATGTTCTGACTCTATGTCAACTCGTGACTGTGTTTAGATTCAAGAATACAAATGTTGTAACTTTATTTTAATGTGCTGAACATTAAGCATGTATGGATATATGTTTCCAGAGCATTGGAAGTTGTATTAAAATGGCTCATTGACTTGTTTCTCATCTCAGTAAATTAGAATTGGAAATATCAGTTATCTGCCAGTGTGTTAAGTAGAAAATCAATAAAAAAAATTCTTGAGTTTTTTCTCCATAATGCTGCAGGTCAACTTTTTGTGATTTTAATTTATTTTTGAACTCATTATCAATTCACTCATATTTCAGTTGCTACAAAGTTATTTGTGAACTGGCATGAAATGAAACAATGAATTTCAGGTTTATTTCAACCTGCTTATGGTTATGCCAATAGATGCTAACCTAATTTTTAATATTAATTGAAATCTGTCTCTAAACCTTTTCCTTATGTCTAAGAAAAACCCCATCCTGACAGAAAGTATAGTAGATTTATGACTTAAAATTAAAAAAAAGGGACATAACCATATTTACAGCTACAGTCTATTTTTTTTTCCCCACAGTAGTTCTCCTTCCTTTTTAATATGAGTAGTGAAAATTACATTTGTTTTATCTCTCTTCTAGTTCTATTGACGTTCTATTTTCGTTGGCTAATAGCTTTATTATAAGAGTTTTATAGGACCCATGCGTTTGTGCCACTCAGAGAATGACATTGCATTTATTATATTACTTTTAAGAATCTTTGATGATGTGACTTAGGTTTGCAGCAAAGGATTTCTTTCTTTCATTAAATGTTCAATTTTGTGGTTCATTGTTCCTTTACTGTCATGGATTCATATGTTGTATAAATGTGTATTAAAAATTTATTTCAAGACATCTAGAATCTGATCTTGTTCACATTGTTATATAAGGCTGTTATATGTGCATGTGTGAAAACATAAACCTAACTCCTAGCAAAAACAAAATAACTTCACTGCCTACCCATAAAAAAATATATTAACTCATGCTCATAAAAATTGTACACCTTTTATAGTTCACTTGTTTTCTAGCCAATGACTAGTCCCACATTGCTGATTTCAAATCATGAATAAAGGGGAAAAATTACACTCCTTATCTGACATAATACAAAATACATCCACAGGGAAACAATAATAAGTGATCTGACTGTGACAAGATAGACAAGTCATGTGTTATAGACAGGCGATATCTCCTGTATATATTTTGCTTCTGGTGTAACTTGCTTCCTTTTCAAAACTGCCCCCCCCCCCCCCAATCAAAAAAACAAAAAACAACAACAACCAAATACAAACAACAAAACAAACTCCACATGTTATATATTAAAAGTACTGAGTGGGAAAAAAAAGGATGTCATGCATGTGATGTAAACTCAAGTTTTTTTTGGGGTGAGATAACTATTATGTTAGTCAATAAAGAGCCACGGGTAGGGTGTAGGGCTCTCTGTAGATCTGTTGTTTAAATACCGGTAGGTAGGGTGTAGGACTGTCAGTAGGAATCTATCACAAAATACACGGACCTGATGTAAAACAACATTGCACCCGGTTAAGCCCTAGCATCATAATGTTATGTCATTTGTAGGACTTCAAAGTTTAGACAGTAAAATAATATTGCAAATATTGAATAGAAACAAACGTTGAATAAATAGAAATTTAGAAGCAGTAGAGGAACGAAAGAAGACTATGAAGACTTGTAGTCAATAACGCCAAAAGGGGCCTGCGAGCCGCTCCGGGTATCAGCCTCCAAGAACAGGGTGTCTTCAGAGAAAGGTATCACCACAGCATGGTGTCATCGGAGCAGTCAGATTCAGAGGAGTCCCATGGGGGGTAAGTCCCGAGGAGGCGGCACCGTGAGTTTAGTGGTACGTCAAGATAAACGATACATGAGCATCATGCATTTGCATAATGTTTGCTGTGTGTTCTATTCATGGGGAAAACCCAGTTTAAGTATCAGGACGCCATGACACCCAGCATTCCCGGAGCGTGTATACAGCAGTGATTTAAGGTTAGACCACCACTGTCAATTATATCCTTTAGTGCCAGTATGAAGTCCAGATCTCTTCGTGTCATTCCATTCCTGCCCCACCCCGTTTCCAGCAGAAACCCGTCAGACGGTTTCCGATAAGGGTCGCATGTTTAAGAGTGTGTCATTATGGATTCCGCCGGGGAATAGTTTTGGGGTTGAGAGAATGGAATGCACTTTTTGATCTTGCAGGGAACTATAATCCCGAATCGAATGATGTACTCACGATAGCTGTGTCAGACGTTCTCTAGAAACTATTTTATAATAGTACCCACTATCCACGCTATAAGTTTGGCCAGTGGTTCCCCAACACCTATTTCATAATGGTATCCATGATAGCACAGCCAGTGGTTCTTTATCACCTATTTTATAATGGCACCCACACTAGTTTCGCCAGTGGTTCTCTATCACCTATTTTATAATGGTACCCACACTAGTTTCGCCAGTGGTTCTCTATCACCTATTTCATAATGGGACTATTAGCCAATGCGTCTCACTAAGAATAAAATAAACTTGAAATCAATGTGACTTTGTGGCAATCTCTCATTATCTGGCAATCTCTCATTATCTGGCTATCTCTCATTATCTGGCAATCTCTCATTATCTGGCAATCTCTCATCATCTGGCAATCTATCATTATCTGGCAATCTCTCATTATTTGACAATCTCTCATTATCTGTCAATCTATGATTATCTGTAAATCTCTCATTATCTGGCAGTCTTGTAATGAATGGTGACACACATTGAAATATTCCTATGTAGCGGCTATTCAAGGTACACAACGAAACATCTACTCACTCCAGCAGCGCCCTGACAAACACATCGTGACAGGTGTACACAGCGAAACATTCTCACTCCAGCAGCTCCCTGACAAACACATCGTGACAGGTGTACACAGCGAAACATTCTCACTCCAGCAGCGCCCTGACAAACACATCGTGACAGGTGTACACAGCGAAATATTCTCACGCCAGCAGCTCCCCGACAAACACATCGTGACAGGTGTACACAGCGAAACATTCTCACGCCAGCAGCTCCCTGACAAACACATCGTGACAGGTGTACACAGCGAAACATTCTCACTCCAGCAGCTCCCTGACAAACACATCGTTAGCTGACGCACGTCCCCTACAATCCTCTTACCATTTATTGTGACGCGTTAAATAAATAATTGCTTCCGTTTTGGGATGACGAGGCAGGGGACATCCATCATGGTTTCCTCTTTTATCTTTATCCAACATCTTAACCGTGATCTGGAAAAGGGATCTCTCAGACATCGTGGGGATAATGAGTAATGCATAGGCGTGTCAAAAGATGTATAAATATATATATATATATATATATATTTTGGTCTGGTGAGATCTCGTATGGTAGTGTGTCGAGATCTGACATTTCGTGGGACAAGATCTAGTCATGTCGTCTATACAGTTTGCGGGAAATAATTCTAACATTTCTTACAAAAATATTTTGGAAATATGTAAAGTATATTAAGAAAATAAATACAAGGAAATTGAGGATCACAAGTAAGAGAGAAATTTATTAATTTCATATGGTGAAAGAAAGAAATTCTTTGCTGCAAACTTCCTAAGTCACATCACGGAAAAGCTGAATTAATTTGTTTTCCTTTCTAAATCTCACTGGTGTGTTAGTGTAGGAAATCAGTGCCATGATGGGTACATCTAACGTACCATCAAGTTTATCTCCATTGAAATGGGATGATAATATAAGTAGTTTTAACTGGATTTAAAAGTCCTCAAAATTCACCACTTTAGTTTAGATCATTCATTTTTAAAACAGTTTTTCTGATATTCACAATAAATAAATATTGAAATAAAATGTATTTTAATTATTGAATCTTTTGAAAGAAAAGTGGAAACAATACACCACTAGCCAACATAGTAAAGAGTCTCGACAAGACTTCATCGTCCTTTGGCATGCAAATCAGTGCAGAAAAGACACAAATGATGACGAATAGCACCACTGTCATCACCACTGAAATTAAGGTCGGTGAGGAAAGATTAGAGACAGTTGGCAGCTTCAAGTACCTCGGAGCAAGAGTTTCGGAAGAAGGCTCCAAGCCCGAATTGATGGCCAGGATTGCGCAGACCACAACAGCACTAAAGAGTCTCGAGAAAATATGGAACGACAAAAATACAGCCCCCAGCACCAAAATCAGGCTGACACGCTCATTAATCCTCTCCATTTTCTTATATGCCTGTGAGTCCTGGACATTAACAGCAGAACTTGAAAGGAAAATAAAAGCGGGTAGAGATGAGATGTTACAGAGGCATTCTTGGCATCTGCTATAGAGACCATATCACCAATGAACAAGTGAAAGAAAGGATTCGTCAAGCAACTGGGCAGTACGATGACCTCCTGGTGCATGTAAAAAAGTGCAAACTTGAATGGTATGGCCACGTGACCAGAAAACAAGGGCTCGCCAAAGAAATTATGCAGGGCACAACTAGAGGAGGAAGAAAAAGAGGAAGACAGAGAAAAAGATGGGAAGATAACATCAAAGAATGGACGGGATTTAAACTGGGCGATGCTATGCGTAGGGCAGAAGACCGAGAGGAATGGAGAAGAATAGTTTTATGTCATCTTTGGCGCCCCAACGGTCGAAGGACTAAGGGACATGATCATGATGATGATGTTGTAGCACAAAATATTTGGTTCAAAAAGAAATTTGACGCACATTTGATCGTGCGATCTGAGCATAAGTCTTACTTAATGTAATCAATAAATGTATTTTTCATTCTTTTATATTTCCTGTTCTCATTCTTCGATTCCATGTAACACTTCCATGACAGTGGCGTAGCGAGCTTAACTCGCACCCGGGGCACAATACCTTTTTAGCGCCCCCAATACCTTTTTAGCGCCCCCAATACCTTTTTAGTGCCCCCCCCATTCGAAAACCATACAATATTATAGTAAAATATACCATTTGGCGCCCCTTTCTGAGTAGCGCCCGGGGCATGATGCCCCCCTTCCCCCCCTCACTACGCCACTGTTCCGTGATTGAATACGCCTTATATGATTTCCTGTCAGCTAAATATCTAAGCTTAAGCTGTTAGTTTGTCTCTGTATGTTTGCCGTCTATTGCCGAAACGTCCTCTTCTCTTAAACTGTCATTTCATTTCTCTTCCATTTGTAAAATTCTTATTGCTTCAGCCAGAACGCAGTCCTCCCCACATTTCTCTTTACCTAAAACAATAAGCAATAGATTCCATTTAGGACCGTGTGCAGATCGATCGTGCTCTATGGAAATAACTGTCTTGGTGAAAACATGAGATTTGGATCTATGTGCTGGAGCAGTTTTTAAACATTTTCTAATAGAGTTTATGTGTGTGTGTGTGTATGCTTGTTGTTATCTTAAATCCGTTATATTAAATTCACTTTTGTGTGTTTAAGGTAAAAATCTTCGGACGGCTAATTGCCCCCCTTCCCGTCAACCAACTACACTCTTAAAAATGCAAGGTTATTTTACATGTTTTGAATGTAATAATACTCTATATTGCTGTAAATGATAATTTCTTACTGTTATTTTTTAAAAAACAGTTATTTAATGTAATAAAGTTTCATTTACAATAAGAATATGTAAAAAGCCAAGCGTTTAAAAAGTTGAACAGCATCACAATTTTTGGCACTAATAAGTTTGTCGTAGTTACGCACACTATTTTTACTTATTTGTTTTGATTAATTTTAAAATCGATAAAATATTTACTAGAAAATAAATAACGTTTGCAATGCTATGCAATTAATAATTAGAAAAAAATTTATATCGCTCCTTTCAAAATTCGAATTTTTCATTACATCCGGTGAGTCTCCACGATGGAAGCTGATGGCCATGGCATTACTTCTTAACGATTTGAAATTTTCGGGCCAATGTTTCGCCTCCATCATCCCTCCGTGCTGGTTAAATTTCATTACAGTAGAAGATTGAAACAGGTAGTAGAATCATTGCATTAATAATAAATTTATTTGTAAAGTATTATTTTCATTAATTTAAATTTGAAATCGAGTTTATCAGTAATAGTTCTATCGAGATTATGTAATGAATAAATGATCTATGATGGGCTATGGCTATGAGTAGTATGAGTATGGGTGGATGGATACCGGTAATTTAATAACATTACAAATCTAACAAGATTAGACTAAACTATAGTCTAAACTGGTTAGTTGGTTCGGCTTATAGTTTTAAATGGATTAGACTTAGACAGAATGCCTCATGGCGAAACATTTAATTATAAATTTTCATTTATTTTCAAACGTAGGTAAAGAGGAGAGACACTGCCACTGAGTGGAGCCAAAATTAAAATGTTAACCCTTCCAGCAAAAATACAAATCTCAACTCAACAAAGTGTTTTCTGTATTACACCACACAGTGGGAATCTTTTAGGTCTTATTGAGCTTCTAATCTTGGAAAATTCAATTCAACAATGAGTGAACATCTACGTGTAAGCGTTAGAATATTTTAAAATAAAACACTAGACACTAGTTAACAATATTTTTGTCGCAATAATGAAAGGGCATTTACAATTTTAGTTAGGCTTAACACAGACTTTACGACTACAACTGATATTGACTGTGCAAATTTATATGTTCTTTATAATAATTAAACTTAGTTTACTAAGTTTTTATTTTGGTTATTGTTAAAGAGTTAAGTTGACTGTTAGTATAGTGGGCCTACTGTTTATATCTGTTAAAAATTTGGTGAGCATTAATTTATGTAGGGGAATAATACAAGCCTATTACTATTAGTATTTGGGCATTGGATTTTCCATATCTATTTTTCTATTAAAAATCTAAACTGATTCCTTATTCATCTAACATTCATATTAAAAAAAAATTACTAATTATGAAATGATTCACTTTTCAAATTTCAGATTCTGTCAGTTCTGTTGACTAAAGACTAAGCCATAATATATAGAGGTTTTTGATGGCACATATGATATTATGATGAGATCTAAACTTGCTTCAAGACCTATGAAGGTAAAAATTTTAATTTAAATATCAAGAAAATACTGTTTTAGCTCCGCTTGGAATTAATGAAGTGTGTGTGTATATATATATATTGTTTTGTATCACATATGCCGGTACACTGTACTTAAGCAATTGAGAATTACTGGTTATTTAGGTAACTCTTATTGTTAGGGTGATACAGTAATTATGTTACTTTCATGCAGATGACAGTAATGTTTATGATGTACATATCATACATTAGATATACAGGCGAGCAAATTAAATTTTTAAGTATACTAAAAGCATCCCATCTTATAGGATTGTTAATGCATCTGCATGCTTTTAATTTATACTTTTAGTTTGTATTATTTTTATAGAATCATTTGTCCTATATATTTACAAGTTTTGAAATTTGAATCAAAACTATCACTAAAAATCTAAATACATTCTGTTAATTTCATCAGGATTTCATCTCTGCAATTCAACAGCAGTCCAGTTTAATAGACAGCATGGTGAATACCCTTGAGCCTCATGGGACACTCTACCACCTGCTTCAAGAAATGAAGAGATATCTCCACCTTGTAGACAAGAATTTATCAAGATTTTTTATAATGCAATGGTGGTTTTTTAATGGGGTAAGTCCTAGTATACAGTGCAACATGGAAATAACAGAGTTTAAATAGCACTGATCCTAACATTTGCAACACTTAACGCATTATTTTTAAACCTGCAATAGAAACAAATTTTACTCGAGTTTCAACAGCATGTGTTTTAAATATGTTAAATAGCGAATTTTAGATGTAGATATCATTCTTATTTGAAAATTTAGCTTTGGAAAAGATTGTGTCCATTGTTAGGGCCACTGATCTATATGTCATTAAAATTGACATAATTTAGCCTCTGATTGTTTCATAGCCTTTTAATATGTCATATTTTATGAACTGGTACCTGATATAGACAAATTTTAGGGTTGCTTTACTTAGGTTATTTTACACGTCAATTTTAAAAAAAATTTCAGTTCCTATTCTGATGACAAAGTGAAATGGATTATATGTCAAGATTGTTTATAATGCTTTAATGGAGTCTTATTCTAAACGGTAAGTCCCATGGATTTTTTGTTGAAAATAACTTATCTTGAGCATATTACCGACTCATTATTTATTCTAACTCTAATATGGGGGAATTTCTGTAACTGTCTGGTCATCTTTTATTTTAACTTCAGTATTTCTCCATAGCATTTTGCCTAGTTCCCCCCCCCCTCTCTCAAAACCAACCTTTTTCAAACTAAGAATAAAAAAACTCCTTTTTAGAACAAAAATCAAATGTTTTCTTATATAAAATGAGTACTGGTAGTGGAAGAAAGTTTAGACATCTTTTATGTAACATCAACCTTTTATGGTGATAAGGCTGGGCATGGACCAACGAATTTAGGTAAAAGTACATAGTCTTACTTGATGTATACAGTGAAGCCTGGATATAATGGACCTTTTAAATAGCACTGATCCTGGCATATGCAATAACTCACAAATGTAATTATAGTGTAACCTACAAAAAGCACAATTTTTACGTGAGTATGCGTCATTAATTGGTTTTAATAAGTTTTATTGTAATTTGTGTAGACGTACATGTCATTCTATTTTATAATTTTTTAGCTCTTGGAAAGATTTTGTCAATGCTTAGGGCCACTGATCTAAAGGGTATATATGTTGTTAAAATTGACATGATTTAGGCTTCTGATTGCTTTATGTCTTATTATATGCCATATTTTATGAACTGGTACCTGATAATGATGTATAGTATTCTAGAGTTGCTTTACTTAGATTGTGTCAATGTCGACTTTTTTTTTTTTTTTTCAGTTCCTGTTCTGATGACAAAGTGAAATGGATTATTCATAAAGATTGTTTATAATGCAATGGTGGAATATTATTCTAAAGGGTAAGTCCCATGGATTATTTTTGAAAGATGGCTTATCTTGAGGATATTTACCTATGTGCTTCCCTACATGTGATGGCAATTAGAATATTTGAGAGGGGGTTTGTGACATTCTTGCTATAATGGAGAGGAATGTATTAAACTTTTGGATCACCTTCTAACTATGGTATTTCTCCATAGTGATTTTTCCTGTACCCTATGCTACATACTACAGTATTTGTTTTCTAGGGTTGTTTTTAACCCTATTTGGTTCATTGATTTTTTAAATTCAATATTTCCTTATATAATATGGGTATTGCTAGCAAGAGAATTCACCTTTCAGGTGACATAGACTTTGAACGTTACCAGGTGGGGCTTCGACCACAAGTTTGGGCAACACTGCAATATGCATTATGTATACAGTCCAACCTGGATATGACAAACCTTGAACAGCACTGCCCGTGGCTTATGCACTAACTGGCAGAGACATGGAAATATTTTTTCTATGCTTAACCTATGAATAACACCTACTCTGCTTTGTTCCCTGTGTATTGTTATATTTACAGGTTCATTGTAATAATTTTGTAGAGGCCGATACCATAACTCTTTGCAAAACTTTAGTTAGCTGGTATTGATCAGATTTTAAGCTTAGAAGAGCTGCTATACTTATGTTTTAGAAATTGATTCATACTCTATTTTTGTGAATTGATACTATTATCGTATATAGCCTGTATTAAGTTTGTCTTTACTTATTTAGTTTTAATTTTCAACTTTAATATATATAATGATTTTTTAATTTTCAGTTCCTCTTGTGATGACAAGGTCTAATCAACTGATATGGATCTTCCAAAGTAGTGCTGGAGTGTTTTGTCCTTTTTACAAAGGTTAGTCCAAGAACTTTTTTACTTTTGCTGTTGAAAAACTGGTTAACCCATTCATCAATCCCGTAGCGGCCAAATCCGGCCAGTACTGATTCAATCCCACTGCAACCAAATCCAGCCACTCAACCCTTTGTTTACACGTTTCTAAATAGAAGGGAGAAGTCTCGCTATTTAACCGGAAACCTCGCTAGAAACGAGACCAAAGGAGATAAATCTTTTTAAAATATTTTTATTTATTGGCCGAGGAGTATTCATTATTTTAAAAACAGATTTTTTTATTTTAGTGTTATGATCATTTGTATTCAAATACATCGTTGAAAGTTGACTTTTATATGAACTTACACAAGATAAGCGCTAGGAAATAATGTTACACAACGCATATAGCAAATATTTTTGAATGTAAATCAATTCATATACCGGGTAATTATGCTGTTAAATAGATTTGTTTTAAAAACATGTTCAAAACCTTTCTACGGTAAGGGTGGAGTTGCTCCCCTTTGGTTGGGGGATAATGATAAAATTTCTGATCGCCATGGATTGAGTGGGTAAAGGTCACCTTGTAACTCCCATTTATCATGTTAGCTCGAGTTTGTAAAATAGGTTTATTTTTTACTTTAGAAAAAATTAGAGTTATAAAATGTTTAATTGTGGGATATTCTCTTGGCTAATTCTGTAGTGCAGTGGTTCCCAAACATTTTGTCTCCCAGGGTCCTTTCTATTATCACTTTCTAAGGGGTACCGTACTCAATGTTTTATGAGTTATTGATGTTTAGTGGTGTTATGGGGAAGGGATTGACAGCAACCCCTGACGCAGAGCCTGCAAGCCTTAGGAGGTTACTACTCTACTGCAGTTTTAATGTATAGCTTATTTATTTAAACGCAAATGAAAGTAAATGTGTTAGTTGAGCAGCATTGTTGTCTATTAAATTGTGTTAACCCATTCAATCCCATAGTGACCAAATCTGGCCAGTACCGATTCAATCCCATTACGGCCAAATCCGGCCACTCAATCCTTTGTTTACACGTTGTAAAAAGGAAGTGGAAATCTCACTATTTAAACGTAAATCTCGCTAGAAACGAGACCAGGGGAGATTACTCTCTTTTTAAAAATATTTTTATTTAATGGGTGAGGAGTATTCATTATTTTAAAAGCATATTTTTTATTTTAGTTTTATAATCGTTTGTATTCAAATACTTCGTTGAAACTTGACTTTTAGGAATTTACACAAGAAAAGCATTAGGAAATAATGTTACACAACACATATAGCAACCATTTATGGATGCAAATCAATTTATTTCATATGATTATACTGTTAAATAGATTTGTTTTGAATTTATTTCAAAACCTACCCACGCCTTGGATTGAATGGGTTAAATATAAACAAAAGTAAATGTGTTAGTTGAGCAGCATTGTTGTCTATTAAATTGTGTTAAAATCTGTTTTTGTTTCATTCTCTCTTTAGTGACCGGTACATTTTCTAGGCATGGTGATGCCACTTTTTGAAAGACCAGTTAAGATGGCAGTATTGTACAGACACGTTGAGATGGCAGTATTGTACAGAAACTTTGAGATTGCAGTGGCCTTTATTGGGCAATCAAGTTGAGAAGGCAGTATTGGAGAGACTAATTCCCCAGACAAGCTGCAAGTCGGGGAGTCATATCACTGACGAAGACTTAGGCTGAATTTAATTTTTCAATCCGAAAATGGGAATAAATTTTGTAACTTGCTTGAGAACATTTCTTATTTTATTGTATACTTCTTATTTTATTTGTTGTTTAATTAAAATCACCTAATATTAAAGGATGGGGGTCGGCACTATATAAAGAATATACCTGGGGATTTTTGGTTTTTAAAAAAAAAAAAGGTAACTTATTGTAGGTTACCGTAAACGGTAAACTGAAAAGTAACAGCATATTATCGCTAAATTACTGTAGGCTGATAACAATATGTTATCGCTTTCTCAAAGTAAAAACAGTAAGTTACTGGCAGCTTGTACACAGTAAGTTACTGTTTTTGAGGGGTACTTTTACGATAGATTATTAAGAGTGTAGCTGAAACTTGGCACATAGTCTCGTTGCCGATGACAAAACATTCTTTGGACTATTCAGCCCTCCCCCCCCCCCCTAAACCAAACACCTACGCCCAAAAAATCCGTTTTTCACGTTTTTTTCAAGGGGAATTTGAAAGAAATATGGAGCAGACGATTTCACGAAATAGAATTTCCGATGACTGCTGTAAATATAAATCTTTAAAAACTATCGCAAGTGCGTTTGGTGCTTATTATTTTCTATTTTGTTTTTCTGAAATAGTTGGTTTAATAACGTATCCGGAAATTTGATCGAAAGAAATTTGGTCGACGGAAAATTGATCGAAGGAAATTTGATCGAACGAAAATTTGGTCGAATCGTTTGTTTTATTTATACGTTAAAATTTTGCGTCAAATTTCTTTTTGAACGCATTATTTTGTTTTACTATATAGTGTAGTGCGTTCAAAAAGAAATTTGACGAAAATTTTAACGTCTCGACTGAAAAAAAGATTCGACCAAATTTCCGTTCGATCAAATTACCGTCGATCAATTTTCCGTCGACGAAATTTCTTTCGATCAAATTTCCGGTAACCGTTTAATAAATCTGCGCTATCAAAAAAGGGGGGACGGGACAGTAGAATATTAATATAAAATAAAATAATAAAAAATGGATATAAATGATGTATAACAGCGGGTCTCAACCTTTCCCAGGGGCCGCCTAATACCATCTGAAGTCACGTATACTCTACATTCATGAAGCAGAAATAAAAATAATTTTGCGGCTGGGGGGTCGCCACGACATGAGGAACTGTATTAAAGGGTCGCGGCATTAGGAAGGTTGAGAACCACTGATTTATATGAAAACCTTTTTTTTAGGGGTTGTTTAATTTTCTACGAAGTTGTGTGGTGCAAAGTATTTCAAAGACATTTTTTTCTTAATTAGATCTGCAGTCTACAAGGTTCAACTTGTGTTTGATTGATGCGTCAATCAGGAGGAAACGTGGCGTAGGGAGGGGGGCAGGGGGTACAGATGTACCCGGGTGCCAGCTAGTTAGGGGCGCCAAAATGTGCTTTGGTATTATTTTATTGATGAAAATAATGGGTTTGAGAGTTGAAAAAAGGAAAAGAGGGCGCTTTAAAATAATTCTTGTGTCCAGGCGCCAAACACTCTAACTACGCCGCTGGGTCGGAGATGTCCTTTGCGGATTCGGAAGTGTTGGAGGTTGAGTCTTGGAAGAACAGACGAATGGGTAAACATTGACAAGTACGGTCTACAGGGTGTAATAAAGTCAACTAAAATATTTTGAGACAATCGTCCTGTGTCTTTATAAAACAACAAACTCAAGATCTGTCTGTGTCTTTTTAGAACACTAAACAGGCCAACGCTTGCTGCACGACCGATGCACAACAGACTAAAAGAACCATGGAAATTAACTACATGTTTCATAGTATCATAGTATCACGTGCTCAATAGACTACGTCATAATTGGAAAAACAACGGAGCCATACAGGGATAAGGATGGGGCGCTAAAAGGGTGCTTCGCACTGGGCGAAAGTTTACCTAAGGCCGGGGTTACTGAATACCGCGGAGAGAACAAATTATGAGTAATTGAGAAAAACTATTATATCCTACAACAGCGGTTCTCAACCTGTGGGTCGCGACCCCTTTGGGGGCCACGAGACCCTTTCTCATGGATCGCATATGACCATTTGAAAACACATATACTCTACAGTTATGTAGTAGCAACGAAAATAAATGTTGTGGCTGGGGGTCGCCACAACATGACGAACTGTATTAAAGGGTCGCGATATTAGGAAGGTTGAGAGCCACTGTCTTAGAATGATAGCCTTTAAAGAAAATTACATTGCAATATATGTTTCAGTACAGCTGGGAAGTTTTAAATCAATATTAACTGTTGCGCTAAGACAGGCAAATCAGTAAACCAGGAAGTCGTTGTAGGACTTGGAACAAAACATTATCTCAAACCAACCTCCAAAGTTTGGGCATCAAATTTTAAAATAAAATGACAGGTGCACATGCCAAGTGCGCATGTCTGGCGCACAGGAATTGTCCACATACCAGGTGCACAGGACAGGTTGTGTTAAAATCAATTGCCGAATGCACGCCAAAATGCTTGAGAAACAGTTGTAAAAACGTCTGGTGTAGAAAGAAGAAGAACTTGAGTGACAAGATTAACAAACCCAAACATCTTAAAAATATTAAATCGAGCCAACATTTTGTTTCGAGGGATTTTTTTCCAGAAAAACTTATCCTTTATGATTTTTATATTTTGTCACCAAAGTAAGGAAGAAAACTCGTTTCTTTGGCTTCTTGTACCAGGATGAAACATTACCAGCGTGTCCTTGGAATGTGTTTTAATCCCCTCTGAAATCTTTCCAATCCCATAAGTCTTTGGTTGTTATTAAACGTAAAGTTTGATATGCACCCGAAAATGGCACTTTAGATCTATATTAAGCCTGTGTCGTAAATGTGTGTTACGAGCTTCGAAGCGTAGTTTTACAACCAGAGATTTCAACTTTTGTTTGCTATACAACATGTGACTTTCTCCCGAAGATGTCCCAGGATTGCAAAATGTAATCGATTTCAATATGAGGAAGTAAACCTAGCCATTCTTACGTGATGAATGACCCACCCTTTTATTTGGGATACGGCCCTCATATGGTAACTGCAGCATTGATTGAACAAAGAACTAAACACCCTTCTCTTCAGAATGTTCCATTGTTGTGTACAGGATTGATCGAATAGACAACAAAACACAATTCTCTTCAGAATGTTCCATTTTTGTGTACATCATTGATCGAACAAACCTTCTCTTCAGAATGTTCCATTGTTGTGTACAGGATTGATCGAACAAAGAACAAAACACAATCCTCTTCAGAATGTTCCATTGTTGTGATGGATTATACAGAAACGAAATGTCGCCAGCTATTGACTTCCTGTGACCCCTGCCCTTTTCTCATTGGCGGTAAGAAATAGATAACACTTGACATTGATGTGAAGGGTGGAGTGACAAGAAGGATGGGGTTGATAACTGTGTACATGCAAGCGTCCGTACATCAATAAGAGTAACGTGGGGCGTAGGAAGCCAGCCCTGTGTCCACTTGATCGAAATGTTTAGCTTGTGATGGGAAATCGTCTTCCGACTCGTTGCGGTCTACTGACGTTGGAAGAATAGGGCGGCCCGCCTCGGGTGGCATTTTTTGGGGCGCTATTTTCGATCCACTTCATAACACATAACAACACATCCATATTTCGAGTGGAAGACTTCGTCTGAGGTGGCAGAATCTCGTCTTGACCCTCTTGAACAAATATATACATTTCCCCTTTAAGGCAACTCATTTTCCATCAAATGTTGAAATAAAGAAATTCAAAAGTTCAATGGGATTAATAGAAATATGACAGGGCCCCTTACCTGTCCCGGCCTTTTCCAGTGGCGTAACTGAGAAAGTGGTGAGGGGCAGATTTTTTACCTGGCAGATTTACATGATCCAGTCTACGGATAGGTTTTGGTTATACATCAAATTCCAAGTCTTAATCAAACCAAGTCTTAGTAAAATCAAGTTCCAAGTCTTAGTCAAACCAAGTTCCAAGTCTGAGTAAAATCAAATTCCAAGTCTTAGTCAAACCAAGTTCCAAGTCTTAGTCAAACCAAGTTCCAAGTCTTAGTCAAACCAAGTTCCAAGTCTTAGTCAAACCAAGTTCCAAGACTTAGTCAAACCAGGTTCCAAGTCTTATTCAAACCAAGTTCCAAATTTCAATTCTCAGTCAAATGTCGCACTTGAACTTGTCCGTCAGCTCTACGCTAAGAAATTTAGTTTTTTCATCTGTGAACTCGTTCCTCGTCATTACTTTTGTGTTTAAAGTTAATAGACACGATTCCAACGAGACTAGATACTTTGACCATCATCTTTCACATCACAGAATTGGGATTTTAACGGCATTAACGATTGAAATGCTCATCTTTTTGTTTGTAGAGGGGGAATAACCACTTGTCAATAAGTTGTCGAACAGCGATTGGGAGAAATAAATTAACGCCCCTGCCCCCGTTGAACGCTGTTCCAATACCGCCAGCAGTGGCCCGTCTAAAAACTACGGCGATCAGTTGAATGGGCGTGAGTGTTGAGAGAACTCGCACACTGGATTATACAATCTTAGATTCTTTATCATCGGGTAAGTTACAGTTAGTAATATTGGATTATACAATCTCTTATTCTCAGTGGTGTAGGAGGGGGGAGGTGGTGCGGAGAGGGCGGAATGCCCAGGGCAGGACTTTTTTATAAGGAAGGGGGGGGGAGCCTTTTCGGCACGCTAAAGGGTGTTTTTTCGTAACGGGGTGGTGGTGGGGGTGGTGGTAAAATGCTCGTCCCACCCCAGGCGTAATTAAGCCTAGCTTCGCCCCTGCTTATTCTTGTCATTTGGGTAGCGCAAGTTGTAGATGCCATTGTTATGGTTGTGGGGCTGATTGTTAACTGACATTAGTAGGATATGCTATTTTTATACAAATATTGACCAGTTGTTGACCGGTTTTAAGTTCAGGAAAAATAAATTGTAACTTAACTAATTAATGCACATTTCCGCCAAGTTCCAGGCAAAGTCATTCATGATTTCTCAACTTTTTATTTAAAACGGAATCAAATATTCAAATAATTTTTTTCAAAAATAAACTTGGAGGAGGCATGCAAATAATACGTTAAGGATATCTTAATGACACTTGCATAAATCTCTTATTCTTTTTCTTTTTTCTTCGCCCTCTTTCTCTCTCTCTCTCTCTCTCTCTCTCTCTCTCTCTCTCTCTCTCTCTCTCTCTCTCTCTCTCTCTCTCTCTCTCTCGCTCACTCTATCACAATGAGTTTTGGTAATGTATGCCATGACTATTGGGCATAAAAGAAGTAGGAGGCTAGGGCAGAGGTCGAGTGTAACCATGGTGACGGCTAGTTCAAGCCTCCGACTGCTTCACGCAGAGTATCCCCGGTGACCCTAACACAGAGTCCGCCTCTGCTTAAAGTAACATGTATGTGTGTGGTGCCGAGTGTATCAATATTTACACACCGCAATGCAGTATAACCCTCTTATCTACATTGTCATAGTTATATTGGGTAACGTATTGATTGTTGACTAGATTTGACCCACTTTGTTTACGTCGTCTCCCGAATAAGGTAGTCAATAGTAGACAACTTATGATCAAAACACGATATTAGATTTACTTTCGAATAAGGTAGTCAATGGTAGACTACTTATGATCAAAACATGATATTAGATTTACTTTTGAATAAGGTAGTCAATAGTAGACTACTTATGATCAAAACATGATTTTAGATTTACTTTCGAATAAGGTAGTCAATAGTAGACTACTTATGATCAAAACATGATTTTAGATTTACTTTCGAATAAGGTAGTCAATAGTAGACTACTTATGATCAAAACATGATATTACATTTACTTTCGAATAAGGTAGTCAATGGTAGACTACTCATGATCAAAACATGATTTTAGATTTACTTTCGAATAAGGCAGTAAATACAGGGCCATATTTAAACATATCTGCGCTTAAGACCGAAAGCACATAATCTTACGCCCCTTCCGCACCCTCCGTCAAAAAGTTAATAATTAACTCCCCATTTCAATTCAATAATAAATAGTTTATTTTAAATTCATAATCACTTAATGTAATATTTAAAACATTGAATCACATTATATTTTAACTCAAATCTACACTTCTACAGCATTTTATAACACCTTTAAAAATACTTTTACAAAATGTGTAAATATTTGGTTGTTTTTCGTATGCAAATGCAACCCTGACTGCTGCGCCCTTCTCCCCCTTCCCCGACTGCTGCGCCCTAGGCCAAGGCCTAGATTTGTCCTATGGGCAATCCGGCAATGAGTCAATAGTAAGCTATTTATGCACAACAAAAAGAAGGACATTAAAATTAGTGCTTACAAATGACAACAAGCGGCGTAGCGAAGGGGGGCAGGGAGGGACAGATGTCCCCAGGCGCCAGCTAGTTAGGGGCGCCAAAATGTTCTTTGATATTGTTTTATTGATGAAAATATTGGGTTTGAGAGTTGAAAAAAGAAAAGCGGGCGCTGTAAAATTAATCTCGTCCCAGGGTGCTAATCTTGTTCCCGGGCGCCAAACAATATCGCTACGCTTCTGATTACAACCAGGGATACAGCAAAATTTTATCATAAACAAGTTAGACGCCTATCTTTATTTCATATTGTGTTCACTGTGCGTAGATCAAATCTAACTGTGCGTAGATCCGATCTCTCAATGTGCGAAGATCAGATCTTATTGTGCGTAGATCAAATCTCATTTGCGAAGATCAAATAACATTCACTACCTTGACGGACCTGGGTTCTTAGCCCCCCCCCCCCCCCAGACAATTTAGTGAAAGTGCACGGAATTTTGAGAACCTCTGCTAGTGATGAACAAGAGCAATCGCGTTCATTGTGTTAGGACGCTACCTTGTTGTTTTGCGTGTTGACATATTGACAAAGCCATGTCATTCCTGTCCATGGCCCTGATGTATTGGATGCTGTTCAAATTGCCTCTGCTTGGACTTTGGTCAAATAATTGTTTGCCTTGTCTGTGGTCTTGGCCTAGTTCTAAACTAGCGGACTTTTATCATTAAGCTGAGGTCGTTTAATTGGCCGAGTGAATTGAACAAAATTCACCCATGGACACTCATGGACACCCATGGACATTCATGGACACTCATGGACACTCATGGACACTCATTTTGATAGAAAAAAACATGAAGAATTTCAAACAATTTTATGTTTAGTTTCGAGTAAATCTGGGATAAGTCTGGGATAAGTTTAGCATAAATCTGGGATAATTCTGGGATAAGTCTTGGATAAGTTTGGATGGTATAGAAAAAGTGTACTGGTGGTAGGCAAGGTGCAACTTCACCGAAATGCCGCTTGGGGCGATCTCGAAAACTTTTGCGCCCCCTCACACCTGCCCCCACACCTGCAATTATCAAAATTGCATTGTTGCTTATAATGAGTATTATTTTAAATTATTTTAACAGTAAATTCCTTTACATCTTTACAATTGTGAACAAACTTATCAACTTCAGCTCAAAGCGTCACACTAAAAGAAATGAACAGTTCATACGTTTAAAGTTGATGATACTCACCATTGGGAGACATTAATATGAACCAAACAAATTTAATAGACAGATGATGAGAGAATTGTTTGTTATTTATTAAGAGGTTTGATATTTTTATTAATAATTTATTTCACCTCTATACATCTTCTCCTTTAACCTTCTCCGTAAACGTTTTCCTTACACGTCTCTTTAAATCTCCTCTATAAACCTTCTCTTGAAAATTTCTCTTTAAACATTCTCTTTAAAATTTCTCTTTAAACATTCTCTTTAAATCTTCTCTTTAAAATTTCTCTTTAAAATTTCCCCTTAACCCTATATAAATCAAGATCAAACAAAACATAATTTTGTAAAGGACATCACCTTTACAACTATCAACTAGCAACATGCCGCCCAGAGGCGTAGCTAAGGTGCAGGGGTAACAGATGTCCCTGGGCGCCAGACTAGTTAGAGGCGCCAAAATGTGCTTTGGTATTATTTTATTGATGAAAATAATGGGTTTGAGAGTTGAAAAAAGAAAGGGAGGTTCTTTAAAATGAATCTTGTCCCCCGGCGCCAAACACTCTAGCTTAGCCACTCTGATACCGTCGCACCTATCAACATGCCGTCGCACCTATCAACATGCCGTCGCACCTATCAACATGCCGTCGCACCTATCAAGATGACGTCACACCTATCAACATACCGTCACAACTATCAACATGCCGTCACACATATCAACATGCAGTCACACCTATCAACATACCGTCACAACTATTAACATGACATCACACCTATCAACATGTCGTCACACCTATCAACATGACATAACACCTATCAACATGACATCACACCTATCAACATGATGTCACACCTATCAACATGCCGTCACATTCATCAACATGACGTCACACCTATCAACATGCCGTCACACCTATCAACATGCCGTCACACCTATCAACATGCCGTCGCACCTATCAACATGCCGTCACACCTATCAACATGTTGTCACATCTATCAACATGACATCACACCTATCAACATGCCGTCACACCTATCAACATACCGTCACACCTATCAACATGCCTTCACACCTATCAACATTCCGTCATACCTATCAACATGCCGTCACACCTATCAACATGCCGTCATACCTATCAACATGCCGTCACACCTATCAACATGCCGTCACACCTATCAACATGACGCCACACCTATCAACAATGTGCAGCTCCACTTCGTAATGTGACGTTCATCTAGAGTTGTCTGTAATTTAAAAAAAAAATATATTGAAGTCTAGTCTGAAAAATTGATTAACATTAAATCAAGTCTGACAGACGTGATTCACCTTTGTAGACAAATGAGAAGTGCATCAAGATGTCACTATATAGAAGTTGTAGCAGTTAAAGACCACATGACTGATTGTGTGAACGTTCGGTTCTTATAGAATGAATCAAAGCAACTCGAAATGGATAAACGTGTTTTAGAGTTTCTAAAACATAGGTTTAGTGTTTATGATATATATGGGTTTAGGGTTAATGATATATGGGTTTAGGGTTTATGATATATATGGGTTTAGGGTTTATGATATATGGGTTTAGGGTTTATGATATATGTGTTTAGGGTTTATGATATATGGGTTTAGGGTTTATGATATATGGGTTTAGGGTTTATGATATATGGGTTTAGGGTTTATGATATATGGGTTTAGGGTTTATGATATATATGGTTTTAGGGTTTATGATATATATGGGTTTAGTGTTTATGATATATATGGGTTTAGGGTTTATTATATATATGTATTTAGGGTTTATGATATATATGGGTTTAGGGTTTATGATATATATGGGTTTAGGGTTTATTATATATATGTATTTAGGGTTTATGATATATATGGGTTTAGGGTTTATGATATATATGGGTTTAGGGTTTATGATATATGGGTTTGGGGTTTATGACATATGGGTTTAGGTTTTATGACATATGGGTTTAGGGTTTATGATATATGGGTTTAGGGTTTATGATATATTGGTTTAGGGTTTATGATATATGGGTTTAGTGTTTCTTATATACGGGGAAAGAAAAAATAGTAGGGGGAACGATAAATGTACTTTTATTATACTCTCCCTAAATATTATTTGGACCTTTAATAAAAAAAATAATTATAAGTAATGAGAAAATTCGCACATTCATTAAGTGATTAATTACTCTCTACACCGGAATGCATTGTAATGTACTCTTTAAACGAAAGTCATGCCTCCATACTTTAACTTCATATCGGAACTGTCACTAAAGAGCTATGCCTCCATACTTTAGCTTCATATCGGAACTGTCACTAAAGAGCTATGCCTCCATACTTTAGCTTCCTATTGGAACTCTCACTAAAGAGCTATGCCTTATTACTTTAGCTTCATATCTGAACTGTCAATAAAGATATTGACACGGTTGGTAACGATTGAATTAACGTGATTAAATTGATTAAAAAAAATCATTTATACTAAGCTTTGTATCAATCTCAGCAATCCGCCAATATAATCAATGGCCGAAACGATATAAACATCTGAGGGTTCAGTGGCTAACGTTTTCATGGCGTCTGCATGCGAGGTTGGATGGTTACAAAAGCTACAATCATTCACTTTTGGGAGAAAAAAACTGGGAAGAAATAAACGTCATGTCTGACCATCAAAACGACCTGAGTGGTCAATGGTGGGATATCAAGATCATTAATGTCACATCATCACTGCCCGCAGTGGCAGGGGTAAGGGGGGCATGTCATGATACGGCTTCCAGTCGAAAGTACAGGAAATTCCATTAGAGTTCGGTGCCATACAGAACATGTAAATACAGGAAATTACATTAGACCAAATTTTAAAGGTGGGTGCCATTCAGAACATATAAAACAGGAAATTACATTAGACCAAATCTTAAAGGTGGGTGCCATTCAGAACATATAAAACAGGAAATTACATTAGACCAAATCTTAAAGGTGGGTGCCATTCAGAACATATAAAACAGGAAATTACGTTAGACCAAATCTTAAAGGTGGGTGCCATACAGAACATGTAAGTACAGTAAACTACATTAGACCAAATCTTAAAGGTGGGTGCCATTCAGAACATGTAAGTACAGTAAACTACATTAGACCAAATCTTAAAGGTGGGTGCCATTCAGAACATGTAAGTACAGTAAACTACATTAGACCAAATATTAAAGGTTGTTGTCATACAGAACATGTACGTATAAAACTATCAATGTTACCCACACGACAATGGGCACGGGTTGCCGAAAGCGTTCCCTACACGAGCGGACAAGGTTAACGAGGTCAAATGTGTCAACATCCGCACAGAAAAAAAAGTATACTTAATCAGCTTTGATAAAATCAATAGTACTCACCCATTCACGTTTTTCGTATGTGGGGATAGCGGGAAAGGGATGGGAAGGGTTGGGTGAATGTAAGACTGCGATGGGGGTGGGTAATTTTGAATCAAATGATTCCCAATCAGCACATCATTTGCTACGCAGCTAGAAAACCCAAGTGAAACTATACGAGGTTGCGATTCGCAAAATGGCTCGGAGTTGTCTATACTTACCTAGGGTAGTTAACACTGACCTAGGTTATCCAATACTTACCCAGAGTATCCAATGTTAGCATAAGGCATCCGATACTGACCTAGTTATCCAATACTGATCTAGAGTTTCCTGTACTGACCTAGGGTATCCAACGCTTACATAGAGTATCCTTTATGCCCTTGGTTTTCCTATACTGACCTAGGGTATCCAATACTGACTTAGTTATCCAATACTGACCTAGAGATTTCCTATACTGACCTAGGGTATCCAGTACTAACATATAGTATTCAGTACTGAACAGGAGTATCTAAAAAGTACCTAGGGTATCTAATGCTTACTTACTGTATACACAGCTGAACACATCTAATACTGATCTAGGGTATAAAATACTGAACTGGAGTATTCAATACAGACCTCGAGTATTCAATACAGACCTAGAGTATTCATTACAGACCTAGAATATTCAATACAGACCTAGAATATTCAATACAGACCTCGAGTATTCAATACAAGCCTAGAGTATTCAATTCAGGCCTCGAGTATTCAATTCAGGCCTCGAGTATTCAATACAGACCTCGAGTATTCAATACAGACCTAGAGTATTCAATACATACCTAGAATATTCAATACAGACCTAGAATATTCAATACAGACCTCGAGTATTCAATACAAGCCTAGAGTATTCAATTCAGGCCTCGAGTATTCAATTCAGGCCTCGAGTATTCAATTCAGGCCTCGAGTATTCAATTCAGGCCTCGAGTATTCAATTCAGGCCTCGAGTATTCAATTCAGGCCTCGAGTATTCAATTCAGGCCTCGAGTATTCAATTCAGGCCTCGAGTATTCAATTCAGGCCTCGAGTATTCAATTCAGGCCTCGAGTATTCAATTCAGGCCTCGAGTATTCAATTCAGGCCTCGAGTATTCAATTCAGGCCTCGAGTATTCAGTACAGACTTGGAGAATTCAATACTAAACTAAGAGAACAGAGATCTTACACCAGCCTGCTCCAGTAAATGCTTACAAAGAATATAAAATATCAGTGAAGGGATACAATCTCAGAGCAGTATTGGGCAGCATCCTCTCCAGGTCAGTAACAAAAGATGATGAGATCAATAAACGAACTCCCAAGGCAAATGTTGCATTTGGGAGGCTCTGCAAGAGTGTTTGGAAGCGAAGGCGTCTTCTTGGTATAAGGTGGCAGGACAGACTCTCTGATAGAGAGGTCCTACAACGTTAAGATTTTATCAGCATCCACACGCTCCTAATAAACGGACACGCCAAATGGGCAGGGCATGTTGCAAGAATGCCGGACAGCAGACTTCCCAAAAGACTATTTTTCGGTGAACTCTCCAGAGGGAAACGCCCAGCTGGTTGGCAGAGATAAAAACCTTCAAGGACTTTCTAAAATCTTAACTTAAATCCATGGACATTGACCTTGATTCGTGGAAGACACTTGCCATGGATCGTACAAGCTAGTGTGGCAGACGCACTGTCGGAGCCCACTCCTCAGAGAATAAGCGCACCGCTCACACCGAAAGAAAGCGTCCAGCAAGGAAAAGCAGAATCGACTAAAAATCCTTCTAGGACCAAAAAACAAAGCGTGCGTCACTTTCAGTAAAGCTTTTCAGTCACACATAGGACTGGCAGATCGCCTCACTGCCTAATATAGCTTTGGTCATCTTCGCATGCCAAGGACAAAAAAACGACAACAAATGTTTTCGATGCAAAATTTAAAATATTCAAACCTAAGAGTTCCAGTTTGCTCCATTCACCTAAAAACGGTTGTGTCAGAGTTATAGCTCTTGAAATAAAGGATAGGATTTTGACAAACAAGGGAAGTAATGATGCACACGCGATAAATAGCGTTCTTGAAAAGAACAAATGGGAAAGGGCAGATAAACAAGGAAAATAACACATTATAGATTCAAGGGGGAGAGAAGCAACTGGTTTGACACCCATTTTAGCAGGGTCAAGATTAAGCAGATCGACCGCTTAGGAAGATACAAACACAGGCCTTCAACAGCCAAGACCTGCAAGGCTTTGTAGCATGGGCCTCTAGGAGTAAGGGATAGACAAGAGATAGACAAGAGATAGACAAGAGATAGACAAGAGATAGACAAGAGATAGACAAGAGATAGACAAGAGATAGACAAGAGATAGACAAGAGATAGACAAGATATAGACAAGATATAGACAAGATATAGACAAGAGATGGACAAGAGATAGACAAGAGATAGACAAGATATAGACAAGAGATAGACAAGAGATAGACAAGAGATAGAAAAGATATAGACAAGAGATAGACAAGATATAGACAAGAGATAGACAAATAGAGCTACGGAGAGGCATGGATAGGAGGATAGATAAAATATGCACTATAATGGGGGAAAATAATTGATTTAATTTGTTTTTCAAAACGTTTTTTTTTGTATATAAGAATGAGACACTATAGATAAGCAATATAATATGTAGGGAGCGATGTAAGGAGTGATGTAAGGAGAGAGAGAGCGGGTGAGAGAGAGCAGAGAGAAAACTAATTTAGAAGTAGGTATAAACAGAGAGGAAGAATGACGTAATAGAGAGAATACAAATTAGATTATCGACATTTTATAATTGAGTCAAGACAAAACACATATGACCCATGAGATGAAGACGTCATGGAAACTTACGTTATGAAGTAAGAAATACAAGTGAAGTCAAGACTTGGGTCTCAAGTAAGAAAAACTTGGTTTAACTGATGTGGGTTTACTTGGTGAATACTTTGTACTATTGTAATTAATGTGGATAATTATTTCTCACGTGCGATTTTAATTTCAACATTGTGAGGCTCCCTCCATCACACACGCGTTACTTACTTCCACAATGTAAAAAATATGAAGTCCTGTTTTTATAAAATACTTCTATTGCCTTACTCAAAGTTATAAAAAAAATATAATATCCAATGCTGGCTCATTCAATGTTAAAAGAATGCTTTTCACAAGTATGCTATCCTTCATTCACAATCTCTCACATTTTACAAACGTGCATGCGAAACCACCAACCATCTAACCCTCTTACCCACCAATCCACCAATCCACTCAAGGCCCTCAGGGGAAAAAACCCTCCATTGTTTTTTTTTTCTGTTCATGTTCTCAGACAACTGTTTCATTTCAATCGTGTAGTGATTGTACGCACCAAACTTAACCATCATTGTCCATTATTGTCCATCATTGTCCATCACTGTCCATCATTGTCCATCATTGTCCATCATTATCCATCATTGTCCATCATTGTCCATCATTATCCATCATTGTCCATCACTGTCCATCATTGTCCATCATTGTCCATCATTATCCATCACTGTCCATCATTGTCTATCATTGTCCATCACTGCCCATCATTGTCCATCACTGCCCATCACTGTCCATCATTGTCCATCATTGTCCATCACTGTCCATCACTGTCCATCATTGTCCATCATTATCTATCACTTTCCACCATTGTCCATCACTGTCCATCATTGTCCATCACTGTCCATCATTATCCAGCACTGTCCATCATTGTCCATCACTGTCCATCATTGTCCATCATTTTCCATTACTGTCCTTCATTGTCCATCATTGTCCATCATTGTCCATCATTGTCCATCACTGTCCATCATTATCCATCATTGTCCATCATTGTCCATCATTGTCCATCATTGTCCATCATTGTCCATCATTGTCCATCATAGTCCATCATTGTCCATCATTGTCCATCACTGTCCATCATTATCCAGCACTGTCCTTCATTGTCCATCACTGTCCATCATTGCCCATCATTTTCCATTACTGTCCTTCATTGTCCATCATTGTCCATTATTTTGAAACCAGAATCAGGTGCTTCTAATCGTTAGCGGAATAATTTTATGTTTATAATCCTTTCTAGTCAAAACTCCAAAGTACACATTTAGCTTTTCAGTGATGGGTGCATGACGGTCATTTTTATCCGCACAAATACATTCAAATCTGTGGTTCAGTAAACGTTTATGATCAGTATTTGACCCTCTTAAAACCTTGGGAAACGCCACTGCTTACAGACGCGCACCATGAGTGTTACTAATAATAGATCCCCATTTTCTTAAATTTAATTCGCTCAACTTCAATTCTAAATAACTGCAGAGGCGTTGTGTGATTTATGCAGCTGTACAATTTAGCTGTAGCAGTTTAGCTGTACAATTTAGCTGTAGCAGTTTAGCTGAACAATTTAGCTGTAGCAGTTTAGCTGAACAAGTTAGATGTAGCAGTTTAGCTGAACAATTTAGATGTAGCAGTTTAGTTTTATAATTTAGCTGTAGCAGTTTAGCTGTACAATTTAGCTGTAGCAGTTTAGCTGTACAATTTAGCTGTAGCAATTTAGCTGTACAATTAACCGTAGCAGTTTAGCTGAACAATTTAGCTGTAGCAGTTTAGCTGAACAATTTAGCTTTAGCAGTTTAGCTGTACAATTTAGTTTGTAGCAATTTAGCTGTACAATTAGCCGTAGCAGTTTAGCTGAACAATTTAGCTTTAGCAGTTTAGCTGAACAATTTAGCTTTAGCAGTTTAGCTGTACAATTTAGCTGTACAATTTAGTTTGTAGCAATTTAAAACTATTCTTTTATTTATTTTTTCTAAATCACAAGTGCTCAACAATTTAGACCCCCTTCACTATGAAGGGATGCAGTTCTACGATACGACTCTGTATAGCTGTCTTTAAGACTCTAAGCAGTAGTTACAACTCGATAAGATGACCTCACCAGATACATTCAGATCAGAAGACACGTGGACCATCGCGTGACGTGTCTTTTGTTTAAACACTATAAGACTTTTTAGTTGAAAATTTCTCCCACACAACTTTAGACATGATGCTAACGCGTATGTTTAGCAGTGGACCTCACTCCGATCTCCATTCATGACACTCATCCCGATCCCCAAAATCCCGACCCCCCCCCCCCCCCCCCCCCAGTCCCGATCCTCCATTCCCGACCCCTCAGCACTGAACCACAATTCCGATGCCACAGTTCCAGCCCCCACCCTCCCGTCCCGACCGCTACAATGGCGACTCTCGTCAATACAGTAGTGCGGTTTCACGCCCTTAGATCCGGACCGACCGACGGCATGGCGAAGGCATCTAACAATCCAAGATTGAAGTGTTTCCCGTGTTTGTTTTAATGATCAGTACTTGAGCGCCTAAGTGCCGCAGCTCAGTAGTGCCAGTACTTGAGCGCCCGAGTGCCGCAGGTCAGTAGTACAGCAAAGCTCGGAGTGTCTAATTGGATTACTCGCAGCAAGAATTTATGAGCGTTATTTTTCGAGGCTTGTTACGGCATTAAAAAAGCGAACTTCAGAAATCTTGGGATGAAATCGAAAGTAAGATATGTACATTTTGTTTTTATGGCTCATAAAGAAATATATATATATATATATTTTTTTTTTGGGGGGGGGGGGGGGGGGGGCTTTAGTCTTCGTCAGCAATACATTTTTCTCTTCCTTTTTTTAATTACCTCCTTTAAAATCGTGTTATCTTCTACCGCTCTCTCTCTCTCATTAAAAAGTTTTCTCTCTCCCATTTAAAGCAGTAGATAACCGTAACCGGAAATTTGTTTGAAAGAAGTTTCGTCGACGAAAAATTGATCAAACGGAAATTGCGTCGAATCTGTTTTTTCAGTTCACAAGTTAAAATTTTGCGTCAAATTTCTTTTTGAACGCATTATTTTGTTTTACTATAATATAGTATAGTGCGTTGAAAAAGAAATTTGACGAACATTTTAGCGTGCCAACTGAAAAAAAAAAAGATTCTACAAAATTTCCGTTCCATCAAATTTCCGTCGATAAATTTTCCGTCGACGAAATTTCTTTCAAACAAATTTCCGGTAACCGTAGATAACACTCTGTGTCGCACATAGCAAGGTGTCTCAAAGTTTTAGCTAGGTGCACCGGTTGTCAACTTTGAAAAATTCACCACGGACCGGTTTAAGATTGATTAATTATATTTTCTTGTTTTTTAAAACCATAAATATTCATGTTCCGCGCCCGGCAATTTAATGCTAGAGATCCGGTGCTGATCCTCGGATCGCCATTTGGGGACCGCTGCCTAGGAATAGTCGTCAGAGATCTAAATCTATTATTGATTTTTCGAAATGATTAACGAATTTTTTTTATTTTTTAAATTGTCTTATCTTACAACGTACAACAAAATTGTTGATATCAGACATCAACTGTATTGGATTTAAGACTTGATTCTAATCGAAAACTTTAAAAGTTATTCTTAAATCTCCTTCGGTGTCTTCGTTCTATCTCACCAGAAGTTTGAACCATTGAAAATGATACATTTATAGATTCATTTATAGATTCTATAAAATTGTAAACATATTGAATAATTACGTTACATCAAGGGCGTAGGATGGGGGTGCGGAGAAGGCGGATCCGCCCCGGGGGACACTAACCCTACCTTCACCACCACGTTACACTATCTGGCTTCTAAGGATTTCTTTTCTCAGCGAAAACTGAGTTCGAGAAAGCCGCTAAATGAGGAATATGTTTCCAGCTCAACATTTCTAACCAAGTCTCCTTGACATGGATTCCTGCCTCCTTATCATAGCTATAATTAGACTGGCTCAATGTTCCGTTTTCTTCATCAAAGTAGCTCAAGACGCATAATCATGTTCTTAATACTATGCTAATAGTTCCCCCATCGGTCTACACCCCCCATCCCCCCAAAGGAGAAGCTAAAAATTCCATCTTCGCTTGCGGCCCTAATTTTGTTTTCTCTAATTCGCTCCATTTCAGGAAACCAGAGGGCACATATACCAGTGTCGTGTAAATGAATGTGTACTGTGTATAAGTTCAATTCAATTGATTCAAGTGTGCATGTGTATGATCCGTTTTGTGTATAATGTGATCAATTCCAGAAGAATACTTCCTAAGTTGTTCTTTCAGTTTCACGTTATAGTTGAATGTTTCTAATAGTCTCACATTCAGCTTAAAAACAGCCATGTTTTTAAAATTGTTTTCTAAAAAAAGAATATGTTAAGAAAACTACCATTAGGAATGTAGGTCTAAAACTTTTACTATGACGTCGCTCTGAGATTTCCCCCCCCCCCAAAAAAAAAAAGCAGTTCATGTAATTTTAAAAAAGGATTAAAAACAACGAATGCTTGAATTTTTATGACGTCAAATCTGTTTCAAAAAGTTGAAGCTCAAAAAGGATAACTCTCTAACACTACAGCTAAAGTAATGTTTCAATGATTGTTGAAATCGACGTCGTCTAATGAAGGTTTTACAGAACAGAGGGCAAGAACAAAATACAACGGTTAATATTATTATTATTATTATTGGTAGTTTTCTATAGCGTGGTACCCCAGCCTAGGGCTGGGCTCACCACGCTGTACATACAATATAGAGTTTTCTGGGCTGTCTCTACGTCGAGAGTTGAGTTTTTCCAACTATCTTGAGCTGGCCAAAATAGAAAATAAAAAATAAATAAATGTTAAATAAATATTAAATTTCATGATTTGATTACAGCATAAAATATGTTCTTGTATAAAATGTTCCATAAAATATCAGAGAAAAGCCTGGCAAAATTGCACATATTTGAGCAGCCCCTTCTCCAGGTCAATAAAAATAGATGATGCGAACAACCAATGCATTTCCAAAGCAAATCTTGCATTTGGAAGGCTCCGCAAAAGAATATGGGAGCGAAGGTGTCTCAGTCTTGTCCCTAAGCTAAATATATATACGATAATCGTATAAACATCTCTCATTTATGCTAGCGAGACACAGATACTGCAACGGGCTGAATTTAAAAGGACCCACACGCTCCTTCAAAAAGGACAAGCCAGGTGGCCATGGCATGTTGCTAGAATGCCAGACAGCAGACTTCCCAAACAACTAATGTTCGTTGAACTCTGCATTGGGAAATGCTTAGATAGTGGGAATTAAAATTGTTTCAAGGACTGTCTAAAAGCTCCACTCAAATCCATAGACATTGATCATGAGTCGTGGGAAACACATGCTATATATCGTACAAGCTTGTTTGACAGACTCAACGTTGGAGCACAATCCTCAGAAGTCCAAAGAAAGCGCACTTCAAGGGAAAGCATAATCTACTCAAATCCTATTAGGCCCCAAAAACAATATGTGTTCCACGTGCGGGAAAGCTTTCCATGCACAAATAGGACTGGCAGGTCACCTGCATACTCACCGTTGAACATAGCCTTGGTCATCTGGGCAAGTCACCTGCATGCTCACCGTTGAACATAGCCTTGGTCATCTGGGCAGGCCACCTGCGTGCTCACCGTTGAACATAGCCTTGGTCATCTTGGCAGGCCACCTGCGTGCTCACCGTTGAACATAGCCTTGGTCATCTGGGCAGGTCACCTGCGTGCTTATTGTTGAACGTAGCCTTGGTCATCTTGGCAGGCCACCTGCGTGCTCACCGTTGAACATAGCCTTGGTCATCTGGGCAGGTCACCTGCGTGCTTATTGTTGAACGTAGCCTTGGTCATCTTGGCAGGCCGCCTTCGTGCTCACAGTTGAACATAGCCTTGGTCATCTTGGCAGGCCGCCTGCGTGCTCACAGTTGAACATAGCCTTGGTCATCTGGGCATGTTACCTGCGTGCTCACCGTTGAACATAGCCTTGGTCATCTGGGCAGGTCACCTGCGTGCTTATTGTTGAACATAGCCTTGGTCATCTGGGCAGGCCACTTGCGTGTTCACAGTTGAACATAGCCTTGGTCATCTGGGCAGGTCACCTGTGTGTTCACAGTTGAACATAGCCTTGGTCATCTGGGCAGGCCACCTGCGTGTTCACAGTTGAACATAGCCTTGGTCATCTGGGCAGGTTACCTGCGTACTCCCAGTTGGACAAAGCCACCGATGCATATTTAAAATAGGGCATACAGTTTAGAATATTTTAAAACGATGAATGTTTAAGCGCCCCTTAATATATTTGAACATCTGGGAATGTTAGCAGATTTAAGTTTGTAAAAGCAGAGGGATTTTGGGGAGGGGGAGGGGAATTCTATAAAATAAAAAAAAAAAAGCTTTTCAAAGATAGAGTCCTCGTTTAGAATCGACGGATGACTTAAGTTTTGCTTTTTCTTAATGTTTGTATTAAAGAAATTATAAAAACCAGTGTGTAACAGCCTTGCCTGAAGCCGCCCCTGTAGACTAGAAATATAGAGATTAATTTCCACTGTAACAATTGTTTTCTCCATGGTTACCTCATCATGATGTGTAGGTGATAGATTATATAAACTCTCAATCTTTTTTTCAGTTGTAAAAGGACCCCCACCAAAACCCTCCATAAAAAATTGGCTAGGCAAGTCACATTGGAATTAAACGAACTTCGGGCAGTTGGGGGGGGGGGCGGGGGTGGTGAATGGAGGGGCGGGGCCACCATAAACGTGCCACCTTAGCTACCACTGTAATTAAAGCATGCTATAGTGTTCTTGTTTCACCTCGTAGTACCACACGGCTTGGGGGATTAAAAATTAATTAAAGATCATGGCTGGATAACATGCACCTTTACGTTTCCCATTGGATCACTGAAGACACTCTTCATACAGACCCGTTCCCCATGGGATCACTCATAAACAAATCTCAATTTTGGTGTTTAGTAGCACAGAGCTTTAAGTTATCATACATTCTACCGATTATTTTCAAATAAATTCCCCTAAATTAATATAATCGGTGAAGGGGATTGCTTAGCATTATCAAGACAACGTCATAGTGAAATGGGTAGACACTGGCAAGAAGACTTTAAACAGTCGAGGGCCCTAGCCTCCTGGTGCCCCTCTCGGCCTCCTGGTGCACCGCGAGGCCTCTCCGGATGCCTGCCAGGGCGTGCTTGTTGAGAAGTCGTCAAAGATGTTCTTATTAAAATATGTGTAGATGAATCACCAGCAGGTTGAGTCAAATGCCTGTCTGGTGTGTTATTGTTGCCGACCTAGACGATCTGTGGTTATGTCTTATTTTTAAAGGAATATGGACTCCCCTGCATGCACTACAGCACACTGCGAATTGAATGTTTGTCATTGTAATCACTTTTAGTTAAACTTTAAGACCTTTAAATTGTGAACATTTTGGACTAGGTTTTTGCAGATTTTAATTATGTAAGTAATGAAATATAAACGTATTCATTACGATGGAACATATTTAAAAATATGTATTTTCTGTTTCGTTAACCCTCATAATCTGCGACATGATTTTGTTGTTGACAATCTGTTGAATAACGTCCTTTCTGAACAGTCTATCTTCTTCTTCTTCTATGTTTTGAGGGCCTACGATCAATGAATTGATCATTCTGGCTCCTATGTTTCAGAGGGGTTCGCGATGTTACTGTGCGTGGTTTTCAAGGGGATAATTCACTGGTTGCAAGGGCAACTTAGCAATGTTGTTATGAACTGGGAGTTGGAAGACAGGAGGTGATAGCCGCAAATGTGTCAAGTGTAGTCGCCTCAACTGTTGCTTTTGGAAGCTGTTCCAGTCCCTTATTGTCTTTGTCAAGAATGAGGAGCTCCTGTGTTGGATAACCTGGAGTCATAAAATTCCAAAAACTCCGCAGCTGTATTTTGCTAATTTCTGTCACATGGCCATTACTGTGGTCAGAGGGATTGTATGCTAATGACGCCATCTTCTCCACTGGACAAAACAATTTGCAGCTGTGACGATCATCTCCAACTTCTCACCCTCCAGTCCCATCCTCTGTCCACACACCCTCTGGCCACACGCCCTCTGTCCACACACCCTATGTCCACACGCCCTCTGGCCACACGCCCTCTGTCCACACGCCATCTGTCCTCACGCCCTCTGTCCACACGCCGTCTGGCCACACGCCGTCTGGCCACACGCCCTCTGGCCACACGCCCTCTGGCCACACGCCCTCTGTCCACACGCCCTCTGTCCACACGCCCTCTGTCAACACGCCCTATGTACACACGTCATCTGTCCACACGTCCTCTGTCCACACGCTCTATGTCCACACGCCTTCTGTCCACACGCCCTCTGTCCACACGCCCTCTGTCCACACGCCCTCTGTCCACACGCCCTCTGTCCACACACCCTCTGTCCACCCCCCTAACCAATTCAGAATTGACCCCAAAAGTTTCCATAAAACAAATCTTGCTAGAACACACCCCCTTCTTTGTTTTAATACGAGTTTTTACCCGTCTACCGTTGTCCTTGCCACAACTCTCTGAGTGCGTTGTAGCGTGTACCAAACCATCGAGTCGCATTGACCCTCCACACCCCCCCCCCCCAATTGGGTGACTTAAACTCACGGGAGTCTTGACCTCGCACGCACACGTGATTTCATTGGCCAATATCAAACCTAACATGGCTTGAGGTCAGACATTGGTACATTCCCCCCCTCCCCCCTTTAATATATGCTGTCTTCTCCTCGAGGAACAGCAGCCGATCTTCATCGACGTCTGTGATCTTTCCTAGGACAAGAATCCTCCAGGCATCACGATCCAGAGCCGATCTCTCCAGCTTCCCCCAAGTGTGGTCAAGTTTCTTGGTATCTGTTTCCACTTCACGGCTGTGCTAATGCCAAATAACAGTCTATCTAATCTCCTTACGCTTGCGAACAATGTGTGTAAGACGAAAAACCGGCAGAACTATTGCCTACTGAGTTTCAGCCATCGATTTCGATAGTTTTACTGAAACAGATTTTAATACTGTACCTTGAAATTATATTGCTTAAAACATATCGATCCCTGTTCAATATTGTAGAAAGTAATTAATATGATCATTGTGTTTTTATCCTTTATGTCCGCGGTTCTGAACCTGTGGGTCGCGACCCCTTTTGGAACAGATGGTGACGTCTTGTATAGATAGTCATAATCCCACGCTGTTTGTCAATAAGATGGCGGTATACTCTATATCAAAATATGTATTATTTTATTATAATAATTCACCTTCCATGCCTCGGTCTGAATTCGCTGTTGTTAGAAAGTGACATGTTAGTATAGGCCAGTGGTCGGCAAATCGCGGTTCGCGAGCCGCATGCGGCTTTTTAGCGACCTGAGGGGCCAGTGGGCCACAAATCAGTTTAGACTACAAAAAACTTGGTTCTTGACAGGCTCTTGAAAAGAAATTTGGCTCTCAAAAATTGTTTTACTTTTCCTGCTGCTGATTTTTGGCTATTTTGACTAATGAGTTTTCCGACCACTAGGGAAAGACAGCTATTTGGAGAAAGAAAAAATGTGGAGAGAAAGAAAGCGGTTGTGTGAGGGAAAGATTGGAGACAAAGTGAGACAGCAATAGACAAAAATATAAAAGGAAAAGACCGAGGGAGAGGTGAGAGAGGGAGAGAGATAGACACATAGAGAGAGAGAGAGACAGACAGACAGAAAGACAAACAGACAGAGAGTGAGATCACAAAAGATAGGTACAGACTATAAGAGGTGGAGCAAAAAAGATAGAGATGGACGGGAAGAGAGTGAGTGACAGAGAGAGAGAGAAGGGAGAGATAGAGAGATAGTGAAACACGATCCCATTATTTGTTTGAAAGGTGTTAGAGTGAGATAGTATGTTTACAATGACGGACCTCTCATCTCACAGATCCGGTAAGCAAACATGACAGTTCAATATGGCTCTGTTGGCAAAGTTAAATTGAAGAACTCATCAATTCTTTCACGCGCGAATCTCCCTCGGGAACTACAGCCCTTCGGTACTCCACTCTTGAAAGCAGACACGCACACCACACACACATGACAGACTTGCAGACCACACACACACACACAAACATTACAGACACGCACACCACACACACAAGTGACAGACATGCAGACCACACACACACACATTACAGACACGCACACCATACACACGCGTGACATATATGAAGACCACATACACACACACGACAGACACAAAGATCACACTTAAATATCACAACAGACACACACACCACGCGTATTACACACATATAATACACACAATGAAACACGGGCACACATGACAAACATATGTACAAACGAGCGCCAATTTGTGTTAAGCTCATGACCATAGTTGATCCATCTTTTGATGTGATGTTTTTCTTACTTCAACATGTCCTGCAATTCGTTCCCTCATACCCTGGGAAAGCAAGTACATTTCTCAGTGGTCAACAGATGTCTGGGTCAGTAACTTATCAAAGTGAGTGTTTTGTGTGTGTGTGTGTGAGGGGGGGGGGAGCTAGGCGACGATTGAATTCGGGCAGAGGGCTATCAATCATTGATCGGTGAGTTACCACCTGGACGTGGCAGACCTTAACAGTGGTCAATACCGAAATTGGGGGAGAGGTGGTGTGGTGAGGTAGGACTGAACGGTGAGTGATTGGAGTTGAGTGTTACAGCCGCAGATGGTCGTGTCCAATGGAGAGCAACGATGTCTGTGGTTAACCAATTTATATTACTTAATTTGTGGTGGATAACTCTCGTATGAGTTATCGCCAGTTTGCGTCTACGGGTTTTATCTTAGGTTTCAACACAACCAGAAAGTACTTTATGCTCACAAAGTACTGTATGCTCACAAAGTACTGTATGCTCACAAAGTACTGTATGCTCACAAAGTACTGTATGCTCATAGGGGAATGTCATGACTGGATTAGTAGCGTCTCTCTAGCCCTGAACTATTTATAAATCACCCATTTAGTGCATCAGACGCATGATTACCCCCAGACCCCGACACCTCACTTGAAAATACGTACACTGAATAAATACGTGCACGAACAAGCATAGTTTTAATCCACCATCCAGTCCCCCCCCCCCCCCCCCCCCCCGTCCCAAAGGTGAAATTGAAAAAAAAAAAATAAAACGAAGGGAAAAAAGAAGAAAAAGAAAAACACCAATAACCAACGAAGCAAAAAAAAAAAATCCGCTTATAGTTCACATGTAAGTTATGCTATTTCTCTATTGTTATAGCATGTGTTTTGACCTATTTTTTTCAACGTGGAGCTGTGGCGTCCATCACTTATCTCCCCAACTTGCTTGTTTTGATAAATAATATATTGACGTCACTTAGTAAATGTGTGGCGCTCCATGGCAATCCACTCTCACTTGGCTCGAATATGTTCTAACTGGAGGGTAAGGAATCCACTCGGGCGATGCAATTTCTAGAATTTCGTTTTTGGAGGGTTCTAACACCCTCCCCCATAAACAAGCTGACAGGCTTTCACAGCCTGAAGAGATTTGCTAGATGTCCTAACCACGAGACATATTACTTACCTGACTTTATGTAAGCCTTACGAGATTTTACCCTGTAATTGTGTATGTATGTTAATATTTAAATTTTTCGAAGATTATACTTCTCACTTGCTGTGCTGTAAATATATATAGTTTTTATTTCTGTATCTTTGATTTGTATTTTATATATACTTAATAGTATAATAATATGGAATATAATTAGTATCACTAAATTTGGTAACGTTTTTCTTTGTTTAACGGTTTTCACCCCGTTTTACGTATCGCTAATCTGTAGAGCCAATTTAAAACATAAAATTTGCAAGATCATATAACAATACGTAATTGAATTGATATGGTGATGTATGACATGCCACAAATATCAACATATATCATCTTTGGGTAACAATGTTCGGGTGAATGCTTTTAGCTAACGATATCCTCAATTGTTTGTTACCGGTTTGTAGTTCGTATGGTACTCTGTTTGTAGTTTGAATCATTATCTGATTGTGTTTAAATCAATACATGTTTTAGCTTGTATAGCTATCTATTTGTAGTTTGTATAGTTATCTATTTGTAGTTTGTATATCTATCTATTTGTAGTTTGTATTGTTATCTATTTGTAGTTTGAATAGCTATCTATATGTATTTTGTATAGTTATCTATTTTTAGTATGTACAGCTATCTATTTGTAGTTTGTATAGCTATCTATTTGTAGTTTGTATAGTTATCTATTTGTAGTTTGTATAGTTATCTATTTGTAGTTTGTATAGTTATCTATTTGTAGTTTTTATAGTTATCTAATTATAGTTTGTATAGTTATCTATTTGCTGTTTGTATCATTATCTGTTTGTTGTTTGGAGAAAGCCATAAAAACAGATAAAAGTCCAGAATCCGAGCCACTGAGAAATGTCACATTGAACATTTCTGTGGCTTAATCTATTTTTTGAATCCGCCTGAACAAGGAAAGAAACGCCACGGAAAAAAATCCAATAATTTTCAATAAAAATTTTCGGCAGATTTGGGGCGAGGCGAACACATGAAGATATGAGATGTTTAGTATAGTTTCATGAACATGTGAGATGTTTCGTATAATTTGTATGTGATATGATATGTTTAGTATAGTTTTGATACAGACGAATTGCAGAAACATGTGTACCTTTCTGCCCATATTGTGATCATGATGCCAAAAGACTTCTGAGTTGAAGTATCACCATGGTGTCCATCATGGTGCATATATTGTCCTCTCATCGTGTATATATGGTGTACATCATGGTGCCTATATTGTCCTCACATCATGTATATATAGTGTCCATCATGGTGCCTATATTGTCCTCACATCATGTATATATGGTCACCTTGTCTTCCAGGCGTTCGAGGCTTTATTTCTCAATTCAACAGGGGCGGCCCGTTAATTTATCAGTTCATTGCTTCCGAAAACACAAATCAACACTTATCAAATTTCAACAATACTAAGTTTAACAGCGGCGTTGCTTTTAAAATAAATGAAAATCTTTGATAAATTAATATGTCACAGGACATCCCCCGCACACAAAAATAGATCCCAGGCACAATAATATCGTGGTCTACTTATCGTGCGGGTTGTACACAAACATGGCTGAATACATCGGCGGAAAGGACTCGTAGATAAGAGACACATAAATGTTTTGAACCATATGTAACAGAGGAATCCTAGCTAAGATATATTTTTGGAACGCTAGGTTACAAAAAGACTCGTAGATAAGAGATATATATTTGTTTGGAGCCTTCTATAACAAAAGACTCGTAGATAAGAGATATGTTTGGAACGCTAGGTAACAAAAGACTCGTAGATAAGAGATATGTTTGGAACGCTAGGTAACAAAAGATTCGTAGATAAGAGATATGTTTGGAACGCTACGTAACAAAAGATTCGTAGATAAGAGATATGTTTCGAACGCTAGGTAACAAAAGACTCGTAGATAAGAGATATGTTTGGAACGCTAGGTAACAAAAGACTCGTAGATAAGAGATATGTTTGGAACGCTAGGTAACAAAAGATTCGTAGATAAGAGATCTGTTTGGAACGCTAGGTAACAAAAGATTCGTAGATAAGAGATATGTTTGGAACGCTAGGTAACAAAAGATTCGTAGATAAGAGATATGTTTGGAACGCTAGGTAACAAAAGATTCGTAGATAAGAGATATGTTTGGAACGCTAGGTAACAAAAGATTCGTAGATAAGAGATATGTTTGTAACGCTAGGTAACAAAAGAATGGTAGATAAGAGATATGTTTGGAACGCTAGGTAACAAAAGACCGACTCGTAGATATGAGATATGTTTCGAACCATGGGTAGCAAAAATAACAAACAAACAAACACCAAACACGGAAGGCGAAAGTGAGCAGACGAGATGGCGTGGGATTATATGATCATTAAGTCCACACGAAACTGTTTCATTAGTAGTTATATAATCCGAGATTAAACTCTGTACGGAATTTCATCTTTCTAGGGCAAGTGGAGCTTTTAAACGTGTTTGTCTTAAAGGATGCTGAAAACCACCCCCATCCCCACCCTACTTCTATAGCCTTGAGATCAATCTGTAATTTAGATGAAATCAATAAAAAAAAATCTTTTCGAATGTAACTTTTAAAAAAAAAAAGTTGTCAACTGGATAAAGTATTGCCATCAGACACTAGTGGAAGTTCTCCTTACGGGTGTAGATAAAATTAAAAGAAGAATTCGTAGATTCCAGGGTAGTTTCACGTAGCAGAAGTTTAAGCACCAGATGACGATGAGGATGAAATTGCCATGGAGTATTATTCAAAATTATAAATAAACATCTAAAGGTAGCATAAAAGGAATATCAATTCCAAGTTCCTAGTCTCATGCTGTATTTGTAAAGAGGTACTGTCATCATTTATCGAGGTTTTTTTTTTTAATTGTCCAGTTCTGAATCTCCATGACATGATCATACCCATATTTCTTCAAATTTCTAAACCTTGGTTTGTACAGTTGTATTCCAGTTTACAACTCTCAAGCCATGGTTTGAGAGTTAGAGAGAGTTAGGGTTCAAGTACATATTGGACATAGGGTTCAAGCACATGTGAGAGTTAGGGTTTAAGCACATATTGGAGTAAGGGTTTAAGCACATATTGGAGTTAGGGTTCAAGCACATATTGGAGTTAGGGCTGAAGGACATGTGAACGTTAGGGTTCAAGCACATATTGGAGTTAGGGTTGAAGGACATGTGAGAGTAAGGGTTCAAGCACATGTGATAGTTAGGGTTCAAGGACATGTGAGAGTTAAGATTCAAGCACATGTGAGAGTTAGGGTTCAAGCACATAAGGGAGTTAGACTTTTAGCGCACATGGGAGCTAGGGTTTAAGAACATATTGTAGCAGAGTTTGAACATGAATTGGAGAAGATCTTTTGAATAATTACTCGTCTTACGAATTGAGGAAGCTCTTCCCGTGTCAACGTCACTGGTCTATTTTGAAATTAAAAGTCAAATGTGGCATCCAAGTGTCACAAACTGATGTCATAAGACGGTGCCAAAATTTGCGTCATAAACTGATGATGTCATAGTCTGTTATCACAAGCTTGCAAATCTACTTTGTGCAATACCAAAACAAGCATATATATAAGAATGAGCTATACTGACATAACGCCAAAGAGCCGAAAATATTTTGATACGTTCGGACTCTTAAAAACAAACATAGTTATTTTCTATTATTTTACGGAAATCGAATAAATTTACATGCGCAAAATATATTATATTTCCGCTTTTATTTTAGCAAAAGTTTAAGTATTATTATTATAAATTACAAATACATATAAAGAAACAACCAAGGAACTATGTTAAGCATTTTATATGCGTTTAAAAGTTATGAAAGAAAAATTAAATAGAAAAAATATGATCAAAGAAATACACAGTAATCACATTTATCGGGAATACCTAAACATCAGTTGTGGTTAGTGCGTTCTTTAGCGCGTTGTCAATAAGGCGAAATAAAATTAAAATAAATTAGTTCTAAATAATCACGCATGTGACGTCATAGTGCGAATTGCATATTTAGCCAAAGCTAAAAGTTATCTGATTTAATAAAAGAGCGTGACAAAACTGATAATGTACATTCCCCTTCTTATAAGTAAAATTAATAAATAGCATTGAAACTTATAAACTAATTAACTTTGTATTTTTAACATTTAGTAAGTTTGTACTTTTTATTCATTCCAAAAATATACTTTGATGAAATTTATAAAGTAGTAAAAACTCTACGTATAAAAATAATTGTAATAAGAATATGCCGTTCAATTAAATTGGTGCAGCAAAACTAAATAGCCAAATAGAATTTATAATGCACTTATAACTCATCTAGATAATAACAAAGCATATTAAATGCAAAAAAAAATCTTTTTACATAAGTAAGGGGGCTACAATCCAGTGGATGATTTATTTATTTTTTTAAAACTCTGTGTAGCCCACTATACACTTTACATTCATTTTGCCCAGTGCAGCACAAGATAAGCCTCAGAATAAATTTGATCAATAATTAACCTTCTTCGATACATTTATATCTGTGGTACGAAATTGAGTTCATGCATTTTTACTTGGATGACAATATCTCTAAATCCATTGACATTGCAATTGTAAAAAAAAGAAGCTATATTCTCATTTTGCATATGAATATATGTCAACCAATTAAGAAAATCAATGACTTTAATAAAACATAAAAATATTTTCATAAAATCAAAACCCAATCACTTTACACAAGTGAAAATTTAATCTTAAAAATAGAGATTTTATTAGATAGAGAGATAGAAAGACAGACTGACAGGCAGACAAATACACAGATAGATGATAGATATATAGAGATGTAGATAACAGATAGCTAGACGGATGGATGAAAGGATGGATGGATGGATGGATGGATGGAAGGGTGGGTGGGTGAGAGGATGAATGGATGGGTGGATGGATAGATAGGTAAGTAGAAAGGTAGGTAGGCAGGTAGGTTGGTAGGTAGGTAAGTAGGTAGATAGATATGTAGGTAGGTAGGTAGCCAGATATGTAGATAGATGGGTAGATAGATATAGACCTGTTTACTCTTACGATTTTGGCGTACAATGTACGATTTTGATGTGTATACATTATATATACTGAGTGTTTTTTTACTATTAAAATAATGCATTGAACGATTTTGTGATGAAATTGTACGATTTTAAGATTTTGAGGGTAAACAGGTCTGTAGATAGTAGCTGGATTGGTAGATAGTTAGGTAGGTAGGTAGTTAAGTAGGTAGGTGGGTGGGCAGGTAGGTAGGTAGACAGGCAGGCATGTAGATGGTAAATAGGTAGATAGGTAGATGATAGATAGATAGGTAGATAGATAGATAAACAGACAGACAGACAAACAAACAGACAGGCAGTCAAACAGACAGAGAGACAGAAGGAGAGACAGAAAGAGAGACAGTCAGAGAGACAGACAGACAGAGATTTAGACAGAGAGACAGACAGAGAGACAGACAGAGAGACAGACAAAGAGACAGACAGAGAGACAGACAGACAGACAGAGAGATAGACAGAGAGACAGACAGAGAGACAGACAGAGAGACAGACATAATGACAGAGAGATAGACAGAGAGACAGAGACTGACCGTGAGACGGACTGAGAGACAGCTTGAGAGACAAACATAGAGACAGAGAGACAGAAGACATATAGACCGGCAGAGAAACAGAGAGACAGACAGAGAGAAAGAGAGACAGACAGAGAGACAGGCAGGGACATAGAGACAGGCAGGGACATAGAGACAGACAGACAGATCATCCATGAATAATTGCAAAAAAGTTATCTTAATTCGGTAAACTATATCTATACATATATAAGTATATCCCGTATGTGCTTCTATACCATCAATCCAAAGTGATGAAAATTGTGTGAATTGTAAAAAATTGCAAATGTTTCTGAATTATTACACACATTTTACAATATTCCGTTTTGGGACCGGGGACCTAAATTCTCCCCCCCCCCCCCTTTTATGAGCTAAATATAATTTTTGTATGCGTTCCTATACCATTCATCCGATTGCGATAAAACTTTGGTAAGTTGTTGTGCGCACAAATGGTTTCTGAATTAGCTTATCCATTTTGAAATATTCCTTTTCGGGCCGGAGCCCCAAATTATTTTTTTCTTATATGAGCTATACAAATATAATTTCAATCAGTGCTATTGCATGGATGGCTAGAAATCAATCAAATACAAACGACATTTCAGTTTGTGTGTGACATAAGTACAACCATTTTACAATTTTACGTTTGGGGCCAGGGGCCTTATTTTAAAAATAATACATATTTGAGCTATCTAAATATAATTTAAAACAGAGCTACTGCGTGGGTTGATCAATGGCTACAAGTGTGTGGACTAAATTTTGAAAATACACGCTTCTCACGTGGACAGCTGTATGTTGCCTGCTCACGCGTTTAAAAAAACTTCTAATTTATTTGTGTACGCACTAGACGGAAAAAAACAATAAATATTTTCTATTTAAAAATTACTTTAAAACTTAATTAAAACACAAACACTTTTTTCATTGAGTGGCATGCAACGCATGCCGGGTTCTCGCTAGTAATATATACAAAGGGAAAAAATAAAAGATATTTCCTCGAAGACGTTTCACACTTAATTTGGTAACTCATACTGAGGAATGATAGCAATTGAAAGACATGATTTGACGTCATTTCCATGTCTTGATACAGACGAGAAGGTTAAGAGACCCTAAGACTCAAGCCTCTTCCTCTTTGTCAGGTCTCAGTGTGCTTGAGACTCATTGGTTTTGAAAGAAACCAATTCTTGACATAAAAAAGGCCAGATCTTGAGGGTATCGTGGTAAAAACGTATCCCTAGGGAGCTTTCCTTTAGGATCTCAGTCAAGATGTCCCGCATTTTCGCACGGGCAAGGAGAAGACAATTCAATTTAGGGCGAATGGCTAGAGTTGTCCCCAACATGAATGGGCGTTCTTTTACGCATGTGAGTTTTGCTACGACCGATATTTTACAGCCGATTAGATGGTTTACGTTCTGATGTGGCCCCTGGTACTCCGCGCCGTGCCACACCCACGTTCCTTATGGTCTGCTGCAAATGAATCCTAACAAAACATGGGAATATTATGTTTGCATATCTACTACCTCGTATTCCTAACACGCATCCACTGATACAAACAGTGTTTGAATTTACGTTCAAATTGTAGTTAGTTCCATTTAGCAAGATCTGGGAGATTTTGTTGCGAGGTGGTGGTGGAGATGGGGGAGGTCTTAAAAAAACAAAAAAAACAAAAAAAATATTTTTTAAAAAAAAATTCCCCTAAACCTGTTATTCATTGTTTCGTGAAATTTGAGTCACCCTGACAGCATTGATAATACCAATATAATAAACAGACAAACCGTAAGGGATCATTCACAAATTACGCCACGCTCGGGGGGGGGGGGGGGGGGGCAAGAACTTGTGCCACTTTGTGACAGGGGATTAAATGTTCAAATTTTGAATTTTTTTATTCAATTAATTTTAAAAACATTAATTTGAGGTCAAAATTGACTGAGGTATTATAGGTAGGCATATTGTGAAACTCAGTCCCGCACACCCTTTGCGCATAACAAAAAATTACGCAAAAACTGTTGTGGTTATTTTACATTCAGCTTGTGGATGACTTCGTTGTTTCGCGTCACAGTTTTCTAATAATACTACATCTTAATCCATTTTGGGAAAATATTAAAGAATGAAATAAAATCTTAGTTTAGTTATGAAAATTGTATGTATGTTTTAATATTTTCAGATGTGACGTGACGCTGAAAAAAAGGGGGGGGGGGTTAAAGAATTTGTGACACCTTGTGACACGAGGGGGGTCTTAAAAAGTCATTTTTGCGTGACGTAATTTTCGTCATCACCAGTAGTCTACATTGTAACGTAGAGCAACATATATCATATCCGGTTTTACGAAATATATTTCAACCGATATTTTAAATGACCTTTTAAAGTTTTGCGAGGTGTGTAGGCATACGATACTCTTGGACAGGTTCGTGACAAGGAAAAGCGGCGCCCGAGGCGAATCCTAAAATTCCGCCCCTGAATATATGGGGCTGTCCATTAATTATGTCAACAAATTTTTGGCAATTTTTACCCCCCCCTCCCCCTTTTCAACAACTTGTCAAACTTCCAGAGACCCCCCCCTATAAAATTACGTCAACATTTGATTACCCCCACCCCCCCCCCCCCCCAAATAAAGATAAAATGGGGAAAAAAAACAATATTTTAAATAGACTAGTTTACAACTACAACAAAAAAGTGAATAAAAGTAAAATGTTTAGAAAAAAACGTTTAATAAATTTTAAATTATGAAATTAAATTTATTTTAAAAAATTAACATTGTTGACGTCAACTTTTCTTGACCTCCCCCCCTCCCCCTTGTCAACAATTGTCAAAAAATTTCAGACCCCCCTCCCACCTATTTTGTTGACATAATTTATGGACAACCCTTATGGAGAAAAGTTCCACCCTAGGCGAATCATTTTGGTGCCCCTTGCTTTTGTGAAGTACGTAGGACTTTATCGTTATAGTCACCATTAAGGGCCCAAATAATAGTAACTAAAGACGATTTTGTCGCCCTAATGATGTGGGCATGCTGGGCGAATGCCACCTTCGCCCCCCAGCCTCTCTACGCACGCCCCTTTTCTCGGGGCTCGTGTTAAAAACCCCCGATTTTCCTCATCAAGTTGATGTATCGATGAGACCAGAACTCGTGATATGTAAAGTGAGCTCCATATAATCTCCATACACAAATCTCCTTGGAGTGATACATAAAAATGGAAGATATGTCAACTGAGTGGAATTGATGAGTTAGGGTTATATAATATACTTTATTAGAGACAGTCTTTCATTGGCCATTCTCATTTTCCTCTTTTGACAGTGGATGTTCAGATCAGCAGTATGTTATTCGCTCTAGACAGAGAACGTATTACCCAGATGTCAATACATACGTTAGAGTAGTTCATGCAGTTCTTTCATCTTGTACTGAATTTGTAGTTCAATGTCATTGACAGGGGGCTTTTTGGTGCACAAGATGCACGCGAAGCCATATTTCCTGGCATTGTTGGTGCAAAAATGTGGCTGTGAAGCCATATTCATTAGCTGGAATCGGCATTGTAAATAAATTGAATCAGGCTCCAATGTTTAAAACTGTTAAAAACTCTTTCAAGATCACAAATATAAATACGAGGAATTTTCATTCCCCACAAATAAAGTATGCTCAGGGCTAGAATGTGTTTTACAAGTAGGAAATTGATCTCTCAATGATCAATGCCCCCAAGTTTTGATGTCGGTATTTTTGTGTGTAGATGTTTGAGCGGGTGCTTCATTAATTGAGTGCTGGTCACAATTATTCAGTGGTGGGGTCAGTGCTTAACATTAGAACCTCCATCCTATTCACGGTCGCTGGGAGGGGACGCGGAATGGCGGTCTGGCCTGGGTGGCAGTTTCGGCCAAACGTTGAGATTTTTGTCTTTAAAAAGGGCTGGGTGGTGGGGCAAACCCGTTGGGCATTAATTCTAGAAACGCCACAAATCACCTGCTAGATAATTAAATCACCACCCCTTACCCAAACACACACCCTTAAAAAAAATTTAGGAAAATAATAAGTGCATAAACAATTTTATTCTCATAGGTATTTCAGAGTTGGGGAAATTTATCACCGCCCAAGGCTTCATATTTCACATCAAATGAAACTGATATCTTAATTACAAAACTAACAAACAAATTAAAAAAAGATATCTATTTTCCAAGCAAACACTTCTTCTGGTCTATGAAATGCTTGATCTGACAGGGCCTGGCAATGATGCCTTTACAAAACACAGATCGTGGACGAACGAAAAATAAAGAGAACGAAAAAAAAGAGGAAATGTATGAGGCATAATAATTCATGTTTTTGGCTCACAGTTCTAGAGATTTCCACTCCGGTGGGAACACAAAAGAGATATAATTCTTATTTTATGCCCCCAAGGAACAGCCCATTGTTTTCCAGTAATGACCAGTAAATCCCCGATATCACGACATTTTCATGGGGAACCCATTTAGTTGTTTCTCCACTAAAGTAGCGAGTTCTTATCAAGCACGGATAACTCTCACGTGAATGGCTCATTCTGAAAACCACAGGGTTATTCTTCGCGTAATGCTCCACACTTGATGATGTGACGTCAAACTAACATATGGGCTGGTTCAGTTTCTAGATGTTTTTTTGTGTACACAACTTATGGCGGCACTTGTGACCAGTGGCGTAGTAAGGGGGGGCAAGGGGGGGATCATGCCCCGGGCGCTACTCACAAAGGGGCGCCAAATGGTATATTTTACTATAATATTGTATGGTTTTCGAATAGGGGGGCGCTAAAAAGGTATTAGGGGGGGGGGGCGCTAAAAAGGGATTGTGCCCCGGGCGCGAGTTAAGCTCGCTACGCCACTGCTTGTGACATACATTTGTAACACAAACTAAATCATTTTATGTAGAACTTAGAGATTATGGTAAAAAAGGTATATACGTTACTGCGTCTGATCAAAATGGCACGTAAGACATTCTTCATATTTCTTGGGCTTAGCGGCGGATATGCCATATTCTGTCACGGTAAATATCTGTTAATGGTCGGCTGTTTTATTTGAGCTTCGTGTCGCATATCAAACAGGTCAAGGTCACTATTGGCACTTGCAGGGCAAGGTCACTATGGCACTGGCATCCGCAAACCCTAATCACAATTTTAAAAAGAAGATAAAATATATAAAAAGGAGAAATAATTAAAAAAAATTAAAATGAATTGAATGTGTTCTTAAGCTATCGGGGGGCCCTTGATCACGTGCGCACAGTAGCGTAACTAGGGTTCGTGCCACCAGGGGCGGACAAAGCTTTTTTTCCCGCCACCCTACTCGAAAAGCTATACAATTTTACTGAAAATCCCGCTAATTCATAAAAAGAAACAAGTGTCACCCGAGGCGGTCTCCCCCCCCCCACCCCCGCCCTTCAACAATCCCCTTCCTACGCCACTGCGTAGGCACAAAATGCACCCACGTGAACTCATTTTAAAACCAGCATGTTGTCAATACACATAAACACCCTACCACAATAGCACCAATTACCAGCAATACCCACCGACAAGAGGATCACTACCAGCCACTACCAAATCTCTATGAATTCAATACAATTAAGCATCGTGGGAAAGCTGGAGCACCATCTGGACTTATTATTATAGACTATGCATCTCTTCCTTTATTTTACACGGGCTACGTGGTTGCCTTGTATCATCTAGCATATATATATATATTTAGGTAAACGTTAAACTTTCGCCAGCATGTTACATAATGCTACGTCTAGTAGTGACATAAAGATACATAGTGGTGACATAATGATACTTCTAGTAGTGACACAGTATGCTACGTCTAGTAGTGACACAGAATGATGCGTCTAGTTGTGACATAATGATACGCATAGTTATGACATAATGATACGTCTAGTTGTGACATAATGATACGCATAGTGATGACATAATGATACGTCTAGTGGTGACATAAAGATACATAGTTGTGACATTATGATTCGTCTAGTTGTGACAAAATGATGCGCATAGTTGTGACAGAATGATACGTATATCGATGACATAATGGAACGTCTTGAGGTGACACATAATGAGACTGTATTCTCAAGAAGAAAGTATCCGTCCAGTTTTAGAAGCTAGGAAAGCCATTTTGTTCCCCTAAATTTAATTAACTATTTCTACACATTCCCTTTCTCCGTAATGATCTTATCGGGGAGGGGGGAGAAGTCATGACCTTTGACGCCCATATTTCAACAGGTCCCTGCTGAATTAACGAGTAAAGCCAGACCCACCCTCACCCCACACCCTCACCGTTGTCGGAAGCGATAATTATTACTTTCTGCAGCGGTTCTCATTTATTTTCCCACTCCTGCTCTTGTTAAGCATCTCCATAAATTTATTTGTGAAACCTGACGGAAATCTTCATCGAAGTATTTAGTGATTATAACAATTAATGACAATAGTTTATTGCCAAAAGTGTGAGATAAGACGAGAAGGAATATTTAAGCAGTGGCGTAGCGAGCTTAACTCGCGCCCGGGGCACAATACCTTTTTAGCGCCCCCCCCCTTTATTCGAAAACCATACAATATATAGTAAAATATACCATTTAACGCCCCTTTGTGGGTACCGCCCAGGGAATGATGCCCCCCCCCCTTGCTCCCCCCTCACTACGCCACTGTATTTAAGTCATGTGCCTGAAAGACATTTCAAAACTTTCAATGGAGGAAATCGTATTTTAAAAAAAAATAAATATCGCAAAATCGCCATTGCCTTTCTGACTTAACATGAGACGTTGCCGACATATTTTCTTTGCCGAGACGTTGCCGGCATATTTTCTTTGCCGAGACGTTGCCGGCATATTTTCTTTGCCCATACGTTGCCGGCATATTTTCTTTGCCGAGACGTTTCCGACATATTTTCTTTGCCGAGACGTTGCCGGCATATTTTCTTTGCACTGCTGTCATGTGGAACCGGATTAAACTGAAATGAAAATAACCGACAAACACCGGAGATATAACAATGACATTTTTATCTCATTATTTCCAAGTTTAACAGCGTCAAAAAGATTCCCCCCTCTCTCCCAAACCCCCCCCCCCCCCAAAAAGGGGGGGGGGAAATGTTTTGCAGAAAAAGCTAGAGATTTATATGTTTTTATGGGCTTGCTTTTACAACTGGACCATTTTTATAAAACGCATATGAACGGCATAATAATGTGAAGAAGACAGGAAATGTTTACAAAAGGCAACATTATGTATTTATGAATGGGTGATTTTTTCGGAGGGAAATCGAATAAAAAAATCTGGTATAAATTTCCCAATAGTCTGTTGATCGTATTATTTATTTGGAAATTCGTGCTGCTACAACGTTCTTTATATAAATCACAAATTCCCTGTTCGATTAAAAAAAACAAACAAAACAAACATTTTCTTTACCAAACGCACAGAATTTATGTTTATATTGACGACGATTTGGAAATAAGAAATATTTCTAAAACTAGTATACATTTAAAACATAAATAAAATTTGAATGACAATTAAAAATGTAGTTCACATCAAAAAAGATGTTTCTATTTAGAAATCTAATGGATTCTCATTTACATTAATTTTAATTTTAATAAAGAAATCGAGTGCAAATAGGCGAGACGGGTGGTTACTTGTTCTGATATTAAAAGAGAAAAGTCGTTGGTATTTTAATAAATCTAGGCCACGCATTTTTGCGAAAGAAACAACGGTGCCTTAACTTGCGCCGTATTTTGTTTAAAATGGAAGGAGTGTTGCGCACTGGATGAACAGAGCGTTTCTTGCAAATCACCGTCCTCTTTATGCGCCGCACGTCGCGGGAGTTGCCGGAATTTTCATTACATCAATGTCATACCGCCTACGGGACTCCTTCCCTGGACTGGAATTTAGAGTTTGTCTTCCCTTAATTGGGTTTGCACCCGAGGCTAACAAGTCACATGCACTCGGGGTGCTGTTGTCCCCTCCACACGGGGTGCTGTTGTCCCGTCCGCCCAGTGTGTACCATCAACCACGGGTACTGGAGTCCCATCCAACCGGGTTACTAGTGTGCCATCCATCCGGGATTCTGATGTCCCATCCCACCGGGTTGCCAGTGTTGCTTTTGATTGTCTTAGGTTTGGTTACTCACCTACCCTTAAGATCTTTAATGACCCTTGAATGTATACAAATCATCTTTACTCGTCCTTATTACGAGTTATTCAACACGTCTTGAGTTAAACATTCAGTCTTGTGTTAAACACTTAGTCTCGTGTTCAACATTCAGTCTCGTGTTCAACATTCAGTCTCGTGTTAAACATTCAGTCTTGTGTTAAACATTCAGTCTTGTGTTAAACATTCAGTCTTGTGTTAAACATTCAGTCTTGTGTTTAACATTCATTCTCGTGTTACATTTAAGTAACAACGTCACCAATCTCCCCAAAAGATGGAACTCTCCAACCAAAACCTTTGGCTAGAGCTGACATGATCCTTGTGTCTTTGTTTGGTGCATCCTTGATATACAGAAACAAAAATATGTTCAGTGTAAATTTAGCGCATTCCAAAGTCAATATGTAACAATTTAATAATAATATAAGATTTAAATATTTTTTTCGTAGAATCCCCTGAACTCGTAAAAAAACAAAAAAAAAAAAACAACAACAAAAAACTCAAAAAAACAACAACACAAAAACGAACAAAGACAAGAACAAACCTGGCAGTGATAGAACAGATGGCTTTTCTCAGAGACAATTCTGTATCTTGTATTATTATTTTCTCCCATTATTTTTTAAAGTCGAATTCAGATGAATGATTCTCGGATTATTGAATTGATAAGGTTTTAGACGGGACAATGAGGCAATTTAAAAATATAAATTTGTGGTCGCATTGCTGGAAATCTTGTCCTAAACAAACACGGGCAACCAATTCCCAGACATGATCAGTGCAGCACATGGGATTTAATGTTGCAATTATACTGCTAGAACGCTTGTCTTTTTGATGAACAACACAACGAAGAGAAGAAATTAAAAAAAAAAAAAAAAAACAACGAAGAAAATAACAACCCCCCAGACAAACAAACAAATGATTTCCCTTGGTTGAAAATAAAAGGCAATACAAATATGGGAAGAGAAGAATGAGAATATTCATTAAAGTCTTGAAACTTCTCTTTGAAATAAACGGGGGGGGGGGGGGGGGGGAAATCAGATGTTTAGAAAATAACAAGCCAAGATTGGGTGCAACTAGATTGCCTCTAATCTTGTTTTAAATTGACAAAAAGAAGTTTACACTGCGGAACAAATTACCTGAGCACGTGATCACTTGTAATGTTTACGTCATGTCATGAAACTTATCCCTATCGTTTTTGTATCGAGTTCCTTGTTATCTTTTGACGCTTGAATCAACCAGTGGCTGCGCCCCTGTCCCCTACGCCAATTAAAGGCATGTTTGTTATTCCCCGCTTACTCAGTTCGGTCACGTAATTCATACGTCCGGTTCTATCAAATATTCCAAACAGCCTGTTCTAATTCTGCCACGTAAACCACAGAACCAGTTCTATCACGTATTCCATACATCCAGTACTGTCCAGTTTTCAATACATCCAGTTCTGTCACGCATTCCACACATCTAATTCGGCCACGTAAACCACAGAACCAGTTCTATCACGTATTCCATACATCCAGTACTGTCCAGTTTTCAATACATCCAGTTCTGTCACGCATTCCACACATCTAATTCTGCCACGTAAACCACAGAACCAGTTCTGTCACGAAGTCCACACATCTAATTCTGCCACGTAAACCACAGAAACAGTTGTGTCACGAAGTCCACACATCTAATTCTGCCACGTAAACCACAGAAACAGTTCTGTCACGAAGTCCACACATCTAATTCTGCCACGTAAACCACAGAAACAGTTCTGTTACGTATTCCACACATCTAATTCGGCCACGTAAACCACACACCCAGTTCTATCAAGTGTTTCAAACATCCAGTTCTGTCACGTATTTTCACAAATCCATTTCTGTGACATATTCCACTCATCCAGTTGTGCCACGTAGCTGAACTAGGCAAACGAGTATGACAAGTAATTAAGGGGAGCATGAAAGGAATGAATGGAGAAAAAAAAAGCATGAGGCAAAACATGGTTTTAAGGGGGGGGGGGGGGGCTTTAAGAATACAAGAATTGCATCTTATGAATATGTAAACAATAAATCAGGAATGTCAAGATGGGAACAAAAGGCAACAAAAAGTTGCTTATTAAATATAGTTTCCAAAAAAAACGCGAACATCCCCTTTATATTTGTATAGTGTTTCCTCATTATTAGTCATGATTGAGATAAGTTGCTGCCGCCATTTCTGTCTGTCTCTTTCTCTCTCTATGTCTATGGATGTTTTACAACATGTGTGTGTTGACACAATTCGGGCTTCCAAGTAGAGCTGTAGAGTCATCCCCTCATATTCCTTTTCATTTTTTTTCTCTTTTGATACTAACGCCACAGATTTAATGTGTAGCGCTCTACCATTACACACCCCTCCCAAGATTGGGAAAAGGTTGTTTACCTTCGAATATACTCTAAATGGAAGGTAAAGAATACGCTCAGAGGAGGCGATTTCTAGAAATTTTTTATTTTTTTTCTGGAGGGTTCCAACTCTCTCCCTATATACAAAAAAAGCCGATTCCCAGTCGGAGAGAGATTTGACAGATTTCCCAGACACCATACTTGATATAATTAATAGGGAGCCTTACAAGATTTTACTCTTTGTGTATTTGTATGTATTAATATGTCTATCTATCGAGGATTATACTCTTTCACTCGCTGTGCTGTAAGTTAATATTTTTTTTTTCATTTATGTGTATTTGATTTAGTTTTATTTATATACGTTTAGTAGCATAATATTTATTGAAATATTGTTAATATACCTTGCTTCGATATCGTTTTTCTTTGTATGCTGGTCGTAAGTCCTTTGTTACGTTTTATTCATCAACTGAACCAAATCTTAAAACAGATCAAATCAAATGATTAAAAAAAAAACAACGAAACAAATTATGGTAATTAACCAATGTACGACCGGAAATATATAAAAAAAGTTTTCCCACAAAGATTTTTTTCTAAATTAACATTAAAACATCCCCAGAAACAATTTGATTGCTTAATTCAATGTAAAGTTTAAACTTTAATTTTTTTTAAAAAATATTATCTTTAATTGCAGAGCAAATAAGTTGTATCAAAATATAATCCCGGTCCTCATCATGTCATGAAAAATCCATCGATGGTCAGGTCTGTGTCCTGTCATATCTTCTCTGACACAGGGTGGACTTCGTTAGCGCACGTCGGAGGAATGACGAAATATTTGGGGTCAATTTGAGTGACAGCATTGTAGTAAACAAAAACTGCAGCAGCTGACCCAGTGCTCGTGCCTGAAGAAAAAGTGGGTCAAACGGTGGTCACTTTTAGAAAAAGGGAACAAAATAATGAAATATAAAAAAAAAACTTACTCTTTTGTATTAAAGCTTCCGCACATCCGGGCAATATGTGTTTGAAAAATTATAATATTTTAATTAGATATTCATTGTTAGCGTTCGTTGCTTTAAAGGTTTAATTATTTCTCTAGAAAAAAAATATATAGTTATAAAAAATTTCGAAGCTTTGAGCTTGATTGAACACCTTTGTTTAATTAAATCTCTTAAACGTTTTCAGATAGTAAAAATATTGTTGCTATTATTTTCAAAGAAACAAGAACAGCAATGTTTAATCATTCCATTTAAATGGGGCTTTCTACGTCAATACATCAGTTCTTTGAGTAGTCCACCCACATTCTGATTACACAATTTGTATAAGGATCCACTTCATGTGGCGATGAGTAACGACTTCAACTAATTATAGTACATTCCCATAGATTGACTTATATTGAGAACCAACCACATACATTAACTCATGACAACAAATCACAGAGATTTACCCATGACTACCAATCACAGAGATTGACCAATGACAACCAAACACGGAGATTGACCAATGACAACCAATCACAGAGATTGACCAATGACAACCAATCACAGAGATTGACCAATGACAACCAATCACAAGATTAACACGTGACAGTCAGTCACAGAAATTAACACATGACAACCGTACCTGTAACTAAATTTAAGGAGATTAGACTCGGAGGTATGGGGAGAAGAAATGATAGAATAATTAACAAACAAAATTTGTAAGTTAATCATTCTCTTAAGACAATCGAGTTTCTTTTTTTTTAATTTAAAAATTACAGTTTTATAAAGTTGAAGGTAAATAAATATGTAATTTAATATTCTCAGGTGTCTAAAGGTAAGGGGGAGGGGAGGGGGGCATAGGGGTAGGCACCGGCACTTACTTCTCAAGTGTCTAATAGTTGGAAAAGCTGGCGTTTCCATGGTGTAGGCGAGTCTCAGCGTTGTGTCCTCCCCAAGGTCAATCTCCCACGTTTGCACATGCAACGTGTCAAGGCCGTGACCTAGATACGTGTTGTTGTTGCTGACAAGCTGTGCAGAGGCTGAGTGGAGAGCGCGAAATCTTGATTCATAAATGCATATTGGGTTGTTTTTAAAGTTCTGTATGCATATAACATCTATAAGACATCCTATTGTGTAATTAAGCCAAAATGATGTGATGTTCTTTTTGATAAAATGTGCGTCTCATGAAGGTTAAATTAAAATTAAAAACATTCTGAGTTAGTCATCAATATTGCTATATCAGCTGAACCAATAATGATAATTCACGAAATCTGATGGGACTTATTCCCATTGTTGATCCAGTTCAAAATTTAAATGTATTATTTACAAGTGTTAGTATTAGTTCAAGTTTCTTTCTTTATTCACCATAACTTTTGCATGCACTTTAAAAATACGAAGCCTTATATATTGCCAACTTTCTTCTTTTTAAACGTGTGCATGCACTTTTAAATACTTTGTCAACTGTAAACATAACTGCACAAATAAATAAAATGTAAAAAAAATAATTAATTCAGACTTAGAATACCCATGATTTTACAATAGATGTAAAAAAAAAAAAAAGAAATTATTACTTTGATAAATCGTAGTGATTATTTTAATGGAAAGCGTTCCTACATAGTTCATATCTGAAGGAATATCCCGTTCCATTCTTTTCATTGTATTTGTCTACTGCCATGATAGGAGTTTCTTGCTTCAGTCCCCCGTGATGGTGGCCAAAAATATTTAACTTAATACATACTCTACATGTGCTTATCATCACAATATCTTGATTGATTGATTGGAGTACTTATATAGCGCTCATTCCATGCTATGGTAGCATGCTCACGGTGCTCCGATGTTCGAGAGGCATCACTGCTGCCAGTTAGGCGCATGTGAACTCCATCTCCCCATCTCCGGGTTTGAATTCAGAGTTGCCTTCTCTTAGATGAGTTGCCGTCCAGGGTTAACGAGTCCCATCCACCCGGGAGTTGCCGGAATGTTTCATTGTATCAATGTTATCCGCCTATCGGGACTCCATCTCCGGGTTTGAATTCAGAGTTTCCTTCTCTTAGGTGAGTTGCCGTCCAAGGTTAACGAGTCCCATCCACCCGGGGTGCTGGTGGTGTGTTTGCTTGACTGGGCTTTGGTGGGGATTGAACTCCAGACCATCAACTTGAGATTTGCTCAGTTTAGACCACTAGGAAGAGGGAAGGCTGGCCTGCTGTTAACCCCAGGGGTACCCATGCTGTTAAGGCCGTGGCTAACAAAAGTTGTACCCGGGGGAAAAGGCTTGGTTTTTTAAACGCCGCAAAATTCTAATCTTAACACTCTTATATGAATTTGAGGAAAAAAACACCGTGGTATTCGTGCCCCCACCTAAAGATGGCATACGGCGCGAGAGGCCCCCCCCCGCCATTCACATGCCCCGCCTGTTGTCACGGCTACCGTTGACTTACATGGCAAGCATTGAAAATTGGCGTCCTTGCTGTCCATTCTGTACTTGGTGCAATTCCCGCTTGCTGTAACATTGTAGGCGATAAACTGTTGGTTGATGAGGAATAGTGCAGCAGGTTACACTCAGTTAAGAAAAATGATAATCGACATGGGGGGGGGGATTTGCTTTTTAACTTTAAGCATTCCAGTCTCTGGAAGTAAACTCCTTCTGTGAAAGGTTTTAAGTATATCTTTTAAATAGTTGCAGTTCTTTCAAAGTTAACGATTTATATGTAAAATGGCTTACCGTCCTGAGGTCAAAGACAACAACGTATTTGCCAATAGCATCGTACTTTGCTGCCAGACTTTTGGTGAAATCAAGGAAATAAACTCCATACGTCTGAAATGTAAATTTTTTTTGATTGTTACACAATTTTTACTGTTTTCCTTGTTCAAACGTAAAAAAACATTAATTCTAGTTTTATTCCATCTATGACGTTTGTCCTAAGATTCTCTCTTCCCCTTCTTCCTTCCCGCCCCATCTCTCTCTCTCTTTGGAATTCGGATTTTTTTTTTCATCTTCCAGACCACACATTATGACGTGAACAATTATCTGTTTACTTAAAATCCTTTAAATACATATATCTAAACAAAGACTACATTTTTTTCTGGGCCACAAAGTTTAAGGGTGGATAAATATTTGTCTTTAGGTTCGTGCCCTAGTGAAGATGCCCTCATTGGCCAACGTGTTTATTGGGTTGATATGTTAATCAATAGTTTAGTGCCCTAGTGAAGATGCCCACATTGGCCAACGTGCTTATTGGGTTGACATATCGGTCAATAGGTTAATGCCCTAGTCAAGATGCCCACATTGGCCAACGTGTTTATTGGGTTGACGTATCGGTCAATAGGTTAGTGCCCTAGTCAGATTGCCCACATTGATCAACGTTTTTATTGGGTAGACATATCTGTCAATATGTTAGTGCCCTAGTGAAGATGCCCACATTGATCAAAGTGTTTATTTGGTAGAACGATTGGTCAATAGGTTAGGGCCCTAGTGAAAATGCCCACATTGGCCCACGTGTTTATTGGGTAGACATATTGGTCAATAGGTTAGTGCCCTAGTCAAGATGCCCACATTGACCAAATATCACGGCACTGTTTTGACACACGGAAGCAAATGTCAAGATGTGTAGCCCGATTACAGTTTTACAAAACAGCTTCATTATTATTGGAGTATTACAATATAACTCCATCAATATTATAATATTGCAACAGGGCTACATCAATGTTAGAGTATTAGATCTCAGCTACATCAAATCAAGACTCTAACTGTGGATCTAAATCGTTGTTCTTTTGTGACAGACATGCTTAAGACATGACGTCAAACTGTGTTACTTTCTGTCACCAAAACATCATTCATCTAAATATTTTATCTTTAGGATACATGCACAAAATACATACACATTGATACATATACATTGATACATACACATTGATACATACACATTGATAATACACATTGATACATATATATTGATACATACACATTGATACAACCACATTGATACATACACATTGATAAATACACATTGATACATACACATTGATACATACACATCGATACACACACATCGATGCACACACATTGATACACACACTTTGATACATACACATTGATACATACACATTGATGCGTACACATTGATAAAAAGTTAAAGCTTTGATTTGCCATCAGCGTAAAGAACAAGTCAAACATGCAACTTACGATTGCTTACAAGAATTGCTTACATCGATCGCTTACAATGATCGCTTACAACGATTGCTTACAACGATTGCTTACATCGATCGCTTATAACGATTGCTTACAACAATTGCTTACAACGATCGCCTACAACAATTGCTTACATCGATCGCTTACAACGATTGCTTACAACGATTTCTTACAACGATTGCTTACAACAATTGCTTACAACGATTGCTTACAACGATTGCTTACAACGATTGCTTACAACGATTGCTTACAACGATTGCTTACAACAATTGCTTACAACGATCGCCTACAACGGTTGCTTACATCGATCGCTTACAACGATTGCTTACAACGATTTCTTACAACGATTGCTTACAACGATTGCTTACAACGATTGCTTACAACGATTGCTTACAACGATTGCTTACAACGATTGCTTACAACGATTGCTTACAATGATTGCTTACAACGATTGCTTACAACGGTTGCTTACATCGATCGCTTACAACGATTGCTTACAACGATTTCTTACAACGATTGCTTACAACGATCGCTTACAACGATTGCTTACAACGATCGCTTACAACGGTTGCTTACAACGATTGCTTACAACGATTGCTTACAACGATTTCTTACAACGATTGCTTACAACGATTGCTTACAACGATAGCTTACAACGATTGCTTACAACGATTGCTTACAACGATTTCTTACAACGATTGCTTACAACGATTTCTTACAACGATTGCTTACAACGATTGCTTACAACGATTTCTTACAACGCTTGCTTACAACGATTTCTTACAACGATTGCTTACAACGATTGCTTACAACGATTGCTTACAACGATTGCTTACAACGATTGCTTACAACGATTGCTTACAACGATTGCTTACAACGATTGCTTACAACGATTGCTTACAACGATTGCTTACAACGATTGCTTACAACGATTGCTTACAACGATTGCTTACAACGATTGCTTACAACGATTGCTTACAACGATTGCTTACAACGATTGCTTACAATGATTGCTTACAACGATTGCTTACAACGGTTGCTTACATTGTCAATAAAATTATAAAATCCGACTTGGAGCTGAGATGGCAGACAAATCTGGGCAGGGTCCTGACCGAACACAGCGGTACACACAAGGAGAAGGGAACACAGCGAGGAAGACTTCATCTTGCCTACTCCAGACAAGGCAGATCACAACTGGATGAAAGCGAAACAGATATAACTGCCCTTTACTTGGGGTTCGATAGTAGAAATCTGATACCAGTGGCTCTCAAATAGATTGATTTCGCCACATCTAACAGCCGTAGGATATTTGTCGCAGATAGACCTAATGTGAACGAGCATAGGCGTTACATTCCCCCCTCCCTAATATATAATATCGGGCGTTTTCAGTGACTAGAGTTGTACACGTCGTGAATTTCCTTAATTCTAAGAGTACACACCATTACTCCTTGACCCCCCCCCCCCCCCAAAAACCCCCTTGCCCTCTTCCAGGTACACACTTGTACAAAGCTAAATCAATTTTAAAAAAATCGGACATTTAAAAGCACGAATTGTAATATCTTGGTTTCTGAACACGTATCACGCGACGCACTGCGCTCGCCCTTTATTATTATAGTTAGAACGAAAACACCGCCAACGTAACAAAAGTTTTCCCTGAAGCTAAACAATCCTTGTGTGCTCCTCTTTGTTTCAAAGCTGATTATTCAATGGCGTGTACTCGGGCTTCTCAAGCCTGTGCATCGTCATTCAACGTCGTCCGAACTTGTCTTTAAACAAAACGCATAGCTTTGGGGAAAATGATAGAAGATTCTGACAGACATTTTTGGGAGTGTTCCAGGCCAGAGATTTATCAAATAATCAATTTAAAAAATGCCAGGGGTCAGGCAGTTGGGGGTGAGGCGGGGTATGCGTTGTTACAAGTTTCCGTAAAAATAACGTTAAAGTAGTGTTAGAAACGTTAAAGTAGTGTTAGAAACGTTAAAGTAGTGTTAGAAACGTTAAAGTAGTGTTAGAAATGTTAAAGTAGTGTTAGAAACATTAATTTCTAATAGCTAGATTTATATAAACACACGTAAATAAGACAGAAAAAGATGGGAAGATAACATCAAAGAGTGGACAGGATTAAAACTAGGCGATGCTATGCGTAGTGACGAGGACCGAGAGGAATGGAGAAGGATAGTTTTCATGTCATCAGTGGCGCCCCAACGGTCCAAGGACTAAGGGACATGATGATGATGAAATAAATATAAATGTGTGCTTGATGTCAACGACGTTCAAACTAGGACGTAGGCATTACACTGCAGGCATCAAATTCAAATTCTGTTAATGGAATTCAATGGATTCCAAAACTAATTTCTCTTGTCATCAAGTCACCTGCCGTACTATAAGCGCAACCCACTGTGACCTGCGAAGCAGGGAAAATGACCTTCACCTATTTCCTTTTAAGAATACATGCTCGGATGTTAACTATAGCATGGATTTATATCATGGCACAGGTATTAACAACAACAGAGATGTTAATTCTCACCATGGAAATTTATCCCATCAGGGTTTTATCGTAGGATGATACGTTTAATACTTGGAAAGCATTCAACATTTGTACACCACGAATGCATCCAGTTATATTGTGCTAGACGAGGACAAAATTCGGGTTGCTGTTTAGATCCTTCCTATTAACGTCGTTTTGGTTCGTGGGTCGCTGGCTGACAAAATCTTCGGAAGGCTAACTGACCCACTTCCCGTCAACCCACCGAGCTGAAACTTGGCAGATCGACTCGTTGCTGATGACAACACATGCTTTTCAATTTTCAGCCCAAGCTCCGCAAATCCCAAAAAATCATTTTTTCTGTCTTTCAAGGGTGGAGGGAAAAGAAATATGATGACACGGATTTCGCGAAATACAATGCCTGCTACGCGAGCTAAATGTGGCTCTTAAAAAAATATATATATTATGGCAAGTGCGTTTGGCGCGTAATATTTTCTTTTTTGTCATTCTGCAACAGTTTGCGAAATAAATCTGCGGTGTAAAATTGGGTGGTCATTTAGAATATTAATATAGTTCAGGGCGCGTGGGAAAAAAAATGTGTGATGCAAGTCTTGGGTTGGGGGGGGGGGGGGGGGGGGGGGGTCACAAATTTGGATTCTTATTACTTATTTTTTATTAACAAGTGCGTTACTTGTATGGACGTTTGGTAAAGTTTCAGCCCCCCCCCCCCCCAAACAACATTGCTCTATATTTCATTTTGTAAAATATTTATATTTTTTTTTTTTTTTTTACAAAGGATAAAATTTGAGATGAGAATGGCATCGAATATATACAATATACTTATCGTTAAAGGTGATGTTTTCTGTTTTTTTTTTAAATCACCAATCGATGATTTTACTAGTAAATACGGTCGTAATCGAATACGTTCTTCTGAAAAACATTTTAAAAAACTAGGTTTTGTGAAACGGTATTTCACCCACTAATTTGCTGTAACCTCGAGTCAGGGACGCTGAGTCACAATTGAAAGGACCATACAGTGCTGAGGTCTGTTTATAACCTCGAGTCGGGACACTGAGTCACACAGTTGAAAGGACCATACAGTGCTGAGGTCTGTTTATAACCTCGAGTCGGGACACTGAGTCACACAGTTGAAAGGACCATACAGTGCTGAGGTCTGTTTATAACCTCGAGTCGGGACACTGAGTCACACAGTTGAAAGGACCATACAGTGCTGAGGTCTGTTTATAACCTCGAGTCGGGACATTGAGTCACACAGTTGAAAGGACCATACAGTGCTGAGGTCTGTTTATAACCTCGAGTCGGGACCCTGAGTCACACAGTTGAAAGGACCATAGAGTGCTGAGATCTGTTTATAACCTCGAGTCGGGACACTGAGTCACACAGTTGAAAGGACCATACAGTGCTGAGGTCTGTTTATAACCTCGAGTCGGGACACTGAGTCACACAGTTGAAAGGACCATACAGTGCTGAGGTCTGTTTATAACCTCGAGTCGGGACACTGAGTCACACAGTTGAAAGGACTATACAGTGCTGAGGTCTGTTTATAACCTCGAGTCGGGACACTGAGTCACACAGTTGAAAGGACCATACAGTGCTGAGGTCTGTTTATAACCTCGAGTCGGGACACTGAGTCACACAGTTGAAAGGACCATACAGTGCTGAGGTCTGTTTATAACCTCGAGTCGGGACGCTGAGTCACACAGTTGAAAGGACCATACAGTGCAGAGGTCTGTTTATAACCTCGAGTCGGGACACTGAGTCACACAGTTGAAAGGACCATACAGTGCTGAGGTCTGTTTATAACCTCGAGTCGGGACATTGAGTCACACAGTTGAAAGGACCATACAGTGCTGAGGTCTGTTTATAACCTCGAGTCGGGACCCTGAGTCACACAGTTGAAAGGACCATAGAGTGCTGAGATCTGTTTATAACCTCGAGTCGGGACACTGAGTCACACAGTTGAAAGGACCATACAGTGCTGAGGTCTGTTTATAACCTCGAGTCGGGACACTGAGTCACACAGTTGAAAGGACCATACAGTGCTGAGGTCTGTTTATAACCTCGAGTCGGGACACTGAGTCACACAGTTGAAAGGACTATACAGTGCTGAGGTCTGTTTATAACCTCGAGTCGGGACACTGAGTCACACAGTTGAAAGGACCATACAGTGCTGAGGTCTGTTTATAACCTCGAGTCGGGACACTGAGTCACACAGTTGAAAGGACCATACAGTGCTGAGGTCTGTTTATAACCTCGAGTCGGGACACTGAGTCACACAGTTGAAAGGACTATACAGTGCTGAGGTCTGTTTATAACCTCGAGTCGGGACACTGAGTCACACAGTTGAAAGGACCATACAGTGCTGAGGTCTGTTTATAACCTCGAGTCGGGACACTGAGTCACACAGTTGAAAGGACCATACAGTGCTGAGGTCTGTTTATAACCTCGAGTCGGGACGCTGAGTCACACAGTTGAAAGGACCATACAGTGCAGAGGTCTGTTTATAACCTCGAGTCGGGACGCTGAGTCACACAGTTGAAAGTACCAAACAGTGCTGAGGTCTGTTTATAACCTCGAGTCGGGACACTGAGTCACACAGTTGAAAGGACCATACAGTGTTGGGGTCTGTTTATAACCTCGAGTCGGGACGCTGAGTCACACAGTTGAAAGGACCATACAGTGCTGAGGTCTGTTTATAACCTCGAGTCGGGACGCTGAGCCACACAGTTGAAAGGACCATACAGTGCTGAGGTCTGTTTATAACCTCGAGTCGGGACATTGAGTCACACAGTTGAAAGGACCATAGAGTGCTGAGATCTGTTTATAACCTCGAGTCGGGACACTGAGTCACACAGTTGAAAGGACCATACAGTGCTGAGGTCTGTTTATAACCTCGAGTCGGGACACTGAGTCACACAGTTGAAAGGACCATACAGTGCTGAGGTCTGTTTATAACCTCGAGTCGGGACACTGAGTCACACAGTTGAAAGGACTATACAGTGCTGAGGTCTGTTTATAACCTCGAGTCGGGACACTGAGTCACACAGTTGAAAGGACCATACAGTGCTGAGGTCTGTTTATAACCTCGAGTCGGGACACTGAGTCACACAGTTGAAAGGACCATACAGTGCTGAGGTCTGTTTATAACCTCGAGTCGGGACACTGAGTCACACAGTTGAAAGGACTATACAGTGCTGAGGTCTGTTTATAACCTCGAGTCGGGACACTGAGTCACACAGTTGAAAGGACCATACAGTGCTGAGGTCTGTTTATAACCTCGAGTCGGGACACTGAGTCACACAGTTGAAAGGACCATACAGTGCTGAGGTCTGTTTATAACCTCGAGTCGGGACGCTGAGTCACACAGTTGAAAGGACCATACAGTGCAGAGGTCTGTTTATAACCTCGAGTCGGGACGCTGAGTCACACAGTTGAAAGTACCAAACAGTGCTGAGGTCTGTTTATAACCTCGAGTCGGGACACTGAGTCACACAGTTGAAAGGACCATACAGTGTTGGGGTCTGTTTATAACCTCGAGTCGGGACGCTGAGTCACACAGTTGAAAGGACCATACAGTGCTGAGGTCTGTTTATAACCTCGAGTCGGGACGCTGAGCCACACAGTTGAAAGGACCATACAGTGCTGAGGTCTGTTTATAACCTCGAGTCGGGACACTGAGTCACACAGTTGAAAGGACCATACAGTGCTGAGGTCTGTTTATAACCTCGAGTCGGGACACTGAGTCACACAGTTGAAAGTACCAAACAGTGCTGTCTGTTTATAACCTCGAGTCGGGACACTGAGTCACACAGTTGAAAGGACCATACAGTGCTGAGGTCTGTTTATAACCTCGAGTCGGGACACTGAGTCACACAGTTGAAAGGACCATACAGTGCTGAGGTCTGTTTATAACCTCGAGTCGGGACACTGAGTCACACAGTTGAAAGGACCATACAGTGCAGAGGTCTGTTTATAACCTCGAGTCGGGACGCTGAGTCACACATTTGAAATAACCATACAGTGCTGAGGTCTGTTTATAACCTCGAGTCGGGACACTGAGTCACACAGTTGAAAGGACCATACAGTGCTGAGGTCTGTTTATAACCTCGAGTCGGGACGCTGAGCCACACAGTTGAAAGGACCATACAGTGCTGAGGTCTGTTTATAACCTCGAGTCGGGACACTGAGCCACACAGTTGAAAGGACCATACAGTGCTGAGGTCTGTTTATAACCTCGAGTCGGGACGCTGAGTCACACAGTTGAAAGGACCATACAGTGCTGATGTCTGTTTATAACCTCGAGTCGGGACGCTGAGTCACACAGTTGAAAGGACCATACAGTGCTGATGTCTGTTTATAACCTCGAGTCGGGACACTGAGTCACACAGTTGAAAGGACCATACAGTGCTGAGGTCTGTTTATAACCTCGAGTCGGGACATTGAGTCACACAGTTGAAAGGACCATACAGTGCTGAGGTCTGTTTATAACCTCGAGTCGGGACCCTGAGTCACACAGTTGAAAGGACCATAGAGTGCTGAGATCTGTTTATAACCTCGAGTCGGGACACTGAGTCACACAGTTGAAAGGACCATACAGTGCTGAGGTCTGTTTATAACCTCGAGTCGGGACACTGAGTCACACAGTTGAAAGGACCATACAGTGCTGAGGTCTGTTTATAACCTCGAGTCGGGACACTGAGTCACACAGTTGAAAGGACTATACAGTGCTGAGGTCTGTTTATAACCTCGAGTCGGGACACTGAGTCACACAGTTGAAAGGACCATACAGTGCTGAGGTCTGTTTATAACCTCGAGTCGGGACACTGAGTCACACAGTTGAAAGGACCATACAGTGCTGAGGTCTGTTTATAACCTCGAGTCGGGACGCTGAGTCACACAGTTGAAAGGACCATACAGTGCAGAGGTCTGTTTATAACCTCGAGTCGGGACGCTGAGTCACACAGTTGAAAGTACCAAACAGTGCTGAGGTCTGTTTATAACCTCGAGTCGGGACACTGAGTCACACAGTTGAAAGGACCATACAGTGTTGGGGTCTGTTTATAACCTCGAGTCGGGACGCTGAGTCACACAGTTGAAAGGACCATACAGTGCTGAGGTCTGTTTATAACCTCGAGTCGGGACGCTGAGCCACACAGTTGAAAGGACCATACAGTGCTGAGGTCTGTTTATAACCTCGAGTCGGGACACTGAGTCACACAGTTGAAAGGACCATACAGTGCTGAGGTCTGTTTATAACCTCGAGTCGGGACACTGAGTCACACAGTTGAAAGTACCAAACAGTGCTGTCTGTTTATAACCTCGAGTCGGGACACTGAGTCACACAGTTGAAAGGACCATACAGTGCTGAGGTCTGTTTATAACCTCGAGTCGGGACACTGAGTCACACAGTTGAAAGGACCATACAGTGCTGAGGTCTGTTTATAACCTCGAGTCGGGACACTGAGTCACACAGTTGAAAGGACCATACAGTGCAGAGGTCTGTTTATAACCTCGAGTCGGGACGCTGAGTCACACATTTGAAATAACCATACAGTGCTGAGGTCTGTTTATAACCTCGAGTCGGGACACTGAGTCACACAGTTGAAAGGACCATACAGTGCTGAGGTCTGTTTATAACCTCGAGTCGGGACGCTGAGCCACACAGTTGAAAGGACCATACAGTGCTGAGGTCTGTTTATAACCTCGAGTCGGGACACTGAGCCACACAGTTGAAAGGACCATACAGTGCTGAGGTCTGTTTATAACCTCGAGTCGGGACGCTGAGTCACACAGTTGAAAGGACCATACAGTGCTGATGTCTGTTTATAACCTCGAGTCGGGACGCTGAGTCACACAGTTGAAAGGACCATACAGTGCTGATGTCTGTTTATAACCTCGAGTCGGGACACTGAGTCACACAGTTGAAAGGACCATACAGTGCTGAGGTCTGTTTATAACCTCGAGTCGGGACACTGAGTCATACAGTTGAAAGGACCATACAGTGCTGAGATCTGTTTATAACCTCGAGTCGGGACACTGAGTCACACAGTTGAAAGGACCATACAGTGCTGAGGTCTGTTCATAACCTCGAGTCGGGACACTGAGTCACACAGTTGAAAGGACCATACAGTGCTGAGGTCTGTTTATAACCTCGAGTCGGGACACTGAGTCACACAGTTGAAAGGACCATACAGTGCTGAGGTCTGTTTATAACTTCGAGTCGGGACACTGAGTCAAACAGTTGAAAGGACCATACAGTGCTGAGGTCTGTTTATAACCTCGAGTCGGGACACTGAGTCACACAGTTGAAAGGACCATACAGTGATGAGGTCTGTTTATAACCTCGAGTCGGGACACTGAGTCACACAGTTGAAAGGACCATACAGTGCTGAGGTCTGTTTATAACCTCGAGTCGGGACACTGAGTCACACAGTTGAAAGGATCATACAGTGCTGAGGTCTGTTTATTAATCGGTCATAAATTATCACATTATTTTTAACAAGGGCGCCGCTTGAATGAGATAACGTGATCTTTAAGTTTTGTGGTTCTAACTTTATTGAGCTGGGGGTTGTCACTTTTATCAGTTATAATGTTTTCATTTTTATCTATTAAGGATCGGCCATAAGTAGCCATTAAAAACCCCCGTTGTGAGGCTCTGTCTTAAAGACCTCGCGCGCGTTTAATCATGCGTTTTTTTATGTTTATAATCTTTACCCATTAGCTAAGTTTAAATTATCCTTCTCTATTTTTTGTTTGCTGTGTTCACATCGTGATCTTTCCTGTTTTACACTAGTCTGTTCGTTATATTTCGGAGTACCATTAGACAAGAGGCCAAAGTTCTGACTATAAAACCCGGGATTTCTCCGCAACATTTGTAGTGCGACGTCAGCTGACCTGACGCATATAATTATATCAATGGGAACATTTAAATTAAGGCTGACCGCCCGCTGACACAGATACCCGGAAAGGCCGCGTATTAAACATATGGAATATACACGAGCCCAGCAACATTTACATTTTTAAAAAAAGGAAACGATTACGGTGTTTAAAAAATGTATTGGCACATTAAAAACAAAATTCTCCGTATTTTACACGAAACAAATAAATGATAGATTGAGTCAAAAACTAAATGTAAGATAAATGTAAGATAAATGTAAGATAAATGTAAGATAAATGTAAGATAAATGTAAGATAAATGTAAGATAAATGTAAGATAAATGTAACTACAAAGGTCTAAATATAAAAATATACTTCTGAATTTTGTTGGATGCATATCTTTGGTTAGGGTTATGACAACACTGTTTTCAATCAATATTTCCTATAGCATAGTAATAGTAATATTGAATCTACCATTCGCCTTTATGTTTCCGTGTGTGTGACGTAATAATTTAGTTCGCCTACGACAGTGGTTCGTAAAATTATCGATTTTCGCCACACTTTGTTTACTTAACGTCTGCTCCAGGATTCATATGTCAAATTCTAAAAAAAAACTTCAAATAGTGAATTTAATATATATTGTTAAAATAGAAGGGCCGTGTTGAAATATTTAAGTCACTTATGCAGGCCGCTAATCGACTTACAGAAACCTTTTGTAGGAGCTTCTACTCTGACCCGCCGGGTGTAGTCTCAATATACCCGGACCCGGATAAAATTTGACGCCGGCTCAGAGCTAATTTAAAACTTTTCTTGGGGATTTTATCTTAATCGGATAGCAAAGCTTTAAAAAAACAGACTAAGCGTCAGCTCACACGGTCAAATTTCGCGTCATATTGTTGTAGGAACGCACTATTTTGTGCGTGGCTTCTATTTTGTGGGAATTTGATCAAATAGTAATTTGAAAGCAGTGACAAGGCTTCATACACGAATTGCATCAAATTCTTGAAGGAAAATTTGATCATGTGAACCGACCCTAAAGCGTCAGTTCACACGATCAAATTTCGCGTCATATTGTTGTAGGAACGCACTATTTTGTGCGTGGCTTCTATTTTGTGGGAATTTGATCAAATAGTAATTTGAAAGTTGTGACGCGGCTTCATACACGAATTGCATCAAATTCTTGAAGGAAAATTTGATCGTGTGAACCGACCCTAAATAATTAGCACAAATAATCTTTTAAAAAGTAAGTCTCGCTTGGCCAATCAATGAGCACAAAATATACTTCAACTGGCACACCATCACGTTTGGAATCAAATAGGTTCTGGAACAGAAGAATGTCACTCTCAGTTCTGTCAAGATCTGAAAATCTTTCCCCAAAAATGCTTCTTCAAATCAAGAAATAAGCAAATATTAAAATAAACAAGAAAATCAAGTTACACTTATTTAAAAGTTTAAAAAAGGGTTTAATTTAAGGCCCACAGGAGCCAGGAGTTTCCCACTTTTGCCCAGATCTCCTAGAACTCTAAACATAATATTTAAATTGAATCCCAGCGTCCCGAACTCTATACGTTTTACAGTCACACTTGATACACACTGGAACATTAGGAGAGCTTGTATTCACTGAATCATACATGTATTGTTATCATTGAATCATACATGTATTGCTATCATTGAATCATACATGTATTGTAATCATTGAATCACACATGTATTGTAATCATTGAATCATACATGTATTGTAATCATTGAATCACACATGTATTTTAATCATTGAATCATACATGTATTGTAATCATTGAATCACACATGTATTGTAATCATTGAATCATACATGTATTGTAATCATTGAATCACACATGTATTGTAATCACTGAATCATACATGTATTGTAATCATTGAATCATATATGTATTGTAATCACTGAATCATACATGTATTGTTATCATTGAATCATACATGTATTGTAATCATTGAATCACACATGTATTGTTATCATTGAATCATACATGTATTGTAATCATTGAATCATACATGTATTGCTATCATTGAATCATACATGTATTGTAATCATTGAATCACACATGTATTTTAATAATTGAATCATACATGTATTGTAATCATTGAATCATACATGTATTGTAATCATTGAATCACACATGTATTGTAATCATTGAATCATACATGTATTGTAATCATTGAATCATACATGTATTGTAATCATTGAATCACACATGTATTGTAATCATTGAATCATACATGTATTGTAATCATTGAATCACACATGTATTGTAATCACTGAATCATACATGTATTGTTATCATTGAATCATACATGTATTGTAATCATTGAATCATACATGTATTGTAATCATTGAATCACACATGTATTGTAATCACTGAATCATACATGTATTGTTATCATTGAATCATACATGCATTGTTATCATTGAATCATACATGTATTGTAATCATTGAATCATACATGTATTGTAATCATTGAATCACACATGTATTGTAATCATTGAATCACACATGTATTGTAATCATTGAATCATGCATGTATTGTAATCATTGAATCATACATGTATTGTAATCATTGAATCATACATGTATTGTAATCATTGAATCATACATGTATTGTAATCATTGAATAATGCAATCATCATCAACGTGCGCTTGGAAAGGCTGACAGTTTTAACGCTCTCTAATCAGAGTTCTTAATTTTAGTCCACTTCAAAACGTCAGGGGCGTTACACGTGGATGGCAGGTAGAACAGTGCTGGGTCGGCAGATGCGCCGCAGTTGAAGAAGAAATTAATCTGTTTCCCGGTACCATCCCCAAGTCCTGTTGGTAACAAGAAGCATGTCTTTGTACACGCAGTTCTATACCTTTTGTTTTAACACAAAAACAACAACAACAACAACACACACACAGTTAAACGCTTATGTAAATACACATCTTTAAAAAAAGAAGTTCTATCTAAAAAAACATGTTTGATGACAGTAGATCGAAATGGTTACAAATGATCATAACAGTTCTTTTTTCTTGAAATAATTCATTAAATATTGAATTAGATTAGTCATTAATTATCAGCCCACAATACATTTAAGTAAAATATTTACAGAGCTTGCATTGCTTAGGTTTGGGGAAACGCTTGGCTCAACAGAGCTGATGTGGCTTGGAAATATCTTTATTTTTTAAATTTATTTCTATTTTTTTTCCCTACTTTTCCACCACAAGTCGTCGTGTAATATAATTTAGATAGAAACCCCACATGTCCATCTTAGATCTTGACATCTATTCATGTCTCTGCTTCTTATTTATAGGAAGTGAAACGAAAATATGAATTGAAAAAACATAAAACCTTTGCAATAAGAGACCCTTCATTAATGAAAAGTTTGGGACACGTAGAACTCACCAGTCAACTGTGACGCTATGGGAACTGACGGCTGGCCTACGTTGAATGCAACAGTGGCCAGGGCTCCAGCGGGTAGGTCGACCTGCCAGGCCTGCATGTCCAATGAGTTGATGCCCAGGCCGACGTACGAGTTGTTTGGCGTGTACAGCCTGGCTGAGGCTGGGCAAATGAAAACGTTTGGTTCGAATGAAAAGATACATTGATGATTTTAAATATCACATCACCAACCCTAACCATATATTTTTTTCTTTATAATTCTTTGATTCGCAACTGCTCTTTATATATTTAAAAATGCTATCGAGTTTCAAATTTTAACTTTATTTGGGCTAAAAATTGTGCTCTTCTATCATTTTATGTTTGAAAAAAAATCCCACACAAAAACAAAAAACAAAAAAAAAATTGCTTACATGGAATATAACCTATACATTAGACTACTTGCTTCATTCTTATCTGTCGACTTGCTACATTCTTATAGGTATGACTTACTACATTCTCATCTGTCGGCAGTAACTCACAACTCATCGGCGAAATTGTTGAACAGCGTACACCAACAAAAAAAAAAGTAAACCACTAACCAGCAGACCAACATTACTTACAAGGCAGACACTGTCCATACACCTGATAGCTGGCCATAGGATGCATGACACACTGACCCGTGGACTGGTTGATGTCGTACGCCGTCCTCTACGATAGAATACAAAACGAAATAGGCTTTATGTCATGATCAACATCCGTCGCCATCAGTTTAGTGAGATCAAAATTCATTAAATTAGACGAAATAATTTTATTCAACGTGCGATATTTCAAATACTAAACCCCCCCCCCCCTTTTTTTTTTAATAAACAAAAACAAATGAAATCACAATTCACTCTAACTCATCCAATATTCACAAGAACATATTTATTTGGAACTTTTAAAATACCATTGTTATCTCGGTTGCACAAACTTAATATTCTTCGATGATTTAAGCATGAATCCAAGTACACAATTAGGGAAATGAAGACATCCATTCAAACCTCAACCGAAAGAACCGCTATGCAATAAACGTCTATGTGTCATCCAGTTGTGACTGAATTGTCCTTGATTGTGTAGCAAGTGTTACCTCTTGATAATTGTGTACCAAGTGTTACCTCTTGATAATTGTGTACCAAGTGTTACCTCTTGATAATTGTGTACCAAGTGTTACCTTTTGATAATTGTGTACCAAGTGTTACCTTTTGATAATTGTGTACCAAGTGTTACCTTTTGATAATTGTGTACCAAGTGTTACCTTTTGATAATTGTGTACCAAGTGTTACCTTTTGATAATTGTGTACCAAGTGTTACCTTTTGATAATTGTGTACCAAGTGTTACCTTTTGATAATTGTGTACCAAGTGTTACCTCTGTCTGACTGTGCACCAAACATTACATTTACCAAATTATGTACGTCTATTACCTCTGTCATGTTGAGAACAGTCTTACACTCACTACATTGTGTACCATGTAATACTTCTTACCATGGAATACTTCTTACCATGTTATACTTTTCCTATCAACGTATAGTGCACCAAATATGAACTCTGTCTGATTGTGTACGAAGTATCATCCATGTCTGATTGTGCAACATGTATGACCTCTGTCTGATTGTGTAACAGGTATGACCTCTGTCTCATTGTGTAACAGGTATGAGCTCTGTCTGATTGTGTAACATGTATGAGCTCTGTCTGATTGTGTACCATGCATGAGCTCTGTCTGATTGTGTACCATGCATGAGCTCTGTCTGATTGTGTACCATGTATGACCTCTGTCTGATTGTGTACGAAGTATGACCTCTGTCTGATTGTGTACCATGAATGACCTCTGTCTGATTGTGTACGACGTATGACCTCTGTCTGATTGTGTACGAAATATGAACTCTGTCTGATTGTGTACGAAGTATGACCTCTGTCTGATTGTGTGCGAAGTATGACCTCTGTATAATTGTGTACCGTGTATTACCTCTGTCTGATTGTGTACGAAGTATGACCTCTGTCTGATTGTGTACCATGAATGACCTCTGTCTGATTGTGTACGAAGTATGACCTCTGTCTGATTGTGTACGAAGTATGACCTCTGTATGATTGTGTACCGTGTATTACCTCTGTCAGGTTGAAAACTGTCCTCTCATTGGTGGGGTAGGTCAGCTGTGCTACCAAGTTATCGACAAAATCCAGCGCTACGATGCCGTATTCCTGAATAGAAATAAATCCGGTAACATTTTAATGCACCTACTAAGATACTTATCAGTGGGTTATTTGTGTCTCCTACAGAAACAGATATAGATCGTCTTTCTTGTGTTTGTACAAACATAGATATCGACTTTGTGTGAACCAAAATAAAAAACCTATTGTCTATTTGTGCGGATACAACCACTGACATTGATATCTTCTAAACGTTGAATCTTAAAATAGTTACAGCCAGCAGTTGCCTTAGCTCAGTGGTTCTCAGCCTGTGGGTCACAACCCCTTTGGGGGTCGAACCACCCTTTCCCAGGGGTCGCCTAAGAACATTGGAAAGCACATGTACTCTACAGTTATGAAGTAGCAATGAAAATAATTTTGTGGTTGGGGGTCGCCACAACATGAGGAACTGTATTAATGGGTCGCGGCATCAAGAAGGTTGAGAACCGCTGCCTTAGCTCGTTATCTATTAACTTTGTCATATGCGGCGTTGATGAGTTTTAATCGTATGATCAAATTCACCGCCATTAATCAAAAGTATGAACTTCTTTAGTTTTTGCAAGAGTGGGTTTGAACACTTTGAATGATTATTATTATTATTTTTTTTGCAAGTACAGCGCACATATTTGATATTTGTGGTTACCAGTTAGAATGTGTAACAACCGTGTGGCCCAGGAGTGGGGGGGGGGGGGATGTCGATACCATCTCTTAACAAACGCAAAATGATCTGAAATCCGCCACAAAGCCGTGCATTCCATAAGACAAGATCGGTATAAAAAAACAACCAACAAACAAACAAACAAACACAAGAGATGCTTAGTACCAAAAGTAAAATTAAACCACACGACGTCTGTTTTTATTTTTGCTGTCACAAGGTCACGATGGTGTGGAGTTCGCAGGACAAAATCCACAAGGCCTGGGATTATTCGTCTAGGAGTATAAGCTGGTTCCCAACAGCAAATTGGCACTCTCCGAGCTGCTGGATAACCCCAAGGGAACATCATGTGGATGTTACAGCTTGGCGCCAGTGGCGTCGCAGGAGTTTTCGGAATGTTACGCTGTACCAATATCCGCCTTTCGGGACTCCATCTCCGGGTTTGAATTCAGAGTTGCCTTCTCTTAGATGAGTTGCCGTCCAAGGTTAACGAGTCCCATCCACCCGTCATTCTACTATAGAATTATCTCTCCTTCAAACGAATGGTAAAACCAAACAATCTTCCAAATTTGTTCCCCTTTGATTACTTCCCATCTTTTAAAAAAATCTTTAATAAAAGATCCCAATTAGTCTATTGATACAAAAATGTTTTCAAATCATTAAAAATTGATTATGATCAGTTATAATCATTACATTTTGTAAGGTTATATCTAATGCGATTCTGGACGGAGAGGGGAAGCCACAGTTATTAGTTTTTAAAAAAAAGTTCAGGTGAGGGCTTAGAGAAAGTTGGGGAGAGGACTTAGAGAACGTTGAGGTGAGTGCTTAGAGAAAGGTGCAAATGGTGCTGAGGAAGATGCTTATGATGATTTGAATATAATAGATGGTGACGGCAGTGTCGGAAATGTTTGAGGAGATCCCTGCACGGAGTTCTCCGGGTAACCACCGAGTAAAGACACAAATAGTTGGTGTAAGAACAACTACACTCCGGTGTTAGGTTTTCACTATTGGATATATTTTTTTTTGGATAAACATATCTTAATGAGTAAAAATAGTCAAGAATTGCATTAATTTTAATTGATTTTTACATAACTTACTCGATCAATGGAATATGGTGCAGAGGAATAGAACGAACAATATAAATTTGATTAATTTCAGTTGTAGATCTTTCTTTAAAGTAAGTTGAGCTAAAAAGTTTTAGGTACAAATAAAGTTAACTTACACTTGTTAGGAGATCCGTGAACATGCACTGCAGCCTGCTAGGCAGACACACGTCAGGCGCCTGCTTGGAGACGACCAGTAATGAACACACAATGGCGGATAGCAAAAGACATTTCATTTTCTTCGACAATTTAAAAAAAAAAAAGTTCTTCTCAGGGTAGTTTTGAAGTATTCAATAATCAGATCATTGAACAACTGTTTAAAGTTTCAAAAAACCAGCTATTAGATTTTATATTTTAAAAAAGAAACACACTTCAGTACTGAGATGTCAATGGTATCTTTATGCTGAACTTGGTATTTCTTTCCCATACTTTGTACTTTTTTCCGGCTGATTTCTAGATTAATGATTTTGATTGATATAAAAATACAGAGTCTAAGTTCGATGGGAAATCCCAATTTGGGGATACATAATTAAGGGGACAATTTCTATAACAAAACTCATGCTATTTGCGATAGAGATTTTTGTATATACATGTGGTATCATAAATATTGAACTTGCAGAAGACTAGATGTAAGTTTACTCTGTTAACTGTTTAAATTATTTCGCAATTAAAAAAAAAAATTCATATAAAAACTATTGGAACAAGTCCTTTAAACTTTGAACCGAAAGGTTAAAATTTTTATTTTGAAATGTTCACTTTTACATGACACACGACCGACTTTCCTATACGGATAACAGATTTGAGTACTGAAATACTGGCAATGAAACCTCTGAGATTTATCTAACTTGACAAATTGGTAATGCTACTGTAATATAAAAGTGCTCGAGAATTACTAGGTGGGAGGAGGGGGGAGATGATTGATTAATTTTTAACAAAAAAGCAAACTTGTGTTTATTTAAAAGTTCCTGATGTCACATTGAAATGTCACACTGAAATGTCACAACGAAATATCACATTGAAATGTCACATCGAAATGTCACGTTGAAATATCACATTTAAATATCACATTAAAATGTGACATTGAATTGTCACATTAGGAAAAGGCATCAGGTGGCCGTCGAGCATTTGCTCCTTATGCCATCCCCGAAGCTCGCCCCAAGCCCGAAATATCGGGCCGCGAAGCAGCACCTTGGAGATGTCCCTTTGTCAGGGCAGCCCCCACCCGAATCTCACCCGGACCCACTCAGCGTTACCCGGGGAACAAAACCACCATGGCGTGTCCTGCGTGGGCAGATAAGGGACATACATTGCACCAGCCGGAATTAAAACAGCACTTACAAGTCTGCCAACTGTGACGTTTTACAGTTGAAAGTAAAGGCAGAGAAAGGGTAGGGATCATCATTACAAGTTGCCGTTAATGGATATGAGACCAGAGGCTACGGTGGAAGTCTGTGGCCGATGATTCTAGATACGCAGCCATGAGAAATCTGCTCCTAGGCAAATTATATATAAACAAGATATAGCCCGCCAAACAATGCCGGCCGAAAGGCGTGAACTTCCCATCTGGTAAAGTTACTCGACCGAAACCTGCATTCAAGTAACACCCTCACTAGTTACGCCACCGCCCCATTAGTATATTAATATTCTAATGTGCCACACCCTTTTACAGCGCAGATTTATCCCACCAATAGTTATAGCCCGCCAAACAATCATACTATTAGCACATATTATATATAAAATGAGACCGTTGGCATACGGGATATATTTCTTAAACAACTTGTCAGTTTACAAATATGTACAGAAACAGTGTTTAAATCATGCCTCTAAAGTCTTTCTTTTCTTATCTCACGCTCGCTAACAAAAGTACATGTATATTGAGCACTTGTAGATAGCTCGTACCGAGCACAGCGCATCTAGAAGTTGTATCGATACTAATCTGAGGTGTGCTTGTTAAAAAAAAAAACAACCTCTTTAATCCAATCTAGCCAGAGGGATCACTTTCGTTGCCGTTATCAAACGAGAGTATAATAAACATAATTGGCCGCCACTTAACTTCGTCCTTCACTTGACCTCAAGATCTCAATACCAATCAGCTGGGTGATGTGTACGATCTAACGGGGGAAATTACAACAACACATCACGGGCAAGGCGGCCTTCAGTCACATCGGTGTTCATGTGTTCAGAATAGAGCAATAGTAATGTTGACGTTTTGTGAAGCACACTTAACTGCACATCCCGTGAACACATGCCATTCATTCAACTTCAGTCACATCGGTGTTCATGTGTTCAGAATAGTGCAATAGCAATGTTAATGTTTTGTGAAGCACACTTAACTGCACATCCCGTGAACACATGCAATTCATTCAACGTTACGTAACCGTGTCCATTCTAGTGTATACCTTACGTCTTTTAAACATACAAGTACAATACGTGTCTTTAAATACATACACCATATGAATATTAACTGGTCTGTTGGGTATTGATTCCACGGTTTGTGAGACCCATATTTGGGGGGGGGGGGAGGGGAGGTGGTCTTTATTTTTCACCCTCCCTTTTATTTAGATTCCAAAACTAATTTGAGTTGGTGGGGGTTTTGGTGAGTGGGTGGAAGACCGCGTAGGGCGTTGGATGAGGGCGTAACAGTCAGCCAACAAAAACGATATTAAATCATTCAAAACGTGCTTCAATAGCTTAATGGTGATCATTTCCCATGCTCTTAACTTGACACCAAACTGTCAAATGTTGATTACATGAAATTTTTCTCTACATAAAGAACAAAGTTACCTTTTTTATCCAAAATATTTTCTTATTTTCATAAAGATTATATAAACAAAGAAGAGAAATGTGCAGATTTAAAAGATTACATAAGCAGAGCATAGAAATTTGAAGACTTAAAAGATTATTTAAAGCAGAACACTAGAAAATGTCAAAAAGCCTGACGATTTCTCGACCACCTGACAAGGGGAATAGTAGTCGCGTGTAGAAATAAATTGTTCAATTTGCCCTCATAATCCTATGATCCAGCGGCAGCAGTCATGTAGAAGAAAATAAAGCTTGCAATAATTTTCAGAAATTGGCAAGAGAGAATGCGTGAATGGCCCCCAGGCTACCAAAAGCTGCTTGATGTCGCGAAACAATTTCTTGAAGAATCTTTTAAAAGGCTTGACTCAATCTTGACAAAAATGTTAAACATGTAGCTCTACACAATCAAAGGAGTTCTTTAGAAATAAAAACAAAATTATTTTTAAAAAAATATGAATTAAAAAAAATCCAATCTGTTTTTTTCTGTTATTAACTTCGCCTTTGTTCTTGTGCTTCTTTATTTTCTGTCTGGATGTGTGGCAAATTCTTCGTACAGTTAATTGACCCACTTCCCGTCAAACTATCGAGCTGAAACTTGTCACATGGACTTTTTGCCGACAACACATTCTTTCAAATTATTAGTCCCCCCCCCCCCCAAACCCTTGACAGATTTTTTTTTCATGTTTTTTTCAGAGGGAAGATGCAGGAAATATAATGCCACCGATGTCGCAAAATGATATTCCAGATAACTGCGCTAAATGATATTCTTAAAAATATCGCAAATGCGTTTGGTGCGTTTGTTTTTTCTGATATGGTTAGTGTATAAATATGTGGTGTAAAAGCGGTCGGGAAAAATATGTATTTAAAACATCTAACGAAGAAAAAAAGGAAGATTTTTAGCGCTTTGTTTAATTTAAAGTTTATGTAATTTTTTTTTTGATTTGTTTTTGTTGCTCTTTACAGGTTTTTGTTTCGTTCCAAATGAAAATTTGTGTAATATTTTTTTTTTTAAAATTTAAACATTGTAGCAGCAAAGTCAAAGATTGCACTGAGCTACTTCGCGAATTAGTTGCGAGGTGGAAACCCACTGTAGAATCCCTCTTAGAGGGCGTCCGATGCTTCCCCGGGACAGGTGGGGGGGAGATATTAGTACGTTAATTTACCGTCCCGGCCCCTAGGAAAGTGGACTGCGGACGCTTGAAACACAGCGTCTTCGGTCGACCAGACGTCTCCGGGCGGGGGGGGGGGGCCTCCGTCAGCAAACTCGATCGAGAAGTTGCTGGTGGGGGCGTCCAACGCCCGGGGAGGTCTCTGACGCCTTCCCGCACGGCCCGGCGCCGGGGACACCCTGCGGCTGGCGGGTGTGGGTGGACGCCAGGGAGGGCATTAGGAGCACGAGCTCGACGGCCCGCTGACGCCATTTCCTAATGAGATATATATATATAATGAGCAATGGAAGTAATGTTCATGTCGCTCGTTAGCTTCCACATGAGCACGTATCTTATGCACCATCTTTGTCAGCTTCTAATTTCACGTGCAAAAACGAAACAGGAATCGATATGACGTTTATGTCGGTGTAGCTAAGTTTTATTTTCAAATCAACGAGAAAATGGTTTAGTTGATTAAAAATAATCTATCTAATTCTTTGAAACTGCAGACAAGGTTTAATTACAGAAACCTTTAAATGTGCGTTAGAGCTATACTGTGATCCTATACTTTGGTGCTGTACTTCGAACCTATACTTCGATGCTGTACTTCGATCCAATACTTCGGTGCTGTACTTCGAACCTTTACTTCGGTGCTGTACTTCGAACCTTTACTTCGGTGCTATACTTCGAACCTATAATTCGATGCTATACTTCGGTGCTGTACTTTGAGGGTATACTTTGGTGCTATACTTCGGTGCTGTAATTCGATGTTATACTTTGATGCTATACTTCAGTGCTGTACTTCGGGGCTGTACTTCGGTGCTTTACTTCGATGCTATACTTTGGTGCCATACTTCGATCCTATACTTTAGTGCTGTACTTCGATCCTATACTTTGGTGCTGTACTTCGATCTTACACTTTGGTGCTGTACTGCTGTGCTGTACTTTGATGCTATACTTTGGTGCTGTACTTTGGTGCTATACTTTGGTGCTATACTTTGGTGCTGTACTTTGGTGCTGTACTTCGATGCTATACTTTGGTGCTGCACTTTGGTGCTATACTTTGATGCTATACTTTGGTGCTGTACTTTGATGCTGTACTTCGATGCTATAATTTGGTGCTGTACTTTGGTGCTGTACTTCGATGCTATAGCTTTAGAAGACGATTTGTTAGCTTTTTGCGTGGAATACAAACATTAGCCTTACACCATTCTTGCGCTGCGCCGCAGCAGAAAGTCACGTAATAGTCAGCTGACAAGAGGAATAAAATACGTTCAAGATTGACACCTGGAGCAGTTTGTGAACATCCTCTTGTAAAACATTATCTTCTTAAAGTCAATGGAACTCTTCCCAATAATCTCTTTTTACAAACTCCCCCGCCTCCTCCAACATTTCTGACACTGGGGTGCTAATAATAGTGGCAAATCTCTGTTTGAAGAAGTGATTGCTGGTATTAGTGGTAAATCTCTGTGTGAAGAAAGTGGCTGCTGGTAATAGTGGCAAACCTCTGTGTCAAGAAGTGATTGCTGGTAATAGTGGCAAATCTCTATGTGAAGAAGTGCTTTCGGCCAGAGTAGAGCAAATAATCGCCCCTGCGATAATTTTGTGTTAAACAATTTCGCAGGTCGCAACCTTGAAATACCTTGAAGTTCTGACTTGTGAATATATTTTTTCTAAGAAATGAAACTTTGAAAGATACGCCTCATTTCGATAGTAATATGTCTTAATTTTATGCACTATCAATTAAATGATATTTGATAACCTTATTATCAACTTACGTCTTTAAAAGGTTCTCATAGTATTGAACTCAAGTCATTTATTTTATCATTAACACGTTATGCATGAATTATTCTTTCATGTAACAAAATCTATAGAATAAAACAATGAATCTCTCTTAATTCAAATACAAATACCTGAAAATAACGAGATGTCAGAGCTGCAGTAGAACAACCATCGAAGACAAATGAAGGGCTCAAGGGAAAACCCAGCGATGTCAGGTTTTGAGAGTTTTGAGAAAAATTGAAAATAAACTTTGAAAATTTCTCATAAAAGTATAAAAATGTCAACATTTATAAATATTTATTTATTTGACTACGCTGCTTTTTCAGTAGGACCTATGAGTCATATTATTCTGTTGAATAGAATGTAGCCACACGGGAGATAACTTGCAAATTTCGAAAAACTGACATCACTGGTTTTTCCCTTGAATCTTTCATATGCAAGACGTGGTCTTAATAAGAAATACAACTTCCCTAATCTAACAACTGCCATTCTAAGGATGTCGGCACGTTGAACAAACCTCGTGAGATGCGCTGAAAAAAAATGTATGTGCATATTATAAAATAGCCCTGAATTCACCCAGGCAGCTAAGACTGCACAACCTGAGTGCATTAGCACCGCAGCGCGGCAGGGTGGCAGTTCGCTACGGTGGAGTGTAGAAGACAAAGATGGAGAGGACTGCATTCAGGTTGACGCAATAAGAAATATGCAATGGGTATAGAAAAAACTGAAGGACATTACCAAAAAAAAAAAAACCAACAAAAAACAAAAAGACGGGAGTTCCGACTAAGTAGACTTCGAAAGCAACACTTCAGAGAAACTTAATTGATACACATATGTAGTTGAAAGGAAATAATAGATCTATTCAAATACGGAATTCTCCAATGACATTTAAACAAAACTTACGCATGAGATTAATTATAAACGGATAGAAATAGCTTAAAAAAACAACAATTATTTCTTCGTTTTTCAAAATCAATAAGTTAAAATCCAAGGAATGTTTTATGTAATTGCAATATTTTTAGAACCCTTGTCATCAGCCCGTCTGCTAATCAGCGAGAAGTTCACTTATTTTTAACCATGTATTTAAGCATATCCGATACGTGTATCACAACAATGGTTCCAGGGGTGACAACTACACAGCTGTATTTGTTGTTGTTATCTCTTAGCTAATGGTGCACGTCCGCCTGACATCCTCATCGTTGCGTGAGGTTCGGCTGATCCTTTCATGGAGTTCTCTTCTTTCCCATGGTTCATGTCAGGGATAAGTCAATCTCGTTCAGAGGTAATTTCATACACAGCTGTTTTAGTATTACAAACATTTATTCTAATCATATTGTTATTTATTAGTTGTAAAGGCTACTCTTTCTTCCGTAAACACTCTCTTGTTTAACCCCCCCCTCCCACCCTGAACTACGACTTTGAAGACAAAAGGTGTCTTCCAAGAACAATTTGGACTCTATATTATTAGAATATAAACATAGCCGATAGCAGACACTGTATTTAGCAACCACTGTATTTAGCAGACACTGTATTTAGCAGACACTGTATTTGGATCTAAGTTTTTTTTTTCGATGATTGAATGCCTGGCTTTGCTTAACGCTTCGGACCTAAGGGCGTCCGGGCTTACTTACTTCTTAGGACCTAAGGGCGTTCAGGCCTACTTACTACTTAGGACCTAAGGGCGTTCAGGCCTACTTACTACTTAGGACCTAAGGGCGTTCAGGCCTACTTACTACTTAGGACCTAAGGGCGTTCAGGCTTACCTACCACTCAGGACCTAAGGGCGTTCATGCTTACTTACTACTTAGACCTAAGGGTGTTTAGGCCTACGTACCACTTAGGGCCTAAAGGCGTTCAAGATTACTTACCAGTTAGGACCTAAGGGCGTTCAGGCTTACATAATACTTAGGACCTAAGGGCGCTGAGGCATAATTTTTAATTATTTTGTGGGTTTTTTATGCTCTCGAAATCCACTTGACGGTGTTTACAAAACACTTTCCATGTCGATCTAATGTGATCGACATTGTTCTTTTGTTTCCTGACTGGTCGTGTCACACAGATGTGCTATTCTTAAAATCCACCATGTACTGCAGGTTTAGATCAAAGACAACATCTCTTCTCTTAGTCCTTGGACCGTTGGGGCGCCACAGATGACATGAAAACTATTCTTCTCCATTCCTCTCGGTCTTCTGCACTACGCATAGCATCGCCTAGTTCTAATCCCGTCCACTCTTTGATGTCATCTTCCCATCTTTTTCTCTGTCTTCCTCTTCTTCTCCCTCCTCTAGTTGTGTCCTGCAAGATTTCTTTGGCGAGCCCTTGTTTTCTGGTCACGTGACCATACCATTCAAGTTTGCGCTTTTTTACAGACACCAGGAGGTCATCGTACTGCCCAATTGCTTGACAAATCCTTTCTTTCACTTGTTCATTGGTGAAATGGTCTCTATAGCAGATTCCAAGAATGCCTCTGAAACATCTCATCTCCATCGCCTTTATTTTCCTTTCAAGCTCTGCTATTAATGTCCAGAACTCACAGGCATATAAGAAAATGGAGAGGATTAATGAGCGCATCAGCCTGATTTTGGTGCTGGGGGCTATATTTTTGTCGTCCCATATTATCTCTTGATTATGGACGGTAAAATGCCATCTACAGATGTCTGTCACGATTCTCTGTTACTGCTGACAATATAAATGTCTTCAGTTGATGTCTGTTTATGGTTTTCTGTTAAGGCGAACAGTATAAATGTCCCCTGCTGATGTCTATTTACGAGTCTTTGTTAAGGCAGACAACATAATTTGCACTTATTATTTTAAAAATCAAAATGTTAATTTTGAAAACATATTAATTTAACTAAAACCAGCGCCATCTAGGTAATCCCTCCAGGCGTCTGGAAATATCTCTGGTCAGTCAAGCACCACATGCTTATTAGCCGCTCTGACCGTTTTGAGAACCGCTGGTTTAAACAGTCCAACTCTTTTACATTGTTATTGAATACAGTATGCATAATTCCTTTTAAACCATTTCCCGAAGTTCCTATTTGAACGCGTCACATTCTTAAATACTGTCCAAAGTCTTTCCTAATGTTAATAAAGAAGCTAAGATATTTGCGTATAGTTTTATACTTTAAATGTCTGGTTTTAAGTCATAGAAAAAAACGAGAAATATAGACATATGAATAGAACCACGTATTAATAAGTGTGATTACAAATTTTCATAATGTCAAACATAACAACAAAGAAAAAAAAAACAAACAAACAAACAAACAAACAAAACGAACAAACAAATTTTTTTTAAAAATAATTAAAAAAAACAGACTTTAGATAGAATAGTTTAAAATAACCGAACGGAATGTAATCAATTTTTTTTTTTTTTAAAACCCACTGAAGACTACTTTTAATGCGACGAATCCTCGTCAGTAAATCGAATGGACCGTACATGTCTCTCAGGAATATCTAAAAGTGAAGTATTGATTGATGGTAATGATGGGTTAACGTTGTAAAGGATGGCAATGATGTCAAAGGAAGATAAACTAAGGTGTTTGACGGGAGCTAACTCTAGACATGATGGCCGATTTCAGTGGCGTAGCGAGCTTAACTCGCGCCCGGGGCACAATACCTTTTTAGCGCCCCCCAATACCTTTTTAGCGCCCCCCCTTTATTCGAAAACCATACAATATATAGTAAAATATACCATTTGGTGCCCCTTTGTGAGTAGCACCCGGGGCGTGATGCCCCCCTTGCTCCCCCCCTCACTACGCCACTGGCCGATTTGGAACATTTCAAGGGATTTTTGTAGAACACACGACCCGATGTAATTGTGATGATAATAGTACGCACATCGCCAAAATTTCTTACAGCTATTCTGAAAACTCATCAGCATTCATTATTTTAAAAAGAAGTGTCTATGTAATGATGTTGACGTTTCTAACCTCATTAAGTTTTGATAAGTATTTTTCGGTTAAGTATTATATGCCTACCCTGTACCCCTTTTCGCGCCTCTAAACTACACTTATTTTCCCCTCTGTAAAAATGACGTCACTTTACGACACTAAATGATCACTAATTAAATCATGTCTTTATAAAAAAAGACTCACATATGTTATTAATCTCTTAATAGTATACACCCTCTCAAAACGGAATATTTTAAATGGTTGTAATAATTCAGAAACCTTTGCGGGAATGCGCGCAGGAACTCAACAATGTTTTATCGCAATCACATAGATGGTATAGGAGCGCATACGGAAATTATTTTTACAAAGCTCATATAAGAAAAAAGCGAATTTAGGGCCAACGGCCCAAAACAAAATATGTTAAAAGAGTTGTAATGACTTAGAAAAATGCCCGGGTCTACGGACAACAACTCACCAAAGTTTTATAGCCAATGCACGAATGGTATAGGAGCGCATACGGTTTGAAATTATATTTATATAACTCATATTGAAAAAAAAACGAACACAGGGTCCCTGGCTCAAAACGGAATATTTTAAAATCGTTGTAATAATTCAAAAACCTTTGAAGGGCTTGCGTACAGCATCTCTCCAAAGTTTTATCGCATTCGGATAAATGGTATAGAAGGGCATATGGAAATTATTTTTTACAAAGCTCATATTAGAAAAAAAAAACTAATTTAGGGCCAACGGCCGAAAACGGAATATTTAAAAGAGTTGTAATGACTTATAAATATGCCCGGTTATAAGGAAAACAAATCGCCAAAGTTATATCGCAATCGCATGAATGGTGTAAGAGCGCATGCTGGACATACATACATTCAGACAGACATTAATTTTTATATATATGGATTTTATTTAGCGATATTAAAAACGCACAAAAAAAAGGATAATATTTTTTAGGTTTCCCGATAAATGTGATTAAAATGTAAGTCTAAGATCATAATTTTTTTAAATTAAAAAATATTTTCATAACTTTCAACTTCGATGAAAATGATTGTATTAGTTCATTTATATTTATTTTAAATGTATTTGTAATTTATCATAAAAATACATAAACATCTATTAAAATAAAAAGAGAATATATTATATATTTGAGCATTTAAAATGTTTCGATTGCGGTAAAATACAAGAACATCACTATTATTGTTTTTAATCATCTTAACGTATTTAAATAAATCCGTTTCTTTGACGTTACATGCTCAGCCCAGCTCCTTCTTATATACTAGAATATAATGACCCGATGTTATCGTGATAATAATTGTAGGTCCTGTTCGATTATTTCTACCTGCTATTACAAAAACTTATCACAATTCCTAACTTTTAAAAGAAGAATCTATGTATTGCTATTTAAATTTCTAACATCATTAAGTTTTGAGAAGTATTTATCTGCTATATATTATACGCATACCATACCACCTTTCACGCCCCTAACCTACATTTTTTTCCTCTAAACATGACCTTAAATTACCAAATCTAACTTATTACTAATTATATCATTATTGTCATTGAAGAAGTTAATTGAGAGACGATTTGTACGCTAGTGAAATACTTGAGTGTCTATAACAGACTTGAGTGTCTATAACAGAATGGAGTGTCTGTAACAGACTTGAGTGTCTATAACAGACTTGAGTGTCTATAGCAGACTTGAGAGTCTATAGCAGACTTGAGTGTCTATAACAGACTTGAGTGTCTATAACAGACTTGAGTGTCTATAACAGATTTGAGTGTCTATAACAGACTTGAGTGTCTATAACAGACTTGAGTATCTATAACAGACTTGAGTGTCTATAACATACTTGAGTGTCTATAACAGACTTGAGTGTCTATAACAGACTTGAGTGTCTTTTTAAAAATAAAATGTTTGTTTATCCCATAAAAATACACATCCTTTTTACTTTTCGCAAAGTAAAAACAAAAATTTGTTTTAAAAATTAATCCATCTCTATTTTTCAAAATTAAATTTTCAAGTGTGTACAATGATTGGGTTTTGATATTCATAGGTATACTTACATAGGTATACTTACATAGGTATACTTACATAGGTATACTTACATAAATGTACACACGTTTTGTTACATCATTGATTTTCTTAATTGGGAAACATACGGTTTTTTTGTAAATAGAGAATGTATCATCTCTTTTTTCACAAATGTAATACCACATGATTTAAATATATTGTCATCCACGTAAAAATGTACAAACCCTTTTTCTTACCCCCGCTATGCGTGCACCTAAGGAGGTTAAGTATTTATCAAATTCTTTCCTTTATTATGAGACGCATTTTGTGCTGCCTTGGGCAAAATGAAATTATCGACCTACACCACCCTTTCCCCACAAATTTCAACAAAGTTAATAAAATCTTCCACCAGATTGTAGCCCCATCCATACACTGTCACACATTTTTTGCCCTTCATATGGTTTGTGTTTATTAGGATGGGTTATAAGTGCATTAGTGAATGCTATTTGACTAGAGTGATACGTGCATTAGTTAATGCTATTTGGCTTTGGAGTTTCGCTGCACTCATTGACGTAAACTATATTTTAATGTCAGGTTTTTATTACATTATAAATTTAATAAAACTTTATTTTTGGAATTAAAAAAATAATTAAATGTTAAAAATACAAAGCTAACATTTTTGTGTTAGGTATTAGAATTTAAAAAGCAATCAGTTATATGTATTAATTTTACTTTTAAGAAGCAGAAAATACATTATCAGTTTTGTCACGCGTGTTTATTAAATAAAATAACTTTTAGCTTTGACTAAATAGGCAATTAGCGTTATAACGTCATTTGTGTGATTATTTAAAACAAATTAATTTTAATTTCATTTCGCAATATTAACAACGCACTAAAAACAACTGATGTCTTGGTTTTCCCGTTAAATGTGGTTACGGTGTAATTCCTTCCACATAATTTTTTTTGGATAACTTTCAAACCTATATTAGTGGTTACTTTACATGTATTTGTAATTTATTATATAATACTTAAACCTTTACTAAAATATAAGCGGATATATTATATTTTTTGCGCATTTAAATTTATTCGATTTCCGTAAAATAATAGAAACAAATTATGATAATTTTTAAGAATCCGAACGTATTAAATCTTTTCGATTCTTTGGCGTTACGGTCAGCCTAGCTAATTCATATATATATATATATATATATACATAAAATATTTAATATATACCATTGGATTTAATAAATCTATAAAGATGTTTTTACGTTTGTGTCCTAATAATGTTGGTAGCTTTGTGTCATACAAATATTTGTACCTTGTTTCATTAGACTGTATGTTGTGTTATAAAGATGCTTGTACAGTTGTGTCATAAGAATGTTAGTATGTTTGTGTCGAAACGTGTCGATTGTGTCATTAGGATGTGTGTACATCCTTATCATTATAATCTCTGGACCTTTTTGTCATAATAATATTTTTGTCTCTCTTTTAGTTGTATGTCTGTCCTCCTCTTTAGCCATATTTTAAAAAAAAATTAACAGCTTCAACAGCATTGAAAAAGAAATATACGAAAATACAATTTCAACCAAAAGCTGAATTAATAAATATATTCAAAGAGAATTCTAAATTTGAGCACTTTAATTTAAAAACTATAACCTTTTAACCACCCGAAATAATTAGAATTCATTATACCAGTGGTTCTCAACCTTCCTATGGCCGCGACCCTTTAATACGGTTTATCGTGTTGTGGCGGCCCCCAGCCACGAAATTATTTTCGGTTATACTTCAAAACTTTACAGTATATATGTTTTCAGGTGGTCTTAGGCGACCCCTGGGAAAGGATCGTGCGACCCCCAAAGGGGTCGAGACCCACAGGTTGAGAACCGCTGCATTAGACAGAAAGATAAACTTTCAGTACACTCTATAGACCGCACACATTTCTACACATATGTTACTTTTGATAAAAAAATAAATCTAACTTCAATAATATTCCAGCACTATTTGCTCAGACAATACATGTATTGTTTATTTGCTTCATTTACTTTGAAGCAACTAAATTATGCTATTAATCTATATTTATTCTCAGACAGACATCCACAGGAATAAATAAGCTTCGTTACAGAACTTCTTTCCTTATCTCATCCATACATTTACTTGGATAAAATTTCTAGGAATTTTAAATTTACCAGAAATGATTCCGTTATAAAGTGGTTCTCAGTCTGGGTGTTGGTGGGGTTTTTTGAGGTGGGCTGGGGTTGGCGGAGGGGCGGTAAATGATTTTATGCAAAGGCTTCATTTTAAAAAGGTGTTGAACAAAAAGAAAAAAAAGTCTCGGGGGGGGGGGGGGGGCTACAGGATATAATAAAAAGTATGTTCAGTTTAAGCTCCGCTATGTTCACGTCAAATTAAGCCACTTAGGTGTACGTATAAATACATATAAAGATTCCCATGCGAGAATTTGCTACTTAGCGATATGCAGACGTAGGCCGTTATAGGGAGCTCGGAGAACTTATTCGAAATTCCATCCAGAAACTCCTCACTAAAGAGCACTTGAGGCAATTGACGTCAGGATAAGTGCATTACAAGCGGGCTTAACAACGAGGTCAGTCAGATGTAACTATCTGACGTGGAAAAAGACAAGGGCTTAAAGGGGGTTGTCTGACTGTTATTATCTGCTACCCCCCATCCAGCTTGTCCAGGACAACATCCTACCTCTCAAGTTTCGTTACCGGCATAAAATTGTTCCATCCCTAATTGAAAGCCCACTTTCACGTAAACATTTTATTGTTCCATCACTAATTGAAAGCCCACGTTCACGTAAACGTTTTGAGTTATGAAGATAAAAGTGAAACGATCGTATACGACCGATTTCGATTGGTAGTAATTATGTATTAGTCTTCTTACGCTTTTGATCACGCAGAAAAATAATATTTTATTTGCCCATCTACTTCTTGTATTTAGACTGGTTTCATCATAGACTCCATTTCTTGTAGTTTTTAGACTTGTCTCATCATCGATTACATTTCCAACGACATTAAAAACAAATTTAATCGAAGTTTCTTTAGTACTATTGGCAGTCTGCAAACAGACAATTTGTATAATCTTTTGTCAATAGAACTTTCCATTGAAGTACACTCACAGTCTGCACTCAGACACTTTGGGGATCTATGGTCAGTAGAATTTCCATTGATGTATAATGACAATCTGCAGGCAGAAAATTTGGGGATCTGTGGTCAGTAGAACTTTCCGTTTATGTACAATGACTTTCTGCACGCAGACAATTTGGGGATCTGTCAGAGTTTCCATTGATGTACACTAACAGCATGAACGCAGACTCTTCGGATATCTTTTGTCAATAGAACTTTCCATTGAAGTACTCTGATAGTCTGCACACAGTAGAAGTCTCCAATGATGTATACTGACAGTCTGCATGCAGACACTAAGGAACTCTTTGGCCATGGAACTCAACGTTGATCGGAAAGGTCAGTGACAGATTTGGTCACGTGACCTCATGCACTCGTTAAGTGGGTCATATGACGGCGTTTCAACGATGGGGCATTCATTCAAAGGCTTACACCACCGGATCAATTACTCTTTGGGGTAAAACTGCAGGTGAACTGCACCATGGGACATTATTTCAAGGGTAAATGACTTGATTGGAGCATGAATTCCATTAGGTATTAATTTCAAGGAATGTTATTCCATTATTGTATCCCATTATTCGCTACTGCCGATGTTGAAAAAAAAATAGATTGCAACCGTCATCACAACTTAAATTTATTTCCAATTTTTGAAATCATATATTTTTTAATGTAATTTTTATGATGTGTTTCCACAGAAGCGTTCTACCCCCCCCCCCCCCCCCCCCAACTAAATAGTAACAGCTTTCAACCTTCAAAAAAATTATATATGCACAAATAATTCCTCGGACTTGTTCTATCTTATCTAATTCTTGTTACTTGGAATCATCTCATGAGATAAAGACAATTTGTCCCTGCTGATATAACACTTTGGTTTTTATCCGTGTTTGAGATTATACAGTTAACTGGCAAGGCTTCATCACAAGACAAACGGGGGGAACGGACTTAGTTAATTATAAAAATATTTTTAAAAAACAATACAAGTTGTCTTATTTTATTTCAGAATCCCAACAAAAATCCAAGGGTTCTCAAAATGTCGAAAGACATTAAAACAACAGATCAAGAAAAAAATGAAAATTCGGATTCGTCTGAAGGGAGCCACGAGGGTGGTCGAGACTTTTTCAAGGAGATGGTTGAGCGCATGCGCAAAGACATCAAAAGCTCAAATATGGCAGCATCTAGGGAGTCTCCCCGCACCCAAATGCTTTTAGGGAAAAAAAGGACGCCACCTCTCTCTCGCAGGTATTCATGAGTTAATGAGCAAGTCGGTTACATAAGTATTGTGAGGTACTTTTTGTTGTTGTTGCTGATGATTAGAAGATCAATTACTATGAAAATGTTTGTCACGGTCAAATCGTGTGATTATTTTCTCAGTGTCTGTTTTGTGGAGGTTAAGGGAGCGCTCGTTGGCTTTCCTGTATACCCCACGAGTTTTTCTCAGTCATCTATGACCGTCTTGGTGTGTCGGGAAAAAAAACTCACGTGGATAGGGGTGTGTAAAATTGAAAGTAGTGTTGAGCAGACAGTGACGAGCGGAGTCAATAGAAAGTGTGTGTTTTTTTTTTTCTTTTTGTGGAGAGAGTGAATTTTTCCTGAAAATGTAGGAGTAGAAGTGATATTTTAAGTCGTTTCTTATGCATTTCAACACACATGCATCAAAAGAATTCAATTTATGGCTAGTAATCACTATTAGTGCCACAAGTTTGTGTTTTGGATTTACTCCCCTTATTGTTGTAACTAGAGTTACAATTTCCTTAAAATATGATGGTGTGTTTTTTAAGTACATTTTTATTGGTTGATTAAATATAATTTTAAAATTTCATTGGTTTGCTGATTATAATATAACCTGAAATAAAATATGTAAAAGTGTATTCCATGAAACTGTAAGGTGGGTTTTCATTATTTCTACATTTTATACATATTTTTGGCCCTTTTTAGTTTTTTCCCCTTCATTTTCATAGTTTTCAGGGTCAAAACCCTGGTTAGGGAGAGGGTCAAAACCCAGGTTAGTGATACATTTAGGGTTCAGGTTAGGTTTAGGGATACATTAGGGACATTTGTTCATTACTTTTTAACGTTTTATTCTTTATTTTAGCAAACGTGAGTTATTTTATTTTTCCACGGCGGCCATCTTGGTTGCTGCGACCCCTGAACACGCGAGTCGTGGCAACCACGATGGCGGCCGTGGTAGACATCGTGGCAGGAATAATGCGAAATTACCCAATATATTTATATGAACTGTTTCACTACTTTGTGTTATTTCATTCAACACATCAACTCGTTAGGAGCTAGAAGAATATTACAACACACCAGCTCCCATACACCAGCTCAGCTCTACAGGAGCTGGAAGGACACGAGTTTTTGAAATTTGTCTGTAGCTATAGCGCAAGGGGGCCTAAATCTCTAGACAACGTTCCATCGGTGAAATTATTTTTTATTTTGCAATGACTCATTAATTCCACATTTCATGAACTGGTTTTAAATTCATCTTTGATTAACGATATTAACAATATTAACATTTCTAAAAGAATAAATTGACTTTTAAAAACATTAATGTCAATTTATTTACACACACTTTGATCCTTGGAGGTATAAATATGTGTAACAACTTCAAGAATGTTTATTAAATCCTGCGTAATTATGAGGCTAAGCTAAAATAACATGAACTGGCCTTTCAAATCAAGGGCTCGTGAACGGCTGGATGAAAACTTTGCTATGTGTAGCAGATGACTAGAAGAGATTGTCATGGATACAAAGTGTATTTGTGTGGTAGGAAATGATTGGACACCAATCCCCCCCCCCCCCCACACCCATAAGATATTTTAATTAGCCCCGATCTTTTGTCTCTTGAATTTAACGAAGCTGCGACTTGTTTATTTTCAGCCATCCTATTCTTCAGTCCAACCATCAAGAGACGGATTACCCCATCAATATGGCGTGGCCCCTGGGTCGGAGGTCAAAGATCAATTTGGAGTATAGAACACCCTTTGTGTTTACTGGCAGTGGGGCGCCTCGACCTAGGCGAGTTCCAGAGGAAGGTAAGAACAAACACTTTAACACTTGTCTCTAGCAGTTTTATTTGCATTAATCTTTTCTTTCCTCTCAACCTTTTAAAGACATATTAATTGAAAAAAAAAAATCCAAATCTTTTGACTGATTCTCTACGATCCAAATGATTGTGACTGATTCTCTACGATCCAAATGATTGTGACTGATTCTCTACGATCCAAATGCTTGTGACTGATTCTCTACGATCCAAATGATTGTGACTGATTCTCTACGATCCAAATGATTGTGACTGATTCTCTACGATCCAAATGATTGTGACTGATTCTCTACGATCCAAATGATTGTGACTGATTCTCTACGATCCAAATGATTGTGACTGATTCTCTAAGATCCAAATGCTTGTGACTGATTCTCTAAGATCCAAATGATTGTGACTGATTCTCTACGATCCAAATGCTTGTGACTGATTCTCTAAGATCCAAATGCTTGTGACTGATTCTCTAAGATCCAAATGCTTGTGACTGATTCTCTAAGATCCAAATGCTTGTGACTGATTCTCTAAGATCCAAATGCTTGTGACTGATTCTCTAAGATCCAAATGCTTGTGACTGATTCTCTAAGATTTAAATGCTTGTGACTGATTCTCTACGATCCAAATGCTTGTGAATGATTCTCTAAGATCCAAATGATTGTGACTGATTCTCTAAGATCCAAATGCTTGTGACTGATTCTCTACGATCCAAATGCTTGTGACTGATTCTCTAAGATCCAAATGCTTGTGACTGATTCTCTAAGATCCAAATGCTTGTGACTGATTCTCTAAGATCCAAATGCTTGTGACTGATTCTCTACGATCCAAATGCTTGTGACTGATTCTCTAAGATCCAAATGCTTGTGACTGATTCTCTAAGATCCAAATGCTTGTGACTGATTCTCTAAGATCCAAATGCTTGTGACTGATTCTCTAAGATCCAAATGCTTGTGACTGATTCTCTAAGATCCAAATGCTTGTGACTGATTCTCTAAGATTTAAATGCTTGTGACTGATTCTCTACGATCCAAATGCTTGTGACTGATTCTCTACGATCCAAATGCTTGTGACTGATTCTCTACGATCCAAATGCTTGTGACTGATTCTCTACGATCCAAATGCTTGTGACTGATTCTCTACGATCCAAATGCTTGTGACTGATTCTCTACGATCCAAATGCTTGTGACTGATTCTCTACGATCCAAATGCTTGTGACTGATTCTCTAAGATCCAAATGCTTGTGACTGATTCTCTACGATCCAAATGCTTGTGACTGATTCTCTACGATCCAAATGCTTGTGACTGATTCTCTACGATCCAAATGCTTGTGACTGATTCTCTACGATCCAAATGCTTGTGACTGATTCTCTACGATCCAAATGCTTGTGACTGATTCTCTAAGATCCAAATGCTTGTGACTGATTCTCTAAGATCCAAATGCTTGTGACTGATTCTCTAAGATCCAAATGCTTGTGACTGATTCTCTACGATCCAAATGCTTGTGACTGATTCTCTACGATCCAAATGCTTGTGACTGATTCTCTACGATCCAAATGCTTGTGACTGATTCTCTACGATCCAAATGCTTGTGACTGATTCTCTACGATCCAAATGCTTGTGACTGATTCTCTAAGATCCAAATGCTTGTGACTGATTCTCTAAGATCCAAATGCTTGTGACTGATTCTCTAAGATCCAAATCTTTTGAGTGTTTCTCTACGATCCAAATGCTTGTGACTGATTCTCTACGATCCAAATGCTTGTGACTGATTCTCTACGATCCAAATGCTTGTGACTGATTCTCTACGATCCAAATGCTTGTGACTGATTCTCTACGATCCAAATGCTTGTGACTGATTCTCTACGATCCAAATGCTTGTGACTGATTCTCTACGATCCAAATGCTTGTGACTGATTCTCTAAGATCCAAATGTTAGTGAGTGATTCTCTAACATCCAAAAGTTTGTGAGTGATTCTCTAATAAGCAAAAGTTTGTGAGTGATTCTCTAGCCCCCGTATTAAACTTCAAAATTTTTTGTTCAAATTTTTCCAATATTAAAATAATGGATTATCATACTGGATAAGCTAGAACAATAAAATATATATATAACTATTGAAAAACTTGGATGCGGGTCTGATGACTTTTGCTACTATACAGGCATCCTTCAGTGTCAATGTGTCACGCGATGGTTCACCTAACTCGTAGTTTTCTTCACATCAGGTGTGTGCCCTACGAACACTTTGGTAGAGATGATATAAGAAAATCGCTAATAATATAAAGATTATACCAAATTGTTTTGCTACTTGTGTGTTCATGAGATCATTCCATTCCTTGTACGGCAAGCTGCGTTTTGCAGTCTTTAAAAACGCGCAATACTTTGAATATGTCACGAACCAATTGAATGTTGAAAATTTAAAAAATGTACGTTAAAAAAAAATTCACACAACGCACTGCCTTTAAAGAAATTAATAAATATTTGTGCTAAGGTAGAGAGTGTTGCTATTAATAGACTGGTGTAATGATTCAATAGCGTTAGGAATTCCATCGTACTCGCCCAGCTTTGACAGCAAATTAAACTCAACACATTCCATTGATGTCCAGTGATTGTACTTAATAGAACGCATACATTACAGACCAACAGCACCATTAATAGGACTGATGGCTAATCTCGACATGAAAGGGCATTTGTTACAGTGTTTCCCGGGACATAATCAACTAATCAGACATTTTCTCTCTACTTCCTAGCAACCGAATAACTTTGCAGCATACCTCTCTTGCTAACTCATAACTAACTAACTAGCCTGTTGCGACTGGCGCCGGGCAAACAGTTTCGTGATGAAAGATTTCTTAAGCACAAGAAAATCTCTTTATGGACAGCAAGCATTCTGTGCTGAGAGGGCCGATTGGCTGACCGAATCGTAATAGAACTTTTGTTTAAAGAACTGTATTTCATGGTCGGCAGAAAAAACTAAACTGTTTCTAAATTTCTACAAGGAAGTAGATTGTCTCATTGACCTCCATTTATAAAGGGTGTTGGGGGGGGGGGCGAGGATGCATATGCCCGTGTTCTTATTCTGATAACAAACACGTCATCAAATATATATATGACAAGGCTACCCCATTCCCACTCTTTTGTTCTGACGTCAAACTTCTTCTGAGAGGAAAACACGAGACGGTTACCGGTGATCAGGAAATCCAAATGTTGCATGGTGTTAAGTAGCAATTGGTGGAGCTAAGTAGCAATTGGTGGAGCTAAGTAGCAATTGGTGGAGTTAATTAGAAATTAATAGAGTTAAGTAGCAATTGGTGGAGTTAAGTAGTAATTGGTGGAGCTAAGTAGCAATTGGTGGAGTTAAGTAGCAATTGGTGGAGTTAAGTAGCACCTGGTGCAATTAAGTAGCAACTGGTGGAGTTAAGTAGCAACTGGTGTAGTTTAGTAGCAATTGGCGGAGTTAAGTAGCAATTGGTGGAGTTAAGTAGCAACTGGTGGAGTGAAATAGCAATTGGTGGAGTTAAGTAGCAACTGGTGGAGTTAAGTAGGAAATTGGTGGAGTTAAGTAGCAACTGGTGGAGGTAAGTAGCAATTGGTGGAGTTAAGTAGCAACTGGTGGAGTTAAGTAGCAATTGGTGGAGTTAAGTAGCAATTGGTGAAGGTAAGTAGCAATTGGTGGAGGTAAGTAGCAATTGGTGGAGGTAAGTAGCAATTGGTGGAGTTAAGTAGCAATTGGTGGAGCTAAGTAGAAAGTGGTGACGTTAAGTAGCAATTGCTGGAGTTAAGTAGCAATTGGTGGAGTTAAGTAGAAATTGGTGACGTTAAGTAGCAATTGGTAGAGTTAATTAGCAATTGGTGGAGTTAAGTTGCACTTGGTGGAGTTAAGTTGCACTTGAGGGAGTTAAGTAGAGATTTGTGGAGGTAAGTAGCAATTGGTGGAGTTAAGTTGCACGTGGTGGAGTTAAGTTGCAATTTGAGTAAGTTATATTATGGAACATGATGCATGATAAAATTCTGTTGGTAGCGGTTCGGGGGTCGTGTGGCGTTGGGTTTATGGGGGTGGGGCAATATGTGATACATGAAACAAATTAGCGGCAGATTTGAAAAGAAATGTGCCGCCGTAGTGGCCACCGTATGAGCAATAATTAAATAACAGTGTTCTTTGCGCCTGGTACTGAGCAGCCAACTGTTGACCCAATAGATTTTATTATTAAAGGTGCCTTTGGGGCCATGTTGATAAGTTAGGAGAACCACCACAGACTACAAAATGTTATTAAACTACAGTTATTAAAAACCTGATAATGGGTAGAATACTGCTCCATACAAAATACAACACAATACAACAAAATACAACAAAATACAACACAATACAACACAATACAACAAAATACAACACAATACAACAAAATACAACAAAATACAACACAATACAACAAAATACAAAAAAATACAACAAATACAACACAATACAACAAAATACAACACAATACAACACAATACAACACAATACAACACAATACAACAAAATACAACAAAAACCAAACTACTTTGGTCCGCATTCCCAAAGAATCGTTTTCCTCAATTTGACATCTACAGCGGTAGCTCCATTTTGTACGCCTGCAGTTATTTCCCCATTTTGTGCAATTCGTGTACGCCTTGTTCGAAGGTCATTTCCTCATTGTGTACGTCTTGTTTGATGGTCATTTCCTCATTGTTTGTACGCCTTGTCCTTTTCACCATTGCTTACGCCTTCTTCTTTTTCCGTCAAGTGCCAGATAAGGCAGCGGGCATTTGCTTAGGAATGAAATGTCTCTTTTTGGTAAAATTAACTTCTGATTAAGGGCACTTGTAACTTTTGTCCTACGGCTGTTTCTGGAAGAAAACCAAGGTCAGAAGAAAGCCGTGACATCTCGGTCGTCTGCCAGACCTCGTTTTGAAATCTTCCGGAAACAAACTATTGGAGGCTGGCTAGCTCTCTCATTTCACACGTATTAACGTCAATCAGTTCATCTCTATTGAAGGCAACACAGGTCTTGACACTCGTTATATTTTCAGTTTCCTTTTTTTTTTAAATCCACAGATTCCTAAAGAATTATCCTGGTTCTCTATTTCCTTTTAATTTTCGTCTGTTCGTTCTTTCATATCTCTCTCCCCTCTCTCCCACGCGCTCTCTCTCTCTCTCTCTTTCCCACTCTATATCTCCCACTCTTTCTCTAACTTCCACTCTATATCTCCCACTCTTTCTCTAACTTCCACTCTTTCTTTCTCTCCCACTCTCTCATTCCCACCCTCTCTCCCTCTCTTGCTCTCTATCTCCCAATCTTTCTCTCTCGCCCCATTTTTCTCTCTCTCCCCACTCTTTCTCTCACCCTCCTACTCTCTCCCACACACACACTCTGTCTCCTATTCTTTATCTCTCTCCCACACTCTCTTTCCCACACTCTCTTTCTCCCGTTCTCTCTCTCTTTCTCTCTCTCGCTGAATCTCACCATCTCTCTCTCACTCACTCACTCTCTCGTTTTATCTCTCACTCGCTCTCTCTCTCCCTCGCTCACTCTCTCACTCTCTCCCCCTCACTATCTCCCCCTCTCTCTCACTCGCTCTCTTTGTCTCACTCGCTCTCTCTCTCACTCTCTCTCTCTAACTCTCACTCACTCTCTCTCTCACTCTGTGATAAATACTAGGCAATACGACATAATAACATCCAACGACTAGTAACTAGTAAATCAAGAAAGCACCGAAAGATGAAGGAAAACAAATTAGTTGATTAGTTGTGGTGACGCCCATCGGTTCCCTCACACATTACAAATGGGATACGTCACAGCACGTGTGTTAAGTATCCCCCATGGTCACTGTGCTGTTCCAGGTCACTCAGTGAGGGTCAATTACAGCTACGAGTAGCCTTTCGATGGTTCGTTATACTCTACACATGAAATTACTAAATGGCTCTAGATCAGCGGTTCTCATCCTGTGGGTCGCAACCCCTTTGGCGGTCAAGCGACCCTTACACAATCGGAAAACACATATTTAGGAAGTAGCGAAAATAATGTTATGGTTGGGTGTCACCACAACATGAGGAACTGTGTTAAAGGGTTGCGGTATTCGGAAGGTTGAGAACCACTGTTCTAGATTAACAAATTGGATCGTGTTTATTATTCAACGTTTTTGGGGCATTGGTCTGGATGCAGAAAATCGTTTTTGCAGCTTAAGAGTCTAAATGTTAATATCTTGAAATGAAGCAAAACTGTGTCGTTAACTTGTATCTTAACTTACTGTCCATGACTGTGGATTTTATTTGAACACATGAGACAATGTGTGGGCGTCTCAGAGTCTCGGAGTCTTTGATTTTGAGAGTCTCAGAGTCTTTGATTTTGAGAGTCTCAGAGTCTCGGAGTCTTTGATTTTGAGAGTCTCAGAGTCTCGGAGTCTTTGATTTTGAGAGTCTCAGAGTCTCGGAGTCTTTGATTTTGAGAGTCTCAGAGTCTCGGAGTCTTTGATTTTGAGAGTCTCAGAGTCTCGGAGTCTTTGATTCTGAGAATCTCAGAGTCTCGGAGTCTCAGAGTCTTGGAGTCTTTGATTTTGAGAGTCTCGGAGTCTGGGAGTCTCAAATTCCCAGAGTCTAGGAGTCTTTGCTTCTGAGAATCTCAGAGTCTCGGAGTCTCAAAGTCTCAGAGGACTTGTCTATATGTTAGTTCCTCCTCGTTCCCTTTGTTCATAGATGTGAAAGAATTTTAATGTATTAGTTCTATAGAAGCACATGAAATTAATGTATTTGTTCTATAAACACACAGGACAAAACTGTGTTGGTTCTATAGAAGCACATGACAATAATGCGTTGGTTCTAAAGAAGCACATGACAATAATGTGTGTGTTCTATAGAAGCATACGACAATAATTTGTTGGTTCTACAGGAGCTCATGACAATAATGTATTATTTTTATACAAGCACATGACAATAATGTGTTAGTTCTATAGAAGCACATGACGATACTGTGTTGGTTCTATACAAGCACATGATAATAATGTGTTGGTTCTATACAAGCATATGACAATAATTTGTTAGTTCTATAGAAACACATGACAATAATGCAGGCTTCTTCTGGGACCAAATAACCAACGATTTCAGCTTTAACTAAACAAACAGACTCTCGTATAGCATGAAATATTTGAGAACCCCTTCAAATCTACCCGGTTATAGAAGAATTCCAGCCTTAAACACCACTTACCCACACAACCACGTCTTGACTTTTGTTTTATTGCGATACTTTTGCCCCGTTGTTATGTGCTGCCCTGCTGTCGACCAGATGCTGCCTTGCTGATGACCAGATGCAGCCCTGTGATCAAGGATGTTTGCGTTCCTGTTGAGCTCATATCTCTGACGCAATAGAATTCCAAGGGGGTCGAAAATGCACGCTGTTTACTCATTAGTGCAGTAAATTCGTAACGAAAATAGGTTTATAATTGGAAGCACACAATAGATCGTTTTATGCCCTACATTATTGTAATAAGGGCTGATCATAAACTGTGTCACGCTCGAGAGGGGGGGGGGGAGGGGGGTAAGGGGAGCTAAGAAAGTGACAATTTGTGAACGGTGGGGGGGGGGGAGATATCTTGTGTGAAGTCACATATTAATATTTTTGTTCATCATACATATAAAACCTAAAATTGACAGTGATGTTGAACTTTCTGTTGTGGTTGGAGAATTCTGACAGAAATTTTTATAGATTTAATAGTTGAATAGTGAAGTGTTTTCTGGATTAAATCTTAAATAGTTGTTAATTTTTTAAAAGTAATTTTTAGTTTTAGTCGAAAGTGTGACGTACTTTGAGTGAAAGAGTGGGGTTTGGGCGGGGTGGGAGCTCAAATTTGTGACAAATTGGGATGGGGGAGTGAGGGGGTAAAAGTGAGCCAAAAGTGGCGAGACGTAATTTACGAAACGCCCCTTACAATATCTGTAAAAACTTGCAATAAATTTGCTCTAAAACAATACTGATCTGACCGTCCCCAAACAGGAAGTGCTGGTCTAGAATTGAGGTCAGTGGGGTCCTATTCCTAATAGTGTAGTTGGAGTGGTTGTCAAAGTCTTTCCGACTAGAAGTTGTCGATCACTGTTTTTTTTGGGAAAGTTATTTTATTTTGACATTAGTTTAAGGTCATGATTTGACATAGATTACCAGCTACGTCCATATTTTGAAGTCTGGGAAAATATTACCCAATACTGAGCAATTACGTGGAAAGAAAACAAAATTCATTAGCCTGCTACTGTAATGGACCCAAAAAAATCGTATATTTTTATCACAAGGCGTGAGTATTAAATATTCTCTTAGTTAATTAAACAAACAGATCGTTTTTTTACAAAATTCAGTTTTCAGATGACAGAACAAGCCCTAGAAGGCACGCTCGTTGTCTGATGAGTGCAGCTCCTGGAGGCAAGTTCCCCAAAAGAGATGTCCACTTAATTCACACACGAGAATTAATGCTGCATGATAGAGTGCCCCCTTGTCCAACACATACTTAAGCTGCAAGAGACTTGGACATATTGAATCAATTGTTGTGCTCCGTATTATCAACTAAAGATTTCGTGCGGTTTTGGGTGTTAAGATAAAAATACTCTTTTCCAAGACGATAATTTTTTAAATTCTAGTTTTTAATTTAAAATTAAAAAATTTATTTGAAAACGGGAAAAAAAAGTTTCAGGGTTCTATAACTATTGACCTCCTTATTGCAACCCCCGACCTCCGTAAAAATCCACGCTGCTTTATAAAATCAGCTTCCCTCTTAAATGAGGTAAAAATCTGAGACCAGCCACCCACACCCTGGGACACACTGTCTAAGAGTTTGAGATTCACTGTATTTAGAGTGAAATCAAACCCTTGGCACTGCTACGGCAGAGCGAAGTGGGACACACTGTCTAAGAGCTTGAGATCCACTGTCTTTGGAGTGAAATCAAACCCTTGGCACTGCTCCGGGAGACCGATGACACACGTTGTCACGAGTATTGCATTCTTCGATCTGTTTGGGGACATTACGTGACAAAACTTGCCAGACAGAGAAAATCGATGCTAGATCCTATAACAGAATTGATGGGCCTGTTGGAGCAGGTCAGTGGGTCTAAATTACTGAGGCGCAGGTCAGCGGATCTAAAATACCGTGCAGCAGGTCAGTGGGTCTAAAATACTGTGGAGCAGGTAACTGGGTCTGAAATACTGAAAACTTCATGTCATCATGAGTTGAACTCAGGACTGCGCATTCCATCGTCAACATCAGACTAAGAAGCAGTGAGTTGGATTATTTCAACAAAAATTGTTATCGCCAAATGCTCACAAAAGTCTCCTACCAAAGAGGTACCACAGCACCAACCTGGAAACTTTGAAAATATACTCCCATTTAAAAGCACTTCTGATCTGCGGACGTCTATGACAAAGACAGTTTACCAAATTGTTTTATGTTTTGTTCCGTTTAGAGCAGAAAAGTGGTCTTCTTTTTTTTAAAATAATGTATTCGTTTTGACGTTTCCTTTGTCATTTGATTCCTGTCACTTGCGTCTCTCCTAATCCGTCAATTAACTCCTGTCACGTACGTCTGTCTTAATCCTTCATTTTACACCTGTCACTTACGTCTGTCCCAATCCTTCATTTAACACCTGTCACTTACGGATCTCCTCCTCCTTCATTTAACACCTGTCACTAACGGCTGTTCTAATCCTTAATTTAATAACTGTCACCAACGGCTGTCCTAATCCTTCATTTAACACCTGTCACTAACGACTGTCCTAATCCTTCATTTAACACCTGTCACGTACGGCTGTCCTAATCCTTCATTTAATACCGAAGTAGTAAAAAAAAACTTTCTACTTTTAAAATTAATTATTTTCCATAAATATTTATAAAACAAGTTTTCAATTAATATGTTAAATCTTGAATTTAAAGTAAATTTAAGAATTTAAAATAAACATCTTTTACATTCAAAGGCCTCAAATCATTTCACAATATGAAATGAAATTTAAACAACTGAATTTAGAATTGACGAATCTCACAAAAACTTACCTCACTAAACAGGTTACTTCACAATACAACTTTTCTCACTAAACAAGTAATCTCACAAAACGACTTATCTTACCTAACAAGTCAAGTAACCCCACAAAACTACTTACCTTACTAAGCAACTTACCTCACGAAACAACTTACTTCACTAAACAAGTTACATCATAATACAACTTACCTCACTGAACAAGTAAGCTCAAAAACAGCTTATCTCACTATACTAATAACCTCACAATACAACTTACCTCACTAAGCAAGTAACCTCACAAAATATCTTATCTCACTAAACAAATCATCTCACAAAACAACTTACCTCACGGAACAACTTACCCCACGAAACATCTTACCCCACGAAACAACTACCCCACGAAACAACTTACCCCACGTAATAAGTTACCTCACAAAACAAGTTACCTCACGAAACAAGTTACCTCACGAAAAAGTTACCTCACTAAACACCTTACCTCACTAAACACCTTACCTCACTAAACACCTTACCTCACTAAACACCTTACCCCAAGAAACAACTTTCCTCACGAAAAAAGTTACCTTACGAAACAAGTTACCTCACAAACAACTTACCTCACAAACAACTTACCTCACTAAACAAGTTACCTCACTAAACAAGTTACCTCACTAAACAACTTACCCCATGAAACAACTTACCTCACTAACACACGTACACTGGCTTACAACACACCAAGAAATAAAAAGTTTACATTTCACACAAATGTGTCTCCATTAGAACATCACGCCTGATATCACAAGAACGTGACAAAATGTGAATCTCGCAACATTGACACGAGAAATCGTTTTGTCCGCTCGTGTAACCTGGACAGCTTTGGTTGAAACATCTGTGGCGTGCTATATAGTGTGATTGGCAGCCGAACCAGCTATAATGTGATATCTGGCAGCTATAACTGCTCCAAATAGCTCTAGTCGTAATGTGACACCTGGCAGCTGTAACAGTTAATAGCGTCATCACTCAGCTTGTAACTGGCACCAGTGAATCTAACCAGAAGCACCAGCTCTCCACACCAGTGTGCTGAGTGTGCAGTGTGATGATGCTAGAAGTGCCATGAAAATAATGCCTCCAAGAGGCACATATATAAATAGATTTGCTACACAGGGGGAAATTGAAGACCTTAGTGCTAAAAGTACTTAAGTCACAAAATGCACATAGATAATCAAGTTCAAATATACTTTTCGTCTATAAAATGTGACTATTTTCATTGTTTTGGTCTTGTTTAATTAGGGGCCTAATGCACATTTTAATGTGTTCAAATTTCTGCAGTACACTCGGCTAAACTGGGAAAGAAAAGATCACTGTTTAGATTGATTTTGAAAAAAATGTGACTTAGGTACTTTTAGCACTAAGGTCTTCAATTGTTGAAAAGGCTGACAAACATTGCAATGACAGAAATGTGTTCTGTAGAGACAGTTTTTACACATCGACAAACTGTAATATTATACTTTTTTTAAACAGTGCATGCAATTATGAAAGTTAACTACAGAATGGTATTTGGTATATTTTTGCATGATGTTTTATGTGGTGTGCCGTATAGTTCTTGAAAAGGTCTATCCCTTGCCGAGCGTGGAGGGAAAAAAAAGGCTGCTGAACTCCGCACCACACAAAAGAGATTTGAGCATCAAATCACGAATTTATCGGGAGATAAGAAGACGCGCCTTTGTTTTGAGCATTACAAATACACCGATTATTTCCCTTAGAGCAAGTTTAGTCAGATTTTCTCCAACGATCGAATCACATCAGACGGATGACGTAATATTCATAAACAGTCCAATCTTTCTGTTACAATGCTAAAAAAAATTATTTTTAAAAAAAAATTAAAAAATATTTTAATTTGTTTATTTTTATAAATTTAATTTCAAGTACAACTTCGTCATGAAGACATATTATTCTGCGTTCTCCAGCAAATATAAACAAGAATGGATTAAACTCAGCAAGCGATGTCCACCGAAACCCTGGGAAAAAAAAACATTTGAAAAATACCATTTCATATGATGATTAGAGACTGAAAATAAAGAAATGATAACGTATGAAATTGATAACTACACATTTGAATGGAGGAAAATAGCATAACTGCAGTGAATAATTAACATAAAGTATCGCATAGAGCCAGAACATATCAGACTTTGGATCTAAAGCTGGACACTGTGACCATCTGGCTAAACACGTCTCTCATAGAACTACAATGTGCTTTATATAAATTCAGCACAGTTGGCAACACATTAGTTCTTCCTCCACATCACATTAAAAAAATGATGGAATGGGGATCTCAAACTGAGGGGGAGAGATCAGCCCAGCTCTTCGGAATGCGCTAGAGCAGTGGTTCTCAACCTTCCTAACGCCACAAACCTTTTAAACAGTTTCTCATGTCTTGGCGACCCCCAGCCACAAATTATTTTCGTTCAAAACTCTAGAGTATCTGTTTTTTCCGATGGTCTTAGGCGACCCCCGTGAAAGAGTCGTTCAACCCCCAAATGGGTCGCGAATCACAGATTGAGAACCGCTGCGCTTGAGGCATCACGCTCCATATCTATAGCTTGAGTTTAAAATAAAACCATCCATTGAATTTCTTGAAATGGTGTACATCACTGTCTCAAATTGAAGATGTATATGGAGCTTCTGATACTGTGTTGAGTTTGAATCACATAGTTACCAATGCACATCCGTAGCTGACAGACCAACATTTGTCAGTTAAACAGTGGCGTATTTGTACATATTAAGTACCTCAGTTCTGACATGACACACATCGTGTTATAGATTGATTCAAATAGCCCCAGTGTCCAGTCTCTATCACATGCACCATGTCCATCATATGACCACGGGTCTGTGTCCTCCTTATCATCATGTTACTGGTGTTGTCTGAAATGTCAAGCCCTGGTAATATCCAATTATAGGACATCGTTCCACCGCGGTCCTAAGGACGTAATTGACAAAAAAGGAGATTTTATTTTTGGCTTGTGAATGTTGAAGTTGAACCAAGCATCTGGCAACTGGCTGTTTCCCTTTCGTTGATCTTTCATTTCACTCTATGATCAATGGACACACTTGATCTTTCATTTCACTCTATGATCAATGGACAAGGTTGATCTTTCATTTCACTCTATGATCAATGAACAAGGTTGATCTTTCATTTCACTATATGATAAAATGGACATGGTTGATCTTTCATTTCACTCTATGATCAATGGACACGGTTGATCTTTCATTTTACTCTATGATCAATGAGCAAGGTTGATCTTTCATTTCACTCTATGATAAAATGGACAAGGTTGATCTTTCATTTCACTCTATGATAAAATGAACAAGGTTGATCTTTCATTTCACTCTATGATCAATGGACACACTTGATCTTTCATTTCACTCTATGATCAATGGACAAGGTTGATCTTTCATTTCACTCTATGATCAATGGGCAAGGTTGATCTTTCATTTCACTCTATGATAAAATGGACAAGGTTGATCTTTCATTTCACTCTATGATAAAATGGACAAGGTTGATCTTTCATTTCACTCTATGATCAATGGACACACTTGATCTTTCATTTCACTCTATGATAAAATGGACAAGGTTGATCTTTCATTTCACTCTATGATCAATGGACAAGGTTGATCTTTCATTTCACTCTATGATCAATGGACACACTTGATCTTTCATTTCACTCTATGATCAATGGACAAGGTTGATCTTTCATTTCACTCTATGATAAAATGGACAAGGTTGATCTTTCATTTCACTCTGTGATCAATGGACAAGGTTGATCTTTCATTTCACTCTATGGTCAATGGACAAGGTTGATCTTTCATTTCACTCTATGATCAATGGACAAGCTATGAGGAGAAATTAGTGTTCCTGAAATATCTGGAAGAAAGACAATGCTGCAGACTTCATTACATTTTTAATATACAATGTGAGACATTGTTAGCCTAGTAGCAATGACATTAAGGTTAAATTGAAGAAATGACCCTCTCTCTCTTTCCCTCTCTCTGGCTCTCTCTTTGTCTCTCTGCCTCTATGTCTCCCCTTCTCTATATCTATTTCTCCCCCCTCTGTCTCCATCTGCCTATCTATCTATCTATCTATCTATCTATCTATCTATCTATCTATCTATCTATCTATCTATCTATCTATCTATCTATCTATCTATCTATCTATCTATCTATCTATCTATCTATCTATCTATCTATCTATCTATCTATCTATCTATCCATCCATCCATCCATCCATCCATCCATCCATCCATCCATCCATCCATCCATCCATCCATCCATCCATCCATCCATCCATCCATCCATCCATCCATCCATCCATCCATCCATCCATCCATCCATCCATCCATCCATCCATCCATCCATCCATCCATCCATCCATCCATATATCTATCTATCTATCTATCTATCTATTTATCTATCTATCTATCTATCTATCTATCTATCTATCTATCTATCTATCTATCTATCTATCTATCTATCTATCTATCTATCTATCTATCTATCTATCTATCTATCTATCTATCTATCTATCTATCTATCTATCTATCTATCTATCTATCTATCTATCTATCTATCTATCTATCTATCTATCTATCTATCTATCTATCTATCTATCTATCTTTCTGTCTATCTGTCTATCTGTCTATATGTCTATATGTCTATCTGTCTATCTGTCTGTCTGTCTGTCTGTCTGTCTGTCTGTCTATCTCTTTATCTATATATCATCTGTCAATCATTTATCTAACTATGTATCATCTATCTCTTTTTATCCATCTCTCTAGCTGTCTTTCTCTCAGTCTCTCTATCTATATATCATCGATCAATCACCCACCTATCGATTATCTATCTATATTGTATCCCACTATCTCTCTTTCTGTCTCTCTGTCTGCTTCTCTCTATCTCGCTCTATCTCTGTATGTCTCTCTCTATGTATCTCTGTATGTCTCTATCTATGTCTCTCTGCATTACCCTATCTCTCTGTCTCTCAAACTCACTCAATCTTTCTCACCTCATCCCCCCTCTCCATTGCCTTACTTTCTCCCCTCGCTCCCCTTTCTCTCTCGCCATGTCCCTCCCTCCTTCTCGATTTCTCTCTCCACTTCTCACTCTTGAAGGCCATTTTCCTATGATGGCTAACATTCTGCAGACGAGGAGATAATTTAAAAACAAAATCAATATCTGACCAAGCTCCTAATTAGGAGAGAATATTTCTGACTTTAATTCTCTCAACATAAAAATATGAATCCTTTAAGTCACATTTCAATGTGCACCAACTTAGTTGTATACTTAATTACGTAAACACCTGTGACGTCGCCATGACATTTATAAGTTTTAATTTACAACCTTTTAATGTTTATAGGAATATGTCCATTTGAGAATCAACACGTCTGATCTAAGTAGTTTTGATTTTTAAAGTGCAGTGGATTATTTGTGAGCCTGCATCGTGTCTTTAATGGACATGATCCTAGTGGTGAAGTCACAGCCTGTTGTCTCCCTTGCATGAGATTGTCCCATAATTTCATTTGCTCCCTGTAAAGCGCCAGGGTCCTTGTACTGTGAATCGACGTAGTACTGTTGTATTTTGGCCTGAGGTTATTGATAATGACATCGTGAGATGGCTTTTAGGCAGGTGGTAAGAGTGCACTGTACTCTGTGTTTTTAATGGGGGGAAACTTTGCCCCTTTTCTCAATCTGTCTTTTTCTTTTTTTTGCAACTACGTATTCTATTTTCCCGCTTCTTCTTTGCCTCTTCAACTCCCAGTGAAGCAAGGGTAATTAACAATTTCTTTCCAAGCCTTCCGTACTTTGCAATCTTCAAAAACTCTTTCCAATTCTTTCCGATCTTTATATCTATATATATATATATATATATATATATTTATATATATATAGAGAGAGAGATGTTTAAGATGTTCAAATATATACAGAGCCAGATGCAGACTTTTTGGCGCCTATCGAAAAATATATCTTAATGCCTTATCATCAGCAAGGGCGTATCTAGGATTGCAGCCGCCCAGTTTAAATGTAGATGTGTTTATCTAGTTTCAGTTTGTATGAAATGAAACAAATTTTCTGTTATGAACCAAGTAACACCCGCAGTAACGTCGCACTTGTAGCATTGTATTTTTAACATACAAACGGTATCAACAGTCGGTGAATCAATCGAACACTGTAAACAAGTTATGCAGCAAGTGCAGGTAGGATGTATTATTTGGCCGAAGGTGAATCTGTTTGATGTAGTTCACAAAACACACGTGTCGATAGGACGCTAAAGTGTAAACAACAAAACACATATTCGCATTATTTATTAAAATTAATCCCCACCCCCCACCCCACAACGCACCATCAGTAGTGAAGCACGGCTGCCCCCCGGCCCGACGCCAGGTTTCCTCGTCACCAGGGAAGCACGCCGGGAACATTCCCCCCTGGCATGGGGGACGCCGGTCGACCGAAAACGCTGCGTTTAAAGCGTTCGCAGCCCACTTTCCCTGAGGGTCTTGGCGGGTTTGCTTCCTCTCCGGAGGGAAGGTGTTGCGTTACCACCGCCCCCACCGCCCAGGGACCCTTTCGGTCGGGGCGGTAAGCTGGGACGAAACGGTTGCCTAGAAGCGGCTTTCTCAAGCTAAAATCATCGGCATGGGTTTTGTCCGCCACCCAAGCCTCATATCCATCAACGGCAACAAGTAATCATGTTAGACACTGCTACTCCCGTTGCGTTGGGAGTCAAGCGGTCGGTTGGGTTTTTTTGCTCCGGCTGGACAAGTCCACCCTACTAGTCCGCCACGCCACGAAGAGGCAAACCCCATGTGGGCGCCCCCAAGTTTCCTCGAAGACGCTGCCGCATTCGTACACGATGGTTCACTGAAAGAATGAATCACAATACAAACTTAACTTCTATATTGGAATGGGGTCGTGACGTAAAAACGCTTGAGAATCTGTGTAGTTGAACTAATGATATTAGTAATCCAGAGTAGTTGGCTGGATTCTACAGGTCTTACCTAAAGCGACAATTGGCGACTATCTCTCATTTTATGACATAAATAAATGTTTAAAAAAGACAGACAATTGTCCTCTAAAAATCTGTACTCGTGATTTCACGGGATGAGGAAATTTCCCGGGAAGTCTTTAGTGTAACAAAAATCGTACCGGATCCCTGAAGAGAAACACTACATTTGATGTCGGAATGAACAATGTTCACCATGTCTAGTGGACACGCCTTCAGTCAGCAGACACCGTCCTGTTTGCTCTGTCAGTGATAATCATCAAAAGATGTAATAGAGATCTGTAGGCACCGGCCCCTTCAACTGGAAATGGACTATCAATGGAAACAGCGTTATTCACAGTGGATACTATCATCCCTGGGCAAAGTAAGAACAATTTTAGTAAAGGAAATAATGGCAGACGACCATAATCATGTGACATTTGAATGTCAGCAACACTATGCCAACCAGGCAGCGGCTCTGTTAATTTCATTTCAATTCATGATTGATGTAAGCAATTGTGGCCACCATTATGTAAGGCATTGTGGCCACCATTATATAAGGCATTGTGGCCACCATTATGTAAGGCATTGTGGCCACCCTAATGTTAGCCATTGTGGCCACTATTATGTAAGCCATTGTGGCCACCATTATGTAAGGCATTGTGGCCACCATTATGTAAGCCATTTTGGCCACCATTATGTAAGCCATTGTGGCCACCATTATGTAAGGCATTGTGGCCACCATTATGTAAGGCATTGTGGCCACCATTATGTAAGGCATTGTGGCCACCATTATGTAAGGCATTGTGGCCACCATTATGTAAGGCATTGTGGCCACCATTATGTAAGCCATTGTGGCCACCATTATGTAAGGCATTGTGGCCACCATTATGTAAGGCATTGTGGCCACCATTATGTAAGCCATTGTGGCCACCATTATGTAAGGCATTGTGGCCACCATTATGTAAGGCATTGTGGCCACCATTATGTAAGCCATTGTGGCCACCATTATGTAAGGCATTGTGGCCACCATTATGTAAGCCATTGTGGCCACCATTATGTAAGGCATTGTGGCCACCATTATGTAAGCCATTGTGGCCACCATTATGTAAGGCATTGTGGCCACCATTATGTAAGGCATTGTGGCCACCATTATGTAAGGCATTGTGGCCACCATTATGTAAGGCATTGTGGCCACCATTATGTAAGCCATTGTGGCCACCATTATGTAAGGCATTGTGGCCACCATTATGTAAGGCATTGTGGCCACCATTATGTAAGCCATTGTGGCCACCATTATGTAAGGCATTGTGGCCACCATTATGTAAGGCATTGTGGCCACCATTATGTAAGCCATTGTGGCCACCATTATGTAAGGCATTGTGGCCACCATTATGTAAGCCATTGTGGCCACCATTATGTAAGGCATTGTGGCCACCATTATGTAAGCCATTGTGGCCACCATTATGTAAGGCATTGTGGCCACCATTATGTAAGGCATTGTGGCCACCATTATGTAAGCCATTGTGGCCACTATTATGTAAGGCATTGTGGCCACCATTATATAAGCCATTGTGGCCACCATTATGTAAGCCATTGTGGCCACCATTATGTAAGCCATTGTGGCCACCATTATGTAAGCCATTGTGGCCACCATTATGTAAGGCATTGTGGCCACCATTATGTAAGGCATTGTGGCCACCATTATGTAAGGCATTGTGGCCACCATTATGTAAGCCATTGTGGCCACCATTATGTAAGGCATTGTGGCCACCATTATGCAAGCCATTGTGGCCACCATTATGTAAGGCATTGTGGCCACCATTATGTAAGCCATTGTAGTATTTCTAGAAATTTTCAGAACAAAAAGATCAGTTTTGGGGTTTCTTTAGCTTTATTGATCTATTTATTGACAGAATCTGCAGACACAGACTCTGAAGAAGTTTTGTTTTATATATCCACCGCTGTCATGGTGCATCTGTCATGTATCCATCGCTGTCATGGTGCATCTGTCATGTATCCACCGCTGTCATGGTGCATCTGTCATGTATCCATCGCTGTCATGGTGCATCCGTCGTGCAACCGTCGCTGTCATAGGGGATCTGTCATGTATCCATCGCTGTCATGGTGCATCTGTCATGTATCCATCGCTGTCATGGTGCATCCGTCATGTATCCATCGCTGTCAATGGTGCATCTGCCGTGTATCAATCGCTGTCATAGTGCATCTTTTTTATGTAACCCTGATGTAAACGAACTCACATGAGAAACATCTCTACGTTCTGATAAATCTAAAGTAATGAAGTATATGAAGCTGTACAACCAACATTGAAAGACGAAGCCGCCACTTACACATTCTAGTGCAGTCTCACAAATGTGAGCATATTCTTTATTGAATACCTACCTAAGTTGAACCCAAGTGTCAAAGCTACCTACAGTGTTGACCTAGATAAAGTGAAATGCTGCCCGCGCTACCTGCGGTGGTTTAGTTGACCTTTATAAACTGACAATGGCATGAAGGAAGTTATTTCTTGTTTTGAATCCATTTAGGTGTAATGGAATAATTGTCAAGAGATACTCCCCCCCCCCAACCAACCCCCACAACTCACGTGGTTATGTTTACTTGACATATGACATGGTTAAGAAAACATAACATCGCCTTGAAAGCAAATAACGATTGTAGGTCGCCATTGTTGGATGGAGCCGTGATGTCCAATGAAGAGCTGCTACATACGACGTGTCGCTTCTCTACATGAATGTTCCCTTCTCGATATTGTAATAACTCGTACCTCAATGAAACAAAGTGATTCACAACAAACCCTTAACTTTTCCTCATAATTTCTGTTTTCAAATTAAAAAAAAAAAATAACTCAAAAACGAATCCACGAACATTTAACTTCACCTCTTCACAAATTAAGATAGAAAAATAAATAAATATGGTACATTGTATTTTGTCCACAGCGATGAGGTTTCGTGCCGGAGATACAATCTTTAGATAAAGTCACAATCTACGACGTAATATGGGCATCGTTTGAAGCAACAGTGTTATACAAAGGGACCACGTGGTCTACGGCATCAAGTGTCCTGCAAGCCTTAAGCATAAGGTTTGCGAAAGGCAGTGGCGTAGCGAGCTTAACTCGCGCCCGGGGCACAATACCTTTTTAGCGCACATGGCCCTATGGCCGTACGATGTAACTAGGGAAAATGTACAGCTAACAACACCAACACAGCCCGGCTAACAACACCATCAAACATCAGAGCCCGGCTAACAACACCATCGCACAACACAGCGTTCTAAACTTCCTTGAGCCAAGATTGATATGATAGTTAAAATTGTTTGTAATCGTATGACTGGCTTGTAAACCAACACAAACATGATCGGTTTGTAATCGTGTGGCTGGCTTGTAAACAAACACAAACATGATAGGTTTGTAATCGTGTGGCTGGCTGGTAAACAAACACAAACATGATAGTTTTGTAATCGTATGGCTGGCTTGTAAACAAACTCAAACATGATAGGTTTCTACTCGTATGGCTGGCTTGTAAACAAACACAAACATGATAGAAATCAGAGACATTCACAAGAAGGAATTTGAAAACAGTGGTTCTAAGCTTGATTAGAATGATATCCTTATCAAGTAATAGTCTGGATATACACACACTTTCTTCATACCTTTGAGAAGAAATATCCATTTTATATACAATAGACCGGTTTTCTGCTTCAGTCATGTGTTTAATAAGAACATTTAGATATGTCATAACCAAGAATGAACATTCGCTGACAGTACAAAGGTCAGAGACCAATCAATGGTTTGATAATTTAGCTGACCAATAGTCCAGTAAAAGTATCAGAGACGAATCAGTGGTTAATAATTTAGTTGACCAATAGTCCAGTACAAGTATCAGAGACCAATCTATGAATGATAATTTCGTTGAACAATAGTCCAGTAAAAGTATCAGAGACCAATCAATGAATGATAATTTAGTTGACCAATAGTCCAGTACAAGTATCAGAGACCAATCAATGATTGATAATTTAGTTGACCAATAGTCCAGTACAAGTATCGGAGACCAATCAATGGTTTGATACTTTAGTTGACCAATATTATTCAAATGTTAATGTCATGTGCACATCACATAAATGTTTGACCTATAAGATCTTCTTCATCCGGTAAACAATATGGCCGATATTGGTCAGACAACTGTAGGAAAGAACATGCTTACCCTATACACTGGCACGCAGACAAACCATTGTTGATCCAAAGACCAAGATTTTTGTGTAACAGCTCAAATGTGGACATACTAATTTATCTCGGACAATGTATTGTTTTTGGTAATTGAAGATGTACAGGGAGTTAATTAGATTATTGATGTCATGCGCAAAGAGAAGAAGAGCGAATGAACGGCGATCACGTATGAAGTGGAAGCTCAGGTAATTACTCAGTTTTGCATCTTAAGACATCGAGTGAAATTGTGATATTACAAGTGTGAAGGAATATGAAAATATACATTATCTTTCTCCAATTGTAGGAGAGTTTATTATTATTGTGTCAAATGATAAATAAATATTATAGTGATGTCTAACTTCGTCCGTCTCGTGTTATTGAAGATATGATGATGACAGGATAAGTGATTAAGTGATAAAATGATAGATGCAAATTATTACATCCAAGTAAAATGTAACATCACTACGACAAATAATGATGGTGTTACAGTTTGCAACCTCATATTGCCAAGGTATTTAGTTTGTCACTTTGGTAGATATAAAATCCTAGTAGATGAGTAGATATGAAATCCTAGTAGATATGAAATCCTGGTAGATGAGTAGATATGAAATCCTAGTAGATGAGTAGATATGAAATCCTGGTAGATATGAAATCCTGGTAGATATGAAATCCTGGTAGATATGAAATCCTAGTAGATGAGTAGATATGAAATCCTGGTAGATATGAAATCCTAGTAGATATGAAATCCTGGTAGATATGAAATCCTAGTAGATATGAAATCCTGGTAGTTATGAAATCCTGGTAGATATGAAATCCTAGTAGATGAGTAGATATGAAATCCTGGTAGATATGAAATCCTGGTAGATATGAAATCCTAGTAGATGAGTAGATATGATATCCTAGTAGATGAGTAGATATGATATCCTAGTAGATGAGTAGGTATGAAAGTCTGGTAGATGAGTAGATATGAAATCCTGGTAGATGAGTAGATATGAAATCCTGGTAGATGAGTAGATATGATATCCTAGTAGATGAGTAGATATGAAATCCTGGTAGATGAGTAGATATGATATCCTAGTAGATGAGTAGGTATGAAAGTCTGGTAGATGAGTAGATATGAAATCCTGGTAGATGAGTAGATATGAAATCCTGGTAGATGAGTAGGTATGAAAGTCTGGTAGATGAGTAGATATGATATCCTAGTAGATGAGTAGATATGAAATCCTAGTAGATGAGTAGGTATGAAATCCTAGTAGATGAGTAGATATGAAATCCTAGTAGATATGAAATCCTGGTAGATGAGTAGATATGAAATCCTAGTAGATGAGTAGATATGATATCCTAGTAGATGAGTAGGTATGAAAGTCTGGTAGATGAGTAGATATGAAATCCTGGTAGATGAGTAGGTATGAAATCCTGGTATATGAGTAGGTATGAAAGTCTGGTAGATGAGTAGATATGATATCCTAGTAGATGAGTAGATATGAAATCCTAGTAGATGAGTAGGTATGAAATCCTAGTAGATGAGTAGATATGACATCCTAGTAGATGAGTAGATATGAAATCCTAGTAGATGAGTAGATATGAAATCCTGGTAGATGAGTAGATATGAAATCCTAGTAGATATGAAATCCTAGTAGATGAGTAGATATGAAATCCTAGTAGATATAAAATCCTAGTAGATGAGTAGATATGAAATCCTAGTAGATGAGTAGATATGAAAGTCTGGTAGATGAGTAGATATGAAATCCTGGAAGATGAGTAGATATGAAATCCTAGTAGATGAGGAGATATGAAATCCTAGTAGATATGAAATCCTGGTAGATGAGTCGATATGAAATCCTAGTAGATATGAAATCCTAGTAGATGAGTAGATATGAAATCCTAGTAGATATGAAATCCTAGTAGATGAGTAGATATGAAATCCTAGTAGATGAGTAGATATGAAAGTCTGGTAGATGAGTAGATATGAAATCCTGGTAGATGAGTAGGTATGAAATCCTAGTAGATGAGTAGATATGAAATCCTAGTAGATATGAAATCCTGGTAGATGAGTAGATATGAAATCCTGGTAGATGAGTAGATATGAAATCCTAGTAGATGAGTAGATATGAAATTCTGGTAGATGAGTAGATATGAAATCCTGGTAGATGAGTTGATATGAAATCCTAGAAGTTGAGTAGATATGAAATCCTGGTAGATATGAAATCCTGGTAGATATGAAATCCTGGTAGATATGAAATCCTAGTAGATGAGTAGATATGAAATCCTGGTAGATATGAAATCCTAGTAGATATGAAATCCTGGTAGATATGAAATCCTGGTAGATATGAAATGCTGGTAGATATGAAATCCTGGTAGATATGAAATCCTAGTAGATGAGTAGATATGAAATCCTGGTAGATATGAAATCCTGGTAGATATGAAATCCTAGTAGACTAGTAGATATGATATCCTAGTAGATGAGTAGATATGATATCCTAGTAGATGAGTAGGTATGAAAGTCTGGTAGATGAGTAGATATGAAATCCTGGTAGATGAGTAGATATGAAATCCTGGTAGATGAGTAGATATGATATCCTAGTAGATGAGTAGATATGAAATCCTGGTAGATGAGTAGATATGATATCCTAGTAGATGAGTAGGTATGAAAGTCTGGTAGATGAGTAGATATGAAATCCTGGTAGATGAGTAGATATGAAATCCTGGTAGATGAGTAGGTATGAAAGTCTGGTAGATGAGTAGATTTGATATCCTAGTAGATGAGTAGATATGAAATCCTAGTAGATGAGTAGGTATGAAATCCTAGTAGATGAGTAGATATGAAATCCTAGTAGATGAGTAGATATGAAATCCTAGTAGATATGAAATCCTGGTAGATGAGTAGATATGAAATCCTAGTAGATGAGTAGATATGATATCCTAGTAGATGAGTAGGTATGAAAGTCTGGTAGATGAGTAGATATGAAATCCTAGTAGATGAGTAGGTATGAAATCCTAGTAGATGAGTAGATATGAAATCCTAGTAGATGAGTAGATATGAAATCCTAGTAGATGAGTAGATATGAAATCCTGGTAGATGAGTAGATATGAAATCCTAGTAGATATGAAATCCTAGTAGATGAGTAGATATGAAATCCTAGTAGATATGAAATCCTAGTAGATAAGTAGATATGAAATCCTAGTAGATGAGTAGATATGAAAGTCTGGTAGATGAGTAGATATGAAATCCTGGTAGATGAGTAAATATGAAATCCTAGTAGATACGGAGATATGAAATCCTAGTAGATGAGTTGATATGAAATCCTAGTAGATATGAAATCCTGGTAGATGATTAGATATGAAATCCTAGTAGATATGAAATCCTAGTAGATGAGTAGATATGAAATCCTAGTAGATATGAAATCCTAGTAGATGAGTAGATATGAAATCCTAGTAGATGAGTAGATATGAAAGTCTGGTAGATGAGTAGATATGAAATCCTGGTAGATGAGTAGGTATGAAATCCTAGTAGATGAGTAGATATGAAATCCTAGTAGATATGAAATCCTGGTAGATGAGTAGATATGAAATCCTGGTAGATGAGTAGATATGAAATCCTAGTAGATGAGTAGATATGAAATTCTGGTAGATGAGTAGATATGAAATCCTGGTAGATGAGTTGATATGAAATCCTAGTAGATGAGTAGATATGATATCCTGGTAGATGAGTAGATATGAAATCCTAGTAGATGAGTAGATATGAAATCCTAGTAGATGAGTAGGTATGAAAGTCTGGTAGATGAGTAGGTATGAAAGTCTGTTAGATGAGTAGGTATGAAAGTCTGGTAGATGAGTAGGTATGAAAGTCTGGTAGATGAGTAGGTATGAAAGTCTGGTAGATGAGTAGGTATGAAAGTCTGGTAGATGAGTAGGTATGAAAGTCTGGTAGATGAGTAGGTATGAAAGTCTGGTAGATGAGTAGGTATGAAAGTCTGGTAGATGAGTAGGTATGAAAGTCTGGTAGATGAGTAGGTATGAAAGTCTGGTAGATAAGTAGGTATGAAAGTCTGGTAGATGAGTAGATATGATATCCTAGTAGATGAGTAGATATAAAATCCTGGTAGATGAGTAGGTATGAAAGTCTGGTAGATGAGTAGGTATGAAAGTCTGGTAGATGAGTAGATATGAAATCCTGGTAGATGAGTAGGTATGAAAGTCTGGTAGATGAGTAGGTATGAAAGTCTGGTAGATGAGTAGATATGATATCCTAGTAGAAGAGTATATATGAAATCCTGGTAGATGAGTAGATATGAAATCCTAGTAGATGAGTAGATATGAAATCCTGGTAGATGAGTAGGTATGAAATCCTAGTAGATGAGTAGATATGAAAGTTTGATAGATGAGTAGATATGAAAGTCTGGTAGATGAGTACATGTGAAAATCTAGTAGATTTGAAAGCCCATTAGATGTGCACAGGGCCGGCCTTAGGCCACTGCAACCTATGCGGTCGCAGTGGGCCCCGCACTTTCATAGGCCTCGCCCCGAATTTATTCTCTAATGCAAAATCTTAATTTTCACTTATTATCCTTATTCCTACCCAGACTGGGCCCCGCGCAATCCTTTTCGCATAGGGCCCCGCAATTGTTAGGGCCGGTCCTTGATGTGTAGATATGAAAGTCTGGTAGATGAGTAGATATGTTAGCCTAGTAGATATGAAAGCCTAGTAGATGAGTATATATGAAATCCTGGTAGATATGAAATCCTGGTAGATATGAAATCCTAGTAGATGAGTAGATATGATATCCTAGTAGATGAGTAGGTATGAAAGTCTGGTAGATGAGTAGATATGAAATCCTGGTAGATGAGTAGATATGAAATCCTGGTAGATGAGTAGTTATGAAAGTCTGGTAGATGAGTAGATATGATATCCTAGTAGATGAGTAGATATGAAATCCTAGTAGATGAGTAGGTATGAAATCCTAGTAGATGAGTAGATATGAAATCCTAGTAGATGAGTATATATGAAATCCTAGTAGATATGAAATCCTGGTAGATGAGTAGATATGAAATCCTAGTAGATGAGTAGATATGATATCCTAGTAGATGAGTAGGTATGAAAGTCTGGTAGATGAGTAGATATGAAATCCTGGTAGATGAGTAGGTATGAAATCCTAGTAGATGAGTAGATATGAAATCCTGGTAGATGAGTAGGTATGAAAGTCTGGTAGATGAGTAGATATGATATCCTAGTAGATGAGTAGATATGAAATCCTAGTAGATGAGTAGGTATGAAATCCTAGTAGATGAGTAGATATGAAATCCTAGTAGATGAGTAGATATGAAATCCTAGTAGATGAGTAGATATGAAATCCTGGTAGATGAGTAGATATGAAATCCTAGTAGATATGAAATCCTAGTAGATGAGTAGATATGAAATCCTAGTAGATATGAAATCCTAGTAGATGAGTAGATATGAAATCCTAGTAGATGAGTAGATATGAAAGTCTGGTAGATGAGTAGATATGAAATCCTGGTAGATGAGTAGATATGAAATCCTAGTAGATGAGGAGATATGAAATCCTGGTAGATGAGTAGATATGAAATCCTAGTAGATATGAAATCCTGGTAGATGAGTAGATATGAAAACCTAGTAGATATGAAATCCTAGTAGATGAGTAGATATGAAATCCTATAGATATGAAATCCTAGTAGATGAGTAGATATGAAATCCTAGTAGATGAGTAGATATAAAAGTCTGGTAGATGAGTAGATATGAAATCCTGGTAGATGAGTAGGTATGAAATCCTAGTAGATGAGTAGATATGAAATCCTAGTAGATATGAAATCCTGGTAGATGAGTAGATATGAAATCCTGGTATATGAGTAGATATGAAATCCTTGTAGATGAGTAGATATGAAATTCTGGTAGATGAGTAGATTTGAAATCCTGGTAGATGAGTTGATATGAAATCCTAGTAGATGAGTAGATATGATATCCTGGTAGATGAGTAGATATGAAATCCTAGTAGATGAGTAGATATGAAATCCTAGTAGATGAGTAGGTATGAAAGTCTGGTAGATGAGTAGGTATGAAAGTCTGGTAGATGAGTAGGTATGAAAGTCTGGTAGATGAGTAGGTATGAAAGTCTGGTAGATGAGTAGGTATGAAAGTCTGGTAGATGAGTAGGTATGAAAGTCTGGTAGATGAGTAGGTATGAAAGTCTGGTAGATGAGTAGGTATGAAAGTCTGGTAGATGAGTAGGTATGAAAGTCTGGTAGATGAGTAGGTATGAAAGTCTGGTAGATGAGTAGGTATGAAAGTCTGGTAGATATGATATCCTAGTAGATGAGTAGATATGAAATCCTGGTAGATGAGTAGGTATGAAAGTCTGGTAGATGAGTAGGTATGAAAGTCTGGTAGATGAGTAGATATGAAATCCTGGTAGATGAGTAGGTATGAAAGTCTGGTAGATGAGTAGGTATGAAAGTCTGGTAGATGAGTAGATATGATATCCTAGTAGATGAGTATATATGAAATCCTGGTTGATGAGTAGATATGAAATCCTGGTAGATGAGTAGATATGAAATCCTGGTAGATGAGTAGATATGAAATCCTGGTAGATGAGTAGGTATGAAATCCTAGTAGATGAGTAGATATGAAAGTTTGATAGATGAGTAGATATGAAAGTCTGGTAGATGAGTACATGTGAAAATCTAGTAGATTTGAAAGCCCAGTAGATGTGCACAGGGCCGGCCTTAGGCCACTGCAACCTATGCGGTCGCAGTGGGCCCCGCAATTTCATAGGCCTCGCCCCGAATTTATTCTCTAATGCAAAATCTTAATTTTCACTTATTATCCTTATTCCTACCCAGACTGGGCCCCGCGCAATCCTTTTCGCATAGGGCCCCGCAATTGTTAGGGCCGGTCCTTGATGTGTAGATATGAAAGTCTGGTAGATGAGTAGATATGTTAGCCTAGTAGATATGAAAGCCTAGTAGATGAGTATATATGAAAGCCTGGTAGACCAGTAGACGTTCTTGCGTCTCCGACCCTTTTATTTGGTATCAAAAACAATACCACTCCAACGTTGTTCTTTGTTCTGGATTATTTAGCCATCATCTTGACCACCATTATCTATATTAAAAATATATGAACTTTTTTCAAGTGACCTACATTTAAAGTTTGTTCAGTACCATCAAATCTATCGGGTCATTATTTTAAGTGACCTACATTTTCCAGTTCATCCAGTACAATCAAACTTATCTGGACGTTTATTGTCGAAAAGGGAAGCAGCCAACAACCTAATTTTTTTTAATTGTTTTATTCATGAAATCTGTGACTTCCCCCTGGGCCCAGACAAAGTCACAGTCACTTTATTGTCTCGTCTTGACTGTAATGGGCTTACTATTGTATGGGTTTGTATAGCAAATAGGTTTTGGTCTTTTTTGGCTGAGAGCTGGAATGTTAACATTTAATGGGAACCGAACAAAAAAAGCATAGTAACACCTACTGTGATTGGTGATTCGATTATCACATGTGTCTTGCCATTATGTATAACAACCGTAGTCATTCATTATTTATCACCCTTACACATCTAAAACATTGAGAAGAAAATCGATTGTGAAACGCGCCGATTGTTGAGCTCATTTGCATATGTTATGTAAATAGGTTTCGAAATGCGTTCTGGTTTCCTCATACTTTTGTTGGATTCACTCATTAAGAAGTCAAATATGTTGAAGTATGACACCGTGTTGTGGATGATCTCTTAAAATCACCGACAATAACCGGATATGTAAATAGTTGGGTGGAGGGAATAAACATTTGTTTTGTTTTATGTAATTAATGTATGTTAATTTTTAAGTCCATGATCATGTTTGCCAAATTGTATGCACAACGTGGTGAGACCAGCCATAGGCTGGGATACCGCGCTATATAAAACTTCTACTACTACTCCTTATAATAATAATATAATAGTGTTATGTGTGCTAGTGAGCCCAAAGTTTACGTAGCAGAAATTGTATAGTCTTTCAATGGGAGATATAGAATCACACATATTGACGAAGAGCTCTGTTGAACCATACAATTTTTTTTTAATCATTCGTTTATGGCCGATACAAAAATGTATTCAGAATGTTAGATCCAATTTAACTTGATACATTACACTGCCCATAGTGTCATCATCTATGCTGCCGTTGAATAGTCTGCTGTCTTGCTCAAAACGTATATACTCGTAATCAGGAGACATTGAACACTTGTGGGAGCGCCATACGATGTTGTGACGTTCTCAATCGGACGTTCCTTCGTATGACGTCGAGTTGTTTACTTGACAGAGATAGATGGATATGGGAGCTAGCAGTCTCGATAGCTCCGAATTTGTAACAAATTGATATTCTGGGCAGGGTTTGCCCGTCGTCGGTCAAAGTTACAAATTGTGAAAGATTATAAGTAACACCTTTGAAAACTAATCATCACTGTTTAAATTGTCAAACTAGTAATAATACCACCTCCCCCATCCCCCCGGCAAAAAAATTAATTAAAGACAAAATTAATGTTTTTCCGCTGCTAACATGCGAACTGACTTTAGTGCTGTATTTAAAGCTTATCATGCGCACACGCAAAAAAATAAACGATTTCCATGGGGCCCTTTGCGCTAAAAGGCTCACTATTCCGACCTCATGTTTCAGTTGTTTGAGATGTTCTTCAATAACAATGAAGAAGATATGCATTATTTATCAGTATTTTTTATTTGATTGAGGCTGCGAACCTGCAGGAAAAAATAATCAACCAAATAGAGATTAAGTTGATTTTTAAACAAAAAATAAACATCCATCAAACAAAAATAGATTAGGTTGATTTTTAAAAGAAATAAAATAATCATACCACGTATATTTTCAGTAATCATTGTATCTTCGTAAAAATCTCCTACCCTCGGGTAATCGCTGTCTTTGTCCTGCTCGATGAAATCTCAAAGTTCAGGACACTTGACCTAATATAAGTTATTCAAATACAGCCACAACTCATCTTACGTGTAATCATACGGATAAGTATTACATTATATTGATTTAGTGCCATTATAACAATACCTTCACAAAAACTAGGGTATAGCAATCCAACTCTCTTTGGGAACGATGAATCAACTTCCGTGGTGATCTCATTTCGACTAGAATTTATTGTCTTTTTATGATCTCTGAATTTTACCTTCACCGAAGTGATAATTACATTTCATGCCATGAATAGATTCATGTAGTTAACTTCACGCTAAAACATTTCTTTAGGGGGAAACCATTTTATTGAAATATCTATGAATCTTACATAGAATTTCTCTTGCTAATTATTTGATTCCCTCCCTTCTATCTTTTTTATCATCTACAAAATAAATGAATATTCAAACTTTGCACTCATTTAAAAATAAGAATATTTTCCACACCCAAAAAGTTCTATATCCCATTCCCCCCAACCCTCCACTCTTTACAACTCACCCTCTAGACAAATCTCAAAGACGTCTGCCAATATAGAGCTGGTAATGCAGTATCATGTCTGTCTATGACACCTAATTGTATTATGTCTGTCTATGACATGTGATTATAGTATGTCTGTCTATAATGTCACCTAGTTGTATCATGTCTGTCTATGACACCTAATTGTATTATGTCTGCCTATGACATGTGATTATATCATGTCTGTCTATAATGCAACCTAGCTGTATCATGTCTGTCTATGACGTGTGATTATATCATGTCTGTCTATAATGCCACCTAGATGTATCATGTCTGTCTATAATGCCACCTAGATGTATCATGTATGACTATAATGCCACCTAGATGTATCATGTCTGTCTATAATGCCACCTAGATGTATCATGTCTGTCTATGACATGTGAGCTTCGAGAGCGATGAAAACAAAGAAATGTCCGTTGTTAGGTCAATATCTGGCGTGGGTACATGAATAAGATCGATATCAGTTCGATACATTACCGTGTACCGACCATTCAGGAGATGTTGATGCGAGACATTGTCTCTGCGTGTGTGTGTTTGTTACAGTTTTGTGAGTATGAATGGCTTGCCAGGCGTCATTTCATTTGACAGTTTCTTTATTTCAAACACATTTCAACAGTTGTGTTCAGCGTATTCGCTATGGCCAAAAATTCTCTGTGTGAAGTTCGACGAGGATTGTGAGAGCTCTTAGTTACGAAAATAAGACTCATGGTTACAGAGGTTAGCATCACAAGTCTTGGAATGGTGTTTATCTTTTTGTCATGCTGTTGGTGTGCTGTTGGTGTGCCGTTTCAATGCTGTTGACATGGTGTTGACATTCTGTTATCATTCTATTGGCGTCACGCTAATGGCATGTTATTGGGATGCTGTTGACATGCTGATGGTGTGCTGCTGGTATGCTAGCGGCATACTGATGGCATGCTGTTGACATGCTGATGGTGTGCTGCTGGTATGCTAGCGGCATACTGATGGCATGCTGTTGACATGCTGATGGTGTGCTGCTGGTATGCGAGCGGCATACTGATGGCATGCTGTTGACATGCTGATGGTGTGCTGCTGGTATGCGAACGGCATACTGATGGCATGCTGTTGACATGCTGATGGTGTGCTGCTGGTATGCTAGCGGCATACTGATGGCATGCTGTTGACATGCTGATGGTGTGCTGCTGGTATGCGAGCGGCATACTGATGGCATGCTGTTGACATGCTGATGGTGTGCTGCTGGTATGCTAGCGGCCTACTGATGGCATGCTGTTGGCATGCTGATGGTGTGCTGCTGGTATGCTAGTGGCATACTGATGGCATGCTGTTGGCATGCTGATGGTGTGCTGCTGGTATGCTAGCGGCATACTGATGGCATGCTGTTGACATGCTGATGGTGTGCTGCTGGTATGCTAGCGGCATACTGATGGCATGCTGTTGACATGCTGATGGTGTGCTGCTTGTATGCTAGCGGCATACTGATGGCATGCTGTTGGCATGCTGATGGTGTGCTGCTGGTATGCTAGCGGCATACTGATGGCATGCTGTTGGCATGCTGATGGTGTGCTGCTGGTATGCTAGCGGCATACTGATGGCATGCTGTTGGCATGCTGATGGTGTGCTGCTGGTATGCTAGCGGCATACTGATGGCATGCTGTTGACATGCTGATGGTGTGCTGCTGGTATGCTAGCGGCATACTGATGGCATGCTGTTGGCATGCTGTTGTCATGCTGTTGGCGTGTAGCGCTAAGCTGTTATTGTGTTCAGCATTGCTCAAAGCGTTCATTGTAATCATGTATTAAAATCACCGTGATAAGAGAATAATACGTAGTGTTGGATATATTTGTAGTGTTGGATATATTTGTAGTGTTGCATATATTTGTAGTGTTGCATATATTTGTAGTGTTGCATATATTTGTAGTGTTGGATATATTTGTAGTGTTGCATATATTTGTAGTGTTGCATATATTTGTAGTGTTGCATATATTTGTAGTGTTGCATATATTTGTAGTGTTGCATATATTTGTAGTGTTGCATATATTTGTAGTGTTGCATATATTTGTAGTGTTGCATATATTTGTAGTGTTGCATATATTTGTAGTGTTGGGCTTGCAGTGTAAGAAATAAGTTATTTTATTCTCGTGGATTAATAGCTTTTCTAATCAATATTTACCCCACATGATTCATGTATCCTACACTTTTAACTGTGCGGTTCCGCCTTTGGCGTGACTGCCAGACAATAGAACTACTTTAAAGATATAATGTAAAACATACAACAAGAAATGTTCACGTGACACCTGTACGCCTTGTCCAGGACGTAACGTCCCTATAAAATACTAAGTGATTCCATGCACTCCTGGTGTTTTCGAGCTCTTACACTAAGCCCACCTGTGTGCATCTTGAACACATTATTACCACACCTGTGTGCACCTTGAACACATTATTAACACACCTGGGTACACAACGATTATGCAGAGCTGCATAATGGGGCAATTTCACTTGTTCACGACCTGGGAACAACAGTGCACCAACTCTATTCAACTCGCTCACCTGTTGGTCGGGTCTCTGTTTTCCCCCCTCCCTTACTAATAATAAACATCATATTTGTGCGCGCCGCTTGGAAGCACCTGTCGGGATAGACACACACATTCCTTGCGCGCTTTCGTCTGTGCCTTGACGTGCGACGTAATGGCTCACCATGTCGTCCTCCGGATGATCCAAAGTCTTCTTGACGGCTGGAATATCGTCACAATACAATTACGACTGCCTCCCTTTCGGGCACAACTGAACCTTTAAACTAAGTAATCCTAATGCGCCTTGTATCACTTGGCGATTTCGTCATCGTCGTTCGCCGCTGTGGCCAAATTGGAGCAGAGGATATGTAATGTCGTAGTGATCCAAGTGCGAGAGTCTTAGCAAAGGACGTAAGAATGAGAAGGATGTTTTTTTCCGCTTTGCGTCTCTGTAAAGCGACAGAAGCGCTCGTGTCTAATCATATCATGTGAGCGCATGGACAGATTGGACCATAATGTTTTGGAGCGGAAACAGTATGGCGTCGACAGAGATCACGATCGTGGTCTATCGTCACGTGTCGTAGAGTTTTGAAATACGAGGGGGAGACAAACTTTTGTTTAGGTTTTTTTAGGGTTACTATATGAGCGTGTTTATTGTTGCTTCTCGTGATTGCTTCAAGTGTGGAAGCTCTGCCGATTTCTTTGGGATATTCATTAAAATAACTTAGAGGGAATTTGAAATACATTACTATTTTTTTTAAAAGTGGTAATAATTCGAAAGGTTGTGTGTACAGGATTTTATGCCTAATTTATTCCTTACATGTTTGGATTATTGTGCTCAAACTGTTGACTGAAAATGTAACGTGGTTGAAACACAAATTTTTCTTGATTTGTAAACTTATTTTTTCCATACCAGCAGCATGCAATATATTATAAGATAGTCAGAGACGGTGATTTTACAAGCGCTGATAAAGGGTATTGGGACATGCTGTCTAAATCGAAGGGCGTAACAGTCCATGGAATACGACTTAAACAGGCATTAGCGGCTAACTCACATAGTAACAGCATCGTTTGTCGGTGTCATTTTAAGGTAGCCATTATTTGTATATACTATCTCATAATAAAAACTCTGTTAAAATGTCGCTCCGAACATGTTTGTAGGAGTCTCATGTTGTACGATTGTCTTCACATCCAATGTCGATCTCGTGTGTTAGTGTTGTGCAAAATGTCGATATTAGTACTCTAATCTTGGAATGAATCTTGCATCACTAGTTTGCTACACAGCTGACCACCACTATGTTGTTACACTGCTGACCGCCACTATGTTGTTACACTGCTGACCGCCACTATGCTGTCACATTACTGACCACCACTATGTTGTCACATTGCTGACCACCACTGTTGTCACATAGCTGACCACCACTATGTTGTTACACAGCTGACCACCAATATGTTGTTACACAGCTGACCGTCACTGCTGTCACACATCTGACCGCCACTATGTTGTCACACAGCTGACCACCACCGTGTTGTCACACATCTGACCACCACTATGTTGTATATGATAACCATATAGCTTGGTATGCATGTATGATAATCAGAATGGGTTGGTACACATGTATTATAACCTAATAAAGTAGTTACAAATGTACAATGACCAGATAGGTTGGTACACAGGTGGGATAACCGGTTAAAGGTGCGTGGTGGGGGTGGGGCGTTAGAAGGGAAGGGAAACTTGGACATTGGTCCAACATAGAAGTTAATACGTGAGTATGGTCTCATTACAAATGCAACTTTTCTACAAGGGTTTGAATCTGAACTAAAAATAAGGATTAAATGGGTACGAAATCAGCGCGATTTTTCATTATTATTATTATTATGATTATTATGATTATTATTATTATGATTATTATTATTATGATTATTATTATTATGATTATTTTTATTATGATTATTTTTATTATGATTATTATTATTAAGGGGGTTTTGTATAGCGCAGCACCCCAGCCTAGGTCTAGGCTCACAGCAGTACCCCAGCCTAGGGCTAGGCTCACAGCAGTACTCTAGGCTCACTGCGCTTCATATAAACAACAATTGGCGAAGAGCTTGACCTCACCCACCCAAGCACTATCTACCGATGTCCAGCCATGGACAGAACCCAACAAAATCGAGCGTTATTATCAGTCAGAGGGGGGGGGTGAGAATAGCAAATGTTTTACAAAGCTCCATGGGTATACTGTAATATATAGAATGTATATTTGGGTATGGGATTTATAGAAATGTAAGTATGTTGACATTTGTTTGCAGTGATGCTAATTTATGACGTAATTATTTAAGTCTTATCTATTCATACATCTAGCAAGATAAAGTGGTGGGGGGTGTACATAAACAATATAATTACCGATGTGACAGCTGAACAAAACTGGTTTTTCTATACAATGTCCATTGTACACATCGTCGAAAAATTAAGGTCAAACAGAATGTGACCGTTGGTGTCATACACATAATGTGATCATTGGTGTCAAACACAGAATGTGACCTTTGGTGTTACACACAGATTGTGATCATTGGTGTCAAGCACAGAATGTGACCTTTGGTGTCACACACAGATTGTGATCAATGGTTTCATACACAGAATGTGATCATCGGTGTCAAACACAGATGTGATCATTGGTGTCAAACACAGAATGTGACCATTGGTGTCAAACACAGAATGTGACCATTGGTGTCAAACAAAGAATGTGATCATTGGTGTCAAACACAGAATGTGACCATTTGTGTCAAACACAGAATGTGACCATTGGTGTCAAACACAGAATGTGACCATTGATGTCAAACACAGAATGTGACATTTGGTTTCACATACAGAATTTGACCATTTGTGTCAAACACAGAATAAGATCATTGGTGTCAAACACAGAATGTGATCATTGGTGTCAAACACAGAATTTGACCATTTGTGTCAAACACAGAATGTGACCATTGGTGTCAAACACAGAATGTGATCATTGGTGTCAAACACCGAATGTGATCATTGGTGTCAAACACAGAATGTGATCATCGGTGTCAAACCAAGAATGTGACCATTGGTGTCACACACAGAATGTGACCATTGGTGTCAAACACAGAATGTGACCATTGGTGTCAAACACAGAATGTGACCATTGGTGTCAAACACAGAATGTGACCATTTGTGTCAAACACAGAATGTGACCATTGGAGTCAAACACAGAATGTGATCATTGGTGTCAAACACAGAATGTGATCATTGGTGTCAAACACAGAATGTGATCATCGGTGTCAAACCAAGAATGTGATCATCGATGTCAAACACAGAATGTGGTCATTGGTGTCACACAGAGATTGTGACCTTTGGTGTCAAATGCGTCAACAGTTGGTGAACCGTTGACTGTTCCCGAGTGACCTGCCTGTCATATAACTGTTACATAATGCTCTGCATTTTATAGTTTTGTGACTGAGTGCTCTCCCTCTCCTATAGCTTTTTTAATAATTTGTTTATTCATGGACAGTGCAGCGCGAGCTAAACTTTGAAATTTACCTTTGGCATTCAGTAAGTAGACAAGTAGGCTGCTCTTACAATTGGCAGTTTGCTAGGAGACAACAACGTTACTCCTGCACTCGGCCAATTGCTTAAAGACAACAGCGTTACTTTTACACAAACAATTTGCCAGGAGACAACTCGGCTACTCTGAAACGTCACAATTCGCTAGGTGACAACTCGGCTACTCTCAAACGTAACAATTCGCTAGGTGACAACTCGGCTACTCTCAAGCGTAACAATTCGCTAGGTGACAACTCTGCTACTCTCAGACGTAACAATTCGCTAGGTGACAACTTGGCTACTCTCAAACGTAACAATTCGCTAGGTGACAACTAGGCTACTCTCACCCTTGGCAATTTGCTAGGTGACAACTAGGCTACTCTCACCCTTGGCAATTTGCTAGGAGAACAACTAAGCTAATCTTACACTTTACACTTTTCTAGCAGACAAGTTTCGACAACCTTCTTAGTCATACTGTCACGTATCATGTACAATGTACAGGCCCAAGATTTATGGGACCCTTGATACGGAACTCCGTGCCGTGAAATCTTGATATTTGATCTCCCCAAAGTTTGAAAGCGATACTTTGTTTTGCATTTATGACATTAGTATGCGATCATAATATTTATGTTCCTACTTGTCGCAGTGTGCAGAGTTATACGTTGAGAGCTGATTTATTTGTGGACGAAATCGATACAGACAACGAAACAGTGATCAGCAAGTGAACAGTTGTAATAATCGTATAGCTAAAGGTGTTTCGCTGATCGATCGGATCTATATCAGCAAAAGATGGTTGTTTCAAATTGTAATTCTCGTTTTGTTACATCAGTACAAAGGTGGTTTCACATTAATTCGAAATCTCTACGTCTGTGCAAAGGTGGTTTCAAATTAATTCTAAATGTTTACATCAGCTCATAGGACCTTGCTCTACCGGCGATCACTGAGTAGTTTTGTGTTGATAAGCATGCACGCTGGATGCAAGCCAATTCTAAAAACTAAAATGGAAAGCTGTATCAAATTAGAAACTTAATGATCAGCTTCGGATAAAGGTTATATGTCTTTATAACAAACAGATACCATGTTTTGTTCAACAATCCGGTGCTATGCAGTGCAATGTTTCTGTCGAACCAACATGTTTCATTATCTTGTCGACGGATTGAACTACTGAATGTGGGTTAATGTGAGAAGTTTATCATGAGCAACTTATCTAACATGTAAAAACCTGGCTCCTATATTATGTGAATGTTGTAATTTGTTGCTTGACATCATAAAAAATGGCTCCTATATGTGAATATTGAAATGTGATGCAGGACAGCATACAACATTGCTCCTATATGTGAATATTGTAATGTGATGCGGGACAGCAGTTAACGTTTATTGCCATAGAAAGTGACATATTATTCACAGTTAATGCATTTAATCATTTCGCCTATATTAGCACTGGGCTGAAATGAATTCATTACGCATTAATACATTGACCTGATGTTTACCACAGGAGCAAGAGTCAGATCTATATTTAGTTACACTTGACACATTGCTAACTGATGGTTACATTTGATACACAAAGTTGGCACGAGGTACGTGTAGCAGAACGAGCATTCATGGACAGAAATATCTAACTCTGCGATCATATTTTGTCGTTGCAAAAGCACACAGAAAGATTTACATGAAAATGAAGGCAAAATATCAGGGAGTACACGCACGACTGATAATATGTCCTTAGCGCATCGATGATTCCATTGTCACATCTGATGGCGCTAATAAACTTGACCCCCACGCAGGGCATTGTCATCTGTTAGGATAAGACTTGCTAATCTGTCATCAACAAGTGTCCAGCTGTAGCGCGTCCTGGCTTGAGGTTTTTGACCAGGTCTACAATACACTCTGACCCAAACATGATGTAGATATACATGGGTCAAGGGATGTACCTTTTATAACATTATTTGACAATCTGAATGATTACAGTAAAAAAAAAAAACAACAACACCAACATGTGTTCGATAATCAATCAAACATTTACCGATGTTTGAAGCAACGATTACCCGTGACATCAATGAAGAGGCGTCCTATGGTGAATGGCCCCTCAGGTCATATTAATAAAATGCGTGGCGTTAAAACCCTTTAATTATAATGGAGACATAATTCCTAACCTCACGTCGACTATCTCAGTGGAGCAGCTCATATGCTTGTCTCTGGTCGTGATACGGTCAGTGCTGAGACGTGTGGATATATTCTGGGATTAAGGAAAGCCTGGATTACAAAACATGGATTGGATGAGAAGCATCAGGAGCCATCTCTGTGCCAGCTGTCGATGTCGGTGTCCTAAAGGTAAACTTTCTTTCAGTTGCGTAATAGGTATGTAAAAGAATTTGAAGCTTTTAAGTTTAAATTTGAATTGATGAAATAACCTATTCGGTGCCGTGTTGGACATATAACTGAATACCTTTCATGGGGTCACCCTCTGTTTATACTACTCCCCCCTCCCCACTAATGCCGCCCTGGTCTTGTGGTTACGCATCTGCCTTCTAGAGAGTGCAGGTCATCAATCAAGCCATTACATTTTTTTTAGATCGATATCAAAACTAGTGAACTTATTTCTAAATAATCGATAATTCATCATAGCAAAAACAATTGGATCGTTATCTTTAAAAAAAAAACTACGTTATCGATATTCATTTACGACTCGTTCTATAAAAGTGTCTCTATTGAAAGGCCATACAGACCTTCTGTTACGACTCGTTCTATAAAAGTGTCTCTATTGAAAGGCCATACAGACCTTCTGTTTAACTGTTAGTGCATTCAATTATTAAACAGATGGTTTTCGTAATGTACATTTGTATTGGTATCAAAGTCAAATAAAAACTTATCGCAACATTTCCCATGCCTTAAAGGTGAATTGAAACTATTGGTTTTTGTTCTCAACTGGCACTCAACATATAAATGCCACTCAACATATAAATGACAATAAACATATATATGACACTCAACATATAAAGGACACTCAACATATAACTGACGCTTAACATATAAATGACACTCAACATTTAAATGACACTCAACTTATAAATGACGCTCAAAATATAACTGACACTCAAAATATAACTGACACTCAACATATAAATGACACTCAACTTATAAATGACGCTCAAAATATAACTGACACTCAAAATATAACTGACACTCAACATATAAATGACACTCAACATATAAATGACACTCAACTTATAAATGACGCTCAAAATATAACTGACACTCAAAATATAACTGACACTCAACATATAAATGACACTCAACATATAAATGACACTCAACTTATAAATGACACTCAACATATAAATGACACTCAACATATAAATGACACTCAATATTTAAAAAATAAATAATTAAAATCTACTTCTTCCAAAAATCGATTACATCTCTTAAAATCATAAAGGCATTGGTTTCAATCGATTCATACCAAATGAAAAACAAGGTCTGCCACAGTATGTGACCTCATTATAGATGTACGCACGCCCACCTGCAAATACAGCCACACCAACGCCTGGACAACTTGCTAGCTTTCCCCGTCCTCACCCCACTCAGGTGGGCGCTAGAAAATGGTTGTTTTGGTTGCAAGTTCATGAAAGTTGCATTTTCAAATTTTAAACTTGTTCAATGTGTAGACATTTTAAATTAAAAAAAAAATAATAAAAGAAAAATATTATTATTATTATTATTTGTTGTCTTATATAGCGCGGTACCCCAGCCTAGGGCTAGGCTCACAGCGCTGTACATAAAAATATTTAAAAAGAGACATAATGGTGATATTAACATAAAATACATATATATAATAAAGAACAGATGTATAGAGACAAAACAAAATCTAATGCATATTCACCTCATCCACACCAGAAATTTTACATGACAAGCCAATATATATTGGTGGTGATTAACTATGATCAAAATTATATCACTTACGTTTTATCTCATGTATTTAAGATGAGAAAAAAATGGTGAATTATTGAAACATTTCGTAGAAGTAGTAAATGTTTCAAGCTGTTAATTTAAACTCCTGAAGTGCCCATTTCATCTATGTACCGTCGGACTTGTGGCAATGGTATTTAAAATTATCTATCTAGAGCTTGTGGATTTATTATAGTGTAAATGATCTACGTAGAACGTGGATTTATAGTGTAAATGATCTATGTAGAACTTGTGGATTTATTATAGTGTAAATGATCTATGTAGAGCTTGTGGATTTAGTATAATGTAAATGATCTATGTAGAACTTGTGGATTTATTATAGTGTAAATGATCTATGTAGAACTTGTGGATTTACAATAGTGTAAATGATCTGTGTTTAAAATGCTGTATTCATTCTCTATTCCTGGTCGTACATCTCTCACTCTTTCTTTCTCTCTCCACCTCACTCTATCTTTCTCTTTCTCTATCTCCTCTGTATTTCTTTCTATCTCTTTCTCTCTCTCTCTGTCTCTTTCTCTCTCTTTCTTTCTCTTTCTCTCTCTATCTCTGTATCTTTCTTTCTCTCTATTTCTCTCTCTTTCTTTCTCTTTCTCTCTCTCTCTTTCTCTCTCTTTACTCTCTGTCTCTTTCTCTCTGTGTCTTTCTCTCTCTTTCTGTCTTTTATATATCTTTTTATATATCTCTTTCTCTCTCTCACTCTTTTTCTCCATTTATCTCTCTTTCTCTCTCTCTTTCTCTCCCTTTCTCTCGTTTAACTCTCTTTCTTTCTATTTATCTCTTTCTATCTAATTCTTCACTCTTTCTCTCTCTTTCTATGTCTACCCCTCTTTCTCTCCCTCTCTCCCTTTATCTCTCTTTCTGTCTTTTTATATCTCTCTTTCTCTTCCTCTCTCGTTCTTCCCTATTATCTCTCTTTCTCTCTCACTATATCTCCCTTTTACTCTGTTGTCCTTTGTGCACTTCAAGCTTTGTTAATTGATTTCGTGTTTAAAAAAAACCAAAAAAAAAAAAAAAAAAACCACAAAAACAATGACATATTTCGCTTTGCAATTCTTTACGTCTAGAAGCCCCACCTTTACACTCTATGTTATCTTGTCTCATGCCTCTTCCTTAATGACGTCTGACGTCACTCTAGCGTGACACTCACCCATCGCGCTGAACACCATGCACGTCACGAAGTACCGCCCAAAAATACCGTGATTGAATAACTGTGTAAGCGTTTAACAAATTCAGCTTTATGTTTAATTCTTTACATTTGCTACCCAGCCAAAATATATATAATGATTTTATCATGTGCGTTACTAACTGCTCTTTTGCCTTTAAAATCCGACCATTGGGCCTAAAGCTAACTCCGTATTTGATTAAGGGTCGGTTCACACGATCAGATTTTCCTTCAAGCATTTGATGCAATTCGTGTATGAAGCCTTGTCACAACTTTCAAATTACTATTTGATCAAATTCCCCAAAAAAGAAACCACGCACAAAATAGTGCGTTCATGCAACAATTTGACGCGAAATTTGATCGTGTGAACTGACGTTTAGTTAGAAATGAAATGTTTCTAAAGATAATTTTTGACAGAAAGTAAATGAAATATTTCTAAAGATAATTTTTGACAGAAAGTAAATGAAATGTTTCTAATTATAATTTTTGACAGAAAGTAAATGAAATGTTTCTAAAGATAATTTTTGACAGAAAGTAAATAAAATGTTTCTAAAGATAATTTTTGACAGAAAGTAAATGAAATGTCACGGAGTTAAGAAATGAGCTCTACACTTGTGGTCATAATGGCGTCACAAATTATTTGGACATTTGTGGTCACAATGGCGTCACAAATTATTTGGACATTTGTGGTCACAAAGGCGTCACAAATTATTTTGACATTTGTGACACCAATACAATACTTGCTTCAATCACTATCAGTTCTGATATAGACAACCATACAATCATTGCTTCAATCACTATTAATTCTGAGATGTCCCCTATAATCCTTCCCATTTTCTACTGCCTGAATCTGTCTTCTCTTTCGAATGCCAAACTTTTCCCTCAGCTATGTTTGTTGTTGTAAGGGTCAGCGTCAACTCGCCATAACTTCCTCAAGTAACGACAACTCGTGACCTAACAGAAATACTTTAGGTGCAAATAATCAAATTAACTGATAACCTTCCTCGTCTGACTAAGGCGCACGGAGCGACATAGTTATGTCAGAGTGACATAGTTATGTCAGAGTAACGTAGTTATGTCAGAGTGACATAGTGTGGCATTGGTTGCCTGGTAACGGATTGATGACATTGATGCATGGAATATATATGATTACAAGGTGGAATATATCGATAACAACGTGGAATATATCGATCACAAAGGGGAATATATCGATTACAAAGTGGAATTTATTGATAACAAGATGAAATATAGCGATTACAAGGTAAAATATATCAATTTACAAGGTGGAATACATCGATAACAAAGTGGAATTTATCGATTGCAAATTGGACTATATCGATTACAAAGAGGAATATATCGATTACAAAGTGAAATATATCGATTACAAGGCGGAATATATCGATTATAAGAGATGACAACACTTACAGTGAGGTGTATACAAAAAAAAAAAGGATGCTAATTTTCGTAAAATGCTTCATAACATTTGCCTCATAACATTAATATAATTGTTGGGTGAATGTGTAAGATTAAAACTAATGAATTGTTGAGTTGATATCAGGGTATGGAGGATGGCATTATGAATAATCTTCTCACTCGATATATTTATGGGTGTACGATATATTTATTGGGTGCACGATATATTTATTGGGTGCACGATATATTTATTGTGTGCACGATATATTTATTGGGTGCACGATATATTTATTGTGTGCACGATATATTTTTTGGGTACACGATATATAAACTTCTTAAGCCCCGAATTCCTTTCTCATCTATGCTTCACCCAGTATCTAAAGTCAATATTTGTGTTCTACATGTGGTTGATTTAATTAGTGAGTTGTGATAAAAATCGCCACAAATTTGCTGGTTAAAAAAAAAAGAAGAAATGAATTTGAAGTGAATTTAAAATCAAACAAATGTGAACCCTGAGTACTGTTGTTTAGACGTGACCTGACTTTCCCCACTGGATCCAGCGGAATCACATCCATGGCACATGCCTGGGTATTCAGTGAAGTTTAATTGAAGACTTTAGTGCTAAAAGTACTTAAGTCACAAAATATACATTTTGAGATAATCAAGCTCAAATATTTTTTTAGTCTATAAAATGTGATAATTTTAATAATTTTTCTTGTTTAATTAAGGTACTTAGGCAAATTTTAATGTTTTCAAACTTTTGCAGTGCACTTGGCTCAACCGTATAAGAAAAGGTAACAGTTTAGATTGATTTTGACAAAAATGTGACTTAAGTACTTTTAGCACTAAGGTCTTCAATTGCTGTCCGCTGATTTCTATTTTAAAGGTATTCATATTGATTGATTGATTGGAGTATTTATATAGCACTCATTTCCATGCTATGATAGCCATCTCGTGTGGATCAAATAAGAAAATTTAAAAAAAATTCTTCTCCGATGGTTTTTGCGATTTTCTTACTAGATTTTAAACATGATCTACAGTTTTCATGTCAAATAATATCACATTTTGAAGAGTGTAAAAACAACGGGGGGGGGGGGGGGGGGGGGATAGATACTAGATTTATCTGTTGGCTCTTTTAGTCTCCCGCATAGACGGCTGGACAATGATTGACGGCTGAACAATGATAGGCGGCTGAACAATGATAGACGACTGGACAATGATAGACGACTGGACAATGATAGGCGGCTGGACAATGATAGACGACTGGACAACGATAGGCGGCTGGACAATGATAGACGACTGGACAATGATAGGCGGCTGGACAATGATAGACGGCTGGACAATGATAGATGACTGGACAATGATAGGCTGCTGGACAATGATAGACGGCCGGACAATGATCGACGGCTGGACAACGATAGACTGCTGGACAATGATAGACGGCTGGACAATGATAGACGGCTGGGCAGTGATAGACGGCCGGTCAATGATGGACGGCTGAACAATGATAGACGGCTGGACAATGATAGACGGCTGGTCAATGCTAGTGTTACTACAGTCACAGGCAACACATTATACATTTCTACCCCATTCCATGACCTCTTTCTAGCTTTTACATTAAACGTTTAACATTAAAAACTAATGGGCTTTTCAAATCCATTGCATTGTAAAAAATATATGCACACTATAACTATTATGGATCAATACACATTCACGCAATAATATGAGGAGATTGACTGCGGTGACATGGATCCTATCCCTCATTAACAAATTGAGAACCGCTGCCTCTCCTACTGATTTGTTTACAAATTGAACTTCGTGTCTTTTAAGTCTATAAAATCCTGTTATTGAAACACACAAAGACAGAAGATTTCGCCCAAAGAATTGTAGGAACCCTGCAATCAGTGATAGCGATAATACTAGCAGATTTTGTGCGTCACCCGTAGGTTAACATAATTGACTTTTTTGATTGACACTCTGGAGCAGGCTTGTTGAGCTCCAGCCCCGAACCACTGGACGAAAACAGTGGGGGGTCAGGGAGGAGCGCTGCTAACCAACTTTAATGTTTTGTTTGGAATGTTAGATTCCTGGTGTCAAGAAACTACGACCAGTCAAGTAAGGTGGGGAGAAAATAATGAGTTTCAGAATCCGGCTACCACATTTGACGCCATGGGCTTCAGAATTCGGCTACCACATTTGATGCCATGGGCTTCAGAATCCGGCTACCACATTTGACGCCATGGGCTTCAGAATCCGGCTACCACATTTGGCGCCATTCAGGCTTGTTATTTTCAATTGTGATTAAAAAGTAAACACTAAGTAAAATGTACACAAATGGTCTGAACATTTTCCCTGGTCTCATGCTTTATAATTTATGGAAAGTCGTGTTCGCTAGATGTCACTTTGGGATGCCACTTTGGGATGTCCTATTGGGATATCACTTTGGGATGTCACGTTGGGTTGTCCAATTGGGATATCACTTTGGGATGTCACTTTGGAATGTCCCATTGGGATGTCACGTTGGGATTTCACGATGGGATGTCACTTTGGGATATTCCACTGGGATGTCACTTTGGGATATCACTTTGGGATGTCCCATCGGGATGTCACTGTGAGATGTCACTTTGGGATGTCTTATTGGGATGTCACTTTGGGATGCCACATACCGATGTTACGTTGGGAAGCCACTTTGGGAAGCCACTTTGGGAAGGCACTTTGGGAAGGCACTTTGGGATGCCACTTTGGGATGCCACCTTGGGATCAATGTTCCCTTTAAGCTGCGCGGCCGCGCAGCTACCTCACAGATGCCGCGCAGCAGTTCTCTGCGCAGCAAACTTTTATAAAAATATATTCGAACTGATACGCTGCACTCTGCAAAGTAAAACTTAGCACACAACTTTATGATTTTTGCACACGAACCCGCAAACCTTAGAGGAAACATTGCTTGGGATGCCACTTTGGGGTGCCACTTTGGGGTGCCACTTTGGGATAGAAAGTGTAGGACGGAATTGTCGCAATCTCACATCAATATCGTGATTAAACAATTACTGACACAGATGTCTGGTGATCACAGTTTCTAACTGTAGGCATCTGGAAGAGATAATAGCGAGAAACCGCAAATATCTCGTTTGGAGCGTCCGGGAAGGAACTGACGTCACTGGCGTCTGGCGTCCGTGAATACCCCTGTGCCGCACGTCTTGATCCCATTGAAATATGTGTATGTGTAACATTTGTTCTAGAACAATCTCCATACTTTATATTATAATGCTGGCCAATGTGGTAAAATTATTGTTAGTTCGACTAGACGCCATTCTAAGTAACACATTCTTTTCATTTCTCTTTTAATGTGGTTCACTTTGTACCGCGCTTCGGGCCTTTTGGGGATGAAGCGTGATTTTCAAATAAACTTTATTTGTTTATTTTTATTAATACATCGCCTTACACTTAGTAAAAGCCGAACCTGCACCTGCTTCCATCTCCCAAACGATCGCTAATGATCTCTACACCGTTGTGAGGGGCCCTTTTGATGCCCTCTCGGATATTACTTTTCATCTAAGTGCTATTTTTATTTAATTCTCTTTTACTATTGTTTGTTCGCCGACGAAGGCTTCCTGTAGACACGTTCGTTGTTTTGTTGCGTTCCTTTTTTTCCAGTGTCCTCCATACTTTGTTTTACTCATTTCTTTTCTTTGATAACCTGATTGCAGTATGTTCCCCTTGTCACCATTTTGAGAGGCAGACCTACACATTTTGAGACACACTTTGTCCTGAGATCCTAATCAACTCAAATATAGAGGTTAACACTCAGGAGAGGAAAAAAAAAGTGAGGGGGGGGGGGGGGAAAAGCTTATTTCGATCGCATGAAACAGCCTTGACCTTTTTAAAATACACTTCTTTTTATCTCCTTCAAATTACGCACATGCTTAGCAGACAACGGAAGGGCCCGTAATTATGTGGCTTCCAGGCTTCGCGATTAAAGTCGCGTGCGAGTCAGTTATTTCCCCTAGCGTTGTGAAGGCCACAGCAAGAGAGATAGTAGCTATGGCTTTAGGAAAGGGATTTTTTGTGCAATAGCAGCATAGATCGATATAGGCCCTATAGTTATAGCATCATGGCTTTATGTTGGCGCTTTGTTATGTTATATTAGAATAAACGGATGCAGGCACTATAGCTATAGTAGCATAGCTAAATATAGGCCCTTTGTTTTGTTATTGTAGCATAGACATATGTAGGCCCTATAGTTATATTATCATGGATAGATTTAGGCCCTGTTTTTTTATAGCAGCATGGATAGATGTAAGTCCTGTGTCCTGTGTCCTGTGTCCTGTTATTATTCTATTACATATTAAGTTAATATTGTTATAGTAGCATGATTATATTTAGGCATTTTGTAATGCTATAAAAGAAAGACCCTGTAATTATAGTACATATTGATTTAGGCCTGTTGTTATCGGCAAAATCACTTTTTTTTTTATTCAACTCCTTTCTGACTGAAGCATAAGATGTCATAAGATGTCACATAGTGCTTGCTTCTTCCAGAAAACACATCTTTCGAACTCTTTTCTCCTCTCATATGTATCTGACCTCTGGCATAGAATATATAGAATGTAAAAATATGTCTACTGGTCTTTTCTATGTATTATTCAAAAAGCAATCTTTAGTTATCTTAGCCTGATTGGAATACCCTAGTTATCCTTGTCATCAAATATTTAAGGAGTCCATGAATCAGCAGATGAAAGATAAGATGCTAAACAGCCTCTTGACTTTCATATTGTCACACAAGAGCATGCATGATGAAATACATTGACCTTAAGAAATGTCATGTTTTTTTTTAATATCCCATGGCACCATTGTTTGTGCAAGTCTTGCTCATTGACATATCTCCACCAAGTTTAACAAGAGCCTGTGTTTTTCTGTGCAATCAACGAACAAAAAGAAGTATTTCTGTTTTGACACCTCTACTCCCCTTCCAACCCTAGCTCCCCGCGCCCAACACTAACACAAGCGCCGCGCCCCCACCCCCACCCCCCCGCGGCCACAAATTCGGCCATATTTGCCGTTAGATGTTTGAAGTTTCCCGATAACTTGGACGGGTCGTCTCATATTTTATGGTCAAATATTTGATTGGCCTGCTTCCCCCCCCCCCCCCCCCCCGAAGTCACAGTGGTCAGTTTGATTCTATTGTTTGAACTCGTCCCGGACAACAGTTTTTTTTTTTTTCAATCAAGTTCAAAAACTAAAGTGCATTGCTTGTGATCTTCGAATACCTGACATGAGCTCCGAAACTGTGTCAGTTATTTTAAAACTAAATACACATCGCTGTGTTATGAGAGTGCTTTTTCTTTTTATATAGTATTCAACTCTTGAGTCTAGAAGACCTCAGTGCAAAGTGGACCTTAAACTGTACCTGCGTTGTCAGAATAAAACGTGTTAAAATGGTTTGTTTTTTTTAATACCACATACAAAATAGTTTTAAAAAAATACATATTTATATCTACATAAAGCATTGAGGTATACATATTTATAAAGACATATAAATTTTTATGAAAAAAAAGCACTGTTTCTGAAGGTAACACTAACTATAAGTAATACAACTTATGAGTTCGCGAAGTAATTTATACTACGAGATCATCATACGAGCATTTTCGCTACAGGGCACTTACGTGAATTCCGATATTGAAATGCACTGCCACTCGTATGGGAGGCAGATCCATAAAGTTAGATAGACATTTATATTATTATTTATTCAGAGATGCAGGGTCAAGGATCGTGTAATTCGGGATCAAAGGTCTAAGGTCATATCCCTCGACATTTCACATTTCTTTCAAAGTTGGACTAAAATGCTTCCATGCAGGTAAATACTTATTGTCACAATTTTAAATGTTAAAATTTTGTATGATATTTTGTTGTTGTGGACCGAAATCTATCGCTATAGGTTGTATGAACCTTACGATGTAGGAACTGTATGCTCTAGGAAATGTAGGTTTTATGAAATGTAGATTCTAGGAACTTTAGGTTGTAGGAATTGTAGATTGTGGGACCAAATTAGTTTAAAAATTGTTTGAATCGATCAAATACACTGAACCTTCGATAAAGATTTCTACTTTGTATGAAGTAGTACATAAGGCTACATTGCATGAAGTAGTACATAATGCAATCAATTCAACGTATCAAAATCACTGTTAAGTAGCGTTCTAGATGAACATTTTAGCATTTCATACAATACGTTATACTATATTGAATAGAATCCTGAATCTTCATGGGTGGTCTGGGGGATTTAATTTTAAAACTAAATCACTTTAAATACACAATTAACACTATCTTTAGTAGTAACATCAAACTTATGATATAAAACTGGTAACATGTTCAGTTGCCTTCATTCTGAACACAGACTTTTGTCTCTGTTATCTGTCTGAATGTTTGTAGTAAGTAGATTTAATTTCATGAACTGCGTGGCGCCGTAACCCCTTAATCCAGCGTATCAATCTTTCGATCTATCAATAACCTCCCCAGCTAAGGGGAATCTACCAAGTGCTAGTTGGCCTTTATCCTCCCTTATATGAGCCATCATGGGACGTAATCGATGTCGTACAAGCCATAGTGCAGTAGATAGGGTTTGTCTGTGGCAATGAGCATTGTGACCAGAACAAGATATAAACCTCTTTCGCTCCCTCTGCCTCTCTCTTCCCCCCTCTCTCTCCCTCTCTCCCTCCTTCTCTTTCTTCCCCCCCTTCCCTCTCTCTCTCTCTATTTCCTTCTCTCTCTCCATCTCTCCCCCTCTCCCTTTCTCTCTCTTTCTACCGTTCTGTCTCTGTCTTCATATCTCTTTATCCCCCCTACTCTCTCTCCCCCATCTCTCTTTCTCTCTCATACACACGTATGTTTAGTGGGAAGAAAGTGGGCGTATATGAGTATGGAGGAAAAAGTTGTATTTATCCCATCCTCGGTTTACATGCGATTACATAGACATGGGACTGTCTGTACATACACATAGGACTGTATGTATATATATACATATGACTGCATACACATGGGACTATCTGTACATGCACGTGGGACTGTCTGTACATACATATTAGACTGTCCGTAAATATACATGGTACTGTCTGTACATACCCATAGGACTTACTGTAGCACAGAAGTAGGTAGCTCAACTCAAACTATCGATTGTTAAATGACTTATGGTTTGAAAAACAAATTTTCTTAATCGTGGCAGGACTCTTGTATATTTCATGCACCTAAAAATAGAGTTGAGTTCTATTCTGCCTCTATTTAATCATGGCAGGACTCTTGTATATTCCATGTACCTAAAGATAGAGTTGAGATCGATTCTGCCTCTAGTGAATCATGGCAGGACTCTTGTATATTCCATGTACCTAAAGATAGAGCTGAGTTCTATTCTGCCTCTAGTGAATCATGGCAGGACTCTTGTATATTCCATGTACCTAAAGATAGAGTTGAGATCGATTCTGCCGCTAGTGAATCATGGCAGGACTCTTGTATATTCCATGTACCTAAAGATAGAGTTGAGATCGATTCTGCCTGGAGTGAACCATGGCAGGACTCTTGTATATTCCATGTACCTAAAGATAGAGTTGAGATCGATTCTGCCTGGAGTGAACCATGGCAGGACTCTTGTATATTCCATGTACCTAAAGATAGAGTTGAGATCGATTCTGCCTGGAGTGAACCATGGCAGGACTCTTGTATATTCCATGTACCTAAAGATAGAGTTGAGATCGATTCTGCCTGGAGTGAACCATGGCAGGACTCTTGTATATTCCATGTACCTAAAGATAGAGTTGAGATCGATTCTGCCTGGAGTGAACCATGGCAGGACTCTTGTATATTCCATGTACCTTAAGATAGAGTTGAGATCGATTCTGCCTGGAGTGAACCATCAACTCGGCCCCTTATTGCCACCCCCGTAATTCACCTGAAAGTAAAAAGCCTTTTAATGCCGCCTCACCCCGGCTCGTCACGTATATTTCATTCACCCGAAGGTTGATGATCAAATCAAAATCATGAAGTGCATTAATCTACACTTGCATAATCGTTACAGTTCTGCACCTAATTCCATGTCCCAAATGATACACCATTCAATTTCTTAATTGCATAATTTTAAATAAAACAACTAAAAATAAAGTGTTTCGTATAAACATTTTGTAAAATGTAAAATCCAGCAACGATTAGGGGTAATTACTGCATTCCAGTTGTGTAAATGAAATATAAGAAAAAATAATGATAAACTTGAATTTATTGACAGGGCAAAATATTTTGACGTTTCGGCTTAGAGCCTTCATCAGAAAACCAGACGAAAAGACAGATGACAGAGGGAAAAACACATCTTTTTTGTTGCTGGAAGTAGGATCTGTACCTAAACATGGTACTGTCTCTACATACATATGGGACTGTATGTACATACACATGGGACTGTCTCTACATATACATTGGACTGTCTCTACATACACATGGGACTGTATGTACATACACATGGGACTGTCTCTACATATACATGGGACTGTCTCTACATACACATGGGACTGTGTGTACATACACATTGGACTATCATTCAGGTTCATCATACTTTGTTGTTATCTTAAATTTTTAATGACAAGGGGGTGGGGGGTTTGGAGCTGAAAATTTGACACGCCTACATGTAAAGCACTTAACAAAAATACTAATAGGAAACCCTCCACCCCACCCCACACACACACTCCAAGGTTCGCAACTGCACTATATTAATATTCTAATTCCCCCGCTTTTACACCGCAGATTTATTTCAACAACCATTTCAGAAGAGAAACAACATAAGACAATATTACATGCTGAACAGACTTGTGCTTTTCTGGGGGGGGGGGGGGGGGGGTTGTTCAAAGAATCGCGCATTTTATTTCATGAAATCAGTGGCGTCAAATTATTTTTCACCTTCCCTTTGAAAAAACGGGGAAAACTGATTTTTTGGGGGTTTAGGCTTGGTGGGCTGAGGCTGATTAATTTGATATAATGTGTTGTCATCTGCAACGAGTCAATCTTCTCAAGTTTCACCGGGATAGGTCGACGGGAAATGGGTCAATTAGCCGTCCGAATAGTTTGCCAGGCGGCCACGAGCAAAAGCGCTGCTAATTTAAACGATTTAAAAAACAACTCCTTAGAAATGAAACAATCCACCGGTTGAACAAAACGATTCTGACATTTTGTTGTCTTCGCGTACCTGAATCTGTTACCTGGCTTATTGATCCAGTCAAACAAAGGCTTCATGGCTGGGTTAAACGTATCATGTTCATCACCAACCAGAGGCGGAGCCAGAAATGATAAAAAAAAATGATGTGTGCTATACATTTAAAATGAACAAAACTAATTGAATTTTCATAAGTAATTTTATTTGGTAAGGTGAAAAAAAAAAAAGGGGGGGGGGGAAACTAAGTTCCCCTCTTTGATTCAAGGCATCCCGTCAACCCTAACATACACACCCACACACTTGACAGAGTCCGCCATGAGCTTCAACTTCATTAAGGCTAGCCTTTGACACACACATTTATAGACATACACACACACAAGGATGGCATAAGGAAAAAAAAACCCAAGAAATATGAAGAGCATTGCAGGAAGCTGACCTTTTAGCACAGATGTGGTGCACGACCTTTGATTGACACCTGACGCATAGAATTACTTTCCTGGCCCAGGCTTGTAGGTAAACACAAACAACATTGTAGAGATGTGATACTAGTCGGAGATACTTTGATACACGGGGTGACATTCGTGGGATAATAAGTGTGATACTAGTCTGGGATACTTTGATACATGGGGGACATTCGTAGGAGGATAAGTGTTGTACTAGTATGAGATAAATTGATAAATGGGGCCATTCTTAGGATGATTGTGTTGCTAATCTGTGATAATTTATTACATGGCAGCATTCTTAGGATGAAAGGTTAATGCTCAGATGTCGTCGTATATATATATATATATATATATTTAATAGGCATGATACGTCATTAACGATAAATGACGTAGACGTGGTATATGTAATGCTCACAGGATTAGGAAGTATTTATTTTACGCATTGGTTCTACGTTACATCCTTTTAGTAAATTCTTTATACCGATGGCAAGGGTAATACTCTTATACATCGGGGTAAAAACTCTAACACAAGAGAAAGACATTACATGATTATCTATGATGACATTTTCAAAACAACATTTTCAGCTTCTTGATTCGCCAGTCATCTATAATATTAACTAATTTATAGAAATAAATGCATGCTCCTGTTGTATTCCTCGTAAATCGATGGTGATAATTAATCACACTATTCAAATAGTGATTGTATTTCACATGATAGACATTGGATGGTTTCTAGTGTCCGTCTCATGATATACTCGATTATATCATTGTTTATTTATTACATATTGTTCGCCCTTTTCAACGTGAGTAGTAACCTTATCTTGAGTTGTACATTGTTTAAAGTGAGGGAGAGTTACTCAGTTCGTCGGCCTCACCCTCTCGTCCTTGCCTATTTGTTCCAATGGCAAGACTTAGTCAAGACGACTGGAACGAGACCAGGATGCAGTAGATGACCAGCAGCGTGTCTCGTGCGTTCTACGTCGCAAGATTTATCGTAATGGTCATCACGTCAATATCAATGCGCCTACGGGACTCCATCGCCGGGTTTTGATTTCAAACTTTGCCTTATCTGTTGCCGGTGATGTTTTTTTGCTTTCGCTAGGAATTGTAATCCAGTCCGCTAGCTTGGGATTCACTCAGACCTATTCGAACGTTTAACAAAGTAAACTGTGATGGCAGAGTCGTTGACAATATATGGTTCATGGCTTAGAAGAGGGGGAGAGTAACAACTGCTTTTCAATACATTGTTTCATATCAACTGACTGATCAAAGCACAAAAAAAACCCACCCCTTAAGAATATATGACGATTGATTATAATGACTGGCACAAGTTGTGTGTACACCATCTCAAACAAATAGTTAAACGATTTGTGTCGAAGACGTCATGCATCTGATCTAACCTTACTTCCATCGGCCATGTTTCACCATATAAACACAAGAACTTCAAGGGTTCTTAAAGTTTAAATTCATATAAACAACCACATGATCTTACGTATTGTCTTACTATTGATGAAATGACGCAGTGAGATGTAGGGAAAGATCCTAGCCTCTTGTCATGTGATCTGTTTCATACTTAAAGAGCCTCGTGTCATGTGATATGTTAGATTATAAAAAAAAAATTTGTCATAATAACAATGCAAATACAACATCATTGCCGTATAATCATGAGTACGTGATACTTATATTAGAATTATAATCCAGTCAATTCATTGATTCCTGAGTGCTTCAAGTGAACACATCTTGTAACCATTTTGAAAGACGAATCCGTTTAAGTGACGGACAGTGAGGTGTTTGCATCGCGCTTGAAGTGCGATACTTGACTGAAGGGTGAGCATGGATCGATTCCGCGGGTGCAGGCGACTAAACATTGGCTTGTACACGATAAGGACTGGTAGGGTGCTGCTCGATTCCGTGGGTGCAGGCGAATAAACATTGGATTGTACACGATAAGGACTGGTAGGGTCCTGCTCGATTCTATGGGTGCAGGCGACTCAACATTGGATTGTACACGATATGGACTGGTAGGGCCCTGCTCGATTCTGTGGGTGCAGGCGACTCAACATTGGATTGTACACGATATGGACTGGTAGGGCCCTCCTCGATTCTGTGGGTGCAGGCGACTAAACATTGGATTGTACACGATAAGGACTGGTAGGGTCCTGCTCGATTCTATGGGTGCAGGCGACTCAACATTGGATTGTACACGATAAGGACTAGTAGGGTCCTCCTCGATTCTATGGGTGCAGGCGACTAAACATTGGATTGTACACGATAAGGACTTGTCCGATGCTGGTCTACTTACAACGTATGTGTGAATATGGAAACACGACGATGTTTCTGGGATACACTGTTTGGTGTAAGATAATATGACGATAAAATATAGAGATATAATGTTTCCGCCTATGTGAGGATTTTCTCATTCTTTCTGATGTACTTAATTAGAAATCTGGAGTGATGATAGCTATCCATCGTTATCATTTATAATTTACAGTTACCACTTAAGCATTAACAAATGTTATCTTTAAAGAAATATTTTTATTAAAAAAATTGTTCTTTTGTTTCGTCTTGCAGTTGTAATATTCTTTTCTTTTTTTTTTTAAATCTCCCAAATGTTAAATTAGATTGATCTCTTTCGTTTCCTGGCACACAAGGAAAATAATAAAGTGTCTTTTAATGTTCAAAATAACCGAATGAAACTGTGACTGATGTCACTGATGATTGTATTTGAAGATCGTTCCAATCCCCTTGTCTGATCTTTTGAAACGCTAATTCCGTTTCTAATTCAAACTGGATCATTTATCGTGCAGGAAACACTCATCAGGCACACATCCCCAGGTACACGTCCTCAGGTATACATCCCCATCCCAACTCTTTGGGTTTAAACTAAAACAAAAATAGTTTTTTTTTTCTCTCAAAATTTTGATGAATAATTGTATTTGGAAGATAAGAGCGTAGCTAACTGCATATTTTTGTGGTGTAAAGTGTAGCCACTTTTAAATATATGGTTAAGTTCTCATGGTGTATTCTAGCCACTTTTAAATATATGGCCAAGTTCTCATGGTGTATTCTAGCCACTTTTAAATATATGGCCAAGTTCTCATGGTGTATTCTAGCCACTTTTAAATATATGGTTAAGTTCTCATGGTGTATTCTAGCCAATTTTAAATATATGGCCAAGTTCTCATGGTGTATTCTAGCCACTTTTAAATATATGGCCAAGTTCTCATGGTGTATTCTAGCCACTTTTAAATATATGGCCAAGTTCTCATGGTGTATTCTAGCCACTTTTAAATATATGGCCAAGTTCTCATGGTGTATTCTAGCCACTTTTAAATATATGGCCAAGTTCTCATGGTGTATTCTAGCCACTTTTAAATATATGGTTAAGTTCTCATGGTGTATTCTAGCCACTTTTAAATATATGGCCAAGTTCTCATGGTGTATTCTAGCCACTTTTAAAGATATGGCCAGGTTCTCATGGCGCAGTGTAGCCACTTTTAAAGATCTAGCCAAGTTCTAATGGTGTAGTGTAGCCACTATTAAAGATATGACCAAGCTCTCATGGTAGCTAAACAACTCATGAAATAAACGAGTTTGCAATGAGTTCACCCGGTTATCTAGAGTTGTTATAGAACAATTAATAGGTGTAAACTGAGGAGATGTGTGTTCAATATAAGTGTGCTAAATACCTGAACGTTCACTATACCATTTCTTTCTCCTCTTTCACATGCTGGGTTAGCCATGAAATAGGCAACGTTTATGCTCACATAAATAACCATTCGTATTCGATACTAAGGAACCATAATTACTCATAGCAACATATTTAGCTTTCTAGCAGTATTTGAATCTTTCGAATATCACACACATGTTTATATAACAATAATCCAGAAAATATCTATCACAACAATTTATATACATACATATATATATATATATATATATATAAGTCATTCGGACTTAGGTGCTATTTATATTTTAAAAATTAACCTTTTTCTCAGTTATCTTTGTCTGTATTTATAATGGCGGCGATATAAAAGAGCGACTTAGAGTCTATTTTCGCTAATTTATGCTATCCTAAATGGAGATTTTCAAAACAATGCTGTTACGTCACATTATATGGTTTGCAAATTTGATCTGTTTTAAGACTTGGCGCGTTAAATGATCACTACGCAAGAAGACCGAAAACCGGTAGAACTGTAAAAAAGAAAAAAAGGCTACCAAAGTCAGAGATAGTATATTCGTTTTAATTATTTTATTAAATTTCGATTTTAAAAAATACAAAATCAAATTTTAAAATCTGAAGGGGGGAAAAACTGTATTACCTTGCAGCACGGCAAGTGAAAAGAATTTTCATTAAAAGACACAAATATTATAATATGCAGAAATATTACAATCTTGGAAGGCTTTCATTCGTGAGTTTTGTGGCCCCCTTCCTTTTACAATGGGCGCCCCCCCCACCCTGTGACGTAAGGTATGAACTTGTTATGTGAATGTTTCTCTGGACAACGTGGCCAAGAGAAGCGTCACTGTGAAGATAGAATTATTGAAGACAAAAAAATAGTTTGATTAAAATACAATAAAAATAAACAGTTTTCAATCTAAGAGTTGTGTTCCCCCCCCCCCCCCCCCCTTTTTTCAACATTACGTCTAAGCAATGACGCCATTTAATATTTAGAAATTCTCATTCTTCATTACGCCAGTTTGTCAATTTTCATTTTATGTTTTCTATTTTGACAGAAATGGGTTGGAAAAGGGGGGGGGGGGGGGGAGTGACAGTTCTGGGGTGATCAATAACAAAAAAAATGTGATGGGGAAAAAACATGGTTAAAGGTTAAAAAAATTCGGTATCATCCATGACGTCATTATGACTAATTTGTTTGTAGGATGTAGACGACTGTGGGTAGTTGGAGTAAGGAGAGAGCGCGGGGTTAAGTATCGCTGAATGAATAACAAGGCAAAAGCGAGATGCACAGAGAGAAAATGGACGGAGAGAAAATGGACGGAGAGAAAATGGACGGAGAGAAAATGAACAGAGAGAAAATGGACAGAGAGAAAATGGACAGAGAGAAAATGAACAGAGAGAAAATGAACAGAGAGAAAATGAACAGAGAGAAAATGAACAGAGAGAAAATGGACAGAGAGAAAATGGACAGAGAGAAAATGGACAGAGAGAAAATGGACAGAGAGAAAATGGACAGAGAGAAAATGGACAGAGAGAAAATTAGCTGATAAGATTAATTGGTCTGACACAGTTACTAAATGAAAAAAAATCATGGCACCTGACTCCTGACTCTGTGCGTCATCTCGGCATAAAGCGTGCAATGACTCCTGACTCTGTGCGTCGTCTCGGCATAAAGCGTTCCATCAACGACTGACTCTGTGCTTCATCTCGGCATAAAGCGTTCCATGACTCCTGACTCTGTGCGTCATCTCGGCATAAAGCGTTCAGTGACTCCTGACTCTGTGCGTCATCGCGGCATAAAGCGTTCAATGACGCCTGACTCTGTGCGTCATCTCAGCGTATAGCTTTCCATGATACGTGACTCTGTGCGTCATCTCGGCATAAAGCGTTCCATGACGCCTGACTCTGTGCGTCATCTCAGCATATAGTGTTCCATTATACGTGACTCTGTGCGTCATCTCGGCATATAGCGTTCCATGACTCCTGACTATGTGCGTCATCTTGTGCCTCATCTCGGCATAAGCATTCTATGGCTCCTGACTCTGTGCGTCATCTCGGCATGAAGCATTCCATGACTCCTGACTCTGTGCGTCATCTCGGCATAAAGCATTCCATGACTCCTGACTCTGTGCGTCATCTCGGCTAAGACGGGGTATTTCTCCTTTACTCTGTCAGTAATAGCCGGCCTAGTCAACACAACCTGACTGCCACAGCTGACTCCGGCTTACGGCTTCTAAATATAAGTCTGACAGTCTTGTGTAGACCATACCCTTGTGGGTTCCGGTCAAATTAAAATTTTAATGAAATTGTAATCGTCGGCTCAACTTGAATACAGACCAAGTATATTTGCCCTTACAAATCCCGTCTGATAACATTTCCTCTGAGAAGACCGGCGTAAGTACTTTTCTACAGCGTAAAAATGTTCAATAACTAGGGCCAGTTCTGATGTTCAAATGACTGGCATTGCGAAAACACAAAGTTCTGTGATTGTTAGAAAGTACGGTAGCCTGGAGAATGACGAAAGGAGGATTACTCTTCTTCTCTTCCTCTGTTTGGTTTGTAAACAAACAATTACATGGAATGTTATCTCCGATGGATGTAGCAAGGCCCAGTTCTACAGAGCGCTGTGAACTGACGGGTAGCTACGTCACGCGGGAATGGTTGGATTCATTTTGACAGGGATCTTGTGTTTGAACATAGACACGTGGATAATTACGCTGTGTGCTATTGATTGGGTTTAAAGCAGATTTGTCATTCCTTGGCGCTTCGGATGTGTGAAAACAATGTGCAGTTATACTTCCGGTTGACCTAGATAGGTCTGGCACTCAGTTTATACCATATGACTTTCATTGGAAGAATTCCAATCATTCGCTGGAATATAGGAGTTGTAAGATTAACTGATTGAAACTGTTGTTAAATAACTTGTTAATTTTAATTGTAAAAATATTTGCACACTCGCTTTGTTGAATGAGGCCTAATAAAACTGTTCAGTACTCGAAAGCCCCGGGATCTAAAGTGATGATATATTATTATTATTATTATTATAAGAAGTTTTTTTATGCTGAGTTTAAAGAGATGTGTTTTGAGTTCAGTTTTGAAGGCTGTGATGGTTGGTATATTGTGGATATTTAGTGGAAGAGAATTCCATTGTTTGGGGGCACAGAAAGAGAAAGATCTTTCACCGTATGTTTTTGTGCGAGTGTTCAGAAAGAATAGGCGCGTCTCCGGAGGAGCGAAGCTGTCGAAGGGGTGAATAGACAGTGAGAAGTGAGCTAAACGTTTCTGGTCAAGATTGTCAACATTTAGACTGGACAATTTAAACATTCAGAGACATAAGTACAAACCAACCTTATTTCACGTACACCAGGACGATTACAGACTACTTTCGTTGTCACGAGTGCAGCTTTCAGTGTGATAAGTCCACCGCCGACTGCTTCTTGTTGCAAAACTCCAACGTCATTGGCAACACTTCATCTTATTTAGTAGATTGTCAGCTTTCAGTTACGCTATGTGATAAACGTTTAGGATCGTTTTGTATCGTCTGTATAATATTTGACCACGCCAGTTCAAATGACTCGTACGATACTGTGACTTTGAAGTTCTTTGATATCGGTTTCCCAATGACCCCCAGAGTCAACTAGTGCTTTTAAATTTGTAAAGAAAATTTCACAGTGGGTGATAATTTATAAGTCATTTAAATCAAGTCAAATGGAACATGCAATTAACGAAGTGGCATTTAAATTAAATCCAAACAACAACCCCCCCCCCCCCCACCGAAATAAACTCCTCACACACACACGCCCAAATAAACCCAAACACACACCCAAATAAACTCCCACACCCACGCCCAAATAAACCCCAACACACCCAAATAATACCCCCACACACCCAAATGAACCCCCACACACACATATCGTATAGAGATCACTGGTATAAATCGCTTAACTTCCTGACAGGAAAAAAACAACGACCTGCACCTCACTCAAAGTTTATAGACTAACTACATTTCTTTTTATCGTTCGGTTTCCCTTGATCAATACGTGTACGGACTGACTGCGAGATAGACTGTGAGACGGACTGACTGCGAGATAGACTGACTTTGAGTCGGGCTGATTGTGAGAAAGACAGACTGCGCGCTAGACTGTGAGACGGACTGACTGTGAGATAGACTGACTTTGAGACGGACTGACTGTGAGAAAGATAGACTGCGCGCTAGACTGTGAGACGGACTGACTTTGAGATAGACTGACTGTGAGATAGACTCACTGTGAGTAAGTGACATTTAAGGAGTGGCATAATTGGTGGCTTGTTCCTGGTTTCTTCATTCAACGCTCTGTTAAAGCGGTGGGATTTTTATTATTTTTTGTGGAAACCTCTACCAGAGTATCTCTCATTTACGTTTTCGGACAAAATTTCGATTTTTTTCAGTTGCGACATACTCCTCATGTTACATAACTCCGCCTGGATGGAAGGTCTTGCTTCACAATCAGTGTCTGTGATGAGTTTTTCCCCTTTGGATTTGTGACACGTATGATGAAACGATGTGTCGTCATTTCTCAATGGCTTGTTGTCGCGAGGATATTAAAAAAAAAATTATCTTAAAAATTATGTTTTGTTAGTTAGGCTAAAATCAATTGTTGGCACTTATGTTTAGAGACATATATCATCTTAAAGTTTATCTACTTCATATCGGCAGCCGTCTATTCATGTTACCCCGTAATGATAACTCCCTTTACCTTTATTGAATTTCCTTTCTTTATGTATTGTGCACGATTTCTTTACCTACAATAATTACAATGGAATTTACATGCAAATAAGTTACACGGAAGCGCGATTTATATTTTTTTATTTTATAGATGTTAATGCCTATGTTCTCATAACTGATTGCTGAAACATATATATTCTACTGCCTGGTGGTCTCCGTTGAGAGAGCCCTACTTCCCCAGTGAAAGCATTGGCTTAACTATCCATAGTTTTTACTATCAGTTGATAATGAAGTGCTGCACAGCCACTATTAAACACCGCGTTTATAGTGTTCAATTTGATAAGCTAAACGTTAGCTGCGAAAATTGCAGTTTTAACAGAGGCGGATCAACGATAAAGTGTTGTGAGAATCTTCTGGAGAGAAACTGGGTTTCTACCCCGGAAATTAAATTGAAAACATTAATATACTTCTTGACATGCGTTCGTCGAAATCTGATATATTCGAGTGTGTGCCGTAGGTGACGCTCCTGTTAAATAGGCGAATCTGGCAGAAGATTATTGGATAGGCTCACTGAACATTTTCGTGGTATTCAACAGGGTAAACTTTCCCCGGTCTCAGTCCATTCTATAGGAGATAAACAAGAAGGGACATCAGTTGTTTCCATCACGGCACTGATTTCCTGTACCAACACACCAGAGAGTTAGTTGGGAAAACAAATTAAGTAAGCTTTTCATGTGGAATTAAGCAAATACACCTATACTGATGATATTCAGTTTCCCTGTATTTATTTTCTTAAATTTTACATATTTCCCAAATGTTTGTCTCCGTTAAAATCTAAATTTTCACAGTAAAAAATACATACATTCTTTTACTTCCTGTAATCTTGATTTTGGAAAACCTAACTTCCGGCAAAATCATTTAAGTTTTTGAACTACATTCTATCTCGTGTAATAGCTTTTTCCTTTGTCCTGTCTGGCGAGGAAGGTTTTTCAGCCGAAAAGTTATTCTTGTATTAACCTTTATTTGTATGTCAAGCTTCCACATACCTTGTTCTGCTATCTCCTTCACACAATTTGAACGCAGTCCTTCATTTACTATACCTTTATTTACAAGCACTAAAGATCTTGCTAAAATTACTTTAATATCTTTGTTTAGTTTATTTACTTTGATCCACACATTTATTGAGTAAAATTTATTCACATCTCCCGAGTGAATCATGAAGTTAAATCCAGAAGTTACACTTCTATATTGACCTTTGACATATCGGCCATTTATTTGCCGCATGCATTGAATTATGTTTTAAGATCATCATCATCATCATCATCATCATCATCATCATAATCATATTGTCCCGTATTCTTTCGATCGTTGGGGCGCCACAGGTTACATAAAAACTATTCTTCTCCATTCCTCTCGGTCTCCTGCCCTATCGCCCAGTTGTAATCCCGTCCATTCTTTGATGTTATCTTCCCATATTTTTCTCTGTCTTCCTCTTCTTCTTCCTCCTCTAGTTGTGCCCTGCAAGATTTCTTTGGCGAGCCCTTGTTTTCTGGTCACGTGGCCATACCATTCAAGTTTGCACTTTTTTACAGACGCCAGGAGGTCATCGTACTGCCCAATTGCTTGACGAATCCTTTCTTTTACTTGTTCATTGGTGATATGGTCTCTATAGCAGATGCCAAGAATGCCTCTGAAACATCTCCATCGCCTTTATTTTATTTTCAAGTTCTGCTGCTAATGTCCATGACTCGCAGGCATATAAAAAAAATGAAGAGGATTAATGAGCGCATCAGGCTGATTTTGGTGCTGGGGGCTATATTTTTGTCGTTCCATATTTTCTTGAGCCTCTTTAGTGCTGTTGTGGTCTGCGTAATCCTGGCCATCCATTCGGGCTTGGAGCCTTCTTCCAAAACTATTGCTCCGAGGTACTTGAAGCTGCCAACTGTCTCTTCTAATCTTTCCTCACCGACCTTAATTTCAGTAGTGATGCCAGTGGTGCCGTTTGTCATCATTTGTGTCTTTTCTGCACTGATTTGCATGCCAAAGGACGATGAAGTCTTGTCGAGACGCTTTACCAGGTTGGCTAGCTCTTCTTGGCTTCCAGCCAGTCCATCTATGTCATCCGCAAAGTGTAGGTTGGTGATTGTTTTGCCACCAATGCTGACTGTCCCTACATGCGTTTCCAGTGCATCTGACATAATTCATTCCAAGAAGATGTTGAACAGGGTGGGGGAGAGCTAGCAGCCTTGTCGTACTCCAACCGTGGTCTTAAACCATTCTCCGATGTTATTGTTGAAGAAGACTGCGCTGGTGGCATTATCATAGAGGCTGCTTATCATTCTGGTTAAGTTTGTGTTGATGTTGTAGTGTCTCATGGTGGCCCATAAAGCAGCATGCCAAACCCTGTCGAATGCCTTCTTGAAATCCACAAAGACGGGGTATAGGTTTTGTTGGTGTTGAGCATATTTCTAACATAGTATCCGGAGGTTTAGGATCTGCTCAGTAGTACCACGTCCTTGCCTGAAGCCCGCTTGTTCTTCAGCTATGATACTGTCGGCATATGGTCTTAGTCTGTTCAGTATGACCTTCAGCATGATCTTGCTTGGGTGGCTTATTAGGCTAATGGTGCGATAGTTTTGGCATAGCTGTAAGTTACCTTTTTTGGGGAGTGTGATAATGAGCGATTGAGTCCATGATTTGGGCCATTCCCCTGTCAGCCATATTTTGTTACAAATATTGGTGAGGCCATGTATCATTGTTTCTCCTCCCTGTTTCACCAACTCTGCAGGGATATTATCCACTCCTGCGGCTTTTCCTATTTGGAGTGCTTGGACTGCTGCTTCTACTTCTGCTCGGAGAATAGGGAAGCTTTCATTGTCTGTTGCTGGGGGGGGGGGGGGACGGACATTAAAGATCTCTGGGTCTATCTTTATATTTTTATTATACGCCATTCTAAAGATGTGTATAAAACGTACTAGTTTGATAGAAGCCATCGAATCGTATTCAAATGAACTCAATAAAAAAACACACGTGACCATTACATTTCCTTCTTACTGTAGCGTTACTGATTCCTTTGGCGTCTGGCGCTGTATCAACAAAAGTGTCATGTTGATCAGAAGTTGCATGTATATTATAAGAATCATGTTAATCATAAACACCATGCATATCATAGGTATCACGTATATCATAAGTATCATGTATATCGGAGTATGGTAGGTTACTTAAGGCCACACACAACGATTCTCTTCTTTAAAATCCTTCCTAAATGTTTCCATAGTGGCCATACATCTTTTAAAGGAATAAATATAAATGTATATAAATTTGACAAGTATAAAATAGTCTTTGGTTGAACATACATACTAGCACATTAACTGAACAGCACATGGGCACCAAACGTATGTGACATAATATATTTAAGGAAATTACCCAGTGGCCCCTGAGCGCCATGGAGCCTTCTAAACTTATAAACTTGCGGCCCACTTCTCGAGATCTTCTGCGTGTGCGTTCTGAAGATCTGGGTTTTGATCCGTCGAAGGACAGACAGAGACAACAGCAACTGAAGAGAGAAAAATACCAACAGCACCAGCTGCAGCTGCAGCAGCATTTGAAACAACGGCGACATCAGCAGAAGAACGAGCACCTCGAGGAACGCTGCGGGGATGAGTCGGTCAAAACACCGACCCGTTCTCCCGGGAGGTCAACATTGCCTGAACCGCAAAAAGCCGGCAGGAAGTGTCAACAAAAGCAACGAGAGCGGCGCAGAGCCTGGGCCACAGGTGAGAGACACACGAGATTTGACTGCGGCGAGGACGCCGTAGATAAAGGTATGGACGGGCCGAGGCTGAACTTTGTCGGGGCCCCGCTAGCCGCTCATTTTCTCAAGGACGTCGGAGGAAAAGTCACCGGCATGAGATCCGAGGACGATGACGAAGGCAGCGATACCCTTAACGAAAATAGCAGTTCGGGCGATGACACAAAAAGCGGGTTCAAAATACCGTTACTTCGACAACACCGACGGATGAAGTGCGTCGTCGATCAGGGTGACTTCACGTGGGCGTCTTTCTCTGATGACCCACGCCACCGTCTTCACTGCGGCCGATGCCATACGTACTACCACTACCAGCAACACGGCCATGGCCTGCATTTTGTTCGAACGTTCCATCATCGAAATAGCCCGGCAGTGGAAACAAAGTCTAAAGCTACTAATGCACACGATGCCGAGTTGACCAACAACGATACTCGCATAATAATTGGAAGAGATACTGTTGATACTCGGGTATCACCTAAAATAGACTTGTCTTGTGAGATGAAAGATAAAGTCAGCTCAAGTTTTGAGCATTTGTTCGATACCACAAAATTGGATCGATACCACGAAAATGTTCATCGGAAACCAGAGGAAGAATTTTCCAGGATTAATTTTCGTGATCCGGCACATGCCGTATTCGATTTCGATGAAGAAACGATGACAACATCTCCGACCAGGGCAACAAAAGTACAATTCTTTGTTGGTGACGAGCAGTTGTTGTGCTCATCCAGTCTTGGATTTGGTAGCAGCCTTGATAATACGAGTGAGTAGTAACAATTTATGTTCTCCCTTTGGAAGAAACTGCTTTCTTCTAAAGCCCATGTTTTAATCGTTGGTGCTTAATCTTTTCTATGAAATTTATATTCTAGGAATCGCACGCTTAGCAATAATCTGCCCACTCCGCAAACAATGTTTGTTTAATACACTTATAATTATTATGTATTTTGTGAATATAATGAGTTTTGCCTTAATGGGTATATATATATCTTATATATATATATATATATATATATATATATATATATATGCACATCTATTTATAGTTGTCTTTATTCTTTTTAAAATCTGGCCATAATTTTTCATTATTGCTTCCGTGCCTCGTGTTGTGAACTTTAATTTAAAAAAACACGGTTTTATCACTGTATGGCAGTAAAGTACCGCCCCACACCCACCTGATTATGATAATGCAGATGTCACTGCCTGGCAGTAATGTTACACCGCAAAAAACAACAACAAAAAACAACAACAAAAACAACAACAAAAACAACAAAAAACAACAAAAAACAACAAAAAACAACAAAAAACAACAAAAAACAACAACAAAAACAACAAAAACAACAACAAAAACAACAACAAAAAACAACAACAAAAAACAACAACAAAAACAACAACAACAAAAACAACAACCTGATAAAGATAATTAGACTCAACCGAACTCAACAAAGAGTATTTAAACATGAAATCAACCAACATCATACGGATGGTGGCATGCCGCAAACCGCAAATTCACCCCGCCACACATCAGCAGCTCAACATGTTGACCCATGACGCAACCACCGTCTTGTGCTCGAAGCCGAAAATAATAATGTAACCGTTTTAAATTACAATGGTTCCCAAAAGAAAAAAAGGATGAGTTCCAGATACCCCAAGGTGTAGTCACTATTTCTTCTGCACTCTTGTTCAAAAATTTGCTAAACGTTTTGTTTACTTCATTAGCGCCGTAACGGAACATTTTCGTACCCTAAGGGGTTCACATTGCAAAACTTCTGAACCATTGTAAAAAAACTCATTATTTTGATGATAAATTCCAAGAAATTATTTTAAACCGATAGAAAATTAAAATATTCTTTAAACGCATTAATCTTTCCTTCTATATCTGCACAAGTTCAATATCAGACAACACAAGTTTGAGGATCACTGGTCTTTACAAACTTGGTAGCCATCCGCAGAAATAATTCAAACAGACTTATCCATAAAAAGTGCATTCTTACTTGAGACCCACACTTTCTATTTTGCCATAACCCCCAATCTAAGTTGTGGTAAATTTAACTGTTAGAACATTTAGTAACGGGTGTTTAGTTTTCCTTGCTTGATTCAACCAGTTGGATAGAATAAATGTTACTCACTACAGTTTGATAGAACAATGTATCTGACTACATATTGATAGAACAACGTTACTAACTACAGTTTGATAGAACAACCTTATTGACTACAGATTGATAGAACAACCTTATTGACTACAGATTGATAGAACAACCTTATTGACTACAGATTGATAGAACAACCTTATTGACTACAGATTGATAGAACAACCTTATTGACTACAGATTGATAGAACAACGTTACTAACTACAGTTTGATAGAACAACCTTATTGACTACAGTTTGATAGAACAACCTTATTGACTACAGATTGATAGAACAACGTTACTAACTACAGTTTGATAGAACAACCTTATTGACTACAGATTGATAGAACAACGTTACTGACTACAGTTTGATAGAACAACCTTATTGACTACAGATTGATAGAACAACGTTACAGACAACAGTTTGATAGAACAACCTTATTGACCACAGATTGATAGAACAACGTTACTAACTACAGTTTGATAGAACAACCTTATTGACTACAGATTGATAGAACAACGTTACTGACAACAGTTTTATAAGACAACCTTATTGACTACAGATTGATAGAACAACGTTACTGACAACAGTTTGATAGAACAACCTTATTGACTACAGATTGATAGAACAACGTTACTGACTACAGTTTGATAGAACAACCTTATTGACTACAGATTGATAGAACAACGTTACTGACAACAGTTTGATAGAACAACCTTATTGACTACATATTGATAGAACAACGTTACTGACTACAGTTTGATAGAACAACCTTATTGACTACAGATTGATAGAACAACGTTACAGACAACAGTTTGATAGAACAACCTTATTGACTACAGATTGATAGAACAACGTTACTGACTACAGTTTGATAGAACAACCTTATTGACTACAGATTGATAGAACAACGTTACTGACTACAGTTTGATAGAACAACCTTATTGACTACAGATTGATAGAACAACGTTACTGACAACAGTTTGATAGAACAACCTTATTGACTACAGATTGATAGAACAACGTTACTGACAACAGTTTGATAGAACAACCTTATTGACTACAGATTGATAGAACAACGTTACAGACAACAGTTTGATAGATCAATGCCACTGACTCGTTTAAAAAAAACAAAACCAACAACCAAGCATGGAAAGATCGCATGGAAAAGTAAATGCCTTCATTGCTTAATAGGAGCAAAAACCATTTTGAAGGTGTATCACTTCGTGACATATACTCAGATACTAACATGTGATGAGAAATGCTTGTTTAGATTTGATTGTGCACCTATTGATGAGGCAGTATATTGATTATGTACTCATTTAGAGCCTTAAGGACATCATGACAAAAAGTGCGAATGTATAATCTTGCTGGTATACGGGCGTGCATCTGTGTAGAGAGTGCTATTTTATGATCTCCCTTGTATACCTATTTGGTTTCTGCGTAAAGGGTTTTAATTTATTATCATGCTTGTACACCAATTTACGTTCTGTGAAAAGGGAATTAATTTATAATTTTACTTTTTTTTTAATTCATTTACGTCCTTTGTAAAGGGTATTAATTTATGATCTTATTTGTACACCTATTTAGTCCTTTGTGAAGGGTATTAATTTATGATCTTATTTGTACAACTATTTAGTCCTTTGTAAAGGGTATTGATTTATAATCTTGCTTGTACACCAATTTACGTCTTTTGTAAACGGTTTAAATTTATAATTTTGCTTGTATACCAATTTACGTCATTTGTGAAGGGTATTAATTTATTGTCTTGCTTGTATACCTAATTACGTTCTGTGTAAAAGGTAATAATTTATAATCTTTTTTTTTGTAAAAGATTTACGTCTATAAAATCATAACAACAAAAAAGATCATCTCGTTCAAGTCTCTACGCTTGTGTTTGTGTGCGTGAGAGAGATCATTCTTTCGGACATTGGTCACGGAACAGCTTGTGTTGTGTGTAAGTCAGGCCGTGTACCTTATGTGTAGATTGTGTTACCTGTGTGAATGGAAAAAAAAAAGATGGAAAATTCATTTCCAGCTTGTTTTTGGACCAGCCCCACAATTATGGAATCTGACAAGTTATTTGTATGAAGATTGCCTTTTCCCCCAATGGAATTTCCAATTTTTCTTTTAGCTTCAATTTCCGCCTTAGCACACGACGAAGTCAGGGAATGATCTCTCGGCTCTAACGTCGTCCCCCCCAACCCCCCCCCCCCCCCCCCCGCCAAGACGTGTCTCATCTAATATATGCCATTTGTCATTTTGCTTCATCCAGAGCTCCAATCATTGTCAGCAGACATTCCTAGGACTTAGGTGGCAGCTGCGTGGGGGTACATGTTTTTCCTATTCATATTTGTCTATTACAAAAAGTAGCAAAACACATTTAAAAATTCAACAACCCTTAAAGAACAACGTTGTCCGTATAAATCCTTTATAAAATGTAATATCGAGCGATGGGGGATGTGGCTGAAAATTTCATTAAACATTAATACAAGTAACCAACTTTATAAGAATCCCAATTAGGGCTCCCCCACCCCCCACAGGCTTGCAACCACACATTTTTTTTCCACGCCCCTGAATTATATTAATATTCTAATAACCCACCCGCTTTTAAACAGCAGATTTACTGCACCAACAATTTCAGAAAAAAAAAATAACACATTACGTTTCAAATACACTTGTTATGATAAAAAAATCTCATTTAACACGGTTATTGGGAATTGCATTTCGTGAAATCATTTTCATCATATTTCCAACATCTTCCCTTTGAAAAACTGGAAAAAACTAATTTTTTTCTTGAGGGGGGGGGGGGTGGGCTCAAAATTTGATAGAAAGTTTCAGCTCGATAGGTTGATGGGAAGTGGGTAAATTATCCACCTAAAGATAGCATCCTCATTCCACGAAGTAAAAGATGACCATTCACGTGACGTTTCATACAGTACGCTGAGCAACACCGTCTGCAGCAAATTATGCTAGTCAAACAAAAGATATGTTCATACACAAATCTCGACATTGTCCTGTCCTCTGTGATGCTGCTTGTTATTGAAAGAGATCATTTCTACAACATCCTTTTCTTTTTGTTTCTCCATTAAACCACACAATAAATAGTGCGGTGCTGCCCTTGTCCTCTGGTGGGAATAGAACAGCCTGGTTGGGGCAATGGAACAGCCTGGTTGGGGCAATGGAACAGCCTGGTTGGGGCAATGGAACAGCCTGGTTGGGGTAATAGAACAGCCTGGTTGGGGCAATAGAACAGCCTGGTTGGGGCAATGGAACTGCCTGGTTGGGGCAATAGAACAGCCTGGTTGGGGCAATAGAACAGCCTGGTTGGGGCAATAGAACAGCCTGGTTGGGGCAATGGAACTGCCTGGTTGGGGTAATAGAACAGCCTGGTTGGGGCAATGGAACTGCCTGGTTGGGGCAATAGAACAGCCTGGTTGGGGCAATAGAACAGCCTGGTTGGGGCAATAGAACAGCCTGGTTGGGGCAATAGAACAGCCTGGTTGGGGCAATAGAACAGCCTGGTTGGGGCAATGGAACTGCCTAAAAGTGGGAATTGTTTTTTTTTAATTTACAAAAACACATCAACTTCCGATTTCTTGACTCGGTTATTAAAATTTAGTTGTTGTCTTGTTTCAACTTTTCATCTTTTAAGTTCCGGCTCCTAAGCATAAACAAGTTCTTTTTCGGCTTAATTTTTGTTGTTTTTCAATAAAAACAGAAATTAATTCAATCATGACACATAAAAAATACTCATGTCTCGACACACTTAAATATTTCGGACACATCAAATTGACTGGCGTATTTGGTTTCATGTTTGAAACCGGTAAGTCCCAACAGCGCCCCCCCCCCTTTCACTCCCCCTCTACCTCAGCCCCCCCCCCCCCCCCCCATAAAAATTTTCCAAAAAAAATGTAATTAAAAATAAAATAAAATAAATTTAATGAGAGTATTCTTTTCTTTCTATCCTCTTCCTGATTTCGATGGGCTGACTGAATTGTGCACATCCTTTCAAGTCGCACACGTCTGTGCTAAGAGTCTTCGTTGATTTGGGGAATGCAGACTTCTTTTTATTGTCCAAACAATGGACCGATGAATGGGCTCACTCTGAATGTCCGTCACTGGGTCACCTCTGCCAGGCCAGCTGTTTTTTTGTGATCGATTTATTTTAACTTCCGATTTATTTGTGGAGGCGACGACTGCGGAAATGTTGGTGAATGTGTCAATATAAACTAGACCTGGTCTGCGGTGGTGAATGTGTCAATATAGACTAGACCTGGTCTGTGGTGGGGAATGTGTCTATGTATAATAGATCCGGTCCGTGGTGGGGAATGTGTCAATATTGAATAGATCTGGTCTGTGGTGGGGAATGTGTCAATATAGAATAGATCTGGTCTGTGGTGGGGAATGTGTCAATATGGACTAGACCTGGTATGTGGTAGGGAATGTGTCAATATAGATTAGACCTGGTCCGTGGTTGGGAATGTGTCAATATAGACTAGAACTGGTCTGTTTTGGGAAATGTTTCAATATAGACTAGATCTGGTCTGTGGTAGGGAATGTGTCAATATAGACTATATCTGGTCTGTTTTGGGAAATGTGTCAATATAGACTAGACCTGGTCTGTGCTGGGGAACGTTACCTCTGAAGTAAGAGACGGGGAATGTAACATCAAGAGTACGAACGTACTTGACCTGCATACTTTAAAAGTAATGACATATTGGCTATTCAGAAATATCGATAAAATTATCTGTGTAAGCTGAGAAGTATACAGCTTTGCCTCTATACTTCAAAGTTTCCATTGTGTATTTCTTCAACACAAGTCTCTTTTGACTAACAGATATACATACTATATCCCTTGACCAGAAGTGGAACCAACATACTATCTCCCTTGACCAGCAGTTTTACCAACATACTATCTCCCTTGACCAGCAGTTTTACCAACATACTATCTCCCTTGACCAGCAGTGCAACCACCATATTATCTCCCTTGACTAGCAGTGGCCAGACTTTGTCTTATCGGCTGTTATGTAATCGTGTTTGAGTTTTTATTTCCCGTTTTTCATTGTGTTATAATTGCCGCACTCCACTTAGTATTGAGTCTATTATGAATGTTGGCGAACTTATATCTTTTTGAAATAGCAGCGGACACCTCTTGCGATGACGATTTATAAAAAGAAATATTGATATATACTCTTCAGAAATGAAGTTCTAATTTCAGCCTAGTCTTTTTTTTTTTTTTTTTTTTTTTTTTTTTAGCTACGCTGAATTATTGGTGTTTTTTTGTTTTCTTCTTTTAACTTTGGAACAAACTTGTTTTAACTTTGGAACAAACTTGTTTTAACTTTGGAACAAACTTGTTTTAACTTTGGAACAAACTTGTTTTAACTTTGGAACAAACTTGTTTTAACTTTGGAACAAACTTGTTTTAACTTTGGAACAAACTTGTTTTAACTTTGGAACAAACTTGTTTTAACTTTGGAACAAACTTGTTTTAACTTTGGAACAAACTTGTTTTAACTTTGGAACAAACTTGTTTTAACTTTGGAACAAACTTGTTTTAACTTTGGAACAAACTTGTTTTAACGAAATACGATTCAATAGACGCCAGCTTAACTGAACCTAGTCAATAATAATTTTTTAAAAATTGCATTCGATGTTAGTCCAGCCGTGTTGAGAGTTGTAAGAGTGGTTTCTTTCCTGGCTCTGATGACTATTATATCTTCTCATGTGTTCGTGTGTCAGTTTTTCAACGCCGAAAAGGAAATCAGCTTTACTGTGTCAGCGTTTTATTCATCGGAGAGACACAACAATCTTCCAGAAATCTTGCAGAAATCTTCCAGAAATCTTCCTTAAGTCTTCCAGAAATGTTCCAGAAATCTTCCAGAAGTCGCTTAACAGTAAAAAAACGTGCAATGGATATCGCGTGGGACATTTGAAAAGATGAAGGTCTCACTATTAGACAAAAGGATGCAATACGCTTCTCGTATTAAGAGGTCGCTGATTAAATAAAGGTTTGTCATTACTCATGGGGGGGAAACGCGACAGTGCAAAATGATACTATTTTTAGAACGATGGGCAATGATTTCGTCAATCATTGGCTACTCATAGCATTACGACTGTCCCACCTACATCATAGATCTGACACAACGTTGACTGTGATGCTACTATCGCCTCAGAGAAAAGTTCCAATACCAATTACTCTTAATTCACTTGTTTACAGTGATCATGTAATCAATAAGATTTCTGCCACGAGCCGAAACCGATTCCCCCCCCCCCTTTTTTGCACCCCAAAGCCCCCTTTCAACGTCTTCTCTTACCCAACCGAAAACTGCGCCCATTTAATCGGCCAATGAAGCCGCTAGCATCCAGGATCTCTCCCTTCCAGAAACCGTGCAGTTTCAAGGCTTAATTAGTCATAAATATCTGCGGGCATTCGTTAATCTTATTGATCTGAGCCCAGTTGATTGTGTGGTTATTCCTCATATAATGTGCCATGGGTTAATGCTGTGTATCTTCCTCAATCCTTTCATATTTTCTCATTTGCTTCTTTCTTTCATTTTATCTTTCTCTCCACCTATGTGCACCTATTCATCTGCTCAACCCTCTCCAAGCTATACTTACGTTAACATCTGAAATAGATAACTCTTGTTGCCACAACCCCCAGCCTCCTTTTCAAGTTTTAACTCAGGAAAGACTTTTCCATTTCTTACCCATCCGTCCCTCCCGCTTTACACCATTCAACACTCCCACAATACACCACTCATTCAACACTCCCACAATGCAGCACTCATTCAACACTCCCACAATGCAGCACTCATTCAACACTCCCACAATGCAGCACTCATTCAACACTCCCACAATACACCACTCATTCAACACTCCTACATTACACCACTCATTCAACACTCCCACAATACAGCACTCATTCAACACTCCCACAAGACACCACTCATTCAATATTCCCTACAATCTACCACTCATCTAACATTCCCTACAATCTACCACTCATTCAACATTCCCTACAATCTACAACTCATCTAACATTCCCTACAATCTACCACTCATCTAACATTCCCTACAATCTACCACTCATCTAAAATTCCCTACAATCTACAACTCATTCAACACTGCCTACAAGCTACCACTCATTCAGCATTCCCTACAATCTACCACTCATCTAACATTCGCTACAATCTACCACTCATTCAGCATTCCCTACAATATACCACTCTTTCGTGCTTCCTCCTTCTCAGATTTCGTTAAAATTGATCTTGGCATTCTTGTTACTGCCTAATCAGGTTATCGTCCTTAGTTTGCCCCCCTAGTAACATACCCTCTCTATTCCTTCAAGGTTATCATTCCGTTCCTACTTTCCTTTCCATCAAACACTTTCCTCCCTTCGCTCTCCTAGTTTCTTCTCGTGACACAAGTCCCAATAGGTGATTATTTGCATTACGAATAACGCTATGTTTCTTTCTCTCTCTTCTCTCTCTCTAGTACTCATTCAATGTTCGACCCTGTATGTCTTTTTTTCGTCTCTCTATCTCTTTCTCGCGTTCTCTCTCTGTGTGTGTGTCTCTGTCTTGATCTCTCTCTCTCTCACACTCTCTCTCTGTGTGTCTCTCTCTCTTTCTCCTCCTATCTCTATTCTTTATTTAATGGCAAATTCTTTTTAAATTTTAGTATTTATTAACCAAGAGCCACATGCAAACAGACAAATACGGAATTAGACCCATATAACAAAAAAAAAACAACAACAAATGTTTCAAATAGTTTGAATTAAGATGCGTCACAAATATTCTTTTCTTTTTTTTTTCCTATATACATTTCAACTTTGAATCGGATTCGTCACGAATTTCTTAGCCAGCCCGACTTCGATACCTCATTGTTCAACCTGATTACCGCTGTCAGAACTCCGACTCCAAATTTGAGTCCCTTCTCTCACAGCCACTTCGTCACCAAAAAATTAAGTCCGGAAATGGCATTGTGTACCCATAAAAGCTCTTTTCAAATTTAGCAGCTCACGTGTCCTAAAATAGCCGAGTGTTCCTCATTTGGCCCGTCTCCCACAACTTTTCACACATTTGCCCATTCATTAAAAGTTGGTTCGAAATGTCTTTTAGTACCGTCTCGGTGTTCTCTGGGCGAGTCACCAGTAAATTGGGTCATCGGGGATACGGACTCGTGACGAGGGCGGGGGGGGGGGGGGGTGGGTGCTTGTTTAAAAGAAAACAGACCTAGGGGCAGTACGTGAAATACCCATGAGGACATCACTTGAGAGTGCTCGTAGAGGGTAGATTCTGTAAATAAGGCCGAAATGGTAGACGATAAACATAAATATTATGTTAAAAAATTGAGAGGCAGAATTATAAAGCGGACATTTAGAGCATCATAAAGGGGAATATATTTTACACTAGGGCTTAACCGGGTGCATTTCTTTACACTGGGTCGTATTTTGAGAAAATATCTGGGAGATCCAAGTGTTAAAAAAAATAAAAAAGGTTAATTTCTCAATTACTATACTATATGTCGGCCTTCATCCGATCTGTCGGCTACACACAATCGTACACCCTACCTGTCGGCCTTTACGCATTAGGCCTAAATACAGTCCTAAACCCTTCGTGCTCGGCCAAACAGCAGGCCTTCTTACAGTCCTACACCAGACCTTTCGGCCTTCAGACAAAAGGCCTACATACAATCCTACACTCTATCTGCCGGCCTTTAAACAATAGTCCTACGCACAGTCCTACACACAGTCCTACGCCATATATTTGACCTACATGTATACGGATTAAATCAGAAAATCTAGGAAAGAAATTCTAGAAATTGTGTCCCCTGATGGGATTCATGAGAACAAATAGAAAACATTGGAACGTAAACAACCTTTTCCCCATAAGAGGAGGAGTGGCAAGGAATGACATTGCACACTTACTCGATGACGTCAATGTGAACCTCAATAGGGAGGGAGATAAGTGGTGGTGGCTAAAAATAATTCTAAGTTGCAATGAAAAAATAGGCCAAAACATAGACTACACTATAACAATGCTATACATGCTACTGGCTATCTCCACAAAGTAAGCAAAAATATTTTGCTCAGTATAAATCTGTAAATTAAAATTTAATGTTATGATGCGTTTTTAGTACTTATAAGAATATTAAACCGTAAACAATTATATAGAATTGAAAATGTTTAAATAAAATTATTGGTTAATTACAATAAAAATTCGTAAAATATCAAATGGTCATCTCTAATGTTTCACTGGGGGGTGAAGAATTGACAATTCTTTTGCTGCCCTGTCGGACACTACGTCTCAACCAAGTGTTATATTTTGTATACATTTTATTCTGTTTTTTCTGTTTGTTCGCTGACGAAGGCTTCCTGCCGACACGTTCGTTGTTTTGTTGCGTTCCTTTTTACAGGTTTAACGTTAAATTGTTTTACTTATTACTTATTTTACTAACCTGATTGCAGTCTCTCCCTTATTACCCTCAATAATTACAAAACATGAGAACGTGGAAATTTAGCATTGCCCTCCCAGGCATGCATTCAACTGTTGTGGTACTATGTAGTATATTATGAAGCTCTTGTAAATTGTCTTGAGTTGATCCGCTAAACCTTTAACATTTAAAACACTAACAACCCTGTATAAAATATTTGGCCTTACCCCATTGAAACGCTTGAAATTTTTTTTTTTAAATAGTTTGCAAACAACCGTAGCGTCATTTTCAAATCATGAGTTACACCTAGGCAGCGGTTCCACTTTGTCACCTCCAGGTATTAGGACACTTCGGTTTTTAATGGCGCTATTGAATGTCCGCCTATTATGTAACGACCTTCCCGAGCATATCAAACTGTCGTCTGGTCGGCACGCACAGGCATTGGCGTGTGTTCTTGGGTTGTCCCTCGTTTAGAGACCAGAAGCCGCCTTTATGGGCAGCCGATTACGTTCCAGGTGTTGAGTTACTGAGTGTTTAGTGCCAACACGAACATGTGCAGCCTGGCGGCGTTCAAACAAGGGGAGGGGGGGGGGGTTTAGATTCTACCAGTAAGTACTACCGATTCTTTAAAGTGGCAGTTACGAATTACAACTATACTGTAGAAGCTCTTGCGGTGAGTGCAATGGTTTATACGATTGGATGTTAGTGTTTGTGATCTCAAGGATGTAATTGTTATGCCAAGGGTACAATGATTAGCACACGGATGTGATGATTATCTCACGGTTAATCTATTAAATAAATAGGGCTAAATAAAGATTTTAATTATACATTTTGCTGTATTATGCATACACATTTTACAATGCTATCTACTAAAATTGAGAAAAAATCTAAGCTGATAGAGGGTATTTATGGTGGGCTTACAGTTAAATCTGGAAAGGAGGGACTGCCATACTATTGACTAATCAAAATGGAAATGCAAGTATGTTTATATATTGGACAAACAGAAATAAAGAAATGAAAACAAGAATGGTCTCAAAACATAACTATCGACATTTAGAAAAAACAACAACATAATTTTCCCTTAATTTAAGTTGCAGTAGTTGCAACTTCAACTATTTCAAAAAAAAAAAAAAATGCTACTCTTCGAGTTCTCAATTGTGAATAAAAAAGGAGATCCTGCAACTAAAAAATAGCCTCGATTGTAATAATTCCCGATTGGATCTTTCTTGTCCGCCCCGCTCTCATGGCGCACCATGCTGCACTCTCATTCGCTGCTTCCTCCGCTGTGAGCTTGATCACGTACGAACCAAATGCACACACAAGAACACATGTCTACATCACTGAGTTTTAAAAAAAATGAGCTCTTCCACATTGTCAACTCGTCTTAATAAACTTGCAATCATGATAAGCCAAGCTCTATGGAAATAACTGATATAATAGTTTGTGCTGAGATACCAGATATGGACACAGTTCATAGGCTTTAGCGACATTATAAAAGGTAACATAATACATGGACCATATGGGCAAAACAGCATTCAAAGTGCGTGCGTGTGGAATTATTAATATAGATTATGCACCTCTTCCAGTATTATACACACACAACGTGATTGCGTTGCTGCTGCTAGTTCTATAATGAAAAAGACATTTGGAAGACCCATAAACTCGAGACGATGAATTTCCGGACTGAAAGCATTATGCGAAATGAAACCAAAACGGATTTCCATTTAATTTGGATCAATGTCGCATAGGAGATGGCGTCGGTGGGCCGTCGAGCGCGAGCTCTTAATGCCCCCCCCCCCCGGCGCTCCCTCACACAAGCCAACGCACTGAAGGTTTCGTCGACGCCAGCCCGTGCGGAAGGACGCCGGGAACTTCCCCCTTGACCTAGGGGAAGCCCGGTCGACCGAGGACGCTGCGTTTAAAGCGTCCGCAGTCCACTCTCCGTGAGTCAGGACGGTTTTGCATCCACTCCGGGGGGTAAGTGTTGCGTTACCACCCCCCCCCCCCACAGCCCAAGTAGTCTTTCGGTCTGGACGAGAAGTGGCGGGACGAAACGGTTGCCTAGGAGCGGGTTTCTCAATAAAAGCACCGTACCATCTTATCTTATCATATCTTAACCTTTTATCTTATCTTAACTTATATTATCCCGTCTTACCGGATATTTCACCATTGCATGCAAGCTGAGTGTTGTCCAGACAAAAACCATTGGTCATGTGTGTGTGTGTGGGAACAGCAAATAAGGTGGTTGCATGATGGGATTGAAAATCAAAAGTACATTCATTGCGACAAACTGGCATCAGCCAAAAACGACAGTTATAAATTTTTCCAAGCACCATCCCCACCCCCACCCACATGCACGCACAAACAAACAAATAAACGTCTAAATCGCAAGAAAAACAAAGTTGTAAATATATCCAGACATCGACATCTTCACCAACAGACGATGACAGAGAGAAGATCACGAGAATAGAACCAACATCCTGGTCGTTTGTTATCCTGGACGTCATCAGCTGGAAACGGGTTTATCAAAACAGTCTCTGACCAATGGGATGTTACTGTAAGCCAACTTTGTGGATTATTTTGTCCTTCATAGGTTTCAGTGATCCGCTTCCTGCTTCGCGACCTTGAACACTATACACTCACCGATAAAATATTTGATCTTTTAATTTTTGTATAGAAGCTTTTTAAAAAACACATTACTATATCCTAAATAGTGTGTTTGTTAAAAAAAAATTATGGCTATAATTATAAACACTTTTATCGAAAACATGTTTACCCTTCTGCAAAGTTATAATATATAAATCTTGGTTCTGCCCCTTGTGTTATTTAGCGTTGGTCTGCAGATAAATTCATTTATCCCGGTTCCCAGATAAATTTATTTAGCCTTGATCTCCATATAAATGAACTAAGCTTTGGTTCCCAGATAAATTCATTTAGCCTAGATCCCAGATAAATTCATTTAGCCTAGATCCCAGATAAATTCATTGATACATTCATTTAGCCTTGGTCTCCATATAAATTAACTAAGCTTTGGTTCGCAGATAAATTTATTTAACCTAGCTCTGCAGATCAATTCATTTAGCCTAGGTCTGCAGATAAATTCATTTAGCCTAGATCTGAAGATAAATTCATTTAGCCTAGGTCTGCAGATAAATTCATGTAGCCTAGGTCTGCAGATAAATTCATGTAGCCTAGATCTGCAGATAAATTCATGTAGCCTAGGTCTGCAGATAAATTCATGTAGCCTAGGTCTGCAGATAAATTCATGTAGCCTAGGTCTGCAGATAAATTCATGTAGCCTAGTTCTGCCGATAAATTCATGTAGCCTAGGTCTGCAGATAAATTCATGTAGACTAGGTCTGCAGATAAATTCATGTAGCCTAGGTCTGCAGATAAATTCATGTAGCCTAGGTCTGCAGATAAATTCATGTAGCCCAGGTCTGCAGATAAATTCATGTAGCCTAGGTCTGCAGATAAATTCATGTAGCCCAGGTCTGCAGATAAATTCATGTAGCCTAGGTCTGCAGATAAATTCATGTAGCCTAGGACTGCAGATAAATTCATGTAGCCTAGAACTGCAGATAAATTCATGTAGCCTAGGTCTGCAGATAAATTCATGTAGCCTAGGTCTGCAGATAAATTCATGTAGCCTAGGTCTGCAGATAAATTAATGTAGCCTAGGTCTGCAGATAAATTCATGTAGCCTAGGTCTGCAGATAAAATCATGTAGCCTAGGTCTGCAGATAAATTCATGTAGCCTAGGTCTGCAGATAAATTCATGTAGCCTAGGTCTGCAGATACATTCATGTAGCCTAGGTCTGCAGATCAATTCATGTAGCCTAGGTCTGCAGATCAATTCATTTAGCCTAGATCTCCAGCTATATTAATTTTGCCTAAGTCTGCAGATAAATTCCTCGGTTCAAGCCGTACGACTAAACTGAAGATTATAGTTTAAAAATAACAACAAGCACGTTTTCCGTGAACGCTGAAATGGTTTTGTTAAGTTTGAAATAAACGCGGGCAACCAGACGATGGTACTAAAGGTACTTGTCAAAGTCACGTGAGGTGCCTCGGTCTTCTGATCTTGTGTATTTCGTAGCAGTCGATTCCTGGCCCTAACGTTCCCTTAAATGTGAGACCTGGATGATTAATTTGTACACATGTCTCTACAAATTAAAACACATGTGCAGGCCTACTTTATTAAAAACTTGTGCGGGCCGAAACATAATAGGAGAGGGGTGAAAGCTATTTAGAAAATAATAACACCAAAGAATATTTCGTTTCTTCGCGGGCCGCATCCGGCAATGATGGAATTCCACCAGAAGTTCTCGTATGTCGTAAAGAAGTTCTATTACGGCCCTTGCATGATCTCCTTACTATGTGCTGGGAACAGGGACGATGCCACTTACTGTAGTGCTGTACACTTGACGATGCCACTTACTGTAGTGCTGTACACTTGACGGTGCCACTTACTGTAGTACTGTACACTTGACGGTGCCACTTACTGTAGTGCTGTACAATTAACGGTGCCACTTACTAAAGTGCTGTACACTTGACGGTGCCACTTACTGTAGTGCTGTACACTTGACGGTGCCACTTACTGTAGCGATGTACACTTGACGGTGCCACTTACTGGAGTGCTGTACACTTGACGGTGCCACTTACTGTAGTGCTGTACACTTGACGATGTCACTTACTGTGTATACCAACTAAACCGTCGAGTCAAAAAAGGAATAAACATAGTTCCAAATACACCAGTCTACAATGACATTTATATTTTCTTATGATACGAAACACCTACATTATGACGTTGGTCACATTTTGATAGAGAGACATTTGGGTCAACGAGGCTAAAATTTAGTGATCTTTACCTAGAAAAGGTAGAGAAACTACGCCATTTCAAGTTAAATAATACTGTTAAATTCGAAGTTAAAATTGAGTATAAAGTTTGAAGACATGTAGTATTTATATGGTATCTTAAGTCCTACAAACGATTGTGAGCTAACATCGCTATACCTTATTTTTTAAATTTGATAAAAAAAACTTTGCTCCATGATACGTTCACAAAAATGCAGCTTCGTGTTTTCTTTTTATCCTGAACGCTCTTAACTATCTCTTTTGATTGGTGTTTTTTTTCTTCTCTCTTTTGGTTAAAAAAAATCTGTGTAGAAGTAATAGGTTATTAAAAAGTAATTTTCCAGGATCATCTGACCTTTAAGTTACTGATACTCTGATCGTGTCACTCAGTTTTCAGTGCAGATTGGGGGGCGGGAACTAAGTCCATCATGATGGGTACCTGATGTGTGGAGTAACGTTTCTAACGTAAGCAATGGTGTGAGGTTTCTAATGGTAAGAAATGGTGACAGGTTTCTAATGGTAAGAAATGGTGACAGGTTTCTAATGGTGGGCAATGATGACAGGTTTCTAATGGTGGGCAATGGTGACAGGTTTCTAATGGTGGGAAAGGGTGGCAGGTTTCTAATGGTGGGCAATGATGACAGGTTTCTAATGTTGGGAAAGGGTGACAGGTTTCTAATGGTGGGAAAGAATGAAGGATATGTAATGTTAGGAAGGGATGGGAGGTTTTCTAATTTTATACAATGATGTGAGGTTTCTAATGGTAGGCATGGATTGGAGGCATCTAATGGTCTGTATGGATTGGAGGTTTCTAATGGTAGGTATGGATTGGAGGCATCTAATGGTCTGTATGGATTGGAGGCATCTAATGGTCTGTATGGATTGGAGGTTTCTAATGGTAGGCATGTATTGGAGGGTTCTAATGGTAGGCATGGATTGGAGGGTTCTAATGGTAGGCATGGATTGGAGGGTTCTAATGGTAGGCATGGATTGGAGGGTTCTAATGGTAGGCATGGATTGGAGGGTTCTAATGGTAGACATGTAATGGAGGTTCCTTACAGTAATAATAATTATAAGATTCTAAGGTTTAGTTTGTCCTAAATTAATTATCCTGGGGCCTGTGCACACTGATTGACACCGGTTTGTTGGGGTGGCACACTGGTTGACAGTGTTTGACACTGGTTTGTCGGGGTAGCACCCTGGTTGTTGATGTCACGAAGGTTAAAATCGCTTAATTTGAATAACGATAAGCAACTATTTAACAACTTAAAGGAAGGGTTTACATCTCACAGTTCGACGGTTCACTTTAAATTTTGACAACGCAGTTATCGGTATTACTTTAAACTATCAAAGAAAAACACAGTGGTTTGAGAATCTCCATCCATCCAAAGGTATCAGACTTTGGGACGAGGTTTGTACATACACATTATGTTGATGTTTTCAAAGCTCTATATGTCAAGTCCCATGTTCAGGTGCTCTTCTGCAAATAGAGCTTGTATTACAACTGCTGTGCAGACCTCACATTTTGCCTGAATATTAAAATATGTAAAACAAATGTCGATTTTTAAACACACGAAAGTGCACATACAAGTACACACACAAGTGCACAAATAAGCACACACACAAGTAAACACAAAAGCACACACAAGTACACACACAAGTGCACATACAAATACATATACAAGTACATCATTACCAATACACAGTCGTCCAAAACAAGTGCACAGACAAGTACACGCAAGCACACACACAATTCACACACAAGTACACACAAGTGCACACACAAGTACACACAAGTGCACACACAAGTACACACACGTACACATACAAGTACACACACAAGTACACACTTTTTTAATTTATTGGATATTTATTTTTTCGTGATACAAAATGTTCACATCTCCAAGGAGTTGACCAAAAAGTTGTAAATCTGATAGAGAAATATTGTAACGTGTTAGATTAAGAATATTAAATAAAGTATATTAAGTGACGTATATTAAAAGAAGTATATTCAGTGACGTATATTCATTCAAGACCTTGCTATAACAAAGACACATAAAAAAAATTCAGTTACCATTCAGCATTATGTGCTATTGACATCAACATTCTGAAACCTTCCTTTGTTCCAAACTTCCCTGTTTCAGTATAATTTCAGTGGCTTAAGATTTTTTGCTACAGTACATCGTGACCTACTTTCCTGACCTTTAATAAATATTGTTGTTTAAAAAAAAAAGAAAAACAACATTTTTTCTGAATTAGAAGGGAAGTTCGGAGATGTTTCTTAATGGAGCTATTCAGTTCGAAATTGGGCTCACAAAATTCAAATGCAAAATTTAGTTTTATTTTGAGCAGACACTTTATTTTTGCGTGTTATTTTTTTCCTTCTTCTTTTAAAATGATTTGGATCAAAATGGATTGAAATCGCAATTCCTTATGAACAACAATGCAAAATAAATGGGAAAAAAAAATAAACGTCTTTTAGAATTTTTAGCAACTGAAAAAAAAGAATATCACAGTAGGCCACATTTTGTGCCATTGCCACTAATGGTTCAAGATTTGGTAAGGCGGCTAGTTAATAGATTCCGTAGGACTAAATATAATAGATTTGGTCGGGAAGACTAGATGATAGGTTTGGACTTACAAGAGCAAAGGTTTGGACTGAAAGACTAGATCATAGGTTTGGACTGAGTAGAGAAAATGTTTGGACTGAAAGTTAACTAATAGGTTTGCGCTGACTAGAGAAAAGTTTCGATAATAGGTTTGGACTAGAAAAGTTTCGATAATGGGTTTGGATTAACTACAGAGAAGGTTTAGTTTGAAAAAGTGGATACTAGGTTTGAGCTGACTAGGGAAAAGTTTTGGACATAAACACTATTTAATAATAGGTGTGGGCTGACTAGAGAAAAGGGTTTTGTCTGAAAGACTAGATAGTTTGAACTGACCAAAGAAAAGGTTTGGACTGACTAGAGAAAAGGTTTGGACTGACCAGAGATAAGGTTTGGACTGACCAGAGAAAAGGTTTGGACTGACCAGAGAAAAGGTTTGGACTGACTAGAGAAAAGGTTTGGACTGACTAGAGAAAAGGTTTGGACTGACCAGAGAAAAAGTTTGGACTGACCAGAGAAAAGGTTTGGACTGACTAGAGAAAAGGTTTGGACTGACCAGAGAAAAGGTGTGGACTGGCCAGAGAAAAGGTTTGGACTGACCAGAGAAATTGTTTGGACTGAATAAAGAAAATGTTTGGACTGACTAGAGAAAAGGGTTTTGTCTGAAAGACTAGATAGTTTGAACTGACCAAAGAAAAGGTTTGGACTGACTAGAGAAAATGTTTGGACTAACTAGAGAAAAGGTTTGGACTGACTACAGAAAAAGGTTTGGTCTGAAAGACTAGATAGTTTGGACTGATTAGAGAAAAGGTTTGGTCTGAAAGACTAGATAGTTTGGACTGACTAGAGAAAACGTTTGGTCTGAAAGACTAGATAGTTTGGACTGATTAGAGAAAAGGTTTGGTCTGAAAGACTAGGTTTTGACTGACTCGAGAAAAGGTTTGGTCTGAAAGACTAGGTAGTTTGGACTGATTAGAGAAGAGGTTTGGACTGACTAGAGAAAAGTTTTGGACTGACTAGGGATAAAATTTTGTCTGAAAGACTAGGTAGTTTGGAGTGACCAGAGAAAAGGTTTGGTCTGAAAGACTAGATAGTTTGGACTGACTAGAGAAAGGGTTTGGTCTGAAAGACTAGATAGTTTGGACTGACTAGAGAAAACGTTTGGTCTGAAAGACTAGGTTTTGACTGACTCGAGAAAAGGTTTGGTCTGAAAGACTAGATATTTTGGACTCATTAGAGAAGAGGTTTGGACTGACTAGAGAAAAGTTTTGGACTGACTAGAGAAAAGGTTTGGTCTGAAAGAATAGATAGTTTGGATTGATTAGAGAAAAGGTTTGGTCTGAAAGACTAGATAGTTTGGACTGATTAGAGAAGAGGTTTGGACTGACTAGAGAAAAGGGTTGGACTGGCTAGAGAAAAGGTTTGGACTGACCAGATAATAGATTTGGACTGACCAGATAATAGGTTTGGACTGACCAGATAATAGGTTTGGACTGACCAGATAATAGGTTTGGACTGACCAAGTAAGCATATGGCGAAAGCCTAATAAAAACAAGTGTCCACAGATGGGCGGGATCTTTCAGATAATATCTCACAATCTTTACCTACAGTTCAACTGACCGAATGCAGCATTTGTAAATTAGCCTCATTTAAATAGATGATGAATTCTTTTTTTTCCATTAAAAAAACAAATACTTTCTTTTTGTTGTTGTTAGAAAAAAAGATAGAGATTTTTAAAAAATTTTATTCAGCCGGTGAATAGATCACAATCGAGATATAGTTTGTCAGTGGTATATTGCTTCTTAATGACGGGCAAAGAGGGGTTTGGGGTGGGGTGGGGTGGCAACTTGGCTAGACACACTGCCTACCTGCGCTTCATGAAGTAATGTACTCAGCAGGTAATTTAGCTAGACGTGACCTGTCCCGGAACGCTTGCACTTGAATGTTCTGACTTAAAGTCAACTGCTTGAGAACCTTAGCTCGGGTGTATAAACTTAAATATGTCGGTCACTATGCGGAGAATATAGTGTGCTACGCTGAGTTACTTTCTTTGGACGCTAGGGTGTTAGGGCGCTAGAGAGCGCAAGATTTTAGGACAATATGGTGTTAGAACGCTAGAGTGTGTAGGCTCTAGTGTGTAAAGGCTATAGTGTGTTATTGTATTAGGGTTGCTCAGGTTTTAGGGCGCAATGGCATTAAGCAGCTAGCATGATAAGGCGTTGGGTTGTCAGGACACTAGTGTGTTAAGGCGTTGGGTTGTCAGGACGCTAGTGTGTTAAGGCGTTGGGTTGTCAGGACGCTAGTGTGTCAAGCGTTGGGTTGTCAGGACGCTAGTGTGTTAAGGCGTTGGGTTGTCAGGACACTAGTGTGTTAAGGCGTTGGGTTGTCAGGACGCTAGTGTGTTAAGGCGTTGGGTTGTCAGGACGCTAGTGTGTTAAGGCGTTGGGTTGTCAGGACGCTAGTGTGTTAAGGCGTTGGGTTGTCAGGACACTAGTGTGTTAAGGCGTTGGGTTGTCAGGACGCTAGTGTGTTAAGGCGTTGGGTTGTCAGGACGCTAGTGTGTTAAGGCGTTGGGTTGTCAGGACGCTAGTGTGTTAAGGCGTTGGGTTGTCAGGACGCTAGTGTGTTAAGGCGTTGGGTTGTCAGGACACTAGTGTGTTAAGGCGTTGGGTTGTCAGGACGCTAGTGTGTTAAGGCGTTGGGTTGTCAGGACGCTAGTGTGTCAAGCGTTGGGTTGTCAGGACGCTAGTGTGTTAAGGCGTTGGGTTGTCAGGACACTAGTGTGTTAAGGCGTTGGGTTGTCAGGACGCTAGTGTGTTAAGGCGTTGGGTTGTCAGGACGCTAGTGTGTTAAGGCGTTGGGTTGTCAGGACGCTAGTGTGTTAAGGCGTTGGGTTGTCAGGACACTAGTGTGTTAAGGCGTTGGGTTGTCAGGACGCTAGTGTGTTAAGGCGTTGGGTTGTCAGGACGCTAGTGTGTTAAGGCGTTGGGTTGACAGGACACTAGTGTGTTAAGGCGTTGGGTTGTCAGGACGCTAGTGTGTTAAGGCGTTGGGTTGTCAGGACGCTAGTGTGTTAAGGCGTTGGGTTGTCAGGACGCTAGTGTGTTAAGGCGTTGGGTTGTCAGGACGCTAGTGTGTTAAGGCGTTGGGTTGTCAGGACGCTAGTGTGTTAAGGCGTTGGGTTGTCAGGACACTAGTGTGTTAAGGCGTTGGGTTGTCAGGACGCTAGTGTGTTAAGGCGTTGGGTTGTCAGGACGGTAGTGTGTTAAGGCGTTGGGTTGTCAGGACGCTAGTGTGTTAAGGCGTTGGGTTGTCAGGACGCTAGTGTGTTAAGGCGTTGGGTTGTCAGGACGCTAGTGTGTTAAGGCGTTGGGTTGTCAGGACGCTAGTGTGTTAAGGCGTTGGGTTGTCAGGACGCTAGTGTGTTAAGGCGTTGGGTTGTCAGGACACTAGTGTGTTAAGGCGTTGGGTTGTCAGGACGCTAGTGTGTTAAGGCGTTGGGTTGTCAGGACGCTAGTGTGTTAAGGCGTTGGGTTGTCAGGACGCTAGTGTGTTAAGGCGTTGGGTTGTCAGGACGCTAGTGTGTTAAGGCGTTGGGTTGTCAGGACACTAGTGTGTTAAGGCGTTGGGTTGTCAGGACGCTAGTGTGTTAAGGCGTTGGGTTGTCAGGACGCTAGTGTGTTAAGGCGTTGGGTTGTCAGGACGCTAGTGTGTTAAGGCGTTGGGTTGTCAGGACGCTAGTGTGTTAAGGCGTTGGGTTGTCAGGACACTAGTGTGTTAAGGCGTTGGGTTGTCAGGACGCTAGTGTGTTAAGGCGTTGGGTTGTCAGGACGCTAGTGTGTCAAGCGTTGGGTTGTCAGGACGCTAGTGTGTTAAGGCGTTGGGTTGTCAGGACACTAGTGTGTTAAGGCGTTGGGTTGTCAGGACGCTAGTGTGTTAAGGCGTTGGGTTGTCAGGACGCTAGTGTGTTAAGGCGTTGGGTTGTCAGGACGCTAGTGTGTTAAGGCGTTGGGTTGTCAGGACACTAGTGTGTTAAGGCGTTGGGTTGTCAGGACGCTAGTGTGTTAAGGCGTTGGGTTGTCAGGACGCTAGTGTGTTAAGGCGTTGGGTTGACAGGACACTAGTGTGTTAAGGCGTTGGGTTGTCAGGACGCTAGTGTGTTAAGGCGTTGGGTTGTCAGGACGCTAGTGTGTTAAGGCGTTGGGTTGTCAGGACGCTAGTGTGTTAAGGCGTTGGGTTGTCAGGACGCTAGTGTGTTAAGGCGTTGGGTTGTCAGGACACTAGTGTGTTAAGGCGTTGGGTTGTCAGGACGCTAGTGTGTTAAGACGTTGGGTTGTCAGGACGCTAGTGTGTTAAGACGTTGGGCTGTCAGGACGCTAGTGTGTTAAGACGTTGGGCTGTCAGGACACTAGTGTGTTAAGGCGTTGGGTTGTCAGGACGCTAGTGTGTTAAGGCGTTGGGTTGTCAGGAGGCTAGTGTGTTAAGGCGTTGGGTTGTCAGGACGCTAGTGTGTTAAGGCGTTGGGTTGTCAGGACACTAGTGTGTTAAGGCGTTGGGTTGTCAGGACGCTAGTGTGTTAAGGCGTTGGGTTGTCAGGACGGTAGTGTGTTAAGGCGTTGGGTTGTCAGGACGCTAGTGTGTTAAGGCGTTGGGTTGTCAGGACGCTAGTGTGTTAAGGCGTTGGGTTGTCAGGACGCTAGTGTGTTAAGGCGTTGGGTTGTCAGGACGCTAGTGTGTTAAGGCGTTGGGTTGTCAGGACGCTAGTGTGTTAAGGCGTTGGGTTGTCAGGACACTAGTGTGTTAAGGCGTTGGGTTGTCAGGACGCTAGTGTGTTAAGGCGTTGGGTTGTCAGGACGCTAGTGTGTTAAGGCGTTGGGTTGTCAGGACGCTAGTGTGTTAAGGCGTTGGGTTGTCAGGACACTAGTGTGTTAAGGCGTTGGGTTGTCAGGACACTAGTGTGTTAAGGCGTTGGGTTGTCAGGACGCTAGTGTGTTAAGGCGTTGGGTTGTCAGGACGCTAGTGTGTTAAGGCGTTGGGTTGACAGGACACTAGTGTGTTAAGGCGTTGGGTTGTCAGGACGCTAGTGTGTTAAGGCGTTGGGTTGTCAGGACGCTAGTGTGTTAAGGCGTTGGGTTGTCAGGACGCTAGTGTGTTAAGGCGTTGGGTTGTCAGGACGCTAGTGTGTTAAGGCGTTGGGTTGTCAGGACACTAGTGTGTTAAGGCGTTGGGTTGTCAGGACGCTAGTGTGTTAAGACGTTGGGTTGTCAGGACGCTAGTGTGTTAAGACGTTGGGCTGTCAGGACGCTAGTGTGTTAAGACGTTGGGCTGTCAGGACACTAGTGTGTTAAGGCGTTGGGTTGTCAGGACGCTAGTGTGTTAAGGCGTTGGGTTGTCAGGAGGCTAGTGTGTTAAGGCGTTGGGTTGTCAGGACGCTAGTGTGTTAAGGCGTTGGGTTGTCAGGACACTAGTGTGTTAAGGCGTTGGGTTGTCAGGACGCTAGTGTGTTAAGGCGTTGGGTTGTCAGGACGGTAGTGTGTTAAGGCGTTGGGTTGTCAGGACGCTAGTGTGTTAAGGCGTTGGGGTGTCAGGACGCTAGTGTGTTAAGGCGTTGGGTTGTCAGGACGCTAGTGTGTTAAGGCGTTGGGTTGTCAGGACGCTAGTGTGTTAAGGCGTTGGGTTGTCAGGACGCTAGTGTGTTAAGGCGTTGGGTTGTCAGGACACTAGTGTGTTAAGGCGTTGGGTTGTCAGGACGCTAGTGTGTTAAGGCGTTGGGTTGTCAGGACGCTAGTGTGTTAAGGCGTTGTGTTGTCAGGACGCTAGTGTGTTAAGGCGTTGGGTTGTCAGGACGCTAGTGTGTTAAGACGTTGGGTTGTCAGGACGCTAGTGTGTTAAGGCGTTGGGTTGTCAGGACGCTAGTGTGTTAAGGCGTTGGGTTGTCAGGACGCTAGTGTGTTAAGGCGTTGGGTTGTCAGGACGCTAGTGTGTTAAGGCGTTGGGGTGTCAGGACGCTAGTGTGTTAAGGCGTTGGGTTGTCAGGAGGCTAGTGTGTTAAGGCGTTGGGTTGTCAGGAGGCTAGTGTGTTAAGGCGTTGGGTTGTCAGGAGGCTAGTGTGTTAAGGCGTTGGGTTGTCAGGAGGCTAGTGTGTTAAGGCGTTGGGTTGTCAGGACGCTAGTGTGTTAAGGCGTTGGGTTGTCAGGAGGCTAGTGTGTTAAGGCGTTGGGTTGTCAGGAGGCTAGTGTGTTAAGGCGTTGGGGTGTCAGGACGCTAGTGTGTTAAGGTGTTGGGTTGTCAGGACGCTAGTGTGTTAAGGCGTTGGGTTGTCAGGACGCTAGTGTGTTAAGGCGTTGGGTTGTCAGGACGCTAGTGTGTTAAGGCGTTGTGTTGTCAGGACGCTAGTGTGTTAAGGCGTTGGGGTGTCAGGACGCTAGTGTGTTAAGACGTTGGGTTGTCAGGACGCTAGTGTGTTGAGGCGTTGGGTTGTCAGGAGGCTAGTGTGTTAAGGCGTTGGGTTGTCAGGAGGCTAGTGTGTTAAGGCGTTGGGGTGTCAGGACGCTAGTGTGTTAAGGCGTTGGGTTGTCAGGACACTAGTGTGTTAAGGCGTTGGATTGTCAGGAGGCTAGTGTGTTAAGGCGTTGGGTTGTCAGGAGGCTAGTGTGTAAAGGCTTTGGGTTGTCAGGACGCTAGTGTGTTAAGGCGTTGGGTTGTCAGGACGCTAGTGTGTTAAGGCGTTGGGTTGTCAGGACGCTAGTGTGTTAAGGCGTTGGGTTGTCAGGACACTAGTGTGTAAAGGCGTTGGGTTGTCAGGACGCTAGTGTGTTAAGGCGTTTGGTTGTCAGGACGCTAGTGTGTTAAGGCGTTGGGTTGTCAGGACACTAGTGTGTTAAGGCGTTGGGTTGTCAGAACGCTAGTGTGTTAAGGCGTTGGGTTGTCAGGACGCTAGTGTGTTAAGGCGTTGGGTTGTCAGGACGCTAGTGTGTTAAGGCGTTGGGTTGTCAGGACGCTAGTGTGTTAAGGCGTTGTGTTGTCAGGACGCTAGTGTGTTAAGGCGTTGGGGTGTCAGGACGCTAGTGTGTTAAGGCGTTGGGTTGTCAGGACGCTAGTGTGTTGAGGCGTTGGGTTGTCAGGAGGCTAGTGTGTTAAGGCGTTGGGTTGTCAGGAGGCTAGTGTGTTAAGGCGTTGGGGTGTCAGGACGCTAGTGTGTTAAGGCGTTGGGTTGTCAGGACACTAGTGTGTTAAGGCGTTGGGTTGTCAGGAGGCTAGTGTGTTAAGGCGTTGGGTTGTCAGGAGGCTAGTGTGTAAAGGCTTTGGGTTGTCAGGACGCTAGTGTGTTAAGGCGTTGGGTTGTCAGGACGCTAGTGTGTTAAGGCGTTGGGTTGTCAGGACGCTAGTGTGTTAAGGCGTTGGGTTGTCAGGACACTAGTGTGTAAAGGCGTTGGGTTGTCAGGACGCTAGTGTGTTAAGGCGTTTGGTTGTCAGGACGCTAGTGTGTTAAGGCGTTGGGTTGTCAGGACACTAGTGTGTTAAGGCGTTGGGTTGTCAGAACGCTAGTGTGTTAAGGTGTTGGGGTGTCAGGACGCTAGTGTGTTAAGGCGTTGGGGTGTCAGGACGCTAGTGTGTTAAGGCGTTGGGTTGTCAGGAGGCTAATGTGTTAAGGCGTTGGGTTGTCAGGAGGCTAGTGTGTTAAGGCGTTGGGTTGTCAGGACGCTAGTGTGTTAAGGCGTTGGGTTGTCAGGAGGCTAGTGTGTTAAGGCGTTGGGTTGTCAGGAGGCTAGTGTGTTAAGGCGTTGGGGTGTCAGGACGCTAGTGTGTTAAGGCGTTGGGTTGTCAGGACGCTAGTGTGTTAAGGCGTTGGGTTGTCAGGACGCTAGTGTGTTAAGGCGTTGGGTTGTCAGGACGCTAGTGTGTTAAGGCGTTGTGTTGTCAGGACGCTAGTGTGTTAAGGCGTTGGGTTGTCAGGACGCTAGTTTGTTAAGGCGTTGGGTTGTCAGGACGCTAGTGTGTTAAGGCGTTGGGTTGTCAGGACGCTAGTGTGTTAAGGCGTTGGGTTGTCAGGACGCTAGTGTGTTAAGGCGTTGGGTTGTCAGGACGCTAGTGTGTTAAGGCGTTGGGGTGTCAGGACGCTATTGTGTTAAGGCGTTGGGTTGTCAGGACGCTAGTGTGTTAAGGCGTTGGGTTGTCAGGAGGCTAGTGTGTTAAGGCGTTGGGTTGTCAGGAGGCTAGTGTGTTAAGGCGTTGGGGTGTCAGGACGCTAGTGTGTTAAGGCGTTGGGTTGTCAGGACACTAGTGTGTTAAGGCGTTGGGTTGTCAGGAGGCTAGTGTGTTAAGGTGTTGGGTTGTCAGGACGCTAGTTGTTAAGGCGTTGGGGTGTCAGGACGCTAGTGTGTTAAGGCGTTAGGTTGTCAAGACGCTAGTGTGTTAAGGCGTTGGGTTGTCAGGACGCTAGTGTGTTAAGGCGTTGGGTTGTCAGGACACTAGTGTGTTAAGGCGTTGGGTTGTCAGGACGCTAGTGTGTTAAGACGTTGGGTTGTCAGGACGCTAGTGTGTTAAGACGTTGGGCTGTCAGGACGCTAGTGTGTTAAGACGTTGGGTTGTCAGGACGCTAGTGTGTTAAGGCGTTGGGTTGTCAGGACACTAGTGTGTTAAGGCGTTGGGTTGTCAGGACGCTAGTGTGTTAAGGCGTTGGGTTGTCAGGACGGTAGTGTGTTAAGGCGTTGGGTTGTCAGGACGCTAGTGTGTTAAGGCGTTGGGGTGTCAGGACGCTAGTGTGTTAAGGCGTTGGGTTGTCAGGACGCTAGTGTGTTAAGGCGTTGGGTTGTCAGGACGCTAGTGTGTTAAGGCGTTGGGTTGTCAGGACGCTAGTGTGTTAAGGCGTTGGGTTGTCAGGACACTAGTGTGTTAAGGCGTTGGGTTGTCAGGACGCTAGTGTGTTAAGGCGTTGTGTTGTCAGGACGCTAGTGTGTTAAGGCGTTGGGTTGTCAGGACGCTAGTGTGTTAAGACGTTGGGTTGTCAGGACGCTAGTGTGTTAAGGCGTTGGGTTGTCAGGACGCTAGTGTGTTAAGGCGTTGGGTTGTCAGGACGCTAGTGTGTTAAGGCGTTGGGTTGTCAGGACACTAGTGTGTAAAGGCGTTGGGTTGTCAGGACGCTAGTGTAATAAGGCGTTGGGTTGTCAGGACGCTAGTGTGTTAAGGCGTTGGGTTGTCAGGACACTAGTGTGTTAAGGCGTTGGGTTGTCAGAACGCTAGTGTGTTAAGGCGTTGGGGTGTCAGGACGCTAGTGTGTTAAGGCGTTGGGTTGTCAGGACACTAGTGTGTTAAGGCGTTGGGTTGTCAGGAGGCTAGTGTGTTAAGGCGTTGGGTTGTCAGGAGGCTAGTGTGTAAAGGCGTTGGGTTGTCAGGAGGCTAGTGTGTTAAGGTGTTGGGTTGTCAGGACGCTAGTTGTTAATGCGTTGGGGTGTCAGGACGCTAGTGTGTTAAGGCGTTAGGTTGTCAAGACGCTAGTGTGTTAAGGCGTTGGGTTGTCAGGACGCTAGTGTGTTAAGGCGTTGGGTTGTCAGGACACTAGTGTGTTAAGGCGTTGGGTTGTCAGGACACTAGTGTGTTAAGGCGTTGGGTTGTCAGGACGCTAGTGTGTTAAGGCGCTGGGTTGTCAGGACGCTAGTGTGTTAAGGCGTTGGGTTGTCAGGACGCTAGTGTGTTAAGGCGTTGGGTTGTCAGGACGCTAGTGTGTTAAGGCGTTGGGTTGTCAGGACGCTAGTGTGTTAAGGCGTTGGGTTGTCAGGACGCTAGTGTGTTAAGGCGTTGGGTTGTCAGGACGCTAGTGTGTTAAGGCGTTGGGTTGTCAGGACACTAGTGTGTTAAGGCGTTGGGTTGTCAGGACATTAGTGTGTTAAGGCGTTGGGTTGTCAGGACGCTAGTGTGTTAAGACGTTGGGTTGTCAGGACGCTAGTGTGTTAAGGCGTTGGGTTGTCAGGACGCTAGTGTGTTAAGGCGTCGGGTTGTCAGGACGCTAGTGTGTTAAGGCGTTGGGTTGTCAGGACACTAGTGTGTTAAGGCGTTGGGTTGTCAGGACATTAGTGTGTTAAGGTGTTGGGTTGTCAGGACGCTAGTGTGTTAAGGCGTTGGGTTGTCAGGACGCTAGTGTGTTAAGGCGTTGGGATGTCAGGACGCTAGTGTGCTAAGGCGTTGTGGTGTCAGGACGCTAGTGTGCTAAGGCGTTGGGTTGTCAGGACGCTATTGTGCTAAGGCGTTGGGGTGTCAGGACACTAGTGTGTTAAGGCGTTGGGTTGTCAGGACGCTAGTGTGTTAGGGCCTTGCGGGCGTCAGGACGCTAGTGTGTTAGGGCGTTGGGTTTTCAGGACGCTAGTGTGTTAAGTCGTTGGGGGCGTCAGGACGCTAGTGTGTTAAGGTGTTGGGGGCGTCAGGACGCTAGTGTGTTTGGGCAAATTATTCCAGCTACAGTTAAAGGGTCGTTATCAACCAAGATGTTATCGATGAACAAAAACTGACTCCCCCCCACCCCCGCGGTTCTCCTAAGCAGCCGTTTCGTCCACGCTACAAGTTAATTGTATGTGATTGCTATGGTACATTTAGGAAACAGGAGTGCTCTCTTAGCATAATACAAATTTATAGGATAAATGTGGTCGAATGTACTGAGGATAAATTAAATATGGTCGAATGTAATGAGGATAAATGCGGTCGAACGTACTGATGATAAATATAATTGAATGTACTGAGCATAAATGTGGTCGAATGTACTGAGGAATAATATGGTCGAATGTACTGAGGAATAAATGTTGTCGAATGCACTGAGGAATAATATGGTCGAATGTACTGAGGAATAATATGGTCGAATGTACTGAGGACACTCTCCCAAGATGGCGCCAATGCAACCCCCCTTATCCACATCAGCCCATCAGCACTAACTGTTTACTGCTTTCTCCCGGTGTGATGAAATCGGGAGCGGTTATAGGAACCAGAATTAGGGACCTTTTCGTCGGGGCGCCTTCCCCTCAATAGTGAATCTAGCGTTTCGGGAGTAGCCAGGTGTCATTTTAGAGATGTCGCTTCGCGGCCATCTCCCTTAGCTTTAGGTTTGTAGAAGAGTGGGTTGTGCACTAGGATTTTCGTGATGTCCTCAAAGAGCTTAGGCTACAGGCGGCCATTTTATTATTTCATTCCTTATGTAGGTTATGTCAGTTCAACTTGTTACCTAGATGCTCGTCGTAAGGTACGTTGTTACCTATATGCTCGTCGTAAGGTACGTTGTTACCTACATGCTCGTCGCAAGGTAGTGTGCCTTCAGTTAGAGTTACACAATAGTAACTGAAGCCATTCAATACTCCAATGTTTACATAGGACAAGGTTAATGTCAAAATTTTATGACGTGAACCTTTCAATAATGTCTTAGCAAACGCAGCGGTGCACCAAGCACATCCGACTTCCCCCCCCCCCCCCCTCCCCTGTCATTTCAGAATCAAATACCATTTGTAGTAGCAGTAATTGCAGTAGTAGTAGTAGTAGAAGTAGTGGTAGTGTTTGTAGTGTTAGTAGTGTTTGTAGTTTAATAGTAGTGGTAGTACTGGTAGAAAAGGTAATAGCAGTGGTAGCGGTAGCAGTGATAGTAGTGGTAGTTTGTAGCGGTAGTAGCGGTGGTAGTAGTAGTGTCAGTAGTAATTGAAATAGTGGTAGTGGTAGAAGTGTTAGCACTGGTTGCAGCGGTAGTACTGATAGTAGGGGTAGTGGTGGTAGTGGTAGTACTGGTAGTGGTTTTGGTAGTGGTGGTAGTAGTAGTAGTAGTAGAATTAGTGGTAGTAGTAGTAGTGGTAGTGATGTTAGTGGTGGTAGTAGTAGTGGCAGTAGGAGTTGCAATTGTGGTAGTGTTAGCGGTAGTGGTGGTAGTGGTAGTAGTAGTAGTAGTAGAAGTACTGGTAGTGTTGGTATTAATTGCAATGATTGTAAACAATCCTTTCAGTTCAGAGAATAGGAAACGTTGCTGCCTAGCTGGAAGTGAATAGTGCTAAAAGTTATGTTCGTCTCTTTCACTGCTTTCTTTGGCACCATATCGGCCCAAACAAGCTGGGCGATCATACACAAAACCGACCTCATTTAGCCACGTTAGATTCTTGATATCAAACACGTCACTGGTTATAATGAGCTGCATGCTTGCAATTAGTGCCACCAGAAATGGCTATTAATTAATGCGCAACATAATCACGAGGTCAATGGGATCAATCAATCAATCAATCAATCCGTCAACGCTTAATTTAAGATAACACAAATCACGTCATTCATGTCATCTTAAGTCAATATGGTCGTCAGACGTCAATTAGGTCACCATAATGTCAATTAGGTCACCATAATGTCAATTAGGTCATCAGACGTCAACTAGGTCACCATAAGTCAATCACGTCATCAGACGCCAATTAGGTTACCATAAATCAATTAGGTCATCATAGGGCGATTAGGTCACCTAAGTCTATTAGGTCATCAGACGTCAATTAGGTGATCATAGTTCGATTAGGTCACCATAAGTCTATCAGGTCATCAGACGTCAATTAGCTTATCAGACGTCCCTTAGTTCACCGGCCAGTAATTAGGCAATCAGACGAACTATTGGCATGTAAGGCAATGTTGAATCATGGCTCCAGTAACATTCTAACATAACGTCATTGTCACATTGACATTCTAACAGTGTCTTTGTCTAAATAACATAACATTCTGTCATAGCTACAATAACATTGTGTTTAATGGATGAATATCGTAATTGAAAGATGGATATATTTTTTTTTAAATTTGTATGTGGTAGTAGTAGTAGTAGTAGTGTTGTAGTGATCTCCAAATTGATGGTTGAAACTATTTTTTTAAAAATTCTTTACATTAACTTCCCTTTTGTTCGTGGCTGGCTGAGTGGAACATGATGGATATATGATGACACTGATTTCACAAAATGAAATTCCCGATGACTGCACCGAATGAGATTCTTATTTTAAAAGAAGATCGAAATAGTGTTTGGTGCATACTATTTTCTGTTTGACGAAATAAATCTGCGGTTTAAAAGCGGGTGGGTAATAGAATATTTATACAATTCAGGGGCATGGAAAAATATGCGTGTGTGAGCCTTTGGTTGGAAGGGTGGAGCACTAATTTGAATTCTTATAAAGTGAATTACTTGTATGCATGTTTTGTCAAATTTTCAGTCCCACCCCCATTGCTCGATATTCCATTTTTATATACTTAAATCAACAATTTACGTTTGAAAAGCCGGTTTGTGTTGAAGCATACGGATGGCAACACGGACATATTTTTTAATTACGTGTCCTTATTTCACACCGCTGATCATTATGCGCATCCTTTTAGAATGCAGTGAAATGCTTGCCAGCCATTCATTTCAAAAGTTGTAGCAATAGGCTCCCATCATATCGTCTTGTTCACTACTATTAATATAATTCTTGAAACAAACGAAGAGGGGGAAAAAAAAAGAAAGCCTTATCCAAGTGTCCTAGTGATGAATATCTGGACATGAATAAACAATTACTGTACAATGTCACACTGTTTGTAAACAATTACTGTACAATGCTACACTGTCTGTAAACAATTACTGTACAATGTCACACTGCCTGTAAACAATTACTGTACAATGTTACACTGCCTGTAATCAATTACTGTAGAATGTTACACTGCCTGTAAGCAATTACTGTACAATGTTATACTGCCTGTAAACAATAACTGTACAATTCGTTCACAGGAAACACTAAATTGTGTTACTTTGATGGACCCCTCCCCTCAAATTTAGAGGTACCAAAATTATACTTTTACAGGATCATTTCAACTATCCGACATCACGTTTCACAATACATTAGAGATGTAATATTGCAACGTTCCCATAGATCTGCGAGTTCCGGAAATGGTTATCATGGTGGTCATAATACAAAGTTGGCTGTACAATTCAATCTCTTTACCCTCTCGCTGGCAGGTCAGCAGCAAGGACACTTTAATTTAAGGCAATGTCAATTTTAAAAAAACAACACTTTTTGTTGAAGACAAACAGTTAGTCACCGCAGATGCCGCCGATGCCAATAAGTGTAAAAACTCAACACAGTTATCTTGCAAGTATAGTTAACCATTACAAAACAATTAAACATTTAGGACAAGTTTAATCATTCACAACACAGTTAAATATTCAGGACACAGTTAAATATTCAGGACACAGTTAAATATTCAGGACACAGTTAAATATTCACGACACAGTTAAATATTCAGGACACAGTTAAATATTCAGGAAACAGTTAAATATTCAGGACACAGTTAAATATTCAGGACACAGTTAAATATTCAGGACACAGTTAAATATTCACGACACAGTTAAATATTCAGGACACAGTTAAATATTCACGACACAGTTAAATATTCACGACACAGTTAAATATTCACGACACAGTTAAATATTCACGACACAGTCAAATATTCACGACACAGTTAAATATTCACGACACAGTCAAATATTCACGACACAGTTAAATATTCACGACACAGTCAAATATTCACGACACAGTCAAATATTCACGACACAGTCAAATATTCACGACACAGTCAAATATTCACGACACAGTCAAATATTCACGACACAGTCAAATATTCACGACACAGTCAAATATTCACGACACAGTCAAATATTCACGACACAGTTAAATATTCACGACACAGTCAAATATTCACGACACAGTCAAATATTCACGACACAGTCAAATATTCACGCTACAGTCAAATATTCACGCTACAGTCAAATATTCACGACACAGTCAAATATTCACGACACAGTCAAATATTCACGACACAGTCAAATATTCACGCTACAGTCAAATATTCACGCTACAGTCAAATATTCACGCTACAGATCAACATTGTGATCTGGTTAGTGATGAAATGCGCGGTAACCGCTTGACGACGTGGTCATTAATGACAAAGTTAAACAAAGAAAGCATTCAATCATATATGAATGGCCTACAGTGCTCGACTCTTTTGAAATTTACATTTTTATAAACTTTCAGAATTCCCCAAAACCTCGCTTCTCCACCCCCACACACAACTTTATTTAAATTGCTCCCCCTCTCCTGCCCTCCTCCCCCACTCCACCCCCTCCCCAAACCGCTGTTGTTTGTGGGAGGTTACGCCACGGAACTGACAATAAATACCTTCTGGAGCAGCGACCGTTTGATTGAAGGGGCCGATAGAACGCGAGAAGTTATAATTTCTAAGTCATACAGCACACCGCATGTGTCAGATACACTATTCACTACGTCATGGCTCAGGAGTTTCGGGATATTCCCGATTCCGATACAAGTTTCATTCAAGTCTGCAAATCAATGGAACAACTTTTGTTTGTAGTGTTTTTTTTAAAAAAAATATAAGTTTACTCATCACTAATTTATACTGTCAAAGTTAAGCTCTCATCCTATATTGAAAATGGTGAACACGTACAAAGCAAAATATCACATCAGCTTCTTATCATTTGTTAAAAAATCAAACCAACATCCTCTAGACTTAAAATTTCCCTGGAATGTGAACTAACCATTGACCGAAATGAACACAGAACTTTGTAGCTGTAATTCAAAGGTTTATTTGATTTTTCGGAATCACCTCACAGAACTCCGCCATCAAATATTAGTATCATATCTTAGTCTAAGTCACAGTTTTGTCACAACATTTCAGTTTGTCACAACATTTCAGGTTGTCACATATTTCAGTTTGTCACAGCATTTCAGTTTGTCACAGCATTTCAGTTTGTCACAGTATTTCAGTTTGTCACAGCATTTCAGTTTTGTCACAACATTTAAGTTTGTCACAACATTGAACTCACACAATGACATATAAAATTCACAATATTTACAATGCTGCCCATATTTCAAATTACCAAAATTGATTCCTCTTTGTGGAATTTATTAACCTACCCCTTTACCTTTCACATAACAGCAGACGTTATTTAAACAGACCCTGGTCTTGTTCGTTCACTGCAGTGTGTGCTTATCGTCATTGCAAGAACGAACCCCACATGTCTATCATGTTTTACTTCTCCATACTTAACGCAAGGATCTTTTGTAGTTTCCACAGCTTAAATATTCACCTTTCTGTATCTTGTTATACAAGCTGAAGTCAATATCAGTATTGACGCGATCAGTCGTCACTTTCAATGTACAAGACACGGCGCGAGACATTGATTTTCCCCCAATCTAAGCGGGTACAAACTTGATACCTAACCCTAATGGCTCACCGTACAACACAGCCGGCGCTTTTCGTGGAATACCGTGTTATTGTCAGGCAATGGCCCAGAGCTGGCTCTCTTATTTTTCTATAACCTGGAGTCGTGTCCCTTGCAGACCCGTATCGCTATCTGGATACCTTGACAGTAGACGCACGTGTTGGTCCGGTTCCTAATCGAATTATTCCCTCAGCAAGAAGATCGGGATTTTCACCCTTAAGTTTAGTTCAGTTATCGCTACAGAAATATACCTATTGTATATCATTGTGTTATCTGTTTGATGGTATTAGTGAGTGCAGTGTGACTAAAGCAGAATCAGATCATCCAAATATTTGGTTTAAATAGTGCGTACATATTTATTGTACTGAGAAACTTTCTCAAACTTCTCTGTTCACACATTAATTTACTGACCGGCTGCAATATTTGTGTTTTAGTAAACTCCGTGTGACAACCTTGTGTGACAACCCTGTGTGACAACCAACACAGGTACCACAATGTGAAAGTTCTTGTATATACGCAGTCAGTAGAATTCGTCTTTTGGATTTTTATTTTGTCGCGTCGTTTCTTGATTGTTCTATTTCTGATTGGACCAGGAGGATAACTGCTTTGATCCGATGATCACTCAGTGCATGACTGAAGAGGTAGGCCTTACAATAAGCGCCATCCCCACCCCCCCCCCCCCCCCCCCATAGTTCCATAATTTCTTATTTTATATCCATCAAGCCAATCTTTCCACCCGTCACCCCCCACTCCACAGAACTTTTGATTCCATTTTTTGAAGATCTGCATGCGGCAGGCAGAATCTAATAAGGCCAGGGTAACAGGTGTCCTTCTATTGAATGTTCTGAGACACCAGGCCAGCGTCTGGCCTCTCTACATAAAGATGGCTGCCATTTTCATAGAACCCTGATGATCTATTAGCTTCTGTTTGTTGTTCAGAGTTGGTCTCCATTTGATTCTCTAGCTAGGCACAGGGCTGACGAACGGAGAAGACATAAGTTGGCATTCACATTGTAGAGGAAGTTAAGCATGAGTGATCTCAGTAAACAACAGAGATAGAATCTAACTAGAAACGAATCTGATACGAATCTGAAACGAATCTGATACGAATCTGATACGGTGAGACCTGGAACAAAAGAAAGAAGTAGCCCTGCCACTCACAAACGCACTTTGTCCTTTTTTAACACTGGCGGAACCTGCAAATAGCACCATCACAGGAAATAACACAATCCCTGCGAATAGCACCACCTTTGCTTCGGTCCCAGGGGTTTTTCGTTATTTCCAGGTATAACTATGCCTGGTCCTTATTCGTGTGCTTACACAAGAAATGTATGTCTCCCACAAAGAAATCGTTAATGTGAACACACCTAACCTAAGGGGGAGGGGGGGGGGGCTATGCAAATGTACTGGACTTGAAGGTCCATAAATAATGATTTGACTTTGTTTTCACTGAATTGTAAAACAATTTATATAGTACTATATATGTAGACACCAAATTTATATAATAATCGGCGCTTACGGTAGCCCGCTAAATTTTAAAATTAAAGGAGTTAGGCATCTTGTATGTTGTATGTTGTTTGCTGTAAGTAATATGTATTTACTTGTGTTGTTTAAATTTGTTTTTATTAAATTCGTGGTACTGAGTGAGATTTCTCAAAAAATATAAGAGTCGCTTCTCGAGAACCCCTGGTATCATGTTATTACTTTTGTATAGTTGTGGGAAACGAACTACAGACTCTGATAAAATACTGCAAGGAAGAGGGGGGCATACCTGAGCATACAATACAGTTAACATGCTTTTTTTTTATTGATTATGCAATGAGGAAACATCTTTTATTAAATAATTCACTCATCATTTTGATACCTGGTTTATGAAAGAAAGATCCCTACGCTGTAAAAACTCATTGATTGCTCTGTACACCATATTAACTTCCATTTCCAGTCTACTCACCTGGACTAATGTATAGGCAGAAAGAAAAGATCTGATATATAAAAAAAAAGATTAAATGGGGTAGAGTTTCTTAACATCCTTGTAAGCCTGGCTAGTTGTGCACTGGTTGGGGCCAACTTTCTATTTCAAAGTAATTGGTTGGATTAGGAGTGGAGCCTTTGCGTTTGTGTCTGTGTGTGTGTGTGTGTGTTTGTGTGTGTCTGTGTATGCGTGTGTTTGTGTATGCGTGTGTTTTTGTATGTGTGAGTGTGTGTATGTGTGTACAGCAGTCTGCGTTAATCCTTCAGTCAATAAGTAGGCCAACAAATGGTATGCAACTCTGCAATGCCCATTTAAAGATAGATTACGACTCTTAGATTGATGGAAAGTTCATGCTTGACCAACCAACCATTAAACATTTGACCGATGGAAGATATCATTAAAAAAAATTATAACATGAAATGACTTTTAAAAAATTGCACTAAATTATGCCATTGACAATTTTAAAAAAAAATGAAAAAGTTTACTCACACGCATTGCATTATACGAACACAAAAAATAAATGCAACAAGTGTACCGAATTATTACCAGGTTTGCTTATTATCCTATTTATTCTTTCACACACAAAATCAACAGGCTTATTACATCTGCGACTTAAAGTTGCCTTTCTTTTTACCATAAGACTGTCCTGCAGCCTCTCTTTAAAAATCTCTCCAGTCTTTCACGTCCTCTACCGTTCAAAGATCTGCTCTTCTTTCTCTGGTCGGCGGCCGTGCATCTTAATAGGAAATTAGTAAAACACAGCAAGGTTAAACCTGAAAAAATTAACGCAACAAAACAACGAACGTGTCGGCAGGAAGCCTTCATCAGCGGTCAAACAGAAAAAACGAATGAAATTTAAAAAAATATCAAAAAATTAAAACATGGCACTTAGCTGAGAAGTAGTGTCCAAGAGGGCAGCAAAAGATTTAACCATCTAATCTTCTGCCTCAATCCCTCTCCTACTCTCCCTCTCTCTATCCCTCTCTCTTTTTCTCACTCTCTCGCTATATCTCCGCCGTGCTCTATCTTCTCTCTCTATTTTGTCCTCCCCTTCTCTCTCTCTCACTCTCTCTCGCTCTCACTCTCGCCCTCTCTCTTGTTCTATCTTGCTCTCTCATGCTGTCTCTCTCGATCTCTCTTGTTCCCTCTCACGCTCTCTCACTCCTTTCTCTCACTCACTCCATTTATCTCTCTTTGTCTTTCGTTTTCTCTCTTTCTTTCTCATTATCTGCATCTCACAAACACACACAAAAGTACACAAACAAATCGGCTCTTCTATCCCGATAATTCATGTTAAAGCCCATATACTGAGTCACATAATTTCATTGATTTTATTCCGCACTTCCTTTTCTTTCAAGTCCATTATCCCCCACACACCTGACATCTGACACAATCTTAAACTTTGACCATCCTACCTCACACCTGTCTGAAAACTTCCCACCACATGAACACGTCCATCAAAAAAAGTTCTCACTACAGCAGTCCCATCCCCTTCCAGACACTCCTTTCTTTCTACGCCACGTCACATACACCCCTAGTGGCTAACCACGTCACATACACCCCTAGTGGCTAACCACGTCACATACACCCCTAGTGGCTAATCACGTCACATACACCCCTAGTAGCTAACCACGTCACATTCTCCCCTAGTGGCTAACCACGTCACATACACCCCTAGTGGCTAACTACGTCACATACACCACTAGTGGCTAACCAGTTTTCCTGCATATGTTCATGTCCACTCATCAAACACACCCGTTCATTCACTCATGCCTTTATTATTTTCCCAACCACTAATGAAATCCATCCACAACTACCCCTAATGCAACCCATTTATTCTTTTCCCGTTTACGTCTTTTTCCATCGCGCCCTTATCCCCCCACCCCCACCCCCTTACACACACGTAGCCTCCCTTCTCGTGGTCGACAGTAATCCAGTTCAAACCTTGAAGCCACTAACCAAGCGCCCTATTCAACACTGGCTCTCTGTGCTACCAACAGTTCTGTAATTGGGTTTTACTCAATACTACACCGTACGCTTTCTTGTTCCTAGGGCCCCCTGTTTCTAGGGCTCCGGTACAAGATTAGTGTGCTCATTAGTAAAACGAGACGCGGCTTGCGTGGAGTAAGATGCCATAGTTCATCGGGTGTTTTCGCACTATTTCGTCTGACCGCCGCCCATTGTTTTCATAGTCACGTCATTTCCTTTCATCGGAGACGAAAAAAAAACCTTTCTCAGCTTTACCTGGCACTTCCTTCCTTGTACACAATACTGCGGAATCCGGGGATTTGGGGGGGGGGGGGGGGTGTCAAGGTCAGAGTTGTGGAATTTATATTAAGCTTTCTGTAGACAGAAATGTTTCCCCATTACAATCATAGGTCTGTCAAAAGTCTTGTAGAAAATATGTAACGCTAATGTTAGCTGATGTCATGGAGTAAAATTCTCAGGTCGACATGATGAACTGTTGCCCAAAACTTAGCTTTGGTTGTGCTACATGCTTAAATGGGCGTACTACATGCTTAAATGGGCGTACTACATGCTTAAATGGGCGTACTACATGCTTAAATGGGCGTACACATTCGTGATGTCTTGAGCTTATTTCTTTTAAAGCTATAAAATAAATAGAAACCTGTGAATAGCGAACCTTGACATTGGGGTAATCCCGGCCAATGCGTTAACTCAACTCCGGCACGTTTCAACTGCTTAACGAAACCCCATAAAAAAGCACCGATCCTTTCAAACCTGACATGCGCAAGGGTTCCCATGTGATTAAATCGGAGTCCACCCCCCATTGCAAACAGCACTTGACCAGGGAAATAAGCTGATATTTTGTTTTTAGCCAAATCAGCCTGCTGCCGAGCTGTGCGTTTCTAAAGTCACGAGGAAACAGCACGTCGTCAGCAATTAGTCCGAAGTTTCCCTACGAAACTAAGATCTGTTAATGAATCGTAGTATCGTGGTATCGTAGTATCTTGGTATCGTGGTATCGTAGTATCGTGGTATCGTGGTATCGTGGTATCTTGGTATCGTGGTATCGTAGTATCGTAGTATCATGGTATCGTGGTATCGTTGTATCGTGGTATCTTGGTATCGTGGTATCGTAGTATCGTAGTATCATGGTATCGTGGTATCGTTGTATCGGGGTATCTTGTGTCGTGGTATCGTAGTATCGTGGTATCGTAGCATCTTGGTATTGTGGTATCGTGGTATTTTGGTATCATGGTATCGTAGTATCGTGGTATCGTAGTATTGTTTTGTCGTAGTATCGTGGTATCGTAGTATCGTGGTATCGTAGTATTGTGTTATCGTAGTATCGGTATATCGTGGTATCGTAGTATCGTGGTATCGTAGTATCGTGTTTAAAAGTTCACCAAAGCACCGCGGAAGGAACACGAAATGTTAACAATACAAATATTTATAAATAAAGAAAATGTTGTTAACATGTTCGCCAAATTCTGTAGTTTCGATGTAGATGTAGATGTAGATGAAGACGTAGACGTAGGCGAAGATGTAATGCAGATGTAAATGTAATGTGTATGTAGATGTAAATTAACTGCAAGAAGCATGTTGGATACTAAATGAAGTACTGTGATCAAGCTCTGTGAAGGAAATAGTAGAACAAGGTATGTGAAGGAAAGAGTAGAACACGGTATGTGAAGGAAATAGTAGAACAAGGTATGTGAAGGAAAGAGTAGAACACTGTATGTGAAAGAAAGAGTAGAAAACGGTATGCGAAGGAAATAGTAGAACAAGGTATGTGAAGGAAAGAGTAGAACAAGATATGTGAAGGAAATAGTAGAACAAGGTATGTGAAGGAAAGAGTAGAACGCGGTATGTGAAGGAAATATTAGAACACAGTATGTAAAGGAAATAGTAGAACAAGGTATGTGAAGGAAATAGTAGAACAAGGTATGGGAAGGAAAGAGTAGAACAAGATATGTGAAGGAAATAGTAGAACAAGGTATGTGAAGGAAAGAGTAGAACGCGGTATGTGAAGGAAATATTAGAACACAGTATGTGAAGGAAATAGTAGAACAAGGTATGTGAAGGAAATAGTAGAACAAGGTATGTGAAGGAAATAGTAGAACAAGGTATGTGAAGGAAAGAGTAGAACACGGTATGTGAAGGAAAGAGTAGAACGCGGTATGTGAAGGAAATATTAGAACACAGTATGTGAAGGAAATAGTAGAACAAGGTATGTGAAGGAAAGAGTAGAACACGGTATGTGAAAGAAAGAGTAGAACACAGTATGTGAAGGAAATAGTAGAACAAGGTATGTGAAGGAAAGAGTAGAACACGGTATGTGAAAGAAAGAGTAGAACACAGTATGTGAAGGAAATAGTAGAACAAGGTATTTGAAGGAAAGAGTAGAACAAGATATGTGAAGGAAGTAGTAGAACAAGGTATGTGAATGAAAGAGTAGAACACCGTATGTGAAGGAAATAGTAGAACAAGGTATGTGAAGGAAAGAGTAGAACACGGTATGTGAAGGAAATAGTAGAACAAGGTATGTGAAGGAAAGAGTAGAACAAGATATGTGAAGGAAATAGTAGAACAAGGTATGTGAAGGAAATAGTCGAACAATGGCTCAATCTTTTTTAAGCTCTCTCAGGATCTCTTAATTACTCTCTTAATCATTCTCTTAATCCCTCATTTTATCTCTCTTTTAATATCTCTTAATATCAATCTCTCTCTTAATCGTCTCTCTATTTATTTCACTACCACTAAATTTCTAGCTCCCCTCCCCCCTCATCTCTTTCTCTCTCCCTATCTCTCTCAATATATCTTTCTTAATCTCTCTATCTCTCTTTATCTCTCTCTTCATCTCTCTCTTCATCTCAGTCTCTCTTTCTCTCTCCCTATCTCTCTCAATATATCTTTCTTTATCTATCTATCTCTCTTCATCTCTCTCTTCATCTCTCTCTTCATCTCCCTCTCTCTTTCTCTCTCCCTATCTCTCTCAATATATCTTTCTTAATCTATCTATCTCTCTTCATCTCTCTCTTAATCTTTCTTTCTCAATATACCTTTTATTTTCTCTCCATCTCTTTTCATGTCTCTCTTCATCTCTCTCTTCATCTCCCTCTCTCTTTCTCTCTCCCTATCTCTCTCTCAATATATCTTTCTTAATCTATCTATCTCTTTTCATCTCTCTCTTAATCTTTCTTTCTCAAAATACCTTTTATTTTCTCTCCATCTCTTTTCATGTCTCTCTTCCTCTCTCTCTTCATATCTCTCTCTCTCTCCCTGTCAAACCTTTTTACACAGACTCCCTCTCTCATATACAAAGTCTTTCCATTTCCAGAATCCCTTCAAAGATACACCCGTAAATCATTTTGTAAATTGTATTTTTTTTTTTACGCCACGTTTCTGCATTTTGTTTATTTTTTAAAGTGCATGTGCGTGTGTGTGTGTGGTAGGGAGGAGTACATAAAAAATACCTTTTTCCTACAAACCTCTTTTCCATGCCTCCACAGAGGTGAAATTGAACATGTGAAATGAGACACACAGCAAAGTATCAATGAAATAATTGCCGAGCAGCTCTACCTTGCCCCCCCCCCCCCCCCATTGAGCCTCGTGAGAAATAGTTTAATACCAGGAGCGTCGTTAGCCCAGCTGTTACCTGGCACGAGGAACTTGGTCAGGGCTTGTCTTGTCTACTCAATGAGGCCAGCTGCTGGAAACCACATCCTCCCCTCGATCGCCTCCTCTTACTCACCATCGTCTGCTCCTTTCCATTTTCTTTTAACTTGTTTTTTGTTGTCTGCTGTCATATTATCCATTTCAGGCATTAACATTCTTCTAGGTGAAATTTAAAGGTTTTCTATAACCGAATCTAAATAGAGTTATCTTTCATTATGTTCAGTTTACTCATCTAACCCACCCATCTTACTATTCTTTTAATCATCTAACCCACATATATTACTGCTCTTTTACTCATCTAACCCACCCATCTTACTGTTCTTTTACTCATCTAACCGACACCCATCTTACTGCAGTACACTTAACGCAACCGTAGAGGGCTTATGACCCCATTCGGTAATATGAATACTTTCAGTGCCCATGACCTGATGCTGTGACCATTATCTCGTCTTGTTCACCTGACCCCTTCTAGTGTTCATGACCTCAAACCAGTGTCCTATTCCAAGTGCAGTTGTCCCATCATTCTGCTGCCTTTATTCACTGCGGTCTCTCTCCTGTCCCACTGGGATATTTCACTTTTTTCCGCTCCTCAAATAGCCCAGAGGCCGGTTCTCTTTAATTTTAACTTTCAGTTTAGGCGAACCTTAAATCAGAGCAATCTCTCGGCGAATATTTCCTTATCCTACACACCCCCATATCATGGCCGACATTTCTACCGGAAGCTCTTTGATATTGTCCAATGATCTCATTGTGTAAGATTTGATTATGAGCAAAATTCTTTGATTGCGGTGGTGAGCCCCGATATTAACTTGGTTAAACTTAAATAGACACTGCAACAAAGATATCGGGAATAATAGATAGTTCAGTTTGGATTTATATTCTTATGTGACCAAGGCAGGATTTACAGGCAGGCCGACTAGGCCGTGGCCTAGGGGCCCCACGAAATAAGGGGCCCCAAAATTGGTAGTAGTATATAAAAAAATTGTTGAATATCAATCGAATTGTAATGAAATTATTATTGAAATAAAATATTGAATTACATTAAAGTATTAATATATTTTTGAATATTAAAAAAAAATGGCAATATTTTTTATTTTTCAAAATGGGGCCTCAAATTTTTGTTGGCCTAGGGCCCCTAAAATTGTAAATCCGGCCCTGTATGTGACAACAATATGCTTTGTGGTGTATGGCATGGACTACAACCTAGTTTTAAAATCCCATTTAATTCCTTTACAACAAATCCCTTAAAGAAGACGTAATATTTATTTAAAAAACAAAACAAAAAAAAAACCCTTCATTTAATTGTAAACAGCAACCTCTAAATATTTAGAAGTACTCTGTCTATAATGCTAGTTTGTTTGTTGGTCAGATTCCAGTAGTGTCTGCTCAGAGTCTGGGTGTCTGTTTAATAATCTCCAAATAAACTGCTTGTGTGCCATTTACAGGAGAATGCCATCCATGATTTTAATAATCTCCAAATAAACTGCTTCTGGGCCATTTACATCCATGATATTAAGTTTTACAAATAAACTGTTGTGTTTTACGTGTGCTCATTTAACTGTTTGATAACAAACTCTTAACCAGATGGGCAAGAATGGAAAGTCGACACCACATTCCTTGTTTTACCCGGCACTTATTAACACCGTTAAATTCTAAGTGCCTAAGGGGCTAAACCAGTTTTTAATGAGATATATTCATAATGCACATTTGAAATCACTTAAATCTTTGAGGTTAAGATTATTTTCTTGTTATCTTATTAGTGCTTAGGAAACCCTTTGCTTTTAAAGCTAATACGTTTTTGTGCAGCGTAAGGAAGGGTAAGTTTGCTAGTTTTGCAATCTTGAAAAACGTTCAACGCAAGAAGATATTAATAATTTCTTTAAAAATCAGGGTTCCAGAAGTTGAGTCTCAAATCTGACACTCGAGATGTGGGTGTGGGGTTAATTGGTTGCGGGGTTAATTGGTTGCGGGTTAACTGGTTGCGGGGTTAATTGGTTGCGGGTTGACTGGTTGCGGGGTTAATTGGTTGCGGGGTTAATTGGTTGCGGGGTTAATTGGTTGCGGGGTTAATTGGTTGCGGGTTAACTGGTTGCGGGGTTAATTGGTTGCGGGGTTAATTGGTTGCGGGGTCAACTGGTTGCGGAGTTAAATGGTTGCGGGTTAACTGGTTGCGGGGTTAATTGGTTGCGGGGTCAACTGGTTGCGGGGTTAATTGGTTGCGGGTTAACTGGTTGCGGGGTTAATTGGTTGCGGGTTAACTGGTTGCGGGTTAACTGGTTGCGGGGTTAATTGGTTGCGAGTTAACTGGTTGCGGGGTTAATAGGTTGCGGGGTCAACTGGTTGCGGGGTTAATTGGTTGCGGGTTAACTGGTTGCGGGGTTAATTGGTTGCGGTGGTCAACTGGTTGCGGGGTTAATTGGTTGCGGGTTAACTGGTTGCGGGGTTAATTGGTTGCGGGGTTAATTGGTTGCGGGTTAACTGGTTGCGGGGTTAATTGGTTGCGGGTTAACTGGTTGCGGGTTTAATTGGTTGCGGGTTAACTGGTTGCGGGGTTAATTGGTTGCGGGGTTAACTGGTTGCGGGGTTAATTGGTTGCGGGTTAACTGGTTGCGGGGTTAATTGGTTGCGTGGTCAACTGGTTGCGGGGTTAATTGGTTGCGGGGTTAATGGGTTGCGGGTTAACTGGTTGCGGGGTTAATTGGTTGCGGGGTCAACTGGTTGCGGGGTTAAATTGTTGCGGGTTAACTGGTTGCGGGGTTAATTGGTTGCGGGGTCAACTGGTTGCGGGGTTAATTGGTTGCGGGTTAACTGGTTGCGGGGTTAATTGGTTGCGGATTAACTGGTTGCGGGGTTAATTGGTTGCGGGGTCAACTGGTTGCGGGGTTAATGGGTTGCGGGGTTAACTGGTTTCGGGGTTAAATGGTTGCGGGGTCAACTGGTTGCGGGGTTAATGGGTTGCGTGGTTAACTGGTTGCGGGGTTAACTGGTTGCGGGGTTAATGGGTTGCGGGGTTAACTGGTTGCGGGGTTAATGGGTTGCGGGGTTAATGGGTTGCGGGTTTAACTAGTTGAGGGGGTTAATTGGTTGAGGGGGTTAATTGGTTAAGGGTTTAACTGGTTGCGGGTTTAACTGGTTGCGCGTTTAACTGGTTGCGGGGTTAATGGGTTGCGGGTTTAACTGGTTGATGGGGTTAATGGGTTGCGGGTTTAACTGGTTGCGGGGTTAATGGGTTGCGGGTTTAACTGGTTGATGGGGTTAATGGGTTGCGGGTTTAACTGGTTGCGGGGTTAATGGGTTGCGGGTTTAACTGGTTGATGGGGTTAATGGGTTGCGCGTTTAACTGGTTGCGGGGTTAATGGGTTGCGGGTTTAACTGGTTGCGGGGTTAATTGGTTGCGGGTTTAACTGGTTGCGGGTTTAACTGGTTGCGGGTTTAACTGGTTGCGGGGTTAATGGGTTGCGGGTTTAACTGTTTGATGGGGTTAATTGGTTGCGGGTGTAACTGGTTGCGGATTTAAATGGTTGCGGGTTTAACTGGTTGCGGGGTTAACTGGTTGCGGGGTTAACTGGTTGCGGGGTTAACTGGTTGCGGGGTTAACTGGTTGTGGGGCTAACCTATATATAACGTGTTGATTTTACAGGGGTAAAGTGTACAGGAAAAATCGCCAAGTAAGTTCAAAATTAAATTATTGTTTTAAAAAGTTTATTGGTGAACTAATTCATTTTCTAATGGTTGCTGAAACTAACATATCGTGTTTACTTGTGTCTTCCGGTCAAGGTCGTCGTCTTGTGTTTATGGGGGGTGGGGTGGGATTGTGGGTAACATTTTGTCAAAGTTTGTTGTACTGTATACATTTTATATATACATTGATTAATTAATCTATTTTTACCCATTTTTGGTGACTTGCTGAATACCAAAGAGATTAAACCATTTTGAAACCACCCCCACACAAAAATATATGAAAAAATATGTTTAAAAAATGAGACGTTAAAATTGAGTGAGATGCTGTGTTAGTTCCTCATTGTATTTAATTATATCTCAGTTGTTTGAAACAACACATTTCAGATGTGTACACACTAATCTTATCTTACTATGAGAGTGTGTTTTTCGGTAAAAAGGAAGACCTAATCGAAATCAAGGATTCCTGTTTGACTGTTGATCCTAAGACTTGTGTTCGTGTCAAAGCTAAAGCAGCCGTGAGGTCAATAAATGGGGCTAGAAGATTTACTTGGTAAAAATTTACCCTTTATTAAACATATTTTAAAATGTAAGATCGAAGTTACTGATCGTTTCTTAAAAATCTATTCATCTATTTTTGTTAAGTTGGTTATCGATTTGCATAATTATATTTATAACATCGATTTCTTTTAATTGGCATCACTTAAAGATGCATGAGTGTTACAGTTAAAAAAGATGCAATACACTGAACAATGGGACACCATTCAAGTCCCTTACAACGGTTTTTCATAAATATTTATTTCTTGATTTTATATTAGCAATATGCTTGTCTTAAATAAAAAAAAATTAAAATCTCTCAGTAAGATTTTAAAAGTTCTTTTATGTATCTTTCTGGAATAATACTTATCAACTAGTCTACATACATGAGAAAATATGTCTGATTGTACCGAATAGATTTATACATGGAGTACAGAGTTTAATTAAAAATATCCTTTTGTTTTATAGAGGCCTTTGAATATCAACTGAAATGGGATAAGCCCCAAATTCAACGTTTCCAAGAGTTATTATATATCTTGCTTTTTTTAATAGGATAAATAAGAAGAAAAAAATCCGGGTTCTTTAATGAAGTATTTTTGACGTGTACAATGAAAACGCTTAAGAAGTTGCTTTATTTTCCCCCTATACAAAAACTAGCAAAGCTGGGTATATTTGCTAGTACGAAATAAAAACAATCTTAAGTTTAATTTAACACAAAAAATGATGTGCCATTTCAATATTTTATACACCTGGCTGTGTAGATGCAATATTTATGATGGAATTAATCATTGCTATACTTGATGTCAGAATTGTCTCAACGTAACTAAATTTAAAGTGTACAATGAAAACGCTTAAGAAGTTGCTTTATTTTCCCCCTATACAAAAACTAGCAAAGCTGGGTATATTTGCTAGTACGAAATAAAAACAATCTTAAGTGTAGTTTAACACAAAAAATGATGTGCCATTTCAATATTTTATACACCTGGCTGTGTAGATGCAATATTTATGAGGGAATTAATCATTGCTATACTTGATGTCAGAATTGTCTCAACGTAACTAAATGTAAAAAAAGATCTATTTCTTACCTATCACGTGATATAATCCCGCCTAGGGAGTGAATATGAGCTGCCTGTATGATGAGAATAATTTCCCCATTAATCTGTACAACTTTCACGTCGCTGTACTGTTATAAATGCTAATATAAATGTTGATTGAGGTTTTACTTTAATGGACGATTCAGTCTGTTGGATCACAGGAGTGTAGATTTAAAAAAAAAAAAATCTAATTAGTGTTAGGGTCGGTTCACACGATCAATTTTTCCTTCAAACATTTAATGCAATTCATGTATGAAGCCTTGTCACAACTTTCCAAGTACTATTTGATCAAATTCCTCCTCCCCCCCCCCCCCCCCCCCCACAAAAAAAAAAAAAACAAAAAAAAAACACGCACAAAATATTGCGATCATACAGCAATTTGACTCGAAATTTGATCGTGTGAACTGACGCTTAGTGTGGGAGTGGAAGTGAAAGAAAAACCTTGAGCCAAGTCCTAGTTCAACACTTATTGCACTTAAACCAAAGGTAGTAGCATGTACCTGCTTGCCTGGCTTATTCGAAACTGATTCTTAAAAAAAATTCTCAAGTTTTGGTTTACTCCCATGAGCCACACCTAAAACAAAGTGCTCTTTGCTAATCTGTATTGGGCCCGGCCTGTCATTGGCTGTGTAGTGGGCCCCGGCCTGTTATTGGCTGTGTAGTGGGCCTTGGCCTGTCATTGGCTGTGTAGTGGGCCTTGGCCTGTCATTGGCTGTGTAGTGGGCCCTGGCCTGTCATTGGCTGTGTAGTGGACCCAGGCCTGTCATTGGCTGTGTAGTGGGCCCAGGCCTGTCATTGGCTGTGTAGTGGGCCCAGGCCTCTCATTGGCTGTGTAGTGGGCCCCGGCCTGTCATTGGCTGTGTAATGGGCCCAGGCCTGTCATTGGCTGTGTAGTGGGCCCCGGCCTGTCACTGGCTGTGTAGTGGGCCCAGGTCTGTCTTTGGCTGTGTAGTGGGCCCCGGTCTGTCACTGCATGCGGCTCTTTAGCGACCGTAGTGCGGCTCGGCCAGTCGGCCACAAATCGGTTTTGACTCCGAAGAACATGGTTATAGACAGGTTTTTGAAAAGAAATTTGGCTCTCAAATAGAATTTTTACGGTCCTGCTGCTGATTTTTGGCTCCTTTCAGTATTGAATTTGCCGACCACTGCTCTAGATGCACTCAGGAACTGGATTAAAAGATCGTGGCTCAATTGTCAATTAAACAAATGGCGTTATCCATAAGAATAATACTTTCCGAACTCTTACTCATTAGTCTAAAATTAAAATTGTATAAAAATATAACTTTATAAACCTGATTACTATCGAAGTTGTTATCTCCAATAAAGAAATTGTAACTGCCGGTCACTAAATTGTTAAGTCTTATAAAATATAACGGCCACTAGCTAAATTGTTAATTTTCATTAAAAAATATAACTGCCACGATAAAATTGTACACACTTTTTACACTCATTCTATCATTGTCCCCCCCCACATCGTCATTGTCAGCGCCCCAGCCCCCATTGTCAGCCCCCCCTCCCTCTCAATTGTCAGCCTCCACACCAAATGACCACTCTGGCATCAGACGTGGTTTATTTCAACACAAGAGAAAGACAAAGCCCGCACGCTCTCCTGTCAACACAACATACAAGCCACGACACAGCAAAAAAACACCATAATGTCACCTGAACGTCATGCTGTATTGACAGACACGGCAGCCTCGACTTGTATAGTTCTAATTTAAGTTCAGAAAGTGATTTCAACATTTATCAGAGTTAATAGAGAACAATGGAAATATTAGAATAAAATTTAATATTTCACAATTTCGCGCTCAAGAAAGAGTATGTATTTTTAATAAGACTGTGTCTTCCTTGGGGCGGGCGTGGTGTGGGCTGCATAGAACATCCACCATTCCCTTCCCTCTACATCAGCATTGAGTCAATCTGTGCAGCTCACTCCACATCTCTCTGTAGAGATTATATTTTAGCATAAAGATTAGATTATATTTTAGCATAAAGATTAGATTATATTTTAGCATAAAGATTAGATTATATTTTAGCATAAAGATTAGATTATATTTTAGCATAGAGATTAGATTATATTTTAGCATAAAGATTAGATTATATTTTAGCATACACATTAGATTATATTTTAGCATAAAGATTAGATTATATTTTAGCATAAAGATTAGATTATATTTTAGCATAAAGATTAGATTATATTTCAAGCCGAATATGGAACCTAGGGTACAGATGCACTGTTCGGCTTATATATAGCTTGATCTATTAGTACGGGCGACGGGGAAAGGAAAGGGCTAATCCATAATTCATATTGCGCCCTAAATATAACGTGGCAATAACTATTGAACATTTGTTGACATTTGTTAACGTTTGTTGATAGTTGTTGACATTTGTTCCAGAGCTTGATGACGACACGACAAAACGTCTTAGGGTCAATTCACAAGATAACATTTTCCTTCACGCGTTTGATGCAATTCGTGTATGAAGCCTTGTCACATTTTTCAAAATACTATTTGATCAAATCCCCCCCCCCCCCCCCCCCCAAAAAAAAGAAAAAGAAACCACGCACAAAATAGTGCGTTCATGCAACAATTTGACGCGAAATTTGATCGTGTGAACTGACGGTTAGTCAAACGAACACAAAACTGAAAGACAAAGCTGGCAGGAGTATGTCTGAACTCGAGCACCGCGGACATACGAACATTTTCCTAGAGATTTTTTGTAATGAAACATCCGCTGAAAACGTCCGGCGGTTAGTTTGAAGTGCAACGAATTATTGCGGCATAATCGGACATGTCAAAAGATAAGCTCACCGCATGATTATCGCGCCTAATCTTTGATATCAAGGATCAAAGCTTCAACGCTGCTTTAATTTATGTCAATGAAAAAAAAAAGTTGTACAATTTATTATTTCTAGTTCCTTTAAGAGGAATCCATAACTATTGCTTATCTTATTACCCGTTGCCGTTATAACTTTAATTGTAATAAATGAAACCATTTTTTGATTTGAGACAGTCAGGATCAACGTAAATTTGTTAAAAATTTCGTGGAGATTGTTAAAAAGAAGAAAAAAATATCAGACCTTTAAAAAAAAATAATTCAAGATCACGATAAGATTTAATACCCTCGTATATTGCTGGAATATTTATTGAAAGAAAAACAAAGCATTGCCTGTGCCACGAATAAAACCGTAAAAGCCGGATGTACTGATAGTCAGGCCGACATTCGGAATCCTTTTATTTGTCCATCGTGTAAAGCGCGGACCCTCTTCCTGTCACGTGATCAGCTTCCATGTTGTCCGTCTGCTTAAGCCGGTAAACATCTGACATCGCCAAACATAACTTCGGAGCGGCAAATTTGTGACCGCCCCTAAAACTGGCCTTGTGCACGCCCCATTCGGGCGTTCTGGAGTTGTTGCGACAAATGTCATGTCAATACTTGGTGAAACATCCCCTCGCCCCCCCCCTCCGGGGGCGCCATCAAACAGTTGACAATAACTGGCACCACGTCTGAATATGAAAGATATTCTTTTGAACAAATTTGGAAAGTCACGGCCTGTAGTGTCATGTTATTTAAATGCACACACTCTCAGACACAGAACACGCATGTGTTCATACAGCAACTGCACATGATTTCGACACACGCACGGCAAAACACTCTACTAAAAACACACCATAAAGCATGTTACAGAAGCACACTACATAAAGACAGAGAAAATGTTGGTGGCACACAAGTAATCTTAGTGGTGCTGCACTAAAAATGTAGTAATGCACACAAGACATTGTATGAATTTGGGTTTGATACTAGAATGACAGTCTCGTGCTAAGGTGTCTAGTTTTAAACCATCTACTCCTAAGGTGTCTAGTTTTAAACCATCTACTCCTAAGGTGTCTAGTTTTAAACCATCTACTCCTAAGGTGTGTAGTTTTAAACCATATGCTCCTAAGGTGTCAAGTTTTTAACCATCTACTCCTAAGGTGTCTAGTTTTAAACCATCTACTCCTAAGGTGTCTAGTTTTAAACCATCTACTCCTAAGGTGTGTAGTTTTAAACCATATACTCCTAAGGTGTCAAGTTTTTAACCATCTACTCCTAAGGTGTCTAGTTTTTAACCATCTACTCCTAAGGTGTCTAGTTTTAAACCATCTACTCCTACGGTGTCTAGTTTTAAACCATCTACTCCCAAGGTGTCTAGTTTTTAACCATCTACTCCAGGGTGAGCAAGAAGTTGAAAGTAAAAGTCTGACAGTAAAAGTTAAATGCGAAGTAAACAGGGAATTACCCTGGGGTTGAAATCATGAAGGCAGAAATGCCAAGGAACCAAATAACGTATAATGACGGTAAATATCGGGGGCTGTAATCATGGTTTTAACTTTGTCTGATCCACTTCCCCTTGTGAGCCGTCCCAAGCTTTGGTACCATTCATGAATTTGGAGTCCGTTTAGTCATAAGATTGTAACAAGACTCAACCGATCATTTTGTCTACAACCTTCTCTTGCCTAGAATTATCCTTTATAAAATTACATCAATTTATTAAATTGTAAATCACATATCTAAACACCAGTAAAAGTAAAATCATTGTGGAACATTTGTATATATATTTTGACGTTTCAAAAAAGGGGCTGTAGTTGATTTAGTTGTGTCTACATTTTAAAACTAAAAACCAAATAATTGTTACTTGATTTAAAAAAACAAACAACTTATGTATTTATGTTTTTTGCCATTCCCTTCTTTTTTAAATGAAAATTTGTTTAATTATATATTCAATGCCATCCAAGTTGTTCTCGTTCAATTCAACATAGATCAGCTGTTAAGAATTCATTTTAAAATTATTTAAATAATAAATGATTATGCCGAGATGATTAATGTCAAGATGATCAATGCCAAGATGATCAATGCCAAGATGATCAATGCCAAGATGATCAATGCCAAGATGATCAATGCCAAGATGATCAATGCCAAGATAATAACAGCCACGTTAAAACATAAATAGAATTTTCATAAAAAGTTATCCTGTTCACTGAAGGCGGTATAATGATGATAATCCTCTTCATCTTATACACAGTGTGGCAATAGACCCAGTTTATTGGTTGGAGAGTAATTTGAAATCCAGCACTTGAATGACTTGTTAGGACCCTCCAGCTAGTAGCAAAACATTACTGTATAGGTAGAAAAAAAATTGGTTTGAGTTCTTTAGTAGTGTTACAAGAATTACTTCTAGTTACTTTAGGACAGGGACAAACTCAGAGGAACCAAAATCCGAAACACGTTATTGTCCCCGCGAGACTTGGAGTACACCGATGAGAGTGTTGCTGACGCACGTCGTTCTGTGCGGCTGACTCATGACGCAAACGACGCGTTGAAAATGTGTGTGTGTGGGGGGTGGGGGGGACGTTGTTGATTTTTTTTCGGTTGAATCTGTTTATAATTTATATCTTGCTGAATGGTCTTAAAGATTGTTGTACAGTAAGTGCATTCTTCAACTACGAACTCTCAAATTACTTTAATATTTCGTAAGCCCCTAAAGTATGTTTTCAACATAGTACATACTCATTTTTTTACCATAATTTATACCGATCAAGCTGCATTTTGAAAACTCGAACCTAAGAATAGTGAACCACGCAACTCACGTGATCAATAAGGTCATCCCAGTGGCCCTAAATGGACTTCCTAGTGTTGACACAATAGCAGGGACGTGGTAGTGATGAAACGAAAAATAAACCAACAGAATGGCGTTCCACAAACCTCGTGACATGGTGTTGACTTAGACGTGATTCTTATTTAGATGTCATTTGAGAATTCCCGCTATCTTGTACGTCGGGGGGGGGGGGGGGGGTAACCCGCGGCCATCGGACCGCATACTTCTCTGGCCATGACAGATGAAAGAGATGGACTTTAGTACACCTCGAAAATGTATGCGCAAAAAGCTTTAAATATTAAAAGAGACCTAGAGATTGTCATCAAGGCTGAATACTGCATAAGGGCCAAGGGAATGAATCATTGCCCTTACTAAGAATCGCTTAAATTTTTGGATCCCTACCATGGGGGACCTCATTTGCTTTTCTGAAATAAGTCAAGGTAAAATCTCTTTATGGAAACAAAGACAGAATTTGGGTCATGTCTTGGCAGTTGAAACTTGCTCACAGATTTTGAATTTTTAGCAGACTTGACATCTCATTTATATGAATTAAATATGGGTCTTTTATTTAGAAATCAACTGTTACGTGTTCGAAATAAAAGGTAAACTAAGGTGATCTCAAATTATGGTAAACGATTTTTATGCATTCTGACACTTTGTCTAAACATAGTCCTGGCAAAAATGAAAACTATGCAGCCTTGCTTTTTCAATGGCATAAAGTGATTTGAGAATATGTTTCAAGATGTCCGGAAAAAAATCATACATATGTTAGTAGATTTGTGACTGCATTAGCATTCGACATAAACAAATTACCTGCCATTTTACCTGCTATAATCCCTGCCAAATTACCTCCCATATTACCTCCAATATTACCTGCTATATCACGTGCCATATTACCTGCAATATTACCTGCAATTTCACCTGCCTTACTACCTGCCTTACTACCTGCTTTATTACCTGCCTTATTATCTGCCATATTAACAGCGATATTACCTACCATATTACCTGCATATGACCTGCAATATTACCTGCCACATTACCTGCCACATTACCTGCCACATTACCTGCCGCAGTACCTGCTAATTTTCAAACAGAAGGCATGTCTCTTAATTGGGCGTATCTAAGACATATCCTCCAATAGGACAAAGTAGAACAATCGCTTTCCAATCATGCCTTTTACTGACGTCATACTATTTGCAGGCAGCGACATCTGCGGGCAGCTATTTTCATGGATGAAGCCCACGGAGAATAAAACTAGAAACACACTATCTGATGACCGGCTGGAGAACTCGCACCTGGTTCACATTACTTCTTTCATCAGGCTTGAAAGCGGTCCCATCGTTTACTACATCCTGAGAATAGTGACGACTCCCATCGAAGCGAATCTCGAATCTTCACTGTCTCCAAACCAATGTCGACATCTGAAAACCAATATCACGATCTGAAAACCAATATCACCATCTGAAAACCAATATCACCATCTGAAAACCAATATCACCATCTCAAAACCAATGTCACCATCTCAAAACCAGTGTCGACATCTTGAAACCAATGTCGACATCTCAAAACCAATCTCATAATCTCAAACCCAATGTCACCATCTCAAAACTATTGTCAACATTTCAAAACCAATGTCACCATCTCAAAACCAATGTCACCATCTCAAAACCATTGTCACCATCTCAAAACGAATGTCACCATCTCAAAACCAATGTCACCATCTCAAAACCAATGTCGACATCTCAAAACCAATGTCACCATCTCAAAACCAATGTCGACATCTCAAAACCAATGTCGACATCTCAAAACCAATGTCACCATCTCAAAACCAATGTTCTCATCTCAATCATTTCTTGTTGCTGTCTTGTCTTTCACTTTGAAAATATATTTTTTTTAAAAGTCATAATTGAATAAAGTTTAATTTACCTACATGTATTAGCACTATATGCCATACATGTGTTAGCACTATATGCCATACATGTGTTAGCACTATATGCCATACATGTATTAGTACTATATGCCATACGTGTGTTAGCACTATATGCCATACATGTGTTAGCACTATATGCCATACATGTGTTAGCACTATATATGCCATACATGTATTAGCACTATATGCCATACATGTGTTAGCACTATATGCCATACATGTGTTAGCACTATATGCTATACATGTCTTAGCACTATATGCCATACACGTGTTAGCACTATATGCCATACGTGTTTTGCACATCATCTGCTGTCGTTGATTTTGGTGTATTTCTTAATGTTAAATTTGGCCCAGGCAAGCTAAAAGGCAGTTCACCCATTTTGTAAGTCTTCAATGTTTACCACAAAGAGTCTCGTGTTTATGTTGACGGTTACCTTCCACGGGCTGAGGTCGACGAGGTCAAAGTTCAACTTTCCCTTAAGAAAACTTTAGGCGTGGCTCATGCAATAAGATTTTTGTTTCTACTCTAGCACAATATTATTGGTTTAGTCTGAGTTATTAACAGTTTGATGAATAACTCCTCAAAACTCTGGGTAAGGTCGACATTTGGAAAGAATATCATAACGTATTTCTGATAAATTCCAACAAAATCTGACTAAGTTAGAAATATGAAGCGTATCCGGAAATTGGATCGGAAGAAATTTCGTCGACGGAAAATTGATCGACGGAAATTTGATCGAACGGAAATATCGTCGAATCTTTTTTTAAGTTTACACCTTAAAATTTTGCGTCAAATTTCTTTCTGAACGCATTATTTTGTTTTACAATATATTAAAGTGCGTTCAAGCAGAAATTGGACGAAAATTTTGACGTGTGAATTGAATAAAAGATTCGACCAAATTTCCGTTCGATCAAATGTCCGTCGATCAATTTTCTGTCGACGAAATTTCTTTAAAATTTCCGGTAACCAATATGAAGAGCACATCAAAATGTATTATTAAGTCCAGAAAAATCTGACCAAGGTAGAAAAATGAAGAGAATATCATTGTATTGATGAACAATCCCACCAGACCATGGTTAAGATATAAATATACACAGAACATCATTATGGTATTTTATTAGCTTACACTGATAGATGTGGCGTAAATGCCGGGATACAAGATGCACATGTTTGACGTAATTTTCAAATTAAAGAACGGGGAATTGTATTATAACTGCACACTTTGAGATCTAATTATGCCAGACAGGACAGTGTACCATAATTTCAGCTTATAACTGTAGATCTGATTTTTGACATATACAAATGTATAAAATGTTCCTGTGAAATACAATAGAAAATTGAACAGACTCGATCTATTTTAATACTCACTGTTCACAATGACACGGTTACAGCATACAATTATTAGCCTACAACATACGCTGGTTGGAATACAACATCCATCGACTAGTTTACTGCCTACACTGGCTGGCATACAACATCCGTTTGATATCTTACAAATCACACTGACTAGAATACAATACCCATTTCTAGCTTACACTCTACACTGGCTGGCATACAACATCCATTGAATAGCTTACAAGCTACATTGGCATCCACTCTTCAGCATATAACATCCAGTGGCCAGCATACATCATCCATTGGCTAGGATATAACATCCATTGTAAGCATACAACATCAAATGACTAGCATACAATATCCATTGGATAGTACACAACATCAATTGACTAGTATACAATGTCCACTGACCAGACCACAACCATCACATCACCATTTTTATAGTTACTTCATCAGTAGCGATTATGTTCGTTGTGTGTGTGCTATGATCTTCATGCTGGCACATCGACACTTCTCTTAAGTTACAGAATACGGCCACGTATCGGCCACATGCAGGGGGCGGGGTCTGTAGACGGATGGGCTTTGCTCGGTATCCATGGAAGCCGCCATTTGTGGCTAATATGTCCTCGTTAACCTTGTGTCCACTTGTGTGCGTGCTATTTACCGGGCGCATTATCCTCTAAGAGGGGGGGGGGGCGCTCCTTGACATTTTGATGGGCTGGGGCTATCAGAGATAAATATGGGTTGTGGCTATCAGAGATAAATGTGGGTTGAGGCTATCAGACATTGAGATGGGCTGGGCTATCAGACATTGAGATGGGCTGGGCTATCAGACATTGTTTGTGATGGGTTGCTGCTGTTAGACATTGTGGGGTACTTGGTGCTCAGTAGTGGTAATCAATTAATCATAATAGTATGGCTCTAAACAATTTATTTTTCCTTTTTTTGTTGTTGTTTATATAACTGATTAAATTGTCCTCTGTACAAATGTCCACTTCTGTATACTTAATTAAAGAGCATACACTTGAGATGAGGAAGAAACAAATATGTATGTTCTTCGTCTTCTTTATTTTGAGGAGCCCACGATCAATGTATTGTTGACTCTTAGGCACATGAACTTTGGTATATAAGTATTAGCCAATAATTGAAACCAACGAATTCACTTATTTAAATATAAAAGGTTCTCTTTTTTTTACAAAAAATCACTTACATTAATTTCGCTTTTGTTCATGTGTTTCTGTCTTTCTTACTTTCTTGCGGCAAAATCTTCGGAAAAAACTAATTGACCCATTTCCCGTCATCCTATCGAGCTGAAACTTGGCACGTAGGTCCGTTGCCGATGACAAAACATTCTGTCAAATTTTCAGCCCCACCCCCACCCGAACCCCCCAAAATAAGTACATCCTCTTTTTCAAGTGAGTGGGTGGGGGGGGGGAGGGATGTTTATTATTTGTTCAATGATGGCCTGTTTTGGTGTGGAGATTAATTGTGTAGCTGCTGCTATGTTCTTTCTATTCGTAAATTAATCTCTAGCCCATAGGTTTTACATGCTCTAAGTTTGAAAACAAAACCATTCCCCATACCAAAAGTCATTAGCTACAATTACATAAATGATAAATCACCCGCAAGTACAAAACAGCAAACAAAAATGCATACAAAGGATTTATAAGAAAAAATTTGTTTTTAAGGGTAGTTTAATTAAGTTGTCAGTTTATGTATGCCTCTCACAAGTGAATGCCCATTTAATTGAATGTATTTTCCCCCCATTTATTTTTAAATATGTCCATCAATTACATTAATCAGAATTTCTAAACAGATTCACAATTTCAGATCTATTGGAAAGTGTTCTCGTACCAGGAAACCGTTTCAAAATTGTGTATGCAAATATTAATGCGTTTTTTCTCAGCTTGTCCTCTTTTTACGTCGAAATCTTTTTGACCACCGCCCCATGGAACCCATTGCAACTTTACGGTTGAGAACCACTGGCGTCCTTGATTAACGACTGGCTGCAGTATGTGGTATTTTGTAACATCAAACATCAGACTTGGTACTTTCACTGCGCAGTGTTAGAAGTAATCCTCAAGTTATGGCAAGATATGCAGATTGTCTGTTTTTTTGATAAAACGCCTGGCTGAAGTAGAGTCGCGATTTGAGTAACTGACAGCCGTAACAAGTTCTGTTCTATAGCTCTTGTTCTAAGTCGTGTACCAATATAACTGACAGCCGTAACAAGTTCTGTTCTATAGCTCTTGTTCTCAGGAGTGTACCAACATGGAAAAGTCGCTTCCACTGTTTAAATCTAGAAAGTGTACGAAAAAAGGTTGCCGTGTGCATTGCATACAATTACACAAAGCTTATAATCTAGCTAGATAGTATTATTAACGACAGGTGTTCACATCACGATAGCAAAGGGAGGGGCTTACTGTATGTAACAAGTAAAGGGGCTCACTGTATGTAACAAGTAACGGGGCTCACTGTATGTAACAAGTAACGCGGCTCACTGTATGTAACAAGTAAAGGGGTGCACTGTATGTAACAAGTAAAGGGGCGCACTGTATGTAACAAGTAAAGGGGGGCACTGTATGTAACAAATAAAGAGGCTTACTGTATATATCAAATGAAAATGTCTAACTGATTATAACAAATGATGGGGTTCACTGTCTGTAACAAATGATGGGGTTCACTGTATGTAATAAATGAAGCTGTTTTCAATGCAATGGCCTATTTGGACGAAAGAAAAATCTGATATTCTTATGGACTTTGGCCGCTGTTTGGAAAATGTAAACCTATGAACCCAACATCTAGTGAACATAAAGATTAAAGCGATACATTTCGATAAATAAATTATGTTGAATGTCATCTGAAATGACATGTTGAATGTCATCTGAAATGACATGTTGAATGTCATCTGAAATGACATGGTGAATGTCATCTGAAATGACATGTTGAATGTCATCTGAAATGACATGTTGAATGGCATCTGAAATGACATGTTGAATGACATCTGAAATGACATGTTGAATGGCATCTGAAATGACACGTTGAATGGCATCTGAAATGACATGTTGAATGGCATCTGAAATGACATGTTGAATGTCACCTGAAATGACACGTTGAATGGCATCTGAAATGACATGTTGAATGGCATCTGAAATGACATGGTGAATGGCATCTGAAATGACATGTTGAATGGCATCTGAAATGACATGTTGAATGGCATCTGAAATGACATGTTGAATGGCATCTGAAATGACATGTTGAATGGCATCTGAAATGACATGTTGAATGTCATCTGAAATTACATGTTGAAAAAATGTGGCAGTTTATCAAATGTTGTGACAAAACAAAGTGTCACGTAAAGGTGTTTGGATTACCCGCGGGGAAATAATCGCCCAGAAACAACTTCTCTCTTTTGTTAGGGGAAGTTTTGTCGTCAGAACATTAACACACGGGCGTGTAATCTCAAAACCTTTCTTTGAGTTAGTCCGGAGAGGTGATTAATCCCTGAGGTGGTAGAGGGCCAGGGTAATGAACGAACGCAATCGATCTTCGATAACTTCTGCTTGATTGATCATTCGCGGGGGCTAATCTCATCGTGGCTTTTTTGAATTGATTAATGTCACAATTGTAATCAACCTTTATACAAACAAAAAACCTACTGTAAAAGCCCCCCCCCCCCCTTTAACAAATCCCTTACAGTAACACCCATTCCTTACTCTAAACCCCATCCCTTTTTGCTACCCCCATCCCTTATTCTTACCGCCACCCCTTACAGTAACCACATTCCTTAAAGTAACCCCCATCACTTACTATAAACCCCGAACCTTTAATGCAACCCACATGCTACTTTTGTAACACAGTTTCCTGAATAACAGAACTAGAAAGGTCCCTTGATCGTTATTATGGCTAATATTAGTGCTTCCCATTTAAAAGTCTGAAATGCTCCCTCCCAAATTGCCTGAAAGAAATACCAAATAACAGTATTAGCCAAAATGCAGCCTTGCATTTTGAATTCATTAAAAAAAAATTATGATGAGACCATCCTCACACTTTTGCTCAAGAGTCTTCTGCAACTCAATTTCTGTTCCTACCTTCCCTCACGTCCATCATTGGGACAGTAAGGGTTGAAACTAAGTTTGTGCCAATTGTCTGCCATCAGTCGTGCAACTACTGGAGTGATCATTGTGACAGTGAGGGTTGAATCTAAGCTTGTGCCAAATGTCTGCCATCGGTCGTGCGACAATTGGTGTGATCATTGTGACAGTGAGGGTTGAATCTAAGCTTGTGCTTTGTGACAGTTAGGGTGCAATCTAAGTTTTTTGCTTAATGTTTGCCATCGGTCGAGCGACTACTGGAGTGATCATTGTGACAGTAAGGGTTGAATCTAAGTTTGTGCCAATTGTCTGCCATCGGTCGTGCAACTACTGGAGTGATCATTGTGACAGTAAGGGTTGAATCTAAGTTTGTGCCAAATGTCTGCCATCGGTCGTGCAACTACTGGAGTGATTTCAGTTAATGTTTGGCACTGGAAACCGCAAGTCCTCACCCGGACATTTGAAAAACTCCTTACCCCGAACGAATAGTCGAATAGAAACATTGAATCCATATAAACTCCAAAATGCACCTGTTGATTTTGAAGTAATCATACTTTTTTTCAGAGAAGGGGCTCTTCATTCCGCAAAAGAGCCATCTGCGCCCTCGATTTCAGCCCTAACTCCAGATTAAAATGACAGTATAGCTGGCTCTGATGGACGAGTTTGTTGCCGATTGATACACTACCTAAAGGCGTAGTAAGTGTAGTGCCGCCAGGGGTGTGTCAAAATTTTGCCACGCTTCCCTTTCACGATATAAATTCAGCAGTTGTTCGAAAATGCAGCTCCTCCATGTAAAGAAAAAGTGATTACCGGGCAGACCACCCAACCCGCTCCCCTTTCTACGCCACTAGGACAGGTGTAGCTAGATTGTTCGGTTCCAAGGGACACGTTTCATTTTAAGACACCCCCTCCCCCCCCCCCAATTATATTTTTTATTTAAACTCTGAAATACATTATTTGTCATCTTTTAAATATCACCAACCTCTCTTTGACGCATCCGATAGTCTGGCCCCCGGGCACATCTACCACCCTCTGCCCCCATCAGCTACCCCTCTGGTCACTGACACTTCACACCCGAAAATCTTGAATTCACCACCCACCCCCGATAACACTGACTGAAAGAAACTCTGCTTGCTGTAAACCCAAATCCCTTACACCACCCATTTTTAAAAAAAAAAAATTGCATGATGCTCCCTGCTCTGCTCTGGTAAATACATTTCCTTAATTTAAAATGTACACTGTCACATTCATCACTTTGAGTTAGCTCGAAGTGGTTTACAAACACGAGCGTTTCTGTATTATGATGGGTATTGCTTGGCCCACGTAGACGGGCCCAACAGTGGCACAGCGCACTCGAAGGGCTTGGCCCTCGTAGAATGGGCACAACATTGGCACAGCGCACTCAAAGGGCTTGGCCCACGTAGAATGGGCACAACAGTGGCGCAGCGCACTCGAAGGGCTTGGCCCTCGTAGAATGGGCACAACAGTGGCACAGCGCACTCGAAGGGCTTGGCCCACGTAGAATGGGCACAACAGTGGCACAGCGCACTCGAAGGGCTTGGCCCTCTTAGAATGGGCACAACAGTGGCACAGCGCACTCGAAGGGCTTGGCCCACGTAGAATGGGCACAACAGTGGCGCAGCGCACTCGAAGGGCTTGGCCCACGTAGAATGGGCACAACAGTGGCGCAGCGCACTCGAAGGGCTTGGCCCACGTAGAATGGGCACAACAGTGGCGCAGCGCACTCGAAGGGCTTGGCCCACGTAGAATGGGCACAACAGTGGCGCAGCGCACTCGAAGGGCTTGGTCCACGTAGAATGGGCACAACAGTGGCGCAGCGCACTCGAAGGGCTTGGCCCACGTAGAATGGGCACAACAGTGGCGCAGCGCACTCGAAGGGCTTGGCCCACGTAGAATGGGCACAACAGTAGCGCAGCGCACTCGAAGGGCGTGGCCCACGTAGAATGGGCACAACAGTGGCGCAGCGCACTCGAAGGGCTTGGCCCACGTAGAATGGGCACAACAGTGGCACAGCGCACTCGAAGGGCTTGGCCCTCTTAGAATGGGCACAACAGTGGCACAGCGCACTCGAAGGGCTTGGCCCACGTAGAATGGGCACAACAGTGGCGCAGCGCACTCGAAGGGCTTGGCCCACGTAGAATGGGCACAACATTGGCGCAGCGCACTCGAAGGGCTTGGCCCACGTAGAATGGGCACAACAGTGGCGCAGCGCACTCGAAGGGCTTGGCCCACGTAGAATGGGCACAACAGTGGCGCAGCGCACTCGAAGGGCTTGGTCCACGTAGAATGGGCACAACAGTGGCGCAGCGCACTCGAAGGGCTTGGCCCACGTAGAATGAGCACAACAGTGGCGCAGCGCACTCGAAGGGCTTGGTCCTCTTAGAATGGGCACAACAGTGGCGCAGCGCACTCGAAGGGCTTGGCCCACGTAGAATGGGCACAACAGTGGCACAGCGCACTCGAAGGGCTTGGCCCACGTAGAATGGGCACAACAGTGGCGCAGCGCACTCGAAGGGCTTGGCCCACGTAGAATGGGCACAACAATGGCGCAGCGCACTCGAAGGGCTTGGCCCACGTAGAATGGGCAAAACAGTGGCGCAGCGCACTCGAAGGGATTGGCCCACGTAGAATGGGCACAACAGTGGCACAGCGCACTCGAAGGGCTTGGTCCACGTAGAAGGGCACAACAGTGGCACAGCGCACTCGAAGAACTTGGTCCACGTAGACAGGCACAACATTGGCACAGCGCACTCGAAGAGCTTGGCCCACGTAGATGGGCACAACTGTGGCACAGCGCACTCAAAGGGCCTCGGCCCACGTAAACGGGCCCAGTTGAACGGCGCACCAAAAGGGCCAGCTACGTAGTTAGAAATCTTTCAGCTCTGTGTTGTCTACGGACACTAAAAAAATCTGCTTGTCAAATTGTCAGGTAAGACGAACCATTAATGTCAAAGCAATACTTTATCATTGGCATAATAGTTAATAGCAAAGACCATCTAACATTTTTTTGAAATGTTATTGGGTGCGTCCTCACAACAGCATTTTAATAGCAATAATAATAAAGTTTTGGTTTATAAAAAAAAGAGAATAAGCAATGAACGGAACTGAATTCTATTAGTTATATCTTGGATGATTCGGAATCTTATTAAAGGCCATTGTTGAAATATGACTTCTTCTCTTTAAGAAACGTATCTTTCTATAAGTGGAACTCTTCCACACATGACTAATGCACGCGAACAATTTAAAACACACGAAACACTGCCCCCCCCCCCCCCCCCGGGCACAGAGACAAGTACTTAAACTAACCAGCGTCGTGTTTTTCAAATCCACCCCGATGACCAGACAGACGCCATGTCTGCAACAAACGCCGCCCACACAGGGAAAGAGAAAAAAAAATCTTTGCACTATTCCCGGGAGGGCGGCCGGCAGACGGGTATCGACCATTTTTTTCCCCCTCCCCCTTTTCTGTAGAAAAATATTTGTCTTCTATCATGCGCTGCTGAAACGTCCTTGAGGTGATCTCCGACCAGCTTGGAATAGGTTTCTGTTAGACGATAGTCAGTCACGTGATGTCTAACGTCTGGTCCGATTAATGTTGCAGACTTGGTAGCCTGCGTCCACCTTAGAGCATTTTTTTGTTTGTTAGTTTAAAAAAAAATCTATCAATAATAAGCAACTGGCCGCCTGACTCATCTTTTGTAGGTTAATAGGACTACTATCTGAATCTAAATAAATCAATCAATCAATAAATAAATACATAACTATATATATATATATATATATATATATATATATATATATATATATATATACATTTTTGTGTGTGCAAATTATTAAATAAAATGTTCATGCTTAAAACACATGGCCCTATTTTATCTCTTTATATGTATGTTCCAATATGGAACCACGATCTCAATGTCAGACAATGGTTGACACATAAAAGTGTAACTGTTAAAAAAAAATATTGTAGACCTATATTATAATTAGAACAGATGTAGCCCGCGAAACAACGGCGGTGGCCACGTGTGAGCTCCCGATCTACTAAAGTCACGTGGTGACAAATCATGGATTCAAGTTACCCACTTTACAAGATTACCAATTAGCGCTAAGCCACTCCCCCCTCCCCCCCCCCAACTAAGCCACCGCCCCTGAACCATATTCACTGTCTAATGCCCCAACCCCTGTGACACCGCTGATTTTTTACACGTAAGGCCAAGAAAATTTTACCCAACCAAACGCACCGTGGGATATCTTTAAGAATTTTATTTAGGTAAGTCAGTTCCATCTTTTACTTTTAGTGACATTGTTACATAATAGAGAATTTTGTATTTTGGCAATTATCTAGTACTAAGTTTGCTATTGAAGGTCCACAATTTCTTTATTAATTTGACCAAATTTTGAATAGGAAATATTTCCACCTAGAAGGTAACCACGACGTCGGTACTTATTGTTCTCACGGAACCTCACTGACGTAGGTACCTATTGTTCTCATAGGACCTGACTGACGTAGGTACTTATTGTTCTCACGGGACCTCACTGACGTAGGTACTTATTGTTCTCACGGGACCTCACTGACGTAGGTACTTATTGTTCTCATAGGACCTGACTGACGTAGGTACTTATTGTTCTCATAGGACCTGACTGACGTAGGTACTTATTGTTCTCATAGGACCTGACTGACGTAGGTACTTATTGTTCTCATAGGGCCTGACTGACGACGGTACTTATTGTTCTCACAGGGACTGACTGACGTAGGTACTTATTGCTCTCATAGGACCTGACTGACGTAGGTACTTATTGTTCTCATAGGGCCTGACTGACGTAGGTAATTATTGTTCTCATAGGACCTGACTGACGTAGGTACTTATTGCTCTCATAGGACCTGACTGACGTAGGTAATTATTGTTCTCATAGGACCTGACTGACGTAGGTACTAATTGCTCTCATAGGACCTGACTGACGTAGGTAATTATTGTTCTCACAGGGACTGACTGACGTAGGTACTTATTGTTCTCATAGGACCTGACTGACGTAGGTACTTATTGTTCTCATAGGGCCTGACTGACGTAGGTACTTATTGTTCTCATAGGACCTGACTGACGTAGGTACTTATTGTTCTCATAGGGCCTGACTGACGACGGTACTTATTGTTCTCACAGGGACTGACTGACGTAGGTACTTATTGCTCTCATAGGGCCTGACTGACGACGGTACTTATTGTTCTCACAGGGACTGACTGACGTAGGTACTTATTGCTCTCATAGGACCTGACTGACGTAGGTAATTATTGTTCTCATAGGGCCTGACTGACGTAGGTAATTATTGTTCTCATAGGACCTGACTGACGTAGTTACTTATTGTTCTCATAGGGCCTGACCGACGTAGGTACTTATTGTTCTCATAGGACCTGACTGACGTAGGTACTTATTGTTCTCATAGGACCTGACTGACGTAGGTACTTATTGTTCTCATAGGATCTGACCCAATAAAGTTAGAACCACATAACTCATAAGGCCTGACCAAATAAAGCTAGAACCACACAACTCTAGCAGAACATCTTGTCAATGACAGAGTCATCCCTACTCTAAACGCGTACCCTCAAATAATTCATACGAGCTTCAGTAACTGACTGGTTACTTACATCATAGAAATTTAAAACGACAGATAGACCCATCCCGTCTATATGTTCAATACACGTTGAACACATGTTGAATACACGGTGAACGCACGTTAAACGCACAGTGAACACACGTTGGACACACTTCAAACAGGCATTAAACGCACTTTAAACACACGTTGAACTTGCGTTGAACACGCGTTAAACACACGTTAAACACACGTTAAACATACGTTAAACACACGTTGAAGAAAATTTAACACAAAATAAAGCTGTCATCCTAATCAGCATTTCTCTCGATCGGTGGCGATCATTAGGGCTACAAAATAATCATCGCTTTAGTGAACATTTAAAGACACTCGATGAGATGGCGGGTGCATAACCTTAACAGGTAGTTCCAGATCAGGAAATCTAAATCTTTCATTAGTTGATTGGATAAAGTAAAAAAAAAACGATGATCAGTCTTGATCTAGTTAAATTAAAGTACTATCGATTTCAAATATTTACATAGAAGTACTCTTGATTTTGACCAATTACATAAAAGTATAATGGATTTTGACTAGTTACATAAAATTACTATTGACATCGACTAGTAACATAAAAAAAGTACTTTTGATTTCGACTAGTTACATAAAAGGTCTATTGATTTCAACCTAATACATAAAAGAACTAGTTATTTAAACTAGTTACATAAAAGTACTACTGATTTCGACTAGTTTCATAAAAGTACTACAGATTTCGGCGAGGTACATAAAAGTACTACTGATTTCGACTAGTTACATAAAAGTACTACAGATTTCGGCGAGGTACATAAAAGTACTACTGATTTCGACTAGGTACATAAAAGTACTACTGATTTCAACTAGATACATAAAAGTACTACTGATTTCGACTAAATACATAAAAGTACTACTGATTTCGACTAGGTACATAAAAGTACTACTAATTTCGACTAGGTACATAAAAGTACTGCTGATTTCGACTAGGTACATAAAAGTACTACTGATTTCGACTAGGTACATAAAATCACTACTGATTTCGACTAGATACAAAAAAGTACGACTGATTTCGACTAGGTACATAAAAGTACTACTGATTTCGACTAGATACATAAAAGTACTACTGATTTCGACTAGGCACATAAAATTACTACTGATTTCGACTAGGTACATAAAAGTACTACTGATTTCGACTGGATACATAAAAGTACTACTGATTTCGACTAGGTACATAAAAGTACGATTGATTTCGACTAAGTCCATACAAGTACGATTGATTTCGACTAGGTACATAAAAGTACTACTGATTTCGAATGGGTACATAAAAGTACTACTGATTTCGACTAGGTACATAAAAGTACGATTGATTTCGACTAGGTCCATAAAAGTACGATTGATTTCGACTAGGTACATGAAAGTACTACTGATTTTGACTAGGTACATAAAAGTACTACTGATTTCGACTAGGTACATAAGTAAAAGAACTTTTTTTGGGGGGCACGTGTTTGAACAAAAAATTACGCCGCACGACACGACGGAAGTGTCGAGTAGTAAGAAAGTCTGTGAAAATAGTCGCGCACGAAGCGGACCCGCCCCACAGCCCACCTACGTTTGCGAATAAATCTCTTGCAGAATGCTGACGTCAACTAACGGCCATTGAAGGTAGCGTGAGAAGAATATTCTGGATAATTTGAAACAAAACTTCTCCAGATATTGATGAGGCGAAATAATTTGATAATTATTTTATGGCCGAGAAGTGGAAATAGGTATGTAACGAAATGACACAACAACCCACTCTTTACCATATAATAAATCATGGAACACTTCAATTGGAAACAATACAATTTGTCAGTTTTAAATTTATTGAGTCTTAGAAAATAACAAGTTATTTTAATTTTTTTTTTACAACACGGATAGTTGGATGGATCATGTATGGGGTGTCCAGTCCAAATATTTCCTTTTACTCATTCCTTCTGTCTTTTTGTTTTAACACGGGCGACTATGTTTTTCCAACACTTACAGGTATCCACTGATATTTTTAGCTTTAAGAATCGTCATATCTCATTAGTAAGGAAATCTCGGTAGTAGAACGTGTTTGAATATATCAAACAAACGATTTTTGGGAACTCATTGCACGTTTCGAGTGGACGAGATTCTGCGTGCATGCAACAGGCTGACGTGAAATAATTAGTATTGCTATGCATGACAGCAGTTCATAAATTTAATCTCTAAACACGAACTACGGCGACTGGAAGCCTGATATTTTGGACTCGACTGATATGTGTTGTCAAGATGGTGACAGATTGAAATCGGCATCTGTCACGACATGACAACAGAATGAGTCTTATCACACCACGCCACACCATTCAACAGCATACTACACCATATGATACCATATGATACAATTATATATATATATATATATATATATATATATATATATATATATATATATATATATATATATGAAAGCACAATTCTAAGTGTCTATCGGGCATAAGGTCTTTGTACGCTCCTAAGCTGTAGTGAAGTGTGAACCACATATGCCAGTCATGAGTGGAAAACTCAACAGTTTCCACCAAAGATTTTTGCTTCGCATTTCGCGCATTCGATGGCAGGACAAAGTGCCTAACGCGAAGGTCTTGGAACGTGCCAAAATGTTTCACGTATTTTCCGCTTTTAGCAAGGGGCGCCTAAGATGGTCAGCTCGTGTCAGGAAATTGGAGGAAAGCCGTATTCCAACGGGTCTACTGTTCGGAGAGTTTACAGAAAGACTTATTGGACGGGGTATATTTATAATTTTAAAAACACGTTTTTGAGTCTATGAATTAATTCGAAATTTCATATAAACAGTCACATGCATTTAGTACCATATTAAAACTACCCAATTTTTTAGCCAAAGATTTCACCCAAAGGTTAATGGTCCCGTTTGGAAGTATAAATCCCATTTAAATCTATGTAGGCCTAGAGGAAATATGTAAGATATGATAACTACCAAGCAATGGTGTAAAATGTAATCACTAATAAATTCAAAAATAAATTATTGAAAGATTCAGTGTTGTGATTTTAACGCATAGAGTGTACGTTTGTGTAAAGAGCTCAGTCACTATACCCCGGGATGTCGTAGGCATCCTATATTCCGAAATCTTACTTGTGGATAATTTACAGAATAAACTTTTAGTACTAATAAGTAGATGAAACTAAAAAATTAAGAACTTTTGAAAAGATTTTCTGTGAGAAATAATTTTTGTTTTTATTTAAGAAAATTATTTCAACTTGTTTATGCGTTTAAACTCGTCTTCGAATGAAAGTCTGTTAGAAGAAAGAATTTAAAAAAAAAATCCATGGACTGCATTTTCGACAAACTGCAAAGTGATACAGTAACTAGTGTCCCATTCCGAGCATGATTGTGATAGAGTAAATTGTGTCCCATTCCAAGAATCATTGTGATACAATAAGTTGTGTCCCATTCCAAGCATGATTGTGATATAGTAACTAGTGTCCCGTGCGAATTATTATTGTGATAGAGTAACTTGTGACCCATTCCAAGTATCATATAGAGTAACGTGTGTCCCATTCACCTTCAATTATCATACAATTACCAAAATTGCAACGGACAATTAGGATAAACATTATAAAATTTAACTGTATTTTGTATTCATTATCATATATCCTTTTAAATTAAAATATAAAATGTTTCCTCTTAAATGACGTACAAACAATATCTGTGTTAAATGCATTTCTCATTTTGAACATACGAGAAGAGACGAAACAATCTCTTCAAAAAGTGTTTGTCTAATTAGATCTAATTAAGTTTCACCTGTGTCCAAATCTCTAATTAATGCCGGGAGAATCGAAACATCCCGATGGCGTTTTTGAATACTTGCAGTTTCTCGAAACTCATTAACGTCGCTAATGAAATCGTTGCCCGGATGATGATAATAACAAGTTCAACTTTTCCGTTTTTTTCTTTCTTAAATGGCTTGAATACAGTGCACGTGAAAAACCAGGCCTGAGATGAACAGTTATAGCCAGGCCTGAGATGAACAGTTATAGCCAGGCCTGAGATGAACAGTTATAGCCAGGCCTGAGATGAACAGTTATAGCCAGGCCTGAGATGAACAGTTATAGCCAGGCCTGAGATGAACAGTTATAGCCAGGCCTGAGATGAACAGTTATAGCCAGGCCTGAGATGAACAGTTATAGCCAGGCCTGAGATGAACAGTTATAGCCAGGCCTGAGATGAACAGTTATAGCCAGGCCTGAGATGAACAGTTATAGCCAGTTCATGATTGTATTTGTTGCATGCTGATGTGATGTTCGCTTGTGGTTGTATTCGTTGTATGCCGATGTGATATGGGCTTGTAGGCGAATCGTTGAATTAGTTCCTGATTGTATTTGTTGTTTACTGATTACATATGGGGATCCTGATTGAATCTTTGAATCGCCTGGCTACCGTGTTGTGGCTACCGGACATCTCCATACTTTAACTTTGCTCCGTGTCTTTTGATCGTTTCAAATTGACATCTCGGAAAGACAGTTAAAAAAGAGAGGGTAGGGACATTATAGCAATCTTTTCATAGGATTGAGATTTCATGGCAACTCAAATTGTTCTGTCAAGGCGACGCCATTTGTTCTGTCATGGCAACTCGAATTGTTCTGTCATGGCGTCTCATAGTGTTCTGTCATGGCGACTCAAGTAATTGTTCTGTCCTAAATGCTTACTTTCTCAAACTTGCAAACCATTCCAGCTCACCCCCCCCCCCCCCACACATAACTTTTTTTACAATCAAAATTATTTGATTAATATCTTTATCACTGACTTCATTTCTCACATTGACCTTGTTATACACACGCTTCTCTAGTTGGTGATACTTAGCGACACCACAGCCACACGCTTCTCTAGTTGGTGATACTTAGCGACACAACAGCCACACGCTTCTCTAGTTGGTGATACTTAGCGACACCACAGCCACACGCTTCTCTAGTTGGTGATACTTAGCGACACAACAGCCACACGCTTCTCTAGTTGGTGATACTTAGCGACACTACAGCCACACGCTTCTCTAGTTGGTGATACTTAGCGACACCACAGCTACACGCTTCTCTAGTTGGTGATACTTAGCGACACCACAGCCACACGCGTCATGGATTTGTATGGTGTAAATATCAGTGAAATGAATGTTGGGGACCTAATCGCCTTTCTGATATTGCTGGTACATTAAGTGTACAAATAATGACTGTACTTAAAGTCGTTTGTTATTCGATGCTCAACTCTAATAGGTCTAATAAAGGACTAAGCTTCTGTACAGCTTCACATACAACACTGCCCCAGACATCCGCCATGAACACGTGACTTACAAGACGCAATTTGATGGTGGATTGTCACGTGACGTGCTTGTTTCCTTCGTGGCTCACATGTGAAGTTTTTTTTTTTTAAATGACGGTGAATGCAGAGGACAACGTTCATAGAGTTATTTTCTTCTGAAGGAAAAGGGAGATCCATATTTGCAAGCGTTGACCGCAAGAAAATTGACAAGTGTGTTGGTTCTTGTGAGACAGCGAGCATACTACGACATCACATGGCGGCAAATGCCCCACCCTGCTCTAACCAAATGACGTCACTGATGAAATCCAAAATTAAGTTAATACTGCCTCAAGTTTAAAAAAAAAAATATATATATATTATTTGGAATTATCTGGAAAAACAACCAAGGCAAATATTTATGTTGATCGCATCTTGGGTCCGGGCTCAACAGAAATTGGGTTTAATGTAAACGCTTACGACGATTGTCTATTAGTGGCTGATAATATCAAAAACAGAAGCTTTACATTATCGTTCTCTCTGGGATCTTGACTCATCTCCGACACGCTAGACCAGTGGTTATCAACCTTCCTAATGCCGCGACCCTTTAATACAGTTCCTCATGTTGTGGCGACCCCTTAACCACAAAATTATTTTCGTTGCTACTTCATAACTGTAGAGTACATGTGTTTTCCGATAGTCTTAGGCGACCCCTTTGAACGGGTCATTCTACCCTTAAAGGGGTCATTCGACCCCCAAAAGGGTCGCGACCCACATGTTGAGAACCGCTGCTTTAGACAGTTATTGTGCATACATTAGCAGCAATACACACACGTTCTGTATCGGAATGGTGAAGACAGGGAGATCATTTTTGATCAAGGGATTTTTTTAAATAATGTACGTCTTTTGGTGTTTTTTAAATTAAAAAAAAATTGGACGTCACATGAGTGAGTGTCAATGTTGGTAATGAACATTACATGACAGAAATGGATTGTAAAGGAAACGATTGTAAAGGAAAGGATTGAAAACGAAATTATTATAAAGGAATGGATTGTAAAGGAAGGGATTGTAAAGGAAGGGATTGTAAAGGAAAGGATTGTAAAGGAAATGATTATAAAGGAATGGATTGTAAAGGAAAGGATTGTAAAGGAAATGATTATAAAGGAATGGATTGTAAAGGAAGGGATTGTAAAGGAAAGGATTGTAAAGGAAATGAGTATAAAGGAAGGGATTGTAAAGGAAGGGATTGTAAAGGAATGGATTGTAGAGGAAGAGATCGTAAAGAAGGGGTTTTAAATGAATGGATTGTAAAGGAAGGGATTGTAAAGGAAGGGATTGTAAAGGAAGGGATTGTAAAATGGGCATTCTATGCGGCACTGTGATAGAATATGATTGTGAAGCACATATTGGATATGGAATTGTGGTAAAAAAAATTATTGTCGACTATATCGGCCATGATTATATCAAACATATGAATGGACCAAATTTTAAGTCGATCATATCGGCCATGATTATATCAAAAATAAGATTGACCACGTGTACAAAATGAAAAAGAATATTTGTAAAACAGTGATTTGAACTTATCAGTAATGTCAAAGGTCACGAATTACGCTTGCGTGACCTTATATCTTAATAGGATGGGCAGTAGCACTTTTACAATTCACAAGGGATTACTGTAATCGCATTCTGATGAATACTTCTATCCATATCTTCAATCTATGATGATTGGGGGGCCAAGAATAGCCATGCACTCTTACAGTACCATCAGCTTGTACCACATCTTTTACAGTACCATCCGTTTGTACCAAATCTCTTACAGTACCATCAGTTTGTACCAAATCTCTTACAGTACCATCAGTTTGTACCAAATCTCTTACAGTACCATCAGTTTGTACCAAATCTCTTACAGTACCATCAGTTTGTACCAAATGAAAAAAAGAAATGACCCGCCTCCCAAAAATCCGAAGTACTGATAAAAAAATAAGGAAAATTAAACAGAATAATTCATTTTGAAATATTAACTAGATATTGTGTTGAAATATTAATTAGATGTCATGTTGATATATGAACTAGATGTCATGTTGAAATATTAACTAAATAAAATGTTGAAATATTAACTAGATATTGTGTTGAAATATTAATTAGATGTCATGTTGATATATGAACTAGATGTCATGTTGAAATATTAACTAAATAAAATGTTGAAATATTAACTAGATGCCATGTCGAAATATTAAATACATTATTTTAAAAAAACAAAAAACTCTAGCATGCCGTGTGACGGCTGTGATATTTTACCGGAAGTAGTGAATCCACGAGGGCTGGGCGATGTTTTTTTATGGGCAATCACATTTTTCCTAGTCAGCAGATCAACCCCTCTCCCTCCACTATGCAGTCGGTAACATCAAAAATCAATACAGCTTTGTACCAGGAGCGCCTTAAGCGTAGCATAATGTTTCATTGAATGCAACGTACATCAGCCTATAGAACTATGAGAGTTTTATGTCACAGAGTGCAACGTACATCAGCCTATAGAACTATCAAGAGTTTTCTGTCACTGAGTGCAACGTACATCAGCCTATAGAACTATCAAGAGTTTTCTGTCACTGAGTGGAACGTACATCAGCCTATAGAACTATCAGAGTTTTCTGTCACTGAGTGCAACGTACATCAGCCTATAGAACTATCAAGAGTTTTCTGTCACTGAGTGGAACGTACATCAGCCTATAGAACTATCATAGTTCTCTGTCACTGAGTGCAACGTACATCAGCCAATGGAACTATCAGATCTGTCCGTCATTGAGTGCAGCGTGTACCAGCCTATGGAAATATCAGAGTTTTCCGTTGGGACTGTCACCGGTAGCCTCCAACCAAGTGGTTTGTAGTGGCGAGTCAACTGATCTTTCCAGTCGAAGTTTTCCATCTCTCATATTAGCAACCTCCAGAGGTTGGCGAATCAGTTTTAACCGAATAGCATTTCATTGAGGTCATTCTTTGTATCTTTGGGTTTGAGCTGACTGACCCTGTTTTATAGTAAGTAACATGTAGGGCTGGGGGTGGATCAGCTAGGTCTTTTATAGGCGTATCTGTGGTCTAGAGTATTAACTGTTTTTTTTTGCCGGTAGTAATGACTAAGTTAATAAAATGTACGGACTAATATTTTGACCTATCCGTGTATAACATTTTAAGTTCATTGCGCATTGAACCAGTCTTTCCGATTTACTTGTGAGGTATCTCAAGCCCCTTCTTTGTTAGCAGGCCTAGAATATCACAATCTCGGCATGAGATCGACACAATTACTTTAGATGATTCCAGATAATATTCAGCAACCGTTAGTTACTCTGGTGGGTTGCGTTTCTATTAAGCCTTTGTCATTAACGAAAATACGAGGGGAAACCGAGAGAGAACGGAGGAGAGAGAGAGATAGAGAGTAGGAGGGGGGGGGGAAGGAGGAGAACGAGAACGGAGTTAGAAAGTACAGAATATTAAAAATGGTTTCTCTGCCTAGACCAGGGGATCTGCTGTTGTATGTTGTAAACCCATAAATACGAATTGTGTTCCGTCTGCTAGCTGAAGCCAGGCTCACATTTCTGCTTGTTTTCATTGAGTTATTGGAGTCTCAGTCATGTATTTGATCTCTATCTCAGGGATGTATTTGATCTCTATCTCAGTCATGTATTTGATCTCTAACTCAGGGATGTATTTGATCTCTATCTCAGTCATGTATTTGATCTCTATCTCAGTCATGTATTTGATCTCTATCTCTGTCATGTATTTGATCTCTATCTCTGTCATGTATTGGAAACTAAATCGCAGTCATGTTTTGGAATTATATCTCAGTCATGTTTCGGAACTCTTATCTCTGTCATGTATTTGATCTCTATCTCAGTCATAAAATTGATCAATATCTCAGTCATGTTTTGGAGCTTTATCTCTGTCATGTATTTGATTTCTTTTTTAGTCATGTATGTGATCTCTATCTCAGTCATGTAGTAAGGAAATATATAAATACATTGGATCTCTAGAAATGTAGCATACCGCAGCTTCCTTTCTACGACACAGTAATAATTGTTGACAGCACTGACACTTTCTACGACACAGTAACAATTGTTGACAGCACTGACACTTTCTACGACACAGTAACAATTGTTGACAGCACACTCACTTTCTATGACACAATAACAGTTGTTGACATCACACTCGTTTTCTATGACACATTAACAGTTGTTGACATCACACTCGTTTTCTATGACACAATAACAGTTGTTGACAGCAAACTCAGGGCTCTGTGAGGTGGATCAAACATCCTTGATTAAGTATTGCAGACAGTTAACCTCGCTTCTTCCTGACTGAGAACCATCGGTCAGCCAGAATTCGATGCGGGGGTGGGGAGATTAGCTCTAATGAAGCACAGTAAAAATGGGAAATAGCCCAACCTCTGCACGGCCTTTTGGGACTTCTCTGATTATCTGACGCCCAGTTGTTTCCCATGTGTGGGAAGATATTCAAATGCTCCACAGATGTCATTGTGTATTACTTCATGATATTCAGATGCCCCACAGATATCATTGTGTATTACGTCATTATATTCAGATGCTCCACCGCTGGCATTGTGTATTCCGTCACGATATTCATATGTTCCACAACTGTGTGTCACAATATTTAAATCACCCACTGTTGTCACTATCGTAAAATATGTCGCGATATTTTTTTTCCTGATTCTTCGAGTTTCATTTTGAACTTGGTTCGTTTGTACGCATGAGCAGTGAGCAGTGAGCATTAAGTAGCAAGCGGAGCCGGGAATGACCTGAAAATCAATGGATCTTTTGGTTTATCTTAGAACAACATGATTAAACAAATATATTCTGTAGCACTTGGATAAGCACATACAATTTGTAGCACTTGGATAAGCTCATACAATCTGTAGCACTTGGATAAGCACATACAATCTGTAGCACTTGCATAAGCACATACAATCTGTAGCACTTGGATAAGCACATATATTCTGTAGCACTTGTATAAGCTCATACAATCTGTAGCACTTGGATAAGCACATATATTCTGTAGCACTTGTATAAGCACATACAATCTGTAGCACTTGGATAAGCACATATATTCTGTAGCACTTGGATAAGCTCATACAATCCGTAGCACTTGGATAGGCACATACAATCTGTAGCACTTGTATAAGCACATACAATCTGTAGCACTTGGAAAGCACATATATTCTGTAGCACTTGTATAAGCACATACAATCTGTAGCACTTGGATAAGCTCATACAGTTCGTAGCACTTGGATAGGCACATACAATCTGTAGCACTTGTATAAGCACATACAATCTGTAGCACTTGGAAAGCACATATATTCTGTAGCACTTGTATAAGCACATACAATATGTAGCACTTGGATAAGCACATACAATCTGTAGCACTTGTATAAGCACATACAATCTGTCGCACTTGGATAAGCACATACAATCTGTCGTACTTGGATAAGCACATACAATCCGTAGCACTTGTATAAGCACATACGATCTGTAGCACTTGGATAAGCTCATACAGTTCGTAGCACTTGGATAAGCACATATATTCTGTAGCACTTGTATAAGCACATACAATCTGTAGCACTTGGATAAGCACATACAATCTGTAGCACTTGTACAGCACATATATTCTGTAGCACTTGTATAAGCACATACAATCTGTAGCACTTGGATAAGCACATACAATCCGTAGCACTTGTATAAGCACATACAATCTGTCGCACTTGGATAAGCACATACAATCTGTCGTACTTGGATAAACAAAAACTACCAGTAGCACTTGGATTAAAAAATATACTGCTGTAGCAAGTGGATATAATTCGCAAATGAAATATGGTCTTCGTTAATTGATTTTCTCAAATTCGTTCAACAATTTTAACGGGTGAATTCTGTAGCATGTTAGCACATTATAGTTTCTAGGTATGTATAACAAAAAGGCCAGTCAGTCCCTTCACAGTAAGAACGCCCTGCGGTCAACACTGTTTCATCTTGTGGAGAATTTCTGCCGAAATTAAGCTGAATTGTTTTGTAACTTTAAAACTTTTCATATATAATATACTTATTTTTTTTTATATAACCAGATTCAAAACGAGACACTTACTCTACAATTGTGCAAGATTTTCCTCTTTTAAATTGAAGAGAATCATTTTAATACTAGCTATTATTATAGCAATTTCTTTCATGTATAACTTTATAAACATTCATTTATGAATTTAAAGGAGAGTATTTAGCATCCCGCCTTGAATAAGATTATTATTTTTTTGCCGACCATTTTTAATATATTATTACAGATTATTTCTTAAGTAGTCAAGCAGACTTATCAGGGGCTTTCAAACACACGATTCATATCTCATGTTCAAACACGCGATTCATATCTCATCTTCATACACGTGATTCATATCTCATTTTCAAACACACGATTCATATCTCATGTTCAAACACACGATTCATATCTCATGTTCAAACACACGATTCATATCTCATTTTCAAACACACGATTCATATCTCATCTTCAAAGACACGATCTGATATACGAGATCTCATTTCTGATATTGAAACACGAGATCTCATACATCATCGTTAAACATTATATCGCATACAAGAGATATAATGTCATGTTGAACTAAACACATAACTGATGTTCCTATTGTCTAGCATTTCACAATATTCTGTTAGACACTTTTTAGCTGGTATTTCCGAACTGGGTAGGGGTGAGTCGGTGCTGTCTAGAGTCATGAATATTGGTTACAAGCTAGTGGTCTAATTTTGAATCTGTAGCCATGCCCACGTATGTGCCTGTATAAGATTATATACCATATGGATTGTTGAACTGTTGAGAAACTATTGCTTAAGTTGTTTCAATATATAAAAGACAGCCTTCTTTCTTAAATACTGACCAGTCCATCATTTATATAAGACCAATGGTTTCAAACAGTCATCAGTGTTATAAACAATGACCTTTCTAGCTGTTATAGCATGACCTATTGTTACTGCCATCAGTGTTTTTAATACTGACAACATTCTCATTTTAACACATTCTCATTTAACAATATCATTTAACCACATCTTATTTAACCACATTCTTTTTTAACCACATTCTCATTTAACCACATTCTCATTTAACCACATTCACCCTTTGCACCAAAAAGCAAGTTCTTTTGTTGCCTTTTTTTACCGAAATACATGAAAGTCCATCTGTTTATACAAACTCATCTGTTCCTTTCACATAAACTAACATTTAGCAGAAAATTAAGAATGATATTGATGGCGATCTGGCGGTGTTCTGTCTCAGGGATGAGATCGGGAGAAACTTGTCGAGACCATGGCTTGAAGTGCCGTTCTGATTAATCCTGTGTGCATCTGTCTCATTAAGTTCCCACCGCAACAGCGTGTGAGGACCATGGCTTGAAGTGCTGTTCTGATGTATCCTGTGTGGATCTGTCTCATTAAGCTCCCACCGCAACAGCAGTTTTCTCGCTACGGTTCAGAACTGCTATGTTCTAACTTCAAAACTCATGAGTTAAAAGAAATGGTTGATCCTAGAGCGTTGAAGTTGAGATTAACATGACGGGACCTCCATGAGCTACTTTATGGACCTCCGATTTAGAGTGTGGATCCCTGATTTAGCTTATATAATTCTCATTGAGCTTATGGACATATAATTTATCTTATATACCTCCGATTTAGCTTATAGACAATGTTTCCTCTAGTTTTTGTCGAGTACTTGTGACCATATTTTGTTGTTGTTGAATGTATACACCGAAACCGAAAAAAAAGTATTAAATGACTTTAGGCATATGTAACATAGCAAAAATATAAAGAAAGAAAAAAATCTATCCCGTGAGACACTAATGCACTAAAAATTCAACATTATCAACAATACTTTAATAATCAGTAAGTAATCGGTAATCCAGAAATAATCTTTAAAAACCAACACATGCAGCACGAGTCCTTTAAATGGCAGTTCGATCAGCGTTAATTGGTTAGTCATTGAAAGCAGACAAACGAATGTTGAAATTCACATTACAAAAATGTCTCCGCATTATCTCATAGTCGGTTGCCGCGTCGGTCAGCATACAGCCTTCCTGCTGCACTAAACAGCTGCTCACTGGTGGGCGGTGCAGACAAAAATATCACCAATGCATTATTTGATTTTCCACAAAAGTATTTACCTTTGTCTAAGCGTAATTTTAACTTTATTTTTGTGGAAATATTGGACACATAGCTCGTCCCGCAACTGTGAGCTGTGATCTCCGAGGATAAATCACTTTTCATGACCGTGACATCAAGACGTCGAGCAACATGAAATATTGGATTGCCAGACGAAAAAAAAAAGCGACAATCTGACGTCTGGTAGAATACGGCATGTCTATATCACTCTCACCCTAAACCGCAAATCAACCGAAAGTTAACTTTTTCTTCTTCGACCCAACCCGAAACTACATCAAAAATGGTAATATGGCAACTTTCGGCGCCAAAACCGAAATTCGGCATGCCTCTAATGCAAAGATTAACTAACAGGTTTAAAAGTTTGTTTTGAGCGAGTGAGCGTGACCGTTGCACAAGAAAACAAGTAAGACAATCGATCAACTCTTCCTTTGTTTACTAAACTAAAACTTTAAACGTTAATACAGAAGATAAGACTCTACTGTATTTATAGTCATTTAAATTCGGTAATACTCCTGTAATTTTGGTTACTTGGCCGTTTTCCATCTTTGTCTGCAATCCTTCTTCAGCTTTGCGCAACTTTCACCCGCTTGTATGTATTCTTACACGAGTACGGCTTACAGGGAACATTGCTTACAGACCTGACCACTAGCTTCTGGACCTCTGGTGTAAAGGCTACTACAGCTTTCATGCCCCCAAACAGTTGATGTTATTACGGGAATAAACCCGTTCAAGGGTTCAAATGAAAAGTGTAGGCCATAGACAGATTCGTATTGATGTATCCGGTCTTTGTGTTTGAAAGTTTCCGATTAAGAATTAGGCCAACAATTTATTGATGATTTGTATCAAAACTACAGACGACGCGTGAATCAGATATGAAAGATGCGACATTTAATAAAAGGTATTTTGTTAAAAACACTGTTAATTAATATTATTTTGTAACAACTTTAGAAGAGAACAATTGCCGCAAGATCACCCCATCGTACACCATCTCAAGAGTATCCCCTTGTTACACCATCTCAATATTACCCCGTTGTTCATACTAAGATGCCGATATTAGTTAATACTAAGATGCCGATATTAGTTAATACTAAGATGCCGATATTAGTTAATACTAAGATGCCGATATTAGTTCATACCAAGATGCCGATATTAGTTAAAACTAAGGTGCCGATATTAGTTCATACTAAGATTCTGATATCTTATCTGCTACACCATGACATCTCCGCACCCCCGCAAAAAAGCCTTTGATCCAATAACTCTAAAAAAAAGTCTCCCTAAATGTGACTCCTATGACATGACGCCGATAATGTGACTCCGATAACGTGACGCCTATACCAGATTTGACCTCCCCAAAGAACCTGACATTTTCGAACTATACATCTTCCAATTTATCTCCTGACATCATTCAACTTTCACCATCGCTTCACGTCGCTCTACTTTACTGCTAACAGGCTTAGTGGTCATTTGCAAGCCAATTACTTTTAAACATGATTTATCAGAAGGAATTTAGAGGAAAACACAAGCAGCTTTGCGGCATGATACAGTTTTCGTCGCTGAAACTAAAAAAAGACAACAACAAAACAACATAAAAACGGTTATTGGGCACTAACCAGATGGGGCATTAATCTTTTGATTTAATCAAAGTTAACAGTTTAAAGGGAGGGTGAGGCTTAAGACTGGAGTTAAAGTCAAAGAGCTGTACTGTAAATCCATTAAGTGTCGGCATAGACTTAAGATACTGCCTGGCAGTATGAATTAAAATCATGTGGGTTATGGACTACATGGAATTTACAATAACTAAACCTAGTATTTCATTTGTTAGCATACATGAAACATACATGGCACATACATGACAAATACATGGCACATACATGACAAATACATGGCACACACATGACACACATTAAGCAGAGGGAGCTAACCTCTCAGTGAACATCACAAACTCAAGTTATTTATGTAAAGTTGTGTGAGTGTTGAGGATTTATTCAAATATGAATGTTACCAATCATATGACTAACTGTCATACCAATCATATGACTAACTGTCATACCAATCATATGACTAGCTGTCATACCAATAATATGACTAACTGTCATACCAATAATATGACTAACTGTCATACCAATTATTAGACTAACTGTCATACCAATCATATGACTAACTGTCATACCAATCATATGACTAGCTGTCATACCAATAATATGACTAGCTGTCATACTAATCATATGACTAGCTGTCATACCAATCATATGACTAACTGTCATACCAATCATATGACTAACTGTCATACCAATTAAATGACTAGCTGTCATATCAATTATGTGACTAGCTGTCAAACTGTCATACCAATCATATGACTAACTGACATACCATGCATGTTTGAACAGAAGCATACCACACATGACAACAAGAATCATACCAATCACGATACCTAGAATCATACCCCTCATGATATCTAGAATCATACCCCTCATTATATCTAGAATCATACCCCTCATGATATCTAGAATCATACCCCTCATTATATCTAGAATCATACCCCTCATGATATCTAGAATCATACCCCTCATTATATCTAAAATCATACCCCTCATTATATCTAGAATCATACCCCTCATTATATCTAGAATCATACCCCTCATTATATCTAAAATCATACCCCTCATTATATCTATAATCATACCCCTCATTATATCTATAATCATACCCCTCATTATATCTAGAATCATACCCCTCATTATATCTAGAATCATACCTCTCATTATATCTAGAATCATACCCCTCATTATATCTAGAATCATACCCCTCATTATATCTAGAATCATACCCCTCATTATATCTAGAATCATACCCCTCATTATATCTAGAATCATACCCCTCATTATATCTAGAATCATACCCCTCATTATATCTAGAATCATACCCCTCATTATATCTAGAATCATACCCCTCATTATATCTAGAATCATACCCCTCATTATATCTAGAATCATACCCCTCATTATATCTAGAATCATACCCTTGATGGTACCAAGAATCATACCAATCGTGATTCCATGAAAAAATAAATCATCGCCATAGACTCATATTTATCTTTTCATTCCATATTCGGCCAGTAGCAGTCCTTGGTAATTGAGACTAACGAAGAGTTATGTTTCTTTTCCCGCAGCGCTTCCACGGGAGTGATCTCCCTTGGTCTGGGAGCACTGGCCGTGTAATATGGTAATGAATGTCATGAGAAATTGGAATGAGATTGCTCCGTGTCCTGCCGATGTAAGCAGCTCAAGATGGCATGCATTGCTATGCATGTCTCTGAGAGTACGTAGAGGGCAGTGGGTGAGACGAAAGAAACGGAATAAATCTAGATCTAGGTTTTTTTAATATTTTTTTTTTAAAACTCAACGAAAAGGAGGAATAGATTTAAGAAACGAAGGGAGAAATAAATAAATACACTTTTTATGTTATTTCCAAAATTAAAAAACGCAGCATTTAAATTTTATTAAGAAACATCATCAGTGTTGTGGTCTTAAGACGAGACTTAAGGACCCAACGGTCTAGTGAGCACAAAGTGAAACATTTTAGAAATATATTTCCCAATAATATCATCGGCGACATATTTAATGTCATGTAATTGGCGATTTATTCGTTGTAATGTAATTGGCGAAATATTTAATTTCATGTAATTAGCGACAGATTCAATTCCATGCTTGAAATTGTAACTCGAATTCTAGTCACCAATTAAAAATAGAAAACTATTGAAAATCTCTATTTCTTTTAAGCTACTGTTTCTGCCGGCAACCTACACGTCATCGCTTCGAAATCCCAGCAGCGTCACACCCCCATGGGCTGGGAACCTGTGATCTAGTTACTTGATTATCACAAGATGTTCGTGTGCCAAACTATCTTATCTAATGTAATTTCCAAAGTGAACATAATATGACATACACAGAACTAGATAGGTGTATTAATGTACCTCTTCGAACTGAACCCCTTGTTAGGTTAGGGTTTAGGGTTAGGGTTAGGGTTTAGGGTTAGGGTTTAGGGTTAGGGTACGGGTTTGGGTTTAGTGTTGTGTGTAAATATTTTGTAACGGACTCGAAACTAAAATAAACGACCAGCAAAGAATGCAAAACTCATAAAATGTTGAGGGAAATATTGCCAGTTATAGCCAAACTTTGCTAAAAAAGCATACTACTAGCTAGTTATCCATTACTATGGGTTGGCAGTGGGAAATAACGCAAATAGCAGCAAGTGACCTACCTCTAGACTAACCTTAACATTGATTTTTTCATTCATTAATACACAATAACAATCAAAGAACAACAACAACAACAACAAAATCAGCCCTTTCAAAACATTTCATTCAGTTTACACCATATCCTTAATTCAATAAATTTTATTTCGGGATTTCCCGGGAGATCCCGGCATCCCGGTAAGACATAAACTTCCTCCTATGTTCTCCACGGAGAAGCAAAATGCCAGGAAATAGGGAAACCATAATCGAAAACCATAAGTGGGGGGAAAAAAAGTTTTCATTAGCGGCCACCACCTACGTCCTGTTAGACCGTCTCATATTACCTGAAAGATTAAACTAACACGGGATGAAAGGTTTGGCTGCTTAATTATTGATGCAAAGCCTTTCAACACATCGGTGCTTTCTCGGATTAAAATATCGTGTCGTTTTTTTTTTCTTTTTTTTTTTTTTTTTTTTAGACAAAGCCACTATTGTAGCAGCCCGCGAACACTTTTATAGAACTAAAATATGTCGTTTTTATTGTCGAAGCCACTATTCTAGCTAGACTCAAACATTATAACACAAACAAAAAATATAGTTTTTATTGTCAAAGTCACTATTCTAGCTAGAATCGAACATTTTAATACAACAAACAAAGGGTTATTGCGAAATAATTTTTAAAAAAACCAACAATCATTACAGCTTAAATCATAAGATAAATTTTTATTGTGAGTTGAAATAAATTGTGACCATTATTCCTTGCACTAAGAATTCACATGATGTTGAGCTTGTTTTGTTGTGTTGAATTGAAAATATGATCAATATTAACTTCACTTTAATTAGTTGGTGGCTGGCTGGGTGGCTGGGTGGGTGGCTGGCAGGGTGGCTGCCTGCCTGGCTGGCTGGCTGGCTGGGTGGCAGACTGACAAACTGGCAAAACTTTTCGGACGGCTAACTGACCCACACCCCGTCAACATATCGAGCTGAAACCAGACGCACAGACTTGTTTGCGATGAAAACATATTCTATGAAATGTTCAGCACACCCCCCCCCCCCCCACATCCAATCTCAACCGCCTCAAAAAATCAGCTGTTCCTGTTTTTCAATTGGAAAACGACGTCAAATTCCTTATGACGGTGCTAAATGAAATTCTTTTTTTTTTTTAAATAAAACAACTGCTTTTGGTACGTGATATATTTTTTTAAAAATAAAACAACTGCTTTTGGTACGTGATATATTTTTTTAAAAATAAAACAACTGCTTTTGGTACGTGATATATTTTTTTTAGAATTCTGAAATTGTGAAATAAATCTGCGGTGTAATAGCGGATGCGAGTCTTAGGCGTGGGGAGGGGTGGGGAGGAACTATTTGGGATTCTTATAAGATTCTTATATTACATTTATGAAGAGTTTATACCAAAAAAAAAAGGTTCTATAGGGGTTGTTTAGTGTTTCAAAGAGAAGGACACAGGACAAATGATGATTCTTCCTTGAAAATATTCAGCTATTCCCCTGAGTTTTCCTAATTCTAGTGGAACATAAATCACGTCTTATTGTTAATAGAATTGCGAAACAAAAAAATTATCACTAAAAATAATTCTCTGGGCGTGTATGTATGGCTGCATTGTTGTCTTCCATCACGCTCGCGAAATAAAAATTCCCAGAAGTTAGCACCATTTTGGAATCTTATAAGCTGTGTTCCTTGACTGCAACGCTGTATCAAATAACTTGAGCAGATGGGAAGTTTACAAAGAGCCGTATAAAATAAGGACATTATCACGACATATAAAGCAATTGTTCCAAATAGATTTTACATGACATTATCCTGATAACTCAAAACGTATCGAGTTTTCAAGTAGTCGAAGAAAAAACAACAAAATAAAAAGAACAGCGCATAAAATCACACGAACATAACACATTACTTGATCATTGACGACTTTGTGGACGATGATCTTAGAAGTTGTATAATATCAACAAAAGGTATTTGTCAGGGGCGTTCTGGAGACACGAGTGTGTAAGGGGAGTCTTCGGGGCAGGTGTGTGTGCAGGGCGTCTTGGGGGCAGGTGTGTTTAAAAGGCGTCTTGGGGACAGGTGTGTGTACAGGGCGTCTTGGGGACAGGTGTGTGTACAGGGCGTCTTGGGGGCAGGTGTGTGTACAGGACGTCTTGGGGGCAGGTGTGTGTAAAAGGCGTCTTGGGGAGAGGTGTGTGTACAGGGCGTCTTGGGGGTCGACTAAATTTAAATAAGTTACAAAAGTTTACGCATAGAAAATTATCTATACATTTGATATAAGCCTCGAGAAGCTGACAGTAGCGAATTGCAATGCCCTGCTAATGACTAAACTTGTATTATGAGACACAACGAAAAGGGGGAAATATGACACTAAACAAGAGGCCAATATTAAAAGACTCAGATTGCAAAAAACATTTATCATGTCAGACCTACAAAATGGCTTTGATTCACTCTAACAAACACCGTATAGGATGGAAACAGATAATGGAATATGTAATTCAATATACACTCAAAGACTTTGTTATGTTGAACTTAAGTCTTGGCCTACAGAGGGCTTGAAAGATACACGTTGTTTTGTTGAACTAAAGTATTGGTATACATAGGTAGCTTTAAACGGACATTATGTTTCGTTGAACTGAAGGCTTGGCCTATAAACGTCTGTAAAGATACATGTTGTTTCGTTGAATTGAAGGCTTGGCCTATAAACGTCTGTAAAGATACTTTGTTGTTTTGTTGAACTGAAGGCTTGGCCTATAAACGTCTGTAAAGATACATGTTGTTTCGTTGAACTGAAGGCTTGGCCTTTAAACGTCTGTAAAGATACATGTTGTTTCGTTGAACTGAAGGCTTGGCCTATAAACGTCTGTAAAGATACATGTTGTTTCGTTGAAATGAAAGCTTGGCCTATAAACGTCTGTAAAGATACATGTTGTTTCGTTGAACTGAAGGCTTGGCCTATAAACGTCTGTAAAGATACATGTTGTTTCGTGGAACTGAAGGCTTGGCCTATAAACGTATGTAAAGATACTTTGTTGTTTTGTTGAACTGAAGGCTTGGCCTATAAACGTCTGTAAAGATACATGTTGTTTCGTTGAACTGAAGGCTTGGCCTTTAAACGCCTGTAAAGATACATGTTGTTTCGTTGAACTGAAGGCTTGGCCTATAAACGTCTGTAAAGATACATGTTGTTTCGTTGAACTGAAAGCTTGGCCTATAAACGTCTGTAAAGATACATGTTGTTTCGTTGAACTGAAGGCTTGGCCTATAAACGTCTGTAAAGATACATGTTGTTTTGTTGAACTGAAGGCTTGGCCTATGAACGTCTGTAAAGATACTTTGTTGTTTTGTTGAACGTCCTAAATGATAACACACGATTGAGTTGATAAGAAATCCGCGCCACTCCACACTTCCATTAAATGGATGGGTGGATCCATGAGGATAAAATGATCCATTACCATTGTCTGAAAGGTGGATCACTTCGATGGGTGGATGTTTGGGGATAAAATGCTCATCATTCTTGTGTTTCGCAGGATTTGCTTCAGTGTCATGTTGTGAACCTGGTGGTAACAAGCCAAGTCATAATGTAGAGGTTTTTTAAAAAAAAATTGTAGTGCAATTAAATTACTGTTCAACATTTTTAAAGGGCATGTAACTGTAAGCATCTACCTCTTTCACACACTCCAAAAAAAGAATATATATATATAAATATATATATATCAGAAGATATTTCAAATGATACTAATGATGAAGACTTCAGGATAGAAAATGTGTTCTAATTACACCAAAATCATAAAAGAAACAATATATTGGAACACTGTAATAAGTTATGAAGAATAGCAATGCTATAGTTGTTCATCAGACAGCTGGAGAGGAAGAGGGGGCTTGAGGTCAGTGAATGCGTTTTGTCAATTGCTTTCTCCCTGGGAAACGTTTGAGGGAGGAAAGTGGTGTGAGAGCTGTGTGCAGAGTGGGTATATGGGAACTGTCCGTAGGGCGAGTATGTGGGAGCTGTCTGCAGAGTGAGTATGTGGCAGCTATTTGCAAGGGGAGGCTTATGTTCCATCTCCACTTATATGCGCAAAGTGATTTTTTGCGTCGTCCACGTTTCGCCTATGCAATGAATAATCAATGCTTTTTTTTGTTTCTTTGCAATAACTTAGAATTTTTTACCCCAATTTCCGGAAAAACATACACAAAGAAACAATGCTACTTTGTGTAGAAATTATTTTCATAATTTATCTTTTCGCTCCAAGCGAAGCAGTAGTTGATCAATACTCTCTGAAATAATCACAATTTTGTTACCTCTCCACGCCCTGGACGCCAGTTGACTGAAATTCGAAGTATAAAGTATATTATTGTTTAGCGAACGAAGGCGTAGGCGTGTATGTTAAGAGATGCATGATTTAGGCAAGTGTGTTAAGAGATGCATGATTTAAAACAAGACATAACTTTATCCAAATCCTTTTTTTCAGATGAGGTCTCCGACTTGGAACCATGGGTTGACGAAAACGCTGATATCGCAACGCCCCTTGACAAAATGGCACCGCCCATCGCCCAATGTCAAAGGCGGGGTCTAGACATGACAAATGACAGCACCAGGGACAGTGCTGCTCCATCACCAAGCCTGGCCCAGGCCAACAACAACATCAACAGCAATACCCGCACCACCCACCAGCAGTTCTCGGGGACCGACTCGCAAAAAATCTCAACGATATCTAACTCAAAACTTTCTTGTGCCGACTCTGCAGTAGACGAGTCTGTTATCTCTGGGACTATAAATCACAATGGTTTCTTTTCTGACTCGCGCAACAACAACAACATGGGTACCAACTACAGCTACTACAAGAACGACGATGACAACACGATCGCCGCCAACAGAAGTCTCGGCTCGACGCCAGTAGCCCTGGAGAAGCTCTCCGTGAAATCCATTCTGTCCAACAGAAAACATAACGCCAATGACGTCACGTCGAGATCTCACTCGTATGGGGACTCCCCGACCGCCGTAGCGGACGTCGAGTGTCACGTCGTTGGGAGCCACCTTCACAACGAGGCTGGACCCTTTCATCGGTCAGGTCAAGTCATGAAAAGCGGCGACAATACTGAGACGCGCCGCAGAAACTACTCTTCGTCCTCTCTGCCACTCAGCCTCATGACCGCCACCATAGAGGAAGTGGACGACGGCGAATACATGGGTATGACGCCCCACGCCTACAGCAACCAGAGATCCCATTCGTACAGCGGGACGGCCACGCCTTCGACCAAAGTCCCGTTCCGTGCCTTACGTCGGGAGGCCCGTGTCTCAAGCCTGGGATCACCGCCACGGACGAGGCGACCGGGTCTCCTGGTGGGCCTGGTCAGATCTGCCAGTGACAACACGGCCCACGTGTCGCGGCTCAGGGACGTTGATATCGTCGGCGAGAGCTCAGAACGTCGTTTCCCGTGGCAGAGAGACATCGGCGTGCAATGCCACATAACAGAAGAACCCAACATCCATCCACACCTCCAGCGTGCCATGTCCGGTCCCGCCATGTACACTTACTTCCGGTCACTGTCCTTGTCGTCCAACAGCCCCGCCGCTAGCCCACCCCAGCCACCCCGGCGCCCCTCACTGCACCGGTACAGCAGAAGCTGTTCCCACACCGACCTCATTCACCAGCACCCTGTCTACAGCAACACCGGGGAGCCGCCGCCCCAACAATCCGCGTTTCAGCAGCGCCACCCGGGGCTGAATCGGAGCAACAGCGGCAACAGCAGCAACGTCAACGGCGCTGCTCTCAACGGCTTCGAGATGACCTACAACAACAGCAAACGTGCTAACTTCTGGAGACGTCCGAGACCCAGCTCTTTGGGAGCTGTAGAAAATATCAGGTAACATCAATGTATTGTCTACTAAATCGTTAGACATATCGCCTCTAAATTTGTATCGCCTGTTCTTTTAAAAATGTCTAAAATGGTTTGTTTAATGTCCTACCAACAATGTATTGAACCCAGTGGTTCTCAACCTTCCTAATGCCGCGACCCTTTAATATAGTTCCTCCTGTTGTGGCGACCCCCAAACAATAATTATTTTAGTTGAATCTTCATAACTGTAGAATATATGTTTTCAGATGGTCTTAGGCGATCCCATGTGAAGGGGTCGTTCTCAAAGAGGTCGCGACCCACAGGCTGAGAACAGCTAATTTAAACAACTTATTGTTTACCTTTCTTTCGTTTCCATAACTTCTCGTATTCATCCAATCTTCGTTCTATTTTAAGCCATTAAAATTATATCTTGTTTCAGAGATGATTTTAAGGAAACATTTCAAAACATTTTGAATAATACATTATTAATAAGACATTTTGAATAAGACATTTTAGATAAAATATTTTAGATAAAACATTTTGAATAAGATATTTTAAATAAGACATATTGAATAAGACGTTTTGAGTAAGACATCTTGAATAAGACAAACATTTTGAATTGAGAACCTTAAACGGCCTTGCTCTATGGATACGGGGTAAATGAACAACCAATAGCTGAATGTCGATGCCAATGAATAACCAATAGCTGACTGTCCAGGTCAATGAACAACCAGTAGTTGAATGTCCAGGTCAATGAAAAACAATAGCTTAGTGTTGAAGTCAAGGAAAAGCCAATAGCTGAATGTCCAGGTCAATGAACAACCAATAGCTGACTGTCGACGTCAATGAACAACCATTAGCTGAATGTCGAGGTCAATGAATAACCAAAAGCTAAATATCGAGGGCAATAAACAACCAATAGTTTATGTCCAGGTTAATGAACAACCAATAGCTAAATGTTGAGGTCAATGAATGACCAAAAGATGACTATCGAGGTCAATGAGCAACCAATAGTTAATGTACAGGTCAATGAACAACCAATAGTTAATGTACAGGTCAATGAACAACCAATAGTTAATGTACAGGTCAATGAACGATCAATAGTTAATGTCGAGGTCAATGAACAACAAATAGATAAATGTCGAAGTCAATGAATAACCAATCGCTGAATGTCGAGATCAATGAACAACCAAAAAAACTCAATGGTTAAGAAAAGTTCAAGTCGCGAAAACATTTTATGCGACGTTTAATCTATAAATGTTGGCACGACATCATGTCCTTTGGCCGTTATGTCATTCAGAGCGCCATTCCAGAGACTCAAAACTAGTTCAACTTCATAAGTACACCTATACCTCGCTATACGGCCGCTCTTTATACGGCTTTTCGCTTTACGGCCAACTTTAAATTATGGCACTTTTTCGGTTTACGGCACACGATGTTTCATTATACGGCCAATAGATACCCTCTCTTTAGTTTCAACTTCTCCACTTAGGCGGCTCTGCTTTAGTAATCTGCCTTATTTCCTGTGCTATCCCACCTTATTCATATCCTGTGACTCAGTAAGTTGACGTGTTTGTTTCTGTCTTGTTTCTTTGGATTAATTGGTGAATTTTATTTTATGTATAAATATGTGCATATGATTTCTTTTGTTTTTTAATTTATATGTTTATTTTTTAAATTTCTGTTTACTATTACAATGTTTTGTACTTTTATTTTTATAGGAAATGAAAAGAATAAAATGATTTATAAACTAACGACTATATTATTTTATACAAAAATTGGAACAGATCCAATTAAATTTGTATGGGTTTATATCAAAATTATTGATTCATTATACGGCTTTTCGCTTTACGGCCAAATTTTCCGGAACGTATCTAGGCCGTAAAGCGAGGTATGGGTGTATTGGATTCTACAGAAGCCAAATGTACAACAAAATAATCATACAGGTTTGCGGCCAAACAATTCGGATTTTAAAATGTAGACGCCCTGTGGCGACCTGTGGCATTATGGTGTGTGTTAACACTTAGATGGCATCTCTGACATCAATGATTTGTTTCAACACTTAGCAGGCATCTCTGACATCAATGATTTGTTTCAACACTTAGATGGCATCTCTGACATCAATGATTTGTTTCAACACTTAGAAGGCATCTCTGAAATCAATGATTTGTTTCAACACTTAGAAGGCATCTCTGACACCAATGATTTGTTTCAACACTTAGAAGGCATCTCTGACATCAATGATTTGTTTCAACACTTAGAAGGCATCTCTGACATCAATGATTTGTTTCAACACTTAGAAGGCATCTCTGACATCAATGATTTGTTTCAACACCTAGAAGGCATCTCTGACATCAATGATTTGTTTCAACACTTAAATGGCATCTCTGACATCAATGATTTGTTTCAACTTTTAGAAGGCATCTCTGACATCAATGATTTGTTTTAACACTTAGATGGCATCTCTGACATCAATGATTTGTTTCAACACTTAGATGTCATCTCTGACATCAATGATTTGTTTCAACTTTTAGAAGGCATCTCTGACATCAATGATTTGTTTTAACACTTAGATGGCATCTCTGACATCAATGATTTGTTTCAACACTTAGCAGGCATCTCTGACATCACTGATTTGTTTCAACACTTAGATGGCATCTCTGACATCAATGATTTGTTTCAACACTTAGAAGGCATCTCTGACATCAATGATTTGTTTCAACACTTAGAAAACATCTCTGACATCAATGATTTGTTTCAACACTTAGAAGGCATCTCTGACATCAATGATTTGTTTCAACACTTAGAAGGCATTTCTGACATCAATGATTTGTTTCAACACTTAGAAGGCATCTCTGACATCAATGATTTGTTTCAACACTTAGAAGGCATATCTGACATCGTGATGTGTGTCAAGACTTCGAAAGCATCTTTGACATCGTGATGTGTGTCAACATTTAGACGTCATCTCTGACATCGAGATGTATATGTCAATACTTGGAAAGCATTTCTGACATCATGATGTGTGTCAACACTTACAAGGCATCTCTGACATCGTGATGTATGTCAACACTTAGAAGGCATCAATTATTGACCACCTGGACAAAGTTTTCTGGCCCGGTGATGCCACCATGAAGCGATAACAGTAAGATTTATGGAGATTACTGCTTCGGAGAAATTTCTTAGTCGTGTTTTCCCGAAGAGAGATAAGCAGGGCCGGACTTAGATTCGAGGTCCTGAGCCACACAAAGGCTGGACTTAGACTTGACCCTGAGCCACACAAAGGCCGGACTTAGACTTGAGGCCCTGAGCCACACAAAGGCCGGGATTAGACTTGAGACCCTGAGCCACACAAAGGCTGGAATTAGACTTGAGGCCTTGAGCCACACAAAGGCCGGACTTTGACTTGAGGCCCTGAGCCACACAAAGTCTGAACTTAGAATTGAGGCCCTGAGCCACACAAGGCTGGACTTAGGCTTGAGGCCCTGAGCCACACAAAGGTCGAACTTAGACTTGAGGTCTTGAGCCACACAAAGGCCAGAATTAGACTTTAGGCCCTGAGCCACACAAAGGCTGGACTTAGACTTGAGGCCTTGAGCCACTCAAAGGCCGAACTTAGACTTGAGGTCTTGAGCCACACAAAGGCCAGACTTGGACTTGAGGACCTGAGCCACACAAAGGATGGAATTAGACTTGAGGTCTTGAGCCACACAAAGGCTGGACTTGGACTTGAGGTCCTGAGCCACACAAAGGCTGGACTTAGACTTGAGGCCCTGAGCCACACAAAGGCCAGACTTAGACGTGAGGCCCTGAGCCACACAAAGGCTGGACTTAGACTTGAGGCCTTGAGCAACAAAAATTCCAGTGGCTTGCTACTTTTTTAAATTACAAAAGCTGTTTAAAGAATTTTTTTTCATGTGTTCACAAATAATAAGTAAAATAAAAATAGGAAAAAGAGTATGTAAAAAGATACTGAAGAGGTATATTCTGAGGCGCCAGCAGATTGTAAGACCATAAACTAATTATTACTTAGCTTATATGTTAATTCGGTACTAGAGACAAGTGACATAATATATCTGCAGTAAAGGAGGTTGATTCGGTTCTTATCCATAGAATGACTAGGGCACATGATATATCTTTCTAGTTATTAAGTAAAGTCAATATAAATTAAACATATTTTTTTCTACAATTTTTCCCCCACCAGGGCCGTCGTGTGACTTTTGGTCACCCCTGCCCCTTTTCGGTTTTTGGACCATTTTAACACCAAAAAAAGGGCGTTTATTTAGCATGTGTGTTAACTTTTTCATTAAAAGTGTAAAAAAAACAAAAACAAAAACAAAAAAACCTTTCTTATGAGTTGATTGATCACTCAAAGAGGAACACGACACTTTTTGCGGCTAGCAAACGCTTCAAGCAATGTAATGTTATCAAGCTCATCACTTAGTTCTTGTGCTATGCAGTGGCGTAGAATATTAGATGTAACTGAGGCATTGTGCCGATCAGGTATAGGGCCAAGATTGTGTTCTCCCCAGCACTAAAAAAACTCTGGAAGTTTCCCGAAAATGCGCCCCCCTCCACATGAAGAAAAAGTGCCTCCTGGGGCTGACCGCAACTTCCATACCCCCTCTTCCTACGCTACTGGTTCTACGGATACCATTGATAATCCAAAAAGCTTTTTCCTACGCCACGAGAGAGCGCAAATAGATTTCGATGAGCTTTCGAAATTGCGCTCTCCGCCTGCCAGACTGACAGGCATCGACAGGCGCGTACAAGTATTTACAGGCGCGTACAGGCATTGACTGGCGCGTACCGGCATTAACAGGTACGTACATGCATTGACAAGCGCGTACAGGCATTGACAGGCGCGCACAGGCATTGACAGGCGCGCACCGTCATTGACAGGCGCGTACAGGCATTGACAGGCGCGTACAGGCATTGACAGGCGCGTACAGGCATTGACAGGCGCGTACAGGCATTGGCAGGCGCGTACAGGCATTGACAGGCGCGCACCGGCATTGACAGGCGCGCACCGGCATTGACAGGCGCGTACAGGCATTGACAGGCGCGTACAGGCATTGACAGGCGCGTACAGGCATTGACAGGCGCGTACAGGCATTGACAGGGCAATTTCATAAAGCGACCATTAGAGGAAATCTCTCAAGTATTTTTTTCAGAATATAATCCGCCTCATCACGGACTCTTAGGGCCGGTTCACACGATCACATTTTCCTTCAAGCATTTGATGCAATTCGTGTATGAAGCCTTATCACAACTTTCAAATTACTATTTGATCAAATTCCCCACCAAAAAAGAAACCACGCATATAACAGTATGACGAGAAATTTGATCGTGTGAACTGACGCTATTGCTCTCTGGTAAAACAAAACAAAATAATGCGGAAGCTGACCGAAGCTTCGTCTTCTCGATGTCCACCATGACAAACCTCTACTTCGTCATGTGCTGCTAATGCAGAAGACACAACTGCTCAATGCTGGAGTCAATTCTGATTTTACCCCATCATTTCAGAGATAAAAAAAAACATCTGTCAAGCAATGCAAAGATGTCAATAAACGCGCACAACACGGAAACACTGTCACAACACAGAAACACTGTTACAACGCGGAAACACTGTTACAACACAGAAATACTGTCACAACACGGAAACACTGTCACAACACGGAAACTCTGTCACCATACGGAAACACTGTCACAACACGGAAACTCTGTCACCATATGAAAACAATGTCACAACACGGAAACACTGTCACCAAGTGAGACGAGAGCGACGACAATTGCGTGAAAAGGAAAAAAAATAAAAAAAAGGATCTTTAAATTTGAGCAAAGCGTTGACGAGAGGGTCAACACGACCTCCTTATCCAAACCTACACGGCCCACATCCTTCTCGTCTTTAAGAGGGATTCCCAGCTCCTTTGTTTAGTGGTCCGGGTACGTTTGTTCCCCGCATCGACGGCTGATGAGTAGAAAGGTTTACACTTGCGTGGGTGTCCAACACTTGCGTGGGTGTCCAACACTTGCTTGGGTGTCCAACACTGACTGGCTCCCATAAGCTCTTGGACGACGACACTGTGCATGTTTTTTTTTCTTTCCAAACTATCTCGCCGAACACATAAATAACAACCAGCAGATGGTGTCGTATTATACAACACTGTAGGAGGCGGAGGACAGACATTTGTTTCTGCTAACGCGTTTGCCTTAGAGCGCGATTTGGAATCTTCGCCTTTGACCTTTGTATGCACCGTGAATGCCTCACAGCGCTGTGCGTTTGTCCTTGGCTTGTAATCTAAGCGCTTTCACACTTGAACTTTCGCTTTTTCCAGTGGGTATCTGATCGCATATTTCAAAGTAACGGACCAGACCTATTTCAAAGTAACCGAGCAGAACTGTTTCAAAGCGAGCCATCTAGCAGTTGATGCTACACCCTCGCTGTTAATAACCAAAGAAGGATATGGCCGTTACCGAAGAGACTGCAACATCCCAGACAGTAAATTTGAGGATGTTTTCGCGCAAGGCTAATATAATTCTCGTTTGTTCATCTTTAGAAGTCAAATATTCAGCTATTCAATCTACATTAAACTATTTTTTTTTCACATCACAAATTAAGGTTTCCTTAAATTGTCCGAGGTCCCATGCAGCCTCAGGGGTTTGCAGGGCCCACGCGAAGACCTTGATCTTCACAGTCAAATATCACATTTACGCATGGCGGTAACAAATACTCACAAACACCTATGGTCGTATCTTACACCAGCTACCCATCACTCACAAACACCTATGGTCGTATATTACACCAGCTACCCATCACTCACAAACACCTATTGTCGTACCTTACACTAGCTACTCATCACTCACAAACAACTATGGTCGTATCTTACACCAGCTACCCATCACTCACAAACACCTATGGTCGTACCTTACACTAGCTACTCATCACTCACAAACACCTATGGTCGTACCTTACACTAGCTACTCATCACTCACAAACACATTTGGTCGTACCTTACACTAGCTATCCAGTAGTCACAAACACCTTCGGACTTACCAGACACCCAGCAGTCACCATTTTGAATGTGGCTACTTATTTCTCTATACCCCCAAAGGATAAGATCCGAATCACATAGTTAATCCAATCTTTCTGTCCGTTTTACCATTATGATTAATGCTATGCGTTGATGTGTCAGCTGTGACCTTTCAACCCCGCCCGGGGCAAATCTGATACCGAATGAAAGATACTCAACGTCAAGCATGTGTCAGACAAAAGTAGTGTCATTGCTGCTGGCAAAAGCGGTGCTAAATAAACCTGGTTTTTTTTTTTTACCGTTATAAGGGAGCTCCTTTGATCTCTTCGCTTGATTCGGACACACATATTGGTAGATTTAATGAAAGGACCAATCGACCCCAGTCTAAGGGACCACTCTGTTGGTGGCTAACTGGGGTTTTCGGCTGGTAGTATCGGTAGAGTCTAAAAAATAAACGAATTCAACTCTAGTATATGACGTAAGCGAAAGTGGTTTTTAGCGTTTTTGGAAGAAAGCAAAAAAAAAAGATATTTGACCCCAATAAATCATTGTGTTTTTTTTTTGTACACATGTAACTATTTATTAGATTAAATGAACTTTTACTACCGGCTCAATTCAAAACCTGTTTGTTATCGGTGTGATAATTTATCGTTTTATTCCTGACAGTGATTGTTTTCTATGCCAAATTGGTTATATGTTTACTTTCCTGGCTTAGAACAAACCAATCTATTCATGAATAGTTCATACATTTAGATCGGTAGTATTTATTGTACATCCACAAAAATTTTTGAAAAAATCTTGGAATAATTATTTGCTCACTCTCTCTTGTTAAAGTCATGACAACATGGGAAATAGAGCTGGCGTTGGGGAAAGGAGACAAGTGATGGCAACATGGGAGATAAAGTGGGTGGTGGGGTATTTGAGACAGGTGATGGCAACATGGTAGATAAAGTGGGTGGTGGGTTACTAGAGACATCCAATTTGTCGATGTGTAAAATTACAGAAGTAAACGCCATAAAAAATTCCTTTTCAGAAGTATTCTATTACTAATATATATACACTTAACAGTTAAGTGATGCCGGTTACAAATATCTCTCTCTCTCTTTGTCACCGGGTGCCAAGTACTAATATCTCTATATATCTGTGTCACGTGGTGCCAGGTACTAATAACTTTATGTCACGTGTTATCAGGTACCAACACGAGCTGACCAAATTTCGAGAGCTCCACAACTCAAGACGGGACAGAAAGAGTGACCCCCAGCTTGTCCTCTCTCCTGGGGGCCGTCGACGTACAGGCGTGGGATTCCCTGACGAGACGGGGTCCGTGTCTGACCTTGAGTCAATTCTGGAGAACCCCGGGGACAGGTGAGTGATCATTTCAAACCTTCCTTTCTTACACGTGTAATTGAAAATAAATCTCTGACGCATGTAACCGCGCTGTAAGCGTTTCATGGAGTGTTTGATGGCGTGTTTGATGGAGTGTTTGATTGAGTGTTTGATGGAGTGTTTGATGAAGTGTTTGATGGAGTGTTTGATCGAGTGTTTGATGGAGTCTCTGATGGACTGTCTGATAGAGTCTCTGATGGAGTGTCTGATGGAGTGTTTGATGGTGTTTGATGGATCGTTTGATGGATCATTTGATGGAATGTTTGATGAAATGTTTGATGGAATGTTTGATGGGTGTTTGATGGAGTGTTTGATGGATCATTTGATGGAATGTTTGATGGAATGTTTGATGGAATGTTTGATGCGATGTTTGATGGAGTGTTTGATGGAGTGTTTGATGGATTGTTTGATGGAGTGTTTGATGGATTGTTTGATGAACTTTTTATGTGTCATGTGGCTTTAACTCTATAAACATGTGAGCCAGATTTAAAAACAAAAAACTGTCATTTTTATCCTTTTAAAGTTTTAAGATTGATGGATTGCCCATGTCCAGTCTCATAATGTCGATGTGGTGATTGTCCACGTCCAGTCTCATAATGACGATGTTGTGAATATTGTAAGGAGCTCTAAACATTATTACCGGTCATATTAATTCCTAACAAACCCACCCCTCATCCCAATAAAACTGTTAATTGACCTGTATATTATGTTACATGCGTGTACTGTTATCTGGGGTGTTCTATTACCTGCGTGTTCTGTTATCTGGGGTGTTCTATTACCTGGGTGTTCTATTAAATGGATGTTCTACTAACTGGGTGTTCTATTAACTGGGTGTTCTATTACCTGGGTATTCTATTACATGTGTGTTCTATTACCTGGGTGTTCCATTAACTGCATGTTCTGTTAACTGCGTGTTCTGTTAACTGCGTGCTCAGTTACCTGCAGGAGCTATCACCTGTTTTTTTTTATCTAACCGAACTGTAACTGTCTCTAGGGTCAATTCTAACTTTTAAAATCAGTTAATGAAATGATGATTTTAAAATATGTATTATTGAAAAAAGGGGGGTGTGGGGGGCTGCGGACGGGGGACGAACGAATGAGACAGAAGCTCATCGATGAACACGGATCAACGTAGATACAGAGACACAAACACTCACACACTGAGACACACACACAATAACTCCTTCCACATCAACACATAACGTTGAGGGAAAAGGAATCTAAAAAAACCCCCGCATTCCATTAAAATTCAGATTATATTATCAAAAACATTTTTAAACACAGATATTCATATTAAATAGCAGAGACCAGGCAATGTGAATTTGAAGGGCCGAGTAGAAAAAGTACTTGAGTGTATTTTTGAAGTTTTGAGAAAAATGAGTTTAAAATTTATAAATTCTTATTTAAATACATTAAAATCTGCTCGAGGTAACTCTGTATCAAACACTTGTGGACATTTTTCATGAATGACATTTACAGGAATGATTCAGGGGAAGTAATCAAATATAATGCTTCTCTTAACTCATTTTTGGAAAAATGTAACTTAAGTACTTTTTCTACTCAGCCCTTCATTTAGAAGATGTGTTGAATTAGAAGCACTGACGGTCTCTGGGTTATGGTAGGGATTTCTGTTGAATGTGTTTCTGGTTCTGGTTCTGGTAGGGTACGTTACTGCATCCATATATAATGGCATATGTGCAACGGTTGGGGAAGCGATGCAGTCATCCTAACGGCTCCTAGCAGATGCCAGGGCAGCCTTGAAGCTTTCGATAGATGTCGAGTTCGCGGCGGTATTGTCCAGGTGGTTCCAAGTGATTATTGTGCGTGGGAAGAATGATTGTTTATGTTGCATTGTGTTACTCCGAGGCACAGTGAAGCATGTGCTATTGTTCCGGGTGTAATTGCTCATTTCATGGCTTATAGGGGTAAACACCGAACGCATGAGACAGTAACACAACGATGAACACGGATAAACATACACACATAGACACAAACAGTCACACACAAGGACACACACACTAACCTGTTAGACGATGCAATTATTGTGTTACTTATACCAGTATTATGTTGATATGGGAAGCAGTTAGCGTCCTACAAATATTAAACTTGTATTTTGACTAGTGGATGTTGCATTTATAGTTACCTGAAGTTGATTTAGCTTGTTTAAGATATAAGGACGTCTGTTTTGAGAACCCCCCGAAGTGGACCAGCTGAAATCTCCGTGACCTGTCAAGAGTTAAGTCGCAATTACCCTCAAAGATCCTCTGGCTAACAGTACACTGTTTGGGCAACCGACCAGGGAGACTAGGAATGAAGAAGCCACTTGAACAAAATATTTGTTATATCCACTTTTTATCTGAATAAATGTTATAACGCATTAAGGTAGCCAATGGGTGGGGGGGGGGTCATTTTAGTGACTTAACCAGTTATAACACATTAAAGTAACCATAAGACATTAAAGTAACAAATGGACTGGAATATTTAATCTCAGTGAATATCTCAGTGACCTAACCGAATTATAGCTCATTAAAGTAACCTCATGGAATGAAGATTTCATCTCAGTGAATATTTCAGTGACCTAACCGAGGTATAGCTCATTAAAGAAACCAATGGGATGGAAGGTTTCATTTCAGTGACCTAACCAGGATATAGCTAATTTAAGAAACCAATGGGATGGAAGGTTTAATTTCAGTGACCTAACCAAGTTATAGCTCATTAAAGTAACCAAATGGGATGGAAGGTTTCATTTCAGTGACCTAACCAAGTTATAGCTCATTAAAGTAACAAATGGGATGGAAGGTTTCATTTCAGTGACCTAACCAAGTTATAGCTCATTTAAGTAACCAAATGGGATGGAAGGTTTCATTTCAGTGACCTAACCAAGTTATAGCTCATTAAAGTAACCAAATGGGATGGAAGGTTTCATTTCAGTGACCTAACCAAGTTATAGCTCATTAAAGTAACCAAATGGGATGGAAGGTTTAATTTCAGTGACCTAACCAAGTTATAGCTCATTAAAGTAACCAAATGGGATGGAAGGTTTAATTTCAGTGACCTAACCAAGTTATAGCTCATTAAAGTAACCAAATGGGATGGAAGGTTTCATTTCAGTGACCTAACCAAGTTATAGCTCATTAAAGTAACCAAATGGACCGGAAGGTTTCATTTCAGTGACCTAACCAAGTTATAGCTCATTAAAGTAACCAAACGGACCGGAAGGTTTCATTTCAGTGTCCTAACAGTGTGAATTGTGAATTGGGGTCAGTCAGTGGTCACAAAGTGGGTGGTGTGACGAGATGTGTGATGTCTCCTCTTGCAGTCTGCCCATCTGAGGGGGAATGAACCCCCAGTGAGTCGAACTAGGAAATCTTCAGGGGTATATACCTGCCTTGTAGATAGCAAAGCTGTTAGTAGGTAGAATTAGGATTACAGTTGCCGCTCTAAAGGATCGTAGATAACAAAGCTGTTAGTAGGTAGGGTTAGGACTCAAGATTACAGTTGCCGCTAAATGGAAATTCCCGATGACCGAGAGATTCTCTAGAAAAAATACCGCAAGTGCTTTTGGTGCGCAATATTTTCATTTCTATTACGGAAATATTCTCAATTTAAATACAGCTTTATAAATCTGTGACACAAAACAGGGTGGGACAGTAGAATATTAATGTAGTTTAATTGGCGTTAAAAATGTGTGCCGCTACGAAGCTTCTTGGGGGGGGGGGAGTGGGTAGCACTAAGTGGGATTCTTATAAAGTGCGTTACTTAAATGCATGTTTTAACAAGTAGGTATATTGGGTGGGATGTACACGCCTTTAGTAGATGGGATGTCCACGCCTTTAGTAGATGGGATGTCCAAGCCTTTAGTAGATGGGATGTTCACGCCTTTAGTAGATGGGATGTCCAAGCCTTTAGTAGATGGGATGTTCACGCCTTTAGTAGATGGGATGTTCACGCCTTTAGTAGATGGGATGTTCACGCCTTTAGTAGATGGGATGTCCAAGCCTTTAGTAGATGGGATGTTCACGCCTTTATTAGATGGGATGTTCACGCCTTTAGTAGATGGGATGTCCAAGCCTTTAGTAGATGGGATGTTCACGCCTTTAGTAGATGGGATGTCCAAGCCTTTAGTAGATGGGATGTTCACGCCTTTAGTAGATGGGATGTCCACGCCTTTAGTAGATGGGATGTCCAAGCCTTTAGTAGATGGGATGTTCACGCCTTTAGTAGATGGGATGTCCAAGCCTTTAGTAGATGGGATGTTCACGCCTTTAGTAGATGGGATGTTCACGCCTTTAGTAGATGGGATGTTCACGCCTTTAGTAGATGGGATGTCCAAGCCTTTAGTAGATGGGATGTTCACGCCTTTATTAGATGGGATGTTCACGCCTTTAGTAGATGGGATGTCCAAGCCTTTAGTAGATGGGATGTTCACGCCTTTAGTAGATGGGATGTCCAAGCCTTTAGTAGATGGGATGTTCACGCCTTTAGTAGATGGGATGTCCAAGCCTTTAGTAGATGGGATGTTCACGCCTTTAGTAGATGGGATGTCCAAGCCTTTAGTAGATGGGATGTTCACGCCTTTAGTAGATGGGATGTCCAAGCCTTTAGTAGATGGGATGTCCAAGCCTTTAGTAGATGGGATGTCCAAGCCTTTAGTAGATGGGATGTCCAAGCCTTTAGTAGATGGGATGTTCACGCCTTTAGTAGATGGGATGTCCAAGCCTTTAGTAGATGGGATGTTAACGCCTTTTGTAGATGGGATGTCCAAGCCTTTAGTAGATGGGATGTCCAAGCCTTTAGTAGATGGGATGTTCACGCCTTTAGTAGATGGGATGTCCAAGCCTTTAGTAGATGGGATGTTCACGCCTTTAGTAGATGGGATTTCCAAGCCTTTAGTAGATGGGATGTCCATGCCTTTAGCAGATGAGATGTTCACGCCTTTAGTAGATGGGATGTCCAAGCTTTTAGTAGATGGGATGTTCACGCCTTTAGTAGATGGGATGTCCAAGCCTTTAGTAGATGAGATGTTCACGCCTTTAGTAGATGGGATGTTCACGCATTTAGTAGATGGGATGTCCAAGCCTTTAGTAGATGGGATGTTCACGCCTTTAGTAGATGGGATGTCCAAGCCTTTAGTAGATGAGAATTTCACGCCTTTAGTAGATGGGATGTCCAAGCCTTTAGTAGATGGGATGTTCACGCCTTGAGGCTGCACCCCCTACTAATCAGAATATATTATGATAATCCTGAATAAGTTTTATGAAACTTTACAAGAATAAGATTATAGCTGTGTATGTTCCATAGATAGGTGGGCTCCAGGTGCATGTTCTGTAGATAAGTGAAGGAGAGTCAAGGAAATAGAAATGTTGAGCTTCTTGGGTGTCCAGCAAATATCGGACCCCTCACTTGTTAGATCAAGGGAATCATTTTCAGGTGTTCCTTATCGATAAAACATTTTAATTTCTTTTTGAAACAACAAACCATCAGTGAAACTGGCAGCAGACAAAAGACATTTTAAGCTGAATCTAGTCAAAGTAACAGTTTGAACTTGTATTGCACTGTAATTCTTTAAAAAAACAAAAACATTTGAACCTAGCTCAGAAGCTGAACATTGAAGTGTACATAGAAACTGAACGTAGAAGCTGTACATAGATGCTGTACATAGAAGCTGTAAAAAGAAGCTGTGCATAGATGCTGTACATAGAAGCTGTACATATAAGCTAATGACAAGAGTCAAAATTCCATATTTATATCGTTACATATGTCTAAAAAGTATTGGTGACAAGATTGAAACAAGTGCAAGAACAAAAGAAGAAAAAAAACGTAATTTTGAAACACGGCTCGTCCATATCCAGCTAAACGAAGCCGCTGAAGGCCTTGATAGCCCAGGAAGTAAGAGGCCTTCATAATTTATCGATGCTTTAGACGATACCAATTAGGCTTCGCTTCGACCTCCTTAATCTCCAACACGGCATTCATCTTCTGAATCGTTCAACGATGCCCACGTATTCGATGTCCAGCGGCAACTAAAGAGAAGTGATTCAAACGGAACACAGAGCACGGACTCCGTGACCCCCCTGGTCCGGTACGAAGACTGGCGGGAACGGTTGCGGCTAGGGGTAGGAGTGGTGCTGGTGCTGGGATGGAGCTGAGGGAGGATGGTGATGGCATACGCCAAACTCAGCTATTACAGTTAATGTTCCAGATTTTTTTGTTTTGTTCTTTTGAAACAAATATTTATCCCGAGCTTAAGTTGTCAAACATTTACCGACTCTCCTTTATCACAGATAAGTTAGATTGAGTGTTTCTCAAACTATTCTATACGCCACATCCCCTACAAATTCTTGACTAGTCTGGAATCCCCTAAAAATTATTTGACTAGTCTGACACCCCCTACAAATTATTTGACTAGTCTGGCACCCCCTACAAATTATTTGACTAGTCTGGCACCTCCTACAAATTATTTGACTAGTCTGGCATCCCCTACAAATTATTTGACTAGTCTGGCACCCCCTACAAATTATTTGACTAGTCTGGCACCCCCTACAAATTATTTGACTAGTCTGGCACCCCCAACAAACTATTCGACTAGTCTGGCACCCCCTACAAATTATTTAACTAGTCTGGCACCCCCAACAAACTATTTGACTAGTCTGGCACCCCCTACAAATTATTTGACTAGTCTGGCAACCCCTACAAATTATTTGACCAGTCTGGCACCCCTTAATTTATTCATTAACATTTTCTTTAAGTAATAAGTCACACAATTATTTCATCATTCTAATGTTCGCTTTGTAAGTCAGTAAATAAACTACAAGTCCATTATTTTCACATTTTTATATGCATTTTTACATTTTTATGAGGTGGGATGCACAATGAGACAAATCGTAGCTGGATGCGAAACTAGTCAAATAATTTGTAGAGGGTTCCAGACTAGTAAAATAATTTGTTGGTGGATGCGAAACTCCTCAAATAATGGGAGTTTAAGAACAAGGAAAACATTTATTAACAGGTATTTATTGAATAGCTGTTCTTAAATCCCATTTCCTCACACCCCCTCTCACTTAAAATGACTTGTCACTCCCCCTCCCCCCGGGGCTGCGAGCACCCTATGTCGGGGAAACCCTGATGGACATTTCTAGTCTCTTAGATGTTAAACAAAAGATTAGACAATATATCAAATGCTTATACAGCATATCTTGGAGGGCAGTAGTCCGACCGGCCTAGATTCCGGATGCGTTTAGCATTAAACCGCGGTTTTCTATGTCCATTTCTGCCAAGAATTTGCATGGCGTATAATTTTAAACTGACAGGTCTAATTATTTCACGAGGGGGGGGCAGAGCAGTCTCGAATGGCCGTCTGGCACCGTCCAAACTGGTTCTGACAGCAGATAACTTTATATTGACCACCGACAGCGTTATAAATGATTTTCTGTACAGCCTTGATGCCTGAAGATGATTCTTCATTTTTTTTAAAGACAGACAGCTTTAAGACAGACAGCTTATGATAGGCAGCTTAAGACAGACAGCTTTAAGACAGGCAGCTTTAAGACGAACAGCTTTAAGAGCAATAACTTTAAGACTGGAAACTTTAAGACTGGAAGCTTTAAGATAGACAGCTTTACGACAGACAACTTTAAGACAGACAACTTTAAGAATGAAAGCTTTAAGACGAACAAATTTTATACAAACAGCTTTAAGACCGACAGACATAAGATTGACATCTTTAAGACAGCTTTAAGGCTGACAACTTTAAGACAGACAACTTTAAGACAGACATCTTGAGGACTGGCAACTTTAAGACAGACAACTTAAAGACTGGCAGCTTAAAGACTGGCAGCTTAAAGACTGGCAGCTTTAAGACGGACAGTTTTAAGACAGACAGTTTTAAGACAGACATCTTTAAGACAGACAGCTTTGTTACGGCATGTAGTTCAAAGTAAAGATAAGTTAAATAAACTTGACTTAAAACTCAAGACAAAATTGCCCTACACATTTCTGGCCGCTCTAATTCTTTTAGTTCAGAGTTGTGTTCTGGTAGGGTACGTTGCTGCATCCATATACTGGCATATGTGCAACGGTTGGGGAAGCGATGCTGCCATTCTAAAGGCTCCTAGCAGATGCCAGGGCAGCCTTGAAGCTTTTGATAGATGTCGAGTTCACGGCGGTATTGTCCAGGTGGTTCCAATCGATTATTGTGCGTGGGAAGAGTGATTGTTTATGTTGCACTGTGCTACTCCGAGACACAGTGAATCATTTCCTATTGTTCCGGGTGTAATTTCTCATGGAGTTGTCAGATGTTAAGTCAGTGTTAAGTGAGTATTTGGCTCTAATTAATCGACCTGGCTTCTGTGGGGTGAGATAATTGTTTGCTGGGATGGCCGGCACTAGCCCCATGGCCACTTTATATAATAATGTTAGGCGGATCTTTTCTCGTCTGTCTTTAAGGGAGGGGATGTCAAATCTGTTTTAGAGGCCAGTGACGTAGCCAGGAGTGGTGGTTTTGTAGTCCGGTGCTTAAGGTCATTGAAGTGTGGCGCTGATACAACTGACCACATCGGGAGAATTGCAAATTAGATTTAAAGATATCTTCTAGCCTTTTCGTCAATATTTATATCAGTTATAAACTTTCCTTTTCAAGTCTAAAAATCGACGTTACACTGGAAAGTCGATAGTATAATAATCCTTTGTTATATTATAAGATGATTAGTTTACCAGGCTCAAGAAAACTAGAGTGATATTAAAGATGGTTCTATAATGTAATGTCGCCTAAGTACCGTTGTTCCTTGCAGCACTATTCCAACTGTTACAAAGTACTATAATCTATATACAGTGGTATCTTGGCCACGCCATCCAGCTGTCACAGAAGTACTATAATCTAAATACGGTAGTATCTTGGCGACGCTAACCAACTATCACAGAAGTACTATAATCTATATGCAGTGGTATCTCGGCCACGCTGTCCAACTGTCCCATTATGTTCTAACAACTCGACTCTGTTCTTCCCCTGTCCTCACTATCCAACAGATCCATTGTTCCCCCCCCCCCCCCTTGGCCTCACCATTATGTTCCATCAACTCAGCTCCATAGTCCCCTTCTCCGCTCTCCAACAGTTCCATTTAAGATGCTGTCACTATGTATGAACACTGATCAGTGGGACGGCCATCTTGCAATGCATTAGTCATTACCGGCAGACGACAGAGACTTGTTTATGTAATTTTCTCCATTTTGTTTTCTTTCGGCTGGACATTTCTTTGTACGTTATATAATGACACTGTTTTTATTACTTTCAAATCTCCACTAAGATGGTGGCTAATAATTTTCTTTGTTTAATTTTCAATAAGATATATTTGTTTGTCATCCGAGGTTATAATTGCAAAGCTTTACATATTAATACCATTGCAAAATAATCACAATCATTTTTACAGTTATAATCGTAATTTTGTAAAGCTTCATAAAAATTATTCAGGATTATCAGATGATATATTCTGACTAGTTAAATCCAGCCATGCAATGGTGGCCTCAAGGCGTGAACATCAAATCTACTACAGGCGTGAACATCCCATCTACTAAAGGCGTGAACATCTCATCTACTAAAGGCGTGAACATCCCATCTACTAAAGGCGTGAACATCCCATCTACTAAAGGCGTGAACATCCCATCTACTAAAGGTGTGAACATCCCATCTATTAAAGGCATGAACATCCCATCTACTAAAGGCGTGAACATCCCATCTACTAAAGGCGTGAACATCCCATCTACTAAAGGCATGAACATCCCATCTACTAAAGGCGTGAACATCTCATCTACTAAAGGCGTGAACATCCCATCTATTAAAGGCGTGAACATCCCATCTACTAAAGGCGTGAACATCCCATCTACTAAAATTACTTGTTAAAACATGCATTCAAGTAGCGCACTTAATAAGAATCCCTCTTAGTGCTAGACCCCCCCCCCAAAGCTTCGCAACGGCACACATTTTTAACGCCACTTATACTACATTAATATTCTACTGTCCACCCCACCCACCCACCTCGTTTTTATATCAAAAGTGCGTGCGGTATTTTTGCTTTAAAGAATCTCGCGGTTATCGGGAATTTTAATTTCGTGGAAAGCAACGCATCTGGTATCCAGTTAATTCTTAAAAAAATACAATGCTAAGAAACCTTAATAAACCTCTTCAACAGCCCCCACCATTTACTGCATTACCAAGGTTGTCAAGAATTGTTTGAACGAAAATAGTACAAACGTAAATTTACCAAAATTTGCCTAAGACCTGCGTTCAGAGAAGGATTCATTTTTTTTAAAATGTTTTTAGTACCCCCACACCCATTTAAAAAAAAAAATCTACTCCCTTATGCTGCAGACTTAACTTGAACCACACGGGCGACAGTTAAACAAGTTATGTGGTTGATAAGCCGTATGTCAAGATGTACGTGGGTCAGAGTGCGCAGTGAGTTGTTGCTATGAGTGTTGTTGAAAGTAAAGCGTTATTGCTGCTGGCAAAGTTCCCCGGACAATATATTGTCCGTTCAAATGATTTTTAAAAAATACAACCTAACACCTGAACAAAAGACACGACGGATGAACGTACAGTTTATTTGGACAGTTAGAAATCACATTTCTGTTGCAGTGTGTTCCATTTTCAATCCGAAAAAAAATAATTTAAAAAAAAATAGATGAACTATTAAAACAAGGTTTGCTAAGCCTGTAAAAGAAGAAATAAAGGGAAACTGAAAAATATTAGTATTTTCTTTCTTTTTTAAAAATTTTCCTTAGCTTTTATGTATCCTTAAACATTTTGGTCCGTTAAGACGCTCTTCCTTATTTTTCACAGTACCAATATTTATATTCGTTCACTTCCTGTAATCTTACTTCCGGCAACAAAAAGGAAATCTCTAAAGTTTTTATTTGACTGACCTGCGATCATATACATGTTATACTTCTTTTTTGTCTTGTTTTCTGATGTAGGCTCTAAGCGGAAACATCAAAATCTGTTGCCCTGTCTACGAATTTACACAACTTGAATGCAGTCCATCAATTATTAGAAAGGTAAAGCATGCCTTCTGGTTATGGTTCTGGTAGGGTACGTTGCTGCATCCATATACTGGCATATGTGCAACGGTTGGGGAAGCGATGCTGCCATCCTAACGGCTCCTAGGAGATGCCCGGGCAGCCTTGAAGCTTTCGATAGATGTCGAGTTCACGGCGTTATTGTCCAGGTGGTTCCAAGCGATTATTGTGCGTTGGAAGAATGATTGTTTATGTTGCACTGTGTTACTCCGAGGCACAGTGAAGCATGTGCTATTGTTCCGGGTGTAATTTCTCATGGGGTTGTCAGAGTTTAAGTCAGTGTTTAGTGAGTGTTTAGCTCTGATTAATCGACCTGGCTTCTGTGGGGTGAGATAATTGTTTGCTGGGATTGCCGGCACTAGCCCCATGACCACTTTATATAAGAATGTTAGGCGGATCTTTTCTCGTTTGTCCTTGAGGGAGGGGATGTCAAATCTGTCAAAACTAAGTACATAACATTGGACAGCAAGTCTAAGCTGTTTCAGCTGTCTAGAATGACGAGGACATAAAAAGTTAATTGTATAAATATCAGTCTTGTGAAATAAACAAATCTTAACATAAAAAAATCTATATTTTAAAGTATAAAATAAAAAAACAAAAAAAAGCAACAGTTGCATCAAACTGCCATCAAATATGTTCATGAAACTGCCATCAGACAGGTTCATCAAACTGCCATCAGACATGTTCATCAAACTGCCCTCAGACAGGTTCATCAAACTGCCATCAGACAGGTTCATCAAATTGCCGTCAGATAGTTTCATGAAACTGCCATCAGGCAGGTTAATCAAACTGCCATCAGATATGTTCATCAAACTGCCATCAGATATGTTCATCAAACTGCCATCAAATATGTTCAACAAAGTGCCATCAGATATGTTCATCAAACAGCCAGAAGATAGTTTCATCGAACTGCCATCAGATATGTTCATCTGCCAAATGTCATTGTATTGAATAGAATACAGGTGAATGTCTACGACATTCGCCTAGATTCTTTTACATTCTCATGTAAAAAAAAATTGACCATTGACTTTTAAATAAAAAAATATACTCATATTTTATTATAGAGTGAAAACCGTTGTTGGTTTGATTTAACCAAACAGTTATTACTCTGCTATATAACCAACGACAAAATGAAACTAGTTAAAAACTAGCTGCAGCTCAAGAATTTATTTAAATACCACTCAATGACACGTACGCCATTTTAAACTAGACTGCCATGACGTTTTCATCTGGAGGAATCTAGACGACTCTATCTTCTTATTCATATTTCCTGATCTCAAAAACAGAAATGATAAATCATCAAAATAATAATGAGATCGCCTTTGATGGGATTTAAATACATTAATTGAGCTATTTGATGACTGTCTTAAAAATGAAGATTCTCCCCGAAAATTTTTTTGTTCTCTCACAAATAAAACGTTTAATTGTTTCTAGAACTATATCGTATTTTGTTTCTTTCACTTCGCCTGGTGTATCGGGCATCATTTTTTTTTTTTAAATACCGGTATCATCCGATGTAGTCCTACTGTTAAGGTGGACTCTCAAGGCCAGTTTTTTTTGTAGATACTGAAACCGCGCCACGTTCTACACGACTGGTCTCCAACTACTGGACACTTGACCTTTTCCTCTCCCTTGGTTGTCGCCTGAAGTGGTCTGGCAATGTTCTTACTTCAGTTACAAGACATGATGTGTCAGAGGGGTGATGAATCCTGAGGATCATGCTACAAGCGTTGAATCAAGGGGATCATGCTACAAGCGATGAATCAGATGAAATGACGAGTTTAAAAGGACTAAACTAAAAATGATAATGATAGTTAGTTTGTAATAAAATTCTATGATTGATTTTATGTATATATATATATGAAAATACTAGGATAAATTTTAGGAAAATTCTAGGATAGACCTTAAACATATGAAAATACTACATAATTTACAGGAACATTCTAGGATATACTATATATTTATAAATAATGGAACATTTTTAGCAGATTTCTAGGACAGACTATAACTATGAAAATACTATAACAATTTATAGGAACATTGTAGGATGGTTTATATATATAAAAATACTATAATAATTTACAGGACAATATAATAATAGACTATAATATATCCTCGGATAAGGGACAAATAAGAAGCAAAACGTTCATATGCCAATATTTTTATTTCAAGTTTATATTGGGATTAAAAATTCTGAGGCTGGTATCACGATTTGAACTGCAGATGTTGTACGTCCGACTAGGTATGTCATGGTCTTGAAGATGAGGTAAACGTCCAGTGAGAGTGTACATGGTCTTTAAGATGAGGTAAATGTTCAGTAAGAGTGTGCATGATCTTTAAGATGAGGTAAACGTCCAGTGATAGTGAGCATGGTCTTTAAGATGAAGTAAACGTCCAGTGAGAGTGAGCATGGTCTTTAAGATGAAGTAAACGTCCAGTGAGAGTGTGCGTGGTGTTTAAGATGAGGTAAACGTCCAGTGAGAGTGAGCATGGTGTTTAAGATGAGGTAAACGTCCAGTGAGAGTGTGCATGGTGTTTAAGATGAGGTAAACGTCCAGTGAGAGTGTGCATGGTCTTTAAGATGAGGTAAACGTCCAGTGAGAGTGAGCATTGTCTTGCAGATGAGATAAACGTCCAGTGAGAGTGTGCATGTTCTTTAAGATGAGATAAACGTCCAGTGAGAGTGAGCATGATCTTTAAGATGAGATAAACGTCCAGTGAGAGTGAGTATGGTCTTGCAGATGAGATAAACGTCCAGTGAGAGTGTGCATGGTCTTTAAGATGAGGTAAACGTCCAGTGAGAGTGAGCATGATCTTAAAGATGAGGTAAACGTCCAGTGAGAGTGTGCATGGTCTTTAAGATGAGGTAAACGTCCAGTGAGAGTGTGCATGGTCTTTAAGATGAGGTAAACGTCCAGTGAGAGTGTGCATGGTCTTTAAGATGAGGTAAACGTCCAGTGAGAGTGTGCATGGTGTTTAAGATGAGGTAAACGTCCAGTGAGAGTGTGCATGGTGTTTAAGATGAGGTAAACGTCCAGTGAGAGTGTGCATGGTCTTTAAGATGAGCTAAACGTCCAGTGAGAGTGAGCATTGTCTTGCAGATGAGATAAACGTCCAGTGAGAGTGTGCATGGTCTTTAAGATGAGATAAACGTCCAGTGAGAGTGTGCATGGTCTTTAAGATGAGGTAAACGTCCAGTGAGAGTGTGCATGGTCTTTAAGATGAGGTAAACGTTCAGTAAGAGTGTGCATGATCTTTAAGATGAGGTAAACGTCCAGTGATAGTGAGCATGGTCTTTAAGACTGAGACTGTACAGGAAGAGATCGTACAGACTGAGACTGTACAGGAAGAGGTTGTACAGAATGCCCAGACAAAGTTGACGTGTTTAAAAACCCTTATCGCAGACCCGGAGTTCATGAACGTGATTTCTAGCAAGTGTTCAGGTATTCGATCACCTTGGGGCGTTCTTATCTTTCTCTAACAACGTCTGCACATAAGGTCTTAGGGCAGGGCTTCTCAAAATGTTTCGGCACTTGTGCCTTGGTGATATGTTCTATAATTCCTCTGGTCATTCCGAGTATACAAAGATGGTTTTCTTTGGAAACTGCATGAACAGTTATTATTGAAAACTGACGTAATATATTATATTTATTTATAATTAACTATAGTGGGAGTTCTAGGTTATAAATATTTCATATTTGAGGTTTGTAAATTTGTTGTATGACAGAACGAAATAAAGTAGCTGATTGATTGGAGTACTTATATAGCTGGCATCGGAACAGTTATAATCTCTTGAGACAACATAAACTGAATCCAGATTTTTACTTTAAAACAATTAGAAGCTGACGGACATATTTATAATTATAGCCTTATCATTGCTGTTTTTTTAAATCCTTTCTATTAAATTTGCCTTTGTTTGTAAGTGTCTTTCTTTCTTTGTGGCGTCAAAATCTTCGGAAGGTTGCCGATGACAACACATTCCATCTAATATGTAGCGCAACTCCCAGCACCTAAAAATCAGTTTTTCTTGTTTTGCACAAGAAAAGAAAAAGGTCGGGGTTTTCATGATTTGTTCAATGGTTGCTTGTTTTGGTGTGGTGATTAATTATGTCGCTATTGCCATGTGCTTTGTATGATACAGTTCTGGTTTTTTTTAGCACCATAATTAAACGTATTTTTGGACTCTTATCACGTTCTCTTAAACACATCAGAACGTTGGGTGTCCCTAGTCACTATTTGAGAAGCCCTAGCAACAAACAAACAAAATAACCTTTAAAAAACCAACCCAAACAAAAGCATTTATTTTTACTCTCTTCATTCTTTTAGTCTGAAAATCTCTGTGTCTGATTGTCTCATTGGACCCGTCTTTACTTTTCTTTCTCCGTCCGTCTGTCCCACTACATCTCTCTCTCTCTCTCACTCTTTTCTCTCTCTCTCTCTCTCTCTTTATCAGCACCTCTCGGCTTTGTGACTTTCATCTCTAAAACACACAAACTCTTTGTTGTTCCACATTTCCATGTGTTATCTATAATCTCCATTGCAATGTTCCATGTCTTAGTGCACAACCCTGAACGTGAACTCAGTCCATGACGTAATGCATCTAACTAACCCATGTGTTCTTCCCACGTCGGGTGACATTTCCTCCAAGTAGTTATTGTGTGCTTATCGTAATCAACAACCTCTCTTTTCATTATCTTACATACTCATCCCTTTCTTTCCTTCTCCTCCTCCTCCCTGTCACTACCGATCCATTCACATCCCTTTCTTTCCCCTCCTCTCTGCCTCGAACGATCCCTTTACATAATGTCTTTCTTTCCCCTCCTCTCTGCCTCGAACGATCCCTTTACATCTAAGAGAAGGCAACTCTGAATTCAAACCCAGGAGATGGGGAGATGGAGTTCACATGCGCCTAACTGGCAGCAGTGATGCCTCTCGAACATCGAACCTTGTAACGCGCTTCGAGCCTTTGGGAATGAAGCGTGATTTCTCAAAATTTCTCAAATAAACTTCATTATTATTATTATTATTATAATGTCTTTCTTTCCCCTCCTCTCTGCCTCGAACGATCCCTTTACATAATGTCTTTCTTTCCCCTCCTCTCTGCCTCGAACGATCCCTTTACATAATGTCTTTCTTTCACCTCCTCTCTGCCTCGAACGATCCCTTTACATAATGTCTTTCTTTCACCTCCTCTCTGCCTCGAACGATCCCTTTACATAATGTCTTTCTTTCACCTCCTCTCTGCCTCGAACGATCCCTTTACATAATGTCTTTCTTTCACCTCCTCTCTGCCTCGAACGATCCCTTTACATAATGTCTTTCTAACAGCATATTAATCAACTTAGCTGAAATTAAAAAGATTTCATTCATTAAAAAATGATATATTTCAGATATTCATTAATAGTTCATGTAATTTTACCAACAGTTTTTTGTTTTAACACATTTAAAAAGAGGAAAAAGTAACGAATAGAAAGTAACAGATATCTGTTATGCAATGTTATTAGACGTAGTTTGTTTTTTCTAAAACAATGGGTTAAAGGGAAATAACCGCGGATCTTGTGGATGGTAAGTTTTATAGTATTACTTCCCTTGTTTTGATTCATATGCTCATAAAAGGGGTGAATAAATAAATTAACGTGTCGAAATGGCCACCGGGTCTGGATGATGATGATGAGCCATAATATAAAGCTGACATAGTAGTGCATGAATCTGTTTAGAATTGACTCGCATGCATTTATGGATAATGGTGATCAAATTTCAGCCATTTATATAGTTAAAAATGACTAAGTAAGGTTTATGTCCGATAGATGTAATATTATTGTGAAGCTGACTAAACAAGAGAGACGAATCTTAAAGTTATCATGATTTCGCTATGTTTAAAACTGTTACCATTAGGTGAATGTACATCTACTGGTAGCACTGGGAGCATTATGTATTATTATAATTAGCTCAAAAAATGTTTAACTGTTTTGATCATTTTTTTTTAAAATTTCAAGACGCCATTTTTAGACAGCCTAGAAGTCTAAGAATATATATTTGATAAATATATAATATATGAACTAAGGTCTTAACGTATTAATTTCTTGTATTCTCAAATATCCAATGAAACAGTCTCAGCTTGGGTTTGGGTTCGAAATAAAAACTCCAGAACCGTTATCAGTAATGAGTACCGGCCTGACGTTGTGTGTTTTTTCAGTGTCGTGCGCCGTTTGAAGCAGTAACGCTGCTGTGTCATTATCTCATGTCAGTAAACACTAGACAGAGACTTGTTGAGAGAAAATTACTAAATGCTGATTTCCGCCTTTCCCGCACGCACTTTTATTTTAAGAAGTTAATACAAAATTTATAATTATAAAAGAACCCTACCGGATTTCTTGTTACAAAGTAGCAAATTAACAACACTACTTACAAACATAGCCACACATATCATTAGATAGTAGATAAATATATCAAAATTATACCTCAGGTACTGTGATTTAAAATAAAGTTGGTTTCTAACAGAACGTGGAGGCCAATTAACACATTCAAATGCAAGGAAAAAAGTTGACGAGTCGTCACAAAACATGCAACCACAAACATCCCTTTTAAACAAGACGTTTTTGTAGTTATGGGTGAAAAAAGATATATATTGCAATAACGCAATTCAACCTTGTATCTTCTATAATTTCAGGCCTTGGGATATTTCTAGGCAAACTAGCGTGACGTCTACAGACTTTGAAGATGACATCATGCGGTACTTGGAAGTTTCAGACCATCTCGACGGCGGCCTGGCGGAATATGCCGAGGATTACCGACTGAGAGACGACGTACTACAGTCTCCCCCGATGTCCCCGAGGGTCTGGGCAACATTTGATGACGAGGGAGACATTGCCGACAGCGATGATTCTAACAGTGAGTTACGGTTACATCCACAGTACATAAGTTCCTGCCTGTTGTATGTCCTTTGCCCGTATGTCGGACGTCGGAAATAATAGTGTTTGTTTCCTTTGTAACCATGAAATCATTCTACTTCCGTTCCATGATAATGGACTACGATGAGTCACTTCCTTGTTTTGTCACGTGATACGTACCAGCCATTGGTAGGCTTTCTGCTACACATAACAACACATAACAACAGATAACAGCTGATCAGCCATTGCCATTATCATTAATTTTAAAGCAAAATGTTTGTCTCCATCAGCGCTTCCCCAGTGTTAATTAAACGTTTTACTTTTCAAAATATTCTTGAATATAGGCGTTTCTTTAAATGACATTCATTGAATATGACAATAATTAGAATTAAGTTATGATTAAATTACATTCATGGAATGTGACAATAATTAGAATGCAGTTATGATTAAATGACATTCATTGAATGTGACAATAATTAGAATGCAGTTATGATTAAATGACATTCATTAAATGTGACAATAATTATAATTCAGTTATGATTAAAGGAAGAAAGTTGTTTGAAGAAGAAAAATTTGTGAGCGACTAGTGTGTTGCAAACAGCCTACCGGAAGTCTTACTCGTACTTACGCTTATCACTTGACAAAACAATCGACTCATCGTAGTCCATTGTATGAGTATTTCTTGGGGTGGGGTGGGGGTGCTCTTTTAATCTAATGGTTTTACTGACAATTCAAAAATCAATCATTGTTCGTGATCGCTAGTCCAACAAATTAGCCTGATTAGATAATGTCCGACCATTTGATAAGAGATCATTTTAATTGACATATGTAGCAACCTCCACCTAAATATTATTCCTCTTTTACCAAAATCATTGGAACGAGATAATTTTAAAACATAATCTACAAAATAAAAAATTAAAAAATTAAAAAACAAAAAAAAAAGATGGGAGCTTCAGCAAGAAAAGAAGGGAGGGGGGAATGGGAGGAATGATTGACGTCATTTCCTATTTCAAACTGAAGTTTGTTAACTCGTTAGATTAGAATGTTTATACTTATATTGTATTCGTGTTTTTTTTTTTTAATTTCTTTCTAATTCCGTTAGACGTTACTTCAACTATTCATCAAGGTTGCCTCGGGGAGGGGTGGGGGGGGGGGGAAAGGGGGAGGGGGGGAATCGAAGTCTAGGATTAATCCTTTAAATCAACAAGACGCTGATAAAATGACCCTCTGCCATTCGACTGCACGCGTCTCCAGACTACGCAGCGCGCGGCCATCTTGTGACGTAACGCGCACATTTATTGCTGTATTGCGTCAGTCAGAGTTAGTTGTGCGGCATCACGGTTGACATTCACGTTGTGCTAGGCCGTAAAACTGTCTGTTTATTTGTTGGTGCGGCTGTCAGTTTATCCACGAAGATCGTGGGCGTAAATTATTTATGTCAGCGATTCTCAAATTAGCACCAAAAAAACCAAATCTCAATGACTCTGCCAAACTATACCACGCTATAACTATGGCATTATTCAATAGATTTTAATGGGACACATTTAAAATTTTAACGTCATAACTTACCTGAACTATTTATAGAGGGCCCCATCTCAGGCAAAACTAATTCGGTACAGTTATGGAATGGGCCTCGAGGCCCCTCTTTTAACAGAATTGTACAACTGTTATAGAAATGCATTTAGTTGTATGGTTCGTATTCGAAGAATAATTACTTTAAAAAAGGCAGCTTTTACATAGTTTGAGGAGAATAATAAATTTAATCTAGAATGTTTCAGAAAGTTCTATAGGTCAGTAGGCTTAATACTCCTACATGGATGGATGGATCTTGACCAAATTCGTCACATATATCAATTATTAATCCGGAAGGAACTCTTAAGGGGATATGAACATTTTATGACATTCCGTTTGGGCCGGGGGCCACAAAATTGTTTTTTTTTTACTTATCTTAGCTATATAAATAAAATGACCAACAAATACTCCTACATGAGTAGATGGATCTTGAACTAACTTAGTACACATACAATTTATTATCCATATTCAAATACCGAAAGGTACTGAACTTATAATATCCATTTTAATTTTTCCTTATATAAGCTATATATAAATATCAATAGGCTTAGACCGGTACCCCATCGGGATCTTCCTACTGGTATCGAGATACCCCCGGGATCGGAATACCGACAGGATTGGGATCATATTGGAATTGGGATCCAGAGGGATCAGAATCCCACCGGGAAACGGTATACTAACGGGAGCGAGATACCGACGGAATTGGGAGCCCACCGGGATCGGAATAATTATAAGGCTGTAGACTGTTGAAGTTCCTTCATTCCGAATGCTATCCCGGCAAATTTGACGGGTATATCTGCTAGGGATTAATAAAATATTACGATGTAACAATTAAAATGGTCTGCTAATCGAAAGTTATTTACCAAAATGCAATCTCGTTTTTAAGTCTACGGCACTACGACTACGGCACGACGACTACGGCACTACGACTACGGCACTACGACTACGGCACGACGACTTCGGCACTTCGACTACGGCACGACGACTACGACACTACGACTACGGCACTACGACTACGGCACGACGACTACGGCACGACGACTACGGCACGAGGACTACGGCACGACGACTACGGCACTACGACTACGGCAATACGATTACGGCACGACGACTACGGCACGACGACTACGGCACTACGACTACGGCACTACGACTACGGCACGACGACTACGGTACTACGACGAGCCTAAAAACAATGGTTTCGGGATTTTTTTCCGTTTGGTTTAATTTGGGAGGGTGAGAGGTAAGGGGAAGGGGAGAGGTAGAGAGGGGGGGGGGAAAGCGAAAGTAAGATTGAGAAAAGAAGGCAGCAGAGAGGTCTGAATAATCATATGAATAAAACCACTTCTAATTGTAACCAAGTAAGAAAATATGACAAGTGCAAGGGACTAAGAAAATGTAAGCAGCAAGTATGCTTCTCTATCTAAACATCACACACACACGTGTGGCTTTCATTCGTACCATCATCACCGCCAGGCACACAGTGCACGTAGATATTTAAGCACTCATTCCGTTGCATTCCATGGTGGTAAACCACATTGCTGGCCCGCGCGCCAAGAAATGGTTTAACGACATAACAGTATAACAATTATTACTAATCTCTCTTCACACTGCGTGAAGTGTTTCTGCTAGAGGTTTCGTGCAACAAGATGGCGTCAATTTGTCACGCGAACAGGGCGGAAATATGACGACTTAGTCGAAAAGTGATACTAAGTGTGCTTCGTTTATTTATAGATACACTGATACGGTGTAGATGATTGACAGATGACGTATGGTGTAGATGATTGACAGATGACATATGGTGTAGCTGATTGACAGATGACATACGGTGTAGATGATTGACAGATGACATACGGTGTAGATGATTGACAGATGACATACGGTGTAGATGATTGACAGATGACATAATGTGTAGATGATTGACAGATGACATACGGTGTAGATGATTGACAGGTGATGAGGTGAATATTAACAAATAGTATAACATGAAATAGTGTCGCAATAGCCCCCTAACGCGAACTAATGTGCTCCATAGACGATCATAGGTACTCCACACAAGAACATAAGGGCTACACACAAGAACATAGGGGCTACACACAAGAACATAGGGGCTACACACAAGAACATAGGGGCTACACACAAGAACATAGGGGCTACACCCAAGAACATAGGGGCTACACACAAGAACATAGGGGCTACACACAAAAACATAGGTGCTACACACAAAAGCATAGGGGCTACACACAAAAACATAGGTGCTCCACACAAAAGCATAGGTGCTACACACAAGAACATAGGGGCTACACACAAAAATATAAGTGCACCAAACATGACAAAGGTGAAGTAAACATGAGACGGATCTCCTCTATATCTTAAGGACCTACGATCATCGTGTTGATCATTCTGGCTCCTATGTATGTAGAGGGCATTTGCAATGTTTCTGTGCCTGGTATTAGATAGAATATTTCTCTGGTTGCAAGGGCTACTTAGCGAGGGTATCATGAACTAGGGTTGTTAGGCCTGGGACAATAGGCGCAAATGTGTCAAGTGTTGTCGCCTCAGCTGTTGATTTTTGGAAGTTTGTTCCAGTCCCTGATTGTCTTTGGCAGGAATGAGCAGTTCCTATACTGTGTTCTTGCTGTTATGATCCGCTTATATTTAATACTTTAAAGTTATTTCTTTCTTTTTACACTCTGACGTTTCATGATAAAATACATGCAGCATCCATTGAACAGGTGGACATTGTACGACTTATTGGCTTGATCGTCTGATTAAGTAACTTCAATGGACACACACATTTAAGATCATTTGTAGGCGGGATATTGGTCATTGGTAGAAGGGATGTCGGTCATTTAGAGGCGGGATATTGGTCATTTGTAGACGGGATATAGTTCATTTGTAGACGGGATTTAGTTCAATAGTAGACGGGATATTGGTCATTTGTAGATGGGATTTTGGTCATTTGTAGTCGGGATATTGGTCATTTGTAGTCGGGATATTGGTCATTTGTAGTCGGGATATTGGTCATTTTTAGAATTCTTATTTTTTTTTGTTAAATAAATTTTTTCTCCCAATTTCCTATATTTGTTCGGCGGTACTCATCTGTTTCGAATGGTCCAGGCATTCCATTCAGTATCTGTACCCATGAACGTAACGAGTCAGTTAAGGCCCCCAGCCTTTTGAATACTCAGCACCACTTACTCAATACGTTACTTGGCTTGCACCCCTACTGATTATGTGACTAATCTCGCTACACCCTAAGAATTATGTGACTAAGTTACATTTCAAGAAATTAATCGCTAGGCTGCCCCAACGGAGATTTCTCATTGCAAAATTAATGACAGGTGAAAGATGACTTGGCACCAAAACTGAGTAAAACACATAAACCTGGAATGGGACTTAACACTAAATAGAGGACATATTTTTGGGCTCAAAATTCATTCTATTTCAGAAAATCCGCGCAATACCGATCTTCTCCGCCACTGTTCCTTTTCGGTAAACCCCAATCAAAAGCATGTACTACATAAAAGTCCCTTTGAGAAACCCCATTAAAAGAAATGTTTCCTCCAATGTACCTTAGGGAAACACCAATTAAAGAACTTATTCCTCCAATGTACCTCTGGAAAAACCCAATTAAAGAACTTATTCCTCCAATGTCCCTTTGGGAAACCCCATTAAAAGAATTTATTCCTACAATGTCCCTGTGGAAAACCCCATTAAGAGATGCTTATTCCTCCAATGTACCTCTGGGAAACACCAATTAAAGAACTTAATCCTCCAATGTCCCTTTGGGAAACTCCATTAAAAGAACTTATTCCTACAATGTCCCTGTGGAAAAAACCCTTAAAAGAATTTATTCCTCCAATTTCCCTTTGGGAAACCCCATTAAAAGTACTTATTCCTACAATGTATCTGTGGAAAACCCCATTAAAAGAGCTTATTCCTCCAATTTACTTTTGGGAACCCAAATTAAAGAACTTAATCAACCAATGGAATTTTGGTTAGGGTTAGGACAATAGAGCACATGGACATTAGAGCACATGGACATTAGAGCACATGGACATTATAATTATATCAGGGCTACGATACTTGACGTATTATGGCATGTTGTGTCGCTGTTGATGGCCTGTTACCATTAATACATTAGTAATATGTGATAACGACATGTGGGCTTAATCCTGCATACCAGATAACGTTTACAACCTAATCACATTAGCTAATCTCTGAACATAGATTATCGTGCACGTGTAGATGTAGAGTACAAATTAATTGATCGTGTCAAATCTCGTTCACACACACCCACGTACAGTACAACATCCTTAATGACGTAAAATCTCGTTCACACATACTCACGCACAGTAAAAAAAAAATCACCCCTAATGATATCAAATCTCGTCAAATCTCGTTCACAGATGTCATGGAGGAGCGGATTACACGAGTTCCGAGGCGGCTGCACAGAACTAAGGTAGGCTACTCTTATAATTCACTAGTTAAATTGCATCTCTCTTCTCTCACTTTCCTTTTGATCCTGATAACTTATTTCAGAAGCTGTTCTCCAACTTTTGTGTTGAGATCTGTGAAGTAACGACATCTCCCTCTCCTTGGACTCTTAATGAGTCCTGCAGGTTAACCAACACAACACGATAGCAACCATCATCAGCAACTTTGATGGCAATACGATAGTATCGTTATCATCATCATTGATATTAGATACAAAATATTGGCTGTTTTTTGCCCCAAATATGACTGAACATTTCACTAAAATTAAATCAACATGATGACTTGATGAAATTATTATAATATTGTATACCCTTCATTTACACATGTGTATGGAAATAATTCCCGGATGTGAACATGTTTAAGAAACGCTATTGACAAAAATGCTTGCATTGTTGATAGGAGCATTTCCCTGCAACCAAACCTTTCATGTGTACATTACACGTTAGTACGGTCGGTGACCAGAGTTTTTGCAGATGCCCTCATTGACAACTTCATTAGTTCCGTTGAATGAACAACACTTGATGATTTATTAGAAATACTCTCCTTTCTAGCAAATACTAAATCTAAACACTTTGATTTTAAAGAAAATCCAAATGGGTAGAATTATAGCGGATTATTGGACGTATTGAATATGAGGGATTGTTGGTGAATAGCAAAGTAATGTCCTTCCAGTCCACTTTCAAGGCAATGTTGTACAACACACACGGTTTGAGGTTAGCTTTGAAAAGAGATAAGATAGGATGGCTAAATTTAGACATAATGGTAAAAACTTTGACACTATGTTTTTGACCATTTCATTTATGTATGCGTCTTTTCGAAAATCATTTGAGTTCAACACCGTTCTTCAATTCATCAGCTCTTCAGTTCATCTGTACTTCAAGTCATTAGCTCTTCACTTCATCTCTTCTTCAAGTCATTAGCTCTTCTTTTCTTCAAGTCATCAATTTTTCAGTTCAACACGCAGCCACTATCCTCTATCTTAATTGACAAACAATTCTATTGCTTCAATAGAGTGCTTACATACGCTTCTGCAGTCTTTCCTGGCGAAATGCCTTTAAAAAAAAAAAAAAAAAAAAAAACTTTTGGACTTTTTTAGTGCCTTTTAAATCGTCTATGATAGAAAGACTTTTTTTTTTCAAGTTTTGAAAAGATCTGTATGATTTGTGTAACACACCAGTGAATTAGACACAAGGGTCTTAAAATATCATTTCAAAATGACACACAGTTTGAGAAACATCGGAAAATCAGTAAACAAAAAATTATCTATCAGTAATGACAACAAATGCGTGTCCCGGTTGATTGAATCATCTCTATCTTCTATTATTTGACCCAATTAGGAGATAGGAACTAATTCACCCCCCCCCCCCACCACCACATACGAGTTAACCCTGTCATCTCAGCCCCACCACCCCGTCTCTACCCATTGCACACGACTGTCACTGAGTGTAAAGCATTAGTTATTTAGTATGTGTTGACAATGTCGTTAATCTGTTCAAGTGCGTCCTTTCGGTGAGCACACAATAGCAAAACAATAGCTGAGGGCCGTGACAAGGCCAGCCACACTTTCCGCCTTTGGATTATGTGAACAGTGTGATTTACTAGTTTCAAACATGTGATTTATTAGTTTCAAACATGTGATTTACTAGTTTCAAACATGTGATTTACTAGTTTCAAACATGTGATTTACTAGTTTCAAACATGTGATTTACTAGTTTCAAACATGTGATTTATTAGTTTCAAACATGTGATCTACTAGTTTCAAACATGTGATTTACTAGTTTCAAACATGTGATTTACTAGTTTCAAACATGTGATTTATTAGTTTCAAACATGTGATTTACTAGTTTCAAACATGTGATTTACTAGTTTCAAACATGTGATTTACTAGTTTCAAACATGTGATTTATTAGTTTCAAACATGTGATTTACTAGTTTCAAACATGTGATTTACTAGTTTCAAACATGTGATTTACTAGTTTCAAACATGTGATCTACTAGTTTCAAACATGTGATCTACTAGTTTCAAACATGTGATCTACTAGTTTTAAAAATGTGATTGACTAATTTCAAACTTGTGATTTACTAGTTTCAAATAATGCGGATATTTCATTTCATCCCAGTGCTAACTGTGCTGTTGGTTCTTTACAATAAAAATGTTATCTCATGTTGGCTTAGAGAACGGGGTTTTTCTGACTACGGCCCGTAAAGGGTCCTTTACCCGGTCCGCGTGGCCGTTAAACGGGTACCCGGGAAGCAGTGACACATATAGAATAAGGTTACCAGACGTCTGTCTTTAGTACGGACAGTTTGTATTTTGGACCCCCTTGTCCGTACTATTTTTTGCGTCAGAATTTGCCCGTACTTTCCTCTCGTCGTCCGGGTTGTCCGCGCTCTTTTCAGCGACGACATGCTTGTTTTTTTTCTAGTTTTCTTATCTTATTAATCTTCAAAGGCCAGCGCTGTAAATAGTTTGAGCTCCAACTGACAATCCAAAGATAGCATATTTATATCTCCAATGCTGTAAAAATATCACGCAATGTTGTGTAGAATATATCGTCATAATAGCTAGATATCGCTTCTTTAGTAGCAGTATTACATAATAGTTGGTCCACCGTATCTTCAATGAGCTAGTTCAGTGGTTCCTATAATGTTTTGATTGCCGGCGCTTATGCCAAATTTGAGGTTTTCATCATTCCTTTGCTGCCCCTTCGGATATTACTTTTCAGTTAAGTGCTATTTTTATTTTATTATGTTTTTACTGTTGTTTGTTAGAAGAAGAAATGCTGCACCTTGGGGCGAAGCCGGAATATGGTGCCACTTAATATATAGAAAAAGTGCCCCCGGGGTGGATCAGTAAAAAATAGATTTGTGGCCCCCCCCCCTAGTCTTTCTAAATTATATCGGATTTGATATTTTAATTCACTTTTACGATCCTATCTAACGACAATTTTGGCGCCCACTGTAACTGCCCTCTTTACCCCATTATCATGGCTCTGCCCGAGGGTAACATGGCACCCAGAGTGACGCATATTATGGGGACCACTGGGTGATGGGCTGGCCAAAGTGTCGGCGGTATAAACCAGCGACACATTTTGTTTATTCCCGTGACGTCACAATGATCAATTAAATATTTCGATTTCTTTGGTGTTTTTCGGGGTGGGGGTCTGAAAGCTTCTTGTACACACGATTTTTTTTTAGTGTGTTGGGAGGGGGTTCCAAAAATCTCAAGGACAACACCCACCATCCCTACTCCGCCGGTGTGGTTCCGGTTGCTGTGAGCCTTTGTGTCCGTACTCGGCATCCAGAATATCTGGTAAGCTTATATAGAACCACGCATCTATTCAGGCACACGCACTACAATAACTTACATTTAAATATTAAGAAGTTTACTTTGATTAAATCTGCCGTTTATTACACATTTTTGATTTGCCTCTTTTGTTTGCATACAAATGAGATGCGTGCACTGTGCACATGTATTTCTACTTTAAAAAAAAAATTATGAAAGGTATAGTCTTGCCCGCTACATTGTCTAAAAGCCAGTGAACCGGTCCCTTTTTTCAAAAAATTTGAGGATCGCTTGTTTAGAGAAACAGTGTTGAAAGATACTCGGGACGCATGCTCATTAAAACGAATTGATACAGTGTGCAGCGCTTACACATATTGCTGTAACTGACAGTCATAATTGGTTGGAGTATAATATGTAACGTTTTGAAGATTCACCGCGGAATCAGATTACACAATCTTGGTACATTGTCTTCATCATTATCATGATCATCATGTGCCTTAGTCCTTGGACCGTTGGGGCGCCACTGATGACATGAAAACTATTCTTCTCCATTCCTCTCGGTCTTCTACACTACGCATAGCATCGCCTAGTTTTAGTCCATTCCACTTTTTGATGTTATCTTCCCATCTTTTTCTCTGTCTTCCTCTTCTTCTCCCTCCTCTCGTTGTGCCATGCAAGATTTCTTTGGCGAGCCCTTGTTTTCTGGTCACGTGGCCATACCACTCAAGTTTGCGCTTTTTTACAGAAAACAGGAGGTCATCGTACTGCCCAATTGCTTGACGAATACTTTCTTTCACTTGTTCATTGGTGATATGGTCTATATAGCAGATGTCTTACACGGGGTTAAATTGTCGTGACAAAATACGATGGTTCACCTAGAAGTAAAGGAATTGATGTAACGATGCAACTAAAGATGTAACGGTATACGTATCCTAGAAATGATGTCAGCGTCGACGAAATGGTATAGATGTTAGTCTACAGCGGAAGATTAAAGTACCAATGTTATGGTACAAGGGAAGATGTAATGGTACAGGTAGAGATGCAATGGTACAAATAGGTAGAAATGGCACTCGTGTTGAAAGCATGGTACAAAGTACATATGTTAGGGCGAAAGTATAAAACATCATGGACAGATGAAAGATTGTATGATTGGATTAAACTCGCCACGCAGTTATGTCCATAGCGGAGAATCTCCGTGATTGACCCTGATTCAATAAACCATTCCCACTACGCGTTTCTACGAGACTAAACTAAAAAGACCCGTTGTGAATAAATGACTAACTCCTTCGGGGGTTATTTAGCAAGTGTCGGGCGTAAAGAAGTCTACGTTTTTGTTACGTCTATAATTAATCCCGTCTCGGCCGTGGTGATAAATAAATTTTCCCCAGCCTCTACTCCCCCGACCACCTCCCACGTCCACAGCCCACCGACCCCCTCCCCATCGTTAAACACTTCCGTGTCTCCAGTCAATCGATTCACATCTAGAGTTACTGTCCGTGATAGAAATGTGGGGGAAATCAAAAGTACTTTTAGGCCGACCAATGTGTGTGGGACATAGTTAGCGTAATTGCTGTTATTACCCAATGATCAATGACAAATGAATAATGAACATTGAACAACTAGGAAACATTTATATTTCCAGCCTAGCCCATTAAGCTGTTTCAAATCACACAAATAGCTGATCACATCACACAAACAGCTCGTAACATCACACAAACAGCTGATCAAAATACACAAACAGCTCATCAGATCACACAAACAGCTCATAACATCACACAAACAGCTCATCACATCACACAAACAGCTCATAACATCACACAAACAGCACATCATACAAACAGCCCATCACATCACACAAACAGCTCATCAAGTCAAACAAACAGCTCATCACATCACACAAACAGCTCATCAAATCATACAAACAGCCCATCACATCACACAAACAGCTCATCAAATCATACAAACAGCCCATCACATCACACTAACAGCTCATCAAATCATACAAACAGCTCATCACATCACACAACCATCTCATCAAATCATAAAAACAGCTCATCACATTACACAAATAGCTCATAACATCACACAAACAGCTCATCAAATCATACAAATAGCTCATCACATCACACAAACAGCTCATCAAATCATACAAACAGCTTTATTCATTTTTTGGAATTCAATAGACACGATTTATTCCCCTGAAGGCAATAGACACACTGATCCAAGTTTCACTTACTTCATGTATGTATCTGTTTCTCTTTTACCAGTCTATCTCACATCACGAGGGTGTCTAGTTCCTAAAGCCAAATGAAAGATCATATCGGCGGGGAGGAGAAGGGATATATGGGCTCAGTTCTAGGGGAGTGTTGCATGTTGTATGTGTCTATGGCAGGTCTTTTAAATCGGTGATGTTTAGAGTCTTTAAAGTATCACACTAAGGAAAAAACTTTATTCCACCAGGAACAAAGCTTTAGTTCACCAAGACAAAAAAAAAACATATTTCACCAGGACAAAAAATATATTTCACCAAGACAAAAAAACATATTATTTCGCCAAGACAAAAAAACATATTTCACCAAGACAAAAAAACATATTTCACTAAGACAAAAAACCATATGTCGTCACCACGACAAAAATACATATTTCACTGAGACAAAAACTATATTTCAAGAAGAAAAAAATGATATCTCAAAAAAGCTCAGAACTGTATTTTACCTAAGAGCAAAACTATATTTGACAAATGACATAATTATATTTCACCCAGAACAAAATAGATTTCATTAACAACAAAACTTGATTAACCAAGGACAGAGCTATAGGTCACCAAGCACATAATCTCAAAGAATTTTCACTACGGAATATTAACTTTACGCGTCTTCTCTTTGACTTACATCTTCCTATAGAAAACGTGAGATCTTTGTGTGACCCGTGATATAATAATCATGTCATAGGGAACTTTGAAATGGGGCATTACGGTGGAGTTACAGTGAGATATGTGTATATATATATAATATAAATATATCTGTATATAATCAGTGTAACGTACACACACACATATATTATATATATATATATATATATATGTATAATCAGTCAAACGTTCTTACATATAAATATATATATATATATAAATATTTATGTATGTATATATGTGGGTCATGTCAGATTGTTGACAGAGTGGGACAGAGAGTTTGTACGCCTCTCTAGTGGGGGTGGAACATGCATATTTGAGTTGGAGTCAGTCTTGCGGAACTTTGATTCCTGAACATACGATGAATATTTCATGATGCCTCCGTTCTTAAGACTAGTTGTAAAGTTATGAGCATACCACTAGCGCCAGGACTTAGATACGTAATCAACTCGGTTTTCCGGAGTTAGAGTGGACCGTGTAGAACTCTTACCTTGTCCGCACCGGGAAACGTCTGCACTTAAATGGACATTTCTACATTGTACTATATACGTCTGCACCTTACTGTATATGTCTGCATAGTACTGTATATGTCTGCACCGTACTGGAAATGTTTGCATCGTACTAAATATGTTTGCACCTTGCAAGACATGTCTACATTGGGCTCCCATCAACATTTTAGCTTGGTATGCCATGAATTCAGTTCATGTCTTGCTCCCATTCCAAATCTGACCTCTGGATATTTCATGTTGATTATAATGGCAACTTAAAATATCTTAGTTAATTGATAATGTTAGCCCTATAATTAGTGAGGCTAAGGTGGAGTCTGATAATATCTCTAAAAATTAACCTGGTTATTTTGAGTTTAACGGAGAATAAGTTCGCAGTGGATCCCCGATAGTCTAGCAGTAACTGCATCAACTGTATCAACTTAATCAACTGTATCAACTGTATCAACTTTATCGAAATTTTTCATTTCAACCAGCATGTTTTTATTGAGCGAAATCGTCCTATTGTAGGTGCGTGTTCTGATGTCAATGTTATCATTCTAATATAACTGTTCTAATGTGGCATAAACTGCGATTTCAAGAAATATTTTTAACCTAGAAGTAAATTGAGCTTCAGCGTGGCTCATTTCGTGGTTTGAGAACCGTTGGTTTACAAAAGTTAAAAGTTCTACTTCGAGATCTTGAAAGAAATGGTTTAAAAGTTTATTCTTACAGGGTTTCCGTGGTGCAACTCTGTAATGAAACATTTTTATGAGGAGATGAAACCTGTACGTTTAGGATTTAGAACCGTTGCTCACAGCACCGTTACGTCATTCTGTCATCTAGTGAACTAAGTGTATTTTGATGTATTATTTACAACTCTGTCCTAATGCATTTTAATAGACGAATGAACCAGCGGCTCTCAAAGGGTTTCACAGATGTAGGTAAATTTTTATTAGTAAATGAAAGTTTTCAAGAATGAAATACACTTTTAAAAAATAAAAAGGTTTTAAAAAAGATATATAAAAAATAAATTTAAAACTTTCGTATTTTAAAAAAAACAACTTTGTTGAACATTGGTTAGTGCTTCAGATAATGTTTGAGAACCACATCTAAACTGTATCCATTCTCAAATTATTTGCCGTCTGAGGTTTTCTGCATACCTGCCGGTGTTCCCATTAGAGGTGCAACCGCAAATATCATCAGATTGTTGCTTTGGACGCATGTTGTAAAACATTCTCATGTCCGACAGCTTTTAGTTGTGCTCCCAGCCTGCTCAATTAATGCATGATAGAATCTCTGTGGGAACGTGTTTCTTTTCACAGGCTACAGAGTTTTGTACGAAGAAACCTGTGTGTCTAGAAACCTGTGTGTCTAGAAACCTGTGTGTCTAGAAACCTGTGTGTCTAGAAACCTGTGTGTCTAGAAACCTGTGTGTCTAGAAACGTGTTTGTCTAGAAACATATGTGTCCAGGCGCCGAAATCAACGCTTTACTACTTCGAGTTTTTTCAGACACCGGTCGAGATTCAAATCGTGTCGTCCTTGCTTACGTCATTATGGCTGTTATCAGTGAGCGAGACTAGCCTTTACTATTTACATTTATATTTAATTGTGTCAATGTATTCATTTATAACAACCGATAATGAAAGTGGTCTAATTTTCATTCAGACTTGGGTCCGCCCTACTATATCTTGAAAATAAGTGTTATACATAAAAGTGTTTCATAGAATAATCAATGGCTTGAAAGTATGTATAATATTTTAAAATGTGTTAAGCGTAGGAGGTGGTTTGAAAAGGTCCTCATATCATAATATTAATCAGCTTTCTGTTCTTTAATTATTTTTTTTTTCATTGGAGCTGATCTTTCATTAATTCAAGGGGATGAGCCAACAAAAACTACTTGCCCGTCCATATTGTCGAATTATTTCAGTTTCATGTAATTACTAACCATCAAATATAGTACTTAAGTCTCACCAGAGAATTGTTTGTTAACATCCTAGTTTGAATTCATCAGTGCCACATTTATAATTATATTTAGCTAAATCGCGGTTATTTAAGAACATTTTAAGGCATAAAATGATAAGTTCGAGGCTGGATTAATATTAGAAAAGATCTTTTGCATCCAGGTGTATATTAATGTAATGATGTATATAAATATAATGATGTATATTAATGTAATGATGCATATCTAATGTAATGATGTATATTAATGTAATTATGTATAATTTGATTCTTACATGGGCATTCAGTGGCAATATATCCAGGTGTTTGAAACAGATGGTATTTTTTTAGTGTGATAAGATTTCGAATGACGTGCTACAGTTAGCTAGCTTTATAAAATGTTCAAAGTAACACCTCATTAGCTGGTCAAAGTAACATCTCATTGTCTGGTCAAAGTAACATCTCATTGTCTGGTCAAAGTAACATCTCATTGTCTGGTCAAAGTAACATCTCATTATCTGGTCAAAGTAACATCTCATTGTCTGGTCAAAGTAACACCTCATTGTCTGGTCAAAGTAACATCTCATTGTCTGGTCAAAGTAACATCTCATTGTCTGGTCAAAGTAACATCTCATTGTCTGGTCCAAGTAACACCTCATTGTCTGGTCAAAGTAACACCTCATTGTCTGGTCAAAGTAACATCTCATTGTCTGGTCAAAGTAACATCTCATTGTCTGGTCAAAGTAACATCTCATTGTCTGGTCAAAGTAACATCTCATTTTCTGGTCAAAGTAACATCTCATTGTCTGGTCAAAGTAACATCTCACTGCCTGTTTTTTTTTTTAAACTGGGACAATTTTTCGCCAGTTGACTTATTCTAAACTCTCGCTAACGAATGCACCACAAGGTCCGTTCAATGAAGTATTCTTGTGAGGTGTAGTTTATTGTACATCACGGTGTAGTTTATTGTATTACAATTGAGATCCTTTCGGTCCCCGGATGTAATTGGTCAATTCGTTCTTGTATTTACCGTGTTACTATAGCGATCCCTGATGTTTGAGCATAGTAATACGTTTCAAGTTGAGTAATTCATTTAAAAATTCGTTGTAAAAAAATTTGTTCTTCTCAAATATCGTGTTACTAAGAGGCCAGTTATTTATCTTTTTAAATTTCAATGTCAGATAGCTTATCTGCCGATGTCACGTGTGTCGTAGGTTTATAGTTGCTTTTATTATCATAGATCTGAGAAAAGGGTTAAGAAAGAATTTCAGAGCATAACCTTCTTAATAAACTTCAAATTTGATGGCCCGAGTCCGGCATTGTTGATTAAAGATATTCTTGATGTTTAGGTCTTATTGATAGTGATATAATATATTCTTGATATTTAGGTATTATTTATAGTGATATAAGATATTCTTGATCTTAGATCTTATTGATAGTCATATAAGATATTCTTGATTTTAGATCTTATTGATAGTCATATAGACTTGTAAAACTCATCTATACATAAAATGCTTCCCTGGGTGCTTCATCAGGTCTGTACTTGACTTACTACCAATAAATATTTCACTAAGTCGTATTTCACTGTCATAGGAAATGCTTACAAAATGTTAAAACGCCATTGCTGTTTATACACAATAAGTTGTACCAGCAACGAGTCTTCTAGTGATCCAAGCATTTTTAAAATTGTATGCCGAAGTGAATCGTTTTGCCCAAAACAGTGCGATTTCAATAAACAACAGCAAAAGTACAAGAAGATCAGGATTCGAAGAATGTGAGATAATAAAAGTCACTGGATCTTAACACGGTGCGTCTGGCAAAACCTGTTCAGACAAACGTTAGAGAAGAGAGCCACTCGAGGCCCTTGGAGTGACTGAACGTAACCCATCTGCTGACTTCGACTTGAGGGCTCGGGTGACCCGGCATGCAATCCATCGGAGCATACCGAACAGTGGATATAACGCCACCATGCGACATTGGATATATACGGACATATTCTGATATGCATTTATAGGCCTTACTGTCACCGATGCGTCTCATCTTCACGTGATCACGGAGATCATAAATCTAAGATGAATCGTATCAATTGAATGAAATGCACACCTTACGACCCTTTTCTTTACATTGTGACTACGACGCCCTCACGCCCCATGCTCTTCTGAATAGAAGTTTGTTTTGCGTCTAAAAATGGAATGGTTGGGGTTGGCTTAATGACATGTAATTAATCTTTAGGACTGTGTCACATAGCCTCAGGGACGTGATCGGATCACGTTAGCAGCGTGGGTGTTCTCTACAGCAGTAAATAAGGAATCAATGATAGTCATTTCAGCACCACTGCGTCATCCCTGTGTCACCACTGCGTCATCCCTGTGTCACCACTGCGTCATCCCTGTGTCACCACTGCGTCATCCCTGTGTCACCACTGCGTCATCCCTGTGTCACCACTGCGTCATCCCTGTGTCACCACTGTGTCATCCCTGTGTCACCACTGCGTCATCCCTGTGTCACCACTGTGTCACCACTGCGTCACCACTGTGTCACCACTGTGTCACCACTGTGTCACCACTGTGTCACCACTGTGTCCCCATTTCGTCACCACCGTGTCCCCACTCATCAAAATAAGGGTAGGAAAGGCACGGGCAGCCTTCCAACAACTAAAAAATGTCTGGGCCTCCAAACACCTAAATACCAAACTGAAGATCAGAACCTTCAACACAATGGTGAAACCGGTTCTACTGTATGGTGCAGAAACATGGAGAATCACTGCTGGGAATATGAAGAGAATCCAGTCCTTCATCAATAACTGCTTAAGAAGGATTCTCGGGATTGATTGGCCCGACAGAATCAGCAACCAGAAACTGTGGCAGCGGACAAAGCAAGAACCTGTAGAACAAGAGATCCTCCAGAAGATGGAGATGGATTGGCCATACGCTCAGGAAACCTGCCTCCAGCATAACTAGACAAGCCTTGAATTGGAACCCTCAAGGAAAACGGAAAAGAGGCAGGCCTAAGAACACTTGGCGCCGTGAAGTGGAGGCGGATACCAAGAAACTTGGCCACACTTGGGGGAGGCTGGAGAGATTGGCTCAGGATCGTGATGCCTGGAGGGCTCTTGTAGGCGGCCTATGTCCTAATCACAGACGTCGATGAAGATCGGCTGCTGTTCCTCGAGGACGAAAATGCGAAAGAAGAGTGTCCCCACTGCGTCACCACTGCGTCACCCCTGTGTCACCACGCTGTGAAGGGGAAGTCACCATTGTATTGTAATTGTACATACCTAATTTCTAATTAGCGATATGCAAAAAACAATTAGAATAATATCGAGTCCTTTATTACATAATTGCACAACTTGAATAAAATTACAAACTGAATTACTTCCCCTTGTATATAACAACAACAACAACAACAACAACAACAACAACAACACCCACCGCTTTGGTGCAATGTTGTAAAAATAACAGAGTTTAAATTTTAATATGGTGTTGATGTTGAGAACATATAAGCTTGATTTTTTGATGGTGTTGGTCTAGAACGTATAGCCTTGAATTTTGATGGTGTGGGTGTCTAGAATGTATAGCCTTGAATTTTGATGGTGTGGGTGTCTAGAACGTATAATCTTGAATTTTGATGATGCGGGTGTCTAGAACTTATAGCCTTGAATTTTGATGGTGTGGGTGTCTAGAAGTTATAACCTTGAATTTTGATGATGCGGGTGTCTAGAAGTTATAGCCTTGAATTTTGATGGTGTGGGTGTCTAGAACGTATAACCTTGAATTTTGATGATGTGGGTGTCTATAACTTATAGCCTTGAATTTTGATGGTGTGGGTGTCTAGAAGTTATAGCCTTGAATTTTGATGGTGTGGGTGTCTAGAACGTATAACCTTGAATTTTGATGATGTGGGTGTCTATAACGTATAGCCTTGAATTTTGATGGTGTGGGTGTCTAGAAGTTATAGCCTTGAATTTTGATGGTGTGGGTGTCTAGAACGTATAACCTAGAATTTTGATGATGTGCGTGTCTAGAACTTATAGCCTTGAATTTTGATGGTGTGCGTGTCTAGAAGTTATAGTCTTGAATTTTGATGATGTGGGTGTCTAGAACGTATAGCCTTGAATTGTTGATGGTGTGGGTGTCTAGAGTGTATAGATCACATGTTTGAGCAGACGATGATGATACATGTAAAACAAGGAAAGAATAGTAAGTAAAACATTTTCAAAGTTTGATAAAGCCACATACGCGTATAAGGTGACGGGCTTGAAACACATACACAATTGTCAGATCTTTGGAAATAAAAAAAAATACACTGGAAACACGAACAAATTCAATTATTTTTATTTTACTCTCAGTAAATGTTTGATTCACGTATACATGGTCGCTTCCTTAATAATATCTCGTTTCTCTTGAAACGCACCATTTTAAGAAGATATATTATAATTGTCACTTTAGAAAAATTGTATCTTTTTTTGTTTACGAAAGCAATTTGTGACATATTAAGTCTAAAAGATCACTCTTGTTTTCGGAGAATCTATCTGAAATTGTCTGCCCACAAAATACAAAACAACAACAATAACAATAAGGCAAATATGTGACCATTTTAATAATCTCTCTTTTTTTTTAAAACACGTTTCTCCCGGCCACTTAACGACAGTGAACTCTGAGGTAGCTAGGGGCTACTGCCTTGGACTTATTAACATCGTGAGGTCATCCTGTGTCTCTTCAAAACTGTGTCATAACGGTGCGTCTCTTGGCAGGTCCTCTACACAGTCAACACTGAGTGTCATAGAGGCGACGTTACAAATGTGAGGAGGCCCCATTGGCTGGGCGGTCTCACCCATGTGCTCTCTCAAGTGCTGAGAGCGGTTTTAAAACGTTATTATTATTATTATTTTTTCTTTTTAAAGTGACTTAGCGAGCAATGACAAGCTGATAGTGTTAAGATCTTTGCACAACAAGTTGGCTGGCAGTGGTGAATGTTTGCTAGTGTGAAGTTGCTCAAAGTGTTCTATTTCTTTGAAACGATGGAGCGGTAGTTTTTTCTGTACGGAGATTAAGAAAGAAATATCGCTTGTCTCAAATTTCTAGCTAGGAAGTGTTGTTCCCCCCCCCCCCCCCCCCAATTCTTTTCTCTGTGAAGTGCATGTTTAATTATCAAGAAGAAGAAATGTTGTGTTTTCAATGGTAATAAAGATAACAAGTAATTTGTGTCTGAGCGGGTCATCGAATTATTGATGAGCGGACGCTCTTAAGGCGGAGTCCTGAGAAAAACCTGATAACTACTTGTGCGGTTTGATTCATGTGACGTCAGGCTGTACGAAATAACGCACTTCTCTTATAAACAGTTGACGCGTGCTTCTTTCATAAGTCATCATAGGTTGTGACGTATTGATAGGGATTGGCCAGTGGGTGGTAAGTTCTAGTGTAGATTATCTGTGTCGTAGGTTCTAGTGTAGATTATCTGGGTGGTAGGTTCTAGTGTAGATTATCTGGGTGGTAGGTTCTAGTGTAGATTACCTGTGTGGTAAGTTCTAGTGTAGAGTATCTGTGTGGTAGGTTCTAGTGTAGATTATCTGGGTGGTAAGTTCTAGTGTAGATTATCTGGGTGGTAAGTTCTAGTGTAGATTATCTGGGTGGTAGGTTCTAGTGTAGATTATCTGGGTGGTAGGTTCTAGTATAGATTATATGGGTGGTAGGTTCTAGTGTAGATTATCTGGGTGGTAAGATCTAATATAAATTATCTGTGTGGTAGGTTCTAGTGTAGATTATCTGTGTGGTAAGTTCTAATATAGATTATCTGTGTGGTAAGTTCTAGTGTAGATTATCTGTGTGGTAGGTTCTAGTGTAGATTTTCTGGGTGGTAGGTTCTAGTGTAGATTATCTGGGTGGTAAGTTCTAATATAGATTATCTGTGTGGTAGGTTCTAGTGTAGATTATCTGGGTGGTAAGTTCTAATATAGATTATCTGTGTGGTAAGTTCTAGTGTAGATTATCTGGGTGGTAGGTTCTAGTGTAGAATATCTGAAGGGTAAATTCTAGTGTAGATTATCTGGTTGGTAAGTTCTAGTATAGATTATCTGAAGACTAAATTCTAGTGTAGATTATCTAAAGGGTAAATTCTAGTGTAGATTATCTGGTTGGTAAGTTCTAGTGTAGCTTTTAATCCACACTTGTTCATTGTCTTTACTTCATAAGATGACAAACTGTGCAATAGACTAACGAAGAAGGAACCTGATAATTAATTAGGGTAAACTACGTAGTGGCGGCTCACTGAATAAGATCAGATTGTGTTATAGGAGGTGCAGAATTGTCGACCTAAACTGAACAGTTTCAGATTTAGTAGTTTGCAGGGCCTGGTTTAATGAAGAAGTGTTGAGAACATTTAAAGGCCGCTCACAATGATGATTGCAGAGTTAGCAGTGAAGGTTGGCGAGTGTTTAGGTCAAACAGCAATCTTGGCAATAGTAAGAAGTGGTCAAGAGAGTGTGAGCCACGGCGTGTTATGGTCACAAGACTGAGGGGATGGAGATAGTTCTAGAGCAGTGATTATCAACCTTTGGGTCGCGACCCCTTTGGGAGTCGAACAAACCTTTCACAAGGGTCGCCTAAGACCATCGGAAAACACATATACTCTATAGTTATGAAGTAGCAACGAAAATAATTTTGTGGTCGGGGGTCGCCACAACATGAAGAACTGTATTTAAGGGTCGCGGCATTAGGAAGGTTGAGAACCATTGTTCTAGGGATATTAGATACAGAGAGAGGTAGATATATACATATCTACATGAGATCAGATGTATTGAGAGACATAAAAACGGAAAGATCGAAAGGGACAGAGAAAATGAATTAACGTGAAAGACAGTGGTAGAGAGGAGGAGGGGAGATGGGGTAGGGTGAAATAGCGGGGAAGGAGATATGAGAATGTGAAAGGGAGAGAGAAATAGGGGAGAGTGAGAAGGAGAAGGAGATGATTGACAAGGAAATATGGAGAGGTTGATCGAGGAAGAGGAAGAGAGATAGAGTCGGGTGAGGACAGGGAAAAAGATAAAGGAGATATTGGAGAGGTAAAGAGATAGGGGAGCGAGATAAGGGAGGAAGAGAGAGTGGGAGAAAGTTTTAAGGAGCGGGAACGAGTGGGTTGGAAGTAGGTAATTTGATTGACAGATAAAAAGTGATGCTAAAGAGGGTTTAAACTAAGAGCTTGTAGGGGCAGGGTAGAGAAAAGGTAAGAACGCTGAGAATTACTTGGAAGATTTATAACATTTGTAATAGTGTATTAGCTGCCTCAAGAGGGAGCGAGAGAGATGGACTGGGAGTAGAGTGAGAGACTTTGTGAGTAAAAATGAAGGAAATAACAAAGATGAAGGCATAAAGAGGTAGTATGTGTAAAGTGAGGTAACACATGACGGGAGGATTATGTATCAGTGGGAGATACGGAGAGGAAGAAATAGAGTGAGAGAAAAGGAAAAGGGAAAGACATCATAAAAGGAGTGAACGGGTTTGTTGAGAGCAAGTCTTAAAATGAAGACTTTCGGTTAAATGACGTAGTACCATGTTAATCAAGAGAACAGGCCCGATCTCTTGTAGTGAGGTAATTACTGCAGACAGGGGTCACCCACTGACTACCTGCTAGAGCTCAATCAAGACCGTTGTGCGTGCGGGCATAATCTGGGCCAGGATCCTTCTTCTGCACATAGATTTATATTTATTTGAGTTGTTGTATCACAGTCTAGGACTTGTTGTAAAGCTGTCTTGGAGTTGTTGTGTCGCTGTCTTGGACTTGTTGTATCGCTGTCTCAGAGTTGTTGTATCGCTGTCTTGGAGTTGTTGTATCGCTGTCTTGGGGTTGTTGTATCGCTGTTTCGGAGTTGTTGTATCGCTGTCTTGGAGTTGTTGTATCGCTGTCTTGAAGTTGTTGTATCGCTGTCTTGGAGTTGTTGTATCGCTGTCTCAGAGTTGTTGTATCGCTGTCTTGGAGTTGTTGTATTGCTGTCTTGGGGTTGTTGTATCGCTGTTTCGGAGTTGTTGTATCGCTGTCTTGGAGTTGTTGTATCGCTGTCTTGAAGTTGTTGTATCGCTGTCTTGGAGTTGTTGTATCGCTGTCTTGGAGTTGTTGTATCGCTGTCTTGAAGTTGTTGTATCGCTGTCTTGAAGTTGTTGTATCGCTGTCTTGAAGTTGTTGTATCGCTGTCTTGGAGTTGTTGTATCGCTGTCTTGAAGTTGTTGTATCGCTGTCTTGAAGTTGTTGTATCGCTGTCTTGAAGTTGTTGTATCGCTGTCTTGGAGTTGTTGTATCGCTGTCTTGAAGTTGTTGTATCGCTATCTTGAAGTTGTTGTATCGCTGTCTTGAAGTTGTTGTATCGCTGTCTCGGAGTTGTTGTATCGCTGTCTTGAAGTTGCTGTATAGCTGTCTTGGAGTTGTTGTATCGCTGTCTTGAAGTTGTTGTATCGCTGTCTTGGAGTTGTTGTATCGCTGTCTTGAAGTTGTTGTATCGCTGTCTTGAAGTTGTTGTATCGCTGTCTTGAAGTTGTCGTATCGCAGTTTTGGAGTTGTCATATCGCAGTTTTGGAGTTGTCATATCGCAGTTTTGGAGTTGTCATATCGCAGCTTTGGAGTTGTCATTTCGCAGTTTTGGAGTTCTTGTATCGCCGTCTTGAAGTTCTTGTATCGCCGTCTTGAAGTTGTCATATCGCAGTTTTGGAGTTTAACATTTCTATCAGATGTCGGAGTTGTACACATTAATCAAGACCCCCAACTATGATAGTTTTACATTTTCTAGACCCTGAACTATTCCAAAGGTCAGACATTGGTGCAACATAAAGCAACATCTGTCACAGTCATCTTTCTGACTTAAGGCATGGTGAAGTCGTGATTTAAGACGAGCTGATCGATTCTGACTTCGTCTTAAGTCATGATTAAGTCAACTGTTAACAAAATAAAGACTCGTTGTTAAATAACGCTTCGACTCAGGAAGTAAGAGACTCGCTGTCAACAGTGGTGACTTCCTCGACAAGACACTTGGGTTGATGTGTAGTTGTGTGTCCGTGGCGTCATTTGCGTTAGGGAGAGGGTCAAAACCCTGTTAGGGAGAGGGTCAAAACCGGGTTAGGGAGGAATTTAGGGTTCAGGTTAGGGTGAGGGATAGATTTAGATAATTTTTTTCATTTTTAAAAACTTTTTATTCGTCATGGTAAAAAACGCGGACACATAACTACACATTTACCGACACTTGAATGTGATACAAGTCTTTCCGTTGTAAACAGAAAGCAACAAAAACAAGCACGAACTATCATTTATAAATAGATTGTTTTTTTTGTTGAAGCCGTTGAAATGTATCGAAGAATTGACTCTGGATAAATCACAGAACAATGTGAAGGATTCTTTTCATACAACGGTCATTTTTTTAAAAAAACAGATGGCGTGTTGTTATATTCCAGAGAAGGAGAAATGGTCAGTTGTGTTTCTATTTTTATTCCTGTCTTAGAAGAGCCCCCCCCCCCCCAACCCCCAATCATTATATTAGAGACTGAAATCCCAGGGGTTGTATTTACACAGCGATTTCACAATGAAATCAACCCATTTGGACGAGTTTCCTTAATTCTCTTATCCCACTAGTTTCCTTAATTCTCTTATCTCACTAGTTTCCTTAATTCTCTTATCTCACTAGTTTCCTTAATTCTCTTATCTCACTAGTTTCCTTAATTCTCTTATCCCACTAGTTTCCTTAATTCTCTTTTCCCAGAAGTTTTCTTAATTCTCTTTTCCCACGAATTTCCTTAATTTCTTATCCCAGTAGTTTCCTTAATTCTCTTATCTCACTAGTTTTCTTAATTCTCTTATTCCACTAGTTTCCTTAATTCTCTTATCTCACTAGTTTATAGTTCACCAAATGTTTACCAGTTTATTATTTTAATGACTTGAGAATAATGTTTGTTTGAGAACCCCTGTGATCACTGTAAACAAATTTGATTTCAAGTCCCAGCAGGGGCAAGTCATCCACAACATCTTATCTTCTCTTATAGTAATATCCGGGCAATTCTGCCTTCTGCCTCATAGACCCCCTACTTCCTACACCACCGGGGTCTCTCTCCGGGAACCCAAGTTACCTTTTACATTCAAGGACTCCTTGTGTTGATTTAAGTGGGTGTGTTGTGGAGGATCGGTCTCACAGTGGCCGGACTCAGAAACGAAACATCTTTCATTATGAGATGGAATTGTGCTTTGAGATATAGACAAGTGTTGTGCATAATTTAACAGAGGCCGCGGTTTCGAATTTCCTGTTCCAGAGCCATCTGAGATTTGTTCAGTTCGCAATAGTTTGGCTATCTGAGGTCTGTTCAGTTCGCAATAGTTTAGCTATCTGAGATTTGTTCAGTTCGTTTTAGTTTAGCAGTCTGAGGTCTGTTCAGTTCGCAATAGTTTTTTAATCGGATGTCTGTTCAGTTGGCAATAGTTTAGCTATCTGAGGTATGTTCAGTTCGCAATAGTTTAGCTATCTCAGGTATTTTCAGTTCGCAATAGTTGAAGTATCTGAGGTCTGTTCTGTTCGTAATAGTTTAGCTATCTCAGGTCTGTTCAGTTCACAATAGTTTAGCATTCTGAGGCCGGTTTAATTCGTTAGACAGCTCTGGTGTTCGCTTACCTTTATCCATTAATCCTATTTCATATATTTAGAACTCTTTGTTTTGTGTACGAGAAACGTAAACTCTTATTCGAAACGCATGTAAAATAAAAATGGGTTGGCTTGTGAAACTTCCAAACATGTATTACCATACAATACTTGTAAAGTATGTTTTTACCATAAGGCGAAAACAAAGTATATTTCCCAGCATCCCCGAAGAAGATACGAACATTATCATATGTTCACTTTTGAAGGCATGACATTGTTTAAATCAGTTTATGCGTTGTTGTTTCTTGTGTGTCTTAGTCGAAATATTTCACGAAAACAATATTTGATAGCTCCCGGTGTTTTAGTGTGAATCGAATGATAAAAACAACGCTGAAACGAATCAATATACTCTGAAGAAATAGTCATTTAAGGTAACTGACTGATAGAAACGAAACTGCTTGGAGATTTGATGGCCAAGAAAATGATTGACTTGTTTAGGCTTAAATTTACTCGTAAAGATCAGGGATGTCACTGATTATTTCCTAGTGCGGTGTATTGGCAGCCAGGCCATGTCGGCTTTTCGCTGTTCTCAAATTGCAGTTTAAGATTTTAAACGCAGCGATCGATTCATCTGGATATCCATACGTCGGCGAGCCATGGATACGGTGGTCAAGTTAAGGAACGGGTCCAAGCTGAGGGTACCAATATCCTATGGGCCAGACGATTTGAAAAATTTCAGGTATTCGTCCATTCGTCAACGTCCGATTGACGTGAGGAAGCGCAGGGCCTGGTCGGAGTACTACGAGGTAAGTTATCTTCTGATATATGCAATAAACTACATATTTATATATATATATATATAACTGACTTATCATTACAGAATATATACAAAGACTGAATAACAATAAAACATCAAATGACTAACTTATCTTAAACAACATATGTGATTTATTTTAAACACGAATACTGAATTTTTATTATAATGTATCCACTTCTTAATTTGTCATGTACGCTATGACCGATCTATACTCTTTAAATAGCTTATCACATACTATTATTTTATGAATTCCATTACACCAGGCCTGCACAACATACGGCCCGCGGGCCAAATGCGGCCCGCCAGCACCCACCCGCGAAGTAACGAACTATTTATTTTTTCTTATTATTTTCTTAATATCTTCCCCTTTCCTATTTTCCTTTGGCCCGCACAAGTCTGGCCCTATTATCTTTTGGTCCGCACATTTTTTCATAAAGTATTACGGCCCGCCTTTCATTTTGAGATGTGCAGGCCTGCGTTAGACATTAAATTATCATTTGCATTTTACGCAAAGTCTCATCTGTTTTGGACTCTTGTTCATGATTAATCAATAATTCGCTTCAGTTCTCAAAACTGGCTATTATTCATTATAGTAACAAATTTGATAATGGCCGATGGAAACTACCAAATGTTTATATAATAAGTCTTACACTACTGGTTTATATAATAAGTCTTACACTACTGGTTTATATAATAAGTCTTACACTACTGGTTTATATAAAAACTTTTACACTACTTGTTTATATAAAAACTTTTACACTACTGGTTTATATAATAAGTCTTACACTACTGGTTAATATAATAAGTCTTACACTACTGGTTAATATGATAAGTCTTACACTACTGGTTTATATAATAAGTCTTACACTACTGGTTAATATAATAAGTCTTACACTACTGGTTTATATAATAAGTCTTACACTACTTGTTTATATAATAAGTCTTACACTACTGGTTAATATAATAAGTCTTACACTACTGGTTAATATAATAAGTCTTACACTACTGGTTTATATAATAAGTCTTACACTACTTGTTTATATAATAAGTCTTACACTACTGGTTAATATAATAAGTCTTACACTACTGGTTTATATAATAAGTCTTACACTACTTGTTTATATAATAAGTCTTACACTACTGGTTGCTATTGTTTGTACTGCGCGTGACGTTTTTACCAATGACGCGATGCTGTCCAGATGCCACCAGCCTGCAACGTGTGGACCACATGTTACAAATTGAACAGTCGTATGTACAACTTGAGCAGTCGTATGTACAACTTGAGCAGTCGTATGTGGCCGTTGCAGACCTTTAATCAATAGTCAATACTCTTATAGTGAATATCTTTGTAATACTGATAAGAAAGTGAACAGGTATATGTATGTCTTTTCAATTCTTGGATTATCTCTGTGTAAAATCTAGCAAATCGTTACAGGAGCCTTAATCTAGCCAGTGGTTACACGGGCCTAAATCCAGCCATTGGTTTGCAGGTGTCTTAATTTAGCCATTGGTTGCAGTAGCCTTAATTTAGCCATTGGTTGCAGGTGTCTTAATTTAGCCATTGGTTGCAGTAGCCTTAATTTAGCCATTGGTTGCAGGTGTCTTAATTTAGCCATTGGTTGCAGTAGCCTTAATTTAGCCATTGGTTGCAGGTGTCTTAATTTAGCCATTGGTTGCAGTAGCCTTAATTTAGCCATTGGTTGCAGTAGCCTTAATTTAGCCATTGGTTGCAGTAGCCTTAATTTAGCCATTGGTTGCAGGTGTCTTAATTTAGCAATTTGTTACAGAAGCTGTTATCTAGCCAATTGTATACATGAGCCTAAATCTAGCCATTCATCACAGGAGATGGGATTTAGCCAACGGTTTCAAGAAAACTTATTGCTGAACGAATCCCTTTTCAAAATCAAATTTCTTTAAGAGATCAATTTTCGCTTCAGTCCCACTTAAGTTGCCACTGCCTCTACATTTTTGATTGCTGAGTTAGAGAACATCGGGTATTTTTATGATACTTCAACATTTACACAGTTGATAAATTTAATTTAGAATTAGCTATACATGCCATTGTCGTATATAGTCAGCATAACCGTATTTAGACAAGGTCAACCAAGATTCGACTTTTTAAACAATTAATGTTTTGTCTTGTATACGACTGAAATATAGATATTTCCAACAATATCAAATAAGAAATTTAATTTTTTTTAAAATTTGATTGTGTTTCCATAACAATGTTTTGAATTTACCAAAGGCGATTCTCCTTTCAAATGAATTGCTTGGACATTCTTTTTCTTATAACAACTTATCATACTAAATTACTGACAAAGTCTGCTAAGCCATTCTCACCCCTGGCGTCGGCCAATGATTTGTCTGGAGGTCTAACATAACAACGTGCCGTGACGTCAAAACCTCGCGTATTGACATCACGTCAATTTCATATCGCTCCACTTCAGTCAGGGGGTTCTAAAAAAATTGATCTCACAGCATCAACCTCAAGCAGACACTATAATAAGTTGCAAGAAAAAAAAACACGATACCCACAATTGAAATAATACTATTAAGAAATATATAATATTCAAACATGTGTGTAATTGAGAAGGAGCCATAACAGCATTATTTTAGGTCCTATATTGCAACGTCTTATAAATGTCCTTAGTAAATAAATATTTATAAAGAACACGTTTTAACTGCAATGAACCAATCCATGGATATCACTCTCCTGTAAAAATTCTTATGTAAAAACTTAAATTCCCGATTCTTGATATTTTGAGGACCATCGTCTTAGGCGGATAATTTCAAATTAGTGGAAGACGTAGTAGCTATCATTACCCCCGCCTCTCCCAGTAATGTTCTCTCTGTACCCTGTGGCTTTTTCTATCTTAATTGAACCGATATTCCTTTCCTCCCCCTATCCACGTCGAGCCCCCTACATCGCGACGAGGAAGCTTGCCTCCTCGAATGCCATCATATAGTCTCAATTCTCACACGCGTGTACTCATTCTTACCACTCTTCTCCCACGCTTGTACTCATTCTCTCCACTCTTCTCCCACGCTTGAACTCATTCTCTCCATTCCTCTCCCACGCTTGTACTCACTCAAGCCATAACATCTTCAGTTTAATGACTCAATCTCAGTACAATCAATTGTTTAATTATTTCCTTTTGTTAACACAGTACTTTTTTTTGTTGTTATTTCTTTTTTTAGGGGGGGGGTGTTGCTGTCGTTCGGAAAAGTGCCACAAAAATACTGTGTGAATATAAAAATTCTGTGTGAATTTACAAAAACTGTGTGAATATACACATACTTTGTGTACAAATACTGTGTGACTATACAAAAACTGTCTGCGTGTACAAATACTGTGTGAATATATAAATACGGTGTGGACGTATGCGTAAGTGACGAGTCTTCATTCCCCCAGTGTCCAAATATCTCCTCATCAGAAAGAAACCTATTCCAGAATGGACAAGAAATTCCCGTGGAGCCAATCTTATGGCTGTCTTGCCACGACCTCGGTGAGTCTTAAGGCCATGAAATGCGAATCAACCCCCGAAACATCTCGTCAACATAAAAACACTAACAATCAGGTGGCCCTTCCTGGCACAGACGTCCTGCTGTCTCGGCTCAGCCATAACGCCCCTTGTTTCTTGCTTCTGTTTCGGGGACTCTCAAACCCTGAGTCTTATCATTTAAATAGAGATTAAAAGAAGAATAGGAGAAAGCAATACTTTACAAATAATAATATACATATAATAACTAGATATAACCCGCCCAACAATGGCGGCGGCAATGCGTACCTTCCGTTCTACCTAAGCAACTTGACAAAACAGGCATTTAAACAGCGCACCTTATAACAAGAAACATAAGTGTCAACTTCTAAGAATATATCTTTTTGCACCCTCTAAGCGTAAAAGGGTATGCTACTTGTGTTAGTTAAATTTTGGAGCAACTACCGCTTGAGAATCTGTTTCCTAAGTCACCCTGAGACCCTCCTACTTCTAGCACCCGCCCGCGACTTCCCCTTACTATCATTTAACATCACAATCTTCACTGATCCCAATCGTCACTGGTCACTATCTTTATTGGTCCCACGTGTCACTGGTCCCAATCTTCACTCTTCACAACTTCACTAGTCACAAACGTCACTCGTCACAATCTTATCTCGTCATAATCTTGACTCGTAAAAATTTTTACTAGTCAAAATCTTCACTCTTCACTCGTCACAATCTTCACTCGTCACAATCATCTGTTGTCAGTCACAATCATTTGTTGTCAGCCACAATCATCACTCGTCACAATCTTCACTTGTCACAATCTTCACTCGTCACAATCTTTACTAGTCACAATCTTCACTCGTCACAATCTTTACTCGTCACAATCTTCACTCGTCACAATCTTCTGTTGTCAGTCACAATCTTCACTCATCACAATCTTCACTTGTCACAATCTTTACTTGTCACAATCTTTACTTGTCACAATCTTTACTTGTCACAATCTTTACTTGTCACAATCTTCACTAGTAACAATCTTCATTTGCCACAATCTTCACTCGTCACAATCTTCACTCGTCACAATCTTCACTAGTCACAATCTCCACTCATTACAATCTTCATTCGTCACAGTCTCAACTAGTCACAATCTTCACTCGTCACAATCTTCACTCGTCACAGTCTTCACTCGTCACTCGACACAATCTTCACTCGATACAATCTTAACTCGTAACAATCTTCTCTCGTCACAATCCTCACCGATCACATGAGTCGTTGGTTGATCCTTAAAACTGGCTAACGTTTTTTTAATTACAAAAAAAACAACAAAAAAACAGCCATTGTTCCTGAACAGTGCAGATATAAGAATGTACAAGCTCCAACGAATTTGCAAATATAATCCTGGATACAGGACGATTAAATAAACGTCAATAAAAATGTGCCGGAAATTGTAATATGGAGCTCTTCAAATCTGTACAAGGGCAATCTTTCAACGCTGGTACACATTCTAGGAATTATCCTTTCTTTGAGGCTCAAATAAAACCGTTCCTCTAACGATATCAATTAAAATATAACATTTGGCGCTAGCGGGGTACCATACATCAGCTGAACGAAACTTGCACGGCAGTAAGCTGTCACAGAAATCATCGCAAGCCGCAACGGCGGTGCGGCAATGCCGTGAGCAATCGGCAATTCTCGTGAGGTATTTCTCCGGGTTCGGAAACCAAAAAGTGCGCGATCAAAAAGTTAGGACCTACTTGACCACTCAAAAGAGTGCTGCACTCGGAATTAGACATTTATACTCGGTTCATTGTTATTTTAAAATGACGACAAAACGCGGAAAAAAAAGACATGTTTCATTTTTAAAATGTGTTCTGAAGCAGGAGTACGTACCCAGCATGTGTGATAGCTTCTTAAATGTGATAAGTTCGATGGATTTAACAATGATACATAATAATTAAGGTATCTTCCTGGTATCATTCCATTATACGAATGTGACGACACTCCACGACCACAACAGGTTTATTTATATTTGATGGCTCTAATATACGTTCGTTAACTTTAATTGGAATTTTTTTTTAATTAGTTGTTTGTGTTTTTTTAAATTTTTTTTATTGTGTTTGTTGTTTTATTAATGCGTGCATTCTAAACGTAACTTTATGAAATCTCAAATATTCTTTCAATCTATTGAGGTGGTTTCCATGATGCAGCGGTGGCTCCGGGGGCTCACGTATGTCATGACCTCACGTCTATCTTGACTGCATGTCTATCATGACCTCAAGTCTGTCATGGCCTCATGTCTGCCATGACCTCACGTCTATCTTGACGTCATGTCTATCATGACCTCAAGTCTATCATGACCTCGCGAACCAGTCCTGTTATCATGTTCGAAATATAATTTTATGGTTTTTGATTCGCCTCTGTTTATTTTCGTAGAATTATTTCTACCAAAGATATCACGACACCCTGTTCAGACGACATCAACGTGTATATGATTTATGTACAGCACTTGAGAGTATGTTACATTTCCTGTCTTCCTTTTCTTCATTTGTACACCTGTTGCTTTTGCTGACCATACAGCTGTTGCTGTCAATACAGATGTTGCTGTCCATACAGCTGTTGCTTCATCCATGCACATATGTTCTTGTATCAGAAGATTTCTTAAGTTTTTAGCTGTCTAAACAGCTGTTTGCCTCCTGCATAGACAGATGTTCCCAAATGAGACGATATCTAGAGGTTTTTTTAGCAGCTTCTCATTTCCGATGAGCTTGTAGGTCCCTTGGTGATAGTGTTAAGATCGCTTTTCTTGCTGTTAAATAAAAAAAATATAAAATGACATTCCACTTGTCCTGGCAAGCTGAAAGTCAGCACTTGCCCAGATCTAACCTCCCGAATCAATATTGCATCCTATGCGATAACTTTCCCGTTATTCATAAAACGTTTACATTCAAGACACACTGTTATTGTATTTTAATAATTTAATTCCATATTGGGCCTTACAGCTAATCAATCATGTTTGTATATGATTTAAAGTCATTGAACAATTATCACAGTTGATTAGTTGTATTTTATCCCCACGGTTAAATAAATCACATTGGATTTTTTTTTTTAAATTTTTTTTGTGGTGTGCGTGTGCGTGCGTGTGTGTGTGTGCGTGTGTGTGTGTGTGCGTGTGTGTGTGTGTGTGTGAGTGTGTGTGTGTGTGTGCGTGTTTGCGTGTGTGCGTGTGTGTATGTGTGCGTGTGTGTACGTGTGTGTGCGTGTGTGTGTGTGCGTGTGTGTGTGCGTGTGCGTGTGTGTGTGTGTACGTTTGTGTGTGCGTGTGGGTGTGTGTGTGTCGCTATATATAAAGTTGATTTTTTTAAACTCTCGTTTCGTTATTTCCAGTTGTTTTTATATCTGCCTTGAAAATCGCATTAGTTAGAGTAGTGACATATTTGTATCAGGTGGAGCAGTGACATATTTGTATCAGCTAGAGTAGTGACATGTTTGTATCAGCTAGAGTAGTGACATGTTTGTATCAGTTGGAGTAGTGACATATTTGTATCACTTGGCCTAATATTATGTTTGGTACCAGTATGGTGAAGTAACTCAGCTATTTCTTCACCTGTCAGCCTGAATAGTGGCTCTATCAGTTTATCTTAAAAGTGTGTTTGGGATAGAGAGGGAGCGTGTCGACATTGCTATATTGCCGGGATTTGAACCCATCTTCGCGAGGCTCCTTGTTACATGTATTACCTTCCTCGGCCACATAGAATAAATATAAAAATGTGTCTATTTTGTTTAATTTCAGTTAAATCAAATCTAACTCGTGGTTTGAGCAGCAAGCTCCAATTCCATAAGAGATGTGTACACATATGGAACTAACTCTATGTTAAGGGTGCACAGTTTCCTACCAACTGTCGTGGTCTGTCAATCTTTTTTTAGATTTCACATCTAAAACACAAAACAGGAACTCATTATTGACATACGTCGGTAATAGTTTAATGACTAGTATGTGACGAACGATATGCTTGGTCATATGACGTTTTCCAGTGGAAAAAAATGACATCGTTTTCTTGTGTACAGAGCTATTGATTTAGCCTTATGTCAGGAAATGCACAGAAAGACCCTTCATTCTTTAGCTTATGTTATATTAATTATAGACTTGTGTCATTACAATATCTCCTGGCATAAAGTGCACATATGTACCAGGGAAGAACTCGGATATGTCCTCTGGTATTTCGATATCCCGCCAAGCTCCCCTCCCCCCAAGTTTGCCTTGCCCCCCCCCCTATAAAACATGCCAATGAGACTAATCCCTGGCCCACGGGAGAAACCTTTACAATTTCCTCCCTCGACGGTCTCCTGAAACTGTTGAATTCATCCTCATTATTTAACTTCACTCGTGACCTTCAGGACAAGGCCGATAATCCTCACGATGGGGTGTTGTAGAATTGTCGCTGAGGTCGATGTCGGACCCGCAACACAAGACCCCCTATTTAATTAAAGGGATATTTTGATAGTAAATTGTTAGCTTTAGCGTCCAGTCGAGTTAATAATCTAACACCAGTCTCCCCCCTCCCAATTCCCAGGGAACCACATTTTGATGGCAAGGCAGGAAACTATTCAAATCAATACATTACTAAAATATTACTGAGATATCACTAAAATGTTACTGAGATATTAATAGAATATTCTTGAGATATTACTAAAAATATTACTAAAAATATTACTAAGATATTACTGAGATATTTAGTTAAGAAATAAAGACTTAGATGAAATTGGCATTTAAAAAAAAAAAAAAGTATTTTATTTCTTAATTTAAAGTTTTCATCCGAATTCTTAAAACAGATACAAAATAAGTCACTGGCCTTATTGAGAAGTTCAACTTTAACCACCCCCCCCCCCCCCCAAGTACCTTATTTCAACACACGCTATTGTCTAAATGCAATGTCCTTATGGGGTTGAATGAAATAGGAAATACGTGGAGAAATAAGTCAAGGTTAAGATTGAAATTATCATGACGTTTATTCTATTTGTAGAATAGTGTTTCTAACGAGTTGGATCAATGCTCTACTCCTGCAGGAACGCATGGGAACGCTTTGCCTGCAATTTTTATTTTCATTTTTTTTTTTTGCTAAGCAATAAAGAAACGTTTATTTGGGTGTGGGGGTGCTGGGATCCTGGGTGAGTTCCCACACTATTTTCTCCCCAGGAATTGACCCCTGAGTTGAAATGATCCCTTAGTTAGATGAAATTGAATTCGAATTTTGATTTGTTAAGTATGCTGCTAAGTTGGGGTTGGGGGTCTGATTCTGGGACAAATGTGAAGCTTTGAGTGATCAAGAATGTTGATATGATGAAATGAAGTCAAGAATGTTGATATGATGAAATGAAGTCAAGAATGTTGATATGATGAAATGAAGTCAAGAATGTTGATATGATGAAATGAAGTCAAGAATGTTGATATGATGAAATGAAGTCAAGAATGTTGATATGATGAAATGAAGTCAAGAATGTTGATATGATGAAATGAAGTCAAGAATGTTGATATGATGAAATGAAGTCAAGAATGTTGATATGATGAAATGAAGTCAAGAAAGTTGATATGATGAAATGAAGTCAAGAATGTTGATATGATGAAATGAAGTCAAGAATGTTGATATGATGAAATGAAGTCAAGAAAGTTGATATGATGAAATGAAGTCAAGAATGTTGATATGATGAAATGAAGTCAAGAATGTTGATATGATGAAATGAAGTCAAGAAAGTTGATATGATGAAATGAAGTCAAGAATGTTGATATGATGAAATGAAGTCAAGAATGTTGATATGATGAAATGAAGTCAAGAATGTTGATATGATGAAATGAAGTCAAGAATGTTGATATGATGAAATGAAGTCAAGAAAGTTGATATGATGAAATGAAGTCAAGAATGTTGATATAATGAAATAAAGTCAAGAATGTTGATATGATGAAATGAAGTCAAGAATGTTGATATGATGAAATGAAGTCAAGAATGTTGATATGATGAAATGAAGTCAAGAATGTTGATATGATGAAAGGAAGTCAAGAATGTTGATATGATGAAATGAAGTCAAGAATGTTGATATGATGAAATGAAGTCAAGAAAGTTGATATGATGAAATGAAGTCAAGAATATTGATATGATGAAATGAAGTCAAGAATGTTGATATGATGAAATGAAGTCAAGAAAGTTGATATGATGAAATGAAGTCAAGAATGTTGATATGATGAAATGAAGTCAAGAATGTTGATTTGATGAAATGAAGTCAAGAAAGTTGATGTGATGAAATGAAGTCAAGAATGTTGATATGATGAAATGAAGTCAAGAATGTTGATATGATGAAATGAAGTCAAGAATGTTGATATGATGAAATGAAGTCAAGAATGTTGATATGATGAAATGAAGTCAAGAAAGTTGATATGATGAAATGAAGTCAAGAATGTTGATATGATGAAATGAAGTCAAGAATGTTGATTTGATGAAATGAAGTCAAGAAAGTTGATGTGATGAAATGAAGTCAAGAATGTTGATATGATGAAATGAAGTCAAGAATGTTGATATGATGAAATGAAGTCAAGAATGTTGATATGATGAAATGAAGTCAAGAATGTTGATATGATGAAATGAAGTCAAGAAAGTTGATATGATGAAATGAAGTCAAGAATGTTGATATGATGAAATGAAGTCAAGAAAGTTGATATGATGAAATGAAGTCAAGAATGTTGATATGATGAAATGAAGTCAAGAAAGTTGATATGATGAAATGAAGTCAAGAATGTTGATATAATGAAATGAAGTCAAGAATGTTGATATGATGAAATGAAGTCAAGAATGTTGATATGATGAAATGAACTCAAGAATGTTTTGTGAATGATTTGCATTCCATTTGCTTACTTTACGGCTTAATATCAGTTGGTCTGTTAGAGGCTACTTGTCTCATGAGTCTTAATCCAACTCAGTCCAATCAATGCTATCGTCTTTTTGACAAGATAATGTCTCATTAGTCTTAATCCAACTCAAACCAACAAATTTTATTGTCTTTTTGACAAGCCATGTCTGATGAGTCTTAATCCAACTCAGGCCAATCAATGTTATCGTCTCTTCGACAAGACACATCTCATTAGTCTTAATCCAACTCAGGCCAACAACTTTTACGTTTTCATAACGTCTTCAAATTAATTTTCATAATTGATCTGAAGACACTAAAAACACTAAGGGTAATTTTAGTCGGACGTCCCAGCAGTTTTTCTTGAAGGGGAAATTACTTCCGAGAAAAATACAACAGCTTCGTGTTTGACCTTTTTGAACAAAGTATTGAGTAAGTGAGAACTGAGAACTAAACATGTGAATAGAGTCAAGACAACAACGACAGGTTACAGTCATTATGTTAGAAGGACCATAATGAACATAAAGAACATAAGGACCATAATGAACATAAAGAACATAAGGAACATAATGAACACAATGAATAAAAAGAACATAATGAAAATAATGAACATACTGAACATAATGAAAATAATGAACATACTGAACATAATGAAAATAATGAACTTAAAAGGAACATAATGATCATAAGGAACACAATGAACATAATGAACACAAAGAACATAATGAACTTATGAAAATAATGAACATACTGAGCATAATGATCGTAAGAAGGAAAATGAAAATAATGAACACAATTAACATAATTAACGTTGGAACAAAATGAAAATAATGAACGCAATGAACATAAGGCACATAATGGACTAAGGGAACATAATGAACGCAATGAACATCATTAACGTAATGAACATAATGAAAATAATGAACACAATGAACATAAGGAAGATAATGGACTAAGGGAACATAATGGAAACAATGAACGCAAGGAACACGACACATGACAGATTATGCCAATCGACTCTTCTCAATTTTGGGGGAATTAACAAAAACTATTTTTTTTAAAAAACCTGTTGTTCTCATGAGATATTTTCAAAATGGCGTGTAACTTAAGACAGGGTCCTTTAATCCCAGCACGGACATCAGGCATCTTTGAATGGCCTGTTCCTGTTGCAGGTGCAAAGGTCAGTTATGACGTCCTATTGCCAGCTGACTTTCCTCTATCGTGTCACGTGTTTGGCCCGCCTAAGTTCGGTGTGTTGGGAGATGTGTGTGTGTACAGTTGTTTTGGACAGTTGTTTTGGACAGTTGTTTTGGACAGTTGTTTTGGACAGTTGTTTTGGACAGTTGTTTTGGACAGTTGTTTTGGACAGTTGTTTTGGACAGTTGTTTTGGACAGTTGTTTTGGACAGTTGTTTTGGACAGTTGTTTTGGACAGTTGTTTTGGACAGTTGTTTTGGACAGTTGTTTTGGACAGTTGTTTTGGACAGTTGTTTTGGACAGTTGTTTTGGACAGTTGTTTTGGACAGTTGTTTTGGACAGTTGTTTTGGACAGTTGTTTTGGACAGTTGTTTTGGACAGTTGTTTTGGACAGTTGTTTTGGACAGTTGTTTTGGACAGGTGTGTGGGGAAATGGCATGGGAACGACTGTCAAATCAGAATAGAAATGTCATGTCAGGTGAGGACATTTTGAGTAGAATCCATGGTTGAACCAGTTTGATTGGCCAGAGGGACTGTCTTGCCAGGTGAGAACGTTTTGAGAAGACTCCGTATTTGAATCAGTTGGATTGGCAAGAGGAATGTTATGGCAGGTGAGAACATTTTGAGAAGACTCCATATTGTAATCAGTTTGATTAGCCAGAGGGAATGTTATGTCAGGTGAGAGCTTTTTAAGAAGACTTCGTATTGGAATCAGTTGGATTGGCCAGAGGGAATTTTATATCAGGTGAAAACGTTTTGATGAGACTCCGTATTGGAATCAGTTTGATTAGCCAGAGAGAATGTTATGTCAGGTGAGAACGTTTTGAGAAGACTCCGTGTTGGAATCAGTTTGATTTGCAAAAGGGAATGTTCTGTCAGGTGAGAGCGTTTTGAGAAGACTTCGTAATGGAATCAGTTTGATTAGCCAGAGGGAATGATATGTCAGGTGAGAACATTTTGAATCAATTTGATTGGCCAGAGGGAATGTTATGTCAGGTGAGAACGTTTTGAATCAATTTGATTGGCCAGAGGGAATGATATGTCAGGTGAGAACATTTTGAATCAATTTGATTGGCCAGAGGGAATGTTATGTCAGGTGAGAACGTTCTGAGAAGACTCAAAGCTAATGAATTTCCCCTAATTAAAGTTTTCCAAAAAGTACACTGAAAATAATTACAGTAAGTTATTACAATGGATTAAGTGAAATTACAAGATTCAGCAGCGTCTACACTACACAAGGAGGAGATGGGAGCGTTTTCTTCCATTCTAAATAGGTAGGTGGGGGGGGGGGAATAAAATACCACCACCCTCCCTGGCCTACCCTTTGAATTTTTTTACAGATAACAAAATTAATTTGGGAAAGAAAACAATATAATTCCTCAAATATGTTGTTTTTTTTTTTTTGCTAGCGATTTTTGTAAGGAGAAAAATAGATAACTCTCAGGATTAAGCTGGGAATTGAACTAAAACCCTTTATGTTGTACGACACCTGTTTTGAACGCACAGCCACCCCGACACAACGACACTTGATTTATTGCCAAATTTTAGAATATTAACAAAAATATAAAAAAATAGGCATAAGCGACTAAAATTATTATTTTTTCTTTAAATAACCACATGATTTGATCATTTGATTGGCTGAAAACTGATTGAAAGTTGATTTTTCAAATAAAATAATTTATGAGTAGTCGAAGCTATCTAACAAGTTTTAAATTGTATATATTTTTTTCTGCTTATGTTCATAGTGAACCCCCGAACGAAAGGACTGGCTTGACCCACACTGACCACAGAAAATAAATTCAAAGTCCAAGGTCTAGGGGATGTAGGGTGTTGGCTTCAAACAATCAGGGCGGTAAAGGCGAGAGGACGCCCCCGGATATATTGAACACATTTATATTGAAGTAGTTGCAAATGATCGATCCAGGAGCGTGCAGCCGGTAAATTGTTAATAAAACAGTTTTCATATAGGTAAAATGACATGTAAGGCAGTTCTAATCGATGCTTCCGCCCTTGTTGCGTGGTTACAACTGTTACCGCTCTCTTGCGCAAATATGACGAGTTGATCAACCAGCGATAAACGGGTTGGATTCATATCTTTACCAGCCAGGAGAAACTGACAGTTTCAGCTTCCAGAGTAAGACTACAATATTTGCTTAAACGCCGTCCACTTTCTCGACATGAAGAAAATCGATTCTCATTTCGATCGGATTTCCTTTTAAAATCAAATGTTCTTCTGATAGTTTCATTTAAAATCAAAATTTCTTCTTCCAATTTCGGGTTAACTATGAAACCTCTCACTTGATTTTATATATATATTTCAGGACATGACAGCTGAATACCTTGTTTATTTGTTGAGTTCATGAACAGTTCAAAGTAAATGCAACGTGAACTGTCGGAAATAATTATTTCAATAAAAAAATTTAGCAATAATCTAGTACATGAATTTTTGTACTCCTAGTACTCGGAAAGTTAATAAAAACAAGAGGAATTGTTTCGTAAATTTGTTCAATCTATATCACGACTTTGGATAACTTCCCGTCCTGCGTGTGACCCTTAATTAACCTCATTAACAACTTATTTAATGCTCGCATTATTTAAGAATTAATTCTAGCGCCTCCGTTTAAAAAAAAAATATAATAATAATGAAAGGGTGAAACTTTATTTTTCTACTTAACATAACTAATTTTTCCGACTCTTTTGTGATTTGAAACTACTTCCGGGTCAACCCAATTCTCTTAGCTCCTATTGTTCTCTGTGTTAATTTCTATCATTTCTCTCAATTTTATTCGTTTTTGTGTTTGTTCGCTGATGAAGGCTTCCTGCCGACACGTTCGTTGTTTTGTTGCGTCCCTTTTATCAGGTTTAACCTTACCGTGTTCTACTAATTTCCTATTGTGCTAACCTGATTGCAGTCTCCCCCATTATTACCTTTTTCATTTCTCTCAGGCATCTATCTTTTTTTTTTTTTTAAATTACTTTTTCATTTACGGACTGTGATTGACTACGAAAAAAAAACACCTTCAATTCTCGACCTGGCGATATCTCACGTGATATAAACTTTATTTATCACGTGACAGCATCATTTATCTCAAAACTGAATTCAACTTTTCCCTTTGTCTTTGACGCCATGTGAAGAGGTTAACCACTGCCACCGCCACTGACATAGAGACCACGAGTTGTTTATACAGATTAGTCGGACCATCTCACAGATTCAGAACATAATGGACTACGATGAGTCACTTCCTTGTTTTGTCACGTGATACGTACCAGCCATTGGTAGGCTTTCTGCTACACATAACAACACATAACAACAGATAACAGCTGATCAGCCATTGCCATTATCATTAATTTTAAAGCACAATGTTTGTCTCCATCAGCGCTTCCCCAGTGTTAATTAAACATTTTACTTTTCAAAATATTCTTGAATACACGTGTTTTTTTTATACGACATTCATAAATGTGACCATAATTATAATTCAGTGATGATTAAAGGAAGAAAGTTGTTTGAAGAAAAATTTTTGATCGACTAGTGTGTTGCAGACAGACTACTGGAAGTCTTACTCACGTGACAAAACATTCAATAAATCGTAGTCCATTATCCATTTTACAAGGTCCGTCTCCTACGCTAAGATTCACGGGCGAGCAACAACAAAAAATTCCGAAAGCGCCGCTGCATGACATTCTTACAAATGCTCGCAATTGCGTTTAGTGCGTAATATTTTCTTTTGTTTAACGGAAATAGTAGGTGTCATTAATTTGCGCTGTATAAGGTGATGGGTCATTATAATTTAAATATAGGTCAGAGTCGGTGGCGTACCGTGGTTTGGGGGGTTTGGGGGGTAACACTAAATGGGAATCTTGTAAAGTGCGTGACTTAAATGCATGTTTTTGTCAAGCAACTTGAGTAGATGGGAAGTACACACATTGCCACCGCCATGGTTAGGCGGGCAACTGCTAGTTAATAATAATTCCATTTCTTCCCTTTTAAGTTGTCGGATTGTCGACATGAGAACGACCCTTAGGTTTAATGACATATCTACCTACAACAACTCTAATTTAAAAGTTTTGCCATTCTAGCCTATCACGAGGCTGGCCGATAATTTAATTACTAAAAATCTTGAAAATATGTTTGATAATAACGATGTAATAGTAAGTAGCTTGTAACAATAGGAATTAAACTAATCACATATACAAAGATGTAATTTCTTAATACTAAGGGTACTTGTACAGGTAATTTGCACTTTCAAAATGATATTTGTACAGGTATAGGCAATTACAAAAATGTTACTTAATCAGGTAATATGCACCCACAAAATGCTACTTGTGCAAGTAATTTGTACTTACACAATGGTTGGTGTGCAGGTAATGTGCGTATCAAAATCAAATGTTTTACAAATGGTTTATTATCTGTACCTATCTTCAACAGTTTATCATCACGGGCGAGATATCGATCCACGCGTTCATTAAGTTGGGGGGGGGGGTGTGTTCGGCGCAGGGGAAATAATTACACCTCCCGCCACTGCCAGCCCCTGGGCACAAAAACGTCACAGCAGCCGCTAACACGTGACGAAAACTGGGCGCGCGTCTTTCATCCGCAGAGTGGCCTTTTAAGTGCACTCACAATGGATGATGGTAGTTGGCCTGGTGCTGGGACCAAATGTCTGTATCAAAATACGCATCGATTGTTATCGATTAAAGTGTACGGCTCGCGGACATGCAAAAAATTTGGAGAATAAAGTTACAGCTTTATTTTTCTCTTGGAGAACACATACCGCTACATTGATGCTGTTTCAATACATTCAGTACACTCTATAGCCACTAACTTAGTTTGGAGAAAAATTAAAGAATCCATAAAACAATTTTTTTTTAACCTTTGAAATCCTACTGTATGCCGACTGTATGCTTACCATATGCCTACTGAATGTCTACTATATGCCTGCTATACGAATAAGATGCGCCTACTCTACGCCTTCTGTATGCCTACTTAACTCCGCTGTTTTTATGACTCCATGTACATTAATGCCAATCTTAAATGTTTTAACTTAGTCTTATTCTTTGTTTGCACGTTGAGTATAAACAATGTTTTTAATGTCGCACAGTACTTACTGCTTCAATGTCACGGAGCCCGTCAGCGAGAGAGTTAAGAGCGTAACCCCATTACGCTGAACTGTTCTCTTTCCGAGACTTTGCAGACAGTCGACCTCATGCACCCTCTTAAGCCCCAAGACGTGCCCCGGGTCCTGGTGTACCCCACGCAGCATCAGATGACAAGATCGTTCATCTTCTGATCACTGCACGCACTTGGGGATGTTTAAGTGACGTCTGATATTTTCTGAAGCTGTATGGTGATTTGACCTTAGAACTAGATAATATTTGACCTTAGAAATAGATAATATTTGACCTTAGAAATAGATATTTGACCTTAGAAATAGATAATATTTGACCTTAGAAATAGATAATATTTGACCTTACAAATATAATATATTAGACCATATAAATAGATAATATTAGATCTTAGAAAGAGATAATATTAGATCTTAGAAATAGATAATAATATTTGACCTTAGAAATAGATCATATTAGATCTTAGAAATAGATGATATTAGCCCTTAGAAATGGATAATATTTGACATTAAAAATGGACAATAATTGACATTAGAAATGGATAATACTTGACATTAGACATAGATAATGATTGCCATTAGAAATAGACAATATTTGACATTAGAAATAAATATTTTACCTTAGAAATACATAATATTTAACATTTGAAGTAGACGACATTTGAAGTAGACGACATTTGAAGTAGACGACATTTGAAGTAGACGACATTTGACTTTAGAAGTACACAATATAGTGACAGTAGAAATAGAGAATATTTGACCTTAGAAGTAATCAATCTTTTACATTAGAATTAGACAATATTTGACATTGGAAATGTAAGATATTTTACTGTAAGGTTATTTAAGGTAAAAGAAATCTAAGGCACGGGTATTTCAAATAGTAAATGATAAATGTGTGTACATATTTCATCGCATTTAATCAACGTATTACCTCTCCCGATATTTGTGTCCATTCAGAAATACCACGAACAAACTTGTTCACTTAAATTTATGCTTACCAGTTACCAGTTATCTTCCACTCGGTCTAGTTGATATAATTTTGATGAAGACTGCAAAATTAATGTGGGTCTGTAACGGAAGAATGATATAGCAAAGTATACGGTAGACACCCCCCCCCCCCCCATATCAAATCACGCATCATGGGGCTTGTATGACAAAACTAAACTGATATACATATCCATACCGTTAGAATTAGAATTGGAGGCATATGCCAATGTGTCCCATAAGTACGAGTTAGAGTGGGACGCATGAGGCATTGTGTGCTCAGACTTAGTGTGACACCTGGAAACATTTTAAAGCCATATAACTGCTTTTCTAACATTATCGTGAACAGATGCTGATTATGAAATTCTTCTGATCTAGACTCTTTCTTTTACAACTAATTTAACGTGTCCCTTAGCACTTAATTGATAGATTTCAGAACAACAAATCTACACAAGTACATTTAGTCTGTGAGCAAAACTAACAGCACTGGAAACTGTAATTTTTAGCATATTATTTTATTTATCTCATAATTCGTCTTTGAAGCCTTCTGAGCCGTCACTACTGCCACATACTGCTGTCAGGCCTTTGGCCGTCACAATTTTCCACATACTGCAGTCAGGCCTTTGGGCCTTCTGATCCGTCACAACTTCCACATACCGCAGTCAGGGCTGTGGGCCTTCTTATCCGTCACAACCTCCACATACAGCAGTTAGGCCTTTGGGCCTTCTATTCACACGAAGCTTCACGGCTCACATTTCTCGTTTAAATCTAGGGGCGTTCCAGATAATCCCCCACAACTCCCAGACACTGTTTCAGCCACTAAGACCCACAGCTCTTGGGTTGGCAGGCGTAAGGCTAAAAGCTTCCAACAAAATCTGTTCAGTCTAATGCAAGCGAACAACTTCATCTGCAGCCAATCTATCAATTTTTCCGTGCCTCACTTTAGATTAAGTTTATTTAGCTCCTTCCGCCCCCCACACCTTTTTAGCTCATCTGGAAACCATTTTTATCCTTTTTATTGCTCTACAGAATGTTAAAGAAAAAATCATTTATGGCCATGATTTATCCAGAATAGCAGGAAGTAAATGTTCATAAAAATATTCAATTTCCACATTATTAATGGAGGCTCATAAACTGAATGTCGCAATGATTCGGTTTGTAACGAATGATTTTTGAGAACACTTTTCATCCGACTAACTTTCTTTGTATTATTTATGAAACGATGGTTCTATGAGGTCAAGGACATTCATTTTGTCTTCCAAAACGTACTGACGTCACCTAGGGTCAAATGTTATCAGCGCGTTTCAGTGTTGATTTTTTTTTTTTTTTTATTTATGAAAAACTATTTTTGACAGTTGTGACCAAGAAGAGACCAAGTACAACACAAAATGGGACCTATCGATTTTGCCACACGTGAACTGAAATTGCGATAACCAAACCGGAAGCAGGATAATGGCATCGCTCCCCGCGCTCAGACAAAAGTTAACATTTCATCATGGCCCCGGCCATACAGTTGTTGACATGGATAACACTCTTGAGTATAGTCATCGAAGCATGACGGTTCTCAGCTTTTAGTGGGCTGGGGTAGAAAGAGAGATAAAAAAGGGGGTATGGGGGGAGTATTCTTCAATGTTATATGTTCATTTACTTTTTCCAACTTCCCACACGACTCGTAAATATATATACCTTGCCACAAATACAAGGTCAGATATATTACTTAGCCAGATATGCCTGGCCACATATAACCTGGCCACATAACATGGATACATATACCTGGATGCATATATGTGGATACATATCCCGGAATGCATATACCTCGCTTAAAATACTTGGCATAAATACTGTGCCACATACACCGGACAACATACACCGGGCCACATACACCGTGCCACATACACTGGGCCACATACACCGGGCCACATACACCGGGCAACATATTTCCGGGCCACATGCACCGGGCCACATACACCGGGCCATTTACACCGGGCCACATACACCGGGCAACATATAGGCTGATGGGAAGCGAGGTAGTACAACCTTATAGAGAAGAATTAACTTCCGAAATGGCCGATGTTGTGTTATTACTTAAGGGGATGGCTTTACGTGTGTTTCTAATGGCAGAGGTATTATTGCAAGACTCGTACAAAAACATACGATGATCGATCTTTCTCTTTCTTCACTCCCAAACAATGGAATTCTCTTCAACTACGCATCCGCAATATACCAACCATCACAGCCTTCAAAACTGCACTCAAACACATCTCTTTAAACTCTACTATCCTGACTGATTGCCCCTTTTGACCGATAAACGATGCTGTTGGGTGCCGTCCATGGCGTGACATGTAAACAATTATGGAATGCGTCGAGTTAATATACATTTGCTTTGTTTTATTTAATTAATTTATATTAATTTTTAAGTTCATTATTGTTTGTTAAATTGTTTGTACAGCGTGGTGAGCCCAGCCCTAGGCTGGGGTACCGCGCTATATAAAACTACTATTAATAATAATAATAATAAAGGAGATGGCTTTACCTGTGTCTCTAATGGCAGAAGTATTCTTACTTAGGGAGATGGCTTTATGGGTGTCTCTCATGACAGATGTATTATTGCTTAATGAGATGGCTTTACGGGGAAATAAAGGCAGGTGTATTCTTAGGCAGATGGCTTTACGGTAGAATCTAAGACATTGCAGCTAATTATTCCACTCTATAAAAAAAAACAATAAAAAAATTATATATATCACTGTTAAATAAATACAAAGTTGTACAAAAGAAGTTTTTTTTATTGTGACATATGTTACATTACCCTGGCTACTGCTACATTACCCTGGCTACTGCTACATAACCCTGGCTTCTGGAACATTACTCTGGCTACTGTTACATTACCGTGGCTACTGTTACATTACCAGGACTAATATTCTGTTGAAATAACTTTTCCGACTATGTCAAGGCCGAACTTAGTAAGCATCTTTTAAAAAAACATACATACATACATATATATATATATATATATATATATATATATATATATATATATATACATATATATATACATATATAAGATATGTGCATTTTCTATATGTCAAAGGGCATCAATCGCCCAGATATATTTATTACAGTGTACGTCACTGGCTGTGGAAAAATGTTGGTTTAGTGTAATAAAAACACCTCAAAATCTATTTATGCTTAAGTCTCTGCGTGCATGTGACATCCATCTATGTGTGTGTGTGGCATCGCTCACTATATGCATGTGACATCCATCTCTTTGTACATAATGTGGAATCCATCTATGTGTGCATTTAGCATCCATCCCTGTATGCATGTGGCATCTAACTCTGTGTGCGTGTGTTATCCATGCTCAACGCTCCGACTGGCCAATGATTGAGGCTTAACTTCCGATGTGAGTTAAACAAATCCTATGGTAAATACGTGTGCTAGGATTTATCTTCTGTGGCTGGTTGAGCCTGGCTAGTTGAAAATGGCTGGTTTAGAATGGCTAGTTGAGAATGGCTTGTTGAGAATGGTTGGTTGGAAATGGCTGGTTGAGAATGGCTAGTTGGGAATGGCTTGTTGGGAATGGCTGGTTGAGAATGGTTAGTGGACAATGGCTGGGGGAGAATCGCTTGTTGAGATTGGCTGGTTGAGAATGGTTAGTGGACAATGGCTGGGGGAAAATGGCTTGTTGAGATTGGCTGGTTGGGAATGGCTTGTTGAGAATGGCTGGTTGAGAATGGCTGGTTGAGAATGGCTGGTTGAGAATGGCTTGTTGAGATTGGCTGGTTGAGAATGGCTTGTTGAGATTGGCTGGTTGAGATTGGCTGGTTGAGAATGGTTAGTGGACAATGGCTGGTTGAGATTGGCTGGTTGAGAATGGTTGGTTGAGAATGGCTGGTTGAGAATGGCTGGTTGAGAATGGCTGGTTGAGAATGGCTTGTTGAGATTGGCTGGTTGAGAATGGGTTGTTGAGATTGGCTGGTTGAGAATGGTTAGTAGACAATGGCTGGTTGAGATTGGCTGGTTGAGAATGGTTAGTGGACAATGGCTGGTTGAGAATGGCTGGTTGAGAATGGCTTGTTGAGATTGGCTGGTTGAGAATGGTTAGTGGACAATGGCTGGGGGAGAATGGCTTGTTGAGATTGGCTGGTTGAGAATGGTTAGTGGACAATGGCTGGGGGAAAATGGCTTGTTGAGATTGGCTGGTTGAGAATGGTTAGTGGACAATGGCTGGTTGAGAATGGCTTGTTGAGATTGGCTGGTTGAGAATGGTTATTGGACAATGGTTGGTTGAGAATGGTTAGTGGACAATGGCTGGTTGAGAATGGTTAGTGGACAATGGCTGGTTGAGATTGGCTGGTTGAGAATGGCTGGTTGAGAATGGTTAGTGGACAATGGCTGGTTGAGAATGGCTTGTTGAGATTGGCTGGTTGAGAATGGTTAGTGGACAATGGCTGGTTGAGAATGGTTAGTGGACAATGGCTGGTTGAGAATGGTTAGTGGACAATGGCTGGTTGAGAATGGTTAGTGGACAATGGCTGGTTGAGAATGGTTAGTGGACAATGGCTGGTTGAGAATGGTTAGTGGACAATGGCTGGTTGAGAATGGTTAGTGGACAATGGCTGGTTGAGAATGGTTAGTGGACAATGGCTGGTTGAGAATGGTTAGTGGACAATGGCTGGTTGAGAATGGTTAGTGGACAATGGCTGGTTGAGAATGGTTAGTGGACAATGGCTGGTTGAGAATGGTTAGTGGACAATGGCTGGTTGAGAATGGTTAGTGGACAATGGCTGGTTGAGAATGGTTAGTGGACAATGGCTGGTTGAGAATGGTTAGTGGACAATGGCTGGTTGAGAATGGTTAGTGGACAATGGCTGGTTGAGAATGGTTAGTGGACAATGGCTGGTTGAGAATGGTTAGTGGACAATGGCTGGTTGAGAATGGTTAGTGGACAATGGCTGGTTGAGAATGGTTAGTGGACAATGGCTGGTTGAGAATGGTTAGTGGACAATGGCTGGTTGAGAATGGTTAGTGGACAATGGCTGGTTGAGAATGGTTAGTGGACAATGGCTGGTTGAGAATGGTTAGTGGACAATGGCTGGTTGAGAATGGTTAGTGGACAATGGCTGGTTGAGAATGGTTAGTGGACAATGGCTGGTTGAGAATGGTTAGTGGACAATGGCTGGTTGAGAATGGTTAGTGGACAATGGCTGGTTGAGAATGGTTAGTGGACAATGGCTGGTTGAGAATGGTTAGTGGACAATGGCTGGTTGAGAATGGTTAGTGGACAATGGCTGGTTGAGAATGGTTAGTGGACAATGGCTGGTTGAGAATGGTTAGTGGACAATGGCTGGTTGAGAATGGTTAGTGGACAATGGCTGGTTGAGAATGGTTAGTGGACAATGGCTGGTTGAGAATGGTTAGTGGACAATGGCTGGTTGAGAATGGTTAGTGGACAATGGCTGGTTGAGAATGGTTAGTGGACAATGGCTGGTTGAGAATGGTTAGTGGACAATGGCTGGTTGAGAATGGTTAGTGGACAATGGCTGGTTGAGAATGGTTAGTGGACAATGGCTGGTTGAGAATGGTTAGTGGACAATGGCTGGTTGAGAATGGTTAGTGGACAATGGCTGGTTGAGAATGGTTAGTGGACAATGGCTGGTTGAGAATGGTTAGTGGACAATGGCTGGTTGAGAATGGTTAGTGGACAATGGCTGGTTGAGAATGGTTAGTGGACAATGGCTGGTTGAGAATGGTTAGTGGACAATGGCTGGTTGAGAATGGTTAGTGGACAATGGCTGGTTGAGAATGGTTAGTGGACAATGGCTGGTTGAGAATGGTTAGTGGACAATGGCTGGTTGAGAATGGTTAGTAGACAATGGCTGGTTGAGAATGGTTAGTGGACAATGGCTGGTTGAGAATGGTTAGTGGACAATGGCTGGTTGAGAATGGTTAGTGGACAATGGCTGGTTGAGAATGGTTAGTGGACAATGGCTGGGGGAGAATGGTTAGTGGACAATGGCTGGTTGAGAATGGTAAGTGGACAATGGCTGGGGGAGAATGGTTAGTGGACAATGGCTGGTTGAGAATGGTTAGTGGACAATGGATGGTTGAGAATGGTTAGTGGACAATGGCTGGTTGAGAATGGTTAGTGGACAATGGCTGGTTGAGAATGGTTAGTGGACAATGGCTGGTTGAGAATGGTTAGTGGACAATGGCTGGTTGAGAATGGTTAGTGGACAATGGCTGGTTGAGAATGGTTAGTGGACAATGGCTGGTTGAGAATGGTTAGTGGACAATGGCTGGTTGAGAATGGTTAGTGGACAATGGCTGGTTGAGAATGGTTAGTGGACAATGGCTGGTTGAGAATGGTTAGTGGACAATGGCTGGTTGAGAATGGTTAGTGGACAATGGCTGGTTGAGAATGGTTAGTGGACAATGGCTGGTTGAGAATGGTTAGTGGACAATGGCTGGTTGAGAATGGTTAGTGGACAATGGCTGGTTGAGAATGGTTAGTGGACAATGGCTGGTTGAGAATGGTTAGTGGACAATGGCTGGTTGAGAATGGTTAGTGGACAATGGCTGGTTGAGAATGGTTAGTGGACAATGGCTGGTTGAGAATGGTTAGTGGACAATGGCTGGGGGAGAATGGTTAGTGGACAATGGCTGGTTGAGAATGGTAAGTGGACAATGGCTGGGGGAGAATGGTTAGTGGACAATGGCTGGTTGAGAATGGTTAGTGGACAATGGATGGTTGAGAATGGTTAGTGGACAATGGCTGGTTGAGAATGGTTAGTGGACAATGGCTGGTTGAGAATGGTTAGTGGACAATGGATGGTTGAGAATGGTTAGTGGACAATGGCTGGTTGAGAATGGTTAGTGGACAATGGCTGGTTGAGAATGGTTAGTGGACAATGGCTGGTTGAGAATGGTTAGTGGACAATGGCTGGTTGAGAATGGTTAGTGGACAATGGCTGGTTGAGAATGGTTAGTGGACAATGGCTGGTTGAGAATGGTTAGTGGACAATGGCTGGTTGAGAATGGTTAGTGGACAATGGCTGGTTGAGAATGGTTAGTGGACAATGGCTGGTTGAGAATGGTTAGTGGACAATGGCTGGTTGAGAATGGTTAGTGGACAATGGCTGGTTGAGAATGGTTAGTGGACAATGGCTGGTTGAGAATGGTTAGTGGACAATGGCTGGTTGAGAATGGTTAGTGGACAATGGCTTGTTGAGAATGGTTAGTGGACAATGGCTGGTTGAGAATGGTTAGTGGACAATGGCTGGTTGAGAATGGTTAGTGGACAATGGCTGGTTGAGAATGGTTAGTGGACAATGGCTGGTTGAGAATGGTTAGTGGACAATGGCTGGTTGAGAATGGTTAGTGGACAATGGCTGGTTGAGAATGGTTAGTGGACAATGGCTGGTTGAGAATGGTTAGTGGACAATGGCTGGTTGAGAATGGTTAGTGGACAATGGCTGGTTGAGATTGGTTAGTGGACAATGGCTGGGGGAGAATGGCCGGCTGAATAGCTGCTTGAGAATGTATGGCGTTAAATCAATCTAGAGAGTCATCTCAGTAAAACGTTATCTACCAAATAACGACAGGATTAAACAGGACTGACAGACTCTCGGACTGTCCATCTTGCCATACTCTCGGTCTGTCCGACCCTGCCATGCTCTCTGACTGTCCGTCTTGCCATATCGTCGGACTGTCCGTTATACCATATCCTCGGATAGTAGGTCCTCCCATGTCCTCGGACTTTCCGTCCTGCCATATCCTTGGAATGTCCGTACTGCCACATCCTCGGACAGTCGGTCTTGCTATACTCTCAGATTGTCCGTCCTGCCATATCCTTGGCCCGTCCGTCCAGCAATATCCTTGGACTGCTCATCCTGCCATATCATCAGACTGTCCGTCCTGCCTTATCCTCGGATAGTAGGTCCTGCCATATCATTAGACTTTCCGTCCTGCCATATCCTTGGACTGTCCGTACTGCCATATCCTCGGACTGTTCATCCTGCCATATCCTCAGAATGTCCGTCCTGCCATATTCTCGGATAGTAGGTCCTGCCATTTCCTCGGACTTTCCGTCCTGCCATATCCTTGGAATGTCCGTACTGCCACATCCTCGGACAGTCTGTCTTGCTATATTCTCAGATTGTCCGTCCTGTCATATCCTTGGCCCGTCCGTCCAGCAATATCCTCGGACTTTTCATCCTGCCATATCCCCTGACTGTCCGAACTGCCATATCCTCGGACTGTCCGTCCTCCCATATACTCGGACTGTCCGTCCTGCCATGCCCAGTTTTGCTGAGTAACGTTACTATATAGGTTGATCGGAAATTGGTCAATGAGCTGTCCGAAGATTTTGCCAGCCATGAACAAATGCGAAGTTAATATAAGGGATTTTAAAAAAGAGTGTGCATAATATGTATGTGTGGGAATTTGAATGTATGATCTCTAGCGATTTACCTGTTCGGGAATGTATTTATTTGAAATGTCGTATTTCGTGAGTGTGAAAATATGAGCGATATAATCTAAGTCAAGGAATCCTTAATTAGAATAGAGAAAAAAAACAACAATAACGACTTTTCTTTGTAATTAAGATTATTTCACCCCTCCAATAAGTTTCACCTATTAGTTTACTAAAACTTCAATGTCCTTTCACTTATCTGCTGGGTATCGTGTTGGCTTGAGTATTTAACACACGACCAGACTTTACTTCCATATAAACACAACAGCTCTCATCCTATGTGTGTACTCGTCGTCTTGAACATCCTTTGTTAAACACACCAGCTCTCATCCGATGTGTGTACTCGTCGTCTTGAACATCCCTTGTTAAGTGATTTCTTTCAGAACCTCCCACTTCCCATTTGTAATTTCAACAGGAAAGAGGAAATATCTGCCTCTGCAAATGTCTGCCTGGGCGTCTGCCTTCCAGACGATTAGTTTTCACTTACGGCACGTCATTCATAGCCTTTCTGTCTGCCGGCCTTCCATCTGTCTAAGTGTGACCCCGGGGGGTGGTTGGCCCTCGTAATAAATCGATTGGTGGTGGATCACATCAGACCTTCGCTCTTATTATGTGTCACATATGCTTTGATTCTGCTCCCACCTGATTGTCCTTTACCTAATTTGTAATGAAGTGTGGACCACATAAGCCAGACATGAGCGGAAACTCAACAGCTAATATAAAAAAATGTGTTTGTCGTATTTTACGCATTCGATTGCAGGACAAGGTACCTAGCTCATCGTTTTAGGAACGTGCAAAAAATGTGTAGCATATTCTCCGCTCTTTGCAAGTGGCGCCTTTGCTGTTTAGGCCATGTAAGGAGAATGGAGGAAGGCAGTATTCCAAACGATCTGTTTATGGAGAGTTGGCAGAAGGGACAAGACTTATTGAACGTCGTGATTGCGATTTAAGGACATTTGTAAAAAAGGAGCAAGATGTAAGCCAAATAGAAGATAACGAATGGGAGATCCTCACGGAGCACCGTTCCCGCTGGCTGACAGCCGAGTATGAAGGAGTCAAAAAGGGCAGAAGATGCGCAAAAGAAAAGGGGTATTACGGTAGGCCAAATTTAATCCGGAGACAAGGTTCTCCTGCGAGAAATGCTGCCAAAACCTTCATTACAGGCTCGGCCTGGTGAGCCATTTGATGAACTGTCAATAGCTACTACATCGTCTCGCGAAGACTAAAGGAAGACATTCTTTGATTTGTCCACGTGGCATTTTGTTAGCGTCTCTGCATGAATGCCACATTATTAGCCCACCTGCATGGTAGCACGTTGGTAGCACATTGGTAGAACACTGTTAGCGTCTCTTCATGAATGCCAGGAGTTTTGGGTTTGGTTTCACTTATGTGCTATGGGCTATGTGATATGTGTAGATTGTCTGATTAATCAGACGCATCTGTTCAAAACCATACATTTTTGGGATTTCAACACCATAAATTTAATGGGAAGTTCAAAACCATACATTTTTGGGATTTCAACACCATAAATTTAATGGGAAGTTCAAAACCATACATTTTTGGGATTTCAACACCATACATTTAATGGGAAGTTCAAAACCACACATTTTTGGGATTTCAACACCATAAATTTAATGGGAAGTTCAAAACCATACATTTTTGGGATTTCAACACCATAAATTTAATGGGAAGTTCAAAACCATACATTTTTGGGATTTCAACACCATACATTTAATGGGAAGTTCAAAACCATACATTTTTGGGATTTCAACACCATACATTTAATGGGAAGTTCAAAACCACACATTTTGTGGGGAGTCCAACACGTGAGCTGTTTCAACAATTCTTTGGGGAGTTTGAAAACTTCACTTAGAATACCTACTTATAGTTTTAAAAAATCAGGCATAGGGTGAAGCAATAAAAAATGTCGAGATCATCGACGCGCTATAATGCCTTTAGGGGCTGTTCAAAGATTTGCCTTAAGAGGGCTGTTCAAAGATTGCCTTAAGAAGGCAAATGAAAAGCGAGGCTAGCGCTGTACAGTTTATTGTTAGGTTAATATTACTTTCTGGAGTTAACATAACTATCGTAAAGATGTATTTAACGCATCTGAAAAGCACTAATTTAAAAAAAAACCTTCGATGTTGGAAAAGCAATTTTTCGTCAGATTTCCAATCCGTTATCTCGATACACAGAAAAATAAAGAGTCTAAACTAAAAACTCCATATATATGTCCTTGAAATTGAAAGGTAAAAAAAAAACTATTTACAAATGAACCATAAGGCTTATTTAGCGTTACATTCATTTAGGCCTCGGTCTGCAGTCTAATACAAATTTATAAAATTTAAAAATAACGTTTGTAGGTCATCGGCAGTCACCACGTCTTTCAAGCACACGCCTTTCATCAATCAAATTTAATTATAGGAGCTCCAAGAACCCACATACTGTTTCAGACGCACGATGAATAAATATTCTGTTTCGGATCAACAGTTTAAACCCCAAAAGAAAAGCCCCGATGGCTTAACTGCCCGACTGTCCCTCTCCCGCTCAAACAGAACTGTTTCAATTCAGGACCCGCTGAAACAGAACTGTTTCAAATCAGGCCATACACTTTCGTGGACGTATACAAACCTCCACTCCAGAGTAAACGAACCTCTTTTATGCCACGAGTTCTCAACTCCTCGTCCACACCATGCTCTTGAAACGATCACATCTGTCGGTGATATCAGATCCACTTGTTGGTAATACTGCTCACTGTGACACTCACGTTTCTTTTCAGTCCTTGAATACTAATAGAATTATAATAATAATAAAATAATAATAATAATAATATCTTCGAGGACTTCATGACCTTTATTTGTAACCTTGAACTTTTTCACTGCAAAAAATAATGATCTCTTCACGGACCAATTTATCGTTGTTTTTTTTGTCAAATGACAAATTGATGTACTGAAGGTTTTCTTCTTCTTAGTTTGGGTTGTTTGTTTTATAATTTTGTTGCGTAATCAAGTAATTGGTTAATATAGATGTTAGTGTGTTAGCGAGATTATAACCCTGTAAGCCTAGGTTAGCCAAAATCTTTTCAGAAACGTTGTCAAGATGATATGTAAAATTAGATTTAATAAAAATAAACTGTTAATCATTTAAAATTATCATCAGCGGGTAGGACGCTTCGAGATTTATAAAATAATAGCAATTGTGAATAAAACCACGAGGAACGCATGGAACCAGTTTAAGAACCCTTGGGTCAGTGCAGACTTAGAAATAAAAAGATAGTTCCGCTTAAAGCAGTCTATAGACGTTCCCCAAGGTTTGCAACTCCGAGTAAGCTCCCAGTAAGCTCTTCTATACATGATATCGGAAATAAAAGTGAATTTTTATTTTTGCATTCTGTCATTTATTGCCCATTAGGGGGCGCCACTATTATTAAGGTAAACACATTAGTGACGCGTTGTACACGAGAAAGATGGCATTAGCTCCCCTTTACAACACCGCTTTCAACTGCGGTCAATATTCATGAGATGTGTGTCTGCTTCTGAAATGACCCGAATTCCGAGGCCGGATTGCTGTTGTTATATAATTATTTAAATACGTTTATATGTATTTCTATTTATTCAAATTAAACTGGAAATGAAAGGCTTCAATCAAGTGTCTAGAGATTCTCTAATGGGAACACTGTGTCTCATGGTGTCTTAGGAAGTATGCTGTCAGATATAAGACAGGAAATATGCTGTCGGATAAAAGACATAGGAAATATGCTGTCGGATAAAAGACATAGGAAATATGCTGTCGGATAAAAGACATAGGAAATATGCTGTCGGATAAAAGACATGGGAAATATGCTGTCGGATAAAAAGACATAAGAAATATGCTGCCAGAACTGAGACAATCCTCATTATAAATGCATTGCATTTCGGGGAAAAAAACGTGTTTCTCTTCGCCACAAACAACAATTTCGTGTATACGAACAGCAAAAAACAAAATGTTGTATTTATTCAGTAAATATTGAAGCATTTAGAAAAAAATGTGTCCAAAATTCCCAACTTATTGAAAGTATGCCATCTAGAGGGAAGCATATATCATTACATCGAAGTCTTGAAGACACGAAGAGGCATTTTTATCTTTCCATTCTTTGGTTTAGTCAGTGTGTCCCATGCCTAGAGCGCAGTTTTCTAGTTCTGACGTCGATGTGAAAACTGAAACAACTTATGTTTCAGTTATAGATCTCCTTGTTACATTTATGGAGAGAAAAACTATGGAGAATCGTAAACTGTTAGATGCAGAGAACGGCGAAAATTCTGAAATAATTTAACTTTTACACTAAATCGAAAATCTGATTGCATGTTGGAAAATATGGAGGTAAAAAGAGAGAAAGAGTATTGTAATGCAATATGATGCTCTTATTTCTTTGAATCATATTATCTGTCGTGGCCAATAAAATAGACAACAATAACATCCTACTTAAACAGCAAAAACAGGATGCATTGTGTTTGATGTTGTAAGTAAGAATGTTGAAATGACCGAAGAAAACCACCAGTATTTTTTTAAGAGTCTGTTACTTCAGATATTATTCCATGATTTTCATTCCCATTTATTGTATTCAACTTTTGAGAACCACAACTCGATGCTCGAGTCACATCTTTCATCTTGTTGTAGCGGACACATTTGACACGGGATTAGGATTTCCGCCCCGAGTCTTCACCACGGCCCCGACTCTTTAATGAACAAAGTTGATCAATGAAATCTATTTATTTCTGTGATTTTCAAACATGCGACTGGGTAACGGGGAAAAAAAAAGAAATTTTGGTTTTGAAATAAAAGTTATCTACCACCTTGCAACATTCGGACTTTTCAAGGCTGTTACCGTGTAGGTTAGTTTCTGATTTGCGTGCCAGTGCGCATTGGTCTGATGCGAAGGATAATCATTCAGGATTGTCTCCAAGACGTGGCTGGTGTATGTGAGACATTAGCCATGCACCGCCTGACAGTCTGACGTTGACTTAAGTGGACTTAATGTTATCGCCAGACCCGGCCAGCCGCACTGCAGCGTCTTAGTGTATGGAAAAATATGGCTCGTTTGTTTATCTACTTGGTGACGTCTTGGTGTAGAGGACGTTGACATGAGAGAAAAAAGGTTTTCCGGATCCTGGCAAGGGATGAAGGTTTGAGACGTTACTTTCTGCAGACAGCTGGGGACCTGTTTCTAGGATTTTATGTTTAAACACACGAGGCAAGCATCAAACCATCATTTGTTTGCCCAACGATCAATGCACTGTTTTATCCTTGGTGGTTGGAGCTTGGTATATTCAAATAAGTTTTATACTTACCGCAAACCCACTTGAAAACTTACCGAGTACCCACAAAACACACACAGATCAATTAAAATTAAAAAAACGTTGGCAAATTGCATGGCACGGTCTATTCTCAGCTCAGCAACGATTCAAAACGTGATATTAAATTCTAGAATATTTCGACATTAGGCTTCAAAACTACAACCACGGCACTACGACCACGGCACTACGACCACGGCACTACGACCACGGCACTACGACCACGGCACTACGACGAGCCTAAAAAAACATAGGTTTCGGGAATTGTTTTTTCCGTTTGTTTTGTTTAATTTTTAATTTTAAAAAATAACTAATTGGGGTGTTTACAGTAAAAGGTTACCGCAATTTTTTGTTTTGTTAACACCGTAAGCAATCGATTAAAAACAATAGTGATTGACCTTTGTGGTCTCCATCTCAAAAAACCAACCAGAAAATCATATTTTAGAGTATTGCCTTGTTAATACTTAAATAGCAATGTGCTCGCCTGAGACCTTTTCTCATCACAAAGAAAGAAATCGCAGGACTATATCCTGGATATTTATCTGTGTTGACTTAGATAACAGTTGAGTGGATTTCCTTACACAAGTTGTATTTTGATTGCAACCGGGGGCCCCCGCCCCCCCCCACCACCCACACACTCACCCGTTATAATTGACCAAGCTACTCTTTGAAACAACGTTTATGAGTGCTGAAAAACTACGCTCACACTAACCCAGGGGTAAACAGGTCTGCGTGTTTCTACTTCAAAATTTAAATTCAAACAAGTCAGCGTACAAATAGACATCTATTAAATATAAATATTTTTTGTTGTTGATTTGTTGTTTTTTTCTTTTTGTTTTTCTTGAGGGGGGAAGGGGGGGGTTAAAGTTGAAGTAAAAAGCTAAGTTATTATCATGGCATTCAGCCTGCGGCACATTTCATTTTTTTGTGGGACATGTTATTAACTTTCATACCCCCCCCCCCCTGATAATTCGTTTAACTCCTGATATAAAAAGCTGCTGAGAAATCAATCACGTGGCTAGGAAGGGGTTAATCAAAACTCTGTTTTCCTTTTTTTAAACTACCGATTATTAAGAAGAGTTGATTTGAGGCGCAGAACAAACGCACTTTTTTTTTTATAATCGTTTGACTTAAGATATCAATGTAACATCACGTTTCTATCAACTTTTATGATTATTACTCATGATTTCAGGTTGTGATTCAATAAATTGGGTAGTCGAATCCTATCACATCGAGTACCATCACGTTTCTATCAACTTCTATGATTGTGACTCAAGATTTCAGGTTGTGATTCAATAAATTGGGTAGTCGAATCCTATCACATCGAGTACCATCACGTTTCTATCAACTTCTATGATTATTGCTCATGATTTCAGGTTGTGATTCAATAAATTGGGTAGTCAAATCCTATCACATAGAGTACCATCACGTTTCTATCATCTTCTATGATTGTGACTCAAGATTTCAGGTTGTGATTCAATAAATTGGGTAGTCGAATCCTATCACATCGAGTACCATCACGTTTCTATCATCTTCTATGATTGTGACTCAAGATTTCAGGTTGTGATTCAATAAATTAAGTAGTCGAATCCTATCACATATTTTAAATCTAGACTTTCCCCCAACGTTTCATTTCTTTTAAGAAAAGTTGTGCAGACTCCAAAGGAGAAATTTTCCTCTCTGAATTAGTTTGGTGTACACCTTCTAGTAATAAGGTCGCTAGCAATACGTCACTTCCGTAAGCTGCGAAAGGCGTAATAATATCACGTGTCTAGGTTGTGCTGCTCACAGCGCCGAGAGCCCCGTACTGATTATGTATTCAACTACTAGTACCATATCTACGGGGGTCAAGATCCCTACTAATACCATATCTACGGGGGTCAAGATCCCTTACCACACACACTCGGTGGCGTATTTCAGTACTGCGTAAAGCCAGATCGCATGAAGGAGAAACACTGATGGACATTAATAGTAGATTGTTTTTCCAAAGAACGGACTTTGTTAGTAGATTTATTTGCTTGTTAGCAGTTACATTTGCCTCTCACTTTCAGGATAGATAAGAATAACAAATAAATTACCTTTACATTCTACGTGAGTAACTTTACCCGCAATAAACCCCAGACATACACCACCCAAAGTGAGTTTCTGATCCCTTCCATAATACCAACCACAATTTCTGATCCCTTCCATTAACACCAACCACAATTTCTGACTCATTTCACCAACGACAATATCTAACCTCTTCTACCAACAACAATTTCTGATTCCTTCCAACTAACCCCCAACCACAATTTCTGATTCCTTCCAACTAACCCCCAACCACAATTTCTGATTCCTTCCAACTAACCCCCAACCACAATTTCTGATCCCTTCCACTAAAAACAACCACAATTTCTGATCCCTTCCACTAACACCAACCACAATTTCTGATCCCTTCCACTAACACCAACCACAATTTCTGATCCCTTCCACTAACACCAACCACAATTTCTGATCCCTTCCACTAACACCAACCACAATTTCTGATCCCTTCCACTAACACCAACCACAATTTCTGATCCCTTCCACTAACACCAACCACAATTTCTGATCCCTTCCACTAACACCAACCACAATTTCTGATCCCTTCCACTAACACCAACCACAATTTCTGATCCCTTCCACTAACACCAACCACAATTTCTGACCCATTTCACCAACGACAATATCTGACCTCTCCCACCAAACACAGTTAATTTCTGACCACCGACTTTCAGTGTTCATGCTAGAATTCAAAAAGCTGTTACCTGCTAACACAAAGTGTAGGTCTTAAAGCTTCCAATCTCACCTGAAAATTGACACTTCGAAACATATATTTAGACACAAATAATTTGTAGCAACACATTTCCATGACCATTTTGGAGAAATTCGCCAACGTTTAAAAAAAAGAGTCTTATTCTAAGTTATCTGAATTAAGATTTATTAGCTCAACAATTTCTATCGTACCAATAAATTTTGAGGCCAGAGTGTGGTAGCCAGCATGCCGTCAACTATAATAAGTCGTGTTTCAGTTACTGATGGTGTTGCTGTGAGTTTGTACGGACGGCATTTAACCCAGATGAACTCGCTCGACGTGCCCTAAGAGATACTTAACGTGGCCCAGTTTCTCACCGTAGTTGGCCCCCTATATAATTTCTCCTGTAACTGTTAAGTGATCGAGGGATAACCAGTGCCATTATTATAGATGAGGGTGGTTTCCCCTTGGGGGGAAATCCTTAACTCGTGAGATAAATTGCTAAAATGTGACGCAAGCAAGATGATATAAAATGGGAACACGTGACGTTTAGTTTTGGGAGGGGGGGAGTGGGGGGATGGAGGGAAGATGTTCCACAGCGTTTAAAAAGCGTGTTTGACTTGGCGTATGTTTGAAATGGGTGGCTGTCAATCGTGACAGGAGACTTGAAGTGTGATGGTTCGAGGGACTGTCTCACTCCATCTGATGTATCAACAGGGCTGCATCAATCCATCTGATGTATCAACAGGGCTGCATCAATCCATCTGATGTATCAACAGGGCTGCATCAATCCATTTGATGTATCAACAGGGCTGCATCAATCCATCTGATGTATCAACAGGGCTGTCTCACTCCATCTGATGTATCAACAGGGCTGTCTCACTCCATCTGATGTATCAACAGGGCTGTCTCACTCCATCTGATGTATCAACATGGCTGTCTCACTTTACCTGATGTATCAACAGGGCTGTCTCATTCTGTTTGTTGTATCAACAGGGCTGTCTCAATAAATAACAATCATTCATCCTTGTCACTGCAGGCGTGGATGTGAAATTATTTATAAAGAGGCGTCACTGAGTTCTTAAATGATAATGGAGGGTGGGTCACGCGTGATTGATTGTGGTTAAAAGCCGCATGCCAATGCGGCAAAATATGGCACTAAAGAACAAACACATCAAGCACGATATAAATCCATCACTTGGTCATTTATTTATAACGTCAAAATGAACAGTATGACCTATTAACGTAACTTTATCCACTGCATTGTTCAGTACATAGTTGTGAAGCTGTAACACATCCCCGACTGGGATGTTACACATAGGAAATAACTCTATACCGACTTGGATGTGACACGTAGGAAATAACTCTATACCGACTGGGATGGCACACGTAGGAAATAACTCTATACCGACTGGGATGTTATACGTAGGAAATAACCCTATACCGACTGGGATGTTACACGTAGGAAATAACTCTATACCGACTGGGATGGCACACGTAGGAAATAACTCTATACCGACTGGGATGTTACACGTAGGAAATAACCCTATACCGACTGGGATGTTACACATAGGAAATAACTCTATACCGACTGGGATGGCACACGTAGGAAATAACTCTATACCGAATGGGATGTTATACGTAGGAAATAACTCTATACAGACTGGGATGTTACACATAGGAAATAACTCTATATTAAAATTGTGTATTGTATTTTCGAATAATTCAGAGGAACTGGAACTTTTTCTGCCTTTGCCAAAAAAAAATGTTTCTCTGATATCTTCAATCCGTCCAGGGTTCATAATTTGTTTACTAAAGATGTCGTATGTTGACTTCATTATTACATTATTTTACTTTGTAAGTATTGTTATGCGCCCCCCCCCCCCCCTCTTTTTTCTTGTCATGACTGTTGAGCCCTTTCGAAAGCCATCTGATCCAAACCACTGTAACATCTAGAGGTGACTAGATCAGGTGTCTCCAGCACTCGTTGTGAGTTCAGCTTTAAAACAATAGCTCTAAAACCTTTTCTTTGACGGCGCCATCTTGTCAAATATTTGTTTTCGCGTTAGACAATTTTATTTTAACATGTATGCAAACAATTTGGCTGAACTTCTATCAGAGAAATCATAATTATAAAATAGTGGTATGCCGCCTTTGAAAAAAATGATAAATCTGGCATGGGTCCTAAGACCACGAGGCTGGAACCGCTGTCCTAGAGGAACAGAAAACCAATCAAGGAAGCCGCGTGTTTATAGGACAAGACAATCGATCTCTTGTGGCTATGAAAGATAAGGGGAGTCAATGAGTGTCCATGGGGCGGGGGACGAGTCATTGGGGTCCATAGGGAGGAAGTCAATGGGGTCCGTGGGGGGAGTCATTGGGGGTCCGTGGGGGAGTCATTGGGGGTCGGTCGGGGTCAATGGTTGTCCGTTGGGAGTGAGTCAATGGGAGTCCGTGGGGGGAGTCATTACAGGTCCGTGGGGAGGGAGTCATTGGGGGGGGGTCAATGGGGAGTCTCTGTGGGGCTTTATGGAGGGATAGGGGAATAATATTTTAAAATATTATTGGTGTGGGACAGAGAGAGAGAGACACTTCTTTACTAAGCTATCTAGTCATTAACATCATATCCGAAATTATGTCTGCGATAGGTAGTCTAGAACCATTACAACAACACGAGAAATTGCAGATAAAGTCCAGTGAAGCTCGCATAAGTTGATAAAGATTTAAAAAAAAAAATTATTTTAAAAATCTGTTCCATGTAAAATTACAATTGAAGTGCATGCTCTACTATTGCCCCTAGTATTGATTTCTAAACGGATTCGATACGAGAATTAGTGATGAAATGCATGCTCTACTATTGCCCCTAGTATTGATTTCTAAACGGATTCGATACGAGAATTAGTGGTGAAGTGCATGCTCTACTATTGCCCCTAGTATTGATTTCTAAACGGATTCGATACGAGAATTAGTGGTGAAGTGCATGCTCTACTATTGCCCCTAGTATTGATTTCTAAACGGATTCGATACGAGAATTAGTGGTGAAGTGCATGCTCTACTATTGCCCCTAGTATTGAGTTCTAAACGGATTCGATACGAGAATTAGTGGTGAAGTGCATGCTCTACTATTGCCCCTAGTATTGATTTCTAAACGGATTCGATACGAGAATTAGTGGTGAAGTGCATGCTCTACTATTGCCCCTAGTATTGATTTCTAAACGGATTCGATACGAGAGTTAGTGGTGAAGTGCATGCTATACTATTCCCCCTAGTATTGATTTCTAAACGGATTCGATACGAGAATTAGTGGCTTCATTCCTCACAGATCCTTTAATCTGTACCATTTAAAGGATTTCATGTTCAGAGTGTGTTTCATTGATTTTTTTGTAATACGAGTCCCAGTTTGAATGACTTGATAAAAATTCGATGGCTGTGACAGGGGAGGGCCTCTTGCTGTGACAAGGGAGTAAGTCTTGCTGTGACAAGGGAGTACCTCTTGCTGTAAGAGGGGAGTACTTCTTTCTGTGACAAGGGAGTACCTCTTGCTGCGACAGTACATCTTGGTGTATCAACTTATTACTTCCTGCTGCAACAAGGGAATATTCCTTGCTGTGAAAAGGAAGTACATCTTGATGTATCAACTTATTACTTCCTGCTGCAACAAGGGCATATTCCTTGCTGTGAAAAGGGAGTACATCTTGATGTATAAACTTATTACTTCCTGCTGCAACAAGGGAATATTCCTTGCTGTGAAAAGGGAGTACATCTTGATGTATTAACGTATTACTTCCTACTGTGACAAGGGAGCTTTTATGTTATATTGATTGTACGCAACAGGCCGGCTTTGTTAAGCTGTATCACTTGGACTTTGCGATTCCTGAATGCCGGCGAAAATAAATTTTCATTACATTTTTTAAAAAACATTTTTTATTGTTGTTTCCAAGGTTTTCAACAAATTTGAATTTCAACATTTTAAAAAAAAAGTTTAAAGTGTGTACCTGTTTGCGTCTACTTATATGTGACAAAAATTTTACTTCTGTTGGTAGCTGGGGTAACAAGCGATAGAATACCAGTTGTAATGGTGTCATGACTTTAGGACATCTTATAACAAAGACTTACGAAACAACAGTCGCAGAGTAACGAAAATAGCAACCTATGAATCGGAGTTCAGACGTTATTGATGAAGCTCGCTGTTTGACAGAAGCATGCGAGCAATAACAGCATCGAATAATAGTCAGCTCCCGCTAAAGGACAAAAATCAACCTGTTTACCGGAGTTCAGACGTCATGTACGAAGCTCGCTGCGTGTAAGCCTTTTTTCCACTCAGTACTATCAACATAAACCATGGGGATGTGGGGGGGGGGCGGTTTTGAGCAGGAATCAGGACGCATCAGAAGCAAAATATATTAGAGATACACAGGGTAGAGGGAAACTGAATACCAATTGATGGTCCTGTTCTTCTTGAGCTTTTCCTCTAGCCCATCGGTTCTCAACCTGTGGGTCGCGATCCCTTTGTGGGTCGCACAAACCCTTTCCCATGGGTCGCCTAAGACCACCTGAAAACACATATGCTCTATAGTTATGAAGTATAACCGAAAATAATGTTATGGCTGGGGGGGGGGGGGGTCGCCACAATACGATGAACTGTAATAAAGGGTCGCGGCCCTAGGAAGGTCGAGAATCACTGCACTCTAGCCTATGCATATTTCTTAATAGGCACAGCATGCATGTTTTCTTAAAATCTATTTTGTTTCATTCAGATATCAGTTGTAAAATTGCTGTACAAAGCATAAATTACGTTTGGTTCTTCAAACTTCACAAATAAATAACTGACAAACCAACCGAGGGGGGATCTGGGCGTGACCGGGGGGGGGGGGGGTAAGGGGGGATAAAATTTATAGAATGTGCTGTCACCAGTTAATGAGTCTATGTGCCAAGTTTCAGCTTGATCGGTTGACGGGCAGTGGGTCATTTAGTCGTCCGAAGGGCTTGCCAGCTACCCAGTCAGACAACCAGCTAGCCACGAACAAAGCCGAAGTTGGTAAAAAGGATTTTTAAAAAAACAATGCTTTCATTTTCATAAACGTAAGGTCTTCCAGGTCTTCTTAATTGCTTCCGGCCATAATTAGGTATAGATGAAGCCCGACCCTAGACGTGCAGCCACACTCAAATTACGTCTTTAAAGTTTACTTAGACTTTAAAGAACAGCGAAGTCACGTTATAAGACAGTCTCACTAATTTGGAATCCATTCCCACCAAAGACAAAAAATGCGCCTGACGTCATCGCTTCCAGTGGACTTAGCTACGTTAGAGCATAACTTTACCAATTTGTTTCTTGTGTCGGGTTTGGTTAGTATGGGGCTTAGTTAATACGGATCTTTGTTAGGTCACGACAGCCCGTCTGGGCCGATTTAATAAGTAAACTGGCAGTCCTTTGATTTGTGTCTGTATACGTGTCATTCCGTCTTTCGAAGTGTTTTCAAAACTCGACAGTTGACGTGAAGGACAATTTAAGGTCTCAGTCGGAGCTCCAGCACCAAGTTCAAAACCACAGGAACTGACGTCGGCATCAATTGTGTTCTGTTAACGTTCACTTCGTATAAAAAGATGTGGAGACTTACTCTATTGTGCTCTATGACACCACGGTCTCTGACTGTAAAGGTTTACTTTCAAATAAAGACAAGGGGGAATCGAGAGTCCTAAACAAATGTCTGTATTCGATTCTGGTTCGCTTCAAAGTCAAGTTCTGTAACTCGTCGGTTTGTCGTCGCCCAAATAAAAGCTTTTTGGCTTTGTTTGAATTGCAATGCTTGCAACAGAACGGACGTTTTTCCATGTTTTTTTTGTGTATCTATATTAATCTCTCCACAACATTCCTGGTCTATATTTACCTGAGCAATAAACAGTCGAGAAGAGCCTCTCACTGCAATGTTGTAAGAAAAATTAATTGAGAGCACAACCTCATCACGTTCAAGCAACAACGGGGTAATATCTATATATATGCATACGCCGGTTGGATAGGCGTATAACGTGTGGTCTATTCGATACAGTTGGTGCCCCGATCTTTCTCTATTCAATGTATCGTTTTATTCTTAGGATGGATTTAATGGGAAAGAAAATAGCAGGGTGTTTTCATATCATTCTAACAAATGAGGTTGCTAAAAGTGTTTTCATATCATTCTAACAAATGAGGTTGCTAAAAGTGTTTTCATATCATTCTAACAAATGAGGTTGCTAAAAGTGTTTTCATATCATTCTAACAAATGAGGTTGCTAAAAGTGTTTTCATATCATTATAACAAATGAAATGGCTCAGAGTGTTTTCTTACCATTCTTATAAATTAGGTTGCTCAGAGTGTTTTCATATCATTCTAAATAATGAGCTTGCTCATGGTATTTAATTTCATTCTAACACATGAAGTTGCTTTGAAAAATATTCAATTCTTGCGAAGTCTTCAAAAAAAAAAAAATAAGATTTAGAATTTAAAAAAAAAAATCGTTTATGTCTGACCGTCTTTTAAATGGACTGTCTTTTGATATATATGACTGACCATTGATTATTTAACTGCCCCCTTAGATTATGGCTTACCTTTTTTGATGGCTGATTCTTTGATATATGGCTGACTTTTCGTATCTTACCTGATTTATGAACTTATATTATGTATTCGTAAACAAAAGGCATTTTTTTTTTTAAAAATAAGTTTTTTAAGTATAATAAAATGTGTAATGAAAAACAGACATTTTACCCCGGGTTACGTTCTAAAGTATATTGAAATTTTCACCGGAATGAATATAAATTTTACTCAGTCCACGGATTAATCAAGTCATTAGAGGAGTAGGTGCCTTACGACGCGTAGCCAATCCTCCCATGACGCGTCGCTTCGCAATCGATGACCCCCAGCATGGTTAACGGAAGACGACATTTTTCTTTTTTTTTCCGAGCTGCTGAAGCTCTGAAAATATCTCTGTGGGGATGTAACTCTTTGATTGGTGAAATATTTATGGGTTAACTAATGGGGTGTCCGCCCCTGTTGTCAATTTTTTTCAGGTTACCTAATGGGGTGCCCGTCCATGTTGTCAAATTTATTCCGTCATCCTTCACGCCTATTCCTAGTAGTCGACGAGAACTTCAGATCACACGTTTACTGTTTAGATACTCGACCCGTGGACCCATTTTCAGTATTCGTTTCCCATTTAGTCATTTTTTTCGCACCATGCACGATTCACGATTGACTATCGTGGATGAAAGAAGATAATATCTTTAACGCTAACGGTGTTTACCTTTTTTTTCAATTCGGTAACTTCCTCTTTTCATAACCTTAACACCAGTGATTAAATACTGCTTACAATTACCGAGTTGCCAGCCCTTCCATTGTTACATTTTGTTTTAAAGAAATCAACCTTTCAAGATGTATGCAAACTCTAACGTGGAGTCACGATCGCAGCATAAATTAACCCTCAAAACAATGTCCTCGTGTAATGAGCAAAGCAACCTTGAAGACATTCAATTTTGTGCACCAATAAAAACTTACATTTAACGTTCATAACCGACCTGGCCGCAGTGCAAAATCATGCTTTTTTATATTTTAAAAAAATTTGTATAGCTCATGTAAGAAAACACACGAACGTGGATCTCCGGATCCAGGCTTATCCCATTGCCCTAAATGCGTTTCTTCCGCCCTTTCACAATCTCAGTAATCGTAAGCGTACGAGAACTTGCTGTTCGAAAAATTATTTAGAACATGCTTTCAAAAGCGATTCAGTCTTTCTGTCAGTCTTTCTGTCAGTCTTTCTGTCAGTCTTTCTGTCAGTCTTTCTGTCAGTCTTTCTGTCAGTATGGAGGGCCCTCTGCTTTGTTGTATTCTTATTTATATTTGTTTTTTTTAATGTATCTTTCCAAACCCGAAGCTTCTCATTAAAACTCTGCTTGAGCAAATACTAATTATATATTTCCTAATCTCCATTTATGGGGATACATTTTAGCCGTAAGACTTAATTTTTTTTCAAGCCATAATTTTCATTTTTTATTTCTTTGGATATGATTTTTTCCAATTAGATTGATTTTGATAATAGCTGTTTTTGTAAATTACTTTATATGGCAAATTTAGCGTTTATATTTTTGTTATGTTGATATTTTAAACTGAAATGATAATTTTGATTCATAAAATACACAAAATACAGTATATTAAAAAAAACTATCCAAATTGATTAACTCAATTTATTTTTAAAGGTTACTTAGCATTGTTTCTACACCGCGAAAAATCTATCTTCAAAGTACCACTCTTAAAAAGATAATTTACTGGAAGTGAGCTGCCAGAAACTTATCGTACGAATTTCACCGAGATTAAATCTTGAAGCAGGAAACATTTGACGTGTTGATAACATGATATTCGTCGAAGCCTCGAGTTGTATTGCTCTTTAACATTCTCTAGGACAGGGTGAAGTGACTGAAAGAGAAGACGTTAAAAAAAACAGCGATGTTATTGACTCGTAGACAGATGCCCATGTAAAAGCACGTAGAGTGGGCGTGGAAGGTTGGGATAATTTGGTATATATCGTTTTAATTTTATTTTCGATCCTTTTTTTCGGACAAGCCATTTACTACTAAACCTTTATTTGATGAGAAGGAACTTGAATTATTTAATAAAATTGTCACAAACATTGACGAAATATTAAATGACATTTAGCAGAATGTGATAAGAAACGTATTGAATATAGAGAAGAAATTTGAATACAACTTTTAAAAAAAATACTTTAAGTGCACAATAGCTTAGAATGTACATAGTTTAATGGATTTGGCATCGTAACAGCGAATATCAGAAAATAACTAAATTGACTTTATTTTTAAATATTATTTAAACATATTATTAGAATCGTGCCGCGGTCCAGTGGAGTAGCGAGCTTAACTCGCGCCCGGGGGCACAATACCTTTTTAGCGCCCCCCCCCATTCGAAAACTATACAATATTATATGTAAAATATACCATTTGACGCCCCTTTTTGAGTAGCGCCCGGGGCATGATGCCCCCTTGCCCCCCTCGCTACGCCGCTGCCCCGGTCTTTTCTTTTAAATTATTTTTTTCTGTTTAAATGTTCAAGAAACCTCTCCAAACTGTATCTGAAACAGGGGCAGAGTTAAGAAATATTTTTTGTTCATTTTATGGAGTCTTTTGGTTTCGAAAAAGGGGTGGGAGGGTTGAAGAGGATTAACTTCCACATTGATATTGATTGCCACATTTTCAGATTTGTAAAGATACGATACATGTAGAAACTGATATTATGGCCAGGATTTCTAATGTCCATTAGGTGGTGGGGAGGGGGCATGGCATTTTACCATCTATGGAGTTAAATCTAGGATTGCTGAGGCTGAGGCTGAAGAAAGGCCTCTGTTCAAGGTTTAGAACGAATCAAATGTTTGGCTTATTCTAACACTAGATATAGCATGACTTAAACTGTGTAGCTCAGGGTTGGGCAAACTACGGCCCGCAACTGATATTATGCGGCCCTCGAAGACATTTAGAAATGTTTAAAAAATTGAATTTTCCAGAATTTCATTTACCGTTATGATTGTTTTAACATTTTTTATCAAATTTCTTTCTAATTTTCTTTCTTTTTTTTTTTGTTAACAGTCCTTGACTTTTGTCATGTAATGCTAAAATGCAAATTTACCGATTTTAATATAGACGAATATCGACATGTAAAAATTGGAAATAATATACTTGCGGCCCCCTAATAGTTTTAAAGTTGTCAATCTGGCCCTCGGAACAAAGAGTTAACATATATTTAGACCACTCCGGATTAAAAACCTGGTTCTTTATTATCGTTGCCAGAAATATTAAATATTGCAATTTGGTACAAAATATTAGATGTATGTCATTGTAGTACAAAAATATCAGATGTATGTCATTGTAGTACAAAAATATCAGATGTATGTCATTGTAGTACAAAAGTATCAGATGTATGTCATTGTAGTACAAAAGTATCAGATGTATGTCATTGTAGTACAAAAGTATCAGATGTATGTCATTGTAGTACAAAAGTATCAGATGTATGTCATTGTAGTACAAAAGTATCAGATGTATGTCATTGTAGTACAAAAGTATCAGATGTATGTCATTGTAGTACAAAAATATCAGATGTATGTCATTGTAGTACAAAAGTATCAGATGTATGTCATTGTAGTACAAAAGTATCAGATGTATGTCATTGTAGTACAAAAATATCAGATGTATGTCATTGTAGTACAAAAGTATCAGATGTATGTCATTGTAGTACAAAAGTATCAGATGTATGTTATTGTAGTACAAAAGTATCAGATGTATGTCATTGTAGTACAAAAATATCAGATGTATGTCATTGTAGTACAAAAGTTTCAGATGTATGTAATTGTAGTACAAAAGTATCAGATGTATGTCATTGTAGTACAAACGTATCAGATGTATGTCATTGTAGTACAAAAGTATCAGATGTATGTCATTGTAGTACAAAATTATTAGATGTATGGCAGTGTGGTACAAACTTACCTACGGCATTGATTTTGTACATTCTCGTATCAATAGATTATGACATTGTTCGGCTGCATGACTTTCCTCACATGCACTTGATAAAAGAAATCATTTTTTTTTCGTTACTTTGCGAGACGGAACAACAACAAACTCTGATTTGATCACACACCCGGTCGACGTGTGTATGATGTGTACCTGTTAGGAAGTGTCATGACGCATTGTTGTGTAATGCGTTTATTGTTTCTAACCGCGTAAAGATATGCGACTGTTGGATACAAGTGGCTCTCCGTCGGCCTGTTTGTTTATGTTGAGATGAATGAATGTCACAAGACAGGCGCTAAAACGGCCTGACTTTTTGGGAGAAGGAAGTATGCACGGGAAATTGTTCCGAGCCATGTCATGTATGAGGAAGCCCTAAGTGATTTCCCCCCCCCCCCCCCCCCCAATATTCATTCGGAATTTCCCCAGGCTTAGTATACAATGTTCCAAGTGAACGTGTCCTACAAAATTAAATCAAAGTTGATTGATCCACTATAAACCTTTTTGTATACCAAATTTACAACCACCCCATACTTGCATATGACCTTCCACCCCGTTCCATTCTGCCAAACTTACATCAAATCTTCCATCCGTCCAATCCTCCTAAAATTGCATCAAAACTTTCAACTCTCACTGATACTTCCTCTGCACTGAAAACCCTGTATAACCATTTTCCCCCACCTATCCTAGTATAACCATCTTCCCCCACCTATCCTAGTATAACCATCTTCCCCCACCTATCCTAGTATAACCATCTTCCCCCACCTATCCTAGTATAACCATCTTCCCCACCTATCCTAGTATAACCATTTTCCCCCACCTATTCTAGTATAACCATTTTGCCCCACCTATCCTAGTATAACCATTTTCCCCCACCTATCCTACCGATTCCTTCCTAAAATTACCATTTTTTAACCACCTTCACACTCAGTACTATTCTATCCCTCAAGGAGAATACCACCCCCGCTCACGCTATCTTGTTAAAACCAACACTATCTGAGGGCCCTAATGCACACAATTGCAGGACAACGTCTCGATTTGATTCATTTATTTTTTAACTACGCCATATAAAATCCCCCGTTTCTTTCTTTCTTTTATATCCCTACCCACGCCGTTTCCCTCCATTTTCCCTCTCTCCACTTGTCCATTTCATATATTTTGTGCAAGTTATTGCCTTCCAGGATATGCTAATCATCTTTCTCTTGGCTCCTGTATTTAAATCCGTTTACAACTCACCAGGCTTTCAAATGTAATCATACTAATGAGTCCTTATGGGAATAGGGGGTGTTTGGTCATTTATAAAGTAGGCCGGGGAGAGAGAGGGGCAGAGTGAGAGGAGGAGAATGACAGGGTACACTTAATCATATAGACTAGACAAGGTACACTGTCTCCTACTGATTAGACAGGACAGGATTTCCCACATTGGGTTGGACACGACAGACTTTCTCCCATGGACTGGACAAGATGGACCAGTCAGGACACACTGTCTCCTACTAACTTGACAGAACATACTGTCTCTTACTGACTGGACAGGATGCACAGTTTCCTACTGACTAGACAGGCCACTGACTAGAAAGAACATAATGTTTGCTATGAACTACACGGGCAGGACACATTGTCTCCCACTGACTAAAAAGGACACACGTATTTCTTCCCACGTAGATTGATTTAGATATGAGAGCTGTGTGCACAGTGCTCCTCGAAACTACGCATCAACCTACACGTGTCAGCTTAAACCCACGTTTACCAGGCGTCTCGCGCCTTATACCTATGACATTTTCAACAACCTACCATTGCTGTGAACCAACAGACACAAATTGAGTTATTTCTATCATGGATGGCATTCAGCCCTGTCAGCCATTGTTGAGCACACAATGCTTCACTGTACGCAGCCGAATTCCGCAGCACGGACTTTTCCCGAAATCAAAAACAAGAATTGTAAGCTAACGAGGGAAGCACCGTTTTCTTATTTTGAGCCAACCATTTGTGTGTACCTATCTTACAAAATCCCTTTCAGACATCCCGGTCTGCTGAACACAATTGGGCCGACTGGTTCAGAGAACCGACTAGGTCGTTGTCCTTGGCTTTCCCGGGGATCTAGTAGGCTTTCCCCTCCGATTCTGTGCTGATCCGTGGTCTGGCTTCAGGAAATGTGACCGGCAACTACTTTCTTGTTTGCAGAGCAGATTTCTAAACATCGGGTTCTTTTTCTTTTGGACTACTCAATCGGTTTTTTTAAAAAATGTTAGTTGTTTCCCAACCATTGCTAGGGGGCATCAGGGATAGAATGTCAGCATGAGATTTTAGAGACCAGCCATAATGTGGTAGGCGGACAAAACTTCACAGGAAAAATATCACAGTAAAAAAGGTCACAGAAAAAAAGTCAAAAAAAATCGTTCAACAAAATAAAGTTAGATAATAGTTAAGACTGAAAGAAAATGTTTTTTTAAAATAATAATTCTTTATTATTCTGCGAAAAATCTCTTAGTAAACTCACATTTATGTAAATGTTCATTTAAATACCAAAAATATTATCATGAACTTAAATAAATTCTGACAAGATTATGGGAATACTTTTAGTGTGATTACAGGAATGTGATTGTTCAACAGCCAGGGGGCCGTCTAGTTTCAAGTCAGACAAGATAGTGGAGCGAAAGAATTATACACGCCTGTATATATAACATAAACAACAAACACATTTAATCCCAAGTGAGAATCAAACCACGATACGAATAAGGTACAGCAATTTTCTATTCACCGCTTCTGTTTAACGTTTTCAGTATGTGGACTTACAAATATAATTTCATAAACACTGACACATAAGAGTTTATATAAAACAAATTTTGAGAATTTTTCCTGTGACTTTTTTTCCTACACTCAGCAATATCTGGCACACTCACACAAGTAAGATATCAAACATTGTTGACAACAAGTAACACCGTTACACGTTTAATCAAAGAGACTTAAAAAATGTCGCCTTGTCGAAGAAATAGTTTCATCAATTTGAATATACTAAAGAAAACAAGTCACATATCAGTTCCTAATATATTTCAAATTCCATTGGACTATTTTCATCGCAACTATTTGACCCTTTATGTGCCCTTTGGGGGCCACCATACTATTTTTTCAGTGTGCTACCAAAGGGTTTCTCTTCCCCCCCCCTTTCCCAAATCCGCCACCTTCTTTAGACCATCTCACGTGTCCAGTCACGTGACTCACGTCCATGGTCACATTCTGCAACACTTGAGACCCTTTCACTGGGTAAGTTAGAGGGGATAGATAAGAGTGCTTGCCCTTTAGTTCTAAAATTAGGTAAGGGCCTCTACCCTTCTTGAGCCCAACATGACAATGGTACGGTAGTGCCTAGAAAGGAACAGCGGTGTCTAGTAATGAACAGTGGTGTCTAGCAATGAACAGTGGTGTCTAGTAAGGAACAGTGGTGTCTATTAAGGAATAGTGGAGTCTAGCAACGAACAGTTGGGCCTTGGAATGAACAGTAGTGCCTAGTAATGTACAGGGTAGCCTAACAATGAACAGGGGTGCCTAACAATGAACAGGGGTGCCTAGCAATGGACAGTAGAGTCCAGCAATGAACAGTGGTGTCTAGCAATGAACAGTGGTGCCTAGAAATGAACAGTGGTGTCTAGCCATGAACAGTGGTGCCGAGAAATGATCAGTGGTGCCTAGAAATGGACAGTAGTGCCCCCCAGACGGTAGAAATTTACATTTAACATCCAGTGACGCCATAGGAAAGTGTATTACGTGGCGAAAACTCTTCAAACATGTCAACCTTTACAAATGATAATTAATCCTGCTTCTCGCCACAATATCACCATATGGAAGTCATCAAATACTCTCCTCCCAACGATTCTCTATTTCCCTGCATTTCTCTTCTTATTTCTTATTGTTGATATAATTCCTAAATATTTGTATCAGTTAAGACCCTCTTTTTTTCACGTGAACGATACATGAAATCTTTTACTTCCTGTTATCTTGGTTTTGGGAAACCCAACTTCCGGTTAACAACAATGGCGATCACTTAAGTGTTGTAACTAGTTTCTATCTCTTGTCTTATTTTCATGTGCCCCGTCTGCTGAGGAAGGCTCTTGACCGAAACGTTCTTCCCCTATTGTCCTGCCTTTCGACTCGAGCTTCCACATTCCTTATTCTACTATTTTCGTCCACCTTTACAATTTAATGAATAGATAAAAAGATCTGCCCTTGTGTGAGCTTTCTTCTGATACACTTGCAAAACTAAAACAGTGAAACTAGTGCTCAGATTCCAGATGATTGTGTCATGAATTAAATATACACTTTCTGGTATCTTGATAAGCAGCGAGCTTGTCCGGTGTATTTCCGATTCAAACAGCAACATTTCAATGCTATCTTCTTGCTTTTGATGTGCACACAGCGGCCGTCGGGTTTGTTTTGTTCAGAGGCAATATGCTTTAGAAGTTGCATGGCAAGAACACTGGTAGGGCAAGCAAACAATTGGGTACGTTATCTTTGCAGTTGCGGTGGTGGGGGGGGGCACATTCATCTCATAGGCGTGTATTATGTTAATTTTATTGACTGAAACTATAAGACATCTGATGCTCATATCGTAGAATAAGTTTAAACGAATCGTCTAGTTGCAATAAGGATTGTTGGTTTGTTGTGACAATCTACATATCGAAAGCGAGAATGGTTAATTCCATGAAGGTAAAATGTCTGTTTCCATGAAATCAGAATGTCTGTTTCCATGAAGTCAGAATGTCTGTTTCCATGAAGTCAGAATGTCTGTTTCCATGAAGTCAGAATGTCTGTTTCCATAAAATCAGAATGTCTTTTTCAATGAAGTCAGAATGTCTGTTTCCGTGAAGTCAGAATGTCTGTTTCCATGAAGTCAGAATGTCTGTTTCCTTGAAGTCAGAATGTCTGTTTCCATGAAATCAGAATGTCTGTTTCCATGAAGTCAGAATGTATGTTTCCATCAAATCAGAATGTCTGTTGCCATGAAGTCAGAATATATGTTTCCATGAAATCAGAATATCTGTATCCATGAAGTCAGAATGTCTGTTTCAATGAAATCAATATGTCTCATTCCATGAAGTGAGAATGCTTTTTTCCATGAAATCAGAATGTCTGTTTCCATGAAGTCAGAATGTCTGTTTCCATGTTCGCTTCTTAAATGCAATTACAAAAATGATAGAAACCTAATTCTAGTTTACTGAAGCATCAATTAACTGTTAGACAAACATTTCACACACAAATGCAGTACGCCAATGGCTAACAGGGGCATATTTTACTGTTTATACGCAAAGCTTTTGTTTAGTTAACTTTTCCATTAATGTTGATATAACTTAACTACCTTGAATGCGTACCATTACTTTTTGTTGAGAGTTGAACCCAAGGTCGACCTGTTAATTATAAACTGGAGTGATGGTTTTCTTTCCTCACTACTGATCTAACGTCACGTTTTTGGTGTGGTTAAACACTGCACTAGTGAGCTAACGTGACGTGTTGATGTGGTTAAACAGTGCACTAGTGAGCTAAGGTGACGTTTTGGTGTGGTTAAACCATGCACTAGTGAGCTAACGTGACGTTTTGGTGTGGTTAAACACTGCACTAGTGAGCTAAGGTGACGTTTTGGTGTGGTTAAACAATGCACTAGTGAGCTAAGGTGACGTTTTGGTGTGGTTAAACACTGCACTAGTGAGCTAACGTGACGTTTTGGTGTGGTTAAACAATGCACTAGTGAGCTAACGTGACGTTTTGATGTCGTTAAACAATGCACTAGTGAGCTAAGGTGACGTTTTGGTGTGGTTAAACAATGCACTAGTGAGCTAACGTGACGTTTTGGTGTGGTTAAAGACTTCCTAAGTGAGCTAATGTGACATGTTTTTGTGGGTAAAGACTGCACTAATGAGCTAATATGACATGTTGGTGTGGCTAAAGACTGCTCTATGTTACTTTTTATGTAAAGTGGGAATCACAAACAAGTTTAGAAATTATTTTTTTTTAAACACTGTACAAGTGTTTGATTTATTGTAAGGATGCGTGATCGTGTCGCCGTATTAAGTCAGGCTAAGCCGAACCGAGCTTCAAGTTGGTAACAACTAAAAAATGTTTTGCACATAACAATCAGTTTAGACTGTAGCTAGATGTCCACCTCATTGGTTCGCAGTGATCTGTAGTAATTTTGCTTAAAACATAATTTATAAAAGGTTCTGCTCATGTGAAACACCAATTCTTATATTTTGTATCATCTTGATATATAATTTCTGTACTCATTGTTTTATCCAAAAGTCTTGAATATCTTCAAAATAGATTGGTTTCGGCACGTACTTAAGATAAGCTTTCACACAAAATCCTGTAGTGTTAATTGCAAATGATGTTTTGTCGCCCGAGTTCTTAGCTTCAAGATATCTCACGACTTAAGTGGCATCTGAACGTCGCCCTAACGATTGCACCCAGAGGTTCTCTTACGGTTGGCTTTAACACACTTACACACACACACACACACACAAACACACATGGAACACGAAACATGGAGCTAATTACATTTATCTACCAAATAAATTTTTATCGATACAACGAACGGGGGTTATAAAATATATTTATGACTGTAAAGTATGAGTGATAAATGATATTGTTGCAAAAGAAATTGCTGAAAATTTTTTTTATGTTTATAGTTTAAGAACCTCGGTGTAAAACGAGTTTTATCACTTGGTATTATCAGTACTGTATCAGTGGAATGAGTCTTCAAACTACTCAAAGTCTTTTCATTGCGGGAAGTGGAGGAGGTGGGGGAGGGAAGGAGTGAGAGGGAAGGGTGCATTATATGTGGTTTATTGTGCATCAGGGAACGTTGTATTGCATTTTTTAAATTTTAAAACTTTAAATTGAGTTGAATCGCAAGTTTTATCACGAGTGTGTTTGTGCAACAAAGTAAAAGTAAATGTTGATTCATAGGTCGTTTTATATTCAACTCCAGGATTTTGGGGTAATCAGTAATCCGGTATAAAAGTGAGTACTGCTTAGCAGCGATATCTTGTGTATAAAAGTGAGTACTTCTTATCAGCGATCTCTTGTGTATAAGGGTGAGTACTTCTTATCAGCGATCTCTTGTGTACAAAAGTGAGTACTTCTTATCAGCGATCTCTTGTGTATAAGGGTGAGTACTTCTTATCAGCTATCTCTTGTGTATAAGGGTGAGTACTTCTTATCAGCGATCTCTTGTGTATAAGGGTGAGTACTTCTTATCATCGATCTCTTGTGTAAAAAAGTGAGTACTTATAAAACGATCTCTTGTGTACAAAAGTGAGTACTTATAAAACGATCTCTTGTGTAAAAAAGTGAGTACTTATAAAACGATCTCTTGTGTACAAAAGTGAGTACTTATAAAACGATCTCTTGTGTACAAAAGTGAGTACTTATAAAACGATCTCTTGTGTACAAAAGTGAGTACTTATAAAACGATCTCTTGTGTACAAAAGTGAGTACTTATAAAACGATCTCTTGTGTACAAAAGTGAGTACTTATAAAACGATCTCTTGTTGCTTTTACTGAATCCTTGGCCTTAAACCTGACATGTGATTTACACATTTCATTCAAGCGTAAAAAGTCTGGAGGACTTTACGTTGTGTGATGCTCGCCTGGAAGGTGTGCCCTAAGCTCCTTGCCTCTTTCAAATGTCTAGATTAAGATACTGTTTGATGGCCGCTACAAGATAAACTTAGACATGCGCAGAAGTGAAATACTTGTCTCTGATATTGCTTCCTAAACTATAAGAATATCTTAAACGTGTGTTTAAAACACTCATGGAATGATACATTGATATTACTCTTATATGCGATTGCGATGTTCATCCCCCCCCCGCTCATTCTTTCCTGGCTCCCTCTCTTCATATGGTGTTACTTCCTCTTATCCTACCTATCTTATGTATCTTTCACTCATTCTTTTTTCCGTGTTTTCTTTGTATCTCTAGATCATCCATCAACACACGGGTTGGTAAACAACTGACATCTCAGCGTCAGTCGCATATGTTGCATAGCTACGCAGCCTATAGGTACACCTCACTACTTGAACTGAGCTATACCACGGCTTGGCAGTTATTAGCCGCAAACCTATCTCACTACTTGAACTGAGCTATACCACTGCTTGGCAGTCACCTCACTAACTGTCTGCCTCACTATATGAGCAGCAAACCTATCTCACTAATTGAACTGAGCTATACCACGGCTTGGCAGTCCCCTCACTAATTGTCTGCCTCACCATATGAGCAGCAAACCTATCTCACTGCTTGAACTGATCTATACCACGGCTTGGCAGTTATCTCGATAACTATGTACCTCTCTACTTGAACTGTTCTTTTACCCCAGCTTGGCAGCCGTCTCACTGAATGCCTCACTAAATGAGCCACATACATACCTCACTACTTGAACTGAGCTATACCACGGCTTGGCAGTTATCTCACTGTCTACCTCACTGCATGAGCTGATCTGTACCACAGCTTGGCAGTTAGCTCACTAAGTAACCACCTCACTATAAGAACCACGTACCCATCTCACTGCCTACCTCTCTAAACATACTACACACCTCTCAAAACCATCTTAGTACCTCTCTAAAATAACTAAATACCTCTCAGCATGACCTGTTCAATACCAAGGCTTAACTCTATCTCGCTAACCACCTACCTCTTCACATGAACTAACCACCTACCTCTCCACATGAACTTACTATTTAGCTCTCCACATGAACTAACTACCTACCTCTCCACATGAACTAACCACCTACCTCTCCACATGAACTAACTACCTACCTCTCCACATGAACTAACTACCTACCTCTCCACATGAACTAACCACCTATATCTCATTACGAACTTAGCAGTTAGGTCACGCACTGACCAACTTAATAGCTTTAGTGGCGCCGCCTGGTGTGTCCTATAGATTACCCCCCCCCCCTCCTTTTTTTTCCACGGCCAGCAGTCAGAGGACTATTCTTACTTTCTGTTCCCGTTAATTTCTGTTACTAAGCTTCGTCACAAGTTTTGTTCCGTTCTTTATTTTATAACTTTGTAATTTGCACTATGTAGCCACAATCGTAGACTTTTGTCAGAAGCATTTTATTACCATGTCATTGAGATACACACAAAACATTGTTGACATGACGTCAAAAACTGGAGTCATGTAGGTGGAGCGATGTATTTGGAGTCATGTAGCTGGAGTCATGTAGTTGGAGCCATGCAGCTGGAGTCATGCAGTTGGAGTCATGTAGTTGGAGTCATGTAGGTGGAGTCATGCAGTTGGAGTCATGTAGTTGGAGTCATGTAGTTGGAGTCATGTAGTTGGAGTCATGTAGTTGGAGTCATGTAGTTGGAGTCATGTAGTTGGAGTCATGTAGTTGGAGCCATGTAGCTGGAGCCATGTAGTTGGAGTCATGTAGTTGGAGTCATGTAGTTGGAGTCATGTCGTTGGAGTCATGTTGTTGGATTCATGTAGTTGGAGTCATGTAGTTGGAGCCATGTAGTTGGAGTCATGTAGTTGGAGTCATGTTGTTGGAGTCATGTAAGTAGAGTCATGTAGTTGGAGTCATATTGTAGAGTCATATTGTTGGAGTCATGTAGTTAGAGTCATGTAGTTGGAGTCATGTCGTTGGAGTCATATTGTTGGAGTCATGTAGTTGGAGTCATGTTGTTGGAGTCATGTAGTTAGAGTCATGTAGTTGGAGTCATATCGTTCGAGTCATATTGTTGGAGTCATGTAGTTGGAGTCATGTAGTTAGAGTCATGTAGTTGGAGTCATGTAGTTGGAGTCATATTGTTGGAGTCATATTGTTGGAGTCATGTACTTGGAGTCAGCATGTCAGTTTCCAATGCTCCCTCTGCTGCTCCCCCTCCCCCCTTCCGCCCGACCCACCTTCCTAAGCCAGGGTTTACAATCTTTGTTTACTGTTCACCATATGTTTATTCCCACAAATCTCGTGTCGGTGATATGTCACGATGGGGGGACGGGCAGGCGGTAGGGGAATGGGTTCACATGCTCATATCGAATTCCAAAACTCCATCTATTTTCCATGTTACGGGTGATCCAGGGACTCCATTGGACTCCATAGGTTATAATTCTCATCTAGTGACGTCACGACGTACTCTTGCCAGTTTTCGCCCAAGCTTTGAATCTCCTTATGCACTACAAACACCATCAATTCATCGGGGGTGTACACACAACACTTACACACAAAGATTCACATATGTGTACACATTTCCTTATTAGTTTATAACCGCAGTCAAGTGGGGACTAGGAAAATATGATATAATCAATATGTTATTATAATTCTATTCTTACACTACTTACTGTATTCAAAAATGTCGATGTGCAGTGCTCTTCAAAAGTTCTTTTTTTTTTTTTTATTTCTGTTGTAATGGTCTTTATCTCCTGATGCCGACGTCAATATAAAATTCGATATATATGGGAGTTCGTTAGCTATTGTTGCGAGTGAATTCATGTTATTACGCGCGGTGTGTGTTTGTTAGATAATGAACGCTCTTCCCGCGCTTGTCTGAATGACGTAATTTTATGCTAATTGTGACGTATTGTCTAGTCCGTAGTGTGACGTAAGTTTGAGTCATGCGGCAGTTATTGTGTGGAACGTTGTGGAAGAAAGATGTGTTTTTTTGTAGCTCCAGCCTGTATTCCTCATTGGTTACTAAAGTTATAGTTAGTACGAAAAGGCTTGAGTTTATTCGCTAATAGTTGGAATAGTAAGACCTAATACATGATGTTCCCTTGGGGTTATCCAGCGGCGTGGAGAGAGGCGATTTGCTGTTGGGAACAAGCTTATAATCCCAGAAGATTAATTCCAGGCCTCGTGGATTTCGTCCTGCGAATTCCACACCATCGTCACCTGGTGACGGACGGATGCCAGCAAATAAAAAAAAATAAAAAAAAGACCTACTACAACGTGTTGTGAGAACTTGATGAATGACACAATCCAGGAAGACATAGGAGTTGACAATAGACATATATATCGAATGGTGTAATTAAGAGTTTTAGATGAAGTTCACGAGGTCAATGATTTTATTTAACAATATGATTTCTTCCTTTTTGTCGTTATCTTCCCCCCAGACAGGCCTTGGTTTGTGGCCCAGTGAAGGGCCGTGTAGAAGAAAGGTGTTTTTTAAATTTTTTTTTATAGATTTAAAAATAATTTCTCCTTAATCAGGAACAGCGATTCTCAAACTGTGGTACTATATAGCACACTGATAGGTGTGGAAAAAGACAATACATGAGTGTAGGGCTGAAACATTAACGGTACGTTACCTGAATTTTGAGCTTCAGTGGAAAAAGTTACCCAACGTTCAGAAACATTTAGAGAATCCCTGGTAAAGAGTCTAGTATCTTTGGCATCGACGTACATTATTGAATTTTAAATGAGAAAATTTCGCCATTTCCTTTAAAATTCTTTGCATGGGGGAAAACATTTTCATTGCCATTTGCTTTGAATGAAAATCAATTTTGTGCATACTGGAATATTTGTATCATACCTCCATCTAAACATGCGATAGTGGGTCTTCGAGGATGGATGAATGCTTTAGGCCTACGCCCACGTTAAGTATACGACGGTGACATCATGATGCTGCTGCCCACGTTAAGCATACGACAGTGACATCATGATGCTGCTGCCCACGTTAAGCATACGACTGTGACATCATGATGCTGTGACGTTGACTCCGGCATAAAAAGTCATCAAATAATTGTGTGGTCGCTGGCTGAGTTTTTTTATTATTTTAATTTCGTGACACAGAAATGGATCGAATGTCACAGACATTTTTTTGTGACTGGGCTTGTCAAGCTTTGCTATTCTAAGACAAACACACACACACACACACACAAAAAAACCTTTGAATGCTACTGAAACAAGCTACGGAATTTTGACTTGGACTAAGCAATTTTAAATCGTTCTCAGCAAGGTACAGACTTTTGAATTGGACCAAGCAATTTTAAATCGTTCTCAGCAAGGTACAGACTTTTGAATTGGACCAAGCAATTTTAAATCGTTCTCAGCAAGGTACAGACTTTTGAATTGGACCAAGCAATTTTAAATCGTTCTCAGCAAGGTACAGACTTTTGAATTGGACCAAGCAATTTAAATCGTTCACAGACAATATTTTTTTTAAATTATATATTTCATTTTAAAAAATAAATTGATTCCCATCTCCAATATGCTCTCATATGTAACAGCCCTGGTTAGGTTACAGCTCTCCCCTAATGTTCACTTCTCTTCTGTGGTTCACATGTATTCCAGCACATGGGGTAGGGGGTGCTCTCCCCTAAAGTTCACTTCTCTGCTGTGGTTTACGTGCATTTCAGGACAAGTTCGCTGCGAGATAATCCGATTTTCTGTGCATTTCCATTGCTGATATTTCAAGTGCAGCAGCCAATCGATTACATTTCCTCTGACAGAACACAGTAGAAGCACTATGTTGTAAGCCAAATGACTGGCTCGTGACTTCGCATTCATTTAAATACTGAATCAAACGCTGTTATTAGAAAATGTTATGTGGACTTGTGTTGAGCCTAGGATAACATTTCTTATATCGTCGTTTAAAACAGCTCCGCTTGTTTTGGTCCACTAATTCTCCTGTCTGTTATGAGGATTTTCGGAGCTCTTTGCCAACTTCTAATAAATTTATAAGTTGCCCTGATTACATCTAGTATTGTATCTAAGCTATTACAATACACCCAACTGCATTCGATGGAGTAGTATTCGAAGTAGGCATTGTATTTTATGTACCTTGTCAAATGGTCCAGAAAAAATGCCATTTTGACCTACTAGTGTAATGGGCAATACAACATTTTCATCTGCCAACATAAAGACCTTGAAACTCGGACCAGCTGTTGAATACAACATTTAGCATCGCCAACATAAAGACCTTGAAACTCGGACCAGCCGTTGAATGCAACATTTAGCATCTGCCAACATAAAGACCTTGAAACTCGGAACAGCCGTTGAATACAACATTTAGCATCTGCCAACATAAATACCTTGAAACTCGGACCAGCCGTTGAATGCAATATTTAGCATCTGCCAACATAAAGACTTTGAAACTCGGACCAGCCGTTGAATAAAACATTCAGCATCTGCCAACATAAAGACCTTGAAACTCGGACCTGCCGTTAAGAGCGGTCGGGCGAGACTTTTAATTTTCGATCGCAATGGACCACGACGCGATCCATTCAACTATTTGGAAATGGATCAATTTGATGAAACAACCGACCTTTTCAACCCAGGCCAATGGATCAATTTGATGAAACAACCGACCTTTTCAACCCAGGCCAATGGATCAATTTGATGAAACAACCGACCTTTTCAACCCAGGCCAATGGATCAATTTGATGAAACAACCGACCTTTTCAACCCAGGCCGATGGATCAATTTGATGAAACAACCGACCTTTTCAACCCAGGCCAATGGATCAATTTGATGAAACAACCGACCTTTTCAACCCAGGCCGATGGATCAATTTGATGAAACAACTGACCTTTTCAACCCAGGCCAATGGATCAATTTGATGAAACAACCGACCTTTTGAACCCAGACCGATGGATCAATTTGATGAAACAACTGACCTTGTCAACCCAGGCCAATGGATCAATTTGATGAAACAACCGACCTTTTCAACCCAGGCCAATTGATCAATTTGATGAAACAACCGACCTTGTCAACCCAGGCCGATGGATCAATTTGATGAAACAACCGACCTTTTCAACCCAGACCAATGGATCAATTTGATGAAACAACCGACCTTTTCAACCCAGGCCAATGGCCACGCTTTTGTATAAAGTGAACATAATGAATCGTACTGTGATACAAGCCATTGGATTTTTTTTTAATAATAATGTATCCAAATGATATAATTGTATTACACAATTAAGAACTACCTCTGACTCTGTGTGTGTGTATGCGTGTGTGTGTGTGTGTGTGTGCGTGCGTGTGTGCGTGAATTTATCAAAGTGTAGATATTATTTTCTATATTTCTATTGCTCGCATGTTTCCTAAGTACCCGAGGCGTAGAATTGATGTCAAGCCTTGTGCCAACAGTTCATTCCAACAGTTCATGCCAACAGTTCAAGCCAACAGTTCATGCCAACAGTTCATGCCAACAGTTCATGCCAACAGTTCATGCAAACAGTTCATGCCAACGGTTTATGCCAACGGTTCACGCCAACAGTTCATGCCAACAGTTCATGTCAACAGTTCATGCCAACAGTTCATGCCAACAGTTCATGCCAACAGTTCATGCCAACAGTTCATGCCAACAGTTCATGCCAACAGTTCATGCCAACAGTTCATGCCAACAGTTCATGCCAACAGTTCATATGGTCATTATTTCAATGTCTAGTTTTTATGTATTCTATTTTTATTCAACAAGCAAACCCGCCTCCGTACATTTAAACCCATCACTGTAGATCAGTGGCTCTAATCTGTAGGTCAGTGGCTCTAATCTGTAGATCAGTGGCTCTAATATGTAGATCAGTGGCTCTAATCTGTAGATCAGTGGCTCTAATATCTCTAACAAAATCAGAGATCGGTTAAGGAGTTGTTTCAAAGTAAAACATAAGGTCCCACATGAACCAAGTGCTCTACATGTATACTATAAGGTCCCACGTGAACCAAGTGCTCTACATGTATACCATAAGGTCCCACATGAACCAAGTGCTCTACATGAATAATAAAAGGTCAAAGCATTTGTTTTAGGGCACTGGAGATGAATTTACATGTATCCAACGTGTGAGAAGCACTGTGGCGATGCTTCAAATGTATCCATCTTGTGAGAATCACTGTGACGATACTTTGAAAGAATCGACACACACTTCTTGCTTACCCGGACACCAACAGGGTAAGCTCATCCCTTTCACGTATTGTCTTCAGATGGGACAAACATCTAGGCGACCTTCTGGTTCCCAGTCGCCTTCGAGCTGACCAGTCTTACGTTGTGACTCAACAATGCCCAAGAAGCCGTTGTAGGACTTGTCCATATACACTCCAAGCCAAAATAAAAAGAACATTAGCCTCCCTAAAGGTACTTTTACACTCAAAGAATTGTTCACATGTGTTAGTCGAAATGTGAAATAGTGGATTATGTGCCTTAGATGCCGCTCCTGTTGTAAAGGTGAATCTGGTAGAAGATTAACGGATAGGTTTACTGAACATCTTCGTGATTTTGAACAGGGCTAACTTTCCCTAGTCTCATCCCTTGTTCAACGAAGGTAAACATAGGGGGACATAAGATGTTTCCATCAAGGTTATTGATTTCCTGTACTAACACACCAGCTGGAGTTAGAAAGGAAAAAATATTAATTCAGCTTTTCAGCACTATATCACAATATGGATATAATCAGATACCCTCCTCAAAATGATAATCAATTTTCTCATAATTGTTTTCTTATTTCTAATATTGTATATAATTCCAAAATATTTGTGTCCGTGAAGATCTAATTTTTCACAGTAATAATACTCATAAATTCTTTAACTTCCTGTTATCATGGTTTATGAAAACCCAACTTCCGAAACAACTTAAGATTTTAACTAGTTTCTATTCCTTGTCGTATTTCATTAGTCCTGTCTGCAGAGGAAGGCCCTTAGCCAAAAACGCGCCTATCTTTTTGTCCCGTATGTCAATTCCAGCTTCCGCGTACCTTGTTCTATTTCCTCTACACAGCTTGAACGCAGCCCTTCATTTATTATGCAATGAATTTATCTAGCGTGTTAGAAGCACTGTGAAGATACTTTCAACGTACCCAGCATCTAAGCAGCACTGTGAAGATAGTTTCAATGTATCCAGAGCTTGAGAAGCCCTGTGGCGATCCGTTGCTAAATTGTTTACTTATTTTAATGCCAGTTTCCCCTATCGAGATTCCGCAATGATGCCAATTATGTAAACCTGAACATTTTGTCTAGAGTCTACTACATTAGTATATTTTAGCAAGAGGAATAAGCGGAGTAGCAATTTACTTGCCGGCGATTGGGTTCTCTGACGGCGCTTATGGACTACGATTAGTCACTTCCTTGTTTTGTCACGTGATACGAGTAAGCCTTCAGTAGCCTATGCTACACATAACAACACATAACAACAGATAACAGCTGATCAGCAATTATCATTAATTTTAAAGCAAAATGTTTGTCTCCATGAGCGCTTCTCCAATGTTAATTAAAAAATTTTACTTTTCAAAATATTCTTGAATACAACTGTTTTTTTTAAAAATGACATTCATTAAATGTGACAATAATTATAATTCAGTTATGATTAAAGGAAGAAAGTTGTTTGAAGAAAAATTTGTGAGCGACTGAAGTGTGTTGCAGACAGCCTACCGGAAGTCTTCCTCGTACTTACGCTTATCACGTGACAAAATAATCGACTCATCGTAGTCCATTAGTTCGAATGGCAGCATGTTACAGAGCTAGAACTCTGTCTTGCTTTTGTTGGTTAATGCTTCCCCCTTTTCTATCTTTCTCTCTTTCCACTACATTTTTATTATTTGCATCGTTCCTTCGTAACTACCCATTTAAAAAAAAAAAATTATTTTTGATTTTTCTCTCGTCTTTATTTTCTAGATTTTGTTGTCAGTCATCTTTTAAGTATTTTTATTTAGAAAACTGTTTTCTACGTTATTCCGCATGGTATTTTAAACAAGTGGTGTGTTCATAAATTATATCGTGTACAAAATAGTATAGCTTACAGTAGTAAACATTCGTTCTGTGAGTGACGATGCTCTGAGCATAAAGTTCATATTTGCCGTTAAATAATTAACGAAGATCTTTGGCGACCCGACTACCTCTATTCACACCGTCCACAAGATCAATGGACGCAGATAACGTTCATTGAAAATGTGTTTTCATTCGGATGAAAGTAATCGATAAACTCACGCAAATTTATACCTGGACACGTCGTCGTCGTACATGAACGGGGCGGTATCAAACGTTTTTTTTGTGATGACGCCACCATCCGACATTATCTGCTGAACACCACTACCACGCTTCCGGCGTCCATCATGCTGGCGGATTATGCCATCCGTCGTAAACTGAAGCACCACACGGAGACTACTCTGCGGACAGATCTCAGTTTCAAAATAAGCTAACGACTACCATTATTGGTGTGGCTGGAGAACATCTGGCTGGAGTACATCTGACTGGAGAACGTCTGGCTGGAGAACGTCTAACTGGAGAACGTCTGGCTGGAGAACGTCTGGCTGAAGAACGTCTGGCTGGAGAACGTCTGACTGGAGAACGTCTGACTGGAGAACGTCTGGCTGGAGAACGTCTGACTGGAGAACGTCTGGCTGGAGAACGTCTGACTGGAGAACGTCTGACTGGAGAACGTCTGGCTGGAGAACGTCTTGCTCATATTTCCGTACCATCACCGTGCGGAGCATTGCGTCCACGACCATAAAAAATACGCCAAATCAATGGCGGCATGACTCCGCGACAACTCAGGTACTCTTCGACAGCAGAACTTCGGGCTCTTTAACTTGAATGTCGTGTGTGCCTTGGTTTGCCCAGACCGCCCTTTCCCCGTTCGGTAGCAGCGTCAATCGCCCTTGGATGGATGAGGAGCCGCTTCTGGAGTCCGGGGCGTCGGTGTCCTTGGAGGAGCGTAGTAAGCCGGCCTCGAGGCTTTCGATGCGCAGGAAACTTTGGAAACAAAACCGGAAGCTGAAAAGAGGATTAACCTGTGACACCATTTTGTTCAAGCCACCCCCTGACCTGGTTCCGGTAAGTCTGGACATCACCGTTCATTTGAACTTTTCATTTTGTTGATGAGGCTATTTATTATTGTAATACTTTTTTTAAAGGTTATTACTTTGATACCATTTGCGTATAATCAGATTAAAATTAAGGTGGTTTTTTTATTTACTAAACAGAGTCAAACTACATATGTTGGATTCCATTAACAATCCTATTATATAAATATATAATAGCTAACGAATCCCCCCCCCACCCCCATTCTTTTGCAAAAACAAAAAGCATCTGATGCAAAGGTTATTTAAAAATAGCTGATTATTAAAAAAATCACATTCTTTGAAGGAATAATTTAAAGCAAGAGATCAGAAGGTTTTGGTGCAACCACGACACAACACAACACACACAAACCTTTAACCGTCATTACCGCTGTGTTGAACCAATCGTTACAAGTGTTTGTACTAAAAAAATGTTTGAATGCATGAAAATTTAATTGATATAATAATAATAAAGTTTATTTGAAAAATCACGCTTCATCCCCAAAGGCCGCGTTACAAAGTCAAATCTAGGAGATTGATTGATTGGAGTACTTATATAGCGCTCATTCCATAGCATACTCACGGCGCTCCGCTGTTCGATGTTTGAGAGGTCTCACTGCTGCCAGTTAGGCGCATGTGAACTCCGGGTTTGAATTCAGAGTTGCCTTCTCTTAGATGGGTTGCCGTTCAAGGTTAACGAGTCCCATCCACCCGGGGTGCTGGTGGTGTTTTTTGCTTGGCGGGGATTGAACTCATGACCATTAGCTTGAGATTTGCTCAGTTCAGACCACTCGGCCACCCAGCAATTGCTTAAAATAAAATTTTTACATGAACCAATTTTCTCATATTGACATAACAGAATTCATAACTTCTACATCCTGAGATAAAAAGCTTGGTAACTAACATTAAGTTTGCTTGGGTTTTATGGAAAATATATTTACAGTGACAAAGATTTCTTAGCACAGAAATAAATTACTACCCAAAATAACCTCTAATACAAAAATCATCACCTTACACAGTTGCTTTGGGTACAAACACGTTCACCCTTTAAAAAGGGACAGAAATGTGTGGGTAGTAGCAAATAAATATGTTGAAAAAAATAACTTCATTTAAGTGTAAAAGCTTTTATTAATACTTTGGATCATATAAGCATTTTGTGAAATGAAATTTATAGCAGAACTGAGTAGACTACTTTAAATGAGAAATTCACCTTAAAGTGGAGAGTGCATATATGTGATGTCATTTAGATGAATAGCAAAAACATTTTTTTTTCTTTGTGAATCTTTCTAAGATCTAGGGGCATCTCTGTTGATGGAACAATCATAAATAAAATTTTCTAACTTAAAATTATCTTCAACAAATGTAGAAATCAACTTGAATTTTCTAGATAGCTATATTCTAGGTTTTATTCCAGGCTATGTATAAATCAATATGTTAGGGACTCTACATGGGGGCCGGGGGGAGGGGCGGCCTCTATGAGACCTTTTTTGAAAATTATGTATGTGATTTCTGGAATATTGAGGTCCCAGGTCAATGGGAAATGGAAAATGTTCTATATTTAAGTAGGGAACATATTTTCCATTCATAAGTTATTCGAATTTTCAACCAAAAAATTGATCATGATTTATTTTCACTCAAAACCTCTCTAGTAACTTTGGTAGTAGCCCCATCTATTAGTGGGTGAAATTAATCTTATATAAAATTCATATATGCCTCCTCAGATACCTTATGGATACCTTATATGATACTTTATCATATGCCTTGTAAGTTACCTTATCAGATAGATAGCTTATCACATATTTTATCAGGTACCTTATCAAATACCTTTACCTTATTAGATGCAATGTCGGATTATACTGTTATATCAGCTATTTTTAAATAACTATATTATTTGAAAGGTTCAAGTGGGGTAGGAGTGTTAAATTTAAATCTAATTTCCACCATCTCTCATCATCACAACTAAAATTCTGAGAATAGTTATATCAACCACCAAACACCACCTCTGTCTCATCCAAATATCACCCCAAATATCTTCTGAAACTACTGAACACAACCTCTCTCTCACCCTTCATACACCATGTCTATCTCAACAAACCAACTTACACCCCATATATCTTCTGAAACTACTAAACACAACTTCTGTCTCACCCATCATACACCATTTCTATCTCAACAAACCAACTTACGCCCCATATATCTTCTGAAACTACTAAACACAACCTCTGTCTCACCCATCATACACCATGTCTATCTCAACAAACCAACTTACACCCCATATATCTTCTGAAACTACTAAACACAACTTCTGTCTCACCCATCATACACCATGTCTATCTCAACAAACGAAATTACACCACACATATCTTCTGAAACTACCGAACACAAGCTCAATTTTCCCATACACTATCATTCACACACCGCCTTTGTCTCTACAATCAACTGTGCCCTATACCTCTGCTTCCCCCCTCCCACAGAACACCACCTGTTTCTACAAACTACCATTCACCGCCTCTGTCTCTATCACCACGGTGTCAGTGCCAGCAGCCATACTCTCTGATGCCATCGACCCCCCCCCCCCGCGCATTATTTCAATGACACACGCCTCCAAAGCACGACTCCATATTAATTTCCAATGTGCGGCCACCTCATGAATGTGTTGGGAATGCATGTATGCGCAAGCAGCTTCGTGTTGACCCTTGATATTTCACCACCGTAGAAACCATCAAAAACCAAACCGGAACTCAAAATTGTGGCTCTGAGCTGTCAGGCGCCGTCCACCACCCCCCTCCACATTGTCATTGTGTAAACTGATGACGTAACCATGGGATGATCCATCGCTACTAAACAACGCTGTGACGATGCAATGACGTAATAGTTATTTTTAGAGATATCGCGTTCTCCTAGCAAAACACGTTGTTAGGTGTGACCTCAAGAGCTAAATTAAGGCCAACACTGTTTTCGGTGTTAAACATTTCAAGAGTGCATACATAAAGTCTTTAAATAGCTCCGCGTGATATATAGCAATACATATTAAATAACAGCTTGAACACAAAGAATAAATTTGTATCTGAACATTATCATTACATCAATAAATTTTTTTAGAAATTCGTCTTGCTCCAAACTTTTGTGTAAAAAAACTCTTTGGCCATTAGGTTCAGAAAATTTTGCTCCTAATTAATTTTTGTCCTACTTTTTTAATAGCACTGAATCACTTAATGCCTCATCAAAACGTTATTTTGTTTTAATGATTAGAGAGCTGGCAAGGGAAATGAATTCGCTAGCATTTCAATAACTCGTTGCTAAAAATTTTATAATTGAATTTTCCTGAGCGGATATGACGCCATGTTTTTATCCAACCATCTGGAAGTCTCATCCTGGTCATATAGATATTCGACTACCCTCTCATCATTTCTGAATCGCTTTTACTCACTGAGACTTATAGTAGTAAGACGCAAACATTGACCCCCTTAAAACAAACAGCCAGCGATGAATCCATTATAGTAAAGATGTTCTCATGATACAATTCAAAATGCTTAGTTTTTTTTATTTAAAAACTCAAGAATCACTTCATATATTCACAGTACTACAAACCAAAGTCTCGCTGTTTGAAGTATAAAGTTAATGTTAGTTGATAAAGATGTGACCGAACAGAGTACTAGAGATGTGACCAGAGTACTAGAGCCTTGATCTGACTGAGTAATAGAGATATCCCCCTTCATGGTATTAGAGATGTGACCGGAAAAGGTGTTAGAGATGTGACCACAGAGTACTAGAGATGTGACCGGGCAGAGTTTTAGAGATACCACCTGACCGTGTTTTAGAGATGTGACCAGAGTACTAGAGATGTGACCGAAATGAGTTTTAGAGATGTGACCGAAATTAGTTTTAGAGATGATACCGAAATGAATTTTAGAGATGTGACCGAAATGAGTTTTAGAGATGTGACCTAAAAGAGTACTAAAGACCTATCTTTTCATGGTATAAGAGATGTGACCAGCTAGAGTACAAGAGGTGTGACCGGACAGAGATATATAAATGTGCCAGAAAATTCTGAAATAAATACCTATCAGTTCAGCTCAGAAATTCGGGACATTGAAGTTTGTAGGAAAGTTTCGTCTTTTAACCTCAAACCGCCGATGTCAATTGTTTAGTGTGGCAATCTGAATGTGAAATAACACGTGGAAAATTATGTGGGAAATTATATGCAAACTGATGCGGCAAATCATATTACAAAATCTATTAGCTTAACATTTGCTTAACATTTGTGATTAAAAAGTTAAATTAAATAAAAACAAACACAACTCCATCTCGGTAATAAATTTCTCCGAAGGGTCTACCAAAACGTTTTGTTGCTGTAGAGCAGGCCTGCACAACATATGGCCCGCGGGCCGCATGCGGCCCGCCAGCACACACTTTTCGGCCCGCGAAGTAACGAAATATTCTTTATTATTATTATTTTCTTAATAGCTTTCGCCCCTGTCCTCTTATCTATATATATAAAAATGAATGTATGTATGTATGTATGTTTGTCTCGTATGCGCTCCCACACCATTCATGCGATTGCAAAAAAACTTTGGTGAGTTGTTGGCCACCTACCTGGGCATTTAACTGCGACATTAAAAAACTTTTCAATTATTTCGTTTTCGGCCGTTGGCCATTCATTCGTTTTTTTTCTTATACGAGCTTTGTAAAAAATATTTCCGTCTGCGCTCCTACGCCATTCGTCTGAATGCGCTAAATCTTGGGTAAAATGTTACAAGCACGCCCACAAAGGTTTGGAAATAATTATAAACGTTTTAAAATATTCCGTTTTGAGCCAGGGGCCCCGTGTTCGTTTTTTCTTATATGAGCTATATAAATATAGTTTCAAACCGTATGCGCTCCTACACCATTTATGCGATTGCGACAAAACATTGTAGAGTTGTATTCCATAAGCTTGCGCATTTTACTGGGTCATTATAACACTTTTAAAATATTTTGTTTTGGCCGTTGGCCCCAAAATCGTTTTTTTTTCTTATATGAGCTTTGTAAACAATAGATTTCGTCTGCGCTCCTACACCATTTATTCGAATACGCTAAAACTTTGACGAGATGTTGCGAGCATGCCCACAAAGGTTTCTAAATTTATACAACCGTTTTAAAATATTCCGTTTTGAGCCAGGGGCCCCATGTTCGTTTTTTCTTATATGAGCTATATAAATATAGTTTCAAACCGAATGCGCTCCTACACCATTCATGCGATTGCGACAAAACATTTCAGAGTTGTATTCCATAAGCTCGCGCATTTTACTGAGTCATTATAACACTTTTAAAATATTTTGTTTTGGCCGTTGGCCCCAAAATCGTTTTTTTTTCTTATATGAGCTTTGTAAACTATAGGTTTCGTCTGCGCTCCTACACCATTTATTCGAATACGCTAAAACTTTGACGAGATGTTGCGATCATGCCCACAAAGGTTTCTAAATTATTACAACTATTTTAAAATATTCCGTTTTGAGCCAGGGGCCCCATGTTCATTTTTTCTTAAAGGAGCTATATAAATATAATTTCAAACCGTATGCGCTCCTACACCATTCATGCGATTGCAACAAAACTTTGTTGAAAGGTTGTCCATAAGGTCGCCCATGTTAATGAGTAATTACATTACTTTTAAAATATTCCGTTTTCAGCCGTTGTTCCCAAATTCTTTTTTTTCTTATATGAGCTTTGTACAAAATAATTTCTGTATGCGCTCCTATATCATTTATCTGAATGCGATAAAACTTTAGTAAAATGTTTTACCCAAGTCCGCAAAGCTTTTCAAATTATTACAACCGTTTAAAATATTCTTTTTTTGAGCCAGGGGCCCTAAGTTCTATTTTTCCTATATGAGCTATACAAATACAATTTCAAACAGAGCTAATGTGTGGATGGATAGATTTTTAATAAAATACAAATAGCGACATTAAATTGTGTGTGTCACATAGTAATTAGGTTTCTGAAGTAGTTACAACACTTTTAAAATAATCCGTTTTTGGCCGTTGGCCCCAAAATCGTTATTTTTCTTATATGAGCTTTGTAAAAAATAATATCCGTATGCACTCCTATACCATTTATCTGAATGCGATACAACTTCAGTAATATGTTTCTCTTTTTTTTAATTTTGTGATATAATAAGTAGGTTTCTGAAGTAATACAACAATTCTACAATATTCCGTTTGTGGCCGGGGGCCTTAATTCGTTTTCCACCATTTATTATCTATATAATTATCGTATGCATTCCTATACCATTCATCCGATTGCGATAAAAACTTTGGTGAATTGATATGCGCGCTCCCGCAAATGTTTCTAAATTAGAACAACATTTTACAATATTTCGCATCGGCCGATGTCCTTAAATTCGTTTTGTTTTCTTTAACAAACTTTATCAAAATAATTTCAAACGGAGCTATCAACTCAACCGCCCTTGAACAAATGCCAACAGACATCAATTTGTAGCAAGAGCAGAGAAAACATGTTTTTGCATGTTTAGTGTAGAGTAGAGAGTATTTTTGTTGTTTTTATTAATAAGCTTGAATTTTGTGAGGTATTTTAGAATCGGATATAGCTTTGTAAATGTGTTGTGATTTTGAATAGCAATGATGTAGTAATACATCTATTATATAAGAATGATCTATGCTGACCGTAACTCACAAAGAACCGATACGATTTAAATACGTTCCCATTTTTTAAAACAATCATAGTTTTCTTCTATTATTTTAAAGAACTCGAATCAATGGTAATGCGAAAAATATATTGTATATTCGCTTTAATTTTAATAAAATTTTAAGTATTAATAATATAAATTACAAATAAATTTGGAGTAACAACTAAGGAACTATTTTAAACATTTTATATGTGGTTGAAAGTTATGAAAATTAATAAAACAAATTATAATCAAAGAATTACACTGTAATCACATTTATCGGGGAAACCAAAACATCTGTTGATTGTAGTGCATTTTTTAAGTACGTTCCAAATATTGCGTAATAAAAGTAAAATTAATTTGTTCTAAATAATAACGCAAATGACCTCAGAACTCAAATTGTCTATTTATTCAATGCAAAAATTTATCTGATTTAATAACCGCGCCTAATAAAATTGATAATGTATTTCCCCCTTCCTAAAAGTAAAATTAATAAATATAATAGATTGCTTTTTAAATTGCTACAATTTAAAAAATGAAATAAAATTTTTGCTTTTTATTTTTAACGTTAAATAAATCTTTACTTTTATTCTTTCCAAAAATATACATTTATGAAATTTATAAATTAATAAAAAAATTTTTAAAAAACCCTAACCTTTAAATATACTTTTAATACGAAAATGACGTTTAATGCAATCAGTGCAGCGAAACTACATATCCAAATAGCATCCACTAATGCACTTATCACTCATTTAAATAAGAACAAAGCATTTGAAATGCAAAAAAATTGTTTTTGCGTAAGTAAGTGGATTACAATCCCGTGGATGATTTTATTAATTTCTTTAAAACTCTGTTTGGGGGAGGGGGAAGTTGACAAAATGAATTTGACAAATAATTTGCCTTCTTAGGTACATATATATGGGGGTTAGGAAATAGAGTGTGTACAATTTTATATCTTTAAATCCAATGATATTACTGTTGTGAAAAATAGATGCTATATTCTCATTTTACGAATTAAGAAAATAAATGACGTTAACACAACGTAAGTACATTTACAAAAGTATATCCATGAATATCAAAACCCATTCATTTTACAAAGAATTACCAGTTTTGGACCGGGGCCGTTTAGTAGTTTTTCTTTCTAATATGAGCTATTTAAATATAATGTCCGTATGAGTTCCTATACTATTCATCTGAATGCGATAAACTTTCAGTGAGTTGTTGTGTGCAGGCCCGCATTAGGTTTCTAAAGAAGTGCAAATATTTTACAATATTCCGCTTTGGGCCGGGGGCCTTAAATTCTTTTTTTTTTCTTATATGAGCTATGTAAATATAACGTCAAGCAGAGCTATTGCATAAGTGGGTGGAATTACTGTGACATTTCATTTTGTATATGTGACTTAATAAATAGGTTTCTGATTTAGTACAAATATTTCACAATATTACTTTTGGGGCCGGGGGCCCTAAATTTGTTTATATGTAATAAATGAGCCATATAAATATAATTTCAAACATAGCTATTGCATGGGGGGATCAATCGCTATATGTTTTGGGACTAAATTTGGAAAATCCATGCTTCCCACACGGACAGCTGCGTGTGGTCTGCTGACACTTCTTAAAACCTTCTAATTAATTCGAATACGCACCAGACGGTTAAAAAAGGTGTTTATTAGAAGAACTTACAAAAAAATTATTAAAACACGGACACTTTATTTCGATGAGTGGCATTGCAACGCATGCCGGGTACTCGCTAGTATTATATATTATTTGGCCCGCATAAATTTTTCATAAAGTATTAAGGCCCGCCTTACATTTTGAGTTGTGCAGGCCTGCTGTATAGGGTGGTGGAATTGCCCAGAGAAGGGTAAAATGTTCAATAGATTTAAGGAGGGCGCTGAGTCTACCTTTAGGGAGGTAGTGAATTATTTCAGAGAATGTGTGTGGGTTTCTTTAAAGTAAAAATTATTAAATGTTTGGAAAAAATCAAGTTGAAATTGTATTTTGATTTTCAAATTGGAAAAACAGTCATAGGTTCTAATCAGAATCAGAATAAATATAGGTGGTTTTTTTGGTTAACACCATGAAACACTTTTGATCTTTCAAATAGCACAAGAGATAAATAACAAGACTTGGTTACTGAGGAAGGCGAAATGATCGTAAGAGAGAAGAAAAAGCACTTTTAAGCTGCCAAAATAATATTATTTCTTAGTGAATTATTGTGCAAATGATAATGGTTTGATAGGGTCAGGCCCCTGGGGCGGAACTTAATTTGAGGCGGCAATTTCATTTTTAAAATAAGTATTATGTATGCAGTGGGGCTTTCGTCAATTAATGGCGGCAAATCCTTAAATCTTTCATTTGTGCTGACCTTTCCCACTCCCCCTCCCCCCAAGCATTCTCAAGCAACCCCTGTTACTTTCAGATCTACTGCCGTATTTCATAAATATAACAAAAAGCCTCCAACACTTCTTTCAGTAAGGCCATTGCTTCACTTATTCAATGAGTGTTAAATTACATTACTTTTATTGAATTCTATAACGGAACAAAAGAAACGACCCACAGTCTCACATTCACACACAATCGTTGGCCACCTAGTGTCATCAGCCAGTGAGCGTGTGAAATGAAATAGTAACGGTAAACAGAAAGTGTCGTGGTCAGAACCAAAGACGTGCATCTTGCCAAGACCAAATTATGACACAAAAATCGCAGTAGGTTCATGATTCGTTTCAGAGATTTGCATTTTAATTCAGCTCACATAAAGTTTCACACCAATCGCTAGTTAGATTTCTATTAAGGTACAATGTACCCGCCTCCCCCCCCCCCCCCACACACACACAAAGTATATATATAAAGGTAAAAATATATAAAAATACATAGAAAGTTTTACTGGTTCTAGACATGCACTTTTCATTTCCCCCATTTGTATTCTGGGATGTCATTTGGGTAGGGCAGGGTGGGGATTTGTCACACACACCCCACACCAGAATCTGCAGGTTTTTTTAATTTAAATTGCTATGCACTGTGGCGCCTCCAGTAATAAACAACTTTAACAAGTCTGAATTGACGCCCCTGATTGGGTGAAAAACATATGAGAAGATAAATTGACAATTTTAACAACCGGATCTAGTTCATATTTTAAGGCCGGCTCCCCTTGTATCTCCCGGGTTTTGCTAACATTCCGCATCTCCGGGTTTCCAGGCCAGTGCCCGGATCAGCCCTAATTATAAGGATCCAAGAGGGCGGTGGCCGAAGAGTAAAATTGAAAACCACTGTTGTAGCAGACCACGTGTCAGGTATGTATTTCGGTATATTGAAGTATGAAGCGGCAATACTTATGACGTCAGTGAACTCTCCCGTGTCTGGCTGATATTACATCATATCACCACGGAGACATCTACCACGTGAGCTCAGGTTTACGGCAATGTCTTGCCTGTTGTTAAATTGACAGACTAAACCACCCCTCTTAACGTGGTGACAGCTGTCAAACTGGAACAGTAAGAAATCGAAAGGCCAAGTTCATAACAGACTTAGTTGATGATCATCTGTCCAGTTTTCACAAACCCTATATCGTTTACTCTCTCACATGGACACGACAAAAATCCACGCCTCTTTTAACCAGTGAATGGTCACATCCATATCCACTCATATTTCATCCCTCGAATGGAACACATTAACCAGTGAATGGACACATCCATATCCCCCTTCATTTCATCCCTCGCATGGAACACTTTAACAAGTGAATGGACACATCCATATCCACCTCCATTTCATCCCTCGCATGGAACACTTTAACAAGTGAATGGACACATCCATTTCCACCCCTATGTCATCCCTCGTATGGAACACATTAACCAGTGAATGGACACATCCATATCCATCCCTATTTCATCCCTTGGACACTTCCATTTCAACTCCTCGAGGGATTTCATACATCAAAGCTAATACTTCCCTCACGTCAATTTTTTGCCCAGATAAATTTTCATTCATGAAACCCTGGCCATAATAAACAATTCAGCCGCCTCGCTCAATCATGCCTATGACGTCATCGGTACGTTCACGAGAGTTGCGGCTGTTTACCTTCCGGTTCATCCTCTTTCTGCCTTGCGAAAGATTTCTTGTATAACAGCATACTCTTCTTGCATGTGTGTGTGTGTGTGTGTGGAGACTGTAGACAACTATCTGTTATCATGGTCCTTCTCTTACCGCGAGAATACTTCTTGATCACATGACATGTCTGAGGTAATAAAGTGTTCAAAGTATGTTGTGTAACAACGGGGTGTGCCTGATTGCTACCTGCAACTGTCCTTGGAGTAGCAGATGTGAGAATATAGATCCCGGGTTTAGGAATACATTTTACGCAAATCTTTGTTCGACAGACAATAATCAATGCATGGAGATAAAACAATTGCAACGGATTGCATTATCCATTGCTTTGATATGTCCCAGGACACATAACTTTTGGTTGGGGCCCCATTTGATGTCCCTATATTTTTGTGTTTTAATGTTTGCTGGAATTATTGTTTAGCTTTTACTTTTTCAAGAAAATATGAAGTGTTCTTCAAAGGTCCAACCGTCGGGGCACACTCGCGCCATGCCACGTGCACCTTATATCTCATATTACATTATAGCCCTTGTACATTATGTTTAATGTCCCGTGTACCAGAGGCGTAGCTAGAGTGTTTGGCTCCCGGTGACAAGATTCATATTAAAGAGCCTCCTTTTCTATTTTCAACTCTCAAATTCATTATTTTCATCGATAAAATAATATCAAGCCACATTTTGGCGCACCCTAATTAATCTTTCGCCCAGGGAATCTGTCCCCCTCTTCCCCCTCGTTTAGCTACGCCTCTGCCGTGTACATTATATTTCATGGCCCGTGTACATTACGCCAATCCTCCGTGTACACTATGTGTCATGAACATTATATCTCATGCCGCATGCAAATTATGCCCCATGGCCCGTGTACGTTGTGCCACATGGCCGGTGTAAATTATGCCCCATGGCCCGTGTACGTTGTGCCACATGGCCCGTGTACATTATGCCCCATGGCCCGTGTACATTAAACCCCATGGCCCATGTACATTATGCAACATGACCCATGTACATTATGCCCCATGGCCCGTGTACATTATGCCCCATGGCCCGTGTATATTATGCCCCACGGCCCGTGTACATTATGCCCCATGGCCCGTGTACATTAAGCCCCGTGGCTTGTGTACATTATGTCTCATTAATGCACCACCATAAATTATTTCTAGACCCACCTCGACACGAAACTGCTTAGTATTGATAAGTTGATCCCGTTAACGTTGAGCACAGAACACGTGGCGGCATCACGTGATTGTTTACGTAGGAGGGAAATATGACGTCGTTATTTAGGCGAGAGAAGCCGACACACAAAAGTGAGGCCTGCTTGAGAGCAGTCATGCGTGACTGGTTACAAGAGCTGGCAGGGCTATGACAGTGAATCCAACAATGTAAGAAATAAAAGTAGCACTGAGAGGTTTCATAAAACTTTTATCATTCGATTTAATGGATGGACAAAAAAATTGGAAAGTGACGATCCTAAAGTTAATAATTATACAAGTTTTACATGAAATGATTTTTTATACTTAAGATTTAGACGTCACAGTTCTTTTGTATCCGGATATTTTCAATTGTTGTATTTGACTTTACAGGTGTTGGCCAATAGATCAGTGATTCCCAAAGTGGTCTATATCGACCCCCAGGGGTCTACGACAACTTGCAAGGGGTCTATGGCAGCGGGAAAAAAAATATGGGGTCCATGAAATGAAAATGGGGGTCCATGAAATGAAAATTGGGGTCGACGATAGTGGATCTCATGTAAGCAGGTCAAGACTTCTATTTTGGCATTTTTTAATTTAAATAATAAATGTATAAAAACTTAACATGTTACAATATTAAACCAAGCACCACACTCGTGGAGTGAGAATACTTCGGAGGTATTTAAAACCAGTTCCGCAACGTTTTGATGAATTTCCCCATCTTTAAATCAATTAGAATTAACGTTTCTAATAATTCCCCATTTTTAAATCTTTGAGAAATAACATTTCTGATCCTGTCTTGATGAATTCCCAGCAATGTGCAATGAAAGCTATTTATAGGTTTGTATACCGGACGGGTAAAGCCGTTGTTTGAGTCCTCTCCCCCCCCCCCCTTTTCAACACCGTCATGGTTTATGATGATATTCTCCTTCATTAGAATTGTTGATCAAAGCCTCCATTGATATTTGCCTAAAGTTTGTTTCCGCCCAGGATTAGCGACTGATAATGTCGAGTTGAACAAATATGTGGGATGGGGGGAGGGGGGTGGACGTGATTTTACTAATCTCTGAACGTTTGTACGTAGCGTTAGAAATATTCTCTGAACTTTTTCTGGCATGTTAACAATACTCACTAATTATTTGTCTTAGGTAGTTGTTTTTGTGTGTGTTCATTTGTGTTTTCGGTCACCTGTCACCGTAACGCAAGCTTTTAAAGGTGTTGGTACCAAATCACGATGGGTGTTTTAATCCGACTGCATGGCAAAATCCAGAGCAAAGAGAAGAAAAGTGCATCTAATATTCAAACCTACATTGTTTGCCGTTTAAATGATGCAAACTGTTCAGTCGCAGAAGCCTAGCAGTCCTACTGCCTGGCACCCTTACTCAAGCACCTGGCACACTTACTCAACTACCTGGCACCCTTACTCAACTTCCTGGCACCCTTACTCAATTACCTGGCAGTGCCTGGCACCCTTACTCAACTACCTGGCACCCTTACTCAACTACCTGGAACCCTTACCTCAATGCATGGCACCCTTATTACACTGTCTAGCCCCCTTACTTCACCGCAGAATTCTCTTATTCCACTGCTTGGCACTCTATTCCACTGCATATTACCCTTACCCCACTTCCTAGCACCCTTACTCCGCTGTCTAGCAACCCCACTCAACTGCCCAGCACCCTTACTCCACTACCTAGCACACGTACTCAACTGTCCAGCACCCTTACTCCACTACCTAGCCCACGTACTCAACTGTCTAGCACCCTTACTCCACTACCTAGCACACGTACTCAACTGTCCAGCACCCTTACTCCACTACCTAGCACACGTACTCAACTGTCTAGCACTCTTACTCCACTACCTAGCACCGGTACTCAACTGTCCAGCACTCTTACTCCACTACCTAGCACACGTACTCATCTGTCTAGCACTCCTACTCCACTGCCTAGCACCGTCACTCAACTGCCTAGCACCCTTACTCCACTTCCTAGCACCCCTTAGTTTATTACAACTACACAGTCTAGATCTAAGCTGCGATCTTGTCACGATCAGCACCCACCCTACAGTAGGGCGGGAGCCGTGTGGGTGAGTACACGTGCAGCAGACAAGGGGAGTAGACCAGGTCTAGCTTCCCAGACAATCTATTCACGTTATGTTTATTCACGCCAACTTCCACCTGCATTGTTTTCTTACGGCGTGGCTGGTTCTCGCCCGCTTCTCGCCCGCTTCTCGCCCGCTTCTCTTTGATAGTCTCCCATCTCACTAACATTCTCATGATTATACTCGGAAAGTCCTCCTCTAGACAGTATCTCCACTCTTCTACAGTCACTCCTCTCTCCTAAACTCCCTCTTAAATCCGAAGCGCTCTCTTCTCTCTTACACGCAGTCCTTTCTCGGAACGTGTCTCTCTGTCCATCCTCTACTCTCTGTTCACCCTCTACTCTCTGTCCACTCTCCACTCTCTGTCCACCCTCTACTCTCTGGCATTCTACTCTTTGACATTCCATGTTCTCTTGGCTACTCATCCCTCGCTGACTCCTGTCTTCTCCCTGAAGGTCTCCTTTTTTTCTAATCTAAATTCTCTCCCATTCTCTCTATTGTCTGACATTCTGATGTCTAGTATTTTTCCGTCTTTAGCCGTCTTTTATACCCTTTACTTCTTTAGAATCACTCTGCTTTGTAACTGTCATTTTATTTCCAATTTATTTTATTTTTTCTTTAACCCACAAAGAAAAAAAGCATATCATTTTTTTTATTACCATCTTACCAACTTTCACCCGTTACAAAGATATATTGGGTACTTCATCTCGCTGTTAATTTGGCGCCATTGCTAGAACCACCCTCCATCCACTTCCGCCCGGCCTCTCAATAATCATTACCTCCCCTTTTTCTTCTTTTGTCTCCTTTATAAATTAAATCTCTGCTTATTGATATCCCTGGGGCCCGCGGGCCGATGAAATGCTAACAAATAATCTAGATTCCCGTATGAAGCTCATTTTTTTCTCCCAGTGGTTTTGATTAGGTCTCTCGTACTTCTGCCGCCAGTCGAAAATTAAAAATTGAAAATTAGAACATAAAGGGTCACAAATATTTCAATAATTATTTTTCGTAATCGCTATCAGACTGTTAGATGAAAGAGACCAATTCACTGTTAAATTTGAGATTCCCCGAGTTACTTCAATGTTCATATTTCAACGTGAATTACGTTTAATAATCCCTTGTCATAAAAAGAAAAGAAACCTATGAGTGTTACAGAATGTAGCTCGTTCATTTGTATGATATGGATGTGATGTTAAAAGAGTTCTTGCTCAAAATGAGTAGTTCTTGTATGCCCGCTGTGGGGAATGGAGACATGGAGCCGAAAATATCATATTACGATTCTTCTTCGTTACACAATGTGTAGATGATGAATTTTTACTTTTAATGTGAATAAAGTTATTACGTCTTAATCTGTACAAGCAACCACATTTATGATGTAATGAACATTGGAATATTCAAACATATGTTCATATATGCTTCGCTGATCCTGAGTGTTGTCAATTCAGAATCACCTATGCAGACTTAACTAATTAAGTAGTACTACCTATCGTACACTACTTATGCTAGACTATTTATCCTAGACTGCTATCCTAGTCTACTTATCCTAGACTACTTATCCTAGCTTACGTATCATATCCTAGACTACTTATCCTGGCCTACTTATCCTACATTATTTATCATAACTCCTTATCCTAGACTCCATATCCTAGACTACCTATCCTAGACTTCTGACTACTCTAGAAGTTATTTTGCTACTACATTTTGTTACTAGGAAGTGCTGCGTGTAAAAGTTATTTTTTCATCACCATGGTCTCATGGTACGTCTTAACTTTCTGGGTGTGTTTGCGTGTATATATGTGGCTATGCGTCTCTGTGTGTGTGTGTGTGTCTCCGTGTTCCAATGGAGCTAGCAGAAATTGTAGGCGAAAGTAGTTTTAACAAAGAAATTAACTTTAATGTGAACTTGTTCCACGCCGTTGAGTTCTGAATTGGTATAGCTATAATTCTAATTTAGTGACTGGCTTAAAGGTACCGGCGTAAAATGTCTGTTAAATTATAGGGCTTACCGTCACTTGCCTTACTGCGGCCCCCTTGGGCTTAAATCTAATGTCACGGATTAATAAGGACCACACAAGAAGAAGTTTTGTTGTTTTCAAATTTGAAGCCGAGTCATTCCTATGATAAAAAGGTGATGGAACATTTCTGAATTGATTTACAGATGAGCTTTTGCCGTTTATTCTCTCTACTCTTTTAAGATTTTTAATAGCTTTTTTCAGCGCTGTCTCAGTCAGTGTCGTACATTCATAGACTATGACAACAATAATCTGGTTTCAGTTGATACAATTTCCCACCATCACCAGGTTACACGGTTGTCGCTCATGAAACCACGGGGCTGGCGTCATTCATTATACAACTTGTCAACGTTTGAAACACAAACCAATAGCGCTATCAAATGTATAACATGTATTTGATAAGTCAGAGTATCGATCCTGACATTAATGGCCGGGGGACCAGGGAGGCAGATAGATTGCTTGATTATCAAGTGAAAATATTTCAATGTCGGTGCCACTTGAACACAAACCAGATTTGCAAACATGTAACTGAAAAGTTTCATTTAAAAAAGAGGCAGCGACATAATGTTTGCGATATCTTTTAATTAAAATGGATCGCAATTTATTATAGCCCGCCGAAAGCTTCAATGAAAACAGATCGCTGTGCTGCGTAACCGAACTTGATTGATTTGAGCTTAACTCCGGTATTTAAATTTATGAGCTTTGCAGTTTATTTTCTGATCTTTGCATGGTAAAATACATACTGGGGAAAATCTCATAAAGTACTAAGATTGTTTCAATCTTTTAAAAAAACAACAAAAAAACACAAAAATATACTTATATGAAAAGTATATGCTTATATGACAAGTATATACTTTTATGAAAAGTATACCCTTTACAAACAGTTTACTCTTATATGAAAAGTGTATGCTAAATAGAAAACTACAAGCTTATATGAAAAGTGTATACTTATATAAAGAGTGTACATTTTTAAGAAATAAATTTGTAAAAACCATTAAATAAGCTCTAAGATGAACTTAGGCCATGACTTTGAATTTAAATGTACCCCTTACTCCCCACTATCCAAGATGTGTGTTTTCACCAGCACAGTACAGTTTGTCAAGAAACCCTTTTTGGCTTAAGTTAGATATTGATGCATAAATGGCATAGCACTGACTCAAACCATCAACTCCATGTGTACGTCAAATCCATTTATCGTATTGAATACTTTTATTTCGTTAGTGATCAATTCCTAGTTCTCCTCCCGCACCGTCATATTGGTTTCGTCCACGTTACTAGAAATATTTCAACCCCCCCCCACCCAAAAAAAAACAAAAACTTTTCTGTCCGTTGCTTATATCGTGTACAATATCAGTGTTACCTCAGGCCCGCAATTTGTAAAGAGTGAATGAAGAAGTATCTCTATAAAATTAAAGTTGACCCCCTTTGTTATTTCTCGTTTCAGCAACCCAGGAGGTTAAGTTCGGGGTCCATTACCAGTGATGCAGACAGCGAGGGAAACGAGCCGGATCCCCCGGTCGTCAGGAGAGGTCGGAGGTCAGCGATTTACGAAACCAAGGTAGGTCAACGATTACATATTCTGAGCAAAGGTTCAAATCAGTCGATGTACTGGACAATGGTTTTACTGAACAAGAAAAAACGGTAAATAATATCACATATGAAAGCTGTTACCATCAACATATACATACCTGACTAATTTTGATGAAAAGCTAACCCAAAGCTGAAGCCAAAGCTTAAGAAATCATTCGTGTTTCAGCGTCTAATAAAAATTATGTCATTTGCAATGTAGGAAGTTGTCACCAAGCCCTGTCTTGCAAAGAATTACAAACAATATTTCTGAAATAATTTATTTAAGATTTTAGTTAAAGTTACCTAAAACCAGACGTTGAAGAAAATGGCGCCACTTCACTCAAGCCCCCCCCCCTCACCTCAAAAGAAACAATACAGTATAGCCTATTTGGCGACGTAAGAATAAGTTACTATTACCAAGTGCCTAAGCTTAATCTCAATTTTTAAAATAATGCTTTGGCATTGAGGGATCAAGATAATCAATTTATTTGTGAAATAATAGCGTAAAAAGCTTTTTCACATTTTAATGGAACGTGCAATAACGTATTACACTGTTACATCGTGTTGTGTCGTCATATCCCTTATAGAAAGGGGATAACCATGACATTGTGTGTTTCGTCACATCCCTTAGAGAAGGGAAATAAACCTACAAGAAAGAAAAATTGTGTATGCCTGCAATTTTTTTTTATATAGGGGTAATACAGGTTGGGGTGGGGGGTTGCTGTGAATGGGTTTATGGTCCCAAAGGGGCTTGCTCCGAAAAGGATTTGAGATCCACCGTTCTAACACAAACAAATGATGGGGTTTTTTTTCTTTATGAATATAACACTGGGTACATTCTTTTAACACATCGGACAAAGTGGAATGTCACCCTATCCACTGTCATATTCTTCGCCTTTTTCAGACCCCACCCCCGAAAATGTTTTATTCACACACACACACACACACACACACACACACACACACACAACATAATATAGTCGGGGCAAAAATCCCTCTTTTAGCTTCGCTACAGCGACACAAAGTCTGGGACGGTATCCTGAAGCAAAGAGATGGAATAAATCCATTACTTAAAATAAATGTGAGAATAGAAATATTAAACAAAACGGGAATGGCCATGTAGGAAGGAAATTTTTTTTCTAGACTTGCCAAAATTGGCGCCGTATGTTTCATTATGCGAGACCATGTGATAGCAGCATGATTCTAATATTACGTGTACAATTTTTGGGAGTCAGTGTAGGGGGCCAAGTATTGACAAGAGGGTTGTACACTTTGGTGTAGTTCTGTTATAATGGCCAGGTATTGACCAGAGGGTTGTACACTTTGGTGTAGTTCTGTGATCATAGCCAAATATTGACCTGAGGGTTGTACACTTTGGTGTAGCTCTGTGATCATGGCCAATTATTGACCAGAGGGTTGTACACTTTGGTGTAGCTCTGTGATCATGACCAGTTATTGACCAGAGGGTTGTACACTTTGATGTAGCTCTGTGATCATGGCCAAATATTGACCAGGGGGCTGTACACTTTGGTGTAGTTCTGTGATCATGGTTAATTATTGACCAGAGGGTTGTACACTTTGGTGTAGTTCTGTGATCATGGCCAATTATTGACCAGAGGGTTGTACACTTTGGTGTAGCTCTGTGATCATGGTCAATTATTGACCAGAGGGTTGTTCACTTTGGTGTAGTTCTGTGATCATGGACAATTATTGACCAGAGGGTTGTACACTTTGGTGTAGTTCTGTGATCATGCCCAAATATTGACAAGAAGATTGTACACTTTGGTGTAGTTCTGTGATCATGGCCAAATATTGACAAGAAGATTGTACACTTTGGTGTAGTTCTGTGATCATGGCCAATTATTGACTAGAGGGTTGTACACTTTGGTGTAGTTCTGTGATCATGCCCAAGTATTGACAGGAGGGATGTACCAAAGCACTCTTTATGCAAGCCACTGAACTATGTGGTACGTGTAATAATATGTGCACACCCCATATACAACGCAATAACATGCCACTGGACTAACTATGTGATACGTGTATTAATATTCACACCCCATATACAACATAATAAAAGGTCACTGAACTATGTGATACGTGTAATAATGTGCACAACCCGAATACAACGCAATAACTAGTTTATTAAAATTTTACAATGTTCACTTCCGTTTATTAAAATTTTACAACGTTGACTTCCGTTTATTAAAATTTTACAACGTTGACTACCATTTATTAAAGTATTGCAACGTTCACTTCTGTTTATTAAAATTTTACAACGTTGACTTCCATTTATTAAAGTATTGCAACGTTCACTTCCGTTTATTAAAATGTTGCAACGTTCACTTCCGTTTATTAAAATGTTGCAACGTTCACTTCCGTTTGTTAAAATGTTGCAATGTTCACTTCCGTTTATTAAAAGAAAAACGCTTGCTTTTAACGTCCAGTCTTTCCTCGGGTTTGTATTTGGGGAAAAAAATACTTCTTAAGTCCGCAACGCTATCAGCCTGATCGTAAATTTAGGAACCTGTCAAAAGCACTTCGCTAAATTATTCTATAAAAAGGCGATTTTATAATAACTCTTGTAAACGTTGAAGTTTTGGGTCCAGCCCCTTTCATTTAATATTCCAGCTGCATTTCAATATCAAATATAGCTTTTAAAAGATGTCTTATTACCAAACAAAATGGTGTTCGCCAATGCTGACACTCTTGTTTAACAAGTGGAAAGAAAGAGGATCCTCGTACAAAAGAGACCGTTTAAGTCAGCGGTTCTCAGCCTGTGGGTCGCGACCCCTTTTGGGGTCAAACGACTCTTTAACAGGGGTCGCCTAAGACCAGAAGAAAACACATACACTCTACAGTCATTAAATATTACGAAAATAATTTTTTGGTTGGGGGGTCGCCACAGCATGGGGAACTGTAATAAAAGGTGGCGGCACATAGGAAGGTTGAGAACCACTGTTTTAAGTTATCCCTAAGACAGGGGAATTTTACAGATTATTCAGATAAATATTCAAGTAAAAATGGGAAGCAATTTTCAAAGACGTTACTTTATTAACTTTTACTTTTGGGACTTAAAAATAACTGAATCTTTAATATTTTATCAAAGGAAATAAGTAACACAAAGAATGGTCAAACCTGAAAAAAAGGAACGCAACGAAACAACGAACCTGTCGGCAGGAGCCCTTCGTCAGCGAACAAACAACAGAAAAAAACAGAATTAAATTTTAAAATAGAACTTAGCTGAGAAGTAGTATCCGACAGGGCAGAAAAAAGAATTGTTTAATGCAGTTGGTGTTTCAGGTTCGATAACGAACACATTTTATTTTAAAACTGTCCCAACAAAATTGGTTGAAAATCGCCACACACACAAAATTTAAAAAAAAAAAATTTTAAATTTAAAATAAAACTTGACCGAGCCACCTGTACAAAAAGATGTGGATATTAATTAGTTTGAAATCCACCAATAATTTAAAAGGGATTATGAAACGCCTGTTTACCAAAATTTTGGTGGAAAAATTTACGTAGATGCTTTAATTGAAACCTAGGTCTTCGTGTTGTCATATAGCTTTTTCTATGATAAGGGAAAATACATTTTCGAGCAATGGCTCTCAACCTTCGTAATGCCACGAACCATAAAATAATTTTCGTGGCTACTTTTCCCGATGGTCTTAGTCGACCCCAGTGTAAGGGGTCGTTCGACCCCCAAAGAGGTCGCGACCTACAAGTTGAGAACCGCTGTTTTAGAACCTCCTACACTCATTTTGGAACTTCAAATCAGATTTCTAAACATTTGAGTAAAATCATAGAGAGCTTCAGGAACATAAGAAACATGTGAAGGAAATATTTGACACTACCGAGAAACATGTGAAGGAAATATTTAACACTACCAAGAAACATGTACAGGACATCCTTAACACTACCAAGAAACATGTACAGGACATCCTTAACACTACCAAGAAACATGTACAGGACATCCTTAACACTACCAAGAAACATGTACAGGACATCCTTAACACTACCAAGAAACATGTACAGGACATCCTTAACACTACCAAGAAACATGTACAGGACATCCTTAACACTACCAAGAAACATGTACAGGACATCCTTAACACTACCAAGAAACATATAAAGGATATCCTTAACACTACCAAGAAACATGTACAGGACATCCTTAACACTACCAAGAAACATGTACAGGACATCCTTAACACTACCAAGAAACATATAAAGGACATCCTTAACACTACCAAGAAACATATAAAGGATATCCTTAACACTACCAAGAAACATATAAAGGACATCTTTAACACTACCAAGAAACATGTACAGGACATCCTTAACACTACCAAGAAACATGTACAGGACATCCTTAACACTACCAAGAAACATATAAAGGATATCCTTAACACTACCAAGAAACATGTACAGGACATCCTTAACACTACCAAGAAACATGTACAGGACATCCTTAACACTACCAAGAAACATGTACAGGACATCCTTAACACTACCAAGAAACATGTACAGGACATCCTTAACACTACCAAGAAACATGTACAGGACATCCTTAACACTACCAAGAAACATATAAAGGATATCCTTAACACTACCAAGAAACATGTACAGGACATCCTTAACACTACCAAGAAACATGTACAGGACATCCTTAACACTACCAAGAAACATATAAAGGACATCCTTAACACTACCAAGAAACATATAAAGGATATCCTTAACACTACCAAGAAACATATAAAGGACATCTTTAACACTACCAAGAAACATGTACAGGACATCCTTAACACTACCAAGAAACATGTACAGGACATCCTTAACACTACCAAGAAACATATAAAGGATATCCTTAACACTACCAAGAAACATGTACAGGACATCCTTAACACTACCAAGAAACATGTACAGGACATCCTTAACACTACCAAGAAACATATAAAGGATATCCTTAACACTACCAAGAAACATGTACAGGACATCCTTAACACTACCAAGAAACATGTACAGGACATCCTTAACACTACCAAGAAACATATAAAGGACATCCTTAACACTACCAAGAAACATATAAAGGACATCCTTAACACTACCAAGAAACATATAAAGGACATCTTTAACACTACCAAGAAACATATAAAGGACATCCTTAACACTACCAAGAAACATGTAAAGGACATCCTTAACACTACCAAGAAACATATAAAGGACATCCTTAACACTACCAAGAAACATATAAAGGACATCCTTAACACTACCAAGAAACATATAAAGGACATCCTTAACACTAACAAGAAACATATAAAGGACATCCTTAACACTACCAAGAAACATATAAAGGACATCCTTAACACTAACCAAAGCAACTTCTGATGTCAGTAAAACAAAAATAACTAGAGAGATTAATTGTTTTTGGAATTTAAGAAGAACGCACAATATGTAAATAATTTAATTTAAAAAAAGTGAAATCTCCTACGGACTGAAATTGTTTCTGCAAGTAACAAATGACGCTTTTGAGACATTGTTACACCCATGAAATGCACCGACCCATTCAGTGACGTCGTAGTTTTGGTAAATGCTGATTTGTAGCTAAACCACTATCTTACGTTTCACGCTTCCACACATACATCTACTATATAAAGTTGGTAATAGCAATTAATAAAAGTACACCCCCCCCCCCCATGCCTGTAAACACTTAGGTACCCCAAAGCACCCTTTTATGAACGCCATTGCATTTTTATATCTTGTTTTACTCTATACCCTCAACATTTGACTCTTTACCCTCTACATTTGACTCTTTACCCTCTACATTTGACTCTTTACCCTCTACATTTGACTCTATACCCTCTACATTTGACTCTTTACCCTCTACATTTGACTCTTTACCCTCTACATTTGACTCTTTACCCTCTACATTTGACTCTTTACCCTCTACATTTGACTCTTTACCCTCTACATTTGATTCTTTACCCTCTACACTTTCCTCTACATTTTACTTTTTAAAAAAATTAATTAAAGCTTTTCGGATAGTATGGGATTGTGACCAACATTTCCAAGGGCCATCAAATAGATTCGAGGCCAGCAGTTCTCAAACACATCACGCTGATATATTCAACGGCCCCTAGCCTCAGTTGCTTCACTGAAAGACTCTAATTACGTCAGACGTGTGTTTAACAAGCTCAACCTGGCTCTCAGTGTGAGACGTTAACCCACTTGTCAGAGATGACGGTAGCAGGATTAATGACAACGATCGCAATCTTTCGTCGACCCCAGTCATTGGTCGAAATAATAACAATTGCAGGGTCAGTTACCATTAGCAATTACGGTACTAGGTCTAGGCGCGGTGGATCTGTTGCTTGTATAGCACATGGTTGGAGCAACTTATAGAACTCAGATGGAACAACTTATAGCATATATTTAGAAAAACTTATAGCACATAGTTGGAACAACTTATCGACGCAACTGGAACAACTTATAGCACATAGTTGGAGCAACTTATGGAACACAGATGGAACAACTTATTGCAAGCAGCTGGAACAACGTATAGCAAGTAGCTGGAACAACGTATAGCAAGCATCTGGAACAACGTATAGCAAGCAGCTGGAACAACAACTTACAGCACATAGTTGATTGAAACGATTACGTTTGAATATTTGTTTAAGGGTTTTTTCTGTAAGTTGAAAATAAAATCCAAAAGATTGATTACAGCTGAGGTTGAAATTCTGTAACGAAGTAAAGCAACTATTAAGCTGGTATGCGTGACAGTGGGATGGTATACGCCGGATGGTCTGTAGGGTGTGGTGTTCTGTTGAGTACGGTCTGTTTATTACAGTGAAGGTGAGCACTGGTGTCGACACATCTCGATGTTTGCTGTTAGGTGGCTACATCATGTGGGATATGAGTACGGGTCAAGGTCACGTTGGGGCTACGGGGAAAGGTGATTTACTGTGTTGTTATCAAATCAATATGTGTTTGGAAGGGAAATAACTTGGGCTTGGAGACACGTACTTTTCGATGTTCAGAAATAAGGCTGTTCTAAAAGTGCAACAGAATAAATCATAAGGGAGACACAAATCCTTGGTCAATACGTGGACGTTTCTATTGAAAACTGGAACCGAGTTGCAAGTGATGAGTTGGATAATATTATTAAATGAAATAAAAACATCATATCCCAGATAAACTGTAAATAAACTAATTGAATACAGATATATATTCTGAAGTCACACATTTTAATGAGAACAAATAAGTGCCTGATATGGCTAAGAGAATTCATTGAATGGCTGTTTGTTTATCTTTTTTTTTTTTTTTTTTTTGTAATTTTTTTTAAATAGTGAAATAACTTAACATAAATGTGTTGTGTTCAAATTGTTTTAATGATGTGCTGAAAATGTACAATGCAATTTAAAAAAAAACATTTCCATTTTTTTTAATTAATAAAATAATCTTATCTTATCATCTTATCTTATCTTATATAATATATGTAAGCAAACATTCTTAGGCTTTATATCTCGACAGCTATTTTTTTAATAACTAAGTGCATTATGGGAGGACTGTGAAAGCAAGTCGTAGAAATGACGGCATATACTAGAGATAGAAGGCCATAAAGACCATGAATAGACTTGAGATAGACGGCCATAAGCCCTTGCATAAATACTAGATGGACGTTCTTAAAACACTTGTATAGTATTCAGATGGACGGCCATAAGCCCTTGTATAGAATTCAGATGGATGGCCATAAGCCCTTGTATAGACATGAGATAGACGGCCATAAACCCATGTATAGATGCGGCTCTCATATGATTTATTCTGATGACAATTTAACCGTAAAAGATATAACAGTTTGCTCTGGTTAACATTATGGCACTGATTAATTATCTAAGAGGAGCAGCATAGCGACGCACGATAATTTTGATCGATGTGACGGTCGGTCTTGACAGTGCTTCGCTCTAGTGTTGGCCGCTAACGGTCTGATACAACTTACCAAACACTCATGCAATCAATGTGGTCACTTTAATTATAGACCGTAAAACTATAAAATATATCGAAAATGTCTGAGTCGCTTAAAAAAAAAATTAAACGTACAAATGTAAAGCTATGCTAAGCTCGTGTTGTAAATCTGGGAGTGTACGCTCGGATCGCTGTTCTAGTGTTACGACCAGGTATCAAGACCCCGAGCGTAGTGGTCACTGGCTCGTGAATGTGGAGTGATGGGGCGGGAAGAGATCTCAACTGGAATTTGTGGACTCGTGTAGGGGATGGGCCGTAGTAAAAATGGCCCTAAACCAGACAGTGGTGTCAGGCAATGTAAAAAAAAAAAAAAAAAAAAAAACTCTACTCAAGCTAATGTATCAATTATGGAATCAGAATTTGTTACAGGATCGTTGTTAACATGTTTGAACGTTAAAAGCAGTTCCTAATGTAAAAGAAATTTAAACAGACGTCTATTTTAGCTGCTAATAAAAAAAAAAATCCATTGAAAAAGAGTAGTTTTAAAAATATGGCTTTTATAAATTGTTATATCCATAAAAAAATTGTGGAATAATGCACAAGCAATGTCTATACTCTTCCTACACGTCTTCATCCGACAGAGCCCTAGTATATGTGCTCCTCTTACTTTATTGTAGCATCAAACATTGGATTTCTGAAGATGAATTCCCGCACGCATACATAAATACATTTCAAGTGTCGAGCTGTGTGAATTACGCAGAGGAATTCCCATGGTCAGGGGAAAATGCATATCTTATGCATCAATTAAATTCTGGCTTTGTAGATGAGTGAGTTACGCTACGTCCATGTGGAATACCTGAGAATAAACCCGGGAGAAATCTTTGAGTGGATGCACAGATGGAGCTAAAAGGGAAACCAATGGAGTGAAAGAAGGTAGTATCGGAGAGTCTATCCAGTAGAGAACTTGATCGATCCTCGGCATTACGCGACCTTTTCATTGATAAAAATCTGCCCGAGACGTGGAGGGAGAGGGAGATAAGTAGGACAAGGGTGAGCTCCCCTGCGAGCCTGTGTTCATTAGCTCAGATTTCCCACCGAAAATGCCTGGCGTGTACGGATGACAGAAGTTTATGAATGCGGTTACGTGTATGGCAGGCAGAACCGGTTAGCTTGCCAGGTTTTAGCCAGTGACGCACTTCCGGAGTCGTGGACTAAGAGTTGAGAAGTTCCAGATTTTTTAAAGGAAGGAAGAGCGGAAATATTTATTCTATTCCCGAATTAATCTGAAAGTTTCAATTACGAATTTAAATCCTAGTGTGCATTATTTGAACAATTGAAAATAAATCAAGCAGCAACTGTCACAGACAGGAGTTCATTTGTTTCTTGGAGTTGATCAGAGGCTCATTTTCATATAAGCTCTTCTTCAAATATTTATTCACATACAACCTGGCTTGCTCTCGCCACTGATCACATGGAGTTATTCACACAACAATGAAAAAAACGAGATATGGTCAGAACTTTGTTTTTTTTTAAAAACTAAACAATTATGTGATTTTTTTCTTTTATTGTAGATACAATTTTGTCAACTAATCTACATTCTGTTTTGAAGTTAGTTATAAAGTTAGACCCTTAGCCAGGTAGCCACTTAGCCAGGTAGCCATATATCCACTAGTCAGGTAGCCAAATTTCCACTAGCCATGTAGCCACTTAGCCAGATAGCCACTTAGCCAGATAGCCACTTAGCCAGATAGCCACTTAGCCAGGTAGCCACGTAGTCAGGTAGCCACTTACCAAGTTAGCCGAATATCCACTCAGCAAGTTAGCTTCTAAGCCAGGTAGCCACGTAGCCACTTAGCCAGGTAGCCAAATATCCACCAGGCAGGTAGCCGCTCAGCCATATAGCCATGCTGCAAGGTAGCCGCATAGCAAGTTAATCAAATATCCACTTAGCCATGTAGCCAGGTAGCCAGATAGTCAGGTAACCACATAGTCAGTTAACCACTTAGCCAGTTAGTCAAATATCCACTTATCCAGGAAGCCACTTAGCCAGGTAGCCATGTAGCCAGGTAGCCACATAGTCAGGTAGCCACTTAGTCTGTTTGTCAAATATTCACTTAGCCAGGTAACCACTTATCCAGGAAGCCACTTAGTCAGGTAGCCACTCAGCCAAGTAGCCACGTCGCCAGTTAGCTATACAGAACACTTTTCATGCCTCAGAGCTATAACATCTGCGGATTTTTAAGTTATGAAAATTCGGGGTTAGATGTGCGTGTGATAGTGTGCGTACGAATGTGTGAGTGTGTACGTTATTTATTAAAGTATAGTGAAATCTTTTGTTTAATCCTATAACACGTTTACTTGAATCACCAAACATATGTTCGGCTTAAACTTGTTTCTTTCCCGCCATCCAATATAGCTGTTACATCAGTTCGTAAGATATAATTTTATTTATTAAGATGTAGAATATTTCACTAGTCTTATGTGTCCATTTGGGAAATAAAACTGGTTTTGGTTTTAGAGTTTAATCATACAACTAATATCGTGTGCCGTTTATGTAAATTATTTTAAAATCACTGCTGTTCACTAGCAATTTTTGCACCCATTTTTGACATCAATTATTTACATCATTTTCTAAAAATATTATTATTGTTCGTCCTTTGCGTGCGAAAATGACCTAGACTTCGACATGAATAGTAGCCTTGACTTGAGTAGTAGCCTTGACTTGAGTAGTAGCCTTGACTTGAGTAGTAGTCTTGACTTGAGTAGTAGCCTTGACTTGAGTAGTAGCCTTGACTTGAGTAGTAGCCTTGATTTGAGTAGTAGCCTTGACTTGAGTAGTAGCATTGACTTGAGTAGTAGCTTTACTTGAGTAGTAGTCTTGACTTGAGTAGTAGTCTTGACTTGAGTAGTAGTCTTGACTTGAGTAGTAGTCTTGACTTGAGTAGTAGCCTTGATTTGAGTAGTAGCCTTGACTTGAGTAGTAGCCTTGACTTGAGTAGTAGCTTTACTTGAGTAGTAGTCTTGACTTGAGTAGTAGTCTTGACTTAAGTAGTAGTCTTGACTTGAGTAGTAGCCTTGACTTGAGTAGTAGCCTTGACTTGAGTAGTAGCCTTGATTTGAGTAGTAGCCTTGACTTGAGTAGTAGCATTGACTTGAGTAGTAGCTTTACTTGAGTAGTAGTCTTGACTTGAGTAGTAGTCTTGACTTGAGTAGTAGTCTTGACTTGAGTAGTAGTCTTGACTTGAGTAGTAGCCTTGATTTGAGTAGTAGCCTTGACTTGAGTAGTAGCCTTGACTTGAGTAGTAGCTTTACTTGAGTAGTAGTCTTGACTTGAGTAGTAGTCTTGACTTAAGTAGTAGCCTTGAATTGAGTACTAGTTTTGACTTGAGTAGTAGCCTTGAATTGAGTAGTAGCTTTACTTGAGTAGTAGCTTTACTTGAGTAGTAGCCTTGACTTGAGTAGTAGCCTTGACTTGAGTAGTAGCCTTGATTTGAGTAGTAGCCTTGACTTGAGTAGTAACCTTGACTTGAGTAGAAGTCTTGAATTGAGTAGTAACCTTGACTTGAGTAGTAGTCTTGACTTGAGTAGTAGTTTTGATTTAAGTAGTAACCTTGACTTGAGTAGTAGCCTTGACTTGAGTAGTAGTCTTGACTTAAGTATTAGTCTTGACTTGAGTAGTAGTCTTGACTTGAGTAGTAGCCTTGACTTGAGTACTAGTTTTGACTTGAGTAGTAACATTGACTTGCGTAATAGCCTTGACTTGAGTAGTAGTCTGGACTTGAGTATTAGTCTTGACTTGAGTAGTAGCCTTATCTTGAGTAGTAGCCTTGACTTGAGTAGTAGCCTTGATTTGAGTAGTAACCTTGATTTGAGTAGTATTCTTGATTTGAGTAGTAGCCTTGACTTGAGTAGTAGTCTTGATTTGAGTAGTAACCTTGATTTGAGTAGTAGCCTTATCTTGAGTAGTAGTCTTGACTTGAGTATTAGTATTGACTTGAGTAGTAACCTCATTTTTAATAGTAGCCTTGAATTGAGTGGTAGACTTGACTTGAAAAGTAATCTTGACTGGAGTAGAAGCCATGACTTGAGTAGTAGTCTTGACTTGAGTAGTAGCCTTGACTTGAGCGGAATTTTCATCATGTCAATGTCATAGCGCCTACTGGACTCCATCTCCGAGTTTCATTTAAGATTGTGCCTCATCTGAGATGAGTTGCCATCCAAGGTTAACGTGTCCAATCCATTCGGGGTGCTGGTGTCCTTTTTGCTTGTCTATAGGCTTTTGCTGGGAATTGTGTAACAGTATCAGCGACTGTGGATTGTGTGACAGTTTATGTGACTGAGGATTGCGTGGCAGTTTCTATGATTGAGGATTGTGCGACAGTTTCTGTGACTGAGGATTGCGCGACAGTTTCTGTGACTGAGGATTGCGCGACAGTTTCTGTGACTGAGGATTGCGCGACAGTTTCTGCGCCTGAGGATTGCGCAACAGTTTCTGTGACTGAGGATTGCGCGACAGTTCCTGTCACTGAGGATTGCGTGGCAGTTTCTGTGACTGAGGATTGCGTGACCGGTTTTTGTGATTGTGTATTGGGTATTCCTATAGGCCTCCGTTCCCGCCCCCAAAGTCCCACCCTTTTCCTTTTTTTTCCGCGTATGTGTGTCCTCAGCATCGTATCTATTCATTGCTTGATTTATTGTCCTTAATTCAAACGGAAAGCCGAGAGGGAACAAGCCGAACAGCTGACCTTTACTTTGATTGGCTCAAGGCGGGTCACGTGCTGCCAAAAAAAATGGCCGTCTTTATGAGACGCTGAAAGGGAGAGCTGCCGTTCAACTAACCAGAAAAGCTTTCAAAGCGCGACAACTCCAGCACACAGCTAAGTGGAAACCTTGAAGGGAAATAACCGTGTCTGTTTTTTACGGTCTACGATGTGAGGAAAAATGGGGGGTGGGGGGTGGGACGTGACAGATAACCATATTATTTATGTATCCCTTGTATTTATGTTAGTCCTTTCCTTTTAGTGCCGGTATTTTATCGCACCATTCTCCAGCAATCAATGAGAACACTATCTGACTTGGCCACATAAAATAGGGTTCTCAAACCTAACACGGGTGGCAATTAGGGGGGGGGGGGTTAAAGGAAACAAATACCTAAACGGGGTGATATATTTTTATACTTCCAAAGATTGTAAGAAAATATCTTCGACGTGATCTTGGCTGTGTGTCAATGAAATAATCTGACAGCTATGAGTTCATGGCTGCCACCATGACACATACAGCAGTAAGCCTGCTCCTTGTTGCAACGAGACGGCTGTCTGATGTCACACATCCCAACAAGGCAGTGTCTTGATGTCACATGTCCCAACAAGGCAGTGTCTTGATGTCACACATCCCAACAAGGCAGTGTCTTGATGTCACACATCCCAACAAGGCAGTGTCTTGATGTCACACATCCCAACAAGGCAGTATCTTGATGTCACACATCCCAACAAGGCAGTGTCTTGATGTCACATGTAGCTACAATGTTGTTCCGGTACTGTTTGCGTATAATATTTGGTTCAAATGATTGAAGGCGACAAACCATGTTCAAAATTTGATATAAATAGTGTTAACATTTGATACAAATGGTGTTAACATTTGATACAAATAGTGTCATTATTTCATTTAAATCGTAACAACATTCCATGCAAATAGTATCAACATTTGATATAAACAGTGTCCACATTAAGTTATGCAGCTGGAAATAAAAAAAGAAATCACAACATTGTTGTTGGTGTATATTAACTTCAATTACTATCCCGACGGAATGACATCAAAACTTTCCTACCTGCTTACACGGGTTACCGGAAATTTGATCGAAAGAAATTTCGACGACAGAAAAATTGATGGACGGAAATTTGATCGAACGGAAATTTGGTCGAATTTTTTTTTCAGTTCACACGTTAACATTTTCGTCAAATTTCTTTTTGAACGCACTATACTATACGTTAAAACAAAATAATGCGTTGAAAAAGAAATTTGACGCAAAATTTTAACGTGTAAACTAAAAAAACGATTCGACCAAATTTCCGTTCGATCAAATTTCCGTCGACCAATTTTCCGTCGACGAAATTTCTTTCGATCAAATTTCCGGATACGGCTTACACGAGCTATCTATCATGTTAGCTGCAATCATTGACACGCAATTGTCCAATGCAAACGAGCATTCTCAGCTGATGCAAAGCAAATGTACTGTTTCGATAGGTTGAATCGGGTTTACGGGCAACATGCTCAAATATGATGATTCAGCTGCTTCAAAACAGGTGACCGAGACAGCGTTGTTATATTTTAATGAGCTCCGAGCAGTGGGGTGGGTATCTTACCACGGGCCCCCCACAGCAAATTTATATACGGCCCCCCTACGCCCAAAACCAAATGTTATTAACTGAACCGTTCAACGCACTGTAAACGCATTGTCATAACATCACTGTTACGGACTGTTATCAAAATGGAGAATTTAATCTCTTATTTAGGTGTATGGCTCGTTCTAAAACAGTACACAACAAAAGACGATACAAAATGATAAATACAATAAAAAAAGAATACGATACTCAAACCAGGGCTGATTACAATTAATACGCTTTAATAAGTTAATTATAATAAATTACAAAATCAAAAGAAATATAATTATGTCTATTGACTTACAGTTTATTGTTTGGCTGGTAACGGTACGATGTTAATAAAAAACATACAATGCGCGACAGTGGTTCAACGGTGAAACGAAATCTTCACACACAGTAAACAAAGCTCTGTCTTGAAGTGAAAATAATACAAACGATAGGATCTCGTAATTAATGATCCGCCTCTCTCTCATTCAATCTATCGGCCTTTTTATAGTCGTTTTCTATTGATATCTCCAGAACCGCCTTACGCATTGTTTTCCTTTCAAGTTTTCTCCAGATGTTTCTTTAATATTCCGACTGAAACGGACAATACTAAGCTTGTTGTAAACAATGTTAAAGGGAGACTACTATTTCGCTAGCCACACCCCAAAAGCGCCTTACACCTAATTGGGTCAAACAGAGTTCACAGCACGAAGGAAAGGATGGAGCAAGCACGTCACCTACATAACAATCACTTTATTAAGTCCGTTTCATTGTTTGAAAGATCAATAGTTAACGACAACATGCATCTACATTCTACAGTATGCTCAGAATATCTTTCTGCGCCACGTCTTCTCTGCAAAAAATGTAAAACAAGCTCATCAAAGTTTATAATTTGCGTGCTCATTTCAAAACTCTTGTTTCATCATTTCAAAACTCTTGTTTCCTCATTTCAATACTGCTGTTATGTGATTTGAATAATGCTGTTGTATCATTTCAATACTGCTGTTGTATCATTTCAATACTGCTGTTTATCCTTTCATTACTGCTGTTGTATCATTTCAATACTGCTGTTGTATCATTTCAATACTGCTGTTTTACCATCTCCATACTGCTGTTGTATCATCTCCATACTGCTGTTGTATCATTTCAATACTGCAGTTGTATCATTTCAATACTGCTGTTGTATCATCTCCATACTGCTGTTGTATCATTTCATTTCTGCTGTTGTATCATTTCAATACTGCTGTTGTATCATTTCAATACTGCTGTTGTATCATTTAAATACTGCTGTTGTATCATTTCAATACTGCTGCTGTAGCTTTGTCGCCGTTGAGAACAGATCATCATTCAAATCTTTGCATTCACCCGAACCGATGAAATACCTGATTGATGACAATACTGCATAGTTTTGAATCCCATTTCTGGATCAATGGGTCAGCTATCATCTCAAAACTCATTAAACATTTTTATTTGGTTGTGAGATCCGTTTACCTTTTCAACAGTTGGTCTGTATATCGCATCGTTTGGCAAATGAAAATATCGTTTCCATGGCAATATTTTATTGATTTGAAGTTAGTGTTCATCAATGCTTTCACGAGCGCAGCCAGATGTTTTGCAGATTAAGTCAAGCGTGTCAGTCTGTGGCATTTTGAAACAGTATTCACATTTTCAAATATGTCTTCAGTACATTGACAAAGCTATAGCTATCTGCTACTATGGGGCTTCACAGTAAGACTATTTTTTGGGCCCAGTGCTTTCAATGCCTCTACATAACGATAGGGTTCAGCTACTATGCAGGTTTCAGAGTAAAAGCTTCTTGTTAGGCACAGTGCCTTCAATACCTCTACATAACGATAGCGTACGACTACTATGCAGGTTTCAGGGTAAGAGCTTCTTGTTGGGCACATTACCTTCAATCGTACAGCTGATGACATCTGCACAACTGCCATATTATTATCAATTTTTCATAATTTTTTTTTGAAAATACCCACCAGAAAACTTTCTTTAACTGCAATAAAATTATATCAATATGTTCTTCCGATCCACTCGTCGTGATGTCACTTGAAACATCCCCAAAGACTCACACTTAAAACCGTGTTTTTCTATCATACGTCTTCCTTCATCATCGCTTTTTTTAAACATTGGGCAGGATGTGACGTCATTTTTTTTTACGGTTGACGTCAGGGTCCTTTTGATCACAGAGTTTAATTGATTATTGACGTACTCTACTGACAACTTGACGTGACGGTTAAATCGTCTGTCCCAATACGAGCTTCGCGGACCGATGGGCTTCGTTGACATATGGACTTCGTTGACAAACTGGTTTTAAAAAAAAGGCTTGATAAATTAAATCTGCCGTTCTGGCAGAAATCAAACGTCCACGCTCCAGACAGCGTTTTTTTAAACAGGAGAACGAATCAAATTTATTGGGTTTTTTCGTACGTCTTTCAAATTTAACTTGATCATTCTTCTGAAATATATTACATAATAAAAAATTACTGAAAGAAAGGAAACGTTTACAAGGGTTTAACAGTTCATTAAGTATTTCAGCCATCATTGTCGCACAAGATTGCTAACACAAGATAATTTAATGAAAAGGGATTCAATGCTCTTTTCTGTCGGAACATCTTTTCTTGTTTACTATTGTGGAACCGAATTGCTGTTGTCATCAATGTAGTCCAAAGAGTCGAGCACCGGTGTCAAGTCTATTGCCTCCTGTCCTCCAACCCCCAGTTCATAACACCACTGCTAAGTTGCCCTTGCAACCAGTGAAGTATCCCCTTCAAAACCACGCACTGTAACATCGCGAACCCCTCTGAAACATAGGCGTCAGAATGATCAATTCATTGATCCTGGGCCCTCAAAACATAGAAGAAGAAGAAGTCAGTTGTCCACTTGCTAGATTTACATACCATAAATTTACTTCATCTTAGTCGATGAAAATGAAGTTCATTGTTTTTTGTTTTTTTTTATGTATTGCTACAATCCAGTGTCACCTGAAGTTCAGATCTTGGCACTTTTTTGTGTTTTGTTGTTTGATTTTACACACAGGTCTAGAAAAGTTGTCCATTTTTCAAACAAAATATCGAAAAAAAGTGAATACGCACCCAAAACGAAAGTTTCATCCAAAATATTGTATTAAAGAAATGTACACATTTTTAGATGCCATTTATACGAAAGTGTTCCTATTATTAGTTTTTCTCGTTTGCCTTGAGCCCAATTAAATGATATCTCTTCTCTGTCTTTTGGCCAGACCTTGTGACGAAGCTGACTGTAGATATGTGGGGAAAAATCATGGCGGGCAAGATAAGATAGCATTCCATATATCAAGATAGAAATAGTATCATTCCATGTAATGTTAATGTAGGTCAGGTCCACAAAGTTAATGTAGGTCAGTTCCACAAAGTTAATGTAGGTCAGTTCCACAAAGTTAATGTAGGTCAGGTCCACAAAGTTAATGTAGGTCAGTTCCACAAAGTTAATGTAGGTCAGGTCCACAAAGTTAATGTAGGTCAGGTCCACTCAGTTAATGTAGGTCAGGTCCACAAAGTTAATGTAGGTCAGTTCCACTCATTTAATGTAGGTCAGTTCCACAAAGTTAATGTAGGTCAGGTCCACAAAGTTAATGTAGGTCAGGTCCACTCAGTTAATGTAGGTCAGGTCCACAAAGTTAATGTAGTTCAGTTCCAATCATTTAATGTAGGTCAGGTCCACAAAGCTAATGTAGGTCACGTTTACTCAGTTAATGTAGTTCAGTTCCACAAAGTTAATGTAGGTCAGGTCCACAAAGTTAATGTAGGTCAGGTCCACTCAGTTAATGTCAATTTGTTCCATTTTCTTTCTCTTTTGTTTCATCGTGGTGAGACCTAAAAAACCAACACTATCAATGTACACTTTCACCCTCGGGCAATGGTGGCGCTTTGATGTCGTCCTTTGCTCTGTAGATATCAATGTCAAGATCTATCCCTTACACTTTCAAAAAAGAGCATAATGAAAAGAAGCCAGAGTATTTATTTTTATCTTTACAAATTATAGAACTTGATGCCAAGAAACTATAAACTGCTTTATGTGATTGTCGTATTTAATATATGTAATAAACTGTAAAGCGGGATTTTATTCTACCAATGTTGGTAGATGTCCAACCCCCCAGCACCCCCACCCCTTACACCAACATAGCTACTAATCTCGTCTTTTGCCCCCATGAAGTCACACAGCAGTCACGCGAGGCGTGCTTTTCCACTAATTTCTGAGAAGGCACCAAGCAATTTGAGCGGAATCGAATCAATGGCTGCTGGTAAAATAAGATTTGGTGGTCGGGGATCTGACCACATGGTAAATCTGCCTCATATCCCTCCCCCAACTCACATATATGCTCAATCTCTTCAGTAAATTGTCAAGTACTTCCAGACTTTTAGTGCCTGTTCAATTTACTCTTACAAAATTTGGCATAGTAATGTTTTTAGAGCGCAACTGATTTTGGTCGGCGGTAGAGCTGAAATATCTGGGCATTACTATTAAGCTTAATATTTTATTTACAAGTGTTTGCAAGAAAAGGACCAGAGCCCCATTTTAATTCTGCGAGTTAAGCTTTTGAAATAATTTTTTTTTAAAACAGTCTAATATTACTTTAGATTTTGAGATTTGATATTCCCCATTTTCGCGCATCTAAACACTTTTGTACTAATTTTGTCTGTACAATGGGCCTACATCTATGTTCTAGAGGACTGCTGTGTAGGCCTAGATCTTTGTTCTAAAGGACCGCTGCGTAGGCCTACATCTATGTTCTAAAGGAACGCTGTGAAGGCCTACATCTATGTTATAAGTGACCGCTGTGTAGGCCTACATCTATGTTCTCAAGGGCCGATGTGCTGGCCTACATCTTTGTCCTCAAGGGCCGCTGTGTAGGCCTACATCTTTGTTCTTTGTGACCGCTGTGTAGGCCTACATCTTTGTTCTCAAGGGCCGTGGTGTTGGCCTACATCTATGTTCGAAATGACCGCTGTGTAGGCCTCCACCTATGTTCTAAAGTACCGCTGTAGAGGCCTACATCTTTGTTCTCAAGGGCCGTACTGTTGGCCTCCATCTTTGTTCTCAAGGGCCCTTACTGTTGGCCTACATCTTTGTTCTCAAGGGCCGTACTGTTGGCCTACATCCTTGTTCTCAAGGACGTACTGTTGGTCTACATATTTGTTCTCAAGGGCCGCTGTGTTGGTTTACTGAGAGTAAAACCATGTGTCGTGTCAAAATGTTTTACCACACTGCAGGGGACTCCTGACCATGCTTCAGTGTAAGAATTAGCTTCAATAGAAATGAATTTCGAGTTACTCTTTTATTTTTGACTATCAATAACCTCGCCAAACGATGGCGGCGACAATGAGTGAAATTCCCATCCAATCAAGTTATTTGAAAAAACATTCATTCAAGTATCGCACTTAGAAGAATGGCAATTAATGGTAGCTTATGGTAATTTTATTCTGCGCGCCTATTGAACACAGCGTTACAACCATTCATAAACACCTCAATAATTATTATTTGTGTTGAGTTTATATAATACTAGCGAATATATATCCCGGTTTGATCCCGCTACCCGATAGGATCACGTTACCGAGGTGTTCATTTCACTGCTGGATCCCGTTAACGTTACTATAAACTTTTATATCCCATTATATATCCCCTTAGAACTATATAGGATAAGTCAAGGACATAATTATCAGTGCTGGTATCTCAAGGATAAGTCAAATGCATAATTATCAGAGTTGGTATCTCAAGGTTAAGTCAAGTGCATAATTATCAGTGTTTGTATCTCAAGGATAAGTCAAGTACATAGTTATCAGGGTTGGTATCTCAAGGATAAGTCAAGTACATAATTTTCAGTGCTGGTATCTCAAGGATACGTCAAGTACATAGTAATCAGTGCTGGTATCGCAAGGATAAGTCAAGTACATAGTTATCAGTGCTGGTATCTCAAGGATAAGTCACGCCATTTCATACTAAGATAAATTCTAAATTAAACACTTCAAGAATTTCTCGAAAAAAGACGAATCATCAGTTACATATGGGGGCTTTCTAGTGCACTGATTTAACATTACCTTATTTTGGGATAAAAATGTTGTGCTAAAAATTTTATCACAAATGAAAAATCGAATTTCTAATCAAATGCGTAAGATGGAAAGTTTTTTCGCAGCGCAAGTTCCATATTCCAATGCTTTGGAGAACTCCAGTCGCAAGCATGAAACCTTAACGTTAACATTTGTACATGTTGAAATTCAAACTCGCTGCCGCAAAATTTCTACAGTTTTTATTCATTTACCACGTTTCACGTGTTCGAATATTTTAAAAAGAACTTCTCAAACAAAACCGCCTAGCTCTTAAACTCTTAGCTCCACTTTAACTCCATTCTCTCCCTGATCATTTCTCTTCTACTTTCTTTCGTTCCTTTTCTCGCCCCTGCTTTTCATCGCCTCCTGAATACGTCCGAGTGGAATGGCCCGAGTGTTTGCTGCTGAAATTGAAAGACACCCCCCCCCCCCCCCCGCCCCCGGTGTCTCCAAAACAACACTTTTCAATAAAATTGAACATTTTATTTATTTTCATTACTATGAAATCATTTTTTTTTCTTCTTTCTGTGGCTTCCATTGAATTCAGGCTGAGTGAATGGATGAAGGTGGATTAGCCTGGGGTATTGAACGGAGATAGATGAAGGCGGATTAACCTGGGGTATTATTGAACGGAGAAGGATGAGGCAAGATTGGAGTAAACGCTTACTGTCCGTCAATGCAAAACATGCAGTGCGATGAGCTTTTGTAAATTGATTTCCTAGTTTGCTGTATCCACTTGTCACGGAGCCATCTAGGGACGGTTATTTTGGCTTTGTTCCGGATTTCAGTAACATCTAAATTAACTGAGACGGTTGAAACATCAACAATTTATTTTTAACACGGAATTATTGATGAAATCAATTTTTTTAGCATTATTTTTTTAGCATTATTTTTTTATCAGCCGATTTCAATGTGAGTAAAAAAAAAAATTTTTAAAAAATTAAAATTAGAGACAGAATGTTTTTGTTTTGTTTTGTTTTTGGTTTTTTGTTTTGAGTGCCAGAGGAATCTGAAGTGTTGACGGATTCGGGTGAAGGCATTTCCGGACTCTGAACACAACCGAAAATAGGGTTAATACTTGCTACTTGTGATTGTATGTAACACAAACATCATTGTGCGAAAGTTTTATTTTCTTTTTAAGACCATACGATTTTTTTAAATTTTACTTTGACATGCCATACGTAAAAAAACACGACATTTACCGGTCAATGGCCAAAAAAAAACGTCCATTAAGCAAACATCCCAAACTAATGATAGCAGTTTGTTATTGAGAACGATTAATTGCTTACTGGCATGAACCAAATCATTGCCGAAGCTGGAGATTTCTCACCCCTCCACCGCCGTCCGTTCCGGTCGCTTCGTTAGTGCATAGTATCGACCTTTGGTTTCGTAATCCGGAACTTCATTTACCTTTTCAGCTGCATGCGCCACGAACAGTTTTATTGCACCGAAACATTGGCTACGGAACTTTTAGTCACTGTTTTAAAAATAACAAATAACAAACTATTTTTAAAAAATAGAATAACATAGAGCAATAAGTTTGTTCATATTCACATAGATCTTTATGTTTTTGTGTTATATAATATGGAACGAATTGTTTTTTTTAAGTAATATAGAACACTATGTTGTTTTGTTTTTCTTTAAATATGTTATTGTTTAATTTCAGAACTGCGGTGATGTTTCCCCTACAACCCTGTCTCCAGAGGTGTCTCCGAGTAATTCCTGTGATGAGGGCGAAGGAGCAACGTGAGTGATTCATTTAAACGTGTGTTTTTTTGTGTTTTTTAAAAAAGTTTTCTTGAGTGGGTGGAGGTTGGGGGGGGGGGGGTCGGTTTGAAGATCTGATGAAAAATATCTATAGATTTAAGTTAATGTTTCAGTTTAATTGGAGGGAGGAGGGAGATTAAAGACATACTTTTTATATACAAAAATAAGTTTCTGTTGTTTTTTTTTCCACGGGAGAAAATGTTACCAAATCTAAGCAGATATCTTGTATCCAGAGATCTGCTTGTTCGGTGAGCTAGATGCTGACACGTGCGGACCGTACGGTCCAGCATCTAACTTAAGTCATGAAATATTTCCCAAAACTATGGTTTAATATAAACATCGTATGTGTGTTTGAAATCATCCAGCGGGTCAAACGATAAATTGTGAAGCTCTTAGAAACCTCCTTCGACTGGCGTGTATAATAACATAATGTAAACACTCTGACATATCCAAGCTTTGTTTAAGCTCAGTCTCACAAGGACGTTAAATGAAAACTCGTAAACATGGTTTATATACACCTATTCCCCCCCCCACTCTCTCTCCCTCTCTTCTCTCTCTCTCTCTCTATTCTCGCTCTCTCTCTCTCTCTTCTCTTTCAACTTTTTCTCGCCCTCTCTCTGCTCTCTCTCTTCTCTCTCTCTCTCTTCTCTCTCTCTCTCTCTCTCTCTCTCTTCTCCCTCTCTCTCTATCTTCTCTCCCTCTCTTCTCCCTTTCACATTTCTCTCGCTCTCTCTCTCTTCTCTCTCTCCCTCTCTTCTCTTTTTCACCTTTCTCTCGCTCACTCTGTTTCTCCCTTTCTCCCTGTCTATTTTTCTCTTGCTACATGTAAGTTTAAGCAGTCTTATTTCCGCAATATTTAAAATACAGAGATTAATCAAGTGTTTAACGCTTGGATTTATTCGTCATAATTTAAAAAAAAAAAAAACTCTTCCGTCAACCCAGAGGCGATCAATATGTTGTAATGAAAAGTAGAAAAAAAAACCAATCATTTCAGTTTACAAACGGCAATCAGTTCGGAATTTCTTTGTTATTGACAACTGCAAAGTGTCCACGTGATCGAATGAATGAACTTTTGAGACCGGGCAATGACGACATTTTCGATTTGACCCTTTCGTATCTTGTAACCAAGTTGACCCCTGACGATATCGTAACCAAAACTTAACCGTTGAGTGTAGCTAAGTTGACCATGTGACGATATCGTAACCAAAACTGAACCGTGAGTTTAGCTAAGTTGGCCTTTTATCTTGATATCGATGTAAGAGGTCTTATCCTTCTGTTTGGAATTGGACTGACGCATACTTTTATACTGTGCCCTACTGGACAATGGTAATGACTCTCACTGTTAAATGTGAATAAAAGGCTTGACCGTTAAATGAAAATTGATGTTTAAGTTGATCATGCCCACGCACACAATATAATAGAAATAATAACCGATATACATTATGTCTATGAAAATATGCTATTACTAGTCTTAAGAGATTTCAAGTTTAGAATATTGCCTTCACCTTGTTGCCCATAAATCTTCACCATAAACCTAACCACGTGTAACATGATGCCCACCCATCTTTACCTCAAACCTTACCACTTCCATCATGATGCCCGTCCATCTTCACTATAAACATGACCACTTCCAACATGATACACATCCATCTTCACCCTAACCCTGACCACGTCCAACATGATGCACATCCATTCTCGCCATAAACCTAACCACATCCAAATATAATGCCCATCCGTCTTCACCATAAACCTAACCACATCCAAATATAATGCCCATCCGTCTTCACCATAAACCTAACCACTTCCTTCACTGCACCATCTATAACCCTTCGCCTAACTTCCTATCACCCCCCCCCCCCCACGGTGCTTCCCTTCCAATCTTTTCTCATGAGACGTCTATCATCAGTTCTCCACACTCATTAAAACTGTCTGCTTCTCTTGTCTAAAGTCTAAACTACCGTATTTTAAATAATTAACCCTTTATCTCCCACTTATCAAGCCTGCTTGCTGCCCACTCACAAACATGTCATCCTGTAATTCTTAAGTAAACAATCACTAACAACCAGTAATGAATCTATTCCATTTTATTTATGACTAAACAAGAAATCAATACATTTAATCACTTGTTGTGTTTCCTGAAATCTGATTAAACAGTTTTCTCATTTTTTACTATTTATCATACAGTAAATTCCCCTTTAAAATGATAATGAAAAATAATGTCTCTATTCGTGTTTATTCCAATTGTTTTCCTTTCTAAACGTACTCATTGTCATTTTGGATGCCGTGTCGAGTGCAGTCCTGCCAACGTTATTGATGTGTATTTGTTTATAGTTGTCCACTCGTCATTCGTTTGTCAAGACAATTTGTTACAATTTGTTAGACACGCGGGATGCGCCCCAGACCCACACACAATAAGAAACATTTGCGTCACACACAAATTGTCTAAGCTGGTGTTATTGTTAATGCAGGAATGGCTTTACTTTATATTGTGCAGCATGTCACTGATTTAATGCTGCCCCCATCCTTGGAACTCCGCATCGCTCTAAATGACGTCACTCCTTCTACTGCTAGTCTAATAAAAATTAAAGTTTACCTTAAAAATGGAGTGATGCATTTTTAAAAAAACGCATTTTTAAAAAAAATTCGTTCAAACATCTGCTCTATGTGATTAATTTGTTCTAGGTGGCTAATTTGTTATACTGTAGCTAATTAGTTCAAGGTGGCTAATTTGTTAAATGTGGCTAATTTATTCTAGGAGTTTAATTTGTTCTAGGTGGCTAATTTGTTCTATGTATCTAATTTGTTTAAGATGGCTAATTTGTTCAATGTGGTTACTTGGTTCTAGGAGTTTAATTTGTTCTAGGTGGTTAATTTGTTCTGGGTGCCTAATTTGTTTCAAAGTGGCTAATTTACTTTTGATGGCCAATTTGTTCTAGGTAGCCAATTTGTTAATTTCAACATATAAATATAAGATTGTTTTTTCTCTGGGAAGGCTTTGTTGTCTAAATTGTATCAGGTTATATAAAATAGTTTATCTCTAATTTTGTTGCATTTTAATTTATATCAAGCATGTGTAGTGTGTTCAGCTTTGAGACCATTGTGTCAGCATGTGTAGTGCGTTCAGCTCTGAGACCATTGTGTCAGCATGTGTAGTGTGTTCAGCTTTGAGACCATTGTGTCGGCATGTGTAGTGTGTTCAGCTATGAGACCATTGTGTCAGCATGTGTAGTGTGTTCAGCTCTGAGACCATTGTGTCAGCATGTGTAGTGTGTTTAGCTCTGAGACCATTGTGTCAGCATGTGTAGTGTGTTCAGCTCTGAGACCATTGTGTCAACATGTGTAGTGTGTTCAGCTCTGAGACCATTGTGTCAGCATGTGTAGTGTGTTCAGCTCTGAGACCATTGTGTCAGCATGTGTAGTGTGTTCAGCTTTGAGACCATTGTGTCGGCATGTGTAGTGTGTTCAGCTCTGAGACCATTGTGTCAGCATGTGTAGTGTGTTCAGCTCTGAGACCATTGTGTCAGCATGTGTAGTGTGTTCAGCTCTGAGACCATTGTGTCAGCATGTGTAGTGTGTTCAGCTCTGAGACCATTGTGTCAACATGTGTAGTGTGTTCAGCTCTGAGACCATTGTGTCAGCATGTGTAGTGTGTTCAGCTCTGAGACCATTGTGTCGGCATGTGTAGTGTGTTCAGCTCTGAGACCATTGTGTCGGCATGTGTAGTGTGTTCAGCTCTGAGACCATTGTGTCGTCATGTGTAGTGTGTTCAGCTCTGAGACCATTGTGTCGGCATGTGTAGTGTGTTCAGCTCTGAGACCATTGTGTCGGCATGTGTAGTGTGTTCAGCTCTGAGACCATTGTGTCGTCATGTGTAGTGTGTTCAGCTCTGAGACCATTGTGTCGGCATGTGTAGTGTGTTCAGCTCTGAGACCATTGTGTCAGCATGTGTAGTGTGTTCAGCTCTGAGACCATTGTGTCAGCATGTGTAGTGTGTTTTTGTTTTTCTATTGAATCGTATTTTCTTTCTGATATGCGGTTGTTTTTCTTTTTACGACTATTTGTTTTTCACGACAATGACCAGGTCCAGGTGGAGTCCACATTGTCCATAAGCACTCAAAACATTTTGGTTAATTCAGCTTAAGACAGACGATTCTCTCACTGTATGGCCAGTAGAGCCTAAGTCCATCATAAGACAGACGATCTTCTCACTGTATGGCTAGTAGAGCAAATGTCCATCTTAAGACTGACGATCTTCTCACTGTATAGTTAGTAGAGCAAATGTCCATCTTAAGACAGACGATCTTCTCACTGTATAGTTAGTAGAGCAAATGTCCATCTTAAGACAGACGATCTTCTCACTGTATAGCTAGTAGAGCAAATGTCAATCTTAAGACAGACGATCTTCTCACTGTATAGTTAGTAGAGCAAATGTCCGTCTTAAGACTGACGATCTTTTCACTGTATAGTTAGTAGAGCAAATGTCCATCTTAAGACAGACGATCTTCTCACTGTATAGTTAGTAGAGCAAATGTCCATCTTAAGACAGGCGATCTTCTCACTGTATAGATAGTAGAGCAAATGTCCATCATAAGACAGACGATCTTCTCACTGTATAGTTAGTAGAGCAAATGTCCATCATAAGACAGACGATTTCTCACTGTATAGCTAGTAGAGCAAATGTCCATCTTAAGACAGACGATCTTCTCACTGTATAGTTAGTAGAGCAAATGTCCATCTTAAGACTGACGATCTTCTCACTGTATAGCTAGTAGAGCAAATGTCCATCTTAAGACTGACGATCTTCTCACTGTATAGTTAGTAGAGCAAATGTCCATCATAAGACAGACGATCTTCTCACTGTATAGCTAGTAGAGCAAATATCCAGCTTAAGACAGACGATCCAGCTTAAATGTACATGCCTTATTTCTTCGTTAAAATTTTAATTTAGGAAATGTTACGCTCAGTGCAAACAGGTGACCCTTTTTAAAATGATATAAATGACTCATCGTCAAGGTGTTCATAAAAATGAAAGAAGAATGAATTTAAGATGTCCATCTATGTAATTGTTTGCTTCCATCAATACCAATGTCCATCTATGTAATTGTTTGCTTCCATCATTACCAATGTCCATCTATGTAATTGTTTGCTTCCATCATTACCACCATCATTACCAATGTCCATCTCTGTAAGTGTTTGCTTCCATCATAAGATTACAAATGTAAATCAACTCTAACGACTCCTCTGTGCTTGACATTCCTGTCCACAGACCCTCTTAAAGCTGCTTTCAAGTCGATACTTCTTTTACTTAAAATCCCTACATCAATGAACTTTAAAAAAAAATAATAATGATATTCTTATAGAAAGTATCTCGCCAACGCAAACTGTGACGCGACTGGTATGTTTAGAAGATAGATAACTCGGGTATCGTTTGCGTTTTAATAAGTCAAACGCAAAAAATATAAGTCGAGTAATCGTCTTAACAAATATTGATATATATATTTTTTATAATTCTGGTAATCGGATACGCCTTTAGCCGCCCACACACATCCCACGCCTTTCTTAATCCTTAAGCTTGTATAAAAATAGTTTTAAAAATTCAAAGAAAAACAAAAACGTTGCATTGCGGTATATTTTCAAAACTGAATAAAATCGACAACCAAAAAACTGGTTTCCATTACTTTAAAATTGGAACAAGTAAAATGTTTTTGTACAGATTGCTCTCCTTTAAAAAAAAATTTTAAAATTGTTACTTTTGATTTTTATAATCTCACGACGTTCGCCTACACTAAAAACAACTAACTCAAGCATCTATACCCAGGCGGGACAGGTATGCCTACTGTTAACTCGATGTCATTGCTATGTTAAACGTGATGTTATTACTAAAATGATGTTAAACTCGATGTTATCACTAGTGATGTTAAACTGGGTGTTATTGATAAGTAGTGTTAAACTAGATCTAATTGATAAATGAAGTCAATGTTATTGATAAGAAGTGTTAAACTTAATATAATGGATAATTGATGTTAAAATTGATGTTATAGCTAAGAAGTGTTAAACTTGATCTAATTGATAAATGATGTTAATGTTATTGATAAGTAGTGTTAAACTTGATCTAATTGATAATTGATGTTAAACTTGATGCTATTCCTAAGAGATTTTAACTGTTCATGCCGGCAAACCTAATAATACAGGTGTTTTATTTTTTTTAAAAATTTTGTTCTGTGTTTGAGATTACTTAAAATATGTACTGTAAAACCTTTGAAATCAAAATTTTTATGAACTCTGGTTTTGTAAATACGGAGATATTAAATTATGGCAAAATGTAAAAAAAGTAAATTTGTATGAGAATGAAAGCAAACGACACGTGTGAGTACACACCGGTGATATGTCACCGTGTCAATAAGTGGTGAGCTGTCACCGTGTCAATGTGTGGTGAGATGCCACATTGTCAATGTGTGGTGAGATGTCATCGTATCAATGAGTGGTGAGACGTCATTGCCTCAATTAGTGGTGAGCTGTCACCGTGTCAATGAGTGGTGAGATGTCATCGTATCAATGAGTGGTGAGATGTCATCGTATCAATGAGTGGTGAGATGGCATCGTGTCAATGTGTGTTGAGATGTCATCGTATCAATGAGTGGTGAGATGCCAACGTGTCAATGTGTGGTGAGATTTCACTGTGTCACTGTGTGGTGATGTCACAGTGTCAATGTCTGACGAGATGTCACCGTTTCTACGCGTGATTGAAACTGTCACTCATATTACTTCATCGGCGCATCATGATTTATTTGGTTACAAACCGCAGAGAAGAAGATTCAGCCCGGCAACCCAACTGTGGAACTACTTTTGGGAACATTTCAATATGTTTCAAATTACGTCGTGATTTATCTGGTATTTCACAATGCAATAAATCTCCAGACATTCATTTTGAAAATATAATGTGTATCCAATTTAGTCAGCATAATTGTTCTATATCTTTGTTGGCCTATTTTGTTGTTATTCTCAACACAAGCCAGTCGTTTATACAATGCTAAAACATTTTAACGATATTCAATGTATTTGTGTAACATGAAACCCTTATTGTTGTCCCACCCACATCAAATTCTTGCATTTCCTTTGGGTGGAATTCATCTTATTTCATCTCATTTAAAATCTCTATTACTCAGGGTACAAATTGCAGTCGTGGTCATCGTTCAGTTAGAGACGTGGTTGTTTGCGCAAATCTCTCGTGATATAATATAGTTGGCTGGATCTCCCGTGATATATATTGTTAGCTGGATCGCTCGTGTGATATATAGTTGGCTGGTTCTGTCATCGACACCATTACTCTCTACTTCTGGAAGGATTTTCTTTCTCATTACTTAACACACGTTTTCTCATTACTTAACTCAAGTTTTCTCATTACTTAACACAAGTTTTCTCATTACTTAACACACGTTTTCTCATTACTTAACACACGTTTTCTCATTACTTAACACAAGTTTTCTCATTACTTAACACACGTTTTCTCATTACTTAACACACGTTTTCTCATTACTTAACACAAGTTTTCACTTTACAACACAAGTTTTCTCATCACTTAACACAAGTTTTCTCATTACTTAACACAAGTTTTCTCATTACTTAACACAAGTTTTCTCATTACTTTACACAAGTTTTCTCATTACTTAACACAAGTTTTCTCATCACTTAACACAAGTTTTCTCATTACTTAACACAAGTTTTCTCATTACTTAACACAAGTTGTATATTTCAATGGTTAACGTTTCCTTACGAGACGTCTTTATTTTATGTCAGTTCTAGACTCAACAGTGTTGGGAAAATGAACATATTGGTCGTCTCAGTTGTGATGTGCAGTATTTCAAAAATAATGTCATTCTAGTTCGTGCCTGGAAGAAACTCTTAATCAATTATCTTGTAGGAAATATTATTATGCGAGAAGGAAGTGATATATATATATATATATATAACTGTGATCGAATATTAAACTCAAAACTATCAGTGAACCAGAGATAGTAGCATTGAAATGTGATTAAATAAAAAAATAAGTAACAGTTTGGGAATGTAGTGAGGATTGGACTGCTGGCATCTCCAATTAGTATTTAGAAAGTATTTGCGACGGCTAATATTAGTCACCACTGACATGTTTTAATGAACCCATCTTAAAAAGGAGGTTCAACACTTAAGCTTTGGTCAAACTGCAACAAATGCGCGCATTATTTCGAGATTAATAGTAACACATTATCTCTCTTAAGACAACTGTTCGCTTACAAGGCATATTAACATTATATTTGTTGTGGTCACGCTATGAACACTAACAAGATTTTAACATTCAACTCAACCATCATGAAAATCTCTAAGTTAGCTTCCTACTCTCCAACTTGTCATCTTGATAGTCACATCACGTATCGCCTCTTTGTTCTTCCCCAGTAACATAGCAGAGAGACTGAGAAGGCGGCGCAGCTCCGTCGACCTTGCCATGAACATTTACCCCGGTGACCTGCTGGTGCAGGAGCATCACAAGAAGCTCATCAAGAGAAACACTATAGCGGACTTCTACGCCGCCGGAAGACAGCCAAATGGGGTGCCGCTGCCCCCCGGCGCCGTCCCCGGGGGCGACACTGTGGACGTCACGAAGAAAGGGAGGCAGCCATTTTCTCTCCTCAAACTGGTCGGTCTTCTTTCTTGTGGCATTGATTGAAATGTTAGGCCCGTGCTAAGTATACTTCATGATGGATCTAGCTGCTCCAATTAATTACGCACGACGGTGCGCAAGACTAGCTTTTTATAAGTAGTAAATTGGTAGATTTATCCCTTCAAGATTGAGCTTTCTCATGCATGTTTTGCCAAACTAACATCTGGGGTTGTACGCTTCGAATCCGGGTTCATCTGACACGATCTGTGTGAAATAGAAAGCTTGCAGGGGCTGGCACTACGGATTTCTGAGGGCTTTTTTCGCACCCCCCTGACAACAGGGTCGAATTTCTGCTCATTACTTGGAAATGTAATCCAACTAAAGGTCCTAATTATGAAATTTATACCTTAGCGAACATTTATCAAATCACTGGGAGCGCACGTCTTGCTATACTGATGTGGTAGCCTAGCAATTTAAAAGCGTCTTAAGTATGTTTTTTATTTCAAAGAAATGATAAAATGTTTTGTGATTGGCGTACTTCAGTATTCTAAGGGTTTGATTTTACCTCAGTTTAGACATACAAAGTTACAACAATCTTATAGACCTAATTTATCACGTTGATCAAATCTCATAATTTTTTTCCCCCGTAGAGATATTGGATGCAATCTTATTTTCTCTCCATATAAAGACAGTTGATTCAATCTTATCAATTGTTCCACAGATGAAAACAAGAAGTAAAGAATCCTTAACCAAACTAGACGAGATCTTAAGGAGGTTAAAACCCTCAGAGTTCAAGGACAACCACTTAGCAGCATACAAGGTGAGAGTTCACTTTGTAACCAAAGTAGTCGATTAGCGGATTACACGGGCATTAAAATTAGTGACAAATTTCTTTCATTAATAAACTCGCAAAAAATCTAGTATCGATAACAGAGAGTATTTATAAACATTGAATTATACGAAAAGGCCGAATTCCATCTTCCTAAAATATGCTAATTTATTTCATGACTGTTGGTTGCTGGTTTATTTCATGACTGTTGGTTGCTGGTTTATTTGATGACTGTTGGTTGCTGTGTTATTTCATGACTATTGGTTGCTGGGTTATTTCATGACTGTTGGTTGCTGGGTTATTTCATGACTGTTGTTTGCTGGGTTATTTCATGACTGTTGGTTGCTGGTTTATTTCATGACTGTTGGTTGCTGGTTTATTTGATGACTGTTGGTTGCTGTGTTATTTCATGACTATTGGTTGCTGGGTTATTTCATGACTGTTGGTTGCTGGTTTATTTCATGACTGTTGGTTGCTGGGTTATTTCATGACTGTTGGTTGCTGGGTTATTTCATGACTGTTGGTTGCTGGTTTATTTCATGACTGTTGGTTGCTGGTTTATTTGATGACTGTTGGTTGCTGTGTTATTTCATGACTATTGGTTGCTGGGTTATTTCATGACTGTTGGTTGCTGGGTTATTTCATGACTGTTGGTTGCTGGGTTATTTCATGACTGTTGGTTGCTGGGTTATTTCATGACTGTTGGTTGCTGGGTTATTTTATTTCAGTGTAACTAAACCAAAGCTGACGCAACATGACACAGGGATAGTATAAGTTAAACAATAAGGTTTTAAGGCCAACAGTGATACCATAAGTGAATCAATGAGAGACTAAGTCCAACAGTAATAGAATAATTAAACGAAACAAGCGATTCAGTCCAACAGTGAAATTCTTGAGTTCTAGCGTAGCTGTAGAATTCCCTGGATTAAATCTCCAGTGCATTAATTCATCTATGAGACTCCAGATCTTATTTTAATTTAGACAGTTTCCATTTGCTCTAGGAAGCCTTTAAAGCTGACGTATAGTTCACAGCCACTTTTGAGCTGAACATGCCCACTTTGGAACTAGAGTTAATTCAGAACTAAACAATCCCACTTTGGAACTAGAGTTAATTCAGAACTAAACAATCCTACTTTGGAACTAGAGTTAATTCAGAACTAAACAATCCTACTTTGGAACTAGAGTTAATTCAGAACTAAACAATCCTACTTTGGAACTAGAGTTAATTCAGAACTAAACAATCCTACTTTGGTGCTAAAGTTATTTTAGAGCTAAATAATCCCACTTTGGGACTTGATTTAGTTCAGAACTAAACAATCCCACTTTGGTGCTAGAGTTACTTAATGAAGCCGATACAAAACTTGCCTGTACGTTATCGAAACTGAACACATAAAATCAATCAAGGCCAAGTTTACCACCAGGAGTGCCTTTTGATATATCACGACGTCGATAAACGAATTGTTCCAATATAATGTATAACATCGTCCCATTAATTTCATTGTGCCTCCTGTTGTTAGACTTTGACTGTACTTGTCTTCCTATAGTATTATGGCCTTTGACTTTCTTGTTTTAATGGTCTTTTTTACAACTTAAAATATGTTGTTTTTTAAAAATCATTTACATAATGGACTCTTCCATTAGGACATTGTTTAAATTCGGTAGTTATATTTTGTTTAGATATAAATTTGAACGTTTTAAAATGTATATGGAGGGATGATTTCGCCGTGGTAACTATGTTTCTGTGCCTAACAATACATTATGATGATTTCGCCGTTGTAACTACGTTTCTGGGCTTAACAATACCTTAGGATGATTTCACCGTTGTAACTATGTTTCTGGGCCTAACAATACCTTAGGATGATTTCACTGTTGTAACTATGTTTCTGGGCCTAACAAGACCTTAGGATGATATCGCCGTTGTAACTATGTTTCTGGGCCTAACAATACCTTAGGATGATTTCACCGTTGTAACTATGTTTCTGGGCCTAATAATACCTTAGGATGATTTCACCATTGTAACTATGTATTTGGGCCTAACAATGCCTTAGGATGATATCGCCGTTGTAACTATGTATCTGGGCCTAACAATGCCTTAGGATGATATCGCCGTTGTAACTATGTATCTGGGCCTAACAATACCTTAGGATGATTTCACTGTTGTAACTATGTTTCTGGGCCTAACAAGACCTTAGGATGATATCGCCGTTGTAACTATGTTTCTGGGCCTAACAATACCTTAGGATGATTTCACCGTTGTAACTATGTTTCTGGGCCTAATAATACCTTAGGATGATTTCACCATTGTAACTATGTATTTGGGCCTAACAATGCCTTAGGATGATATCGCCGTTGTAACTATGTATCTGGGCCTAACAATGCCTTACTGCGATAAGGCTACAAAAATTTAGGTTTCGGAATTTGTTTTTTTTTTCAAAATGACATAAACAAAACGAGTCCCATCTCCCCCTGCCCCCCCCCCCCCCCGGGGTGCTGATGATGTTTTAACTTTAATAGGCTTCGATGGGGATTGAATGAATATGAGATTGACTCAGGTTAGACCAATCGGCCACCCAGGACAAGACCAATCGGCCACCCAGGACAAGACCAAATCGGCCACCCAGGACACGACCAATCGGCCACCCAGGACAAGACCAATCGGCCACCCAGGACACAACCAATTGGCCACCCAGGACACGGCCAATCGGCCACCCAGGACACGACCAATCGGCCACCCAGGACAAGACCAATCGGCCACCCAGGACACGACCAATCGGCCACCCAGGACAAGACCAATCGGCCACCAGGGACAAGACCAATCGGCCACCCAGGACACGACCAATCGGCCACCTAGGACAAGACCAATCGGCCACCCAGGACAAGACCAATCGGCCACCCAGGACAAGACCAATCGGCCACCCAGGACAAGACCAATCGGCCACCCAGGACAAGACCAATCGGCCACCCAGGACAAGACCAATCGGCCACCCAGGACACGACCAATCGGCCACCCAGGACAAGACCAATCGGCCACCAGGGACAAGACCAATCGGCCACCTAGGACAAGACCAATCGGCCACCCAGGACAAGACCAATCGGCCACCCAGGACAAGACCAATCGGCCACCCAGGACAAGACCAATCGGCCACCCAGGACACGACCAATCGGCCACCCAGGACACAATGTAAAACATTAAAGCTTAACTGAAGGGTTGGGAACCCAGCGCGTGCAGCCTCCTAGGTCTTCCATTGAATAAATTATAAGTGCACTTTTGACGTGGTTATAAAATTGTAATAAAATGTACACCGACGGTCAAAATTACCAGCGCTTGGTCCAGTGGCGTGTGTTAACCACCTGAATAGCGGCGATGTTGCCTTCCAACAGGAAACGATTCCACAGTTCTTATTTGTTGCCAAATAATTTCACAATCTCCAGCCACAATAATTCACTGATCATTCGTTTTAAATATTGTGTTTATATCTTATTTATATAAATATCTAACATATCAAAATTTTATCTCATCTACACACTGCAGTATCGATTACAATGTTGAGCCTGTAGGCCGTGGCTAGGTGGAAGACTTGTAATGTTGGGCCTGTAGGCCGTGGCTAGGTGGAAGACTGGTAATGTTGGGCCTGTAGGCCGTGTCTAGGTTGAAGACTTGTCATGTTGGGCCTGTAGGTCATGGCTAGGTGGAAGACTGGCAATGTTGGCCTGTAGGTCATGGCTAGGTGGAAGACTTGTAATGTTGGGCCTGTAGGTCATGGCTAGGTGGAAGACTTGTAATTTGGGCCTGTAGGTCATGGCTAGGTGGAAGACTGGTAATGTTGGGCCTGTAGGCCGTGTCTAGGTTGAAGACTTGTCATGTTGGGCCTGTAGGTCATGGCTAGGTGGAAGACTGGTAATGTTGGGCCTGTAGGTTATGGCTAGGTGGAAGACTGGTAGTGTTGGGCATGTAGGCCGTGTCTAGGTTGAAGACTTGTCATGTTGGGCCTGAAGTCATGGCTAGGTTGAAGACTTGTAATGTTGGGCCTGTAGGCTGTGGCTAGGTTGAAGACTTGTAATGTTGGGCCTGTAGGCCGTGGCTAGGTTGAAGCCTTGTAATGTTGGGCCTGTAGGCCGTAGCTAGGTTGAAGACTTGTAATGTTGGGCCTGTAGGCCGTGGCTAGGTTGAAAACTTGTAATGTTGGGGCTGTAGGCCGTGGCTAGGTTGAAGACGTGTAATGTTGGGCCTGTAGGCCGTGGCTAGGTTGAAGACTTGTAATGTTGGGCCTGTAGGCCGTGGCTAGGTGGAAGACTTGTAATGTTGGGCCGGTAGGCCGTGGCTAGGTGGAAGACTTGTATTGTTGGGCCTGTAGGTCATGGCTAGGTTGAAACTTGTAATGTTGGTCCTGAAGGCCGTGGCTATGTGGAAGACTTGTAATGTTGGGCCGGTAGGCCGTGGCTAGGTTGAAGACTTGTATGGTTGGGCCTGTAGGCCGTTGCTAGGTTGAAAACTTGTAATGTTGGGCCGGTAGGCCGTGGCTAGGTTGAAGACTTGTAATGTTGGGCCTGTAGGCCGTGGCTAGGTTGAAGACTTGTAATGTTGGGGCTGTAGGCCGTGGCTAGGTTGAAGTCTTGTAATGTTGGGCCTGTAGGTCATGGCTAGGTTGAAGACTTGTAATGTTTGGCCTGTAGGTCATGGCTAGGTGGAAGACTTTTAATGTTGGGCCTGTAGGTCATGACTAGGTTGAAGATTTATAATTTTGTATACATTGTAATTAATTTAAAGGATTTATTTATTTCATGGGGTTATGGATAATGATCACTCAAAGCGTTTTTTAAAACTTCATTTGATGTCTTAAATCATTTAGTATAATATGTGTACTGGCTCCTTGTTCGGTCATCTTTGTAATGGCTACTGGTGTGGTCATCATTGAACTGGCTTCTGGTTCAGTCATCTTTGTATTGGCTACTGGTGTGGTCACCTTTGTACTGGCTACTGGTTCAGTCATCTTTGTATTGGCTACTGGCGTGGTCACCTTTGTACTGGCTACTGGTTCAGTCATCTTTGTTTTGGCTACTGGTGTGGTCATCTTTGCACAGGCTTCTGGTTCAGTCATCTTTGTTCTGGCTACTGGTCATCTTTGTACTGGCTACTGGTGTTGTCATCTAACCAAACTTTAAACATCTTGACCCATGATAATCTCGCTTTAATGGACCTAAGATTCCAAGCTTCCCGGCGAGCTGCCAGCGATGTTAAACACTCCAAGAGATAGTGAAGACAGATCCATCATGCTCGCGACTCTGAGCCAACAAAGAAGCCCTCGCGTCCAGACTAATTATGACAGCACTTAATCGATGTGAAAACAATATCCCGGCTTCCCGCTCTTGTTTCAAAATGAGCAACAACATTAAATCTGAAATTGTTTTGCATTGTGCTGCGCTCCTGTCCATTGCCGTATATCCCGCCCCCCACCCCACTTTTTTGTGTAGACGCCACTGGTCCTGTCATAAGATATGAACATAATTGATAGCATCATCTATTGTTGGAACTGTAGAGAGATGAATTTATGTTTTAAATCTGACCAAAAAAAAAAATGAACGCTTGAAAAAATCAAATATTTTTTTTCCTTCTTGAGATAGCTTGCAGTTTAATATGATACGAACAAAACACACACTAATAAGGAGCTTGTCGCCATTATACTTAATTAAGAAAACCATAGCTTTCCTTGCGTTCAATGAGTGTCTTGAAGATGAAAATAAAATCATTCAATTCCATGCGTGTATTTTTTCCTTGGCTCTGTTTCTTCTATCTGAATGGGGGTTTCTGGGGGGTGATGGATTGGGTTCAGCCGTGTTGGCACAGATGTGTCTTTGATGACAGTCTAAATCTATTTTGTGTGTCTGGGTGTACGTCAGATGTAACTAATGCTGGATTACTCAACGTCCACTCGTCCCGTCCACAAAGGTCGTGTTTTCGCTGAAACTTGGAGTGAGGAGTCCGAGGCAATGCTACAGGGATAAGTGAATGCTGACTGGATGTGACGTCATCGGGATAAGTGAATGATGAATGAATGGGACGTCATCGGGATAAGTGAACGCTGACTGGATGGGACGTCATCGGGGTAAGTGGACGCTGACAGGATGTGACGTCATCGGGATGAGTGAACGCTGACTGGATGTGACGTCATCGTAATAAGTGAACGCTGTCAGGATGTGACGTCTATCGGTAATCATATTTAGGCTTATTTAAAATCTCTATAAATCTGAGTTATGTGACCATCCTGTTGACCTCTATAAATCTGATTTATGTAACCATCCTGTTGACATCTATAAATCTGAGTTATGTGACCATCCTGCCATCTGACCATCCAGCCATATGATCATCCTGCCATCTGACCACCCTACCATATGATCACCCTGTGACCATTAAGCACTATTTGCAGTCGTTTAATTTAGATACCAGAAATGGCCCACCACAAACAATTGCTTTAGCAGTGCGTGAAGTTCCCTTCTCCTGAAGTTTTTTTTAATAAAGCATTCATTAAAATAAAGCACTTTATAACAATCCAATATAGTTCTAGCTTCTGGGTGCATTACTTTGCGCGCCTATTGATCAAAGTGTTACATACATACTTACGTGACTAGAGAATTACTATTTTTGATATGTAGGTAAATTTTAAAAAAAAATTAAATTATTATTATTTTTATGCCCTTTTTATTAACACGGCTTTTGTTCGTGGCTGGCTGACTGGCTGGGTGGCACGATCTTCGGACGGCGCTAATTAACCCACTTCCTGTCAATCTATGGAGCTGAAACATGGCGCATAGACTCGATGACAACGACAACACAATCTATCAAATGTTCAGACCCAACCCTCAAAGATTAGTATTTCCTGTTATTCAAGGGGAAGATGGCGGAAATATGATAACACTGATTTCATGAAATAAAATTCCCTATAATTGCGCTAAATTGGATTCTTTTTTTTTAAAAAAAAGATCGTGGTTGCGAGTCGTTGGGTGGGGCACTCACTAATTGGAATTCTTATAAAGTACGTTACTTGTGTGCATGCATGTTATTTCAAATTTTTATCTCCACACCTCCCCCACCCAAATGGTTCAATATTACATAGTATATAGGATTTCTATGAAAAACTTTGTTTTTAGGGGCTGTTTAATTAATTATTTTTTTTAAATCTTTATATAATTTAGTGAAGATTTTTGTGTGATTAAAAAACACGATGAAACCCGTACCCCCACCAAACTTTTCCCGTACGCCCCAGGGTCCGCGTACCGCACTGATATATGGTCTCCACTGTGATTTAGCTATTTCTTGATAATTCAGCGTACTGGTATTAAATTGCCTCGTAAAATGAAGAAGACCCAAAGAATTTACTTGAGTCATCCGAATATTGTAAATGACAAAATGTCTTTGATCTGGATCTGATGTCTTTTGATGTGTCAATGTATGGAAAAAAAAGAGTCCATTTTCAATAAGCAATTTCCTGCAATACACTAGATTATTCCTTTAACACATAATCACTTGTTAGTTTAACGATCGTATGTCGTGACGCCATTACTTGTAAGTACTCCCATTCCATTTCGATACAGAATTACACGTATTTAAATTTCATGTAAAAACAAATGTAATTAAGTTCTCGAATACTATGTAATTAAATTCTTGAATACTATGTAATTAAGTTCACGAATAATATGTAATTAAGTTCTCGGATACTATGTAATTAAGTTCTCGAATACTATGTAATTAAGTTCTCGAATACTATGTAATTAAGTTCTCGAATACTATGTAATTAAGTTCTCGAATACCATGTTGCTACACAATTATATGTAAGGACTTTAATAACATATCATTTTAAAAAATGCATGTTTGTATTTCAAATTCCATTCAATACAAAGTTCTATGTAAGTGGATCAAAAGTCATTCAATACATGATTACAATTAAGTGCATCCATAGTTTTTCCAAATATAATTACATGTAATTACTTTAATATCACGTCAAAATGGAATTACTTATATTTACTTCCACATCAAACTATTGATGGCACTACTAATGTCTCCATTGCGGAAATTGCCCCTAGCCATGTAATAATTTCAAAAATAATTGGACGTGTTTCTCTAGCCCAAAGACAGCACTGGTGACAACATGTCATGGGAATTTAGAACTTGATGACCCGTGTAAACCGGGTCTTTGCAAGATATCACGTGACAAACACGTCGTGGAGATTAGAAACTCCTGGCTTGTGTGAACCTGGTCTAAGGAAGACACCAGCGCCTCAGTTTTAGATTTAAGACGAAGATAATTAGTATAAATAAGACATGCATGTGTACTTAATATCGTAAAGGAGTACCGCCGACGGTACTTGAAATTTCGTTCTGGCTTGAAATTATTGTACGTAATCATTATCCGGACCACGCTCGTCATTTTTGTTTTCTTTTTTTTTTTTTTTTTTTTTTTTTTTTTGTTTGTTATCCGGCCCGCCGTGAAAAAAGTTTGGAGACCCCTGGTCTAGATTTCCAGTGCACTGGGATTCTCCATGGACGCACAAGCACATTACCAAAATCGGTTTTCTAAAACTGTGCACACCCCATGCTGTTTGAACGTGTGTTCATCTGCAAAAATAATCTAAACAGAAACATCCTACATGCGATACCACTGAGAATGCATGTAGCTTAACAATGGCGTGAATGTATGGGTAACTCAACTTTACTGGGTTATACTTCAGCTGTCAACTGCAATGCTTACTGCGATACACACCAGCTGTCATATTATGTAATGCTTACAGCGTTACACTTTAGATGCCAAAGTAATGTTTCCTGAGTTACACACCAGCTCTCATATGTAATTCTTACAGCGTTACACTTCAGATGCCAAAGTAATGTTTCCTGAGTTACGCACCAGCTCTCATATGTAATTCTTACAGCGTTACACTTCAGATGCCAAAGTAATGTTTCCTGAGTTACACACCAGCTCTCATATGTAATTCTTACAGCGTTACACTTCAGATGCCAAAGTAATGTTTCCTGAGTTACGCACCAGCTCTCATATGTAATTCTTACAGCGTTACACTTCAGATGCCAAAGTAATGTTTCCTGAGTTACGCACCAGCTCTCATATGTAATTCTTACAGCGTTACACTTCAGATGCCAAAGTAATGTTTCCTGAGTTACGCACCAGCTCTCATATGTAATTCTTACAGCGTTACACTTCAGATGCCAAAGTAATGTTTCCTGAGTTACACACCAGCTCTCATATGTAATTCTTACAGCGTTACACTTCAGATGCCAAAGTAATGTTTCCTGAGTTACGCACCAGCTCTCATATGTAATTCTTACAGCGTTACACTTCAGATGCCAAAGTAATGTTTCCTGAGTTACGCACCAGCTCTCATATGTAATTCTTACAGCGTTACACTTCAGATGCCAAAGTAATGTTTCCTGAGTTACGCACCAGCTCTCATATGTAATTCTTACAGCGTTACACTTCAGATGCCAAAGTAATGTTTCCTGAGTTACGCACCAGCTCTCATATGTAATTCTTATAGCGTTACACTTCAGATGCCAAAGTAATGTTTCCTGAGTTACGCACCAGCTCTCATATGTAATTCTTACAGCGTTACACTTCAGATGCCAAAGTAATGTTTCCTGAGTTACGCACCAGCTTTCATATGTAATTCTTACAGCGTTACACTTCAGATGCCAAAGTAATGTTTCCTGAGTTACGCACCAGCTCTCATATGTAATTCTTACAGCGTTACACTTCAGATGCCAAAGTAATGTTTCCTGAGTTACGCACCAGCTGTCAAATGTAATGCTTACTGGCTTATATATGTGTATCTGTTCAAAACGCCATAGCCTATTGCCATAAAATAGAAACCTGTATGAAAACATTTGTCCAAATCATGCACAATTCACTCGTTTGGGTTCCCCCCCCCCCTCTCTTTAGATTGTTTCATTATTGAAAACGATGCTTGACGTAAAGTAAAACTTATCAGTTTTTTAGTTTTGCCTACAAATGATTGTAAGCTTGTTAACAACTGCCCCAAAACTTGGCCATATCAACTTATGTGATATTTAATAAGCAATGCGCAGGCGTATCAAAGGGGTATTTCTTACACATTTTGCTGTACTTACCAAGTTATTATTACCGTCAAGAAACGTATAGCTTAAAACCAGTGCTGCCTTAGGTTTTTTCAAAAGGAGGGGCATTGAATAAATTATAAAGAAATTAATTTTTCAATAAATTACTTTATATCATTAATAAATGGTTTATATTTTAGACAATTATTCAGCATAATAATGAAATGGATCCATTCAGAAGGGCTTATCCTAATCAAAACATTGAAATGGATACATTCGATATCCCCAGTGGCTTATCCTAATAAAAGCAGGGAAATGGATACATTCGATATCCCAGTGGCTTATCCTAATCAAAGTAGTGAAATGGGTCCATGCAGTCAATGGCCCAGTAGTGTTTCTTCAAATAAACGAATACATGACCGTACTGTCCCGACATGAGAACATCTTTCCAGACGTGAGAACATCTTCCCCGACGTGAGAGCATCTTCCCCGACGTGAGAACATCTTCCCCGACGTGATAACATTTCTTCCCCGACTTGAGAACAGCTTCCCCGACGTGAAAACATCTTCCCCTACGTGAGAACATCTTCCTCGACGTGAGAACATCTCCCCCGACGTGAGAACCTCTTCCCCGAGGTGAAACCATCTTCCCCGACGTGAGAACATCTTCCCCGACGTGAGAACATCTTCCCCGACGTGAGAACATCTTCCCCGACGTGAGAACATCTTCCCCGACGTGAGAACATCTTCCCCGACGTAAGAACAACTGCTGTATATGATAACACCTTATTTCCATATAAGCATTGATGATTTGATCACCTGTTATCGCTTACCAGGACATCTTATTCACATTACGAAAACAGGTCATCTATTATTTAGGCACAACACTTACCCTGAAAGTCCCCAACTTGTGTTCTATTCTAAATCAATATAATAACGGAGAGAACGTGTTCTGTAATGTGCAGAGGAAGAGAACGTGTTCTGTAATGTGCAGAGGAAGAGAACGTGTTCTGTAATGTGCAGAGAAAGAGAACGTGTTCTGTAATGTGCGGGGAAGAGAACGTGTTCTGTAATGTGCGGGGAAGAGAACGTGTTCTGTAATGTGCAGAGGAAGAGAACGTGATCTGTAACGTGCAGGGGAGGAGAACGTGTTCTGTAATGTGCAGAGGAAGAGGACGTGTTCTGTAATGTGCAGGGGAGGAGAACGTGTTCTGTAATGTGCAGGGGAGGAGAACGTGTTCTGTGATGTGCAGGGGAGGAGAACGTGTTCTGTAATGTGCAGAGGAAGAGAACGTGTTCTGTAATGTGCAGAGGAAGAGAACGTGTTCTGTAATGTCCAAGGGAAGAGAACGTGTTCTGTAATGTGCAGTGGAAGAGAACGTGTTCTGTAATGTGCAGAGGAAGAGAACGTGTTCTGTAATGTCCAAGGGAAGAGAACGTGTTCTGTAATGTCCAAGGGAAGAGAACGTGTTCTGTAATGTCCAAGGGAAGAGAACGTGTTCTGTAATGTCCAAGGGAAGAGAACGTGTTCTGTAATGTCCAAGGGAAGAGAACGTGTTCTGTAATGTGCAGGGGGAGAGAAAGTCTTCTGTAATATGCAAGGGGGGGGGGGAAGGTTTACAGACATAATTATCAATATTGAACTACATGCCTCAAAAATCGCCCTCCATAAAGTAATCTCCATTAATCAAATCTACAGAAAAAACTTTCGGTGGATGCATGACGGATTCATTAGTGTTCAGAAAACTTGACTCACCTTCATCCCCAACCCCACCTCTGAAGACATCAGTTGTAACCACCACTCAGGGGCGTGTCTTTCTTCTTTAAAAGAAAAAAATCAAATAAAACATTTTGTTACTTCACCTTGCTTGGGCCATTCCCCCATCCCTTTAAAAAATAATTTCTAAATCAATACGCCTTTTCAGTAAGGGGGATTCAATCGGTGTAAATCAGATTATTCGCCCCTACCCCCCGCCCAATGCTATTTCCGTCTGTTTCAAACTCGGAAGCGGAACAATTGAATTAACACAAAGAGGCCAGTTGTTGCCCCCCCCCCCCCCAACATTTCTATATTGATGCTCTCTGTAAGAGCACATTTCCTCTCTGCTGACGGCTTCTGCTCTCTGTAAGAGCACATTTCCTCTCTGCTGACGGCTTCTGCTCTCTGTAAGAGCACGTTTCCTCTCTGCTGACGGCTTCTGCTCTCTGTAAGAGCACGTTTCCTCTCTGCTGACGGCTTCTGCTCTCTGTAAGAGCACATTTCCTCTCTGCTGACGGCTTCTGCTCTCTGTAAGAGCACGTTTCCTCTCTGCTGACGGCTTCTGCTCTCTGTAAGAGCACATTTCCTCTCTGCTGACGGCTTCTGCTCTCTGTAAGAGCACATTTCCTCTCTGCTGACGGCTTCTGTTTCAACGTCTGCAAAATGTGTCAAAAATCTGTTCATGCTTACTGTTTAGATTTTAAAATTTTTTAATTTAATTTTTAGAAAGTGTGTTTTTAAGTGTTGAGGATGTACGATATTTGAAACGAAGTGGCTATTCGTACCCGGGTACCAGAAGTGAGAGGTTGGGATTGAAATATTATCGTTGGGTTTGTAAGACAAAACGAAGTATCAAATGAAAGATAATTGAATGGACTATTTGTTTGTAAACTTACTTCTTCAGTTTAACTAATCAGTCGAAATGGACCCGGACCCGCAGCGCCGCCATTCGCACCCGGGTCCCATTAGAATCAATGCTATTCGGATGTCATTTGTGGTAGTTTTGTTTTAGTTAAACTGAAGAATTAAGTTTACAAACTTATAGTCCATTCAATTATCTTTCATTTAATACCTCATTTGGTCTTACAAACCCAACAATAATATTTTAAATCGTTTTTTTAATCCCAATCTCTCACTTGCAGTTTAGAAACAAGCTCTACGCTGTACTAGTCTATGCATATAACATTTATGTACAAAGTAATCAAAACACATTTCCAAATATGTTGATCAATAAAGATGCAGACTTACCTTTTCTTATCTTAAAGCTAGTGAAAAGTTTAAATTAAATACTAGTGGAATGGCTTCAATCTCCACCTCTTTTCGTGAGTTCTGAATTTTCAATAGACTTTCTTGTATTATTGTTATGATATTGTTTGTTAATATTGCAAGTCTAATATTTTCTTACAATCGATTTACCTGGGTTTTTTGTTGTTGTTGTTGTTTTTGTTATTTCAAATCCAAGACATTAAGTCCACATAAGAATTGCCACTTTCCAGAATGTAAAAAAAAAAACTTCTACTAAATGGATGTTCCGGTGTCACTGGGTAGGATGCTGGCCGTAATGAAATGCCCCGGGTGATCCACTCTGCAGTAAAATGACTGAGGGATTGGAGTTTCGAGGGTCATAACTGAGCCGGCTGGGGATATCATTCTATATTGTGTCTGTCTGGTGTTGGTACTGAACCCAAGGGCATCAGGGTTACCAGCCACTAAGTATGGCTTGGCATGTCTTGTTTTCTCTGAGTTTTTTTTTACAAATTGTGTGTGTGTGTTGTTTTCTCTCTATTTTCAATTTTCTTTGTTTTTGTGTTGCTGAAAAGCAAGTGTTTTGCGATGTGATCTGGGTGGACTGAGGTGGTTCAAGACTTTTCTGAGTCTAAAGAATTAGAATTGTGAATGACATTAATGTTTCGTGGTGACATCTGTCAAAGCATTTAATGCTAGTCCTAAGGAAGTTCACGAGGCAAATATGCAATACACCAGAGAAGGAGAAATGAGAAGCTTTAAATCATGTATAAGTCTTCTGTGTCAAAGTTCATAAGTCTTTTTTGAAGGTTAAAAAGAAAAAGTATTTTTAGACCAATTTCTCACTACTCGTATTTCCATCTTGTGGAGTGTAGTCATATATGTGGAGTCTAGTCATATATGTCGAGTGTAGTCATATATGTCGAGTGTAGTCATATATGTCGAGTGTAGTCATATATGTGGAGTGTAGTCATATATGTGGAGTGTAGTCATATATGTCGAGTGTAGTCATATATGTCGAGTGTAGTCACATATGTGGAGTGGAGTCATATATGTGGAGTGTAGTCACATATGTGGAGTGTAGTCATATATGTGGAGTGTAGTCATATATGTGGAGTGTAGTCACACATGTGGTGCATAGTCACATATGTGGAGCATAGTCACATATGTGGAGTGTGGTCACATGTGGAGTGTAGTCACATATGTGGAGTGTAGTCATATATGTGGAGTGTAGTTATATATGTGGAGTGTAGTCATATATGTGGAGTGTAGTCACATATGTGGAGTGTAGTCATATATGTGGAGTGTAGTCATATATGTGGAGTGTAGTCACACATGTGGTGCATAGTCACATATGTGGAGCATAGTCACATATGTGGAGTGTAGTCACATGTGGATTGTAGTCACATATGTGGAGTGTAGTCACATATGTGGAGCCTAATCACACATGTGGAGTGTAGTCATATATGTGGAGTGTAGTCACATAAGTGGAGTGTAGTTATATATGTGGAGTGTAGTTATATATGTGGAGTGTAGTCATATATGTGGAGTGTAGTCACATATGTGGAGTGTAGTCATATATGTGGAGTGTAGTCATATATGTGGAGTGTAGTCACATATGTGGAGTGTAATCGCATATGTGGAGTGGAGTCATATTTGTGGAGTGTAGTCACATATGTGGAGTATAGTCATATATGTGGAGTGTAGTCACATATGTGGAGTGTAGTCATATATGTGGAGTGGAGTCATATATGTGGAGTGTAGTCACATATGTGGAGTGTAGTCACATATGTGGAGTGTAGTCACATATGTGGAGTGTAGTCACATATGTGGAGTTTAGTCACATATGTGGAGTGTAGTCACATATGTGAAGTGTAGTCACATATGTGGAGTGTAATCACATATGTGGAGTGTAGACACATATGTGGAGTGTAGACACATATGTGGAGTGTAGTCATATATGTGGAGTGTATTTATATATGTGGAGTGTAGTCATATATGGGGAGTGTAGTCATATATGTGGAGTGTAGTCATATATGTGGAGTGTAGTCACATATGTGGAGTGTAGTCACATATGTGGAGTGTAGTCACATATGTGGAGTGTAGTCACATATGTGGAGTGTAGTCACATATGTGGAGTGTAGTCACATATGTGGAGTGTAGACACATATGTGGAGTGCAGTCATATATGTGGAGTGCAGTCATATATGTGGAGTGAAGTCATATATGTGGAGTGTAGTCATATATGTGGAGTGTAGTCATATATGTGGAGTGTAGTCACATGTGGAGTGTAGTCACATATGTGGAGTGTAGTCACATATGTGGAGTGTAGTCATGTATGTGGAGTGTAGTCACATGTGGAGTGTAGTCATATATGTGGAGTGTAGTCACATGAGGAGTGTAGTCATATATGTGGAGTGTAGTCATATATGTGGAGTGTAGTCACATGTGGAGCGTTATTCTTTTTTTTTTTTGCTTATTCATGAGACATTTTAAGACTTTCCCGTGCAGTGTTCACCTGGTGAACGGCTGGAAAAGGGTGGGAATAGCATTCGTCAAAATGGGCCCGGACACGCCATTCGCACCCGGTTCCATTAGAATCAATGCTATTCGGGTGTCATTTGTGGTAGTTTATTTTAGAAAAACTGAAGAATTAAGTTTACAAACGTATAGTCCATTCAATTATCTTTCATTTGATACCTCATTTTATCTTGCAAACCCAACAATAATATTTTAAATAGTTTTTTAATCCCAACCTCTCATTTCTGGTACCCGGGTGCCAATAGTCGCAGCCTTTTACTAATTGCTTTTCTTTTTATTTAATATTCCCACCTCTGGCTATTCACGCCTCTGGCTATTCACGCCTCTGGCTATTCACGCCTCTGGCTATTCACGCCTCTGGCTATTCACACCTCTGAATATTCACACCTCTGGCTATTTATATTTCTGGTTATTCACTTCTCTGGTTATTCACTTCCCTGGTTATTCCCTTCTCTGGTTATTCACTTCTCTGGCTATTCACTTCCCTGGCTATTCCTACCACTGGTTATTCACACCTCTGGCTATTGACATATACTGTCTATTGAAAATGTTGCTGCCAGTCGACCAGATTTTCTATCCCAAAAGCCAGAAAAACTTATCATAGAATAGTAACGTAGTTGTGAATTATTATTTTCAATACAAAATTGTATAAACCTGCATGCCGGAATAATAGATTCTTTTTCTTCTTAGTGTTACGTCTTTACAGTAAAAGACTATTTAAAACTTCAAATAGATTAGTTCTTAATATTCTGTTTATAAATTAAGGAATTTAAACTTGGCAGAATTAGATGTATTTTAATGTTAGGACTCTTAAGTTCCGTCTTTTCCAGTACCTTTTAAATCAATAACGGTTAATGTCAACCTGAAATTTTTTAGGAGGAAGGGGTGCCAAAATGTAAAACTGCCTGGGGCGCCACAGTTGATAAGGGGTCATCCATTAATTACGTCAACATTTTTACGCAATTTTTGACCCCCCCCTCCCCCCCCCCCCCCCCCGTCAACAATTGTAAATTTTTAAATGACCCGCTCCCCTATTTAATTGTGTCAACATTTTCTACCCCCCCCCCCCCACCCAAAAAATAATTTTAATATAAATAAATTTATAACTACATTTTACTTTGTGCTGATCTATTTTAATGACACAAAATTGTAGTAAAACCATTTTATTACAACTTTAACTTGTTAATCATTAAGTTAACAAGTTTTACAATTAAATTTTATAATGCAGAATCAATTTAAAGGTTGTTAAAGAATTAATATCATTGTTTGTGGTATAAATATGATTAATGTCAGTAAATCTGACAATTGTAGTATAGTTTCTAGCTGCTATCATCTTCTAATGGAGTAGCCAGGTGTTGGCTCTATCGTATCAATGGGCATCAGGGGCATCATTTGAGTAGGGCAGGGCCTCCCATGGAGTAGCCAGGTGTTGGCTCTATCGTAACAATGGACATCAGGGGCATCATTTGAGTAGGGCAGGGCCTCCCATGAAGTAGCCAGGTGTTGGCTTTATCGTAACAATGGGCATCAGGGACATCATTTGGGTTGGGCCGGGAAATAGCCCACCCCCCTTGAATTTGCATGTATTATTTAAATTGCTTTGTTCTGTGGCACTTCCAGTAATAAACAACTTTACAAGCCGACCAAGTTTTGGTTTCGCCTTCCCCTCCCCCCTGAAAAAAACCTGAAATGACGCCCCTGATGGGCATAGTCTCTAGCAGCTGATTCATCATTTTCATCTTGCGGAACTGATATACCAGACAAGTCAACATCATCCTCATCTAACCGTTCAGCACTTAAAATAGAAGCATTGTCGGTGTGAGCAATAATTGCCATAAGCTCTCTCTGTCTCCTGGCAGCTACTCGCATTGGTCGAATCCTTTTTTGTTTAGGAGCATATGCTATTTTCTTATGCTCAAGAGTGCATTGTGGGTGCTGTTGAACATGCATTTTCAATGTGACTTGTGATGCAAAAAAGGTGTTACAGATTTTGCTAATCCGTTCAAGCAGTGATGTTATTATTGTTACTCACTTTAATTTCCCCTAATTCTCAAAATATCGTATTCCTACTCTATCAATAACATTTATCTTGACTGCACATGACACTTGAAACTGGTCCTTGTTCCATACCTGCAACATGATCGCAAACATACCGCCTTAGTCATTTGCGACAAACAGAATCTACAGGTGAAGAGAGGCCAAATTTTGACTTCTATTGCACTAACAAAGTGTGTTAACATTCAGACCAGCCATCTGCAGTGCACAGACAAACACACATTAGATCAATAGTATGTTGTTAAAAGCCTACAAATTATTCGGCTATTTACACTCATTTGCACTTATAAATTTTAAAAAATAATGTAATAACCAGTCAGTTTTTAAGATTAAAATTTGAATAGAGAAAACATGATTGTTGGCGTCAACTAATCTAAACCCCACTCTCTCCCTCCTTTCAACAACTGTCAAGCATTTCAAAACCCCTCCCCCCTCCTCTATTTTTTTACATAACTAATGGACGCGCTGGAACTTATAAAGTAAAAAGATCTATCACTGTATCTCTACAGTCAAATCAATTTTTTTAGAAAACGAAAATTGCTAGAGTACTTGAAGTTGAACTAATATACCATGTATTAGTCGCTGAAAGTCAAAATCAACTCAATTTGGTTTGGGTTTTATTTGCTTTGTTTTTTTGTTGTTGTTGTTGTTGTTGCACTTCTGTCATTAGCGAAGAACACAACCTCTAGCTTACTGAAATATTTATAATTGTTATGCGTATGAGTGCTTGCAATGTTTTGGGTCGCCTACACGTGACCTTCTCAGAACATCAGTCGTTATTCAATAAACTGATACCCTTTCCCTGTCAATGGCAGAATTATTTAGAATCACTTGCGCCCTTTGTAAGTTGGGGCTCTGGCCTGGTGGGACGTTGTTTGAATATTTGGCTGGAGAGAGGGGTTATGTGGGGGATTCCATGCGTTGTACTAACACTGCCAAACAGCTGACATTGACAGCTGAACTCTTGCAAGCTTACAACCCAGCCCGTAAATACTTCGCGCCGCTTTACTTTGTTTCCGATCCAGTTTAGTATATAAACATATTATAAGTGATATTGTTTTCTTTCAGTCCTTACACTGGTCAGATCTAATTGCCAGCACAGACAAACAGCACAACAGCCAGATAACAAGCATATCCGACACAGAGAGGAAGAGGAGGGAGGCTGTCTGGGAGTTGTTCAAGTCTGAGTGTGTCTTCCTCATAGATCATCTCATGGTGCTAAAACATGTGAGTCTTTGTAATACTGCGTGGTCGGCAACCTGGTTTGTACTTTAATGTTCCAGATAGAAGGGAAAGGGTGGGTGGTCAAATGCTCTAGATTAAGTGCATCAAAAAGTCAGACGGTCGCAAACACGATATCCAGTGACGATGTCCAGTGACTGTATGGTAACGTTTGACACGTTAGCTAATAAGAATTCGGTAAACAGTGGTGCCAAGTTACAAGCCAATTTACAAGCCAAGATACAAGCCAAGAAACAACTCCCGAGAGTGAGGGAGAGGGGGCGGGTGGGGTCCGCGGGCTGAAAGGGGGGGGGGGTGAGGATTATTTCATGTGTTTGTAAGTAATATTCCTTTTAGCGAGGGACGCCGTTGTTTAACCCTTTCCACCAGCTCGATTAACGTCACTACATTAGTTGCATTGCCCTTCCATCTTTGTACTATACTACTTTAGTCACATTGGCCCTTCCATCTTTATACTACACTGTTGGAGTCTCATTGCCCATTCCATCTTTATACTACATTACTTTAGTCACATTGCCTCAGAGGCGTAGCGTATGGGAGGCAGCGGGGTGCAGATGTACCGGGGCGCCAGCTAGTTAGGGGCGCCAAAATGGGCTTTGGTATTACTTTATTGATGAAAATAATGGGTTTGAGAGTTGAAAAAAGGAAAAGAGGGCGCTTTAAAATGAATCTTGCCCCCAGGCGCCAAACACTCTAGCTACGCCACTGCATTGCCTCTTCCATCTTTATACTATACTACTTTAGTCACTTTGCCCCTTCCAACTTTATAGTAAACTACTTTATTTACATTGTCCTTTCCATCTTTATACTACACTGCGTTAGTCACATTGCCCCTTCCATCTTTATACTACACTAATTTAGTCTCATTGCCTCTTCCAACTTTAAACCACACTAAACTAGTTGCATTGCCCCTTCCATCTTTATACTACTCTACTTTAGTCACATTGCCCCTTCCATCTTTATGGATCCAACTTTTAGTTTGATTTATCTGGTACCCACACAGCATTAACCCTACGGGAGCTTTTATGAATATTTTCAATACTATACAGTTTACAATTATTTGTAACACATCTATATTTTGTAGGGCTACCTTATCGACACGTACATATTTAGTCCTATACTAAAGTTATTCATAACGTGCACGCTGCATTTTGCTGAAAGGATGAGTTAATCTTTTTCAAAAAGCAGCATAATGTTATAATGGAAATGATTTCATTAAAAAAAAAAAGCGAAGCAGTAATATTACGTTCCACAATTGGTGATAAAAATGAAAAATCTGACTAAAATAAGAAATTGAAAAATTTCCGGATTTGAAGACGATCTTGTTTCTGAAAGTAGATGAATACCCCTAGGAGAGATTTCCGAATAGCCTCAATACATCTCTTTGACAGCCTCCATTCTCCCATGACTAAATATTTATAAAACTAATAAGAACATTGGATCTTTTCACCATCTTGGATGCGGAATTTTGCCAATGTAATCGGCAGATCCTGTATCAAAAAGTCTTAAATTTTGGATTATATCTCATAATGTTTCTATTTTTTAAAATGCATAATGCATCTGTTGATATGTATTTTAACTGTGATGTTCATTCCTTTAATAACAATTTTTTTAAATATTAGTTTTAATGGATTGTTAAACGTTTTAAAAAACATATACGTGTTGACCTTATTACAATTCTTTATGCTTGGCATTGCTTTTTGTTTACTTGTATCTTTTGAGCACTGATTCTCAAAGACCTTAGTCTTTAGAGTTAAGACATATATTTTTTTTGAAATTGGAATTTCGTAGTTTATTCAAGTCCTGTGTTTTGATTTCACATGTGATGAATAATGAATCTCACACAGTGTTTCATGGAACCACTAAAGAAAGTCCAGGTTGAAGGAAGTCTCATGTTTGCAGAACCACAAGATCTTTTTGGAAACTTGGATGAACTTTCATATGTAAGTGATGCATCTTCAAAGTATTTAGTATACACATTATAACAGATAAAATGGAAAAGCAGCATTATGATGGATTGGTAATTTTTACATTAAATGAGGAAAAGCTAGGTATGATCCATGAATTTATAACTCATCCCAGAAATTCAGTAATTAATTCATTTTTTAAAAAATCCCATGCATTTAATTTAGCATTCATCAAAAATTGAGATTTTTTATAATATATTGAGCCAACAAATGTAAGTTTTCAAAACATTTGAAAGCTTATCAACGTTTTTTCAATTTATTTGTAATTTAATGAACCTTTTTACATTTTCAAAGTATTTTCATGATTTAGGCTCTCATCAGCAAGCTCTTATGATTGTGTTCATCATCATTCTATCTCTAGGTTAGCTACACATTCTGTAAAGATTTCATAGCTGCCCTGCTGAAAGACATGAGTATCACAGATTTTGGTCGGACCAATGTCTTACTAAAAGCTTTTCAAAGGGTTTGTTTTTTTTATTAATGGGACTGAAGTTCAGCTGGTTGTCATTACAACTCGATGTAAAGTTTCTTTATTAGCATAGGGCTTGAGTTTAAGTTTGAAGAAACCCGAATAACTTTTATATTACAGAGGGCCAATTTCAATAATTATATTAACTACCATCAATCAATAAATAGGGTTCAGTAATACTCTAATTTACTGAAAGGTCTAAAAAAAACTCAGGTAACATTTTGTATTGCTTTTGAGGGATCTATTTTAGTGGAGAAAGTGTAGCGATAACGTTTTTTGATGTAGGCCTATTAATTAAAAATTTGATAGTATCAGAAGAGGAAACTTCAAATTTAGAGCAAGAAATAAGCTTTTTAGTAACTTTAATTAAGAACATAATGTATCTGCTTAAAGGGAAACTCTAGCCATATTCATTGGGAATATGCAATGGAAAAGAAATTTTTTGTCAAATTTGAAATTTGGAAATTTAGTTACATTTTTTTTAAAAGAGATTTTGCAGACATTTATTGTTTTGTTTTTCTCCAGAACAGTCAAGTCACTAATATCATATGATACTTTATTAGTAAGTTAGCAAAAATGCTGATTTTATAAACAACATAACATTCTAAGCTAAGGTATAAAAAGTGAAATTTTCCAAGGATATAGATGTTTAAAATAGAACAAAATAGAATGTTTTTAAAAATCTGACCTGAACTCTACAGTTCTCTGCACATTCCCGTGATGGAGCTGTCTACCATTCCTACTGTCTCAACTACGCTAATGCCCTGACCTATTTAGAAAAACTGCGTGCCAATTCGGAATTTGCAGAATTTGAAAAGGTAAATTATAATAAATAAAACAATGTTTACTGATTTCCTAAACTGTTTTTGTTTTTTAAATTGACACCTAGATAACAAGGTCCTTACCCCAAAGGTTTTGAAGAATTTGCCACAGTTTTCTCATCTGAGTGTTAATATGTAATGCTAAGCTTAAAATCATATATGGTTATACATCTTAATATATCCATGCATTTTATGTTCTTATTTCATCACTTTACATACCTCTAAGAGAAATTACCTAGAGTTTTTTTTTAACTGACTTTTTTTTCCATCTTTATTTTATGCATTTGTTTCTTATTTAATGACAGTGATTAAGTTAATGTTATTTTAAAATAAAAACATATAAATGTAACCCTTGTTTGTGCAGTGGTGTGAGCAGGATGCACGCTGTAACAGACTCCAACTGACAGATCTGCTGGTGGCCCCCATGCAGCACTGCACCAAACTTCCACTTTTACTGCACAATGTAAGGAAATACACAGCTGATGAAGATGAGAGGCAGCAAGTGACTGAGAGTATCGAAAAAATGGAGGCCTCACTGAGTATGTATCAAAATAGGCCTAGATATTATTGCAATTTTACCTTACATAACACAGTTATAATAATTCACCCTTGTATATAATGAAAAAGATATCTAACAGTTCATTTACAACTAGTAAGAATAGAGTCAAAGAACAGAATAGAAATACTTTTAATTGATTGTTTAGCATTGACAATCTTTATTTTTTTTTATGGAAAAGTAGTAGCACTACAATGAAGCTTCTCGAGACTGATAAAAAAACAACAAAGAGAAAAAAATCATCAAATGAAATAATATAAAAGAAATTGCTTTTTAAATTATTAAAATGCACACATAAATAATGTTACAGTGTGAAAAGTAAGACTACTCAAGTGTTATAATAGTATTCAGTGTAGTGTCTTGGATTTGGACTACAAGTATTTCAAGAACCCTTTTTTTACATGTTAAAAATAAAATAAATGCATATCAAAATTTCCTTTTCAACAAAAGGCTAAATTCATTTCGTAAGATTTACTTACTTAAAAATGTTAATTTTTAACTTTTTTTTTTAATAGTTCAATATTGTAACAAGATACAAATGTTTTCAAAAGAAGGTATACTGAAATCAAATATAAAAATACCCATTAAATTTATATTTGAACATTTTCAGAGCAACTTGAAGAGAAAATGAAATGGATAAAAAATATTGAGAGAGTTCAAGAAATTCAGAGACAAATTGTGTGGCCAACTGTGACAGAGTTGGATCCTAGATGTGTCATTCCTGAGGTAAAGCTTGTCTTGAATCTATTCACATTGACTCATTTTGAGACATGAATAAATTCGATTTTATTTAGAGTAGGAAAAAAATCTCCTCAGAATGTCTTATATTTGAAGCATAGATGAAACTGTTCAGAGCCAAATAATTTGTAATAAACTCAAAACAGGGCTACACTCATCTAATTTAGGCTTTTATAAAGGCCTTCTTCTAATTTAGGCTTTTATAGAGGCCTTCTTCTAATTTAGGCTTTTATAAAGGCCTTCTTCTAATATAGGCTTTTATAAAGGCCTTCTTCTAATATAGGCTTTTATAAAGGCCTTCTTCTTACATAGAATGAATATAAAAAAGGTAGTAATTTTTATTCATAAAAAATTATCATGTCCTGAATCTGTGTGCAAAGAAATTTTAAAAAATTATTCAACCCTTTTCTTTTTTTTATTTATTCTTACACAATGACTAAATTTTATGAAACTTTGAAACATTTTCTAAATATATTGCTTTTTTTAAATGATAACATCAGACTTTTACAATTTTAACACTCAAAGATGAAAATATTTTATAGGCCCTTCTTCTCAATTGTTAATTTGTGTGTTTTTTGTGCAAGATAACATTGTCGTTGAATCACTCAATAGACTTTTCTTGTTTCTACATATATGTAGAGTTTGAAACTCAGTTTGAGCAAACAGCCATGTGAAAGATTGTTGGCCTGCCCCAAAAGACAATTACTTCATGAAGGACAGATAACTCTTGTTGGTAAGCTTTTTAAGTTAAACAAATCGAAAGCTTGAGAAAAAGAAATGAAAAAACTATGGCATCCTTTGGTAAATTAGCTTATCAAGCAAAATTTGTAATTTTTTTTTTTTTATTCATCAAAATGATTCAAACTATTTCTGAAACACTTCAAATTTTGTCAGTCCCATTCACACTATTATTCTTTCTTTCCTTAATTTAAAATGTTATATTTTAGTGCCGCTTTAAAGACATAAAATATTATAATCAAAATATTATCTTAGCATAGTGCTGAAAACAAGGAAATAACCTTAAAAAGCATAAAAATAATGTAAACGTTATATTGAATCTATTTTTTCCCCCCAGAAACCCCAAAACCACTAGATGTACACATGTTCCTATTTGATGATATTTTACTTGTCACAAAAGTCAAGAAGATTCCAAGAAAGGTAAGTGATTTAATCTTTAGAAAAAAAAATGTAATTTTTTAACATTTTACATTAAATGTTTCTATTTTTTTCTTAATTATTTGAAAAATTTAATATCTTTTGTATGGCAAAATTGAAACTCATATTTATGAATTGGAAATTGTGTTGAAAAGCATTATTTTATGAATGAATGATTATTTAACATTTTATTTCATTTTACACAAAGTCCAAGCAGTCAACATCTGACCTGCAATCATCTGGACAAAATGATAGAGCCTCTTATTTGGTGCTAAGGCAACCCCTGGCACTGGACAGGTTTACACTCCATGACATATCACCATCTGATGCAGCTGGTAAGGAGATGAAAAAATTATTTTGATAGCCCATAATAAAAAAAATACATACTATAGTTCATTGATTTCTTTTTATGTAATAGCTAATTTTTTTAACAGTTACACAATTTGTCCTGGATTTCTGTAACATGGAATTGGACTTTTTGTGTTTAAGCTTATAATACTTATATGATTTTAACAAGGCATTGGATTTGTGTCAAAATTAAGTACGTATCCCACATTGTGTTTTAATTGGATTCCAAAAAATACTTATGTCCAAAGTCTGCTTGAGTCATTATTTTGAATATTCTTAATGGTAATCTTTTTATAATTTTACCAACAGTGAATGGTCTCAAGCACTGCTTTGTCTTGGTTCACATATCTCGCTACCAACAAATCACTGGAGTATTTACATTTCAAGCAGCATGTGATGCAACAAAGGTAATTTGTTGCTGTAAGATATTAAACAGAAAGATTTTATTGATTGTGATTTTTTAAAATTTCCTAAATGGGAAACAAATTGGGTAAGTCTCACATTACTCTAGTTTAGGATCAACAAATGTAACTTACTAAAAATGAAAATCAACAATAAACCATCATTTTTTTTTAACAGAACACATGGCTGACTCAGATAAGAGACGCAATGGAAGCATATGCCAAGGCAGCTAGCAGCAGAAATAATTCTTTCAAAGAAAACAGAGATCCCAAGGTTGAAGAGAAAGAAGCACCTCTAACTCGACTCAGTGACAGAGACAATGGTGAAATAATCTTTCAAAATTCAAATGCACCTCGTCGATTCATCAATGGAAGCAGCAGTTTAAAAAATGCGCCCACAAAGTCACGGTCAATGGATGCAGTTTTTATCTGATTATCTATTTATTCTCGTTGAGATAGCATACCAAACATGAAGTGGGATGGCCTCTCAATGACTCTTAACTGAAAAAGAGAAAGTTCATTTTTGGAAATTGCTGAATGGCATTTTAGAGAAAAGGATTTTTTCAGACCTGCATATATTTTCTGCAGGTATGTGACAGATGAAATGCAAGTGCTGTTTTTTTTAAAAAAGAATTAAGTTATAGGCAGAGTTAATTATTTATGTCCAATGATGTAATGAGGCAGTTATTCAAAGCACTAGTTTAAGATTAATAAAGCTAGCTATCTAACAAAGATAGATTTTTTTAGATTAAAATGTTATGGCTTGTATTGATGTTTGTAAAACCTAAAAGGTAAGGTATATTGCCTTAGGTGAATACGTTTAATAAAATTGGGAGATAGGTTACTTTTTATTGAAAAGTTTTAGCTGCATATTTGCTCTGACTGTTACAATAAATTGAAACTGTCAGTCTTGTATTAAAATTTGATATCAAACATTTCTGATTGATAATGTCTTCAGCAGTTTCTTACACCTGGTCATTTTCTTTAATGTCAATTTTTTTTTTACCTGTTTGAAGGTTGCATTGTGTATGTTTTAAAGTTTAACTTGAACAAACCCCTTTTTAAAAAATTTGTTACAGATTGATTATATCATGTATGACAAAATTGATAATTTTACTTTTGTTTTCATTAAAATGAATTCTGCAAAACTAAATGATAGTTTAAAATTTAATGTACTGGTACTTAAATTCAAATGCACTATATTCTTTAAGGAAATACTATTCTGTTCAAATTATATACTTATTCTAAAATATTTATGCTACAACTTCTGTGACATTTTAAAATATTAGTACCTATAAAACCAAAGCCATTAACTTTCTGCTCTATCTGTTAGTTTGGAGTATCGTTGTTATCACTATTTTTTTGGTACTTTCCAAAAAATAATTGTTTAAATGGTTTTAATGATTGCCAAGACTAAATATAGTACTAAAAATACTTGCTCCCTTATCTGTTGTAAAATATTTGATGCCAAAAAACATAAGCAAAAATTATGTGGTCCAGTGAAAATAAAATTGTGTCAAAAACATTTATTAAAATGAGTCCTCCATAGTACACTTTTACTTATTATGATTAACTAAGATCATTTCACTTTTTAACTTATGACGTTTCCTTTTTAAATTGTTTAAATACATTGTGTTAAATAAAATTACCAGTTAGCACCCCAGAAGCAACATAATTCAAAGGCTTGTTTTTTATTAGTTGAGTATTCCTTTTAATGAGATGGCTAAGTGTTAACAAAAATATGTAAATTTTTGGAAAAAAAATTTATGATATGACTTAATGCTAATGTAAATTCATTGCTTATCATCTCAAGCTTCACAGCATTCTTGGAGACATCTTAAAGGCACTGATATCATCATATGGAAATAGAGCATTTTGTTAATTTTGATCTAATGTTGTTGTTTTTTTTCATTGGACAGGTTCTTTGGTGATGTAGGTCAAAATGAATTTTTTTTAAAGTCTAAATTTTATATTTATTTAATTGAGCTAATGATATTTCAATTGTTTTTCAAACCCTTACTTTTTCTCTTATTATTAAAAACAGTTTTAAATAAATTTCAGATTTATAAGATTCAACATGTTTGATATTGTTATTATTCTAGAAAAATATTTAATTAAAAAAAAGGTTCTTGAAAAGATGAAGTCAAAGTTGGGAAGCTAAAAAATATTATTCTTGTTTTTTTTTTTTTGTTTTTTTTTTTTGGACCTGTGATAAAATTGAATTACTGAATTTGTATGGTCGTATCCATAGTCTATGTCTACGGATGTTCAGACGCTGAAATAAAACCTTAAATTGAATTTAAGTATGGAACATTTTTAATCCTACAAGTCTTTGCAGTTTTTTTAGAGGGTTTTTTTTTTAATTAAAAGGATTTAATAACTCTTTATCAACAATACTTTTTTCAAGAAAAATGTAGCAGAATCTAAATATAATAATATAAGAGTCATAGAAATTTTGATTATAATGGTAGGCCTATTTGTTTAGATTAATTTCTCTCTTTTTGAAAATTCTGACAATCTTAAAAACTTACAACATATCATAAATGTTTTTGTTTTTTATAAACATTTTTAAAATAGCTTTTCAATGTGTTACCAATATTTTTATTAAAATATATTTGTTTGCTCACTTCTATGTTCATAATAGGCCAATTGGGCTGACCTACATGTTTTTTTCAAGCTGTTTCTGTTTGACCTACAGAGTTGAGTTTACTCACTAGTAACAATTGCATCAAAATGACCTACTTGAGTTTTGCACACTGGTAACATTGTGTCTCTCATAAACTGCAGGATTCATTTGACCGAGTAACTCATTTATGAAATCTCCATGTTGTTAATCTGAATAAGCACAAACATCACTGATTGTGAGTATTCATTTGCCAACATTTTTTCCCCCACAGAGAAACCAAAGTGAATAGTTTCATTATTTCTATTGGCTCAATTGAAATTTCATTGCTAACAAATGTTGACAGAATGATTTGCTGTATGTCATACAAATTTATAACTTATTATTTGTAAAATATAATGTATCCCCAACCCACATGTCTTTCAAACATCTTGACATTTACTGTAAATGATAATCCATTTGATTAATCATTGATGATTTTTTAATCCACCACATTTCTTATGTATAGCAGTTGTAAATATTTGTATTTTGAGAAGTTCAAAAGTACTGATCATTGTCACAGTGCTGATCAGTGTCAACGTACTGAGAACTATCATATCTCCTCTTACGCCTTCAGTCATTATGTCCCTACCATTATCTCCATACCAATAGCTTATGTTCTAGATTAAAATCTGGATGTCTCCTCCTGTTTAAATTGCTAAAGTGGTTGTACAATTTTTCATCATACATCTGTCCATTCATTTTTCTTCTTTAAAACAATCAGAATGTACTTCAACATTTGAGGACGTAAGAACATTTTATCCAATGACATTAATCTTTAAATATGATCACTATTTATCAGAGAAAATAACTGTGACATTAAAGCAGTGGATGCCTGCATGATCACATCTGTTTGAATCAATCTAAGCTGGGACCTTGTGGCATATGTCACTTCTCATTTATCTTATGTTGTAATTTAATGTTTATTTTTAAAAAAAAACAATTTGCTTATGGAAACGTTAGTAATCAATATTAATTTTGGGATTAGGATAATCTTAGGCTGATTCAGAAGTAGCTCAACTGTTTTATGCAGAAACACAAATTCAATATCAGCCTTGGGTAATCTCTATGTGTATGACCCTAGCCATATCTTTAAGCTTTCAATGTGGTTCAATTTCAGTAAATTTATAAACAGATAAATAATGCAATTCATACATTATGTGTAAGGTTATATGACTTGCCTGGTCTAGCAGATCATTTGATGGTTTATTGTAAGATCTAAATTATTTTTGTCTCATCTTATGAAAGCAATTTTCCTTAAAATGAATGGCCACCTGCTAAAAGTCCATTATAATATGTTAGTTGTTAGGCCTACAGTTCTACAGGCCTACAGCTTCTATTTATGAATAGTGTAACACACCAAGTTAACCATGATCGGTCACATGAAAATATTATTTATTCTTACTGCGCGATGGCATAGGGATTCGACAATAATTAATTATAACACGTTAAAAGCAGGAACTAGTTTTTCATAGCAGAGTGAGAACTCATGATTTCATGAATAAATAATATTTTCATGTGACAGATCATGATTAACTTGGTGTGTTACAAATAGTAAAGTTCATTGTATAATACAAGCTTATTATTATTGCAAAATGTTGCAGTTGAAACATCATTTTTTCGATCAAAATATGTCTACACATCAATAACAACGGTGGGAAATGGAAATTTTAAATAAACAAAGTAAAAAACTGAATATCTACAATCTGTTTTTCATGATTTCTGGGGAAAAATTTGAAATATATATTTTAAACTTCCGGTCACAATTACTTGGAATCTTTTGTAATAAAGTTGAACATGTTTTGAGCGGGTCACAATTTAATTTTCTAATGCAAATACGGTATTATTGATTCTCATTTAAAATAAAATAAAAACGACTATTTGATGCAGCTCATATTTGCATATTTTGTTTTACCTCACTAAATAATAGATCATATTTTCAAGCCAGGAAAATGTAATTAAACATATTATGTGACAAAAGTAACGTAGCAAAAAACTTAAATGGTGAATTGACAAAAATTGTATGTTCAGTGATGGACTTATTCCTATTCAAGTGTCTTAATATTCCACACTGATACTCTGATGGCTTTTTTTCCCCTCCCTTTTTTTCTTTTTCTCATTGACCCTGATGCAATGCCTTGTCTCATCCCCAAACAAGTTACACAACTCTGAATTTTGTAAGCTGTGGTATTTATTTTGTAACTTCCCTTGATGTACGTTGTGTGTTACCAATAAGTCGAAATAAATATCCAAAATAATTTATTGATACTAAAATCTATGAAATAAAAATGTGTCAAACCTTATTTTGTAATTTCATTTGTCTGGATTGTATAAATAGTCTATTTACATTAATATTAATGGATCATAGCTTTATTCATCTACAAAAGAAATTCACGTGTGAGCAAAAGATTTTTAAAAATAATTTTCAACACAAAAAAAATAATTAAGTGCATGATTTGGTGCTTGATTGTACAGAAAAAGAAAGTTAGACGCAACTACACACAGGTACAATAAGAAAGTTAGACGTAACTGCACACAGGTGTGCACACAGGTGCAGTAAGAAAGTTAGACGCAGCTACACAGAGGTACAGTAAGAAGTTACACGCAACTACACACAGTTACATTAAGAAGTTAGACGCAACTACACGCAGGTACAATAAGAAAGTTAGATGCAACTACACACAGGTATAGTAAGAGGTTATACGCAAATACACATATGGTACATTAAGAAGTTAGACGCAAATACACACGGACGAATATTCTCAGTCATATAGGCCCACGTGTGAAATACATCAAAGCTAATTGTTCAAATGTTTGCTACCATTGTTAAATGTGTCTTCCCGAAACAAGATCTTCTTCAAATGTTTTATAAATTATCTGACTCACATCAAGGAAGTGTTCGATCGGAGACGATATCAACACAACAAAGTCAGTAAAAACCAACATCATAAAAATTTGTCCAATGTGGACGCTTACTTCAAGTCAAATTGTAGTCAGCAAAGAAAGACTAGGGTGACAAAATGGCAATGCTATGTTGTATTGAAATAACATGAAATGAAAATGCACATATGATATGACAAAAAAAGCTCTAACACAAACTGATAACGCATTTGTGTCAAGGAACATAACCATTGATAAATTGTGGCATCTACATTATCTCCCTTTATTTTTTTACCGTCCCCCCTTCTGATGTTAAAATTTCACATCTCAAACGATATTGGGATAAAGCTACACCTGTGGTAGGAAACCTACGACCCGCGGGCCAGACTGCGCCGGCTAAAACATTTAATTCGGCCCGCAAGGCTTTCCGGGGAAATGTATTAATGATTTTGAATAATGTACAAATAGTGAATAATTATCTTTAGAAGCCGATGAACATTATAATCACTATGTAAAATGTCAATCTGTAATAATAATAATAATAAGAGTAATAGGAATAATAATAATAATAGGAATAATAGGAATAATAAAAATAATTTTAATAATAATAGTAATAATAATAATCACTGCCATATTTAACAATTATTTCACTACTTATTCTCACTAAAAATTCTTGACGATGCAACAAGCCCGTTGACTTCATAAGCTTGCGAACACAACTGCAAAATATATTATATCACACCACTCAAACTCAAACCCTCAGTAAGCTGCGCCCCAAGCGATATCCCTCACTGGTTTGGAATATTTCTGACCACCCATTGGCTTGAAACGTGCTTTGCAAAATTGTGTCAGGAACTTTAGATTTTTTAAAAAACTATCATGGGGCCCATCAACAAAAAAAAAAAGTAATGTCCGTGCGGCGGTCTGCATACAAAATGTTGTCCACCCCTGTGCTGCATGATAAATAACGCCTTACAGTTGAATATATACAACGATGCTGAGTATAGAATTTTTTCCACAATGAGTAATCCGAGAATAGCAGGTAGTGATAATTTTAAGTTTTAAAATGGTTATATATTTCTTTATTACACTACTTTAAATCTTTGTGTGATTGTAAAATAAATATTAATAAACAAGCGATAGACCGCAAAAACAATGGCGGGGGCAATGCTTGAACGTCCGATCTCCTAAAGTTGTTTCATAAAACATGCATTCAAGAAGAGCGGATTATACAACATTTAGCGCTACCCTCCATCCCGATGTAAGCCAGTGCACACTTTTTTATGCCCCTGAACTATATTATTGTATTCTAAATTCTAATGTCCCATCCCCGCAGCACTATCTATAATAATAATTCCCGAAGGGATCTTGTCCACCCTGCTCTCATTGCGCACCGCGATGCGCTCTCATTTGCGGCTTCCCCCCCATCGTACCCATCAAATGCATACGGCTCATTAAAAAGTCATGCATAAAAGAAAGGCTTATGAAGATTTTTACAACAAAGCATTGTTTGACTTACGGGACGCCATCTGGAATTATTATTATAAATTATGCCCATCTTCCCGAATTTTACCAGCTAGTTACATCATATTTAAACAGAGCAGCGGTTCTCAGCCTTTGGGTCGCGGCCACCTTTGGGGTCTACCGACCATCTCCCAGGGATCGCGAGTAAGAACATCGGAAAACAAATATACTCTAAAGTTATGAAGTTGCAAACGAAAATAATTTTGTCACTACTTGTAAAACAACAGACAATATTATGCATCAAGAGGATTCGTAGCATTTTGAAGAAACCCCGTTTAGGAAAGCTATCTAAAATTTTACATTGCACTCTATTGAACACACCATTACACCATACTTTCTTTCACACATTTACAATTATATTGATTGATTATGCTAACATCTGACGTCATTGTTAAACATTCTTGGTAGTGTTACCATTCTTTATAAGAGTGTTGGATCACAGTAAAGCTTTCAAGTAGATTAATCGAACACAAATAATTTGTGCAAATAAAACAATATATGTTCAACTGTAATAATGATTGTATAGAATACAAATGTAAGATTTTTGGCAAATACCTACATCGGTACAAATATATATATATATTTATAAGAATTAGGTATGCTGACCGTAACGCCAAAGAAACGAAAAGATTTCAATACGTTCTGATTCACAAAAACAATCATAGTTATTTTCTATTATTTTATGGAAATCGAATAAATTTAAATGCTAAACAAATATTATATATCCGCTTTTTTAGTAAAAGTTTAATTATTATTATTATAAATTACAGACAAATTTCAAGTAACAATAAAGGAACTATTTTAAACATTTTATCCAAGTTTGAAATCCATGGGGGAAAAAACTATTTAAAAAATGTATGCTCAAATAATTACATCGTAATCACATTTATCGTGAAAACTAAAACTAAATCCGTTTTGTTTAGTGCGATTTTTGTGCGTTGTTAATATTGCGAAAAAAAAAAAAAAATTAATTTGTTCTAAATAAGCACATAAATGACGTCATAGGACGAATCGACTAGCGAAATTTCCAAGTTTCTTGATTTAATAACCACGCGTGACAGAACTGAAAATGTATATTCCGTTCTTAAAAGTAAAATTAAGAAATATAAATGATTTCTTTTTAAATATATATATATATATATATATATATATATAAATGAATGTATGTATGTATGTATGTATGTATGTCCCGTATGTGCTCCTATACCATTCATCCGATTGCGATAAAACGTTGGTAAGTTGTTATGCGCCCGCCCGCAAAGGTTTCTGAAAATATTCCATTTGGAGCCAGTGGCCTTAAATTCGTTTTTTTAATATGAGCTATACAAATGTAATTTCATATAGAACTAATTCATGGTTTGATGATATTTTAATCAAATACATATAGCGACATTTCAGTTTGTATATGACATAATAAGTATGTTTCTGAATGTGTACAACCACTTTAAAATATTCCATTTGGGCCCTAAATTCGTTTTTTCAAAATTATAAGTAAATTTTCAAGCACAGCTATTGCATGGGTGGATCAATCTTTACAAGTGTGTGGTCTAACTTTCTGAAAATCCTTGCTTCTCACATGCATGGACAGCAGTATGTGGCCTGCTATCGGTTTGAAAAACCTTCTAATTTATTCGTGTACGCACCATACAGCAAAACAAAAAACTATTGTATAAAAGTACTTCAAAAAATTATTAAAACACAAACATATTCTTTTTAGAGTGGCATTGCAACGCATGCCGGGTTCTCGCTAGTATAAAATATGTATTTATTATTTAAATTTAATGTATACTTATATCAATGTTTTTGGTGGTGTTTTTTTTTGTTTTTTGTTTTTTTTTTGTACTGAAGAAGGCATTCGCCGAAACGTCTACATTTGTTTTCTGTTTGCTCATTATTAAAGCTTAACTTTTATTGTTTCATTAATTATTACTGTATACTAAATGTTTCATTTTAATTATAATGTCAGACTAATTAGAATTTGGTTATGTGAGGAAATGCTCAAAAGACAAAAACAGTTTATCAGAATCGATCAGAACTTTAAGGATGTTTCAAGCCTTGTTCGCCTTGTGTTCATTGAAAATGTATCGATTTGGGGCATTAGTACTTCAATAGTGATTGATTTATTTGAAGTCTTTTACATGGATTGTTGAATTGAAATGAATATTGAAAAAAAAAACCTCTAGAAGATAATCGATAGATAAGAAAAGATTGGTAGATAAGGAAACGTTAAGAAGTAGTTTGGAGAGACGCGAACTTTTTTCATGTTCCATGTCAGATACATTCGATCGGAACAGCTATAGGGACGTTTAAATCAATTGGTTAAGAGGCCAGATCAATAGTTTTAATATGGGTCTGGTAGAAGCACCAAACACGTTTTTTAAATAAAAAAAAACAATAACTGGTTGATAAAATCATACAAGAGTTAGGCAACTGCATGTATATACTATATCAACGAAACTGAATGTATATACTATATCAATGAAACTGAATGTATATACTATATCAACGAAACTGAATGTATATACTATATCAACGAAACTGAATGTATATACTATATCAACGAAACTGAATGTATATACTATATCAACGAAACTGAATGTATATACTATATCAACGAAACTGAATGTATATACTATATCAACGAAACTGAATGTATATAATATATCAATGAAACTGTATGTATATACTATATCAATGAAACTGAATGTATATACTATATCAATGAAACTGCATGTATATAATATATCAATGAAACTGTATGTATATACTATATCAATGAAACTGCATGTATATACTATATCAACGAAACTGAATGTATATACTATATCAATGAAACTGCATGTATATAATATATCAATGAAACTGCATGTATATACTATATCAATGAAACAATATAAAATATATAAATGGGGTATTTTTACACCTAAAAACCATTGCATTAATTTACTCTGCAGAATACTCAGGTTGCCCGACACTGTCAATTATGTAGACACTTTGATAGTTAAAAACTTTGGTATTTTTGTTTTTCTCCCCTGCGGATGCAATACATTCCGATAAAGAACAGAATCAACCACAGAAGTAGGTCAACAGACAGCTTGGTGTGGGATTAAAAAAAAGAGAATAAAACAAGAATCTATACGTGAATTTACCACTGACTAAATAAATACACAAAGTAATAACAGAAGATAAATTATTTGTTCTTGAAATTGTTTAACTAAAACTGTTAAGATCCATAACTTTTTTAAGTGCTTAACTACACAAACTCAAACTAAGACAAGCATACCTTTACATATATCTATTTATCTATATATATACATATATTTACATTTATATATATATATATATATATAAGAGAGGGGGGAGAGAAAGGAAGAGAAAGACAGAGGGAGACAGAGTGCAGAGTGGGATGTTTGAAAAGTTAATGGTCCTGGGCTGCCACTAGCTGGCGGGAATCGAGTGATGTGGGGGGTGGGGGCTGACATCATTATAAATTAAAATTTCAGGAATGCAATTCGTCGCTTTCAACTATTTAGTTTTTTCATCATTCTAAATGTAATCTGAGAACAACAAAAGAGATGCGAGAGGGAAATTTAGGTTCCCTTGACCTGAATGTAATTCTGCAAATCTTTAGTTTTTCGTTGTCACTAAAAATCAAGCTTTTTTATAATTTTTTTTAATTTACGGTAAACTATTTATTTATTGTTACAGCTACCTCAATAATAAATCTTAATTCTTTCAGTCTGTCCAAGAAAATATCCAGTCATTTCGCTCCTATGTTCGGCCCCGGGTGCAATGACACACGTTGTGACCGCCATTTTTGTCTCTGCATCAATGTTTCACTTCAGCAGGCGGCTGCTGTTATTGTGAAACATTTGAAACAGGTCATCTTAAAGAAATAAACACCCTCACTTACTGCGCATGCCCTTCCTGGGGACCGTGCGCATAGATTAGCGTGGCGATTTATCATTGTGTTATACGGTGCGCATGATGGCAGAGAGCGATGTTATACACAAATTCTTTTAATTTGCTTTTAATTATTTTTTTAAAATTAATTATTGTTTGTGAAAATCTTCTGCTGTTCATAGTTACGAAATTAGCCTAGAACGATAATAAAAAATTAACTGAGTGTTTTACATAAAATTATTAGCACCTAAAAAAAATAATAATTTGTGGCTTTTTTGCTTTGAAATTCGCTTGTTTCTGCTTGATTACGATCTTAATTTTGTTATTCGTTGTAGATTGTGGCTAGAAATGTTATATAATACTAGCGAGAACCCGGCATGCGTTGCACGCCACTCAATGAAAAAAGTGTTTGTGTTTTAATTAAGTTTCAAAGTAATTTTTAAATAGAAAATATTTATTGTTTTTTCCGTCTGCTGTGTACACAAATAAATTAGACGTTTTTTCGATGCTTGAGCAGGCAACATATAGCAGTCCAAAATTTTCATCACTTTGGATTGATGGTATAGAAGCACATACGGGATATACTTATATATGTATAGATATAGTTTACCGAATTAAGATAACTTTTTTGCAATTATTCAAAGATGATCTGTCTGTCTGTCTGTCTGTATGACTGTCTGTCTCTCAGTCATTCTGTATGTCTCTCTATCTGTCTGTCTCTCTGTCTGTCTCTCTGCCTGTCTCTCTGTTTTTCTGCCGGTCTATATGTCTCTCTGTTTGTGTCTCTGTCTCTATGTTTGTCTCTCAAGCTGTCTCTCAGTCTGTCTCACTGTCAGTCTCTGTCTCTCTGTCTATCTCTCTGTCTCTCTGTCATTATGTCTGTCTCTCTGTCTGTCTCTTTGTCTGTCTATATGTCTGTCTCTCTGTCTATCTCTCTGTCTGTCTCTCTGTCTCTCTTTCTGTCTGTTTCTCTGTCTGTCTCTCTGTCTGTATCTCTGTCGCTCTGTTTGTCTCTCTGACTGTCTCTCTTTCTGTCTCTCCTTCTGTCTCTCTGTCTGCCTGACTGCCTGTCTGTTTGTCTGCCTGTCTGTTTATCTATCTATCAACCTATCTGTCTATCATCTACCTATCTACCTATTTACCATCTACATGCCTGCATACCTACCTACCTACCTGCCTACCTACCCACCTAACTAACTATTTACCTACCTACCTACCTACATATCTACCTAACTATTTACCTATTAAGCTACTATCTATAGACCTGGTTACCCTCACAATCTTAAAATCGTACAATATCTTTACAAAATCGTTCAATACATTATCTTAATAGTAAAAAAACACACTGTATATATAATTTATACACCTCAAAATCGTACATTGTACGCCAAAATCGTAAGCGTAAACAGGTCTGTATCTATCTACCCATCTATCTATCTATCTACCTATCTCCCTACCTACCTACCTACCTTTCTACCTACCTATCTATCCATCCTTTCATCCATCCATCCATCCATCCGTCTATCTATTTTTTATCTACATCTCTATCTATCTATCATCTATCTGTGTATTTGTCTGTATGTCCGCCTGTCTTTCTGTCTTTCTGTCTATCTAATAAAATCTCTATTTTTAAAATTAAATTTTCACTTTTGTAAATGGATTGGGTTTTGATATCCATGGGTATAATCAGGGCCGGCCTTAGGCCACTGCACCTATACGGCCGCAATGGGCCACGCACTTTCATAGGCCCCGCCCCGAATTTATTTAATACAAAATCTTAATTTTCACTTATTATCCTAATTCCTACCCAGACTGGGCCCCGCGCAATCCGTTTCGCACAGGGCCTCGCAATTGTTAGGGTAAATATATTTATGTTTTGTTAAAGTCATTGATTTTCTTAATTGGTTAACATATGTTCATTAATAAATGAGAATATAGCTTCTTTTTTTTTTTCAACTGAAATGTCATTGGATTGAAAGATATTGTCATCCAAGTAAAAATGCATGAACTTAATTTCCTACCATAGATATAAATGTATCGAAGAAGGTTAATTAGTCACGCTCTTTTATTAAATCAGATAACTTTTAGCTTCGGCTAAATAGGCAATTCGCTTTATGACGTCATTTGCGTGATTATTTAGAACTAATTAATTTTAATTTTATTTCGCCTTATTGAAAACGCGCTAAAGAACGCACTAACAACAACAACTGGTGTTTAGGTTTTCCCGATAAATGTGATTACTGTGTATTTCTTTGATCATATTTTTTCTATTTAATTTTTTTTTCATAACTTTTAAACGCATATAAAATGCTTAAGATGGTTCCTTGGTTGTTTCTTTATATGTATGTGTAATTTATAATAATAATACTTAAACTTTAACTAAAATAAAAGCGGAAATATAATATTTTTTGCTCATGTAAATTTATTCGATTTCCGTAAAATAATAGAAAATAACTATGTTTGTTTTTAAGAGTCCGAACGTATAAAAATATTTTCGGCTCTTTGGCGTTATGTCCCTATAGCTCATTCTTATATAGAATTAAAGTGTGTGGTCAGGGAAATGTTAAATAATGTTAAAGTGTGTGGTCAAGGAAATGTTTTATGTCGTTATTATAGGTACGGTGTCGGTCAACAATTAATGACATATGTTTGTGTCATATAATATCTGCATCACCCTTTATCTGTGACATTCCCCTTAATCTATGTCATTCCCTTAATCTATGACATTCACCTTTATCTATGCCATTCCCCTTTATCTATGCCATTCCCCTTGATCTGCGCTACTCTTAAGGATTTCGTTCATGTTGCTAAAGTCATGTTAATGAGTGTTCACATCTTTATTTCAGAAATGACACAGATGAAAGAATCTTTTTTTAATTAATGAAAGATGTCATAATAAAATGTTACAAAATTTACAAATGAGACAAAAATGTTATATCCTTAAAAAGTCTCCACTTTTGAAAAAATGGTCTCAGGTGGAGCGGCCCTACCTTTGCTCCCCCCACCCCCCCCCCCCTCAGTGGCTACGATTCAAAGAATTGACAGGTGTCTAATAATTAATCTTAAAAAGGACTTTTCATTTTGTTATAAAGCCAATGGCACATGCATCAGGTTTAAAACTTCAAAGGTGCAAGAAATGCTAATGAGGCCGTCAGTTATACTATCTCGTACGTTATTTGGGTACAATGAATGGCACAATCAATAGTTCAATGTAACAATCGATGCGTCCTCTTTAAACATATCTTGTTGAAATCAGTTCTCTTCATTTTAACTTTTGTAATAAAGAAATGATGTTCCAAAAATATAAATTGAAATATACAAATATTTTTTAAGACAAATAATACAAAGTATGTATAACATATTTTTTAAATATCTTTATAATTTAAATACGTATAATTTAACACGTACAATTTAAGTACATACAATTAGTACGTATAATTTAAGTACGTACAATTTAAGTATGTACAATTTAAGTACATACAATTTAAGTACGTACAATTTAAGTACGTACAATTTAAGTACGTACAATTTAGTATGTACAATTTAAGTACATACAATTTAAGTACGTTCAATTTAACTACGTGCAATTTAAGTGCATACAGTTTAAGTACGTACAATTTAAGTACGTATAATTTAAGTGCGTACAATTTAAGTACGTACACTTTAAGTGCGTACAGTTTAATTACGAAATGTGACGAAAATAGCCAAGACGTCCGCCAGTTTGTATTCTGAAATAGAGGAAAATTTCATTGTTCAAATTTTACCAATACAGCTGAGAAAAATACATGTTTTTAGAACCAAGTGTTGCACGGAGAGAATGTGTCGTCACTTTTGACTCAATTTAAATTCCAGATACAAATACGGGCTGAGCCTGACTAAATGGGCCTATTTTGTGGCATTTAGGGCACCACACAATTCTGTTGTCGGCCAGTGTGCGCTGAGCTATAAATGGGGAATAATGTAATTTTTTAAAGATACAGTCATATTTTTTCCCCACAAGAATCGTTCTTTTCACTAGTTTTATAAATTTAGTTATCAGCGTTTAGATCGTGTGTTCATTTATTATACCAAATTAAATCATCGTATTTTATTACCATCAAATATTTATGTACGTTGTTCGACTTTGCATCGTTTAGCGATCTCAAATTTATTATTATCCTGTCGTATGTATAATTTTGTCATAATTATTATCCTGTCGTTTGTATAATTTTGTCATAATTATTATCCTGTCGTTTGTATAATTTTGTCATAATTATTATCCTGTCGTATGTATAATTTTGTCATAATTATTATCCTGTCGTATGTATAATTTTGTCATAATTATTATCCTGTCGTATGTATAATTTTGTCATAATTATTATCCTGTCGTATGTATAATTTTGTCATAATTATTATCCTGTCGTATGTATAATTTTGTCATAATTATTATCCTGTCGTATGTATAATTTTGTCATAATTATTATCCTGTCGTATGTATAATTTTGTCATAATTATTATCCTGTCGTATGTATAATTTTGTCATAATTATTATCCTGTCGTATGTATAATTTTGTCATAATTATTATCCTGTCGTATGTATAATTTTGTCATAATTATTATCCTGTCGTATGTATAATTTTGTCATAATTATTATCGTGTCGAATGTATTATTGGGTCGTATTATTATCTTGTCGTATTTATTATCTTGCCATATATATTATCTTGTCGTATTTATTGTCTTGTCGTATTTATTATCTTGTCGTATGTTCACTAAAGTAGGAAGCAAGTTAAAAGGGGGCGGTCTGCATGGGATGGCATTTTCGAACAACTGGGGGCTGTCTGCTAGGGGTCAGCTTTTCGGACAAATGAGGGCGGTCAGCAAGGGGTTGCATTCTTTAACAAAGGTGTGGCTAATATAATTGTCCACCTCCATCGGCGCTAACCATAGTTACGCCACTGTGTATTTTGTTAACCAATGTGCTATTTATCATCTTAAAGTATTGATGTCTTAATATATTATATTAATGGTTTAATGAATTGTTAAAATAGCTTCCTGAATGGGGTACAAAGAGAAGATCAATAGGTACCATTAAACAACACTAGTGCTTATCACATGCGATATATTGTAGTGTTTTAATCAAGTGATGACATAATGGATACAATACCTTTAACGTTTTTTAGCACATGACAACATGAATACAATACAATTAACGTTTTTTAGCACATGACAACATGGATACAATACATTTAACGTTTTTTAGCGCATGACAACATGGATACAACAATACATTTAACGTTTTTAGCATATGACAACATGGATACAATACATTTAACGTTTTTTCGGAAACATCTGGTCACACATCACCTTGTTTTATAAACATAATTTTCTTTTTAAAATATCCAGAATCGAACACATTGATTTCACAAATCATTAACTTTAAGATAAAATCCTCAAACCTGCAGGACTTGCACTCATCGTGACCAGTCTATTCAATGGTGAGTAGAGAAATATGGGAAAACTTGTAACCGGCAGGGACCAACTAGTGGAGCAACCGTCAAATCCGACGTCAATTGCCGCGAAGTAGACACTGTCATTATAGCAGGATCCGTAAGGCCCACATATTGTGTATCGTCTTTCTGAGCCATTTAGCACTAATCTGGAGAAAAAAAAGAGGTATAAACGTAATAAATTTGAACCGCAAACTGCAACATTTCTTTTAAAAACCTGGATTATAACCAGATGCATAATCTTTCAATTTCAATAGGAACTTTTAGAATTGTTTTTAAAAATCTTATGATCCAATGAATAAAGCTCCAGATGTTTTAATCAAGACTTAGATGAGGGACTAAGAACCGGTTTGGGTCAAAGTAAATTTACAATATTTTATTAATGTCTAAACCTCTATGGGAAAGTTTTAGAAATCTAGAAAATAATGAATTAGACGACTTTTTGAGATTTCCTTACATACAATAAACATTTGTATAGCAAAAATTTAATTTAATACTAAATTTAAAATATTAATTTTTGAAGAAAAAATAGAGCTTGAAAAAATTGAAAAAAAGTGAGATCAAAATGCCAAACAATAAAGCTCAAAGTTTAATTTAGAAATGTCTTAATATGTAATAATATATTAAAAAGCATAAAATTACTTAAGATGACTTGTAAATTCTTGGTAAGTAAATAATAAATGTCACATAATGGCTGAAATGTTAACCCTTTGCTTACCCCGAGTAAAGGAAATTTTTGACTCCAGGGTCAGATTTCAAAGAGCTCCAAGACGACTCCAAGATGACCGACTTCTGAAACCAGCTAGTTGAATTGGATATCGTGCCATTGAAAACAATATAACATACCTCCGATCCATTTGTGTAGATAGAGAATTTGACCTGGTCAAAATTTGGAAGATTTTTGAAAATTATTGTTCCCAGTACAAAATATTATAAAAATATTATGTTCTTTTGAATCCAGGGTTTCCAAACTTTCCTGTAGCCTCCATTTGCAATGAAATAATAATAATACATTTTTAAATTGAAAAACTATTCACAACTATTCTTTTTTTTTTAAGTAGTATCTTATTATTGAATTAACAAGAGCATTGTAAAATTAATAAAATAAACTTGTGAACTGTTTCACGTAGCCAATGTGAAGATTTTTTTTCTAAAGTCATACAAATTTATAACATAACTTTAATGTCAATGTCTAAATTATTTTCCCCAGCCATTTATAAATGTACCATGTCTATGTTCTTCCAACTGTCAAGAATGGAGCTCCTAAAATGTTGAGAGCACTTGTCGAAAGAATCCAGACGAAAGCAGCCCAAAGGTGTGTTGTCTGATGTGGAAAGATCGTCCGTGCGGCCAGTGGTTCCAAAAACATCATAGATTGAGGCATTAACTTCTTTCTCTGCTCTAAACACGAGCGTCCAGTTACCATGGCGAACTTTTGATGAAAATTATTACATACAGGATTGAGTATTTTGAAACGATAGACACAGGACATTTTTGAACAATAAAAAAGATCAACAGATAAGTTTTAACATAGCTTCTAGTAACAATTAAATATCTAACAAGTCTCGTTATATTAATTTCTTCTTTTTTTTTTCCCTGGCAAAAATTAAAGATAGCGGGGTCACTTGTTTCGTGGTTTATATTTTAAAGACCTGGCAAACAATCGGCAGAAGCGGCACTGAGCACGAAGCTCTTTAAAGACCAGACATATGCGAAACATATAAATGGCAGCCAAATGCAAAATTACAAAGACTCTGCATGCTTGATTTCAAAGTCTTTGAGCGCGTTGGGGGGGGGGGGGGGGGGGAGTTTTTGAATTTTTCTTTTACCATGTTAATTAAATTGTCTACTTTGATTTTTTTTCCTTTTATTAAAGTTAAAGCTACAAATTATTTTATTTTATTCATTCGCTGGTTACGTTTTTCATTTTAGATTATAAATCAATAGTTGTTTTTCCTAATCTAGCATATTTCATCGTAAAATAAATTCAACGGAAAATTATTCATCTATGGGTTCGCTTGTCTTAATTACATGTTGTGGAACTAGTTGTCTCAAAAGTAACTAGCTATACTCTTCAACGATAATTTCAAAACTAAATTTTTAGAATATTAAAATGTAACAATGATGTGTTGTATTTTCACTTGTGAATTGTATTGTTCATTTCACCTTGGCGTTTAAATGTAACAAAATGGACATAAACATGTCTGTTTACAAGAGCTAGATACTCATTCATCTAGCTAATATAGCTGGATTTTTTTAATGATTTTTTAAAAAAATTACTAAATTAACTTTGTTGTCTTTATCTGCAGTATTTTGTAAAGGTGTGCTTCGGTCAACGTATCGATTATTGTTTGTTTCCTTTAAAAAGTGCAATCCCGGACTAATGAGTTTGTTCTATGCAATACTGACTGTTTGTACAAGCAATTTTACATTTCTAGCTTGATTGCTTCAAAAGATATAGGTTGTCAATTGTAAAATTGTACTTTTGATTGCATACGAATGTAATAATTTTAAAATGAAATACATGTGTTAAAATGTAAGCTACAGAAGTACATTTTGATAATTATATTCCTGTAAAACCAGGTTTCAGTGAAATAAACCAAGCAATTACTCAGAGGAATAAACCAAGAAACTACCCATTGGAAAAAATCAAGCACTTCTCGTGGAGTAGTTAAATGACATTTACGCTCTTTCAGAATACTTATTTCAACAAGAGAAAAAAAAATTGTTTAATATCTTATAATATCTAGATTTTTATCCTAAAATTAGTCTAGATCGTACACTAAAGAAATGTATCTATTTCAGAAAAGTGAACTTAGCAACACAGATTACTTTATTGTCTACTTTGATTTTTTTTGTGTCTTGTTTTGTCTACATAATGTTTAATTTATGAATTTCAGTTTAGGAATGTTTTATTTATTAATGTGACAAGCTACCAACAACTTTTTGACAAGATATCCAACACTGTGTGACAAGCTACCCAAAACTATGTGACAAGCTACCCAACATTATGTGACAAGCTAACAATGTGAGGCTGTATGTTATACGCTTGAGACATTTTAGACACGACTAGATCGTAAAATTGAAATCTTATAGCTTATTTCATCTCAAATCAAATAAACCGTAATAGAATCAACTTACAGTGGGTCCAAATTTAATTGGTTTAAATCAAAATTCAACTAATGGCGGACACAAATTTAAAAAGTGTGAGATCCCCAACCCCCACCCGCACTCCTCTTATCTTAGCCACCCAAGTGCCTTTTAAATCAATGTGTCCCCCCCCCCTTTTTTTTTCCACTTAGCCCCAAACCATCAAGTTAAAATAATCAAATGTGTTCCTTTCTCAAAAAACATGTACTCAGTTGTTTCAGACATAAAGCATGACATTTTAGACATTGCATAAATTGATGATTTAATTTAGCTACACGCCCATTATCTACTAAAATAGAATCTTAGTAGCTTTTTTTTTTTTTTGTGAAAGAGACAGTTACTAATGATAATAAAAACTTTAACAAAATTGAAATTCATTACGACTTATTGGCACGTTCTCTTTCTTTATTATTTTTCTTTTAATTTTCTTTTTTTTTTAAATGATGATGTTTATAAATGTAAACATTATTTTTTTGGCTAAGTCCCTATGACATTTTTATTGAAACTCTTTACCCTGTTCAATTCTGTACATCAATTCCCAGTCAGAATCTGGTCTCCATGTGACGGCGATGTCGTAAAACTTCTCCTTGAAGGTGATGCATTGATTGAAGGTGCGACTGTAGGTGGCGCTTCCACATGAACTGGGGCAGTGACTTGCGCACAGGGTAGGGCTCATGGCTGTTAAGTAAGAAAATAAATATTAACTATACAAGTTTATTGAGTACGTGTGGTTATTAAATGTGGAGAAAAGAAAATAGTTACGAGTATTTTGAATCATTCCCCCTTTTTTTTTTCCTTCAAAGTTTGACAATATCTTACTTCAGGTGGGTTATTTTTTTTTTTTTAGTATTTCAAATTAAATTTGTTTATCAGATGACTTTAAAAAAATTTCTTGAAACAATGTCTACAATTGAGCCACTCTTTGTCGGTCATACCATTTATACCGGTTCACTTACCTGGCAAATTTATTATTTTGAGAGTAGTCCCTCGCTCAAGCTTGTATCCGCGTTTAAGTTTAAATGATTGCTCTTCGAACGTGACCAACGTCACTAAACACAAGCTGGACAATATCACAACCACACGATACATGGCGGTATATGTTACGATCTACCCACCGACCACGTTACGCAACTTGTGTGTACGTTAAAATATGTATAAGACGCCCAAAGTGAATCATTTATCGCTGTAATCTAAAGAATGTTTATCGCGTTGAGACAAACCAACAGTGGCATTACAATTGCCCATCTCTATTTAGTCACATTTGGTCACACGAGAAATTAGATCCAATTTATAATTATTAAAAAAAACTTCATTCAAAAGGTTTCAAAGAAACACATAAGAAACGTTGCGATGGAATGAACACCTCCAATGAATAGAGCTGCTATCATGACAGACACAACAATGACACAACTGCCTTAGATACAGAAGATACCGATTTGTCCTTATCTCGTTGTGCGATCCATCTCTATGGCGTAGGGCGGGCACAATAGTTTTAAGACAGCTTTTAAAATAGCAAGGCACATAATGAAATGTACTGAATGAAATGTACTGAATGAAATGTATGAATGAAATGTGTGAATGAAATGTACTGCTACTCTACAAATGTATTTTCGCCTTTTAATTTGAAGTGGGCACTTCCACCCTTTTCTATATCGACATATTCAAGTACATCCATGAAAATATGGTCCATGCAGAAGTTATTGATTGGTAAAAAGAATGGGTCACTGTTTGTTTCGGGGATCATAGAACCGATTATTTGAAGATCTTCGAATTCAATCAACACAAGTAATCGATAACATTAAACAGAAGGTTACCTACCATCACTATTGATTGTATGTTACCTGCGATCCCCATTGCTTGTATGTTATCTACAATCGACATTCATTGTATATTAATTCACATCACCTTTGATTGTGTGGTACTGCCATCACCGTTGAGTGTATGTTACCGCCCATCACCGTTGATTGCATTTTACCTACCATCACCAATCATTGTATGTTACCTACACCACTATTGTTTCTATTTTTGCCTACCATCACCCATCATTGTATATGTTACCTACCATCACCGTTGATTTTATGTTGCCTACCACCCCTGTTCATTGTATGTTGCCTACAATCATTAGTCATTGTTTGTTAACTCCCATCACCGTTGATTGTATGTTACTACCATCATCAGTCATTGTCGGTTCCCTACATTACCGTTGATTGTATGTTACCTACCATAATCAATCATTGTCTGTTACCTACATCACCGTTATTGTACGTTACCTACCGTCACCGTTGACTGTATGTTACCTACCGTCACCGTTGACTGTATGTTACCTACCGTCACCGTTGACTCATGTTACCTACCATCACCAATCATTTCTTTAATTTACCATCATTATTCTTTGTTACTTCACGCCATGATAAATGTATGCCCATTACATTGGTTCCTTGTGGCTGGCTGCGTCGTTACGACACATAGTGATGGCCTCAGCTCAAGCACCAGCACATCAAAAACCAAATAAACAGCACCCCAAAGTACTCGTGAAGTCGTTATGTTCGGATATTGTCTTATCTAAGAAAGCGGCTCCCAGACTTCTAATTGTGAAGGACCTGAGGAACGTTTTCGTAAATTGCACTAGTGACCGGTACCGGATTTATTTATATTTTATTTTTATTTCACCATCAAGAATCATGTTACGCGGACATGCCACGGTATGTCTCGTGGACCGGTGTTGTTCCTCGGAGCATTTGGCTTAAGCTTATCTAAGAGATCGAGAGCTCGCGCTTCATGCCCCATCGCTTTGAAGCGGCACAATCCTGTTCACAGAAGCAGGGGAGTAAATCCCGTTAGGAAGTAAAACCTGAGATAGGATTCCAAATGACGCTGACTTTAATGATATTCTGTCAATTAAAGTGATTCGTCTCGTGCCTTTGAGCATCGACGCAGAGAAAATAAGTGTGGTTCAACTGTTGTCATTGGAAACAACTGCTGTTCTCTAAAAATATAACACAATGCTCAAGCTTCGTGGTTTCTATTTATTCTTCTTCTATACATTGAGGACCCACCATCAATGTATTGATCGTTCTGGCTCCTATGTATGTAGAAGGGATTTGAAATTTTTTGTGCTTGTTATTGAAGAGGATAGTACATATGTTTTTCCGCAAACATTTTATTAGAATGTATCCATGATTATTTGTTCCTCTCTAAGTAATGGCTTAAAACCGTTATTTATACAGTGTGGCGCTAAAAGAAAGTGGGATCGAACTGTGACATCTTGCGCTATATAAATAACAACGCTATTTTGGGACCGTTTTCAAATTGAGACATTATTCTTACTAAAGAGGAGAGGAGCTGGAACGTAAGTTGAAGCTGCTTGGGTACAATATAGGGAGTGTAATGTTAGGTGAAGATTTGAGGTTACAAGAGAGGCAGTGGAATGTTAGGTGAAGATGTAAGGGTACAAAATGGGGAGTGGAATGTTAGAATAAGATGTGAGGATACAAGATGTATAGTGGAACGTTAGGTGAAGCTGCTTGGGTACAAGATGGGGAGTGGAATGTTAGCTGAAGATGTGAGGTACAAGATGGGGAGTGGAATATTATGTGAAGATTTGAGGATACAAGAGTGAGAGTGGAAAGTTAGGAGAAGCAGCTTGGGTACATGATGGGGATTGGAAAGATAGGAGAAAATGTTTGGGTACAAGAGAGGGAGTTGAATGTTAGGAGTAGATGTTGGGATACAAAAGAGAGGGAGTGGAACGTTACGAAATGATGTTCGGGTACAAGATGGGGAGTGGAATGATAGGTGAAGATGTGAGGGTACAAGAGAGATAGTGGAATGTTAGGAAAATCTGCTTGGGTACAAGATGCGGAGTGGAATGATAGGAGAAGATGTTCGGGTACAAGATGGGGAGTGGAATGATAGCAGAAGATGTTCGGGTACAAGATGGGGAGTGGATTGATAGGAGAAGATGTTCGGATACAAGATGGGGAGTGGAATGATAGGAGAAGATGTTCGGGTACCAGTTGGGGAGTGGAATGATAGGAGAAGATGTTCGGGTACAAGATGGGGAGTGGAATGATAGGAGAAGATGTTCGGGTACAAGATGGGGAGTGGAACGATAGGAGAAGAGGTTCGGGTACAATATGGGGAGTGGAACGATAGGAGAAGATGTTCGGGCTTAGGGAGGGAGAGATTTTTAAGGGGCATGAGGCTGGAGGGTGGCTGGGGACGGGGTTGACAATAAAAAAACAACAACTTTTCTACGGCTGGTGAACATTGGCGCTTATTGGACCTGATAATCTTTTGGGTAAGATTTTTTTTTTTCATATAATCTTTAAGCTGCTAATCAATGCCGTCGGTTAATTCACGGTAGTTATTTTAACGAATACATCATACGATTTATATACATAATAAAAAAACGAAACAAATGCCTTAAAGCGCTGTGTTATTAAACATTCACTTGAAATGCGAATTCTTGAAAGTGCTGACAATAAAACAACACAGTCTTCGTCGGATTGAGAGCATTGCAAACAATTAAAACCGGAAAAGGGTTTTGAAAACCTTAATTTTAAATTATTATCGATCTTCTCCTTCTCCTATATATTAAGGGCCCACGATCAACTTATTGATCATTATGGCTTCTATGAATGTAGATGGGATTTGCAATGTCTCCGTGCCTTGTGTTGGTGGGGATATTTCACTGGCTGCAAGAGGAACTGTGTGAGGACAACCTTACTGGAGCTCACAGAACATAAAGTTCTGTTCTTTGTAGCTCGTTGGAAAAGTTTTTAACAATAAAGTTAGGACTCTAGAGTCTAGAAAACCGCAGGCATGATTGAAAACGTGGAGTTCTTTTACAACAATCCTCGCAACCCAATCACACTCCCTACAAAAGGGGGGGGGGGAGTCTTCGCTAAGAAAATGATTACAGTAGATTTTAATGCCCAGTCCCCGATGTAGAGTTATCCAGAGCGGAACGAATCTCATTAGGTTACAGGACGAAGAGAGTGCGCCCACTCTACTTCACACTGGGCACCGCACGGAGTCCCGACCAGACCTAAAGATAATCTCGGCGGACCTAGCGTCCAGTCAGTGCCTGGAAGGATAGAACGAAATTGTGAGCGACCATCTTCCCATCCTGGAGCGACCATCTTCCCATCCTACTAGAGATTGCACTCGGCACGACCAAAGCACGATGCGAAAGGCGACACCTAATTTCATGTGGCCCTAAAATCACGTGACCCTAATTTCATGTGGCCCTAATTTCATGTGGGCCTAAATACATTTGGCCCAAATTTCATGTGGCCCTAAAATCACGTGACCCTAAATTCATGTGGGCCTAAATTCATGTTGTTATAAATTCGTGTGACCTTAATTTCATGTCGCCCTAATTTCATTTGACCCTAAATTCATTTGACCCTGATTTTATGTGGCCCTAATTTCATGTGAGACTAATTTCATGGTGGCTTAATTTCATGTGACCTAATTTCATATGGGCTTAATTTCATGTGGCTCCAATTTGATGTGGGCCAAATTTCGTGTGACCTAAGTTCACGTGGGAATTATTTCAAGTGAGCACACACATTGAAAGAACCTGAAATCCACTGTGCTCCCGTTACTGAGTACTTGTAACCAGAGGTCCTACAAAACTGAGTACCTGTAACCAGAGGTCCTAAAAGACTGAGTACCTGTAACCAGAGGTCCTAGAATACTGAATGGCTGAGAATGAAGACGATCCAAATATCACCCGCATAGTTAGCACTGCATACAGGTTTACACTCGTAATTCTTTGTTTTTTTTCTACATAAGATATTTTCTCGTTATAGGCCATTAAGTTGATTATGTATCAATAGCTTTTATAGAGTTCGAACTTTTCAATTAAACGATCAATAAAATTTACCAATTAAACTCAAAATGAATCATTAGTTTCTATCATGGCATCATTAAAAGTTCCGACTGCTATTGTTCTCTAATTCAACATTGTCCATGCATCAATACACTAAATGGCATGTTTTTTTTAAATCCTTTATTTATCAATTACACAACTTAATAGTCTCTGCCCATTCATCGCAAACATTTTATTAGAATGTATCCCTGAGCAAACTTTTAACATAATTGGGCCCTCAGAAAACCATTGTTTATATTGTGACCGCACGATTTCATGCCCTAAAGTGGACTACATTAAACTACTGCCTTTCAAACAAATCAAAACAGTTCATAATGTCTTTGATCATTTCTTCAACTTCTTATTGATTTCTTATATTGATAGGAAATAGTTCAGCTAAATTGTAGTAGTGTTACATATTAAAGTTTGAAAAAGGTGTGCTAATGAATGTCCATCATATGATGATGTCAGCCTCTACCGATCTATGTTGTCATGAACGTAGCATCCAAGTGGGTATCAACAACATAACACCAAGTTATTGACGTCCAAGTTTTATGGACGTGTTCACTGAACAAAGACAGCCATTACGTCAGCAAACCTATACGCTGAAATGAGATAAAGCTTTGTGTTAAATAATATTTATTTGAAGTATCATAAAGAAACTAATTTGTTGTTTTTTAAACTAAAATATCGGAAAGTTTATATAAGTTAAAAATATACCAGTGCGAGCAGATTTCAAAGTGATTTCAACTATCGTAGTTTTATAAATACCAGGGTATATTAAAAGTATATGACGTGCCGTGTCATGGAAAGCGCTTAAAACAATAGTTGACATTGAAGATTACATCCACCGGTGTAAAATCAATAAATATATTCTAGGAGATTTAATATTTAATTTAGGGCATCCATTAAGTACGTCACGCTCGAGGGGGATGGGGTCTCAGAAATTGTGACAGCTTGTGACACTGTCACACATTTAGTATTTTTCTATCATCCAAATAATACCTGAAATTGACAGTGAAGAGTAAATTTTTATTTTTCTTTCAGAAGATGTTACTTTTATAAATGTAATACTTATGTGTGTTTTAGATTAGATTTATTTAATTAGTTGTTATTTTTTAACAATACATTTAGTTTAGAAGGGTTGTGTCTGATATTTGTGACAGATTGTCACCGGGGTATTCAGGGGTTAAAACTTTTCCCCAAAAATTTGTGACATACTTTATGGACGGCCCCCATAAGGGACTTCCCATTTCAAAACAAAAGTTCCAAAGAAAAGCCTTTGGTACATTTGAGCCACGTTTCTCATCATGCCATGTAATCAATCAGGCGCTGAAACGCCTCATTATTTTCTACGGCCCGGTTGCACAATAAATCATCTGATATATTTCTTTAAAATTTAAAGGTGTGTCTAAAAATATTGTAATGCAATAGTGGTTTTCAACACAAAAAGCAATGCTGAAATGTTAACCAATATTTTTCTACCTGTAGGTGAGGCACTAAGTAGAACAAGTGTGTCTAAAGGTGAGTACACGAACATTGGAAAGCTCGCGCCAGTCAGCAACCAGTCGGGCATGCAAGAATCAAAGTCTGTATCAATTATCTGAAAGTACGTCATGTCCCCGCCACAACCATTATAAGAATTGATCACAAACCGTCGTTTTTCAAGGTCAGTGGTGCTGAAATGGAAGGAATTATAAATATTATTATACGAAATATATTGAGCTTATGACAAATATAATTTGTAGTTTTGAAAAAATATATAATTTTTAAAAAAAATGAACCCTGATTTTTTTCATCATTAAATAACTTAATGTTAACAGTTATCGTTACTCCGATAATTAAATAATGTTGCGATAGATACAAAGTAGAGCTACACAACCAGAATTACCAAGGGAAGAAGAGAAAGAGTGGGTTTAGAGTTATCGTAGTGTTGTTTTGGTGGTTCTCGATTGCTGAGATCCCGTGTCTGTGTGGACACCTGGTTCTCACAGTGTTAGTAGTTAAGTTGTCAGAGTTCAGTGTCAGATTGTTATCAGTGCTGTGCTCGACGAAATTTATAAAGTTCTTTATAGCACGACTTTTTTTAAATATTTGACATTGAAAGGTTAAAAGCGCTATATGTAGAGGAGTGTTACAGTAATTATTGCACACAGTGTTGTTAACACGTTGAGACAGTCAATATTCAAAGCATAAGCTAGACATAACGAACCTGCCCGATAGTAGTTACATTTGACAACATAAGGAAGTTCGCAAAGTCCATCTATAAAACTTCCCAGTGGCTAAAAGCATATTTGCTATATGCGTATTCTCAAAGAAGACACATACAGTGTTAGAACGGTGAAAAATGTATAGAAATTCGAAAACATATTTGACAAAGATTTACGAAAATGCTTAATTCTGTTTTAATTTAGACTGATTAAATATTACCGACAACTTCAACGTAGACCACTTTTACTAGGACAATTTACACGCGGTGTAAGCATCACCAAAGTACGATAAATATTATACTGAACGTAAATAATTTAAAATGAAACATTCCGTTATTAAAGTTTGAACATCTATAAAATGCACACGAGAAATTAAAATGTAAGAATTACTCCAATACTTGGATAAATGTTTAGCTGAAACAGAAATAATAATAATATGAGGTTCGTTAACTAAATAATAATAGAACAAAACTCTTATAATAACCAATTATAACCATTATTATTATTTACTACTTTTTTCTTTGATTGAACATATTGCAAGAATAGTGCTTAAACTGTAATTTATATATATATATATATATATATATATATATCCCGGGTGGATGGGATTCGTTAACCTTAGAACTCATCTAAGAGAAGGAAACTCAGAATTCAAACCCGGAGATGGAGTCCCGTAGGCGGATAACGTGGGTACAATGAAAAAAATACGACAACTCCTGCGACGCCACTGGTGCCAAGCTGTATCATCGACATGATCTTCCCTTGTGTTTAACCAGCGGCGTGGAGAGAGGCGATTTGCTGTTGGGAACCAGCTTATAATCCTAGAAGATTAATCACAGGCCTTGTGTAATTCGTCCTGCGATGTCCACACCATCGTCACATTGTGACGGACGGATGCCAGCAATATATATATATATATATATATCAAACTTAATATGAAAAATGATATTACTACATTATACCTTTCAAACGAAAAATCATCAATTGAATCGTATTTCAATGAAGACCATGAAGAAAATAAGACTGTGCTTTGCTGAAACCAGTTAATACTGGTTGTTTCAGTGCCATTAAACACAATGTACTGGACCTCTGTGCCGTTGGTATACAACGCGAATTTCACCTGTAAAATCAACATTTGGAAAGGTAGTTTTTAAATGATTCTTAAACACTGTAAGATAATTATTGTGATGACAATTTCCAATTCTGTGAGTGGGTTGTGCTGGTATATATAGATCATTGACGCAGTCTATTGAATTTCTATTTTAGAGACAAATTGTAACTGTATAAATATTTAAAACGAAATATGTTGCAGCTTCAGTTTCAGAACAAGCCAATAAAATGAATGCTTCATCATGATGTCTTTCTCCGCCAACACAACGATATAAAACCAGAAAATTAAGCGAAAAGTGACGAGCTGAAAAACCAATCTCGCATGTAACTTTACAATAATTAGATAATGAAAAGCACGGAAACGTTGCCAATGACTACGTGCGAACTATGATATATACTGTCTAAGAATTTTGGTAACGAGGTTAATGGGAAATGTTTCAAAATATAAATCTCATATGTAAAGCTTAACGTGACTAAATTTTAATCAGCTACCTTAAAAGAAGAAAACCAAAATATGATTCGCAACAAAATTTGACATGGACATACCTATTAAATTATAATTTGTTCCTAGAAAGTTTAGTCAAAACCACTTTACCCCAAATGCTGTTACTCAACAAATAGTAAACTGTAGTAAATAAGGCTAACATTATATATTTTTAATGGTTTGACAATGCCACTCTATAAAAATCTGGTATGTTCAAGATAAGTAATTTTTGTGTGTGTGTATACATTTTTTAAATGATTTCCTTCAGAAAGAAAGTTTTACGTGCGCTTTTAAAGATACATTAAAAGAATAAATTATTAAAGATGTGTGTAGGGATCGCTTTCGTGACTTCTCCAATGAGAGATTTAGTGAATGGTATGTTTTGTTGGGAGAACGCATTTTAGTCAGGTTTTATTCTATACTAGATATAGCCCGCCAAACATTGGCGACAGCAATGCGTCAACTTCCCATCTACTAGATATAGCATGCCAAACATTGGCGACAGCAATGCGTCAACTTCCCATCTACTAGATATAGCCTGCAAAACATTGGCGACAGCAATGCGTCAACTTCCCATCTACTAGATATAGTCTGCCAAACATTGGCGACAGTAATGCGTGTGAACTTCCCATCTACTAGATATAAAAAAATATATATCATTTAGCGAAGTTATCGGGAATTATATTTTACGCGCTAATGAACTGATTATTGAACCATACTTTCTTTCAAACATTTAGAATTATTTGTAATATACTCTCAATACCGAATTCGCTGATTAAGACGCAGTCTATTATGAAGCAGTCTACGAGTCACACCAGAAGCTAAATATGCATATACGAGATTCGCATATCAGAGCGCTTTCAATATATATATTTTTTTTTTTTAAGTTTTTCTTTCGAAGACAAAGTTAAACGCACTAAAAAGTATAACATATTTTCCCTAAAACTTCTTAAAATTCGTTACCCAAAGAAAGAATGAAATGCACCCTGTGACGCCAAAGGATTGCAAAATTAAAATGTAACGAAACGTAAATATGTCTTTTTTTCTAATTTTTAAACATATTTTCTGCACAGTTCTTTTTGAATATCTTTTGCTAATTCCATCCTATTTTCGTGGAATTAATTTTAAAATTTAACTTGAATTTTTATCTGAATTTTTTTTATAGTGCTCCTTTATTAAGGATAACATAAATGGCCCCTTTTGGGAAGGATTTTCTGCAGGGAATCCTATTTTATTTTAAGAGATGAACGGCCGTAGCCTTGTACTTGCAGACTATAATTTTCTTTCTAAATAGACATATTAAAAAAAGGATTGGTCTTTAAATCAGAAGGGGAGCGAGAATGATCAAAGATTGATCGTGGGCCCTCAAAAAATAGAAGAAGAAACAAAATAAAAAAATAATAAATTATGGTTTTCACGGAAAGCAAATCAAATCAAATTGAATGTTTGCAAATATTATTTAAAAATTATGGTTTTAACGGAAAGCAAATCAAATCAAATTGAATGTTAGCAAATATTATTTAAAAATTATGGTTTTAACGGAAAGCAAATCAAATCAAATTGAATGTTAGCAAATATTATTTAAAAATTATGGTTTTAACGGAAAGCAAATCAAATCAAATTGAATGTTTGCAAATATTATTTAAAAATTATGGTTTTAACGGAAAGCAAATCAAATCAAATTGAATGTTTGCAAATATTATTTAAAAATTATGGTTTTAACGGAAAGCAAATCAAATCAAATTGAATGTTTGCAAATATTATTTAAAAATTATGGTTTTAACGGAAAGCAAATCAAATCAAATTGAATGTTAGCAAATATTATTTAAAAATTATGGTTTTAACGGAAAGCAAATCAAATCAAATTGAATGTTAGCAAATATTATTTAAAAATTATGTATATTATGTAAAAACTTTATAATTTTTATTGATACTTAAGTGAAGTTTTTTGACAGATCCCTGACTTAAAAGTTTTAGAAGTGTGTGGTTGTTTTTCTTTCCCAAATACAAACCCCAGCAACGCCGGGCATATTCGCTAGTATATAATAACGTGGAGGTGAACTGTAGGATCACTATAAATAATTATCTTGATAAATTTCATAAGTCAATAGGATACACAAAATCTGAATTAACTAGTTCTCATTTCTCGCTCTTGCCCTGACAGATTAAATTTTTTTAATTCCTGTAAAACTAATTAAGATAGTTCGCGGGCTAAATATAAAAAACTTTATTAACGTCACCGAAAAACAAACAACAGTGCTACAATTAAAGGAGGTCCTTTCGGTGGGTCAAAATCGATTAGAAATTTTAATCGAAGTAGACAAACAGTCAGAAGTGAAACTAACCTATTTAAAAAACGACGCTTTGACCTGCATCACATAAAAGGCCACTCAGTACGTTGACGAGTGTTTCTACACCTCGGTGTTATCAAGAAAATGTTGACATGCGGTCTCAGTAAAAGTACACAAGTTATTCTTTACCATTGTCAATTTAATAAAAAGAAATTGGCAACTTTGATGCAGTCAGATTTGATAGATAGTTCATCAAAAAATTGCTTTATGATAAACATGTGTGAATATTTATTTCTCAGTTCTGATAACGTATTAAACAGATTTACCAGCGTTTAAACACAACCATAAGATAAACATGTGTCACTATTTATTTCTCAGTTCTGATAACGTATTAAACAGATTCACAAGCGTTTAAACACAACCATAAGATAAACATGTGTCACTATTTATTTCTCATTTCTGATAACGTACTAAACAGATTCACCAGCGTTTAAACACAACCATGGCATTTTTAGAATAATCAAAACACGTTTTCAACTTATTAGGTCATGATTTACCTGGGTAATATTGCTCCAGTCGTCTATTATGTAACTTCTGTAATGGTTTGGACAGTTCATGAAGATATCCAATCGGTAGCAATGAAGGGGGTAGTCACGTGACACAGGATTGTCGTCACGCGTTTCATTAGCCAACCAAGAATCGCTGACTGATGTGTTGACGTCTCTCTGGGCTCTGAAGACCAAAGTCCAATTTCCATATTTGACAGTAGAGACTGTGTGGAATAGTTCATTTAAAAATAAATTGTTTAACTTTGAAAATATTCATAGAGAAATGCCAATTTTTTTAAAATACAGTTTGCCCCAAAAAGTTGCGGGACTGAAAAGCTCGCATCTTGAACGCCAAAGGGACACATCACCAGCTTGTTGTACCATGTAGGGAAAAAGAAGAGGTACTGAACAGTTGTTTTCGAAAATGGCTCTCTCTGTCTCATATTTCAGCACTATTTTCGGGTGTTCATGTAAAACGGGGTTCGGCGAGTTTAAATTGAAAATAGAGGAAACTTAAATATTTTATTTTTATTAATTTTTGAACATATTTTCTGTACAGTCATTCTTTGTGTAATGCATTTAGGAAGTTTTAAATTATTTTCTACTTTTGAGTGTGTTTCACTCGTCTTTGATAGAAAGTATTTTTTTTTAAGTTTTTATAAATACTTATTTTTTAATTTTCTCATTTTAGTACTAAAATATAATCTTTAAATTATCGACAAAAGTAGAATTATATATCTTTTAAGACACTGAATGCTAACAAAATCCCGGTTAATATGATTTATATTATTATCTATACATAAAAACTAGTAAGTAGATCTGAGATCACCCACCCATCCTTCACTCTGCGCAGCCACGATTTAGAGACAGTGTCAACCCGCCTCCGTCGACCAGCCATTCACCAGGTGAACACTAGATGAGAAAACCTTAAAATGCCGCATGTGTAGACGAAAAAATACGCCCCACAAGACTGAAATGATAACGCCCCACAAGACTGAAATGATAACGCCCCACAAGATGGAAATGCGATCGGGGAGAAAGTCTTTATAAAAGTTGTTGAGCTTTTCCGAAAGAGTTTTAATAAGACGGCACCACGCTACGAAGCTATGTTGTGTTTTTATTACGTAATGTTGAGTTCTTATAGAGCAAACTTTGTCAACAGTGGAGCAAGTCTGGTCTATCTGTAAGTGTTTTGACGAATGAGAATCTCGCATGTCAACAGTGGAGCAAGTCTGGTCTATCTGTAAGTGTTTTGACGAATGAGAATCTCGCATGTAAACAGTGGAGCAAGTCTGGTCTATCTGTAAGTGTTTTGACGAATGAGAATCTCGCATGTCAACAGTAGAGCAATTCTGGTCTATCTGTAAGTGTTTTGACGAATGAGAATCTCGCATGTCAACAGTGGAGCAAGTCTGGTCTATCTGTAAGTGTTTTGACGAATGAGAATCTCGCATGTTACAGTAGAGCAAGTCTGGTCTATCTGTAAGTGTTTTGACGAATGAGAATCTCGCATGTCAACAGTGGAGCAAGTCTGGTCTATCTGTAAGTGTTTTGACGAATGAGAATCTCGCATGTCAACAGTGGAGCAAGTCTGGTCTATCTGTAAGTGTTTTGACGAATGAGAATCTCGCATGTCAACAGTAGAGCAAGTCTGGTCTATCTGTAAGTGTTTTGACGAATGAGAATCTCGCATGTCAACAGTAGAGCAAGTCTGGTCTATCTGTAAGTGTTTTGACGAATGAGAATCTCGCATGTCAACAGTGGAGCAAGTCTGGTCTATCTGTAAGTGTTTTGACGAATGAGAATCTCGCATGTCAACAGTGGAGCAAGTCTGGTCTATCTGTAAGTGTTTTGACGAATGAGAATCTCGCATGTCAACAGTGGAGCAAGTCTGGTCTATCTGTAAGTGTTTTGACGAATGAGAATCTCGTATGTCAACAGTAGAGCAAGTCTGGTCTATCTGTAAGTGTTTTGACGAATGAGAATCTCGCATGTTTTCTCCAGCACATAGGAAAGTAAGGTCAAACCTGAAAAAAGGAACGCAACAAAACAACGAACGCCATTCTTTTGCTGGCCTCTAGGATACTACTTCTCAGCTAAGCGCTATTTTTTAAACTTTATTCTGTTTTTTCTGTTGTTTGTTCGCTGACGAAGGCTTCCTGCCCAGGCGTTCATTGTTGTTTTTTTCATTCATTTTTTCAGGTTTGACCATACTTTGTTTCACTTATTTCCTATTTTGTTAAACTGATTGCAGTCTCTCCCATTATTACCCTTCTCCAGCTGCATTCACTTAACAATATGTATGACGAGCATCCTTTATACTTTACTACCAGTATTACAGACCGTTATGAATTGAGAAATCAATCTCTTAATTTTAGACTATGGCTCGTTCTAGAAACAGTCCATAATAAAGGACGATACCAACGTTTAAAAATAATACCAAATATAACGACAATCAAGGCCAGAGCTAATTACAATTAATAACTGTTTAATTTGTGAACTTCAATTAAATAATAACAGCAAGAGAAATATGATTGAAATTATAAAGTTACATATTTGCTGGTACCGGTACTGTATATAAAAATACAATGAGCACAAAATTGTATGAGGAAATAGAAAACTCTACACACAACAAAGTATGACACAGCATATCTCGTTATGAAAACAAAATCTCTCTTCCTCTCTATCGGTCAGCCCCTTTTATAGGCATTTTCTACTAAGGTCTCTCGAACCACCTAACACATTGTTTTGCCATCCCGTTTTATCCAGAATCTTCTATTATTTTCGACAGTTCTCCTGACTGGAATAAATGTTGTAAATAAGTTTTTCTAGTCACACTTCAAAGGCGGTCACGAGAGTTCACGAGAGGTCATGAGATAGGCGTGCTAAAAAACGTCATCCTTCATAACAACCAGCGATACCTTTGATTATTTCTAACCTGTATATGTTTCAATAAGTACTTACTTGTCTCCTTTCTATACAGCACTATCCACAGTGGGTCAGTGGTCCACTTAATTGTAGTCTCGTGAATTTTATCACTGAATGTTAAACATGTCTTTAGATATGAGTTGTACGTGATACTGTTACACAAACTTGTACACCTTTGTGCACAAGAAATCATGGACAATCCTGAATAAATATGTAATAAAAAATAATGTTGAGTTTGCTAAGAAATATATGGAACTTTATTTTGTTAACGTATGATTTCTGTTTTGAATGTGTCGTAATTCGAGATATAATTGAAGAGCAGTTCCAGCTTAAAATAAACTCTTTTTTCCTATCCACTCCACCTGACCACAATACTAAAGTTTAACTTTTTAAAAAAAAATTGAAAAGCGATAACAATTTTTTAAATTTTATGTATTTCCTACAGACCTGTGATATTGAGAACCGCTGTTCCTCCAATCAGTGCATAACCCTTCCGGACGTTATACATCTGCTCCACAATTGTGCCCGTTACAGGTGCAATAATAAACATCAAAAGCACCACATCCTTGGAAGTAACAGTCATGTTATACAACTACTTCCGTCGGCGGTCTCACACTACCGTGACAAAAGGTTTTTCATGTGGTGCTGTGAATGAAGTGATTGGGTTTCTATAAATAATTAAACTCTTTTTCTACCTAGAGGCAAAAAATACTTGCACTATTAACATGGGGTAACTTATATTAAGAAATGTCGCTGGTATTAGCGGAATATCCAAAGGAACGTCCAATGAAAGTTGACGATAAAACTATGTTTTATTTATTCAACAATAAAGTTTTTAAGAGGAAACTGAAAATCCACGCATCATACTTATTGTTCGTACGTTGTACAATATGGGCACACATTCTCATTATAAGACAGCCTCATCAAAAGACATCCTTCGGCAGCTGCAAAGTACACGCATCCATGAAATGGGAAAATCAATTATATTTAATCGAATTGTAAGATAACACCGCACCCAGCGACTGACAAACCTGTCATGAAAAAAAATATTAGGTCTGTTCGTTTCCAAAACAAAGTAGTCGATTCCTACTTTATTCTATTTAATATTTAGATTATTTTTTACCAGCGAACAGAAGGCGAGAGTGTCAAGTGTATGGCCGGGGAGTAATTATGTTACACGAGGGCGTGTACTACTTATTAGCCGGACAGTAATTATGTTACACGAGGGCGTGTACTACTTATTAGCCGGACAGTAATTATGTTACACGAGGGCGTGTACTACTTATTAGCCGGACAGTAATTATGTTACACGAGGGCGTGTACTACTCAATGGCCGGGCAGTAATTATGTTACGAGAATGTGTATGCTAGTTACTGCTGTGGGATAGATATAGCACATGAAATCATTCAATTAAACGTTCTGTCAACAAGTGTTGAATGTAAAAAAAAAAAAAATATGGCGCAATTATTGAAATCAGTTAAGTTCAGTAGACTGTTGGCATTAATAAGCAGCTGTTTATTTTCTCTTCTAAAAAAAAAAAAAAAAAAAAAAATTAATGTCTTGTTTAATTCAACATTAATTGAAAGTTTGAAATTAATTAAATTATTAACTTTTGGACGATTATGTGTTTTTTTTTCCTTTTTTTAATTTTAAAAAATAAATAAAAAATAAAAATATAAAGTTTTTTCCATTTTGTTCTTGACATTTTGAAACGAGACATTTCATTTGTTTTTAATTACCGTGAAACTCTTTGTACTACTTGAACCTAAACATCCACCCCACCCCCTTTTTTGTGTTATCTTATTGCTTGATAACTAAACAATTGTTTAGATTGTTATAAAAAATAGGTATCAACCAGTGCCAGGAAATGTTTGTTAATGCTTTAATAACCCGAACATTTTTTCATTGGCCAAAAAAAAAATATATAACCCACTTCAGCCTGTTTTGAGTCTAATGGGACACGGGTGCGAATGGTGGCGCTGCGTGTCCGGGTCCATTTTGACTAATGCTATTCGGGTGTCATTTGTGGTAGTTTATTATAGTTAAACTGAAGAATTAAGTTTACAAACATATAGTCCATTCAATTATCTTTCATTTGATACCTCATTTTGTCTTACAAACTCAAAAATAATATTTAAATAGCTTTTGAATCCCAACCTCTCACTTCTGGTACCCGGGTACGAATAGCCAATTCGTAAAAAAAAAAAAGTGTACAATCACCCTAAAAATAATATAGAAAACAAGGATTCTTATACAATTTTATTCAAACAATATTGATCTTTAGGTATATATCATTTTATTCAATCAATTTAGATCATATTATAATTAAATATTATTTTTATGATCTTATACTACTCTACCGTCGTATCCAAGGTGTGCTTCGGCCACACGCCCTCCCCTTTAGTGTATTTAAATTTAAACAGAATACTAAATTCGTTTCAGTTACTTTTTTAATAATATATTTAACGTGTAACTATTTTGAGATATAACAAAAGTATTTCAATTTAAAGATAGTTTTAGTTTTACCTCATTTTGAATGGATATTTCTAATGAATTGATCATAAGGAAATGAAAGTGTTCCTCGATGAATAAATCACACGTGAAGACCACGACCTCCTGAAACAAATAAAATTTAATTCCAAATTGTGGCCCAGGAATAAAGAACTTTTGGCAGTTATGGAGTTAAGGGCAGGGTACCACGGTTGTTCGCAGAAAATCTGAATGAACTATCCAATCGAGTATTGTGAATATAAGTCACGCAAACCATAACAGTTATTATTTTTCAGAATTTTCTGTCAGTAGTATTTTTAGAATCAATATCACTGAACAAAGCTGTTCATGAACAGCTCTCCGAGCTCTAATGATTGTAATCAATGTAAATAAAGAATAGAGAACAAGCTACACCCACGTTCTCTCTGTTCAATGCATGCATCAGGAATGTTATATTAAGTCATTTCGTTTTTAGCATTGCTCACTTTGCAAACATATTCGTCAATGCCAAGTTTATATTTCTTTCTCTCATTTTCCCCCCCCCCTACTTTAATCTTGCCTGTCGTGAATTTGTGCCACTTTTTTTATCCTTTTATTTGCGTCACTCCACATCAATGCTTTTTTACTGACAGGCTCGCTGATAATGTTTTTATCACAGAACGCCTTGGGGAGTTATTTTCCCTATGATGTGTTTCACTCTACATACATATTTTATTTATGTTTACACAGGACCGAGGCAATCAAAGGCTAGGCCCAGTGAAAATACTAAAATCTAGACCCAGGGAAAACACTACAAGGCTAAGCCCAAGGCTAATACTAAAAGGCTAAGCCGAGAGCAAAAACTGAATGGCTATTTCCAGAGGGAATAATAAAAGACTAGGTCAGGGGCAAATACTAAAAAGCTAGGTCAACGACAAATACTAAAAGGCTAGGTCAAGGGCAAATACTAAAACGCTAAACTCAGGACAATTACTAAATGCCTAAGCCCATGTCAAATACTAAACGGCTAAATCCAGGACTAATACTAAACGGCTAAATCCAGGACTAATACTAAATGGCTAGGCACATTTACAACAATCACTTGTAACTCATTATTCTTTACAAATACAATATATTGATTGTCTAAATCTAGTATTTCATTTAGTTGTTGATTTTTATGGAAATTTAAGTACCAAAAAAGGCATATATTATTTATGGGCTCATTTTGATTTTATGCGTTAAAATATTCATCATCTGGGTGCTACGTTCATGTGAGCCCTAAGTTCATGTGAGCCCTAAATTCATGTGGGCCATAAGTCACATGCGCCCTAAGTGAAAGTGTTTCGTAAGTTCATATGGGCAAAATTTCATTTTGGATTAATTTCATGTGTACCTAATTTCATGTAGCCCAAACTTCATGTTGGCCTAATTTTCTGTTCCATAAATTCGCGTGGCCCTAATTTCATGTGGCCTTAATTTCATGTGTGTCTCCAGAAAGAATAACACTCATTATGTTTTTAGGTATTATCAGATGAATATTATTTTTGTAGTTAAGAAAAAAAATTAAATAATACGAGGACCGGTAAGTTGTTTACATTAGGTTTTACCCCCTCCACATCCCACAACACCCCCCCCCCCTTTTTTTATGACCCGCAAATTTAAAAACTGTGTCCCAGTGAACCAATGATTTTATGCTCCAATGGGGACAAATAAAATTTCAAAGACCCTGGAATCCGCTGTGCTCCAATACTGAGTACCTGTAACCAGAAGTCCTACAACACTGAGTACCTATAACCAGAGGTCCTACAAGATTAAGTACCTGTAACCAGAGATGGTACAAGACTTAATAACTGTAACCAGAGGTCCTAAAAGACTGAGTACCTGTAGCCAGAGGTCTTAAAAGACTGAGTTCCTGTAACCAGAGATCCTACAATACTGAGTGACTGTGAGAATGAAGACGATCCAAATATCACCCGCACAGTGAGCACTGCATGCAGGTTAACACTCGTAATTCTTTGTTTTTTCTACATAAGATATTTTCTCGCGATAGGCTTGTACGTAGTATTCATCTTAACTACCTTATGAAACTAAGTTGACTATGTATCTTTCATAGAGTTCCAATTTTTCAATTAAACAATCAATAAAACTGACCAATTAAACTCAACATGGATCATTATTTGATATTATGGCATTATTTAAAGTTTCAACAGCTATTGTTCTCTAATTCAACATTGTCCATGTATCAATAAACTTAATGCCATGTTTATGCAATCCTCTCATATTTCAATTATACAACAGTTTAGGCCCATTCATAGTAGGCATTTAATTTAGATGTATCCATGGCAAACCTTTAAACAGTAGATGCGTATCAGACTTGGGCCTGCAGCTGATAATCTATTATATAAAGCTTCTGGTGTGTCGTCCTTCCTCTTCACAACCGCGCCACCCCACACCACCACCCCCCAAACTTAACACTTTTTAAAATATCAATAGTACTAAGCATTGAGTGAAAAAAACTGTTGTTACACACCGAGCTGTCATGCATGACGTTGGAACTGCAGTAAATATTTTGTTCTTTTTATTTTGAGAGGCGGCTTTTACATTTATAGCCTATTGTTTAAAGGCCGGCAAGTGGCGTGTAGGACTGTCTGTAAGCCTATTTTTTAAAGGCCGACAAGTGGGGTGTAGGACTAACTGTAAGCCTATTTTTTAAAAGTTTGCAGGTGTGGTGCAGCACTGTCTGTGAGCCTATTTCTTAAAGGTTTGCAGGTGGGGTGTAGCACTGTCAACAGGCATATAATTTAAAGGCCGGCAAGTGGGTATAGGACTGTATGTGAGCCTATTTTTTAAAGGTTTGCAGGTAGGGTGTAGCACTGTTTATAGGCATATAGTTTAAAGGTTTGCAGGTGGGGTGTAGCACTATCTGAAGGCATATAGTTTAAAGCCGGCAAGTGGGGTGTAGCACTGTCTGAAGGCATATAGTTTAAAGGCCGGCAAGTGGGGCTTAGCACTGTCTGAAGGCATATAGTTTAAAGGCCGGCAAGTGGGGTATAGCACTGTCTGAAGGCATATAGTTTAAAAGCCGGCAAGTGGGGCTTAGTTAGCACTGTCTGAAGGCATATAGTTTAAAGACCGGCAAGTGGGGTATAGCACTGTCTGAAAGCATATAGTTTAAAGGCCGGCATATATTATGGAAAATGAGAAGTTAACCCTTCTTTGTAACACTTGGACCCAACTGGTATTTTCTCAAAATACGAGGACCCTGTGTAAAAAAAAAAAAACTTCACCCGGTAAGTTGTTTACATTAGGTTTGACCCCCTCCACATCCCACAACACCCCCCCCCCTTTTTCTAAGACCCGCAAATTTAAAAACTGTGTCCCAGTGAACCAATGATTTTATGCTCCAATGGGGACTACATTAAACTTTAATGTCTTATAAACAAATCAAAACACAGTCATAATTTCTCTTGATAATTTCTTCAACTTTTAATTAAATCGTGTGGTGATAGAAGATAGTTCAGATAAATTTTGGTAATATGACATATTAAACTTTGATTAAGGGGTGGTAATGTGACATATTAAATTGCTATACAAATTGTAGTAATGTGACATATTAAAGTTCAAATAAGTTGTGCTAGCGTTACATATTAAAGTTTGATGGTTTTTTTTTGTACAATAAAATGTGCTTATTTAAATAGAATAATCTACATACATTGAAATATTGTCACACATACAACAGTACTAAATAAATGTGCATCATCTGTTGAAGTGAGTCTTTCATGGTCTATGTTATCATAACAGTAGCGTACAGGTGGGTTTCAACGACATAACACCACAGTTATTGACACATTTTATGGACGTGCCCACTGAACAAAGACAGCCATTACTTCAGCAAACCTATAAGCTGAAAGGATAGAAATCTTTGAGTTTAATTATAGTTCATTGATATATCATAGAGAATACTAATTTGTTATGACTAACATATCGGAAAGTTTCTTAGTTAAATGTATACTAGCGCGAGCAGGTTACAAAATCATTCAAATTGTTAACGTAGTTTTATGCATTCTAGAGTTTATTAAAAGTATACGACGTGACATGTCACGGAAAGCTTAAGACAGTTAGTTGACAATTCAGAAGACATGCATCGATCTAAAATCAATAAATATATTCAAAGAAATATAATATTTAATTGTGTCATGCCCCCAGGAGTTGGGGGTACGAAATTGTGACACTTTGTATCACGGGGAAAGGCGATAAGATGTTGTGTAAATTTTTCTATCATATAAAGTTAAACCTGAAATTGACCGTGCAGTTAAGCGTTCTGTTGTGATGGATGTACTCTGACATAAGATGTCACTTCTATAGTGAAGTGTGTTTTAGATTAAATTTGATTAATTAGTTGTTATGTTTAACAATATATTAAGTTCAAAAGTGTGACGATCTTTAGAAAGGTTAGGGGGGGGGGGGGGTCTAAGATTTGTGACAGATTGCCACAGGGGCAGGGAAAGGTTAAAACTTTAAAAAAAAAATATTGTGACGTACTTTATGATCGGCCCCCATATGTGACTTCCCATTCGAAAACAACAGTTTCTGTGTAAAGCAGACGTATATTCTTTGGCTCGGTTACCTATGAGCCACATTTTATCATCATGTCCTTTACATAATCAGATGCCGATAGTCCTCAGTATTTGTTTTGGCGCTGTTACACAAGGAATCAGCGGATATTTTTTAGAAAAATTTAAGTTTTTTTTTAAAAATATTGCAATGCTATAGGGTTTTCCAATAAAATGGATAGTTCGTTTTTAAAACAATGCTCAAATGTTAACCAAAGTTTTTCTACCTGTTGGTGATGCAATAAGGAGAACTGATGTGTTTAAAGGTGAGCACATGAACTTTGGAAAATTCGCGCCAGTCAGCAACCAGTCGGCCTTGCAAGAATCAAAGTCTGTATCAATGGTCTGAAATTACGTGCGGTCACCACGACACATGTTGTTATAAAAATTGATCTCAAACCGTCGTTTCAAATCGGGATCAGTGCGGACAATGTAGCTGAAATAGAAGGAAAAATTTTTCGCAGTAAAAATTTATTATAAATGTAACTAAACGAATTATGTTGATCTATGACGATTGAATTAACATAATTTGTTGTGAAAATTTATATTACGAAAAAAAAAAAAGAACTCCATGATATGTTTCATCATTAAATTAATTAATATAAACAGTTATCGTTACTGCGAACATGGGTACAACAGTTGTCAATAAAAGATTGCAGATGAGCATGTCCCGGCCTCGGGATTTCGATCGGCAAGTCTGTGGTGTCTTGTCGATTAGGAAGCGTTTACCACCGGACCCTATGAACGCTAACCCGGGAAACAAGGCCACCATTGCGTGTCCTGCGTGGGCAGACAAAGACATGCGTGGTACCTGCCAGAATTAAACAGTTCCTATAAGGACTGCCAGCTGTGGTGTTTGCACAGTTGGAAGAAAAGACAGAGACAGGGTAGGGATCATGATTTACAAGTTGCCGGTAAAGGATATGAGGCGAGAGGCCGAGGGGGAGTCTCTGGCCGATGATTCTAGATATGCAGCCCTGAGAAAGCTGCTCCTAGGCAACCGTTTCGTCCCAGCTATTTCGCAAACTGGTTGTGAGGTGGACCCTCACTGTAGAACCCCTCTTATAGGGCGTCCGACGCTTCCCCATGATGGGTGAGGGAAGATGTTAGGACGTAAATTTACCATCCCAACTACTAGGAAAGTCGATCGTGTGCACTGTGTGTATGCACAGTTTCGGATCGACCGGGTGTCCTTGGGTCTGCGTGGACTCCAGCAGAAATACCGATCGCGTGGACTCGGGTGTGGGCCGTCTTGCCAAAGGGACATCTCAATGTGCAGCTTCGCGGCCCAATTTTCGGGCTTAGGTGGGGTGCTTTGAGGAGGGCATAAGGAGCAATAGCTCGACGGCCCGCTGACGCCATTTCCTAATTTGACATTACAGTAGATTAGTTTTGAGTCATAGTAGAGTAGTGCTGAGAGTCATAGTAGAGTAGTGCTGAGAGTCATAGTAGAGTAGTGCCGAGAGTCATAGTTGTGCAGTTTTATGTGTTTAAAGTTACTTTAAATAGTGGAAAAAAAATTTGAAGATGCAAAAATATTGTGCAAAGTTTTACGATAATGTTTTAATGCTGTTTTTTTTTTTAATTCAGAGAATTTTTAATACGGTACGATGAATATATATATGTGTTAAATACAACTTTTACTTGGTGTAAGCATTACTAAACGATGTAGCAAATATAAAAAATTGGAATATAAAATATTCCGAATTTAAAATTTGTACATCGATCAAATAAGCACAAAATAAATTAAAATGTAAGTATTATTCCAATACTAGAGTACAAGCTTAGCTGAAAAAGTAACAGAAATGATATGAGGTTAGTTAACTAAATAATAATAGAACAAAGCTCATATTTGAAAAATAAATTTTTTTATTACTTTTTTATGTCTATGATTGAATAATATTGTAGCTATAATTATGTTTAAATTGTTATTTTTAAATCTATCTTTCAAACTTCGCATGAACTTAGCATAAACTTATTGCTACCTTAAACCTTTCCAAATAAAAATCCTTTATTAAAGTGTCGTATTTTAATAAAGACCATGAAGAATATGAGATTTTACTTTGCCCAAACCAGCTACTTCTGGTTGTCCCAGTGCCATTAAACACAATGTAGTTGACCTCGGTACCGTTGGTATACAAGGCGAATTTCACCTGTAAAATCAATATTTGAACATTTAGTTTCTAAATTACTCTTAAACACTGTAAGATAATTCTTGTGATGGCCTTTTCCAATTCTGTGAGTGGGTTGAGCTAGTATATAGATCGACGCAGTCTATAAAGTATCTTTTTTATAGACAAATTGTAACTTCATAAATATTCAAAACGAAATATGTTGCAGCTTGAATTACAGAACAAGACAATAAAATGAATGTTTCGGTGTGATGTTTCTGTGTGATGTTTCGGTGTGATGTTTCTGTGTGATGTTTCGGTGTGATGTTTCGGTGTGATTTTTCCGCCACTAACACAATGATACAAAAAACCAGAAAATTAAACAAAAAGAGACAACGGGAAAAAGTAAACTCGCATGTAACTTTACTGTAAGTCGTTAAAAAAATAAGATTAAGTCGTTGCCAATGTCATCGCGACAACCTATAAAATAAATGGTCTAAGAATTTTGGTAAGATATAAAAGTATTTGTGACTAAATTTTTATGTATCTATTTTAATCAGTTACCTTAAAATAAGAAAACAAACGATTGATTTCAGCCAAATTTGACATCGCTAAATCTCCTAAATGATACTAGAAAGGTTTGATCAAATTCCATTTATTCCAAAGATTGCAATAAAAAGTAGTCAACTGCAGAGAATAACGCTAAATTGATCTATTTTTTAAACGCTTCACAATGCGCTCTATGTAAATGTGGAAAATGAAAGAACTCACACAGCAAGCAAAATATATATAATATGTGTGTATGGCGCGATTTTTTGGAGTACTCCCCGGAGAGATTTAGTGAATATTATGTGTTGTTTGGTTAACGCATAGCTTTACATGTGCAATTATCAGAGCACTTTCAAAAACAGTATATTTAAAAACTTTGCAAAAGAGACTTTCTTTTGAAGACAAATTTAAACGCACTAGAAAGTAGAAAATAATTTTCTTAAAACTTTATGTCTCTAAGAAAGGCATAGTCATGCTCTTTATCCAGCCACGGGATTCCAATCAAATGGAGATGATAATAAAAGTATGTATTGTTTTAATTCCTTGTGCACATTTCTTTTAGCGCTGGAGGCCCAAATATTAAAAATTGAAAAGGCAACATCTATTTTCTAATTCCACCCGATTTTTAATGAGATCAATTTTTAAATTTAACTTTAAAATTGATATGGATAATTTTTATAGAGCCCCTACCTAAAGGAGGACTGAAAGGTAGAGTGGCTCCTGCAGGGAGTCCTAGTTTATTTTAATTTGAAATAGGGGAATGTATTTTCTTTTTAATTCGACATCTTTCAAAAGTTAAAAATATTCTTTTAGTCATGGTTTATAGCTGAAGTTGTCTTGGCTACAGATTGAGTGTTCACATAACTTATTTTCAAAATATGGATTACAATATTGGAGAAAAAAAATGTCGATGTTTTTTTTTAAGGGATCTAATTTATAAAGTTATGTTTTCGAATGCAAACCATAGCAAAACCCTAAATTCCTTAATTTCAATCCTTAGTGGACATTACCTAAGAAATGTTGCCCCGGTTCCAACTTAGCCATTGCCTGAGAAATGTTTCCCTAGTTCCACAGTAGACATTACTTGAGAAATGTTTCTCTGTTTCCACAGTAGCCATTACCTGAGAATTGTTGCCCAAGCTCCACAGTAGCCATTACCTGAGAAATGTTTCTCCAGTGGTCTTCGGAAATGTCTTGGACAAACTCCTAACGTAACAAGTCTGTAGCAGTAAATGGGCAGGTCTGGTGATACGGGCTGGTCGTCGCCTGTATTGGTAGCCTCCCATCTCTCGTACACTGACTGATTCGTGTTCTTCTGGGCTCTCATTACAAGTGTCCGGTCCCCATGCTTTACTACAGACACTGGAATTTGGAAGTAGCCATGATTAGCAATAATTATCTCTTATATATATATTGCTTCTGGTGCGTCCTGCTTCCCTTTCAAAACCGCCCCGCCACCAACTCCGCATGTTTTATAGTAGTAGTACTGAGCAAATAAAGGATGTCACGCAGCGAGCTTGATGCGTGATGGTAAATAGTTGTTTTTTCTTAAGGATAGGCGATTAATATTCGGTGTTCTTATTGTTCGTGCTCCTCTGCCATACAGCGAGCTTCATGGTTAACCATATTTTACTATGCACAATGTAAACATTGAAATAGTCCAGGTCAATAATGATTAACTAATATTTCTATTGGTGAAATGATTTTCGTTCGAAATTCGACGCTTAAATTGTTTATCCACCTTATTATTATTTTAATTTTAAATCCGATTAGGTATTACTAGAGATAATCTTTCCATTGTTTGTTTTCTTTAGATAGGGAATATTTTCATTTTCTACAGTTTTCCAATGTAAAAATCTGTAAATAAATATTATGTTAATTTTCATGTAATAACAATGCATTCAACATTTTTTTTCAAGTGGTTATAATTATCTTATCCATGGTTATAGTTATCTTATCTATGGTTTTAATTATCTCATGTATTGTTACAATTATCTTATCTATGGTTAAAATTATCTTATCTATGGTTATAATTTTCTTAACTATGGTTATAATTATCTTTTAAATTTGATTTTAAATGACTTACTTGTCTCATATTTATGTAGAATTGTCCAAGAGGTGTCAGCAGTCCATCTCACGCTGGTGTCATAGACTTTATCACTGTATGTCTGGCATTGTCTCACTGACCAGCTGTATGTCGCACTGTTACAGAGACTATTGGAACAAAGTCTTTCACAAAAAAAGTATCGTGACGTCTAGAAGAGTAGAAAAACTCGATTTCAATTGTAATTTATATATTTCAATTAAAATTGCTTTCATTGCGAATATTAGTTGGTGTTTTTTTAAAATATTAATTATATGAATTAGGTTTAATTACTATTTATATCATGTATTTTTACATAGGTTCAGCTTATATACGTTCAACTGAAAGATAAATATTATATTTAGCATGATTATGTTGACAATAAAATAATGTTGTATTTGAATCATTTCCTAATCTATAATGCTGTATTGCTTACATGTTACTGCATTTATGTTGATTTTTTTTTATTTTTATTTTTTTTTGTACATCTCCTATAACGGATGTGGAGGGCAGAGTTTGAGGTGGACGGCTTGTTCGGATGACAGTAAAAACGTGTTAAGAAAACGTGCGTGAGAAAGTAATAGAAATGAGGCACGATGTACGGGAAACAATTAAAGATGAAGTTATAAAATGTTGGCCTAATGTCCTTTACAGTCACGACGTATCCGTACAAGGTTTAGAATCAAATTAACATCCTTGTAGAAATGTATTTCGCCTCACCCGATTGCGTCACATTTTGTAGCAAGGTTCCTTCTGTCAACTTAAACCAGTCTTGCGCAGTTGCTGCTACGGAGCGTGACCCGATCAACAAAAGGAAAAATAAAAACAATGGTTTTCGGAAGAGTTCACAAAAAAACGCATCATTGGTAACAGCGTTCTAGTTACTTGAACGAGAGGCTGGTTTAACAGAGAGGCTGGTTGGACGGAGAGGCTAGTTTGACCGAGAGGCTGGTTTGACTGAGAGGCTAGTTTCACCCAGAGGCTGATTTGACCGAAGGAATGGCAACAATTAGGTTGTCTTTATGAATCCCACAGCGGAAGGTTTGATTTCTGCTTGTAGAACTATGGCTTAGCAAGAGCGATATATAAACGCGGCCTGTCTACCGTATAATAAGGAATCGCTGTTTCATATTACCAATGATCTAATCCTAACATATGTTATTCTAAACCTTTTGAGTTGTTTTTTTCGTCCTGACTTTACTTTAATTTAACTGAATTTTAATTTTTAACTGACTTAATTTGATAGAGATATGTTAAAAACGTTGTTTTTTTTCATTTGTTTGAAGTCTGATCAGAATTATTAATTGTCTTAATTAAAATAGATTGTATAAATTCTTCAACTTATAATCCAAATTAAGAATTGATTCCCGTGAAGCTAACAATTGAGACAGAATCGTGTACAACGCTAGCCATGTGGTTTTTGTCTGTGTGCACCTTACGCTGTCGTTTATAGGGCCACTCACTTAATGAGTGGAAGTATTTTTGGATATCTGGGAAACGTTTTACGCTGCACGGCAACGGAAGTAATTGAATCTGTCAAGTGCAGAAATTAAAATAATGTCTTTCAAATATGTTTACCGTTCTTTCGTTTCTCTTGTGTGCGCGACGTTGAACGCTGATCGCGTCACCTCAACAAATGCCTTTAATTAATTCATAAAAAAATATTAACTCGTTTTTTGACGTTCAAAGACTTTGTGGGAGTGTTGACTGGAGTAATATCCTCAAAGTAAACACGTCAAGTAAATTGATGTTAAGGAAAGCCAATGTGCGGGGGGGGGGGAGGTCGAGAGTCGCGGTGGGAGGTTGTAGGATGCAGTAGTGAGAGTCACAGGAAGGGATATCCTGGCTGTCGAAAAGCACATGTACTTATTGCCCCGTCACTCACCACCCCATCCCCACACCCTACCCTTTTCCATCGATCAAGCATCCTGGAGTAGTAGCTCTGTTTCAACAATTTAGGTGACCTTTAAGGTCAGCACGAGGATATTCAATCGACCGAACGAAAGTGTCACACGTGTTAACAAAATTATTCTTTACCAGGCGGAAATTCGACTAGAGAGATAGTCTCTAATAATAATAATGCTTATAATCGCGGAGGTGGAAAGGGAAACTGGAGAAGGGTCACTGGTGTGGTAGATGTTTGGGGTGGATGACATTTTCGGAAGAGGGAGGATGACAGTAAAAATTGTTGCGCGAAAATTTGTCACAAAGGAAATTTGTCAATAGAAGTTTCTTAGAAAAGAACTTTGTTTAAAAGGACATTTGTTAAATGGAAGTCTGTTAGATTTGTTTTCAAAAATGTTATAAACATGCTGTAACCGGCCCATTTATATATATTAAGCAATTTAAAAAGTAGCCTATTTATTTAATTATCTTTATTTTATTTTAAGGTTTTTTTCCTTCTTCTTTTTTTTTTTCCTTCTTTTTTTGTTTTGTTTTTGTTTTTTGTTGTTGTTTTTGTCTTTTATGTTTTTTTGGGTTTTTTTTTTTTTTTTTTAAATGATTTTTTTTTTGTGTGCGGGGTTTTGATTTTGTCTTCAGCATTCGTCAAAAAAGTCATACAAAATAAAATAATAATATCCATTAAGATCATTTCCTATTGCACACAATCAGATGAATAATCTCAGAGTAAATGAATGTTTACTTTAAGATGAAACTTGAATTTTAAGGGTAAATCAATCAATGAATCAATTCAATTTTTCGTGCAGCAGTTCTCAATTCAAGTAGCATTTAATACGTTTAACTAGCTGTATTCATACTCTATGCTTTATCCACATTTCATTATAAATTTTGAGATTTAAATATTAAAACTAACTTTCGTGAAGGATATTTTTTTTTTGACAATCTATGGACTTGACATCGTAACAAAGACTGCCATCACGTCTGCAAGTTTATATTCTGGAAAGGGAAATTGTGAATATAAAATTTAGTTCTGCATCAACAAAAAAACATGAAAAACTTGAATAGAGCGGCAAAGCACGAAATAATATTGACTTAAGTGAGAAATAACTATTATTATTATTATAAATTCAGCAATAACCATATTTTAACATGCTGTGTTGCAATATCTCACTTAAATATCTCCATAAGTGTTTTTCCCCTCTTAAAATTATACATTAATTATTTATTTTTTATTCATTTTATATTACGCATTTTCTAGCTTTTACTGTTACACATGTTTACTTATTAAAATAAAATTTATAATTTTGTATCTTCTCTAAATCTCCTGACCGTAAAAGTTTGGGTTTTTTTAATGTGCGGTGCATAAATTTTAAGTATAACATGTACGACCCTTAAATTTAGCTCACAGAAATATTGTTTTCTATATGATTTCCTTTAAACGATAAAAACAAAGTAAAGGTTAGTACAGTGGTCAGCAAACTCATTAGTCAAAAGAGCACAAAAATCAGGAACGGGATGATTAAATTTTTTTTGAGAGCAAAATTTCTTTTCAACAGTAGCAATTACCTGAGAAATGCTTCCCCAGTTCCACGGTAGCCACTACCCGAGAATTATTGCCCCAGAGCTATTACCTTAGAATTCTTTTCCCTTTTGTTTTTTGTTTTTTAATTTCTCAACAAAATCAGTTAACAATATAAGATAGTTAAACTAATAGAAATTAGACACAACAGACACATATTAACAAAAAATAAATTAATGAAATGTAGGCCAATTGTCAATTACAGTCACGACATATCGACTTAAGGTTTAAATGAAATTAATATTCCTGTAAAAAGTAGTGCGCCTCACCTGGTTGTGTCACATATTGTAGCACCGTTCCTTCTGTTAGCTTAAATCCGTCTGGCAATCTAAACACGGCTGCTGTCACGGAGCTCGACCAGATAAAAGCACGGAGGGTTAAGAAATGTATTTTCGGAAAACAATCTAAAAGCTCAACATTTGTAACAGCATTCCAGTTACTTGACCGAGAGTATGACTCACTTGCTTGCCTTTATGAATCCACCAGGTTCGATTTCTGCTCGTAGAACTATGGCTTAGCAACAGCGTTACGTAGCGTCTCGTCCACCAGGTGTATGCGACATATCCAGACATATTCTGTTCTAAAACGTTTAAAGGTTGTTGTTATTTTGTCCTCACTTTCCCAGTATTGTACACTTTTATTAAACATAATTTTAATTTTTAACTGACATTGACGAAGTTTAATATTCCTTCGTTCCTCTCTGCATGTGCGATATCGAAAATTGATCACGTTAACTCAATAGTTACCTTAATTTAAGTTTTGTTAAAAAATCATTTTTGGCGTTCAAGGTCTTTTTTCGAGCGTTGATAGAATGAGAATTATCTTCATAAAATAAACACGTGATGTACATTGCTGATACGGAGCTATAGTATAGGGGTTTGAGAGTCGAGGAAGGGATAGGGAGGGAGGTTGTAATCTCGAGGTGGGGTGGAGTGGGAGATAAGAGTCGAGAAAGGGATAAGGTGGGAGGTTGTAGTCTCGATGTAGGGATGGAAGGGATGTGGGGAGGTCAGAGTCGAGGAAGGGATAGGGTGGGAGGTTGTAGTCTCACGGTGTGGGTGGAGGGGATGTGGGGAGATAAGAGTCTAGGAAGGGATATGGTGGGAGTTTGTATTCTCAAGGTGTGTATGGAAGGGTGGAGGGAGGTAAGAGTCGAGGAAGGGATAGGGTGGGAAGTTGTAGTTACAAGATCTGGGTGGAGAGGATGTGGGGAGATCCGAGTCGAGGAAGGGATAGGGTGGGAGGTTGTAGTGCCCTGATGTGGGCCCTAAATTCAAGAGTGCCCTAAATTCATTTGAGCCCTATCTTAATGTGAGTTCTAAATTTGTGTGGGCCACAGTTTTATGCTGTTTTGAACCCTAAGTTCATGTGGGCCCTAAATCCATGTGGACCCTAAGTTCATTTGGGCCCTATCTTCATGTAGGCCCTAAATCTATGTGGACCCTAAGTTCATTTGGGCCCTCTCTTCATGTAGGCCCTAAATCCATGTGGACCCTAAGCTCATTTGGGCCCTCTCTCCATGTAGGCCCTAAAAACAGTTTATTCCTATTCATAACAAGCATTTAATTTAAATGTATTCATGGGCAACATTTAAATACTACATACATATCAGAGTTGGGCCAGCTATCGCATCTGAATATCTCATATATATATTTGCTTCTGGTATGTCCTACTTCCTCTTCACAACCGCAACCCCCCCCCCACCCCCCCAAACTCCACATTTGTTTATAGTTCTAAGTCTTGAACGAAAAAGACAGTCAAGCAGCGAGTTTTCTTGCGTGACATCTCAACTTCGGTAAATATGTCGTTTTTATTTTTAAGGGGAGGCGACAATTATATTCATCAATCAAGAGCCACGTATAGGGTGTAGGACTGTCTGTAAGACTATTGTTTATCGGACGGCAGGAAGGGTGTAGGACGGTTTGTAGGACTATTGTTTACATGACGGCAGGAAGAGTGTAGGACGGTCTGTATGAGTATTTTTTACAGGATAGCAGGAAGGGTGTAGGACTGTCTGTAGGACAATTGTTTAAAGGATGGCAGGTAGAGTGTTGGACTGACCCACCAATGCAAAATCTGTGTCCCAGCGACCCCCATGAATGTATTCTCCACTGTGGACAACTACAGTCTTACAAACAAATCAAAACACAATCAGAATTTCTCTTGATTATTACTTCAACTTTTTATTTATTTCCCATGATGATAGAAAATAGTGCAGATAAGTTGTGTTAATGTAACATATTTAATTGTGAATACGTTGTGGTAAGATAAGATAAGATCAGATAAGATCAGATAAGATAAGATCAGATAAGATAAGATCAGATTCTTTTATTGATCCAAACAAATGGAAATGTTTTTTTATTGCATTGTACATTTTCAGCTCATAAATAAAACATTGTGAACATAAGACATTTATATAAAATTATTATTTTACTAGAGAAAAAAACAACCATTCAGCTACATCAGGGAGTCATTTGTTCTCATTAAAATTTGTGACTTCAGGGGGAGCACGCTGGTAAATTATTACAGATTGGGGAACAAATGAATTTTTATATCTTTCAGTCATCGCCCTGAGAGAAAGAATTCGTCCCGGATGGGCCGATCCTAAGTATCTGTGATGAAGAGGGTGGGATGTATCATCCAAAATGTGTTTAGTTTTATAATAACTTTAAAATAACATCTTTCTTCAAATAGTTCTTCAAGAGAAGGATGTTTAGTTTGTGTTATGTTCCTAGCTTTCTTGAATAGTCTGTCTATTCGGTGTATAATATCAGACAATGAATTCCCACACCAGCAGGTATTGAAATTAAGTAAGATTCGAATTGTTGCACTGTAGGATAAGTTAACTACTTGTTTATTTACGCTGAAATTTTACAGTTTTTTGAGGTAGAACAGTCTTTGGTTTAATTTCGTATACAGCATTTGGCCGTGCTCATGACATGTTAGCTTATTATTAATGGTGACACCTAAGTACTTATATGTCTCTAGTTTCTCTACACTTCGATTTTTATGTTGAGATATGTAACTAGGTGTTTCCCCTTATTGATATCAACAACCGTTTCCTTTGTTTTGAGACATTCAGCTGGAGAAAATGTTCATCGCACCAATTGATAAAGCCTGTAACTAAGTTGCTGTATAAGCCTTCTCCCTCAGATACTAAGCCAACGATGGTGACGTCATCAGCAAATTTTAAGATTGGAACGGTGTCTCTTGAGCTCTGAATATCATTGGTATACAGTACAGGGGAGAGAACGCAGCCTTGTGACGCCCCGGTGCTTATTTCTCTTGTTAGAGATAATTGGTCATTTACCTTGACATATTGTGGGCGATTTGTTAAAAAGTTCAGTATCCAAGCTTGAATATTTAAATTTACACCTAACGAGGAAAGTTTCTTTATCATAAGGTGTGGTTAAATAGTGTTAAATGCTGATGAGAAGTCTAAGAATAGCACTATGGCATATTTTTAGGGCTGTCTAGATGATGGTAAAGTATCTCCAACAATAGTAAGATAGCGTCCTCCGTAATTCTGGCAGGTTTGTAAGCAAATTGGTGGGGGTCAAGCTTTTGCTGATCTTCATTAAATATTTGGCTCAGAATTAGTTCTCAAACCATTTCATTACAATAGAAGTGAGTAAAACAGTATATATTTGACTTTCAGTAAGTTGTGATAATGCGACATATTAAAATATTGAATGAGTTGTGCTAATGTGACATAATGTGACATAATAAAGTTAAGAAGAAGTTCTGGTAATCTGACATTAAATTTTGAATAACTTGTGCTAATGTGACACATTAAAGTTTGAAGAAGTTGTGCTAATGTGAAATATTAAATTTTGAATAAGTTGTGCTAATTTGACAAATTAAACTTCGAAGAAGTTTTTGTACAAAATTATATGTTTTATTTAGCTAGAATAATATATAAGGAAATTGAGAAAGTGTCAAAACAAGCATCGTTAATAAATAAATTTCCACCGTGTGATGATGTCAGCCTCTCCTGGTCTATGCTGTCATGACAGTAGCATCCAAGGGGGTATCGGGAAAATAACACCAAGTCATTGACCACATTTTATGGACGTGTTCACTGAACAAAGACAGCCATTACGTCAGCCAACCTATAAGCTGAAATGAGAGGAAGCTTTGAGGTTTAATCATACTACATTGGTATATCATGATGAAACTATGTTTTTGTAACTGACGTATCGAATGTTTCTATAAGTTGAATGTTTACCAGATCGAGCAGGTTTCAAAGTATTTTAAATTTTTAACGTAGTTTTATACGCAAGGGTATTTTAAAAGTATACGACGTGTCTTGCCATTTACAGCTATAGCCAGTTAGTTGACAGTTAAAAAGACATCCATATTTGCAACCTCAATAAATATATGTATATAAAGAGATATAATATTTATGTTTGTCTATAGGGGCCTCCATGAAGTACGTCACGCTCCGGAGGGGGTCTAAGAAATTGTGACAGTTTGTGACAAGGTTGGGGGGGGTGTTAAGATATTGCGTGATGTCACAAATTATAAATACTTTTAATCATACAAATAAAAGATAAATTGACAGTGACGTTTAACTTCTGTTGTGATGGATGTATTGACAGAAGATGTCAGTTTTATAAATGTAATACTGATAGATACATTTAGAGTAAGTTGAACTTCTGTTGTGATGGATGTAATCTTGACAGAAGATTTCACTTTTGAAATATGTATTTTCCCGTGTGTTTTAGATTAAATTTTAATTAGTCGTAATGTTTTTAAAAACTATTTTAGTTTAAAAGAGGGACATGCAATAAAAAAAGTGTGTGGGGGGGGTCGTCTAAGATTTGCAACAAATTGTCACCGGGGGGGGGAGGGGGTAACATTTCCAAAAATAGTTTGATGTACTTTATGGATGACCCCATATGTGACTTCCCATTGTAGTTCCTGTGATTTGCAGACGTATGTTCTGTGGCTCTGGTACCTTTGAGCCACGTTTCTCATCGTGCCCTATAGATAATCAGGCGCTGATAATCCTCACTATTTGATTTGGCACGGTTACACAAGGAATCAGCTGCTACTTTTCTTAAAACGTTAATGCTGTGTCAAACAAATTTTGCCATGTAATAGTGTTTTTCAGCACAAAAAGCAATGCTCAAAAGATAGCCAAAGTTGTTCTACCTGTTGGTGACGCACTAAGAAGAACCGACGTGTTTAGAGGTGAGTACATGAACTTTGGAAAGTTCGCGTCAGTCAGCAACCATTCAGGCATGCAAGTATCATGATCTGTATCAAGTGTCTGAACGTACGTGAGATCCCCGTTACAGCCGTAATAATAATTGATCACAAACCATTTTTTTTCAAGGGGATAGATGCTGAAATGTAAGGAAAATGTTTTCGCAGTTAAATTTTTTAATAAATATAATAAAAGATATATATGGGCTTACGACGATTGCATCGATGTAAATTGTAGTTGTGAAAAAATATGTAATGAAAAAAAACAAAAGAAAGTATACCATGGTTTTCTGTCATTATTAAATCTATTAATGTAAACAGTTATCTTTTCTGCGAAATTGCAAAAAATAAGTTAATATAAAAAGGTTGAACATGAGTACGCCATGTTTTAATGCACTGTAGTTCATTGTTTTAATCTGGTTCGAGGGTATTTTGATAACGTCATTATTTGAGATTTGAGTTTGTAGTCGTTTTATGTGATTGGTTGAAAGGGGAATAATAATTAACCTGTGATTAAATAGTGTAAGTAAGATACAAAATAGAGCTCCTCAACCAGAGGGACCAAGGGAAGAAGAGACAGAGTGGTTTGAGAATCATCGTAGTGTTGTGTTGAGATTCATCGTAGTGTTGAGATTCATCGTAATATAATGTTGAGATTCACCGTAGTGTTGTGTTGAGATTCATTGTAGTGTTGAGATTCATTGTAATATAATGTTGAGATTCATCGTAGTGTTGTGTTGAGATTCATTGTAGCACTGTGTTGAGATTCATTGTAGTGCTGTGTTCAGATTCATCGTAGTTTTGTATTGAGAATCATCGTAGTGTTGTGTTGAGATTAATTGTAGTGTAGTGTTGTTAGTTCTGAAGCTGACAGGTTGCTGAGATCTCGTGTCTGAGAGGACAGTTGAGTCTCACAGTGTGAGGGGTTTAAGTTGTCAGAGTTCAGTGTCAGATTTTATCAGTGTTGCACTCGCTGAAATTAATAAAGTTCTTTACATGATAAATTTATTTATATCTTACAGTGTAAGGTTAAAGAAGCGCTATAGATGAAGCGTTACAGTAATTACTGCAAACAGTAATGGCTGGCAGGTTGACGGAGTCAATATTTAAAGCATAAGCTGGACATAAAGAAGCTACCCAAAAGTAGTAACATTTGACAACATAAGGAAGTTTGCCAAGTCCATCTATAAAACTTCTGAGAGGCTAAAAGTTTATTTTATATACAACTATTCACAAAGAAGAAATTAATAAATGGTTTTTTTTTAATTCTGTGTCCCTTAGAACGGTGCAACAATTACAGAAATCCCAAAATTATTTTCAAAGATTCACGAAAATGATTAATGCTGTTGTTTTTTAATCGAGAGTCCCGTTAAGTTACAAGGAATATATATATAAAAGACAACTTATATGTAAACAGCGTTAATGAAGAAAACTTTTACGAAAATGATAACCTTTACGAAGTCAACTATATTGTAATCAACTTTTACTTAGACAACTTTTACGTGGTCTAAACATTACCAAAGGATGATAAATAATAAGAGCTTTAATGTAATTACTTTGAAAATAAAATCTTCCGTATTTAAGCAGGTTGAACATCTATCAAAAATTAACGCTAGACAATAAAATGTAAGAATGCATCTAATACTAAGAGTACAAGTTTAGCTGAAACAGAACCAAAAAAAGAGTATATGAGTTTAGTTTTTTCTATGATTGAATCATAATGCAACAATTATGCTTAAAAGTACTTTATATATATATATCTTCCAAACTAAACATGAAAAATGATATTGCTCCATTATACCTTTCAAAAGAAAACTCATCTATTAAATTGTCGTATTTTAATGAAGACCATGATGAAGATAAGATTTTGCTTTGCTGAAACCAGTTAACACTGGTTGTTCCAGTGCCATTAAACACAATGTAGTTGACCTCTGTACCGTTGCTATACAAGGCGAATTTCACCTGTAAAAGGAATATTAGAAAAAAATAATTTTTAATGTTTCTTAAACACTGTAAGATAATATCTATAATAACAATTTGCAATTCTGTGAGAGGTGCTAGTATATAGATCGTGGACTCGTTCTTTCTAGTATCTATTTTAGAGACAAAGTATAAATTTATAAATTTTAATATTCAAAACGTAATATGTTGCAGCCCGAAATACAGAGCAAGACAATAAAATGAATGTTTCGGCACTTTGTCTTCCTCAGCCAACAGAATGATAAAAACCCAAGAAATTAAGCAAAAAGAGACAGGGTGAAAAGGTAAACTCGCATATAACTTTACTGTAAGTAGTTAATAAACAACACGGACACATGACCAAAGTAACTTGACAGTAAGTAATCAATAAACAAAATGGAAACCTTGCTAATGAAAACGTGAGAACTATAACATATCCAGTCTAAGAATTTTAGTAACGAGGTTATTGGGAAATGTTTTTGTAAAAAAATAATCTAATATATAAAGCTTAGTGTGACTAAATTTTAATCAGTTATCTGGAAAAAAAATGAAAACCAAACAATGGATCCAACCAAATTTGACATGGTCAAGCCTGCTAAACTATGCTTTGTTCCTGTAAAGTTTAGTCAAAATAACTTTTTCCCAAAAGCTGTTCTTAAAAATCAGTAAACTTTAGTGAACAACTCTAGCATAATATATTGTTAATTGCTTGACTATTCCGCTCTATAAAAAGATGGGACGTTCAAGATAAGTATCTCCGCGAAGGCATTTAGTCAATGACATGTTTTGTTTGGTGAACTCATTTTAAGTCAGGCTTCATTCTATATTTACATTTTTATAGAGCGCTTTCAAGAAAAAAAAATATTTAAACAACTTTTATTTAAAAAGTCTTTCTTTCGAAGACATTCTAAAAAATTTCTTAAAATTCATTGCACAAAGAAATTATCTAAGGAAGGTTAGTAATGCACCCATGTGAAGGCAGAAGATTCTAATTAAATATAGACGAAACTTAAAAAGTTGGGGTATTTTCCTAATTTTTAAACATATTTTCTGCAACTTATTTTTCGTCACATCTTTTCTCATTCCCTCAGAGTTTCTTGGGATAAATTTTAAAATTGAACTTGAATATTTATCTGAATTATTTTTATAGATACGCTTTCTTTCGGATAACTAAACTGTCCAATTTTGTAAAGTAGCTCCTACGGGGACTTCTATTTTATTTTAACATATGCGCCGCCATTGCCTTGGAATCGGTAAATATCTTTCTTTCTATTTAATCAGACATCTTCTAATAATGCTTCATTCTCTAGGGCTGAGATCACTCTCTTAGAGCCCTGGTAATCACTTTGGCGGCTTGCCCCATCTGTTGGGCGTCACCGTAAATTAACTCTTCAAGGCAGGCCTCTGGGTTACGACCCCCGGCCCCCACACCCCCATCAGGGCAAGCGACCACCAAGTGGGCCACTGTCTCGTCGTCCTGGCCACAAAACCTGCAGTTTGGTTCCCTTCGGTTATCGAGTCTATGGAGGTAGCTGCGCGTCGCACAGTGTCCTGTCCTCATTTGGGTGATGAGACTCTGTTCTCCTCTCTTGAGTTTCCACCAGGGGTCGCTTTTGCTCGGTCGTGGCATTTTCCGGTACAGCTGTCGTCCGGTTTCTCCTGCGGCCCAGCTATTTAGCCACTTTTCCCGGAAGTGGTCTTTGATGCAAGCGATGGCCCCCAGCTGGGTCATTGGCTTGTTTGGTTGCGGCTGGGCTGCGCCCTCTTTGGCTAGGAAGTCCGCCCTGTCGTTCTGCGTCACCTCAACGTGCGAAGCGATAAACTGTAGGATTACTTTGCCGCCTTTTGCGCTGATGCTACCTACTGTTTCCAGAATGGTATTTACCATTGTGGTCTCCCTAGAGCCCCTTTCCACGTGCTCGAGAGCTGAGCGTGAATCGGTGAAGACCACTACGTCGGGGAAGATTTTTCTCTTAGCAAGGCGTTGGTGGACCCTCTTCAGAGCTACCAGTATCGCCTCGATCTCCGCATCGAGGCTAGTTCTTAATTTTCCACTAGGGCCAGATAGCTCCTCGGGTGGAGCCATCCCCTCTGGATACTGGATGAGGGCGCCGTACCCACTTCTTCCTTCTGTTGGAAAACAAGAGCCGTCTGTGAAGACTTTGACCAAGCTGTCCGGGTAGGCGTCAATCGTTCTTTGCACAGTCTCTGATAGTTCTAGTTGAGAACTGGCATCTTTTGCTTTGGTGGTAGTCATGTTGAGTCTAATTTCAGGTCGGGTTAGGCTTTCATGTGGTCCTCGAGTTGGGATCACTTTCACTTTTTCCCTGTTTCCGGGTAAGGCCATGTCTTCCTCAAGACGGTGGACCGTATCCATAAAGGATGGTCTCTTCAATCTGGTCTTTTTTACCCATTTGTCCTGTAGTTGGAAACAGGGTTCTTGCCTGTCCATCCGACGGTATCGCTCCACCGTCGTCAGGACTGCCTTTTCCCTTCTGATTTCCAGCGGTTCGACGTCAGCCATGATTTCCACCGCTGCTGTGGGTGTTGTGCGAATCGCCCCGCAAACAAACCTGAGAGCTCGGTTTTGAATGCGATCCAGCCCCTCTAGAGCCGTGCGGCTCGCGAAAGTCTGGACAGGAAGGCTGTAATCCATTGCCCCTCTCGAGCTACTGAGGTAGAGCGCACTCAGTAGTCTTGCGTCTGCGCCCCAATTCGTGCTTGCCAGCTTTTTCACCAGGCCTAACTTTTGTGACGTTTTCGCACATAGTTCGTTCACATGGTTGTGGAGCTGGAGCTTCTGGTCCAGTTTCACTCCCAGGTAAACCGGCGTCCGGTCCCATTCCAGCTTTTTCCCATTGATGTTCAATTCTACTCCAACCTGTAGCGCCTTTCTACCGTTAGTAAATAGTGAGTAAACCGTCTTGTCTGTATTCACGACCATTTTCCACTTACCCGCGTAAGCTTCAATTCTGTCTAGGTCGTGCTGCAGCCGGATCTGCAGTGTTTTGACGTCCTTTCCCGAACTCCAGATCGCCAAATCGTCCGCGAACATCGCGTTCTCGGACCCTAATTCCTCTTGCAAGTCGTACACATAGGCGAGGAACAACGTACAGCTGAGGGCTGACCCCTGCGGGAGTCCATCCTCTAGGACAAGCTGTTCAGAGACACTGTTGCCAACCCGTGTGGCAATTGTTCTGTTCCTCAGGAATTCCTCTACCCAATTGGACATGTTACCAGATATTCCCAGTTTCTGGAACTTATACATAAGGCCCGTGCGCCATACTCGGTCGTACGCTTGCTTGAGGTCAAAGAACACTGCAACCGTGTGATTTTTCTTCTGGAGCTGGTTAGTCATTGACTGGACAAGACGGATCACCTGATCCATAGGTTGGCGGCCTTTTCGGAACCCACCTTGCGTCGGTGGAAGGCACTTGTTTTTCTCTAGAAACCAGTAGAGTCTCCCATTTACCATTCTCTTGGCTATTTTCCCCACACACGATGTGAGGGATATGGGCCGAAAGCTGCTCGGTAAGTGGCCTGGTTTCCCATCTTTGGGAATTGGGACAACTATGGCTCTTTTCCACATTTTCGGCAACTTGCCTGTAGTCCAAGTCTTGTTTATGAGGGCCAGCAAAATTTCGTTCCCTCTTTTGCCCAGGTGGGTCAACATCTCGTTATGTACCCTGTCTGGGCCTGGTGATTTTGCCGGACGGCACTTTCTTAGCGCTGTATGCAATTCTTCCATCGTGAAGAGGGACGTGAAAATCTCTTGTTGGGGCCCAGTACGCTGGGCTCGAGCTCCCTTTTTACTAAGCTTCCGGATTGTGTGGTGCTGTTCCGTCTCTCTGGTTTTCTTATTCACTTCTGCGAAGTGCTTATTGAGCGTCCTGGCTCTCTTGATGTCGCTCGCCTCGACACCCTCTTCGGTCTGTAGCGGCTGGGGGTTCCTCTTTGCCCCCATACCAGAGAGATTTCCCAACAGATTCCATACTTTCCTTCCGTCTTGGAGGTCGAGTTTTTCACATGCACTTACCCACTTCGATTTCTTTGCCTTCTGTACAGCTACTCGGACGTCGGCCGTTAGACGGTTGTAGCGAGCACGAGCAGCAGGCGTCTTCCGTTTTGCGGCTTGTTTCCGAGCTTTAGCTCTTTGTTTTACCAAATCGGTCAGGTCCCTGTTCCAGTAGGGCCTGAACTTTTTCTTCCCGTTCGTCCTGGGGATCGTTGTTCGGGCGACCCCCAGAATGGTGCCATTAAACTTCTCGAAGATAGCGTCAATGTCTTTGTCGTCGACATCAAGCAGGCTGAGCTTGGCCTCTTTCTGCTTCACGTACTCACCCCACTTGGCTTTCCGGAATAGCCAGTGTCGCTTTTCGCATCGTGCCTTCGTCTTACCAAGAGTAATCTTAAGGAGGATGGGAAGATGGTCACTCCCAATTTCATCGAGTACCTCTAGACTTTGACTGGACGCGAGGTCCGCTGAAATGAGTGTCAAGTCAGGTCTGGACTCCGTGCTGTGTCCTGTATGGAGCAGAGTTGGCGCACTCTCTCCGTCTTGCAACCTTATAAGATTGGTCTCAAGGCAGACCTCCTCTACATGTTTACCTGACGCGTTTCTGGGCGATTGGGCATTAAAATCTCCCGCTATGATTGTCCTGGTGAAATCTGACTCCCCCCGGATGGGGAGCGTGATAGGGTTGCGAGGAGTATTATACACATTCGTCACGGCGAATGTTTTGCCCGATTTGGTCACTCTCACGGTGAGAGTATCAGTGTTTGAGTAGTTCTTTACTTCTACGACCTCCACAGCAAGATCGTTTCTAACCGCGGTGGTAATTCCCCGGCATCTGCCGCACTTGCAACTGTATAGCGAGTAACCAGTAATGTGAAACGGCTTACCATGCAGTAATGTTTCCTGAAACAGTGCCACGTCCACGTCACGATCGTGGAGCAGTTTGGTTACTTCGTGTGAATTTGCCGGATACCACACACGTTTACCTGAAGAATTATGAGGTTTTGTTCAAGGTGACCTATTACACCTGTCCGGCCGCGAACAGTAGCTTTTTGGCCTTGAGCAGGCCTGTTGCGCATCACCTGCTCAAGAGGGGACCGCTTCCCCTTGCAGTCTTCCGCGGGGAGAGGATGTTGACCAGACACCACACCAGTAACCCTACTCCGTCCCGCCCTGTCTCCCGACAGCGGGTGCGGAGGGTTTATGAAGGTCGACCTGACCTGCTTTGAATATATAGTTGTGATTACCATGAGATTGTGTTTTGGGCAAATTTTCTTCCTTTCCCGGAGAGTGACTTTCCGTCGTCGCCCCCTTTGCCCAGGGAACCATTCGGTCAGGACGTTAGGCATTGAGCCGGGTTGTTTGGTTTCAGATGGTCACGTCCATCCTACTTGTCTGCCACGCCACGTAGAGGCACAACCCTTGTGGACGCCTCCGAATTTCTTCGGGACGCTGCTGCTTCCGCAGCACAGAATCAGACATCTTCAAACAGTTCGATTGTTCTTTAAATCATGTGTTGTTGTTTTTTTACTTTATAAAGTCTTGCACCCAAATTCATTGTCTGCAAGAATTACTCTTTAAAAATTATGGAAGTTATTCAAAAAACTGTATAATTTTGATTGGTAATTTAGCGAATTTTGTTGACAGGGTCATGACTTTTTTCGCTAATAAGCTTTAGACCAGTGGTTCTCAACCTTCCTAGTGACACGACCCTTTAATACAGTTCCTCATATTGTGGCGACCCCCCAACTACAAAATTATTTTCGATGACTACTTAGAACTGTAGAGTGTATGTGTTTTCCAATGGTCTTAGGCGACCCCTGTGAAAGGGTCGTTCGACCCACAAGGGGTCGCGACCCACAGGTTGAGAACCGTTGCTTGAGACTTTTTTGTTTTCGAATACAAACCACAGCTGCGCCGGGTAAATTCGCTAGTATGTAGGTAAATTGGAGGTAAACTGTAAATGACTAGAAATAATTATCTTGTTATATTCCATAAGTCAATATGATATAAAAAATGCGAATTAGTTAGTTCTCATTTCTCACTCTTACCATGACAGATACAAACAAAATCTCACATTCCTGGGGAACTAATTAAGTTGTTTCTCAGACCAATTATAACAAATTGTATTTATGTTACTGAAAACAAACAAAATTGTTGCAACTAAAGGCAGTTATTTCGGTAGAAGTGGGTCAAAATAGATTAGAAGATACTTTGATCGAAACAGACAAACAGACAGAATTGACCCTAACCTATTAAAGAAACGCCGCATTGACCAGCATCAAATAAAAGGTCATGCAGTACGTTGATGGGTGGTTCTCAAACGTGGGTTTATTTTGAAAATGTTGACGTGGGGGTCTCCGTAACAATACACAAAGTCTTCACAGTAGTCGAATTCATGCACGGTTCGGCAACATGGATGCATTCAGATTTGAGGGATAATTTATCAAATATTGCTGAATGATAAACGAGTGTCTAAATTTATTTCTCAGTTCTGTCACTGTGTTGAACATATTTATCGGCGTTTAAACACAGCCATGGCATTTTTAGAGGAGTTAAACAAACCTTAAGTTAATTAGGTCATGATTACCTGGGTAATATTGCTCCAGTCGTCTATTATGTAACTTCTGAAATGGTTCGGGCAGTTCATGAAGATATCCAATCGGTAGCAATGAAGTGAGTAGTCACGTGACACAGGATTGTCGGCACGCGTTTCATTAGCCAACCAGGAATCGCTGACTGATGTGTTGACGTCTCTCTGGGCTCTGAAGACCAAAGTCCAGTTTCCATATTTGACAGTAGAGACTGTGTGGAATATTTCATTTAAAAAAAAATTGTTTAAATTTGAAAATATTCATAGAGAAATGCCAATTTTTTAAAAATACAGTTTGCCCCAAAAAGTTGCGGGACTGAAAAGCTCGCATCTTGAACGCCAACCAGACACAGCTGCAGCTTGTTGTACCCTGTAGTGAAAAAGAAGAGGTGTTGGGTGGTCTCTCCACAGAGAAAATAGTCTTCCTATTTCAGCACTATTTTCGCTCGTACAAAGTGGTCTTGAAAGACGGAGACTGGCCGTTATGAAATGAATGTAGATGAAACTCTAAATGTTTTTATTTTTTTATTGATTTTTAAAAATATTTCATGCACAGTCTTTCGTGCATTTTAAGAAGTTTTTTTATAATAAAATATCTAACTTTTTATTGCGCCTCAATCGCATTTGATAGAAAAAAAAAAATTTAAGTTTTTTGTATTAATTTTTTTCTAAATCTTAGTATTAAATCTCTTATCTTTAAATTATCGACAAAAAGTGGAATTATTTTCTTTTTTTAAACAATGAATGTTAACAAAAGCCCGATTAAAGTTCAATTCAGTATTTATGCATAAAACTAATAAGTAGATCTGAGATCACCCACCCACCAGTTCATTCAGCGCAGCAGATGCGTTTCAAAACACGATAATTTTAGAAGAGACAGTGTCAACCCGCCTCCGCCGACCAGCCGTTCACGAGGTGAACACTGCGCGAGGAGGCCATCTTTAAAATGTCACGTGTGTAAACAGAACAAAAACGACGACACGCAAAATTGAAATGAAAACTATCCACAAGATGGAGATGCCATCAGAGAGAATGTCTATTAAAAGGTTTCTGGGCTATTCCGAAAGAGTGTTAAGAGGATGGCACCAAGTAATAAAGCTATGCTGACAACGCTTTGGTAGTGTGTTGTGTCAACGATAGAGGAAGTCTGTTCTATCAATACGTGCTCTGACAAAAGAGAATCTCGCATGTGTTCTCCAGCATATGCAGCATTCCCCCCCCCCTTTTTTTTTTTTTTACAATATCAATGAAGAGCATCATTTAACCCAGCGGTTCTCAACCTGTGGGTCGCGACCTTTACTCAGGGGTCGTCTAAGACCATCTGAAAACACATATGCTCTGCAGTTATTTCGTAGCAACGAAAATAATTGTGTGGTTGGGGGTTCGCCACAACACGAGGAACTGTGTTAAAGGGTCGCGGCATTGGGAAGGTTGAGAACCACTGATTTAAACTGTAAAATCATCGATTTAAAGTTTAATACCAGCGATACGATTGTATATGTTTCAAAAAGTACTTACTTGTCTCATTTCTATACAGCACAGTCCACAGTGGGTCGGTGCTCCATTTTATTGTTGTCTCGTGAACTTGATCACTGAACGTTAAGCAAGTCATTAGATATGAGCTGTACGTGATACTGTTACACAAACTTGTACATCTCTGTACACAAGAGATCATGGAAAGTCCTGAATAAATAGAATTAAACGATTTAAAGTTGAATTTGCTAAGAAAAAATATGCAACTTCGTTTTTTTTAAAGTATGATTTCAGTTTTGCGTGTAGCGCAATGATTAACTTTCATTCGTTAACCAGCAAGGTTTGAGATACAACTGAAAAGTAGTTTCAGCTTATAATAAATTCTTATCTCCTGTCCACAATAAATAATGAGGCTTAACAGTCTTTAATTAAATAAGAAGAAATATAAAAATTAAAAAAAAAATTAAACTTCATGTATATCCTACAGACCTGGCACGGTGATGTTGAGAACTGCTGTTCCTCCAATCAGGGTAAAACCTTTCCGGACGTTATACGTCTGCTCCACAACTGTGCCCGTGACATGTGCAATAATAAACATCAAAAGCACCACATCCATGGAAGTAACTGTCATGTTACACAACTACTTAAGTCGGCGGTCTCACACTACCGTGACTAAAGGTTTTCATGTGGTGCTGTGAATGAAGTAATGGGGTTTTCTTTCAATCTTTAAGCTCTTTATTTACCTATAGAAAAAAATGCTTGGACTATAAGCATGGGGTAACTTACATTAAGAAACCTTGCTGGGATTAGAGGAATATCAAAAGGAACGTCCAATGAAAATTGACGATGAAACTCGGTTTTATTTATTCAACAATAAAGTTGTAAAGCGGAAACTGAAGATTCACGTATAATGTAGAATATTATTGTTCATACGTTGTGCTATATGGGCACACAGTTAGTCTCATTATAAGAAATCCTTCAGCGGCTGTAAAGTACACGCAACCGTGAAAATGAAAATCGATGAAAATTAATCGAGTTCTTAAAAAAACCGCCCCCGGCGACAGACAAAACTGTCATGAAATAAATATTGGGTCTGTTCGTTCACCAGAACGAAGTAGTCGATTCGTTCTTTATTCTATTTCATTATTTAGTTTCTTTTGATCAATTTACAATCGAACAGAAGGCGGGTGTTTCAATTGTATTGATTGGACAATTATTATGTACGAGAGGGCGTGTACTGCTTATTGGCCGGCCAGTAATTATGTACGAGAGGGCGTGTACTGCTTATTGGCCGGCCAGTAATTATGTACGAGAGGGCGTGTACTGCTTATTGGCCGGCCAGTAATTATGTACGAGAGGGCGTGTACTGCTTATTGGCCGGCCAGTAATTATGTACGAGAGGGCGTGTACTGCTTATTGGCCGGCCAGTAATTATGTACGAGAGGGCGTGTACTACTTATTGGCTGGCCAGTAATTATGTACGAGAGGGCGTGTACTACTTATTGGCTGGCCAGTAATTATGTACGAGAGGGCGTGTACTGCTTATTGGCCGGCCAGTAATTATGTACGAGAGGGCGTGTACTACTTATTGGCTGGCCAGTAATTATGTACGAAAGGGCGTGTACTGCTTATTGGCTGGCCAGTAATTATGTTACGAAAATGAATGTACAACTTATTAGTAGGCCAGTAATTATGTTACGAGGATATGTATGTACTACTTATTAGCCGGTCAGTAATTATGTTACGAGAATGTTTGTACTTCTTATTAGCCGCACAGTAATTATGTTACGAGAATGTGTGTACTAGTTACTGACGTGGGATAGATATTGGACATGAAATCATTAAATTAAATGCTTTGTCAACAAGTGTTGAAGGGTATAAACAAATTTGACGCAATTATTGGAATTATTTAATCTCTATAGACTGTTGGCATTAATAAACAGCTGTTTATTTTCCCTCTGTATAAGTTGTCTAGATATAATACATTCACATATAGCAATTCTGACATGCTTTATATGTCTAATGTGAAGAAATACTGCAAGCGTATGACGTAGTAAAGACATTTTTTGGGGGCGAGGGGTGTTGAAAAACAAACCACCCATACTACACTATATATTTTTTTTATAATTAGTTTTCGATACATTAAACAAAACTTTGAATATGAATGGAATACAGCCCATGATCAGAAACAAGTCGGCTGTTATATTTTTGCTGAAACTGTTGAAAGCCCACGCAGTGTCCTTTAAATGATCTCTTGACATCAAGTGCTATGTTAGAGTAGTCCAGTTACATACGTCTTCAGCTTCCACTATCAAGTCTCCAACCCGGCAACAACGTTTCTCTTCTTTAAATTTATCAATAGTGAATATTATTTAAGACGACTTAATCTCTAAGAAAAATTGCCTGCTTGTTTAATTCAAAACTATTTGAAAGTTGGACTTTAATTAAATAATTTACTTTTGGACAATTATATTTTTTGTTGCTTTATTTTTATTTTTATTCTTCTGATTTTTTTCTTGACATTTTGAAACGAAGCATTTTCTTTTCTTTTTTTTCCTTACCGTGAAATTCTTTCTACTACTTGAACCTAAACACCGCCCCTCCTCCCCCCCCCCCCCCACACCCTTTTTGATCTTATAATTTTGATAACTAAACAATATTTCGGATCGTTATCAAACAGATGTGTCGACCTATCACATGAAACGTTTGTAAAGACTTTATTGACCCGAACAGTTTGTCACTGACCCAAAAAACAAAACCCACTTCAGCCTGTCTGTTTAATGATCATTAAGAAATCCATAATCGATTAACGGACTATTTAACTCTCATTGGAGGCAAAGATACTATACATTTCTTTGTTATATTCAGTAGCTGACAATCACTGAGAAGCCCATAATCGATTACTGGACTATTTTATTCTCATTGGAAGCCATGATTTGTATACATTTCATTACTCTATTTGGTAGCTGACAGTTCAAAATATTTCTTATTATTTTTGACGTAAATGTTCATTGTTAATTTTTATCTTTTAAAACTTTTTGTCCTGTTTGTCAGATGTTTATTAACGTATTATTTTACAACATAGGTCAGTTTTATGGCCATTATCGAGCAAATACATGCTCTACAAATACAAAGCAAACAAATAGAAGCTTAACCAATACAAGCTTATCAAATACAGGCTTATCAAATACAGGCTTAACAAATACAGGCTTAACAAATACACGCTTAACAAATAAAATCTCGACAAATACAAGCTTAACAAATACTTAGCTAATAAAGCCTAACAAATACACACCTCACATATACAAGCTTGACAAATACACACCTCACATATACAAGCTTGACAAATACACACCTAACATATACAAGCTTGACAAATACACACCTCACATATACAAGCTTGACAAATACACACCTCACATATACAAGCTTGACAAATACACACCTCACATATACAAGCTTGACAAATACACACCTCACATATACAAGCTTGACAAATACACACCTCACATATACAAGCTTGACAAATACACACCTCACATATACAAGCTTGACAAATACACACCTAACATATACAAGCTTGACAAATACACACCTAACATATACAAGCTTGACAAATACACACCTCACATATACAAGCTTGACAAATACACACCTCACATATACAAGCTTGACAAATACACACCTAACATATACAAGCTTGACAAATACACACCTCACATATACAAGCTTGACAAATACACACCTCACATATACAAGCTTGACAAATACACACCTCACATATACAAGCTTGACAAATACACACCTCACATATACAAGCTTGACAAATACACACCTCACATATACAAGCTTGACAAATACACACCTCACATATACAAGCTTGACAAATACACACCTAACATATACAAGCTTGACAAATACACACCTAACATATACAAGCTTGACAAATACACACCTCACATATACAAGCTTGACAAATACACACCTCACATATAAAGCTTGACAAATACACACCTAACATATACAAGCTTGACAAATACACACCTCACATATACAAGCTTGACAAATACACACCTAACATATACAAGCTTGACAAATACACACCTCACATATACAAGCTTGACAAATACACACCTAACATATACAAGCTTGACAAATACACACCTCACATATACAAGCTTGACAAATACACACCTAACATATACAAGCTTGACAAATACACACCTCACATATACAAGCTTGACAAATACACACCTCACATATACAAGCTTGACAAATACACACCTCACATATACAAGCTTGACAAATACACACCTCACATATACAAGCTTGACAAATACTTAACAAATACAAGCCTAACAAATACAAGCCGAATGAGAAACATGTTAAATCTAAGTCTAATATTAAATTTCCGTTAAAGACAAAAAAAAAAACCTTGCGTAAGGATATCTAAGCATACAATCATTAGCATCCAAATAAGATCAGAAGAGTAAGTTTATCCAAGTAACTAATTAAGTTTTGGACTACGATAAAGCTTTCAAGTAGTACAGGAAATCAAAACACTTTCCCAAATAAACAAATTCAGAATATTGTTATTGCAGTTATTAAAACTGCAGACAAAGTTTGAGCTGTTCTTGTTTGGGATAAGAAACGTATGCATTTAAGAACCTTCCAAACAGTTACAAGATACACAATTTTTTACACCCCCCGGGGGCAAAGCGACCCCCTCAATAAAGAACATAAGTAATGAAATGTTCACTATCGAAGATCTTATTTCATGTCGGCCAGTTACCCGGCGTCTACAAAAGAAGATTTTATTTCATGTCGGCCAGCTACCCGGCGTCTACAACAGAAGATCTTATTTCATGTCGGCCAGTTACCCGGCGTCTACAACAGAAGATCTTATTTCATGTCGGCCAGTTACCCGGCGTCTACAACAGAAGATCTTATTTCATGTCGGCCAGTTACCCGGCGTCTACAACAGAAGATCTTATTTCATGTCGGCCAGTTACCCGGCGTCTACAACAGAAGATCTTATTTCATGTCGGCCAGTTACCCGGCGTCTACAACAGAAGATCTTATTTCATGTCGGCCAGTTACCCGGCGTCTACAACAGAAGATCTTATTTCATGTCGGCCAGTTACCCGGCGTCTACAACAGAAGATCTTATTCATGTTGGCCAGTTACCCGGCGTCTACAACAGAAGATCTTATTTCATGTCGGCCAGTTACCGGCGTCTACAAGAGAAGATCTTATTTCATGTCGGCCAGTTACCCGGCGTCTACAACAGAAGATCTTATTTCATGTCGGCCAGTTACCCGGCGTCTACAACAGAAGATCTTATTCATGTCGGCCAGTTACCCGGCGTCTACAACATAAGATCTTATTCATGTCGGCCAGTTACCCAGCGTCTACAACAGAAGATCTTATTCATGTCGGCCAGTTACCCAGCGTCTACAACAGAAGATCTTATTCATGTCGGCCAGTTACCCAGCGTCTACAAAAGAAGATCTTATTCATGTCGGCCAGTTACCGAATCCATAAGGATTCGTTTTGGGCCTGGTTCTATTCACATTGTATACCAGGCTACTGCTCCTCTTGGAGAGGCATGCTGTTGAGAGCCAGTCATTTGCAGATGACACGCAGCTATACAAGCACACCCATTTCTCTCTTATCGATTCCGCTGTCCAGACTTTGCGGGAGTGCATTGGTGATGTCAAGTCATGGATGAAACTCAGCAAGTTGAAGGTTAATGACGATAAAACGGAAGCACCCCTCATTCACAATCATAAATCATCATCTACCCCAACGATCCCCAGCTCATTTTAAATGGGTAAATCCGACATACAGTTTACATCCTCTGTTAGGATTCTTGGTTACATTCTTTCTAACAACATGTCTCTCAATAAACATATCTCTCACAATTTTCGTTATGCACACACCGCTATCCGTCAGATAAGCTCCATGTGCCACTACCTCACAGTTAGCGCAACAAAAACACTAGTCTGTGCTCTTGTTCTCTCTCGTCTTGACTATTGCAACTCTCTTCTGTCAGGTTCAGCAAAATACTTCATAGAAAAACTACAAAAGGTTCAAAATTCAGCTGCTAGGCTAGTTCTTAAGGCAAAAATACGTGATCACGTCACTCCACCACTTCACTCACTTCAATGACTCCCTATACAAGCACGCGTTGATTACAAGCTGTCTGTTCTCTGTCATAACTTTCTGTCGGATTACTGTCCTTCCTATCTAACCAAACATCTTTCTGTGTATTCACTCCTTCCACAGTTTCGTTCCTCCGCAGACACGCGTATTCTGTCCCTTCCCAAGACACTAAAACAAATGGTGAACGATCTTTCTCTTTCTGCGCCCCAAAAATTGGAATTCTCTTCCACTACACATCCGCAAAATACCAACCACCCAGACCTTCAACACTGCACTCCAATCACATCTCTTTAAACTCTACTACCGCGAGTGATTTCCCCCCCCCCTTTTTTTCTGATTGATAAACGATGCTGCTGGCTGCCGTCCATGGCTTGACATGTAAAAGCTCTGGGGTGATTTGGGGGGGGGGGGGTAATATACATTTGTTTTTGTTTTGTTTGTATACAGCTGTTCTTTATTACATAAATGTATTTTATTTCAATGTCACGATTATGTCTCTTTTGCTAATATTTTTTATGTACAGCGCGGTGAGCTCAGCCCTAGGCTTTATAAGACCACTAATAATAATAATAATAGTAATAATAATAATTAAATATTATTTTTAAGATTGTATACGAAGCTACCTTCGTATTCGAGGTGTACTTCAACCACCCTCCATCCCCTTTACTATATTTAAACAGAATACTAAATTCGTTTCAGATATTTATTTATAATATTTTTTTTTACTTGTAACCAGTGTTTCTTTCATAAATGGTTCCCTGGGGTGGGGTGGGGGTGGGGGGTACTTCAGATTTTCGGGGTGGGTGCAGGGCTATGCCAGATGCCAGTGGCCAAGGCGTGGCTAAGGGGTTGCAGATGGGGCATACGTCCCGGGGTGCCAGACTTGCAAAGGGCGGGGGCAACATGGGCTTTGCTAGAATTAATTAATTGTAAATAATGGGTTTCATAGTTGGAGGGGGGCTTAAAAATGAATCTTGTCCCCTGATGCCAAACTCTGTAGATACACCCCTGCTAGTGGTGTGGAAATAGGGCAGATGGAGTGTTCCACGCAGGTGTCACTTACTCCTTATGTACCGATGTGGCATTTTTGGACAACTGCAGAGTTTGAATCTTCAAAGGGATGACGGTAAAAATATTTTGCCGCTCATGGCAGCCTTTATAGTAGCTACGCTACTAGACAGTGTATTTATCGATACCAAACTCAGCGATCATTTTCATCGAGAAGTAGTGCGGGAATCTTGATCGGTGGAGGAGTTTCGGGAGCCTGCTCCACGGAAAAGTTTTGATTATTTCAAAATCAAGAGGTGCATTTTTGAGTATACTTGAATTCGATGTTTCTACTATACCCTTTGAACAGGGAAAAACATATTTAAAGTTTTGTGGGCGGCATTATTTAGCCCAGCTCCTTTTAAAAACTGAATTCACTCCGTTTGTGGCAAGCACTAGGGTAATCATTAGGCAAAAGCTTATAATCAACCCCATACTGTACAATTGATCAGCGTGAGGGAAAGGGGCATAACAAATTAGGACGCTAAAGACAGTCGTACAAACTCAAAATGCAGGGTCGCATTATCTTGGCGCATACTTGAATTTATTGTTTCTTACATACACTGTTGAGGTGGCATTTCAATCTTTCGGGTGGTCAATGGCAAAATTAGCCCAAAAAATGTCCAAAGACATCCTAAATTTCGTACCAGCGTTACGTAAACCATATTCACTCTACTTATGTCACCCTTGAGGTACGCTTTTGCCCTAGATTATTATCGCCCCTAAATCATTATAGTCCCCAGACAATTTTTGATAAATTCAAAATACAAGAATGCATTTTTTCACATATCTGAATTTAGTTTTGCAACATTCTATATCATTTAAATTGGAGAGCAACGGATGATATCCTATTTTAAAAAAATGTAGATGCCACTTAACCTTAGGGCCATCGTGTGCGCCCAGCAGCCCTTACGACTGAACGGTGCCTCGGATATTTTAGGGGCTTAAAGATGTGATGGGGATAGTTTCTTAATTATCATCTTTCCAAGCTGGGTTGGCAAAGCGGAAATTGCTTGACCTGCTTGTGTAATCAGAAATATATCAGAAATATATCAACCATCACAGCCTTCAAAACTGCACTCAAAACACACCTCTTTAAACTTTACTATCCTGACTGATTCCCCCTCTGAAAGTTAAACGATGCTGCTGAGTGCCGTCCATGGCTTCACATGTAAATTGTTATGGAATGGTTGGTTTTTAATTTATATTTTTAAGTTCATTTTAATTTGCATGTACAGCGTGGTGAGCCCAGCCCTAGGCTGGGGTACCACGCTATAGAAAACTACCCATAATAATAATAATAATAATGCACAAAAACAAAACAATAAAAATAATTATTCAACTAAAAATAGTATTGTGGCCTTTTTTTTTTTTAATTTACATTATTTTTCGGGATAGCTACTTAACTAATAAATAAATTTTCAACAAAAAAAAAATAATAATAATAATTTAAAAAGGTTCCATCATTAAAAAGCAGTGCAAACATTATTTTATATGATGAACGCAAATGGAAAAACAAACTTACTTATAATTATAATGCTTAGAATACCTTTTTCTAAATATTTCCTAATTTTACGAGTCAAAATAGAAAAAAAAAAACATGTTAATGAGAAAGGTCTATACATATTTATGGGATTTTGAAAACTGGTCATTTTTATAAATTGCATATGAACGGCATAACTATTTTAAGAAGACATTAGTTGTTTACAGAAGAAATTATATTTATTAATGTGTGATTTTATCTAAGGGAGATTCGTATGCAAAAATGTCCCAATATTCAGTAGATTGAAATTTTTATTTGGAATTTCAAATTGCTATAACTTTCTTAAATTGCCTCTTCGTTATACTTTAAAATATTTATATCTAAATCCACAGAATCTATTTTAAATTGACGAATTAGGAATAAGAATTTTTTTAAACACGTACCAAAAAATGGCATTGGCATAATAATCGAAATGCTAGTTCACAAAAGAAAATATTCTTAGCTTTATACTGGATTATCATCTAAAATAAAATTAATAATATACAAAAGTTGGTGCAACGCCAATGGATGGAGCACTTTGTTTGTTATTCTGACAATAAAAAGAGAAAAGCAGTTGGGAGTTTAATGATAATAAATATAGGCTAAGTATTTAAAAAAAAAAAAAACAAGTCTGTTATTCAGGAAACTTTGTAATAAAGGTAGCACATTTAAAGACAACAAAAACACTTTTGATTATAAATGATTTATGAAAGTCAAGTGCACTTTTTCTTTTCGCCCTTTAACTTCTAAATTAGGAGAAAAAAAAAAGCATGGTGCCTAATTTTTTAGTCATGCTTTTACAATGAATTATACTTTTAAAACAGATTGCACATGTTTAATACTTGACTAACTATTATTAAAATTGTAGACCTTTAATATGTATGTAGTTCCCTAGTTTTTGAAAGGCATGCTTTTATTATAGAATATAATTGGAAAACATGAAAAGATTGCTCACGTTTGATACTTTATTAGTGAGAACTCTATTAAAATTATAGACCTTAAAATGGAAGCAAATACAGTGTTATTAAAGTCTTTAAATGTTCGAGTTTGCAAAAAATAATTAAACAAATGGGAAGTAATATATCGGCAATTTTTCGAAACATTGCGATATTAATAATCAAATAATGTAAACTTCTAAAAAGATTTGCCTAAAACCATAAGGATCATCAAATATATCGAGCGTTGCGATATTTCATAGATTCCACTAACTGTAATAGGTTAATGACACCAGCTAATATTCTGTTTAAAATTGTTAAAAAAATGACAGTTTGGTATTTTTTAAAAAAAATATTTGTTTTATTGTTGTACATATTTTTGCTCCAGGGGGCACTTGACTTCTCTTCCCCCCCCCCCCCAACCCCCGGAGATATAGCTGAAAGAAACCCTGCCTGTAACTAGTTGAGATAAAACAAAAGTATTTACATGTAAAGATATTTTTACCTCATTCCGAATGGTTACTTTTACTGAATTGATCATATGGAAATTAACGCGTTCCTCTCAGAATAAATCACACGTGAACACCATGACCTACTTAGACAAATAAAAAGTAAGTCCAAATTGTGGCCCAGGAAATAAGAAAGTTTTCGCAAATATAGAGCTAAGGGGAGGGTACCCCGGGTGACGTATGGTTGTTCGCAGAAAATCTTTCTAAATTATCAAATCAAGTATCGTGAATAATATTACACGTAAACCACAACGGTTTTTTCAGAATTTTCTGTCACTGATATGTTAGAATCAATATCATTGAAAAAAACTGTCTCCGCGCTCTATCATTGTAATCAATGTAAATAAAGAATAGAGAACAAGCTACACTCAAGTTCTCTCTGTACAATGCATGCACCATTTCCAGGAATGTCAAATCATTTCGATTTTTAGCATTGCTGAATTTGCAAACACAATCGTAAATGCCAAGTTTTTATATCTCTCTTTCGTGTTTTTCCCCCCTACTTTAATCTTGCCTGTCATGAATTTGTGCCTGTTTTCTTTGTCTTTTTATTTGCGTGCCTCCTTTACAATGCTTTTTTAATGAAGGTTCGCTGATAATGTTTTTATCACAGATCACTATTTGAGAAGCTATTTTCCTATGATGGGTTTTTCCTACATAAAAAATTGTATTTTATGTTTACACATGACTGTGGCAAGCAATGGCTAGGCCCAGGTCAAATATTAAAAGTTTAAAAGTCTAAGCTCAGGGCAAATACTAAAAGGCTAGGCCCAGGGCAAATACTAAAAGGCTAGCCCCAGGGCAAATACTAAAAGGCTAAGCCCAGGGCAAAGACTCAATTTAGGCACCCTCTTTACAAAATATCAAATAATAATACCCATATTTTGAATGAAAATTGACAGTTTTGGCGCCCACAGAAGATTGTTGCCTCCTTTCATCCCACCGCCTTTTTATTGTCCTGAGCACAGATGCGTAGCTAAGGGTAGGGCATATGGGAACAGCGGATCTCCTGGGCGCGAGACTAGTGGTGACGCCAAAATGGGCTTTTATTGCATTTTATTAAAGAAAATAATGTCTTTCAGAGTTGAGGCGAAGTAAAAATGAATCTTTTCCCTGGGCGCCAAACACTAGTTATGCGCCTGCCTCGGACTACGTGAACTGAGTCACGTGATTATAATTGATAAAGAAATCCCTTCTAGTGACTATTTAAGAACATTATAAAAAATAATAATATTTGAATTATTTAAAGATGAATTATATTATCAAATAGTGCCAATACTTATCAATAATAACAATTAAACGGACGTTGCCTACTTAAAAAATGAATCAAACTTGATCGTCTTCTTTTCCTATCCACTTTTAGCGCGGAGATGTCGCGGTCTAGGTAGCGTACAGTTGGCGATCTGACCAGGTATCGTACAGTAGGCGATCTGACACTAGGTGTGGCCTACTGAAGGTTCATGTTGTAGACTTTTTACTGTGTCCTCAGCAATGTCGATCCACCGACCGACTGCGTAGTCTTTCCTGGTCCTGAACCCGACGTGTTTCCTATTGTGGGCAATGCCATGCAGGTTGTTTGACCTTCATTCTTACCAGGATGACAAACCAAATTAATTTGCTGGTGGCCCCATACACTGATTGATTGGATTGGCTCCGACCATTTGTTTTATTTCCTGGTTTCAGATGTTGTCCCTTCTTTATTTACCAGCTGCACGTCTAAAAATATAATCTCGCAGGAGACGATTTTTTCCTTCACAATTTTATTCATAGTCCATGTTTGACACTGGAAAGTAACGGTTGGAATAATAAAGATATCTTTAAATAACCTGGCTTGGTCTCCATCTTTATTATTGGGTGTCTCAGTAGCGGGGCTATTGGGTAACTTAATGCGTTTACCCTACGCCCTCTTGTCTCTATCGCGCTATCCATTTCTACATCCTCGACGAAAATGCTTCCGGGGTATTTAAACTTTTGGCGATGACGGAGCAGCTGACCACAGAGCCAGTTGTTCTTTCGAACGGCCATGACCTCAGTTTAAGCTTTGCTGATTTTAAATTTCATAAAGTTCGCGGTAATTGTTCAGGCATTGAAATTGTCGATATGACAAAGCTGCAACATAACAATAATAGTTGTTGCTATTTTAAAACTTAATAAGAATCAACTATAATATTATTGTGTGACTGGTTTTACAATTTAGTTGCGTAAGTATAAGTTCTCCTTACTAAAGTTCGATAACCCTGTATGACAAGGGACGTAATGTTACTCAAGTTGAAAAAGTGACATATTCAATCACAGATTCAGAAAGTATTAATAAATTACTCACAAAACACTTATGGTATTTTTCTATTTTAATGTTTATAAATATTTCACCCGCAAATCCTGATTAACATAACGCAAGGTTTCGTCCATAATATAGATTATAGTAATTGCTCTTCAGTAAAGCTGTCTTTTAGTTAATTTTCACGAACCGTTTTTTTTAACACCCCCCCCCCCCCCCCCCTCAATCCCCCCAACAAAATGGTTCCAGGTTACCCAACAGACAAATCTGGTCACAGTTCCGAAATGAATGAAACTGATTGTTTTTGAAAACTTAAGTTTTACATTGTCTCTAGCCTATAGCACTGTTAAATTTCAATAAAACGTAGGCCTCATAGCCATGACCCACTAGTAGTACAGGTCTAGTAGGTCGTGTCACGTCATAGCACGCTAAATTTTAAATAGGAAACGAAATAATTAAAATACACAAGGGTAACTGTTTTGTAGGCCTAACTTCTAAGACAATAAACTTCTAGCTGAGGACGAGGCATACACATTTTAGCCTTCTGTTTGCAATGTCCAAGGTGCCTATTATCCCACCGGCTTTACTTAATCCAGTCCTGTACCCTAAGGCAAATAGAGCTATGGCCCTAAGTATACCGAAAAGCTCACGGAGGCACAGCCAAATAAAAATAACTTTCCAACAGCCATTCACTTCCTGTCAGGTTTGGTAACTCTTTGATTTTTGGGACTTTACTTCGCCGCTTGTCTACTCGTTGACAAAAATAACAAATTAAGTTGAAATATTTTTCTATTACGAAGGCGTAAGTATTACACCACACGTCTAAACTATTTTAATTTGGTTATTATTGTGTATTAATTCTCAATCACCGTATTCAGGTGTCTATCTGCCATTCATTATCATATTAGATTCAATGTCAATATTTACTATAATATAATAATAAATAGTCTATATTCTATATTATAATATTGACACGGAATTTTTATAGATAGTGGGGTGGGGGGTGTAGAGATTTGTGATGCTATATTTGAGGGGGGCCCAACTTGTTGTGATGACCCTTGACCATGGGGAGAGGGATAGGGGCCAAAAATAGGCAAAATTTGCTGACATCAATCATCATTTATGAATGCCCCCCCCCCCCAAAGCCCCCAATGCCCTAGCCTAATAATATATATTTTATAATATATTTAATATATATATAGGCCTATAATCCTATATGCCTTTATAATTATATTTATATAAAAATAAGCATATTATTGTTATAGGCATAGGCTCATATATTATAATAATGCATAAGCTTATCCATCTGTAACTACTATTTAATTTTTATATTTAGAGTAATTTAGTCTATAGACTATATTTATAATTTAATATATATCATAATAATAATACTAGGCATAAAATATAGATAATGGATATGAATATATACCATCCCATGCCATAGTTTTTCTTCTTTGGCTTAGGCAAGGCTTACAAAAACATAAACTAAAATTTACACAATAATAAGTCATAAGTAAACAAGAAGCCCAAATTAGTTAGCCGTCCATTATTCTGATCTTTTCTTTTTCGATAGGGACTTGTGCCCATTCTTATTCTTTACTTTCACTTTTTAGGTAGCCTATAGTATAGGTAGGATATAAAGCCTACATATGATATGTTATATATTGTGTTAATTGTGTAAATTTAATTTAAAATTAATTTCTTTGTTTGTTGTTGTACAGATGAAGGCATTCTCAGTCATAGTCATTCTGAAATGTTTAAATTTGTATTTTGTCTAATCATAATTAAAGCTTAACATGTAATATATATATTGTGTTATTTACACAAATTGTATCTGTCCCATTAATCTTTTTAAAAGCTTATTGCAGTCCAACCATATTATTAATAGTTAATTAAGTGAATTAGGCTTGCCCTATATATTACTATTAAAGTAAAACAAAAGTTGTAGTAAGTTAAAGAACCATTAGACTGGGTTGATTAGGCAAAGTCCTATGCCTTTTTTCATTTATAAAGGCCTATAAATTAGATGTCTACTTGACAATGATACCACCCAGTTTGTTACTTGGAAGTAAGTAGCAATCCATAAAAGATTTCACACATCTTTTGTGAATATGCGTGATACAAGTGCATAATTTGTGCTACAATTTTGTACGGTGGGGGTGGGAACAAACCAAAATCTGGTTGTGAAAGAACTTTAAGCTATAATACACACCATTGTACTTATGAAGTAAATTTAGTAATAATATGAGGGTAGAGTGTAGACATTATTAGCCTACCGTATATTACCACAACCCATGTATAATGGGAACCCCTATCTTTTTGTTTGCACAAAGCCAGCCTTTAAATGCCAAGTTCACGTATAATGTGATGTGTTAATCTTGTTCCATAATAATACAATACTTATTATCAAATTAAATATCTATTTGTTATAAAAATATAAAAATCCTAAAAGTATTATAATATTCAAATAAACTGTAGTCATACAGATGCAACTATGCTAATATCCTGTCAAAGGGTAGCTACTACATTACTGGTGTTATCTGCAAGTTTGATGCGCACTCGGTCACTGAATGCTTGTGGACCTAAAAGATTTGGTTGCCTAGGCATTAATATAAATTAGCCGGTAATGAAATTTTTTTTTTTTAAATCTTGTATAAAAAGTTAAGAAGCATTTTTTACCGGGTTAGGGTTAGAGAAAAGCTGAAAGAGGAAAGCAAGTTGTTCCTGAGGTAAAAGTGTTACCTAATTGGAAAAAACATATTAATTTTTCCATTCATAATGGTAACCACTTTTATTTTTTCATCAAACAGTAGAAGGAGCACACCATGGGTTCTGCAGTTGAAAATGTCCTTACCTTAGACACTCTCAATCCTAATGTCATTGAACTTCAGTATGCTGTGAGAGGTCCAATTGTCATTAGAGCTACACAGATTGAAGATGAATTGTTAGCTGGAGAGAAAAAGCCTTTCCCCAAGGTGGTCAAAGCCAATATAGGGGATTGCCATGCAACAGGACAAAAACCTATAACATTTATTCGCCAAGTTCTTGCTCTATGCACCTACCCTGAATTATTGAAGAGCAATGATTTTCCTGCTGATGCTAAGGAAAAGGCAAAGAGGTTGCTTGATGGCTGTAAAGGTCACAGCTTAGGATCCTACTCTGATAGCTGTGGGCTCAATGTGATAAGAAAAGATGTTGCGGCCTATATCGGAGAAAGGGATGGCCATCCCTCTGATTTCAATGATATTGTTTTGAGCACCGGTGCCAGTGATGCAATCAAGTCTGTGATGACCCTGCTGCTCACAGCCAAAGATGGTGTCAACAAAGCTGGGTTCATGATTCCCATTCCCCAGTACCCACTTTATTCTGCAGCTATTTCTGAGTTTGGTGCTCACCCTATTCCTTACTACCTCAATGAGAAGGCCAGCTGGTCTCTGGACGTGAGTGAGTTGGAGCGGGCCATAGCTGAAGCCAGACCAGTTTGCAAGCCCAGAGCCATCGTCATCATCAACCCTGGTAACCCTACGGGTGCCGTCCTCACGAAAGAGAACATTCAGCAGATAATCAAGTTTGCCAAGAAAGAGAAGCTGTTCCTGCTGGCTGATGAGGTTTACCAACATAATGTTTATGCTGCAGGAGCTAAGTTTTATTCCTTTAAGCAAGTCCTGATGGAGCTTGGATCACCATACAATAAGATGGAATTGGCCTCTTTCATGTCTGCATCCAAGGGGTACATGGGAGAATGTGGTTACAGAGGAGGCTATGCAGAGGTAATGCACTTTTTTATGCAATCCATTTTAGTTTTTACTAAGTAATTTTACATTTCTTCTCTTATGTATATATAGAGAGAGAAAAACTTGAATTTGCTTAATTTATTCGATAATTCCATGAATTATCTCTTTCCATCTGATTATTTTAAAGGGTTTTACAAACCTTTTATATATATTACAGTTATGTATATCTTTGACACAAACATAACTTGTGTTTAGTTTATTACTGTATAAATGATCGACGCATGTGTTGCTTAACTTGGTCAACTGACAAGTTATTTGGGTGGGTGATTTAAATATATGCATTAAAAATAAACATTTTATTTTCAGGTAATAAATCTTTTGCCAGAAGTTAGGGCAGAGTATTACAAAAGTATATCTGCCAAACTGTGCCCCCCAGTATCAGGGCAGGTAGTAGTGGATTGCGTTGTAAACCCTCCTAAATTTGGTTAGTGGAAAACACTATGAACCATTGTTTCTGGTATGTGTCTTCTGTAAAGAACATATGTGATGTACTAATAGAGTGCATATAAAAACATTTTAAATTTCATAAATATATCATGTTTGTGGAATTAATCTAGAATTTATAAGAAGTTATTCAAAAGCTTTTTTATTACTTTTGTGAAGTTAAAGATGTTCTCTATTTGTGTAACTATCCTGTAAACATCCCTAAATATTTGCATAGCTGCTTTATCCTCTTTTGATTTAGCTGTCATGATTGTTTTGCACAAGTTTAAAAGAATATTTGTTTTTTTAAATAAAAATGTTTAGGTGACCCATCATATGAGCTTTTCTATGAGGAGAAAAACTTTGTCCTGGCCAAGTTAAAGGAGAAAGCTGAACTCATCACAAAGCTGTTTAACTCCATTGAAGGGATTACATGCAATGAGGTATACCAATGCTTAGAAATAACTCTATCAATTTTAGTATTCTGCAAATTTAAAAAAAAAGATTTATTGGCTTATTGAGGCATGGAGAAATTTTGAAAACTGAATTGTGTTTTCCTGAAATGATGTTTAATTATTCTAATTCAAACACTTGCTATTCAATTTAACCAAGTCATGGTACCATTTAATGCTAGGTAAATGAACTATTAAGTAATTTTAGCTTAACAAGAGTCTTATTTCTGGGTCTCTCTAATCTGTAGAGTGTCCTAACTGTGGCGTACAAGTCAATCTGTTACAGATAGCTCATAAGCACACTTAACGAATGAAGTGAAAATTCAGTCCCACTATGCATATTTTACAAATTCAATTAATATCAGAATCATCGAATATTAAAACAATTTCATACATATTTATTTTCCAGGTCATGGGTTCAATGTATGCCTTTCCTCGTATCTATTTACCTGAGAAAGCCATCCAAGCCGCCAAAGCGGCTGGCCAAAGTCCAGATGCCTTCTACTGCTTTGCCCTCCTTGAACAGACTGGAATCTGCACCGTACCTGGAAGTGGCTTCAGGGAAGAAGAGGGAACCTATCACTTCAGAACTACAATTTTGCCACCGGTAAATGTTTCCTCATTTTTTTATTAATTTTTTATTTTTTACATGAACAGTAACAAGACCCAGGTACCCGTAATACTATATACTACTGACCTCAATCTGCAGATCTTTTAAAAACATTTTTATCAATACAAGATATGTAAGTCTTAAATTAATCTTCATTTTTAACTATAATATGTGGGTTTTTTTTGTTCTTTTACACAAATCAGGCAAAAATAATTAATTATATTTCTTATAATAAACATTTTATCATATCTTACAATGAAACTTTTTAAGCAACTGGAATCCAAAATGTCCATAAAATGTTGTTCAATTTTTATTCAGAGCACAAGTATAAAAAAATTGATGACCTAAATTGAATCTAAAAAGTGAATAATTTAAATTTAAAATCAACAGGTGGCAAATAGAACTGACAAACATTTAAATGATTAAGTGCTTAAGTGGTGCTGATATATCTGCTTACAAAGTGAGATCACAGTGATGATCTTGCCGAGTCTTATGTCTTTTTTTTTTCGTTTACCACCGATCCTAATTTTATTACTATAGAATAATATAATATGAAATTTTCTTTTTCTGATAGATCAAAATTAGGTTCTATTAGGCATGTTTTAATTGTTTATTTATTGATGGCCTTGTATTTTAAAATGAAGTCTGAAAATATGTGTCATCAATCACTTTCCTTGATTGACAATGTTTAACTAATAATTTATTTTAAAAATGTAAGTGATTTTTATTTGATACTCCTCCAGTTAATTTTACCATTAATATTTAGTCAGCCATTTTAGGTCTCACATTGTTCGTCATTTTTCTGTCAATTAATTTTTCATGCAGAATATTTTAACTCCTCCCAAACCAAGAACTCGGTTGAAAAGAGTTAATAATTATGTTATGTAAAGATGATACATTGCTCATATTAGGTCAGGGTTGACAGCTGTGAAATACCTTGAATCTTGCCTTGACAGGTTGAAGAATTGAAGACAGTTTTGGCCAAGTTCAAGGACTTCCATCTGAGCTTTCTTGCCAAATACAAGTAAACCTCGTTGTGATGGTGACACTTGTTGTGTGAGTATGTAAATCACAATTTCTTTCAGAACAGTTTAAAGAGGTGCTGGTATTATAAATAAATTCATAAAACAAATATTTCAACCTATATTAAATGGACTTGTCAGTGTTGCAAAGCAACTGTTCTTGCTTGGGATGAAGGTAAAAAAAAAAAAAAACTGTGCAAAACTCCGAACTACCTACGCAGGAAGGAAACAAGTTGTTGAGGGATAAAATGTTTGATGTCTTGATACACACAAAAAGAAATGTCCATAAAATAATTTTTAAAAGTATTGAATCTGGCATTAGGTCGAAGGCATTCCTGAAATGACATGGGTAAAAAACTGTTGAGGTTTTTAAGCCCTGTATAGTTTAACCATTTTGTTTTTGGAAAGCACTGACATAAGAGCCAAAAATGTTCTGAAATTGGCAGCAATACAGAAATTTAAAACAGAATTTAAAATTTCTATTAATGTCAGGTCTAAGTTGACTAGTAAAAACTATAAATTAATTCTCAAATCATACAATGTTGTTCTCATTTGGTAACCTGTCTTGTAAAATTTATTTTCAGGACTAACAATGGAAGACATCAAAGAGAATATGAAGAGGTGATATCTATTGTTTCATTTTTAGCAGAATAAAAACAAAATATTTTGGCATTTATTAGAGAAAAGTAAATCTATAGAATTTTTATTTTATATTTTGGTTACTTTTAAAAAATAAAGTTGTAATGCTTTTCATCTTCAAAACTATGAAACCATTAATAGTAAATTTTATGATGTCGATTTTTGGACTTCATTTTAATTAAAATTTACTTAATTGAGATATTTGTATTTAGATATATTTAAATTCAATTGCTAAAACAAAATCTATTATGACCGGGCTTAAATAATTGTATAACAAGCCGTGTACCAAGATGTGGATTTACATGTTTAGTTTATTCAACATTTATAGTTATAGACTGGCGCACCATCATTACAGTGTAAGCTCAGTATACTAGGCACTGATGTATGTTAGGGCTGGTTATAGTAGTTTTTTCTTTGACAATTTACCACTATGTAATGTAGCTATATGATTCAATAAAAATGTTGCCCTCAAATTTTAAAATAAATTATGTGACGTCAGTTTGCATTCTGCCATTTGTGTCAGCTGGGAGTCAAATTATGAAACGTTATCTGCTAAAATTGTTGTCTTGATAAATACCTCACTCAGTATTAGGTTTTTCCTTTTTGTCTGTTTAAAATCCAATGCAAATAATCAAACACCTAGAGCTTGTTTTTTATCTTCAGGGGTCTTGAAAGCAGCTTTTTGGTGTATTAGTTGTTGATACAGAAATATTACACAGATGTTATAAAACTTTTTAAAAATTTTATATTTCATGCTATTAAAATTGTAATTTGCTCTGGCTTAGTGATTTAAAGCTGGCAGGCCATCAATTTATTTATTTAATATTTTTGTTTTTAACATTATTTTAAGATTAATTATTAACCAGCCAGATTTTCTGACTACTTTTTGACTGTTCATTTTTTTATTGAACTTAAGTATTTCCTTTAACAATATAAACACATTTTTTACATACAGACAGAGATTAAGTTTACTCAGTGTCTAATTTTAACTAATATATTGATTAAGGTTTGAACTTTAACAGGTCATCTGAAAACAGACTACAAATATAATTAGCTAATCTCAAGCATTTCGTTTGCCAGGTATGCATGGCTATTTTCAGGTTTCTAGATTCTTTTAAGGTTTTTTTTTTTTTTTTGGTTTGAGCTCTGCATTTTGCCTTTGAGAAACTAATATTTTCAGCAGCAAGTTAGTTCAATGAGAGCACTGCTACTGTTTGAATTTAAATGCTTTATAAAACAATTGTTGTTTGCATTTTAAATTAACTATCACAATTGTTCCATTTTAATTGCTGTCTAACAATCTTTTAGACAGTGTCAGAAGGGTAGATTTGGGAATCAGCAGTTACAAGGAGCAAAGAATTCATATTCTTTTCATACACAATGTCTTCAGAAGTTTAATCATCTTGATATGATTATGTTTTGCGATGCCAACAATATAAATAGATTTTGAAAGGAAATGAAGATCTCATTTGATCAATACATACCTCTTATGCTGTTGTTTTTATTTTTGTTTTTTTGTAAGTTTCTTCAAGGAACCAAAGATTTTCCTTCATGACCTCCCCCTAGCATTTCCACTGTTTACTTAAAGTGACTTATTTATAATCTATGCAAGAGCTAAACTAAATATTGAGGCTAGTTGAACTGAAAATCAAAATGTTATTTACTTATCGGGTAAATTTAGTTTACAAGGGTTAATGTTTGCTGTTATGCATTTACTGAAATAGTTTTTTTTTAATATTTCTATTAATACAAAGGGATTTTTTTTTTTTTTTTTTACCTATGCTATGCTATTATTAGTCCTTTGCTTTTTAAAAATTTATTGTAAAATTTGTTTACTTTCTTGAAATCAGGAACTTTGTGGTTTTGTTTCCAAGGCTGCAAGGATTGAAGTATTCACCCCAAACCCCACCCCTTTTTGAAAATAGTTCTCACATTATGTCAAATTAATACAGTTCACATATTTGTTAAATGTTTGTTTCTATTAGAGTTGTCAGATAAATATGTCTTGAGTTTTTTAATAGAAATGAGCTTTGCAATTTTTACTATCTACTAATATTTAATTCTGTTTGAAACTTAAACTTCTTCTTCTGTCTTCTACTGGAGAGTTTTTACGGGGAGGTACTGACGGCGATCTGAGGCAGGGTTTTGAGGCCTGCTGATGTGATGATTCATTTTGTGATCTTTGAGGGTGTCGCAAGCTACAAATATTCGATTTTCCTACTATTTTTAGTCGATGTCACCTGTTTATAAAGATGCTGCAGATGTAATAAGGATTTTCATAATTGACATACTGTACAAGTCAGCCAATGTCATTCAGCGTGCAGTGTAGGTATCTCTACCTCTAGAAAGAATCCAATACAGTGCTGGCCTACTTAGCCTGCAAAATAATATAAATTTCAAGAATCGTTCATGCAGAACAGATTAGGCTGTCTGACATGAGTACCTAATAAGACTTGGGTTAAAGCCTCACTGTGTGCTGAGTTGGCACCTCATGTTGATATGATTGGGTTAAAGCCTCACTGTATGCTGAGTTGGCACCTCATGTTGCTATACTATAATTGGGTTAAAACCTCAGTGTGCTGAGTTGGCACCTCATGTTGCTATAACGGTGATTTCAAACATCAAAATCACCCAAATTGAGGTGGCGTTTTATTTAAAAACTCATACTCATAAAAACTTTTTAACAAAAAAAAAAAAAAAACCTTTTCTTTGCTGCTTTTACAAGCACTATGGCTTATGTCCAAACTTCTTTCCCATTCCAAACACTCAGAGCTTTACCTGTTTTGTAGATCATGTCTACATTCGTCTACATCTTATGTATTACTAATATGTCAACATGTATATTTTAGTTTCTTCAATGTTTGAGTTTTTTTACACCAAAGAATCAATCAGGTCTGTTTTTTTTTTTGGTGATTGGTGTTTGGTTGATTAAAATGGAGTTGCTTCATTTAACAGAAACATTTATTTTATAGGAACTTGTTTGTACAACTTTATTCCCATTTTATTATATTTGTATTTTTTTTATTAATGGAAGTAACTTAATAACTCAGATCATGTTAATATATAAGGCAGGTAGAAAAATGCTGTTATAAATTATGAAGGACATATTTTATCTAAAAAGATATGTTTTATTTTATTGGATTAGATGCTAAAGCTATTTTTGTTTCTTTTTTTTTTTTTTTACCAATAGCACTAAACCTTCTGAGGCTAATAGCTGTTGCCAGCACCAGGCTATGTGCATTAATAGAAGTGGACTATAAAATATTTCTACCACATATACACACACACACACACAAGCCAACAGCAACAATTTTTTTTTAAGAACTACAGAAAAAAAAAAACCAAAGTTAAAGAACAAAGAATAACTAAAACTTTTTCAGCATTTTTATCTGCTGTGAATGCATAAATAAACAAATTAAATATTTTCCCTTTGCTGCACGTAGATTTTAAGAAGGTTTGCGTCATACGTAAATGTATAGGTCAAATCGTTTAATGAAAATAGATTGGCTTAGGTCAGATATTTTTCAAAATTATAGTGGGGTTTTTTTGTTTTTTTTACACTGGTCAATTGCAAATTGTAAAAAAATGTACTTAGAGGATTAATTCGATAGCAATTTAGGCGTGGTGGACATAGTTCTTTAGTTAATTATATTTAAATTAGTGAAGTAATTAATGGTCCCATCAGTCTTGAGTAAACTAATCAGTTCAGTTTACCCTCAACATCTAACATCATTCTTCACCATACTGTAGTGTTAGTATGGGAATTGAACCGAACTTGAAACCTGCAGAATAACAACTCGAACTTCAATGTCCCATCCCTGAGTACATACCAACAGGATGGTTCTATGTTAACCTTCTTAGAACTGATACTGGTTTATGAATTTGGTGCATTACTGATTACACCAGAAACGCTTAAAACTAGAAAATCCAAGATGGCAAACTTAATAGTCTGTTACATGTTTTCAATTTGGTGGTTTATGGCTGAAGACAAGGTCTAAACAAACAAACAAAGAACCGTTTTCCTGCAACTAAATTATTATATTTTTTTAATTTTAATTTTTGCTTTAATTTCTAATTTTTAAAAATGCATTTATTGTTACCCTCAGTTTAAATCTTATACAGACTGACAACATTAGGAGGATGTCTTACAGTATTCAAATAGCTACATGCAATGTGTGGTGAAGTGCTAAAATGGTGCCACTAACACCTTAGCCCCTAGAGGTTTGTCTAACATGAAATGATGTAACAACATTAACTGTTTGCTGTACGCTTTCATTAACTTTGGTGTTGACGTGATTTCTTTGTTACCTCACTCATGAAACCCAAGACTTAATTTTGTATTTCTATTGCCCAAAACTTGTGTGATCAATGACTTGACGTGCCGGTGTTGAGTAACGTACTCTGATTTATTTTAGCCAAAGTCATTTTTTTTTTTTTTTGGTAAGTATTTAGACATATCATTTCTCAGGTGAGCCTCATTATGTTTGAGCAGTCTTGTTATGGCCGTCCTTAACAAGAATGTCGAAATCAAAAACTTTCTAGTCGTTAACAGTCAACTCCTGTCTTGGATAATTATGGTGATTGGACTGTTAAAATTGTAATTTTTTTCTTTAGATGTGTTGTCCACAAGCAGCTAAAACAAAGCCTGGAGATGTTTGATATTGTTGAGCTTTTATACGTGGAAATACATTTTGAAATAATGTTATGCCATCAAGACCCTAATGTTATTTTTTTTAAAGTACCAGTACATTTTAACATTATATAACTCTATATTTCATCATCGTACTTCCTAGCTCCTACTTTGTTAGAAAAGTCATTTCTATTTCAAGGAAATTGGTGATATGTATGTCAACAGGGAGATAAAATTGCTTCTTTATGAACGCATTGATCAGGGACTGTACATTTTTGTGTTTGATTGCAAAGCATGACTAGTCTAATTGGGAGCTGTGATTATAAAGCTTGTTTGGTCACTTCAGGGGCTGTAACTCTTTTTTTTTAAATTAATCAAGGGTGACTAGTCTTATAGAGCTATCTGCTAATATATGAGCAGTCTAGTTGATGCTTATTTAATTATTTTTTATTTTTAATTATTTCCTTTGACTTCAAATAATATTTGCAAATAAGAAAGAAAAAATGAAGTGTATTTTTCACTTGAAATTGAATATATTTGGAGAGTTTTTTTCTTATGGATTATGAAACCAAGATTAAAGAAATTTATATTAATACCATTATTATATTGTTAGATGAATGTGTTGGAATTAGATGACTGTAAATAGATTTTTAAAATCCACATTTATATGCTAATATGTGCATTGAGAGATTGTTGCATGTTAAATACAATAGTTTGTCCAACTTAAAATTTTGCATGAAAATATTGTGGACCTTGACTGGAATTCTATCATTTGTTGTGGGAATGTAAGAGATTTGTGGCAGTAACCAATGTTTAAATGCAAACACAGGTTTCAATGATCACATGACATATGTTTACAATTGGAGCTGGCAATCACCTGGGCACCAATGATCTGATGTGAGATTTCTCTCTAATGTCCGGCGATTGAAAATCAAAATCAAGGAATAAATGATTAGTGCAAAACTAAGTAACAATTACAATTGACTTTCAATCAGGCGAAATTAAATATTTTATTGAGATTGCAGCGTCTTTATGGCAACTGTACAGAAAGTTATTAAACGATCATTCAACCTGACTTTTATCACAAAGCGCAGTAAGCTATTGACTAGATACAACATTGAGTGGCCACAGTACAGGTCCCATTATATATTGAACAGTAATTTGTTTGTTTGGTTTCTTTTTAATGGGACAAAACGTCAGTGTATGGGATCCCATTATGCATGCTTGTGTCCTGGATGTGATTATGTATGATGGCTCTGTATGTTGTCATGTGATTGATGCAGTGACTAAAAGTATGAGGTCAGATTTGATCTATTTCAATGTCCCTTAGACTTTTGATTAAATGAAGCTATTCATCTATAACTCTATAAAGCTATTTATATTTTTGAAAATTTTATAAATGAAATTTATAGAAGAATTCCAAGTGCTTAGCATTCAGAAAGTGTCATTTACAAGACGGCGGAAGGCTTCCAATATCCATTGCTACAGTATCAACCAACACGCACCACGGCTTAATGTGTTATTCAATGGGTTTAAATTAGGCCAGTGGTATTAGGTTTTTTTGCATGCAGAAAATCTGTTTTGTTTTTTAGCCACAAGTGTCCTTAAGACGTTGCCTAGTTATGCTTGTTAGCTACTCTACACCAGCCAAGTGTCTGCATCATTCCTTTCCTTTGCCAAGTATTTTAACTCTACATTATCAAATCCTTCAACAACGGGCGATCAATATTTGTCTAATAGTTTGTTTGTACTTTGAGTGATAGAGCATAATCTATGCAAATAAGTATTGCTGTATCAAATTCATGCTTTATAGCTGGACAAAAAATATTTTTTAAAGAAAAAAATCTGTTGTATGCTTTTTTTTTTTTCTTAATTTTTTTTACTGATCATGTAGTTTTCCCAAAGCGAATTCAACTAAATCTAGTAAATCACTGCTTTGTCAGGCAGTGCTTTTTATTCAGCTATTTCCCCTTTTTATTTTGCGGTACAGGTTGCAACAATTATTTACATTAGATGTACATTTTCTACTTCACTTGGGGATTTTTGTTTACTCTTTTCTTATGGCATAAACGTGGAGTTTATGTAAAGGACACGAAATGGTTTCATGGTTTGTTGACTGAACACTTTATTTATGTTACAGATTGGTGTTATTTAGGAGTTGGTAGAAATAGTGCCTTGGTGTTATTTAGGAGTTGGTAGAAATAGTGCCTTGGTGTTGTTTAGTTTGTTTTTTCCTTATTTTGTGTAGGTGAGAGAAACATTATAAACATTTTATTTACATTTATAATCAGTGAACAGCTGTTTCATCTTCAATTTAAAGGAAATGAATAAATATTTTATTTTTAACAATATCTCTTGTTTTTTTTAAATGCAATATTCGAAATTAAAATCATCTATGGGCATTCATCAAGACTATGCTATTTGCTTGCATTTGGCATCAAAACGTCAGTCCATGATAGGTGACTCCAGTGAATTTGGTTTTATATATATCATAGTAGTTTTATAACATTGAAATCAACAAATACACTAGACAACCGCATGAATAGGATAGATAATGAGTGACCTAATCACAGCCATTACAGAGAACATCCTTTATAGCTGTGTCCTAGCACATCGGGGAGGCTTCCGTGCAATATCAAGACCATTGAATTCAACAAATACACCAGACAACCGCATGAATAGATAATGAGTGACCTCATCACAACCATTACAGAGATCTTCCTTTATAGCTGTGTCCTAGCACATCAAGGAGGCTTTCACGCAATATCAAGAACTGAGAAGCTTGATTTGAAGGGTTGCCACCAGGAGGGTTAGGAGAACCACTGTTACCGTTCTTTGTCAGAGAATGGGTATTACAGAGGCGGGCTCCGATCCTTACTTGTCAAAAACTATTTTGACGTAGTCGTGTTTGTTACAGGATGCTCCTCTATGTGACCTATACGTTGTCTATCAAGGCGTTGAGACAGATAATAAAAAACACCGTGACGTAATATGACAAAAGCACACTGACGTAATATGACAAAAGCACAACGTGACGTAATATGACAAAAGCACAACGTGACGTAATATGACAAAAGCACAACGTGACGTAATATGACAAAAGCACAACGTGACGTAATATGACAAAAGCACAACGTGACGTAATATGACAAAAGTACAACGTGACGTAATATGACAAAAGCACAACGTGACGTAATATGACAAAAGCACAACGTGACGTAATATGACAAAAGCACAACGTGACGTAATATGACAAAAGCACAACGTGACGTAATATGATCCAGACAAGAATTTAATGTTCACAGATGATAGTGAAATGTTTTATTACAGATTTACAGATTACTTCTGTATCGTCTCAACATGTCAACTCTATCGTCTCAACATATCAACTTTATCGTCTCAACTCTTCAACTCTATCGTCGCAACTCTTCAACTCTATCGTCGCAACTCTTCAACTCTATCGTCTCAACATGTCAACTCTATCGTCTCAACATGTCAACTGTATCGTCTCAACATGTCAACTCTATCATCTCAACATTTCAACTCTATCGTCTCAATATGTCAACTGTATCGTCTCGACTCTTCAACTCTATTGTCTCAACATTTCAAATGTATCGTCCCAACTCTTCAATAGTATCATCTCAACATTTCAACTCTTTCGTCTCTCTTCAACTCTATAATCTCAACATGTCAACTCTATCGTCTCAACATTTCAACTGTAGCGTCTCAACTCTTCAACTGTCGAAATGTCCTCAAACTTCTAGGTTTTTATTAAGTTCTCTAATCCTTGGGTGGTCCTGGTATGCCCGGACCTATTGACAAATCCCTTACCCCACCTTTTCTTCTAATTTGGAACTACAATCGTTAACCCATGAATGCCTACATCGACTGGAAAGGTCGAAACATCCTAATCCTATTATAAAAAGACAGTACCCTCTATCTCGAGATGCGATAACTTTTAAATTTGACTTCGTAGCAACTCCCATCCCGATATAACAGCAATTTCGGGCCGACATGTAAGTTACCTGAAGAACAATGTGGAACTGTCCTATAACCCTCCACCCCCCCCCCCCCCGGCTCTATAGTCACTAAATGGTCTAACTAGTTTTTGAACTACTCCTTGGACAACACACTGACTCTCTTATGTACAGCCTCCCCATCCCCATTTCCACTCCCACTTTCTTGCATTTCCTCTCACTGTTAACTTCAAAAGTCACCAAGTAATAAATAATTCACCAGTTCCTGGAAAAAAAAAAAAGGCATCCGGTCCCTCACAGGCCCTTCCCTCCCTTCTCTCCCTCTTACCCCTTCTCAAAAATCCAATGGAATGACATGAAAATGTAGGCCGTCCTCTTGTTCTTTTTGCTGTGTGAGTCAAATAATGGACAATCAGCTAGTCTAATAGACACTGTCTCCGGGGCAAGAGTGGGAGAGGAGGTGGAGAGTGAGGAGGAAAGTCATGATTTCCAGAAGCCAGTTTATAAAGACAGCAGGAATATAGGCATAGGATTACAGTCAAGTCATAGATAGATAACTGGAATATAGGCATAGGATTACAGTCAAGTCATAGATAGATAACTGGAATATAGGCATAGGGTTACAGTCAAGTCATAGATAGATAACAGGAATATAGGCATAGGATTACAGTCAAGTCATAGATAGATAACAGGAATATAGGCATAGGATTACAGTCAAGTCATAGATAGATAACAGGAATATAGGCATAGGATTACAGTCAAGTCATAGATAGGCAGCAGGAATATAAGGTTACAGCCAAGAGGGTTGGGGGAGTGGTGTACCATATCACACTTTGCAGGCAGATCATAAACTGTAATAGCTTTTAATCAGCCCTACATTTTAATTATAAAATATGTATTAAAATTCTGGAACATCTATAACCGTCATGAATCTGCTATTTTATTGATGTACTTCTCCGACAATCCTATAAACACAGCAGGTAACATCTCAAGACATTGGCAGGTGGCATCTCAAGACATTGGCAGGTGGCATCTCAAGACATTGGCAGATGACATTTCAAGACATTGGCAGGTGGCATCTCAAGACATTGGCAGGTGGCATCTCAAGACATCAGCAGGCGACAACTCAAGGCAACAACTCGTAGCATCTCAAGACATTGGCAGGTGGCATCTCAAGACATTGGCAGGTGGCATCTCAAGACATCGGTAAGTGGCATCTCAAGACATTGGCAGGTAGCATCTCAAGACATTGGCAGGTGGCATCTCAAGACATTGGCAGGTGGCATCTCAAGACATTGGCAGGTGGCATCTCAAGACATTGGCAGGTGGCATATCAAGACATCGTCTGGTGGCATCTCAAGACATCGGCAGGTGGCATCTAAAGACATTGGCAGGTGGCATCTCAAGACTTCAGCAGGTGGCATCTAAAGACATCGGTAGGTGGCATCTCAATACTTCAGCAGGTGGCATCTAAAGACATCGGTAGGTGGCATCTCAAGACATCGGCAGGTGGCATCTCAAGACATCAGCAGGTGGCATCTCAAGACATTGGTAAGTGTCATCTCAAGACATCGGCAGGTGGCATCTCAAGACATCAGCAGGTGGCATCTCAAGACATCGGCAGGTGGCATCTCAAGACATCGGCAGGTGGCATCTCAAGACATCGGAAGGTGGCATCTCAAGACATCGGCAGGTAGCATCTAAAGACATCGGCAGGCAGCATCTCAAGACATCGGCATGTGGCATCTCAAGACATCAACAGGCGACAACTCAATTCAACAACATGTGACATCTCAAGACATCGGCATGTGGCATCTCAAGGCATCGGCAGGTGACATATCAAGACATCGGCAGGCGGCATCTCAAGATATCGGCAGGTGGCATCTCAAGACAACAACAGGTGGCATCTCAAGACATCGGCAAGTGGCATCTTACGATCAGGTTTTAACATAGCATTAAAACATTGAAAATATTTTAAAGTCTTTTGGTATTCTATGAGGCACAAGTGCGCTCAAAAAACAAAAACACACACACAGATAATAAATTTCTCATTATTGAGTTGTGATACTCAAATACGGAATGTGTCATTTGTGATACTCAAACATGGAATGTGTCATTTGTGATACTCAAACATGGAATGTGTCATTGTAATTCTCCAGCCGGCCCATCGCGGTTTTATCACGTCTTTTTGTTTAAAAACAAATCACATTGGGTTTATTCTGATTGGTCAAACGGAAATGTGTTACTTATTTTAGAAACTGGCATCACAGTTGGGACAGTATGGGTGAAGCCCTTTAGGTGTCTAGGGCTTAGCTGACCTGCCAGCCATGCAAAAATCTAGCATATAAAAAAATTGATTTTTGTGGATCATTTCTAGGTCTTCACCGTGTTTGTGACAACATAATTTTTGTTTAACTTTGAAGATGACATCTCCTCTCTCACTTACTTTTGGATGCTGCCTTTAATCCTCTTTTGTGTTTGGTGGGAAAATTTAGTCGTTTGTGGATTATTTGAATTGTTTTAATAAACGGTAGGTTGTTGGAATCTTCTTTGTTCTATATGTTAATATATATATATTATTGTTCTATATGTTGCTATATATTATATTTCTATATTTTATTATATATTATTGCTCTCTATGTTACTATATATATTTTTTTTACATCCGTTACTGTACTTTTTTGTTCTATATGTGACTGTATATTATTGCTCTATTGTTACTATATATTATTGTTCTATATGTGACTGTATATGATTGTTCTTTGTGTTACTCTATACTCTAGTATAATATTTCCTTAAGGCTCAGTATTATTGCCATCATTTCCATTCTGTAGTCTGTCAGTCCAAGAGAGATCAATACGCCGAACAGAACAAACCAGTCATAAGAACTACCATACAGGTTAGGGCTAGTGTCACCCTGTTAACCAACACCCAGTGAATAACATTTCCATAATAGTATCGAAGAATGAAAACAAATGTCATTTGCGGAGGTCACTAGGTACATCGCAATCATACAGTCACTCGTTTGATTTATTCAGGGTTGTGCCCACTTTTGACGTTATTTACGAGATTGTAATTGTTATATTATTGGATTTTTAAAAAAAAATTCAAAACAAGCTGACAGAATATTATGGTGAAGTCTCATCTTATTTTTTTTTAAAATTTGAATAATTTTAAAAATTCGAACAATGGAATAACATGTTTCCAGATCTCTGCCCCATGGCCCTAAGTCCTAACGTGAGTGTAGATGTCGGACTAACAACTGTCGCAGATCTACTCCGGTACAGCACTCACCTGTTGGCTGTACTCCATCGCATGTTAATGATGGGCCGAATACAATTTCATTAATCCATTATTTTCATTTTTTTTTTTTTAAACTACATTCAGATACATGTCTTATATATCATGAATACACAAACGTATACATTAGAAACGAAACTAGACTCTTTAAAAAAAAACCAACTCTCGCTTGACCAATGCTATCTCAGGATTAAAATATCAAGTGGTTAGAATAAATTACTTTACGATGCAGACAAGACTTGATTAGGAGTAAATGACATTATTTACCAAGACCATTCAAGTTTTAGGTTAAATTAATTGTTACATTAATAGCTTGCAACATATTTTCACTCTGACCAAAGATGTTCAAGGATCTCTTTGCGTTAAGGGCTTACTGTTAAATAAGAGTATGATCTCTAACAGAAATATTGATTTTACTAACATTTTCTGCGCGCAAAAAATTCTGCCTAAAAATATAACTTCCGATATGAATAAATGCAAAATATGATCTTCCGTTTCATATTTCAAGTTACAAACGTCCAGCAGAAGTGATGAACGACAACATTCATTTTAATGTATCCACTGGGTGGCGCTCCATCCATCTCAGGAGCCCTGCAAGCGGTCGTTAGGTTCTAACAAATGCTCAGATCTCCACAACGGAGAGTCTAAAATAGTCGACACTTGGGGACTAATGAACAGATATGTCTTCATTTGGATTTCTAGTGGGCGAGATGTGACGGGTTTGTGATGTGAAAGTAGCTTCAGTTCCTCCTGTTGTAACGTTGGTGAGTCGGACAAGTGGCTTGATAGTACGATAACTATAGCAATATACGCGTGTATGGAAATATGTGGGTTTGTTGTTGGCGGGATGATTGATGTTGTCTTTATAAATAATAATTATATTCAACAATTATGAATGTAATTTAAATGATGAATTCTAAAGTGAGATATGAATGGTGGGGACAAAGTTCGTCACTATGAAATCAATTTTCCGATTGGTTAGCCATGTTTAAGTACAACATAGTTTATGAATAGTGTAAGTCCATATGACCAAACATTGCCCAACTTATGTACAGATCTTCGGGAATTATTCTTGTTAACAGTACGTTACCGTTTATAGTTAATTACGATAGACTGATTACGTCTTGATTTATTCTAATTCATATTATGGCAGCATTGTTGTACTTAAGTGGTTATTTCTGCACACAAGTTTTCTAGTGTGGTTGGCTTCCAGAGGTAGTCCATATATCGGGTGAAATTTATATTTGTAATCATGATTAAATTTTGAAAACTACCGCAGAGAAATGTTAGTGTGCACGGTCTACTGTAGTTTTTAGCTAATTCTAGCATGGGGCCTCCCACCCCCCCCCACCCCCCGCATCCCGATAAAAAACAGTAAGGCTATGATACTGTTTTTTAAAATATTATTTTGTTGACACAAATGACATTTATTTGATGCTAACATGCCACAGGAAACAAGACTTAGAGATGGTGGTGGGTGGTGAGACGGGGTGACTTATATTTTTTTAATGGGGAATGGGCTACAAGTCCTACTTCTAACATTAGCTGGCAGTGTTGTTGTCCAGATGTAGGTCTACCGAGGAAGGGGTGAGGGAGGTTAGGACACCGTCAAAGAGTGGTTACGTTCAGGAGATGCGTCCCCGAGCTCCACCGAATGACATGGCACGTGCGTTAAGTAGGGGCTTAGGTGGAGGGATTAGCGTCAGGCGAGATAATCTGGTTGGTGTCAGGGGAGGCCACTGGGGTACACATCACTATGGTGCCACGGGGAGTCTCTGTGAAAAACATGACTGGCATGTCAAGGGGAGAGCACTAAAGTACATGGAAATGTATGAGTGGGCAGACGACATCTAGTAAAGCAAGGGAGATTGGGGCAGCGGTTCTCAACCAATGGGTCGCGACCCCCTTGGGGGTCAAACGTCCCTTTCACAAGGGTCACCTAAGACCATCGGAAAACACATATATTCTACAGTTATATAGTAGCAACGAGAATAATTGTGTGGTTGGTGGTCACCACAACATGAGGAACTGTAAAAGAAAAGGGTTGTGGCATTAAGAAGGTTTAGAACTACTGGATTAGAAGGTGAGCATCTACTGTCGCTATAACGGGGTGTTACTTGCTATATTCAAAGCTGAACAAGACGTGTCGAGCAATGGAACTGTTTCCTAATTAACAAGAGATGAAATCTAAACAAGAAATTGCAAAACAAAAAAAACAAAAAAGAATTTGAAGCGTCCATTTTGTTTACTGCTGTGAAAGTATTCATATTTTAAAATGTGGTTCAAGTGTGCCACCGGCTATACAACATCAAGCATCATCAAAATACATAACTTTCTATGAAAAAATGTCACTAACGCCACCAGATGGCGCTGATTTCCTTAAAGAAAATTCCCGGCAACTGTGCTAAATATTATTCTTTAAAATACCGCAAGCTCGTTCGGTGCGTTATATTTCTAAAGTTTTACGGAAACAGTTGGTGTCCTAAATTTACGGTGTAAAAAGGGTGGGACATTATAATATCAATATAGTACAGGGGCGCTGGCGTACGGGGGGGGGGGGGGGTAACACTATTTGGGAATCGTATATTTAGCTTTACAAGAATGGGAAGTTCACGTATATGGCGACCGCCAGTATTTGACGGGCTATAGCTAGCAACTTAATAATTAGACGTGAAATAAAGCATATACATAATATAAAGGACTGAGGCTAGACTTTTTTTTAATGAACAGTTTAAAATATGTGTCGATTGGTAGCGAACTATTTACAAGGTGACCAGCCTGTTCCAGTCCCTGCTTGTCTTTGGCAGGAATGTGGAGCTCCTGTACTGAATTCTTGTTTTTATGAGCCAGAACTGCATTTCATGGCCTCGTCTCTGTCTAAGGGGGAGAGGGACGAGTTTCTGTTTAATGCTGGATCAGTGGACAAGCGCATTTTTGTATCTTGTACATCATGGAGAGCCTGGATAGTCGTCGTCGTTCCCCCAATGGTGACCAGCCCAGTGTTTCCAGCATGCTTTCAACACTTGAGGTGTTTCTGTAGAGGTTCAAGACAAAGCGTGCTGCCCATCGCTGGACCGCATCCAACCCGTCGATGCTCTTCTGGGTGAATGGATCCCAGACTGAAGATGCGTAATCTAAAAGCGGCCGGACAAAGGCTTTATAGGCTTTTTCTTTCACGCTTGAGTTGCCGTTCTTCAGATTTCGCCTTAGGAAACCCAGCTCTTTTTTTCCCGGTTGCACACATTGTTAGTGTGCTCGTCCCATTGGACCTCTCTTTGAATGGTAACACCTCGGTACCTTACGGAGGAAACTGGCTCAAGAATATGGCCATGCAATTCGTAAGGGTGGTGTAGAGGGGATCTGCTTCTGGAGACTGACAGGCTCTGGTACTTGACCGGATGAAATTCCATGTCCCAGCTCATCTCCCACTCGGCTAACCGATGAAGGTCCTTTGTGGCTGGTCCTGGTCAGTACAATTGTCGATCGTCCTGTACACCGCCTTGTCGTCAAACAATCATAATAAAGCAAACAATCATAATAAAGCAAACTCAAATAGGGTTTTGGTTTAGGACCATAATGTTTCAATATGACGTAGCACTTAGGGGCCGTGCACAAACATATAAGGCGAAGGCCGGTTTCATTTTTGTTATTTTGGGTGGAGTGGTAGTGGGTGGTGATTCATTTTGTTATTTTAGGTGGAGTGGTAGTGGGTGGTGATTCATTTTGTTATTTTGGGTGGAGTGGTAGTGGGTGGTGATTCATTTTGTTATTTTAGGTGGAGTGGTAGTGGGTGGTGATTCATTTTGTTATTTTGGGTGGAGTGGTAGTGGGTGGTGATTCATTTTGTTACTTTGTATGGTTTGGGGTGGTAGAGAGCAATATATATGAGATGGGGTGGTAGAGAGCAATATATATGAGATGGGTGGTAGAGAGCAATATATATGAGATGGATGGTAGCGAGCAATATATATGAGATGGGGTGGTAGAGAGCATTATATATGATATGGGTGGTAGAGAGCAATATATATGAGATGGGTAATAGATAGCAATATATATGAGATGGGTGGTAGAGAGCAATATATATGAGATGGGTGGTAGAGAGCAATATATATGAGATGGGGTGGTAGAGAGCATTATATATGATATGGGTGGTAGAGAGCAATATATATGAGATGGGTGATAGAGAGCAATATATATGAGATGGGTGGTAGAGAGCAATATATATGAGATGGGTGGTAGAGAGCAATATATATGAGATGGGGTGGTAGAGAGCAATATATATGAGATGGGTGGTAGAGAGCAATATATATGAGATGGGTGGTAGAGAGCAATATATATGAGATGGGTGGTAGAGAGCAATATATATGAGATGGGGTGGTAGAGAGCAATATATATGAGATGCGGTGGTAGAGAGCAATATATATGAGATGGGGTGTTAGAGAGCAACATATATGAGATGCGGTGGTAGAGAGCAATATATATGAGATGGGTGGTAGAGAGCAATATATATGAGATGGGGTGGTAGAAAGCAATATATATGAGATGGGTGGTAGAGAGCAATATATATGAGATGGGTGGTAGAGAGCAATATATATGAGATGGGTGGTAGAGAGCAATATATATGAGATGGGGTGGTAGAGAGCAATATATATGAGATGGGTGGTAGAGAGCAATATATATGAGATGGGTGGTAGAGAGCAATATATATGAGATGGGTGGTAGAGAGCAATATATATGAGATGGGGTGGTAGAAAGCATTATATATGATATGGGTGGTAGAGAGCAATATATATGAGATGGGTGATAGAGAGCAATATATATGAGATGGGTGGTAGAGAGCAATATATATGAGATGGGTGGTAGAGAGCAATATATATGAGATGGGGTGGTAGAGAGCAATATATATGAGATGGGTGGTAGAGAGCAATATATATGAGATGGGTGGTAGAGAGCAATATATATGAGATGGGTGGTAGAGAGCAATATATATGAGATGGGGTGGTAGAGAGCAATATATATGAGATGCGGTGGTAGAGAGCAATATATATGAGATGGGGTGTTAGAGAGCAACATATATGAGATGCGGTGGTAGAGAGCAATATATATGAGATGGGTGGTAGAGAGCAATATATATGAGATGGGGTGGTAGAAAGCAATATATATGAGATGGGGTGGTAGAGAGCAATATATATGAGATGGGTGGTAGAGAGCAATATATATGAGATGGGGTGGTAGAGAGCAATATATATGAGATGGGGTGGTAGAGAGCAATATATATGAGACGGGGTGGTAGAGAGCAATATATATATGAGATGGGGTGGAAGAAATCAATATATATGAGATGGGGTGGTAGAGAGCAATATATATGAGATGGGTGGTAGAGAGCAATATATATGAGATGGGTGATAGAAAGCAATATATATGAGATGGGTGGTAGAGAGCAACGATATGAGATGGGTGGTAGAGAGCAATATATATGAGATGGGGTGGTAGAGAGCAATATATATGAGATGGGTGATAGAGAGCAATATATATGAGATGGGTGGTAGAGAGCAATATATATGAGATGGATGGTAGAGAGCAATATATATGAGATGGGGTGGTAGAGAGCATTATATATGATATGGGTGGTAGAGAGCAATATATATGAGATGAGTGATAGATAGCAATATATATGAGATGGGTGGTAGAGAGCAATATATATGAGATGGGTGTTAGAGAGCAATATATATGAGATGGGGTGGTAGAGAGCAATTTATATGAGATGGATGGTAGAGAGCAATATATATGAGATGGGTGATAGAGAGCAATATATATGAGATGGGTGGTAGAGAGCAATATATATGAGATGGGGTGGTAGAGAGCAATATATATGAGATGGGTGGAAGAAAGCAATATATATGAGACGGGGTGGTAGAGAGCAATATATATGAGATGGGTGGTAGAGAGCAATATATATGAGATGGGGTGGTAGAGAGAAATATATTTGAGATGGGTGGTAGAGAGCAATATATATGAGATGGGTGGTAGAGAGCAATATATATGAGATGGGTGGTAGAGAGCAATATATATGAGATGGGTGGTAGAGAGCAATATATATGAGATGGGTGGTAGAGAGCAATATATATGAGATGGGTGGTAGAGAGCATTATATATGATATGGGTGGTAGAGAGCAATATATATGAGATGGGTGGTAGAGAGCAATATATATGAGATGGGTGGTAGAGAGCAATATATATGAGATGGGGTGGTAGAGAGCAATATATATGAGATGGGGTGGTAGAAAGCAATATATATGAGATGGGGTGGTAGAGAGCAATATATATGAGATGGGTGGTAGAGAGCAATATATATAAGATGGGGTGGTAGAGAGCAATATATATGAGATGGGTGGTAGAGAGCAATATATATATGAGATGGGGTGGTAGAGAGCAATATATATGAGATGGGGTGGTAGAGAGCAATATGTATGAGATGGTGTGGTAGAGAACAATATATATGAGATGGTGTAGTAGAGAGCAATATTTTGAGATGGTGTGGTAGAGAGCAATATATATGAGATGGGGTGGTAGAGAGCAATATATATGAGATGGGGTGGTAGAGAGCAATATATATCAGATGGGGTGGTAGAGATACATTTTATATGAGATGGGGTGGTAGAGAGCAATGTTATATGTTATTTTATGGGGTGGGGTCGTTGGGAGCAATGTTATTAAACAATTCTTTTAGTTGTGTGAGTGGGGGGAGGCGTATTATTATTTCTCATTTTTCTCACAATTTCTGCTTTTTTAGTTAAAGAAATTCGCCCAAGTTATTAATGATATAATAAAGTGTTATATTTGCTCACAATAATTTGCACATTTTTGTAATCTGTTATTTGTGGCTCTATGCTCGGTTCTGCTTGTTTTCGGACTATATTCGTTTTATCTGGGTGGGGGAGAGGGTGGTTGCTAGAACTGTTATATAATGTTAAGGGTGGGAAATGGAAATGTTATATAATGTTAGTAGGTGGGAAATGGAAATGTAATATAATGTTCGTGGGTGGGAAATGTTATATAATGTTAGTGGGTGGGAAATGGAAGTGTTATATAATGTTAGTGGGTGGGAAATGGAAATGTAATATAATGTTAGTGGGTGGGAAATGTTATATAATGTTAGTGGGTGGGAAATGGAAGTGTTATATAATGTTAGTGGGTGGGAAATGGAAATGTAATATAATGTTCGTGGGTGGGAAATGTTATATAATGTTAGTGGGTGGGAAATGGAAATGTTATATAATGTTAGTGGGTGGGAAATGGAAATGTTATATAATGTTAGTGGGTGGGAAATGGAAATGTTATATAACGTAATAAGGTTTAGGAGTGGGTCGAAATCTCCTACATTGTGTTATATAATATGTACACGGCCCTGTAGACTTATTCTATAGAATGGAAAATGTAATGAAACCTTCTTTGCCTACAGGCGTTATTGTGATGTTTACGATTATAACTTAAAGTTTAAGCAATATTCTTTGCAAACACTCGTCTTCTTCATCATTTAAAGGAGAATTATTGACAAGTTTTTTTTTAAAGTTTATTCATCGCCATACAGAAATTGAACTATTTCTATAATATATCGTAAAGTTGAATTTTTAGTTAAATATAAAAATACTATATTTTTGTGGAGTTTTACAATTTGTCAGATGTGCGAGTTAATTTTCTTTATTTCGTCTTTAAAATGATCATTTAGCAGACTTTCCTTATGGCTAATCGTTTGCGCGTTTGTTTGTTTTTTTTTTTTTTGCGCCTATGAGTCTTTTGTGAGTTTGTGCTGTGTGCGTTTGTGTTGTGTGCGTTTGTCTTATGTGCGTTTGTGTTGTGTGCGTTTGTCTTGTGTGCGTTTATCTTGTGTGCGTTTTTGTTGTGTGCTGTTTGCGTTTTTCTTCTGTGCGTTTGTGTTGTGTGCGTTTGTCTTGTGCACGTTTCTTTTGTGCGCGGTTGCTTATAAATGTTGACGGTTTCCTTAGACTTAAGATGCTTTTTTTTTAAGTTAACGTTTTTCTTTGTCAATAGCTCCAACTGAAAGTTGGTAGATCGAGTCAAATCGATGTGGAGGGTGAGTTATAAAATATAGATGTGTTCTATAAAATATCGAAATGGGCCATAAAATGACAGAGTGGCAAGTGCCTAGCTAAAGATTTAAATGTGGATGGTAAGAAGCTGACCATTCCATGGGTTGGTCATTGCAATGACGTCAGGGAATGTCCCCCCCCCCCCCACGCGGCCATGTCGAGGTGACAGAAGACCTGGTCAGCTGACTGGCGAGTGAGTCACACCTAATGAAGACCGTTGAGATTAATTAGCCCCCGCGTGCACGTGGACAGTGGCGTGCAGACGTGAGTCTTAAGTCAGCTCGAGTCTGCTCAGAATGTCTTGTTGAAGCTGGACAGATGAAATACACCCACCCAGTTAAGGAATGTTAGTTGTTTTTAAAAGAGCTGACGGTGAAGTCCTACCATTCGAGGGCGTGTCTACTGATCAGACGGTACGATTGAGTTTCTCTTGTCAGATTAGTTTACATTACATTAAAACCTGAACGCGAGTCCTATTCCAGGCACGGAGTAAACTTTAATCCAAGTTATTTATCGTCTGGTCTTACAATAATTCAAACCATACAAGTGCAGCTCGCTGGAGGAAAACAATCACAACCTTCTCACACAATAACCAAACGGCAAAAATATCAAACCAATAACGCTTGCCATAAGGCAGTCTAGACACTACGTCAGAGATACATACAATCACCTCACGAATGTCTTACAAGCCTCAAGGCGCCAAGAACGTTCCTCCATGACACTAAGACCCAAGACGCACCGCGCACACGAAACACAACACTCGGTGCGCACCAATCACAAGTTTATATCCGTGCTCGGCACATACAAACTATCTTTGTTCTTCCAATAGCTTCTTTTTTTTTAGCGGTTTTGCAAGTGAGAAGGAGATTACGTTGTTTTTTTTTTTTTAATAACCCGGTTGCAGTATAACTACTGTTAATCGCTCTCATTTAGATTTAAGTCCGTTAATATTTCGTTTGAGGACCGCTAATATTAGTATGATTAACTTTCATGCATTACTTATCGCATTAAATTGAAATATTAATTCATTTGCTAAATTAAAAACGTGGCATTCTTATAAACTGAATGAAAATTCACTTTAACTCGCCCCCAGCAACCCCCCCCCCCCTTTTTTTTACCCCGCCTATTAACACATTATGTTAATGAAATAAAATATCCCCTCGGAAACAAAATCCATATGGGGTTATCACGATCGTAATTAAACAGGATCCATGTATCAGTGGGCTATTTTTCTGTGGCTCCAGGAGATATGGTGACAAATAGATGTTCAAAGGGGCTCCCCGTGACTCAGGGCGCCACACACGATGTCAAGATCACAAACATCATGGAGTAGAAGTAGAGACGTAACTATCAGCGGTAGGCGTAATGGGATTTAGGTCTTGAAAGTCTGATATCGTTTTTCGTGATGTTTTGGGGCACGTTGGGGTCTACTGAGTCTGGAGATGGGACTTGATGAAAAAAGGGGGGGGGGGATGTTCATGTGATCTCACGGTGAGGGGCAAGCCATTTGGGGCAACCAAGTGGGGGCTATCAAGTGGAGGCTATCAAGTGTGGCTAACAAGTGAGGGCAAGAAATGAGGGCTATCAAGTGGGGCAAACAAGCGGGGGCAATAAATGGGGCAATCAAGTGGGGCAATCACGTAGGGGCAATACGTGGGGGCAACATAGCGGGGGTAAAATAGCGGGGGCAATTAATGGGGCAATCAAGTGGGGCAATCAAGTAGGGGCATCACGTGTGGGCAACATAGCGGGGGTAAAATAGCGGGGGGAAATTAATGGGGCAATCAAGTGGGGCAATCAAGTGTGGCAATCAAGTGGGGCAATCAGGTGGGGCTATCAAGTGGGGCTATCAAGTAGGACTATCAAGTGTGGCAATGTCTCGGGCTCATGGGGCATTTATTTATTCCAATATCTTATGAGCTAATTTTCAATGTATACCGATAATATAACATTTTACAGAGTGCATGGCGTGCATAATATTCTAATAATTCTAATGAAACAAGGAAAAGCAAAGTCTTGCCCATATTGAAAGGCTTCAGACATCTTGTAGGTCACCTCTCAAAGGACGAGCCATTCCACTCCATTTGCATCTTGTCTCCCCAAGGGAATCAAATCTCCCAGCTTGCGCTCAATGCTGTTGACTGATGCGTGAATTTCACAAAGCCCCCACCCCTCCCCATCCCCACCTCTTAATTAAGATTTTAGAAATCTAGGCCACTGTTAGATCGCCACGAGACAGCTGCCTCGAGATGCCGATGGCGGGACGTGTCTCCGAGACAATGACCATTTTGTGTGCTGCAGTTCATCGTTCTGTCATTGGCAGTAAATGGAGCGTGGACACGGTCAACACGATTCCCTGGCCTGCCTTCATTACAGGAGTGCAGCGGTTCTCAAATATTTGGTTTACATCTCAACAGGCACCGTGGCAATCTCAGGGCTATTAGCTGACCAAGATGGCTCGTGAATGTGAACTGCTTGACCCATGTGTAATGTGTGGGGTGTATATTTGTGCTTGTTGTGCGTGTGTCTGTGTGTGCGTGTGTCTGTGTGTGTATGAGTGTGTCTGTGTGTGTATATGCGCGCGCGTGTGTGTGTGTGTATGGGTTGTGACTGATGAATCACGACTCGTTGACAAATCTTGCTGGGGAATGACGTCACATTTCTTTAGCCACCTGAATTTGTGTGCACAAGTCGAGTGTAGGAGTCGATAAATCTTATGATAGATAAGACAGCAACCTTGTCTCTAGTCCGTTTTCTATTACAATAGTTCTGGTACAGGGTTTCTGGTACAGTAGTTTTTGTACAGTAATTCTGGTACAATAATTCTGTTACTGTAATTCTGTTACAGTAATTCTGGTAAAGTAGTTCTGGTAAAGTAGTTCTGGTAAAGTAGTTCTGGTAAAGTAGTTCTGGTAAAGTAGTTCTGGTAAAGTAGTTCTGGTAAAGTAGTTTTGGTACAGTAGTTCTGGTAAAGTAGTTCCGGTAACGTAGCTCTGGTACAGTAGTTCTGGTAAAGTAGTTCTGGTAAAGTAGTTCTGGTAAAGTAGTTCTGGTAAAGTAGTTCTGGTAAAGTAGTTTTGGTACAGTAGTTCTGGTAAAGTAGTTCTGGTAACGTAGCTCTGGTAAAGTAGTTCTGGTCAAGTAGTTCTGGTAAAGTAGTTTTGGTACAGTAGTTCTGGTAAAGTAGTTCTGGTACAGTAGTTCCGGTAACGTAGCTCTGGTACAGTAGTTCTTAAAATGTGATTGTGGTACTGTAGTCCTTTAACAGTAGTTCTTTTTCGAAGATTCACGCTGTTAACTGTTCACCTCGCTGTGTTTTAACTGTGTTAAACCTGCTATGCTATAAAGCAACATAGATTCAAACTATAAACCTGCTATGCTATAAAGCAACATAGATTCAAACTATAAACCTGCTATGCTATAAAGCAACATGGATTCAAACTATAAACCTGCTATGCTATTAAGCAACATTGATTCAAACTATAAACCTGCTATGCTATAAAGCAACATGGATTCAAACTATAAACCTTCTATGCTATAAAGCAACATAGATTCAAACTATAAACCTGCTATGCTATAAAGCAACATAGATTCAAACTATAAACCTGCTATGCTATAAAGCAACATAGATTCAAACTATAAACCTGCTATGCTATAAAGCAACATAGATTCTAACTATGAAATATTTACAGATGTTAAAGAAATGATAACGCTTGCATTTTTTTTTTAAATTGAGATAACACAAACTTGAAATGTTAATTTATTCATCTGAAAGGTCACTCTAGCACAGGACTCATTTGTGATGCCATTAATTTTGAAGTATTAATCTTTTAGTTTATCGAAATTTCCCTTTTTTTTAAAAAAAATTACATATTTGGGAGAATTTATCTATGCGCATGGCTCGTGGTAACTATAACATCCTTTTTTTTTGACTTTATTATTTCTCTATGACTGCTATCTTGTGCCGTCACTTCTAAGCATTAAGAAGACAGACGCCAGTCAAGCAAGCCTCTTTTCCCCATTTCCCAATAATTGTAGAAAAGTAAGTCGGTACATTAACTAATGCTGTATATTAACGATGCACATCATGTGTTATGGCCTTGCTCTCAAAACTACGGTTGATTGCTTTAGATCTAACGTTGCAGTATGGCCGGCAGACGAGATCATTTTTGATTCAAAACGGGCGCCATTATCGTGGACGACCTCCGCTAGGGGGAGACAAGTCTCGCGCCGGTGATAAAAGCTGCAGGAGCCTCCATTTGACGCTAGCAGTTTCTACCAGCAAGATCCTCTTATTTATGAACTTTTCGGAGCTAGGAGCACCCCAGGGCTTAGCTCTGAAGTACCAGAGATGGTCAGCTTGACTGCCTAGGGAAATACACACTGAGACCTGGGGAAACATTAGCGTTCCACGTCCGGGCTCATTATTTCCTTGTTCTTCGTGTCTGTATTATTTCACACGTGACTTGAGTTGGTATGATAGAATTATACAAGGCATTGCACTAAATACATTCAAGGTTTCGAACATAATCGAATTATCAAAGACATCTCCGCATTGAAATTATGAGTCTTGCTCCAAAATACAAAAGACTATCTGCACCCTGCACCATATCACCAAAGACTTTTTACATCGTGCACTAAATTACCAAAGACAACCTGCACCTTGCCTCATATTATTACTGACGTCTTGCACCTTGCACTGTATTACCAAAGACAATGTGCACCTTGCCTTTTATTATCATATTGCCACTTTTAAGCAAAAGACTATCGCACCTTGCACCATATCACCAAATACTTTTTACATCGTGTACTATATTACCAAAGACAGCCTGCACTTTGCCTTATATTTTTACTGACGTCTTGCACCTTGCACTGTATTACCAAAGACAATGTGCACCTTGCATTTTATTATCATATTGCCATATTTAAGCAAAAGACTATCGCACCTTGCACCATATCACCAAAGACTTTTTACATCGTGTACTATATTACCAAAGACAACCTGCACCTTGCGTTATATTATTACTGACGTCTTGCACCTTGCACTGTATTACCAAAGACAATGTGCACCTTGCATTTTATTATCATATTGCCATATTTAAGCAAAAGACTATCGCACCTTGCACCATATCACCAAAGACTTTTTACATCGTGTACTATATTACCAAAGACAGCCTGCACCTTGCCTCATATTATTACTGACGTCCTGCAACTTGCACTGTATTAACAAAGACAATGTGCATCTTCCGCCATATTACCAAAGGCAATGTGCACCTTGCCTTATATTATTACTGACGTCCTGCACCTTGCACTGTATTACCAAAGGCAATGTGCACCTTGCATTTTATTATCATATTGCCATATTTAAGCGTCCAATATTCGCCCCAGTTTTCAGCACGATCGAGTCGGAATGTAGATAAGGTCTGAAATTTTGTGGCAGATGTGGACAAAAGTAGCCTAGAAATAAAATTCAAATGAAGCTGGTTGAGTTTCACAACATTAACGGGGACAAAAATTCAGGGCTACTCATAAAGACAGAGGATCTCTGTCCGTTGTTAAAAAATGTTAGGACTGGCTGTCTATCCGTTTAATGTAGTAAATGTTTACCTTTTGCTCAATGGCTCTACTGAGCAATGTTAGAATGTATGGACGGCTCCGTCCGGTGACAAAGTTTCAACAATTGTGAGTTCATCGCCAGCCACCAAACTTTTAAACTATGTTGACACTTCCATCAGCGAGCCTCTAGACTTGTAGGCCTTTGTTTGTTATGCGCGTAGTTATCTGGATGGTTGTACTGTCAGGTGTGTGAATACAAAACGTGGACAGGAGATCAAACTCTCCCAAGCCGTATACAAGCACACACACACACAAAAAGTGGCACTCTGACGCCCCTGGGGCCGACCTATAAACTAAAGCCCTCCGACGCCCCTGGTGCCAAGCTATGGGGCTGTCCATTAATTATGTCAACAAATTTTTGGCAATTTTTACCTCCCCCCCTCCCCCTTGTCAACAACTTGTCAAACTTCCAGAGACCCCCCCTATAAAATTACGTCAACATTTGATTACCCCCCCCCCCAAAATAAAGATAAAATGGGGAAAAAAAACAATATTTTAAATAGACTAGTTTACAACTACAACAAAAAAGTGAATAAAAGTAAAATGTTTAAAAAAAAAAGTTTAATAAATTCTAAATTATGAAATTAAATTTATTTTTAAAAATTAACATTGTTGGCGTCAACTTTTCTTGACCTCCCCCCTCCCCCTTGTCAACAATTGTCAAAAATTTTCAGACCCCTCTCCCCCCTATTTTGTTGACATAATTTATGGACAGCCCTTATAAGCTGTGTTACTCTGACGCCCCTGATGCCAAGATATAAACTCTGTCCCTCCGACGCCCTTGATGCCAAGCTATAAACTCTGTCCCTCCGACGCCCCTGATGTCAAGCTATAAACTATGTCCCTCCGATGCCCCTGATGCCAAGCTATAAACTCTGTCCCTCCGACGCCCCTGATGCCAAGCTATAAACTCTGTCCCTCCGACGCCCCTGATGCCAAGCTGTATCATTGAACTTGATGTTCCCTTGGGGATCACCCGACCGCGTAAAAGGGGGGAGAGGGGATCTGCTGACAGGGAGCCAGCTTATTCTCCTAACAAAAACAACACCATCTCACAGACCAATGTCAAAATGTTGGCGGCTTCTGTTGTATACAGTTTTCCGCCTTCAACCGCAAGCCAAAGTCAGTTGACAGTAGTGACTCATTGCAGACGCGCACAAAAACATTTGACAGTAGTAACTCATTGCAGACACGCACAAAGTCATTTGACAGTAGTAACTGATTGCAGACACGCACAAAGTCATTTGACAGTAGTAACTGATTGCAGACACGCACAAAGTTAGTTGACAGTAGTAACTGATTGCAGACACGCACAAAGTCATTTGACAGTAGTAACTGATTGCAGACACGCACAAAGTCATTTGACAGTAGTAACTGATTGCAGACACGCACAAAGTCATTTGACAGTAGTGACTCATTGCAGATGCATCTGTTTTACTTTCCCGTGTTTGCTATTCAAAAACATGTTTGTTTATTTGCTGTCTGCATTTGATCAAAAAAACATGATCAGTTTGTTTAGTTTCGCTTGAGGTAAAATATTTGACCAATTATATGACACAGCGTAGGTTTAAAATAAGACAGTTCCCAGTGGTTTGCCCCAAGATGGTTGGCGGGGTAATCTGTCAGGTTTACTCAGTATGTTAGTACGCTAGATTATTTTTATTGGGTTTCTTTGTTAAGTCCCCCTTCTCTATTGTAGGCTAACATAGGGATCTGCATGCCTCTAGCCCAAGCAGACTGTTTTCAGCCTCGAAGTGAGCACGTTTGCCTCACTGTTTTAATCACGTGATAATCACAAAGAGCTCACTGTTGTGTTTGGGGGGGGGGGGATGGGGGGGGGGGGTTACGCACGCTTTCCTGCCTTTTTCATCTCGAGTTAGATATAGAGGCCAGCGTCAATCCAATATATCAGGGTTCATTACAAAAACAGTTTGAATGGCTGGGACCCGAGAGTCTCAGGAGACGGGAGGACCGCCATATTTTCCCCCCTCTCGCGTCAGAAGATGCACACAAAATGGCCGACCGGGGACGCATAAAAAACATCAATCGGATGAGTTTTTTTACCGAACGACGAAGCAAAGAAGTGAGAATGCACGCAGCTCTATGTGTGAATGGGGGAAGATAAAAACAGCCCGGCACGAAGTCTTTGAAATAGCCTTAATGGATCTGGTTTTCTCTTTTGTATACAAATAGTTTTTCTTTTTGTTTTTTTTTTTACAAAGCAGCTGTTTCTTTTCACTCTAGTTAATCTGGTGCATCTTGCGCGCATAGAAACATTACATGATTTTAACATGATTGGACACTTTTGATGTCAAGAAGAACACTGTATTGGAGTAGTGCGTCCCTTCCGTTTTTAAAGAAAATACTGATGTGCTGCTGGTCTATATAGAATGGAAATTGCATAAGCGAAACAAAAAAAAAGTTCATAATAAACTTACAACAAATCGGCGCTGAAAGATACAATAAATTGACCACTAAAATTAATCTTATTTTAACATTTTGTTGACGTGGACGACATGGGTCATGGGTTCGATCCCTATAATTGAAATATTTTAGAATTTAATAGTTTAATAAAAAGAAACACTACGGGTTAAAAAATAAAAGAGTTCTAATTTATAAATGAATTATTTTTTTAAAGATTAAGAATGCTTTAAATTATCCCAGGATTGCTAGGTGACATTTTTAACCACGCTTTTTATTTGGTTTCTTGTCCGTTTCTTTTTTGGTTTGTTTGTTGCGGAATCTTGCATGTCTATTTTGACCCAATTTCAAAGACGATTTTAAAGGCACTACAAAGTAAAAAAAAAAAAAATTAATAGCAAATACTGACCTTTGTAAAGCTATGCACCTTACATATGTAAAGCTATACTACTGACCTATGTAAAGCCACACTACTGACTTGTGTAAAGCTAGACGATTGACCCGTGTAAAGCTATCCCTAACCTTCTTGTGACCCTGGTTCTTAAAATGGCAACTATCGATGACGATACCCCATAACGAGATATCGTGAGATTTGAGCGTGATCTGAAGACCACGAGGACACTTAGGGCCTGGTCAGGAACACGGCCCAACTCACCTGTCGACCCACGGCTACAGGAATTTAGGATACACGATGACTCACTCGCCCTTTGTCTGACCAGGTCTCCTCCTATCACTGTCATAGCGAGCCACAGCTATGCCCTCCATCTGTTTCAAGAAATTGGAGGGTCGTTGGATGTTTGAGGGGACGTCCCACACAAACACACCATTTACAGCAATCTTGTTTTATCTCACATTATTGTGTTGATTTGGAACACGGTGAGTTGTCCTGAGCTCCAGTTATGTTTCTTACAGAAAGACAGAGCATGCTGCAACGATGAAGAATCATAAATAATGAACAGAGCTGTAATGGACTACGATGAGTCACTTCCTTGTTTTGTCACGTGATACGTACCAGCCATTGGTAGGCTTTCTGCTAAACATAACAACACATAACAAAAGATAACAGCTGATCAGCCATTGCCATTATCATTAATTCTAAAGCAAAATGGTTGTCTCCATCAGCGCTTCCACAATGTTAATTAAACATTTTACTTTTCAAAATATTAGTGAATACACGCGTTTCTTTAAATGACATTCATTAAATGTGACAATAATTATAATTCAGTTATGATTAAAGGAAGAAAGTTGTTTGAAGAAAAATGTGTGTGTTGCAGACAGCCTCCCGGAAGTCTTACTTGTTTTTACACGTATCACGTGACAAAACAATCGACTCATTGTAGTCCATTAGATCAGAGGCAGGTTTGTGTCATCCTCTCAGCGGATCGTTTCGGCGACGTGCTGACGTCAGTGTGACGTTTAGTATCGAGATGGTCACCGTATTGTGTACTCAATGGACATTGTCACTCAGACGCTTAACACCTCCCGAGCACATCAAGTTTATCAAGTTTAATTTGAAAATGTGACCATTTATCAAAGTCTCCATATTCAAATCAAGAAAAGAAGCCACATACAAAAGTCTATTGTATAGCTTTGATTTTATTCTTGGAATTCACCATTCACCAAAGGGAATTTTTTAGATAATTTTATTGTTGATTTATTTGGATGGAATAATTTTGTAAACTTTGTATGGTAATTATTAGTTAAAAGAATGCTGTGAGAAATGTGCCGATGGATCATGTCTAAAGTGTCGTAGCCTTTAATACATGTTATTCTTTTTAATGTCAACGAGAATACACGAGCAGGTGTTATGGGCAAAAGGTAATTAGTCAGGAATTCTCGACCCCATTTTTTTGTTCTTGAAGATACAGTTAATCCAGTGATACCAGTGGTCATCAGTCTGGCAAGTCTGTACATTAGAAAAACAGGAGAGATAAGAACACAGAGTGGTATCAAGGGTATGAGAATCACTGTTGTGAAGGTGAACGCTTTTTGATCCTTGAATTGGGTCGTGAGTTGCATTATTGTGACTAAATTGTCATTGGATGACCGGAAAAGCTAAATTAACACATGTTTAAATAGAAGGTGTGAGATCGAGGCTTCATCTGAGAGTTACTGAGTGATGGTGCGGTCCAATCTTAGTAAAAATTTGTGTTTTATAGTTTGTGTTTATGGGGATATTTTTCAACCAGGTCCATCTTTAAGCAGATAACGACAATAAAGATGAACCGTATTTATTTATGAAGTGTTGTTTCCTCTAATATTAGTGTGTGACTCTAAATGCAGACTGTTATTGGTGTGTGTGTGTGACTCTAAGTGCAGAGTGTGGCAGTGTTATTGGTGTGTGTGACTCTAATTGCAGAGTGTTGCAGTGTTATTGGTGTGTGTGACTCTAAGTGCAGAGTGTGGCAGTATTATTGGTGTGTGTGACTGTAAGTGCACAGTGTTGCAGTGCTATAGTGCCCCTAAATAAACGTTACCAGAAATATTCGAAGGAACTCGACATGTCTACTAGACGCAGATTTAACTATGTAATTAATATATTACAATGTTGTTTCCCCAGAGGTACTTTGGAGTCACATTGAATTCTTGCAGTGTGCTTGATGGTAAGACGGAATTCTTACAGTGTGCTGGATGGTAAGACGGAATTCTTACAGTGTGCTGGATGGTAAGACGTTAGCTGTGGGTCAATGTGCGCTGGATTGTAAGTCGTGACCAGTGGATCAATAAAGTTGGTTGTTACAAATGCAAGCAGTGTGCACTGTGCACATAGACACAACTTACAGACCAATGCCCAGAACGCTGGGGCACGGTGATAATGGTGAATGGCGTAAGTTCCAATCTACTATGGTCTGGATAGGCAGGTCTATACACAAATAAACATTACTCTATGTCTATGTGACACATAGACTAATACAAAATTTTATTTTTAAACGCATTTTGACCATGCAACAATCTTTAGTGATTAGTGTCTCTCAGGATCGATTATCGATCTTTACCACTGGCCCCTACGTCAAAAAAGACGTTAATGTTTGAACTTAAGTGTCTGCTCTAGCTTCATGTAGAAATGAGACCCCAATCATTGCAAGAATAATATCTTTAAAACGCTCACATATTCCCACGTTCATCTCGGCAAGCTTAACAGTTTGACGCATGCGCAGAGAAACGCACAGATAATCTTTTTAAAGACAAATAAACACAATTCTAAAACATTCGGTGTAATTAATTCCCGACAACTCCTGGACATCTGATGGCCGCTATGCAAACAGATGTTGTCAGACTCAGCTCAGGGACACGATTTTTTTAAGGTCTTGTTCATCAATTACTGCCACCCTTTGCAGAATGTGTGAGCACTGTTAAAAAAGCCCTGCTTGCCGGATCCCTTCTTCATTTTCCATTTCAATTACATAATATATTTGTTCTATCGACCCTGGGCCGGGCTCGCTGGCCTCCTCATTAGAGGAGAAAACATTTCGGTGCTGGGCGCATTTGAGACCCATTGGTTAATCAACTTGAGCTGCACACAGAAACTGGGCACATCCTGAGAACAAATCTGTCACACTGACGTCTCCACTCCTCCCTCAGTCATCTGACATCTCCACTTCTCCCTCTGTCATCTGACATCTCCACTTCTCCCTCTGTCATCTGACATCTCCACTCCTCCCTCTGTCATCTGAAATCTCCACTCCTCCCTCTGTCCCCGCCCGTAGCCCGCTCATATTTTTATATCATTTAACTCAAGAAAATCTTTAACCTTTACATGCTTGTTCCAATAACCCAAAAATTATCTTATGATTGCCTCTTCAACAAAATGTAACCTCGCCCTCTTACTGTTGTACCCTCCACCTCTTTTCTGTTGTACCCTCCACCTTGCTTACTGTTGTGCCCCACACCTCTCTTACTATTGTACCCTTCACCTCTCTTCTGCTGTACCCTCCACCTCTCTTCTGCTGTACCCTCCACCTCTCTTCTTTTGTACCATCTACCTCTCTTAATGTTAAACACTACACCTCTCCTACTAGTGCACACCTCCATCTCTCGTACTAGTGCACCCCTCCATCTCTCCTACTAGTGCACCCATCCATCTCTCCTACTAGTGCACCCCGCCATGTCTCCTACTAGTGCTCCCCTCCATCTCTCCTACTAGTGCACCCCTACATCTCTCCTAGTAGTGAACCCCTCAATCTCTCCTACTAGTTCACCCCTCCATATCTGCTACTAGTGCACCCCTCCATCTCTCCTACTAGTGCACCTATCCATCTTTCCTACTAGTGCACCCCTCCATCCCACCTACTAGTGTACCCCGCCATCTCTCCTACTAGTGCTCCCCGCCATCTCTCCTACTAGTGCTCCCCTACATCTCTCCTACTAGTGCACCCCTCCATCTTTCCTACTAGTGCAACCCTCCATCTCTCCTACTAGTGAACCCCTCCATCCCTCCTACTAGTGCACCCCTCCATCTCTCCTACTAGTGCATCCCTTTAGAGTGGTTATAGTATTGTAGTTTCTAGTTTTGGCATCTACCTAGATCGTTAGTGTAATAAAAGGAGGAGTGCCTTCAGGTTAAAGCACAACCACGGGAAGCCTTGAAATATACGAAACAAAACAGTGACATTGTCGGCAAGATGCCTTCGTCAGAGATCGGTACAAAGTACAAAATAATAATTCTCTTCTTGTGATATTCTGTTGTACGGTAGTTGTCTACTTGTAATATTTTGTTGTACTGTAGTTGTCTAGTTGTGATACTTTGTTGTACTATTGCTGTCTAGTTATGATATGCTGCTGTACTGTAGTTGTCTACTTGTGATATTTTGTTGTACTTTATTTGTCTAGTAGTGATATTTTGTTATACTGTAGCTGTCTAGTTGTGATATTTTGTTGTACTTTTGTTGTCTAGTTTCGGCGTTATGTTGGGTTCTTAGAGTTTAGTTTTTTTTAGTTCAGATTTTTAAGTTCTGTTTTACTAGTTTAGTTTTAGTATTATTTGATTTTATAGTAGTTTGGTTTAGATATTATTTATCTAGGGGTATCATTAAGAATGTTTTTTTTTAACTGAATCCTTATTTCCACTAACTTCAAGAAGATACCCCCCTCCAACCACCAATTTAACACACACACACACAAAAAAAAAGATTTTGTCTTGTCTTGGAAGTGCAACCATCCTAGGTCCTGGTGCCTCGTCTAAACCAACACGGGAAGTGGCAATATTCAGTTGAGTGTGCGGTAAATAAATAGCGCTCTGATTGGTTGGGTAGCCGTAATCTGGTAGGATTGTCTTTGATTTTGCTGTTAGTATCCACCTTTTCTCTCCACCATTTATTTCCACCACTTCTCCCACCCCCATCACCCCACCCTTTTTTCCCAACCCATTGTCCCCACCCTTTCTCTTCACCCCTCCCATCCTATCTCCCCACCCTTTATCTCGACCTTTTCTCCCCACCCTTTCTCCCCACCCATCCTATCTCCCCACCCTTTCTCCCTCTCTTCTCCCTATCCTATCTTCTCACCCCTTTTCCTTAACCGTTCTCCCCATCATTTCTTTGCACCACTTCTCCCACAGCCTTTCTCCCCACCCTTTCTTCCCAACCCAACCTCCCCACCTATTCTTTTCACCCCCTCCCCCTATCCTATCTCCCCACCCCCATCTCCTCAATCCGTTTCCCCAACCTATCTCTCCACATATTTTACCTCTATCGTCTCCCCAACCCTTTCTCCCCCAAACTCTTCTCACCACCCTATTGCCCTACCCCTTCTCCCATCCTTTCTGCCCACCTCTTCTCCCCCACCCTTTTCTCCACCCTACTCCCCATCCCTTCTCCCACCTTTCTGCCCACCCTATCTCCCGCCCACCGACCAACCAATACAATTAAGTTTGATATGATTCGATATAAAAGACTTCTTTTTTTTTCTGGGCCGGGTTTAATTGGGGCTCTCATTATCCAGAGAGTATGTTTGTGACAAGGTGACTACGGAGTGGTGTGGGGGGGGGGGTATGAGATCCGGGCTGCGATCAATAGGAACAAATGAGTAGAGTTAAAGCGTTTTTAGGGAAGGTACTTAACTTTGTCGTCCGTAGTCAACAGAACCAAGACAAGATGACGATCAATGGTGGAAACGGCGGGGGGGGGGGAGTAAGGGGAGCTAAGGAGGCAAAGCGTGGGTGGAAATGTTTGGTCTTTAGATGGTAATGTGGATACTGTATTGTTTGATTAGTCTTGATAATAGAGGGAGCTGGATGTGGATACTGTATTGTTTGATTAGTCTTCATAATAGAGGGAGCTGGATGTGGATACTGTATTGTTTGATTAGTCTTCATAATAGAGGGAGCTGTATGTGGATACTGTATTGTTGGATTAGTCTTCAAAATAGAGGTAGCTGGATGTGGATACTGTATTGTTTGATTAGTCTTCATAATAGAGGGAGCTGGATGTGGATACTGTATTGTATGATTAGTCTTCATAATAGAGGAAGCTGGATGTGGATACTGTATTGTTTGATTAGTCTTCATAATAGAGGGAGCTGGATGTGGATACTGTATTGTTGAGTTATTCTTGATAATAGAGGGAGCTGGATGTGGATACTGTATTGTTGAGTTATTCTTGATAATAGAGGGAGCTGGATGTGGATACTGTATTGTTGGATTAGTCTTGATAAGAGTTGTATATGATACTATTTGAAAATACTGGGTGTTGTTTAACGAGACGATGGTGTAGTGTGTCTGGGGGATAGCCGATAATAAATCTTAAAACCAATTCTAATAGATTTCCCCTATAAGAGATCAACATTTGGCTAAAGTTATCAATAGTTCTACATTGATACGTCAATACATTTTATTAATCCCTGGCCGATCAATGGATCTTCTTCATCGCTCCATTTATAAATACGATACTTATGACGATATCAATAGCCGTCTACTGGAGCTTGTATATCTGGTCACTGAATGTGTTGTTAGATCGATTTATTTGGGTTTGGGGGCGGGGGTTGAAGAGAGTCCCCTTTGAAGTAAATGATGAGCTAAAAATAGATAGTTTCGTACTTGTTAATGGACAGTGAGCAAATAAATATGACTTTTATAAATAAAATAATAATCGGTTTGTAGTATCGGTTTGTAGTATCGTTCTGTAGTATTGTTTGTAGTATCGGTCTGTGGTATCGGTTTGTAGTATCGGTTTGTAGTATCGTTCTAAAGTATCCTTCTATAGTATTGGTTTGTAGTATCCGTCTGTAGTATCGGTTGGTAATATCGCCATAATGGTACATGTATTTCTAAACTTTGTTTGGAATTAATGATTTCTATTTGGTATGGGAAGGGGATATTTTTTTTTTAAATTACATAACTTTTCAAAAATAGACTTCAAAGCTCTCAAGACTGTCAATATTAAAATACATTCCGCCAGAATCGTTCCTAAAACGTTCACCTCAATATTTATTGGATTTAACAAGTTTTCTATATTCCTATACACATCGCGGCTAGCGAGCTGGGAGAGCATGGAGATATTTAAATACACAAATAGCAAGTTGTGCTCTTTAACTAATATGTTATCAAAGAAAGGAAATTGTACACATCTCCATGTTGTATGTTATACACCTATAAATGATGTGAAACATTTGACACATTTGACCTTTGACACATTATAGATCGCTGAGAACTTTCAATTCTAAAGTAGCTTTATTGACAATACTAAATTTTGAGACAATTTGGTTGTTTGGGAAATAATTTATGTTCATTTTGTGTGTGGTAAATTCACTTAAAGACCTCTCACTCTTTCATTAAAAACTAGAACAGTTAGTGAATATCAAAACTAATATTTGAAATGAAAATGAATTGAAAAAAAATGAAACACGAAGTCAGAAAATCTCTCTCCGTCAATTCTGACGGGAAATTAGCTAGTTGTATCTATATTTTCTTCTGGAACATAGAAATGTGTACTCCTAAGTACCATATCCAACATCGATACACCACTGGCTCTATCTAGCACAGTGGTTCTCAACCTTTCTAATACCGCTACCCTTTAATACAGTTCCTCATGTTGTGGTGACCCCCAACCAATAATTTTATTTATCTTGATACTTCATAACTGCAGAGTATATCTGTTTTCCAAAGGTTTTAGGTGACCGCTGATCTAGCAAAAGGCGTACTACAATCCCTTATATTCAACTACTGGCTCGATCTAGCACAAGACGTACTACAATCTCTTACATTCAACTACTGACTCTATCTAGTACAGGGCATACTACAATCTTTTACATTCAACCAGTTCAAAACTACTGAATACTCATAATTCTCTAAGCCAATAATTTGATCTCAGTATCTCAGACACAGGGACACGGAGTATGTGTGGAGAGGACTAGAATTCTACCCCCATTGCCTTTATGTCTCCAAAGTGCTTCTAAATAATTCAACATTCAATTAGGGGCGCAGATGTTTCATTTTCTCCCTGAATCTTTACTGCGAGGTCTGACCTGTAAAAAAAATTCATGCAAATTGGCCTCCAGGAAACTAGATACTAACATAATTTGTTGGCGCCCCACCTCCCCTCTTTGCCCCAGACACCCTCGCAACCTCCTCCACTCCTTCCATTTTCTTCGTTTGCAAGTATTTTCCGTCCATGATTTTTGTGTGGAGTTTGATGTATATCGTCATGGTTTTATGATGGTAAAATTCCACATGTTACTAGAAGTCTGTTACAGCAGTGCTGGACATTGGATGGAAAGGAATGTCTTTGCATTATGTGTTTGTGTTGTGCGTTTGTATTATGTATTTGGGGTTGAATATTACATGCTTATTGGATAAAGAATACTGATGGAATAGTCTTAAAGGATCACTTTTATAGAGAGATTAACTGAATATTTGTTTGGATACAAATTATCCTGCACTTTGTTTTATGTGATGCAAGTGCCCAAGTACCTCTCAGACAAGTGACTAAGTATCTCTCATACAGGTGACTAAGTAGCTCTCAGACAGGTGACTAAGTATCTCTCAGACAGATGACTAAGAATCTCTCAGACAAGTTACTTAGAATCTCTCAGAAATGTGACTATGTATCTCTAAGACCTTTATTTTAAATTAGAGTTCTAAACTCCCGAATTTAAACACTTGTTTATTGCGGTGGTTTTTCGTTTATAAAAAATTAGGGTAAAGTTATGTAATATATGTTGATCTGAAATATATTGTGATCAGAAATGTATTGTGATCTGAAATATATGTTGATCTGAAATATAGTTAATCTGAAATATATTGTGATCTGAAATGTATGGTCAACTAAAAATAGATAATCTGAAAAATATTGTGATCTTGACTTAGTCGTAAAGAGAGACCGAGACGTCTTTCTATCTTGGCTCTACTTTCCGCCACCTTTCTGTCTTGGCTCTTCTTTCCGCCATCTTTCTGTCTTGGCTCTTCTTTCCGCCATCTTTCTGTCTTGGCTCTACTTACCGCCATCGTTCTCTCTCCCTCTAATTTTTCCCGAAACATTTATTTTCATTAAAAAAATCTTGAATATCATTTTAAGCATGGACCGAGCAATTTAATAGGACGAAATGGTTCATTTATTTCATTCGTGTATGTTAGGATTTTTTCCCCATGGTTACAGATAATTCCTTCTATTGGGGCTCTATGAGAGCTCTAATTACATTGATACTATTAGGGCTCTAAGATCATTAATTCTTCTAGAGTTCTGTTTATTTTTTTCTATTAGGGCTCTATGTCAGTTAATTCAATTTGGTCTCCAATGCCATTTTAATTCTATTAAGTCTCTAAGTCCATTATTTTATTAGGACTTAAAATCAATTTTATTAGGACTTAAAATCAATTTTATTAGGACTTAAAATCAATTTTATTAGGACTTAAAATCAATTTTATTAGGACTTAAAATCAATTTTATTAGGACTTAAAATCAATTTTATTAGAACTTAAAATCAATTTTATTAGGGCTAAAAATCAATTTTATTAGGGCTAAAAATCAATTTTATTAGGGCTAAAAATCAATTTTATAAGGCCTAAAAATAAGTTTTTTTAGGGCTCAAAATCAATTCTATAAGGGCCCTAAATCTATTGGGGCTCTAAGCTCATTATTTGTATTAGGGCTCTAAGTTCATTAATTTTATTAGATCTCAAAGCTCATTATTTGTATTGGGGCTCTAAGTTCATTAATTTTATTAGGGCTCTTGTTTAATAATTCGTACACTGTAGGCCACCCACCAACAACTTGTAGCGTTGTAATCAATATTGGCACAGCGGACGCGCAATGCTCCCCCTTTATCGTTAAAAACAAAGGAAGGGGCGGGCAAGGCTTTCTGGGGTTGGGGGGAGTAATATGAGAAGCTGGGGGGATGGGGTGGAGACAGTGTTTGGACGCTCGACCAAAGACAATCGAACTTATTCGTGCGTGCGTTAGGTGGGAGCAGTCGTGGCTCTGTGAGGACTCCGAACTTTTGATGTTTGGCCCCTGTCTGTGAACGTTGTGGCTGTAGCAGGTCGTGTTAGGACTAAAGTAGAGGTTGTTATGTTTTCTAGAGCGAATCTTTTCATGTTCTTTTTTTTCAAATACGAAAAATTCTAACATTAGAGCAAGTTTTCAGTTATTTTCATCAAAGCGTGATTGTTATGAAGGTAAGTTTTGAAATCTGGGTTCCTTGGTCTCTTGACTTAATGATTACACTATAGCCAAATAAGCTAGCTTGTAAGGGACGTCGTTTTTGGTGATGTCAGGGTGTGGCATTTTTCCCCCGCCCCCTAAATTTGTAGGTTTTATTTTAATGCTAAGTACTGTGGCACCTCCATTAATAAACTATTCAACAAGCCGTCCGAGTTTTGGGTCCCCCCCACCCCCCCCCCCCCCACCCCGACTTCACTAAAATAACCTGAAATGACGTCCCTGGTACTAGTCACGACTTCAGACATTTTTAAAAATATAATGTTATAGATTATAGAAGTAACAACGTTGTTGTACTTTTTCTCATTATTATTGCCAGTAGCTAAGTGTAGCTTTGTATTTTTCTCATTATTATTGCCAGTAGCCAAGTGTAGCGATGTATTTTTCTCATTATTATTGTCAGTAGCTAAGTGTAGCGTTGTATTTTTCTCATTATTATTGCCAGTAGCTAAGTGTAGCTTTGTATTTTTCTCATTATTATTGCCAGTAGCCAAGTGTAGCGATGTATTTTTCTCATTATTATTGTCAGTAGCTAAGTGTAGCTTTGTATTTTTCTCATTATTATTGCCAGTAGCCAAGTGTAGCGATGTATTTTTCTCATTATTATTGTCAGTAGCTAAGTGTAGCGTTGTATTTTTCTCATTATTATTGTCAGTAGCTAAGTGTAGCTTTGTATTTTTCTCATTATTACTGTCAGTAGCTAAGTGTAGCGTTGCATTTTTCTCATTATTACTGTCAGTAGCCAAGTGTAGCGTTGTATTTTTCTCATTATTATTGCCAGTAGCCAAGTGTAGCGTTGTATTTTTCTCATTATTATTGCCAGTAGCCAAGTGTAGCGTTGTATTTTTCTCATTATTACTGTCAGTAGCTAAGTGTAGCGTTGCATTTTTCTCATTATTACTGTCAGTAGCCAAGTGTAGCGTTGTATTTTTCTCATTATTATTGCCAGTAGCCAAGTGTAGCGTTGTATTTTTCTCATTATTATTGCCAGTAGCCAAGTGTAGCGTTGTATTTTTCTCATTATTACTGTCAGTAGCTAAGTGTAGCGTTGCAACTTCCTCATGATTCTCCTCGTCACCGGCCGATATTATTCTTTTCTTCTATTGCCTGACAACGTGTAGTACAATCTTTCTCGTGTCCATAACCTTAGAGCAGTTCAAATAATGGGGTGCTACCAATGATCACGCGACGTAAAAGTTATTTTATTTTAGAAAGTTTTGTAAATATTTGTTTGGTCCCCGTGAACTGTTCACTCATGATAGGATAAATGGTCGTCTGACAAGAAGCGGGGTCGGTGCACCTATTTGGGCATTACTCCAATACATATTTATTTACCCAGACGTGTTTCCTCATTGATTTGAAAGGAAGAAAATCAGAAACAATTTAAATAGGTCCCTTGAATCTTTTTGTACGGAGAATGGAATTATCAATACAAGCAGAGGCGTAGCGAAGGGGGTACAAGGGGTACATATGTCCCCGGGCGCCAAGGTACAGTGGCGCCAAAATGAGGTTAACAACGTTACATGATAATAAGTAAACAAGGGTAATAAATTAATAAATCGGTCACAAGATCGGTGCAGCGGCTCAGCAGACGTGTCCTCTGATAGCCTACTTATTTTGTCGCATTTGCGTGCGTCAGTGGGACAGGATCGTCACAGCGATCTGGCTCTTCTCATCTTTGAAAGAGGAAGATTGGAAAAAAAAACATTCTACGTACATGACTTAGTGGGTCATGTGCTATAATTTCTATAAATTTTCTTCTTTAAATACAATGTTTTATTAAAATTTAAATTGTTTTCCTTATTCAATGAAATAGAAAAATGTGATTAAATGGGGGGGGGGGCGCCAATTTTATAGTTTGTCCCTGAGCGCCGTATATCATAGTTACGCCTCTAAATACAAGGAAGGTTAAATTAGGTCCATTAAAAAAAAATTAAAGTCTCAATATGGCTTTTTTAATGTCTCTTCACATTTTGGAGAAAAGATTATTCTTTCTTGTACTCAGTGACATCAAGTTTGGGGAATTATGGTATTAAATCAACTTGCATACTGTCTTTGGGGTTAATGAATTATTTTTATGATTTGTTTTTAAGTACGTAAGGGTGGAAACTCCTTGTGCGCAACCGTATGTTTTAGCTAAGTTAACAACGTTTTTGACTTCCTCCCCGTGAGCGATTGTGGAAGTCTTTTTTGGCGTTTTGAGGATAAGCATTGTAGGGGGGAGCGGGGTGCGGAGGTGTGGACAGCACCTGGTGACACTCTTACATGGTGAACACCAAATGGAATATGTTAAATTTGACAGTACTCGATGACTCTGTTTCATGTCATTAAAATTCAAGAGAAAGATGCCATAAGGAACAGTTGAGGCGACAACACTTGACTCATTTGCGTCTATTGCCTCAGGCCTTCCAACCCCCAGTGCATGATACCCTCACGCAGTTACTCTTTTAACCAGTGAAATATCCTCATCAACACCAGGCACAGAGACATTGCAAATCCCATCTACATTCATAGGAGCCATAATGATCAATAAATTGATCGTGGGCCCTTAATATATAGAAGAAGAAGGAAAGGGTGCCACCAGGACAGGGTTCCAAAAGAATAGAGTGTCCCCAGAGCAGGCTGACTCGGGGGTGGTCATGGTGAAGTCCGGTCAAATTTTCGTTAAATTTCTGTTTGAACGCATTATTTGTTTAACTATATAGTATAGTACGTTCAAAAAGAAAGTTGATGAAAATTTGATCGTGTGAACTGAAAAAAAAATTCGACCAAACTTCCGTTGGATCAAATGTCCGTTAGATCAAACTTCCTTCTATCAATTTTCCGTCGACGAAATTTCTTTCAAACAAATTTCCGGTAACCATTTTGGTGTAGTAGATTGATACGTCAGTTATTGCAATGGAGAAGGGGTGTGGCGCCCTTAATTAAGCAATCAAATAAATTGTATGGCAACTTTCTGTGCAATAATGATCGGGGGGGGGGGGGATTAATTATTGTGAGCTTTTTGGCAGTTGGCACACTTCTAACAGTTGTAGTTGTTGTTATTGTTGTAGTTGTAATTGTCGCATCTTGACGCTAATCTGGCGTTACTGATGTAACGATACCTAGCGTTCTTGAATTTAATCGGCGTCCATTTTCACCATCCCGTACACAGTTCTTATCTAAATTTTGCCATGAACCGCAAGTAAAGAAATACATGGAAACCATTTTTTTTAAACTTAATATTTTTAATAACCTGGCATTAGTTTTTTTTTCATACACGCTTTGGTTGGTTTTACTGAAAAAAATTATTTTTGAATGACATTTGAGGCAAAGCAGCATTTTCAATAATACAACTTCAGCGATTAAATTAAATTGCATTAAAATCTGAGTTAGAAAGTGTTGCTGTTATTATTAGCATAGCGCAGGGATATTTGCAATTTACACTTCATGTTGTACAGTCGTCATACTATTTTTTATAAATTTATAAAGTTGTTCAGTTGGTATACTATTTTTTATAAAGTTGTTCAATTGGCATAATATTTTTTTATAAAGTTGTTCAGTTGGTATACTATTTTTTTATAAAGTTGTTCAGTTGGCAGACTCTTATTTATCAAGTTGTTCAGTTGACATAATCTTATTTCTCAAGTCAAAAAAAAATTGTGAAGTTGCTATTGAATTGTTGATTGTGAACTTGTGTACGAAAGTTGATATAAACAACAAAGACACTTGTGTTTTTAGCATACCATACAATACTGACTAACTTACGTGTCAAAAGTTCTAATCTTTAATGGGTTAGTGTTTATTCATACATATCCTATAAAATTGTACAATTAGTCGCAAATGTCTGGTAGTAAATAGGCTGCCTAAACACAATATCAAAGTCTACACCACTTGGGTCACATCTACACCACTTGGGCTACATCTACACCACTTGGGCTACATCTACACCACTTGGGCTACATCTACACCACTTGGGCTACATCTACACCACTTGGGCTACATCTACACCACTTGGGCTACATCTACACCACTTGGGTCATATCTAAACCACTTGGGCTACATCTACACCACTTGGGCTACATCTACACCACTTGGGCTACATCTACACCACTTGGGCTACATCTACACCACTTGGGCCATATCTAAACCATAAATAGTACTTAGCTGCTAACCAATATAACCTTTTTTTTTTTTAAAAATCCGTTGGTTTCAATGTTAAAAGTTTCTATCTTAAGTTTATGTGCCCTCCACACATTTTTAAACAGGCGCATCGGGTTTATGGGGATACCTCTGCATGAACATTTCATCTCTCAATGTATGTCACACATCGTTGATAGTTTATAGGCATCTCTTCATCTATCGTTCTCCCTTTGGTACAACGCTCTTCATAAACTCACCTCAAATATCTTGCTTTCATATTATCTCTTTCTCACTATCCCAGTCTTTCTCTCATCCTCCCAGTCTTTCACTCACCCTCCCAGTCTTTCACTCACCCTCCCAGTTTTTCACTCACCCTCCCAGTCTTTCACTCACCATCCCAGCCTTATACTCACTCTCTCAGTCTTTCAATCACCCTCCCAGTCTTTTACTCACCCTCCCAGTCTTTCACTCATCTTCCCAGTATTTCACTCACCCTCAGTCTTTCACTCACCCTCAGTCTGTCACGCACCCTTCCAGTCTTTCACTCACTCTCTTTAACTCAATCTCTCAGTCTTTCAACCACTCTCCGTTTTTCACCCCCTCTCCCAATCTTTCACTCCCTCTCCCAATTTTTCACTCACTCTCCCAGTCATTCACTCACTCTCCCACTTTTTTCTTTCTTTATAGCAAACTGTAATGTCATATGATATTTGCACTCCTCCCTGCTACCTTTCACATTTCTCCCTCATTTTCTCCTCTGTCCACCCTTCACTGTCAGTCACTGTGAGCCATCAACCGCTACAGTGATCACATTTCACGCACTAATTATATGACCACAAAGTTCAGCCGAGCTTCAGTCGCTGGTCAGTAACTGAGCGAAACATTTCCAACCTTCCCTACCCTAAGCCACAACCATCAGACACAGACATCAAACACAAACATTAAACACAAACATCAGACACAAGCAAGAGACGCAACCATCAGACACAACCATCAGACACAAACATCAAACACAAACATCAGACACAAGCAAGAGACGCAACCATCAGACACAGACAATAGACACAACCATCAGACACAAGCAAGAGACACAACCATCAGACACAACCATCAGACACAAACATCAAACACAACCATCAGACACAAGCAAGAGACACAACCATCAGACACAACCATCAGACACAACCATCAGACACAAACATCAAACACAACCATCAGACACAAGCAAGAGACGCAAGCATCAGACACCGTACTCCGACGCAGACCTCTGACACCAACATCAGACAGAGATTATCAGCTCGCTGATCGTTACTATAGTAACTAAAGGTAAATAGCCGGAATAAATGGACACCTTAGCCAGATGAGTCATTGTAAGCAGAAATACACTGAGTTGAAGTCCACAACGTCCGAGAGATAGCCACCAGCTTGACGTGTGCTTAAAAAACTAGCTGTCTTCTTGTAGTCTGAACCAGTTGAGTTGCAGCTGTCGGGATACACATCTAGAAGAATGTGCAGTTGAAGTCGACAATATTACATCCGTAACCCTGACCCTTCGACAAGGGAAATAAAGGGGATGTGCAGTTGTCCCGCAAAGATGTCTATTCAATAAGATATAGAGTCAGTGGCGAAGAAAGGCGGTTCGTAGGGGAGGGGATGGTCCGCCCCGGGCAGCTTTAACCCCAGCTACGCCACAGTCTAGAGTTTTTAAGGAATCCCATGACACTTCAAATTTTAAAATAAACATGTTCCATAATAAAACGCGTACAACAGAATGTCACTCTTATATTACGCGGCCTGTAAGTGAGATGAATTGCCACAAAACAGCATTGAAGAGGTCTACTGAAGTGTGGTTTTGAAGTCGCCGCATTTCATCTGGTACTGCTAACGAAGAGCTGCTTAGGCGTGCAAAGTGAGAAGAGGTTGGGGGGGGGGGTTTGGGGGGTTGGTTGTGTGGCAGGCAATCAGCGGTGGCCGTAGCCCCATAGAAAGTGATATTCATTTGAAATATATATATGTGCCTATATATAGATGGGGAGATAACATCAAAGAGTGGACGGGACTAAAACTAGGCGATGCTATGCGTAGTGAAGAAGACAGAGAGGAATGGAGAAGGATAGTTTTCATGTCATCTGTGGCGCCCCAACGGTCCAAGGACTAAGGGACATGATGATAATGATGATGATATGTATATATTTATTTAAGAGAGGAGAGAAATGGAGATGGGGAGGTAAATAATGAAAGAAAGAAAAAGAAAAATAAAGAGAAAAGTAAAGAAAAGAGAGGAAAGATAAAAAAATGAAAAATTAAGGAGAGAATAAGATAAAAAAGAGAGAATAAAGAGACATTTGAACGATAGAAAAAGAGATAAATAAAGATATAATATAGAAAAAAATAAAGAGAGAAATGATACAGAGGCATATGAAAGAGAGAAAAGGAGATATATAAAGACAGAATAAAGAAAAAATATAGAGAGAAATAAAGAGAGAAATCAAAAGATAAATGAATAGAGAGAGAACTCAGTACAGGTGAGATCAATACAATAGTCATTTTGTGCATGCAGTACTTGGTGGGAATTGTATGATGTGGGGGAAAAGGAGGGAGTTGAGAGGGAGTAGATGTACTATTGCTGTAAACCTTGTTCAATATTCATCTTATGAAATAAGTTATTTAAAGTTCCTCAAGGGCGGGTAATAAGCACTGGCTGTCAGGGGAGACAACTAATATCCCCAGGCCAGGATGTAACTAACTTACTTCCCAACAAGGAAAAGATAATTGAAAATAATGTAATTCATCCGAATATAGGCCACCGTCCATTTAACAATAGCTAAAAACAAAGCCACCTTTATTCACAATGAAGAAAGCCATCTTTACTGACAATGAAGAAAGCCACCTTTACTGACAATGAAGAAAGCCACCTTCACTGACAATGAAGAAAGCCACTTTATTGACAATGAAGAAAACCACCTTCACTGACAATGAAGAAAGCCACCTTTATTCACAATGAAGAAACCCACCTTCACTGACAATGAAGAAAGCCACCTTTACTGACAATGAAGAAATCCACCGTCACTGACAATGAAGAAAGCCACCTTTATTCACAATGAAGAAAGCCACCTTTATTCACAATGAAGAAACCCACCTTCACTGACAATGAAGGAAGCCATCTTCACTGACAATGAAGAAAGCCACCGTCACTGACATTTAAGAGTCTTCTCTATAGATATCTTACAGTAGCGAGATGTGAGCCGTCATGTTTTTTTAAAGGTTTGGTCTTAGAAGAATTTTTGTAATTGGCTTCCCATTATTTTTTGCTACCTGCAACCGTTTGTCGTAGAGTTCAAACGTGTATGTTGAGGATGTTGTTGGTCAAGTCGGTGAAAAACTGACCTGGGAGGTGGTAAGAAATGTTTCAAGGACTTCCATATTCACAGCTGGTCAAAAATGGTTTTGAGATCTTCTTTGATATGAAACAATAATGAAACGGGTGTGGGCGGACATGCGTTTTTTGTTTAGGCACTTAAATAAAATGACTTAAACTTTTATAAAATGAATGTCCAACCAACGGCCCGCGGGCCTCATGCACCGCAAAACATTACGTTTTGCGCCCTCCGGATGCCAGGCGTATCAAACATTTTTTAAAGTCGCTTTCGTTTCTGTTTATTCTTGATATGAACACCAGTTCAAAATTAGTGAATTGCAATTTAGTTTTTTAAAAGGGTTTCATCTTTATTAAAGCTATATAGTTCATTTGTGTGTTTGTGCGACACGAGTAAAAATTGTTTCATCTGAGAATATAGTTTCCTGTGAATCGTCCAGTTCGTGTTTATTTTATTTAATAGATGTAATGGCATGCGTCCCGTGAAGAGTTGACTCCCAATCAAATGACATGCGTCCCGCGAAGAGTTGACTCTCAAACAAATGACGCGTGAGGCCATTTGGGCAGTCCCCCCCCCCCATCCCCATTGCAAAAGGTCTATACACTGCAAAGACTATGTACATGTCAACATAAATGAGTGATATGTGTTAACGGTAGGGGAGAAAGGGGGTTGATATCAAAGGAACATTTTTAATAAGTTAATAACCGGGGCTAGATAAAGATATTTATGTCCAAGAGATGCAAACATTATAACTGGCTGACGTCATATCAACTGATGCCTATTGTTAGTTCGTGTGCCGGCATGGGTGGTGGGCCGGATCGATCCCGCGGGCCGTAATTTGACGACCTCTGTCCTAGTTAAAAATCTTTTCTAATTGCTTTAGACTTTGCTGGTTTTTGTGGACATATTTTTATTACGTTGCGTACTTCAAGGAAGCAGCATCTACATTGTGATAGCATCAAGTGTAGCAGTATGCACTCAACTTGTCAGAATGGCAGTGCGATCATCTTAGTTTACTTTATCTCAAGTTTTGATGCGAAATCAATCTTTGGTTCTTTTCTTTTTTTCTTTTTTAAAGTTGGAGTAAATGGAAGAAAAGTTAAGACATAGATGCATGAGGGAAAATGTGTTAATTTTATTTTGCTCGTTGTCATTGTTGTGAGAGTTGGTAGACAGGTCATGAGAGTTGGTAGACAGGTCATGAGAGTTGGTAGACAGGTCATGAGAGTTGGTAGACAGGTCATGAGAGTTGGTAGACAGGTCATGAGAGTTGGTAGACAGGTCATGAGAGTTGGTAGACAGGTCATGAGAGTTGGTAGACAGGTCATGAGAGTTGGTAGACAGGTCATGAGAGTTGGTAGACATGTCATGAGAGTTGGTAGAGAGGTCATGAGAGTTGGTAGACAGGTCATGAGAGTTGGTAGACAGGTCATGAGAGTTGGTAGACAGGTCATGAGAGTTGGTAGACAGGTCATGAGAGTTGGTAGACAGGTCATGAGAGTTGGTAGACATGTCATGAGAGTTGGTAGACAGGTCATGAGAGTTGGTAGACAGGTCATGAGAGTTGGTAGACAGGTCATGAGAGTTGGTAGAGAGGTCATGAGAGTTGGTAGACAGGTCATGAGAGTTGGTAGACAGGTCATGAGAGTTGGTAGACAGGTCATGAGAGTTGGTAGACAGGTCATGAGAGTTGGTAGACAGGTCATGAGAGTTGGTAGACAGGTCATGAGAGTTGGTAGACAGGTCATGAGAGTTGGTAGACAGGTCATGAGAGTTGGTAGACAGGTCATGAGAGTTGGTAGACAGGTCATGAGAGTTGGTAGACAGGTCATGAGAGTTGGTAGACAGGTCATGAGAGTTGGTAGACAGGTCATGAGAGTTGGTAGACAGGTCATGAGAGTTGGTAGACAGGTCATGAGAGTTGGTAGACAGGTCATGAGAGTTGGTAGACAGGTCATGAGAGTTGGTAGACAGGTCATGAGAGTTGGTAGACAGGTCATGAGAGTTGGTAGAGAGGTCATGAGAGTTGGTAGACAGGTCATGAGAGTTGGTAGACAGGTCATGAGAGTTGGTAGACAGGTCATGAGAGTTGGTAGACAGGTCATGAGAGTTGGTAGACAGGTCATGAGAGTTGGTAGACAGGTCATGAGAGTTGGTAGACAGGTCATGAGAGTTGGTGGACAGGTCATGAGAGTTGGTGGACAGGTCATGAGAGTTGGTAGACAGGTCATGAGAGTTGGTAGACAGGTCATGAGAGTTGGTAGACAGGTCATGAGAGTTGGTAGACAGGTCATGAGAGTTGGTAGACAGGTCATGAGAGTTGGTAGACAGGTCATGAGAGTTGGTAGACAGGTCATGAGAGTTGGTGGACAGGTCATGAGAGTTGGTAGACAGGTCATGAGAGTTGGTAGACAGGTCATGAGAGTTGGTGGACAGGTCATGAGAGTTGGTAGACAGGTCATGAGAGTTGGTAGACAGGTCATGAGAGTTGGTAGACAGGTCATGAGAGTTGGTAGACAGGTCATGAGAGTTGGTAGACAGGTCATGAGAGTTGGTAGACAGGTCATGAGAGTTGGTAGACAGGTCATGAGAGTTGGTAGACAGGTCATGAGAGTTGGTAGACAGGTCATGAGAGTTGGTGGACAGGTCATGAGAGTTGGTAGACAGGTCATGAGAGTTGGTAGACAGGTCATGAGAGTTGGTAGACAGGTCATGAGAGTTGGTGGACAGGTTTTGAGAGTCAGGATTTATTCTGATGCAACAAGTATCCATTTTTTTTCAATTCGTTCTGAAACTGTTCTGCTGCTCTTATTGCTATTGTACAATTCAATATTTGTGCCTGAAAAATATAAAGCACAATGTTCTCAGACTTTGCGCAACTGTGGTGTGACGTTCTATTATTATCCTGGCTATGGATTCACAATAATTCCACACCACTAAGATAATATTTAAATTTTCTTTCTATTTGTTAAACAAAACTGAGTTTCTTTTCATCACATGTATTCACTCTTCTGACATTTTTTTTTTTTTTTTGAGAATTCCATTCATGTTTGAATTCCATACATCTGTGGCTACTGCAATTGTTTGCGCATCTCGGATGCGCCGGCCGAAAATTATCGCCTTACCTCTAGTCTGACAACACAGACCTGTTGCTGTACAGCTCTTACGTCAACAAACAAATGTTGTTTCTCAGCCAGGAGATTTGAATATTTTTGTTAGAGCGTGTCTGTATCCCTCCGCCAAACACGAATTTGTAGGGTTCTTTTGTGCCGATAGCCAATTGTTAATATTTTTTCTTTCTTCTTTATTCTGTATCTTCATTGTCCAACAGATAAAGGGATCAGCCGTGGACAATGGGTCCCTCATCGATCTGCGCTCCCTGGTAGAATAGCGCGCCTGCTAAATGGATAGGATTATCGTCTCCAAGTTAATAATATACCGTGGAAAGGACCGTCAATAAAGAGACGTGAATTAATGATGTGGGTCCCAAGATGGACTCCGAACGCGCTTAAGGGGGGCCATCGCTGTTGAGGGCGGATAGAGACCTCAGTGTGCCAAGATCTTGAAATGTTGTCGGAGAAAGGGGAAGAGCTTTATGAACAGGAGACCGCCACGAATCGAACAATGATTCAAGGGGACTCTCAAAACGTTTCGTTAACGCCCTATTCATCTGCGACTGAAACTTCAACGAGAACCATAATTACAGAACCGTCGTATGTTGACGGTGGATTGACGAATAGGAGTCGGGAAATGGCCCCGGAAAGTCAAATAACTTTAGAGGAAAATGGAACATTCGGCGTGCTGATCCCGTACAATATACGTCATGTGACCTCTGACGATATACCTACAGCGTCACTACTTCAGGAAATAGAAGCGACAACAACGGAAGGAGATTTTGACGGACACCCAACCTCAGCAGACTCCACAACGTACAATCTGTTACAGCTGTTGTATCGTGACGTGAAGCAACAAAGTACGTCGCCTCAATACACAACGTCTCAGTTCAAACACACGAACCTATCAGAGGACATTTCAATCTTTGCCCTCCAGTCAGCAGACGCCAACGTGACCTCTTCTCCGGAGTTCGTTGACCTGCCCTTCGACGTCCATCTCGCCACCAATTGGTCGTCCACCCACTTGGACGCCAACACAACATTCCTGCCACTATCTTCGCCTTTAACCTTTGAACTTTCCTCAATCTTGACCCTCCTCACATCTCCTAGTCCCCAAGTGGTCACTGCTGGGAAATTGACCTTTGTCTCGTGGGACATCATGCTCAAGGTCATAGTGCTTGCCCTCATCTCCATCGTTGGGTTTCTTGGCAATGTGAAGGCCATATGGAGCGTTGTCAAGGTAACTATTGTTTTAATTAATTTTTTAAAAATTATTCTTTTACTTTTATTTTTTTGAAGTGTCCACTTAATTTTTCTTCAATGAGAAACAAATGTTCTTATGTTAAGACTCGTGATAAAATTACATTTATGGCACATATGAATTTTGTTGCATAAAGTTCAATTAAATAATACTAGGTCATACACGAAGTTATAAATAGTTCATTATTGTTTTTTTTTTTTAAAACCATAAGATTTTGAGAATCACCGTACCTTTAAAAGTATTTCATGTATAAAAAATAAGGAACATTTTAAATATCTTTTGTGGGAAAAAAACATTCAAACATAATTTTTGTATTGGTGTCATATTTGGAGTACCTATTATTTGGCTTTGTCGACGTTCACCGCTATTAAGATCATTATAAAACTTTTAGGAGGTGGAAGAAAAGGAGGACAGAATAAAGAAATCAATACGTTGCGATGCAGAGCTAGAAATGTTTGTAAGAAGGTGAAAACCCTATATGGCTCTCCCCGGCTCATATGTTTGGCTTCCGGCAATCCCTAATGGCCCAGAACGTGATGAAAATCTGGCAGCCCCTGGCACGTAATGCATCCTCCCAAATTAGGGGATATTTCCCGCATCGCTTCATTATATAAAATAAAAATAGAACGTTTACCAGTAAAGCTGTATTAATATAAACTTACAACCTAAAGGGAAAAAAATCTATCAAATGTAATTATTAATATACTACGGATTCATTGTATATTTGGATCCTAATTCATTAAACTGCTTAGTTAAAAGAGATATTTGAAAGTTGGTCATGCTTCCGAAAGTGATTTTCTATCATAAAAAAAAGAAGATGTTAGTATTCGAACGTTCAACTATTGACGATGATCTACAGTTAAAATTAATAGTTCATTAAAAACATATTTTAAAGAATCTATTTTAAGTGTTGAAATTTTTGAAAGTCATTAGTGTTTCATCAACAGTGTGGTTTTATTTATTTCAACCTTATATTTTATTTCAGTTCGATTTCAAATATCGTAAGTGCGTCGTTTGGTGCGTAATATTTTCTTCTTTAGTTTCCCCTCTGAAGCGTTGCCAATAAATCTGCGGGGCACAGGCGGGTGGGTCATTAGAGAATTAATATAGTTGATGGGCGTTAAAAAATGTGCGGTGGCGAATTTTGTAGGGGAAAAAAATTGGTGGGGGAGGGGGTCACTAATTGGTATTATTAAAAGGGCGTTGTTGTTTTTTTTGTATGCATATTTTGTCAAATTATTGTCCAGACCCTATTGCTCGATGTTACTTTTTTTGTAATGATTAATACGAAAAACTCTGTTTTTAGCTTTTAAGTATCATACTTAAATTGATTAGATTTCCGTAAAATAATAGACAATTCCTATAATTGTTGTTAAGATTCGGAAACTATTTAAATTGATTCGTTTTTCCGCGTTTGGTGGTCAGCCTAGCTCATTCTTATACATATATATATATATATTTAACTGGACAGTTGTAGACTGCAGCACATCCATGATGGCCGTCCAAGATAGCCAACCACGATGGCCGTCGATGATACCCGTCCATGACAGCCTTCCAAGAGAGCCGCCCGCGTGGGCCGTCCATGACAGCCGTCCATTAAAAAACATGAGGTCATTTTCTTTCATGTCCCCAGGAGAGACATCTTCATCGGCCGCCATTTTACTTCCTCTTGAGTCTTGGAGTAACGGATCTGTCCAGGGCCGTGTTCTGTGTGCCAGTGGTTATTACAACGGTTCTCCACGGTGCTAAATGGAGGTAAGATTAAATCAAAGCTTTTGCTGCTGGTCCCATAAAGGGCGTATAATGTGCTTTAAGGAAGTCAATGGGGAGAGTACAAAGGTAGCCTCTCCAAATAAAAAAAAAATACAAATATTGTACAACCCAAAATGTGTAATATTAAGTTTTTCATTTCAGCAATTTATTTCTGCGACCTCGGCTACAAGTAGAATTTAACAAAACGGATTTTTATATTAGTGACAGCTGTAAATTGAGATCAATACAAAAAAATACCGATATCGATAAAAAATGAAGATTATTTAGTTCATTTAAATTACCAAACATCATCTTATAATAGCTGACCCATGACCTTTTGTGCATGACATGAGAAAATATTAAGTTAGTGTAGGATCAAAAACAGTGATGTGCATGACAACACCACTCCTGTAAAGAAGTAGTGACTGCCCAGATGTACCAGGTGATGCCTCATCTATAGCATTTATGGATACCTCTGAATTATGGCCTGACCTACATAAGTGTGTTTGAATGGCCGCCTTCATGAAACTACTTCTGCTCGTGTTATACCGACCCTCGCTTTTTTTCACAAAGGCTCATCAGGTGCGACCGATCGTCCAGCGGTATAACTAGACCCTTGGGAGGAGATTGCCCCCCCCCCCCAAAGTGTAAATCGTGTCATGTTACATTAACCCAGCCCCTACTCTCACTTGAGCACATGTCTTCTACTAGTCTTCATTCTCCTTCTTTCAATGCTCCCCCTATGGTGGACCCAGAAGTCGGATCCTCATGGTTGTATACCATTGACCAGTCATGATGTGGAACATGTGGACTATATTACCGAGGAATGACATGACTGAGGGATGACATGACTGAGGGGTGACATGACTGAGGGGTGACATGACTGAGGGGTGACATGACTGAAGGATGACATGACTGCCTGAATGACATGAATGAATCTGGATGAGAAGGGCAGACACAGACCAAACCAGTAATAACCTTGGAGCCAATACTGAATTAGAATTTCAATGATCTAAAAACAAAGAAAAAAAAAGGGGGGGGGTCTATTTACTCGACTCCCCATATTTTTTTAAAATTTTAAAAACCCTAACGTATTAACTATAACCACGTCATTTTGTATTCATCCAAAATCTCAAGCATTCACTTTTCTGACTTCTGGAATAAATCATCCTGTCTTGCAGTCTGCATCTCAGTACCAGCAGACGGCAAACGTTCGCTGGGAAGTCAATGCTGTAACCCAGGACTCTAGAGGCGCCTTTTTGCTATCACTGTCTTCATGAAAGATTTATCCCCCCCCCCCCAAAAGCCTCCTTTGCCCAACACCAAATAAAGACACCATGCATTTTATTTCTAGTCATGGTCATTTCTATTGATGGTCATTTCTAGTCATAGTCATTTCTAGTCATGGTCATTTCTATTGATGGTTATTTCTAGTCATAGTCATTTCTAGTCATGGTCATTTCTATTGATGGTGATTTCTAGTCATAGTCATTTCTAGTCATGGTCATTTCTATTGATGGTCATTTCTAGTCATAGTCATTTCTAGTCATGGTCATTTCTATTGATGGTCATTTCTAGTCATAGTCATTTCTAGTCTGGTCATTTCTATTGATGGTCATTTCTAGTCATGGTTATTTATAGCGATGATCATTTCTATTGATGGTCATTTCTAGTGACGTCAGTTCTAGTTTTTATCATGATAGTGACGTCAGTTTCAGTTATGGTCATTTCTAGTCATGGTCATTTCTAGTCATGATCACTTCTAGTCATGGTCATTTCTAATCATGGTCACTTCTAGTCATGGTCACTTCTAGTGACGTCATTTCGAGTCATGGTCAGTTATAATTTGTTTGGGATGTCATAAAACAAAAAAGACCTTGGCTTAAAACATGGGAGCTAATATCCCTATTAACGAGAGTGCTATCAGCTTCATACAGGATTTTTTCAATTGGACATTGAAACTGGGCTGCTTTGATATATAAAAATAAAAGTTTGACCATTTCAATATGAGAAATGGTTTTGCAAAAAAAAAAAATTTCTCTCTATTCGTTTCTGTTAAAAAATATGTTAGTGAAAATATACATCCTACCAGTCACATTATCAGCCATTTGAGATCCATAAATGACGTACCCCCTCCTCCAACCTCCCCAAGCCTTTCCGTGAAGTAAGTAATGGACCCATGAGTTAGTGCTATTAGCACGCTACATCACGTGACTATAGAACAATAGCTGACTCTTCACGCGCAGCCATACGTATAGGGTTAAAATAATAATGGCGTCTTTTGTTAACTGGGTGACTTTGTTTATTTATCTGTCTTCATTGTCTACTTATCTGAGTGACTTCATGATCTACTTATCTAACTGACTTCGTTATCTACTTATCTAAGAGACTTCCTTGATTACTTATTTATGTGATTTCATTATCTTCTTATCTTAGTGACTTCATTATCTACTATCTATGAGACTTCATGATCTACTTATCTTAGTGGCTTCATCATCAATTTATCTCAGTGACTTCATGGCCTACTTATCTTAGTGACTTCATTATCTACTTATCTCGGTGACTTCATGATCTACTTATCTTAGTGACTTCATTATCTACTATGAGACTTCATTTTCTACTTATCTCAGTGACTTCATGATCTACTTATCTTAGTGACTTCATTATCTACTATGAGACTTCATTTTCTACTTATCTCAGTGACTTCATGATCTACTAATCTTAGTGACTTCATTATCTACTATGAGACTTCATTTTCTACTTATCTCAGTGACTTCATGATCTACTTATCTTAGTGACTTCATTATCTACTATGAGACTTCATTTTCTACTTATCTCAGTGACTTCATGATCTACTTATCTTAGTGACTTCCATATCTACTATGAGACTTCATTTTCTACTTATCTCAGTGACTTCATGATCTACTTATCTTAGTGACTTCATTATCTACTATGTGACTTCATTTTCTACTTATCTCAGTGACTTCATGGCCTACTTATCTTAGTGACTTCATTATCTACTTATCTCAGTGACTTCATGATCTACTTATCTTAGTGACTTCATTATCTACTATGAGACTTCATTTTCTACTTATCTAAGTGGTTTTTATGAATCACTTCTGAGAGCTGGGGGCCGAGTGGTCTAACCTGAATCAATTAACCTGGAGTTCAATCTTAAGCAAAAGCCTAGACAAGCAATAACATCAAATACTCTCTTACTAATGTTTCTCAATTTCCTCGTATTTCTTCTTTTTTTTTCTTATACCTTAGATTTCATGTATCCCTAAATATTTAGGTCTGTTCGGATGCTCTACCTTATTTTTCACAGTACCAATATTTATATTCTTTCACTTCCTTTAATCCTACTTCCGGCAACAAAAAGGAAATCTCTAAAGTTTTTTTTTTTTACTGTGATCGGATACTTGTTATACTTCTTTTTGAATATTTTCTGAGGAAGGTTCTAAGCCAAAATGTCAAAGTCTTTTGTCCTGTCTATGAATTCAAGTTTAGCCGACCTTGTTCTTATATTTCAAAAACATCAGGTGGATGCATGGGGCACGTTAACCTTTGACGGCAATTCATCTAAAAGATGGTAAACTCTGAAGCGAAAACCGGAGACGGAGTCCCGAAAGCGGTATGATATCGACACAATGAAATTGTAGCAAATTCACGTGACGTAGTGCGCATAAAGAGCACAGTGAGAAACAAGAAACATTGCTGGTCATACACTGCATCCTGGTCTATTTCCAGTCATCTTGACTAAGTCTTGTCATTGGAACAAATAGGCATGGAAGAGAGAGTGAGGCTGACGAATTGAGCAACTCTCCATCACTTTATCAAAATATGGCTCAAGTCAAGGCTGCTACTTAAGTTGAAGCCGTATCGTCATCTCGCATGCGAAGGGCTAACTATATTTGAGTGTAACAAAGGTCTGGTGACTTCTTCGTCTACTTATCTCTGTACAATGGATGTCTGGTGATTTCATTATCCACTTATCTCCATGTATCAGAAGTCCAATGGAGAAACGACCAACTAAAAGCTTACATCGAAAGTTGGTCCAATGCCTCACACTGCTTATTGGCAAGGTATATAATAAGATAGCTAAAGTACAGCGTTTCCATTCCATCGTTACCTACACGAAGCACAGAATCTCCTATCTAATGTCTATGCAAGGCATGTCTTGTGCAAGTCTTCATATCTACTTCTCACAGGTTTTGTCCACCAGGCGTTTGTGAATCAGGCGCGTCTGTAGTCTCTGGTGACGTGTAGCACTCACTGCGCATTGGTACTGGTACTGAATGTGCAGTGTATAACTTGATGTGTAGCACACACTGAGCATTGGGACTGGGACTGAATGTGCAGTTTATAACTTGATGTGTAGCACACACTAAGCATTGGGACTGGGACTGAATGTGCAGTGTATAACTTGATGTGTAGCACACACTGAGCATTGGGAATGTTTGTCTATTGTCAAGGTCGTGAAATCAGATATACGGTGTGTATTAGGATTTGTGACAATTGAGTTTAGTAAATGAGTGTACTCTTGTCGTGTCCAGGACGAGTGTGTGGATTTCGGGTGATAAAGGGAGACAACGATTTTGAACGCCAGGGGATCAGAATTTTCATATTGAGCGACGGAGAGGATAGTATTTTTTCATATAGATTCGCTGTGGGGTTTCGCCGTAGGATAATAATTTTCTGCCAGATGTATTTATGTATCAACTTCATTGTGCAGCCTACCAAGTGGATGTTTTTAGTTCTGTGAGAATAAACCCATAATGTACAATGACCCTTTTAGTGTTTTTTAGAGAGTTAACTGCAGACGCTTTAAACGCAGCGTACTCGGTCGACCGGGCCTCCTCTAGGTCAAGGGGGAGGTTCCCGGCGCCCTCCCGCACGGGCTGGAGTCGGGTTAAGTCCTTCAGTGCTCTGGTTTGTGTGGGGGAGCGCCGGGGGGGGCATTAAGAGCTCACGCTCGACGGCCCACCGATTCCATCTCTTATGCGACATTTGGAGTGTTTTTTAATCACCCCAGTCCGTGTCGGGAGTTGTGACCGAGGACTATTTGCCAACGGAATTATTAGACATCAAATAGTCGTCATCGGAATTATTAGACCAGGCGAAATATTTGACATCTATTGTAGGACTTGATGCTTAGAGTACAACAAGCACTGGTACCGTATGTCTTGTGTATAACTGGGTGTGTAGCACACTTTCAAGGTGACAAATGCCAACAACTATGCTACCGATAGATCTTCCAGCTCGTCTTTTCCTTAGAATATCCGTTCTCTCCTCATTTCAAAATCGATTGTTGACAGCAACAAACCAAGTGCCGTGAATGTTTCGTTCCCAGGTTTTAAGCTACACGCCCCTGCCATTAGAGCTTCTTTCTTCTAAGTCACTCAATGTGTCAGGAACATAGACTTTATTTTAAAACATTATGTAGTCCCTCACCCACACACACTTCCTATTCTTTCTCGATCTGCAATTCTATCTTTATCATATTTTCCCCTTCCACTCTCGTCCTCTCTCTCCTTCTTAATTGTGTAGCCTTTCTTTTCTGTCTGTCTGTCTGTCTGTCTCTCTCTCCCCCCCTCTCTCTCTCTCTCTCTCTCTCCTCTCTCTCTCTCTTTCTACCCACTTTGACATTCTTAACATTAACCTATGTTTAAGTTTGTCATTAATTTTAGATATGTCCAACGTTTAAAGAATGACACTAACGAGCAAAATACAAGACACTAACGAGCAAAATACAAGACACTAACGAGCAAAATACAAGACACTAACGAGCAAAATACAAGACACTAACGAGCAAAATACAAGACACTAACGAGCAAAATACAAGACACTAACGAGCAAAATACAAGACACTAACGAGCAAAATACAAGACACTAACGAGCAAAATACAAGACACTAACGAGCAAAATACAAGACATTTTTTATTTGGAAGCGTACAAACGGCAAACGAGTTTCAAATTGTACTTGTTTTTTTTTCCTCTATGAAAAAACCATTTCATCACGTGACCCGTTCTTATCATAATTTGTTCTTGTTTGATCTGAATTCACTGTAATTTCCAGCAGACGGCCTGGTCATTTGAGAAACATAGATATTTGATTGATTAGAAATCTCCAAAAGATAAGATTACTAAGCTGCATAAGATAAGATTACTAAGCTGCATAAGATAAGATTACTAAGCTGCATAAGATAAGATTACTAAGCTGCATAAGATAAGATTACTAAGCTCCATAAGATAAGATTACTAAGCGCCATAAGATTAGATTACAAAGCTCCATAAGATAAGATAACCAAGCTCCATAAGGTAAGATTACTAAGCTCCATAAGGTAAGATTACTAAGCTCCATAAGATTAGATTACTAAGCTCCATAAGATAAGATAACCAAGCTCCATAAGGTAAGATTACTAAGCTCCATAAGGTAAGATTACTAAGCTCCATAAGATAAGATTAGTAAGCTCCATAAGATAAGATTACTAAGCTCCATAAGGTAAGATTACTAAGCTCCATAAGGTAAGATTACTAAGCTCCATAAGGTAAGATTACTAAGCTCCATAAGGTAAGATAACCAAGCTCCATAAGATAAGATAACCAAGCTCCATAAGGTAAGATTACTAAGCTCCATAAGGTAAGATTACTAAGCTCCATAAGGTAAGATTACTAAGCTCCATAAGATAATTGGTGTTCCCCGCGTTTCTACTTACAATGACAGTGTGGTGGCGGGAGTGGCTAAAAATGACAAGAAGTTTAACCAATCAACACACCGCAATAAAAATGTCTCTAGTTGGCGATCCGGTGAGGAGATCCATTAACGCTTTCTTAACGCTTACGTATAGACGAGATACTCCACTAATTAAACTCCAGTTTTTATCTTAAGAGCTTTTCTTTTTTTTTTTTTTACTTTTTAATCCACCATTAGCACGATCAATAACTCCATCTCACAATTAACAGCACTGCCCCATAGTTGGGCGATGGCTTCAAGTGCTACTTGTCTTTCCCAATTCAATCCACCATCATCCAACACACCGCTTTCCCTGCCCCGAAATACGCCCCCCCCCCAACTCACCCATACACTCACCCACTCACACAGCCACCCCCCTTACACGACCAGGAACACATTGGTCTAATTAACGAGTGTTGTGTTGTCTTATCTCCACAGACACGGTGAGTCGGCGTGCAAGCTGTTCGCCTTCGCCACGTCGTTCTTCGTCTTCAGCTCCGCCTTGTCCCTGCTGGCCATCGCCATTGACCGCCACATCTCCATCGTGCACTCCAAGACGTACAGGCGACGCTTTCTCGGCGTCGCCAACCTCGTCGCCGCCATCGTCATCTGGGTCGTAGCTTTCTCCGTGTCGTTCCCCCCGGTCGTCGGTGTCGGAGACTATGTGTTTATACCGGACGAGGCGCAGTGCGCGTATCAGCACAAACACTACTCCAATAACGACTCGATGTCGTCCATCCTCGTCTTCCTCGCCATTTTGTTTCTGACCTTCTTCCTGTATTTTCGCATCTTCCGGTTCCTGCGAGCCCACAGACGCATGAGACCTCTGCAGCACATCCCGGCCCGGAGCTCCAATTGGGCGTTTGTCGGGCCCGGGGCAAACGGTCAGGCGTTCATCAACTGGTTAAACGGGTTCGGGGGTCAAGCACCAATACGCCAGGGGGGTCAGCGAACGGTGCAGAGGCTCAACTTTGGACGAGTGGTCAATTTATCGACGGCCAAGAATGAGCACTTGACCAGGTTGTTTCTCGTGCTGACCTTGGTGTTCGGCGTCTCGTGGTCACCTTACATCGTTCTTTCACTCTGGAGGATATTTTTCGACGCCTCTCTCCTTCCCTCGTCGTACGTCACGGCGGCGGCGTGGCTGGGGTACGGGCAGGTGGCTGTGTGCCCCCTCGTGTATTTCATGTCTCGGGGACCATCAAGAAAGGTGTCTCGTACCGTCTACTCCCATGCGGAGAAAAGAGAATTTCTACTTGAGAACAAGACAGGGAAATAATCATTATTTTAATACTAGTGTTAGCTGGTGAATGTTCTCAGTGGTGGGAGAAATGATGTCTCTTTCACCTGCAGGCCAAATAATATTTATGACATAAAATGTGTGAATAGTTTAATAATATTTACGACATAAGATTGTGTAAATAGCTTAAATATAACTTGTTGTGATAAACTGACACAGATTTTTTTAAAAATATTATTTATTACGTTTATTAATTAAAAAATTAAAATGTTGATTTATGACTTATGACTTATGCTCAGTTCACACGATCAAATTTGCGTCAAATTTCTTTTGGAACGCACAATTGAGTATAGAACAAATTAATGCGTTCAAAGATAAAAATTTGACGAAAACTTGACCGTGTGAGCTGAGAAAAAGAATTTTGAATCAAATATTTTATTGTACTTTTTTTTTTTTTGGACATCTATTCTTTTTCCGATTTGATTTCATCGTTACTTGTCTACGGAGCTTTATAGCAGAGTGTTGTTTATTTAAGTCATTGAGAGAAAAAAACATTTTAGAACATGTTTGCTCAACGGAAAGTAAGTGTTTAGCTTGTCCTGTGAATGAGATGTATGTGATATATGTCATATGTTTTGGGTATTTATGTGAGGCTATATCCATATGTCGTGTACGTGGTTATATGTCATACATGTGATTATATGTCATAAATGTGGTTGTTTGTCACTGTTGCCTTCAACTAACAAATAGTAACATCTAGTCTTGAGGGCTATCAACTTTGGAGATCTATTCAATGTTATAGAGGCACTACAGAGTAGATTTTACAAACTAGACTGTCTTCCCTGAGATCTTATCAATGTTATAGAGGCACTAGAGTGTAGATTCTACAAACTAGACTGTCTTCCCTGAAATCTAATCAATGTTATAGAGGCACAGCAGTGTAGATTCTACAAACTAGACAGTCTTCCCTGAGATCTATTCAATGTTATGGAAGCACTTTCGCATTTGCTGGCCCAACCATTTGGACCACACTTCCTGACGCTATCAGAAACAGCCAGACCCTGGAGTCCTTCAAAACAAATTTAAAAACTCATCTTTTTCGCAAACACCTTCTGGGGTGAAGTTGTCTGCCATCTTTTCCAGCTAGTTATTATCTCCCAGCTTTGTTTTTGTACCGCGCTTCGAGCCTTTGGGAATGAAGCCTGATTTTTCAAATGAACTTTATTATTATTATAATAAGATTCTACAACCTATATTGTCTTCCCTGAGATCTATTAAATATTACGGAAGCACTTCAGTGTAGATTCTAGAGCCGTGATTGTCTTTCGGTGCTGGATCCACACACAAAAATGACGTGCTGGCCAGAAATAATAACAGGCTTGCTATGAGAGGTGGTCAAATCAGATGGTCTAAACTAGGAAATAGCGGGACAGGGTATGTTGAAGCTTGGAATGAAAAGACAGGACCGAACAAACAAAAAATAAATGATAACGTTTCGGCTAAAAGAGTTCTGCAGCAGACAAGACGAAACAAGAAACAAACAAAAAAGAAATGATAACGTTTCGGTTAAATGAGTTCTGCAGCATACAAGACGAAACAAGAAACAAACAAAAAAGAAATGATAACGTTTCGGTTAAAAGAGTTCTGCAGCAGACAAAACGAAACAAGAAACAAACAAACAAACATATAGAAATGGGTTCAAAATCTTAAGTGTCTGGAGTCGCCATGTTGGAGGGGAATAGTACAAACTCCATTATTCCCAGTTCCATTGTTTCCTTCACACTGCTTGAGCGCAGTCCTTCGTTTGCGATCTTTGGGTCCTAATAAGTTGGTTTAAATCAGATGGTCTAATTCAGATGATGCAAATCAGAGGGTCTAAATCAGATTATCTAAATAAGATGATCTAAATCAGACTGCCTAAATTAGCTGGTCTAAAGCAGAAGATGAACTATTTACCAGATGTCAGTATTGTCGAATGACTTCTGAGTCATCAGTTGATTAAATTTAACTTTATTTAATTACAGCCACCCCCATGACGTCATAATACAAACATGAAGTGGGACTGGTAAAATCTATCGACTATTCCGCCCTATTTGTAACTAAACCAGACAAGAGCGGACAATATGTTTAGGGGGCTTGCGAACGTGTTAAACACTTAAACACCGGGTACTCCCCATATCTCTGCCAGTTATAATTCCAATCCTCCCAACACTGCCGAACGAAATCCGATGACCCATTTATTTAGCCGGCCACGTGACTGAATCTCCATGTATTACCATCTTCCAGCACGCCAGTTGTCTCCCATGGTAATATTTGACAGATGTTTCGTTGACCAAGTGTTTTATCACAACCGGACCAGGGCTGTAATTTCAATGTTAGAACTGATAATTATTTTTTATTTTTTTTTGATGGAGGCGTATGCGAATGCTGCGCGATTTACTACCACCGCTTCTCAGCCTTTTATTTTTATTAATAAAAAAAAACCTACATTTTCTACAACCTGCGGAGATGAGGTCATTGGGAGATGTTGTTGGTAGATGTGTTGTTTTTCTGTCTGTACCATATCCAGCAACACTTCAGCAGGATTAAAACTCGTAGTTGCTGTTGAACATATAGAGCTAGAATGTACGCCATTATGCAGTAGTTGTTATATGCTCTAGATTACCTAGAGCTGCACGTACACTCAGTTGCGCGGCTAGGGTTAGTGAGATACGGGGCGGGACTTAAAGTTCGTTCCTCACTTCCACGAAAAAATGTATGTATTTGACCTAAAATGCCCCCCCCCACTCCATATTTAAAAAAAGAGGTTGCACCCCGGGCGGACCACCCCCTCCGCATACCCCCCCCCCCACTTTAGAAGGATTGGCTGTGGAGGACACCAGATTCTGTTAAATTTGTTCAGTATGAGAACATGGTGATAACTACCAATGCGAGTAACTCAGTGTCCGGGACCTTGTTCCGCCATTTGTCTTAGACGATTTTTCTAAACCATTTCTTGTGGAAGTGGTTCAACTTTCCTGCATGGCGTTGACCTTCCACGTTTCACGAGCATGAAGAAGCATAAGGAGCACGGCCGCCTTTGTGCTTTATTTTATTTTAAGTGCTGAAATCTCTCCTGGCCCATACGTTCTTAGACAATCTGCCATAGGCTGCACTAATATCTCTCCTGGCCCATACGTTCTTAGACAATTTGCCATAGGCTGCACTAGTATCTCTCCTGGCCCATACGTTCTTAGACAATCTGCCATAGGTGCACTGATACCTCGCCTGGTCCATTCATTTTTAGACAATCTGCCATAGGTTGCACTGATACCTCTCACTGAAACAAGAGGCTGAATAGTATTGGAGTCAGGACACAGCATTGTTTGCTATTTGTCACTTTTGCAATAGTTTTATTTTCATGTTTTCCTTTGCTTCAAATGTTGATGACAGTGCTAACTAAATCTCCGACATAAGATCCTATGGTTTTGACGCGAGGAAAATTTTGTAAATGGAATTTGTGTACATTGTAGGCCCCAGCCAACATATAGTCACATCTGTCATCTTGGAAACAAAGGACAGCAGAGACTAGAGAGTACACCACGGCAATTGTGACAACATAGCATATATCCGGGTTGTATGTAACATGAGTGAGTTACAACTTGTCACGATACAAGGATATGATGAAGTATTGCAATAAAAATTGAACTAATTGAATTGTGCTATTCCTTGTCTTATTAGTGCACCACACCCCCCCCCCCCCAAACCAAACCACTTTGTTCAATAGTATCTTAAGGTTATAAAACATTTTACTGCCAATAAAATGTTATTGTTTTTTTCAGCTACAATGACACAGAAAAACAGAATGTTTATTTGAAAAGTTCGTTAACTGTTGTCCAGATATATATGGTGATGTAAATATTATCAAATTATTTTGCCATCATTAATATGCTTGTGGTATATTTGCATCATGACAACTGAAATTCAGTAATAAAGTGCTTCGCTCACAATAATGACCAAAAGTCGTGTTTGTTTCATTTCTTGTTCTCTTTTCTCATCAGATTGCAGATTGTTTAGTTTGGAGTAGCTGCATCCAAATAAGATAAGTGCTTTCAAAAGTTCATCAGTGAATCTTGTTCGATGTGTTGACTTCACATTAAACTTCATTTTTGAAAATGTCTGCTCACAGACAAAAGTTGTTCCAAAGACTGATGCCATGCCAGGTGGCAGTTTTGTAAAAATAACATCAGGTAAGCAGCGGTAAAATTCAACAAGTTTTACTTCTCTGTGCTTCTGTTTCAACAATGCTTGCAAAACAATGATCTGGCACATCAACAAGGTTGCAATCAAACGGATTCTGGAACAGATGAATGTCACTCTCAAGTCTGTCAAGATCTGAAAATGTCTCCAAAGAATGTTTCTTCAAGTAAGTAACTAATATACTTTTTTTCGGAAAATCGAGACTGTAGCGCAAAACTCTTTGAAACATTGAAAATAAGTTGTGTTTCAAACGATCACAGCTTTCTCCGAAATCCTTTGATGATTCTTTAGGGATCACAGATGAAGTTATCATTTCCCTGAAGTTTCAAGTTCAGTTCATTTATGTGGGATGTGATGTCGACCAATTATGAAAACTTTGACAGCCAGGTAATTTGTAACAGCCATGTAGGATCTGAAAGCTGTGGAACAGCTCTATCTTTTTCAGTGATAAAATGATCTATTTCGTTTCGGATCTTGTGAAAACGAAAGAGTATTTTACCGCAGCTGAGTCACCTCATTGCTGTGTGTTAAGACAGGTCACAGAATTCAGAATCAATTTCTTCAAGACAAGCCTGGAACTGACGGTAATGGAGTGCATGTCCCCAAAAGAAGTTCATAGCAGAAACGAGTGGTTTAAGTACACAAGACACATCTAAGTCTTTCCCACAGAGTGCTTGCTGGTGTATCATGCAGCGTATGAACAGAGCGACTGGAATCTGCAAATCTTCCAACTGAGTCCTGATCTGCCCCACCTGACCTTTCGTCACTCCAGCCATGTTTTCCCTCCATCAACCCTAACACATCAAAGCTGATTCCACTGAAGGTTATTGTGTGTAGAAGTTTTTGCACTTCCATGAAAATGTATTTTTTCCAGTTTTTGTTCCATGCATGCTTCAAACGGATGACAACTCTTCCGTTATCTGAATGTCCAATTTGACAACACAAATAAACACGAGAAGTTGTGACGTACTCGAGAGATCAGTAGACTCATTCAGCGCCAGAGAATACCACAGCAAGTGCTTAGCTTTCTCACGTATCTGTAGCATTATGTTCTCTCCAAGTTATTCTGTTCTCCACCCAACTGAACTCGTCGAATGACTGATAGCTCCAACCGGGGCGATACGATATTTAATGACCCCATATGTTTCCAATACTCATCTTCCTTTCACACATTTACAGTTTGTGGTAGTTATCAGATTATAATATATTAGCGGGTATTTGCTTAATGGATATCGATTCTTATTTTATATAATTTTTGGTTTCACCTATTGGTACACGGGTACCAGAATTGAGGGGTTGGGATTAAAAACCGATTAAAAATATTATTGTTGGGTTTGTAAGACCAAAATGGAACCCGGACACGCAGCGCCGCCATTCGCACCCGGGTACCATTAGGATCAATGCTATTCGGATGTCATTTGTGGTAGTTTATTTTTAGTACAACTGAAGAATTAATATTTCAAACGTATAGTCCATTCAATTATCTTTCATTTAATACCTCATTTGGTCTTACAAACCCAACAATAATATTTTAAATCGTTTTTTTTTAATCCCAACCTCTCAAATCTGGTACCCGTGTACCAATCAGTGGCGTAGCGAGGGGGGGGCAAGAGGGGCATCATGCCCAGGGCGCTACTCACAAAGGGGCGCCAAATGGTATATTTTACATATAATATTGTATGGTTTTCGAATAAGGGGGCGCTAAAAAGGTATTGTGCCCCGGGCGCGAGTTAAGCTCGCTACGCCACTGGTACCAATAGCCACTTCGTTATTTTTTTATACCAGCTTTTCCTACAAAAACAACAACCTCAAGTTACTTGGTAGGTTTTTTAAAATGACGTCATCATTTGTTTATTAATTCTTATTGAAACACACTTTGTTTTATGTTGATCTGAATTCGAGTTTGAACCACGTTAAATTTCACCAGTAACTTTATTGTACCGGTGATAGACTTAGATAATGTGACCTGTATGTCCACTCAATATAAATTAATATCTATAACAAATACACTTCTGAATAAAAAGGGGACCGCAGATTGCAATATGAACGTCGGTTATCTTCTTTTAGAAGTTAACTTTTTTTGACGCCAACTTTAACGCGATCCCACAAGGCACTTGGATACGAGTAGTTATTGTTTTCTTTATGATCTGTATGTTTATTTATTTACTATTAAGTTACCGTATTGTACGATTTTTGAGACGATATTGTAGGATTTTAGGAGTTCAAGGAGTAAAAAGGTTTGCAAAAAACAAGAAAACTGTATAAAATTATTAAAAACGGTACATTTAAGACGCATAGCAGCCAGAAGGTCTCCGTTCGTGTAAAGATCTCCTTGTATTCTAAACATAACATTTAAATTTTAATTGTATCACATCGTCTCGTGTACCATACGTTTTATCGAGCAAATTAAAGTACCGTCGGCGGGCCGGGTGAAATGACGTCGCAGGCCTGATGCAACCCGCGGGCCGTAGTTTGATGACCCCTGTTCTAGGGTAACAAAAAAACTATTCATGTCATTCAAGGATAGTTCTTATCATTTTTTTAAAATACCCCGAAATCTACTACTTCATACTGGACTTGTTAACACAAGGGGACAAAAACACAGCACAAGATGTCAGGGTCTTAAGCCGTGGGAACAAAACACATGTCATGTGATGTCAGGGTCTCAAGTCGTAAGAGACAAAACACATGTCACGTGATTTCAGGGTCTTAAGCCGTGGGAACAAACATACATGTCATGTGATGTCAAGAATCTCAAGCCGCGATGGACAGCTCTCTTAATTAAAATGCCCACCGCAAAATTTCTGTTCTCGCAATTTATCAAATTTGTTTGCGCATCTGTAAGTTTTCTACCGCCCTCGCCCTCGGCTCGTGCTATTTGCTTGTTCCCATTAATGACGCCATCCTAAGGCACACACGGAGCTAATGTTTACCAAGACGCTCGTCCAGTGTTTTTTTTTCAGCTGTTGAGTGCTCATGACCGACTCTCGGGTGCTCATGACCAGCTATCGAGTGCTCACGACCAGCTCTCGGGTGCTCATGACCAGCTATCGAGTGCTCACGACCAGCTCTCGGGTGCTCATGACCAGCTATCGAGTGCTCACGACCAGCTCTCGGGTGCTCATGACCAGCTATCGAGTGCTCACGACCAGCTCTCGGGTGCTCATGACCAGCTATCGGGTGCTCATGGCCAGCTATCGAGTGCTCATGACCAGCTATCGTGTGCTCATGACCAGCTATCATGTGCTCATGGCCAGCTCTCGTGTGCTCATGACCAGCTATCGATTGCTCATGATCAGCTATCGTGTGCTACCGGAATTCCCGATTTTATGTACCGACGCTTGTTTTTCTTGGAAGCCTAGCATTAATTAAAATCTCGACATTGGGGGGAGGGGCGGGGGGAGAGATGTCGGGTGTGTTAAATGTTCATTTTACAATCTAAACTTCTTGTCAAATTTGTTTAGATTTTCAAAACAAAATTAAGGTATATTGAGAAAAAAATCAATTGACGTTATGGACTGACAAGCGACAATATATATGGTTGTCTCAATAGATATGTTTGTCTCAATAGATATGGTTGTCTCAATAGATATGGTTGTCTCAATAGATATGGTTGTCTCAATATAAATTAAAAGCTCATCGGCCTCTCAAAGCTGCTTCTGGCATCGTGGTGGCGTGGTGAATGAAGCAATCAGGAAATAAAACAGACAAAGTAACATTTTAGGACTTATGTAATCGCATAAGAACTCTTTAATTATATGTTGTTGTTTTTTCAAACATTCACTTAGTCAGTATGGGCCGTCCATAAAGTACGTTACGCCATTTGTGGACAATTTTTACCCCCCCCCCCCTTTCTCTGCCCACTGTCACAAATCTCTAAAAAAAAAAAATTAACAAAAAAAAATCTCCCCACTAAAGCACGTCACTCTTTCCAACTAAAAATTAACAACTAATAAAAATGTTATAATAAAAAAAAAACTATTACTATAAAACTATTAAATTTATAAAAGTGACTTGTGTCAAAATACATCAATCACAATTGTGACATTAACATGTCGAGTTTTATCTTTATGATCTTTACATCCTCCCCTCCCCCCGTGTCTCAAACTGTCCCACTTTCTTAGATCTCCTCTCCCCACCGGGCCGTAACGTACTTTATGGACGGACCCGTACTTAACACCAATTTGTAGCGTCCTATTCCATACAGTCGTAGATATAAAGAATTATTCTCTCTGTTACCGACACAACGTCGGCACGAGAGACTCATAAAGCATTTCTTTAATTATATTTTATGCGTCTAGAATATGACGTCAGTTCGGGACAGCCTCGGCTAGACTCCCAAGACTTCGCCAAACAACTCACGAAAATAACTACTTGAAATTGGCTGTTCTTGTGATGTCATTCCTGGCCGACCAGTCCAAACTACTTCCATCCATCTCATATGGCCCGAGTTGCCCGATTGTTATTACACTCATAATTATTTCCCTTTCGTGTGGCCCAATCTTGTCTACAACCAACACACAGCTTAGAGGTTTCTGACACGCTGGAGCCGAGCCATTCATTCATGTCCGACTTTCTTGGTCTTTTTGTTGTGTTTCTTTACGTATATTGTTGTGTCCTCTTGCATTTCGATCGTGTTTCTCTTCTATCGTGTTTATCTTCCGTCGTGTTTATCTTCTATCGTGTTCTCTTCTATCGTGTTCTCTTCTATCGTTTTTCTCTCCTATCGTGTTTGTTTTCTATGGTGTTTCTCATCTATCGTGTTTCTTCTCTATTGTGTTCTCCTCTATCGTATTTCTTGTCACGATCCGCAATGACTGGTTTCCTGCATCAGATTCGTTCACTTGTTCATACTTTGTGATCACACAGACCTGAACACAAGTCCCTTTTCCAATAATAATGTAAGGGGTCGTTCGAAAATTACGTCACTCAAAAAAAATGACACTTTCAGACCCCCCTAACCCCTGTGACAAAGTGTCACAAATTCTTTACCCCTCCCCCCCCCCTTAGTGTCACGTAACACCTAAAAAAAAATCAAAACATACATAAAATTTTCATAACTAAACTAAATTTTATTTTATTCTTTAAAATTGTCCCATAATGGATTAAGATGTAGTATTATTAGAAAACTGGCGTAAAACGCAAAACAACGAAGTCCTCCCCAAGTCGAATGTAAAATGGCCACAACAGTTTTTGCGTCTTTTTTAGATTTGTCCAGATGGTTTGAGCGACTGAATTTCACTGTACTTATAATACCTGAGGCAAATTCGGCCTCAAATTAATTTTTTTAAATTAATTAAATAAAGATTTTCAAAAATTCAAAAGTAGAAAGTGTGACGTCACAATTTTTGCCCCCCCCCCCTCCCCCCTGTCACAAAGTGTCACAAATTCTCGACACCCCCCCCTCCCCCTTGAGCGCGACGTAATTTGCGAACGACCCCTAAACTTTAATCCAGAAACATGTTTATCAGTCTGTACAGTGAATGGAACACACGTATAGCACAGCTCGCCATAAGTAGAAGACTTTAGTACAACCTTCTCCCACAATGTCCTCACACCAACTGCCCAACGAAGAGCACGCACACCAAAGACATATTATAGATACTACGTCACATCTGCAATAAAATCACGTCACGTATACGTCATGAGAATAATTTGCGCCAAAAGTGTTCATTAACTAAAATAACACACGAGACACACCGCACACACTAAAATACACCATTCGGTGCGCAAAAACTACTAATGAATATCTGTACTGGGCGCTTCTCTTCTATCTTGTGTCTCTCCTATTGTGTGTCTCTTCTATCGTGTGTCTCTCCTGTTGTGTGTCTCTGCTATCGTGTGTCTCTCCTGTTGTGTGTCTCTGCTATCGTGTGTCTCTCCTGTTGTGTGTCTCTGCTATCGTGTGTCTCTCCTGTTGTGTGTCTCTGCTATCGTGTGTCTCTCCTGTTGTGTGTCTCTGCTATCGTGTGTCTCTCCTGTTGTGTGTCTCTGCTATCGTGTGTCTCTCCTGTTGTGTGTCTCTGCTATCGTGTGTCTCTCCTGTTGTGTGTCTCTGCTATCGTGTGTCTCTCCTGTTGTGTGTCTCTGCTATCGTGTGTCTCTCCTGTTGTGTGTCTCTGCTATCGTGTGTCTCTCCTGTTGTGTGTCTCTGCTATCGTGTGTCTCTCCTGATGTGTGTCTTTGCTATCGTGTGTCTCTCCTATTGTGTGTCTCTTCTATCGTGTGTCCCTCCTATTGTCTGTCTCTTCTATCATGTTTCTCTTCTATCGTGTGTCTCTCCCATTGTGTTTATATCATACTGCATTTATCTACTGTTGTGTTTATCTCACACTGGGTTACTCTCCAATTGTGATTCGCGTCTATTGTGTTTATCATCCAAGTGTGTTTCTCTTCCATCGTGTTTCTCTACCCAATCACATCCCATCGCTACATTACGCTGGAATAGTCGCGTCAGAAATATTACCAGTAACGACCGCTATGTGTGGAACTGTTGGGAATATATAGATAACGTTATATAATAATAGTGTTGGGGTGCGCACTTTAATAAAAATATATTTTCATTGTTCAGGGTAATTTTAAGATACGTTAAGTTACAATTTAGGAGAATTATTTATGTTTTAGATTTTATTTAAACACGTTGTGCTTGGGTAGTGTCAAAAGTTGGTGCCGGGATATTTTAAACACTTCGTGCCGGGATGGTGTAAAACTTTGTTCCGGGACAATGTTAACACTTGCTATTGGGATAAGGTAAACACTATATGCCGGGATAGTTTAAGCACTCGGTGTTGGGAGAGTTTGAACACAGACAGGTTTCCCTGCGGGGTTGAAGAGTCCTAAAATTTGTTAAAAAATGATGTGGCCGTGTGATGTGGCCGCGTGATGTGGCCACGTGATGTGGCCGTGTGCCACTTTTTGTAAATGCTTACTACCTGTCATTTCAGTAACATTTATATGTGCCACCTATGGGACAAAGTAGCACGCCCCTGTAGTACTATTCTTTACCACCAGGCGTGTTCACTTTCACTGAGCTGGGCATGCTTGCCCCAAAAGAGGAGAAAATCTCATGACGGTGACATCAAAGTGGCTACATAAAGCAGGTGGGATTTAAACCCGCGCCATTATGAGCTGTGATCTGGTAGTCAGCTGTGATCTGGTAGTCAGCTGTGATCTGGTAGTCAGCTGTGATCTGGTAGTCAGCTGTGATCTGGTAGTCAGCTGTGGTCTGGTAGTCAGCTGTGATCTGGTAGTCAGCTGTGGTCTGGTAGTCAGATGTGATCTGGTAGTCAGCTGTGATCTGGTAGTCTGCTGTGCGTGATACTGAGTGTGTGCATAATTTAGTGTCGGATGCATGGGCGAGAGATTTGACCGTCTGTTCAACAGCTCGTACCACAACAACAAAAGCTGTAGTTTCTCAGACCTGCGTCTCATTTGCCACCACTCGGCAAGCAAGTATATATCATTATTTTTACTTGGCTAAAAATAGATCAACTTGAACTTTAAACTCTTGAAATTAATGTTAAAACAGCCGAATGAATAAATTGTGTGTTTGGTGCGCTCGCACATGCTGAAACTTTTGTTAAGGTCGGGGCTGCTCTGGGAGTAGTTACAACATCTCGATAAACTCACTAAAAGGATCATTAAGAAGGAGAGTGAGCGAAAATAGTAAGAGGAAGAGAGAGAGAGAGAGAGAGAGCAAAGAACGAGAGCAAAAATATATATAGAGAGAGGGATCAAAAATAGAGGAAAAGAGTGAGCAAAAATAGAGAGAGAGTAAAAATAGAGTGAGAGAGCAGAAATAGAGAGAGAGTAAAAATAGAGCGAGAGCAAAAATAGAGTGAGAGAGCAGAAATAGAGAGAGAGCAAAAATAGAGAGAGAGCAGAAATAGAGAGAGAGACCAGAAATAGAGTGAGAGAGCAGAAATAGAGAGAGAGAGCAGAAATAGAGAGAGAGAGCAGAAATAGAGAGAGAGAGAGCAGAAATAGAGAGAGAGCAGAAATAGAGAGAGAGAGCAGAAATAGAGAGAGAGCAAAAATAGAGAGAGAGCAGAAATAGAGAGAGAGAGCAGAAATAGAGAGAGAGAGAGCAGAAATAGAGAGAGAGCAGAAATAGAGAGAGAGCAAAAATAGAGAGAGAGAGCAGAAATAGAGAGAGAGCAGAAATAGAGAGAGAGCAGAAATAGAGAGAGAGCAGAAATAGAGAGAGAGAGCAGAAATAGAGAGAGAGAGCAGAAATAGAGAGAGAGAGAGCAGAAATAGAGAGAGAGAGCAAAAATAGAGAGAGAGCAGAAATAGAGAGATAGAAAAAATAGAGAGAGAGCAGAAATAGAGAGTGATATCAAAAATAGAGAGAGAGAGCAAAAAAAGAGAAAGAGAGAGAGAGAGACAGGCAGAGCCAGAGAGATCGAGCTAGAGATAAAGAGAGATAGAAAGAGTGAGAGATATTTAGTTTAAAAGGGAAGAGTAAGAGAAAGATAGGAAGAGTGAGATTTAAAACGGAAGAATCTATTGACACTATAAATTGTGACTTTCTGATCTCAATGCTCTCAATGGATCCATATCTATCCATAACTAGACAATAATTGCAGCGATCGAGCTTGGTCTGTGATCTCTCGTGAAATCTCGTGGACTATCAGAGACAAGGTCATGAAAACACAAGCCCAGTCAATGGCTCCGATAATCAAACGAGGCTCCTGTGGTGCGGTCATCAAATTATGTACCCCAAGCAACGCCAACCCACCCACCCCCAAACTCTCTCCCTGCTTTTCAACGCCCTGTCTTCAAAGGTCTGACGTCACGACTTAAACCTTTTTGATGAGAGACGGACGCCCGCAAATTGGGTGGACAGGAATCAGAGGAATTTATAATCACGTCTCGTATCTCCAAACTCTACATTCTACGTGATGACATCTTTCCTATTCAGGACGTCATTTGAGGCTCAGACTTATTTCTACTTTTTGGCGGGCATTTATCAGAAGTTCTGAAAAAAATATATTTTGGTCAATGCTAATGAATTGTATATGAATAAAATTTTTATTGAAAATTTTTAAAAAAAACATAAAAACAAAGTTTTTCGTATAAATGCTTTATTAAATGTAATTTCGAGCAATGGGTGGGGGAGTGGGGCTAAAAATTTGACAAAACTTGCATTCAAGTAACGCACTTTCTGAGAATCCGAATTAGTGCTCCCCCAACCCCCCCCCCAACCCCCCCCCCCCCCAAAAAAAAAAAAAAAAAAAAAACAAGTTTTGCAACCTCACATTTTTGTCCACGCCCCTGAACTATATTAATGTTCTAATGACTCGCCCGCTTTTACACCGCAGATTTATTTCACCAATTATTGCAGAAAAACAAAACAAAATATTACCCACCAAACGCCCTTGCGCTACTTTTTTAAGAATGTCATTTAGCCCAGTTATCCGGAATTTTATTTCGTGAAATCAGTGTGGTTGATAGAATTTGTCGTCATTGGCAACGAGTCTATGTGCCAAGTTTCAGATCGAAAAGTATGATGGGAAGTGGATCGGTTAGCAGTCCGAAGATTTTGCCAGACACCCAAGCAGAAAGAAAGACACGAACAAAAGCTAAGTTAATGGGGTGCCGTCCATGGCTTGACATGTAAATAGTTATGGAATGGGTGGAGAGAATGTACATTTTTTAATACAATTGTTTTTATTTTCATTAATTTATGTTAAATTTTATGCTCATGATAATGTTTGTTAATTGCTTATACAGCGCGGCGAGCCCAAACCTAGGCTGGGGTACCGCGTTATATAAAAACCTCTAATAATAATGTAAAGGTTTTTTGAAAGATTCTACTTAAAAGTTTTTAAAAGAACAACAAATTCTTCGGACTCCAAGGCCAAAGTTAACAGCTATGCAAAATTGATGTGTCAGAAAAGCACATTTGAATACTTCGATTGAAGAGCGAATTCCTGTTTGTGTTATGGCGTCACGATATTAATGGTATGCGTAGGTGTTTTTGTACATTGAATTATTCATATTCTTTACATTAAAGATTTTAAATGAAATGTTAAGTTATAATGGCCAAATGTTATTGACCATTAACCTGCCTCCCAAAGGTCAGAGTCCATGACCCTTCAGTGCGATCCAGGGGCGATATTGTTTTGCATACACGACATCTGTAAGCTGCCCAGGCTACCAGATACCAACACAAACAGCCACGCCTCTGAATGCAAGACACATCCCTGAATGTAAGGCACAACATTATGTGGATATCAAGACATTTGACCTCCATCACCCGCCTCCCTGCAACATGCAAATTCGACACAATATGTCTGGACCCCCTGCGAGATGCAATGCATACAAATGGGAACTCCGTGGTGGCAGAGGGCGCTCTAAGATCACTTTTTGCTCCTGTGTCTTGATTTTTTTTTAAAAATCCCATTTTACCAAAAAGAGCGTAGGAAATGTTATTTTATCGATTGTAACGCCGGGTGGGGACGAAAGTGAATTATCTCAAGTTCTTCTTCGCTCTCTCTTGAAATGAAGCAAAGTTCATTCCGGCTTTTCTCGGAGGCAGCAATCACATCTGAGACTTGGGATTTTTTTAAGGTATGGCATAATATGAGGGATATTGAATGGTGATGAGCAGCCGATAGGAAGTTAATGCTCACACAGGCACGTGCTGATATGCGCTCAAGCAGTCATGCAAGATGAACTATAGAAACGATTGAAATGTGCTGAGATTTCTATGAGCAGAATTTGTCTGCTCTTAAAAAAAAAGGGGGTGGGTGGGTTGGGAGGGGCAGTGATATGCTAAAACTGGCAAAGCTAACAAAACAAGTAATTACAGCAAGAGGGGGGAGAGGGAAAAGAGGAAATTTGGGGCGCTAAAAACTTTTGATTCGTTCCGTTTTGTAATCGACAATTTCCGGAAATGATCTCGTTGTAAGATTTATTTTTAATTTTTACAACCAAAAAAAAGTAGCATTGCGATATCTTGCTAAATGTAGGAAACAGAAGATGTTTCTGATGATTGTGTTATATTTATGTATGGATGATATTTATGTATGTATGTTACCTATGTATGTGTCATATTTATCTATGTATGATATTTATGCATGTATGATATGTACGTATATTTATGATATTTATGCATGTATGATATGTACGTATATTTATGATATTTATGCATTTATGATATGTACGTATATTTATGATATTTATGCATGTATGATATATACGTATATTTATGATATTTATGCATGTATGATATGTACGTATATTTATGATATTTATGCATGTATGATATGTAAGTATATTTATGATATTTATGCATGTATGATATGTACGTATATTTATGATATTTATGCATGTATGATATGTACGTATATTTATGATATTTATGCATGTATGATATGTACGTATATTTATGATATTTATGGACTTTGTTTGTTTTTCAGGTGTATATTCTGTAACAGAAATTATATCTCCATTTTAAATGGAGTTAAAACCTGCCAGTAACTTTAGAACTACCATTAAGTTCCACACTACCATTAAGTTCCACACTACCATTAAGTTCCACGCTACCATTAAGTTCCACGCTACCATTAAGTTCCACGCTACCATTAAGTTCCACGCTACCATTAAGTTCCACACTACCATTAAGTTCCACACTACCATTAAGTTCCACACTACCATTAAGTTCCACACTACCATTAAGTTCCACACTACCATTAAGTTCCACACTACCTTTAAGTTCCACACTACCATTAAGTTCCACACTACCATTAAGTTCCACACTACCATTAAGTTCCACACTACCATTAAGTTCCACACTACGATTGAGCTAAACACAAACACCAATGGTAACTTGATGGCCAAATGCTTCGTTAATGAGGCGATTTGATTATGTCCTTAAAAGATTATGGATACTGAGTCCTACTTAAAGACCTGGGAATAATCAGGTAATCACTTTTATTACTTTCTTTGTAAGTCGGTGATTTTTGCTATAAGTCAGATGTTAAAATGTATCACACATTTATTTTTTTTAAATTTCGAATTTATTTTATCTTCAATGACATGTTCGAGTATAGAAGACTCGATTAGTAAATAGGGAGATGTTAACTTATCAAAGACTTTTTTTCCCTCTGCATTTAGGACATTACCGATGAAGAAAGAAAAATATGAACAGCTTTTAATCAAATGAATTAATCGCGTATCAACAGCATTGAACACTTTACTGTACGTATTGTGGGGGATCGTTTTAGAACTTGAAATATATATATATATATTTGGAAAAATAAAAACTTTTTAGGGTGCGATAATCAAAACAGTTTGAGCTTTTAGAAACTTCTAAAATTCTTACATACAAAATGTTTTAACAATATCAGCTCTCTAAGTCAATCACTTAGTAAGGCTCAATGACATTTTCCTTGAAGGCAGACGAGTATTACGAGAACAGATTTACATTGCACTAGGTCGTAACATATGGATGCGTGGAGACGTAGCATTAAAATAAAAAGTTAAACGCGTTTAAATTTACCAGCGGTCGGCAGTCACTACTAGGATCCCTCACCCGTTGGAGAGCTCCGTGGCAAAAGGTCATCTACGCCCCTGTGGCGCCGATCAGCCCTATTGTCTATCACAGCGGGATATTATGTCCGGCTGATGACCGACCAGAGAGAGGATGATTGCTCGGAGATGTGGCTACAAATTGTTCCGTTGGTAGATTAGGAAGTGGTCATACGGGATTCCAGCTGGAGCCCTGCCAGACTTGTGCTCCAATTCTTTTCTGGCAATGATCGTTGGGCGTCATCGACAGGAGAACGTTTAACAATAAGGATGGATGGAGGAGAATTTTTTGAGTGGTAGAGAAAGTTTTGGGTGGAAGAGAAAGTTTTGGGTGGAAGAGAAGGTTTTGGTTAGAAGATAAAGTTTAGGTTGAAAGATAATGTTTTGGGTGGAAGAGAAGGTTTTGGTTAGAAGATAAAGTTTAGGTTGAAAGATAATGTTTTGGGTGGAAGAGAAGGTTTTGGTTAGAAGATAAAGTTTAGGTTGAAAGATAATGTTTGGGGTGGAAGAGAAGGTTTTGGGTGGAAGAGAAAGTTTTTGGTGGAAGAGAAAGTTTTGGGTGGCAGAGAATGTTTTGGGTGGAAGAGAAGGTTGTAGGTTGACAATGGTCACTTAATAGGGTTATGGGGCTAGGCGGTGCTGTGTGTGGTTTTGACAGGGATAGGTGGTGCTGTGTGGTGCTGTGCGTGGTTTTAATAGGGATAGATGGTGCTAAGGGGTGCTTGATGTGTTAATAAAAAAAAATTATAAGGTTTACTCAATGATTATACCAGAATATATTTTACTGTTGTGACAATTGTACTGAAAGTTTGAAAGAGGCTGAAGCAAGCTAACATTAGATAATTTTGTGATTTATTTGAGGGTGTACTTGATTGGTGTGTGTGGACGGTTTGTGTGATGGTGTATGTAGTTTGTGTGCATGTGATGGTTATATGAGGGTGTATTTAGTCTTCTGTGTGAGAGAGGGTTGATTATATGATGATGTGTTTTTTGAGCGGTCTTTTCTTTTTTTTTTTTTTTTTTTTTGGTAAAGGTGTTAGTGGTTTGTGCGGGTGTGTGGGTTTGGCTTTGGTGATGGATTTAGTCAATGTGAAATAAACAGATGTTTTTCAGCGAGTTGTTAAAGTCCCGTGAACACCATTTCATTCCACTCCCGAGTTCTCGTCTGCCACCCTTGCAAGGGACAAGAAGAAAGTCTGACATCAAATTGAAAACTGATTCTTTACTCTCCGCCAGCGTCCTTGTTACAACTTGTATTTGCTTGGCAGATAGAGCGCAGCTTGAGGAACCATCCCGAGTTAAGCGCCGTTTTAGGTTAATATGTATGTGCGCCATTCCGGTTTGCTTTCCCTAATTATCTGTCAACAGTGTTGGCGGCAGAGACCATTTATTAGGCGGGGAAACGGCCCACTCGTTTGAAGAAGGCCTTCGCCCTGACAAAATACGGAACACGAGTGGTCTGAAAGTGTGTGGTGTGGGGGTGGGGGGGAGGTGGGACAGAGCTGGAGTGGGGTAAATCTCAGGATTGTTTGGGATTTCAGCTTTTCTCATTTCTAACTGGTGCTTCCTGTCTTTTTCTTGTGCTTTTCTTTCTTTTTTTTTTCTAAGATTTTTTCCTGTTTTTTTGTTTTGCTGCTTCTTGTTCAAATTGTAGACTATCATTTGGTTCTATCTATATCAGGGGGGGGGGGGCGGGCCAGACCTGTAGTAACTGAGAGCCATTTTTAAAATATAAAAAATTGTTGAGAGCCGCATTGAAGCACTATTTTCTTCTTTATATTTTCGTTTCCTGCAACTTGTTGCCATATTTGATTTAAACTTTTAAATGATAAGTTACTAACTTTAGCAGGACTAACAGTAATGGTCAATACTTTGAAATGCGGATTTTTACCGGAACCAGAAATCTAACAGTTCACATCACCAACAAATCAGAAACCAATCGCTCCCTTCAACTTTTTAAAATTTAAATCAATCCCAAATTATTTTCAACCCTTTGTTTCAGTCAAGATTTTTTTTTTTTTAACTTTCATTTATTTTTTATATTATATATTTCAAACGAAAAGTTTTAATTTCATAAATTGTTCGCGAGCCGCAATGTGAACACGGAAGAGCCGCATGCGGCTCGCAAACCTCCGTTCAGTGTTTCTTTCAGAAATTTTCCCCCGAGGGGGCATTTTTGACGTTCGGGGGGGGGCAGTGCCAGTTTTTCAGTGGCCAGAGGCGTAGCTAAGGGGTGGCAGATGGGACATATGTCCCCGGGCGCCAGATTAGCGGGGCATCTAATGGGCATAGTGTTAATGGATGAAAATAATAGGTTTCAGAGTTTAGCGGGTGGGGGGGAGGGAAAGGGGGGGGGGTGTAAAAATGAATCTTGTCCCCTGTCATTAAAGACTCACGTCAGTGACGTAGCAGTGTGGGGGGCGAACATTTGGTCTTCCCAGTTGTCATTTTTTCTTTAGTTAGAGCGGCGGGATTTTACGGACATCTTCAGTGTTTCTATCGAGAAAGGTAGCGTAGCAAAAAAGTTAAAGTTAACCCACCTAGGGTGGCGCTAACACTAGGCACGCCGCTGGGCAGTATATATCAGCACCAAATTTGGCTGTCATGGCAAGTAATTTTTATCGGGAAGTAGGGCAGCAGAAAATGTGTGATTGTTTAACAATCAAATGGTGCATTTTGGAGTATACATGATTCGAATGTTTTGATAAGACATCATTTGATCGGGGGAAATAATTTTTCAAGAGTCGGGGGAGGCATTATGGCGACCAGTGCAGACACAAACTAAATGTCTTCTTCTTTTTCTGTCTATTAAGGGCCCACGATCAATTTATTGATCATTATGGCTCCTATGAATGTAGCTGGGATTTGCAATGTTTCTGTGCCTGGTGTTGATGCGGATATTTCACTGGTAACAAGAGTTACCTAGTGAGGGTATCATGCACTGTATTCAATGTATCTTTAAGACAATGTGTGAAGGGGCATTTCAAACGTTCATATATTTAATGTTAGATGTCTCGTAGAAAAATGCTAAGAATACATCAACATACACCAACTATATCTGGACTACAAATCAGGTTATGATAGCATAGACAGGAAATACATGAACAATGCTGTGCTGGAACTTGGAGTCCTTAACAAACTTACCCGACTCATACATATGACGATGGATAACTACAAAAGTAGAATCAAAGTACAGAGGGAGTACTTGAGGGAGTTCCCAATCAATCTGGGCCTCAGACAAGGAAATCCGTGTATCATTTTCAACATCACTTTAGAAAAAAGCATTAGAAAAATACGTGTGAGCACCTGAGAGGTGGTACAGAACAACCATAAGGAACTTTATAAAGCCAGTCACTGGAATACCTGGCCTACACAGACGATATAGCGCTACTTGGTAGAAACAGCGTTGATGATATAATTAAAACCTTCAGGGAACTTGAAAATGTGACGGTCAAAACTGGTCTTGATGTAAATAAAGCGAAGGCAATACGTATGACAATGTCAGGAAATACGCACTGATGACTTCATCAATATGAACATCTACGCCTTTGAGAGGGTAGCTACTTTCAAATATCTAGGGGTGACTATAAATAAGCAAGAGGAAATACAATCGGAGGTGCAAGAAAGAATAACAGCATGCAACCGTTCTTATTTCAATTTACAAAAGCTACTTCAAAGCAAAAATCTCGCTAAGGGAACAAAGAAGGCAGTACACCACTATCACAAGACCAGTAGTGAGACTTGGTTCCTACCAGAAAAGCAGAGAACCTGCTAAATATATGACCAGATGATAGACAATTTTGTTTTGGGAATCCGTACAAACTAAGAGCTATATCAATTGTACAAATACCCATCCATAGTCACAACAATATAAAAAAAGGCAGACTGCCCTAGGCAGGACACATTGAAAGGATGCCGGATTCTGGAGCAACAAAAACGATCTACAGGCATAAACCTAGGGGCAGACGGCTCACTGGTCGACCAAGACTGAGATGGATTGACGATGTAGAGAAGGGCTTACAAAGGTTGGGGTTCGCACATGGAGTTGTAAAGCGATGGATCGATCCCAATGGAAGAATGGGGTGGAGCAGGCCAGGGCCCTAAATGGGATGAAGCGCCACTGATGTAAACATTTCAGATATTTGGGTGGGAAGCGCTAGAAATAACGATAATAACCAAACATCACTAACTCTTCCACCAGCACAATATTAAATAAATTCAGTCCAATTGGGAGCCCTTAGGGTATGTTTTTTATCGAGAGATACTACTTAGCTTAGACTCGCCCCTTAAAACTTTATAGGCCCTGGAAATTTTTTGATAAATTCAAAATGGAAGAATGCCGTAGTTAAATTTAGTTTCGCATCATTAAACACTTAACTGTAGAGCAACGGGAGAGATGCTAGTTAAGATTTTAGGTGTAATTTGACCTAAGAGCCATCGTGTGAGGTCTGCATCCCACATAGCTGTATGGGGCCTCGTATATTTTAGGGGCTTAAAGTTGGGCTGTAATTACATTAAATTATCAACTTTTACTGCTAGGTAGGGAAGGAAAAAACCGAAAAGTAGCACGGGTGCCATAAAAAGTCAAGCGACGTCTCTGCTTGACTAAGTGTGTTATGCAAACATTTTTTTTTTAAATTTAAAAGTAATGTATTTTTAAAGTTATTATTTTAAAATATTTTTGGGATCAACTACATAAAAATAATGAATTTACTACAAAATATTTTTTAAAATTAAGAAAAAAGAATTCCTTCCAAAAAAGGTATCCATCACAAAAAAAGAAATGCTAAAATAGTTTTACATTTTGAACGAAAAAGAAAAACCAAAAACATACATTTATTTCAAAATATTTCCAAGTTTCACCAAAGTCAAAAAGAAAAAAAGCTTTTCTGTACAAAGGGCTAAAGACTATATCTTTATGGGTTTTCAAAATTGGTATTTATTTATAAATCATATGTAACCGACATAATTGTTCAGAAGTCAAGAATTGTTTACAAAAGACTCATATATTTATTAATGTGTGATTTTTTTCCGTATAAAATTAATGTTTCAATTCTCAATCTCAATATTCAGTTGATTGAAATGTTACTTAAGAAATTTAGAATACTATAATTTGCTTCAGATCATTACAACTTGCCTCTTCGATGTTATACTTGAAAACAATTTTTTTACCAATTCCATATAATTTTTTTTAACTACTACCAAAAATGGCATTTACAAGATAATCGAAATACTCGAATTTTTTTTATTCGTTGTTTAAATATATATTATATTCTTTCTACTGGATTATCATCTTAAAATAATTTTTTTTTAATAGTTCAAACAGCTGGGGAAGATTGTTTATTATTATTATATTAACAGAGAAAAGTCATTGGGGATTTAATAAATAAAGACTATTTTTTAAAATCATTTTACTCTGTTCCCGAAACTGTGTTAAAAAATTAGAAACACTCGATTTAATAATTATGATGAAATGTCCACTATTTGTATGTAACCGCTAAATTCCTAATTTTTTGTTTTAAAATTATTATTATTTTTAAATTTTCATTTTATCTCTGTCAGCATACATCTATGGATTAAAATGTTTGCTAAAAATATTTTTTTAAAGCATGATGCTATTATACAATATCATTTGAAAACAGATTGCACATGTTTATTTCTTAGCAAGAACTACCGGTATATTTAATTTACAGACATTTATATCGATGAAAAGGTAGTTTAATACAGGGTTATTAAAAAGTCTTTCAACTTTTGCAGCTGCAAAATGTAATTAAATAAAAGATACCGATATCTGCGATACAGAAAAAGTAAGATTTAGCTTATGATCAGGAGCGGCCAATTTTCAAAACAATACCATATTTATAATCGATATCTGCGAGCCTGTAACAAGATTAACCTGAACGCTATGGATCATCAATATATATCGAACAAAGCGATATTTTATTTGTTCCAATAATTGTAATCGATTAAAGGCACACATTTCAATAACTTTTAAAAATTTTATAAAAATTAAATTTAGAGTAGTTTTTTTTTTTAAATTCTTTTTTCTTACACATTTTCCCCCGTGGGGGCACTTGGCTTGCTCCGGGGGGGCAGTGCCCCCCGGAGGTATGCCTGAAAGAAACACTGCCTCCGTTTGTCCACCGTTGAGCTATATCTTTCTCTCTATTTCAAAACCTCCCCTCCACATCCATTCAAATGTCTTACTTCCTTTGCCTTTTTCCGTGTTATTTTAACACGTGCAAAAATCCATCACCCTCCCCTCCCTTTTTTTTTCCGGCACGAAAAAAAATATAATCATACCTCAATACTAGCTGTTTTATCACTGACTCTTTCATGTTTATTTTGGTCCTTCCTGCTTTACCATTTTAAATATTCTCATCTATCTTTCTCTCCAACATTTTACAACTATTTTGATAGTTTTTGGAAGCCACAACTGCTAACCCGAAGAAACATGGCGTCACAAAATTATTGAAGTAAAATATCTCTTACTAGATATAGCGCGTCAAACATTGGCGACAGCAATGCGTGAACTTCCCATCTACTAAAGTGACTTGACAAAACATGAACTCAAGTAACGCACATTTAAGAATCCCAATTTTTGCTACACCCCTTCTCCCCATGGCATGTCACTGCACACGTTTTATTTCACACCTATGAACTATATTATTATATTCTGAATTCCCAACCACTTTTAAACTGAATATTTTTTTACACCATACTTAGATTGAGACAATTTCATTTTCCGAAAAGAAAATATTACGCTCCTAACGCAGTTGGGTTATTTAAAAAATATATTTATATCATTTATGTAAGTTATCGAGAATTATATTTTGCGAGCTATTGAACTCCTTATTAAACCATACTTTCTTTCAAACATATAGAATTATTTGTAATATACTCTCAATACCCTGGCCCCAGAGGAATGGATATTATGAGTTCGGTGCCTTTTGGTATTTGAGTATGGATTATCAAGTGTATGTGTACTAAGTTTTTGTCAAGATCCATCAATTCAAGTAGGAGTATTTCTTGTTAATTTTAGTTATATAGCTCATATTAGGAAAAAAAAAAATTCGGGACCCCGGCCCCAAACGGAATGTTATAAAAAGTTCATAACCCTTTAAGAGTTCCTTCCGGATAATGATGGATATATGTGCCAAGTTTGGTCACGATACATCAATCCATGTATAAGCCTTTGTGGAACAAACAAACAAACTCACAAGCAAACCCACAAAATTACACTTTTATATATATGACATATGATATGATAGTTCATTAGCGTGAAATAAAAAGTGTGCAGTGACGTATAATGGGGGGATGGGGCGTAGCAAAAATTGGGATACTTAAATGTGCGTTAATTGAGTTCATGTTTTTGTAAAGTAACTTTAAGATGGAAAGTTCACGCATTGCCGTTGCCAATGTTTGGCGGGCTATATCTAGTAGAATGGGAAGTTCACGCACTGCCGTTGCCAATGTTTGGCGGGCTATATCTAGTAGAATGGGAAGTTCACGCATTGCCGTTGCCAATGTTTGGCGGGCTATATCCATTAGAATGGGAGTCTCACGCACTGCCATCGCCATTGTTTGGCGAGCTATATAACTAGTTTGCAATAGTATGTCATGTGATCTTATTTCTTCTTGAGTTACAGTCAACTGTTTAATTATAAACTTTGTTGGAAGAATAACTATTGCCCGCACTTTGTGTGGATACAGAGATGTCATGATTGATGTCATATAACTAAAAAGCAGAGATGTCACATACCTAAACAGCTGACATTTCAGGATTGATGTAATGTGCGTTACAGATGACATATCAGGATGGATGTCATGTACGTAAACAGCTGGGATGTCATCATTGGTGTCATGTGCCTAAACATCTGAGGTGTCCTCAGTGACGCCTCATACGCTTATTCCGATGTCGTAGTGTTAAGCTCCATTACGGCTCAGCGGCCCCTGCCCTTCTGTAATATTTATGACACATCGTCTGCTGTAGATTAATGGTGCACTTGTGAAAAGGGTCCAGGCCAAGGCTTGCAAAATTACCGATATGTTCCACAGGGAGAGCTGTCATGCGCAACACGGTTAGAAACAAAAGGAAGTGTTATGTAAAAATGAAGAGCGGGTGGTGGTTGTTGGAATCTCGCCGGGGCTCGGAGAAGGAAGTGGGCGGGGAGTGGGAGGGGAATTTTTTATTATTATTTTTTTTGCTTGGCACAGGTTAGTGCTAGCTAGATTTTTATATTATTTTTATATAGAACATTCCGGTAGTGATGATTTAATATACAATCATAAAATGTTCCCTTTTGTCAAGTTTTTTTTTTATAATGATAGCGCCACTGGGAGACATCACAACTCGCACACGTAATGTTCTTTCAATTTTGTTCCTGTCTGATGTCATCATCTCTGCAGATTTATCTAACATGCATTGCTTTAAGTTGTGTAATTCAGAAACATTTTGTCACGTGGTCAGTAGAGCAGTAATGTGTTGAACTGTAAAAACGGGGGAAGTGCTTCCGAGTGTATCCACAGAAGCTGGGGATCCAAGAATGGGAAAGAAAAGCATCAGTTGGGGTCTGAGTGGAAGGAAGTGGTGAGGCAGGCCGAAGCCCTACGTGGGCTGTGGTGCCACAGATATGGAGGGTTTCCAGGTGTTATGTAAGACGCCTGAGATTTAAAAGGTGTTTTCTAAAACCTTAGCAGTTGTAGAAAATAAATAAGGATTAGTTAAAACAATTTGAATCGTTTTTTTTTAACATTTAAAAACTTTTATGATTTAACGTTTGTTTCTTGTTGTTATATATTATTGGGTTTGTTTGTTTGTTTGTTTGTTTGTTTGGATTGTTTGTTTGGATTGCTTGTTTGGTTTTTTTGTTTGGTTTGTTTGTTGTTGTTTTTTTTTTGGTTTGTTTGTTGTTTTTTTGTTTGGTTTGTTTGTTTGGTTGTTTGGTTTGTTTATCTGCTTGTTTGTTTGTTTTGTTTAGTTTATTTTTTCAAAATTGTCCATTGTATTATGTTTTGTTGAAGGTTGTATAGCACAATCCAAGTATAATATCGAGGACTTTATGGGTTATGACCACGAAAGGAAAAAAAATATGTATTTTCGGAGAGAGAAGAACAGCAAGGGATTGGTTCACATCATATCCGCTTTCATATCATTTGTGGTTGTCGTGGTTTCGCTAAGCTAAGTAAAAACATGGATTGGATGACGATACCATGAATTAAATGGAAATAAATTACTCAGAGTAGGAGTATACATTCTTTTTAAACTATATTTTTAGTGTGTTTTAAATAGCCCTACTCATCTTACAGGTATCGAATTCAGCAAAAACAAAAACGATTTTGGAACCAAGTCAAATTGGAAAATGTAGGTGGCAAGTATGGGCAGGCTACGCTGTTTTACGAAAATGTGGACTTACCCCATAGGCAAAACAATTTCATTTTATTAAATTTTTTTTGGTTCATATGACACGATCATATTTTCGACCATACATTTGATGCAATTTTTGTATGAAGCCTTGTCACAACTTTCAAATTACTATTTGATCATATACCCATTTTTTGTCTTTAAAAAAAGAAACCACGGACAAAATAGTGCGTTCATACAAAAGTTTGACGCAAAATTTGAAGGTAATTTGATTGTGTGAACTGGCGGTAAATGTAGAGAATGTTAGTGACACTATTCGAAATTGTTGAGTAACAATTTTAAAAAAAATCGTTTTAAGAGAATTGGAATCGAGCACAAAACTAGCATAATATCCGTTCTTCTGATCTTTCTTGTCGTTAGGGCCTTGTGCACATTCTGTACTTGTGCACATTCTGTACTTGTGCACATTCTGTACTTGTGCACATTCTGTACTTGTGCACATTCTGTACTTGTGCACATTCTGTACTTGTGCACATTCTGTACTTGTGCACATTCTGTACTTGTGCACATTCTGTACTTGTGCACATTCTGTACTTGTGCACATTCTGTACTTGTGCACATTCTGTACTTGTGCATATTATGTACTTGTGCATATTATGTACTTGTGCACATACTGTCGTTGTGAACATTCTTTAAAAATTCTAGTTAGGATTTACATTTATGACGTAAAATTTCTTTGATAATTGTATTAATGTTATTCGTTGTAAATTGTTTTATTATAATTGTATGAATGTTATTCGTTGTCAATTGTTTTATTATAATTGTATGAATGTTATTCGTTGTAAATTGTTTTATTATAATTGTATGAATGTTATTCGTTGTAAATTGTTTTATTATAATTATTGCCGAACATATACTGCTTTATTTACACATATTATTTGTGTCTCATTAATGTTAACAGCAATGCAGTTGTAGGACACATTTTTTAAAATTATTTGTCAATTTCTTGTTGTTCTCTAAACAATACCACTTTGTGGTACGGTAAATGATGACAGTGGGCTCTCTTAGCACTACCCTCTTTGCTCAGATATATGATCAGTCGGGGTTCTCTACCATCTCTGTTCAGGTGTGTAATCAGTTGGTGCCACCTTAGACACAAATGTCGGGAAAAGGGGGGGGGGGGGGGCTATTGTACTTTTTAATTTTCGAAGCAATGATAGTTCTTCAAAAAACATTTCTTTTAAATTCGACTTTTATTTTAATGTCGACCTCTGGTCTGCAGTACTCTCTATCATTTTCCATTTTGTCCCACAAAAAAATGCTAAAGGTCCTTGGAGTCCATTCTGGAACACACGGACCTCTCTACTAATCCCAAGGGAAACTACTCCAACAGAATTTTCCAAACCGCAGACGACAAGTGGAGATCGATAGATAGTCGGCCATCTTGACTGAGGGTACGCCACTTTCTGTTTCCGATAATAAGTTCATGGTTACTAACCCTGGGAGAATAGTCAAAATGAAGGGGGTGGGATGGGGGCGGGGGGGTTGTAGAATCGTCATATGAATAGGACATTTTTTGGTAGTGTATGAACTGATTCTAAATGATCGGACTTTTGACTTCAGAAAATGAGAAATATCAACTAAAAAAAAAAAATTTTTTTACAATAGATTTTTAAAACTTATTAAAGCTTATAAGAGTTTCTATAATTGTTTGTTTGCGTAGAATGAATTGACTTCATTGTTTTGAGACGTGGTGGACTACTCTTGGAGTACCCACGTTATTTTGTTTAATGAGGTTGATCCTTGGTTTGTAAAAAGTAAAAGGAAAAAAAGATGAGTCTCTTAATGGTGCATCCAGAGTTCATTTATTTCAGTGGCGGTAAGTTTCAAGGGAGATTTCCAGGTATTACAGTAAAGTTAGATTTACTCAACAATAAGAGGTCATTTAAAGAAGATGGGGCATTTTAGGGAAATAGCATCTATTTGACTTTATAAATAACAAAGCTGTTAAAATGGCCGAGGTGTTTATTTAATTTGTTTTAACGAGAGGAACACACACAAAAATCCCAATCGTCGTGAGCAGGAGTCGTGTACAGGAGTTGTGTACAGTAAATGTGTTCAGAATTTGTCAGAAGTTGTGTACAGGAGTCGTGTACATGAGTTGTGTACACAAGTCATGTACAGAAGTTGTGTACAGTAGTTGTGTACATAAGTTGTGTACAGAAGTTGTGTACAGAAGTTGTGTACAGGAGTCGTGTACAGGAGTTGTGTACACAAGTTGTGGACAGAAGTTGTGTACAGTAATTGTGTTCAGAAGTTGTGTACAGGAGTCGTGTACAGGAGTTGTGTACAGGACTTGTATTGGAAGTAGTCAAGGAGTCGAATACAGAGATGTGTTATCCTGATACACTTACTCTAAAAAAAATGTTATTGCTTGTTACGAGAGAAAGAAATGCTAAACTTAATGGGGATGGGGGGGGGGCGTTGAAGTAAAAGGAAACTCAACACATGAATACTGTGTAGTAAGACAAAACATGGTGAACACAAGAATACCGTGTAGTGAGACTAAACAAAGTCAAAACAAGAATACCGTGTAGTGAGACAAAACAAAGTCAAGTCAATGATACCGTGTAGTAAGTGTAGTGAGACAAAACATAACAAATAGTCCAGAGAGATGTAAAGCCAGCCCTGGAAGTAGAAAGCATAAAGTAACATAATCCAGCTCCTCTAATGGCTCGAAATATGAGAGGTCATTAACGGAGTATAAAAGTCATGTTGGTTCCATTGATTTGGGCCATGTATGCCTATAGGCCGTATGTCTAACAGCTGATGATACGGGAAGAATAACAAGCTATTAACTATCAGATCTTAAGAATTTGTTTAAATATAGATGTTTAAAAATATTTCACTTAAATATCAGTATATTATATTATGCTATGTTATTATGTGGACGTCTGTATGTTATGTCCATGTTTAGTGACAAATTAACATTATGTAAAGCCAGTTACAGCAAAGTCACATCCAGAACTCCAGAAACAGTCATGGAAAGGGGGAACAAGTAACAATGCTACACTGAGATGTTAGGCCTGTGGGTTCAGAAAGCCATTTTGATATTATGGCGATACAATGACATCATATAAAAAAAAAAAATAAAATTGCCCTTTTCACGATGATTCGATTATCACAAGTAGTTTCTGACTTGGTGCTGACTAGGTGCTGACAGATTTCTGACTAGGTGCTGACTAGGTGCTGACAGGTTTCTGACTAGGTGCTGACTAGGTGCTGACAGGTTTCTGACTAGGTGCTGACTAGGTGCTGACAGGTTTCTGACTAGGTGCTGACTAGGTGCTGACAGGTTTCTGACTAGGTGCTGACTAGGTGCTGACTAGGTGCTGACTAGGTGCTGACTAGGTGCTGACTAGGTTTCTGACTAGGTGCTGACAGGTTTCTGACTAGGTGCTGACAGGTTTCTGACTAGGTGCTGACAGGTTTCTGCTAGGTGCTGACAGGTTTCTGGCTAGGTGCTGACTAGGTGCTGACAGGTTTCTGACTAGGTGCTGACTAGGTACTGACAGGTTTCTGACTGGTGCTGACTAGGTTTCTGACTAAGTGCTGACTAGGTGCTGACTAGGTTTCTGACTAGGTTCTGACTAGTTGCTGTCTAGGTACTGACTAGGTGCTGACTAGGTTTCTGACTAGGTGCTGACTAGGTACTGACTAGGTTTCTGACTAGGTGCTGACTAGGTGCTGACAGGTTTCTGACTAGGTGCTCACTAGGTTTCTGACTAGGTGCTGACTAGGTGCTCACTAGGTGCTCACTAGGTGCTGACAGGTATTTGACTAGATGCTGACAGGTTTTTGACTAGGTACTGACAGGTTTCTGACTAGGTGCTGACTAGGTTTCTGACTAGGTGCTGACAGGTTTCTGACTAGGTGCTGACAGGTTTCTGACTAGGTGCTGACAGGTTTCTGACTAGGTGCTGACTAGGTTTCTGATTAGGTACTGACAGGTTTCTGACTAGGTGCTGACAGGTTTCTGACTAGGTGCTGACAGGTTTCTGCTAGGTGCTGACAGGTTTCTGACTAGGTGCTGACTAGGTGCTGACAGGTTTCTGACTAGGTGCTGACTAGGTACTGACAGGTTTCTGACTAGGTACTGACAGGTTTCTGACTAGGTGCTGACAGGTTTCTGACTAGGTACTGACAGGTTTCTGACTAGGTGCTGACAGGTTTCTGACTAGGTACTGACAGGTTTCTGACTAGGTGCTGACAGGTTTCTGACTAGGTGCTGACAGGTTTCTGACTAGGTACTGACTAGGTTTCTGACTAGGTGCTGACTAGGTGCTGACTAGGTGCTGACTAGGTGCTGACAGGTTTCTGACTAGGTGCTGACAGGTTTCTGACTAGGTACTGACAGGTTTCTGACTAGGTGCTGACTAGGTTTCTGACTAGGTGCTGACAGGTTTCTGACTAGGTGCTGACAGGTTTCTGACTAGGTACTGACTAGGTTTCTGACTAGGTGCTGACTAGGTGCTGACAGGTTTCTGACTAGGTGCTGACAGGTTTCTGACTAGGTGCTGACTAGGTTCCTGACTAGGTGCCTGACTAGGTTCCTGACTAGGTGCCTGATTAGGTGCTGACTAGGTGCTGACAGGTTTCTGACTATGTGCTGACTAGGTGCCTGACTAGGTGCCTGACTAGGTGCCTGACTAGGTGCTGACTAGGTGCTAAATAGGTTTCTGACTATGTGCGGACAAGTTTTCTGACTAGGTGCTGACTAGGTGCTGACTAGGTTTCTGACTAGGTACTGACTAGGTTTCTGGCTAGGTACTGACTAGGTTTTAAACTAGGTTTCTGACTAGGTACTGACTAGGTTTCTGACTAGGTGCTGACTAGGTTACCGACTAGGTTTCTGACTAGGTTTCTGACTAGGTTTCCGACTAGGTGCTGACTAAGTTTCTAACTAGGTGCTGACTAGGTATCTGATTAGGTGCTGACTAGGTTCCTGATTAGGTGCTGACTATGTTTCATGATTAGTTGCTGACGCATCACCAAATTGAAATGTGTCAATGTTCTCGTCTCACAATACAAGTCATTTAGACCAAGTGCTATCTTATATAAATATTTCAAATTAAAATATATTTGTGGCAATTCCTTAACGGGCTTTTGGTCACGGCCATAGCTTGAATAAACCTGTGTCCAGCAAGACTTGAGTTGAGCTGAGCGATAGTGAATATTTCCAAACAGTAATGCAGTCCCACATTCCAGAAGGTAATACAGTCCAACCTCCCAGTCCATAATACAGTCCTCCTTCCGAAAAGGTAAAGAACATACCACTTCCAGACGAGCCAGAAGGTAATAAAACCCCACTGGCCAGACGGTAATAAAACCCCACTGGTCAGACGGTAATAAAACCCCATTTGCCAGACGGTAATAAAGTCCCACTTGCCATATGGTAATAAAGCCCCACTTGCCAGACGGTAATAAATTCCTACTTGCCAGTCGGTAATAACGTCCCACTTGCCAGATGGTAATTAGTCCTAACTTCACAGGTCGTGTCAGGTTAATCCTCTCTAAGCCGAGCGCTGGGCACGTCATAAGACCTCTGTAAGACGGTCACATCGTGCGAACTGCACTCTTTGAAGGCAAACTCGGCGAAAAACCAACATCTGAAACAAAGGTTGTGTTGGGGCCAGAGGAAGAAACACCACCATTACAAAGCACCAAGTACGCCAATCTGTCTTCATGACAAGCTAGCCGGACATTATACAACAGAACGGATTCTCATGACCTCAACATCGATCATTAGATGTACATCTCGCACATGTAAATTTCGTTTGGGTATACAAAACCTTGATGTAAATATTGAGTTTCAATTCGTTAGGCATGTTCATGTATGTTATAGATCACTTTGTGGATTCTTTTTTTTCTTCTTTTTTTGGTTACATTGAATCAATTATTTCATATCGACAATTTATGAAGTAGGGTTTTCCTAATCAAATAAATGATAGCTTTTTCAAATGGTTCCTACGATAGGGAATCAATAACTTGCGATCAATATCTTCGTGTGCAAAAGAACAATGAATCGTCATCGTATGATTTCAGCATTCATTTTATGATTGTACCAGGGCCGGATTTACAGGCAGGCCGACTATGCCGTGGCCTAGGGGCCCTGCGAAATTAGGGGCCCCAAAATTGGGAGAAGTATATTAAAAATAATATATTTTTGATTTAAAAATCTTAGCAATATTTTTATTTTTCAAAATGGGGCCTCAAATTTTTGTTGGCCTAGGGCCCCTAAAATTGTAAATCCGCCTTGATTTTACCAGATAAAGATGATATGACAGCAGTTTTAAAGGAGGAGCAGAGAGTAGATTAGATAAGGACCATAGAGTAGATTAGATAAAGACCATATAGTAGATTAGAAAAGGACCATGAGTAGATTAGATAAGGACCATAGAGTAGATAGTCTAACATGAGTCGTATTTATTATGAAATTTAAACTCACGGAATTGCAGAAAATGTCACTGTGTCCCTCTGTATGGGCGTGTCAACGTTCCATTTTGTCACTATCATCCAAGACATGACGGCATTCAGAATTAAAATAAACCAAATCTGTTGCGTGAAAATATGATTTTTTTTTTAAAATAAACAAATATGTTCCTTACCTCTGGTTGCCAGATCTGTCTTCTGTCTTTGATGACAAAAGATTTGATCACTCGTGGTTGCCAAGTCTGTGTTATATTATGAGGACAAAGGTTTGGTCACGTGTGGTTGCCAAGAGTGTCTTTTGTCTATGAGGACAAAGGTTTGGTCCCTTGTGGTTTCCAAGAGTGTCTTTTGTCTATGAGGACAAAGGTTTGGTCCCCCGTGGTTGCCAAGTCTGCCTTATATCTATGAGGACAAATGGTCTGAATATAACCCGGGAGGCACCCGATCCGTCCGGTCATTAAAAGGCGATTGCATGTGTTGATACATCACCATCAATCTATGTACGTGGCAGTATGGACAGCCAGCACGAACATCTAAAAGCTACCAGGGGAAAGAGAAGTGAAATGAAAGACACGGGTGCACTTATGAGCACAAACACAAACAAATCCTAAACACCGTCACACATACACACTACCTGTTACGTCATTATTTGAAAATAAATACCTTATAAAGTTGGAAAATCTTTGAAGCTCAGCAGAGCAACGAAACATATGCAATATTGTTCTCCTTATAATATTTTCTCACATACTATGGTGCTTGTTCTTGTTATATGTTATTTTTTACTAGAAGATATGACCGGGTTTAACTGGGGTAATAATGGAAGGCCACCTACATTAATTTCTAATTGCTATTGTGAAGTCTTCTCAACATCTAAAAAAACAATTTTTACTTATGTAGCTGAATTTGTTATTGAAAAAAAATATCCTACATTTTACACACTCTTACTTAGGCAATAGTCAGACGCTCCTTGTTTTTAAAGAAGTACAATGTAAAGGTGTTTATTTGTCTAAGTCTTTGGGTTCCTAGACATTTTTATTTTGCATATAATGTAGGCCGATACCCTTTTTTCGCTCCTGAACTATAAAGAAGAAAAAATTCGTTTAATTATAAAATCATCATCATCAGTGGTGCTACAGCCCATGTAGGGCCCTGGCCTGCTCCACCACATCCTTCCATTCGGATCGATCCATGGCTTTCCGCCTCCATGCTCCAACCCCCAACTGATGTAAATCCTTCTCTACATCGTTGATCCATCTGAGCAGTCTTGGGCGACCGGTGAATCGTCTGCCCCTAGGTTTCTGCCTGTATATCATGTTTGCTGTTTACATTCCGGTATCCTTTCAATATGTCCTGCCCAGCGCAGTCTGCATTTTTTAATTGTTACGACTATGGGTCTTTGTACAATTGGTATAGCTCTTGGTTTGTACGGATTCTCCAGATATCATTTTCCATCATTGGGCCGAATATTTTTCTGATGATTTTCTTCTCTCATGTATTGAGAAGGTTCTCTGCTTTTCTGGTAAGGGTCCAAGTCTCACTAGCGTAAGTTACTACTGGTCTTATGATAGTGGTGTATCTTGTCTTCTTTGTTCCCCTTGAGAGGTTTTTGCTTCCCAGTAGCTTTTATAGGCTGACATAGGAACGGTTGCCTGCTGTTATTCTTTCTTTCACATTATTTCACTGTGCTCGTTTATAGATGCCCCTAGATATTTGAATGTAGACACTCTCTCAAATTTGTGGTTGTTTATATTGATGTTGTGATCAGCGTGGGAGTTTCGTGACATTATCATATATTTTTTCTTTGGTTCATTTACATCAAGACCAGCTTTGAATGAGGCATTTTCAAGTTCCCTGAATGCTTTAATTATATTATTACTGTTTCTACCCAGCAGCGCTATATCGTCTGCATATGCCAGGTACTGCAATGGCTGGCTATATAAGGTTCCTGATGGTGGTTGTTCTGTAATACCTCTCTGGAAGTAGCTTGTTATCGTTCCACTGGTGCTCACAGTGTATGCTTCTAATAACTTTTTCTAGCGTGATGTTAAACAGGAAACATGATATTGAGTCTCCTTGTCTAAGGCCACGATTAACTGGGAACTCCATTGAGCATTCTCCCTGCACCTTGATTCTACTTTTGGAGTTAGCCTTCGTCATATGTATTTTAATTATAAAGACATTTATTTACTAATAATAAAATGTGTAACATTCCAAATATCTGTAACATTATCGAATGTTAACATTTTATCTGCATTAAAAATTGACCCAACATTTTTTTTTGGCCATTAACTTTACTTTCATGGAATGAGAAATTATGTCTGTTGTTATAAATTATGTTAGATGTTGTATTTTCTGGCGGAATGATCTCCTACTGTCCACACAAGACAACGCTGGTCTCATTTATTAGTGCACATTGAAAGGGTGTTCTAAAATACGTATCGTTCTTAATATAAATTATTTTTCAAAATAACATAATGTTCACTTTTAATAAAATTATATGAAACTACTGATCTTTCCCGTCTTTCTTTCTTTGTCCCAGTCGTTGTTAATTGTAACTAGCACTAGTTAGGGTGTCGCTCTTTCTTGTAACTAGCACTAGTTGGGGTATCGTTCTTTCTTGTAACTAGCACAAGTTGGGGTATCGTTCTTTCTTGTAACTAGAACTGGTCGGGGTATCGTTCTTTCTTGTAGCTAGAACTGGTTGGGGTATCGTTCTTTCTTGTAACAAAACTAGTTAGGGTGTCATTCTTTCTTGTAACTAGCAGTAGTTAGATGTCAACTTTTAAAGGAATAGTTTTGAAAAAATGAACGTCTTGTTCAAGTAACTGTTTTTGTCCGATCCATGGAAACACCACGTATTGTTTATGGGCAGACAATCCAGTGGAGGGGCCACATTTTGTGACACCGGGGAAGGTCCTTGACTTCTTCGCACCCTCATTCACGGAAACCACAAAACAAGCAGAATACAAATAAAACATAAGAAATGCACCAAACCGAACAGTAATGAAACTCTCGCATCTTGAACGCTCCAACTGCCACGTATTCCCAGTTTTGGGTCATTGCTCGACACAATCAGCCTCAAAGCCGTGCTCTAATGAATGTCAATGATCGACACAATCAGCCTCAAAGCCGTGCTCTAATGAATGCCGTTTTGAATAGTCAGCGCCCATTGCTGTGATCCATAAAGACAGTAGCCATTGCTATAATCCAAAAAGGCAGTGTCCATTGCTGTCATTCTTATAGACATAGTGCATTGCTGTGATCCGTATAGACAGTGTTCCTTGATGTTATTCATAGAGGCATTGTCCATTGCTGTGATTCATAGAGCCATTGTCCGTTGCTTTGATTCATAGAGCCATTGTCCATTGATTTGATTCATAGAGCAATTGTCCATTGCTGTGATTCATAGAGCCATTGTCCATTGATGTGATTCATAGAGCCATTGTCCATTGCTGTGATTCATAGAGGCATTGTCCATTGCTGTGATTCATAGAGCCATTGTCCATTGATGTGATTCATAGAGCCATTGTCCATTGCTGTGATTCATAGAGTCATTGTCCATTGCTGTGATTCAGCGAAAGGCCTCATAATGATTTTATTTTTTATGATAAGGACTTCAACGTCACAGGTTCATCAATAATTCTGCATCCATTATGATGTCACAATAGTTGAGCTGTTTAAAAACAAGAAATGATGTATGGTCATGTTTTATTAAACATCCACCACCATCCCTTTCCCCTTTGTGTCAACAGTTGTCAAGTTTGAAAAGGCCATCTTTTCTGGGGAATCTCAGTCCCCCTACCCCCCTCCTCTCCCTCCGCAATCTACCAAAAAAAATAAAAAATGTATTTAAATTCCAAAAACGATTTGCACAAAAAATGTTTCCGAAAGTTCAGCCCTATTTGAATAGTTGGAGTAATGTCATTGTGGCTTGGTGTCAGAAGTGTGTGCACCAACATAGAGGGTTATGGTCAGTGATATTTGAATAGTTGGAGTAATGACATTGTGACTTGGTGTCAGAAGTGTGTGCACCAACATAGAGAGTTATGGTCAGTGATATTTGAAACAATGCCGAGCTAGTCAGAAGTGGGTGAACCAACATAGAGTTAGGCCAGAAATATGTGAGCTAACATAGAGTTAGGCCAGAAATATGTGAGCTAACATAGAGTTAGGCCAGAAATATGTGAGCTAACATAGAGTTAGGCCAGAAATCTGTGAGCTGACATAGAGTTAGACCAGAAATCTGTGAGCTAACATTGAGTTAGACCAGTGATATTTGAAAAAAAATAGAGTTGGGTTAGTGAACTTGATGTTAAAACATGTATCATATTGTCATGGTGGGACATGGATTTTTTGCAAACCGAATATTGGAGCTTTTATCGGGACATGAGACGTCGTTCATCTGCCTGTAAATAAAAGCTTTTGTTATTTTTATAGCATCCCTACCTTCTCTCTCTCTCTCTCCCCCTCTCTCTCTCTCCCTCTCTCCCACTCCTCTCTTTTTATGTGTCTCTCTTTTTCTATTTCTTTGTTTTTGTCTCTTTATTTCTCTCTCTCCGTGTGTGTGTGTCTCTCTGTCTCTTTCTCTCCCTCTCTTTGAGTGCGTCTCTTCGTCTCTCTCTCTACCTCTTTTTGTACGTGACTTTTCGTCTCTCTCTTCCTTTAAATGTTTCTATCTGTCTTTCTCTCCCAAGCTTTGAGTGCGTCTTTTTCCCTATCTCCCTCTCTTTGTATGTGTTTCTTTGTCTCTATCTCCCTCTCTTTGTATGTGTTTTTGTCTCTATCTCCCTCTCTTTGTATGTGTTTTTGTCTCTATCTCCCTCTCATTGTATGTGTCTATTTATTCTTCTCTCACTATCTCTTTCTCTCTCTCTCTCTCTCTGTCTGTCTGTCTGTCTCTCTCTCTATCTATATATATATATATAACAGTATATAGATATATATATAAAACAGTATATATATAAATATTTCTGTCTCTCTCAAACACTCTCTCTCTCTCTTTTTGTCTGTGCCTCTTTATCTTTTTATCTCTATCTATCTATATATATATATGTGTATATATATATATATTTATATATCTGTATGAATGTATATGTATGTATATATATATATATATATATATTATTAGTGGTTTTCTATAGCGTGGTACATCAGCCTAGGGCTGGGCTCACCACGCTGTCTATACACACAATATAAAAAGCATAATCATGAACCTAAAAAATTAATTAACATACATTAATTAAATAAAACAAAACAAATCTATATTTACTTTACCCATTCAAGAACTATTTACATGTGAAGCCATGGTCGGCCCCCAGCAGCATCGTTTTATCGGCCGGGTGCGGGCGAGGGGGGGGGGGAACAGTCAGGATAGTTTAAAGAGATGTGTTTTGAGTGCAGTTTTGAAGGCTGTGATGGTCGGTATATTGCGGAAGTGTTTCTTTGTCTTCCTCTCATTATCTCTCTCTCTCTCTCTCTCTCTCTCTGTCTCTGTCTCTCTCTCTCTCTTTCTCTCTCTGTCTCTCTCTCTCTTTCTCTCTCTCTCTCTGTCTCTGACTCTGTCTCTCTCTCTTTCTCTCTCTCTCTCTCTTTCTCACTCTCTCTCTCTCTCTCTATATATATATATATATAAATATATACATATATATATATATATATATATATATGTGTGTGTGTGTGTGTCGTTTTCTCCATTTATCCCTCTCTATATATGTGTCTCTTTCTCTATGTCTCCCTTGCCTTCACAAAACATAGCGCATCATGTTTTATAATTGAAGTTTGAAGCCATCATTATAATGTAACATTGTTTATTGACCAAAGTGTGTGTGTAGGTTATATGTTTATATTTTTATTACTTAATGTCGAAACTACTTGGGGGGGAGGGGCGCTGAGATACTCAGTTTAAACAGTCCTGAGATGTGACTAAGATGTGACTGAGATGTGACTGAGATGTGACTGAGATGTGACTGAGATGTGACTGAGATGTGACTGAGATGTGACTGAGATGTGACTGATATGATGTGACTGAGATGTGACTTAGAGGATGTGACTGCGATGTGACTGCGATGGTGTGACTGAGATGTTACTGAGATGTGACTGAGATGTGACTGAGATGTGACTGAGATGTGACTGAGATGTGACTGAGATGTGACTGAGATGTGACTGAGATGTTACTGAGATGTGACTGAGATGTGACTGAGATGTGACTGAGATGTGACTGAGATGTGACTGATATATGAATGAGATGTGACTGGTTTTCATTGGCCTCACAAGCTATTCCCATTCAATTAGGCAACAAGATTAGCAAAGTACCTTACAATTCTGATCAAATTATCCCATCATATTATGACGACTGAGCTCCTTATGCATGTTCACATAGTTAGCTCATTATTAGCGTGAAACCAGCATTGAACAATTATCCCAATTTTCTCCCTCTGTAAAATGTAAGGAGCGGGCAAAGAGATAATTGATTCAAATAAAGGACTCTTAATAACTGGGCACCAATCAATCTTAATGTCACATCAGACTTGTGTGGGTCCGGGCGGTGGGTGAAGGGCGGTGGGTGAAGGGCGGTGGGTGAAGGGCGGTATCCGCTGGGGTTGGTGTCGGGCGTCGGGGACTCAATCCTTGGAGAGGGGAGAGAACCGGCTCAATAACGCTGAAAACAGCAGGGTGCAAGACAGTGACGTGCGGGGTGCCGGGCGATTTACTGATAGGGTGAAATGGCTCTTGGAGTTGCAGCAGACGGTCAATTAAATGTATGGCTGGGCCAGCTTCAATTGACACAACCCAGCTAATAAGAACGCAGGGGGAATTACTCCACCAATTAAATTGTGAGAGTCTTGGCGGTAAAAAGTTCATTTCCTCCTCGACACTACTTCCGGTTTCTTGGCGCGGTTTTTTTTTTTTGTCTCGTGTTGTGTTCGTCGACAGGAAGCTTGCTGAAATTTGTGTTCCGGAAAAACAAATTTCTTAATTTATACGAAAAAAATAATCTTTAAACAAGTGATATATAACTTGGCTAATTTCAGTTTTTTTAGGTCCTGTGTGTAAGCATCAGGGTGAGAGTGGTATGGAGTACAGACGATACAAGAATTTACAGCAAGAAACAGGTCCTTATGACCAGTAGCGTAGCTAGGGGTGCAAGCCGCACCGGGTGACGATATTTCAGGGGGGACACACCAAATTGAAAAATTGCAAATTTACAGAGCACACACTGCTCGCTCAAATCGAATTTCATGAAAGGTTAACCGACCACACGTAAATTTGTCCCACGTGTGACCAATCCAAATGCACGCTTTATTAAAAGTTCGAGGTTGATGGGTCATGGATGAGATGACCTTATAACTAAGTCAGAAAAACACCGTTTTCACCATGATTCCACGCGGCTTGAAGTGTTCGGTAGTTGACGTAAGTGACAAGAAGCGTTGATACCTAGTGCGATGTGGTCGGGCGATGCTAAGGACATGTTACAGTTCTTAAATACTTTTACCTCGTGACCCTCGTTTAATGTGTTTTTGTTCTTGCCATTGTTAAACTGTGGACTTATTTTAAGAAGAATTTCATCGTGGAATTAGGGGGTGTGGTGTAGTGGGGTGTGTGACACAGTGGCGTAGTGAGGGGGGGCAAGGGGGGCATCATGCCCCGGGCGCTACTCACAAAGGGGCGCCAAATGGTATATTTTACTATAATATTGTATGGTTTTCGAATGGGGGGCGCTAAAAAGGTATTGGGGGCGCTAAAAAGGCTTCGCCACTGGTTTGCCACCATGAGTTTACCGCATCAGGTGACACCAACCCTAGCTACGGGCTGGGCCACTGCTTATCTCATTTTTCACGAGTATACTTATTAACTTTCATATTGAGCTTAAACAATGTGTGTTGTGTTTGTTTTTTGATAATTTTTTTTTGTTTAATTTATCATTATTATTTATTTATTTAATTTTTTTTCTCTTCTTGTTGTTTGTTTGTTGTTTTTTGTTGTTTTTTTTTTTTGTTTTGGGGAGGACTAGCAAACAAACGTTGACCAGATTAAATATAACTAGATAAAAACAGCTCGACCTACTCCAGTTGCTGTTGCTAGGATAGTGCAGCCTGGGCCGGGACAAGCTTTTTGCCCCCCTTTCCACGAAAAAACTCTGCAGTTGGCCGTAAATGCCGCCCCTCAATATAAAGGAGAAAAGCGACACCCAGATCGGATCACACCCCCCCCCCACACACACACACACACTCATACACACACACACACACCTTTCCTAACAAAATTAAAACACACGGTTTCGTAAAGCTTTTGAGACAACTTGAAAGACATTTCGTGCCTAAGTACTGGGAAGTGACTAGTTTTCAAAATTTGATAGAAATGTATTTGAGCTCGATCATAATGTATACATACCTTTGCGGTTATGATTATGTCATCAATCACATCACTCAACTATATAAGTAATTATATACATGTTATTAGCCCCCTGGCAACATTTCCACCTTGGGTCCCAGGTTTACGCGATCTACGACCGCGAGGTCAAACTCAAATGTCCCTTAGCAATATCATGAAATAGACTATTCATATGATAGTAGACAATAGACCATTTGTGAGATCACAGAAAATGAACTATTTATGACACCATACAAAACAGACCATTCCGTGAAATCATTTTTAGGAGGGACACTACTGGCGTGCCCTATTTTACTTAATATATTGGCCCCCAGTATCTAAAATTGGAGCGGACACTCGGACAGGAAACGCAAGCCATGGTGGCGTTGATGGCTATTGAGATTTGACAGTTCAATTACGTGGCCGAGTTGACCAAATGACCAATGGTCACTAGAGGTCAGTAGAGGAGAAGTGGATTGAACTGGGCCTGGTAATAAAATTAGTGACTGTTGTTGCCGGACCTTCAAGCGGATTAGTCAAACTTTGTGCCAGACAGAAAGGGAAAACTTCCACTGTTCATTTCAACATTGAAAGTCTTTCCTGTCATCCGTATAAAGTCATGTTTTCCCTTCACCGTGTATACAGCATGGAGTTCCTTAAAACATAGCAAGAACATTAACAAACAAGTATCATAGGTTTCATCATATAATTTGTTTCCCTTATTGCTCCAGTTTTTTTTATGTAGCTCCAAATTGTGTTTGTTTATTGTTGTTGTTTGCACTGCACCATGTTTAGAACAAAGCTGGTCCAGAACATAAGACTTTAGAAAGCCATGTTTGTCTTTGTTAGCTTCCACGGTGAGTCTGATTGGTGTAGCTAGGATTTGAACCCACGACCCACAGCGTACGTGTTCCGTGTCTTATTGGTAATGCATTAGTGGTAAAATAAGCAACCTTACATTTTTAAGGACTTTCGTTGTCCTCCAATGTCCATCTTGTTTGTCAAATCGGTTTTTTTAATGGTGTTGTTGTTGTTGTTGTTGACACACGTGACTCTATCGCGATTATTGTGTTCACCTCAAAAGTGTCATCTGATGTGTGTCAACATCGAGTCCGCTTGGTTCGTTGAACGGCGGGAGAAGGGTGGGATATGAGAGAAGTAGGATTTGGGAGATTTTCTTTTAAAGTAAAGAAAGTAAAAAAGTTATTAAAAAAAAGTAAAAAAAGGAAAGTAAAGAATTTATGTGCAGATTTTTTTTTATAATAAACAAAACACATTTAATTTTCGTTAACATTAATGTAATTCAAATCCTTTGGGTCATAGAGGGCTCATCTACACTTCTGCGCAGTCTTTCTTAGCGTAATGCATTTTAAGAAATGTTAAATTATGTTTTACTTTTTAGTTGTTTAAATGCATCTTTGTTAGTATTTTTTTTTTTTAATATATATTTTTTACCGCTAGTTTAGTGACGGTCAATGCTGTGCAGTTTTACCTTTTGTTGGTCTTTCTTGTAATCTCACTTTGACCTAGTTTAGTTCGTATTGTAAAAATCCCACCTTCTCTCTTTCTTTCCTGATTTCTTTATTTGTTTCTTTCTGTTTCTCTCACTCCTTCGCTCTTTCTACTTCTTCCTCACTCTCTCTCTCTTCCCCTCTCTCTCTCTCTCTATCTCTCTCTCTCTCTCTCTCTCTCTCTCTCTGTCTTTCTCTCTCTCTCTCTGTGTGTCTTTCTCTCTCTCTTTCTGGCTTTGATTTCTTGATTGTCACAAAGCCAGGATTAGAAGATTGGGAGTTTCAATCTCCAATATGAGACATTTCATTATTATTATTTAATATCTCCATGAAACAACGAATTTTCTCTGAGAGCATGAATTATTTCTTATCCAATTAGAGCACCGCGTTCACTTTTTAATGGAGGCCATCAAATCTTTTCCCTCCGCTTAAATAATGAACACCGCCATCAACCTTTAACACCATCAACATCTCCAATCATCACACTGCTACATTGTCTTCAACATCTCCAATCATCACACTGCTATATTTTCTTCAACATCTCCAATCATCACACTGCTATATTGTCTTCAACATCTCCAATCATCACACTGCTATATTGTCTTCAACATCTCCAATCATCACACTGCTATATTGTCTTCAACATCTCCAATCATCACACTGCTATATTGTCTTCAACATCTCCAATCATCACACTGCTACATTGTCTTCAACATCTCCAATCATCACACTGCTATATTGTCTTCAACATCTCCAATCATCACACTGCTATATTGTCTTCAACATCTCCAATCATCACACTGCTATATTGTCTTCAACATCTCCAATCATCACACTGCTACATTGTCTTCAACATCTCCAATCATCACACTGCTACATTGTCTTCAACATCTCCAATCATCACACTGCTACATTGTCTTCAACATCTCCAATCATCACACTGCTACATTGTCTTCAACATCTCCAATCATCACACTGCTACATTGTCTTCAACATCTCCAATCATCACACTGCTACATTGTCTTCAACATCTCCAATCATCACACTGCTACATTGTCTTCAACATCTCCAATCATCACACTGCTACATTGTCTTCAACATCTCCAATCATCACACTGCTACATTGTCTTCAACATCTCCAATCATCACACTGCTACATTGTCTTCAACATCTCCAATCATCACACTGCTATATTGTCTTCAACATCTCCAATCATCACACTGCTACATTGTCTTCAACATCTCCAATCATCACACTGCTACATTGTCTTCAACATCTCCAATCATCACACTGCTACATTGTCTTCAACATCTCCAATCATCACACTGCTATATTGTCTTCAACATCTCCAATCATCACACTGCTATATTGTCTTCAACATCTCCAATCATCACACTGCTACATTGTCTTCAACATCTCCAATCATCACACTGCTACATTGTCTTCAGTGTCCTCAATAAACCAAGACTGCTTTCCCGACCCTATTAAACAATGAGCTCTGCCGCCTCTCATTCAGACCAAGAACTTCCCAATAGACAATAAACATTCCCCAACTCCCGTAAATACAATCTGAACAGCTCTCGTCTTGCCGGATGATCATGAGGGTAATGAGTGCTCCCTCAACCCCCCTCCCCCCCCCCCCCCAAATCCCCGGAGATGTACCAACTTCAGACACGTATCTGGTTCTCGACAAGCCCCCGCCCCCCATGAGTAACTGTTTTGTAGCAAACCGACAAGCAATTACCTCCCCTGAGGGGGGGTTGTTGTTACAGAGGGCGCCCACGGTGTCACGTGCTGTCAATCAAGTGACTCCGGGGGTGATTTTTGCCATGACGCACTCCCATTAATTCGTCTTTAACAAGATAACCAATTATTCATAGTCTTCTGCCAGGGATCCGTTTGTGATCCGAGCCCTAACATGTCCCCAGCCTGACATATATCCCAGACAATTCTGGCCTTATGTCCCCCAAATCACATTACACATTCTACAACTTGGTCCCCACCCCCTCAACCCCACTCTCCCAGGGTTGTGTATTCAGAACAAGAGAATCGCAATGGGTGCAAAGTACATGGAAAATATAGAGTCTATAAATAAAAATATGTTTTACAAAATACAAGTCTTGCTCTAGCGTAACCGCTAACATGATTTCTTTCAATGATTAAGGTCTGCATAACATCATATGGATTAAAGGTTGTAAATCAGTATATTAATTATGTTGTAAAACACAGTTTGTATAAAATCATGGCATTGTGGTGATTGTGCTTTGACAATAAATTTTCTTGCCACACCAGTCCTTTCGCTCACATGACTTAATTTGTATAATATGTCGCCCATAAGGAAAATACATTTTCTGGTCCATTATTGTGATACCGCTGTATTACATTTACCAGAGAAATTCGAAAATATTTCTACTTGTTATTACTTATATACTTACTTTCTCAGTTAATTAATTACTTACTTTAATTATTCACTTTACTTACTTTTACTTACTTTTACTTACTTTACTTACTGATTATTTAGTTACTCACTTACTTTCTTAATTTACTTACTTTGCTTTCTTATTTACTTAATTTACTTACTTACTTTACTTACTTTACTTACTTTACTTACTTTACTTACTTTACTTACTTTACTTACTTTACTTACTTTACTTACTTTACTTACTTTACTTACTTTACTTACTTTACTTACTTTACTTACTTTACTTACTTTACTTACTTTACTTACTTTACTTACTTACTTTACTTACTTTACTTACTTTACTTACTTTACTTACTTTACTTACTTACTTTACTTACTTTACTTACTTTACTTACTTACTTTACTTACTTTACTTACTTTACTTACTTTACTTACTTTACTTACTTTACTTACTTACTTTACTTACTTTACTTACTTTACTTACTTTACTTACTTTACTTACTTTACTTACTTTACTTACTTTACTTACTTTACTTATTTTACTTACTTTACTTACTTACTTTACTTACTTTACTTACTTTACTTACTTTACTTACTTACTTTACTTATTTTACTTACTTTACTTACTTACTTTACTTACTTTACTTACTTTACTTACTTTACTTACTTTACTTACTTTACTTACTTTACTTACTTACTTTACTTACTTTACTTACTTTACTTACTTTACTTACTTTACTTACTTTACTTACTTTACTTTACTTACTTTACTTACTTTACTTACTTTACTTACTTTACTTACTTTACTTACTTTACTTACTTTACTTACTTTACTTACTTTACTTACTTTACTTACTTTACTTACTTTACTTACTTTACTTACTTACTTTACTTACTTTACTTACTTTACTTACTTTACTTACTTTACTTACTTTACTTACTTACTTTACTTACTTTACTTACTTTACTTACTTTACTTACTTTACTTACTTACTTTACTTACTTTACTTACTTTACTTACTTACTTTACTTACTTTACTTACTTTACTTACTTTACTTACTTTACTTACTTTACTTACTTTACTTACTTTACTTATTTTACTTACTTTACTTACTTGCCCATGCCTTTTACCCGTCCAGGGGCAGAAGCCGTCTACAAGAATCTTCCATGTAGATCGCGTCACCATGTACTATTTGGCCTTCCTCTCTTTCTTTTTCCTTGTGGATTCCATGTTAGGGATTATCTGGTGATGTTATATGGGGGTTTTCGGAGGGTGTGCCCTATCCACCTCCATCTTTTCCATATGATGGCTTCACCAATAAGCTCTTGGTTTGCCCTTTCCAGTAAGTCTTAGTTGGTGATAGTGTTGGGTCATTTGATGTTCAATATCTTTTTAAGGCAAGTGCTTATGAAGTTTTGTACTTTCTGCTTGATGATCGCTTGTATTTTTCCAAGTTTCGCATAGAGAATGATTTTTTGAACATTTGAGTTAAAAATTATGACTTTAGTTTGCAGAGTCAGCTCCTTTGACTCCCATATTTTCTTAAATAGCACAAATGCTGACCTAGCCTTTCCAACTCTAGCTCTCCACCATGTGCTGCCCAAGTAGGTGAAGGTCTCTACTTCCTCTAGTGCATTTCCTGCCAAAGAGATGTGTTCTTGGTCAGTTGAGTGAACCAAAATGATCTTTGTCTTGTTTCTATATATGTGGAGTCCGAGCTGTGTTCAAATTGTGGCTACAACTTGTTTTGTTTTTCTCTTCATTTGGTGTTGCTTGTGTGACAGAAGTGCAATATCATCTTCAAAGTCTACGTCATTCAGTTGTTCCAGGGTTTCCATTAAATCCCGTTCCTCTTTTAATCTGCAGATTATTTCATTATCCAGTCAAGGATGAATAGGTAGGGGGTCAAGAGACATCTGTGAGTTTACCTTCGTGTACCACCCTACATGTCTACCTTCGTGTACCAACCTACCTGTCTACTTGCGTGTCTACCTTCGTGTACCACCCTGCATGTCTACCTTCATGTACCACCCTGCATGTCTACCTTCGTGCACCACCCTACATGTCTACCTTCGTGTACCACCCTACATGTCTACCTTCGTGTACCACCCTACATGTCTACCTTCGTGTACCACCCTACCTGTCTACCTGCGTGTCTACCTTCGTGTACCACCCTGCATGTCTACCTTCGTGTACCCCCCTGCATGTCTACCTTCGTGTACAACCCTGCATGTCTACCTTCGTCTACCACCCTACATGTCTACCTTCGTGTATCACCCTACATGACTACCTTCGTGTACTACCCTACCTATCTACCTTCGTGTACCACCCTGCGTGTCATTTCTTCAAAAACGATCGATAGAATTCAATAGCAAATGTTTGTGACCCTATGAGTATGTGTCCCCAACAGTCAAGGATGTTCCCAATATTTCCTTCTTGCAACCTTCCCATAAATAAATATATTTCCCACTGTAAATAAGATATTCTGCTAATAACAGCAGCAGCATTTTATTTTATTAAATATGAGCCACATTGTAGGGGTGAGTTATTAAAAATACATAAATTCTATTGAAAGCCAATGATATAGTTTAATACTGTCTACCGATGTTTGTTTTTTTTTTAACTGGATGAAAAAAAGTTTTCATTTCCTTTGCATTGTCTTCTGGGTGATGCACCTCTCTTTCGAGAACCAGACGTGGAGACCTTATAGCCGTGTTGGGCCAACCGAAACAAAATGGCTTTAGTGAGGAATTTCATGAAAGACCTTCCCGGTCTTTTTTTTTTTTTCAAATGAGTGCGTTCCCTTGAGTATCCTCTCCATTGGCAGAATGTCCTGCCCCGATGACAGGGGACAGAACTGTCTGCCATTATTTCAATCACACTAACTTTTTTCACTGGTCTTTCTCTCTAAAGCATTTCTAGCCATTTTCTTCTCTGACTCGCGAGTTTGACTTTTGGTTTTCGGTTTTATTGTTTTGTGTTTAATTCCCTCCGATCTTCAAAGCCCTAACTCATTTCTTATGTAATCGTTTTAAAAATTAATGTTCCTTAATAGCAGGGTGTGCTTGTATTTTATGTGAGGGGAATATGGAGATACTGTTCTTGGTGTTTGTCAGGAGAATAAGTAGTTACTGTTCTTATTGTGTGTATGTGACGGGAATAAGGAGTTATTGTTCTTATTGTATGCATGTCAGAATTATAAAGATTTACAGTTCTTGTAGGTATGTGAGGGGGGGGGGATAGGGATTTACTGTTCTTGGTGTATGTGAGGGAATAAGAAGTTACTGTTCTTGTTGAACCTATATGTCTAGTATTGTGAGAGAAGGTTTTAATCAAAACAAAAGATCTTGTTATTTGTTGCTGATGTCTTTTAGAAAGAAAGAAAAATCTAAATTCCATCTTCATTTCCATACACGCCAATTCTCTGTGCAGACGTCCAAACATTTCGCAGCCTCTCAGTTCATTCCGGCCAACCCAAGTTTAAAAGTCTTCGCTGAATTGCAAAACGGTTTTCGTCTAATCCCAGCAGCCGCCATTTTTTTTCCGCCTGTAGCAATCCATTTAGGAGACGTGGGAACAACAAGACGTTCTGCGATCACGTGACTTGTACAAAGCCTGGCTCGGGCAACAATGCGCAAAATCCAATCCAATTATTTCTTTTCCATTTGTTTTCAGTTTGTGTTTATGCTCCCGTCCACAGCATCCCCACCCACCCACACACACACACAAAGCTAACTCAAAACAAAAAACAACAGAATTCACTTTGAAGTTTGAAGCACCTCGACATGAACAAAATTCGATTAATTTAATGGTTAAAATCTTCATGGCAAAATAATCGTCTGCCCGCGTTTAATTGGTTTTCTTCTGTGGTTCTGGAGGAAGCTTGATTTAGAAGAATAAAAAAAAATCTTTGTAACATAATAATAAGATAGAGATAAGTGAGCCATGGAAGGCTATCAAGGCATCAGAGCAGGAGTAGCTTGAAATTGTCAGGCCCTGGGCGGCCCTGTGAGGTCCTGTGCGGCCCTTCTATTGATACCCCTCAATCACGAAACTTACAGAATTTGAGAATACATGTCAAATAAAACCAGTATGGACCTAAAATGCCGCTCCCCCCACCCCACCCCCCAAAAAAATTAAAAGAACAGTCTGACCAGCATGTCATTGAAAATCTCTGAGCAGCGCCAAGCCTGACCAGCATGTCAATGAAAATCTCTGAGCAACGCCAAGTCTGACCAGCATGTCATTGAAAATCTCTGAGCAGCGCCAAGCCTGACCAGCATGTCAATGAAAATCTCTGAGCAACGCCAGGTCTGACCAGCATGTCAATGAAAATCTCTGAGCAACGCCAAGTCTGACCAGCATGTCATTGAAAATCTCTGAGCAGCGCCAAGTCTGACCAGCATGTCAATGAAAATCTCTGAGCAGCGCCAAGCCTGACCAGCATGTCAATGAAAATCTCTGAGCAACGCCAAGTCTGACCAGCATGTCATTGAAAATCTCTGAGCAGCGCCAAGTCTGACCAGCATGTCAATGAAAATCTCTGAGCAACGCCAAGCCTGACCAGCATGTCAATGAAAATCTCTGAGCAGCGCCAGGTCTGACCAGCATGTCACTGAAAATCTCTGAGCAGCGTCAAGTCTGACCAGCATGTCACTGAAAATCTCTGAGCAGCGCCAGGTCTGACCAGCATGTCACTGAAAATCTCTGAGCAGCGTCAAGTCTGACCAGCATGTCACTGAAAATCTCTGAGCAGCGCCAAGTCTGACCAGCATGTCACTGAAAATACCTGAGCAGTGCCGGGCCTGATCAGCATTACACCGAAAATCCCTGATCAGTGCCAGGCCTGACCAGCATGTCACTGAAAATCCCTGAGCAGTGCCAGGCCTGACCAGCATTACACTGAAAATCCCTGAGCAGCGCCAGGCCTGACCAGCATGTCATTGAAAATCCTCATGCATCTCTGGTCAGCGTGTGGTTATAGCTTGTGGACTCCTGCTCCGTGTAAGGATGTAACGTAATGGAAGGATTTACATCTATGAAGTTAATGTAATGTATGGATTTTGATGTAATTATGCAATATAAGGACTTTCATGTAAGGATAGAATGTAATCACAATCATTCTTGAATACAATTTTGATACTCACATTTAATGTTAATTATGGACGTAGCATTTCAATGCTGTTAGTAACAGTGTTACCATCAGCTGTACCATCAATTTCACCATCAACTGTACCAAGAACTTTAACTCATATTATTATCTTTGAATATGTTTTATTCTTTACATTAAAGTGTGTTTTAATATTAAAGCTAAATAATCTGCAAAAAATCAACCATATTAACAATAGTTTTATTATGAACAATATTCATTGCAATGTATCCAAAAAATGAATGCGATGATTTCTTTAAAATATATATAAAATTATAATCCATTGAACACAATTCTATCATACCAAACTATTACATAAAAAGAAAGTTTAGTTCTATGCATTTCCAATGTACTGAGATTGTTATGGACTTTCCTTGTTTCTTAAATTAATCCTAATTGAGGCATGAGTTATGTAGAAAACATGGCACTCCAATGGTTGAGAGGAAGAAATCCTTGCATTATTTTTTTAAAAGCTCTAACAACAGCCTGTCTCAGTCTCTTAGCATGTCTCAGTCTGTCTTAGCCTGTCTTAGCATGTCTCAGTCTGTCTTAGACTGTCTCAGTCTGTCTTAGACTGTCTCAGTCTGTCTTAGCCTGTCTCAGCCTGTCTCGGTCTGTCTTAGACTGTCTCAGTCTGTCTTAGCCTGTCTCAGCCTGTCTCAGTCTGTCTTAGACTGTCTCAGTCTGTCTTACTTTGTTCAGCCCGGGACCAATGAAACAATTTGAAAGAAATTTTGTTTTTTTAGAGCGTATGATAATTTTATTGATAGTTATTTGTAGCGATGTTTACTCACTGTGTCCGGCCAGCATAAATCTATTTCATTCAAAGGATTCTTAATGACTGGCCATGACATCTCAGGATGAGTTGTTCTTGAATTTATTTGACAACACTAGGTATTTATAGATGGCTATAGACTTGTACAGTTTTAGGGTTGGGTATAGACTAGTGATAGTGATTGTTATAGAAAAAGTAATTGGGATGTTATGTGTGGTCAGATAAATCAATCATTCCATTTCTTCAGAGGCATCTTCCTATTGAAAGAAAAGATGCTGGCTCTCTGAGTCCCAAATCAATTTTGCATTTAAGAAGTATGTAATGAAATCTGTGATGGCAGAAATCTCTTAAGTCAGCGGTTCTCAACCTCTCTAATACCGCGATCCCTTAATACAGTTCCTTGCGTTGTGGCGACCCCCAACTACAAAATTATTTTCGTTGCTTCTTCATTACTGTATATGTGTTTCCGATGGTCCTAAGCGACCCCTGTGAAAGGGTCATTCGACCCACAGGTTGAGAACCGCTGTCTTAAGTGAATGTATTTCAGATAGAATGTTTAAAGCTACATTTGCATATAGGCACATAGAATTGTACAATCATATAGCATGCATTGTATGACTTAGGCAACTGCTCCATGAAGCCATGACAGCATTGTCCAGATTTTTAAGAACCGGGATGATGGAAATGGACAAGTATAAACAAACAAAAAAGAACATTAAAAATATACCTTGCATAAAAACCTCATTTGCCTTTGAGAAAAAAAACAGACCAGTCAATAGCAAATTATGAAAATTAAAAAGTTCAATTTAAAATATACATGTCGTTTCCAAAGGAACAAAAATATAAAATTGAAGATAATGTGCATCTATTTAATTTTTCTATTTGATATATACACCTGATAATATGCCCTCCTTGAAGCATTTGACATGCCCAGTCAAATGCACTAGCCTCCTCTACATCCTATGAAGTACAAATAGCTTTTTATAGTTTAGGAAAAGATTTTTTTAAGCTGCTGTAGGTATCCCAGCATAATGATGGCCTCTTGAAAGAGACAGAAAGAGATGGACAGAAAGAGACAGGTACCTATTGCTTGTGTGTGGTAAATCGAATTTAAAGAGGTAAAAAAGATAAGTGATTTTTTTAAAAGTATATTTCAATTAAATACCCTGTCATAGTTTGAAAAAGCATGACATTAAATTAAGGCCCCCGATGTCTTGTAATATTAATAAACTTTGTATAGTACTAAATTACAAAATTAAAAGCCAGATATATAATTTATTTAAACAAAACAAACCTCTTATTGCCTAACAATGTCACAGTATAGAAACTTTTCCTTAAAAAAATAACACTTTATTTTATTCTTGATCTTTTTTTTTTCTTTTTTTTTTTAATTAAGGATCACAATTCCCACTAGATAGATTTATGCCAGAAAGTGAATCATGAAACTATTTCAAATTGACAAACTGTTTGAACGATGGATGTAGCAAACAAATTTGACAGACAATTTGAAATGCTTGCAGTAAAAAAATGAAAACAAGTGTTTTACAGAAAAGTCCTAAAATGTCCACTTATATCTTATGATCTGAAGCAGCCCTGCACAACTCAAAATGTAAGGCAGGCCGTAATAGTTTATGAAAAACTTGTGCAGGCCAAAAGAAAATAGGACAGGGGGGGACAGCTATTAAGAAAATAATAAGAATAAAGAATATTTTGTTACTTCGAGGGCCGCAAAGTGGGTGCTGGTAGGCCGCTGGTAGGCCGCTGGTTGGCCGCATATTGTGCAGGCCTGATCTGAAGGATAATTAAAAGATATACTTAGAAACACATTAAAATGTTAAAAAGCTCTTGTTATGGATGTGAATATAATTCTATATTTAAAAGGGGGAGCCATTTTAATTTAGCACATAATTTTTAAATTGTAAAATTTAGAAGACACAATAACATAACCTTGTGATTATAAATTACATTTCTCAAATACTATATAAAAGATCCAAATGGGCATTTCATCATACACATTTCTCAAATACTACATAAAATATCCAAATGGGCCTTTCATTATACACACTTCTGAAATCACAATTTAAGATTCTAAAATGGAAAGCTGTTAACGTTTTACATTCACTAAACATTTCATTCAGGCAAATATTTGTTTTGAAATGTCTTTAAATAATCCAAGAGATTAAAAATGTTAACATTGGTCATACAAAGATTGTCATGATTGTTTTAAACAGCAAATTTCATTGATTTTAAACAGTGTTAAGGAAATTATCTAAATATAGGATTTATCTTGTAACTGATGAACATACAGCACCACCTGAGTTTCACATCATATTAATATGTTCATTTCTTAATTAAGATGAAATAAAGATTTAATACTGAAAACATTTAAAACGAGATTTTCAAAGAAGTGGGCAGCCAGCAATATACATACGTTAAAATAATTACATTTTGGTGGCAGCAGAAAAGCACTGGGTTTAGTTTTATATCAGTATAGAATTTACATTCAGTCATTAGACAGGTAATTAAAGAGATAATCAACCATCAATAGTACGACCAATGAAATTGGAGGAGAATTTGTTCCACGATCCCTTCAAGTTCTTTGGAAAATGGGAACACAATACTGGTTGAACTGTTGTAAAGAAAAGATCAGCTATTTTTTGTGGAGAGATTTGTAAAACTAAGCAATGCTGATCTTCCTTATTTGGAGAAGATTTTCAACAAACTTTTGGCTTCTGTGTAATAAATAATCAATACATTATTTTTACAATTATGTTTTTTATTGATTAAAATAATGAGTTTCCATGCTGGAATATTGCTAAAAAAAACAATTTTTTGCGCACATCTTGCAAAAATATGTAGAAAAATATACAACTTATAATTGGTTGCAACTAACAAGGACAACTACACAATTTTTAACATGTTTTCTACACTAATGTGTAAGAATTTATTTTAAAGTTCTCAAATTATAGCCAGTTGAACACCATCATTCAATGGAGCCCAAAACAAAAATGTGATAGAGAACCAGTTTCAGGTTCTCAACTGTGACAGGATGTGATAGAGAACAACAGTTTCAGGTTCTCAACTTACACAGGATGTGATAGAGAACCACAGTTTCAGGTTCTCAACTATGACAGGATGTGATAGAGAACCACAGTTTCAAGTTCTCAACTGTGACAGGATGGATTCGAGGTTACAATAACAGGGTGAAATCATCCCATCAAGTCAAATTAGACATAGAACAATTGTTCTAATGATCGCAGTCAAGTCTTATACACGAGTCAATCACAGTATCATTATTATTATTATTATGGCAACAAGAACTTTAAACTTCAAAGTGGGTAAAAAAAAGATTGTACAACTTCTGTCAAAACATCAACATCAAAGCATGAGGTCATGGAGCACTCATTTCCTACTCAAAGATGAAAACATGTCCAACACTCATTTCCTACTCAAAGATGAAAACATGTCCAACACTCATTTCCTACTCAAAGATGAAAACATGTCCAACACTCATTTCCTACTCAAAGATGAAAACATGTCCAACATTCATTTCCTACTCAAAGATGAAAACATGTCCAACACTCATTTCCTACTCAAAGATGAAAACATGTCCAACACTCATTTCCTACTCAAAGATGAAAACATGTCCAACACTCATTTCCTACTCAAAGATGAAAACATGTCCAACATTCATTTCCTACTCAAAGATGAAAACATGTCCAACACTCATTTCCTACTCAAAGATGAAAACATGTCCAACACTCATTTCCTACTCAAAGATGAAAACATGTCCAACACTCATTTCCTACTCAAAGATGAAAACATGTCCAACATTCATTTCCTACTCAAAGATGAAAACATGTCCAACACTCATTTCCTACTCAAAGATGAAAACATGTCCAACACTCATTTCCTACTCAAAGATGAAAACATGTCCAACACTCATTTCCTACTCAAAGATGAAAACATGTCCAACATTCATTTCCTACTCAAAGATGAAAACATGTCCAACACTCATTTCCTACTCAAAGATGAAAACATGTCCAACACTCATTTCCTACTCAAAGATGAAAACATGTCCAACACTCATTTCCTACTCAAAGATGAAAACATGTCCAACACTCATTTCCTACTCAAAGATGAAAACATGTTCAAATTTTTTGCAATGCTTATGGTGTTTTTTTTAAAAATTGTCATTGACACAAGTGACCATGCAAAAACTTTGTCCTACATTTGTCATCTGCATAGAAATATTAATAGAGGAATGTTTGGAGAAGAGATAGGTGATGTGCTACCATGTACCAGGTGGACACATGTTAAGCAACAGTAGGAAATTTACATTTCTTCTCATGATGCTGTAAACAGTAGAAGCTGCCAAATTAACAAAACAGTTCACAACCCTTTCAGGAGTCAAATATAGAATGGTGAGTAGAATGGTGAGTAGAATGGTGAGCAGAATGGTGAGCAGAATGGTGAGCAGAATGGTGAGCAGAATGGTGAGCAGAATGGTGAGTAGAATGGTGAGCAGAATGGTGAGCAGAATGGTGAGCAGAATGGTGAGCAGAATGGTGAGCAGAATGGTGAGCAGAATGGTGAGCAGAACGTACAAAAAGTGATGATTTTGGTTTTAAAAATAGGATAAAGTTATTATTGTCAGCATCAGGGCTGTAGAAATTTTATGGAGAAAATAAAAATTTAAAGCATTATATCACAAATGTTATCATGTTTGACACGCCCACTTATTGGTCACCATTCGTAAAAAAAAAAAATAGTTATATATATATTATATGAAAGCCAATATATTTTTAAGGGAATTAATAAGATTGAGCTTTTAAAACATTTTAAAAAAACAGAATAATTTCCCTTGCAAAGTAATAATACAAGCTCGTTTTATAAGAAACCAGCAGAACCAAATCAATAACCCATAACTGACACAATTCATAACTCAATACATCCAGAAAAAATGTAGCATTACTTTGGGTATTTTAACTACTCCATTGTTACACATGTATTATTAAATGGTATTTATATGTTGTAAAATATAAAAGCACAGGCTAAAACCCTTACAATTATAAGTTTTAAAAAATGTGTGCAAGCCACAGTGGTGTGTCTACTAGGCTTGCACTGAGTGCAGTCTCTCAGCTGTGTGTCTACTAGGGTTGCACTGAATGCAGTCTCACAGCTGTGTGTCTACTAGGGTTGCACTGAGTGCAATCTCACAGCTGTGTATCTACTAGGGTTGCAGTGAGTGCAGTCTCACAGCTGTGTGCCTACTAGGGTTGCACTGAGTGCAATCTCACAGCTGTGTATCTACTAGGGTTGCAATGAGTGCAGTCTCACAGCTGTGTATCTACAGCGGTTGCAATGAGTGCAGTCTCACAGCTGTGTATCTACAGCGGTTGCACCGATTCACTTGCACATAATCTGTAATGTGATTTATTTAAATTAATTGGTATCTGCCTATTTTAAGGAATCAGAAAACCCGAACCAGGAATAACACATCAATTTAAACGGTTTTTAATATAATCTAGGATATTTAAATATGAAATGTACAAATTTGTTCGAAAACAGACATTCTCTTGATAGGGCCCTTCCATCTTAATGGGTTATTTACTACCTGACACTCACTTTTTCCATTAGGGTTCCAATTTGATACCCACTTTAAGAATTACCGTAAATTTGATCGAAAGAAATTTCGTCGACAGAAAATTGATCGATGGCAATTTGATCGAACGGAAATTTGGTCGATTCCTTTTTTCAGTTCACACGTTAACATTTTCGTCAAATTTCGTCAATAATATAAAGTAAAACAAAATAATGCGTTCAAAAAGAATTTTGACGCAAAATTTTAACGTGTAAACTAAAAAAAAAGATTCGACCAAATTTCGGTTGGACGAAATTTCCGTCGACGAAATTTCTTTCGATCAAATTTCCAGATACGCACTTTACGACCCTAGATGGCCCTTTCCTTAGCAACGCTAAAGATATGGACTGGAACAAACATTCAAACTGGATAGTGATAGTTTTATATTGTTAAGTGTTCATGAGTTGCTTTCAAGCCTTTGTAAAAATCTATCCCTTAAAAGGAAGGCCATGACCAACACATTTTTCTTAGCTAGTCAAATGAGATTTAATATTGAAATAGTTTGAAGAAAGATTTCAGGGAAGAATGTATGTGTGTACGTCTATTGAAACTTAAAGATTATTCAGTTTTCCTTTAAATGGACATTTTAGCAGTCAAGTGACTTAAAGATTGTTCAGATTTGTCCTTTAAATAGACATGTCTGTAGTCAAGTGACTTAAGGATTGTTCAGATACTAAGTGCGTAAAAAGTCAAATCATTATTACATAACAGAGACGACTCTCAACACTGCATGTCACTTAGCTATATAAATCAGCCAGATATTATCATGTTCAGCAAATTTTTAAAAAGTCCATATCTCCAAATACATATTGTTCACTAAATGAAAGGATCCCCTGCAAGTCCAAAGGAGAACTCGTATACGGAAATTTGATCGAACGGAAATTTGGTCGAATCTTTTTTTTTAGTTTTACTGTATAGTATAGTGCGTTAAAAAGATATTTACTGAAAATGTTAACGTGTGGACTGGAAAAAAAAAAAAAAAAAAAGACCAAATTTCTGTTCGATTTAATTTCCGTTGATCAATTTTCTGTCAACAAAATTTCTTAAGATCAAATCTCCTGTAACCAAAGGAGTGTCATCACTCTATGTTTATAAAGGTACTGAGGAGAAATTAAAATATTTTGTGTTCCTTATCATTTGAATGTAGTTTAATCTCTCTTTGCTCACAACTTGATGTCTGCCAGGTCCGTATTAAGATCCAAGCACATCACTCAAGTAACGATTTGACTTTTAAAACTTAAATACATTTTCATCAGTGAATGTACATTAAAAATTGAAACTAGGAGAGTTTGCAGGCCAGTTATTGCTCTTCATCAGTTCTGAATTCTGATTAGGGGATCTGGACACTGGGGCTTTCATGGCTTGTGATGGAGGACTCCAGTCATCCTGATCCTGTGTCAGCTGAGAAAGTTCGTGCATTATTTCCTGCTGTTTCCGAAGATACTCTTTCTGTGGACTGAGCTTTTGCAACATTGGGGAGCCAGGGACGGAGTTTATCACTGTTGTAGGTGTGGAGTCAAAACTCAATGGACGTCCCTTTCTGCCATCTTCTTGTGAACCATTGACCGGTCTATTTAGCCTGTTGCCTTGCGAGGCATCCCTAGGTTGGTTAGGCAAATCATTCACCTGTTTCAGGTTGGTGTTGGAATCAAGGGAGGATGAGGAACCTCTGGGGAACTTTTGGGGAAGGCTTTTCGAAGCACCCATAGCCTGAAACATCAAATAACATAGAACTAAATTATTATTCTCTATAAAATTTTACTGTATAATAATAATACATAAAAAACATCTGTTGTGATGTGTTTTATTACAATGATGATAATTTGTGATGAGAATCTGTACAGTTAACTCTGAAGTCTGTACAGTTACCCCTGAAGTCTGTAGTTACCCTTGTTGTCTGTACAGTTAGCCTTGAAGTCTATAGTTACCCTTGTTGTCTGTACATTTACCCCTGAAGTCTGTACAGTTACCCTTGAAGTCTGTACAGTTACCCCTTAAGTCTGTACAGTTACCCTTGTAGTCTGTACAGTTACCCCTTAAGTCTGTACAAATGCACTTGTAGTCAGACTAACAATCAACCATTCCAGACAAATTTTTGTAAGTGTCTCATCGAGGCGAATATTTAATATGTTCATTGCAGGTCCAAGTTATGACAAGAAAATCTGAATGAAATAAATTAATTTGCTAATATGGAGTATTGATTCATGAAGTCATCAGTCACATCCCTAATTTGAAGTATTGAGTCATGAAGTCATCAGTTACATCCTTAATTTGGAGTCCGCCCCCTCACCTCCCCAGGCTCGCAACCTCACATTGTTTTCACGCCCCTGAACTATATTAATATTCTAATGACCCACCCACTTTTATACAGATTTTTTTCACCAATTATTTCAGAATCTTATTTAGTGCAGTTATCTGGAATTTTATGTCGTGAAATCAGTGTCATCATATTCCCTTCAAATTCCCCTTGACAAACAGGGAAAACTGACTTTTGGGGGGGTCGGGGTGAGGGGGTGAAACTTTGAAAGAATGTGTTGTCATTGGCCATGTGCCAAGTTTCAGTTTGATAGGTTGACTGGGAGTGAGTCAATTAGCCGTCTGAATATTTTGCCAGCCACAAACAAGAGAAAAGTTAAGAGAAAGAGTTTTTAACCCATTCAATCCAGGGCGATCAGAAATTGTATCGTTGGAAACCCCAACCAAAGGGAAGCAACTCCACCCTTACTGTGGGAAGGTTTTGAAAAAAATTGAAAACAAATCTATTTAACAGTATAATTATATGAAATAAATTGATTTCCATTCATAAATGGTTACTATATGTGTTGTGTAACATTATTTCCTAATGCTTTTCTTGTGTAAATTCCTAAAAGTCAATTTTTGACGAAATATTTGAATACAAATGATCATAGCACTAAAATAAAAAATCTGCTTTTAAAATAATGAATACTCCTCACCCAATACATAAAAATATTTTTTAAAAGAGAGTAATCTCCCTTAGTCTTGTTTCTAGCGAGATTTACGTTTAAATAGTGAGATTTCCGCTTTCTTTTTAGCAACGTGTAAACAAAGGGTTGAGTGGCCGGATTTGGCCATAGTGGGATTGAATCTGTACTGGCTGGATTTGGCCTCTACGGGAATGAATGGGTTAAACACTGATAATATCAAGAAATCTATATAAAGTTGATGTTAAAATTATCAATTCCTATTTTTCTATTACTCACATGTCTTCCATACTCATTTTCAAGGCGAGGTAGTAGACATCGAGGAATGGGGGACCGTCCCTCACTGCACAAGTACAGTATGAAATCAACCTGGGTACGGGAAAGAAATGGAACTAAATCCGCTGGCATTTCCCAGGTTGTGTCCTCTCCTTGCTGGAAAAAGATTCGATTCAAACTTTGTTTTTCATGACTGCGATGAATTGTCCAACCTTTGGGGAATTCTGAATCCACCAGTCGGAGGCCACATTCACATAGTTCATTTTGTTTCAAAAACTGGTAGGTTTCCTGGAAGTAATTCTTATTGACCTCAATGTGCGTGTAGTAAAAATCATTGTCAGGGGGAAGGGGCTCCAACTTAGGCAAGGGAGCAGGTGGCATACACTTGATCATCATCTTGGTATTTTTCTTGACTGCAGCAGAGTTGGCGTACGGCTTCTGGATCCTGCTGTCAGACACGGACCGTGCAAGGCTGGTGGCGTGTCCATTCTGTGTTGTGTCCCTGGTGTCGGAGTGTTGAGTTTTCAGCGAAGGCTTTGGCGCTTTTGTTTGCGGCCCAGCGCTGACAGTTGTAGGGGCTCCACCTCTGCTTTTGATCACCTTGACAGGTCCATTATCAATCATATCTGATAATTCAGGTATTGAGTTATGTGCCCAGTCCCCTGGAGAATTTAGGGGCATTCTTGAGTTGCTTGGTGATGTCCAGTCTCCTGGAGAAGATATGGGAGATCTCAAAGGCTGAAGCCTTACTTGAGTGTCTCTTTGATTGGAACTTATGCCTGTGGTAAGAAAAAAAGATTTCTGGTAAAAAAAAAATAAGTTAATTTTGTATAGCTAAAATCAGTTTCTATTTAATGAACATATTGTCAGCAGAGACACTGTATCAATTTTTCTAGTGATTCAAGATCTCCAGGTTGCGCCCCGGCAATGCAAAGATTTTGGTTGCAGCCCACCACCATGTTTGACTGAACCAGATAATAGTTTTAAGGTTACAACACAGCTGTATTTACTCAATGCTTCCTATTGTTAATTGCAGTGTATTTGTGGGCCAACTTGAATCTGGCTGGAAGACTTGATTTCCAACTCACAAGAGACAAACTGCAAAATTCCTCAGCTGACAATGTTACAAGAGCAATGAAAAAGTGACTTTGTCTAAAATAAATGCGTTGAGTTTTGAATCATTAATTTTTACATCCTTGAGCAGGGCCTCCATTTGAAATTGTTCTCAATGAAAAAGGTTGGCTGGATTCGTATAAAAGATTATTGGAAGATTGATGTTTAAATCTAAGTTTTACCAAGAAGTAGCAGCAGTACAGTTTACTGGAACCCCCAATGAAACACACTCTGCCATAATTCAAATTCAGATATAACACAGACGTGTCACTTCTCCGGAAATTTCTTATGCTTGCATGTACAAATAAATATTCAAAGCATGTGGAAAAAAGATTTTAAAATATTTAACTTCATTTGGGATGAGATCACGTATTAATTCGATAGTAAAATGGTTCCCGATATTTGAAATCCATATTAATAAACACCAAAGCACGAACGCCACCAACATGTTTGCTGGGCTCGGCAGTGTTGTTGAAAGTACCACCAACATGTTTGCTGGGCTTGGCGGTGTTGTTGAAAGTACCACCAACATTATTTGCTGGGCTTGGCGGTGTTGTTGAAAGTACCACCAACATGTTTTCTGGGCTTGGCGGTGTTGTTGAAAGTAACACCAACATGTTTGCTGGGCTTGGCGGTGTTGTTGAAAGTACCACCAACATGTTTGCTGGGCTTGGCGGTGTTGTTGAAAGTTAATGATGTTCTCTTCACAAGCTTTAAAAATCTCAACCCTTTTGGCACAAAATCAAGGCTTCCGTGAGGCCACGTGGAATGTTGAGTATTGGCTTGACGGCATCTCATGAGCATTGGGAAGCATAAAACTATTACAAAACCTTGCTACATTAAGACTCCGCTTTTATGTCGAGCGGGTTTTATGGAGCCCAACTATTCTGTTATAGTGAGGATCATCTGTACTTGAATTGTTTGAAAGACTTTATTTTCCTGTGGCCAGGGCCGGCCTTAGGCTACTGCAACCTATGCGGCCGCAGTGGGCCCGCAATTTATTTTCTAATACAAAAATCTTAATTTTCACTTATTATCCTTATCTCTACCCAGACTGGGCTCCGTGCAATCCATTTCGCATAGGGCCCCGCAATTGTTAGGGCCGGCCCTGCCTGTAAAGAGGATTAACCTGATATATCTGTGAATTCTACCAAAATGAAATGTAACATACGAGTAATCTCTGGAGCTTTCCATTCTGTCAACCGACCATTTTGCACAGGATCAAATCCAGTTTCAGCCGGTCCATCATGGAGATCAGTCCCAGTGTTACTGTCCATCATCTGACCATCATGATCAGAATCCTGAAATTCACAAAATAATTAACTGGACCGTGAAAATAAATAGCGTTAACTAATAAGCTATAATTTGCATTTTCATTGTTCCTAACAGAACTACTCCCTTCTGAAATCTGAGCTGAGAAAATAGAGTTAATGATCTTTAGTGTGACCATTCATGAGATTAGAGAGTTAATGATCTTTAGTGTGACCATTCATGAGATAATAGAGTTAGTGATCTTTAGTGTGACCATTCATGAGAGTAGAGAGTTAAAGATCTGTAGTTTGGCCATTCATGAATCACATTTACAACAACAACACAATGTTGTACAAACAACTCTTAAAACACAAATTGTTCAAACTTGTTTCATCAGCTGAGAATGCCAATGATAATGTTATATCGCTAATGCATCTTGACTAAAAGATTGCAGCTATCAATGTGTCCAGGTTTGTCCAGGTTTGTCCAAGCTATAGGAAAATGTCAGGTGGAATACTAAGTCCAGTAAGGCACATATTCCTGGGGAGGAGGTACGAACTGAGTAAAAAAAATCGCAGATGAAGCACAGCGACCAACTTGAAGCGGGATTAAAAATCACTTTATTATGCAAAGAGATAGCAGTAGTCCTAATAGATATCAGGACTATTTTTTTAATACAAAAAAAAAACAGAACAACTTTTTAAGCTAATAAATTTTTAAAAAATGTGTTTGCTTAAGACCTGAATTTAAAATATTTATTGCTAAACGTACAGGACGCTGGTAGCGCTTTCACAGGTAGGTAAAACTAAAAAATGAATGTCTACTTTTAGTGTCTTGTTTACACATTTTATATAGCCCATATATGCTAATCATCTTTCAGCATGAACACATGTTAAGTATTTTTAAATTCTATGTTCCTTAATATTATAGTACTTGTAGATACACTAAGAGGACCATTCAGTGCAAACACTGGCAAGGTAATATTTATAAATCAGCTTTTTGGTAAATGTTTGTGTTAGTTGACAGGTGATGGAATTTCTATCGAGACTATTGGAAAATAAATGTTATAAGGAGAAAAATAAAGCATAGATTGCCATACAGTCAGAGAAATATGAAATAAAATGTTTCAATTAAGTTTAAGGACATCTGAGATGTAATGGTAGATAATCACCACATCTGAGATGTAATGGTAGATAATCACCACATCTGAGATGTAATGGTAGATAATCACCACATCTGAGATGTAATGGTAGATAATCACCACAACTGAGATGTAATGGTAGATAATCACGACATCTGAGATGTAATGGTAGATAATCACCGGCTAATGCTTGAGATGGGTGTATTTCTAATTTATTTATTTTTTATGCATTTCCTTTGGTATCTTCTTTTTCTTTTCTTTTCTTCAGTATTTAATTTTTAAAAGTGATCAAATAAATCTGTTGAAAATTAAGAGCAGTTGTTTTATATATATATATATAACTATCTGAGCACTTACACGAGAATGATGCCATCGATTGTTGTTGACACAAAGTGGTGTAATCAGCCTGATGTTGTCAATGTTCTGTGTGCAGTGGATCCTGTGTTCGGCATAGTACTGGAGCAAATCTTGAAATGTAGAGAACTTGAGCCTCTCTGATATAAAATAGTAGTACGCACCATTGTGTTTAGCAATGAAAACCTTTGCATGGCAGCTCTCACCGTCACTTGTAATACTGGAGGAGAGAAATAGAACTCTGCAGTTTTACACTGAGGCAGGGTCTGATCTCTAAAGAAGAAGCTATGAGCGAATAAACTGAAAGAAAACAGGATGAAGAGCCCCAGGGGAATAATCAGAAGGCAATTTTAAATGTTTAAAGCTTGTTAAAGATTGTTATAGCTCTGACTGATGGGAGGATTTTGGAAAATGATCAATTTGTTTTAATGCTGACCCCCACTCACCCTCTAAGAGCAATATTTATTAACAAATTATAAATCATATAATAAAAAAAAAATCATTTTTCAAAATGAAAAAAAACAAAACAAAGAATTACAATGAAAATTACAATTTTAACAATGATAAGTACTTTTAATAAATTACCTTATTTTTTTAATGAAATTTAAATTAAGCTCAAAATATTCATTTGGAAGAATAACTGTTGACATGTGTAAGGTGGTGTGCCACCCACAAAGTCACAGCATGTCATTGAAATTAAATAAAAATGTACCAATAAATTCTTATGAGAAATCATTATTACATTTAATAAACAGCAAATTGAAAGCTTGGCTAACCAAAAATATAATACAAATGTATCTGTATTACTATTACTAAGCCTAAAGCATTGGAACAAGTATTCATTTAGCCTGATATAATCAGAATGCTATGATGATGAGGTAATAATATATATAAATTTTCTATGAAATTAGACTGATGGTAAAATTAGTGAAATCATACGCAGAATCCTCGAACCTTGAGGCTACAGATTTTTCAGTTCAGTTAAAATATATTTGTGTTCTGCTTCTACCACATAGTTACCTTGATGTAATGCTAACAAACGAGGGATCGTTGTTAGTGTTGGGACGAACAAAGTAAGATCCTTCTCCTTTGTGGTATCTTTTCATGTAATCCCGAGCCTTAAAATCAATCATTTTATTAAAACATTTATGACTATTCCAAGTGAGTAAATTTTAATATAAAATATTTTCCTCATGAGGCAATCATTTCTTAGAGCAATTATTAATTAATTGTATTATTTAGTTATGTAATTATTGGCAACAGCTGAAGACTTACAAATGCTTTGCCGTAGGCCTACTATGAAATTTAATTGTAAAAATTTGATTGTGTCTCTTATTTGTGTTTTTCAAAATGTAGGATGCTGACATTGAATTAACACCTCAATATTAATTGGAGAACACATTTCAACTTTTCCAAAATCTTAGATTTGATTCAATATTTTACTTCCATAATTGATATAATCTTGTGGTAAAGATTATACTAGACCTATTTTACTAATATAAAATTACATGTACATAAGACTGTATAAAAAATGCTGATTTTATACTAATTAAAGTCAGTTTTAAGGACATTAAAAAAAAATGTTGAGAACTGACCTCTTCTCGACTGCGAATGTTGACATGGAACATAGACAGGGACAATATTTCCTTAGGATACTGTTGATTTCTTGTTAGAGACATTTTTTACTTCATACTGGATCATTGAAACTTAAAAACTTAATGTAACCATGCTCTGTTTTATGAGAGAAAAAAATATGCAACAAAAATAGTTTGTTTCATTACAAATAAGATAAATATGTGTCAACTATTAATAGGCTTAGGGTATTCATGTCATCTCTCAATGATGGAGAACTAACATAAATTTTGCTGTTAACGTCTCAAGTCATGACAGACACAACAAATTTTTTTTCTAAATAATACAACTTAAGTCTAAATACATGTGAAACATTAACACTCTCAAAAATTACCTCCACTAAAAAAATAAAGAACTGAGAAAAGGCCTCATTCTAAGATCCTAAAGTGACAGAAGTGATGAATGCAAGATTCAATTACTTAGGCCTATACTATACATTTTATTTTTCAATAATTTTAAGAATTATGATTATGCTTGATTTATTTTGTTGAGGCATGACTCATTAAATGGCTTAACATAGTTAAGTATAGTGGTCAGACCAGAGACTTAGCTAAAGGGTGGCAAAGGGGACAATTTTCACCAAGGCCCAGATTAGCGGGCGCAACAAAATAGGCTTTGGTGGTATTTTTATACATGAAAATAATGGGTTTCATGGGGAAAAAGGGGGGGGGGGCAAAATGAATCTTGTCCCCTGGCCCCGCACATTCCTTAGCCACTATTAGCTACGCCACTGGGTCAGGTAGTTATATATTATATATATCTGTGTAATCAGTATTAAAGTGTGTACGCCTACTGTAAAAATCGTTAGTGATTCTTTAGGCCTAGGCTATTTTTAAACTTAAATTAGGACTATTTAATTTTTAATTTTTTGTTTTATTCTTATGTGTATAGTATAGTATATGACTTCACTATGTCACATATAATTATAATTTTTTTTTTTAATGTGTCATCATGAATATGTCTTATCACATGTATTTATCCATCTATAGTCTATAAACTGCTTTGAACTGAGAATGAGAAGTCACTGGGACTTGGGTAATATTAATAGGCTTATTATTTATTACCTCCATACGGCACGGTTGCTCCGAAATGAACTGCTATACTACGGCAAATTACCACTTAGTAGACATTTTTCCTTCTATTTTTAGATATCCCAAATACAACTTGTTAAACTTATAATTAGTCTTCGTTATTAAAAAATAGTTCGTAAAATAAATCACTTTCAGAAAATTGATCGAGTTATGCTACTATTATTACAACTAATTACAACACTTATGGATTACATAACTATCTGAAAAATCGATAACCGAAAATTAAACTATTCCAATGCCTGTAACAAAGCGACAAGCGATCGTCAAGCGAAGGTGACAATTTTTCTTTCCTGGTTGCACCCTAACTCTTCTCAACGGGGAGTCAGATTTGACGATTAAATTTTCATTTTTAAAATAATTATATTTTTACATCATATGCACGCAGGGCGGTGTCGAGGAAAGGTGGCGCCAGGGATGACGCCTGAAAATGGCGCCCAAATAACGAGAAAATTGCCCCCTCCACGGGCGGGCCCAGTAAAAAGCGATTTTGGTGCCTTGTTTCTTTGTGAAGCACATGCTATTTACTATTTCATCGTATAATATTCATTTTAAAAAAAGGTCCTACTCCTACCTAAAACGATTTTGGTGCTCCACCCCTTTTATGGTTATAATTCATCCGGGTTTCCCCGGACATGTCCTCTTATTAGTCCCCCTGTCCGGGCTTTCCAGAAATCTGGCTTTTATCCTGGTTTTCCCCTGTCCGTCCCCGATCGACACCTTCTTACTTACTTTTCCTTGTTGGATACTTATATTCTGTTCCGTGAACTTATCTCGCGCGCCAGCAGTATTTAGCTCAGTTTTAAGGGTTAAAGAGGACTTTAAGATAACTACAAAATTTTGAGTTACGACAGACATTTTTTTAAACATAAACCAATTTCATGAGCATTGATAAATAATTTTTTAAAATGTCAAGTCAAGTCAAATAAAAAATTATTTAGTTTCAAAAACGCCGAAACGTAAGTGTTTATTTACAGACGCAATGAAAACACAATACCAAGGTTTCGTGCAGGTCGATATGACTGGGAAGCTGAATGTTTGACATGCGGCAAGGGAGCTTATATTTTATATCTTCTTCGCCAGTTTAATAAGGATGCACCGGATTTAAAGACGCACGTCGAAACGCCGATGAATGTTCTCGGAAAAAACTTCATCTACCGAAGTTACCAAATTTTTCGTAACACCAGGTTCGAAAAGCGATGAATCTGTTTCACCGGCTGAAGCCTTACTGGCGTTTCACGCTGTCGAGCACTTCCATATTGTCACAAACTACCACATTGTCAAGCACTACCACATTGTCAAGCACTACCACATTGTCAAGTACTACCACATTGTCAAGCACTACCACATTGTCAAGCACTAACACATTGTCAAGCACTACCACATTGTCAAGTACTACCACAATGACAAGTACTACCACATTGTCAAGCACTACCACATTGTCAAGTACTACCACAGCAGTTCTCAACCTGTGGGTCGCGACTCCTTTGGGGGTCGCACGACCCTTTCCCAGGGGTCGCCTAAGACCAACTGAAAACTCATATACTCTACATTTTTAAAGTAGCAAGGAAAATTATTTTGTGGCTGGGGGGTCGCCACAGCACGAGGAACTGTATTAAAGGGTCGCGGCAGTAGGAAGGTTGAGAACCGCTGCACTAACACATTGTCAAGCACTACCACATTGTCAAGTACTACCACATTGTCAAGCACTACCACATTGTCAAGCACTAACACATTGTCAAGTACTAACACATTGTCAAGTACTACCACATTGTCAAGCACTAACACATTGTCAAGCACTACCACATTGTCAAGCACTACCACATTGTCAAGTACTACCACATTGAGCTATAAATCAATGGACTGTAGTTATCGCTTCTTAAAACTATTTAACTAGATTCTGATACTGCGGCAAAAATCAGTCAGTGTAATGTAATGTGTACTGAACACTCAATACAAGCTTATAATTCAAACTCTTTACAATAATTACAATATTTTATGTGGTTTAACTTTACTGTTACTTTTGGCGTAGTCATATGGCGTAACATCGGCGTAGTCCTGTGACTTAACATTGTCTTAGCCCTATGACTTAACACTGACGTAGTCCCATGACTTAATATTGGCGTACTCTTTATGGAGCTAGTCCCAGAAAGCCCGGACTACGCCAGTGTTCTTTCCTATGACTTAACACTGGCGTAGTCCAATGACTTAACATTGGCGTAGTCCTGTGACTTAGCATTGGCGTAGCCCTATGACTTAACATTGCCGTAGCCCCCTGACTTAACACTGGCGTAGCCCTATGAGCCGGCTACGGGTTGGTAACCGGATCTGATAAAAATTTGGAGTGTCCTCTGTTTCATCTGAGGACTTATGGTAACACAAAAGCTCCCTCCACTACCGATGTTGGCGTCTGTGTGATTGCCCCTTCCAATAGCAATGTTGGCGTCTTTGTGATTGCCCCTTCCAATACCAATGTTGGCGTCTTTGTGAGTTTCCCTTCCAATACCGATGTTGGCGTCTTTGTGAGTTTCCCTTCCAATACCAATGTTGGCTTCTTTGTGATTGCCCCTTCCACTACCGATGTTGGCGTCTGTGTGATTGCCCCTTCCACTACCGATGTTGGCGTCTGTGTGATTGCCCCTTCCACTACCGATGTTGGCGTCTGTGTGATTGCCCCTTCCACTACCAATGTTGGCGTCTGTGTGATTGCCCCTTCCACTACCGATGTTGGCGTCTGTGTAATTGCCCCTTCGTTCCCATTCACACGGCCATACGTGTGCGTTACATTTAATATATCATATGCTGCAAAAATTGTGTTTGTCGTTTTGTTTTACTTATTTCGATAACGTATGCTAACCGAAAACGGTCTAAGTCATAGCAAAGTTACAGTCCCCACTGACTTACACAGAGGTCGACACATTGCAGATAGTTGTAATTACAGTAATTAGAAATACAGGCCTGCATTTTATTATTATCGATAATATCTTCCCAACCTTTCTTTTATTTTAGGGCCTATTACTTTAAAAAAAAAATTATGTATCAATAGGGAGAAAAGTCAATTTAAAAAAATGGTCCCATATGACTAGATCTAGATTTCCCAAACCTCTCTGTATCTCGCACTCCCTATAAACTGTTAATGTTAGAGTTAAACGTGAAAAAAGTGTCGTACCCCGTACAAATGTAAAAGTAACAATTAATTTTTTTTTTAAAAGTAGGCTATATATTATATTATTATTATTTTGTATTTATTTTATTTATTTTTTATGTTTGGGGGGGGGGGGGGGGAGAGGGACTTCAGATTTTATTGCTTTTTAAAATTAACTTTATTTTAAAAATTAGATAATTAAACTAAACTCTTGACTTAATTTGGGGCCTAAATAAAGTTAGGCGTTGATAACACAATATGGCCAATATAACCGAATGATGTCCTCTGTTGTTTTTTTGGGTGTGTTTTCTTATAGTCAGACAGGTTTATGACTTAAACTACCCCGCCTTCCCTTGCCACGTGCGTTACTTATTGATGGTGTTACTTCTCCGTGCCATTTCTAAGCATTGCCACTACTACACTGCCACCACCACGACCACCACCGCCGCTAATCCGACTAGAGAAGTGTCTAGACTGCTAGTACTAGGCACTAGGCAACCCTTATGCTCATTTACTATAAAATATACTCTTAAAAAATGCCTAACATTGAGAGGCACTTAGTTAATTTTAATGTAGGGTAAAAAATAGATTTAACAAAATAATATTAAGGTAAGTCGTCTTTCATGCTCCAGTAACTATGTTCGTAGATTTTAGGGCTACGTGTGAAAAGGGAGCTAATTCAACTAAAGGATTTATAAACAAGGGAAGTAATAATTATTATGAAAAAAATCTACAGGAATTTACCCAACAAGTTGAAAAATTATTAAAGAAATTTTGAATAAATACTCTTTTAAAAATCGACTACATTGTTATGTTGTTATGTTACATAGACCAAAACTGTTCTTCTTTAGTAATTTGTATGTGAGAAAATACGATTTTATTATTTTCACCCCACCCACTTTTGTAGGAGCCCACAGTTTTACTGTGCCTTGTTAAGTAATCGATACTAAAATGTGAACCAACACACATGAGAAACTTAACTTTGAGATGACTTAGCCAGCCGCTGCATCGCTATACTGTACACTCTAAGCCGTAAGCTTAATAAGCTAAGCTTTATATCCTATGCAGGGCAACATCAATTTCTGCAACCTAAATCTCATAGATAACGTGCCTCAGCCACTCTTGTCAACATAAGCCTTTACACCCATTTAACGTGAAGTTATACTTATTATACTTATGGTCCATGGAGACGTTGGCAGATATGGAAATAAACTTGTTAAGTCGGTCACCAGTCGATTGGAGCCTGTATTTCCGATTATTTTTTTCAATTCACACTTTAAAATTTTGCGTCAATTTTTTTTTTTAACTCAGAAATTTTACGAAAATTTTAACGTGTGAACTGAAAAAAAAGAAACGAACAAATTTCCGTTCGATCAAATTTTTGTCGATCAATTTTCCGTCGACGAAATTTCTTTCAAACAAATTTCCGGTAACGTATATTTCATGAGATTGCTGCAGAGAGAATAGGTTCAGAGCAGAACTCTCATCATTAACTCAGTAATGAAACTCAGTTGGTTCTCAAACTTGGTGAATCCTACCTTCTATGAACTATGAACGACTTCCATTTTTTTTTATTTGTCGCCGAAGAAGGCTTTTGGTCGACATGTTCATTGTTTAAATAATTTTTATTGAGTTCTCGTCTCGTTCTTTAACAACTTGATTCAAGTCTCACTATGTTGTGTTTGATCAATGTTTAAATTGTACAAACTATTACAAGTATCGCTCAACTCGTCTGCCACTAAATACATCCACAAGGTTAATATTATCGGTTCTATTCCATGTTCACCATTGACAAGTTCTCTCATTGTTTGGCCCCACTAAACTCAGTCAATCTAAGAAAAAGCTGGTGGCCTGGAGTTCAATGCCCCCCCCCCCCACCCCAAAAAAAAAAAAAAAAAAAAGCCTAGACAAGTAAAAACATTCCCAGCACCCCGGGTGAATGAGACCCGTTAGCCATCTAAGACAGTGGTTCTCAACCTTCCTAATGCCGCGACCCTTTAATACAGTTCCTCATGTCGTGGCGACACCCAACCACAAATTTATTTTCATTGCTACTTCATAACTGTAGAGTATATGTGTTTTCTGGTGGTCTTGAGCGACCCCTGGGAAAGGGTCGTTCGACCCAAAAGGGATCGTGACCCACAGGTTGAGAACCGCTGATCTAAGAGAAGGCAAACTCTGAATTCAAACCCTTAGGTGGATAACATAAACATAATGAATATTTCCGGAAACTCCTGCGACGCTACTTGTGCCAAGCTGTATCATCCACATATGATGTTCCCTTTGAGTTATCCAGGTGCATGGAGAGAGGAACCGCTTATTCTCCTAAAAAAAATCACAGACCTTGTGATTTCGTCCTGCGAAGCCTACACAATCCTCACATTGTCTGGATGGATGCCAGAAAAAATAAAATAAATTATGTCGTTGGGTACCCCCGTGATTTACTTTGTTGCCACTGCATTAGCCCTGAAAACTACATTCTGAAGTATTTTTATTTTTCAAAAGAAGCTGTTTTCACCTTGCATTTCGTTTATCTTGCCAAATCCATTTGGGAAGGTAGGGTTCATTTTTTAAGTTGATAATTAAAGAAGTGTCCACATCACAGCTTTTAGCCCCTTAATATATCCAAGGTCTCCTGCAGCAGCAACGGTTGCATGGCCCATCTGACGGCTCTGAGGTCAAGTGACATCTAAATTTGAATAGTAAAGTGTATTAGCTCTGTATCCCAAGTTTGATCACGATCCATTAATCCATGTAGAAACGTAAGCGGTGCAAACAGACATTACAAACAGACATTAAAGACAGGCATTACAAACAGAAATTACAAACAGACATTACAAACAGATATTACATACAGACATTACAAACAGATTTTCACTTGTTTATAGTAGTCGAGATGAATATTACACCAGACAGATACATGGATGAACATTTGACATTTTGATTGAGAGGTTTAATAAATATATATTTATCTTTAAGACATGTAAATAATTTAAAAAATCACTATTTGTCTATTGATGAATAAGAGCGTAATAAGATGTTTTATGGGGGTTTTTTGTTTTTGTTTTTGTTTTTTTTTCATCGTCTTGTGCCACTTTTTTACTATAATACCACCGTGTTAGTAATAAAATTGTGACAGAAACTTATTGTGCGTACTATTCAAGAAGCTTATAATTTGTGTACAACATCTACGTAATTTTGTGTAAAAAGGGGGAAATCAATTATTTACTGAAATTGTTCCGTGGGTAACAAATTGTGCCTTTGAGAAATTGCTATACAAATGAAATACCTTAACACATCCAATGCTGATTATGGGCTGAACCACTAAATTGCGAATCGTCTTTCTCAACACTTATCTACTGCACAAAGTTGGTAATAAAAAATTACTAAAAGACCCCCCCCCCCAGGACGTAACCCCCCAGCAACGCCCAATCACCTTTTATGCACGTCACTGAACTATGTGATAAGTACACTCCACTCATCAACCCCCATTTCACCATAGGCAATGAACAGTAGTTCATAAAAATGGTACAGCAAGAATTTCCGTAGATGTAAAGAATATTATTGCATTAAACAGCTAATCTACAATATGTACAGCCAACATAGAGTCAACCTTTATTTAAAACGTGTTCACCAAATAAAACTTACCAGTGGCTTATCATGGCTAAATCTCGCCTGGGGTGAACTCCAGAAATTCCTCTCTACACGCACATCGATTTATTTTTTTATTTTTTTTTAATGTTTCTTCAAAATTGCACTGAAAACTTTATATTAATTAATTCGTATTTGAAAGCGCTCCGTTCAGAATAAAGGTTTATTTAAATGTGCGTACACCAAAAATAACTTATATTGAACGACCCATATGTTTATAGGCATTTGAGAATAATATAAAACATTTTTACTCTTTACAATATACATTTTAATATTTTTTTTTAAAAGCACAGATTTTGGGTTAAAGAGCTTGGACCGAACTTTCCAGGTATGACCAGGTCAAATTGAGTTGTGATCCATTGTTTGGTTCTCTTGTTATAAGATAGCTAATGTAAATGCATATGTAAATACATACAAACAAATATACATACATACAAAGTCCACAGAGCTTTATGTGGTTGACATAATGTGTGCACAAAAATGACAGGGGGCGCTACATTTTAAATTTCTTCTAAAATAATGTCATGTTATTTCCTTGCTCATTTATTTTTACAAATCAAATGACAGTTAAAGTGATAAGGGATTATAATGGTGAGCAGTGAATGATATTATTATTATATATATAAAGTTGAGGTGAATTGAATTAAATACCGTGGTGTGCCGTAAATGAGATTATATAGGATGGTGTACAGTGAAGTGGATTATATATAGGATGGTGTACATGATTGGATTATACGATTATGTAGCATGGTGTACAGTGAATGGGTTAATGTGGGATGGTGTGCAGTGAATTGGATTATATAGGATGGTGTACAGTGAAGTGGATTATATATAGGATGGTGTACAGTGAAGTGGATTATATATAGGATGGTGTACAGTGAAGTGGATTATATAAGATGGTGTACAGTGAAGTGGATTATATATAGGATGGTGTACAGTGAAGTGGATTATATAGGATGGTGTACAGTGAAGTGGATTATACAGGATGGTGTACAGTGAAGTGGATTATATATAGGATGGTGTACAGTAAGTGGATTATATATAGGATGGTGTACAGTGAAGTGGATTATATAAGATGGTGTACAGGGAAGTGGATTATATAGGATGGTGTACAGTGAAGTGGATTATACAGGATGGTGTACAGTGAAGTGGATTATACAGGATGGTGTACATTGAAGTGGATTATACAGGATGGTGTACAGTGAAGTGGATTATATAGGATGGTGTACAACGGGTATTGTATATAAAATGTTGAAACGTTTGTTTTAAAAAGCGCCGAAAGTGTATTAATATGCGACGTCCACCCACACCTGAAAGTTTGTCTTTACTCATTCTTTCTCTCATTCAGTGAAGTATGGCTCATGGACTGAATTCATTAATTTATAATATAGTACTATTGGTATTGAAAAAAGGGCGGTACCAATGTTTCTTTCAGACAATATGATTTTTGGGTGGGGGTGGCATTTCAGGAATTCGAGGGTGCACGGGGGTGGTGGAGCGGGATCTATAATACCGAAACTACGCATTGTGACGATCCGAGCAAGTTCCGAACTCGGTCCCACCTTAAGTGCACCCCCCCCCCACCCCCCTTGAATACGTTTTAAAGAGGTTATAGTAGTTCGTGAGCTGTGACTTGTCTATATTATTTGTGATAAATATACTGAGCAGTCTCACCGCCTACATTCTGCACTAGCGAAATGAACAACGCTCTACATACTTTCAGTACCATCTCAGATTGAATGTTAATTAATTTCTGTAATTAAACGTGGGTTTGGTAGGGGAAAAAATGGGGGGGGGGGAAAAGCAGGGTTTCTTTCAAACATCTCTCCGGGGGGGGGCACTACCTCAGGGGAAAGTTAAGTCTCCCCCCCCCCCCCGAGCAAAATGGGTAAAAAGAATAGAACGATTATATATTTTTTAAATTAAAAACTACTAAACTGTCATTTTAAACAGTTTAAAAGAATACAATCTGGTGCCTTCAACCGATTACAATTAGTGGAATCTATGAAATATCGCTACGCTCGATATATGTGATGATCCATATATTTAAGGTCAATTTTCTTAGAAGCTTACATTATTTGATTATGAACATCGCAAATTTACCGGCCCGATTATGAGCCGAGATGTTACTTCCCGTTCGCATTTATCCATATTTTTTGTTTAATTATTTTTTGCAACTCGCAAGTTTAAAGACTTTAATAACACTGAATTAAACTACACTTGCTTCAATTTTAAGGTCTGTACTTTTAATAGAGTTCTCACTGGGTATCAAACGTGAGCAATCTTTTATGTTTGCAAATTATATTTTATAATAAAAGCATGACTTTTACAGTAAGGAATGATGTTCATTAAAAATTGAATGATGGCATCATGCTTTAAAAAATATAGTTATTTTTAGCAACAGTGTTTCTTTCTTTCAGCTATCTCTCCGGAGGGCACTGTCCCCCCCTCCCCCCTGCCGGAGCAGATAACACATATATATTTTTTTACTTAAAATGACAAAATTGTAATTTTAAAACAGTTTTAAAAAGCATAGTAACTGGTGCCTTTAACCGATTACAATTAGTGGAATCTATTAAATATCGCTAGGCTCGAAATATTTGATGATCCGCATATTTAAGGCTAATTAGGTTATAGTATTTGTTGATAAAAACCGCACTGACCGTTTCAGTCTCACTTACTATTGTTTGCATATATCGCCATTTTTATTTATTTATTTTTTGCAACTGACAAGTTAAAAGACTTTAATTACAATATATTAAAATACATTTACAAACCTATAAAGGTCTAAAAAATGTATAATAGTTAGTCACATACTAAACATGTGCAATCTGTTTTCAAATTAAAGCTCGTCGTAAAAGCATGATTAAAAATAAGGATAGGTGTTAATTATAAATTGTAAGAGTATGATGGCGTTAAGCTTCTTTTTCTTATAATAAAATTGAAAGTGAAAGGGCGCATACAAATAGTGCAAGTTTCATCAATTATTATTAAATCGAAAGCGTTTTTGTTTTCTGAATAAAAAAATACTAAGCCGATATTTATAATTATTAACTTCCCAACTGCTTTTCTCTTTTTAATGTCAGAATAATAAACAATCTGCCCCATCGATTGTCATTGCACTCATTTTTTTAAAATAGTAATAATTTTATTTTAGATGAGAATCCAGTACAAAGCTAAGAGGTAAGTAGATTTTTAAAAATCGTTTTTTTTTACACAAATGTAGGTCTAATGTCAAGGCAATTATTATTATAATAAAGTATATCAGAAAATACATTTAAAAAACAAAATTCAGTGTTGATGCTCAGTGAAAATTTAAAATGCCACAATTAGCCTGCCATTTGCAGGTGAATTTTTATAGGCTACGCGTGCTTAGTCTAATAATTAATGTTTTGTTTTGACTAACACACGGGTAGGAAGCTGTTAACTATGAAGAAAAAAAGTCTTGAATTTTTCAAATTATCAATTGTTCTTTGACCACTTAAGGGCCGTGCATATAACACACAAACATATTTTACCCCGCCCCCCTTACCACTTTAACGTTATATAACATCTCCAATGACCACCACACAAATTAGGCCTAATGTTATTAACCAAATTTTTGCCACGCAAAAACATTTTTTAAAGGCAAACAAAAACAAAAAAACAACAACGTCGAAACAAGCAAATTTCAAGCAAAACGCCTCATTGTGCACTGTGCACATGATGTGCTACTTATTTTAAGCCAAAAATATAACATTGAACATTGCTCTCTACCACCATACCCCCATATCACACAATATGCAAACATGATAAGCTACCCCCCTTCACAATCGCGTAATATAATATGTGCGTGGTTCCTGAGCGACTAATTTGATTGAGTAAATAATTAGGAACAAGGTTTTAATAATTTTAACCTAGCGCGATTTTACTGAACCTTCCATCGCCGCACTGAACAATTAATGCTCCCCTTTTCTTTGCGGTGTTTTCATTTCGACATCCGGTTAACTTGGTCCTCATCGACTTGTTGCAGAATTGATCTTATTTAATTCCATCTGGTTATGCGTCAAGGTAAAGACATCGAGTACGGCATCCAAACACATTTACCACGGCATTTAAGTTTTTTGCAGTGCAAAGTTTTTTTTAATTTTTAAAAGTAAGATTAGTAAATTAGACCGCGCATAACTTCCCTCCGATATACTGACCCTCGCTAGTTACCACACATTCTGGCTACATTCCGGCTTCGACTCGTGAGTTCATGGATTCCCTGGATTGTGTTGTTGCAACCACTTTTGTTTATTTATTTAATCAAAAGAGTCCGCTTGAGTAATATATCTATAACTCATAGGGGTTAGTGCAGTATTAAGATGTAAAGCCTTCCACAACCAATATTGGGAAAAATAAAAAAATTTTCTTCCTTCTGTGGCCATTGTAATAATTTCCCACTGTGCAAGTTCTCCAAGGGATCGTTCATTGTCTCTTTATTGTCATACACATTACACAGTCTTAGTAGGGGATTTTTGGAGAAATCAATTAGGCTGTGTGGTATCAAATCTCTAACGCAAAAAGTTAAAGATTTGTTGTACATCATAAAATTGTAAATTTTTAAAAAGGCATGTTAATTGTCAATAAATTGAAGAAAAATATTAAGAATCTCAGACAGATGGTTGGTCAGTACTCAGAAAGGGTAGGTACTACTACAGTTCAGTACAAAAATAAAAAATTCAAAATAATTTTTTTTAAAATTGGGACCATCCGTAAAGTATGTCATGCTATTTTTGACCATTTTTAACACCCCCCCCCTCCCCGTTCACAAACTGTCACAAATCTTGGTACCCCCCCCCCCCCCCCCCCACTATAGTATGTCACACTTTCGAATTTTTTATTTATTTATTTAACACCTAATTAATTCATAATTTTTTCACTAAGGGAAATACCCTTCATATTACTGTTGCTGTATCTATCTATATGAATCATGAACCATGTGGATTTTAATTTATTGCCTTTAGAAATATTTAGGCACTTGCCACTACTCCTCCCATGCACATACCAACAAAAATATCTTCAGGATCACTTTCATTAAGAAATATTTTAAATAAATTAGGCTTTTGTTTTGAAAGTTTGTTGTAACAAAAAAAACTCTGAAAATTTCAGCTTGATTCAACATTTTGCTAAAAATATATCAATTCATGAAATGATTACCTTAGTTTTCTATAGGTAGGAAGTAAATGTAATTTGTCAGAGTTATACCCTTCAAAAAGCCACAAAACGTCCAATTCACATTTACAATCAGTAGTGTCCGATTATATAGGCCGTAACACCACAGACGCAGCCATAACAGCCGCTATGAAAGTTCATGGGTTAAACATTACAATGGTATCCCTGTTCAGACATGACCAAACCCATTAAATTTGAAGTTGAAGAATTCAAATTGTTTGAAGGAATAATCTAAATTAAATTTAAAAAATTTAAGTAACTAATTTCAAATTTGTAATTATTACAAGATAAAAAAGAAGTTCCGTTACTACTGTTAGTGATAAGGAACTGTAGATTTATGACCCATCATTGGCAATCACATGATTTTTACTAATCTAACCATTTGAACATATTCCAGGAACTTTTGACTAAATAGCGACACCAAGTTTCACAATTGACTAGCTATGGCCAGCAGTGTCAGTGCTCCTGTGGTCGTGCCTCAAGCGACCAAACGAACCCATGCTGAGATGTCAGGTGCTGAAGCTGCCAGTCAGCCCAACATTCTGCAGCCTTCATTACCCTCAGAAACACCAGGGTCTGCAGTAGCTGCATCTGATGGGAATCCTCCAGCAGACCACACATTGTCCATGACTTCTGAAACTGCCAATAACACCACCAATGTCCTAATAGCCAACAAAGCAACAAATAGTTCTAACTCATGCCCTGTGAAAAACGATACTGCAGTGGATCAGTGTTCAACAAAAGGAAAGAAAAATGAAGTGTCAGGTCCGACTAAATCGACACCTGGTGACAACGGCTTGGCTTCAGATAATAAAGCTGTGGTTGATGGAGCCTCAGCTGAAAAAGCTGTAGCTGTGGATGGGTCAGTTCATCAGGACAAAAATAAAGATGTTGCAGATTCTTTACCGGTGCCCACAAGCAGTGCTCTGGCACCATCCTCTCAGTCTGTGATAGTGACCAGCAACAGCGAAACAACCAAATCAACACCCGAGCCCATGGAGACATCGGTTGCCACGGCCAGTCAGGACACAGCACGACCTAATCTAGAGACGGCTGCAGCTGGGTCTACGGTGGTCACTACAGAAAACACCAACCAGATGAACACCAGCAACTCTGATATAAGCAGCAAACCAAATTCAAGCAATGCCCAGCTCGAAGATGGGGAGGAGCCAGAGAAGAAAGCAAAGTTGATGCCATCTTCAGGCTCAGGCAAAGCCACTGGGAAAACACCAGAGCAGATTTTGGAACACATGGACAAGACCTTTGAGCAGAGGAGAAAGATCATAACCAAGCAGATGCCCACTATACCAGAACTGAAAAAACTTTATCCAGATTTATTTATGGGCAAACAGCTTCTCATAGAATTCCAGCGTATCACAAAGATTGATATTGATCAGAAGATTCAGGAATTTTGTGTCAGGTATGCCACTGCGGTCATTGAGATGGCCAGAAACAAGAAAGGAGCAGCACCGGTTTTGGCCAGATGGGAGCAAGCTAAGCAGGAGAACGACACTTTAAAACAGTATTGGGATATGGTGACTGCTCTGTGTTTACTGCCCTTGCATTTCGGTGAAAACTTTGTGGAGATGGTTCTGGAGATTGGTGAAGATGAGGAAGTCGTGGCCCAAGGGAAAATAGTCCCTACATTAGTGGCACGTGGAAACATATTTCGTACAGATGAGTTCTTCTTGATTGCTGAAAACACGATTGTTCAAGAGTTCGAGGAATTTACCATTGCATTTGCTTCACTGTATTCTAGCTACTGGGTTTTCAATATGATGTACCCTGAAACAATTGAAAATACTTACAATTACATTCAGCGATGCATTGTTCGACAGCGTGAACCGGGTTCAATCCCAACCGTGTGCAAAAATTTCACCAAAGCACTTCAAAAATGGAACAAGGCAAAGGAAGGGAAATAGATTTTTGTTTTATAAAAAAACTGTCTTTTATTACAAATTACAAAAAAGTTATTTTTGGATTGTGGATGCAAAAGTTTTTGAGATTTTCCTTATTACCACAGAAAAATTATCCTGATTTTTTTTACACTTGTCAATATTGAATACATTGAAATCCAAAAGAGGCAGTTAGATAACCATTTCATACAAAATAATTACCACATAATTCTACATTGTTGGGGCTTATTATTTACTATCGGTTACTTAAAAATTTCATTTAGGCAGTTATTTTTCATTTATGATTATGCTGCTAAAGATCATCTCTTAAATTTAATAATAAAAATTTGATGGAAATTTATTGCCACAACTAAATGGTTTTTCTGGCTAATGTGCCACAGCCATAAATATTTTTGGCTTACTAGATTAGGGTTATCATTTTTGTACAAACCATTAGTCATTTTATTACTAATGATTAGGTTTCCAAACATTTAGAACATTTTAGTTAGACAACCTGCTGGCATTGCAGCCTGGTCCCGGAAATTCTAAGAGCGCATCTGTTCGCTGAATGTCTGTCACTAGATGTTTCATGAGAGACCAGGGTGGCGTGAGAGTCCTGCGTGAGGAAAATGTTACATGGCATAACTCAGCAGATGGAGTTAATTGCCTATGTACTAGCACTAGCAGGGGTTGTAAGAGAGTAATCTCAAACCCTCAATAGAATATGTGCATGGACAACAACAAAAAAGCGGAGACTGTACAGAAGTTCTTTGTTTTAATTATCACTTGGGGTATTTTTTTGTGTCATTAGTAAGGTCTGTCTTTATGACTTAAGTTTCAATAACCAATATTGTTTTGTGTTGATAAAAAAAATAGTTTGTTAAAATTCTAATGTTCAAAGGCCCAAAATTTGTATAACTTATTTGAAGTTTGTCAAGTTTTCTAATATGGTGGAATGTGATATTATTAAGTACATGGGACCAGGGATGTCTTTAAGTCAGTTAATTGCAGCCGACTATGATTGTGAACTATTGGATGATTATTCTAAATAATTGATTAGATCTTTGTTTTTCAGTTACAATTTTTGGTGGTAGTGTTTGAATCACTTTTACAATGTAACTATTGGGTATTAAAAATGTGTCTATTTTTTTTATGTGCTTATGTCTTTCACACCCTAAAGCGTGTGTTATAATTTTAAAGAGAATTCTCTTCAATGAGTTTTTTTTTTTTTTAAATTTTAAGATTCTACAATATGTTATTAGTTTTCTTATCTTTCGTTTGAATATTTAAAGCTAGTTTGTCTTTAGCTTCAGTAAACTTTTCTCTTCTGTTTTTTTTTTAAATTTAATTTGCATGGGGGTAACCAGGGTGTTGTTTTATTTTATTATAATGGAAGTGTTAATGAGTAAATTGGATGTAATATCTGAGGACATGATGCAAGCCAAATTAGGTGCTTGCTATGCCAAAGACAAACCCATAACACTCTTTCTCACTTGCTGCCTCATTTAGCCTTCAGTGGAAAATTTAATAATTTTCTTTAAAGTCATAATTTCTTTTTTTTACAATTGCAAAACTCTTGTAATGAAACTATTTTTGCAACTACTTGTATTCCAGTACTCATTCTTTTAATCTGACACTATTTCTCAAAGTTTTTTCCTGTCAAAATAATTTGGCAAGGGAATATGCATATTGTACTGAACTTGATTAAAAGAAGATGGCAAGGGAATATGCATATTGTTCTGAACTTGATTAAAAGCAGATGGCAAGGGAATATGGATAATGTTCTGAACTTGATTAAAAGAAGATGGCAAGGGAATATGCATATTGTTCTGAACTTGATTAAAAGCAGATGGCAAGGGAATATGGATAATGTTCTGAACTTGATTAAAAGAAGATGGCAAGGGAATATGCATATTGTTCTGAACTTGATTAAAAGCAGATGGCAAGGGAATATGGATAATGTTCTGAACTTGATTAAAAGAAGATGGCAAGGGAATATGGATATTGTTCTGAACTTGATTAAAAGCAGATGGCAAGGGAATATGGATAATGTTCTGAACTTGATTAAAAGAAGATGGCAAGGGAATATGCATATTGTTCTGAACTTGATTAAAAGCAGATGGCAAGGGAATATGGATAATGTTCTGAACTTGATTAAAAGAAGATGGCAAGGGAATATGCATATTGTTCTGAACTTGATTAAAAGCAGATGGCAAGGGAATATGGATAATGTTCTGAACTTGATTAAAAGAAGATGGCAAGGGAATATGCATATTGTTCTGAACTTGATTAAAAGCAGATGGCAAGGGAATATGGATAATGTTCTGAACTTGATTAAAAGAAGATGGCAAGGGAATATGGATATTGTTCTGAACTTGATTTGGTTGTATATGAACATTATAAAGTAGTTCTGTGGTCTTTATTGAAATAAATTTTGTGGGGCAATGGCCATGGGTCAATTTTAAGACATATTATACATTTTAAACATGTGTCTTCTGTCATCAAGTAAGGGTTCTAAAAATATCTGTGGGTCATCTAAGGATCTGTTAATAGCAAAAAAGTGGAGCAAAATGGGCATAACTAAAATCTTCATGCAGATAATTAATAGATTAAAAATTGTTTGAAATGTCTCAGAGTTGTTTTATTGTCTTTGAAATAAATAGTGGAACAAGATATTATTAGGCTTGAAAAAAAGACAGAACAGTTAAAAGGGATTTTTGTGTAAATAACTCCTCCCACAGACAATATATAACAAGGAAAGCAAATTATTTGAAATTGAAAAACTTAGTGGTCCCAGATCACAATGTAGCTTTCTCGGTCTCTGTGTATAAAACAACTAGATTTGGTTGCTGTATCTATTACTGAAATTTTTTTATTTTTTTTTTAATAAATTGCTGAAGAAGACGCAGAGATGCTTCATTATTTTCATGTGTATGTTGATCACCATGCTAGGGAATCACTGACTTTAATTTTTAAACTATTTTTCCATTTTAAAGATCTGTCCTTTTCCATCATCAATTTTTGTTTTTAACAATGCAAATGTTAAGATGGTTGTTAATGCCATTTGTTATGATATGATGTTGTCTGTCATGACTGATGTCTGTAAGTTATGGAAATATGACCTTTACTTTTACCCTGCATTGTATATACCATATCTGTATTACATTAGTCATTTATATTATCATGGATTTCTATTTTCTTCAGTCATTAATTTATACATTTTCATTATCTATTATGATGTGTACTGATGTCATTCATTACAATTTTATATTCGTTTTTTTTTTTCAATGATGGAAGTTTTTAAAAAGATTTATTTAATTATTTACTAAAAAATAGTATAATATATTTGATTATTGATTTTTCTAGATAAAGCTCTCCATCTTATTCCTCTCAAGCCTCATTGCTTCAATGAGACGTCTAGTCTGAGTGGCCACAATGGGTAAATTTGGTTAATTGTAAAAATGATACACAAAAAAACAGCTATTTTATGACCTAACTCAAGGGTTGGGGACTAAACTATTTTTAGCTATTGCCCCAAAATTTATTTGTTTACGCCGTTACCCCTCCAAGAGAAAATCCAAGTGTTTTTAAATGCAAAATATTTAATTGAATGTATAAACACAGAGAATACAATTATAAATATAAAATGTATAAAAACAGAAAATCTAATTATAAATATAAACTGTATAAAAACAAAAAATACAATTATAAATATAAAATGTATAAACACATTTTTTAGCTTAAGAAACACAGGCCACTGGGCCAAAATGGCGTACAAGACAACGTGTGCGGTTATGCACGACAATACTAACCACAATATGTTTGGCGTGTTTCTCTATTACTCTGGCCAGATACAGTGTAGCCAGGACCTGTTTTCTGTCATAACAAGGAACACACTTTTTAGGCTTTATTTTACAGTCCATTGAGCCCTCATTACCCCCCAAGATTTTCACAGATATCACTGGTTGCTGACCCCTGACCTAACTAAACATAACCGGCATGTACCTAGTGTTCAGAATCTTATTTCATCCAAAATAAGTTGAATATCATTATCAAACTAAAAGAATTTCAGGAAATTAAATCAGAATTTATTCATCGCAGTGGTTTGTACCATATTTTTACCCTTTTTTTAAATTTATAGCTGATGGGAATCTCTATACCTAAAACAATTCTTCATTCTGGGTCGCAGCCATAAACAATTTTAGACAGGTTTATTATGTAGCAAAAAGAAAGAATTTAAAAAAATTAAAATACAAATAATTTTTTTCAACCCAATAAGAAAGAGGCTACCTGGCTACATTGGTTTTGTGTGGGTAGTAATACCTAAGTGAGTTCCATAAGTACTGGTATTCACTAGCACCCTAGAATTTTGATAGTAAGCCGATATCTATATCTAATTGAAATATTGTAGGCCTTACTTATAAATGACAATGAAATTGTATGTGATAAAAAAAAGGAAAGTGTATGTCATAATGAAAACATAATGCTACAGTAACTCATTTGAACTGTAATGAAAGTATCTTATACTTATATGGTAAATTGTATGAAGATTCCCTGCTTCTGTTATATGATCACTAAACAAATTACCACAATCAGGGACATATCAAGACTATCTGACTCATGAGGCTTGTACTCTGGGCACCTCATCAAAACATTTGGTTTTGGTAGCACTTCACCTATCCTTAACACCAGCTGGCTATCTCCTCGCTGACGCTGTGCTTTGCTTTATACACTGCTGGTACACAAAACTTATGGAACCTTTTAACTGTTTTTTGATCGACAGTTCATTTTTTTTTTTTATAAGCAAATCTTTTACGATTTTAAACCAGATATTTGTCACACAACTTTGTAAATATGCTCCAAAAATATTCTTTTTTTTAAAAAAAAAAAGGTTTGCAAACATAAAATTGTTCTACCAACCAGAGTATATTCATAAACGATTTCATTCTTCTTTATTTCATTGGGTTTTTTTAATACTTGTTAACTTTCTGCGATTGATTTAATGCAGTGGTTCCAGAGCCAAAGGGTCAGTTAACCCGTAGTAGTGGATCAACAAATTGTGCATTATATCTGAACTGTCATTTTAATTTTATTTCACCGGCATTTTAATTTTAAAACTGATTTAAACAAACAACAAAATCAGTGTTGGCGTTCTCTCTTGGCAATTTTGATATGGAAAAGGTTTGGAACCACTGATGTATCTTATGGAAAGATTTCTGTATCATGTGACTTGAATCATATCCTTTTTTTTTGTCCAGAATGAAATATCTGTTTCCTGATAATCAATTCATCGCAATTCACTCCCCCACTCCCTATTTTTCTCCCCTTCAATTGTATTCCAACTCATGTTAAACAAAACAAAAACAAGAATATATTGTTCATCTAGTTTGTTTGCTTGACTATACTACCACTGTTACTATTTATAGATATTTTATATATATATTTATATATTGTATGTGATTTGTGTTTAATTTGTACCTTGAACATGAATGTCATAAAAATTCCAAGATAATGATGCTGGTATAATTATAGTCACAGAGAAGGTGTGTGTGTGTGTGCATGTGAAGATTTTAATTTATACTGACTGCTACTGCAGACGTGACACAACCAGCATTCAATGACGTCTCTGTGACAGTTCGCTGAAGCAGGTTTATTAGTTTATCAGACCTAGCAATGATCAAGCCATGGCAGTTATTAAGATGGTAACAATTTCGTGTGGTCTAGGAGTCTGCTGTTGCTGTGGTTTTATAAGCTGACCGCTCACTGATTTGACAAGTAATATTTTACAAGAAATGAATGACTGTCTGACCTATCGCTGACTGATTTGACATGAAATGTCTGACCCACTAAAGTGTCACTGACTGATTTGATACGGACTGCAAGTCAAATGTGACCTAATTATTTAAAAGTGTAGTCAAAAAATGTCAGGTTGGTCTATTAGAACCTGGACTGATGCCTGTCCTTGGCTGCAGCCCTTATGGAAGGATCATCTTTTTGTATTTATCTTATTGACTTATTCAATAATGATAACTTCCAATAATATTATTGTGCCCCTCTGCTAATTGTGGGTTTTTTGTGTGTTTTTTTTTTTTTGCCTTACAAAATACCAATTTGATGATCATAAATACAAAAGGTATTACTGTAAGAAGTCAAGGATGTAACTAGTCTCTTTGGAAACTTGTCATTAGTTCTGTTTTACTGCTCTAATTAACAATAAACATTTCAGAAATAACTTCTGAGCTGTGACCGTACATCTCAAGTTTATAGCAACCAGATTTTGTTTTCCACATGTAGATGATCATGGAATGTCCAATGTCTCATCCAGCGTTTGCTGGTGTGTCATGTTTTATGCATATAAATAAAATGTACACAACTATTTGAATCTATGATTTGATCACCTTTATAATAGAAGTCCAGCAGTTCACTTTTCTTAGATTTTATTTTTCCTTTCAATGATTGCATTTCTTTCCTTTACATCAATTTTTTCTGATCATATTCATTATGCTAAGGTTTTATTAAATTTATGTGGATAGTTTTACTTTACTTATTTTATTCAATGCTGCTTTAAAGCTACCTTCAAAAATGTTTTAATCTCCTAAATTACATTTAGCCACTCTTTCTAAGTCTTGGATGAACAAGTTATTGCAGACTAAAAATATTGCTTATTAGATGATAATAATCCAATGATAACTCCTTTAGTAGAACCATTGATTATTTGGAAGAATCCCTATAAAAATAAAGCAATGAAGCCTCCCTTTTAACCAGGACCAGCCACAAAACTGCTAATTTGTAAAAGGTACTCTCTGATAATCACAACTCTTGGACAAGGCATTATCCTGTGTCCCTAGACTTCAAAGGGAGACACGGCTGATCCATAGTAGTTGTCCGATAATGGCTTATTTATGCATTTGCTTTTAAATTTAAGACATTTTTTTGATTGAAAAATATTTTGTGCATTCAGGATAATATTAATATAAGAACTCTTATAAAATGCACTAGAGTATTTTTGCTTTTGAAACATTTTTTAAAAATGAATGGCCGATGGAACCTTTGGAAATTAAAGGAGAGTTATTGAAGGCATAACAGTGAACATGTGTAACTGGCCCACCCTCTCCTTTTAAAGATAAAACAGTAGATTTGTTTTATTATGAAAAACTCCTTATGTTGAGTATACCACGGTTGTTTTTAAATTACTGCCATGTTATTGGACTCAAGATGAAGCTTGAGTTCATAGGGAAAAAGATTTTTAAAAATGTATTGAGCAGTGAAAACGTGTTAAAGAAAAGCAGAGTTTGGTTTCACATTATTTTCAATAATCACATAATAAATATACTGATACTCCAATATTTGATGCTATACTATAGGTCCTACACTAACTGGCCTTTATTTTCTTGTCAGGAACATTTTAACATATGTACAGGTTTTTTTTTTCTATTGCTATGCCACAATCACGTGACAAATAAGAGTGGTGTCTTATTCTAGCGTCATTTATTTCTTTAAAGATATCATCTGTATCCTTTCTTCTTCTACTGGGAGTTGGTGTATTCACTCACTTATCCATACCATGTACTGGTTCCTGAAGTTATGTAAACTTTTCACAGGGGAAACTTGAATAAATCATTCTTACTAGCTTTCGTTTGTGAACAATTAATTTAAGATTACATTTGTAAGACTACAATAAAAATGATGTATTTATTTTGGTTAGCGTTTTACCTCAAGAGTTTTGCTTGCTAGATGTGTTGTTGTTGTTTTATGTTGATGATATCAGCCAAGATCGGGTCATCTTTCTGTTATGTCATTTAGTCTCCTGTGTAATTTTCATTTGTCCATTAGACGTCGTCGTCAATGCTGTACGGAATTAAAAACATCAGAAGATCAAATGAGTTTTAGATTTATTTATTTTTTGTGTATGGTAACTTTGTGGCCACGTTGTGTTGAAATGTTCAGTTGGGTGCATAGTATTAATAGCATCTTGAAAAGGTTTGGTATTTGACAGACGTCCTGTGAATTGTTTCTGTCACTCACGTGTATGTTTATGTGTGCTCAAGTCTATATCCATCTAAGGAACTATATCATTGATTTTTATCAACTGTGACATATTTGGTGTTTAAATAAAGTCTGAACACTGACAATCATTTAGTTTGACTTGTACTAGCGCTGTTAGCTAGAGAGATACTGATGCATGTTCATATGCGTTGTCGTCCCTTTAAATGGTTCTAACAGGATTTGCAGGCCATCTGCGTAATAACCGTGGAATACAGCCTCTGTCATCTTCACCGGCCACCAGCGTACGCACCGTGGAATAAAGCCTCTGTTATCTTCGCATACGTAAGACCAACGAATAGTTCTAATTATTGAGTGGTTTCTTAATGACAGACGCGGGATTTAGCGTAGTACAGTACAGAATACAAATGTCAGCATAATAAATGAACCAACTGGAGCACGGATACAACGTATCACAGCAAGGCAATAGAGCACCAAGAGATACAGCTTATCACAGGAAGGCAGTAGAGCACCATGAGATACAGCTTATCAAAGCAAGGCAGTAGAGCACCAAAAGGTACAGCTTATCAAAGCAAGGTAGTAGAGCACCAAGAGATACAGCTTATCAAAGCAAGGCAGTAGAGCACCAAGAGATACAGCTTACCAAAGCAAGGCAGTAGAGCACCAAGAGATACAGCTTACCAAAGCAAGGCAGTAGAGCACCAAGAGATACAGCTTATCAAAGCAAGGCAGTAGAGCACCAAGAGATACAACTTACCAAAGCAAGGCAGTAGAGCACCAAGAGATACAGCTTACCAAAGCAAGGCAGTAGAGCACCAAGAGATACACCTTACCAAAGCAAGGCAGTAGAGCACCAAGAGATACAGCTTACCAAAGCAAGGCAGTAGAGCACAAGTTAAAACGACCATAACGCTGTCGGATAGCAGTGCGATAGTTTGTTGTTATTTCCACGCTAATACGATCCCCTGGTAATAGTTATTTTTAACAATGATTTCGCAAAAAAATACTAGAAAAGCCTCTTCGTCTTATTTCGCAATGATGCGTAGAGAATTATGAGTTTTGATTACCGTAACTCAGTTTCGGTAATGAAAATTACCGTTAATTTTTGTATGGGTGACTAGTTACTGGTACTAGTATAATAATTATATTTATTAGCACTATAAATATAAAAATAACTGTATAGCGGGCCCATTATAAATTTTGCCTCCTCTGTATGAAATCAAGTTCATAACTTACAAATGTAGTGATAAGACAGATTCTGATATCAAACAGAGGGCATTTATTCAGAGCAGGTGTATCGGATCATTTGTTCAACTCTAAAATGAACACGTGAAGTCATTAGACTTGGGTTTGTTTTTTAATGGCCACTCAAAACAACGGCCAGACGGCCTGGACCCGAAGTTTGTGTTACCGTGCATTGCTATGAACAGATCATCAAGCACCGCAGAATTTGTTAAATCTTTGTCCGAATATTTCTACGCCTGTTCCACGTTTGCATCTCGTCTTTGTCAGAATATTTATACGCCTGTTCCACGTTTGCAGCTCGTCTTTGTCAGAATATTTCTACGCCAGATGAACGCTTGCATCACAAACAAATTGACTCATTTAAATTATAAATTATAGGTAATCTTATTTCCCGAGGAGGATGAAACGATCTACTGATGTGCTGTGCCGTCTTAAGGCATGGGCCCACTGGGCCTCAAGCTTCCAGGAGACTCACTCTTCTAGAGGCATCATGCTGCACATATTGTTAATGAAAATTGAACGATTTCGGCAATTTTATTTAAAAGTCAGTGGACAGCACGTTTGCCAATTTGAAGCCACGATAATATTGGCACGTTCCGAAATGAATATTATAAATTAATGCAAATCACAAGTTGGGTATTTCATAAAAGGTGGAATAACTCTCGTCAACCAGTCTGACGTCTCCCAGATATGAATCGAATACAATAAAGGGTAATTGCACGTTACTGGTCCCTCTATCGCTTACCCTAACCCGAACCCTAAATCTATCATAAACAAAGGGAAGTGACTCCCAATAAGGGGACCACAGAAGCACATTAGCCCATAATAAAGTAAGAGTTTGTGTTTACAATCACGTTGGACTAAGATGTTAGTCCCGGGAGGTAATAACCCTATCTACGCCACTGCTCCGTATTGAAGTTAGTGGAGAAAAGAAGTGCCATCTTAGGCCATGAGCCCATTGTGCACTTGCCCAGGGTCTCACGCCTCTAGGTGACTTCACGGTCAAGGGGGTATCGTGTCTCTAGGTGACTTCACGGTCAAGGGGGTCTCATGCCACTAGTTGGCTTCACGGTCAAGGGGGTATCGTGTCTCTAGGTGGCTTCACGGTCAAGGGGGTATCGTGCCTCTAGGTGGCTTCACGGTCAAGGGGGTATCGTGTCTCTAGGTGGCTTCACGGTCAAGGGGGTATCGTGCCTCTAGGTTGCTTCACGGTCAAGGGGGTATTGTGCCTCTAAGGAGCATGATGCCTCTAAAAAAAGGGGGGGGGGGTGGGGGGTCTTTCAGGCATTTGGTAAAGGGGGCAGGGTTATCTATAAGCGCCAGTATTAGGCATAATATTTACGTATATAACAAAATAAAATAATATTTTGTAAGTTCAAGAGAATAATTTTAATTACCCGGTATTAACATCCAAAAAAAAAGTTTCATATTTTTGTTTAGATCAAACGGTGCCAGTACTGTAACTTTGATCGGATATGGAGGTGCCAGTACTGTAACTTTGATCGGATATGGAGGTGCCAGTACTGTAACTTTGATCGGATATGGAGGTGCCAGTACTGTAACTTTGATCGGATATGGAGGTGCCAGTACTGTAACTTTGATCGGATATGGAGGTGCCAGCACTGTAACTTTGATCGGATATGGAGGTGCCAGTACTGTAACTTTGATCGGATATGTATGTGCCAGTACTGTAACTTTGATCGGATATGGAGGTGCCAGTACTGTAACTTTGATCGGATATGGAGGTGCCAGTACTGTAACTTTGATCGGATATGGAGGTGCCAGTACTGTAAATTTGATCGGATATGGAGGTGCCAGTACTGTAACTTTGATCGGATATGGAGAAGAATTTAAGGGAGCTCAGGACTCGGGGACGAAAGGGGGGGGCGGAGTGAATAATTTATTTTTCAAAATGCAGGGGTGCATTTAGTTTTGCATCATTCTACACTTAAGGTGAGCAAAATTTGAGTTAATTGACCTGGTTATGTTTAAAAAAATTCTGAATTTTTCAGTTGTTTCAAATTAGTAATGTTGATTAGATTTGTTAATTCAAACATTCACTTTTGTTTTCACTTCTGGTACTTGAATAAATGAATTATTTTTTTTAATCAGTTCAGAAAAGTTGCCCATGAACAAAAAGTAAGACCCGGTACAGCTAACATCTTAATACATCTTCATCGAAACAAAAACTTTTAAATATACGATTTACCTGTTTTAATTTATTTAAAAAATATTTTTTGCCAAGTTTTTTTTTGTTGGGATCCGTCCGTCACAATATGACGATGGTGTGGACTTCGTAGGACGAAATCCACCAGGCCTGGGATTATTCTTCTAGGATTATAAGCTGGTTCCCAACAGCAAATCTGCTCTCTCCACGCCGCTGGATGACCCAAGGGAACACCATGTGACAGCTTGGCACCAGTGGCGTAGCAGGAGTTGTTGGACTGTTTCATTGTACTAACGTAATCCGCCTACGGGACTCCGTCTCCGGGTTTTGAATTCAGAGTTTCCTCACTCTTAGATGTGTTGCCATCCAAGGTTAACGAGTCCCATTCCTGGCCATCAGCACAGTGGCGTAGCGAGCTTAACTCGCGCCTGGGGCACAATACCTTTTTAGCGCCCCCAATACCTTTTTAGCGCCCCCCATTCGAAAACCATACAATATTATAATAAAATATACCATTTGGCGCCCCTTTGTGAGTAGCGCCCGGGGCATGATGCCCCCCTTGCCCCCCCTCACCACGCCACTGCATCAGCATGAGATTTGCTCCACAAAAACCACATGTTTTGTAGAAAATGTCTCTCTATTTTTTTATAACAATGTAAAGATTGTGATATTTTAAATTATATAGAACTTGTACAGTTATATAGAACTTGTACAGTTGGTATAAGTACCGTATGTAATGAAGATCGGACACTTTTTTTTAAAGGTATCAAATATTTATTAATGCGTGATTTATCTGAGTCAATTTGTAGCAGTTTCATTCGGTATGTTTAAATTTTTTTTTTTAAATAAGTAAAATGAAATGTGTACTTTAAATTTCAAACTACTAGAACTTTCGTCAAATAAATTACTAATTAATGAGACAATATGGCGCATATTTTAAAACTCTCTGATTTACTTTATTTCACCCCACCCCCGCCGCCCCACCCAAATTTTTTCAATCTTCTTATTGACTTCGCTTTTTGTCTGCTTATGACACAATCTTCGGACGGCTAATAGCCCCACTTCCGATCAACCTATCGAGCTGAAACATGGCACATAGACTCTTTGCCGATGACAACACATTATTTTAACTTTACGGCCTTAACCCCCATAAATCAGCTTTTCAAGGGGGAAAAGGAGGAAATATGATGACACTAATTTCACAAAATAAAATTCCCGATAACTGTGATAAATGATATTCTTTTTTTTTTAATACCGTAAGTGCGTTTGATGCATCTTTGAGGGTCACGCAATGGGGAGATATCGCGCCATAAAGTACGTTTGCAAGGACCAGAAACCAGGACCGTGCGAAATCTTCATAGAGCGCCAATATATCGCCATTTTTCAAAATGCAGAGTAATTGTATTAAACAGGCTATTAATATTTATTTTGGGCACAAGGGAGCCATAATACAGACTTGTTCCCAGGCGCAGATTTAGCTTGTCAAGGCGCACGCCAAAACAACATAACAGCCCCGTGCTACGACTGTGGACATAGTCCAAGACTTGCTGGACTCGCAGGGCGCGTGCACTTATTGCTTCTCACTGTCTCGTTCAACTCTTTATATATTTATTTTGATTCTAACCCCACCGTACGGGGCGGGGGGTGTGAGGGTCAGTGTTCTTAAATATACCGTATTTAAAACACTAACTGAATTATCTTTCAGCTGATACACATAATAAGTTGTACCGCTTCATTGAACACTCCCGATCAAAGGGCGGTATTTTAAATACAGAGCCAACAAAATAGTATAAGCCACGTGCACATGGTATGTTAAATACTATCTCTTCCTATATGTACGGTACTCTTGTGAACATGTCCCAATTATAGGTAGAGTGTGCAATATAGTACTCTTGTGAACATGTCCCAATTATAGGTAGAGAGTGCAATATAGTACTCTTGTGAACATGTCCCAATGTGTATCTTGCGGAGAGCGTATTATTAACCTACCCAAACAACATTGCATACATCACACTGAAAATGCTTAAGTTAAACCTATAAATCAGGGGTCACCAAACTTTTTTCCCGGAGGTCCGGATAACGGAAAAAATGACGATTGGGGGCCGGATAATCATTCTGTTCAATACTTGCTAGCCGGAACGAAAGCTCTGGGGAAAAAAGATGAAAAACTAAGTTTAGTGTTCCATGATAATCATGGGTGAGTGGCGTGCATTGCAAACATACAAAAAAAGTTAGCAAAGAAGGTGGCGTTAGCAAAAAGATTGTTACATGAGACCTAGTGCGCACATATTCGAATCTCACAAACTAAGCAGCAAAAATAGGTTAGTGAGATTTCTGAAACTGACGTTTGGCTTTCAAGATATCATCAATGAATTACTGCATCCAATCAAAAGAATTGTTTTCAAATGTTCATCAGTCCCTCTCGTTCGATGTGTTGACTTCACATACTTTAGTTTTGAAAATGTTTCCTCACAGACATAAGTTGTACCATATATAATGAAAACGGATGCAAACTCTTCCGTTATTTGAAAGTCCAAATCGACACCACAAATAAACACGAGAATCTTGTGAGGGATCAGTAGACTCATCCAGTGCCAGAGAATACCACATCTTTCTCACGTATCTGTAACTCTATGTCCTCTCCAAGTTCTTTTGTTCTCCGCACAACTGAACTTGCCGAAAGTCGTTAGTCCCAACCGCGGCGACTACAATTTTTAATGTCCCCGTATTTTTCCAACACTCCTCTTTCGTTCACGCATTTACAGTTTACAGACTATAATCTATTAGCGGGAATAGGCTTAATGAAAAGTGATTCTTATTTTATTTTATTTTTTTTAGACTGTGATAATGTGATCTGTACGTCCACTCAAGACTGTGATAATGTGATCTGTACGTCCACTCAAGACTGTGATAATGTGATCTGTACGTCCACTCAAGACTGTGATAATGTGATCTGTACGTCCACTCAAGACTGTGATAATGTGATCTGTACGTCCACTCAAGACTGTGATAATGTGATCTGTACGTCCACTCAATATAAATTAATTTCAATAGCAAATACACGTCTGTAAAACAAAGTGACCGCACATTGTGTTATAATCGTCGGTCATCTACTTTTAGTAGTTGACTTTTTTCCCACTAGCCACTGCGATGCAAGTAGTTATTGTATTCATTTTACACACTGTATGTTTATTTATTTACTATTAAGATACCGTATTGTACGATTTTGAGACGATATTATACGATTTTAGTTCAAGAGTTCGAGGGTAAACAGGTCTGTAGTAACCAAGAAAATCTAGATACAATAATTTAAAATTGAAAATGGTAAATTAAGGCGCATAGCAGCCAGGAGGTCTCCCAGTAATCTAAATATAATATTATTGAAATTGTATCACAACGTCTCGTGTTCCATACGTGTTATCAAGCAAGTTCAAGTACCGTCTGCGGGCCGGATGAACTGGCTGGTGAACCCTGCTATAAATTCATGCTTGAGAAATTGGTTGCCGCCCCCCCCCCCCAACCTGTAATTTTAACTAAGAGAAACCGGTCCTGGTGTGACTGCCACTGCAAGTGGGAGCCCTTTTTTCCACCTGTCCAGAAAGGTAAACAATAGCAACCGCCTGCACCCCTTTCACCGCTGCGCATGCGACGTCACCTGACTTCCGGCCTACTTCCAACTGTATACAAAAGTTTCGGGTCATTGCTCCTGACACACCAATGCTGTGACGGCTTGTGTAAGCGGCCGTAGAATGGATATCTTCTTTCAAGTCTGTGTTGTGTGCTACTAAATTTTAGTGATTCTAACAGAGTTTTATTGGCAGTAAAGAGGTACTAGACAATCTTATCAATTATACATTTAATCAAAACGCTGTTCACTCGTGAAATTATAGCAAATGAAAGTAATAGATCGAAGAGTTTTCTGAAAAGTTAAAAAAGTTTTATTGAATTGAGACATTTCTTTCCGGGCTGGTAAGCAGGTTACCCTGCCTTGTAGCTGTAGACTGTAGATTAGGATGCGGAAGAATAATACATGTTTGAAAATACAAATGACTTAGATTAACTACCTATGACATTTACTAAAAAAGCATTCGCATATAAAATTGTAGAAGCCAAGGCCCAGTGCCGGATTTACATACAGCTTAGGGCTAGGGCTTCACAATCGACCGGCTTCTTATTTTAAATTGTTCTTTGGTTATCTGGTGTACTTTAAAATGATAGGCTGATAGGATTCCTTTCGATTTTGTAGGCCTATAACTATAGCTTAGGGCCTCATAATAATGTATACCTGGTACCCAAGTCGGCTAAGTTATAGCGTATAGACACTACGACAGTATAGTGTATTTATGTCTAAATCGGCTAAGCCATAACACATAATATATGTCTAAGTCTAAGTCGGCTACGTTATAACACATAATGTATACCTAAGTCGGCCAAGTCATAACACATAACATAATGAGATAATGTATACCTTAGTCGGCCAAGTCATAACACACAACATAATGTATACCTACGTCTAAGTCGGTTAAGTAATAGTAATAACAGTATAAGTGACTTAGAATAATTGTGTTAGTGTTCATACTGCAGCAGCGTCTTAGTCTTAGTCTTATCAAATTCTTCTGTGTTTGCCTAGTTACTCTAATAAAAACGTCATTATATTGACACGTTAGTGTAAATCACCTCTTTAAGACGTAAACATGTCTATAAACGTTACAATACGTTTTACATTGTTACATAATTTATTATTGCTTTCCTCGTAAATTATCAAAGTGCACTTACTTATTAGTGAAGAGGAAGCTCAGTAGGCCTAGGTCTATGTAAGGTTGATGCCCAGACCAGTCATTATAGAGCTAATTTGTTTATCGCCAAATCCTACAGATTCTGTTCATACGTGTGTAGTGGTGTAGGCAGTATCTGAACCAGTTGTGTGTTACATCGGCTCTTGTGGATAACTGCTGTTTTTTTTTTTTTTGGTGTGTTATTAGACGCCCTGCTGTATACTACACATTTCTTGTGGATGTCTGCTGTTTTTGGTGTGTGTTATTAGACGCCCTGCTGTATACTACACATTTCTTGTGGATGTCTGCTGTTTTTGGTGTGTGTTATTAGACGCCCTGCTGTATACTACACATTTCTTGTGGATGTCTGCTGTTTTTGGCGTGTGTTATTAGACGCCTTAGTCTTTACTGCATACCACACAGTTCTGTGTCATCGGTTGATGAGACATGGATTCCAGGAAAAGATTATCTGATCTGGACCCAGAGCTCAGAGTCCTGGGAGAGGACAGCGAAAGGAGAGTGCTGTCCATCCTAGAGGACAGGGATAAGATTATCCTCCTGCAGCAGCAACAGATTGAGAGGCTTCAGTCGGAGCTCAGGCAGGTGAAATCAGAAAGGGATATACTACAATCACGCTTGACTGAGCACGGGAATTCCGGCACTTCTGTGGATTCACCGGAGCGTGACGACAGGTAGGAGATTGTTTTTTAAAGTTATTTTTTTTAAAATACTTGCTCTATGCCGACCACACTGTTGACAAAATGTCCTTGATTAATCAATCAATTAATCAATCAATCAACTTTCAGTTGGTTGTATACTGAACTCCCAGACAAATGCATTATTATCCCAAAACTCAAATTCCCCCCCTAAAAAAATTACCATCCTTAAACATATAAAGTATCAACAAATGCAGCATCGCTCAAAACTTAACACACTATAGATACCATGTAGAGTTATATAGACTGATAGTGCTAATGGGTTCCAAAGTTCACATTTCCTTACAGCTGATATGAGATGGATGCTACGAACTACTCCAACATATCTTCTGTATGGTATGAACTACTCCAACATATCGTCTGTATGGTACAAACTACTCCCAAAGACATAAACATGAAAATGTCAACACATAAAATAATGTTCGCAAATTCACGAATCTGTTTTGATGTAGGCCTATGATTTTACGTGTTTGGACTCCAAGATGTAAATAGCATTTTATGACGGGGAGATATCGTTTTTATATGTTCATTTTTTTTCTTTTTAAATGGGTTAGGGTTAGGTAAATCAATACATTTAAAATAATTTGGTCCAAATGATCTTGAAATAAAACATTAAATAATCATTGCGTCGTTTATACGAATAATGATGAGTTTGTTAAGACTGGTATATCGTTGTTATCATGATGGTGGTGTAGTATGAAAAAGCTGTATCCCGTGATTACACCATTATCTAACCTGTTGTAGATTTTCAACACGTCCAGCTGGACAGGAATCGGAATGGCGTACCTGTTGCCATATCAACGTCTTCTCATGCCCCACACCACACTACGCCACACCACACCACGCTACAACACTCCTATAAAAAGACTAATTTAAAAATTGCTTGGAAGTCGTGCTAGGAGATTACTCAGGGAGATCTACGGGTGCTTAGCAGACAAAAAATCTGCAGCATTATTCAATACACATGATGATGATTATGATGATGATGATTATGTCTGGTGCGGGATCTGAAAAACACATGGCCTTCTCTCTGAAATCTTCAAACCTAAAATTAGTCTCACTAACTAAAGTCACGTGTTGGTGTGATACAGTTAAAAGTAACAGATTAGTGAGAAAAGCGTTACAAGTGAATCAAAAGATTAAAATTATTTTTAAAATGTTCAAAATTTAAATTAAAAAAAAATGAAATGATCAGAATCAGAAATGCACAGAACGAGAACCTCGTTTTCAAATCTCTGTATTAAATAACCTCGTTTTGAATTATTTAATTTTTTAAAAATATCAATCAAAACATCCAATCGGCGTAGCAATTTTTTTTTTTTTTTTTTTTAAAGTAACTCTAGTCATAATACGAAAAGAGAGTTCACTCATGCACAGAAACTTTGTATCCGGAAATTTGTTTGAAAGAACTTTCGTCGACGGAAAATTGATCGACGGAAATGTGATCGAACGAAAATTTGATCGAATCTTTTTTTCAGTTCACACGTCCGTTTGAACAGTTTGCGTCAAATTTCTTTTTGAACGCATCATTTTGTTTTACTATTTTACAGTAAAGTTCGTTCAATAAGAAATTTGACGAAAATTTTAACGTGTGTACTGAAAAAAAGATTCGACGACATATCTTTCAAACAAATTTCCGGTAACCCAGAAACTCAGTTGACCCGTAGAGCGTAATCTGGCCACTTCCGGTTATGGTCTTGTCTTTTGTTTCAACCCTTAACATATCTTATCCCACATATTAATTTACTTTAGATGGCTTCAACGCAGTCCCTCATATATTATGTTTTACTCTAAGTAGTGTGCTGAACAATAACCCTGCTGTATCCCCGCCGTGGGATCGCATGTTGTATCCCCAAAACCGCGAAGCTTGCATCGCGCAACGGCTCAAAATAATTATTTGTAATTTTTTTTTTTTTGCGAAATTTTTCCGTTCCAAGTCCATCGTAGTCTCCCTTGTTAGGGCCTGTGTTACAAAAAACAAGTCCTCCGATGTTTCCCTTACCCGTGTTGCGTGTCTGTGCAAAGCTCCGTGTGTCCAACACCTCCGATGTTTCCCTTACTCGTGTTGCGTGTCTGTGCAAAGCTCCGTGTATCGCCCCCACAGGTTATCACGCTAAATGAGGACAGTGAATCAGAGATAAAACCCTGGACTAATTTTTGTAACGATACCCCGTGCCTTTAAATAGTGGAACTATCTAATTTGTAATCAGCCAGCCAACACTTTTCACGCCTTGTATGGAGTCCTAGACTAGATCTTATTTAAACATTGCTCTGAGCCAGGCCTGCACAACATAAGGCCCGCGGGCCGCATGCGGCCCACAGCACTCATTTTGCGGCCCGCGAAGTGACGAAATATTCTTGTTTATTATTATTTTCTTGATAGCTTTTCCCCCCTGTCCTGTTTTCTTTCGGCCCGCCTTACATTTTGAGTTGTGCAGTCCTGCTCTAAGCAAATGCTCTTGATGTTTTGTTTCCTTTTTAAAGAGAAGAAACTATCAAATGCTGATAGACGCATGCATTGGTTTCTAGATGACCCTTGCATCTGTATCCGCCTATGATCACATTATTCTGTTTCCAAAAGCTACAGTTGTTTGAATTTACTTCTCCCTACGATATCACCAGAGGCGTCGCTAGGGTTGGTGTCCCCTGGTGCGGTTAAGTCATGGTGTAACACGCCCACCCATTTTTTCCTCGGATAACCCCCCTCTCCCCGTACCGGCAGGCTGCACTTGGTCATTCTTAACCAGATCACAAATAATCGCTCATAGCAGCGTTCCCATCGTTTTTATTTTCGTGGCCTGGTTATCTTTATATTTCTCCTCCGCAACCCACCAAAATTCTCATCACTTTTTTTCTGGTCTGTAAGAAGTAACATTAAATCGATTTGAGTGTCCTGTACAGATTTTATGGATTTCAAAAACACAAAGCATGCACAATGAGACAGCGAAACAGTCGCCTACCATAACACAAAGCGTGCACAATGAGACAGCGAAACAGTCGCCTACCATAACACAAAGCGTGCACAATGAGACAGCGAAACAGTCGCCTACTATAACACAAAGCGTGCACAATGAGACAGTGAAATAGTCCCCTTCCATTTAATTCACCGCTAGTTACTCTTATTTTAGTATTGTGTGGGGAAATAAGACCCCCCAAAAAACCCACCCCCAAAACAAACACCTACAACTTGTGTTGAGCCGGAGGGGGGGGGGGGCAGTTTTTTTTGTTTTGTGTAGGTACCGGTTCCGGGTATTTTGTGAAATAAATGCACCAAAGGGGGGTGGGGTCTGTACAAGGGCCTTAGTCGTCGCCCCCCCCCCCCAGAAATATGTGTATACTTTCACATACTATACACGTATCGTGTCTGACCCACTGCGGGACCCGGGCTTGCCGTCATTGTGGACAGACACCGGAGACGATCGAGCACCTTCTAGCCGAGTGCTCAACGCTGGCGACTGGCGTGACTGGGGTCCTCCCAGCCAACCATGCTGAGAGTCTGATGTACGGGACTGCCCAGCAGATGAGGCAGACCTGTACCGTACTTGCCGGGGCCATTAAAGAGCAACAGCTCGGTCCCTTTCAGTGAATGTAATATTTCAGTCAGGTGTAACCGACCCGCTCACATCTTATAACTAGAGAACCGCCGATGTGCAGACAGCTCTTCCTCCAACAACAATCCTTCATCTGTACTGTCAGCGCCACTCAACTTGCCTCTATTTTCTCCTCAATGAGCAACAGCGGTATCACGTGACCAAGTTCACTCCAGGGCGCTCTGATTATCTCCACACAGAAATAGGAGATGACTTCTAAACCATTTTCCTTTAAAAAAAAAAAAAAAACTTTGAAAAAAAAAAGGGGGGGGGGTGGTAGGGGGTGTGGATTAACTAGTGTGGCATCTTTCCGAGGAGTTATCTCACCAGACGAGGGTTATGTTACTAAGTGATAGAGCCACTGCTCTCCTTGTGGGCGTAGAACAACACCATTGTAAGACAGTCGGGTAGTAAATTTAACGACCCGGTTGCCAGTACAACATCCTATGACTTTCTGGCCTATGTTGAAATTCTGGAGTATCAGTTCAAATCATCGGGATATTATAAAATTAAAAGTTTTACAGCAGCTTTTGAAGATTTCCTTATCGTTTCTGTATCCTTCTGCCGCTCGCCTGTCTATCTCTCTCTCTCTAACTCCCTCCCTTCCCTCTTTCTCATGCTATGCACTTCTCTCTATCAATTTCCCCCTCCCCTCTCTCTCTTTCATCCCTCTCACTCTTCCTTACTCTCTCCCTGTCTCTCTTCCTTGTCTCGCTCCCCTGCCTTTCTTGCCGGTCTAATAAGCTGATATATACTCTTGTATCAGCTATATCTATGATATAACATGGTGACATATAGTGTATTAAAGTTTGCATCATCTATCTCTATGATATAACATGGTGACATATAGTGTATTAAAGTTTGTATCATCTATCTCTATGATATAACAGAGTGATCATATAGTGTATTAAAGTTTGTATCATCTATATCTATGATATAACAGAGTGATCATGTAGTGTATTAAAGTTTGTATCATCTATATCTATGATATAACAGAGTGATCATGTAGTGTATTAAAGTTTGCATCATCTATCTCTATGATAAACATGGTGACATATAGTGTATTAAAGTTTGTCACGGGGTGACGTCCTGTGGCGGCATAAGTTAATTCACCAACTCGCTGAGCTCAGCACACCTTCCCCGAACTGCTGCTCACCAGGGACACGATGTCTTAGCCAGCTACTCGCCAGGAATCAATACTATAGCGTGCTCTCTGAACTTTAACCTTTTAGGTCTACCCTCGCGGAGTGGCTCGATAGGGCCACCTGCTTTAAGTGGTGTAAGAAGTAGTAGTAGTTGTTGGGCCCATGATCTCGGTCAGTTGTTCAATCATTCAATAATAGATGATGACAAGGGAAGGCGGCGACGTTATGTCTCGGGACCATCGAAAACACCGGACATGTAGACTGTCTGGGAATGTCGTGCTGTCTCAAGACATTCATCTTCCCAAAACATGCAGACTGTCTGGGAATGTCGTGCTGTCTCAAGACATTCATCTGTCCGAGACATGTAGACTGTCTGGGAACGCCGTGCTGTCTCAAGACATTCATCTGCTCGAGACATGTAGACTGTCTGGGAACGCCGTGCTGCAGTCTCAAGACATTCATCTACCTCAGATGTGTAAACACTTTTTCCTTTGTTTCGTGTCACACCCTGGCGTATATACCGTTATATATTTATCGTGACGTATATACTGTGACGTATATACTGTGACGTATATAATGATATTACATATAAAACTAAATAGAATTTTTTTGTGGGACCTTTCTATGAGGTGCTAAGTTTTAGAGAGCGGTTCTCAACCTGTGGGTCGCGACCCCTTTGGGGGTCGAAAGACCCTTACACAGGGGTCGCCGAAGACCATCTTAAAACATATATTTATGAAGTAGCAACGAAATAATTTTATGGCTTCGGGTCACCACAACATGAGGGACTAGGTATTAGGAAGGATGAGAATCACCGTATTAGAGAGTTGTTAAGATATTATTATTACAGTGGTCTTATATAGCGCGGTACCCCAGCCTAGGGCTGTGCTCACTGCGCTGCACGTAAAAATATTAGCAAACATAATCATGAACTTAAAAATTTACATACATTTATTAAATTTTTAAAAAAAGCTGTATAAAAACCAAAAAAAAAAGATATATATTAACCCCGCCCACCCCAGAACTGTTTACACGTCAAGCCATGGACGGCACCCAGCAGCTAGCCCTGTTTATCGGTCAGAGGGGTGTGTGAATCAGTCGGGATAATAGAGTTTTATGAGATGTGTTTTGAGTGCAGCTTTGGAAGCCTGGATGGTCTGTACATTGCGGATGTGTATTTTGAGAGAATTCCATTGTTTTGGGGCGCAGAAAGAAATAAATCGTTCACCGTATGTTTTAGTGCGTGTCTTGGGAACAGAAGAATACGCGTATCTTCAGAGTAGCGAATTCTGTCGATGGGGTGAATAGACAGAAAGAAGTTCGGTTAGATAGGAAGGGCAGGAACCAGAGGCGTCATTTCCCTTTTTTTTAAAGAGGGCGGGGGGGGTCATAACCAAAACTTGGTCGGCTTGTTAAGTAGTGTATTACTGTAGGCGCCACAGTACATAGCAATTTAAATAAAACCTGCACATTCAGGGGGGGGGGGCCCACCCGGCCATACCCAAATGACGTCCCTGGCAGGAATCCGAGAAAAAGTCGTGGTAGAGAGGTTTTTATTTTATAGAGACGTCTGGACGGTGACACTTTGATCTAAATCAACCCTTTAACGTTTACTTTTTACTCATATTTTTGAACTTACTTTTTTTTTTTGTATACCCCGATGACCTCGCCGAAGACATGTTTACACATTGCTAGGATTCTCTGTGCAACGTACACGACCTAACAACCCCTTCCGTCCGCTCACTTTCATGGGTTGGATTTTCTAGTTCATGGGGTTTAATTAATGCACAGAGAAATAAAAGCCACGCAGCCAAGGCACATTCACTGGCTCTATAGGCTCTGTGTTGGGAAATCACTGGCTCTATAGGCTCTGTGTTGGGAAATCACTGGCTCTAGAGGCTCTGTTTTGGGAAATCCCGGATGGGCCCACCCATTAGGGGTCGCAAAACCTGTCCCTTTTGCAAAAACCGGTATTTTCGATATTGAAGTTTACTAAAACCGGAATCCCGGTATTTTCGATATTTTCGATATTTAGAGAATTTTTATTCGAGATTCGAGATTATAGTTGGTGATTTATCAATGAAATAAAAAGATTCAGAACAAATATCACATTTTGATTTTTAATAAGCTTTTAACAATAACACAAATGTTTATCTTCAGATTTTAATCAAATGAAAAAAATAATAATTTGTAACTTTTTAATTCAAATAGTTTTATTAATCAAATATTAAAATAATTGGTGTTGTTTTAATCCTTGGTCAAATTTAAAGAATGAAATTGTAAAATGACAACATGTTTAATGTTTGGTCACTTGACTTTGGCCGCAAATGGTTACAAAAGTAACCTGATGAAGATAACACCCGCTCTGACTCCACACTGGTCGGAGGAATAGACCTTAGACTATCAATGGCTATCATACGCAGTTTCTATATATTTTACCCTTGAACCGCCTTTTTCAAATAGAACCATTTCTATTTTTACCACTGTATCAATGTCTCCATCCGTTGGTCTGGAAGTATTATCCTGAGCTTGAAGTTTCTTTTGTATTTCTATTTCTAATCGTCTCTTAAGCGGCATTGTATCATCAAGTTCATCATGCTCAGATCCAAGATGTTCAATTTCATTGTCCAAAGATATTTCCAACGAGGAATCCGCTGTCTGACCAAGCTTCTGAATATCCACGATATGTTTTCGCATCTGGTCGCAATCTGGCCGTAGAAATACGTCCACGTAATCACTGGAATGTGCAGACTTTAAATGAGTGTGAAGGCCTGAAGTTGTTCTTTCCAATGTTTTAAGTATCTTGTTACATCTAAATCTAATACATTTAACTGAGAGATTGTCCGTAGCTTTCAAGAAATAATGCCACACTGATGTCTTTTTTTCGGATAGTTTCATAAGCTATTCAAATTTTGGTTTCTTTTTTTCAGGGTCCCCCATTTCTTTCTATCAACCTTGGAAAATAAATCATTTAAAAAAAATTAATTCAATCGAATTGGTTTGACTTGTAAAACTTTTGTTTAATGTTTAAATTGGCATGTAATTGTTGGACTAAGTACGGTACAGACAAATTGGGACATTCAGTCATGTAAATTTTGGCTAGGTACTGTACAGCCAACTGGGAAATTCAGCCTGAGACAAAATAGCTCGAAAATCAATTATGAGTTGAATGTAAATTATTAATATTGTTATCACAAAATAGAAGTAGCATTATTTTTCTGTGTCTTAAACTTAAGGTATTGGATTATCAAAATACGGATTTACTCATATTTTTTAATGTGTACTTTTTTTGGGCATAATTAAAAGAAATCAAGCAATCAAAAAAATAATTAAATTAAAAGTTGACCCCGTGATTTGAGTAATGCGCCATAACAAAGGATTACCTCCCGTACCTTCAGGTCGTGACTCGTCTCCACTTGCACACTACGCAAGCACGATGAAAAAACAAAACTAATCACAACGTCATGATTCTTGACAAATACGATAGTACAAAGATCGGTCGGCTTTCATTGAACTTGAGACACGTGGTGTGATGGATTTACACATCTCAAATAATTATTGCTATGTTTTGCTTTAGCTACGACGTGGAAACTAAGAAAAACTATTTTAAAAAAAAATTTTAAATGAAATTCTGGGATTATCGAAAATCCCGGTTTTCATAAATTCAATCCCGGTATTTTCGAGCATGAATTATGGTCCGGTATTCCGGTATTTTCGAAATTCGGTATCCCGGTTTGCGACCCTTACCACCCATGACAAAGTCATGTCCGTTACAACTGTAAGCCATCCATCCCGTTACTGCGTTTCTGGGTGGTGGGTACACCTGGGCTGTCTTAGGGTAAGTAAGTCACGTGACTCCGTGACCCGTTACTAGATGTGATATCAATGCCTTATACAGTTCCCCAAGTTCCTGTGTGTTGTGTTGCCCGTGTGTAAAACGTGCCGAGATCTGTGCACAAGATTGACAGAGGAGCACATGCCAGTGGTAATGAGGAGTGTATGGTTATGAGGAGCGTGGAGCTGCCGCACTAAGGGGACGGGCATATCATATCATCAGGCTGGCCATGAATTTCAAGTATATATATATTATAAAATTATATCATCAAGCTGGCCAAGAATTTCAAGTATATATATATATTATATCATCAGGCTGGCCAAGAATTTCAAGTCTATATATATTATATCATCAGACTGGCTAAGAATTTCAAGTATATATATATTATATCATCAGGCTGGCCAAGAATTTCAAGTATATATATATTATATCATCAGGCTGGCCAAGAATTTCAAGTATATATATATTATAAAATTATATCACCAGGCTGGCCAAGAATTTCAAGTATATATATATTATATCATCAGGCTGGCCAAGAATTTCAAGTATATATATATTATATCATCAGGCTGGCCAAGAAATTTCACCTCAAATAAATCCTTGCATCTAAAAACGAATCCTTCCAAAAAATTATGTTTACAAAACTGTTTTTAATTTGCCAATGTCTTATTATTTAGGTTTCACTGTGAAGTTTCTTTGGCCTTTCTACGGGTAGTAGGTTCTATACTTGGTTCACAGAGACAACACTTCATCTCACCAACCCTGTCATTGACCTCATTGATGTCGCGTCGACACATATGTCATCACGGAGAAAGACACTCAACGGCAAGGAAAACGCAAAAGCCCATGTTGTTAGTCAGGAAGTGTCTTGTACCACCGTGTCTTGTACCACCGTGTATCGCGTTATCTTCTCGTAACAACAACGGGAGATTGATTTCTAGTGGTGTTGTCCGAGAACGACTGGAAATACATGATAGGTCTGAGGAGTGCGTCTATGTGATAGGTCTATGGAGGTTGTCTACATGATAGGTCTGTGAAGTGTATCTACATGATAGGTCTGTGTAGTGTCTGTACATGACAAATGTTTGTTCGCACAAACTTACGTGGAACACTTTTTTGTTCAAATTAATTTTCTGTTACGTCCCACCTCGGCCTGACGTCTATGATAACCCCACTTCTGTGTGACACCTATGATAACCCCACTTCTGTGTGACACCTATGATAACAGCACTTCTGTGTGACACCTATGATAACCCCACTTCTGTGTGACACCTATGATAACCCCCACGTTAAATGTGACACCTACGATAACCTACCTCAAATGTGACACCTATGATAACCCGCACCTTAAACGTGACACAAAGAGTGACTACTCAAGCACTGATTAGAGCTTTGATGACCTGATAGATCAGTGGTTCTCAACCTTCCTGATACCGCTACCCTTTAATACAGTTCCTCATGTTGTGGCGAAAATTATTTCCGTTGCTACTTCATAACTGTAGAGTACACGTGTTTTCCGATGGTTTTAGGCGACCCCTGTGAAAGGGTCGTTCGACCCCCAAAGGGGTCGCGACCCCACAGGTTGAGAACCGCTGTGATAGACCAAGTTCCCGCCTACAAACCAGGGGAGATAAATGTTGCCGGCATCCTGCACTTAACCCACTATTCAATTATTATTATTAGTACATGATCATGTTCCTCCTGCTGTATGACGTAACACAACTCACCGGGGAAAGGGGATGCAGACTTTTAATGTGAATGTATATGACCTTGAACCTAAGGAACCGTGCCTCCCACATGTCCTTGACCCCCATGCTCTGACTAGTAAATAAATGCTTAAAAAACAACGGCATGTTCGATCCAACATCCTACAAAAGTCCCACTGTTGTATGGCAGACGACTGGCACAAATTGTCAACCTTCAACTTGCTCGTAAAAATGGAAAGGGGTGGGTGGGGGCGGCGCATGCGCACTGTGCTGGGTCATTGTGTTCCTATTAGTATAGCGTTGCTTGATTTTGCAGTGTTGAAATCCTCGTCAGTAAGTTATGAAGGTACCATGGCGTGTACGGTGGTGCTGTAGGATGAACAAATTCACGTCGTGCAGTCCTTCTGTTGGTGGTGTGTATAATAGGGTGAACAAGACATGCACACCTTTCCACTTTCATATCGTCCAACTTTTCAATCTATCTCTGTCTGTCTCACTATCTCTCTCTCGTCTCACACTCGGTCTCATCTTCACTCTGTCTTATTCTCTCCCTTTCTCTCAATCTCTAACCTGGTCCTTGGCTCATTCATTCTCTCTGTCTCCCTCTCTCACTCTTTCACTTTCACCCCCTCCCTTTATGTCAATTTCTCTTTATTTCTAACCCCGTCTTTGGCTCATTCTCTCTTTCTCTATCTCTCTCTCCTCTCTTCCCCCCCCCCCTCTCTCTCTCCCTGTCTATCTCCCTTGTTATCGCACATTTATCTGACCTACAAGGCCACGTGCTCCGAAAGAGACACTATTCGTCTGTCAAGAACGTATGTGCTTAAAGAACAGAAGAAAAATAAGCCCCCCCCCCCTCCCTACTCATGTCCCACAAGCCGTCTTGATGCACTGGTGGTATCCTGTGACGGATGAGACCACACACTGGTCAAGGTCAACACTGGTCAGCGTGACGCAGTTGTACAGGTCCGCGATGGATGACGTCACGCACTGGAGCAGGTCGGTGACGAAATAGAAAACCATCGGGATGAACATCCAGGCGTACGACGTCGCGCACTGGTACAGGTCTGCGACAAACGTCGCCAGACACGGGTAAATCTCCGCGAAGGCTGGCGACGCACAGTGGTACATTTCTGACAGCGATGACGCGGCGCAGTGGTAGACGTCTGCGAAGGAGGACATCAGACACTTGAAAGTCTCCGAGTCGGCAGACGCCGCGCAGAGGTACATCTTTGTGAAGCACGGCACCACGCACGAGCACATGTCAGTCAACGACGGCACCGCACACTCGTAGATCTCCGCGAGGGATGACTTGATGCACTGAAATAGTTCTGGGAACGGTGATAGCATACAGCCGCAAAATTCTTTGAAAGACGACATCCTACGACACGATATCCTCACAGCTGGTGGCACGGCGGTCCTCACAGCTGGTTGCACGGTGGTCTTCACAGCTGGTTGCACGGTGGTCTTCACAGCTGGTTGCACGGTGGTCTTCACAGCTGGTTGCACGGCGGTCTTCACAGCTGGTTGCACGGCGGTCTTCACAGCTGGTTGCACGGCGGTCTTCACAGCTGGTTGCACGGCGGTCTTCACAGCTGGTTGCACGGCGGTCTTCACAGCTGGTTGCACGGTGGTCCACACAGCTGGTTGCGCGGTGGTCCACACAGCTGGTTTCGCGGTGGTCTTCACAGCTGGTTGCGCGGCGGTCTTCACAGCTGGTTGCGCGGCGGTCCTCACAGCTGGTTGCGCGGTGGTCTTCACAGCTGGTTGCACTGTGGTCTTCACAGCTGGTTGCACGGCGGTCTTCACAGCTGGTTGCAGAGTCGTCTTTGTGATTTCTGGTTGGCAGAAATTCAATCGAGTTATTAGTTGGAAACATTTTACTTGTTTGTAAGACTCTTCTAGAATATGCTATAGATATTGACATTTCAATAGAGTACAGTAGACTAATATAGAATATACTATAGAAAGAGACATTTCCATAGTGTGAAGTAGATTAATCTAGAATATACTATAGATATATACTTTTCCATTGTTACGTACTGTTATCAATATGGAGAAATTAATCTCTTTTTTAAGCGTATGCCTTGTTCTAAAACAGTACACAACAAAAGACGATGCCTAATGATAAACACAATAACAAAGGATACGATACTCAAACCAGGGCGAATTACAATTAATAAGTTTTAATATGTTAATTATAATGAATTACACAATCAATAGAAATATAATTAAAACTATTGACTTACAGTATATTGTTTGGCTTGTACCGGTACGATGTTACATAAAACACAATGTGCAAAAAGGGTACAATGATGAAAAGAAATCTACACACACAGTAATCAAAGCTCTGTCTAGTACAGGGGTCGGGAACCTTTAGGTCTGAGAGAGCCATGAACCCCACATATTTTGAAAAGTAATTCTGTGAGAGCCTTACATTATATTTAAGACTAATAATTCAAGTAAATGTGTGCATTTTGTGTAATTTCAACACTAAACATGCAATAATTATGTCTCTGAATTCTTTTTAATAACATTGTTATGCTGTTCTAATCAATAATGAGTATTTTTTACCATTAATGCAATTGATATGTAGATCAAAGGAGTCTAAAGAAACATTTTTTTTACAATCGAACATTTGTCTGCGAGCCAGATGCAGCCATCAATAGAGCCACATCTGGCTCGCGAGCCATAGGTTCCCGACCCCTGATCTAGTAGCAAATATAACACACGCTCCAAGTATCTCGTGATAATTGATCTCCTACTCAAAATAGCTCTCCTCTCCTTTTACTGTCGGTTTTACTGATATCTCTAGAACTACCTTACACAATGCTTTCCTTTCCAGAGTTCTCCAGATTTTCCACTCAACTCTGAAGGAAAATGACAATACTTTTATTTAGTTGTAAACAAGGTCGAGAGAGACTATTTTTAGCTACCCACGCCTTAAATGCGGCATCAAGCTTGTTGTCTGCTAGAGTTCATGACGTCAACACATGTCGACTACTGAACATCCACAGAGTGCAGTAGACTAATATAGAAATATTATGGTCAGATACATTTCTATTGTGTAGAGAGTATCTTATCCAGAATAGACTATCGATTAAGTCAATTCTAGTAAGTGCAGTGATCTGATATGTATCTCTAGGTGTGTAGTGATATGTATCTAGAATTTACTATAAATTGAGTCGTCTAAAGCGCCGACATGTGTAGTGAGATTAGCATCAAATATTAACAGGTCTCACCCCCAACCTTAAAAAATAAAATAAAAACCTATAGTAATCCTGCTCAACATCATATGATATCATAATTCTATATTTGATTCGTATTTTATATATATTATTCCATTGAACGATTCATTTGCTCTGTTCACGGAATGCTACAGAACTGAATATGGTACGCACAGATTAGTATCACAGTACCGTTCATCTATCACACTTTGATGAAAGCTCTGTGTCACGGTACCACTTCAATCTATGTACCACTTCAATCTAAGTACTAAGGTACCACTTCAATCTATGTACCACTTCAATCTATGTACCACTTCAATCTAAGTACCACTTCAATCTATGTGCCACTTCAATCTAAGTGCTAAGGTACCACTTCAATCTATGTACCACTTCAATCTATGTACCACTTCAATCTATGTACCACTTCAATCTATGTGCCACTTCAATCTATGTACTAAGGTACCACTTCAATCTATGTACCACTTCAATCTATGTACCACTTCAATCTATGTACTAAGGTACCACTTCAATCTATGTACCACTTCAATCTATGTACCACTTCAATCTATGTACCACGGTACCACTTCAATCTATGTACCACTGTACCACTTCAATCTATGAACCGCGGTACCACTTCAATCTATGTACCACGGTACCACTTCAATCTATGTACCAAGGTACCACTTCAATCTATGTACCAAGGTACCACTTCAATCTATGTACCAAGGTACCACTTCAATCTATGTACCAATGTACCACTTCAATCTATGTACCATTTCAATCTATGTACCACTTCAATCTATGTACCACTTTAATCTATGTACCACTTCAATCTATGTACCAAGGTACCACTTCAATCTATGTACCACTTCAATCTATGTACCAAGGTACCTATTCACCTATCAAAGTAAGCTTAGTACCACGGCTCCTTGTCCTCTATTAAAGTAAGCTAAGTATCAAACTACCTTCTCATCTACCGAAGTAAGCTGAGTCTTAACGGTTACCTTGTGATCCATCAAGTTAACCGGAATATAGGACTCCATCTTATACATGTCGTGAAATTTCCGAATCGGAAGCGAAACAAAGATGGCGCCAAATCGCACTATTACTTCCGTTCAATAACTGTGAAGTGGCGTTTACAGATAATAATTCCCACATTTTCATCTTGGTAAAGAAAAACGTGTCTGTTTTTGAATAATTTATTGTTTGAACATAATATACCGACTGTTAAAATTACAAGGGAACTTAATGTTATTCCTCTTATAAACATGTGCCATTGACAAGGGATAATTTCCTTTTTAACACACAATTATTGTTATTATTGGCATCATTCCGTCTGCCTTTGTATTATTCCGACGTACTCTAAACTTAGTACTGAATTCTAATTACTAATACTATATTTTTCTCGATCTTTCTAACTTTATACGATTTTAAGTTAGTGTCGATAACAACTGATTCTCCTTCAAATTGTCTTAAAAGAAAATTTAAATGTGTTTAATGTAAAATATCTGTTAAGTTATTTTATTGACTGCTTTTAAATATAATTGTATGTAAGCTTTGTAAAAATAAAATCATCATCGTTTTGCTTTAAACTTAGCTCAAAGGAGAATAAATCCCGAACAACTTTTATCAGTGCATAATTAAAATTGTTACTTCCCTTTGATCGCAATTTTATTAATTCTTTAAAATAAATTCTTTAATGCATTTTCTATTAAAAGTAGAAAATAAATTAATACAACTAATATTTTTTTTAAAAATTAATTTTAAAATTGATCTACGTCATGTTTTCTTTCAATGTAACATGAACTAATTAATAAATCTGGTTTATGGACTTATGACCTAACGTTTATTAAGCCTTGATTTCCCATTTTTTTTACTTACGGAGCCCATTTGATAACCAATTTTTATTGGAGTTTTCTGAAGCTGCCGAAGGGCCCTGAGAAGTGCACAAGATGGGAACCACTGTTTTTTTTTTACATTTGTTTGTTTGCTTCTTTCAGGAAGATTACATTCATAGGGGAAAATCAATTGGCTTGTGTCCCCACGGGCATTACAAGGGGAGAAAGTCTAGTCGGTGGAGGGGCTGTTACGCTTCCTTGTCCCAACGGAGGATTTTTAAATGCTCAAATTGCTACTAACTCATGTGTATAATATAACATTCCAGAGCTAGATGAGAGAAGACCAGAAGGTCTTTGTCTTGGTCTGAAATTCACAACCCGGGTTGGATTAAGAGAGGGAGTGTGTGGGGGGGGGGGGGGGTATTTTAAGGTTGGGGTTCGAGGATTGACGCACTCTTTGAAAGTGAAACTCGGATGTTGGAAACGAGGCTGCTTTGTTGTCATGGAGGGAGACGAGAAATGTTGATCTTTTGTTGACCTCCTTTTGTTGTTGGGGTTCCCCGTGTCATTCAAGCCTAATCCTCTACCAGCTTATTTCCCTTTGATTGTTGATGTCTCAAGGAAAATCCGAGTTTTATCCAAAGTTTTGTGGGGATTTTTTTTCGTTCTTTTTCCCCATTATAGAAAAAAATGAACTAAATTTTAAAAAAACAAAACAAAAAAACTCTCTAAACCCGAGTAGCGCAAAGAATAATAATGTGATCAAACGTCATTGAACCTTTAAATAAAGTCTATCAGTTCAATTTGTAAGAATTATTGGGTTAGCCTTCGGGCCGTCATCCTCGCGATATGAACCGATGAACCATACATGCATTACTATTAATTCTCTGCAGGGCTGCAGCTTCCTGTTACTGGAAGCTATTTGGTTGATTTGCTTCTGTCGACAGCTAGCCAAAACATCAATGTCATTGGTGTGCCGTCTGGTGGTGCTAGGTCAAAATATCAACGTCATTGATGTGCCGCCTGGTGGCGCTAGTTGTGGCGCGGTCAAATTCCTTTAAGTGGACGAAAGACGCGCGAAGAACATTCACATTTGTTGAAACAAAATGTACGATTCGCTAAATATTAACAAGCTGTCAAAGCTTTCATGTTTAACAGCACACCACACCACAGTAAACCACATCACATTACACCACAGCACATCACAACAGCATATCGCAGCACATCCCATTAGAGCACCTCAAATCATATCACAGCATATCACGTCCGTATGTGTAAATTGCGTGGGAAACATGACACGTCACACCATCACATTGTGTCTAGAAAACAAAAACGTGCTGTTGACCTTGGCCTCTGATCCCTTGTTTTTTTTTTTTTGTTTTTTTTGCCCGTAAGTTTTGAGTGGGAAAAAAGGGTTTAGGACTAATGTTTACACCATATCAATGTTAGGTTTAACTGTTTCTTATGTGTAAATTAACCCTTCGATTCCCATGTCTTAATCTCCGCATAAATAAATAATGGTATTAATTTCATACTGTTACATTTTGCTACCGAAATTCTTTCATTCGGGTTTTGTGAATTTAAAAAAAATAATTAATAAATAAATAAATTATTGTATGCATGCTATTTAAGCAAATAAATTGAAGCATATTTTTCAAAAGTTTCCAACCCCCCCCCCCCCCCAACCCCACGAAACCCCATGCATTATATCCCCCTCCCCATCATAAATATTACCCAGATTTTTGGGCTGAGAACTTTAGCCTCTCGTTTCGTGGTCGCGTGCCGTCGGGTAACTTTGACCTGGGTGACCTACGACAGAAAAGAGCAGCAGCAATGATTGTTTCTTCTTGGTCTCCCGCTAGATCCCCCCCTCTCACCCTCTCTTTTCGACCAGCCCCCCCCCACCACCACCACCACGCCTCCCCGGCACGCGGATCACCGTGCTGGCGTTCACCTCTCACCTTTCAGGGGCTCCTACCTTTCCGAGTACTCATAACACCGTGACAAAGAGATCCCGTGTGATCAGAGGCGGGATATTGTTCTTGGGTTTAAATGTGCCGTGCAGCCCTCGGTGTCGCCTCGAGTGAGACGCCAGGTTCAATGCACAAGCAAGTTTAGTGTGGAGTTGTTTCTTTCTGTCGGAGAATTCATTGTAGGTAGTGACGTCACGTGACTTTGGAATAATGTGTGTTATTTGTGATGGTTTATTTATTATTATGTTAAGTGAACAAGATGAATACAGCTGTTTTTTGTTTTTTAAATGTAGTTTTAAGGGTGTGTGAAGTGTGTGGTAAACAAATGGTGATATTTATTGATCAAGTCGGAATCTTGCCTTGTGTTAATTATTAGAGACGCGATGATACAATACATATTCGGCGGTAGATCGTTTGAACTTGAAGTGAACGAACAATTTGTCAACAGTCCTGTTATGTTTGGATTTAAACGCGAAAAACACACGGGCATTGTTTGAGAGAACACATTATTAGACAACTGACCATCAGACAAGTCCACCCTTGTCTCCACAACTGACCAACTGACCAGCCCCCCACCCCTCTTTGTCTCCACAACTGACCAGTCCCTCTTGCATCATTTACCATGCGAATGATTAGCCAATACGCGCTAATTCTATTAATGATATTTATTGTTATGACATCGCAACGTTTGCATTTGGTTGTGGTCAGTTTTCACTCCATTTCGCCTGGTCCAGACGATGTAGTGTCCGGCCCAAGAAGAGCAATTAGGGACAAGATTGACGGTGGCGCTAAACAAACTCGAACGCGTCTCCCGTGTGATAAACGATGAACGTGCGTCGAGTGAGTGCTTCAAGTGTCGGCCTTCCTCACGCTGCGCGGAAAATACCGAGTGCTGTTATAGGATGACGAGTGCTGTTATATGATAATGAGTGCTGGTATAGGATAATGAGTGCTGTTATAGGATAATGAGTGCTGGTATAGGATGACAAGTGCTGTTATAGGATAATGAGTGCTGGTATAGGATGACGAGTGTTGTTATAGGATAATGAGTGCTGGTATAGGATAATGAGTGCTGGTATAGGATGACGAGTGCTGTTAAAGGATAATTAGTGCTGGTATAGGATGACGAGTGTTGTTATAGGATAATGAGCGCTGGTATAGGATAATGAGTGCTGTTATAGGATGACGAGTGCTGTTATATGATAATGAGTGCTGGTATAGGATAATGAGTGCTGTTATAGGATAATGAGTGCTGGTATAGGATGACAAGTGCTGTTATAGGATAATGAGTGCTGGTATAGGATGACGAGTGTTTTTATAGGATAATGAGTGCTGGTATAGGATAATGAGTGCTGGTATAGGATGACGAGTGCTGTTAAAGGATAATTAGTGCTGGTATAGGATGACGAGTGTTGTTATAGGATAATGAGCGCTGGTATAGGATAATGAGTGCTGTTATAGGATGACGAGTGCTGTTATATGATAATGAGTGCTGGTATAGGATAATGAGTGCTGTTATAGGATAATGAGTGCTGGTATAGGATGACGAGTGTTGTTATAGGATAATGAGTGCTGGTATAGGATAATGAGTGCTGGTATAGGATGACGAGTGCTGTTAAAGGATAATTAGTGCTGGTATAGGATGACGAGTGTTGTTATAGGATAATGAGCGCTGTTAATAGGATAACGACTCTTTACGTACACGACCGTTGGCGTTATTGATAGGCTGCTGATACCAGTGGTGTTTCCTTTTATTAATGTTTTACACGAATGATTGTGACAAAATAGGTATAATGGACCCCGGTATAATGGACCCCGGTATAATGGACCCCGGTATAATGGGCCCCGGTATAATGGACCCCGGTATAATGGACCCCGGTATAATGGACCCCGGTATAATGGGCCCCGGTATAATGGACCCCGGTATAATGGACCCCGGTATAATGGGCCCCGGTATAATGGACCCCGGTATAATGGACCCCGGTATAATGGACCCCGGTATAATGGACCCCGGTATAATGGACCCCGGTATAATGGACCCCGGTATAATGGACCCCGGTATAATGGACCCCGGTATAATGGACCCCGGTATAATGGACCCCGGTATAATGGACCCCGGTATAATGGGCCCCGGTATAATGGACCCCGGTATAATGGACCCCGGTATAATGGACCCCGGTATAATGGGCCCCGGTATAATGGACCCCGGTATAATGGACCCCGGTATAATGGGCCCCGGTATAATGGACCCCGGTATAATGGACCCCGGTATAATGGACCCCGGTATAATGGACCCCGGTATAATGGACCCCGGTATAATGGACCCCGGTATAATGGACCCCGGTATAATGGACCCCGGTATAATGGACCCCGGTTGAAAAACAAAACACTGTATTTTTATGGTATATAGGTCTATCATGCAACATTTACTAAGTTAAATATATAAGAAATGTGTAAATACTGTAAACTAAAGAGACAAAGGTCAATAAAACCCAAATAATTTATTAAAGTATGAACTTTATTTTAAAAAAAAAAAACAAAGGTCAAGAATGGAAAAAAAAAGCACCTCTTAATTAAGTAAGTCCGAGTTGGTCAGCCCACGGCTAAATAAATGACGTCAATTAAGGGTTACTGTTGGGAGAGGTTTGGTGAAGGGAGATTGTTTGTATGCGTGTGTTCCGGCTGAGTGGTGAGGGGGTCCAATCGTCCATCGGTCTGACCAACATCTGCCAGATTTGTTTTCAAGTGGACCGTCCGATGGAATGTGTCAGCCGTGCCGGCTCGTGCTCCCATTCTTCAAAATCCGGACTCTGACGGGGGCGCTATGCTTCACTGGCCCGATAATGAATCCCACAGAGATGACTAGTGTTGACCAGTGTTTGGCTGACCCTTTTAATGAGGGAATTTTTCATAATTGTGGATGTTCCATCAATAAGTGACTTGACATATGAATGTTCAGTCTTACCTGACATATGAATGTTCAGTCTTACCTGACATATGAATGTTTAGTCTTACCTGACATAGGAATGTTCAGTCTTACCGACATATGATGATCAGTCTTACCTGACATATGAATGTTCAGTCTTACCTGACATATGATGATCAGTCTTACCTGACATATGAATGTTCAGTCTTACCTGACATATGAATGTTCAGTCTTAAACTAAGTAATGAATGCCAACTTGTTAATAACTTCAAATGAACGACGTGTCTTAACGTGTCTTATTCAGTTATAGATCTCTCTGTTGGTTTGGGCATTGCTTTCAGATGTCTCTGTTGTTGGTTGTATCTTTGATTGGCTGAGCTCTACAGATCTAACACGATGTACACAGATCTAACACGCTGTACACAGATCTAACACGATGTACACAGATCTAAAACGATGTACACAGATCTAACACGCTGTACACAGATCTAAAACGATGTACACAGATCTAACACGCTGTACACAGATCTAACACGCTGTACACAGATCTAACACGATGTACACAGATCTAACACGATGTACACAGATCTAACACGCTGTACACAGATCTAACACGATGTACACAGATCTAACACGCTGTACACAGATCTAACACGCTGTACACAGCTCAGTTTAAAGGGGATCTAATAATGTATAATCTACCAACATTTAGGCGCATCTTTCGCTTCACTAATATTGTTTGTGTAGTGAAATTTAAAATTTAAAAAAAAAATGGGGTTCTAAGTTATAACTTTGGTAATTGAACTATTTTACGTTTTAAAACATTGCAGAAGCTTGTAGAACATAACTGAAGACTTTTGTATCTCAATTTGTATCCTAATTTGTATCTTAATTCATACAAATAGTTTGTTACGACCACTTAATGATTGGGGTTGATGGAGGTGTGGACCAACCTCTCCAGCCATACGCTTAAACATATCTCCTTGGTGTTATTTGATGTCGTTGTTGCAAACGATCTCATTTTAGTTTCCTAGAACTGATTTAAGCATGGTCGCTTAGTCAGGTCAATCAGCTGACCATATAATTTAAAGCAATAATTACTGTCACTACTTAGTGTCTCGTCACTAAGGGGCATCTAGCCAGGGAAAGCATGTCTACGGCAAGGAAATCTGTGGTACCCAATCGTAACAGCCACATGTACAAATACCGCGGCCATACGTACCCCCGACATGTACCGAATACCACAGCCACACGTACCCCGACATGTACCGAATACCGCGGACACACGTATCCCGAGATGTACCGAATACTGCGGCCACACGTATCCCGACATGTACCGAATGCCGCAGCCACACGTATCCCGACATGTACCGAATACCACAAGCTCACGACATATTGTACTTCTAATTCTCTACTTGTCTCGCTACTAAAGCCACGTTCACAGAATTCATCTATTCAGGAAACAAATGATCGTGCGTTGAAGCCAAACTTACTTTGAGAGTATCTCAGGCATTTCAGCTAATATTGGCTGGCAGAGTTGTGGGCAATCATGTTTTTTTTTTTCCTACCGTTACTTAAACGAAAAAGTTCTATCTAAGACCCACCAATCTTATTCAATGACCACTCCTCATTGGTCATTATGACTTGTTCTACCGGATGTCCATCTCTTTCGGTTAGCGGTCCCTATGTAAACGACCATTGTTGACATTTTGCCACAATTTAACCTTTCCTTACCGGCTCCACCGAAGTGTTTAATGTCGAACTATTACATACCATATTTCGGTATTTGTAACTACAAAAATACGTGCCAGGATTCAGAAAGCTCCTTACAAAATCTGCCAAGTATTTCTCGTGCAGATGTTTGCACGCCAATGTAGGGCGTATGCGCGATCTAGAGTTAATGCCGTGTGTCCGCCGTTAGGGGGGGGGGGGGTAGGGTTCATATAGCACAGCCTCCACCTTGACGGACAAAGAAGAGGGTCAAGATCGGACCTTATGTCCAGGAATGTTTCATTTCCCCTCTGACAGACGCCTCGCCTCGTTTCACAAGTCAGCACACAAAGAAATTATCTCTGACGCGCGCGCTCGGGTCGGCTGACGCGGCTCGTGTACTTCCAATTAGGAATGGAACCCACGCGCCGAAGGGAACCCTAGAACCGAGAACACTCACCGGACTGGTTCTACCTGATGTATAAATCGTCCCACATGGGGAGCGTCCAGTCCCGGGTTACCGGCACCTGGTTTGCTCACTCAGGAGTCAGAAAGTCTTAGTCCGAACTATATTACCAGATACAAATCGTGCAACCCGAATCCGGCTTTAACACTGTCGTAACGATATTATTCAGTAATTAATTCTTATGTCACATTATTGTTTTTAGTATATCCAGCAGTGACATTGGCATCGTACACGGATTTACCATTACTCGCCATCGTCATTCTCCTCTACATAGCACACCATCCCCCCCCCCCCCCCAACCTCTGCAACAAACGCCGCGTTGTTTCGTCACGACGTGGACGAGATCCTCTTTCTTGTTAGATCCAGCCGTAAGAATAGCATTGTTGGAGACTGGTGTTTTTTACGTGAGAATAGACCACAGATTTGCCATTCACGCTGGAGCCGGTTATCGACACAACTTTCCAATTGTTGGGCTGCGGTTGATGACGTTTTTGGTAGATCCTCTTCCCATCGGCTTGTGATTTGTCTCAGGCGTCTTCGAATTGTATGTGTCGGAAACAGCGTGCCTATTCAGTGTGACCGAGAGTTATCGGCCTTCCCTTTGTCAACTCAGGGTTGTTGGTCTTTCATGTATCGTAATTGTTTATTACCTAAAGCTGGAGACTGGGAGATGACCATAACATTTGTTTTTATTTCAAGTGTTTTTCGACTGATGGCGTTTAAACACCTAACGTCAACGCACTTCCATTTACATCAGGGTTTCCCAACCAAGGGTGTAGTCGCCCCTAGGGGTGTGAGATGTTGCATTTCAGGGCGGCAAAAAAAAAGTGATGATAAAAGATTTGTTTTTTTTTAATTATTTCAAAATGCATATTTACTATTATTGGGAGTTGGTGGGGTTAGGGTGGGAGTGGGGGGGGGGGGCACAATCCAACAAATGGAAGCGATGTGGAGTAGGAAAAAAGTTAGGAAATTCTGCTTTACAATTACGTCAATGTGTCTGACTTCTTCCCTCTGGTTCTCTTTTCTTTGACCCCTCGATAACCGGCTCCAGCGTGAATGGCAAATCTGTGGTCTATTCTCACGTAAAAAACACCAGTCTCCAACAATGCTATTCTTTGACCCCTCCCCTCTAGTTGTCTTTTCTTTGACCCCTCCCCTCTAGTTGTCTCTTCTTTGATCTTTTCCCTCTACTTGTCTTTTCTTTGACCCCTTCCCCCTAGTTGTATTTTCTTTGACCTGTCCCCTCTAGTTGTCTTTTCTTTGATCCCTTCCCTCTACTTGTCTTTTCTTTGACCCCTCCCCTCTAGTTGTCTTTTCTTTGACCCCTCCCCTCTAGTTGTCTTTTCTTTGACCCCTTCCCCCTAGTTGTATTTTCTTTGACCCCTTCCCACTAGTTGTCTTTTCTTTGACCCCTTCCCACTAGTTGTCTTTTCTTTGATCCCTTCCCTCTACTTGTCTTTTCTTTGACCCCTCCCCTCTAGTTGTCTTTTCTTTGACCCCTCCCCTCTAGTTGTCTTTTCTTTGACCCCTTCCCCCTAGTTGTATTTTCTTTGACCCCTTCCTCTCGAGGAGTTTTCTGTAACCGCCCACTGCCCCCCACTCTTGCCATTCGTTCTCTCTGATCTCTATCTTGATGGAATGTTTACATCTGATGGTCACCGACTCTTAAAGTGCAGAGGTCATTTTAACACCTGCTGTTACTATTACTTTCACGCGCCGATGTTTGTGTGTGTGTGTTGGTGTTTGGTTGGCGCGGCCCCCCGGGGGGGGGGGGGGTCTAGGCTGCTTGGACACCACCACCTCCTCCTTTCAGACATATGTTATTTTACATGTTTGGAATCAATATTACCTCATAATGGTGTGCTCACCATGTTAGAAGGTGTGATCACCACATGTATGAGGTATAAGACCCAGTGAGTGTGTGTGCGTGGGTGTGCACTAATGTGTGTCTGCTACTGTATATGTACCACGGTGTATATTTGCCACTGTATATATGTCTTTGGGGATGTTGTTGAGCCTACTACAGCCAGTAATTAAGAATATTTGTTTAGCCAGAGTTGATGGATGGGACTGATGTATGATGTATTAACGACTTTATGACGTGCCGGTGTGGGTCACTGGGAGGAGGGGGTCCACACCAGCTGTTTCTATGGAGGTTGTGTGTTAAGATTAGCTTCTGTCCGGTGTTAAACGCTTGCAATCGCAGATTATGCGACAAGATAAAGCTTGTGTCGTGACGTATGTGCATATTTATTTCTTGTATAAAGATTGTGCTTTAATATATTGGTATATTTAAATAACTTAATTCCCGTATACAGATTGTAGTATATTGGTCTATTTAACTCTTGTATAGAGATTGTGCGGTAATATATTTTAGTATTTACTTCTTGTATAGAGTTTGTTTGGTCATATATTGGTCTATTTAATTCTTGTATAGATATTGTGCTGTAACATACTGGTCTATTTAAATCGCATGTAAAGATTGTGCGGTAATATATTAGTCAATTTCATTCTTGTGTAGAGATTTGGCAGTGATATATTGCACTATTTAATTCTTGTTTAGAGATTGCGCTGTAACATAAGGCCTATTTAATACTTGTATGAAGATTGTGCGGTAATATATTGGTCTATTTATTTCTTGTAGAGAAATTTTTCTAAAATGATATATTATTATGTATTTTCCTGTCATTTAATTTTTCGTAAAGTGAAATAACCCCACATGACGTCATTTCACAGGCGCATCTCAGAGTCTAACCTCACTGGCTAACCTGACAGGCTAACCTCACAGGCTAACCTCACATCAGTTTTCAATAATGCAACTGGAGTCGGAGAATCCCCTCGATTTAGAACCTTCGTGCTGTTAGCTGAAAATATGCACCACCGGTTACTGATGGCGGGGGTGAGGTTAAATCTGAGAGCGTTTTATGACAAACAAGTGTACATCTGGTTCCAGGGCAGGACATCTGGTCCCAGGGCAGGACTTCTCCATCTTCACCCTCAGCATCGAGGTTATAGAAGGGTTGTCTTCTCGACATGAGGTCACTAAGTGAGGTGTTACCCCCACCCCCACCCTTCTCCGGCCTTCATCCCCCTGGCTTGTAGTTCTCACTTAGGGCTGGGTGTGAGTGACTTCAGTACCAGTCAGTACCAGCGCAGGCCCACGTCCTGTTATTACATCTGTTACACAAATGGTAACGGAATCAGGCCGGTTGCCTTGGGGGGGGGGGGGGGGGAAATGACACTATGTGGCCTAAGGACCTATACATTGGATTTAATGAACTCTCGTGCTCTTCTACTTTCAGGTCAATATCCTTACGGTGAACATGCAGATTTTCTCGTGATGTTTAGTTGATATTTTGTGTACTTTTAAAAAAAGTCATTTTGAAATATCGTATAATGAAGACTATGGGCAGATCATAACCCGGAAGTTCTCTGTGGAAATTATTGATCTATACAAAAGCAGCCTATCCGTGTTAGAAAAGCGAAGGATTATAATAGGATATTCTTGTCTAGTTGTAAGTGATGTGAGTAGATAACTAACACACAAGCCCGTTTTGGTGTGTGCCCACCGTTTGTGCTGGTATTAAACTACTTGAATGTGGGTCATGAGTCGTCATATGCTGTATAGGGCCCTTATTATGGTACTGTATCAGGGGCCCACTTTTATGTACTGTATTTTGGCACTGAATCTATTGGCCATCGATATAAATAATCGCTATTGACGTGTACCGAGGCAGAATTGCAAAGACAGAAATGACTAAATGTTTTACTATTTAAACTAAAGAGCAACAATATTAATCCAATATTGAGGCAACGAAAGACAAAAACGACAGAACCATTAGAGACAACGAAAGACAAAAACGACAGAACCATTAGAGACAACGAAAGACAAAAACGACAGAACCATTAGAGACAGCGATGTCCTTTACAAATGCTCAGACGTCAATTTTTAAAAAAAATAGACATGAGGCATTTGTCTCTGTGACTTACTTCTAAATGTAATACGCCCCTGATTGTGCCTCCGTAAAACCAGTCAAATTTTTAACGATTTATTTACATCTCTGTCTAAACAATGTAACAGTCGGCTGTAAATTGTTGTACTTTCTATAGTAGACAATGTCATCTTTATACAAGCGTTAAGAACGTACCGGAAGTGTCATCAAAATTTTGGAAATCTTAACGGCCGTGAACGAGGCTGGCACACATTAAGAGTGCCCCCCCCCCCCCCCCCCCTAAGTCATAAAAATGTTAAATTTGTCGCCATTCAAGAGTTTGCAGACCGTCGATGACGCTAATGTCTAGTGGCAGCGCCGCTGCGCCAATGTAAGCACAGTACAGAGGTTTTTCTGCTTGTGGGTAGGAAAGTAGACTTTAATAGTGCGAAGTTTTGTCTGTGGTCAAGAGACTGTAACCGTGCTGAGTGTAATCACCTTCCAAGCATACAATAAAATAACTTAAAGTAATCAGTGAGGATTTCATTACCTTGATTTAATTCGTGCTCATTATTGCCTGTAGCACCCGGTGAATTGAGAATATACCCGGTGTACGTTTAGACTTTTGGTGGACTATACAGTTGATTGACAATACAGTGTGTGGACACTTTATTTTATAGTTGTGCTAGAAACGCCCGATATAACATATATTGTATTGCACCTTTGTCATGTTAAACATTGAATTTATGCTGTAAGAGTGACACCGTTATAATAACGAAATTCGCATTCAATTTTATTAAGCTCGCTCTATCACTATTGTGATCTCATCAGTTCTGAGCGTGTTCTGTGGCCAATTGTCGTGACGCTCCCATGTATCTCTATACACAGCCATTGTCGTGACGCTCCCATGTATCTCCATATACAGCAATTGTCGTGACGCTCCCATATATCTCTATATACAGCCATTGTCGTGACGCTCCCATATATCTCTATATACAGCCATTGTCCTGACGCTCCCATGTATCTCTATACACAGCCATTGTCGTGACGCTCCCATGTATCTCTATACACAGCCATTGTCCTGACGCTCCCATGTATCTCTATACACAGCCATTGTCGTGACGCTCCCATGTCTCTACATACACAGCCATTGTCGTGACGCTCCCATGTATCTCTATACACAGCCATTGTCGTGACGCTCCCATGTCTCTACATGCACAGCCATTGTCGTGACGCTCCCATGTATCTCTATACACAGCCATTGTCGTGACGCTACCATGTATCTATATACACAGCCATTGTCGTGACGCTCCCATGTATCTCTATATACAGCCATTGTCGTGACGCTACCATGTATCTCTATACACAGCCATTGTCCTGACGCTCCCATGTATCTCTATACACAGCCATTGTCGTGACGCTCCAATGTCTCTCCATACACAGCCATTGTCGTGACGCTCCCATGTATCTCTATACACAGCCATTGTGGTGACGCTTTATTCTGATAACATTTATTTGAATTTCTGAATCTGTTTTTTTTTTGTTTTGTTTTCTTGTCAGCTTGTTTTCTCCGGTAAACAAAACATCACTAATTTAGTGAACTCTTGTCATGCGCAGAGATTCATTTCTTGTATCAATGTTAGTTTTGGCGTACTGAACTGTGTTTTAACAAAAAATTGTAAAACAACAGCCACAGAAAAACAACAACCTATTTAAACGGGTCGTCATTCATTTTGATCGTGGAGATAAAATCCAGTGTCAAGTGGATATACATCCTTGTGTCCAGATGAGTGACGTCATCCCATTATCCGTTGGAATCTACACATTTTCGGATGCCTGACATTCTTGACTTTGGACTGGTTTAGTGATCTGTAAGCTCATGCTTTGGCTCCAGTGTGTCGGGGTGCGTTATTTTTGTGCGTTATCACTGTGAAACTTCTCATTGAGGATTGTAAACAAAACTAGTTGTGCTGTGCTCACTGATGCCTGATGACACGGTGACCGTGTTCAATAGATTGACTTCCTGATGTCATCATGGACTGATACGAAGGAGAACTACACAACAGACTCGACTGATTGCAAGGACGGCGACACCATGTACATCTGTCTCACGGGGTAAGTAGTTACGAGCATTTAGTTGGGAGATTTTGTCATGTGATTGCGACAAAAGAAGGTTTGGGTGGGGGGGGGGGCAGGGTGTGAAAAAAGAAAGCTAACATATTTACATTACGTCATGTGTAAGGCATGATAACTACAAAAGTGGGATATACACCAGGGGGAGATTGTTTACGAAACAATTCTCTCATCTTGTTCAGGGTGCGATTGATCACATGGCCCAATTACAAACATGGCTAAGGATAATCTCGTTGCCTTGCGGAGCACAAGGAAGAAATCTAACTTGACCATTTAAAAAAAAAAATTATAAACTCAACCCGCTTATGCTGCGCAGCACCCCCTTGTGATTTTAAAACATTTCCAGCACCCCCTCGTGATTTTAAAACATTTTCCCCAGCCCCTCGTGATTTTAAAACATTTTCCCCAGCCCCTCGTGATTTTAAAACATTTCCCCCAGCCCCTCGTGATTTTAAAACATTTCCCCCAGCCCCTCGTGATTTTAAAACATTTTCCCCAGCCCCTCGTGATTTTAAAACATTTCCCCCAGCCCCTCGTGATTTTAAAACATTTCCCCCAGCCCCTCGTGATTTTAAAACATTTCCCCCAGCCCCTCGTGATTTTAAAACATTTTCCCCAGCCCCTCGTGATTTTAAAACATTTCCCCCAGCCCCTCGTGATTTTAAAACATTTCCCCCAGCCCCTCGTGATTTTAAAACATTTCCCCCAGCCCCTCGTGATTTTAAAACATTTTCCCCAGCCCCTCGTGATTTTAAAACATTTCGCACCCCCCCCCCCCCTTTTTTTCGTGATTTTAAAACATTTCCGGCATTTCTCGATACCAAAATAAATACAAGGAAGCCAATAAATGGAAGCCACTTAATAATATAAATGTATAACTACTATAGTTATAACAACTATTATCTCTGCCCCCCCCCCCCCGCAGTTGAATCCCCTAATATTTTTAATCTCCCTCCACCACAATCCGCTTTCACCCCTCACCTCCAAGCTTTTACACAACGGACACAAATATTTTGGAAATATGTGAATTACAAAAATTGACATTGATGACAAGTTAGCTGGATGCGTGACATCGATGACGAGTTAGCTGGATGCGTGACATTGATGACAAGTTAGCTGGATGCGTGACATTGATGACAAGTTAGCTGGATGCGTGACATTGATGACATGTTAGCTGGATGTGTGACATTGATGACAAGTTACCTGGATGTGTGACATTGATGACATGTTAGCTGGATGCGTGACATCGATGACAAGTTAGCTGGATGCGTGACATCGATGACAAGTTAGCTGGATGCGTGACATTGATGACAAGTTAGCTGGATGCGTGACATTGATGACATGTTAGCTGGATGCGTGACATTGATGACAAGTTAGCTGGATGCGTGACATTGATGACATGTTACCTGGATGTTTACGTTTAGTGAAGATTCTCAGTTACGACCTACGAGTGTCCATAGGGGTGAGATATGTAGCAAAAAACTCAACGTGCTACAATGAACAGTGCTATAATTGAAGACTCTTACAAACTGAAAAGATAGGGAACAGACAAAATTAGTTTTTATATCGTTATTGTATAGGCGAATATCTTTTAAGAAAATGCAACATAAAATGTCATGAGAGCACCATAGGACTTAGGCACTATGATGACAGAATGTCAGGAAACTGATGACAGACGTGGACAGTTGGGGCAATATGGAGTGGGGGGGGGGGGGAAGCGGGAATGTCTCTGTTTAAGCTGCAAACAAACCACTCGTCTGCCACAGCGTCATCGTTTTGTCTCATACATTTTCTTTGTGAGCCTGCCATTCCAGAATTCTCTTTCTTTAACGTACACATCACAATCAGTTTTTATTTTATCCCCACGTATATCTCACCATAACCCTTGCCAACAAGTTCAAATGTGTGACATACAATCCATTATCTCCCTTGACATTAAGTTAACATATGTGACACACATGCCATAATCTGCCCCGTCTAATTAGTCCAAAATACTTGACATTCGTGTCATTATCTTCCTTGCTAATAATTCCAATTGTGTAACATACATGATGTTATCTCCCTAGCCAACCTAGCCAACAAGTCAGAATGTGGGCCATGCATGTCATAATCTTCTCTGTGATGGCCCAAACCCACCCAGGACTGCGTACTGACCACCTAGTTGATATTTCTTCGTAGCTGTCTGCGTGCTTCATAGCCGCCACCAGAGGCGTAACTGGGTATTTGACGCCCGTGGCTAATTTATTTTTGGCGCCCTGGATATATTGAAAAATTAAAAAATTAGAGATTTAGCGACGCCCTTTTGAACTGGCGCAGGCCGGCGCCCTTTGCAACTGCCCCAATGCCAAGCCGTTGTTACGCCACTGGCCGCCACAAACGTCCACGTTTGGCTTCACAAACATCGCTCCAACAACAGATTATTTACTTTCTGCGTCTTTCCTTTAAAACACACACACACACACACAAATACACATACACACATACACACAATATTTCGGTTGCGTTATTGAAAGAAAAAAATTCGCTTTCAGTTTGAACACAATGTTGACACACAGTGTGATCTCCCTCGCCCAACTGGATCACGCAGGTGACGTGAAATGTGACATACTTTCCCACGATGTATCTGGATACAGCGCTGCTTTAGCTAGTCAGTACCACACAGTGGCTCTCAATTGATGTGGTTGGAATGTGACACCACACAGTGGCTCTCAATTGATGTGGTTGGAATGTGACACCACACAGTGGCTCTCAATTGATGTGGTTGGAATGTGACACCACACAGTGGCTCTCAATTGATGTGGTTGGAATGTGACACCACACAGTGGCTCTCAATTGATGTGGTTGGAATGTGACACCACACAGTGGCTCTCAATTGATGTGGTTGGAATGTGACCGAGAGTTTCGGCGGACCCGTCGGTGTCCCGCAGTTTGCCCAGATCCAGGGCCGGCGCTTGGGGATGGTGAAGTGGGCGACGTTGCCGTAGTATATTTATAATATACCTAAGCCTACTGATAGTTCCTAATCCATTAGTTATTAGATAGTCAAATGGTCTGAAGGTCAGTCTGGCTCCCATGCATACTATCCCTTCGAGATGAATCTCGGGAAGACATCTGGGCGCATGTTAAGCAGACGAAAGGGGTTTATCAGGTAATTTACACTGCATGTAAATAGACCCGTTAACCTTTTTTTCAGCCTTCATCACCCTCCTAGCGCCGGCCCTGACAGCAACGCCCCAATACAATTATAACGTGTCTTAATATCATATAATCGGAATATATAACGTGAACGGCCCCGTAAAATTCAATTTGCCCTAGGCCCCGCACCCTCCAAGCGCCGGCTTTGCCAAATCTGACGTAACAAGGACAAGACGTTGACATAGTACGCCGTAAGACCTGATTCCGGCGATGGACATTAGATCACATTGAAAGATGGCTAGCCCTCCTTTCAAACCGACTGTATTTGCGTATGATTCGTCTTGGATCAGTGCCGCCTGTCAACAAGGTGTATAGATCAGTTCTGCCTGTCAGTAGTGTGGGAAACTGTCATAGATCAGTGCTGCCTGTTAGTAATGTGTGGGGAAACTGCCATAGATCAGTGCTGCCTGTCAATGCGTGTGGGAAACACTCACAGACTTGTACCGCATTTTTTGGGTTGGAACATGACGCTAAATCTTTTTACTCACATGACACTATATCTGTTTTCTCACATGACACTATATCTGTTTTCTCACATGAATCGCGTGTAACCAAAACTTCTATTTTTCCACTCTCTAAATTTAATTTTGGCCGTTCAAAAACTTTCCAGCATTCCATCGGTGAATTGTTCTTATTTAGCAGCTCAACGCGGTACCTCTCATTTCCATTTTTAAGGCATTAAGGAATTTGAATCTCCTTGGAATATCTTCGCCATTTATTTATTCAATAGCATTAGTAGCCAGTAGCTTACGAAGGTGAGGGGTGTGGGGGGGGGGGGGGGCGTAGAATCTGTCCCGGGTGGCATTCTTTACTTTATGTTGAGGGGTGGCATTGTCGGCCAACTGCAGAGGCGGTTGTTTTGTTTTTTTTATGGGAGGGAAGGGTTACGAAAATCTTGGCCCGCCCCCGGCGGCACGAACCTCAGCTACGCCACTGAATTTTGCAATATTCCTATGACATCCAATTATCTGCATGTCCGCCCCTGGCAACATTTACAACTCATCATTTTAATATGACTTTATTTTATACATTTCGGCCTAAGTTTTATTCTCGCGTGTGTTTAACAGCGCGAAGGTCCATAAACGCCGGTCTCAGAACCGCTGCATCATAGAAGTGAAACCCGCCCGTTACCTATGGGTAATATGGTAACTATTAAAATGAGAGCTATTAAAGCCATTAAGCCGGTAACATTAAGTATAACGCACACAATGCTGACTGGGATGGTGATTGTGGGTTAGAACGCAAGCACGGTGTAGAGTTCCTCCGGCCAAGGAAGGACCTCGAGGGATGATCGCGATGATGTAAAGACAGTTGGATGTGCCAAAATAACGGCTCTGCGAGAACGCTATAGAGTTGTAAGCAAGAGATCAGCTCATCAAACACGAATGTGGCATTCGACTGATTGTTTTGAAGGCATTACATCACCTCATGTCCCCGCCACTTTCAGTGTGTGGTTTCTATACGACACGTTCGACAGCATGTCACAGTTATCATGTTCTCTATTTGACAGACCATCAGACCAGCGAAGTCTTGGATTTTCGTTTCACGCCAGGTGTTAGTTTCGTAGGAAACGTTGCGTTTGAAATACTTCTACTAGACTGCAAGACATTCCATAAGGACATAAAGGTTGTGATGTTCTTATTAACCGAGACGTTAGATATATTATGTTTTACAGTGTTTACGCCGAGGGATACGGAGTATTAGTCTTACTTTATTTGAGGATAATATATGTATAAGGGACTTCGTTAAAGTTATGTGAAGTAAATAAATTGTATAACAATTAAGAAATGTTTAGGCTTGAAAAAAAAACCAGAAACGACAATTGAACATTATATTGTCGAGTCGTTTTTTCAAGCCGAAACATTTCTTGTTTTAGTATTTATTTATTTGATGAGCTGTCGTCCGAATAATGTCAGTTTTTTCTTGTTTTGATCAAAACAATGGTTTTTACTTTCGTAGTTTCTTAATTTGTCTACAAAACGAACCAGTCTGTTTTTTGTTCTAAGCGGTCCAAGTAGTTACCTACGGACATCTGTGTTACCAAGTGGTTACAAAAGGACATCTGTGTTACCAAGTGGTTACCTACGGACATCTGTGTTACCAAGTGGTTACCTACGGACATCTGTGTTACCAAGTGGTTACCTACGGACACCTGTGTTACCAATCAGTTACCTACGGACACCTGTGTTACCAATCAGTTACCTACGGACATCTGTGTTACCAATCAGATACCTACGGACACCTGTGATATCAACCAGTTACCTACGGACACCTGTGTTACCAATCAGTTACCTACGGACACCTGTGTTACCAATCAGTTACCTACGGACATCTGTGTTACCAATCAGATACCTACGGACACCTGTGTTACCAACAAGTTACCTACGGACATCTGTGTTACCAATCAGTTACCTAAGGACATCTGTGTTACCAACCAGTTACCTACGGACATCTGTGTTACCAAGTGGTTACCTAAGGACATCTGTGTTACCAAGTGGTTACCTAAGGACATCTGTGTTACCAAGTGGTTACCTAAGGACATCTGTGTTACCAAGTGGTTACCTAAGGACATCTGTGTTACCAAGTGGTTACTTAAGGACATCTGTGTTACCAAGTGGTTACCTAAGGACATCTGTGTTACCAAGTGGTTACCTAAGGACATCTGTGTTACCTAGTGGTTACCTAAGGACATCTGTGTTACCAAGTGGTTACCTAAGGACATCTGTGTTACCAAGTGGTTACCTAAGGACATTTGTGTTATTTCCTTTCGTTTAAAGCATTTTTTTTATATTTTACAAATTTTTTTTTCAACAGTCCAAATGTGCGTCTCTCATTCGGCCAGTCAATAAGTTGAGAACCCCTGAGATTCAGGCTAAGTAGTTGTAATTAGTTGACATTCAACTATTGTGAACGCGTGACATTTGCCAGGTCAAAGTTGAAAGTTGGGCCGAATAGGGTAGCGCTGATGATCGGACGATAAAAACTACGTCACACGACTGGGTTTCATAAAGTTTTAGAACAATTGAAAATTTATGAAGGAGTTAAAAATAGATGCGGTTGCAAATTTAAAGGAACGAGTGAAAAAACAGTATCAGACACTGGAGGAAGGGAACAAAATGGTGAACACTGGCATTTTTCTCTTGTTGTTTCTGGTGTGTAAAATGTGCTACCTGTAAATAGTTCGTGTTCAACTTTGTTGAGATCCGCTGCCTTGTGTTGGATTTAATACGGTCTCCTGTGCTCGGGTTGTTCTATACACGCGACTCACTACAACTGCACACCAGAATGATGCACACTTTTAAAAACATGGACAACTTTTTTCTATTAAATCTCTACAGATGTGTATTGTGAATGAAGCTTACTTCATGGCCAGACTTTGTGACCTTTTCTGTCACGGAGGAAGTATTTTACTTCCGAATCTACAAAATCACTTGTAGAAATGTGCTCAAACTTGTGCTCCAACTATCATTTCACGTAATGGTAACTTGGTAAAGGTGACTGTGATGTTATCGGGATGGCTGAGATGGTATTCAGTGCTTGTTACAGTTCGAGTGATATTCGAATTCCGTGATTGTGATTGCTGACAGATTGCTGGGATGTTGTATTCAGAGCACGTCAGGGCTAGGATATTATTCAGCGATTGAATCATGTTTCTCCCACCCCCTCCACCGTTGGATCAAAGAAATATGGTCACTCTCCCTTTGATTAAAGAAATGTGGTCATTCGTCCAGAAATTCGTAAAAACGGTTATACTCTTTGAAATAATTGATTACAAACGTTAGTTGGTGTGACGTAAATAGATCTAATATTTGGCTACCATTTGAACACAGACGTCTGCTCTTCTTCACCCCGTTAGAGGTGTGTTGTATTGTTGTGTTAAACAGACGGCTAATTTGAAACCCACCTCCTCAAACCCCCGCCCCGCCCCACCCCCACCCCCCACAATGAGCTGTCTTTGATCGTCTGCTGAGACATTGTTTAAATACCAGGGCATCTGAAAGCAGAGTTGTCTGTTGTTCTGTTGACCGTGTGTGTATTTACTTCACCGTTAAAAATGGCATGTTGAAGGGCCTGATACTATTAATTATTTACTTTCATGTGCTGTGTAAACTGGGATTTCGTAAGAGGGATAGCTCCAAGAGATTACCTTTTGTAAGAGAGATATCTCCAAGTGATTACCTTTTTGGAGGGATAGCTACAAGTTATTACCTTTATTTTGAGAGATATATCCAAGTGATCATCTTTTGTAACGGAGATACTCCGAGTGATAACCTTCAGTGGGATAGAAAACTCCAAGTGGTACCTTTTGTAAGATATATAGATCCAAGAGATTACCATTCGTAAAAGAGATATCTCCAATAGATTACCTGTCGTAAAAGATATACCTCCAAGAGATTACCTCTCGTAAAAGAGATATCTCCGAGTGATTGACTTTAGTGAGAGAGATTATAGCTCCCGGTGATTACCTTTGTAACCTCTATCTTATGGCCGTTGTTACAATTAAATATTCGTGCGACAGTTCAACCATTGTCCAATCCAGGTTATTGAGCCAGGTCTTCTTCAAGGAGTGCTACAAAATATTTGTTTTCTCAAAAGCGTCATGAGACTGGCTCCATCTTAAACATATAGGTATACAAAATATGGTCTCGAAACACCAAACCAACTTTTTACGGTGACCTAGAAAACCTTTTCGAGATCTGCCATCTGGCTGTGTCAGCATGTCATGATGTCAGCATGTCATGTCAGATTTTTTAGGACATTCTAAGTAGAGTACTCTGCGACATGATGGCTTTCTTATCCGAGTGCTTGGAGTTAACCGGCTGCCTCAAACTGCTGTACAGAACGCACCATGGCCGTCGCACCAGTAAGCACGGTGCGCACCAACGTCGGAAAAGCGCTGGTAGTATATTTCCTAATGTTGATTTCCACCACTACATAACTAGGTAAGAATTACCCCCTCTCTCTCTCCCTCCCTTTCTCTCTCACTCTTTCTCTCTCCCTATCTCTTTCTCTCCTTGTTATTAAATGTTTTAGTCATGCATTTTTAAAAATTATTTTTGTGTACAGGTAGTTTTTTAAATGCATATTTTGGTTGCGTGTCTTTCTTTTAAAGTTTGATTCAAGAAATGAATTCATTCTTAATTTGTTCAAACATCAAAATACCGGTACAACTATATCTACACGTGAGCCACGTGTTGTAAAGACAGGCACGAACACTGTATCTACATCTCCTTGATGCTACTCTTACTTGAGATAAGACAAGTGTTTATCGTTCATCGTAACTACAAGCGTCAAGGTAACGGTTTCTCCTCTGCTCATCTTACCCCCCCCCCCCCAAACCGGGGCGGGATGAAGACTTTGAGAAACGACTTCTTACATCACGTGTGACAGTACTGACAGGCTATAGGTGGAACTCGCCGCCCTCGACACATCCCTCGTATTTTTTGGTGAACCGTGACCTGTAAACGGGTCATGTGGAAAATAGCGTTAATAACGGTATTAGATTATGTCTGGCCGGCAATGGTCCCAGGGGAGCTGTAGCAGCTTTCGGGTGCTCTCAAACTGACGGACAGGGTACGCGGGTTTGTATACGAATGTGACGTCATGTTTTAGACCATTGAGACAGCGGAAGCCTTAGAAAACATTATTATTATTATTAGACATTTTCTATAGCGTGGTGCCCCAGCCTGGGGCTGGGCTCACCACGCTGTACATACGATTTAACAAACATAATCATGAACTTAAAAAATTAGTATACATTAATTAAATAAAACAAAGCAAATGTATATTCACTCCAACCTTTCCATAACCACTATTTACATGTCAAGCCATGGACGGCACCCAGCAGCATCGTTTATGCGGCAGAAGGGGGAATGAGCGAGTCATTGAAAGAACATACTGAGTTAGTCAATGAAAGAACATAATGAGCGAGTCATTGAAAGAACCTAATGAGCGAGTCATTGAAAGAACCTAATGAGCGAGTCATTGAAAGAACATAATGAGCGAGTCAATGAAAGAACATAATGAGCGAGTCATTGAAAGAACATAATGAGCGAGTCAATGAAAGAACATGATGAGTGATTAATTGAAAGCACATAATGAGTGAGTCATTGAAAGGACATAGTGAGACATTTCATCGAACATCACCATTAGTAACTTCTTGTACAAAACCTAATGAGTAGTAGTTTAAGAGGACATAATGTTTTATCTGTTAAAAACGTCAATGAGTTCTTTATTCGACCACCCGCGTTTTAACCACACGTGGCACTATGTGTAACGCCAGTTCTCGGACGGGGGCGGGGCACTTCGGTCACATTTTATGGTTTATGTCATCTAGCCTGTCATCTGTTATGTCATCCATATCATTATAAGTACATTTTCCAAGTGTTTTTTGTTAATGTCTTCGCAACGCCACTTCGTTCCATAAATTCTGGATAGCCTTTCGGGGCTCCCTGGTAAACCATCACGGGAACCTTGGCCTACATTCGCAGGGCAATGTTAGGGCGGCTCGTGCCCCACATTATTGTTTATTACCAGATGATGTCACCGGTCCCTCCCCGCATTTAAGTTTTTCCAGTGTTTTTTTTTTTTTTACCAGTATCCGTGAGCAGACGAACTGTCCGCCATGGAGGTCTGCTTGGGAACTTCCCAAAATGACATCCATAAACACCATCTTGTCTCCATATAGTAATTGATTGAATCTTACATTCTCGGTCTATGCAGTATGAGGATAGTTACATTCTTCATTGTGCGGCGCCGGACCGTGTGGTTTGGACGCCGGATCGTGTGGTTTGGACGCCGGATCGTGTGGTTTGGACGCCGGATCGTGTGGTTTGGACGCCGGATCGTGTGATTTGGACGCCGGACCGTGTGGTTCGGACGCCGGATCGTGTGGTTTGGACGCCGGACCGTGTGGTTTGGACGCCGGACCGTGTGGTTTGGACGCCGGATCGTGTGGTTTGGACGCCGGACCGTGTGGTTTAAACGCCGGACCGTGTGGTTTGACGCCGGATCGTGTGGTTGTGGCGCCGGTTCGTGTGGTTGTGGCGCCGAGTAGTGTGATGGTGGCGCCAAGTGGTGTGGCGGTTAGCCCGTGGTTTGTGGTGGTGGCGCTTGTGACTGCCGTTAGGGCGCCGGGAAGTGTGGTGTTGGCGCTAGAATCTCATTTTAAACCCAACATGAATGGAACACTGAGCATCAACAGTCAATGGAACACTGACTACTGTAGTATAGGTACATCAACAGTCAAAGCTTGTCGGCTAGATAACTGGTTATCATATAATCCGATCAGTAATCAATATCGGTGTTTTTGAGTAAACCAGACTTAATTTCAGAGTAAACTAGACTTAATGTCAGAGTAAACTAAACTTAATTTCAGAGTAAACTAGACTTAATGTCAGAGTAAACTAGACTTTTAATGTCAGAGTAAACTAGACTTAATGTCAGAGTAAACTAAACTTTATTTCAGAGTAAACTAGCCTTAATGTCAGAGTAAACTAGACTTTTAATTTCAGAGTAAACTAGCCTTAATTTCAGAGTAAACTAGACTTAATGTCAGAGTAAACTAGACTTAATGTCAGAGTAAACTAGACTTTTAATGTCAGAGTAAACTAGACTTAATGTCAGAGTAAACTAGACTTAATGTCAGAGTAAAGCGTATACTACGTTTGACCTAAAACTTTCATGGACTAAGTGGCGTGTCAATGGGGTGCTGAGGGGCGGTCCACACTGAGGGGCGGTCCACACTGAGGGGCATTTTCCACCATGTATAAAGACGAATGCTTTCCACGGCCAACTGCTGGGGTTTTTGTTCGTGGAAAACATGAACAAAAAAGCTTGACACTAGCTTCGCCACTGACCAGCCGGGTGACACTAACCCTAGCTACGCCACTGACCAACCGGCTGACACTAACCCTAGCTACGTCACTGACCAACCGGCTGACACTAACCCTAGCTACGCCACTGACCAACCGGCTGACACTAACCCTAGCTACGCCACTGACCAACCGGCTGACACTAACCCTAGCTACGCCACTGACCAGCCGGCTAACACTAACCTTAGTTACGCCACTAACCAGCCGGCTGACACTAACCCTAACTACGCCACTGACCAGCCGGCTGACACTAACCTTAGTTACGCTACTGACCAGCCGGCTGACACTAACCCTAGCTGCGCCAATGATGGGACCTCTAATCATAGATTTTTTTAACTTCCCTGGACTGACGGGACTTTCAAGATGGCCTTGTTGAACTGACGGGACTGTCAAGATTGCCTTGTTGGACTGACGGGACTGTCAAGATTGCCTTGTTAGACTGACGGGACTGTCAAGATGGGCTTGTTAGACTGACGGGACTGTTAAGATGACCTTGTTGGACTGATGGGACTGTTAAGATGGGCTTGTTGAACTGACGGGACTGTCAAGATGGCCTTGTTGGACTGACGGGACAGTCAAAATGGGCTTGTTGGACTGACGGGACTGTCAAGATGGCCTTGTTGGACTGACGGGACTGTCAAGATGAGCTTGTTGGACTGACGGGACTGTCAAGATGGGCTTGTTGGACTGACGGGACTGTCAAGATGAGCTTGTTGGACTGACGGGACTGTCAAGATGGGCTTGTTGGACTGACGGGACTGTCAAGATGGGCTTGTTTGACTGACGGGACTGTCAAGATGGGCTTGTTGGACTGACGGGACTGTCAAGATGGCCTTGTTGGACTGACGGGACTGTCAAGATGGGCTTGTTGGACTGACGGGACTGTCAAGATGGTCTTGTTGGACTGATGGGATTGTCAAGATGGGCTTGTTGGACTGACGGGACTGTCAAGATGGTCTTGTTGGACTGATGGGATTGTCAAGATGGGCTTGTTGGACTGACGGGACTGTCAAGATGGGCTTGTTGGACGGACGGGACTGTCAAGATGGCCTTGTTGGACTGACGGGACTGTCAAGATGGCCTTGTTGGACTGACGGGACTGTCAAGATGGGCTTGTTGGACTGACGGGACTGTCAAGATGGGCTTGTTGGACTGACGGGACTGTCAAGATGGCCTTGTTGGATTGACGGGACTGTCAAGATGGGCTTGTTGGACTGATGGGACTGTCAAGATGGGCTTGTTGGACTGACGGGACTGTCAAGATGGGCTTGTTGGACTGACGGGACTGTCAAGATGGGCTTGTTGGACTGACGGGACTGTCAAGATGGGCTTGTTGGACTGACGGGACTGTCAAGATGGTCTTGTTGGACTGATGGGATTGTCAAGATGGGCTTGTTGGACTGACGGGACTGTCAAGATGGTCTTGTTGGACTGATGGGATTGTCAAGATGGGCTTGTTGGACTGACGGGACTGTCAAGATGGGCTTGTTGGACTGACGGGACTGTCAAGATGGGCTTGTTGGACTGATGGGACTGTCAAGATGGGCTTGTTGGACGGACGGGACTGTCAAGATGGCCTTGTTGGACTGACGGGACTGTCAAGATGGCCTTGTTGGACTGACGGGACTGTCAAGATGGGCTTGTTGGACTGACGGGACTGTCAAGATGGGCTTGTTGGACTGACGGGACTGTCAAGATGGGCTTGTTGGACTGACGGGACTGTCAAGATGGGCTTGTTGGATTGACGGGACTGTCAAGATGGGCTTGTTGGACTGACGGGACTGTCAAGATGGGCTTGTTGGACTGACGGGACTGTCAAGATGGGCTTGTTGGACTGACGGGACTTTAAAGATGGGCTTGTTGGACTGACGGGACTGTCAAGATGGGCTTGTTGGACTGACGGGACTGTCAAGATGGTCTTGTTGGACTGATGGGATTGTCAAGATGGGCTTGTTGGACTGACGGGACTGTCAAGATAATCTTGTTGGACTGATGGGATTGTCAAGATGGGCTTGTTGGACTGACGGGGCTGTCAAGATGGGCTTGTTGGACTGACGGGACTGTCAAGATGGGCTTGTTGGACTGACGGGACTGTCAAGATGGGCTTGTTGGACGGACGGGACTGTCAAGATGGCCTTGTTGGACTGACGGGACTGTCAAGATGGCCTTGTTGGACTGACGGGACTGTCAAGATGGGCTTGTTGGACTGACGGGACTATTCAAGATGGGCTTGTTGGACTGACGGGACTGTCAAGATGGGCTTGTTGGACTGACGGGACTGTCAAGATGGCCTTGTTGGACTGACGGGACTGTCAAGATGGGCTTGTTGGACTGACGGGACTGTCAAGATGGGCTTGTTGGACTGACGGGACTGTCAAGATGGGCTTGTTGGACTGGCGGGACTGTCAAGATGGTCTTGTTGGACTGATGGGATTGTCAAGATGGGCTTGTTGGACGGACGGGACTGTCAGATGGCCTTGTTGGACTGACGGGACTGTCAAGATGGGCTTGTTGGACTGACGGGGCTGTCAAGATGGGCTTGTTGGACTGACGGGACTGTCAAGATGGGCTTGTTGGACGGACGGGACTGTCAAGATGGCCTTGTTGGACTGACGGGACTGTCAAGATGGCCTTGTTGGACTGACGGGACTGTCAAGATGGGCTTGTTGGACTGACGGGACTGTCAAGATGGGCTTGTTGGACTGACGGGACGGTCAAGATGGGCTTGTTGGACTGACGGGACTGTCAATATGGTCTTGTTGGACTGATGGGATTGTCAAGATGGGCTTGTTGGACTGACGGGACTGTCAAGATGGTCTTGTTGGTCTGATGGGATTGTCAAGATGGGCTTGTTGGTCTGACGGGACTGTCAAGATGGGCTTGTTGGACTGACGGGACTGTCAAGATGGGCTTGTTGGACTGACGGGACTGTCAAGATGGGCTTGTTGGACTGACGGGACTGTCAAGATGGGCTTGTTGGACTGACGGGACTCTCAAGATGGGCTTGTTGGACTGACGGGACTGTCAAGATGGTCTTGTTGGACTGATGGGATTGTCAAGATGGCCTTGTTGGACTGACGGGACTGTCAAGATAATCTTGTTGGACTGATGGGATTGTCAAGATGGGCTTGTTGGACTGACGGGACTGTCAAGATGGGCTTGTTGGACTGATGGGACTGTCAAGATGGGCTTGTTGGACTGACGGGACTGTCAAGATGGGCTTGTTGGACTGACGGGGCTGTCAAGATGGTCTTGTTGGACTGATGGGATTGTCAAGATGGGCTTGTTAGACTGACGGGACTGTCAAGATGGTCTTGTTGGACTGATGGGATTGTCAAGATGGGCTTGTTGGACTGACGGGACTGTCAAGATGGGCTTGTTGGACTGACGGGACTGTCAAGATGGGCTTGTTGGACTGACGGGACTGTCAAGATGGGCTTGTTGGACGGACGGGACTGTCAAGATGGCCTTGTTGGACTGACGGGACTGTCAAGATGGCCTTGTTGGACTGACGGGACTGTCAAGATGGCCTTGTTGGACTGACGGGACTGTCAAGATGGGCTTGTTGGACTGACGGGACTGTCAAGATGGGCTTGTTGGACTGACGGGACTGTCAAGATGGCCTTGTTGGACTGACGGGACTGTCAAGATGGGCTTGTTGGACTGACGGGACTGTCAAGATGGGCTTGTTGGACGGACGGGACTGTCAAGATGGCCTTGTTGGACTGACGGGACTGTCAAGATGGCCTTGTTGGACTGACGGGACTGTCAAGATGGGCTTGTTGGACTGACGGGACTGTCAAGATGGGCTTGTTGGACTGACGGGACTGTCAAGATGGGCTTGTTGGACTGACGGGACTGTCAAGATGGCCTTGTTGGACTGACGGGACTGTCAAGATGGGCTTGTTGGACTGACGGGACTGTCAAGATGGGCTTGTTGGACTGACGGGACTGTCAAGATGGGCTTGTTGGACTGGCGGGACTTTCAAGATGGTCTTGTTGGACTGATGGGATTGTCAAGATGGGCTTGTTGGACGGACGGGACTGTCAGATGGCCTTGTTGGACTGACGGGACTGTCAAGATGGGCTTGTTGGACTGACGGGGCTGTCAAGATGGGCTTGTTGGACTGACGGGACTGTCAAGATGGGCTTGTTGGACGGACGGGACTGTCAAGATGGCCTTGTTGGACTGACGGGACTGTCAAGATGGCCTTGTTGGACTGACGGGACTGTCAAGATGGGCTTGTTGGACTGACGGGACTGTCAAGATGGGCTTGTTGGACTGACGGGACGGTCAAGATGGGCTTGTTGGACTGACGGGACTGTCAATATGGTCTTGTTGGACTGATGGGATTGTCAAGATGGGCTTGTTGGACTGACGGGACTGTCAAGATGGTCTTGTTGGTCTGATGGGATTGTCAAGATGGGCTTGTTGGTCTGACGGGACTGTCAAGATGGGCTTGTTGGACTGACGGGACTGTCAAGATGGGCTTGTTGGACTGACGGGACTGTCAAGATGGGCTTGTTGGACTGACGGGACTGTCAAGATGGGCTTGTTGGACTGACGGGACTCTCAAGATGGGCTTGTTGGACTGACGGGACTGTCAAGATGGTCTTGTTGGACTGATGGGATTGTCAAGATGGCCTTGTTGGACTGACGGGACTGTCAAGATAATCTTGTTGGACTGATGGGATTGTCAAGATGGGCTTGTTGGACTGACGGGACTGTCAAGATGGGCTTGTTGGACTGATGGGACTGTCAAGATGGGCTTGTTGGACTGACGGGACTGTCAAGATGGGCTTGTTGGACTGACGGGGCTGTCAAGATGGTCTTGTTGGACTGATGGGATTGTCAAGATGGGCTTGTTAGACTGACGGGACTGTCAAGATGGTCTTGTTGGACTGATGGGATTGTCAAGATGGGCTTGTTGGACTGACGGGACTGTCAAGATGGGCTTGTTGGACTGACGGGACTGTCAAGATGGGCTTGTTGGACTGACGGGACTGTCAAGATGGGCTTGTTGGACGGACGGGACTGTCAAGATGGCCTTGTTGGACTGACGGGACTGTCAAGATGGCCTTGTTGGACTGACGGGACTGTCAAGATGGCCTTGTTGGACTGACGGGACTGTCAAGATGGGCTTGTTGGACTGACGGGACTGTCAAGATGGGCTTGTTGGACTGACGGGACTGTCAAGATGGGCTTGTTGGACTGGCGGGACTGTCAAGATGGTCTTGTTGGACTGATGGGATTGTCAAGATGGTCTTGTTGGACGGACGGGACTGTCAAGATGGCCTTGTTGGACTGACGGGACTGTCAAGATGGGCTTGTTGGACTGACGGGACTTTCAAGATGGGCTTGTTGGACTGACGGGACTGTCAAGATGGGCTTGTTGGACGGACGGGACTGGCAAGATGGCCTTGTTGGACTGACGGGACTGTCAAGATGGCCTTGTTGGACTGACGGGACTGTCAAGATGGGCTTGTTGGACTGACGGGACTGTCAAGATGGGCTTGTTGGACTGACGGGACTGTCAAGATGGGCTTGTTGGATTGACGGGACTGTCAAGATGGGCTTGTTGGACTGACGGGACTGTCAAGATGGGCTTGTTGGACTGACGGGACTGTCAAGATGGGCTTGTTGGACTGACGGGACTGTCAAGATGGGCTTGTTGGACTGACGGGACTGTCAAGATGGGCTTGTTAGACTGACGGGACTGTCAAGATGGGCTTGTTGGACTGACGGGACTGTCAAGATGGTCTTGTTGGACTGACGGGACTGTCAAGATGGTCTTGTTGGACTGATGGGATTGTCAAGATGGGCTTGTTGGACTGACGGGACTGTCAAGATGGGCTTGTTGGACTGACGGGACTGTCAAGATGGCCTTGTTGGACTGACGGGACTGTCAAGATGGCCTTGTTGGACTGACGGGACTGTCAAGATGGGCTTGTTGGACTGACGGGACTGTCAAGATGGGCTTGTTGGACTGACGGGACTGTCAAGATGGGCTTGTTGGACTGACGGGACTGTCAAGATGGTCTTGTTGGACTGACGGGATTGTCAAGATGGGCTTGTTGGACTGACGGGACTGTCAAGATGGTCTTTTTGGACTGATGGGATTGTCAAGATGGGCTTGTTGGACTGACGGGACTGTCAAGATGGGCTTGTTGGACTGACGGGACTGTCAAAATGGGCTTGTTGGACTGACGGGACTGTCAAGATGGGCTTGTTGGACTGACGGGACTGTCAAGATGGGCTTGTTGGACTGATGGGACTGTCAAGATGGCCTTGTTGGACTGACGGGACGGTCAAGATGGGCTTGTTGGACTGACGGCCAAAATCAGAATAGTCTTCGTATGTACCTCACATATGTCGTTAGCGAGACGCTTCATTTAAATATCTGATGTAAAGAGAACAAGACAAAATGTGACTATTGGTATCTTGAGCGTCCGCAGAAGGTTTTGTATGGTGTAGTAAAGTTATTATTATTAATTTTTTAATTGTTGAATCTTGGCAAGAAGACAAACGAGCCAAAAGCCCTAAGAACGAGCTAGCTGCTCGCCGCCCAGGGCGCTCGCCCTCGCAATTAGTCGGTCTGGTTTGGATCCCCAGCCACCACTGCCCCCCCCCAATTATGTTCTTTCAATGACACTGTCTTCGGTGTCTGCAATCTTGTATTTTAAATGCATACTAATCATAAAGAGGCTTGATAAACGGTCATCGCTGGTTGTTAAACGAATCCATGTTTTATCACCCCTCAGCCCTCTAAACGATCTTTCTGTTATGCATGCGCTGGTACAGCCATTGTAATCCGCAAATCCACTACGACTGGCGGATACAGTTCTGTTTAGCTTAAAACTTTGCTCATGGTCATGACATCTGCTACCATAGTCCCGTCGTGCTGCCTGCTCAACCAAAAATCACACCAACTTTCTGTTTCTTCAAATTTGGTCAAAACCTGTAGCAGCTTTCACATGGTCTGTGACTTCATTTCTGTTTAGTTTGACCATTCTAAAAGCAAATCAACTTGTACCTGTACTGCCTGCAATATGAAATGTATGTGTCTCCACAAAAGCATTGGGAAATAATGTGATACAACATACAAAGCATTGGGAAATAATGTGATACAACACACAAAGCATTGGGAAATAATGTGATACAACACACAAAGCATTGGGAAATAATGTGATACAACACACAAAGCATTGGGAAATAATGTGATACAACACACAAAGCATTGGGAAATAATGTGATACAACACACAAAGCATAGGGGAATAATGTGATACAACACACAAAGCATTGGGAAATAATGTGATACAACACACAAAGCATTGGGAAATAATGTGATACAACACACAAAGCATAGGGGAATAATGTGATACAACACACAAATCCTGGCATTGTGAGAAAAAGACAACATTTGCAATTGACTGCTGGCATTGTGAGAATAGAACAAAATGTGACCATCTACTGCTGTCTTTGTGAGAATAGAACAAAATGTGACGATCTACTGCTGACAGTGCGAGGCTGTTTGTGAGTCACGCGTCACTCACCTTTAGAACAATGGTTGCGCTAGAAGACAGAAGATAGTACAGGGAGATAATAGAAGATGGGTCAGGGACGGACAAAAATTGGGTGAATGGTGAAGAAAGAGATGCCCTGGGGAATTCCTGGCTTTGTGTGTGTGTGTGTGTGTGAGAGGTTGATTTTGATTCCTGGCTTGGAAGACAATTGTTCGTGATAAAAAGTTATTTTTAGATGAGCCACGCGCTGATACGCGATTCGGTTGTATTTCTTTAAAAACGCATTCACCCCAGGTATCACTGGAACTTGGATCCAAAATGTTGGTGGGGGGGGGCTGTAATAAGAGGGGGGCTGTAATAGGGCCGGGGGGGGGGGGTTCATCCCAGGTATCACTGGGACTTGGATCCAAAATGTTGGGGGGGGGCTTGTAATAACGGGGGGGGGGGCTTTCATCCCAGGTATCACTGAGACTTGGATCCAAGTTTGTTTGGGGGGGGGGGGCTGTAATAAGGGGTGCGTTCATCCCAGTTATCACTGGGACTAGTATCTAAGATTTTTGGGGGCTGTAAAAAGGGGAAAGGGTGGGCTAAAAAAATCATCTGCTATTGGTTTCTATAACTTACAACGGCGGGTATTAAATGATTGATTGGGTGGTTAGAGTAGTGCTTATAGGACTTGTTAGAATAGTGCTAATAGGACTTGTTAGAATAGTGCTAATAGGACTTGTTAGAATAGTGCTAATAGTAGGACGAGGAAATGTAAAACCATTTGAGTGCAGACTTCGTGTCTGCCGTCTATTCGGGGTTATTTGTTTAACACGATCCTATTCAAAATAACTAAAGGATGGGTAGGTAACTGGTCTTTGCAGTGCAACACGATCCCATTGAAAAGAAGTGTGGGAAGAGAAATAATCTGAGTTCTGATATTGATCTATTATCTTGTGCTCAGCTGGGCGTGCGTTGATGCGGTGACTGATTATCAACGTCCATGTTGTACTTGCTGGGCCTGTGGGGTCGTCATGACATTGTACTTGCTGGGCCTGTGGTGTCGTCATGACGTTGTACTTGCTGGGCCTGTGGTGTCGTCATGACATTGTACTTGCTGGGCCTGTGGTGTCGTCATGACATTGTACTTGCTGGGCCTGTGGTGTCGTCATGACGTTGTACTTGCTGGGCCTGTGGGGTCGTCATGACGTTGTGCTTGATGGGGATTTCACTGTCCTATGGGCTGAGACACCTTCTTTTTCTCTTGACGTGGGGGTAACTGTAGAACTTTGAAAACTATGGATTGTGTCTAAGACGTAGCTTGTAAATGATTGTCTAAAACCCACCAGATAGACTGTTGTCTTAAAGGAGCACCAGGTAGATGATTGTGTCATAGACCCACCAGGTAGATGATTGTGTCATAGACCCACCAGGTAGATGATTGTGTCATAGCCCACCAGGTAGATGATTGTGTCATAGGCCCATCAGGTAGATGATTGTGTCATAGGCCCACCAGGTAGATAATTGTGTCATAGACCCACCATAGATGATTGTGTCCTAGACCCAACAGGTAGATGATTGTGTCATATGCCCACCAGGTAGATGATTGTGTCATAGACCCACCAGGTAGATGATTGTGTCATAGACCCACCAGATAGATGATTGTGTCATAGACCCACCAGGTAGATGATTTTGTTGAAGGCCTACCAGTACCAGCAAATCTTCTCCTACAGGAAATGCTTCTCCTACAGTTTAAGTGTTAAGACATCTCCCCCGCCGCGCCTTGTAACATCATTGAATGGATTGGACTAGCCTCGTTCGCAGCTTGCTGTACAACTCGTTACGGAATGGTTCATTCAAAACACACGTACACTTGTTATACCGACATGGTTTTACCTGTCACTACCTGTCTTTACCTGCTCTCTCCATTCAGTTTACAAACGACGTCTTCGTCTGCACCCTCCGAGTGATGACGTCGCTCATCCATAAATGTCGAAATTTAATTATAGATCAGGCCTCTGGAACTCGTCTTTCTCTTCTGTACTGCCAGTGTGTCCAAAACTAGCGGGCACGTTGTCTGACTTGATTTCTTGCACTTCGTCCAGCGAATGTCTGACTTGATATCTTGCACTTTGTCCTGTGAATGTCTGGCTTGATATCTTGCACTTCGTCCAGCGAATGTCTGACTTGATATCTTGCACTTTGTCCTGTGAATGTCTGGCTTGATATCTTGCACTTTGTCCTGCAAGATTTTCTAATGTCATGTGTGCGGGTGCTACACGAGTTACTAATGTTATGCTCTGGGATGCTACAAGAGCTTCTAACGTCCTCTGTAGGGAGTTAGTATTGCCAGCTGTAGGTAAATGTACCACGTGATAACCTCGACCTATTGTTAAGCGTGAGAACGTGGACTGTGGGTTGTACTCTCAAGTAGAGAGCTTCAATGTAAGGAAACCTGAGCCAGCGGTTGTAAAAGAGGTTTGGGCGGGGGGGGGGGGTTACATCTTCTCCGACTGGATGTTTTCTTTAGTCATCGATAGCACTTGGGCGCATCCCCCCCCCCACCCCAACATCAAAATAGGCGGGGGTGGTGGAAGGGTGATATTTTATATAAATACATTAGCGATGTTTAGAAAAGTAACGAATTGTATGATTAAACTTGACAATAGATCCATTCAGCAAGACGTGGAAACAGCTGTATGAAATCACTTTGATGTTACACGGGTTCGTTTTTTTTTTTTTGGAGGTTTCCATTGAGAGTTTCCCATTCCAAGCTTTGTGTTATGGGATTTGCATTCTCGGGTTTTCTTGGGAGGGTTTGCACCTAGCGAGGTTGCCAGTATGTGTGTTTTATGTTGTAGAACTTTATTATGTATGTGTCGCATCTAATTCTAATGTAAAAAAAACTATTATAGATGGGCACTTTTCTAACACGCTATCGATGTATCGGGTAAATCATTCTCTGAAAGACATGGCGTGGTGCTGAAGCTCAAACAGCTGCCGTAACACAGGACATCGTGATGGCTTTCATGGCGTGGTGCTGAAGCTCAAACAGCTGCCGTAACACAGGACATCGTGATGGCTTTCATGGCGTGGTGCTGAAGCTCAAACAACTGCCGTAACACAGGACATCATGATGGCTTTCATGGCGTGGTGCTGAAGCTCAAACAGCTGCCGTAACACAGGACATCGTGATGGCTTTCATGGCGTGGTGCTGAAGCTCAAACAGCTGCCGTAACACAGGACATCGTGATGGCTTTCATGGCGTGGTGCTGAAGCTCAAACAGCTGCCGTAACACAGGACATCGTGATGGCTTTCATGGCGTGGTGCTGAAGCTCAAACAGCTGCCGTAACACAGAACATCGTGATGGCTTTCATGGCGTGGTGCTAAAGCTCAAACAGCTGCCGTAACACTGAACATCGTGATGGCTTTCATGGCGTGGTGCTGAAGCTCAAACAGCTGCCGTAACACTGAACATCGTGATGGCTTTCATGGCGTGGTGCTGAAGCTCAAACAGCTGCCGTAACACTGAACATCGTGATGGCTTTCATGGCGTGGTGCTGAAGCTCAAACAGCTGCCGTAACACTGAACATCGTGATGGCTTTCATGGCGTGGTGCTGAAGCTCAAACAGCTGCCGTAACACAGAACATCGTGATGGCTTTCATGGCGTGGTGCTGAAGCTCAAACAGCTGCCGTAACACTGAACATCGTGATGGCTTTCATGGCGTGGTGCTGAAGCTCAAACAGCTGCCGTAACACAGGACATCGTGATGGCTTTCATGGCGTGGTGCTGAAGCTCAAACAGCTGCCGTAACACTGAACAGCGTGATGGCTTTCATGGCGTGGTGCTGAAGCTCAAACAGCTGCCGTAACACTGAACATCGTGATGGCTTTCATGGCGTGGTGCTGAAGCTCAAACAGCTGCCGTAACACTGAACATCGTGATGGCTTTCATGGCGTGGTGCTGAAGCTCAAACAGCTGCAGTAACACAGAACATCGTGATGGCTTTCATGGCGTGGTGCTGAAGCTCAAACAGCTGCCGTAACACTGAACATCGTGATGGCTTTCATGGCGTGGTGCTGAAGCTCAAACAGCTGCCGTAACACAGGACATCGTGATGGCTTTCATGGCGTGGTGCTGAAGCTCAAACAGCTGCCGTAACACTGAACAGCGTGATGGCTTTCATGGCGTGGTGCTGAAGCTCAAACAGCTGCCGTAACACTGAACATCGTGATGGCTTTCATGGCGTGGTGCTGAAGCTCAAACAGCTGCCGTAACACAGAACATCGTGATGGCTTTCATGGCGGGGTGCTGAAGCTCAAACAGCTGCCGTAACACTGAACATCGTGATGGCTTTCATGGCGTGGTGCTGAAGCTCAAACAGCTGCCGTAACACAGGACATCGTGATGGCTTTCATTGCGTGGTGCTGAAGTCCCCCCCCCCCCCCACACACAGATGCTGTAACATACAACATCGTGATGGCTTTCATGGCGTGGTGCTAAGGTTGATACAGCTACCGTACTCGATTCATCCTTCCATCCATAGAGAACATCATGATGTCTTACATTGGACAAAGTGTTTTATATAAGCAGCCACCACTCCCCTTTACGCCGTATACCAACTGTGTTGGGCGGTTAAAAAAAAAAAGTTTGAGACGCATGGATTAATGTTGGCGTTTAACGCTCATTAACAAGGGCAGACAACGCGCAGCTAGCGCCAGCACGCCACGGGAGTTATCTCGCTTTGCTCTTTTCAGTGAGCATCATCATTCCAATTTTATTACTTTATTTGGTGTGTTTTTTTCCTCCTTCCTTTAAGTTCAGAGGTTCTCAAACTGCTTCCCGTAACGCGTTACTACTTATAGAAATGGTGAGGGTTTAATTTAATTTTTTTAATGAGAACCTTTGGTCGTAAAATGCAACTCCAAGACTCTTAAATCGCTGGTCAGTGTTCAGAATTTTACCGGAGTCTAGTTAATGGTCGTATGTTAATACTGGTCAAAACCTTTTGGATTATGTCAGTGAAATTATTTAACATTTATTAACGCTGTATTGAATTTCATGTACTTCCTGAAACTTGGGTTATCTCGTGCTAAATTATCTGCTTTTGTGACACAATAGTTTTATACCTTTTTAGTATATAGAGTTTTACTGTGTCTGTACCTTTACTGTGTCTGTACCTTTACTGTGTCTGTACCTTTACTGTGTCTGTACCTTTACTGTGTCTGTACCTTTACTGTGTCTGTACCTTTACTGTGTCTGTACCTTTACTGTGTCTGTACCTTTACTGTGTCTGTACCTTTAATGTGTCTGTACCTTTACTGTGTCTGTACCTTTACTGTGACTGTACCTTTACTGTGTCTGTACCTTTACTGTGTCTGTACTTATGTTAATCGACTACTTAGACGGCTCTATTGATGTGGACCATTAGATCTCATATATCGTCTATAATTGTTACCTTATCTCCAAATTACTTATCAGACTTCTACTTTTGACATGCATCACGCCCCCCAGCCCACACCCCCTCCACAAAAGCTCCTCCCCGTGGAGGCGTCAAACTGTTCCACTTACCCTATCATCTGCCAGGAGTTTTTACGTATGTGTGAAGATAAGAAACCCCCCCGGGGCTTGGGATAGGGGTGGTGGGGGTTGGGATCAAGGATGTAGTAAACAAGAGACTCGCGTTCAGGTAGTTTATACCCCTGTTGTGGGACAGGTGAACGTGAGTAACGGGAACTAGGCCCTGGTAGTTGGCTGGGTCAGACATCTTGTACAGTTTATGATGGCCCCTGTGGTTGGCTGGGTCAGACATCTTGTACAGTTTATGATGGCCCTTGTGGTTGGCCAGGTTGGCTCGGTCAGACATCTTGTACAGTTAATACGGGTTGAAAGAAATCTCTTGTTGATTTGATTGAATGGCCCCACTAAAGCCATTCGAACTGTCAGAAAATGAGATTATAACTATAGAAACGAGACATCTACTACCACGCTGGTAAAATAACATGCCACAATGTCTCCACAGTTTACAGTCATGCGTGCGTCACTATGGACCAGAACATCACATTAGTAACTCTTGTAGCACCATACTCAAAGAAAGACCAACATTTTTTGAAGACACGTTCAGGGCCCTATCTATTGGCTGCTAGTCCTATCCCCAGAACCACCCCCCCACCCCATCAAGCCAACCAACCAGATGTCGTAGCCCCCCCCCCCCCCCCCCCACTCCCATGATCTAAGAATGCCAACAAACATTCATTGAATGTAGCACCACCAAGTCTCTTTACGTGTATTCTATTGACCAGTCCACACCTGCAACCAAAGCCACCCGGACAACGTCACTAGCTGGTATTTGATTTTTTTCACACATCCCCCCCCCCCCCACCACCACGTTTTGCGTCCCAGACGGCCCTGGTAAATGTCAGAATATGGATAAATCAAAAGTCAAAGTAGTAGCTTGTTACTGTGGGGGTACTCGAGTCTACTGGGGTACTCGAGTCTACTGGAGTACTCGAGAGGCGAGTCTGAGAGTTGGTGCAGGACTTGTTTTAATAGCTGTGCGCGAAGGGAGAGTGGCCGGTGGGGGGACGTAGATTGTGGATTATGGAGATAAGCGATCAGTGGATCTGTGCCAAGGTCGATCATTGAGAAAATATTTCCATGATTGAATTTTTCACATTGAAATTTTTTGCTATAATTTCAAAAGAAAAGCATTTAAAAAAACATTACGAATGTCTGCCCCACCCCCACCCCCAGTCAAAGTAGGGTGCTTTTGCCTGTGGGGCTTGTGTCGGGTTCGGGGTGTGGAGGGATTTTGGGGGAGAAGGGCACTTATGAGGGTGGGGGGGGGGGGGATTTTGTCGAGAATCCCTTTGAAAGGGCTAAAAATAAAAATCAAATAATTTATTACATATCAATATATCGAGGCGATTGTGTGGAACTGACAAACAACCCACAAACAAAACCTCACAAACACGAAATGGCCAGGTGGTGAAATGGACCGGGTGGTTAATGGCCCGATGGTGAAATGGCCCGGTAGTGAAATGGGCCGGTGGTGAAATGGGCCGGTGGTGAAATTGGCCGGTGGTGAAATGGCCCGGTAGTGAAATTGGCCCGGTGGTGAAATGGGCCGGTGGTGAAATTGGCCGGTGGTGAATTGGCCCGATGGTGAAATGGCCCGATGGTGAAACGCCGCATGCGAAACGGCTTCGGTGAAATGGCGGTGGTGGCGAGTGGTCATATATTTAGTGTCCGGGGATGCCGAGGTGGGGTTCAGAACTGTTGGTAGAGATTGAAACTCAGGAAACTGTTTAGTATTATGAGAGTAAAATATGATGATAGTGTCAAGATCCTTAGGTGGTAGTCTTCTACTGTGACACAGTTTCTCACGTCTGCAATCATTGTATATCTACATCATTTATGAGTATTTGATAAATAGAAACTACAGCATGGTTATGCGCCACTAGCGTAATCGACTGAGCCGAGTCTTGTCTTAACGAAGTCGTCGTGCGTTTAGACAACTTTATTATGCATTACTTCCCTTGCCTACTTCGATAACGATGAGCTTTCAAGGGAAGCCACCGGGGAAACATAGTTCACGGTCGATTTTTTTCTCCTATTAAAATGTGTTTCCTCCCTTGCGTGTTCGGGTCAATTTGAGCGTGTCCCCCACTGTCGTGTCTTTGTGTGGGGCGACTCACGCCGTGCTCTGACACGCCCCTGTCTCACAACGCTCTTGTTGACGCCTCCTTTGACCAGAGCTCATTGTTGGACGTGAGTTTCTCTAAAACAGTGTAGTTCAAGACAGATCTAACCGGCTTTGCACAACTGGCGACGGTTCCACACATTTAAGGTCAGAACTTGTCAGTGAGTGCCGCCACGGCGCCACCCCGTATTTGAGTCATGCACGCCCTGACCTAAAAAAAAATCTGTCACGTGACGAGTGTGAGTGCCTGACCGCGCTAATTGTAAAGGGCTCCCCTGGTAGTCGTTACTCCAGTGACACGGCCCTGTGCCAACTCTGCTGCCTGGTACTGTATTTTCTTGTGCCGCGTCGATGTTTAAATAACTGTGGATTTCATTGAAGTGCACGAGCTGGGGATACATATTATACCTTGTGTGGATAAGAGTGTGAAACACAAAAGTGGATACTTTGATTTTTTTGTTGCCATTTTGTAATTATTTTTCTGATATTCAAATTGTGGCTCTGCAGGCCACTGCCGTTGGTTGCAATAACTTCACATCGCTTGTTGATCCTGTTGTTGAACCGTTGATAAAAATGACCAGTTGACATGACCCCGGGGGAAAAGTTCATATGAATAGGATATTAATGCAAGCTTGATTCCATACATACCATATTTCTGTAACTAAAGCTGTACAAATGGGCACAAACTCTTAAAGTTAGCACTAGAATGTATTAAAAGTTATTTGCGTCAACAACGATGTAAGATTAGCGTCGGTTATCAATGGCATTACATCGTAAGGCATGCCCCGCCCATCTGCATTATATTCCCAACCACCACGAGCATTTAGCCATCCGCAGCCATACACCTGACGAGCATTCAGCCAGTCGCAGTCATACACCTGACGAGCATTCAGCCAGTCGCAGTCATACACCTGACGAGCATTCAGCCAGCCTCAGCCATACACCCGAGAATCACCTTTCTGCCAACCGCAGTTGGCGTCCAGTGGCCTATTTCAAAACCTCTACTGACCACCCACGCCTTCCACCGACCTATCATCGGCACCAAGGTGACCATCAACAGAACCCATCATCTTGTCCACCTCCATCAACCCGCCAACCCGTCCCGTCGACCCGCCATCCTATCACTGCTGGACATCCCAGACCTGTGAAGTCCAGCCAGTGTTCCATGTTTTGGAGTCACCACGTACTGTCCAGGTAAATTGGGATTTCCTCAGCCAAATGATCATTGTTAGTAAATCTAGCATACCTTTGGTTTCTATTGTTTGCTGGCCTATACTTTGGGTCTACTATAATATAATTATGCCTTTTCAGTGGCGTAGCTAGTTAAAGGGCCGCCTAGCTTTTTGCCGCCCCTTCCCCCATATTTTCGAACAAATTATACCAAAAATCCCCCCCTCTCCATATTAAGGAAAAAAGTGGTTCCCGGGTCGGACAGCCCCCCCCCCTCCGCACCCCCCTTTCTACGCCACTGTGTCTTTTGATCAGTTGCTCTTTTGCTCACTAGGTCATTTGGTAGGATGTTATTTGATTTGTTTTTAAAGAACTGGTCAAGTTTTAACAGAACACAACCGGCTGTTTTTAACTCCATCTCTACAGTTGTGATCCTTCAGAGTTTAAACTCATTAACTAAACATGTACAAGACACGCCCACCTCCTCCCCGGTCTCATTCCTCCGACCCAATCCCATCCATAGTTTCAACAAGGGTTAGTTTTACACCCGGCTTTAATCGTTATGATGATGCATTGTGTAATAAAAAAAATATGCCCTTTAAAACCCCAATCCCCTGAGTGTTGTGCCCTTTAAAACTCCAGTCCCCTGAGTGTTGTGCCCTTTAAAACCCCAGTCCCCTGAGTGTTGTGCCCTTTAAACCCCGAGTCCACTGAGTGTTGTGCCCTTTAAAACCCCAGTCCCCTGAGTGTTGTGCCCTTTAAAACCCCAGTCCCCTGAGTGTTGTGCCCTTTAAAACCCCCAGTCCCCTGAGTGTTGTGCCCTTTAAAACCCCAGTCCCCTGAGTGTTGTGCCCTTTAAACCCCCAGTCCCCTGAGTGTTGTGCCCTTTAAAACCCCAGCCCCCCGAGTGTTGTGATGTACGTTGCAAGCATTTGACCATATAAAGTAACATATTATATATTAAAGTGTTTGGATTAAGGAACTATGACTCATCCAGCTACGTGCACACACTTACCTGTCACGTATTAATGCCCGCCCATCTTAAGCCGTGATTTCTTACTTATCTCCCCTTGCTCCATACACCAGGGGTGGTCAACCCAAAATACTTCACGGGTCTCTCTTGTATACTGGTCACCAGCTGCATCTCATTAGACCTACACCAACTATATGCTGTATAAAAGTGTCGACCTATTCCTAATGAACGCAACGGGATGCTAAATAACACAAGAGAATAAAGCTAAGCTATTATCATGTCACTTTATCTATTCTCTCACTAATTTTTTTAAAAAAAAGAAGATTTCTTTACAATTGAACGAAGAACGAATTCGTGTATTTGTAATAAATCAAGCATCCCGTTCGCGATATTTGACGTGGCGGGCCGCATGCCGCCCGCGGGCCGCGACTTGGCCACCATTGCTCCACTCTCAGTATCGGTGTCCACATAAACTTTGCCGCGCACATTATTGTTAATTTCCAAGTGAATGACCAACGAACATTGATTTACTCTTTTCAAATCTCTTTGGACTAAAGTCGTGTTTAGACTAAGTTATTTCGGGATCAATAGAAATATATTGATTGGCACCTATAGAAATAGATTGACACCACTAGACACAGATTGACACCACTAGACATAGATTGACACCAATATATTCAAAATGTCAACTGACAGGAGGCAGCTCTATAAGTTCCAAATGGTGTCATTATTTAGGGGTGTCTTTAGCAACCCCTGGCTTGTACTGAATATCGTTTATTGTAAAAAAGATATATTAAAAAATGAGAGTAAATTTTATTTACTTTGCTGTACCTGACCGTCTCGCGGCTTGCAGTTTTTCTATATTAAAAACATTTACTGAAATTATTTCTTTACATTAACTCCAGTGCAGAACATACGTTGCGGAGCCGAGAAGATTTTCAGGGTTGATACACGATACAAAGACGTGGCTAGATACAAAGACGTGGCTAGATGCAAAGACGTGGCTAGATTCAAAGACGTGGCTAGATGCAAAGACGTGGCTAGATGTAAAGACGTGGCTAGATGCAAAGACGTGGCCAGATACAAAGACGTGGCTAGATGCAAAGACGTGGCTAGATGCAAAGACGTGGCCAGATACAACGACGTGGCTAGATGCAAGGACGTGATTAGATGCAAAGACGTGTCTAGATGCCAAAGACGTGGCTAGATGCAAAGACGTGGCTAGATACAAAGACGTGGCTAGATACAAAGACGTGGCTAGATACAAAGACGTGGCTAGATGCAAAGACGTGGCTAGATACAAAGACGTGGCTAGATGCAAAGACGTGGCTAGATGCAAAGACGTGGATATAAACAAAGACGTAGTTAGATTGTATTTTCCCAGCTTTACATTCCATTTCTCGGTAGGAAACTCGCTCCTTTATAACAACCTGTAATGACATAGAACAAGTTTATATCAATTAACTAATAAATAAGACAAACTCTTTTATTCCTAAATGTTGCTCTACTTTCCTAATTAATTTATTAAACCAAAAATTAACATTCATAAAAAAAAAAATAAACATGAGGGCGAGGTTAAAAGTAAGGATCGTTCGATAGAAACGAAATGCGGGACCCTCCTAACTAAGTCCCGCGAGTCATTTTTTTAAATGTGAGAGTACTGAGAAGGACCAGTTCAGCAATGCGAATGACGCCACACAGCTGATCCCCTTGGCTGTCAGTGTGTTAGTTTCCTGTGCTTTTGATACCGAGATAGTCGTTTTGTCGGCCTGGAATGTCAAAGGCGCGCGTAGACAAGTTATTTGAGGGAAATTAAATATTGGTGTGTTCATATGTTCTCTCGGGACAGTGGATATACACGTCATTAGTTGAAAAAAGGAATTTTTTAAAAAAATCCACTGATGTGGTCAAGCGTGTCCATCCAGGATAATGGATATGATGCCTGGACACGTGTGGCTATCTTCTGTTTGATGTGCTTCTATGTGCCGATCTAAGATAAGGTATGGGGTTCATAGGGGTGTCTCTAATAGTAATATTTGATATGGTGACGTGTGTCTGTGTAAGATTAACGTTTGGAGCTGATGTGTGCGCATGCGTGTCCATCAAGGATTGTTTTTAAACTCATATTAGTCGTCGGGTTTAGACATGTCAGAGAAGAAAACAACTGACTGTCATCTTTAGCGTGGTCCGTTTGTGTTGAAACATGACGTCATCATTAAGGGATCAGGGGCTTCAATGTTATCAGAGATTATGTGGCAAAAATGGCATGGAGGTCTTCAGTGGCTAATGTGACAATAGTATAGGGTTTTCGTGACAAAAATGACAGTGTTTCAGTGGCTAAAGTGACAATAGATTTTCAGTGGCTAAAGTGACAATAGATTTTCAGTGGCTAAAGTGACAATAGAATTCAGTGGCTAAAGGGACAATAGGGTTTCATTTTCAATAATGACAATGGGGTTTTACTGGCTAAAGTGACATCAGTTTTTCACTGGCTAAAGTGACTTCAGGGTTTCACTGGCTAAAGTGACATCATGGTTTCAGTGGCTAAAGTGACATCAGTTTTTCACTGGCTAAAGTGACATCAGTTTTTCACTGGCTAAAGTGACATCAGTTTTTCACTGGCTAAAGTGACATCATGGTTTCAGTGGCTAAAGTGACATCATGGTTTCAGTGGCTAAAGTGACATCAGTTTTTCACTGGCTAAAGTGACATCAGTTTTTCCCTGGCTTTATATAACATTGTGATTGTACTAAATACCGTATGTCATTACAAGTGTAGCTTATTATAAGAGTATCGCCGTGGCCGTATCGTACTTCGTCTCTTCGTTGTTTTCCTGTAACTTTTTGCCACGACCTTTGACCTCCGTGTCCTCACCTTGAGGTTCCTTGTCAAGGATTATAAGTAAATTAGACAACAGACGCGACGTGTGAGATCCAAGCACGGTCTACATGCATGACGATTCCAAGTCGATGCATACGAAATACAGTCAACTATATCCGAATGCTAAACAAGACTCATGTCAGCTGCCGCACACGACCACTTGACCTGGGCAAGGCATGGTTAAGTACAAGTGTAGACCCAAGTGTCAAAATACATGATGATTTGGTAGTTTTAAAGAAAAGCACTATGTCATTCAAAAGTCCACTCAAGCTCAGACTCCTGCAGTCAAAGAAGCAACTAGAAAACTTGTGCTTGGCGTTGTGTAATATTTGATCCCCCACTGTTGTGTAGTATTTGATCCCCCGCTGTTGTGTAGTATTTGATCCCCCACTGTTGTGTAGTATTTGATCCCCCACTGTTGTGTAGTATTTGATCCCCCACTGTTGTGTAGTATTTGATCCCCCACTGTTGTGTAGTATTTGATCCCCCACTGTTGTGTAGTATTTGATCCCCCACTGTTGTGTAGTATTTGATCCCCCGCTGTTGTGTAGTATTTGATCCCCCGCTGTTGTGTAGTATTTGATCCCCCGCTGTTGTGTAGTATTTGATCCCCCGCTGTTTGTGATAAGTTTACAAAAAGTGCAATCTCTCGTGTGTGTGTTATATACATTGCCCACGTCCAGCCAGGGTATGTCATGTCTGCTGTGACCCCAGGGCAAGGTTTGTAATGTCTGCTGTGACCCTAGGGCAAGGTTTGTAAGGTCCGCTGTAACCTTACGTTGGCTTACAATCGACAAGCATTCTATACAAATGCCACACATTGCCTGGATCTCTACTTTGTAACATCGCGATGTCTGTACAACATCATGAACTTGACATCCAAACCACCCAGGACAGCTGTCAGATAGGTCATGGCTAAAAGTGACCAACATTTCGTTACTGTCCGACTGATACAGCTACCACCACCACCACTAACACCACCTCCCACCCCCTTTATGTTACATTGTTACCAAGAACTGCAGTCACAAGGAAGTATAATATCCATGGAAGCGTGACAGGGGAGTAATCAATGAAGTGTAACAGATCACATGTACTTTAGGTCCGATCAGGCCCCACATCCGAATCCCCCCCCCCCCCCCCAAAACCCCGCACCCAACCACTCAGCGCATAAAAGTTAGAATTGTTCCGGTTCTTGACATGACCCACAAAATTAGATTTTTTAATTCTCAGAAATCACGCAATTAAAAGTTATATTTTAGCAAAATGTTTGAATGAAAAAGTTGTTGGTCAAGTGTTTGTCCGACTTTAGACCATGTTATGGCTGCGACAGCCGTATTTAGTATAGAAACCTTTAGTTAGCTATATCAAATAAAGCCATAGCATATCAAAAGACCCCTTCTGAAAATCTTAAACTCACTCTTCCCCTTCTATCATATGACATGTCAAGCACACCACATATCTCTATCATATGACATCAAGCACCACCATATCCCGGCACTCCCCCATATCTCTATCATATGACATCAAGCACCACCATATCCCGGCACTCCCCCATATCTCTATCATATGACATCAAGCACCACCATATCCGCAGGCACTTCCCCATATCTCTGATCTGATGACTTGAGTGCTTGAATGTGTGAGTACCGGTCTGGGACCTGATCGCTGAATTATTGAACATCAGCACTCACGAGGTTAAACCGCAAGTCCTGCACCACTCTGCTGGCGTCCTTGACCCTGGCCATTAAATGAAAGCTTGTTGGAACAAATGGTGATGTCAAACTTTTGGTGCGGCGTCAACTTGAACTCTTCTGTAGCTTTGATTAACTTGCCCATGCGTCTGTCTCATTCATCTGTCTGTCTGTCTCATTCATCGGTCTGTTTGTCTCATTCATCGGTTTTTATGTCTCATTCACCGATCTGTCTGTCTCATTCACCGATCTGTCTGTCTCATTCACCGATCTGTCTGTCTCATTCACCTGTCTGTCTCATGTATCGGTCGGTCTGTCTGTCTCATTAATCGATCTGTCTGTCTCATTCATCTGTCTGTCTGTCTCATTCATCGGTTTTTATGTCTCATTCACCGATCTGTCTGCTCATTCACCGATCTGTCTGTCTCATTCACCGATCTGTCTGTCTCATTCACCTGTCTGTCTCATGTATCGGTCGGTCTGTCTGTCTCATTAATCGATCTGTCTGTCTCATTAATCGATCTGTCTGTCACATTAATCGATATGCCTGTCCCATTAATCGGTCTGCCTGTCTCATTCATCGGTTTTTATGTCTCATTCACCGATCAGTCTGTCTCATTCATCGGTCGGTCTGTCTGTCTCATTAATCGATCTGTCTGTCTCATTAATCGATCTGCCTGTCCCATTAATCGGTCTGCCTGTCCCATTAATCGGTCTGTCTGCCTCATTCATCGGTCTGCCTGTCTCATTCATCGGTCTGCCTTTCTCATTCATCAGTCTGCCTGTTTCATTCATCTGTCTGTCTGTCTCATTCATCGGTCGGTCTGTCTGTCTCATTCACATTCTGTCTGTCTCATTAATCGATCTGTCTGTCTCATTAATCGATATGTCTGTCTCATTAATCGATCTGTCTGTCTCATTAATCGATCTGTCTGTCTCATTCAGCGGTCTGCCTGTCTCATTCATCGATCTGTCTGTCTCATTCAGCGGTCTGTCTGCTTGATTCATCGGTCATTAAGTTGCTAGACACCCCCCCCCCTTTTTTTTTTTTCCAAAACCTATTTAAAAATTTTTATGATCAATGACGTCACCTCGTTTGGCATCTGGCACATTTGTGTTGTCCACACCAAGTTACAGAGTAGGATGACATTTTACCCGTAACCATAACAGGATATTAAAATGAACTATTCAAACTCTAATATCGATACCAGCAAAGTTGTGCAATGTTGCGGTAGTTAAATATCTTTTGCTTCACCAACGCACGACCCTGGGATTGTCATTGGATTACAGTGAATTGATAAAGACCAATTGTCAACGCCAACACATTGTGCCAGGGACTGCTGTGGTATTTGAGTGTTACGTTGGCAATGTATTATGTTACCTATTGAATCTATTGCAGGCAATATGTCTATACAACGTCTTTAATGTCTCGTGTTGTTCATTCTTTGACTAGAATGCTCATGGATTCTATAGAACACCTAGGACCAAGGAAATGCGTATAATGGAGTATCTATTTCACACTTTGACTAGCATTTCTTAGACATTCTACAGACTGCCTGCCAGTACTTACATAATAACACACCAGAAAGGATTGTTAGACCTATAAAGTAACAGCATATACATGCATTTCAAGTGCACGTTTTCTAGTTGTTTTCCTTTCATTGAAACACTTTCAACTTGTGTGGCATTTTCAATTATAGTACTTTATTTTTTTTTACACAAAAGCATTTTCTAGTTTGTGTTACACGTGTACTTAACAAATCGTCTTCCATTTCCAGTAGATTTTTGTGTTCCTAGACCACTAGGAAACTATGATACTATAATGGTAGACCACTAGTAACCTATGATACTATAATTGTAGACCACTTGTAAACTATGATACTATAATGGTAGACCACTAGTAAATTATGATACTATAATGGTAGACCACCACTAAATTCCACGACAGAATAAAGTAAATTTTTCTAGGCTACAGATGGCTGTTGGTGACAGTGACGTATTCTGGAGTAACATACACGATATAACTCATCTGATTATTCTACATATCATCTGTTAATGACAGTGGCAGCGACAGTAACATAGGGTGGAGCATCTAGAACAGGGGTGGGCAAATTTTTTGTGCGGAGGGCCACATTGACAAAGGTAAAGCTATTGGGGGGCAGCATGTATATTATTTCCAATTTTTAAATATCGATAAACATTTCCCTATATTAAAATCGATAGTTTCGCATTTTAGCATTACATGACAAAGGTCAAGGACTGTTTAAAAAAAAAAGAAAATTAGAAAGAAATTAGATCAAAAATGTTTTAAAAATCATAACGGTGCATGAAATTCTGTAAAATTCAACAAAATAACTTAAAAACATAGTAATTTTTTTAAATTTCTAAATGCCTTCGAGGGCCACATAATATCAGTTGCCGGGCCGTAGTTTGCCCACCCCTGATCTAGAACATTGCTTTAAGAGTCTGCCTATATACAACAGAGTTTGATGTCTAGAATATTGCTTTGGCAACCATATGTCATTGCTGATGGTACACACTATTCGTTATCAGTTTGACAAGGTTATCTGACCAGGAAAACGTCTGCAACCACACTGTTATCAATTTTGAGTTTTGTGTCAAGGTGACATAAGTCAAGACGTTACATCGGTAACTTTGGAAAAAATGTGTTGCATAAAGCTAGAACTAGAGACAACCTCACCTTTGCGTAATCTCACACAGCACATTTAACATCACCTCTGACAGCACACATAACATCACCTCATACAGCACACTTAACATCACCTCATACAGCACTGTTATGAAGGATGACGTGTTCTTAGCACACCTATCTCGCGTCCCACGTGCATGACCTCTCGTGACCGCCGTGAAGTGTGGCTAGAAAAACCTTATTTATTCTAGTCAGGAGAACTGTCGAAAATAATAGAATATTCTGGATAAAACGGGAAGGCAAAACAATGCATTAGACGGTTCTAGACATTAGTAGGAAATGCCTATAAAAAGGGCTGACCGATAGAGAGGGGGAGATTTTGTTTTGATCACGAGATGCTATGTCATACTTTGTTGTGTGTAGAGTTTTCTATTTCCTCATACAATTTTGTGCTCATTGTATTCGTATATACAGTACCGGTACCAGCAAACCTGTAAATTTATAACTTTAGTAATATTTCTCTTGCTGTTATTATTTACTTGAAGTTCACAAATTAAAAAAGTTATTAATTGTAATTAGCTCTGGCCTTGATTGTCGTTATATTTGTTATTATTTTTAAATGTTGGTATCGTCCTTTATTATGGACCGTTTCTAGAACGAGCCATAGTCTAAAATTAAGAGATTAAATTCTCAATTCATAACGGTCCGTAATAAGCACACTTAACATCACCTCATACAGTATTTAGGTGATTTTAAGTATTTGCTCATTCAATTTAGTGTCGAGATCGTCATCTCTCGTGTCTTGTATGTCACGACACCGTTATTTTTAAATACCAATGACCCCCAATCATAACGTCAATATTTATGTCCCCCAACATAACGTCAATATCTCTGCCCCCCAACATAACGTCAATATCTATGCCCCCAACATAACGTCAATATCTCTGCCCCCCAACATAACGTCAATATCTATGCCCCCAACATAACGTCAATATCTCTGCCCCCCAACATAACGTCAATATCTCTGCCCCCAACATAACGTCAATATCTCTGCCCCCCAACATAACGTCAATATCTCTGCCCCCCAACATAACGTCAATATCTCTGCCCCCAACATAACGTCAATATCTCTGCCCCCAACATAACGTCAATATCTCTGCCCCCAACATAACGTCAATATCTCTGCCCCCAACATAACGTCAATATCTCTGCCCCCAACATAACGTCAATATCTCTGCCCCCAACATAACGTCAATATCTCTGCCCCCCAACATAACGTCAATATCTCTGCCCCCCAACATAACGTCAATATCTATGCCCCCAACATAACGTCAATATCTCTGCCCCCAACATGACGTCAATATCTCTGCCCCTCTGAATGATTTACCTGGCGGTTGAATACTTGTTGCTGACGCATCGCTCGACCGTGACGAAGAAAATAGGACCGTGACCTTGATAAAGAACAGTTATTGATGTCATTTGAGACGAAGAAATGGTTTCCCTTTTAGTCGCGGTTCATCGTTGTACTTTAAGCTTTTGAAGAGCTTTGCTTTTGTATACGTCATTTATTGTTCACCTGATATCATCACTTCTGTCCAAAGTTAAACATGTGGAAATGCATGCAACCATTCAAAAATGACATACAGACCAAACATGCAGCATAAGCCATGCTATACTAAACCAAACATACAACATAACCCATGCTATACTAAACCAAACATACAACATAACCCATGCTATACTAAACCAAACATACAACATAACCCATGCTATACTAAACCAAACATACAACATAACCCATGCTATACTAAACCAAACATACAACATAACCCATGCTATACTAAACCAAACATACAACATAACCCATGCTATACTAAACCAAACATACAACATAACCCATGCTATACTAAACCAAACATACAACATAAGCCATGCTATACTAAACCAAACATACAACATAACCCATGCTATAATACAGACCAAACATACAACATAACCCATGCTATACTAAACCAAACATACAACATAACCCATGCTATACTAAACCAAACATACAACATAACCCATGCTATACTAAACCAAACATACAACATAACCCATGCTATACTAAACCAAACATACAACATAACCCATGCTATACTAAACCAAACATACAACATAACCCATGCTATACTAAACCAAACATACAACATAACCCATGCTATACTAAACCAAACATACAACATAACCCATGCTATACTAAACCAAACATACAACATAACCCATGCTATACTAAACCAAACATACAACATAAGCCATGCTATACTAAACCAAACATACAACATAACCCATGCTATACTAAACCAAACATACAACATAAGCCATGCTATACTAAACCAAACATACAACATAACCCATGCTATACTAAACCAAACATACAACATAACCCATGCTATACTAAACCAAACATACAACATAACCCATGCTATACTAAACCAAACATACAACATAACCCATGCTATACTAAACCAAACATACAACATAAGCCATGCTATAATACAGACCAAACATACAACATAACCCATGCTATACTAAACCAAACATACAACATAACCCATGCCATACTAAACCAAACATACAACATAACCCATGCTATACTAAACCAAACATACAACATAAGCCATGCTATACTAAACCAAACATACAACATAACCCATGCTATACTAAACCAAACATACAACATAACCCATGCTATACTAAACCAAACATACAACATAACCCATGCTATACTAAACCAAACATACAACATAACCCATGCTATACTAAACCAAACATACAACATAAGCCATGCTATACTAAACCAAACATACAACATAACCCATGCTATACTAAACCAAACATACAACATAAGCCATGCTATACTAAACCAAACATACAACATAACCCATGCTATACTAAACCAAACATACAACATAACCCATGCTATACTAAACCAAACATACAACATAACCCATGCTATACTAAACCAAACATACAACATAAGCCATGCTATACTAAACCAAACATACAACATAAGCCATGCTATAATACAGATAAAAACATATAACAACACTGTTTGGTTAATTTTTGAAAACAGTATCGTCATTCGGTGTGAACGGGTTGAGGTTAAATGAATCTCTGCGGATGTCTCATCGATTTGGGAATAAACGTCACCGTCATGTTGTGGTCGCTCTCACAATGACGTCACCGTCATGTTGTGGTCGCTCTCACAATGACGTCACCGTCATGTTGTGGTCGCTCTCACAATGACGTCACCGTCATGTTGTGGTCGCTCTCACAATGACGTCACCGTCATGTTGTGGTCGCTCTCACAATGACGTCACCGTCATGTTGTGGTCACTCTCACAATGACGTCACCGTCATGTTGTGGTCACTCTCACAATGACGTCACTGTCATGTTGTGGTCACTCGGACAATGACGTCACTGTCACTTTGTGGTCACTGTCATCAATGACTACTGTGAATGTTGACGTCAGACGCTTAGACGTACACTGAGTGTTGTAAGTGTCCAAGTAAGTCACGTGTTTTTAAGTCTTAAGTATTCATGTAGTGCTTCTATGAGTTAGGATGTTTTGTGTCACTTGTTTTCAAGTGGTCTTACAAACCTTGTTTTCAAGTGGTCTTACAAACCTTGTTTTCAAGTGGTCTTACAAACCTTGTTTTCAAGTGGTCTTACAAACCTTGTTTTCAAGTGGTCTTACAAACCTTGTATTCAAGTGGTCTTACAAACCTTGTATTCAAGTGGTCTTACAAACCTTGTATTCAAGTGGTCTTACAAACCTTGTATTCAAGTGGTCTTACAAACCTTGTATTCAAGTGGTCTTACAAACCTTGTATTCAAGTGGTCTTACAAACCTTGTATTCAAGTGGTCTTACAAACCTTGTATTCAAGTGGTCTTACAAACCTTGTATTCAAGTGGTCTTACAAACCTTGTATTCAAGTGGTCTTACAAACCTTGCCATAATGGACACCAATCAAACTTAGACTTGATCCAACCTCCACATTTAATTGGTATCAGTGAACTGCTTGATTGACTCGCATATGGATTACTGGTGACGTCATTACACGTATCCGGTACAGACTGGATTACTACTAAAATAGGAGAATAATTGAAATTCATAAAAATAGATCCAATAGTTACTGGAGAATTGTGATTGCCGTTGACATGAATCAATCAACGAAACGATAAGTCAATTAGTGAATCAATTAGATTACCAATCCTTGGCTGAAACTGATGACTTTGTTTCGTGGTGTTGACGAAATGTAGCCATGCCCAGCAAGCACCGTAGAGCACAGAAGCGCCTGTCTGACGCCCTGTTTGTCAACCAACAGGTCCTCGTTAGCTGGTAAGTTGGCATTGTCGTGTCTCCATTTAATAATGGCCCATGTCCCGTGTTGCAAGTCCCGTGTGACAAGTCCTGTATGACATATGACCTGTCTCTTATGCTATGTTTCATGTCCTGTATAATAATAATAATATATCCTTTGTTAAATGGCCTGTAAAATATGTCATGTCGCATGCCTCCCCTCTCTCACTTCATCTCTCTCTCTCTCTATCCATCTCTCTCTCTCTCTCTCTCTATCCATCTCTCTCTCTCTTTATCCATCTCTCTCTCTCTCTCTATCCATCTCTCTCTCTCCATCTCTCTCTCTCCATCTCTCTCTCCATCTCCCTCGGTGTCCTCTCCCTCATGTCCTGTAGGACATGTCCTGTGTCAAATATTCTGTCACTAATCAGAAATGTTTTCATGTTCAATGATCAAGACCCCAAAAGCGGTTAATTAATTTATTTTTATTGCATTTTCAACTCGACTCCTTCAACACTCGACCCCGCCCCGCCCCCCCCCCCCCAACGCCTGCACACACGCCCCCAATTCTAGAGTTTTTGGTGGGTTTTTTGGTGGGGTCTTTTGTTGGTTTTTGGTGGGTTTTAATGTGTTTTTGGTGGGTTCTTATTTTGGTGTAAATTTGTAAAATTTAAGATATTATAAAATCTAATAAATGTTAAAAATAATTGCCAGTCTGCTCTACCTGCTGACGATGTCCCCGAGTGAATAAAGAACATGATAAGTACGGTTAATTAGCTTGATAAAGACGGTCAGACGACTAGGCTCTGCTGTCACTGTGTCAAGTCTCATGGACTAAACTACTTGCACTGTGTCGTATCATATATGCCAAAGTTTAGTATCAGTCTAAAGTTCGCCGCGACGTAATGCATAGTTGCGTAACGACAACAAATTAAATAATTTACCTCACACGGGGGAGGTGCGTTCCCCCCCCCCCCCCCCCCCCATGTGGTGTGTTTCCGAGAATTTAGATTTATTAAGAATGAATAATGAGAATAACATATTGGTAGACTAAAGTCCGATGTTGATATTTTATAAATTGATTTTTCCATTTTATGGCCAAATATTACATTGCAATGTTGGGTTGTTTGTTTGTTTTTTTTTTACATTCGTATTCGCTGCGTCATTAGCTACGTCATTAGCTACGTCATTTGCTACGTCATTTGCTACGTCATTTGCTACGTCATTTGTTACGTCATTTTTCAACAAAAGAAACTGAAATAACTTGTACCATAGAGAATAAAAGTCTTTGACGTCATCAGCTTTACCTACTTCATCTGATTAGTTGGGCTAGGCCAGCGGTTCTCAACCTGTGGGTCGCGATACCTTTGGGGGTCGCGCGACCCTTGCTCAGTGGTCGCCTAAGACCATCTGAAAACACATACACTCTACAGTTATGAAGTAGCAACGAAAATAATTGTGTGAGTGGGGGTCGCCACAACATGAGTAACTATTAAAACTGCGCAGCATTAGAAAGGTTGAGAACCACTGGGCTAGGCTAAGGGAAAAGTCAAATCACGGGGTAGGGGAGAAAACAAAGGTTAGGAACCGCTGATCTGGAGGATGGCCGTGTTTGCCTTGTTGTCTCTGTCCGTCTCCAGTCTCCTTTACCATCTGTAGCTCTGTCGCCGTCCGTCTCCTTTGTCACTGTCTCTCTCTCTCTGTCTCTCTCTCTCTCTCTCTGTATGTCACTCTCTGTCTTTATGTCGGTTTGTAACTATAGTCAGGCTTGACTGTGCTAACGTGATCAGTGCGTGTGATAGTCTACCGCCGTACTTGTACTTGTGTTTGGTGACCTTGAAAGGGGGGGGGGGGCTTAGTGACGTCAGGGTGTCACGAGCGCCTTTGTCTTTGACAGATTGAATATTAGGCATCCATAAAGACGGCTTGGTTTCGTCGACATAAAGTGCAGTTCATAACAGATTTACTGGTTGGTTGTCTCTTCACTAGACCTAACAAATATCCCACACTTCACCAGACCTAACAAATATCCCACACTTCACCAGACCTAACAAATATCCCACTCTTCACCAGACCTAACAAATATCCCACTCTTCACAAGACCTAACAAATATCCCACTCTTCACCAGACCTAACAAATATCCACTCTTCACAAGACCTAACAAATATCCCACTCTTCACCAGACCTAACAAATATCCCACTCTTCACCAGACCTAACAAATAGCCCACTCTTCACCAAACCTAACAAATATCCCACTCTTCACCAGACCTAACAAATATCCCAAGATTTTATGTTGCCTGGTAAATATCATACTCATGGCATCGATACCATTCTTCAATGGCTGTCACAAGACTTAAGTGAATCACCAGTTCTGAAAAAAATCTCTCTGCACGTTTCGCAAATGAAACAGTGGAGACTACTTATTCCTTCCTGTAGGTTCATAATTTCATCGGTTGCTTCCCCTAGTCTTTTAGTGGAGCTTCTTAAAGTGAGTAGTCATGACACGTTAGTGTGTCGGCTACTGTGGTTAAGTTTTGAACGAAACCCAAAAGAAACCACTGTATCTACGTTAACTTAGCAACAATCAGGATATTAGCATTGATATTGTCAGTGTATGTAAATGTGCATATAGTCACTCAGGATGTTAACATTGATGTTGTCAGTGTATGTAAATGTGCATATGGTCACTCAGGATGTTAGCACTGATGTTGTCAGTGTATCTTGTCGTACTAATCATGCACGTTAAACATATCAGTGAAGGGTTTCATGACATGTGTGGTGGGCCCTGGCACAGACTCTTAAGAAGGTCACCTGCCAACCCACCTGACGTGGCCATACACCCCCCTCCCCCCACGATGCTTGAAGTTAACATCAAGCCCTGGTAGTGACTATACCTTTGACTTTCTACCACAACTTTGATACATCACTTACAACGAAGTTTCAACATTTTCAGTAGCCGTCCACGTTGGTCTATATTTGTTTTTTTTTGTTTTTTTGGTTGTTTTTTTTAAATTCAGGTATTATCACTTTCTCCTCCCTTCTGTCTCAGGAAGGGAGGGGAGGGGCGCCCCAGGTCATTGCTGGGTTGTTTTTTTTTTTGTTTTTTTTTTGGGGGGGAGGGCATTTTCGTCATTTTTATAACATTTATATGGATTATGTTTGATATGTTTTCGTTTGTTTTTATGAATGAGAGGGGGGCAAAGTCAAGCACACCCCCGGCGCCATGAACTCAGTCTAATCAATCCGGAGATATTTTGAAAGAATTTCGGTCGAACGGAAAATTTTACCCCCCCCCCCTTTTTTTCACCTTAAAATAGGTCCACAAAAAATATGTGCTGGTTCTATATTTCTCCCCTTTGAGTGGAATACATCATAGAGAATGAGAAGATAACTCTTTTTTTGACACCCGGACCCTGCTTGTTTTATTGCCGGGTGTGTGTCGGGTGTGCTAACACAAGGTATTTTCGGGTATCACGGTAAGTAGCTCTATTTGTGCCGAAACGCGATTCGTAATTGGATTAATACGAAACAGTCAATTTAATTTATAACAGGACTCATTCATTGTGATCATTTTAAATTGTTTTTTTCAATAGCTTTTGAAAGTCTTAAAGTCTATGATCTTATTTTTATGACTTCACATCTCTAGTTGAAACACCTTCTAATGTCCCAACATCCCTAGTTTGAACATCTTCTAATGTCCCAACATCCCTAGTTTGAAAACCTTCTAATGTCCCAACATCCCTAGTTTGAACACCTTCTAATGTCCCAACATCCCTAGTTTGAACACCTTCGCATGTCTTAACATATCTTGTTTGAACACCTTCTCTCGGTGCTCAGTAGACGCTATTTGAATTCTTGTATTGAAAGTGATTGGTCCTCGAGATGGACACTCACAATAATTTGTATATTCCCCAACCTCATGAGATGGCAAGTTTCAGGAAGTCTTGAGATAATTCTACATCCGGCTCTAAGCTACTCTCAATTTTTTTATTATAAGATGGGGAATTACTTGTTGCAATGACCTGAATTAGTGATGGCTGTGAGGAGAGAGTTTTGGATGAGGGGGGGGGAGTGTGGTGGGGGTGGGAGAGAGGGATTTATCGAGTCGTGCGGTGAGTCATCGTTTGATGGAGGCCGTCACGTGACCCACTTTATCGATTGCCTGAGCCGAGTGAGTGCTCCTCTCTACATCATCACTTAGTTTAATGGTTAGCAAGGCTACATGCCCTTTAGTTGGTCAGCAATGCTACATGCCCTTTTTTTGGTCAGCAATCCTACTTGCCCTTCGGTTGGTCAGCATTTCTACGGTTATCTCAGTCAGCAATGCTAGATCTATACCAAAGGTCAGTCGTTTACAGGTCTGGCATGTCGTCAGCATTTCTACGGTTATCTCAGTCAGCAATGCTATACCATAGGTCTGTCGTTTACAGGTCTGGCATGTCGTCAGCATTTCTACGGTTATCTCAGTCAACAATGCTATACTATAGGTCTGTCGTTTACAGGTCTGGCATGTCGTCAGCATTTCTACGGTTATCTCAGTCAGCAATGCTATACCAGAGGTCTGTCGTTTACAGGTCTGGCATGCCGTCAGCATTTCTACAGTTCTTTCAGTTGGTCAGCAGAACAACTGATAGAAAACGTCATTTCTTAACATTAGTCAGTAATAGAGAACCATATTCATGTCTAAAACAAAGTTCATTTAAAGGAAAAAGCCTGTCTCTTTGACAGAAGGGTGCATTACTTAAAACACTTGCGAGTTACACGACATTTAAAATGTTCAAATCTTAACTTCGCGCGTTGAACAGATTCCTCCCCAGCCCCTTACAGAATCCGCCCATGTAAATATCAGGTTATGGTTTTGAAACCAGAGTAATGCCATTAGGCTCGAAGTAGCAGCCGACGCCTTTTTTAAAAAAAATAATTATAAATAGCAATGCGTATCGATACCTCTCCGATTACTAATTTCAACGAATCGAAGTGCTCTTCTCTGCAGTAACCGTCACACGCGATCCCTGAGAAATCGTGACTTCTTTGCCCCTGGCTGATTAGCCTGATGCATACTGACTACGGTATCGATCTGTTTGCTCCTGGCATCAATGCATTATACAACAAGGAAGCGCGGGGGCGGGAGGTTCGGGCAACCTGTTGGATGTCCCTGGCTAAATTACAAGTGGTGATGGTAGGTTCGGGCAACCTGTTGGATGTCCCTGGCTAAATTACAAGTGGGGATGGTAGGTTTAGACAACCTGTTGGATGTCCCTGGCTAAATTACAAGTGGGGATGGTAGGTTTAGACAACCTGTTGGATGTCCCTGGCTAAATTACAAGTGGGGGTGGTAGGTTTAGACAACCTGTTGGATGTCCCTGGCTAAATTACAAGTGAGGATGGTAGGTTTAGACAACCTGTGGATGTCCCTGGCTAAATTGCAAGTGGGGATGGTAGGTTTAGACAACCTGTTGGATGTCCCTGGCTAAATTACAAGTGGGGATGGTAGGTTTAGACAACCTGTTGGATGTCCCTGGCTAAATTACAAGTGGGGATGGTAGGTTTAGACAACCTGTTGGATGTCCCTGGCTAAATTACAAGTGGGGATGGTAGGTTTAGACAACCTGTTGGATGTCCCTGGCTAAATTACAAGTGGGGATGGTAGGTTTAGACAACCTGTTGGATGTCCCTGGCTAAATTACATGTGGGGATGGCAGGTTCAATCAGTAAATAAACAGACCTGTTTACTCTTACGGTTTTGGCGTACAATGTACGATTTTGAGGTGTGTACATTATACATACTGTATGGTTTTTTGTTTTTTTTTACTATTAAGATAATGAATTGAATGATTTTTGTGATGATGATGTACGATTGTAAGAGTTTGAGGGCCAACAGGTCTGAGTAAATAGTAGAGCAAGATTATGTTTAGGCTGGGTCAAAACGCCGATGGATTAAAGGGTATCCACATGCACCGGGTTGATGACACAGCCAAGGTATTACTGGGGTTGATGACACAGCCAAGGTATTACTGGGGTTGATGACACAGCCAAGGTATTACTGGGGTTGATGACACAGCCAAGGTATTACTGGGGTTGATGACACAGCCAAGGTATTACTGGGGTTGATGACACAGCCAAGGTATTACTGGGGTTGATGACACAGCCAAGGTATTACTGACAAGTCGTTCCAAACGTGTTAAGCTTAAAAAAAAAAAATATATATATATAATTGTGGAACAAGTTAAGTTTTGACTTGGGGAAAAAACACAAAAGATGGATGACTAAAGGACGTTTCGGCTAAAGACCTACTTCAGCGGACAACACAAGACAAGTCTGATTTCTTGCACTAATTCACCAGCGTGAGTGACAAATGAATTGCTTGCACTAATTCACCAGCGTGAGTGAAGAATGAAAACAAATTAATTCAGATTTTCGGCACCATATCACCACTTGGAATCAATCAAATACTCTTTTACTAGTGGTCCTCAAATACTCTCTTACTAGTGGTCCTCAAATACTCTCTTACTAGTGGTCCTCAAATATTCTCTTACTAGTGGTCGTCAAATACTCTCCACTTTAAATCCTTTATATTATAAAAATCGCTTTTGTGTGTTTATGGGGAAAAATCTTCGAACGGCTAATAGACCCACTCCCCGTCAACCCATCGAGCTGAAACTTGGTGCGTAGATTCGTTGCCCATGACATAACATTCTATCAAATAAAGGATATTTGATGCCACTAATTTCATCAAATAAAATGCCCGATAACTGCGCTAAATTATATTCTTTAACAAAAAAATGTCGCGAGTGCGTTCGGAACGTACTATTTTCTTTTCTTTTCCCGAAATAGTTGGTGAAATAAATCTGCGGTGTAAAAGCGGGTGGGACATTAGAATATTAATCTCAAATAATGGTTACCGGAAATTTGATCGAAAGAAATTTCATCGACGGAAAATTGATCGACGGTAATTTGATCGAACGGAAGTTTGGTCAAATCTTTTTTTCAGGTCAGATGTTAAAATGTTCGTCAAATTTCTTTTTGAACGCACTATAATATATAGTAAAACAAAATAATGCGTTCAAAAAGAAATTTGACGCAAAATTTTAACGTATAATCTAAAAAAACGATTCGACCAAATTTCCGTTCGATCAAATTTCCGTCGATCAATTTTCAATCGACGAAATTTATTTCGATCAAATTTCCGGATACGTAAAATAATAATAATTTTTTAAAAATGCGTTTAAAGAATTTATAAAAACTTTATTTTTGAGCGGTTGTTAAATTTTATAGAAAATGTTCATTCTAAATCAATAATAATGCTTCAATCCTTTTTACCGTGACAGTGCGCACCACAGAATTATGCGAGAGTCGCGTTTTGGTTTTGAACAACTTAATTCCCGTTTTTGTAGTGCGCCTTTGTGTCTCTACATAAGCTGAGAGAGATGCTTCGTGATATGGGAACATTTCGGGGTTTTTTTTCTTTTAAATTTCAAATATTTTTTTATTTCTAGTTTTGTATTTTCAGCTGAAGAGAGGCATTTAGCCGGAACGTCCTTTATGGATCCGTCTTTATACTTGTGAGTAATAACTTGACCGTGAAATCAACCTGATCCATTGGATACAATGATGGATGCCAAACTATGATAGTGATACCCTTATTAAATACAATTAACATCACTACAGGTAGCATCTATCGTGTTGACATAAGAAATGGTTGACTCTACGTGCCAAGTTTAGCTATCAAGTATACTTTTGGTTTTGCTACCATGCAATATATTACCATTGCTTTGGCTACCTTACAATTTAGTACTCGTTTGGCTACCTTACTCTCTATTACTACTGGTTGTCCTATATAGTACTACTGGTTGTCCTATATAGTACTGCTGGTTGTCCTATATAGTACTGCTGGTTGTCCTATATAGTACTACTGGTTGTCCTATATAGTACTACTGGTTGTCCTATATAGTACTGCTGGTTGTCCTTTATCTAGTACTACTGGTTGTCCTATCTAGTACTACTCTTTGTCCTACGTACAATTTGTGAAAGTGGTTCTTAAATCGTCAGTATATCAACACTTCATTTCTTCACATGGTTACAGCTGGTTAAGTTAACCAGTCTCTTCAGTGCAATGGCTTGCCGACGCAATTGTCTGTATAAAAAAGTGTATTGTGATACTTGTGACTGAAATGTGATTCATTGCTTACGTTTTGGCATAATTTGTGGTTCTGCTGGCTAATGTATTTGTGTATTTTATGGTTCTGCTGGCTAATGTATTTGTGTATTTTATGGTTCTGCTGGCTAATCTATTTGTGTATTTTATGGTTCTGCTGGCTAATGTATTTGTGTATTTTATGGTTCTGCTGGCTAATCTATTTGTGTATTTTATGGTTCTGCTGGCTAATGTATTTGTGTATTTCATGGTTCTGCTGGCTAATGTATTTGTGTATTTTATGGTTCTGCTAGCTAATGTATTTGTGTATTTTATGGTTCTGCTGGCTAATATATTTGTATATTTTATGGTTCTGCTAGCTAATGTATTTGAGTATTTTGTGGTTCTGCTGGCTAATGCGTTTGTATATTTGTTCCCGATGCAAACATCTATCTTATCTTACAGCCAGCTCCCATTAGCTACAGAGAGGCCAAGATGTACAACAATTGATGTCTATATTTTCTACAACTTTCCCTCGACGAGAGCATCTCTGGCCGAGTATGAGCACGCAATCCTTCGATCTGTGTGTATGCGTGGGGACCGAATCGATGGTCCCTCGCCACTAGAGGGGTGGGGAGGGGGAGTAGGCGGGTTGACTCAGCAACCCAGACTTATCTGCGGCCCCCAATGTTATTTGAGCAGCAAGTGTTATATGACTGGATTTCTGCACAGTCCATTAGACGGTTTTTAACTCATTTCAGCATTTCACGTGTGTCCTGTTCCTCGCTGCGTGTTTCGACTACGGTTATGTGAAGGATGTTTCCTGATGACAAAAGTTTTTTTGTTACGTAGCAACGCTGTTAGCGTTGGCTTCGCCCCGCGGGCATCGTTCTGTGGGCGTAGACACTGAGATTTGACTAGCTCGTTGGTTTGGTCACTTAGAATGGGCTTACTGTGAGTTGGTGTGTCGACAGTAACATGCTGCTCGTGTGCTTGTGGTGAGTTACAGCTGTTTGAGCCAGGTTTGGATGTACAGCTTAATGTTGGTGAAATGGTGGTATTCCCTGATTGGTGTATTTCATGGTGAAATGGTGGTATTCCCTGATTGGCTTATTTCATAATGAAATGGTGGTATTCTCTGATTGGTTTATTTCATAGTGAAATGGTGGTATTCTCTGATTGGTGTATTTCATGGTGAAATGGTGGTATTCCCTGATTGGTTTATTTCATAATGAAATGGTGGTATTCTCTGATTGGTGTATTTCATGGTGAAATGGTGGTATTCTCTGATTGGTTTATTTCATAATGAAATGGTGGTATTCTCTGATTGGTGTATTTCATAATGAAATGGTGGTATTCTCTGATTGGTGTATTTCATGGTGAAATGGTGGTATTCCCTGATTGGTTTATTTCATAATGAAATGGTGGTATTCTCTGATTGGTGTATTTCATGGTGAAATGGTGGTATTCCCTGATTGGTTTATTTCATAATGAAATGGTGGTATTCTCTGATTGGTTTATTTCATAATGAAATGGTGGTATTCTCTGATTGGTTTATTTCATAATGAAATGGTGGTATTCTCTGATTGGTGTATTTCATGGTGAAATGGTGGTATTCCCTGATTGGTTTATTTCATAATGAAATGGTGGTATTCTCTGATTGGTGTATTTCATGGTGAAATGGTGGTATTCCCTGATTGGTTTATTTCATAATGAAATGGTGGTATTCTCTGATTGGTTTATTTCATAGTGAAATGGTGGTATTCTCTGATTGGCTTATTTCATAGTGAAATGGTGGTATTCCCTGATTGGCTTATTTCATAGTGAAATGGTTGTAGTTAGGTTTCAGCTTAGTTATGTAAGGGAACACTACGCCTGGTCTGTGCTTCATATTGGGAAAGTCTTTCATTCATAGCAATTTGAATCTCATGTTATTATTTGTCATAATGTGATTTTAGTCTACTGACCATAAGGAATTAGAGATGTTAGTGTAATATTTCGACCACATTGTCCAGTGGTCACATGATGTGACTTTCGTCTACTGACCATAAGGAACTAGAGATGTTACCGTAATATTTCGACCACATTGTCCAGTGGTCACATGTAGCATGTAGAAGTAATCTTAACAACCGTTGGCGTTGTTGTATTTCCCATAGTGTTTTACTCTGTCCTACACTGTCCTGTACTGTCCTACAATGTCCTACACTGTCCTGTACTGTCCTATACTGTCCTGCACTGTCCTACAATGTCCTACAATGTCCTACACTGTCCTGTACTGTCCTGTACTGTCCTATACTGTCCTGTACTGTCCTATACTGTATAGTAAACGTATCAAATGTGGCCATATGAAAGATGTAACATGGTTGAGTCCCCTGTCCACAGGTGAGCAGCAATGAAATGATCGTGTACCTGTTTGCGGGGGGGGGGGGGGGGGGCATGGCTAAACAGTAAAATTGCTAAAATTATTTAATAATATTCACGTCAGCGACCAGCTGTGACCACGTGGTCTATTTTTTTTTGCTGAAGGGGTTCTCAAATTATTACTTTTTTAAAAAGTTTTTTTTTAACCTTTTCAATGTACCTTAAAATAAAATTCTAACTACAACTACAACCATTGATACATGATGATTTATGCCTTATAGTAAAGTGTCAATGCTCCCACCCTCCTCCTTCATCCACACGGGCAGTGTTCATGACTTACAAACATTAAGGTAGTGGGGGGGGGGGGGGCATGATGGGAATAAATATATTTGAAACCAAACTATACTTTGTCATGTAGAAAACACTATTCCTACAAATCACTATTCGAATAAAACACTATATATTTTAAATGTCAATAGTGTAAAGTTAAAATTGTCACTGCTGTATTTAAAAGTATAAAAGGGTTTATAGTAAACCTGACATCTGGTAGCTATACTTGACATCTGGTAGTCTATACTTGACATCTGGTAGTCTATACTTGACATCTGGTAGTCTATACTTGACATCTGGTAGTCTATACTTGACATCTGGTAGTCTATACTTGACATCTGGTAGTCTATGCCTGACATATGGTAGTCAATACCTCTGGTAGTCTATACCTGACATCTGGTAGTCTATACCTGACATCTGGTTGTATATACCTGACATCTGGTGGTCTATACCTGACATTTGGTAGTCTATACCTGACATTTGATAGTCTATGCCTGACATTTGATAGTCTATGCCTGACATCTGGTGGTCTATACCTGACATTTGGTAGTCTATACCTGACATCTTGTAGTCTATACCTGACATCTGGTAGTCTATACTTGACATCTGGTAGTCTATGCCTGACATCTGGTAGTCAATACCTCTGGTAGTCTATACCTGACATCTGGTAGTCTATACCTAACATCTGGTTGTCTATACCTGACATCTGGTGGTCTATACCTGACATTTGGTAGTCTATACCTGACATTTGATAGTCTATGCCTGACATCTGGTGGTCTATACCTGACATTTGGTAGTCTATACCTGACATCTGGTAGTCTATACCTGACATCTTGTAGTCTATACCTGACATCTGGTAGTCTATACCTGACATCTGGTAGTCTATACCTGCCATCTGCTAGTCTATACCTGCCATCTGCTAGTCTATACCTGACATCTGCTAGTATATACCTGACAAATGCTAGTAGGGCAATAATGCCGAAGTTGGGGCGACCTTGACCCTTCATGGTGGATGAGATGTTCCGTGATGCAACAGTACGGATGTACGTCCTCTATGATGTGGGACTATTTAACTACTGACCTATACGGAAGGACACTGGAACCTCTATCGCGCCCCCTCTCCACCGCCCTAAACACTAAAATTATGTTTGTTACTTTTAGTTCTATAGAAAGAGTATCGGTATAGCGATAAAACCTTTGTATGGCATAGCTTGGATGTGCACAACGTATAGATATTAATTGACATCTTGCGATAAAGCGTGCCTCCATAAAACGGAGAAGTCGGAGGGCTATGGTTATAAGAATCGCAACCTTGCAGTATTGTCTAGTCGATGTCGCCAACGTGATAGTTAGGCATCGATTACCTCGCTTGTCATGTACAGATCATTATTGTAGGACACAACGTTAGCTTTTTGTTAACATGTATCGATCCTATAAGCCCGGGATTATTGTGTCTTGTTAACTGGCAGTTTGAACATGTGCTAAGTTGGGGGGGGGGGGGGATAGGAGCCTCAATCCCAGCGGTTCTCAACCTGTGGGTCGCGACCCTTTCACATGGGTCACCTATAAGACCATCTGAAAACTCAGATACTCTACAGTTATGAAGTAGAAGCAAAAATAATTTTTGTTGGGGGTCGCCACAACATGAGGAACTGTATTAAAGGGTCGCGGTATTAGGAAGGTTGAGAATCACTGCTCTAACCCCAGCAGTCGTTAATGGAAAACATAAGCTGCTAATTATACTTTAATCACATGGTCTAGTTCTATATTTACTAGCTTAATCATATGGTCTATTTCTAAATTTACTAGTTTTATCACGTGGTCTAGTCCTGTTATTACTTGCTTCATTGCGTGGTCTAGCTTTATATTTACACGTTTAATCACGTGTTCAGTTCTATATTTAGCTTAATCACGTTGCCAAGTGTTTAACACATCTAATCTAAATATCGTTATTCACTTATTTAACCACATTCTTTAACCGCCATCTTGTTTTCAAATCTTTAAATTGTGTTGAATGTCTTCAACCGTCAGCTTCGGAGACTTCATTAGTCAGTTTGCCTAGACACTAGTATATAGCTGGATACATGGGGGGGGAGGGGGGGGGGGTGTGGGGGTGGTTTAAAGTTATGCCTCATGGGGAGATATTTGTTTTTTGCCGCCACAGCCCCTCGCGATAATGCCACCCTTTAAAATAGCCACTGGTCTGGGTAGGCTGGATACCGGTGGTTCAAATGGACGTTGGGGTATCTTTTACCCTTGGACACCGGGGTATGTCTGGACACGTGGGGTATTTCTGGACATTGGGGTATTTCTGGACATTGGGGTATTTCTGGACATTGGGGTATTTCTGGACATTGGGGTATTTCTTTACATTGGGATATTTCTGGACATTGGGGTATTTCTGGACATTGGGGTATTTCTGGACACGTGGGGTATTTCTGGACATTGGGGTATTTCTGTACATTGGGGTATTTCTGGACTTTGATATGTGCCTGGACATTGGGGTGTATTTGGACCCTTGGGTATGTTCCTGGACATTGGGGTGTATCTGGACCCTTGGGTATGTGCCTGGACATTGGGGTGTATCTGGAACCTTGGGTATGTGCCTGGACATTAGGGTGTATCTGGACCCTTAGATATGTACCTGGATATTAAGGTGTATCTGGACCCTTGGGTATGTGCCTGGACATTGGGGTGTATCTGTACCCTTGGGTATGTCTGGATGCATATATAAATAAATGAAACGGATATGCGCTATTTAAAAATCAATGTGGATTTCCGGTTTCGGAGCCCCGTCTTGGCACCAGCCCCTCCACACTAGCGACCAGATCGATGGAGATGTGCCGATGGTCCACATCGAACGGGGGTGGGTGTGTGGGGGTATTGGTATAGGACCAACTAAAAGGCAATCAAAGGAAGGAAAAGCGGGGGGGGGGGGGTGTTCATCTAAGGATGGTGGGTTCCCATCTAAGGATGGTGAGTTCCCATCTCAGGATGGTTGGTGGCCTGAATGTTGAAGTTAAACCGTTGGATGTTAGGTGGCCTGAATTTGTTCATGGAATCCTACAACTGCGTGGATCACAGATAGTAAGACCCAACTTTCGCCCCATCCCCCTTTTTCACACATCTGACCAGTGGCCTGACTTGTGATAAGACAAAAGAGTATCGTACGGGGAAATTGGGTAGAATCAATACGGTGTCCTCTTCGCGATTCTTGTAGCTAAAGCCAATCCAAAAAAAAACAAAAAACAAACATGACTGTAAGATCGATACCGTCCACACATCTTCCATCTTTCTTTCTTCCCCCCCCACTCACTTTTTTTGTTTTTCTCCCCCCCCCTTCCCCCCCCCCCCCCCCCGAAACTCATCTAGAACGAGAACACTACGTGACCAACAAATGATTCGATTCTTTATATTCTGCTGTAGTCATGTGACTGGTGTAGATAGCTCCATGCGTATATGTTAAAGACAAAGTGTAAAATCCAGGCACTCTACAGAATGCCTAGGCACTCTGTATAATATCTAATGTATTTCACACTTCGACTAGAATCGCCAGATGCTCTTTAGAATGCCTGTATTAGGCACTTGGACTCAAGTAGAATGCTGTTCAGCTAAACTTTTTTTTAATTTTTTCTGCAATGGAAGAAAGAAGGTATTGGGGGGGGGGGGGGGTGGGGGCCGCTGGACACAAAGGGGGCAACTGTGTATATGTCACGAGAACATGTGCCTGTTGTTGATTGGGGCGGTTTCTCTGATTGTCTGTGGACAGGTTGGAATTAGGAGGTTTTTCTTTCTTTACTTTTTTTTAAACCTCAAGGGGTGGGGCGCTGAACTGATTGGGTGGGGCGCTGAACTGATTGGGTGGGGCGCTGAACTGATTGGGTGGGGCGCTCAGTTGAAGGGGTGTGCAGCTGTGCTGAATGGGTTGAGTGCTGGGCTGAAGGGGTGGTGCGCTTAGCTGAATGTTGACATACAGCAGTATCAGAAGACACTATTTATCATTGAAGACATGTTTAGAAAGATCACCAATAAGTACCAGAAACAAACAGTGCGGGTGGTGAGTTAGAGCTATACTAACCCAAACAGATGATGGGGCTAGAGTCCCCGGGATGGTGGGTCATGGCATGAATGATGGGACTTCATGGTTGTGGAGGGTGGACGTGGGCGCATCATCGGTGGACGTGGGCGCATCATCGGTGGACGTGGGTGGATCATCGATGGACGTGGGTGGATCATCGGTGGACGTGGGCGGATCAATCGATTTTTGAGGCTTGTGGCGAGGTGAGAAAATGGGATACGCATACAATTCTAGGGAGAACACGTTCAGAATCAACGCCCATCAGTCGTAGTGCTGACTAGAAATGACCGGTATGCATTGAAATTTGGGGACGGCATTGAAATGTGGGGACGGCATTGAGATGTGGGGATGGCGTTGAAATGTGGGGACATAAAAGATCAAGGTAAACTTCGGACCAGGACAAAGGACAGAGAGAAACCTCGACTAAGATAGGTATAGCAGGACAAGTCACAATAGGTACGCTAAGCCTGTAAGGTAAAGGGAACATCTGCTGCAGCTTCCTATGACCTCTTCAAACAACGACGCATCCTGTCTCATGTTGCATATACAATTCATTACAATAGACCAGACACGCTCATCTTAGCCCGCCTGATGGGTCCAACCTGCCAGATGGGTCCAACCTGCAAGGTGGGTTCGACTTGCCAGGTGGGTTGAACCTGCCTGGTGGGTCCAACCTGCTAGAAGGGTTCAACCTGCCAGGTCGGTTCAATCTGCCAAATGGGTAAAACCTGCCAGGTGGTTTAAACCTGCCAGGTGATGGTAGCTAAACCTCTTCATCCCAATCTAGACATCTGTCAACAGAAGGTGGTATTAGAAATTAAGATAAATAAATTAAGTTAAATAACAATGATGTTTAAAGATATTGATAACCTACTTGAATGATGCCAAGCAACTTTAACATCAGAAAATTGTTTGCTGTATAAGAAATAAAGCCATGCTTGCTGTATAAGACAAAGCCATTTTTGCTATATAAGACAAGGAAATGTTTGCTATATAAGACATAAAGCCGTGTTTGCTGTATAAGGCATAAACCATGTTTGTTATATAAGACATAAAGCCATGTTTGCTATATAAGACATAAAGCCGTGTTTGCTATATAAGGCATAAACCATGTTTGCTATATAAGACATAAAGCCGTGTTTGCTATATAAGACATAAAGCCGTGTTTGCTGTATAAGGCATAAAACATGTTTGTTATATAAGACATAAAGCCGTGTTTGCTATATAAGACATAAAGCCGTGTTTGCTGTATAAGGCATAAACCATGTTTGTTATATAAGACATAAAGCCGTGTTTGCTATATAAGACATAAAGCCGTGTTTGCTGTATAAGGCATAAACCATGTTTGTTATATAAGACATAAAGCCATGTTTGCTATATAAGACATAAAGCCGTGTTTGCTGTATAATGCATAAACCATGTTTGTTATATAAGACATAAAGCCGTGTTTGCTATATAAGACATAAAGCCGTGTTTGCTGTATAAGGCATAAACCATGTTTGTTATATAAGACATAAAGCCATGTTTGCTATATAAGACATAAAGCCGTGTTTGCTATATAAGACATAAAGCCATGTTTGCTATATAAGACATAAAGCCATGTTTGCTATATAAGACATAAAGCCATGTTTGCTATATAAGACATAAAACCATGTTTGTTAAATAAGACATAAAGCCATGTTTGCTATATAAGACATAAAGCCATGTTTGCTATATAAGACATAAAGCCATGTTTGCTATATAAGACATAAAGCCATGTTTGCTATATAAGACAAAGCCATGTTTGCTATATAAGACATAAAGCCATGTTTGCTATATAAGACATAAAACCATGTTTGTTAAATAAGACATAAAGCAATGTTGGCTATATATAAGACATAAAGCCATGTTGGCTATATATAAGACATAAAGCCATGTTGGCTATATATAAGACATAAAGCCATGTTGGCTATATATAAGACATAAAGCCATGTTAAATCTAACGTTAGCTTTGATACAGATATAAGACTTCAAATAAACAAGCTTCAATGTCCGATATGTGGTCACCTGCATAAGTGAATATCCTGACCCCCGACCCATATATGTGCACCTGACTTGAATAGATTTTTGTGAACCAAATCCCTCACTATTTTCCAACTCTCATCTCATATTCTTCTAATAAATATTTCCCTGTTTTCCTCGGCGATATATATTACAGTTTCTATTGATCGTGACTGTCCGTCATACGGTACTGTGTGGTTGTAATTTTAACTTTGTTGGGCCAAAAATAAAGATTTTGTTATTTAAATCATTTGAATTAAATTGATTTTTTAAACGCTGGTTTCAAGGGTGCAGTAGTGTTTTCAATTAATCGTCGAACCCACCACCAACCACTCACCACCTACAACCCACCACTCACCACCTACAACCCACCACTCACCACCTACAACCCACCACTCACCACCCACAACACACCACTCACCACCCACAACCCACCACTCACCACCCACAACCCACCCCTCACCACAAACCACAGACCACAACCATAGACCACCAACCACTCATAACTCGCCACTCACTCACCCACCACTCACTACCACTCCCAAAATGTCCACACATTTCCCATCCATCTCTTGATTGTAGTCTCAATTTCCTTGTCGACCTTTTGACCCAAATGTCTGCTTCTTTGGCTTTACGTAAACGACACTGTAACGTCAATCTTTACTAAATCCCTGGTAAAGGAATCGGGGGTGGGGGGGGGGGGGGGGTTGATATCACTTTCCTGCAGATGCGAGTTAATGTTCAAATGGTATTGAAAGGGCAATTGTATTCGAAAGTTTCCCATCCAATCAGCTTACTCTCCATTATTGTCGTTCTGAGGCCCGGAAACTCAAAGTCCGCGAACTGTTCCAGCAGTCCATCTTGACCTTTTGCGTCTCGGGGCCAACTGTTCCAGCAGTCCATCTTGATCTTTTGTGTCTCGGGGCCAACTGTGCCAGCAATCCATCTTGATCTTTCGTGTCTCGGGGCCAACTGTTCCAGCAGTCCATCTTGACCTTTTGCGTCTCGGGGCGGCCATTGTGGGACGTTGCTCATCTACCGGTAATGAATATGTGAAATCTCACCCGTTAAAAATATAGAATGCTACGGGGGATCTCAAGTCCTGAACAATCGACCCTTGCAGAAATTGGTTCAAAGCTGGACTTGGAACAACACAAGTGAGCCAAAGATGTTTTAGAAGTTGATCTTGAAAAATGAAACTATACGACCTTCAACTGACAAAATAAACGTAACGATATCATCCCACAGACTTCTTATACGATGTCATTCTACATACTTCTTATACGATGTCATTCCACAGACTTCTTATACGATGTCATTCCACAGACTACTTATTTGATGTCATTCCAAAGACTTCTTATACGATGTCATTCTACAGACTTCTTATACGATGTCATTCCACAGACATCTTATACGATGTCATTCCACAGACTTCTTAAACGATATCATTACACAGACTTCTTGTACGATGTCATTCTACAGACTTCTTGTACGATGTCATTCTACAGACTTCTTGTACGATGTCATTCTACAGACTTCTTATACGATGTCATTCCACAGACTTGTACGATGTCATTCCACAGACTTCTTGTACGATGTCATTCCACAGACTTCTTATACGATGTCATTCTACAGACTTCTTATACGATGTCATTCCACAGACTTGTACGATGTCATTCCACAGACTTCTTGTACGATGTGATTCCACAGACTTCTTGTACGATGTCATTCTACAGACTTCTTGTACGATGTCATTCTACAGACTTCTTATACGATGTCACTCTACAGACTTCTTATACGATGTCATTCCACAGACTTGTACGATGTCATTCCACAGACTTCTTATACGATGTCATTCCACAGACTTCTTGTAGGATGTCATTCTATAGACTTCTTTTACGATGTCATTCCACAGACTTATACGATGTCATTGCACAGACTTCTTATACGATGTCATTCTACAGACTTATACGATGTCATTGCACAGAGTACTTCTCCTAGATACACCTCCATGTAGAATCGTTTTAATTTGATTGAGTAAGGGGGCAGCCGTTTTCTTCTGTGTGGGCAGTAATGCATGACGTCAGCCTCTGACCAGCCGGGTGGTCGGATAGGAAAAGTCAATAAGCTATTTGAATAAGGGCTGCTGGAGCTCCCCTCCCCCCTTTATCCCCTAGTAATAGCTCGATTGTCCCGGGCTCTGTCAATACTCATTCACGGGTCACGCGCACCTTTTCCCGACCCCTGCCCCATCCCGAAATATTATAATTGATTGGTTTCTCTATACGTTGACAACATCGTTGGTTGTTGTCATGTGTGAGTAGTTACCTGTTGCCTAGCTGGGGCTGTTTATTTGTACATTACTGTTTATTTTAAATTTTACCGCAGTCCTGTTGCTAGTTGTGAGATCGTATGTAAAATATCTTTATTACAGTGGGTGTGCTATTCTAATAAAACTGTGCAAGTTTTAAACAAACAAGATAAGTATCTTAGCTAAGTGATTACAACACAACATTTGGAAAACGTTACCAGTATTTTAAAAATGCATTAAAATATAGTGCAGTTTGGAACTCAAGACTCCATCATTCAGAATCCGTCTCCAGCAGATATGGAGGAACACTTGATCAACGTATCGATACCTCAAAAGAAGATTTCAATAAACGGATTACAAATCTGGTTGAGCGGATTACCGTTCTCATCATAGGCAGTGATCCTCGAATTTCTACGTTCTTCTTTTGATTGGATGGTCTCCAACTGGAATACATCATGACGCAAAGATTCGCAGATATCTGTGACTCCCTTATTCTGAGCGCCTCAAATCCCCCGCCGCAGCCCCAGGCCGCACCCCCGCAAGCTGCTAAGCCGAAGCACCCCTCGCCATCAAAGCTGCCGAAACCCCAACCACCCCCGCCACCCCAGAGGCGCCAGAGTCAGCCACCGATTTCATTTCACCTGGACACGGGGCTTCTCAGCACCGGCGTCTCATCAGGGAGTCATAGACCAGGGGGCCTCCGACCGGATGGACCCAGTCGTATGTGGAGGTATGATTTTGTTTTCAATTGTGTTTGTGTGTTGGTATGATTTAGTTGTCAGTTTTAAAGAGGGTATGCTTTTGTCGTCAAATCTAAGAAAGGTATGATTTTGTTGTCAGGTCAAAAGAAAGTTATCATTATGATGTCAGATCTCAATAAATGTATGCTTAAGTTGTAGCGTGAGCAGAAACTAGATGTCAGTATCGAATACTTGATATCCATATAAGACTAATACGAATTTGAATACTAACACAAGTTAGGAAAGTTCAAACTATGGTGTACAAATGTTGATCATGTGACATTTCATTAACCTATATATCTATCTTTGCTTTGCTATGTAATGGATCCTAACCACTCTAACCCCACTCACCCTCCCCGGATAAAAGAAAGCACATCTTCCCGTGAGCGTGGGATGACGGATATTTATTTTCCTCCCTTTTCACCTGGAGAAAATATAAATATAATTTCCGCCGCTGAATCACAGATTTTTAGCGTCGATCTGAAGTACTACTCTCTGAGGCGTCCAGTGGTCTGAAGTACTACTCTCTGAGGCGTCCAGTGGTCTGAAGTACTACTCTCTGAGGCGTCCAGTGGTCTGAAGTACTATTCTCTTAGGCGTCCAGTGGTCTGAAGTACTACGCTCTGAGGCGTCCAGTGGTCTGAAGTACTACTCTCTGAGGCTTCCAGTGGTCTGAAGTACTACTATCTGAGGCGTCCAGTGGTCTGAAGTACTACTCTCTGATGCGTCCAGTGGTCTGAAAGATTACTTTCTGAGGTGTCCAGCGGTCCGCCGCACTAATGTCTAAGGTGTCCAGCGGTCCATTGCACGAATGTCTAAGGCAGAGGTTCTCAACCTTATTAATACCGTGACCCTTTAATACAGTCCCTCATGTTGTGGCGACCCCCTGCCATGAAATTATTTTTGTTTCTACTTCATAACTGTAGAGTATATGAGTTTTCAGATGGTCTTAGGCGACCCCTGGAAAAGGGTCGCGCGACCCATAGGTTGAGAACCGCTGGTCTAAGGTGTCCAGCGATCCGTTGCACGAATGTCTAAGGTGTCCAGCGGTCCGTTGTACTAATGTCTAAGGTGTCCAGCGGTCCGTTGCACTAATGTCTAAGGTGTCCAGCGGTCCGTTGCACTCATGTCTAAGGTGTACAGCGGTCCGTTGCACCAATGTCTAAGGTGTCCAGCGGTTTTTCGCACTACACTCTGAGGTCGTCCTGTTTCCTCATTGCTATTTCGTTTCGAAGTGAGCACTACATTAACAGATATCGGTTAAGCATTCTCCTCCAGAAACTTGAAGTATTGCCCACCTTTTGGTCATTTCAATCAAACTCACATTTGACGTGTTATTTTTTAATCTCTTTGTTTAATAGGACACGTGCCGCTCAATATATTAGGACAGTTTGCCTCTCTTTTAGTGTGCCGCTTGGTACATGAGGATTTCATTTGACTCATTCAGTGTGCCGCTGTAAAAGTAAATGAAGGGATTTTCTCCAGACGTTTAGTGTACCGTGACACAGCTGAGAAGGGAATGCAGATTTTCACACTCGTTATGTCTATTCAGTTTCTAATTACATGACACGGAGTTCTTAGAAATACTCCTAGAAATTACTCCAAATTCATCCTTTTATATTACTCCAAATTGATCCTTTTGCTAATGAATGTAGACATTACGTTGACGGGCGTGATATTTTTAGTAACATGCGGATTTCACCGATGAGCTGGACCGTGAAATTGTGTGGGTTAAATGCTATATGATTTGTCGTGGGACGCCAAGAGTCAACGTTTGGGTTCTCTGATCAACAGGGATGGAGTCAACGTTTGGGTCCTCTGATCAACAGGGATGGAGCAACATTTGGGTCCTCTGATCAACAGGGATGGAGCAACATTTGGGTCCTCTGATCAACTGGGATAGAGCCAACATTTGGGTCCTCTGATCAACAGGGATGGAGCAACATTTGGGTACTCTGATCAACAGGGATGGAGCAACATTTGGGTACTCTGATCAACTGGGATATAGTCAACATTTGGGTACTCTGATCAACAGGGATGGAGCAACATTTGGGTCCTCTGATCAACAGGGATGGAGCAACATTTGGGTCCTCTGATCAACTGGGATAGAGTCAACATTTGGGTCCTCTGATCAACAGGGATGGAGCAACATTTGGGTACTCTGATCAACAGGGATGGAGCAACATTTGGGTACTCTGATCAACTGGGATAGAGTCAACATTTGGGTACTCTGATCAACTGGGATAGAGTCAACATTTGGGTACTCTGATCAACAGGGATGGAGCAACATTTGGGTACTCTGATCAACAGGGATGGAGCAACATTTGGGTACTCTGATCAACAGGGATGGAGCAACATTTGGGTCCTCTGATCAACTGGGATAGAGTCAACATTTGGGTCCTCTGATCAACAGGGATGGAGCAACATTTGGGTACTCTGATCAACAGGGATGGAGCAACATTTGGGTACTCTGATCAACTGGGATAGAGTCAACATTTGGGTACTCTGATCAACTGGGATAGAGTCAACATTTGGGTACTCTGATCAACAGGGATGGAGCAACATTTGGGTACTCTGATCAACAGGGATGGAGCAACATTTGGGTACTCTGATCAACAGGGATGGAGCAACATTTGGGTCCTCTGATCAACAGGGATGGAGCAACATTTGGGTACTCTGATCAACAGGGATGGAGCAACATTTGGGTCCTCTGATCAACTGGGATGGAGCAACATTTGGGTACTCTGATCAACAGGGATGGAGCAACATTTGGGTACTCTGATCAACTGGGACAGAGTCAACATTTGGGTCCTCTGATGAACTAGGATGGAGCAACATTTGGGTACTCTGATCAACTGGGACAGAGTCAACATTTGGGTCCTCTGATGAACTAGGATGGAGCAACATTTGGGTACTCTGATCAACTGGGACAGAGTCAACATTTGGGTCCTCTGATGAACTAGGATGGAGCAACATTTGGGTACTCTGATCAACTGGGATGGAGCAACATTTGGGTACTCTGATCAACAGGGATGGAGCAACATTTGGGTACTCTGATCAACAGGGATGGAGCAACATTTGGGTACTCTGATCAAAAGGGATGGAGCAACATTTGGGTACTCTGATCAACTGGGACAGAGTCAACATTTGGGTCCTCTGATGAACTAGGATGGAGGGCCGTGGGCTACTGACCGCCTGGTGGTGTGATTACATCCAGCAGCTATCACGCAAATTGGGTGTGACGGCGCCATGGACAACTAGTCCTTTGATGGGGGCCAGGAAAAGTGGGTCATTTCACACAGGGGGTCATACAATCATGCAGACGCTAATGTAAAATGGATCTCATCTCATTAGCATACGTGTCTGATCGTCACTGGTTCTAAATACTAACCATGTGTCCTTCCTATGTTCCCATACGTTCCAATGTGTTCCCAAGCGTGACAAAACCAATTGTGAATCAAAAAATAATAGCAATAATATTGATCTGACCAGCCATACCCCATCCCCCTTAACTCCCCTGCCACACCTCTTCCCCTTCACTCCCCTGCCACACCCCCTCCCTCTTCAATCCCCCTCCCATCCTCTTCCCCTCTCAAACCCTCCGTTTTCGACTGATCTCCATGATGTTTATGAATATTTTTTATAACCGACATACAACGGTTCTAGTTATAAAAGAAAATAGTGGAGTCTATGGCAATGGACCCTGAAGGGGGGAAATGCTGTGAAACGCAAGGAAATAATGAAATGAAATCAATCTTCTCTATCCTGGAGTGAGTTGTCAAGGTTTTTTTTTTGAAACGATAGTTTGTCTCCCTTGGTGAGTGTTCACCTCGCGTTGAGCGAAATATCTGCTGGTTGCTTCCCTTTGCACGTAGACAATTTGAAAATACTTGGTTTTGACATCGTTTTACACGAATTATTCCAGTTGGATACATCAGGCATGAATTGTTACAGTTGGATACATCAGACATGAATTGTTACAGTTGGATACTTCAAATGCATGATATATCTCAGCGGGCATTGACAATATTGCTTTAATGTCAGTACCTTAAAATAAAATTACATTAGATTAATAATTATAATGATGTATTTTCATTTGTTTACTCGCCCACACCGCAGCGACCTCTCACCATCCAGACACCCTCTCGCCACAAACCCACCCCAGCCATACGTCCCCCTCACACCACCCTCACACCACCATCTCACCACACCACCCTATCACCACACCACCCTCTCACCACGCCACCTCCCACACCACCCCACCCATACAACACCTTGACTCTACCCTCACACACCCTAACACCACCCTCTCACCACACCACACCACACAACCTCACTCTATCCACATAAGCCATAGATTCACCTATGCACTAGTTATCTTTGCCTCCGTCTGTTCACTAGTGCGTTGTGTGCTATAAAATTTAAAATTTTGAAGACAAATATCTTAAATAGCGGGTTAAACAAAAGAATTGAAATCTTACATCATGTAATTTATCTTTTCCGGGCAATATTCTTTGCAATTAATCAGACAATATTGTTTTCACTTAATCAGACAATATTGTTTTCACTTAATCAGACAATATTCTTTGCACTTAATCAGACAATATTCTTTGCACTTAATCAGACAATATTGTTTTCACTTAATCAGACAATATTGTTTTCACGTAATCAGACAATATTCTTTGCACTTAATCAGACAATATTGTTTTCACGTAATCAGACAATATTGTTTGCACGTAATCAGACAATATTGTTTTCACTTAATCAGACAATATTGTTTGCACTAAACCGGTGATGAATTGAATGGTGAACTTCCATCCCTGATTTTGTTTTAATGCACCAGCAAGAGGAAGCACGGAGTATCATATCACAAACAAGTTACTTCTACTCTGCTCCGCTAATATATAGCGCTCCCCGCTAATTCATGCCGCCCCACCAATTAATGCCACCGTCCCACCAATTGGTACTGCTCAGCTAATATCGCCCGATAAATTAATAGCCCCCCTCCCCATTAATTGATAGTGCCCCACCAATTGATAATGCCCCACCAATTGATAATGCCCCGCCGATTGATAGCACCACACCAATTGATAATGCCCCACCAATTGATAATGCCCCACCATTTGATAATGCCCCACCAATTGATATGCCCCGCCGATTGATAGCGCCACACCAATTGATAATGCCCCACCAATTGATAATGCCCCACCATTTGATAATGCCCCATCAATTGATAATGCCCCGCCGATTGATAGCGCCACACCAATTGATAATGCCCCACCATTTGATAATGCCCCACCATTTGATAATGGCCGTCTGATTAATTGATAGTGGCCCACCAATTGATAGCCGCCCCACCTATTGACAGTGCCTCTGTCCTGCTCAACAGCCCACAACTTGACTCTAGGCTGAAGTAGTGTTCAACTAATACAGCTTCCAATCACGTATTCAAGAAGAGTTTTTAAATCCACATCATCTTCTGGCCGTTATTGGCCCAGTTAAATCAGCGGCCACTTGTCAGAAGAACCCCCCCCCCCCCCCCATTCCCCACGGTATTTCTTTTGAGTTCAGCGAAGAAGATGACTCACATCGTGACCTTATTTAATTTGACAGAACCTGGGAACAAGGTCAGCTTTGGGGCGGGGTGGTGGGGGGGTATAAAGTCTGTTTTATGGCAGATTTGTACGCCTGGCCTGGTTGATAGTTTAATTTCTAACTCTCATATGTTCATTTGATGAACCTGCAACTCTCAAATGGTGAACCTGTAACTCTCAAATGGTCACTTGATGAACATGTATCTCTCTAATGGTCACTTGATGAAACTGTAACTCTCAAATGGTCACTTGATGATAGTGTAACTCTCAAATGGTCACTTGATGAACCTGTAACTCTCAAATGGTCACTTGATGAAACTATAACTCTCAAATGGTCACTTGATGAACCTGTAACTCTCAAATGGTCACTTGATGATAAATAAAGTCTGCTTTTGTCAATGGTGGCTGTTGGACATTATTGATTCTATCTTCTTATCATTAATTCAACATGTACCAATGTACCCAAAATGTACCAATACACCCAAACACGTACCAATATACGCAAACACACATGTACTTATATACCCAAACATGTACCAATACACATGAATATGTCACTAGTGAAGCAGTATATAGTGTACATACTAATGAGATCTAGTGAAGGGATACAACTTGCTCACAAATGAGGCTGCCAACACAAGGCCGGTAAATCAAGGCTAGTAATTTACCAGCGGAGACACGAGCCAAGGGCCACAATTCTTAGAGTTGTCGGGACTGATCTATATTTTTACATGGTCGGCTGTCAGATCAGTGCAGTCATCTGAGTTAGCAGCGGGTAACTTACCTGGGAGGTAAGAGATGACACTGGAGTTTGCTGGTGTTATGGATTATAATTAGTTGGGGTTTTGTTTTTTTGGAGGGTGTTTGTTCCAGTATATGGAGAATGGCTTTCATGATCCGTGGATTAACGACTGTTTAACAGGTAAGACCAGTTTCCGGGGGTTATTGGGCTATTAAAACAGATGAGTTAATCAGTGGTAGAATCTTTTAACATTGAGGTCTCTGCCAAACAAGTGTAGGGATTTGTAAATGTCTAAACTGCCTTGGTGTATTGGCAATAAGGGGAGGGACAGCTATCAGGTTGGCAAAATAGGAAGTGAGTAAAACAAAGTATGATCAAACCTGAAAATAGGAATGTGTCAAAACAACGAACGTGTCGGAAGGAAGCCTTCGCCAGCGAACACACAATAGAAAAAAACAGAATAATTTTTTTTTTTTAAATAGCACTTAGCTGAGAAGCAATATCCGAGAGGGCTCCAAAACAATTATTTTTTCAGATTTGACCATATTCTGTTTTACTCATTTCCTGTCATGGTGTAGCTGCTTCAAGCTGCATATATCCATACACATCACCTAAACTTGCCCTATTCACATCATACGCTTTAGGTACACTTAGACTGTCCTTCTGGTGGGATTACCCGGCCAATTTGCACAAAGAGTAGCCCGAATTACGTTGGTTGTGGGGGGGGGGGGGTCGGGGGGGTCTCAGCCATGCATAACACGCGGCCGCAGAATTAGTTTGAGGGATCGCCTCTGGTCTTAGGACCAACATTAACTGTTACGAAAGTGGAGCGGTGACTCTGTGACGCGATTCTGGGTGTTTCGTTGACTCTTGGTCGTTCGTCGACTCTGGGACGCGGCTCTTGGTGGGTTGTCGTTGACGAGCAATGCTCGGTGACGCTTCTACAGTTCTATGATCTAAGGACTGTGGGTCAGGTTTGTTGTCAATATCGTGTAACTTTGATCAATCTCTTAAATACATCTTGCTTCTGGTGTGTCCTGCTTCTGGTGTGTCCTGCTTCTGGTGTGTCCTGCTTCTGGTGTGTCCTGCTTCTGGTGTGTCCTGCTTCTGGTGTGTCCTGCTTCTGGTGTGTTCTGCTTCTGGTGTGTCCTGCTTCTGGTGTGTCCTGCTTCTGGTGTGTCCTGCTTCTGGTGTGTCCTGCTTCCCTTTCACAACTATCGTAATAGTAATAACGACTCTGTCACACAGCGACTCTGTCACACAGCGACTCTGTCACACAGCGACTCTGTCACACAGCGACTCTGTCACACAGCGACTCTGTCACACAGCGACTCTGTCACACAGCGACTCTGTCACACAGCGACTCTGTCACACAGCGACTCTGTCACACAGCGACTCTGTCACACAGCGACTCTGTCACACAGCGACTCTGTCACACAGCGACTCTGTCACACAGCGAGCTTCATGCGTACATCGTCATCTCTATTCCGGGATCCACCACCTGCCTGTTCCAGTCAGTGTTTGTTTTTTCTTCCGATGTCCATGAAAGACGCTAGATTGGTTTGTGTCATGAAAGAGGTTGCCAACAATGTCGGCGTCAAAGCTGGAAAAGACCAGGCCAGTGTGCACTTCCCGCCATCAGCTGTGCAAGGATTATTCCTTACCTTGAACATATCAGACCAATGTGCGCTTCCCAGTGACGTAGCTAGGGTTAGTGCCGCCCTGACCTTATTTTAATGTGACAGAACTTGAAAACAAGGTCAGTTTAGGGACGGGGTTGTGGGGGGGGGGGTATAAAGTCTGTTCTATGGCAGATTTGTACGCCTGGCCTGGTTGATAGTTTAACCTGTAACTCTTAAACGGTCACTTGATGAACGAACAAAAACCCTCTGCAGTCGGTCGAAATTGCTGCCCCTCCACATAAAGAAAAAAAATGCCGCCCGGGGCTTCCCGTCCTCTCCGCACCCCCTTCTTTACGCCACTGGCACTTCCAGCCATCAGCTGTGCCAGGTTCACTCAGCAGACGAGCAGGTCTGGCTTATTGATTTTATCACCCTGGCTCCTTCTCTCAATGGGTGACAAAATGAAATGATGACGTAAACATGGGGTTCTCAAACAGTTCTGCGTATACACCGTGTCTGGAATGCTGAACTCATTTGCCAAGTCGTGTTATATCAAATCCTAGAGTCATAGGATTATCATGAGAGATACTAATAGTATTTTATGTATTTTTTATCTTCAAAAGACATCACAAACATAAGTGTGTGGGGGGGGGGGGGTTGTTTTGTTTTTTTTGTTGCTGTTTTTTTCTCCTTCTGATCTGATTTTGAAAAGACAATGTTTTAAGCAGTGGTATCTAACACTACATTGGCCTTAAGCAGGGCTCTTTAAAAACAAGGATAACATTGGGCTTCATATCATTACTACATCATGTTTCTTTCATTTTTTTACAATGTTTGAGAAGAATCTCAACGTGGGTTGCCAGTTAAGGTTTGGGTTTGGGGGGGGGGGGGGAGTGTTGGGGTCCAAAGTTTGAATCAAATATGAGAACACCTAATCTAAATAAATCTTTTTCATTACATCAAGACACTTGCAGAATAGTAAATTCGAGTCTATCCATTTGTACCTACCTAATCATATTGAAGAAATAAAGTGTTATTAAAATTTTGAATATACGGATTCATTAGTTGATCTACAGCCAAAAGCAACGTTTTTTGCAACGTTTCGCCACCACCAGTTTTAGAATCCCTTCAATAAATATTTGTTTTCTCTGCCATTAGCCTGTCACTGGTATATTTACTGTTCTAGGAATAGCTCTTATTGAAAATCTGGCCAATTGTTTTATGTCGATTGCCACCAGCGATAGAAAGGAGAAATTATTTGACTTTGGGCTTTTGTTTGCGTCTTATGTGCCTGAGTTTTGTGGTATTAAGACATCGTCCAGTGGTATTTCTTTCCTTTTTTTAATGTATTGTCTTGGTCCGTGACATGGTATGATATGATATTAATGAAGTAATGGCCATGTTAGTTTGATTTATATTTGAATGGGGTCAACAGCATCTGAATCAGGTAAGAACGAAGCATCATCCTGAATACTTAGAGATGAATCGTTCAGTTGGACAGAACACTCTCAAGTCTATTAACTAAGAAATCTCTTTGTTACTTACAGAGAACAAAACCCAATTCTCTCTGCAATACAGTGACAGTGGAGAGCTGGCCCAAAATACTTAGGTCTTCTCTATCGCGGGACATGGGTATCATCTCCAACATCCTGCCACGAACTCTTAAAATATTTATGTAGGTCATCCTTCGCATTGCACGCGAAGATGACCAAGGCAATGGTCAACTTAGGCAAATTTTAATTGCGGTGTTCTTTTAAATTTTAAATTGAGGGAAAGTTGCTCAGTTCGTCAGTCTCCCTCTCTCGTCCTTGCCTATTTGAGCCCCTTCTGTTTACAAGCCCACAACTGATTTTTATCATCTTGATCTACTGCCTGCCAGTAATTTATGCTTATTTCTATTTCATTTAAAAACAAAAATAACTTGACTTTCTTGACCGTGAATTGTTTGATTGACAGAGATATGACGTGCCCAAACAGATCACGTGACGTGTAGACTGCAGCCAACTGATTAGACGTACACGGGATATTCAACTAGATAAAAAGGGGCATTTTTCTAGCAGCTCGCCCGCCCATCTCTATTCAACGTGTGCAGTTAGTTCCATTGAGTCATCATGGTCTACGGCCCTGGTGCCTGTGTGCTTTGGCTCCGTCGGTATCCTGAATTGTCTGTGGTCTACGGCCCCGGTGCCTGTGTGCTTTGGCTCCGTCGGTATCCTGAATTGTCTGTGGTCTACGGCCCCGGTGGCTGTGTGCTTTGGCTCTGTCGGTATCCTGAATTGTCTGTGGTCTACGGCCCCGGTGCCTGTGTGCTTTGGCTCTGTCGGTATCCTGAATTGTCTGTGGTCTACGGCCCCGGTGCCTGTGTGCTTTGGCTCTGTCGGTATCCTGAAATGTCTGTGGTCTACGGCCCCGGTGGCTGTGTGCTTTGGCTCCGTCGGTATCCTGAATTGTCTATGGTCTACGGCCCTGGTGCCTGTGTGCTTTGGCTCCGTCGGTATCCTGAATTGTCTATGGTCTACGGCCCTGGTGCCTGTGTGCTTTGGCTCCGTCGGTATCCTGAATTGTCTATGGTCTACGGCCCTGGTGCCTGTGTGCTTTGGCTCTGTCGGTATCCTGAATTGTCTGTGGTCTACGGCCCTGGTGCCTGTGTGCTTTGGCTCTGTCGGTATCCTGAATTGTCTTTGGTCTACGGCCCCGATGCCTGTGTGCTTTGGCTCTGTCGGTATCCTGAATTGTCTGTGGTCTACGGCCCTGGTGGCTGTGTGCTTTGGCTCCGTCAGTATTTAATAGAATGTTTCAAATCAGGTCAATTCAGGCATTCAACTAAAGAAAAGATCTTACAAGTTCATACAAGTCAAGCCAAAGCCTTGAACCGATGCAACTGTTAACAAAACAAACCCTTTCGTTGTAGCTTTATTTGATCGAAGTGGTTATTCGCACCCGGGTACCAGAAGTGAGAGGTTGGGATTACTTGGGATTAAAAACTATATAAAATATTTCAGTTTAACTAAAATAAACTACCACAAATGACATCCGAATAGTATTTTGTCATAATGGACCCGGACACGCAGCGCCGCCATTCGCAACCGGGTCCCATTAGACTCAATTCTATACGGATGTCATTTGTGGTAGTTTATTTTAGTTAAACTGAAGAAGTAAGTTAACAAACATATAGTCCATTCAATTATCTTTCATTTAATACCTCATTTTGTCTTACAAAACCAACAATAATATTTTAATAGTTTTTTTAATCTCAACCTCTCACTTCTGGTACCCGGGTGCGAATAGTCGCAGCCTTATTTGATTTCTAAAGGACTTTCTCTAAGATTTTACTTCCACCAATCGGCGGCAAGGACCGTGTTATTTTTAGACACGTCAGCCACCGTGATCAGCTATCCAGAAAGAAATAACTGTTGCTAAAACATGTGTGTTTGTTTGTTTGTTTGTTTGGTTTTTTTTTTGCATGTCTGTGGATGTGGCATCTCGCTTCTTATCGTGTCTGTAATCACCAGCATTAAATGCAACTTCGGGTCAGTGATAAATGGAACCACCGGGAAGAAAATTAAAAACACCGGGAAGGAAAACAAATATTGATAAAAACTCTTCCGGAGGTTCTCGAGTTATGGCAGATTTTCTTTTCGGAGTTTATTACTATCTTGTAATCCATGATGCGAGCCAGGGGGTCTCTCAATTATGGAGTTAGGACTCTTCATTTAATGTATGACTTGGGTAGTTTTGGGAGCAGATTTAGTTGAAGGAACACAAGTTACGTCGCTAGACTGTAAACTGGGCATGAAATAGAAATTGCAGGGGTCAAGTCGCACGGTTCTCTAAAGCCACGTCACCACACTGATGTTACTGTGTGCCTTGTTAACTGGACGTGATGGAGATACTGCATTATTCTGGACGTGATGGAGATACTGCATTATTCTGGACGTGATGGAGATACTGCATTATTCTGGACGTGATGGAGATACTGCATTATTCTGGACGTGATGGAGATACTGCATTATTCTGGTCACACGGTTCTCTAAAGCCACGCCAGAGAACTCCTGCAATAACTCACCAAATCTCATTCTGATGAGATCATGTTTAAATGCTTCAGGCAACATCCTGGTTGCATTCTTCACGTGTTATGGATAAAGTACACTGTCACCTAAAGTAGACTGTCACCTAAAGTAGACTGTCACCTAAAGTAGACTGTCACCTAATAGCTAAGGAATCGAATATAGTAATAAAATAAGCTGTTTAAATTCCCCTCAGACTATATTCTTGTTAATACTTCCATAGTGTGTCTCATACAATATTCTTGTTACTTGTTGTTCGTTCTTTGCATGCACAAATGACCAAGACCAACATAGTGCCTCGGCTTGACAAGTGCCTCGACTTGACAAGTGCCTCGGCTTGACAAGTGCCTCGGCTTGACAAGTGCCTCGGCTTGACAAGTGCCTCGGCTTGACAAGTGCCTCGGCTTGACAAGTGCCTCGGCTTGACAAGTGCCTCGGCTTGACAAGTGCCTCGGCTTGACAAGTGCCTCGGCTTGACAAGTGCCTCGGCTTGACAAGTGCCTCGGCTTGACAAGTGCCTCGGCTTGACAAGTGCCTCGGCTTGACAAGTGCCTCGGCTTGACAAGTGCCTCGGCTTGACAAGTGCCTCGGCTTGACAAGTGCCTCGGCTTGACAAGTGCCTCGGCTTGACAAGTGCCTCGGCTTGACAAGTGCCTCGGCTTGACAAGTGCCTCGGCTTGACAAGTGCCTCGGCTTGACAAGTGCCTCGGCTTGACAAGTGCCTCGGCTTGACAAGTGCCTCGGCTTGACAAGTGCCTCGGCTTGACAAGTGCCTCGGCTTGACAAGTGCCTCGGCTTGACAAGTGCCTCGGCTTGACAAGTGCCTCGACTTGACAAGTGCCTCGACTTGAGCTGTATTTTCTTTAAAGTGAGAGAGAGTTACCGTTGCTCAATTCGTCAGCCTCACTCTCTGGTCCATTCCTATTTGATCCAATGGCAAGACGACTGGAAGTTTTGCATTCTCTTAAGTGACTTGCCATCCAAGGTTAACGAGTCCCATCCACCCGTGGTGCTAGGGACGTTTTCGCTTGACTAGGCGTTTACTAGGGGGTGTTGAACCCCAGTCCATTTGCTTGGGGTTGACTCAGTTTAGATCGCTCGGCCACCAAGCATTCAGACGATGTTCTTGTACACACTTGTACACAGAAATACACGCAAACTCATAACCAGAAAAGAATCACCATCATCTGTGGCAGCAAAGTGAAGATACTAGTCAGTGACCTCTTATCTACAGTAATCGTATCTTGAAACATTCCATACGACTGAAAAGATAACTCGTCCTGTTAACACAGAGACAACTTAAATGGTATGAGTTACGTTCGGTTTGTCCCTGGTGCCCTGCATACATTGTTTTACTTTAGGTCCAATAATTTCTCTACGCTCGTTTTATTCCTGGTGTTGTGGAACATTGTTTTAAATTAGATCCACTAATTTCGATAACATAGATATCATCAAAATCTTAAAGTTGCATGGGTTTGTTTTCTTGAAGTGTTTGAAATAATCGTAGTGTCCCTGGTTTTGACAAGCTGTAGAAAATGTTACAAGCATCTCCATAGATAGTCCACATAATGTTACAGACATCTCCATAGATAGTCCACATAATTTTACAGACATCTCCATAGATAGTCCACATAATGTTACAGACATCTCCATAGATAGTCCACATAATGTTACAGACATCTCCATAGATAGTCCACATAATGTTACAGACATCTCCATAGATAGTCCACATAATGTTACAGACATCTCCATAGATAGTCCACATAATGTTACAGACATCTCCATAGATAGTCCACATAATGTTACAGACATCTCCATAGATAGTCCACATAATGTTACAGACATCTCCATAGATAGTCCACATAATGTTACAGGCATCTCCATAGATAGTCCACATAATGTTACAGGCATCTCCATAGATAGTCCACATAATGTTACAGGCATCTCCATAGATAGTCCACATAATGTTACAGGCATCTCCATAGATAGTCCACATAATGTTACAGACATCTCCATAGATAGTCCACATAATGTTACAGACATCTCCATAGATAGTCCACATAATGTTACAGGCATCTCTAAGCATCTATTCCACTGATAAAATGGTTTGGGCGAATACACCCATCGGTAAGGTCGCCTATCGTGATGTCTTGGTGTCTAGCTGCAGCTATGTTTGTGAAGGTCTAGAAATGTGAACATTGACATGTAATTAATGCAACAATGGACGCTATTTGCAAACTTTAAATGATGAGTTGGTGTTGGACCTTCTTTCAATGTTTGGACCTCCTGTCAAAGATTGGACCCGCTGTTAATGATTGAATCTCCTGTCAAGGGTTTGAATTTCTGTCTCATTGATTGGACCTCCTCTCAGTGGTTGGACCTCATGTCATTGGATGGACCTCTTGCCCATGATTGGATCTCCAGTCGATTAATGGACCTCCTGTCGATTATTGGACCTCCTGTCGATGATTGGACCTCCTGTCAACGGTTGAACCTCTGGCCAATGATCTTAGTTGAACGTGTAAAAAATGCGCTTGTTGTCGTGCGCGCTATTGAAACAGGTAATTTTAGCAAGACTGCTGGTCTATTGAAAACGTCATATTTAAACCTGTATAAACAAAAGACTAAATTCTTGCACAGATAATTTAAGAGCAAGGTGAAGGTTGGGCGTACGACATCAAAGTACTTCTCCGCATGCCACAACATCCTTAGATTAGAGAGGTATTAAGAACACATGACAGACACTAACAAGACTTGCGCTGCTCATCTCGTTTAAAAAAAAGGGGCCAACCAAAGACCTGAATGATAGCATAATCTCATGACTTTACGATGAGTTACCACGCCCCTTTCCCGGCTGTAAAAACACACCCCTACCTTCGAGCCTACTCCTCCCTTATTTGTTCCACTTGACCGCTCACTCCGGCACCAGGCTCAGGATGAGATTGGATGATGACGTCACGCGCTCTGTCCTGTAGTCGCGTTTGCTAGTTTAGGTCTTGGACTCGCTGAGAGTCATTGGATGGAACTTTCATTATCATCATTACTGGAGCTTATGTTTTCATTTAAGTCAGTGGAGTTAAGTACTTGAGCTAATGTGTTCATTTAAGTCAGTGGAGTTAGGTACTGGAGCTAATGAGTTCATTTAAGTCAGTGGAGTTAAGTACTGGAGCTAATGCGTTCATTTAAGTCAGTGGAGTTAAGTACTGGAGTTCATGTGTTCATTAAAGTTAGTGGAGTTGATTACTGGAGCTAATGTCTGGAGCTAATGTGTACGTTTACGTTAGAGGAGTTATTACTGGCCTAATTACCGGACATAATGTGCACATTTCTAGGACAACAAAATTTCCGAATTTTCCCGCTGGGCATTTCTAACTTGACGATGTATTCCATGTGTTTTAAACCAGTTCAACCATTTCAATCATTTCAACCAGTTCAACCATTTCAATCATATGACACATGAACGCGAATTGCGTTTAATGTCTACGATACCCCTTTCAAGTAGTGGTTCAAATAAAGCCTTTGTTTCACTGACGCGCTCTAAGCTTCATATTATCATCATATTCCTATTGTGTTAGTTGAATACTCTATTATAGTTCATGTTGTTCGTTCGTTGAATACTCTATTACAGTTCCTGTACTGTGTTAGCTCTATTACAGTTCCTGTACTGTGTTAGCTCTATTACAGTTCCTGTACTGTGTTAGCTCTATTACAGTTCCTGTACTGTGTTAGCTCTATTACAGTTCCTGTACTGTGTTAGCTCTATTATAGATCATGTACTGTGTTAGCTCTATTATAGATCATGTACTGTGTTAGCTCTATTATAGATCATGTACTGTGTTAGCTCTATTATAGATCATGTACTGTTTTAGCTCTATTATAGATCATGTACTGTGTTAGCTCTATTATAGATCATGTACTGTGTTAGCTCTATTATAGATCATGTACTGTGTTAGCTCTATTATAGATCATGTACTGTGTTAGCTCTATTATAGATCATGTACTGTGTTAGCTCTATTATAGATCATGTACTGTGTTAGCTCTATTATAGATCATGTACTGTGTTAGCTCTATTATAGATCATGTACTGTGTTAGCTCTATTATAGATCATGTACTGTTTTAGCTCTATTATAGATCATGTACTGTGTTAGCTCTATTATAGATCATGTACTGTGTTAGCTCTATTATAGATCATGTACTGTGTTAGCTCTATTATAGTTCATGTACTGTGTTAGCTGAATGCTCTATTATAGATCATGTACTGTGTTAGCTCTATTATAGTTCATGTACTGTGTTAGCTGAATGCTCTATTATAGATCATGTACTGTGTTAGCTCTATTACAGTTCCTGTACTGTGTTAGCTGAATGCTCTATTATAGATCATGTACTGTGTTAGCTCTATTACAGTTCCTGTACTGTGTTAGCTGAATGCTCTAGTATAGATCATGTACTGTGTTAGCTCTATTACAGTTCCTGTACTGTGTTAGCTGAATGCTCTAGTATAGATCATGTACTGTGTTAGCTGAATGCTCTAGTATAGATCCTGTACTGTGTTAGCTGAATGCTCTAGTATAGATCATGTACTTTGTTAGCTGAATGCTCTAGTATAGATCCTGTACTGTGTTAGCTGAATGCTCTAGTATAGATCATGTACTGTGTTAGCTGAATGCTCTAGTATAGATCCTGTACTGTGTTAGCTGAATGCTCTAGTATAGATCATGTACTGTGTTAGCTGAATGCTCTAGTATAGATCATGTACTGTGTTAGCTGAATGCTCTAGTATAGATCATGTACTGTGTTAGCTGAATGCTCTAGTATAGATCATGTACTGTGTTAGCTGAATGCTCTATTACAGTTCCTGTACTGTGTTAGCTGAATGCTCTAGTATAGATCATGTACTGTGTTAGCTGAATACTCTATTACAGTTCCTGTACTGTGTTAGCTGAATGCTCTAGTATAGATCATGTACTGTGTTAGCTGAATGCTCTATTATAGATCATGTACTGTGTTAGCTGAATGCTCTAGTATAGATCATGTACTGTGTTAGCTGAATGCTCTATTACAGTTCCTGTACTGTGTTAGCTGAATGCTCTATTATAGATCATGTACTGTGTTAGCTGAATGCTCTAGTATAGATCATGTACTGTGTTAGCTGAATGCTCTATTACAGTTCCTGTACTGTGTTAGCTGAATGCTCTATTATAGATCATGTACTGTGTTAGCTGAATGCTCTATTATAGATCATGTACTGTGTTAGCTGAATGCTCTAGTATAGATCATGTACTGTGTTAGCTGAATGCTCTATTACAGTTCCTGTACTGTGTTAGCTGAATGCTCTATTATAGATCATGTACTGTGTTAGCTGAATGCTCTAGTATAGATCATGTACTGTGTTAGCTGAATGCTCTATTATAGATCATGTACTGTGTTAGCTGAATGCTCTATTATAGATCATGTACTGTGTTAGCTGAATGCTCTATTACAGTTCCTGTACTGTGTTAGCTGAATGCTCTAGTATAGATCATGTACTGTGTTAGCTGAATGCTCTAGTATAGATCATGTACTGTGTTAGCTGAATGCTCTAGTATAGATCATGTACTGTGTTAGCTGAATGCTCTATTATAGATCATGTACTGTGTTAGCTGAATGCTCTATTACAGTTCCTGTACTGTGTTAGCTGAATGCTCTAGTATAGATCATGTACTGTGTTAGCTGAATGCTCTATTATAGATCATGTACTGTGTTAGCTGAATGCTCTAGTATAGATCATGTACTGTGTTAGCTGAATGCTCTATTATAGATCATGTACTGTGTTAGCTGAATGCTCTAGTATAGATCATGTACTGTGTTAGCTGAATGCTCTAGTATAGATCATGTACTGTGTTAGCTGAATGCTCTATTATAGATCATGTACTGTGTTAGCTGAATGCTCTATTACAGTTCCTGTACTGTGTTAGCTGAATGCTCTAGTATAGATCATGTACTGTGTTAGCTGAATGCTCTAGTATAGATCATGTACTGTGTTAGCTGAATGCTCTAGTATAGATCATGTACTGTGTTAGCTGAATGCTCTATTATAGATCATGTACTGTGTTAGCTGAATGCTCTATTACAGTTCCTGTACTGTGTTAGCTGAATGCTCTAGTATAGATCATGTACTGTGTTAGCTGAATGCTCTAGTATAGATCATGTACTGTGTTAGCTGAATGCTCTAGTATAGATCATGTACTGTGTTAGCTGAATGCTCTATTATAGATCATGTACTGTGTTAGCTGAATGCTCTAGTATAGATCATGTACTGTGTTAGCTGAATGCTCTAGTATAGATCATGTACTGTGTTAGCTGAATGCTCTAGTATAGATCATGTACTGTGTTAGCTGAATGCTCTATTATAGATCATGTACTGTGTTAGCTGAATGCTCTAGTATAGATCATGTACTGTGTTAGCTGAATGCTCTAGTATAGATCATGTACTGTGTTAGCTGAATGCTCTATTATAGATCATGTACTGTGTTAGCTGAATGCTCTATTACAGTTCCTGTACTGTGTTAGCTGAATGCTCTAGTATAGATCATGTACTGTGTTAGCTGAATGCTCTAGTATAGATCATGTACTGTGTTAGCTGAATGCTCTAGTATAGATCATGTACTGTGTTAGCTGAATGCTCTATTATAGATCATGTACTGTGTTAGCTGAATGCTCTATTACAGTTACTGTACTGTGTTAGCTGAATGCTCTAGTATAGATCATGTACTGTGTTAGCTGAATGCTCTAGTATAGATCATGTACTGTGTTAGCTGAATGCTCTAGTATAGATCATGTACTGTGTTAGCTCTAGTATAGATCATGTACTGTGTTAGCTCTATTATAGATCATGTACTGTGTTAGCTGAATGCTCTATTACAGTTCCTGTACTGTGTTAGCTGAATGCTCTAGTATAGATCCTGTACTGTGTTAGCTGAATGCTCTAGTATAGATCATGTACTGTGTTAGCTGAATGCTCTAGTATAGATCATGTACTGTGTTAGCTGAATGCTCTATTATAGATCATGTACTGTGTTAGCTGAATGCTCTAGTATAGATCATGTACTGTGTTAGCTCTAGTATAGATCATGTACTGTGTTAGCTCTAGTATAGATCATGTACTGTGTTAGCTCTAGTATAGATCATGTACTGTGTTAGCTCTAGTATAGATCATGTACTTTGATAGTAAAAATGCCCAGATGTTTTTTTAATGCTGCTTTTATTCCTTTATATTAATATCTCGAGACACACTATTGCACCTTTGCGACACACCTTTGTGTGTCCGTGACACGATAGTTAAAACCGCTGATATACACCATTACCTGAGATTGCCTCTAGGCCCAGGCTATGTATATTTGTTTCGCCTAACTCACACACATTTATTCTCTGCTTAGTGGCGTCATGTCTGCACTGTTGTGTCGACGACTTGTCTCGCTTGTTCTGGGGAGTACTTTGTCCACTCACATTTCTGAGAACTTCCTGAATCTATTCTGTGATTGTTCATGGTATCTATGTTCACTGTACAAACGCGATGCTACAGCATAGTGCTAAAGACATTGTTCTACAGTCATGGTTCTACAGGTATGGTGCTATAGACATGGTGCTATAATAATGGTGCTATGGTCGTGTTTAGATTGTCCAAAGAATATCTTAAAGCCTGATTGTTTCTACAAGTCGTCTCCCAAAACGAGGCATCGTCTGATCCTGACATATTTTCACTTGGATTTAATGCTAACAGACTACTCCATGCTCCTCTTGACACTCTAACCCTATCTCTCTGGCGCCTGGTCTTCACTCTGCGCAGGAGGAGGGGGGACAAAACCGAGAAAACATTACAGTAGACCAGACGTGATACGAAGGAAATTTCGCTTGGAGTTGTCTTTTTTTCCTTAAAACACCTGGATATTTTTACCTGTGTGAGCCATTGGGATAACACGGCTCCATGCTCTACACGCTTGGCTCAAGGATGCTGATGTGGTCGGAGTAGACCAGGGGGGGGGCCTGGGGGACAGAGATGCTGGCGTCTGGACTTCTGGACATCACACGCTTGTTGTAAGTTGTTAAGCTGTTTGGCCCATTAGGGCAGGACTTAAAATCTCCCATGTTAATCTTTTATTTGTTTGAACTGGTGTTACTTTTTGTTATATAAACTTCCTGATGGGGTTCCGCTAAATTCGTTTGTGTTTTTCTTTCACACTGGTGAAGCCATTGTCCGAAACTGTTCATATGTGTCTTTAATGCAAGCTTAACAATACAGTTTGTCATACACAACTTGTTATTTTCAGATCATTTACTTTAAAACAGAAGTAATACCAGATATCCGGTCAATGGAATATAGTCAGTACCCAGTCATTGCAATGTATTCAGTGCCCGTTCAGTGCTATTTCGTCAGTGCCCGGCCAGTGCAATATAGTCAGTGCCCGTTCAGTGCAATCTAGCCAGTGCTCGGTCAGTGCACTGTAGTTAATATTTCACGAGTGTCCCATATCAGAAAATACGCCAGACATTTATGATCCTGAAATGACGTCAGGTAATAATTTGACACCTTGTAACGTGTGGATCATTGGCAGTATGGCGCCATCACGTGATACTTGTCACCTCGTCTTGAACCTGCCACACTAGCGGGTAGTAAATATGCAATGTATTGGGGCACGATAATAGGTGGCACTATACGATGATAGGTAGCACCATATTTAGTCTTAGAATAGTTCAAAGGATGCACCATGAAGCTTGATCTGACTGGCGAGTCCTTCAAACGTTCATCTCTACCATTGTCTGGTGCTGGCAAATGAGGAATACTGTCTGGTGCTGGCCAATGGTGAGGACTATTGCCTGGTGCTTGCCAATGGTGAGGACTATTGTCTGGTGCTTGCCAATGGTGAGGTCCACTGTCTGGTGCCAGTCAATGGTGAGGACCACTGTCTGGTGCTGGCCAATGGAGAGGACCATTGTCTGGTGCCGTCCAGTGATGAGGAAAGTTGCAAAGATACAATAGATGTGCTATGTTGAACTCTGCTAGATCTGCAAGAGATTCTATCATTGCATTTGAACAGACTGTAACATTGTGCAGACTGTAACATTGAGCAGACTGTAACATTGAGCAGACTGTAACATTGTGCAGACTGTAACATTGAGCAGACTGTAACATTGAGCAGATTGTAACATTGAGCAGACTTTAACATTGAGCAGAATTTAACATTGAGCAAACTGTAACATTGTGCAGACTGTAACATTGAGCAGACTGTAACATTGAGCAGATTGTAACATTGAGCAGACTGTAACATTGAGCAGATTGTAACATTGAGCAGACTTTAACATTGAGCAGAATTTAACATTGAGCAAACTGTAACATTGTGCAGACTGTAACATTGAGCAGATTGTAACATTGAGCAGACTTTAACATTGAGCAGACTTTAACATTGAGCAGACTGTAACATTGTGCAGACTGTAACATTGGGCAGACTGTAACATTGAACAGTCTGTAACATTGAGCAGTCTGTAACATTGGGCAGACTGTAACATTGAACAGTCTGTAACATTGAGTAGACTGTAACATTGAGCAGACTGTAACATTGAGTAGACTGTAACATTGAGCAGACTGTAACATTGTACGGAATCCTCTGCACGAAGTACGCGTACATCCCGGAGTGGTGGGGTCCCCCCTCAGGTTAACTGTGAGACTTAGTGATGCGGTCCATGTCATATATACAACGCCTAGGAGCGTATAACTGGCAAGCGTATCATGCATTACATCTGCTAAACTCCTCCTAAATGTGACACGTCAAATGTCAAGGCTGTCCATGGGCCAGGTCGATGTCAGTGTGACATGTGCGCAAGGGTTATCGATCTTGTCATGATTATGTGCTCGAGGTTGCTGTAGATGACAGACGTGTGATGTAGTTGGCAGACGTGTGATGTAGTCGGTAGACGTGTGTTGTAGTCGGCAAAAGTGTGATGTAGTTGGCAGACGTGTGATGTAGTTGGCAGACGTGTGATGTAGTCGGCAGACGTGTGATGTAGTCGGCAAACCTGCGATGTAGTTAGGCCGACGTGTGATTTACTTGACAGACGTGTGATGTATCTAGACCGATGTTCCTCTTGTCTATTCAAGACACATTTATTTGCTGTGTTCCATGTCTGTATAATAACGTGTAGCCGCCGGTGGCACCATGTCTGGCGTCATCACGCCAAGTCCGGAAGTTGTGCCAGGGAGATAACTAGTCAGATTTAACCGTGACGTCATGTCAATCCTGTCAACTGTAGGTCGCCCGATGGGGGTCATAATTTAATGACCATTCGACTTCCTCCTAGGAAAGGGGCTCTTAAAATATATGGAAGTGCGCCTAACCAAACTCAAATAGTTTCTAATAACAGTCATAAGTTGTATACTGTTCGTAGTCCTATGATTGTATATGTTTGTATACCCATGTTTGTTAACGGCGTCGAGTACTTTGGTAGTTATAACATTTGTATAAACAATGGTTCTGAGGTCAATATAAAAGGCATCGTCCCACCACCACTCCCAATCCAATCCATACTGGTCCAGAGCGGTTCTCACTTATCACTAGATGGTATGTTTTACTGATGTCTGTCAACGTAGCTCAATCAGTAAATCAAAGACACGCAGGTAAACATCTCGTTTATTGATTTCCATTGATACAGATGTAAATAAGACAGATCCGAAGACAGTATTTACACGTTTCTCATTTACCTTATGTCAAACGTTTGACGGGAAAGTTGTGACAGCATTGGGAACCACTGGTAGTTAGGGGATGTCGTGCTGCTAGAGTCAAATGTCAAACGTTTGACGGTAAAGTTGTGACAGCATTGCGAACCACTGGTATGTTAGGGGATGTCTAGCTGCAAGAGTCAAATATCAAACGATTGACGGTAAAGTTGTGACAGCACTAGGAACCAACCACTGGTAGTAGTTAGGGGATGTCGTGCTGCTAGAGTCAAATGTCAAACGATGCAGGATAGGCTGACCCGGATGGACATCTTTGTGAGTTTGAAGAGTCATGATATTACCACGAGTCAGGCTATTACCACGAGACAGGCTATTACCACGAGTCATGCCATTACCAAATGTAAGCAGGCTATTGCCACGAGTCAGGCTATTACCACGAGTCAGGCTATTGCCACGAGTCAGGCTATTACCACGAGTGAGGCCATTACCTCGAGTCAGGCTATTACCACGAGTCAGGCTATTGCCACGAGTCAGGCTATTGCCAAAAGTAAGCAGGCTATTGCCACTAGTCAGCTTATTGCCATGCGTAAGACTATTGCCACAAGTCAGACTATTGCCACAATTTTCTTACCAAATAATATCACCTTTCATCACACCAACAGCGTACACAATAATCAGCTTGTTTACCGCCACAAATCCTTCTTTTCCTATTTCTTTTTTTACCACCAATCCTCAATCTCTCTCTCTCTTTTTCTCTCTCTCTCTCTCTTTCTCTCTCTCTCTTTCTCTCTCTCTCTCTTTCTCTCTCTTTCTCTCTCTCTCTCTCTCTCTCTCTTCTCTCTCTCTCTCTCTCTCTCTCTCTCTCTCTCCATGTGTCTTCTCCCTCTGTCTTACTGTGTAAGGAAGGTTGTGCATATGCTGAACTCAAGTGATTTTTTCCCCTTACTCCAGGCTTTGATGTATGCGAAGCTGCTCTTTGTTTTACAATCGTTTGATCCACATCTCTCCATCTCACCATCTCTCCATCTCATCATCTCTCCCCACGTCCTTGATGTTCTTCTACCTGCAGCACCCTCCCTGTGTGACTCATCGCTTTTACCTGATGATGTTTACCTCTTAGTTTTATTTCGTTACCTGTATCAGAAAATCTCAAAACACCAATAAACCTGTTTCCCTGGCAACAGACGGAGTTACCCACAAGTCAATGTTAAAGCCGACTTCAACCCAAGTGACATGAGCAGCCATCGAATTACATCACAATGTTTCGATTTTGAGCTAAAAACCACTTGGTAGGGGTATAAAGAAATCTTTCTCAGCCCATTAGCAAGTTATGTTGAACAAATGTTGAAAAAGTACCGATAAAACCAGTCACCGGAAGTGAAAGCAATGTTTATTTTAGATAGTGCTATTAGATTAAATTTTATTGAAAACTTGTTCATTTTTTTAAAAATTCTTATTTAAATAACTATGTCATTGTTTGGTTAACAAAATTGCCGCCCCTGATTATCGAGGTTTTGATTCAAGGATGAGAAAGAAACTTAAAGTAATGTCGTTGACACCGACCACGCTTCCCCCCCCCCCCCAAGTGTCATGGTCTGCTGTTTACTTTTAGCTTGGGGGGGGGGGGGGAATAGAAAAAAAGTCGTAACTCAGTTTTATCAGATAATTGATATTGCTTTGATTTATTCTAGATAGATTGGTGTGCCCCGCCCCCCTTTTTTCTCTACTCCCCCCCCCCCCCCCCCCCAAAAGCGTCTCAGAAACAAAAAGAATGTCGTGTTCTTTGAAGCTTGCAATTATGAACATTAATGAACTTTCTACTGTGGGAATATCGGGTCTGGACGGAAGTCACGTCGTGGGAATATTTTGTAGGTGGCCTAAACAATACCGGAGGTTGTAATTGGTGGAATTTTATTACCCTATGTATATTATGGCAGTAGGCTGACTCGGGGCAGTAGCCTGACTTGTGGCAGTAGGCTGACTCGGTGCAGTAGCCTGACTTGTGGCAGTAGGCTGACTCGGGGCAGTAGCCTGACTTGTGGCAGTAGGCTGACTCGGGGCAGTAGCCTCACTTGTGGCAGTAGCCTAACGCGGACCAGTAGCCTGTTATGGATCTAAGAGCGGTATTATAATAGCAATGTCCATCTGGTTACAATCATTATAATATATGAACTCTGCTCAACTATATTTTGTCATGTTCCTTCATTCCTTGATGTGTTTCCGAAATTGGAACAATGAATAACTTCACTGAATCATACTGGATAACTGCTCTGAAACTTGGAACAATGGATAACTCCTTTGAAACACGGAACAATGGATAATTACTCTGAAATATGGAACAATGGATAATTTATCTGCAAGTTGGTCTTGGTCTGACCCCCCTTCCTCCCTATCAGTTTCTGCTGACCTACAACCACTTGACCACACATCATTACCAGGCACTTATCGACAGACATTTCCGTCCACACAGTGTCTGTCACTTGACCAATCTCAATGTTCAATCTTCTGTCGTGTATGAGCAGAAATTTGCTGGAGTCAGAAGCACATTATTAAACGTCAAAAAATAAAATGGGATAGGATTCAGTAAGTTCCGCTAACTATAAACCTAATCCTAAACCTAACCCTAAACCTAACCATAAACATAACCCTAAACCTAACCCTAAACCTGAACCTAAACCTTACCATTAACCTAACCCTAAACCTTACCCCAAACCTAACCTTAAACCTAAGCCTAACCCTAAACCTTACCCTAAACCTAACCTTTACCCGAAACCTAAACCTAACCCTAAACATTACCTAAACCTAACACTAAACCTTACCCTAAACCTAACCCTTACCCTAAACATTACCCTAACCCTAAACCTTACCCTAACCCTAAACCTTACCCTAAACCTAACCCTAAAACTAACCTTAAGTCTGTTGTGTTTGTTCTAGAAAACTGTCTGCTCGTTGCCATCTGACCTGCTTATATTTTAACAATTTTAACTGTAGACACTCGAATATCCGGACATATTTTTTAATGTTCGGTTATCTGGTTACGGGTATTGTGTGACATAGCAATTTATTAGGATTGAAACTGTAAATTGTTGACGTCATCTGATCTCCCGTTATCTCTAACTATGCTACTTCTTACTCTACTCCCAACAAATTTCCTACAATAATACTTACCTCTCTTATTCTAAAATAATTTCCTTTCTACTTTATAAATTTCCCTCCTTGTATTTCCCGTGGCAGCGTTCCTGTGATAAAAACTGAATTATCTACTTTTCCCAGATCTTTTACAGCTGGACTCTAACATTACCGCCCCTGACTTTAGTTCAGGGAATTGAGTGCATTACGTCCCCTTGTTATCCACACGTCACAGAAAAAGCAGCACTTGGCTTTTTTATTTTTCGCTTATAGTTGGTTAACAATGGCTTTTTTATGGGTAATTTTTCTTGGTTCTCCCCCTTTCTGTATCCATTGGCACCGTGCATCACTGGGTGGGGGGGAGGGGAGGTAATGAAGACGGGAGGGGGAGGGAGAGGTAGGGGCCATCACAAGACCGTGGAGGCTCAGTGGGATAGCGGATTGTGCCTGAGAGAGAGAGGGGGCCGCTCACTAACGGCTAAATCTTATAGTTTCCTGGGTCGTGTTTTGTTGTTGGCTTGCGTTCAACATGAGTAGTTAGTGTGTGTGTGTTGGTTACATGCAGGGCGGGAGCAGCACCACATAATGCCCTGCTAATGTCAACATAATGTTCAGCTGTGGACTTGTACACATATACAGTGACATACAGTGACAGTTGTTGTTTCTGGTGACAACGATGCTGTGTGGTGTAATAATTGTTTGACACGATTTCTTAAGTTGGATAACGCTAGGATGACACTGGCCTGGACTTGCCCATGGTGTAAGTGCTGCTATAATTAGATGAGATAGTGTTAAGTTCTTCAACTTCAACAGTATTTCCTTGACTATACTTTAAATGGTATTTTTTTTAAATTTTTTTTTTTTTGAATTGTTTCTTAGTAATCTTAGTTTATGTTAAGCACGGGTAAAAATGCTAGGTTCGTGTAAATATGTTTAGTTCACGACTTGCTTTTGTTTTGTTAATTTAGTTAACGACAGAGATATGTTTAGTTGACGTGAAAGACTGATCAGTGTCAACCATGTGTGGTCATCTTGCGTTGCGCGCCAAGATGTTTGAACTGCCAGCAGGAAACGGTTGCAGTCAAATAAATGTTAAAAGTACATTCGTTTGGGGGGGGGGGTGGAAAGGGGGAAAAGGGGGGTGTTGGTATTTGTCATTTTTGTTGTACACCTTGTGTTGCTTGATGTTATTGCACAGATGTACACTAGCCATGAAAAGCGTACAATGTACAACCTACAGCTGCTGTAGCGATTGTTTTTCTCTTAAACCCGTCCTTGACGTCAGGCTGGGTGCAGACTTCCGTATTGGAACGAACGCATGTCACATTCTGTCACACCTTGTCACATCTTGCCTGGTATTTGCATATATTTTTGTTTCTTTCTCTCTCTCTCTCTCTCTCTCTCTTATATAAATATATATATATGTATATATATTTATATATATACATACATAATATCACGCTGTAGAGCCGTATTTCACCTTTCACGATAGTCCCGTTATATCCGGAACAAAAGTTACAGTAATAAATTTAAACACACCCCACCCCCCTCCCCAGTGGCGTAGCGAGCTTAACTCGCGCCGGGGCACAATACCTTTTCAGCGCCCCCAATACCTTTTTAGCGCCCCCCCTATTCGAAAACCATACAATATTATAGTAAAATATACCATTTGGCGCCCCTTTGTGAGTAGCGCCCGGGGCATGATGTCCCCCCTTGCCCCCCTCACTACGCCACTGCCCCTCCCCCAAAACCCGCCGTCGGGTGACCCAACTCCTTTTCAGCCGAGTTACACAATCACATTTCCTCCTACTCCCCACCATAAGTCTCCGCCTTCGGGATATACTTCTAGCCTCCTGTCTGCATCAGCCCCCCCCCCCCCCAAAAAAAAATAGATTAACTATACTACTATATTTAGCTTATCGACACCTCACTGCTTAATTACAGATGGCCATTTGATAAGGGTTCAATCGGTTCACTACATATGTGCAGGCAGTCCTGAGATTGTTTTATGTATACTGACTAAAGCTCGCTTTGAGACAAAATATCAACTGAAAGACGTTTATTCATATATCGATTATTGACTAATTTGGGGACGGAAGTTCGTCATTGCATAATGATCTTTTGCACACCGACGTCACTAAATAGAGGCAGAGTCATCAGAAAGGATTCTCAAACTATCAGGCTGATGACCCTATGACAACAATATGTTATCGTCAGTGGTTGAGTCAATGAAGCGGGCTTGACGATTGTCTAAACCAGCGGTTCTCAACTTGTGGGTGGCGACCCCTTCGGAAAACACATGCTCCGTCAGTTATGCAGCAGCAACGAAAATAATTTTTATGGTTGGGGGTCGCCACAACATGAAGATTTGTATTAAAGGGTTGAGAATCACTGGTCTAGATGTATGACCACCAGTGACCACTGAATGAAAAAAAGTGACGCTTTTCAGAAAATTGATTGACCTACTAAAATCATCAACACTGTATTCAAGGTGTACTGCCCCGTGAACAGACAGTGGTACCGTCCTTACTATTCGGTTCTGTCATTAACGTCATACATTTCTGTGCTCCTGTCGTTAATAACCTTCAATTCTGTGGTCCAGTCATTAATGCCATTCAATTCTGTGGTCTTGTCGTTAATGCCATTCATTTCTGTGGTCTTGTCGTTAATGCCATTCAATTCTGTGGTCTTGTCGTTAATGCCATTCAATTCTGTGGTCCAGTCATTAATGCCATTCATTTCTGTGGTCTTGTCGTTAATGCCATTCATTTCTGTGGTCTTGTCGTTAATGCCATTCAATTATGTGGTCTTGTCGTTAATGCCATTCAATTCTGTGGTCTTGTCGTTAATGCCATTCAATTATGTGGTCTTGTCGTTAATGCCATTCATTTCTGTGGTCTTGTCGTTAATGCCATTCATTTCTGTGGTCTTGTCGTTAATGCCATTCAATTATGTGGTCCAGTCATTAATGCCATTCAATTCTGTGGTCTTGTCGTTAATGCCATTCAATTATGTGGTCCAGTCATTAATGCCATTCATTTCTGTGGTCTTGTCGTTAATGCCATTCATTTCTGTGGTCCAGTCATTAATGCCATTCAATTATGTGGTCCAGTCATTAATGCCATTCAATTCTGTGGTCTTGTCGTTAATGCCATGCATTTCTGTGGTCCAGTCATTAATGCCATTCAATTATGTGGTCCAGTCATTAATGCCATTCAATTCTGTGGTCTTGTCGTTAATGCCATGCATTTCTGTGGTCCAGTCATTAATGCCATTCAATTCTGTGGTCCAGTCATTAATGCCATTCAATTCTGTGGTCCAGTCATTAATACCATTCAATTATGTGGTCCAATCGTTGATTTCGTGCAATTATGTGGTCCAGTCATTAATACCATTCAATCGTGTGGTTCTGTCATTAATTCCTTTCATTTATGCCATTCAATTCTGTGATCTTGTCGTTAATGCCATTCATTTCTGTAGTCCTGCCATCACTGCCATTCATTTCTGTAGTCCTGCCATCACTGCCATTCATTTCTGTAGTCCTGTCATCACTGCCATTCATTTCTGTAGTCCTGTCATCACTGCCATTCATTTCTGTAGTCCTGCCATCACTGCCATTCATTTCTGTAGTCCTGTCATCACTGCCATTCATTTCTGTAGTCCTGCCATCACTGCCATTCATTTCTGTAGTCCTGTCATCACTGCCATTCATTTCTGTAGTCCTGCCATCACTGCCATTCATTTCTGTAGTCCTGTCATCACTGCCATCACTGCCATTCATTTCTGTAGTCCTGTCATCACTGCCATCACTGCCATTCATTTCTGTAGTCCTGTCATCACTGCCATTCATTTCTGTAGTCCTGCCATCACTGCCATTCATTTCTGTAGTCCTGTCATCACTGCCATCACTGCCATTCATTTCTGTAGTCCTGTCATCACTGCCATCACTGCCATTCATTTCTGTAGTCCTGTCATCACTGCCATTCATTTCTGTAGTCCTGCCATCACTGCCATTCATTTATGTAGTCCTGTCATCACTGCCATCACTGCCATTCATTTCTGTAGTCCTGTCATCACTGCCATCACTGCCATTCATTTCTGTAGTCCTGTCATCACTGCCATTCATTTCTGTAGTCCTGCCATCACTGCCATTCATTTATGTAGTCCTGTCATCACTGCCATCACTGCCATTCATTTCTGTAGTCCTGTCATCACTGCCATCACTGCCATTCATTTCTGTAGTCCTGTCATCACTGCCATTCATTTCTGTAGTCCTGTCATCAATGCCATACAATTATGTTCATTAGCCTTGGCCAAGTTTCTTAGTTGTTGTTTTCGTACAATTATGAACGTAAAAGAGTGAAGGGGGGATGTGGGTGGGGTGAAGGGGGGATGTGGGTGGGGTGAAGGGGGGATGTGGGTGGGGTGAAGGGGGGATGTGGGTGGGGTGAAGGGGGGATATGTGGGTGGGGTGAAGGGGGGATGTGGGTGGGGTGAAGGGGGGATGTGGGTGGGGTGAAGGGGGGATGTGGGTGGGGTGAAGGGGGGATGTGGGTGGGGTGAAGGGGGGATGTGGGTGGGGTGAAGGGGGGATGTGGGTGGGGTGAAGGGGGGATGTGGGTGGGGTGAAGGGGGGATGTGGGTGGGGTGAAGGGGGGATGTGGGTGGGGTGAAGGGGGGATGTGGGTGGGGTGAAGGGGGGATGTGGGTGGGGTGAAGGGGGGATGTGGGTGGGGTGAAGGGGGGATGTGGGTGGGGTGAAGGGGGGATGTGGGTGGGGTGAAGGGGGGATGTGGGTGGGGTGAAGGGGGGATGTGGGTGGGGTGAAGGGGGGATGTGGGTGGGGTGAAGGGGGGATGTGGGTGGGGTGGAGGGGGATGTGGGTGGGGTGAAGGGGGATGTGGGTGGGGTGAAGGGGGATGTGGGTGGGGTGAAGGGGGGTGTGGGTGGGGTGAAGGGGGATGTGGGTGGGGTGAAGGGGGGATGTGGGTGGGGTGAGGGGGGATGTGGGTGGGGTGAGGGGGGGATGTGGGTGGGGTGAGGGGGGATGTGGGTGGGGTGAGGGGGGGATGTGGGTGGGGTGAGGGGGGGATGTGGGTGGGGTGAGGGGGGATGTGGGTGGGGTGAAGGGTGGGATGTGGGTGGGGTGAAGGGGGGGATGTGGGTGGGGTGAAGGGGGGGATGTGGGTGGGGTGAAGGGGGGGATGTGGGTGGGGTGAAGGGGGGGATGTGGGTGGGGTGAAGGGGGGGATGTGGGTGGGGTGAAGGGGGGATGTGGGTGGGGTGAAGGGGGGATGTGGGTGGGGTGAAGGGGGGATGTGGGTGGGGTGAAGAGTGGGTGGGGTGGGGGAGAAAGAAGAACATTATGCCAAGATTTTCACCTTGTTATTCCATTTGCAGAACCATTTCTCGCGGCTAAAAAATGACCGAACGCAAGCGATTATCTAACATTCACCAGTAATGGCGCTACTTTGGATCCCATGAAGTCCAGGCAACACACCGGATACTTGCTTTGTTCCTGGCGATATTGTTTAAATCAGTTTTTATTGGTCTGTCTTTGGTCCTTGTTTATATTTATTCTTGTGACAAAAAGCAAATACTACGGGTGATGGATGTTGAGCGCTTGTGTTGTGATGGATGTTGAATGTTTGTGTTGTGATGGACGTTGAATGGTTGTGTTGTGATGGATGTTGAATGTTTGTGTTGTGATGGATGTTGAATGTTTGTGTTATGACTTGGCAAATACTTCGACTTGGATTTTTATCCGCTCTTTTTCAGACAAGCACACAGACATACCCGCGGCCTAATCGAGACACACACATACACTATACACACATTCCAACTTCTTTTCACCAAAATACTTGTCAAGAAATAAATTGCGTTTTTACTCGTCTATGCCAGTTTTTACTCGTCTGTGCCAGTTTTTACTCGTCTGTGCCAGTTTTTACTCGTCTATGCCAGTTTTTACTCGTCTATGCCAGTTTTTACTCGTCTATCCCAGTTTTTACTCGTGTATGCCAGTTTTTACTGGTGTATGCCAGTTTTTACTTGCCTGCGGGGTTTTACATGTCGGAATGACTCATTATTATATTTAACATTATTTTTATACTAAACAAAAAAAAACATTCCATAAACATTTTGTTAAACATTTTTTTCAATGCTAAAATATCCTAGGCTTATGATTTTTTTAAGCTACTAAAGGGAAGTTTGTTATTTGAATTTCTTCTCATATATATTTTTTTGATTCCTATGCGTCCTGCTTCCTCTTCAAAACCGCCCCCACCCCCAGCTCCACGTTTTATATCATTGATAATGAGCGAAAAAAAAGACTTCGGTAAATAGGTTGATTTCTTTGTGGAAAAGGGGGGGGGGGGGGGGGACAACTATTATTTTAATCAATAAAGAGCCACAGGTATATTGTAGGACTGTCTTTAGGTCTATTATTTAAAGATCGGCAGGTAGGGTGTAGGACGTCTTTGGGCCTATTGTTTAAAAGGCCGGTAAATATTATGGGGAATGAAAAGTTAGCTCCTTTTTGTAATACTTAGACTTAGACCCAACGGGTATTTTCTCACTATACCCGGAGCCGGTGTAAAAAAACTGCACCCGGATAATCCCTAGTCTTTTTTTTTTAGTTCCCTAGCACCACACTTTTCTGACTTCTTGCATTTCGCGCCATGAAACCATCTTTCCCGCCCCCCCCCCCCCCCATTACACACACTTTTTCCCCTGGGTGTTGTGATACGTGACAGGGCGCTTCGTATACATTATTTAATGATTAGGCACCCACCTGTGGTGTAGTGTCGGGCACCCTTCATGGGGCGTAGTGTCGGGCACCCTACCTGTGGCGCATTGTCGGGTACCCTATCTAGCGCAGTATACTTAAGTACCGTATACATATTTGTCGTCTACAAATCTCCGAGCTTTCATGTTTCCCTACTAGTACTAGACTACAAAGTGGGATATTTAAACCGGGCTTCGAATCCGCGCCTTCCATCAAGTAGCCACCATTCGTTGGTCCCTTCAACACCATAAGCCTCACCCTCCACCAACACCCTCTGCCCCACAGTCCACGTAACCCCGCCCCACCCTCCACCAACACTCTCCACCCACCCTCCACCAACACTCTCCACCCCACCATCCACACACACTTTCCACCCCACCCTCCACCAACACCCTTTACCTCACCCTCCGCCCACCCTCCATCAACTCCCTCCACAAACACTATCCACCTCAGCCTTCGCCCCACCCTCCACCAACACCCTCCACCCCACCCTCCACACATACTCTCCACCCCACCCTCCACAAACACTATCCACCTCAGCCTTCGCCCCACCCTCCATCAACACCCTCCACCCCACCCTCCACCCCACCCTCCACCCCACCCTCCACCCCACCCTCCACCAACCCCCCTCACCCTCCGCCCACTCTCCACGCCTGCCACAAAATCGCTAGTTCTGAAGGAGACAAAATGACTCCACTTGTCCTGGTGTACGCTACCAGAAATAGATCATTGAGTGTTGGCACTTGACCCAAACATAGTTACATAAACTATGTTATTAGACATATAGCCTATTGTTGCACTTGACCCAAACATTGTTACATAAACTATGTTATTAGACATATAGCCTATTGTTGCACTTGGACCAAACATTGTTACGTAAACTATGTTATTAGACATATAGCCTATTGTTGCACTTGGACCAAACATTGTTACATAAACTATGTTATTAGACATATAGCCTATTGTTGCACTTGGACCAAACATTGTTACATAAACTATGTTATTAGAGAGTTGGGGACACGTTTATTCTTAGCACGCCTTATACTGTGTAGTGTTATGACGCGATAGACTCCAACTGAAAAAGACCTGTGGATTTATCACAAAGTTATCAACGGCGAAGTTCTCAAAGTATAGACTTATAGGATTCATATTATGTTGTTGTTACGCGCAACGTTTTTTGTCTTAACCTGATGTGCCAGTGGTCCTCAGACTGTAGTCATGTCAAAATTAAAACCGCCATTTTCTATACTGCTTCCCAATCTTTTGTAACGAGGGCCACATCCACACTATTATGTATTGGTACGATATATGAGATAGGATGGACACACGCCCTCAATAAATATGTATGATGAATTAAGTTGAAGATCTCTGTTCATTACACCCACTGTGATTTTCTTCGTGTCCGTTTTGTGGACCGTGCAGCCCTGTTGCTGTGATCTGACTTGTCAACGAATTTGTCCATGCCTTTTATACACTGCAGTCCTATATTTTAATTGTGTCACATTTCATTTTTTTTTTTTTTAATTTCTGCACCACCACTTCCTCCCATCTATTTACCGGATACCTAAAATGTGTTTGAAAGAAGTTTATTGGACGGAAAGATTGTTCGGAATGAAATAATGCGAAAACAACAAAAATAATTTTATTAACAGTTTGCATTATTCACCAAATTTTTCATTCGCACTTTTCTTTTAAATTAATAAATAAATCAGCATTTAAGAAATTTCATTGCGAAAAAAATTCCGTTCGAACTGATTTCCGCCGAACTATTTTCAGGCCAACAAATTTCTTGCGTTCAAATTTCCGGATTGGACCAGATTCAGTTATGAAAACGTGAGAAGCCTTGTATGTTTGGCCTCCAGGGCGCCCTGTGCCTCCTCTCAGTGCTGTGGGATCTGGTACGTGTCCCCAGTGCGCCACTCAGCGGGGTCATGGTGTTGTTGTGGCCCTTTGATAAGGCCAGGAAACATCTGCGTGCCTGTCTCCCCTTTGATCCGGTCCCCCATCTCTCAACTCTATCCGACCCACCATCACCCATCTCTATTGTATCAAGCTGTACCTCTTATCCGCAAACCGGGGCTTCTTAAGTTATTTACTTTTTTAAATTTCAAAACAAATCAGGGGATATCAAAGCGTGTTTAAGGGGACAAAGATGTATGACACGACACAGGTGTATGACATGACACAGGTGTATGACACGACACGTGTGTATGACACGACACGTGTGTATGACACGACACGTGTGTATGACACGACACAGATGTATGACATGACACAGATGTATGACATGGCACAGATGTATGACACGACTCTCGAAGGGTTCGCGACACAAAATGATTAATAATTTGAAAGTGCATGACTATGAAGATACATGATATGCCTCCATGCAAAGTGCTCAGCCCGAGTCACTCTTCCAGCTCCCATTTACTTGTGTATCAGCGGTAACAGGTGATATTTGTGCTGATGGCCTTTCTATTGTCCTCCATCCACAGCGTGACAGGGGTGAAAGGTTACAGTGACACACCGGTCAGAGGTCATGGACAGAGAAGCGGCTCCCAGGGAGGCTCCGACAGCTCGCCCTCCCCTTCCCCACGGAGTAGCAAGCTGGTGAGCCAGAACAGCATCCACAGCCGAATCCAGAGGCAACGCTCCTTGAAGAACAGCAGCGATGACGTCATCAAGAGATCAAGGCCACATCAAAGTTCTTATCAGCTGTCGCAGGACCTCCACGACAAACAGGTGAGTGTGTCGATGAAGCGGAAAGAGGGTCACGTTGTGAAATGGAAAAAATGGTTCGGGTGATCATATTGCAAAATAGGTCAGTTGGTGAAACGGACAAATAGGTCAGTTGGTGAAACTGAGATTAGGTCAGTTGATGAAACGGACAAATAGGTCAGTTAGTGAAACTGAAATTAGGTCAGTTTATGAAACAGACAAATATGTCAATCCCCATCGCTTTCATTTTCAGTGCGTAAGGGGCGGAAAAAATGGAGGGGGGGTGGATAATGGGAAACATAATGGCGTTATCTTTTGTCCCTGTTTTCAAGGGAGACAAACTTTGTTGGGAATGATAAGATACGCTATTTTTTTGCACAAGAGTTATCGTCTCATGTGCTCAGATTCTCGTGACCGAACTGACAACGTGGCGCAGAAGAAAAAAAAATGACTGTGCGACCAGACATTGAATGGTTACTTTTGTATAACCAGCCATTGTACGGGACTTGTACGTTAAACGCTGTTCTAGACTGGGGTACGTTAGGTGGGGTACGTTAGGTGGGGTACGTTAGGTGGGGTACGTTAGGTGGGGTACGTTAGGTGGGGTACGTTAGGTGGGGTACGTTAGGTGGGGTACGTTAGGTGGGGTACGTTAGGTGGGGTACGTTAGGTGGGGTACGTTAGGTGGGGTACGTTAGGTGGGGTACGTTAGGTGGGGTACGTTAGGTGGGGTACGTTAGGTGGGGTACGTTAGGAAACCCTAGCTAAGAAATCAGTTAGCTCAGAGATAGGCTAGATATAGTTGACGTCACAGTATCGAAGATTAGCAGAAAATTTAGTTCGTTAGATTAATCCCAACAACCCCACTCTTAATCTTAACACCCCACGCTTAATCTTAACACCCCCACGCCTAATATTAACACCCCCAATGTTAATCTTAACACCCCACGCTTAATCCTAACACCCCCACGCTTAATCTTAACACCCCCACGCTTAATCTTAACACCCCCACGCTTAATCTTAACACCCCCAATCTTAATCTTAACACCCCACGCTCTAATCTTAACACCCCCACGCTTAATCTTAACACCCCCACGCTTAATCTTAAACCCCACGCTTAATCTTAACACCCCCAATCTTAATCTTAACACCCCCACGCTTAATCTTAACACCCCCAATCTTAATCTTAACACCCCCAATCTTAATCTTAACACCCCCAATCTTAATCTTAACACCCCCACGCTTAATCTTAACACCCCCAATCTTAATACTTCCACGCTTAATCTTAACACCCCCATGCTTAATCTTAACACCCCCACGCTTAATCCCAACACCCCCTGCTCTCCTCACGTAACCCCGCCCTATGTCAACCAGTGGGTTGCCATGTTCAACCACCTTTTTAATTTCCTTGGTCCTACGTCACGGATTACCGCTGTCCACTGATCTCTGCCATCTTTCTGTGGGACGTAACGCAACCCGGTCCGACGTGAACCGTCCAGCCGCCCGGCATTGATTGACGCGTGAAAGATGGGTTTGATGCGGTCGTCGCTGGTCACCACTACAGTCGGTGTCACCATTGGACGCTACAACGGGCGGTGTAATCACTGGTCGTATTGGTCACAACGGGTGGTGTTATCACTTGTCACCACAGCCGGTGTTATCATTGGACACCACTGACGGTGTCATCATTAGTCACCACTGGCGGTGTTATCATTGGTCACCACTGACGGTGTCATCATTAGTCACCACTGGCGGTGTTATCATTGGACACCACTGACGGTGTCATCATTAGTCACCACTGGCGGTGTTATCATTGGTCACCACTGATGGTGTCATCATTAGTCACCACTGGCGGTGTTATCATTGGACACCACTGACGGTGTCATCATTAGTCACCACTGGCGGTGTTATCATTGGACACCACTGACGGTGTCATCATTAGTCACCACTGGCGGTGTTATCATTGGTCACCACTGATGGTGTCAACATTAGTCTGCACTGGCGGTGGTTATATATTTAACTATAGCGAACATGTCGACCTATATTACCACAAAGGGTCTATTTCACAATGTATACTGATAACACTGACGTCATAATTTGTTAAATTACTTTCAGTTCAAGCGTAAAAAATCTTGACACTTATTGTTCTCTGTGTAACCTACTTAGGTTTTCGTTACTTAGTTTTCTTCCGGTGACGTTAGATTCGGGACATTTCTCCAGTGTCACAAAAATGGTTTTGTTTGAACTCAAAATTTATTATATTACAAGTCAAACTGGTTAGTCAATCGTGGTAACAGAGCGGTGGAAATAATGAGGGACGTTGTGTCCAAGTTTAGAACCCCATTGCAGGATAAGTGGTAAGAGTGCATGTGACCGAAGAGCATGTTACAATCTCGTGCGAGCCCGTGTCACCCCCCGGGCTATTTTGTGTTACCACGTAAGTGGAAAGTGATAGGTCTAGGAGGTTAGTGTGCCCAGTGCGGACCAGGCGACCGGCCGTCTTTTCGCGGAGTCTGTGTTGACAGTGTCTGTGTTGTGGTGTGTACCCACTGCCTCGCGCTACACACACCCGACACGGCCTGTGACAGGTTGGTCGATTGATGCTGAGGTGACATGCCGTGTGTTGTGATGTCATCGTGATGAATGTTCTGACATGGATGTATGGTATTAATATCAACGCGCCTGCTGTGTTTTCACTTTGAGTGAGTTGTGAAATGGTGTGTAAGACTTACTTTTTCCGCTTGCTTCCAGCCAGGCCGACAGTTTCATGGTGATTTAACCTACGGCCTACAGTCGACATGTCATTTACTAACGTGTGTTAACTATATCGGTCTATACTCTGATGCCCTTGGCCTTGGACGAAGTTGATTAGTACAGCCTTGTCTTGAGTGGTTTTTTAACCAGCGAAGCCTACGTTTAAATATTTCTTTGTGTGGTTGAATGGTTACCTGGATTAGGACTTACTAGACAGCAAGGAGTGCAGCTCAACACGCTGTTTCCCTCAAGACACAGCAGCTGTGTCATGTATAAATGGTGACCAGATCACCAAACAGGTCGCAGTGGTGACAACATCACCAAGCCAAGTCACCTTCCAGTTGTGTATGAAATCTACAAGCTATGATGTACTGATGATACTGTTAGTAGGAAGACATCTACAGGACTGACCCGCCCTATATTCAGGACTAACGAAAGACATGTATTATTTGTATGACCCACTCGATTATATTCGGCATACGTGTAGTGTAGAGTGTAGAGAATACACTCATAATACCATATCATTTATATCAATGTTGTATTTGAACTGAATGAAATGCTACATTGTCAGTGTTGTAGTTCTACCCTTACACAATGACTGGGGCTCTACAAATTTATACCCAGTCGCTGACAGGGGGCGACTCTTAATTGCGATACAATTGGGATGTCTGCGCAGCGTGCGGAAGAAAATTCACCTTATGACTCTTAAATCGCTCTGTATTTGAGTGACAAGGAGCACACCACACTGGGTCCTGGTTTTGTATGGACTCGTGGCCTTTCGGTTTGTAGCTACTTCATAAATAAGTTTCCTCAACTGCATGTTTGACTAGTGACTTGTAGATCAATAGACCTATTATATTTTAGTGTTACCCACGTCACAACGCCTATGTCTCTCTCTCCACAAAGAAGCAAACACTGTGATGGTAAAGGGATGGAGCGGTTTTTGTTTGGTTTTTTGTTCCTTCACAATGTGTACGATAGTGTAGAGTGCGATAGTGTAGAGTGCGATAGTGTAGAGTGCGATAGTGTAGAGTGCGATAGTGTAGAGATAGTGTAGAGTGTGATAGTGTAGAGTGCGATAGTGTAGAGATAGTGTAGAGTGCGATAGTGTAGAGTGCGATAGTGTAGAGATAGTGTAGAGTGCGATAGTGTAGAGATAGTGTAGAGTGCGATAGTGTAGAGTGCGATAGTGTAGAGTGCGATAGTGTAGAGTGCGATAGTGTAGAGATAGTGTAGAGTGTGATAGTGTAGAGTGCGATAGTGTAGAGATAGTGTAGAGTGCGATAGTGTAGAGTGCGATAGTGTAGAGATAGTGTAGAGTGCGATAGTGTAGAGATAGTGTAGAGTGCGATAGTGTAGAGTGCGATAGTGTAGAGTGTGATAGTGTAGAGTGTGATAGTGTAGAGTGTGATAGTGTAGAGATAGTGTAGAGTGTGATAGTGTAGAGTGCGATAGTGTAGAGTGTGATAGTGTAGAGTGCGATAGTGTAGAGTGCGATAGTGTAGAGTGCGATAGTGTAGAGTGTGATAGTGTAGAGATAGTGTAGAGTGCGCAGGACGAAATCCACAAGGCATTGGATTATTTTTTTTTTAGTATTATAGGCTGGTTCCCTAGACTGGATAATCGTCGCTGGATAACCCAAAGGAACATCTTATGTGATTATGTGGATGATACAGCTTTGCTGAAGCGTTTAATTTTTTAACAATTCCTAGGATTTTTTTTTGGGGGGCACTATGCTTAAGGCGGAGGAGCCCTTGTCGCATTCTTATTCTGTTGCATTGGATCATTTCGTGGATGCAGCTCACAGACTAACGAAAAAAAATTCTTCTTTACCGTCGTACTTTACGCAATACACTCACTGCCAATGATACGACCGGCAGACAGGCGGCTGTGTTTACAATGCGCCCATCACGTGATGTGGCGGGATGTATTAATGTATATGTACTTTAAGATCCTGTACTTTGTCTTTAGTGTACCTGCGTCCTTTTTAGTACACCAGCCGTCTGTTTTTTTTAAGTCATATTATTATTATGCATTCGTCCCTATTATGCAGGCTGCCACGTGTCACAATTTGGGCACGCTGCTATTCATCTTGTCACATCTCAGTTCTGTCACATCTCAGTTCTGTCATGATAAGAGGCGGCGAATACACACAACGAATGGGTCTGGGCTGCACATAGAAGAAACAAGTGATAGAACAGCTCCATTGATAAAACAAAAAATTGACTATGTTTTACTATAACTGTAGCCAGCCACTTGTACAAGTGTGTGTGTCTAAGTCTACGTAATTTACCTCACCACAGCTCTGTCGGGTGTGTAGCATACGAATGACTGTGTCTGCGAATGAAATGTTCCTTTCAAAAGTTTGTGAGGATATGTTTTGTTCTGTCTCTGTTATTGAACCACGTCCCGTTGACTGGACACCGTGACCAGATGGATGGAGTCATTGACTGGACACCGTGACCAGATGGATGGAGTCATTGACTGGACACCGTGTCCAGATGGATGGAGTCATTGACAGTATTCAATGTGATGAAATATTTGTTTTGGCAAATTTGGTCGTTTTATTTATAGTTTGGTGGTCATTGTTCAAAATGTCATGGACATACAAAATAAGTCACGTGACCATGTTCTGTTCTTGGGGATTGAGGGGGTTGCCCAGAGAACGTTTCATTAAAATTTTTACCTTTCGGTTAATTATTTTTACTTTCAAAAAATCATTGTGATTGGAAATGTGAATCTTTGAACTTATTTGATGTTTATATCCAATTCGATACAACTATGGGTCAATAATGGTTTCCCCGTTTATCCTATGTGTCTTGACATGTTGATGATCACGTGGACATTTCAAACACATAAAAATGTATGCAACAAGCCAGGATTACACGGCTATAGAAGATGAAGTCATCATAGCGCTGTTACAAATCATCACAAAGTTGAGTGAAGGGTGGCCGTCATGTTATACCAGTTTCAAAATGGGATAAATACTTTCGATCGTGTCTAATCCTTTCATAGTTGTTTGGCAACAAATAATCCTGAGAACATGTTGGTACATTTTGTGTTCACGGCATTGGTCCATTCATGGTACAGTTTGTGTTCACGGCATTGGTCCATTCATGGTACAGTTTTTGTCACGGCATTGGTACAGTTTGTGTCACGGCATTGGTACAGATTGTGTCACGGCATTAGTACAGTTTGTGTCACGGAATTGGTACAGTTTTTGTCACGGCATTGGTACCGTTTGTGTTCACGGCATTAGTACAGTTTGTGTTCGCGGCTTGGTACAGTCTCGGTACAGTCTGTGCTCTAACATAAATGTAAAAGAAAGACAAACGACCTTGACCTGATGTCATGTGTCAAACTATTATTTAATGACATCTTATATCCAAGACATCAAAAAGCACCATTTTATAATGATTAAAAGAAACTTACCTCGGTGTGTAACACATGGGGCGTTGTTACCGAAGCCTTTCCAGTAGCTTGGATGGCAGATGTTGTCAGACAGTGAAACCTGAACACCTATACCTTTTCATATTTACAAAATATAGTTTTGTGTGTGTTTTTACCCTCGTGCACCACGTGGGATGATGAAACAGGTGCATATTGTGAAAGGTTGTTATAGGTTTGCGAATGTTTTACGTAGTATCATCGCCACAGTGGCTTTCCTCGCTGTTTCATCTTCTCTTTTGTTTTGTCCCCAGGTGGAGATGTTAGAGAGGAAATACGGCGGATCGATACGATCACGTCGTGCCGCCAGGACCATTCAGAGGGCGTTCAGACAATACTGCATGAACAAAAACTTCCAGAAGCTGCGTCACTCGTACGGAGAGCGCCGACTGTCCAAGCGTCTGTCCGAGCTGGGCAGAAGCAACACCGTGTGGTCCGATCGTCTGGCCAGCGACCTGCCTGGCGAGACCGATGACAACGGCAATGTTTCCAGTGACGGCGGGGAGGTAACATTTGGACGGAACATCCGGGATTTGGTGGCCGATTTTGAGAGCTCCAGCAGGTCATCGGAGCGCCCACAGATGACCTGCGACGGGAGTCCCGACAGACACAGGCGTAGTTCTGGTGGTCCCGTGCAAAGAGGGGATAGTAAGCGCAAACTGGACCGCCACCCGGGAGTAGAACACATGGATGGGTACTCCCACGGCAAGGAGAACATACATCAAGCCCACATGGGGAGGCATTCCTTCAGCAGCCCGGCCTTCTCAATGGACGGGGTGTACAGAAGCAACAGGTCCAAGAGTGGTAGTTTCAACAGCAAGGCGAGCCTCGGCGGCGTGTACAATGGGAGTGATCTAAGGGGACCTTACTCTGAGATGACCTCAGGGGATTTTGTGAGGTCGACTGCTCTGGAAAACACAGCGGTGGACCCACACAGCCTGGACTTTGAGACGCTGCTGGAAAGCAAAGAAACAGATATTCTCACTGATAGCTTTCACAGTGACGTCAGCACCGTACAGGATATTTCTGGTGGTGGCGGTCACGCAGGACTCGCTCACAGGGTGTCGGCGCCCCCACTCGGATGTAATAGCATGGACAATGGTTCGGAGCTCTCCAGGGTGTCATCCTCCCCAGGGGGTTCGTTTGATAGCTTCAGGACTATCTCTATCGACCCCAGTGATTACATGACCATTGGGGACGATCACCTGGAAGTGAGAATCGACTCAGGCTCGCCGGAGCCGGACAGTCCTGTGTACAAAGAACAAATGGCAGCCGCCCAGGTCAAATATTACATGACCAACTCACAGGTCAAGTACAGAAACAGGGATTCTCACACCAGCGCTGCTCCCAATGTGGCGGTGGTTCCTCCAACCCGATCCTCGGACACGTCCCCAATATGGAAACGTAAAGGAGACGGTCCACCCAGTGTTCAGCAGGTGACCAACGGCACTTTGGCTGAGCTTAAAAAGGGTGAGGTCAAGAGGATGAGTAACATCTCAGAGACAAGTGAGGCAGACAGTGCCGATGGCATTAACTCCAGCTCGCTGAGCTCAGAGAATGTCAGTACGGAGAATATTAGCATGGGCAGTGAGAACTCTCTGAGCTACCAGAGGAAGCTCAGGATGAGCATAACACCGGAGTCACAGACCATACCGCGTGGCAACGACAAGCAGAGGAAACGACTGTACAGGATAGGACTTAATTTATTTAACAAGTGAGTACAGTTTGGTGTCTGGATGATTGCCTATTGTTGTTGTTGTTGCTGTTGTTGTTGTTGATGCTGTTGTACCTGTTGTTGTTGCTGTTGTACCTGTTGTTGTTGCTGTTATTGTTGTTGCTGCTGCTGCTGTTGTTGCTGCTGCTGTTGTTGTTGCTGCTGCTGTTGTTGTTGCTGCTGTTGTTATTGTTGTTGTTGTTGTTGTTGATGTTGTTGCTGCTGTTGTTGCTGCTGTTGTTGCTGTTGTTGTTGATGTTGTAAGCTTGCTTTAGGGCATTGCTGGGTTCTAAACAATAAAAGTTTGGCCCCAATAAAGCCACAGATGGGATTAAAGATTGGGCTCATGGGATTTAAAGGTTAGGCTCATATGATTGCTGGTTGGTCTCATGATAAGAAATCGGGCTCATGAGAAAAAAGATTTGGCTCATGAGAAAAAAGATTTGGCTCATGAGAAAAAAGATTTGGCTCATGAGAAAAAAGATTTGGCTCATGAGAAAAAAGATTTGGCTCATGAGATTTAAGGTTGGTCTCTTAAGGTGAAATTTGGATCATGCAATTAAAGTTTGGGTTAATGAGATAAAGGTTGATCTCATGAGATTATGGATTGGTCTAATGAGATAATCGGTCGGTCTAATGAGATTATTGGTCGGTTTAATGAGATTATTGGTTGGTTTAATGAGAATATTGGTTGGTCTATTGATATTATTGGTTGGTGTAATGAGATTATCGGTTGGTCTTATGAGATTATTGGTTGGTCTAATGAGATTATTTTTGCTAACCTGCTGACACGTTCGTTGTTTTGTTGCGTTCCTTTGTTCACGTTTTCCGTACTTTGTTTCACTCCTTCACATTTTAAGGTTATGGTTGTGTCTTTATTTTACCTGACTTGCAAAAGGCGTTGTCGAATGTTAAATGTTAGACGTATGAAGTCAGTTGAGACCAGTATGTGTTTGAAAGAAGCTGGTTTTGTTAACGCCATTTCACACACGTTCCTATTTATAGACATGTGAGTTTATCACTCGTGACATGACCTTGTCCAGAAGAAAGTTCATTCACTTAATCCGAGTACGTGTACACACTGATGTTTGGTACATCTAAAAACTTACATGTACTCCACTTAGGTGTGAACACAATATTACAGTGTTCTAAACAGAGCTTTACAATGTATGTGTTTGTCATATTATAGTGTGTACGTTTGCCATGTTACAGTGTGTACATTTGGCATGTTACAGTGTGTATGTTTGCCATGTATAATGTGTACATTTGGCATGTTACAGTGTGTATGTTTGCCATGTTACAGTGTGTATGTTTGCCATGTTACAGTGTGTATATTTGCCATGTTACAGTGTGTACGTTTGGCATGTTACTGTGTGTATGTTTGGCATGTTATAGTGTGTACGTTTGGCATGTTACAGTGTGTACGTTTGCCATGTTACAGTGTGTACGTTTGGCATGTTACAGTGTGTATGTTTGCCATGTTACAGTGTGTATATTTGCCATGTTATAGTGTGTATGTTTGCCATGTTACAGTGTGTATGTTTGACATGTTACAGTGTGTACGCATGGCATGTTAGTGTGTGTACGTTTGCCATGTTACAGTGTGTACGTTGGCATTTTACAGTGTGTATGTTTGCTATGTTACAGTGTATATGTTTGCTATGTTACAATGTGTATATTTGGAATATTACAGTGTGTATATTTGGAATGTTACAATGTGTATGTTTGGAATATAACAATGTGTATGTTTGGAATGTTAGTCAGAGGCGTAACTGGGTTTTTGGCGCCCGTGGCTAATTTATTTTTGTCGCCCTTGATAAATTGAAAAATTTAAAATTAGAGATTTAACGTTCGCCAAGTTACAGAGTGTGTGTTTGCCATGTTACAGTATGTATGCTAGTCATGTTACAGTGTGTACGTTCGCCATGTTACAGTGTGTATGTTTGCCATGTTGCAGTGTGTATGTTTGCCATGTTATGCTTGTCATGCTGCAGTGTGACGACAGGTTTCGTGTTTCATGAATTGGAATATATTTTTTTAACAGGAAACCCGAGAAAGGACTGGACTTCTTACTGGACAATAATTTCTTGGACAGTTCTCCCAGGAGTGTTGCCCGGTTCTTTATATCCCGGAAGGGCCTCAGTAAACAAATGATTGGAGACTTTCTGGGCAACTTACAGAATCCTTTCAACCAAGAAGTCTTGCAGTGAGTAAACATTTTTACATCGTGTCTCTGGGTATTAGATCATTTAGTTCATCTCTGGGCATTAGATCATTTAGTTCATCTCTGGGCACTAGATCATTTAGTTCATCTCTGGGCACTAGATCAGTTAGTTCATCTCTGGGCACTAGATCATTTAGTTCATCTCTGGGCACTAGATCATTTAGTTCATCTCTGGGCACTAGATCATTTAGTTCATCTCTGGACATTAGATCAGTTAGTTCAACTGACCTGCGTGTTATTTGATGTCTGGCCACGCCCTTGTATTACAAGATTGGCTGCCCGAAAGCAGTAATCTAAAACCTATCAAAACAGAACTTAGGGTCAGCCTGAGCCATGAAACCCAGACCTTGTGTTTTCCAGGCCAGTTCAAATATCGACATAACTCTACTCTGACCTTCTTGTCGACTGCTCACAGCTGTATACTGAATGTCTTACCAAGTTTATAAAGGCTTAAGTTCTTTTTACAGTATCGTCATTTCACAACATAGTTAAGTTCTCAAAGGTTCTCGAGTTGTATACTCTCTTATCATTTAGATACCAGCAATGGACTACGATTAGTCACTTCCTTGTTTTGTCACGTGATACGTACCAGCCATTAGTAGGCTTTCTGCTACACATAACAACACATAACAACAGATAAACAGCTGATCAGCCATTGCCATTATCATTAATTCTAAAGCAAAATGTTTGTCTCCATCAGCGCTTCCCCAGTGTTAATTAAAATTTTACTTTTCAAAATATTCTTGAATACACGTGTTTTTTTTTAAAATGACATTCATAAATGTGACAATAATTATAATTCAGTTATGATTAAAGGAAGAAAGTTGTTTGAAGAAAAATTTGTGAGCGACTAGTGTGTTGCAGACAGCCTACCGGAAGTATTACTTGTTTTTACACGTATCACGTGACAAAACAATCGACTAATCGTAGTCCATTCAATATAGTTACAGTAACAGATCATATGTAATATTTTTCTAACTTTGTTTGGGAACATTACATTTTTGTTTGGTAAAAACAGGAAGTAGAATGAATTGTGGGAATTATGAAGAAGATGAAGAAGATTGTCAAGTATGTATTACTGAGATATTTTTTCTCTAGCAATGGTTCTGCTTGATCATCGAGTGTAGAATCTTATGAATTTTGATTATATGAAGGATTATGTGTATTATCTTTCTCCATTACATTATGATTGTAAAAGACGTCAAAGTGATAAATAAATATTGTAGTGATGCCTAATTATTTCTTCCTCGTGTTATTGAAGAGATGAGAATGACTAATTAGAAGGACATAAATTATTAATTCCTTAAGTAACATCCATCTACATCTAAAATAAAAGATGATGTTACAGTTACTACTAGAAGCAGATAGATATCTTTGTCAAACTATCAAACCCATAGGATTCAGACCCACTTGGAAACCTTAAAAATATGAATGGTTCCAAAAAGTAGTGTGTTTGATTTGTGCGATCCTATAATGCTTCAATTATCATACTGCTGATCTATAGTGTCAATTATCATACTGCTGATCTATGGTGTCAATTATCATACTGCTGATCTATGGTGTCAATTATCATACTGCTGATCTATGGTGTCAAATATCATACTGCTAATCTATGGTGCATGTCAATTATTACATTTCTGACCTATGTTGTCAACAGCTTACTTCTTCTCTCACAGCCAATATCTACAAGTAGCTTGAGGTGTTAGTGCAGAGTTTCTTCCAATACAGAAAACAGCTTAAAGCCCCTGTTCTCCAGAATCTTTGAATGTCCCTACCCCCTATGGGGCATTGACCCTTCGTTTGTAAACCCTGTGTTAGAGCATATGTTATAGTCATGTTATATGGCATCGAGGATTCTTTCCCAGCTTTGTAGTATCAAATGCGGCACACTAGTGGGGTTTCGTACACAGTGTGATCGATACAACACAGATTGGTTGATTACTCGCCTAATCTCTGAAGTACGATCCAGCGATCGATACGTGCCCGAGACAAGAAATTATGTTGGAAAAATACTGATTAAGCTTTCTGAAATGAGTGTGTTTGATTTGTGGACAAGAAGTTTCTGTTCCATTTGTTTACATGTTTGGTGGTAGGCAGGTGTTAGGCAGGAGATGAACAGTTAACGATTAGAGATGTTAGGCAGGAGATGAACTGCATGTTTGGTGGTAGGCAGGTGGTGGGCAGGTGTTAGGCAGGAGATGAACAGTTAACGATTAGAGATGTTAGGCAGGAGATGAACTGCATGTTTGGTGGTAGGCAGGAGATCAACAGTTAACGATTAGAGATAATGGAATGTGAAATATTCAGAGAAAATGTTGGTTGGAGGTGGATTACTTTGATCTAAATATGGGGTTGGGAGCCTTGTGGATACATGAGTTAGAGAGCATTGTGGATACATGGGGTTTGGGAGCCTTGTGGATACATGGGTTATAGAGCATTGTAGATACATGGGTTAGAGAGCATTGTGGACACGTGGGTTTGGGATCATTGACGTTACATGGGTTAGGGAGCCTTGTGGACACGTGGGTTTGGGGAGCCTTGTGGATACATGGGTTAGAGAGCATTGTGGACACGTGGGTTTGGGGAGCTTTGTGGATACATGGGTTAGAGAGCATTGTGGACACGTGGGTTGGGTAGCTTTGTGGATACATGGTTAGAGAGCATTGTGGATACATGGGTTAGAGAGCATTGTGGGCATGTAGAGTTGGTAGCTTTGTGGATTCAATGGTTTAAAATGATGCGAGGCATTGTTTAACTAATGATTAAGAAAGCCATAAATATAATATGGACATTGCACCGTTGCACAAAATTTGGTGCCTCAAATGACTTCTGGGTATATTTGACCCGCTGATTCCAAAAACGGCATTAGTTTTCCCCCATCAGTTGTAGTTTTTTTTAGATATTTAACATATTTCATGTTTAAACATAAAGCATTGTATTTATTATGTAAACTTTGCTACATAATTTGCTTATTTTTTATACCAAAAAGAACAGATTTACTGGAGACTATGTATTATAATTCTGAAAAAAGAAAAGAAGAAGCTCACTTTTTAAGTTTAGATCTTCAAGACAATCCCGACCTAGATTCCCAACAAAGATCATCTTCATCATATGCGCAGTGCACCTACTTTAGTGTCTGGCTGCTACTTTGGTATCTGGCTGCTACTTTAGTATCTGGCTGCTACTTTGGTATCTGGCTGTACTTTGGTATCTGGCTGCTACTTTGGTATCTGGCTGCTACTTTGGTATCTGGCTGCTACTTTGGTATCTGGCTGCTACTTTGGTATCTGGCTGCTACTTTGATATCTGGCTGCTACTTTGGTATCTGGCTGCTACTTTGGTATCTGGCTGCTACTTTAGAGTCTGGCTGCTACTTTTGTATCGGCTGCTACTTTTGTATCGGCTGCTACTTTGATATCTGGCTGCTACTTTGGTATATGGCTGCTACTTTGATATCTGGCTGCTACTTTGATATCTGGCTGCTACTTTGGTATATGGCTGCTACTTTGGTATCTGGCTGCTACTTTGGTATCTGGCTGCTACTTTGGTATCTGGCTGCTACTTTAGAGTCTTGCTGCTACTTTTGTATCGGCTGCTACTTTGATATCTGGCTGCCGTTGCATGAATTGGTCATGGTGAAATCGTTCACTTCACTCTTCGCTTATAGTTCACTAGACAGGAGACACTTCACTCTTCCGCTTATGGTTCACTAGACACATCACTCTTCCGCTTATGGTTCACTAGACACTTCACTGATTCGCTTATGGTTCACTAGACACTTCACTCTTTCGCTTATGGTTCACTAGACACTTCACTTTTTCGCTTATAGTTCACTAGACACTTCACTCTTTCGCTTATAGTTCACTAGACACTTCACTCTAGTGGCACACTAGACACCAATATAAAATATTGCAATAACGTTGTTGTTTTTTCTTCACAAGAATAAATGAAGACCTGGAAGATATTCAATTTCATTCATTGCTTTTCATGAAAGTTTGGGTCAGCTATGAGTTTTCTGATCTGTGGACCGTACACAGAATGTCCAACTTTTAGTTTCTCTGTCATAAGTCCATATTATATGTGCATTGAAAGGTTTACTCGAAACATTGCAATTTACAAACTGTTTAATTAAGATTATACCTAGATGTGTATGTGCATGATGAATGATTCTTTCTTAAATACCTACATTGTTCTCCCGATTACCATATTTCTCTCCAAGGGAATGTTGGGCTCATCTATTTCATGTTGGGCTCATCTAGTCCATGTTGGGCTCATCTAGTCCATGTTGGGCTCATCTAGTCCATGTTGGGCTCATCTAGTCCATGTTGGTCTCATCTAGTCCATGTTGGGCTCATCTAGTCCATGTTGGTCTCATCTAGTCCATGTTGGGCTCATCTAGTCCATGTTGGGCTCATCTAGTCCATGTTGGTCTCATCTATTCCATGTAGGGCTCATCTATTCCATGTTGGGCTCATCTAGTCCATGTTGGGCTCATCTAGTCCATGTTGGGCTCATCTATTCCATGTTGGGCTCATCTACTCCATGTTGGTCTCATCTAGTCCATGTTGGTCTCATCTATTCCATGTTGGGCTCATCTACTCCATGTTGGGCTCATCTAATCCATGTTGGGCTCATCTATTCCGTGTTGGGCTCATCTACTCCATGTTGGGCTCATCTATTCCATGTTGGGCTCATCTACTCCGTGTTGGGCTCATCTATTCCGTGTTGGGCTCATCTACTCCATGTTGGGCTCATCTAATCCATGTTGGGCTCATCTATTCCATGTTGGGCTCATCTAGTCCATGTTGGGCTCATCTAGTCCATGTTGGGCTCATCTATTCCATGTTGGGCTCATCTATTCCATGTTGGGCTCATCTAGTCCATGTTGGGCTCATCTAGTCCATGTTGGGCTCATCTAATCCATGTTGGGCTCATCTATTCCATGTTGGGCTCATCTAGTCCATGTTGGGCTCATCTAGTCCATGTTGGGCTCATCTATTCCATGTTGGGCTCATCTATTCCATGTTGGGCTCATATATTCCATCATTTTCCTCTTCTGTTCCAAAAGACACGAAAAGCAGTGACACCCGTGTAGCTACTTTCTAAACCACGGGGAAACAAGTCATTTTCAATCCTATATTCAAACCTTCAAAAGCTATTTCTTTACTTAGTAATCATTCTTTCCAAAGACCCAAGAGATACCGTGCACTCTTTTTTTTTCCTTCTGGGGATTGGTGAATTGGGAAAAGAACCCAAGGCTTCTTTGTTGTCATTTTGTTAAAAGAACGCATTACAACTTTGTTTCGACAGTCTGTGAAGAGACGTCACGCACCTGGGTTATATTCTGAAACACAAAATGTGCTTGATAATGTTGCTGATGTCAATGCACAATAACTAAGATCTTCAAGATCTTGTCTTCTGATTAAAGAAAATGGAAGCATACTGCGTATCCCATTTCTAAGAAATGTAATGATTGTTCCCCTAGTCTGGGGGCAAGCATTTGTCACTGGACCAATATCTCTGCCCCCTAGTCTGGGGGCAAGCATTTGTCACTGGACCAATATATATGCCCCCTAGTCTGGGGGCAAGCATTTGTCACTGGACCAATATCTCTGCCCCCTAGTCTGGGGGCAAGCATTTGTCACTGGACCAATATATCTGCCCCCTAGTCTGGGGGCAAGCATTTGTCACTGGACCAATATCTCCGCACACGTTTGTGCTTACAATAGGTTGAGCTCATGTCTAATCTTGATCCCCAATATTGGCACCAAAATAACCTATGTATGTATTTATTTTTCGTACTCAGTAAATATTTCCTACATGTTCAAAAAAAAATCTTTATGAGAGAGAGAGAGTGTAAGCGATGTATCTATATTTGAATACAATGTTTACTCCCTTTCAAAGTGGCCAGTGAAGCTTTGGGGTAGGCCACCCCAGCTTTAAGTCTCAATGTTTACAGTCCGCTTGGTTCAAACAAGCTTTCCTAGAGTCATGAGATGTTTTTTAACCATGGAATATAGTGAACACTTACGTGCTAAACTCCTACCATCGTAAGTTTAACATCGTTAACAGCGAAGCCACTATGAACCATCGCTTGCTCTTCATACAATCCTATGGGAGAGTTTGTTTCATTGATGTACTGTGTTGACGTAAGACTGTTTTTTGAAGTGCACTGATTACACAACATTGAACAACACTTGTATCCTGCTGAATAGATGCCCCCCCCCCCCCTTCCAACCGACACACACAGATTTATCTTATGTAATTTTTGCAGCGTGTTATTTTGTTCAACCGGAACTGCCGTCGCCTGGGTGGTTCGGTGTTCTGATAAATGAACAAGTGGATAACAATGTGTCGTCCTCTTGCCTCCTCTCATCTCCCCACGTACGTCACTGACATGGCAGCGTACAATACTGGGCTGATGTATTCAACTACAAGGAGTTGACCCATATTTGGCTTACATCTGACCCGGGGGGGGGGGACTGTAAGTGCGGGACGGGGAGACTGTAAGTACATGACACTGTCACACTTTGGATGAACGATTAAGGTGGTCCATGGGTCAAAAAAAAATTTTCTATGTCTCTTGAATTAAAATTTTTTTTTTTAGTACATACTAACTATACACCAATAGAAAGACAAAAAAACTTAGTAGTTTATTTTTAAAAAATTTTTTTTGACTTTTATTGCAAAAAATATAAAATTGTATACCAATATTGACCGTTACGCAAAATGTATCAACACCAAAAGGTTTCTCAATATCATAATGAAACTTTGCACACTCATTAATAATACAGTTGTTAAAAAAATTACACCCAGCTTACTGCATTAAAATGATTGGAACATCTACAAATGACATATATGTGGGGTCACATAAATTTTTGGCAAAATACAGGGGGTAGCATATGTAAAAAAATTATTTAAAAAGTTCTGCTGGACAGATCTAAAAGAAGAAGGTGTCACTATGTAGATAATATCAATGGTAAGAGGCATGGAAAGTTTAAAGCCTGTACCTATAAAACTTTGCCTCCTGATACATTTGGCATACCTAAAAAATCTGAAAAACATGAAGTTGAGAAAATCGAAGAAGAAGTTTAAAAATGTTTGTTCTTTTAATTTAAGACTACTTGAACAATACAGGGTGCATATATCATGTACATGTACCATTCATAAATGAAAAAACAATATAAAAACACAGATATAAAAGATAGAAAATTAATAGTCGTGTTTTCAAAATATCAACCCCCGACCCAAAAAATTATATAATAATAATAAAAAAAATTATATAAAAATTTCTCTTGGACAGATCTTATGGAAGGAGGTGTTATTGTGTAGATAATATCAATGGTAAGAAGCATGGAAAGTTTGAAGCCTGTATCTGTAATACTTTTCTTCCTGATACATTTCGCATTCCTGAAAAATCTGAAAAACGCAAAGTTGAGAAAAACAAAAAAGAATTTTTTTTTAAATTAAAGACTACTTGAACAATACAGGATGCATATACCATGGACATGAACCATTCACGAATGAAAAAACAATCTAAAAACACAGGTATAAAAAGATTTAAAATTAACAAAGCCGTGTTTTCAAAATGTCAACCTGCGTCCCAAATAAAAATATTATAATAAACAAAAAATAATTTTGAAAGTTCTATTGGACTGATCTTATAGTAGGAGGTGTTATTATGTAGATAATACCAATGGTAAGAAGCATGGAAATTTTGAAGCCTATTACCATAATACTTTTCCCCGTGATGCATTTGGCATACTTGAAAAATCTGAAAAACGCAAAGTTGAGAAAACCAAAATAATATATTTTTTAAAATCAAAGACTACTTGAACAATATAGGATTCTTATACCATGTGCATATACTATTCATAAATGAAAAATACAATATAAAAACACAGATATAAAATTAATAAAGCCATGTTTTTAAAACCAACCCCTTTTCGTAAATAATATTATGATAATAATATAGAAAATTCTGGAATCATGTGAGGTACGGTATGCAGATATAACACTTTCCCTCCTGAGTGAGCGTACTCCCATCATAGGACACATCAATGTCTACTACCTCTGCAAGTTATCCTTGTAGTTTGGTAGTGATTGATGCAGGGTGATAGTGTAGCATTCTGGTCAAATGTCTTTTGGTGAATGTTTGGTACATTGATTATTTGAAAAAACTTCCCCATACCAGCAAGCCCCAATCCAGTCACTAATGATGCTGCCACAGCTCTTTTGTTGACAACAGTTTTGCCAGTGCATAAAACTGATGTATAAGAAGATGAGATGACAAAGTCACATATATTACAAACCACCTCTAAGAATAATGCAAGTCCAGAACGTTTCTTGTCGTCGCTGCGGAGAATAAAGTGTCCCTCTCTGCATTCAGGGCATGTAAACTTTAAAAAAAGTGGCTGGAGGGCATCTACCTGAATGATGGATGAGGCAGAGAGGCCTAAGGTGTGCTGACATTCAAAAGCATGAAGTTTGGTTTTTGACGCAGATGATGCCACAGAATCTTCACATCTAGAAGCGGGTGGTGGAGCTGGCGACGAAGCTGGTGGTGGAGCTGGCGACGAAGCGGGTGGTGGAGCTGGCGACAAAGCTGGTGGTGGAGCTGGCGACGAAGCTGGTGGTGGAGCTGGTGACGAAGCTGGTGGTGGAGCTGGCGACGAAGCTGGTGGTGGAGCTGGCGACGAAGCTGGTGGTGAAGCGGGCGACGAAGCTGGTTGTGGAGCTGGTTACGAAGCTGGTGGTGATGTGTGGCCCCTCTTCTGTTTTTCCTGTTCCACTAGTCTCATCATCTGCATTTTCTTGGACTTCTTGGACATGGGTGCCATTATTTTCTATTTAGAACAAAAAAAATTATTATTTATTAGTAGTATTACTAGCATTATAAAAAATAGCATAGGCTTAGGCATTGGTAATACTGGTAAATGTTGTGGAACAAAACACTAAAAAATGGTATATTCGTCAATTTCTATTATTATTTAAAATAAAATAAAAGGGAAACCTTGGCTTATTCCATCCATTCGTTGAAATTCATTTTGATTTATATTATTACCGTTATAACACTAAATAAATGACTGAAATGTTGTCATTGACAACGCAATAAATCAATAAAATTTTAAAACATAAAAACCTAATTTGTCACTCACGTGTATGGACACAAAGGTAATGAAAGATAATATTGAACTAGTAGTTATATTAAAATACAATTATCTATCTCAATTTCGTATAATTAGGCATAAAGAACCTTTATTTCTAATCAAAAGCGTACACATGTGCGTTACTCCGTTACTGGCGTAACAGTTAGTAATTATTATTATATGTAGTAAGCCTACTGTACTACTATCTGACTAAACCTAGCTCAAAATTCGCTGGAACACCTAAAAATATTTATTATACATTACATTATACAATAATAAGTTCAACTTACCTTTTCAAAGCAAGAAAATAAGTTCAAATTTGAATTTATTTGACGATAGCAAAAGTAAGGTCGATCGATGGAAACGGGTAACGCTAACTGCACGGAATGATCCGAAGTGAAAAAAATGGGAGTCGGGCAATGCATTGTGGGATAGATTTGTTCAACTACGTCAAATCTAAATTTAGCCGACCAATGATAATTGGTGTTATCTGAAAAATTTAAATCTCGACCAATGAGAAAATTTGTTTGAACGAAAAATGATTCAAAATGTGTAGGGTTTGCAGAACAAAGAGAATCCGCCAGGCTTATTTCTGGACCTTTTAGTGGGCGATACCATTACCGAGTAGATAGGCTAAGCTTTCGATCGATACCAAATATGTCTACATTGCGTTGTAATTATATTATAAAAGCGAAGGGGCGCGTCAGGGGTTTACAGAGCCTGAATTTTGCCCCCGAGGTCAAAATTTGCTCTTACCATCCTACTTTTAATTACATTTTTAACAACTTTAAATTATTTTTTTATGAAAATAGTAAAAACCAAAATGTTCCTAAGATGTTTATCTAGTAAAATTCACCAAAATCTCATTTTTGATAAAAATTATATAAATATCGATATTTTCCCCCGTGGACCACCTTAAAGCAAACTGTGGTCGGGGGGGGGGGGTGTTTGATTATTTAAAGGTTGTTTAAAGTCAGTAATTCAATCTCTTGTTCGTTCTGTGCTTTGATTTATGATTTTTAGAACTGCACGCCCGCGTGTGTAGTGAGAGTTCTAAAGAGAAACACGACTGGTTGATGAGCTAGTGCAGTTGTGAACGGGGTATATAAATGGGGTCATAGTGTCTCTGTGCCAACGGGGATCTTACGTATACCGACTACATGCCTAGAGTTTCTATAGCAGGCGCGTTATGGGGATTGGGGTCCACTGACTACATGCCTAGAGTTTTTATAGCAGGCACGTGATGGGTAATGGGGCGGTTATCGCACGTTTCACCTGATTATATTACTGCTCACATGACAAAGGGCGTAAAATAATATCGAATCGGTAGATGGAATCGAATAATTGAATCCACCGAACTCGAACCCTGCTAACGACCGAATCCGAACTTCAAGGTCACTGAGAACGAACCGAAGTAACCTATCGCTAACTTCTTAGAACCTAAAATCTTTTACGAATTTGGCACACTACTAACTATGCTAGAAATTTGGCACACCACTAACTACGCTAGAAATGCTTACATTTCAATTAAAACTAGAGAACCCAATGGCAAAACAATATTTTTTTGTAAGCCGCAATGATCTTTTTAATGTTTTTACCTATCCCTACCCAACTTCCCCCCCCCCCCCCCCCGCATCCTTTCGGGCATTGACTTGATTTGAATAAATTGCTTTACTAATTAAACAACACATTGTAGCCAACTCTTTCTCATCCCGTATATGCCTTTTGTGTATCGTGACAAAAACAACAAAAATCGAATTTTGTATAAATCCAATAACACATTGTTTAAGTGAAGTCTCAGCGAGCATTCTATGTTGAGAGGTTTCCTATCTCTGACTGAGACTCATATGATGTATTGAACGTTGCATAGTCAGATATCTGGTATTTATCCGCATTAGTTGGTGTGTGTGTGTGTGTGTGTGTGTGTGTGTGTGTGACCTATTTGTTCAATTCACAATGAATTTGAATGTTTGCCTCCTTACCGCCCGCATCAATTCCCCGCCCCATCTTCCATCTCATGGCGTGTCCAGGTCCACCGTGGGATATCGTGCAGACGTCCAAATCACGTTAGTGGGCGATCTGTTTGCTTGCTGACCACTGTCACGGGCTGATCGTGGATGTGACCAGTCATGCTGTCAGCCCAATGACCTTGACACCCATCCAGTTATTAACGTTGCTTCGGTCCCAGGTCGAGCTTGTTCCACTTTACTCCATTTCTTTCCTCGGTCAGCCGTTGTCGGTTTTATTTTCATTGCCTTTACCAACTTCGCTCTAAATTCACACAGCAACCATTTACATACATCAAACCTTACACACAAAACCCATTCTCATATCGACCCTCTAAGTACAGCCCCGCCCCCCACCCCAAACAACCTGCTTTTCCCAAAACTGGGTCAAAGGTTTGCAACTTTTTTTAAAATATGGGGTAGGCTTAATACGGGATGGGATGTGGGGCGAAAGTTCTTCTTCACAAACCATTACCATAATTATTGCTCCGAGCGTTGGATTTACGGTACGGTGTCAGAAGGGCGTCTGACATTAGGGTGTCACTGACACATCAGAGAGATCATGTGACAGAAAGTTTGGTTAACGCCTGATACTTTGTGTTGTGTGAGGTTAGATTCACGTTGAACCTACTTTGTGTAGGGCGAGGTTAGATTCACGTTGAACCTACTTTGTGTAGGGCGAGGTTAGATTCACGTTGAACCTACTTTGTGTAGGGCGAGGTTAGATTCACGTTGAACCTACTTTGTGTAGGGCGAGGTTAGATTCACGTTGAACCTACTTTGTGTAGTGCGAGGTCTCTGTGGTCTGGAGGAAATTCTCATCAGTAACTTTCTGTTCCCCAAGACGCGCACCAAAACATCCGTTGAACGATCTTTCTCTTTCTGCGCCCCCCCCCCCCCCCAAAAAAAAAAACCAATGGAATTCTCTCCCACTACACATCCGTAATTTCCCTACCACCCAGACCTTCAAAACTGCACTCACGACACATCTCTTCAAAGTATACTGATTCCCACCGCCGTCTAACCGATAAACTATGCTGCTGGGTGCCGTCCAGTCCATGGCTAGACATGTAAAGAGTTCGGGGGGGGGGGGCATATTTTGTTTTATAAAGCCGTTTTTTAATGAAATAAATGTATGCAACTTTTGTTAAGTCATGTTTATTTTTGCCAATATTTTTATATGAAGCGTGGTGAGCTCTGCTGGGGTACCGTGCTTGTACAAGACCGCTGTAATGATAATAGTAACACCATTTTGAATTCCGGAAGTCTCCCATAAAACCGTTCTGTAACAAAGGAGTATGCTAATGAGGTGATGATGATACGTTTCGGCTCCGCGGTCATTCAGAGCGGTCTTAGGAAATGTCAGAGAAAATGAACAGCAAACACGGTGGGAAGTCAAGGTAAACGGTGGGCGTGTCACGTGACAGCCTGGAAAGCCATCATTCATGGCAACAGTTTTATTTTGTTGGGGGGGGGGGGGGAGACGGCAAGCTTGCATAATAGTTCTGGCTGGGGAAAGGGGGTGGGTAAGGAGTCTCAACAAACCTCCAATAACAATGATTACTTAAGGTAGTAGAGAGAGTGAAACGGTGCCAAAGGAAGAAGTGTGGGGATAAGACGGAGGCAGTCCGCCCTGTGCGACACTATTTCTTAGCCCCCTGCGTAATTTTGTCTTACACGGACAAAGGGAGTCAGTTCAAATAAAATGAAGAATGGTCGTTCTTCGTACCACGAAATATCTGATGGGGAACAAATACAATATAGTCGTTAAAGATGTTTGATTTTGTAAAGAAAGAAATAGTTGAAATTAGTCTGTTTCATTTGTATTCATTTCCTTATTTTATTATTAGGAGAAAAAAGGTTGTGTGTGTGAGAGAGAGAGAAAGAGAGAGAGAGAGCAACTAGAGTAGTTGACATTCCACCAATTGTTCCACGGTTCTACTTTGCAAGTCCCATGTCCACCTTTCAGTTTTGGAGTTTGTTGTCAAAGAGTACACACGTGACACGGGCGGTGGTGGACTAAAGACATGGGTAGAACCAAAGATATACGTTTAACAGAGAAGAAATGTTGAAACAACGAGGGATGTTGAATCTACGTGAAATGTTGCCCGTGCCTTTCCTACCCTTATTTTGATGTCAGCATCCGTCCCACCTTGCTTCTCCACGATGCTGCCAAGGTAGACAAAGCTCTCTACCTCTTCGAGCGATTCCTCTTCTAGCCTGATGGGTGCTACAGTGGTGGCATTGATCTTGAGGACCTTGTTCTTCCCTTTGATGACACAGTCATCTAAAGCGTTCTTAATCCTTAACCAGTAAATGTTCATGATAAAGTACTCAGTCCCCAGGCTTTGTTCAGTCTTTGACTGGTCACTCTTTCTCGACTAGTCACTCTGTCTGGACCGGTCTCTCTATCTGAGTGGCCGCTCTGTCTGGACTGGTCACTCTATCTGGGCTGTTCACTCTGTCTGGACCGGTCTCTCTATCTGACTGACCGCTCTGTCTGGACTGGTCACTCTATCTGAGCTGTTCACTCTGTCTGGACCGGTCTCTCTATCTGACTGGCCGCTCTGTCTGGACTGGTCACTCTATCTGGGCTGTTCACTCTGTCTGGACCGGTCTCTCTATCTGACTGGCCACTATGTCTGGACCGGTCTCTCTCTCTGACTGGCCGCTCTGTCTGAACTGGTCCCTCTGTCCTGATAGAATCTTGTAGACAACAATAGGGGTAAACTAGACCACTGAAGGAAGACTCGCTGGTTTGATCAGTAAGACAACACACACCTCTTAAAGTCTCGCTCTCGTGTGACCAAGTGGGCATCTGGGGGAGGGGTCACCAAGGGTTAATATCACCAGGGAGAAATCTTTGGAATAAAGAGATGATCACGTGTGCTATGATTAGTAGGGTTCGTTTAATGGCGTGGCCTTACTGACGACTCGTGTCCACGTTGATCTTTATTGACGTAGATTGTAATCCAAGCGGAAACACAACTTCATTAATCCACTAAAAGTATAGTCAAAATGTCCCAACTAACGTCATGTAAACACTATAAACAGCCATGGTGTCGAATAGTCCTAATCCTAATCTGCTTAAGCGTAAGCCAATGGAGCGTAATTCCCCGTCCTATCGGGCAGTATGGTCGAATGTCGCCTTTTAAAAAAAAAATACGATTTCTGACAAAATAATCATGTGTCTCCCACTCCTCAACTCTGATATAATCATGTCTCCCACTCCTCAACTCTGATATAATCATGTTTCCCACTCCTCAACTCTGACATAATCACGTCTCCCACTCCTCAACTCTGACATAACCATGTATCCCACTCCTCAACTCTGACATAATCATGTTTCCAACTTCTCATGACCTCCACTCCTCACCTCTGGCGCACAGCAGCATGGCAACTAATGTCTGGACATGACGTAATTCTCTGTCGTCAACTGGGAATTCTCTGAAATTAAACATCCGAGTTTGAAATGTAATGTCTACTAAATAACGTGGTTAATAATCTGAAGCTAAATTGAGACCTGTGATGTTAACAAACCATCATTCGTCAGTCGTATGTTGTTAACAAACCATTCATCAGTCGTATGTTGTTAACAAACCATCATTCATCAGTCGTATGTTGTTAACAAACCATCATTCGTCAGGCGTATGTTTTAACAAACCATCATTCGTCAGTCGTATGTTGTTAACAAACCATCATTCATCAGGCGTGCAGTATGACTGATGAGGGACTACTTGTGTCACAGAGAATGCTGTCACTAGTTGACCTTGACATTGTTTAAAGCCCAAATAGAAGGCCGAGTTCTTTGACACTTGAACGGTTTAATGAGTCATCTAGGGACCCCCCTTCTCCCCCGCCGCCCCACCACCCCGATCTCTCCAAGGGAATCTGCATCCCTCCTGTTGAGTCACCGCCATGTGAACGTCATCAACAGATGGGTGTCCACACCCAAGGAACTACACCTTTCTCAGAACCCGAATAAGGGGGTGTGGGGGAGACGATGGCAGGGAAGGGGGTAACTTTCACCCTCTTGTGCTCCCTGCGCCCCTTTTTCTAGGATCTGGGTGTGTGTGTATTGGGGGGGGGGGGTCCACAGACACGACAACCGCGCTTCAAATTTAAATGATAGAATCCCGTGGGGGCTGCTGGTGTGGCTACGGAGCTGTTGCCGTCGTGTGCAAGGGGCAAGTTTATCCCCAGAGGGTGACGCCATTATTTCTCGTTGGGGTGTGGGGGACACCAACGCATGGCTTTCGATCATTGATGAAATATGAGATTTGAGATCCTTTCCATCGCTAGGGGGTGGGGGTCACTTCTATCGCAATGCTTCTTCATTAGTCTAACAGCCGGCCTTTCCATCCCACCATCAATTATTTGTCACGATCACATCTTCAAAAATCTTTCCCCAATTTCTGTCGCAGTCAACACATGTTAAGGTCCATCATCTGTGATGTGTCCAACTGGTGAATTATGTCACAGTGATGTATCCAACTGGTGAATTATGTATGTGACATTGTTGTGCCCAACTGGTGAACTCTGTCATAGTGTTTAGTTTAACTTCTGAAATCTGACACATTTGTGTGTCGATTAGTGAGGTCCGATCACCTCATATCAAACACACTAATGTACTGGATGCATGTCTCACCACACCTCACAACTAAAGAAAGTCCACATACGGCCAGCAGTCCAGTGAAAGGAATTAAAAGTTTTTTTCGTTTTTTTTTTTAAACTAACAAATCTTGGTCATCGAAGTAACAGTGAACAGATGTAGGACTTTTAGGACCGCACACTAAACAAGTTTCTACTTCAAGTAGCGAGTCTGATTCTGTGGCTGATCAGATCGGGTTACCAGCCAATAGTGTAGTCAAAATGACTAACATTACAGGCCGAGTCTAACTCACTAATAGAAAACCCAGTCAGGCCAAGAATACCTGAGTGAAACACTAGATGGCCATGGAAAGTTTTTTTGGATCACGTATATAGAGCCGGTGAAAGATGGCTGGCCCCCAGTACAGCATGTTTTCCTTACAGCACCTCCAGTTCTAGGATTTCCTAGGTAAACAAGGGAGAGCACGTCTGAATGGCCGCTGTCTCCTTAGGAGTTGTGCCCCTTTTGTTTACTCAACCATTATTTGTGGAGGTTCATCCTGTCCTCAGCAGGTCATGACCCCCGGGCAGGCACGCGCATCGATGGCGGTAAGGGCACGCGTGACCTTTCAATAGGGCCTAAAAATGTTGTCAGTTGTGGTTGGAGTTGTGGGTGGTTGTCTGTGTGTAGGTATGTGTGGATGTTGGCGTGTTGTGGTCTCACTGGCGTAGGAAGTGTGGGCGGTCCGTCACGGGCGCCACTTTTTTTCTTTACGTACAGGGGCGGCATTCTCGGCATACCGCCGTTGAGTGGGGGTTTTTTTGGGGTGAGGGCAACAAAAATTTTGGTCCGCCCCTCCTAGCGGCATTAACCCTATTTACGCCACTGGGTGGTGTATGGTTGTATGAAAACCAAGTTGTTTTTAGATTTGGTCGGGTGATGGGAAAATTTAATGCTGTCCAACGCCTTACGTGGTTCGAGCCTTGGTGTAATCAAATAGCAAGAGATCTAGATATTGCCGGATCAAAGTGGGGGGTTCTGCTCCTTCTACTGTCTATGGAGGTGTTCTTCTCAACTATACTCACACTCTACCCAGGGTCAAAAGTTATAAATAAGTTGAACTTTAGATTGTCCGGGATTCCCCGATGTGAGACAAGAGTCACGGGTGCCTGTTATGACGCTATTCAAATTTGGCGCAAATCGTTTGTGAGACAGGAAATTACTCATGCAGAACTCGGGGGATATACACAGTTGTGTGAGAGTAATGCGACTTTGTGAGGGTACGTCATCGGTTTGTGTGTACTCGTGGTTGGTATTTCCTGTTATTGAGTGGAAGCGGTGCAGAGATTCTCGCTGGTAGTTGTTATGATGACGACGATGGGATCGCTGTGTGGTTTTCATTATTATCTCGTAGACGTGGGCCCATGCGTTTTATGTTTTATTGACTTTATGTTACAATATTGTTTCAGTGATGGCTTTTGTCCTGATATTTCTTTCTGTATCTCAGAGACGAGACGTCGCGATATTTTGGCCGATATTTGATTTCCCCCTACCTTTTTTTTTTTACCTTTTTAATTTTCTAAAAAAAAGTCACACATTTCTAACACAAACGAGACACTTCTAGCACACATCGTCACAAACGAGACACTTCTAGCACACATCGTCACAAATGATACACGTATAGCACACATCGTCACAAATTAGTGACACCCCCTTTCCACACCCCCACACACTCAAGACGCCCCCCCCCCTCATGAAGGCAAATGAGATCCAGCTCGCCTTAACAATAGTTATCGCTTAAATACCTTATATGTATTCATACAATCACTTACTATATCATGGCTGCTAGGTTGGCGGATACTATCTCACGGGTTGCTAGGTTGGCGGATACTATCTCACGGGTTGCTAGGTTGGCGGATACTATCTCACGGGTTGCTAGGTTGGCGGATACTATCTCACGGGTTGCTAGGTTGGCGGATACTATCTCATGGCTGCTAGGTTGGCGGATACTATCTCATGGCTGCTAGGTTGGCGGATACTATATCATGGCTGCTAGGTTGGCGGATACTATCTCATGGCTGCTAGGTTGGCGGATACTATATCATGGCTGCTAGGTTGGCAGATACTAACTCATGGCTGCTAGGTTGGCGGATACTATATCATGGCTGCTAGGTTGGCGGATACTATCTCATGGCTGCTAGGTTGTCAGATACTATATCATGGCTGCTAGGTTGGCAGATACTATCTCATGGCTGCTAGGTTGGCAGATACTATATCATGGCTGCTAGGTTGGCAGATACTATATCATGGCTGCTAGGTTGTCAGATACTATATCATGGCTGCTAGGTTGGCGGATACTATCTCATGGCTGCTAGGTTGGCGGATACTATATCATGGCTGCTAGGTTGGCGGATACTATATCAGGGCTGCTAGGTTGGCAGATACTATATCATGGCTGCTAGGTTGGCGGATACTATCTCATGGATGCTAGGTTGGCGGATACTATATCATGGCTGCTAGGTTGGCGGATACTATCTCATGGCTGCTAGGTTGGCGGATACTATATCATGGCTGCTAGGTTGGCAGATACTATATCAGGGCTGCTAGGTTGGCAGATACTATATCATGGCTGCTAGGTTGGCGGATACTATCTCATGGATGCTAGGTTGGCGGATACTATATCATGGCTGCTAGGTTGGCGGATACTATCTCATGGCTGCTAGGTTGGCGGATACTATCTCATGGCTGCTAGGTTGGCAGATACTATCTCATGGCTGCTAGGTTGGCGGATACTATATCATGGCTGCTAGGTTGGCAGATACTATCTCATGGCTGCTAGGTTGGCGGATACTATATCATGGCTGCTAGGTTGGCGGATACTATCTCATGGCTGCTAGGTTGGCGGATACTATCTCATGGCTGCTAGGTTGGCAGATACTATCTCATGGCTGCTAGGTTGGCGGATACTATATCATGGCTGCTAGGTTGGCGGATACTATATCATGGCTGCTAGGTTGGCGGATACTATCTCATGGCTGCTAGGTTGGCGGATACTATATCATGGCTGCTAGTTTGGCGGATACTATCTCATGGCTGCTAGGTTGGCGGATACTATATCATGGCTGCTAGGTTGGCGGATACTATCTCATGGCTGCTAGGTTGGCGGATACTATCTCATGGCTGCTAGGTTGGCGGATACTATCTCATGGCTGCTAGGTTGGCGGATACTATCTCATGGCTTCTGGGTTGGCGGATACTATGTCACGGGGTGCTAGCTTGGCAGATACTATCTCACGCTGTGCTATCTTGGCAGATACTATCTCATGGCTGCTAGGTTGGCAGATACTATCTCATGGCTTCTAGGTTGGCATATACTATCTCACGGGGTGCTAGCTTGGCAGATACTATCTCATGGCTGCTAGGTTGGCAGATACTATCTCACGGGGTGTTAGCTTGGCAGATACTATCTCATGGCTGCTAGATTGTCAGATACTATCTCACGGGGTGCTAGCTTGGCAGATACTATCTCATGGCTGCTAGGTTGGCAGCTACTATCTCACGGGGTGCTAGGTTGTCAGATACTATCTCACGGGTTTGCTAGGTTGTCAGATACTATCTCACGGGGTGCTAGGTTGTCAGATACTATCTCACGGGGTGCTAGGTTGTCAGATACTATCTCACGGGGTGCTAGGTTGTCAGATACTATCTCACGGGGTGCTAGCTTGGCAGATACTATCTCACGGGGGGCTAGGTTGGCAGATACTATTTCATGGCTGCTAGGTTGGCAGATACTATCTCATGGCTGCTAGGTTGGCAGATACTATCTAACGGGGTGCTAGCTTGGCAGATACTATCTCATGGCTGCTAGGTTGGCAGATACTATCTCATGGCTGCTAGGTTGTCAGATACTATCTCACGGGGTGCTAGCTTGGCAGATACTATCTCATGGCTGCTAGGTTGTCAGATACTATCTCATGGCTGCTAGGTTGTCAGATACTATCTCACGGGGTGTTAGCTTGGCAGATACTATCTCATGGCTACTAGGTTGGCAGATACTATCTCATGGCTGCTAGGTTGGCAGTAACTATCTCATGGCTGCTAGGTTGGCAGATTGGCGAGTAGGCAGCTAGTGTCAGAAATGGTGTTCAAGGGTGGGAAAGGACTCAGCAATAAAAGCTGTTGCTGGGGGGGGGGGTTGTATTGTTTTTATGTGGGATTTGGATTTGTTTTGTTTTTGCATTTATTGTTTCTGGATTTGTCCCCCTGATGTCCTAACAGTTGAATGGTTCTGTTTCAGGTACTTCTGTGAAGAAATCGACCTGTCAGGCTTGCAAGTTGACGTGGCCTTGAGAAAGTTCCAATGTCACTTTAGGATGCCGGTAAGTGTCTGCGCACTCTAGCACTGTGGTCAATGCTTTTTTTTTGGGGGGGGGGGAGGGGGGAGAGTGTTGGGGGGGATCTTGACCACGTCATTGCCTGTGATGGGGTTTGAGGGGTCTTTGCCAAGTCATTGCTTGAAATACTATGCACACATGATACTATCCACACTCGATACTATGCACACATGATACTATCCACACTCGATACTATGCACACATGATACTATCCACACATGATACTATCCACACTCGATACTATGCACACATGATACTATCCACACTCGATACTATGCACACTCGATACTATGCACACATGCTACTATCCACACTCGATACTATGCACATAGGATAATATTCCATACGATACTATCCCATACGATACTACCCCTATACGATACTTCCCCATACGATACTACCCCCATACAATACTACCCCATACGATACTACCCAATACGATACTTCCCCATACGATACTCCCCCATACGATACTTCCCCATACGATACTACCCCCATACGATACTATCCCATACGATACTTCCCCATACGATACTATCCCCATACGATACTACCCCATACGATACTTCCCCATACGATACTATTCCATACAATACTATCCCATACGATACTATCCCATACGATACTACCCCATACGATACTACCCCATACGATACTACCCCATACGATACTTCCCCATACGATACTACCCCATACGATACTATCCCATGTTGATACTATCCCCAGGGTGAGGCCCAGAAGATAGAGAGGCTGATGGAAGCCTTTGCTGACCGCTACTGTGAGTGCAACCCGGACCAGGTCAAGAACTTTAAAACACCGGACACGATCTTCCTCCTGGCCTTCGCCATCATCATGCTTAACACTGACCTTCACAATCCTTCGGTCAAGGCCGAAAGAAAAATGAAGCTGGAGGATTTTATAAAAAACCTAAGAGGTCAGTCGGACAGTTGAATGGCCAGTCCCTTGTGTTCATTGGTTTGTGCTGCTGCTTTTCCTGGTTGTTTTTGGTTGACTGTGTTGTTGGGTTGTTGTTTTTGGTTGACTGTGTTGTTGGGTTGTTGTTTTTGGTTGACTGTGTTGTTGGGTTGTTGTTTTTGGTTGACTGTGTTGTCGGGTTGTTGTTTTTGGTTGACTGTGTTGTTGGGTTGTTGTTTTTGGTTGACTGCATTGTTGGGTTGTTGTTTTTGGTTGACTGTGTTGTTGGGTTGTTGTTTTTGGTTGACTGTGTTGTTGGGTTGTTGTTTTTGGTTGACTGTGTTGTTGGGTTGTTGTTTTTGGTTGACTGTGTTGTCGGGTTGTTGTTTTTGGTTGACTGTGTTGTTGGGTTGTTTTTGGTTGACTGTGTTGTTGGGTTGTTTTTGGTTGACTGCATTGTTGGGTTGTTGTTTTTGGTTGACTGTGTCGTTGGGTTGTTGTTTTTGGTTGACTTCGTTATTGGGTTGTTGTATTTTGTTTACTGTGTTATAGAAGGTTGTTGTATTTTGTTTACTGTGTTATTGTGTTTTTTGTATTTTGTTTACTGTGTTTTTGGGTTGTTGCATTTTGTTTACTGTGTTATACGGTTGTTGTATTTTGTTTACTGTGTTATTTGGTTGTTGTATTTTGTTTACTGGGTTATAGGGTTTTTGTATTTTGTTTACTGGGTTATTGGGTTGTTGTATTTTGTTTACTGTGTTATTGTGTTGTTGTATTTTGTTTACTGTGTTATTGTGTTTTTTGTATTTTGTTTACTGTGTTTTTGGGTTGTTGCATTTTGTTTACTGTGTTATACGGTTGTTGTATTTTGTTTACTGTGTTATTTGGTTGTTGTATTTTGTTTACTGGGTTATAGGGTTGTTGTATTTTGTTTACTGGGTTATAGGGTTGTTGTTTTTGGTTGACTGTGTTATTGGGTTGTTGTATTTTCTTTACTGTGTTATTGGGTTGTTGTTTTTGGTTGACTGTGTTATTGGGTTGTTGTTTGTTTAGGTTTCTGTTGTATTGCTTGAAAAAAAAGGGGGGTCTTGCTTAAAGTAATTTATTTTATGTTGTTGGGGGTATAATAATTGGATTTCAACTGTTTAGACGTGATCTGTGATGTACTTTGTAACCTATTTTCTGAACCTTCACAACAACCATCATACAGGCGCGTCACATGCCTTTTTTTTTGGGGGGGGGGTGTACTTTTAGGTTGAATTCCCTGCATTTAGAGTTGATCAGTTTAATTTTTCACACCAAGACTTAATAATAATATAAAATTTAAAAAAATATAAGATAAATTGAGCTGACAGAAGGGAGATAATAAACACGAAACCGTAACAAATTAAGGAAGCATGCGATTAAAACCAAAAAATATGTGTTAGAGATTAAAAGATAATTTAAATATTAAATCTATGGCTTCCCAGGCTTCCACGCTCACCCCAGCTGCCCTTCTACTCGTCTCAGGCCATTCTACTCGTCTCAGGTCCTTCTACTCGTCTCAGGCCCTTCTACTCGTCTCAGGTCCTTCTACTCGTCTCAGGTCCTTCTACTCGTCTCAGGTCCTTCTACTCGTCTCAGGCCCTTCTCGTCTCAGGCCCTTCTACTCGTCTCAGGCCCTTCTACTCGTCTCAGGCCCTTCTACTCGTCTCAGGCCCTTCTACTCGTCTCAGGCCCTTCTACTCGTCTCAGGCCCTTCTACTCGTCTCAGGCCCTTCTACTCGTCTCAGGCCCTTCTACTCGTCTCGGGCCCTTCTACTCGTCTCGGGCCCTTCTACTCGTCTCAGGCCCTTCTACTCGTCTCGGCTTCTTTTGCTGCTTTAAAGTGTTGGGCTGGGTCACACTGGTCTAGTGAGACTTTAAAGTGTTGGGCTGGGTCACACTGGTCTAGTGAGACTTTAAAGTGTTGGGCTGGATCACACTGGTCTAGTGAGACTTTAAAGTGTTGGACTGGATCACACTGGTCTAGTGAGGCTTTAAAGTGTTGGGCTGGGTCACACTGGTCTAGTGAGACTTTAAAGTGTTGGGCTGGGTTACACTGGTCTAGTGAGACTTTAAAGTGTTGGACTGGGTTACACTGGTCTAGTGAGACTTTAAAGTGTTGGACTGGGTTACACTGGTCTAGTGAGACTTTAAAGTGTTGGGCTGGGTTACACTGGTCTAGTGAGACTTTAAAGTGTTGGGCTGGGTCACACTGGTCTAGTGAGACTTTAAAGTGTTGGGCTGGGTTACACTGGTCTAGTGAGACTTTAAAGTGTTGGGCTGGGTTACACTGGTCTAGTGAGACTTTAAAGTGTTGGGCTGGGTCACACTGGTCTAGTGAGACTTTAAAGTGTTGGGCTGGATCACACTGGTCTAGTGAGACTTTAAAGTGTTGGGCTGGGTTACACTGGTCTAGTGAGACTTTAAAGTGTTGGGCTGGGTTACACTGGTCTAGTGAGACTTTAAAGTGTTGGGCTGGGTCACACTGGTCTAGTGAGACTTTAAAGTGTTGGGCTGGATCACACTGGTCTAGTGAGACTTGAAAGTGCTGGACTCGGTTAAAGTGAAGTATGCCTGCAATGATCGTTGAAATGCAGCTCCTGCTTGACTTTCCTTTTATTCTGATAATAGAGCGCATGTCGCCGTTACCTTCCATGGACCCTAAAGGGGAACCTCCTCGCCAGGAGCAGCTCCCAAACACATAGGTCTCTGTGTAGCTCACAAACATAGGTCTCTGTGTAGCTCACAAACATAAGTCTCTATGTAGCTCACAAACATAGGTCACTATGTAGCTCACAAACATAGGTCTCTATGTAGCTCACAAACATAGGTCTCTATGTCGCTCACAAACATAGGTCTCTGTGTAGCTCACAAACATAGGTCTCTATGTAGCTCACAAACATAAGTCTCTATGTAGCTCACAAACATACGTCTCTATGTAGCTCACAAACATACGTCTCTATGTAGCTCACAAACATAGGTCTCTATGTAGCTCACAAACATAGGTCTCTATGTAGCTCACAAACATAGGTCTCTATATAGCTCACAAACATAGGTCTCTATGTAGCTCACAAATATAGGCCTCTATGTCGCTCACAAACATAGGTCTTTATGTAGCTCACAAACATAGGTCTTTATGTAGCTCACAAACATAGGTCTCTATGTAGCTCACAAACATACGTCTCTATGTAGCTCACAAACATAGGTCTCTATGTAGCTCACAAACATAGGTCTCTATGTAGCTCACAAACATAGGTCTCTATGTAGCTCACAAACATAGGTCTCTATGTAGCTCACAAACATAGGTCTTTATGTAGCTCACAAACATAGGTCTCTATGTAGCTCACAAACATAGGTCTCTATGTAGCTCACAAACATAGGTCTCTATGTAGTTCACAAACATAGGTCTCTATGTAGCTCACAAACATAGGTCTCTATGTAGCTCACAAACATAGGTCTCTATGTAGCTCACAAACATAGGTCTCTATGTAGCTCACAAACATAGGTCTCTATGTAGCTCACAAACATAGGTCTCTATGTAGCTCACAAACATAGGTCTCTATGTAGCTCACACACATAGGTCTCTATGTAGCTCACAAACATATGTCTCTATGTAGCTCACAAACATAGGTCTCTATGTAGCTCACAAACATAGGTCTCTATGTAGCTCACAAACATAGGTCTTTATGTAGCTCACAAACATAGGTCTCTATGTAGCTCACAAACATAGGTCTCTATGTAGCTCACAAACATACGTCTCTATGTAGCTCACAAACATAGGTCTCTATGTAGCTCACAAACATAGGTCTCTATGTAGCTCACAAACATAGGTCTCTCGATACCCGTTGTTCACACAGCGAGCTTTAATCAAGTGCTCGCACTCTGTCGTGTCAACACGAGCCACGAGGCCACTAATCTCTCAACTGTTCCACGGCAAGACACAAACGTAACATTCACCGAGACACGTATTATCTCTACTCTTAGGGGAATGTGCTCCGAGTGGATAAAAATGCCCCACCCCGGGCCACTCCGCCCCCCCACCCACGCGAATTAAGTGCTTTTATGAAAACATGGGGGGAGGGGAGAGAATGGGTGGGGTTGTAAAAGAAAAAGAGTAGAAGTTCCGACCCATTAACTTTCTATGCAAGCCTTTAAAACTAGAACTAGGACCAGTTGGGATTTCCTATACATGTATATGGAACAGGACCGTGGAATATGAAAGGCAAAATTCTGGGTCTGTGACGTCATACCTGGCTATTGTGCAGATTAAATATAAAATTTTTTTTTATTAAAATCAATTGTAAATGTTTAAAAAAAATAACTGTGCAATGAATCTTGGTTAAGTTGTATACTACACCAGTCTAAATGGCACGACCTCGGTCTAATTGTTACCGTTTGTTACGACACCCCAAAGAGGTTTATCTGTCTTTGACATAATGGATTTATCTCATTATCAAAGTGTAGCGAGATCGGTGGGGTTTGAAAAAAGAGAGTGTCACTCGTATAACATTACCACACGAGAGCTGACTGGCCTTGAATGTTTTCGCCGGAAACTGTTTACAAATCTCCTCCCCCCCCCCCCCCCCCCCGACCTTTACCTGTGCGTCTACTGCCGGGCGGTTGAAACAATTGTTCCAGACTGCTGTACTACAACTCAAACTTACGCTGTTTTATCTGGTGCCGGTACCTAAAGTGAATGAAAGTTCCCGGCTGGCAAGCCGATGTGCCACTAAAGCTATTAGGGTGGCCAGGGTTTTTTGTTGGGCACGGCTGCAAAAACAATTACCAGTCGCGATGTGTGTCTTGAGTGATGGCCTGAAAATGGCGAAATGGTCGGGCTGTTATTGGCTTCACTCAAGGGGTGGGCTAGAGCGTGGTAGACTACACTGCGCATTCATACAGAGCATCCAAACCTGCATCCATACAGAGCATCCAAACCTGCATCCTCACAGAGCATCCAAACTTGCATCCATACAGAGCCAGGATATTTTAATTTCTTGGTTGTAGCTATTTGTTTTGTGTTTTTGGAGGGAAGAGGTGCCATTACTTTTGTGACTGTTTTGTTGAGCTTTTGCATGTGATACTTAGCACATTTGCTTCAAACATGTATGTCATCTGAGTGTGGGGTGGGGCTACAACAAGGTTTGTGTGGATGTGTGGGGGAAGACAGCATGGTTTGTTTGTGTGTGTTGGGGAGGAAGACATCAAGGTTTGAGTGTGTTTGGGTAGGGGAAGACAGCAAGGTTTGAGTGTTTCAGATTCAATTAAAAAAAAACACATAATGCGAAACTAGATTTTGACGTTCGCACAGGTTCCGATGACTGATAGACACACGAGCAGACAACTCATACATTATACTCCCTCCCTTTGCATTGTTCGGGAACATGGGCTAGTGGAAATGGCAAGAATGAGACGACTTAATGAAGGCTTTGTACTTCATAGGATGGAAATGTCTATTGTCAGACACTGTCAGCCATATGTCTGAATTACATCATCGACTGGATAGGTCTTGTCAGACACTGTCGGCCATATGTCTGAATTACATCACTGGCTGGATAGGTCTATTGTCAGACACTGTCAGCCATATGTCTGAATTACATCATCGACTGGATAGGTCTTGTCAGACACTGTCAGCCATATGTCTGAATTACATCATCGACTGGATAGGTCTTGTCAGACACTGTCAGCCATATGTCTGAATTACATCATCGACTGGATAGGTCTTGTCAGACACTGTCAGCCATATGTCTGAATTACATCACTGGCTGGATAGGTCTATTGTCAGACACTGTCAGCCATATGTCTGAATTACATCATCGACTGGATAGGTCTTGTCAGACACTGTCAGCCATATGTCTGAATTACATCACTGGCTGGATAGGTCTATTGTCAGACACTGTCAGCCATATGTCTGAATTACATCATTGGATGAATGATACTCAGATGAATAGCTTTGTGGCAAAGACGTAATGAAGGGGCTCGCGGGGGGGGGGGGGGTTGTTGTTTCAATGTGTTCCGTCATATGTTGAGAAGGTCACGAGCGGTCTTTAATTCCAAGAGTAATGCAAACAATTGTTTACTGCTACGACTACAGCATCTGTGTGCATCTGTAACACTTCTTGGTCCTGTTACAACTTGAAAGGTTGCATGGGCTAATGGAGACGGTAGTAGACTTTGGGACCATCAAAGATCAGCTTATACATGTTTGGTTATGGAAGAGCCGATTGGTGGTGTGGACTATGAATGGTTTACAAAATATATGCTATTTAAGACGCAATGGAATCCAAAAAGTGGGTAAATAACTGCAGGTGTTATCCCGGACATCTGTTGATACAATCTGTGTGAACGACTTGACGTCATACATTTCAAATAATCTTCGTTGATGTTGCGTAGCTCGTGTCATTTGACTGGTCAACCACGTCCAACTATGATGTACACATCTAAGCCAAGTGTCTGGTGTACACATTTAAGCCAATTGTCTGTTGTACATTTGTAAGCCAAGTGTCTGATGTACACATCTAAGCCAGATGGCTGACGGAGTAAATTGATCACTGTCTATCAGAGACCTAAACACCTGGTAACTGTTTGTGAGATCAACGTTCCACGAGAGTTGTATGTAAATGGTGTATGAATTATGCGTTAAATGGTGTGTGAATGATGCGGTAAATGTTGTATGAATGATGCGGTAAATGGTGTATGAATGATGCGGTAAATGGTGTATGAATGCGGTGGATTTCATTGTACAGTAGTTTATGTTTTATGATCTGTTGCGATGTTTACCTGACCAAATGTTTGCCGTTACGGGCAACTGTTGAAAGTGTTGGCTTACCCTTCCAAGTCCAGGCTTACCCTTCCAAGTCCAGGCGTACCTCTCCCCTTTCCCAGTCCTGGCCTGATTGCTGAAGATGTTGTTTAAGAGTTGGTTTGTAAATACAAGTCCAAGAAATAATGTGTTCATTACTTCAGCATCAGCTGGAAGTCTGTTATCGTGATGTTTGTATGCGAATCTAACGTCAACATTAGAGGCATGGATGCGTCGGGAGTGTGGAGTGGTGGTGAAACGCGTGTGGGGGAAACGCGTGTTGGTGAAACGCGTGTGGGTGAAGCGGGTGTTTGTGAAGCGGGTGTTTGTGAAACGGGTGTTGGTGAAATCAGTTTTGGTGAGACTTATTGTCTAACTAGCGTATGACGTTATTCTGATCCAAGACTAATGGTGGTGTTGATTTGGCAGGGTTTTTTTTTTTTGGGGTGGGGGGATTCATCTGGGGAAGGAATAGAGAGATATGCTGGTAGAAGTGACGTCATAATAAAATCAAGGAATAAACATCAACTCTTGCCCCCCCCCCCCCCCCCCCCAACTTGTGCAGTTTAGGCTGACCCCCGGAAGTTGATTAAATCCACTAAATTCGGTCAACAAAATGTAATTTATATGGCAGGAATGTTGTTATTGTTTGTTTGTTTATTACTATTGTACTAATGACGGCATTTGCTGAATCGTTTACATGTGTATTTTGTATGATTATCCTTGAAGTTGAGCACATATATTTTTTTTTTACACACATTGCTTGTGTCTAATTATAAACAACGTTCAGCATGGATACGATGTCCCTGTGACATGACACCAGCTGTACTACAGAGTTACCGGACATTTGTTTGAAAGATATTCTGTCGACGGAAAATTGGTCGAATAATTTTTTTTCAGTCGACACGTGAAAATTTTCGTCAAATTTCATTTTGAACGCACTATATACTAAATAGTAAATTAAAATTATGCTTTCAAAAAGAAACATGACGCAAAATTTTAACGTGTAAACATTAAAAAAAAATATTCGACTAAATTTCCGTCGATCAGTTTTCCGTCGACGAATTTTTTTTTTTGCAAACAAATTTCCGGATACGGTATTATAGAGGTCCCCGCTTGTACGAATACGTTTACTTTGTATAATTTGAAAAATAAATTTATCGTGAACGAAAAAAAACAACGCTTTCTTTCTTGAAACTAAACACAGGTTAAATTCAAGCTCAGACTTTCAACTAAATGTTTGAACTCGCCAATGGAGTGGGGGACGGGGATGGAGACAAACTGTATGAGCTTCTCCAGTTTTTTAAATTTTACTCGGAGCTGTCTGGAGCTGTGCAAGGAAATCCATTAGTTTATCTCGTGAATGACGTCATCTCTTTTCAACATCAAACTTCTACCTGTACGCTTGAACCCCCCCCCCCCATACAAAAGCTCCATAAATAGACCTATCTATTCCCTTGCTGAACCTTTTCACCTGTATACCCACCACACCCCCACCCCACCCCCCACCCCCCGATCTCTTCAAAGTATCCCAATAAACAAACTCACCTTGTGAATTACAACTTTGTTATCCCCACTAATTACCTAATCAGTTCCCCGCCACTACCCCCACCCCCGGGGCCACTATCCCACCCACATCCCCCGCCTCCATCCCCCCATCTTATGTTCCTGCCATCTTGTGTGTTCGATCTCAGAAATGGGCCAGGAAAGACAAGAACATTGGACTTGTATAGTGAGGCTCTTGATGGGAAACCATGATATGCTTTACAACATCGTTATCTCTTCAACAGAGCTATTCCTTACAACAATGCTACTCTTTACTAGCGGGTTACCCTTTACTAGCGGGCTGCCCTTTACTAGTAGGCTACCCTTTACTAGCAGGCTACTTTTTACTACAATGCTAACATCTACGTACATTATATAGCCAAAAAATAAGTTATGTATATAAATCGGCAATTGTGTTTATCAGAGATATCCTGTCACCAGAGAAATCCTGTCATCAGAGATATCCTAATGTTAGATTTCTCATATCTCTACATGATCAAAATTAATGTCAATTTAAAAAAAAAAACTACTTCTCCACCAACCTGACCTAATGACCTTTCTATTTGTCCAGGTATTGATGATGGTGAGGATATTGACCGGGACATACTCACTGGACTCTATGATAGGATCAAAGCTCAGGAGTTCAAGGCCGGTGTGGACCAGGTCACCCAAGTCATGAAGGTGGAGCAGACGATTATTGGTAAAAAGCCGGTAAGTTGCACGCTACTCACGAAGCTAAGCGCTATTTGCGGATAGTGGGAATGAGAAAAGATAATCGCTGAGTTTGACTTATCTTTGGATTAGTTCTATGGCTCGGTTAAGCCTCAAAGCGTGCGTTAGAAATGGCAAAGTGTGGTGAAAGCTGACCAATCAGTGTGGTGAGAGCTGACCAAAAGTTTTAATCTTTTAAATTCATTAGATACGGGTCTAAACATTGGGCAGGAAAGAGTAATAGAAATGGATTCTCGCCAAGTCGACTGGACCCAAGTCCCATGCCGACTGTTTCCTAGTCTCATGCCGACTGTACCCAAGTCCCATGTCGACTGTACCCTAGTCTTGTGTCAACTGTACCCAAGTCGCATGCCGACTGTACCCTAGTCTTATGCCGACTCTACCCTAGTCCCATGCCGACTGTAACCAAGTCCCATGCCGACTGGTGATAAATGTTAAGACCTTTTTGTGGGTTGATTTATCCCACGAGTTAAAGATAGATAAGATGAGATAAGATGCTTCTTTTTATCCAACTCAATGGCCAATTGTTTTCAATAAATTTCATGTATTGTTTTCGGTTTTGAAAGTCTGAGTGGTTGTTCCACCCCCAAATTCGTCTGTAGCAAGGCGTCTCTGTGTGGTGTGTAGCAAGGCGTCTCTGTGTGGTGTGTAGCAAGGCGTCTCTGTATGATGTGTAGGATCTTGAATGTTAACATTGGCATATTGAATAAATAAAAAATAATCTGAATATAGGACATTTCGGGAGCCATGCACCACCCAGTGATTCAGAGCTATATGATATGACACTCAACACAATGTCTGATACACTCAACACCATGTCTGACACGCTCAACACCATGTCTGTCACACTCAACACCATGTCTGACACACTCAACACCATGTCTGTCACACTCAACACCATGTCTGACACACTCAACACTATGTCTGACACACTCAACACCATGTCTGTCACAATCAACACCATGTGTGTCAATCTCCATGAAAAAAGACCACTGTTTATCTGGTTTTGTTGTCAAGTCAAACTTTGCTTTATGTTTCAAAATCCAAAATTACATTGATAGCAAAGGCGCTGCCTTAGGCGGTATTTACTCTAATTTTTTTAATTTAATGTAAGTGTTTTTATCATTTAAATATAGTGTGTCGAATTTTACGTTCCATTCGCCACAATTGTGGATGTTTTGGAAAAAATATTTGCACACATTGGTCTAGGATTGATGGTTCAATAATGCTATGTAACGTTCAGACGTCAAGTAAATCAACCCCCTCATCACCATGTCTGTCACACTCAACACCATGTCTGACACACTCAACACCATGTCTGACACACTCAACACCATGTCTGACACGTTCAACACAATGTCTGATACACTCAACACCATGTCTGATACACTCAACACCATGTCTGACACGTTCAACACCATGCCTGACACACTCAACACCATGTCTGACACGTTCAACACCATGTCTGACACGTTCAACACAATGTCTGATACACTCAACACCATGTCTGATACACTCAACGCCTTGTCTGATACACTCAACACCATGTCTGACACGTTCAACACCATGTCTGACACGTTCAACACAATGTCTGACACGTTCAACACAATGTCTGATACACTCAACACCATGTCTGATACACTCAACACCATGTCTGATACACTCAACACCATGTCTGATACACTCAACACCATGCCTGATACACTCAACACCATATCTGATACACTAAACACCCTGTCTGACACGTTCAACACCATGTCTGACACGTTCAACACCATGTCTGACACGTTCAACACCATGTCTGATACACTCAACACAATGTCTGACACGTTCAATACCATGTCTGACACGTTCAACACCATGTCTGACACGTTCAACACCATGTCTGATACACTCAACACCATGTCTGATACACTCAACACCATGTCTGATACACTCAACACAATGTCTGATACACTCAACACCATGTCTGATACACTCAACACCATGTCTGATACACTCAACACCATGTCTGACACGATCAACACAATGTCTGACACGTTCAACACCATGTCTGACACGTTCAACACAATGTCTGATACACTCAACACCATGTCTGACACGTTCAACACAATGTCTGATACACTCAACACCATGTCTGACACGTTCAACACAATTTCTGACACACTCAACACCATGTCTGATACACTCAACACAATGTCTGATACACTCTACACAATGTCTGTTACACTAAACACCATGTCTGACACGTTCAACACCATGTCTGACACGTTCAACACCATGTCTGACACGTTCAACACCATGTCTGATACACTCAACACAATGTCTGATACACTCATCACCATGTCTGACACAATCAACACCATGTCTGACACAATCAACACCATGTCTGACACAATCAACACCATGTCTGTCACACTCTACACCATGTCTGATACACTCAACACAATGTCTGACACACTCAACACCATGTCTGACACGCTCAACACCATGTCTGTCACACTCAACACCATGTCTGACACACTCAACACCATGTCTGTCACACTCAACACCATGTCTGTCACACTCAACACCATGTCTGACACACTCAACACTATGTCTGACACACTCAACACCATGTCTGTCACAATCAACACCATGTCTGACACACTCAACACCATGTCTGTCACACTCAACACCATGTCTGACACACTCAACACCATGTCTGACACACTCAACACCATGTCTGTCACAATCAACACCATGTGTGTCAATCTCCATGAAAAAAGACCACTGTTTATCTGGTTTTTGTTGTCAAGTCAAACTTTGCTTTATGTTTCAAAATCCAAGATTACATTGTGTGGCACAATGCACACCAAAAAAACGTCAATTTTGCACACCATTACGTGTCTTCCCATTGAAGTTTCAAATCAGTCAGAATGAATGCATGACTCACACTGGGTCACTTTCTACCAAGGTTGTTTTTTTTTTGTTGTTGGGTGAGGGGTGTTGGAGTTGTGATTGGATTGTGATGATTGTGGGAAGAAAACCAACGAATGTGATACTTTATTTTTGTTTCAGAATGCATGTGGTGAGTTTTTTTTTGTTGTTTTTTTAAGAGTTGAAGTCTCCATCCAGAATAATAGTTCTGTGTGTTTGTATATGTAGTGGTTTGTTAGTGTAGATGTTGTTAGTTTGTTTGTGTATGTGTTGGTTTGTTAGTGTAGGTGTTGTTAGTTTGTTTGTGTATGTGTTGGTTTGTTAGTGTAGATGTTGTTAGTTTGTTTGTGTATGTGTTGGTTTGTTAGTGTAGATGTTGTTAGTTTGTTTGTGTATGTGTTGGTTTGTTAGTGTAGATGTTGTTAGTTTGTTTGTATATGTGTTGGTTTGTTAGTGTAGATGTTGTTAGTTTGTGTATGTGTTGGTTTGTTAGTGTTGGTGTTGTTAGTTTGTTTGTGTATGTGTTGGTGATATATGGTTTTGCAAATTTAATCTGTTTTAAGATTTGGCCCGTTAGATGAACATTACCTAAGAAAAGAAAGACTTAAAACCATTATACAAGCAAAAAACGCGACCAAAGTTTGTGATACTAACAATGTTCCATTTAGTTAGACTTTAAGTCAGTGGTTCTCAACCTTTCTAATGCTGCGACCCTTTAATACAGTTCCTCATGTTGTGGCGACCCCCAGCCACAAAATTATTTTTGTTGATACTTTATAACTGTAGAGTATATGTTTCTTCAGATGGTCTTAGACGACCCATGGGAAAGGATCGTGCGACCCACAAAGGGGGTCGCGACCCACAGGTTGAGAACAAAGATTAAGTGGTTGCTAGCACCATGCGGTTGTTAGCACCAAGCGGTTGTTAGCACCAAGTAGTTGTTAGCACCAAGTGGTTGTTAGCAGCAAGTGCTTGCTAGCACCGAGTGGTTGCTAGGACCGAGTGGTTGTTAGCACCGAGTTGTTGTTAGCACCAAGCGGTTGTTAGCACCAAGCGGTTGTTAGCACCAAGTGGTTGTTAGCACCAAGCGGTTGTTAGCACCAAGCGGTTGTTAGCACCAAGTAGTTGTTAGCACCAAGCGGTTGTTAGCACCAAGTGGTTGTTAGCACCAAGTGGTTGCTAGCACCAAGTGCTTGCTAGCACCAAGTTGTTGCTAGGACCGAGTGGTTGTTAACACCGAGTAGTTGTTAGCACCAAGCGGTTGTTAGCACCATGTGTTTTTTCAAATGGTTGTTTCCACCAAGTGCTTGTTTGCACTGAGTGGTTGCTTCGTGTCAAGCATGAGTAAAGTCGCTGGAACTCCTGTTTTTTCTTGCACACGAAACGTCTGCTACCTCCTTACATAAATATATAACTGATAATGTCTCTCCGCTCGCCAAAGGAATTGATTATTGAGCCAAGATTTTGGGATGGAATAAAGATTTTTTTAAACTGTTTACCTGCCGGCATGTTTCTTAAAATAGTTTGAAGTTAGGGAAAGGGAGATAAGATATGGTGTTTTAAGTCAGGGTTTCGTATGAGAGTTATAGAACTTGAGGAGTTATGAGTCACGGTGCATCTTTTTATTAACATTATCAATCGTGTCTGACATCGTCAGCTAAATATGGTCTGTCTGACACGGTCTGTATGACACGGTCTGTCTGACACGGTCTGTCTGATATCGTCTGCTAAATAGTTTAGCAGTACTACGCCGTAGTGGCCATCATAATTGTAATGGTAATGGTTAGTATAATTTTCTTGTTCTGGTAACTTTATCTACATGTATACAACACACAAATACCTCTATCAGTATCAGCCTGCACCCCCCCCCCCAATGTAATTACTTACCTGACTGTGCCCCCTATGCAGCTATTTGCCCTACTGGGGACCCCTATGTAACTGTTTGCCCTATTGGGGCCCCCTATGTAACTGTTTGCCTGACTTTGCCCCCTATGTAACTATTTTACCTGACTGGGCCCCCTATATAACTATTGGCCTGACCGGGGCCCCTTTGTAATTATTTTCCCTACTGCACTCCTTATGTAACTATTTGACTGACTGGGCCCCCATGTAAATCTTGCCCTGCTGGGGTCCCCAACGTAACTATTTGCCTGACTCTGCCCCCCTATGTAACTTTTTGCCTAACTGAACCCCCATGTAACAGTTTGCCTGACTGGGCCACCTATATAACTATTTACCCAGGGCCTGCCTTAGGCCACTGCAACCCATGCGACCGCAGTGGGCCCCGCACTTTCATAGGCCCCGCCCCGAATTTATTTTCTAATGCAAAATCTTAATTTTGACTTATTATTCTTATCCTCTACCCAGAATGGGCCCCGCGCAATCCGTTTCGCATAGGGCCCCGCAATTGTTAGGGTCGGCCCTGTATGTGCCCATATGATGTGCCCCTTTATATCCATTGCCTCAATATTAAAGCCTTGTATTTTTATGTTGATCTTGATTTCATTCTAGAGCCTCAGTCTCCCTCACCGTCGCCTCGTCTGCTACTGTCGGCTGTACGAGGTCCATGACCCCAACAAGAAAGAGAGAATCGGTCTGCATCAGAGAGAAGTCTTTCTCTTCAATGATCTTCTATTGGTGAGTCTTGTCATGAACGGCGTCTGCTACAGAAATGTTGTCTTGTATAACCAGACGGGCCGTGTGTATGTGATGAAATATGCTGTACTATGTCTATAACCAGATGGGCTGTGTGTATGGGATTCAATATGTTGTATTATGTCTATAACCAGATATGCCATATTTCGTGAAAACCAAACAACCCTCCATCTTATGCCCTTACAGTTGACCCTATGCCCTTAAAGTTGATCATATGCCCTTACAGTTGATCCTATGCCCTTGCAGTTAATCCTATGCCCTTACAGTTGATCCTATGCCCTTACAGCTGAGTCCATATTCAAAAAAACAAACAGATCTTGTTGAAGTTCTCACTTGCACTTAACCCTATCATAAACCCAAACACACACTGATAAACTCGTTCTCACAAACACACACGCATACTAAGAAACACAAAAACACAAACATTCACACACACACACAAACACTGGCAAACACATACACTTACTCACAATCATTCACGTGATAGCACTTCATAATTTCTCACTTGGCCAGCTCGCAGGTGTAAACAGGACATCTGCTGGCTATCAAATGATGCTGAAACTCTCACCTGAAACTCTCACCTGAAACTCTCACCCGAAACTCTCACCTGAAACTCTCACCTGAAACTCTCACCTGAACCCCCCCTCCCTGAAACTCTCACCTGAAAATCTCACCTGACACTCACCTGATGAAACTCTCACCTGAAAATCTCAGCTGAAAATCTCACCCGAAGCTCTCACCTGAAACTCTCACCTGATGAAACTCTCAACTGAAACTCACCTGAACCCCCCCCCCCCTCTGAAACTCTCACCTGATGAAACTCTCACCTGAAACTCTCAGCTGAAAATCTCACCTGAAACTCTCACCTGAAGCTCTCACCTGATGAAAATCTCAACTGAAACTCACCTGAAAAACCCCCCCCCCTGAAACTCTCACCTGAAACTCTCACCTGAAGCTCTCACCTGAACCTCTCACCTGATGAAACTCTCACCTGAAACTCTCAGCTTCTATCCCAATATTCAATCAGTAGTCTGGGGAGAGATCCTGTCCTCATCTCTGTTACCAGCAACCAACTTCATGTATCTTACATTATGTGACTGCCATCTCATAGACACAAAATTTTGTGGCAACTCTCCTTGTTGAAAGGACCACCTCTTCTTTTGATTATATATTTGTTTAATTGGGCAATTTCCTATCATAGGTCAGTGCCAGGTTCTTAAAGAGGCCATTGGCGGTGTGTTAATAGGGCAACATTTGGCAGATGTTGCGACTTCAATGTTACACAGAGTGCAAGCTGCGCCTCGGGTGTACTAGCCACCACCTCGGGTGTACTAGCCACCACCTCGGGTGTACTAGCCACCACCTCGGGTGTACTAGCCACCACCTCGGGTGTACTAGCCACCGCCTCGGGTGTACTAGCCACCGCCTCGGGTGTACTAGCCACCGCCTCGGGTGTACTAGCCACCGCCTCGGGTGTACTAGCCACCACCTCGGGTGTACTAGCCACCACCTCGGGTGTACTAGCCACCGCCTCGGGTGTACTAGCCACCGCCTCGGGTGTACTAGCCACCGCCTCGGGTGTACTACCCACCGCCTCGGGTGTACTAGCCACCACCTCGGGTGTACTAGCCACCACCTCGGGTGTACTAGCCACCACCTCAGGTGTACTAGCCACCACCTCGGGTGTACAAGAAAAGATCCCAGCTCTAAACTTCTCATCTGGTGGCATTCAGACTAACAACGATTTACCTATCTATGTTTTCTCACCTGTACTGGCTTAGCCTGTGTTTGCCTACCTTTCTATCTTGACCTTACAGTTTCCTATATGATTAACGACTGCCTGGTAAGCCATAGAGAGGCTGAGGGGAGAGCTTAGCATTAAAGGGTTTGGCCAAGATTGAGTCTGTCTTTAAACAGCGTTTCATACACTTCACAGTTTCTACAACTTAATCTTTCAAACGTGTGTACAAAACTCCAAAATTGTTCATTGGCAAGTCTCACTATCCTTTCTGCTAACTTCAAAAAAATTGTTGGAATTTTTGTGTCAAATTTAATGCCATATCTAAACCTGTTGCATGTTATTTGTTGTATCCCACCTTCAGTCCTCTTCACACTTGTAAGTTACCTTCAGTAATGCACTCCATTATGCCACCTTATTTCAAGCACACCTTGTTTTCACCTTTATCTCACCTTTTTCTCACTTTTTTTGTACACCTTACCTACTCCAAACTTAACATACCCGATGTACTCTTTTCAACAGGTAACGAAAATCTTCAGCAAAAAGAAGACTGGTATCACGTATTCATTCCGTAACTCCCTGTCACTATGTGGAATGCAAGTCTACCTCTTTGAAACATCACGTAAGTTCTTGAACATCCTCTGCTCAAACTGTCTGATGAATGGATCTCAAACTATGGTCCACGGCAACAGGCTGTTGAGATGCAATAGTTATGTATAGAAACATCATTGGTCCACCCTAACTAAAAAATATTTTTCAAGAGTGGGGGGGGGGGGGGGGTTAAGTTGGGGTAGGAAAGTTTATATGATGGCTGAAGTAACACAATGTTATTTTCTGTTATAAATCCATGATTTCTGTGCCTGGCCCTCAAATAAAAAAAGCTTGCTCAGCTCAAAGTACACCTGGCTTGTGCCACATTACCTTGAGGTAAAAGTGAAGCCACAGGGAGATAGCGGCTGGTGAGTTTCTATCAAGGAGCAGGCTTGCCCGAGAGATTAGAGATAAATGTGAAGACAGGAATGGTACCAATAAAAGCTGGTAGCAGGCACCCTGCAGATAGATAATAAACACTGGCTGGGGGAGGGGGTGGGTTCAAAAAAAAAGCATCAGATATTATTTGGTTAATAACCATTTCCTTTAGGATTGAAACCTAGTCGATTATTCAAAACATTGGGAATCACAAACTGTTGGGGAAAGATGAAAACTTTATATACCAGTGCTTACTCCCAACTCCCTCTTACTCCCAGCTCCCTCTTACTCCCAGCTCCTCCTAATCATTGAACTGCTTATTTTTTCGATTTTTTAAATTTTAACTTTATTTTAAAAGTCTGTTAAAATAACTTTTTCCCCTGAAATCAATCCTCCATTATTTCTATGATCAAGTCTGTGGCCAGGTGGCAAAAATCCAAAATTATGCAAGTGCCAGTAGTAGTCTTTTTACTACCAGATAAAAGTTATAATGCAAGTTTATCTGTTGGGTTAGTGTACAGCTCCTGGCTATTTTAGAATGCTACTCAGTAACACATAAGGGGGCTAGTTGGGATTTTTTTTTTATCAGAATTTTTTTTTAAAAGCCTGGTATGGCTCTCCTTATAAAAGTTATGTTTACATTGTACGTGTATCTCATTTATAAAGGTTACTTTGTAAACTTTGTTTTGATTAGATCCCCTTGTCTTATCCTCCCTCAGATTACCAGTTTGGCATCCAGCTTACCAACAACATAGATGGGAAACCTCTTATTACCTTCAATGCCCGCAATGATCATGATCGGCAAAAGTTTGTTGAAGACCTCAAGGAATCAATACTTGAGGTTGGGCTCCATGACAGCTTGTACTTGTTCTGTGTCATTTTTAATGTCATAGTTTTGTTCAAATGGATAAGCTAAGGTCATGTCATAGGTTAATGTCATAGTTTTGTTCAAATGGATAAGTTAAGGTCATGTCATAGGTTAATGTCATAGTTTTTTTGTATGTTATTAGCCAACTCCCCTTCCTATAATGGTTAGCATATAGTTATGCATAACCTTCTCAAACCAGACCTGTTTACTCTTATGATTTTGGCGTACAATGTACGATTTTGAGGTGTATACATTTTAATACATACATTCCTATTATTGAACGATTTTGTGATGATATTGTATGATTTTAAGATTTTCAGGGTAAATAGGTCTGTCAAACTGACTTGGACACACTATATTCCATCTGACTTGGACAAACCATATTCCATCTGACTTGGACACACCATATTCCATCTGACTTGGACACACCATATTCCATCTGACTTGGACACACCATATTCCATCTGACTTGGACACACCATATTCCATCTGACTTGGACACACCATATTCACACTTATTTATTTGCTAATAGTATAATTTAATGTAAAAGACGTACTAAGAGATCAGAATACATAATAATGTTCAGCTTTGAGAACTTTTACATAATGGCTACTAGCTTACCAAATTTTATATCTGCTGAACATTTTGAAAATCCTTAAAATTGTCATAGACAGAGTATTGATGTCATTAGGACTCGCCAAATTTACTGATGCACTTCTTCTGTGATATGCCACCGTATCACTTCTTCTGTGATATGCCACTGTATCACTTCTTCTGTGATATGCCAACCGTATCACTTCTTCTGTGATATGCCACCGTATCACTTCTTCTGTGATATGCCACCGTATCACTTCTTCTGTGATATGCCACCGTATCACTTCTTCTGTGATATGCCACCGTATCACTTCTTCTGTGATATGCCACCGTATATGTTTGAAAGCTGGCTATTAAGATTTTAACCTGTTTTACAAAGAAGAGTTTACGTCATTTTTGTTGTGCCCACCGGTTGCGGAGCTCTGAGCATGTAAACGTCACAGGATCTTTAAGTCTATTCAACTGTGTAGCATAGAAACAAAACACATGGATTTGTTGATAAAGATTTGCAAATGTTTTAAAGTAATTTCCCCCATGTTTTTAAATGAAATGAGGTTTTGCTCCCCTCTCAGACCAACGGCATGGAGCAGCTGAGGATAGAGGAGGAAATGGCCAGGCACCGAACCAATCACAACACTATGGACAACAAACGCTACGCTTGCGATGACTCACGTGTCCTAGCGTACGATCTAGCCAAAGCTTCAGAAAACCCTCACAATCGCCTGTCAGCACCCGAATGCAGTAACCTCAAGAAAGTCCCCTACTCTAACTCACTCACTGATCTGACATCAGGTATGCATGCTGATCACACCTAAAGGCAAGTCTTTCCTCTAAGCTGGATTTTATCCTGTAGAAAACAGTCAGGAAATAGACTAGGAAATAGACTAGGAAATAGACTAGGAAATAGACTAGGTCTTTTTGTTTCATTTTGTACTTTGATGAATTTGGTTCTTGGGATTTTATTGCTTTTCTTTTTCTTGGATCATTCAACATTTTGACAAATATTTTTGCTTTATTAAATCATCTTCAATTTTTTATTTTAAACATCCTGAACTAATGTAAGTTTTTATAATGATATTTATCATATTTAAAATATTAAAAGTCAAAGACCTACAAAAAATGATTACTTAAGTACAGAATTGATAGATGATTTACGTACAGAATTGATAGAAAAGATAAAGCTTTGAGGAAAGTACCTTGACCTTCATAAAAGCACACATGCAACAGCTGTTTCTTGCTATAAATAGAAAGAGCCCAAATGAACGTCACTGTTTTCTTGACATTGTTACATTTACCTACACACTGAGGTCACACGTCCTTGACCACTGAGTTGATTTCATAATTCACACACCTGTTACCTAGAGCTTCTAAACTGTTCCTGAAATATCTATGTAAAGGATGTTTTTGTTAGGAAAGTTTTCAAGAGACTAAGTGCATTCATTTGCAACAGCTAGCACTGTATCTGTTAGTCTGATCGCCAAAGAATGGAACCTCCATGTGGGGTATAAAATCAGCAATCAGTTGATCTGACACACACTCATACACTCACGCTCTCCTCAACTCATACACACAGACACATATGTAGAGCGTCTGTTTTGATTTCTTTTGCCCCCATGTTTGAATGCTGCTGGTGATAAATCACAGTGGGAGACATTTTGGTCTGGTTTACAAAGTTATTTGATGGTTAACTTCATCAACTGACTTCAATTTTAACAATTCAGACGGCATCTAACATGGCTAAACTGATGACATAATATGGTTAACTGGGTAGAATATAGCAATATGGACAACCAAGTAGGCTAGCACATATCAGTATGGACAACCAGGTAGGATATCACATGTCATGAATAACTGGGTACGCTTGCAAATATCAATATGGACCACTGGATAGGTGAGCATGTATCAGTATGGACAACAGGGTAGGCTAGCATGTATCAGTATGGACAACCGAGTAGGCTAGCACATATCAATATGGACAACTGAGTAGGCTTGCGCATATCAATGTGGACCACCAGATAGTTAATCACATATCAATATGGACAACCCAGTAGGCAAACGATGCCCTGAATACAAGATCATTACAAAAATTTATAGAATGCTGCCTCTCATTCCTCTCGTTATAAACGAGTTACATACAAAATGTCATAAGCTAACGTAGCTGATAATTTGTTTGTAATCAAATACTTATAAGCAAAAATAACAGATCTTAATTTATTGTTCAGTTTGGACACATTTCAGTTGAATCCATCAAATGAATTACAAAGTACAGAAATAATAATTTTTTTACTCTATGATTCAGCTGACCATACAATAATTTCTATCTCTAAAGGCCAAACCAGTTTTAGAACATATTCCAGCAAGTTTGGTAATGAGATCTTTTTTTTAAATAAATACTGCTTATTAAATACGACTTTGAAATGCCTTATTTAACCAAATGCTTTCATCCATTGCTAAAGTTTAGTTGAATAGTTTTCTATTTGCTGGTACATATTGATAACAAGTAACAATAACAAGTAACATTTTAAAATCAAATTTGCTGATTCAAGCTATCTAATCAAATATGGACGAAGATTTATTTCATTTCCATACTTCTCTCTGCCTTAGACATCAAGCACACCTAATAAAGATAATCCATCCAACACCTCTAATGAAGATAATCCATCCAACACCTCTAATGAAGATAATCCATCCAACACCTCTAATAAAGGTCACTGAGTACATCTTATGACTTCCAATGACTTCAGATGTGTCACTTCGTATGTCCCAGGCCTTCCAATGACTTCATATGTGTCACTGAGTATGTCCCAGGCCTTCCAATGACTTCAGATGTGTCACTGAGTATGTCCCAGGCCTTCCAATGACTTCAGATGTGTCGTATGTCCCAGGCCTTCCAATGACTTCAGATGTGTCACTGAGTATGTCCCAGGCCTTCCAATGACTTCAGATGTGTCACTGAGTATGTCCCAGGCCTTTCAATGACTTAAGATGTGTCACTGAGTATGTCCCAGGCCTTCCAATGACTTAAGATGTGTCACTGAGTATGTCCCAGGCCTTCCAATGACTTAAGATGTGTCACTGAGTATGTCCCAGGCCTTCCAATGACTTCTGATGTGTCACTGAGTATGTCCCAGGCCTTCCAATGACTTAAGATGTGTCACTGAGTGTGTCCCAGGCCTTCCAATGACTTCAGATGTGTCACTGGGTATGTCCCAGGCCTTCCAATGACTTCAGATGTGTCACTGGGTATGTCCCAGGCCTTCCAATGACTTAAGATGTGTCACTGAGTATGTCCCAGGCCTTCCAATGACTTAAGATGTGTCACTGAGTATGTACCAGGCCTTCCAATGACTAAAGAAATGCCTCTTCCCAACCCTCTCTTTGACACATTCCATTGTGGTCCATTTTGTATGAAGTTTATAAAAAGTGGTAGATCCAGTGGTAGATCCAGTGATAGATTGATTGATTGATTGGATACTTCTATAGCGCTGGTATCCATGCTACCTTAGCATGCTCACTGCGCTCAGGTGTAATCAAATCTATTAAACAAATAAGTCTTTAAATTTTTCCTAAATAATTTTCTGTCCTTGTCAGTACTCCTCAAAGATGGAGGTAAAATATTCCATAACTTTGGCGCTACCGCTTCAAAAGAGCTCACTCCATACGACTTTTTTCTGTGTTCATCCAGTGATAGATCCAGTGGTAGATCCAGTGATAGATCCAGTGGTAGATCCAATGGTAGATCCAAAAATTGCAGGCTACTAGAATGAACATTTTAATTTGTCTTACGGGTATGAACAATATTTAGACACTTTCATTAAATCATATTCTAAAATCAATATGTGTGTGTGTGGAGGGAGTTGGGATGGTCCTGGAGGGATGAGGGGGGGGGGGGGGGTCCTGACAAGATGACCTCAAATTTTTGGTCCCATTTCATAAATTGAATCACTCAACATTCTATAACTCACACTCTATCTTTGGCACCTGCTTTTTGTAATGTCACTGCTAAGCAATGTCACTCATCTGTAATGTCACTGATATGTCAAGCAATTTTATTGGCACTTATGTTTAGCTTGCTTTCCTTCTTAATTTTCTTGATATAATAATGAGTTAACTAATTCTATACCTACTTTAGTATGAATAGTTGTTAATTTCTCACCATAGGCTGCTATCTCCAGCCTGATATTGAACATCATGAATCTTGCTAAAAGTCCTGATGTCCAGGATATTATTGGCTTATCCTAAAATCATTCTGTCGATCTTAAAATAACTGCTTAATTTTGAAAATGCCTGAGTTCCATCCCCCATCAAAGTTGCATCACAGTTAGCCTAGGGCTACTTGATGTGACTAGCTCAAAATTAATACTTTTTTTATTGTAAAGAAGAAAAAATTGTAGAGTCAATGATCTCCGCTTACCATCTGGATTATTACAAATTTTCTGTCTTGATCTTGTTAGTACTAGTTGATTTTATTGTGTAGTTTTTTTTTTGTACCTTGTGTTATTAACCCCTAAATCTGGTCTTAACCTTGGACTTTTGAACTATTTCTAGACCCTGTGATGAAGAGGGGAAGCAGCGGAGCCTCCCTGGACAGTGGGATTGTAAGTGAAGATCTTTGTGTTAGTGGTACAGAAATCTTATTTACTCATTCATGATGAGGATCAAAGTGATCATGAAAAATGTTCTGTAGTTTCGGATTTAATAAAGGATTCAAGCTATGTCTGTCTCATACATCCAGTTATCCCTTTTCAATGTCTTTACAGAAAATAGAAAAATTGAAGAGCATTTGATAAGTAAAATATTTTTAAGAAGGGAAAACCAAATTTCTCAACTTATTTTTATCATGGTACACTTTTGAATTTTGTCCAAACATTTGATAAAGTTAATATACAATGTAATATAAGCTGAATAGTAATATATAATGTAATATAAGCTGAATAGAGTATAACCCAATTAATTGCTGGCATTTCTTTCAGGTGTCTGGTAGTGTTGGTAGCACCAGCAGTGACACTCATCCGAGTCATGTGTTCACATCCAGTCCCACTGCCACACCCCTAGGGAGTGGCACCAAGAGACAGCCAGCCCCCAGAGCACCAATTGTTTTACGGCCTGGTCTGCCTGATGGGACCCAAGTTTGATGAATGAGACATAATTTATGACACATTTTTACCTTGAGGAATACATCACTAGGTAGCAACCTGAATGTCTCTAATGTTTAGTATTCAATGGGACACAAATGTGCAGGACACATTAGCTAATTTGTTTCTTTGATTCAGTTCAATGTTAGTACTGACCCACTACACACCAGTAAACTACAAAAAGAGGCAACTGAAGGAGGCACCTAAAACCAAGAATCAAACTTCTAGTGACTCCAGTGTATTATTTCTTGTGTACAGGATGTTTGTATCTACTCATTTATGTCAGCCTTTTGGATCCATAACAGTAGACCAGATGCTTGAATGTTTCATCACCTCACAGTTTGGGACCACCCATGTTTTAAATATGCAGCTTTGTCAACAACAAAATCTCTTTCATATTTAGTTGATTGTATTTGAAATATTTTTCCCTTCCACATTGTTCTAATAAATGACAATGGGAAGCAGGAATGTCAAAAGATTATTCACTACCTTTCATCTCATCAAAGATGCACATTTTTGTATTCTCTCTTTTTTTTTAATAATAAATTTGGCCAATCCTAGAGGGTCTTGAATTCAACCTTTTAAGAAATTGGAATTTTTTTTTTAGAAAAGTAGAACATTCAAATATTGGTATAATAAAAAGACGAAAAAAAGCTTTGTGTGATAGAGAGTTCGTTGAGGAAAATGTGTAGAACAAATTGTAATGTTTGATACTTTGTATTTCCTGCTAACTCGTTACTAATTTATTACCAGAATTATCATTGGTCTGAAACCCCTGAATATTGACATCACTTTTGCAGAATGCAAGCCAAGTTGTATAAAAAAAAATTCCACACTATTTATTATTGATTTATCAAGTAGATAAATTAGTTTTCACCTCTAAAATCTGGCATGAATTTTGCAACAGTAAAGTTTACTTACAAACAGTAAAGAAGTTTTATTTTATAGTTTATAGCATTTAAAAATCATTTACACTTTTTTGTTCTGATCATCTACTAAAATATTTACCAGAAACTCTCAAGCTATCCAGAATTAAATGGTGTTTTTTAAAGCAATATTGAATTAGATTAAGTTTTCTTAATTCAATTCATTTTATTCTTTTAAAACAATGTTGAATTAGATTAAGTTTCCTGACTTAAAATCAATTTATTTTTAAGGGTGACTTTTTAGATAAGAAATATGAAATTAGTGCTATTTTACCACCCATGTTTTGCATTCAGTTCACAACCCAATGTCTTTCACTTATTTGACTTAAAGGGATTATCAAGATTTATTTTTTTGAGTAGCTTATAGGACTCAAGCAGTTAAAAGTTTCTTTATAATTTTTTTTTTATAATTTAATCATGTATTTTAAAAAATAGTGCACATTCTAGAAATAGCTCAAATTATTGATGCCAGATATATATCAAAAGGCATGCAAAATATTAAACCTTCTACATCCCTGCTCTCTTCAAATACTGTGCTGGAAGTTTTTCAAGTCATCAACATAATTTGTTTACTGTTTTTAATGCTTAAAATAATGTTTAATTTTTTATTTTACATGAAATTGATTATATAAATTGTCCTATGTTTGAGGTTTAGTTCATAAGTGTCAATTTATAAGTTTGTGTACATTATAAGTTCAAAATATTTCTTATGTTGACCAAGTTTACTGTGAATCACATAACAAAACCATAAATTAAAGTATTAAACTAAAATAGCATCCCTTGTTTTTTTTCCACTAATAATCTTTTCATTGAAATGTCTGATTCACTGCAAGATGATTCAATGGTACCGATATTTTTTAAATCATGTACCATACCAGAATATAAATACATGTTGGGTCTCATTAAATTAATTTTGTTTTAAAAACTAGAACCTCACTGGTTGGGAAAGTTTGTTCCGGTGTCTGTGTAATTCAAAGTTTTATTTAAATATATAAATTGTAAGGAGGAATGTTAAAACCAATTATTTTTCTGACTTGTAAAGACCTGTAAGACAACACAAAATCTGTCTGCTTGTACTTGCAATTTGAATTCTTAAACTGAATAATCAAACCCAGAAGTCTTCCTTTTTGGTAGTATTACTTTGATAAAATCCCTTTCCCAAAGTGAAGTTTAAAACTTCAGTTAAGATCAGATCTTTCTGATTAAAATTAATTTTATTTTGCTCACTTTTCATTGAGCTAACTGTTGAACAAAAACAACTTGGGATATTTTTTACCTAAAATTGATTCTACAGAATTAAATAATGGACACTTGGATTATAAAAACAATTTCAATTTTACAAACTGGTTTATTCAAGATTAACTCTTATTGTATAAAATTTTTTTATTTCTCTAATAATCCTCCCTGGCAACTTGAATGGCATTTTTAAAAAAAAATGTTATTGAAAAATATTAAAATGGATAAAAAAGAAGCACATCCAGTTTTGTGAAGATGAAATGATCCAGCCAATGAGTAGTAATTGAGGCAAAGTAATTGAAGTGAAGTAAAGGGTGAGTGAATTTCATCTAAAAGAATACTTTTTTTTTTTTTGTTTAAAGGAAGACTCGAGACATTTTCACACCTCACAGTGAAACATTGATGCCAACTTTGAAAATCTTTTACCTGGCTTTAGAAAATGCTTTAATTTTGTCTTTATTCATAATTAATGGGAAAAACACAAAACTAATGAAACGTTCACAAGTTTTTGTGTTTGCTTATTTGTTGTCTACCAATGGTTACAAAAAAATAAAATGCACTGTCACATCTTCAACTGTTTCACATTCAAATTTTTTGTGATTAATTTCGTGATGATAGCACATTGGCAGTGTTGCTTTTGACTATAAATAATGAAAATAATAATCCCCTTACAATCTCAAACTTTTTATATGGACTTGAGTAGCATATTATGGGATTAATTCGTATTTTGTACCTGGTTTTTATCTCAGAAGGTTCACATGTGTAACTAGCATTTGGTTGACAGTTATCTTTATTAATTTACCTTGTCTCCATTTTTCTGTGCAGTTATATGAACCTTATTTTTTTTTCAAATTTCTAAAGTCCTTACAAATTAGCCTCATAAAATAATAGGAAAGTTAACATTGGCGTCTCCTTTATCTGGTTTGAACTGCTTACTATACTTGAAATGGTTCTCCTCTCATCTGTTGGCATAGCTAGAACTTAATGTGAATTACCAGCCATTTTGTAGTACACAGCAGAATGTCTTGTGTGGTATTTTTCCACTAGAAACATCTAACTATTTAAGTGCAACAAAAGACAAAATACATCTGATGAGTTCTGTTTTTTTTGTCTTCACTGCCAAGTTGTAAAGAGGTGTACAAATATTGTAAATATCTTGATACATAATACACTTTGATTTATTGAAATTTGATCAATACCAAAAATGTGCTGAAATCTCAGAGCTGCCAAGTGTTTTTTTAGCACCCCGTTTTTTTCTTGAGCTGTTGACTTAATAATAAAATGAAGTGTCACTTGACTCCACACAAACAATTTCCCTTGGAATGTCATGCACATTTTAAATATGGACGGATTTCCATCTTTAGTGACATATTTAGCTAAAACCTTTCCACTCTACAACTCTTGTTTGTTCAGTTGTCTCTCATAAAAATGGTGTTCTGACATCAAAAGGTGTTTGTAGCAGATCATTGATAACTTTTCTTGTATCCAAGAGTGTTCAAATAAAAATCAAGCAGAATATTTATTTCAAATTGTGATATTGTCTAAGATGGCTCTTGATATAAATGTGTCAAATGTGAAAGACTGATTAGAGTAATAGAATGATCCCTGCAGGTCTAACTTGACAGGACTTGTTTTACTGGTAGTTAGTGACCTAGGATCTAGGGAAATGTGTTGGTGTGTCTAACTTGACAGGACTTGTTTTACTGGTAGTTAGTGACCTAGGATCTAGGGAAATGTGTTGGTGTGTCTAACTTGACAGGACTTGTTTTACTGGTAGTTAGTGACCTAGGATCTAGGGAAATGTGTTGGTGTGTCTAACTTGACAGGACTTGTTTTACTGGTAGTTAGTGACCTAGGATCTAGGGAAATGTGTTGGTGTGTCTAACTTGACAGGACTTGTTTTACTGGTAGTTAGTGACCTAGAATCTAGGGAAATGTGTTGGTGTGTCTAACTTGACAGGACTTGTTTTACTGATAGTTAGTGACCTAGGATCTAGGGAAATGTGTTGGTGTGTCTAACTTGACAGGACTTGTTTTACTGGTAGTTAGTGACCTAGAATCTAGGGAAATGTGTTGGTGTGTCTAACTTGACAGGACTTGTTTTACTGGTAGTTAGTGACCTAGAATCTAGGGAAATGTGTTGGTGTGTCTAACTTGACAGGACTTGTTTTACTGGTAGTTAGTGACCTAGAATCTAGGGAAATGTGTTGGTGTGTCTAACTTGACAGGACTTGTTTTACTGGTAGTTAGTGACCTAGAATCTAGGGAAATGTGTTGGTGTGTCTAACTTGACAGGACTTGTTTTACTGGTAGTTAGTGACCTAGAATCTAGGGAAATGTGTTGGTGTGTCTAACTTGACAGGACTTGTTTTACTGGTAGTTAGTGACCTAGAATCTAGGGAAATGTGTTGGTGAACAAACACTGGTTGTATTGATAATATTAGTGCTGTAAGTCTACAGGTGACTAATTTAGAATTGGATGAAAGAAAACTTTTTAAGTATCCTGTTTGTTCCAGGGAAAAAAATATATTATAAAGGTTGTACAATTTCATGTGCATAGATAATGTGTGAGTTAGTAATGTATAAAAGAATTTTTTTAATAAAAAAAAAAGTTTTGTTTAACCTTTTGCATTGTGTGAAATCCATGAGCTGCATGTTTGTGAACTTGCTTTGAGTAACAATAGTAACAATAAAATTTAATTTGATGGCCCAAGTTACAATTTATAGTTTCAATAAGAATCTAAGATTAAATCTGAGACCTGCTTGTGCAACTTGTCCCATACTTGTCAACATTACTTTGAGGTGGATGTCTGTTATTCTAATAAAAACTTAAGAAATTTAATACTGTCATCAATGAAAGAGACTAAGGGCATTTTTATCTAAATTAATAATTATAACAAGCAACAACACAGTGGCCATTAGGTCTTGATTGGAAAATGATAAATTTTGGATTTAATGTCAAATCTAAGACCAAAAATATGACTAATGATGTTGAGTGTGTTATCAATGTAACAAATATAAGAAAATTTGTAGTTGAAAAATTGAGTCTTTTTTAATTGATTTCTCAAGAACCTATCAGTAAATAATTGTTATAATAAACATGAACAGTATGTTTACATGGCCAACAGCTGATCCACTGACAACACAAATGTTTGCTCACAGTTCTTTTCTTTCTCAGTGACATGAATTCATTTAACCTCACTGTAATGTATTATTTCAACTATTCCTGGTCATTTGATTGGTTAATGGTTGGGGAGACACACAAGGATGGCATTGGATATAAATAGTTTTTTTTTTAATGAAACAACAAAAAGAAAAATGGGTTTACTTTCAATGGATACATGACAATAGATTTTGCATGGTGACATGCTGACAATATCAGAACTTAAAAAATGTTTGAATAAATGTTTTGAATAAATGAATACAATATTTATAAATAATCAAGTTTATGAAGGAGTTCACTTCTAAGTCAATTTTCATTGACTTTCTAGTATTGACTTCCTAGTTTACAGTGGCACAACACACACAATCCTTGCCAAACAGAGATGGAAATATGCCAGTTATATTAGCAACCCTAGGGATTCATACAGCCATACATTTTTTACTTCCTATTTGCCCACACAGCTATTCTTGGCATCGTTTTACATGACTTACACTACTCTGTTGATTTGTACAAAATTATCTTGCCAAAACTATAAAACACACAAACAATACAAAGATCACCCACTAAAAAGGTGGTATTCCAAATGAAAAATTCAGCAAATGCATCAAAATTTAAACCAAAATCTGCTAACTAGTCACATATCTTTGTCATGTCATCACATAATTACAATGTTTGTCACACCCAAATTCATCTGAAACTGATTGTTGCCTCATCTTATCTCACAAATTTTTTAACAAATGTCAGCACAATCTCTCTACCCTTACTACCCAATGATTGCGATTGTGATTGTAACATTCAACGTATAAATTATCCAACAGATATTGCCACATGTAATACATACAATTTAACTGCCATTAACCATTTTTAATACCGGTACAACTAATATGTACAACTGGTATTAACTATTTCAAAGTGATATGTTACACAACATACTTACAAGCTGCTAGGTACAATCATAGCATCCACTTCACAGACATTATTATAGGCTACCATCCTTCCCTTTCTTTTCATTACAATTACATTCCAGGGTAAAATAATGATAAAAACAACAAAATGGAAATGATCAAAGAGATGTACATTTGAATATGTAACCATTGTATTGTATGCCATCCATCAGAGAAAGCTGGGAATAAACTGCTTAGCTCCAGTTATTTCTACATGTAACAAAATCTGAATATACCAATTAACGGACATTTTTATATTTTAAATAAATCATTGTATTTGACAAGTAAGGCCTTTGAAGCCATCCAAAGTTTGATACATAGTTATATGGTTGGGGGGGGGGGGGGGGCGGATGTGTGGAGTTGGCAATGGCTACTATTAGTTTAAGGCTTATTATGAGATGAGTTATGAAGAGAGAAAAACACCAGTAACTTAATGAAACAAACTTAACTTAGCAAAATGAAATAATCAATGTGTCTAGATGCTTGCTAGTGTATCACAGATTTCTGGGCAAAACCTTGACAGGTGATTGCATGATTAATGATATTAGGATGAGGAGTTTTTTTAATAAATAGGATGACTAAAAGGACTTATATGTTTCTGAAGTTTTCCACAACTAAAAAAAATGGAGAAAATTATTTTTACAACTGACAATGGCAATTATATTTTTTTCAATACACTCTTTGCAGTGAAAATAGTTTAGGCTCAATTCCAAGCAGTAATAAGGGAAAATGTTTAAATTACCACTGTAGATTTGAACATGGGGTACAAGTTCAATAAACTACTCAACAGTGAGTTCCTGAGATGACTTCATAATTTACTACTTTAAAGTATCGATTTCCTAGATTGTCATCAAACATAAACTGATAGGTTTTTTCTGTGCAAATGTTTTGATGAAATCCACAGCCAGCCCCAGAGAAATAATATTAAACAGTTGATTTAACCAGTGAAATATTCTCTATGGTCAAGTGTATTTTAGGTTGTGATAGTTGTAATTAAACTGATTAAAAATAAGCATCTTAACCAGGGACTTCACTGCAAACTCAAAGTTCTTGAACTGAATAAAGACACCGTGCAAAAAATGACACTTTTTTTACACTCAGCTTTCAATATTTCTGATACAGTGAAAGAATGTGTGTAAGAATTGCTGTGAATTGAATATTTAAACTAGTTTCAATGGGAAATTTGAAAATTTTTATGAAGAAAAAAATAATAAATAATTTAAAATGACCTCTCCATGTGTTAAACTTGAAGATATTGTCTTTTATTTCAATTAGTTAAACAATCAAGAGAATGTTCATTTCAATAATTTCAATGCGTTTTTTTAGTAAGTAATTGAACATCTGAATTGAAATTTGTGTTGATGCCTCTGATAGGAGTAATCAGTAGGGCTGATCCAGGTACTGACCCGGATACCAGGAAATGCCGATTATTAGCACACCCTGATCCGGCAAAAAAAAACTACCTGGTCAGGGTTTTTAAAAGAAAAGAATTATCTTCCTCATTTTCTATAATGTGCTCCACCCAATGGGGAGAAATCTAGAAACAGTACATGTTTTTTCCATAATTTTTTGCACATTTCACTTGAATTAAATAAATAATAATAAAAATATCCTTGCAAACTAAATGTAAGCTAAATGAAACTGCCAAGCTTTGAATGTACTTGCTGCAAATTTTGTGTAATTATTTGTCTTAACAAGATGCATATCTTTGGTTATGACCATAGCTCTTGCTATTCAAAATGAATATTTATTCATTTCAAATGCTGACTGGATGATGACACCGAGTATACAAAGTATCTGAATAATCAGATGTTCTTGGTTTATATGCCAGACATCTCAAGTCAACACATACAACACTGGCCCAATTATTCAGTAGGTTATTCTAATAATATAAAAATTATGACAAATTAATGAGTTCATTGAGGGAATCTTGTAACATTTCTGTCACTAGCCTACTGCTATCTAAATCTGTCTTATAAAGCAATGCTACCAAATTATGTATTATAAAGCAAACTGTAATGGAACATTTCTGAATCAATACCGGTAATGAACGAAAAAATTCATAAGCCCAGTCATTTTATTGTAGGAAAATACTTGGGCGATGGAAAAACAACAAAATTATCTTTGTATATGCATTACCATTATTGATTTTCTAAACACTGAACTGATCTTGAATATCAGTAGAAAAATTCATTACTTCTGCATCAATTTGCAAGTTCTAGAATTTTAGTATGAATACAAGAATCACCACATTGTGTGTCTTTTGAAGTGAAGTAATTTTAGAATCATTTTAAGGTTTACAAAAAAAAATAATAATCATACATAAACAATTTATGAATCACAGAATTTTGACTAAGCATGAGCAAGACATTTTTTCTTTATATCTTTAAAAAAGTGGGTCTAGCTAGTTTATTATTCTATTGAATAATACATTGCCAAAGTATATGTGGAATAATCAGACTTTTTCATGACTCATGCAAACAATATGACAAATCAAATATGTGATAGTACACATGAATATACAATTAAGGTGCATCATTTTCTGAGGACTTGCCTAGCTCTTCAGCTTAAAGACAATTATTTTACATGTTATAAGACTCTAACAAGAAATCTCAATTGAAAAAACCTGAATTAACCATGAAATAGTTTCATGAAATACATACACATACCAAAATAATCAAAAGGCATTACAATGAGAACTTGAAGCAGAAGAAATGATGATGAATGAATATGTATACGTATTTATAGTTATTTTTTTAGTGAATATGACAGGAAGATTAGTGGCATGGGATGAGGATATTATACTCTTTCACACAATGACCCAACATTCACTGCCTGCCGCATGATGTGAAACAGATAAGGTTAGTGTCAGGAACTGTCCCCAAGGGCAGAACTCTCAGTCTCTAAACATGGGGCAGCAGCTTCTGTGGAGGCAGTAAGAACTCCAGAATCTTCCACCTCTGGAGTGTGCACAACTTCCTTGATCACAATTTCTTCCACACCAGTATTCTCTGTACAAAATTGGCTCTCTTCCGGTTTGCTCTCCTCTGCTAGTTCTATGACATCTTCTGCTGCATTGTCCTCACCCACACCACTATGTGACATTTTCTCCTCATCTTCATCCAAAACTAACTCATCTTCATCTTCATCATCATCCTCTTCATCATCCTCATCATCATCCTCTTCTTCACCATCATCCTCATCATCATCTTCTTCATTCTCATCATCTATGTCCTCATCCTCCTCTTCTTCCCCTTCATTATCATCTTCATTTTTGTCTGCCTTTTCCTCCTCATCATCATCCTCTATTTCCATCTCTATTTCTTCATGTGGTTCAGCATTAACAACAACGACATCATCATCTTCATCTGTTCCTGATTTAGTGGCGGCTCCTATAGGTACATGACTAACTTCTGCTGGCATGTCAGAGCAAGTGGGGGTACACGTATTTTCTGACACACCACCAGAGGGAGGACAAGAATCAGCGGAGGGTATCCCTCTCTCCAACTGCATCATAGATTCTACAGCTTCCACTCGTTTCTCTGCTTCCAATCTACGCTCCTTGGAGCTTGCAGCCACAGCTTCCACGACATCAGAGATGGCTTTTTCTGCAGCTGCCCTCACGCTAGGGGAACATGGTGGGCTGGCATCAAACACATGATCACTTGGCTCTTTTTTTATTTTGTCCGCTCCCATGGGAGAGTCCCCGGAGCCGCTCTTGCCCGGGGAGCCCACCAGGGCCACACTGCTTCCCTCTCGGCAGCTGAAACAAACATAATCCTCATCATCACGAAGTTCCTCTTTTTTGAGGCCAACACAGAGAAGATGGAACCACAGTTCACAGCGGTCACACTGCACCCAATTCACAGCTTCACCTGTGGAGTATAGGCATTCAATGACGTCATTCAAATATTCATTACATTGTACCTACATATCAAGTTAACATTTTTAAAAAATCCATTAAATTGGCCAACAAATAATAAATATGAAATGCAAATCTCCCCCAACAAAACTGTTCAGACAAATACAATAACATTTAAAACATGCATCTTACAATGGAACAAGCTTTTGTACATTAAAGTAGCTCTACACCAGAGATAATAAAATTGGATTGTTTTCATTTTTTTCTTTACAAAGCATTCAAGAAAGTAAGAAAATTTTAGACCACATCCTACAGCATTTCCAGGGACTAGCATTTCTATAGGATCATCTGTTAACACTGTCCATCAGATTCACTCACCTGTAGGTCTGAGACATTTGAAAGCCGAGCAGTCTTCATCATTATCATCACTGTCATCCATCATGACAAGCTCTTCCTTAACTTTTCTCTCCCTTCTCATTTTCGGTCTCCTCTCCTTGGGCTTGTTATTAAGAGTGCCTCCTCCTCCAGGAATAGCACCTCCTGAAGCTCCAGCCTCTGACAGCTCAGTAGTTGGAGGTGGTGCTCCTGTAGATGGTGGACTAACTGCTGGAGCATTTTTCAGAAGTTTTTTCTTTTTCTTTAATTTTGGTTTTCCCTCAAGCCCAGGAGTACCAGCATCACCTGAGCCCTTTAGCTTCACTGAAATAAATTAAGTAAAAAAATTTCAGAAATGAAATCTTCAGTTATGTAGAATTACTAGGATGTTTAGTCCAGCTGTATCAATTTTCCCAACATGATAAAGCTGATGATTTTTTTTTTTAAAGCTGTGCACAAGTCACAAACTAATACTAGCACTGAGTTCAGTACAACTTCAATATATACAGACATTAGCACAAATAGAACTACCGCTATCCTGAGTTGATATTTTAAACATACATTTGAGGAAGTCTTTATTGTCAGATAACAATTCTTTTTTCTTCTGTTGCTGCAGTTTCTTTTTCTTGATGATAGTCTCCACACCATTTTCTACTTTAATCCTCTTAATCATCATGTCACTCAGTCTGTTTTCTCCTGTCTTCTTCTTTCTCTTCATTCTTTCTTTATTCTTCATCATACTCTCTTTGTCTTTCTTCTTCATTTCCTTCTTCTCTCTATTCTTTTCAAACATGTTTTGGCTGGATAGCTATTTTGAAAAGATATTTTATAAAACCATTTTTAGCAAATAATATAAGCAATATAATTAAACACACAAAAACAAGGACAGCTAAAGTTATTAAACAAATTATCCAGACCTTTTAGGTTTTTTGTAAAAAATCTTCTTAGTTACATAGAGTCTTCATTACCTATTATAAAAGTCATTGGTTCCCTGAGATTTACTGTTTTTTATTTTAACCTCTTGGCTCAAGTGACACATTGAATATATACTAACCCCTGGCAAAGCCATATCATACTAACCTCCATGTCAGTGTATCTATTTGGCTCTGTACGCGTGTAACAGGCCTGCAGTATACGCCAAATATGTTGTGTCTCATCTAGAGAAACCTCCAACAGGTCACCTTCCATCATCAACTCTTCCAGCTGAGCTCTCTTTGTCTCAGCCACATCAAGTAAGGGCACTTCGCAAGTACGGGGGATAAGGGGAGATTTGCGCATGTTCTTTCGAGGGGAGCCATCTGAAAGTGTGAAAAATTACTACTATCTGCAGATATGGCCTGCACCTACGAGCTGCAGATATGGATGGTCTGCACCTACGATCTGCAGATATGGCCTGCACCTACGAGCTGCAGATATGGACTGCACCCGATCTGCAGATATGCACCACTGATTTCTGGGGGGTTTTCCCCCTATATTCTCAGAACACAAAAAGTATATGTTTTTCTTCAGGGGCTTGGATCCAGTGGGACTTTCTTTTTCTTCTCTACTAAAATTATGTTTAGTCATTCCTTTATTAATTGATAATATTTAACAACATTAAAATGGCAAAATTAAAATGATATCATTAACTATATATAAGCTCTAGTAGTTTCTGAAATGTGCTCATCATCTCCTTTTACAAAAAAATTTGTTCTGCACAATACCGTAATTTCTTTTATCATACTTCATATAAGAGTATTAAGAAACAACCATAATTAAAAAAAACAAAATTGAATTAATTTTGCTTGCACCTCAATATTATCATACTCCACTTACTTGTGACTCCCTTAGACACAGATGAGTAAGCATGTTCTGAGGACATTCCTAGAGATGTAACAGATGAGATGTCAATCTCTGCTCCAATGTCTTGGGACATAGGATTGGGAGCTGGGACTAGAGCCTGGGGGAGAGGTGACATATCTCCTGGAGTGGGTGAACCACAGTCATCCATGTTGACCCCAACACCTGCCTCCCTGGACAAGTCATAGTCTCTGTGTGAATGATCCTCTGAATAGAGTGGATGGTGTTTAGCTGCCAAGTTGCCATGGGCAAAGTCTCTGGATTCAATGTCCCCATTGCTTGCATGTTGAAGCAAGGACATGGCAGAAATGTCTCTGTTACCAAATGCACTCTGTGTTACAGAGGCCAGGTGAGGTTGAAGCTCAGGATTATTGGCTGCCTTCTGTAGCTCAGCATTGATGATTTTCTCTGTCTTTTCACGAGCTGCCTGCTCTACCATACGCTGGCTCATGACGCTTAGCTGGGCCATGGCCGAAGCCATATCTGTTGTTGTCAGAACTTGACGTGCTCGATCCTGCAAAGAATTTTTAAATCCATGAGAAATATCTTTTTGTTTTTTTCAGTTCATGTCAAAACATAAAAAAAGCAAACTGTCCATTTCTTAATGTGAAATCTTTAATGACATTTTGTGATTACCTGTTTACGATAATGCAATAGTGTGCATGAAAGACTATTCCGAAAAAGTTACTAACCTGCCAAGCCATGGCTCTCTCTGTGAGACATTGGAGAGCCTCTCCCTCAGCCATACGTACTGGAAGTTTTTGAAGAGAAACCAACAAAGATAAAATAGTTTCAAGTCTTGGACGTCGAGATCGCAGACATAATGGGCAGAGGAACTTCATTTCTTTTGTTGCCTAAAATTTTTTAAAAATACTGTTCATAGAATAACATTTTAAGCTTGTCACCAAGAAATTCATATGCTACTACATTAGGTTAATTCCTGGATCATACGAAGCAAATTCTTAAAAACCTTGATGGATGAAAACTTTTGGAACAAAAGGTTTGAAATGTAGACACTCACCTGCATGATGGCTGCCTGGGAGGTTTTGTTTTTAATGCTGGCTGACTTGGGAAATGATACACAAGTACCTGCAACACAAACAATATAAACCATAACAGTACCCGCCTTAACCATTTTAACTACCATGGTAATCCAAGACCCAGATTAATGTTATAAATGTATTTAAGAGTCATAAATTGTAACCCACCATGAAACCAATCTTTGCAGAGTTCACATTGTAACATAAATCCTGAGGCTGGTTTTCGACAAACACAAAACTTGGCATCACTGTCATGGCGCTTCTCCATGTTTCGTGTTCTGAGGTCTCTCATTAGCTCTACTTCTTTCACCTCTCCCATTTTGAAGGCAGCAACCTGAGTAAGAATCGACTGGAGTAAGCAAAGAGAAAAAGAAAATTGTTAACAAATGCCAACACAGCGGAGATTCAAGAAAAGCAATAAGGAAACAACTCTATGGATCCTCTTTTAGTAAAGATCAGAGTAATAATTGAAAGTCAATTCACCACGCCAGAGTTTCTACTGTCATCACTGGCATAGTCTACAACACCGTCGGCTTCTTTCTTCTCCACATCTTTTAGGCGTTTTTTCTTGCATCGACCACCATTGTAGATTCCTATGTCTGTTCTTGGTGAAAGGACCTTTGAACAAATTTAAAAATAGATTAAATCTCTGTTAGAAATGTTACTGGTGATAAGCAGCAGATACAAAAGCAGTTTTCTTAAAACCTTTACATTTGATTATCTAGTTTCATTTTACCTCCAATAATGTAAAAGAAGAGTTTTTCTTAAGAAAAGTTCTTGCTGTTCTCTCTTTCCAAGATTTAGCAGCTGCTACTTGAGACTCTAGTTGGGGAAGTTGATCTAGTCGTACCGGGATGGGTCGTCCCTTGGCTACCAAACCCTCCAGGACCTCAAGGTAAGCATACTGTTCAACACTCTGAATGGCTTCAACCTTTGTCAAATTTTTTTTATATTAAACATTAGTAATGTTGAAAGGAATCAATCCTTATACCTTTCGTAACTTATTTTAATAATTGCGAGCACAAATGGTCCAAAAATTAGCTTGTGCCAACAAGCACAGTCCATATAATTAATTTTGCAAATCTAACAAGAAAATATTGTTTCATCAAAAATAATAAACTGTATAATTCTAATGACAAAGCTACTCAGATTCTGTCATATTTATTTAATACCTTCTGAATCCATTCTTTAGCTTTCTTGACTGACTCTCTCAATGCAGCTATATTAGGTAGGTAAGCTGGAATGTTCCTCGCTTCAGCTATAATAGCTTCAAGCGTTGTTAGAAGATGTCTGGGCCTGTATTAGATATATTCATTGTCCAATTAAGTAATAAATTATGTATAAATTATCTTTTGCAATCAAAAACGGTTTATCTAAAATTCTGGTTTCCATTCAAAAAATTTAAAAAAAACTGAACATTTTTTAAAATTCCCCACTTAAACATTAAGTCAACTCTCTGATAATTAAACACTGTTAATATATTTTTTTTAAACTTCAAAATTGAATAATCACAAATGAGCTTCTCACAGTCACTCAGAACATAGCCATTGTGACCAGAAGCTAATAACAGCACATATCCAGGGTAATTAGATGCTCAAAAAACTATATATCATTCAATCCAAACCAATATTATTATTTATTACAAGAAACATTCACAAGTTCCAAAAAAGTAGCTAGTGTGGGAGGAAGATTAGCTTTAACAGCTTTAAATGAAAAGGCTAGGTTTCTTTTCAAGGACATTTGACAAATATTGTTTAAAGTAATTTTATTAGTCAAACTTGAATGGTAGTTATCTTTTTTAATATTTTAATTGCTACCCGAGTATCACAAGAAGATTAAAGTACATTTTAAAATGTCCATTCATTCAAAATTAATTTTTTTTATCTGCTTGTTTTCATTGTACCTTGCTTGTAGACAGATTCTGGCTTTTTCCTCCCATCTTTCACTAACTGTCAAGAGCTCTTGCAATTCTGCCATGGCTTTTTCTACAGCTGGATGCGGCGCAAGACTGACGCCTGACTCTATCAACTTCCTCATTACATCAAGAGTTACTGAATTGGGCTCTTTCATAGATAGGCGGACATTGTCTAACCAGCGAGCTTGTTGCAGTACCTGTTAAATAAGTGCAAACTGTCAGTACTACTTCAATTTAAATTGTTTTTTAAGTCATTTTTTTTTTTTAAATAGTTGTGGTTAAAAAAAAAACTGAAGATTTGTTTTTAAAAATGTATAATGTAACAGTGTTATTACTTCTTATTAACAGATAATTCTTTGGTAGTTAAGATCAGTTTCTTATATAATAATGACCTGTTTGAGTTTGGGTATCTCTGGTAAGTCAACATCGAGACTGATACCTATCTCAATCAATGTTTCCACCTGTTCTGAATCTGGTGTCTCAGCATCTAAAGCATCTTGAACTTCTTCTCTGAACTCAACAACTTTGTCAAGCAGCTCCTAATAAAAATGTTCAGTAAATCATTAAATTTTTTTTTAACAAAAACTGTTTGACACCCTGGTTGTTTTTATAATGGTTTATATTTAACCATAAATTTCAGTGTAAATTTTAAGTGTAATATAGCTATTTTTATCCACTACACTATGAAAGGTTACTAAGATTATCTGATCAGACAAATTTGATGAAAGTATTAAAAATTAAAGGTTATTTGTTTTAGTATCATTTATGGAATTAATTTTTGACATGAATCGATCTGTAAGACACTACAATAAGATTCTCTTACTTACTTTGATCAATTTTGTTTCTTCTATAATGCATGGAAGCCCATTAACTTGTTCATAGAAACTGTTCAGCTCATCAAGCGTCAACTTTGCCACATATTTACCTTCAATTGATTGTCTGTTCCTGTTGATTTTTTATGTGAAAAGAGCAAAAATATAGAACCCCACTCATTACATTTTGATTCAATGTTTATTTAAGTGATCACGTGATGTGCAGGATCACAGTTTGTGCAGGATCACGTGATGTGCAGGATCACGTGATGTGCAGGATCACAGTTTGTGCAGGATCACGTGATGTGCAGGATCACGTGATGTGCAGGATCACAGTTGAGATCTACAAAAGATTACTATTTTATTTAAGGTTAATAATTCCATAAAGTGTCTATTTTTGTCACTTTAAATAAATAGGTTGGTCGAGTCAAAAAAAGCTGACAAAAAAACCAATAAGATACATAATTCTATATATCTGTAAATAATAGAGTTGATGGTATAATTGACCTTGTCCTGACTTTCTTGCTGACAAGTTGATTAGCTACATTAGAACACTTCTCAGCCTCAGTCACAGCATTCATCAGTGTCTGGAGGAGATCAGACTCAGGAAACTTCTTTTCTTCTGCTTCACCTATCAACTCTTTTAATTGATTTAATTCTGAAGAGACATTAACAAAAAAATTTATTTTTTTTCACAACAGAGGTTTTACTCGTAGGGTTTTTTTGGTTAGGGATAAATAATTTTTCATAAGTCCCTGTTCACTATCTGTTTCAGTTTAAATATACCAAATAAGAGAATCAAAGCGCTCTGAGAATCACCGCTCAGTGGTAACAAACCAAAACCAAATAACAGGCACTTATTTTGTGACACATTAATTAAAATCATTGAAATATATATTTCACAAAAGTAGTGGTAAAAACTAATAATGATAGTTGGTGATGGCTAAGAAATGTACATGGGTAATAGAATAAATGTTTAATATATCTTAAGGTAGATATCAATAGTTAAATCTTTTTACCGACTTAATATTTTAGAGACAATCTTCAGCTGAAAATCTGTTTGAAAGAGTCTAAATAAATTTAGGTTTATTTACCCAGCTTATCATCTCCAGCAGCCTCGAGTGCATTTCTCACAATCATGGTCCAGTTATCATAGGATTCTGCACGAACTTTAAGACGATGTAACATACTTGGCAACTCATCCAATGTGTATCGGTAGCGTAACACATGACGAGAAGCTGAGCATTCACAGAGGTCCTCAACATGGTACAGGCAGACTAGACGATCTGTGCAGTGACACATTAATAGGACTTGAAGTAAATTAAGAGAATTAACTTGCAATATGATGCATAGAAATCCTTTATAGATCCAATAAGAGTTTAAATCTTAGAAGAAATCAGAATGGGTAACCAAAACATGGATAACATAACAAATTATTATTTATTAATCAGATTTAAGTAATGTAACTAAATATATAAATGATAGTCATTAAAAACTGTATTTTTTAATATAAATAAGTCTAAGAAATACAATCTTCTTGATTAAAAATTAAACTTTGTTTATGCTGATGCCATACTCACTTGGTTGGCAGGGGCACGTGACTGATGAGAGAAAGCATGTTGTTTTGCAGAAATCACACTGACGCTCATCATCTGGCAACAGCTCAAACGCTTCTCTTTCAGCATTCAATGTACCCTGGTAAGAAAGATTGCATTAATTTAAATAACGAATACAAGTTTGTTTGTTATTTAAATCAACCATATATGACCTTTACTGTTTTTTTATTAAGGGCTCATTAATGTATAACTTCCTGGCACATTACATATGGCCAAGATAATAACTGGGATTATATTTTTTAAATAAAGAAATTATTATAATCTTATGTAATAAGTTTTATGCATCAAGGATGTCACAAATAGCTCTGGGAAACAAGTTATTACACTTTTTTTACTTGAAATGTATGACTTCTATTTTCTTTGAATTGAGGAAAAAAATTTAACACCATAACAGTGACATCCATTTCCATTGACTTTAAATAAATTTTTTGGCTTTTGTATTGTCAATTAATGTATGACTTTTAATATCCCTTAATTATTTTTATTGCGCTTGATTGAATCAAAACAAGGGGATTGTGCTTTTATTGCACTCAGTTAAATCCACCCCAATATATAAAATCATTGGACAGAGACAGTTTAGCAAAATTTTATTTTACCCTTTCCAACAATGCCTTCCTAAGATCCCTCTCCTCCTCTACCATGGATAGCATGTCGGCATGAGTGGCAGCTGCAAGGTTAAGGTCAAGACTATCTGGGTCTGCAGCCATTTTACAGATGAGTTCTTCATGTGAGAAAACACACTGACGGTGAAGAGTTCTATAGTGGTCAATGCAGGCCCTGCCTATAGGAAGCTGCAATAAACAAACCAAAATTTTACCTTTGTGAAAACAATCTTCAAATAATATCACACCTTTTTCTGAGTATTTTTCTCAAATAGAAATAGCTAAAAAATCTACTCATTCTAAAGCCCATTAGTTCAAAAGTCAACCCCCTCAGTTTTGGCCGGGAAAAACTGTAAAAGTTTGTAACCAGATCATAAGCCAACCCCATAAAATAATAGGGTAAAAGAAGCTCTACGGCACCAAAGAAAAAAAATATTTTAAATTCAAAAGAATTATTGTGTAATTAAAAAGATGTAAAAACTAATAAACATTAAGTATTATGTAAAATGCATATACTCGCTTCGCATGTCTATCCATATATGCGGTAAACATAGTGAAGATTTCCTAAAATAGATGAATGCCATTTGAAAATAAATATGTGGACGCCTTGTCTGTACAAGGGCTTATATTCCACTAAACATATTAGCTTCAGATCTCATTATAACTGTATAAAATATAGATTGGTATGAAGCTGGTAACAAACCCTGACTGTTATAAAGATAGATATTGTCAAATAAAATATATTGCTTTGATAATCTCCAATCACTGCAGTCACGAAATGAGGACAAATAGTGTCATGCAATTTTGCACATGGGTTTTTGTTGACTTATTTAGTTATGTTTTCATCATTTTTTTTCAATAACAGAATCAAAGTATGTGAGGAAAATTATAAAAATCTACTATGACCCGCTCATAAGCTGACCAACCTATTACCCTGTAATATTTTTTAAAAAGTCGGCTTATGAGCGAGTATAAACTGAACGCTCCTCTCTAAAATTAATAAATTTTTTAACTAAAATCAAAATATATATAGGAGTTAGTAGAATTGCAATAATAATGATCATGATTAACATGGAGTATCTAAAAATAGCTGTACAGACAATGCATGCCTTTTAAAATTGTGATCAGCATATTGAAATCACAATCATTTTAGAAAAATCAACCAAACAGTTGTTCTCTCACCCAGTCTGCAGGACAGAAGTTGACAGCCTCTGCAAAGTTGTAGCCCTGATTAAACCCAGCATGATATGCCCTTGGAAATGTCACCACAAATTCTCCTGCACACTGATCTGTACGGAAAATCTGCCAAAAGGTGATACAATGTTTTATGTTTGACAAATTTTATAATAATTTCTTCAATACATTGTTATTTCTACAGCATTAAAACTTTTGATTTTACAAAAAAATAAAAATTGATTTTTTACAGTTTATATTTCTTTTAAATTTATTAACACATCTAATTTAATGACATTATTATATGATATGACTAACATAACATACAGATTTGCAAATAGTAACAACTGCACATATTAACATACAGGCACTCCTTTCTTCATTAAAATGTTAGGATTCATAATAGTGGTCAGCTGGTGCAGTAAATCAGGGGCTTGTTCAAACAGCTCTGGTGCAGTTTCTCTCATGGCATCTTCAAACTTTGTTGCGTCTGGACCCGGAACCCCATACCAAGATTTAGGTTCTCCCCTAAAAGAATAGTTCAAAGTCTTTTTGAGCTCTCTTATACAGATACCACCCCACTGGTATGAATGAATGTTTAGATTCAAGACTTCAACGACAACAAATTTGTTTAAAGCAAAACAGTGTCCTTATAGATTAGCAAAATAAATTTAGAGAATTAATAAATTCAGATAGATTAGCAAAATAAATTTAGAGTAAATAAATTCAGTAATTAATTTGATTGTGCACAATAAAACTATTTTAAAATAGAAGTACTAAAGTAAAACAAAAAAGATGAAACAAAATATTGAATAGCTAGTTAATAACCAAAAATAAAAGTCCATATAGTTGATTAATATTAGTAACAGTTAAGTCTTTATGAATAATCAAGTTAAAATTCTTAAGTTACTTGAAGAAGAGTTGTTAAACCCCACGTTTGTTACCAATGGTTACATAGTAATATGGTAGTTACCAATGCAAGTAGTTGATAGAGTAACTCCAGTGATCCTCAATGTGCCAACAGAAGCTTGAGAAACACATACCCACATAACACCAAGGTACTTTCATACCAGAAATATCCGCATTGATGTGACATAGAACAGACTGTTCCAGTACAGGTAAGTTGTTAAGGTTCCAGCCTGATGTAACATATTCCTGGAATAAAATAATATTGACATGACAAAAACTTAAAACATCTTTTGAACAACGTAAAAGTGCCCAAGCTAAAAATACGTACACTAGTCATTGAACAATAAATTATTCTCAAAATACATATGTGATTATTTTTAAAAAGTTTTTTGTAATGAAATATTTTTTTACCTCATCCTCTGGTAATAAATCTTCTGTGTATTTGGTGGGAAATCCACTCCCCATCTCCATAGCATGGATATCAGCACCATACTGAACCATCACATTCTCTTCTAAGCTATTTACCAAACGCCAAAATTCGCGCTCCACTTGACTAGTTGTTACTTTCTGTTGGCAAAGAATTGCAGATTTATTTTAAAAACATTTTTATAAATTTCATGAAACAAAATATGTATCTATCTTTAGTAATCCAAAAACTGCTTAAAACCGTTATAAAATATAAATGTAGTGATATGAAAACTTACATGAACTGGCATTTTAAAATAGGATGCCTTAAAGTGGTCTGCCATTTCACCAAAAGACTGAAGAGTGTAGTCCCTTTTGCTCTGATCAAAGCCATAAGGTTCTAGTGGTTTGCTACAAGCCTGCACAATTAAAGCATACTAATTTCAATTTGACAGTCAATTTTTTCCATTATTAACAGAAAGTAACAAACAAGACCTGAAGTCTTGCTGTTGCATATGTTCAGAAAACACTGCGTTGATACTTTTCATTTGAAGTACTTTGTTTTGTTGCACTAATTTTAAGTTTAAAAAAAACTCTAACATGCCTGTTTGACACATGATGGACACCGCCAGTCTCCTTTTGGTACTTCAGCAAGTGGAGGCACTAAGCAGTAGGTGTGAAATGCATCATCACAGCCATCACATAACAGCATTTGTTCCTCTCCGTCACCACGCCCACACATATGACAGTAGTATTTGTCAGCCTACACAAATTATAGAATGTTTATATCATTTGTCATAGTCTTTAGATATTTTTTAAAAAACATCCTTGATACATTTGGATCACTGATAGAAGAAGTCTGAATACTTTAAATTTTGGAGTTTACAGTAAGAGAGGTTTCAAAAAAATAAAACTATAAATTGTTTTCATTTAAAGAATTAGTGAATCTTACCCCAGAATAAGCTCCAGGAATTGACATTTTCATCCTGCTCTTACGGTTATCAACTTTTTCTTCAGGTTTAATTTCTAAGTCATCTGGTAAGAATATAGAAGAGGGTCATTTTAGGTCAACAATACAGATTATTTTACAAAAGATTATGCTTTCAAGCATAAGTAAAATTACTATATTAAACTCTGACATAATAGTGAAAGGGATTTGTAAGATTATGCTTGTTAATAGGTAAGAAATAATGTCAACAAAAGGAAGCATCATAAACCTTTTGATCCTGGAACAGCAGCCTTGGGTCCTGCACCAAAGAACTGTAATTTCTTGAGTTCACTATTTTTGCTGTAATCAATATCAGGGTCCTGAAAATTGTTCATTTAAAAACAAATTATATGTTTAGCAACAAATATCAAGTAGCTTTAGCTCTGAGGCAAAGCACAACATTTTTATAAAAACACTGTCATTAGATTGGCATTTTTTAAAATTAAACCAAAAGTATGAGTCCATGCACAACAGAGAATACCTTCAATAGATTCATTAATGCTTAAAATAAAAACATAATAATAAAGAATTTGTTATACCTTAATTTTCTTAAAACACAAACAAAATTTTCAGGCATTAATATCAACTAAAGTTCTCTTTGCAACAAATGTACAAAGTGATTTTTAAAATTCAACATGAACCAAAAACATATTTTTCAGCTTGTTTCTTATGAAGGAGGTATAATCTTAGAACAGCAAAATCTAAAGCATTCCCAAGCACTATATAAAGCAAGCTTTTAGAAAATATATTGTGCTTATAAATTTTAATTTTAAAATAGATTTAAATTTTCATCTGGCCAGTCTTATTTACCCCACATTAGTCTAAAAAAGACTATTCTTGGCAGTCTTGAATAAGAACTATTTACGTAAATTTCAAAAATATAGGTGTTTCTTGTCGTTTCCGAAGGAACTTTGTAGCTCGTCTGGTACAAATGATGATTAGGATTGTTTGGGGGGCATCTTTTTATAAATATTATCTTGTTTAGGTTTGATTGGGATAAGTGTAATAGCTAGGGTTAGTACTAAAAAAAAGTCCTGGCACCTACCTCATCCTATACCACTGTTTGTGATTAATCCGTTTTTGTGTAAATGGAGAAAATTTGATTTTAAAAAAAGGATGAAATTTTATAAGCCATGTGTAACTTTGTGTTTACCTAGTAAAGCTGCACTTAGATAATTTTATTCTTTTGTAGAGCTAAAGAGAGAATAATTAGAAAATTGCTGACCTTTCTTATCAAGCACTCGTAATCATCAAGTGATGGAGATGGGCTCTGAAATAGCCCAATTGAGGTTACATTAGAATCTAATGAGATAGACTTTATATGATTCATGATGAGAAACTCCTTCGTTTCTTAATACGCTCATATGAAGATGGAGTAGGAGAGGTCAATTGTTCGAAGCAATAGTAAAATAAGTTGCGACACGCAAGATAACATAATACAAAGCCAGGATTTGACACATTTTTTTTTAAATTAAATTTTATTTCTGTTTACAAACACAAAATTATATTTTTTGCATATTTTACTTTGCTAATACCTACAGTTCTTTACAATATGTGGTATATCTGAGACACAAGCATGTATATTATGTAATTTTTTTTTTTAATTATGGGTCTGAAAAAATTAATGTCAAGTAGAAAAATCTGTTCAAATCCTGACTTTAATTGGAAAGATGGAATACAAATACAACTTGGCCTAGCAACAAAAATAAAAAGAATATTTAACCTCTTTGACTGAACGCTTTGACTTCCGGCCTTTTTCCTTGTCTGCATTAATCTTCCAAGTGGGTTTGTAGTCTTTGTCAGCTTTATCATGTTCATCAGGAACAACTGGTTTCTGCTGCAAAATAAAAACAATGGATCAATATTTAATTTAATTCATTATAATCAAGTTTATCAGAATTAACACATTTCTGATTCAAAATATAATAGCAGGGAATGCAAAAAACAAAGTGTGATTTAATTTTTAAAATTTAGAATTAGCAAATAGTCTAATATTTTTAATCCATTTTACCTCAGGGATAAACTTTACAGTCTCTCCTTTCTTGAACAAATAAAAGGGAAATAATATACGCTCATAGTGATGTTTGAGTGTTCCTCCAACTCCTCGCCCATGTGGATAACCCATTTTGTTGGCAACACGAGACCACCGCCTCTCTCTGTTCAACAACTCCATGCCACCTTCCTCCTCTACAGACTAACAGAATTATTTTTTTTAAATTAGTATATAAGTTGTACTTTATATATATATATATCAATTTAAGCCATTTATTAAAAAGAAAAAGCATATTAAAATCCACACTCCAACCCAATACTATTGCTTGATCATACATGAGTAGCACTATTAATCACTAAAGCAAAAATATGTCATATAAGTCACAAACATCCCCCCCCCCCCAAACCGCCTCACTTCCTTGGGAAAGTAAAACGCTATGGGACCAAAATTGTATGCAGCCATGGGCTTTCAAAATAAATGAGGGTTACCAGAGACATGATATTTGAAATCATTTTAGAGATAGATTCATCTTTAATTAAAGATGGAAACCATTTCCTTAGATACTTGGAGCATTTTCTCTAGGTGACTAAAAGTACTTAAAGATGCACATTTATTCTTAACAATCTGTTTTTATATGCACTTATAGGTCAAAAATTATTAGGGTAACAAGTGAAAAAATAAATGAGACACAGAAGATGTTTATGCTTTATTGCCTTTATAGTTATTATATTTTAAAATATTTTTAAAAGCCTATTCCCAAGCTTTGAGATGCCACTGTTGTTTTAGTTTGAAGTTTTAACACAGGAAACCCAGCGAGCTGTAACTGTTTTCAATATGTCATAAATTAATTAAATTATAACCATAAAATGACTAAATAAATTCAAGTGACTTCTCCTAACTTCTTTTTTTTTTTTAAATGTAAATAATTAATCATTTTGGCAATAATGCCTTGGGTCATAGTCATAATGCCCATTACCAGAAGAGTACAATAAAAAAATAAATGAACTCAATTGAAATACGTAAAGGGTAGAAATAGCTACTATTTTATGTTAAGTATGTGTGGGTGAGGGTGTTTTTATGACATTTTTTTTAAAACTCCAAAATAATGTCCAGTAGCATACTTGATTATGTACTACTTTATGCCTGATTCCCATCATAAATGATACATCTTTTTAAAGGCCAAGCTATGAACTTTGTAAAATCACCAAGTTCATTTTTCTATCTTTTATAGATGTTGATGTGGAGTTATGATTATTTTGGTGAACTTTTAAAAGCCCCTTACATAATGATGGTTATAAATTAGAATTTTCTAGGCCTAAGCCTAAAGTCATCGGTGAATTCTTTTAAAATTAAAAACCACCTTTAACTGTTTTACAGTAGTAGTGTATTTGGTTTTTTTTTTAGTGGAGGGGGGGGGGAGAAGGGGAATAAATACGTTGTTTTAATTATTTGCTTTCTGTCCTTTTTTTTTTCTTGACAAAATAGAAAGCCAGGTGAGCCCCCCCCCCCCCCCCCAAAAAAAAAAACACTTATTTTATTATATATTGAATGGTTATGGGACCTAACAAACAATCGGCAGAAGCGGCATTCTGCGCGTAGGACCAGCAAACGCTGATAAATAATAGACCGTTGAGAATCTACTGTAATACCGCTCCTATTGGTTAGCATAGCATAATCGGAGCTCCAGTTAAGAATTTTTCTTTGTTCCCTGTCACCAGACCTGAGTTCGTTACAGGCCTTGCTAGCTACAATCAACCAATCAATATGCTCCATTATATCACGCAACACGCATAGCAACAGAATTTTATTCTTTCTCCAGATCTCAACCAAAATTATTAGATAAAAATATTTAAAAGTTCTTTGAAGGAAACTAGTACTAGTACACAATCTGAGCAAACAATCCCCACCCCCGAAAAAAAACCAAGTTGGTGTCAGTGTCATTACTTTTGCTACTTCAGAAAAAGGGGAATCGATGACGTCACCAGGCCAAAAAGGGACTATTTTCGCAAGGCCAAAATGGGACTATTTCAATTTCATGCCATTTTGATCTGATAAGACTTAAAACTACCATTCCCGCAGCGCACTCTATAATTTCCATGAGCACTACCCATAATGATACGTGACTGTGATCACAAAGAATTGTTCTTTTTTTATTCTTAGTTATCGAGAGGGAGGGGTCGTGTTTATGAAAAACAATTAATACTTATTAATAAGCTTGTATTGTTTTTTTTTTCCTAGACCGGACTGAGAGTACAGGCCAACTCAACCAGTAGCCCTCGGCAGGCTTTTAACTAACTTGTTCTACATTATTGCATGATAGGAGACGAAAACTATATTCTATAAGATTAAGTAGTTTAATACCTATTTACTATTTCTCTATGCCATTGGCTTAAGTACTAAGAAACTTACATTACTTTTAAAATGATTGTTGCTTTTTTTTTTTTTCATGCAAAATGGCTGGTATAAAAAGTAGTTTTATTTTATTTAGAATGGTATTTACTCAGCTCTATAAAATTAAAAATTGACCAAAAGATGTAGGTATAAAGAATAAAGCATGTACAAACCTTTCTGAGAAGAAATAATGTCATCAATGACTGAATTCCATTGAATGAAAACACACAAGTCCACACAAAATACACAAGATTACATAGCTTTAAGTTAGGATAGTTTGAAAAGATCCATTTTGCAATAAATTCTTGTCTACTTTTTCTAATAAATAAAGATCCTAAAGTAAGAATAACATAACCTTTAAACAAGTCTAAAACACATCCTGACTGAATAGAGCACTCCTTATGTTAAGTATTTCAGGCACAATAAAATAAATCCAGGAAATCACATTGATCCAGAATTAATAATCCTCACAATAGAATAGCACTCCAAAATAAGAATGATCATCAAAGTTTAATCTTACCTTGAACAGCTTGTATAGATCCAATATCTTCCGCTCCACTGTTGGAATTTTTAATGTGCATCCCTGATAAAAAAAATGAAAAATAGCAGAGATATTAACAGTGAAAAGCATCCAACTCCAAGGTCATCCCACAACTGACTTAGCACCATACCATGTTTTTAATATTTTTTTTAAAAACAATCAGTGATTATAACAATAAAAGTAACATAAAAGAGCAGATCTTTCAAGAAATCTTGTCAAAAATATTGATTCAACTCTTAAAGAAGATGACTGTCTTGCTTTGAACATTTGTGAATATGACAACTTTGCTGCAGCTTGGTACAATAATCTAAATAACAAAAGAAAATGCTATTGCTAATAGATATTAAATACAATTGAAAGTATGAATATAACAAAACCACTAACCTGGAGGTCCCAAAACTTGTACAAACAATCAAAGAAATTTAGTTTAATTCTAGAATGAGCCTGATGAAAAGTAATAAAACAAATATTTTTATGAATTTCATATTTGGATAGATTAATAATGACAAAGAAGAGGACATTTTTAGGGGGTAAAAAAGATATAACTAAGGCTAATTACAATATGATTTAATCATGACTTCTTTAACTGTAGGCTCTTTAGCCAACCTTTCCAAGATGGCTGCCAAATCTTTCCTTTTACTATCATATTTTGTTAACTTCATAATATATAAAATCCTTAGGTTGTAGTCAAGCCAGCACTTTGTTAATATATATATTATATATTTGATATACAATTTTCGACAAAGAAAGTGAGAAGACAACAGTAAGTTCTTGAATGATATCAAATAATGGGAAAATATTTTTTGTATTATAATAATGTTTCAACAAAAATAATCTCAAAGTCAAAGTACTTAACTTTTTATTTTTAAAGTGTAAAATGATTAATTAACCACATTAACATTTACAAATACAGGAATGAAAATGTATTTTAATCATCTGAAAAATTTTTTTACTGACCTCTAGTTCATTTAACTTTTGAATTCTTGGGGTAAACTTGAAAGTTTCTACATTCACAGCAAATGGTGGTTGCCAGTCCTAAAATTGTTTTTTTGTTTAAAAATGGAAATGTCTTACACAAGCTGTACATTATACTTATACTAATAATATTTATATTTCCCAAAATGAATGCCCCAGTGGGCTATACTATGTATACAGGTATGCTTATGGCTTATGTTTTAGCCATTGACATTGTCTTTGAATTTGATTGATAAGGCATAAGGACTGACCATTAGACTAACTAGAAGATTAATGGGCCTTTAACTTTAAATGAAAAGAGTTTTAATAAAATATATGATTTGCCATTAACTAGTTTTAAAGATCATCAAAAAGCCTACAACCTGAGCTGGCTAAATTAATTAGGCCTGGGATTTATAATTACTAACTAATTATTCCAAACTCTATATTTATTTTTACATTGCATTATAATCAAAACTCAGGAAGATTAGCCTACAACATATTAATAATTAATATTACAATTACAGAGGCCTCATAAATCAATATGACTTTACTGTTAGACTATCCAATTTTAGGCTACATCATCATGAATATGAAGGAAGGCCTACCCAGTCTTTTCCAGTTACTGGAAAAAAGTAAACGACTCTCTGCCTACTAAATAGGCCTTAAATATATTTTTTTTAAATAAGACTAACTTTTAAAAGTAAATTTCCAAACAAATTTAAAATTGAACATGCATCATATTCACTGATGTACAAAATATTGGTAATAAGGACTGCATTAGGGGGCATATTGACGACACTCGACCCTCCCAATTGGTTGCACAGACTGAGGACGAGGCAGTCGTAGGCAACATTGGAATGGTGAGAAACGGTGGCTGACGTCGGTGGGTAGTCGCCATCTCAAGACTGTAAAAGCGCACGTAGAATAAATCTTTGCTAACTTCACGTACTAACACGTAGTTAACGTTGACTATAACAACATACATATTATAAGCGTTAGTAGATAATAACGATAAATGGTATTATTTAAACTAACTTACAGGTGGTGGTTTTATTTTCACAATACCAGTTTGCAATCCAATCGACCTTATTTTTGCTATGTAACCTAACGGATCTGCAAACTCCTCCTCTGTTGGTGTAAAGACAGGAGCTTCAGGAGGTGGTCTGAAGTTAACATACGGATCGTTAGAGACGGCATCCATGGTGCCTTAAACTACGAAGTGTAAATAAACAAAGCTTTACGATAAATCCATAACGAGAAGAAAAAACATCACACTAAATCCTTTAACAACATCCTGAAATCGGCAATGCTGGTAGTGCCTAACAACATACCAAACAGTCAAAGAACGCAGAAACAATTAGTTCTAGGAAATATCAAAAGGAAGTTGGAGACATCATGAAACTCCATTTTAATTTACTTTAAAGTATACTTTTTATTCATGGAATAAAATAAAACAACTAAATAAAATAATCTTAACGGCAAAGAAATGTATTGTATATGCAAATTATGTCGTAATGATACACAATTGCATGTTTACGGAGGAAAGATTAATATACATTTGACCCCAAACATATGTAAAACCATCTTAAATAAATGTTATATAGAACTATATCTATACAATAATACAAAAATAATAATATTTCAAAATTATATTTTTATTTTCTTTACGCGAATTATTTTGTGAAAATTGTTTTGACCTTTATATTTGTTGCTGGACTACTCCATATGTTCAAAATGGCGTCGCACCCAAACTCTAGGTTAGCAACCAGTTCACTTGAGTAAAATTAATGGTGGAAGGATTTTTATCAAAGTGCAGGGCTAATTCAGATATACAGTACCTCATCATTAGTATTAGGTTAGGGTGAGGGATAGATTTAGGGTGAGGGATAGATTTAGGGTTCAGGTTAGGTATAGGGATAAATTTAGAGTTCAGGCAACGAAAATGGCAGCAATGGTAAAAAACGCGGTACTGTATATCTGAATTTACCAAGAGCAGCAACTTATTTAAGACATTCTACTGATTTGAATAACATTTATATTTTAAAAGAACTTAAACATTGCCTAATTAGTTATGATATTTTATTTTAAGTGTTACCAACATTTTCTATGGAAAACAACATTTTCAAAATAATTTTTTGAAAAATTATAAATTTAATGATCATTTAAAGTAATGTAAGAGTAAGAAGCTGATGAACTTCAAGATGTAAACCTAATTGTCCTAATTAGTATTTTAGGAATTGAGTAAAGTCTAATTTAGGTAATTCACTTCGACAAGCCCCAGAGCCAGAACCCCTCCACTGTTAAGATGAATGGTTCTTTTGGACTTATTTTTATTTAGTCTTCGGCAATCAGTCGACCAACTGACTCATAATCGTGCATGATTGGGTGCTACATAGGCCTCAGGATTGTGTATTTACCTCTACTTCAATTACTCAAGAGCTATCCTCAGACCACTTCTGTGTTATTTGCACGCTTAGCGTTAGTGCCCCTTCTCCTCTCCATCAGTTCAGGGACGTCCGCAGTGTGCGTACTATAAATAGGGATGCCTTTAAGCACGATCTGAGTTTAGAAGTGTCCTCTGCCCTACTTTGGAAATGCTAAACAGTGCCTTGCGCGCTGTGCTTGACCGGCAAGCCCCTGTTACCCTCTGAATTATTAGGTCAGTACGGTCAGCTACCTGGTATGCGACCATCAGAGAAGAACTAACGCAGGGCCAAGAAAGAGTGTCAAACTGTGGAAAAGATGTGGTTGAGGTCAGGACTTGCTGTTTATAAGCAGATCTATTCTACTGCCAAGTAGCTTGTGACTCAAGATTGTTTATCATGCTAAGTCTTTGTATTTTAGCAATAAGATCATTAAGGGTAAAACCAGCAGGCAGATTTTTGACGTCTGTACCCGCCTCACAGCAAGTAACAAAATAACTGTTCTTCCTTCATTGTATCCATTGGCTCAGCAACCAGATATTTTTGTAATTTTTTCACATGCAAAATAGCTGAAATTCGTGCTGAGCTTAATCATTTTGACGTATCACCCCTTGATCTGCCTCCTTCTTCTGGTGTTAGTTCACATTTTGATGTTTTTAAACCTGTTTTCAGAACAAGAGGTCAACAGTGTTATTCTAAAATCTAAATCATGTTTTCTCGACCCCATTCCGATTCCACTGTTGGTTGAATTGTTGGATCAATTGCTCCCAATGATAACCCACATAGTCAATGAAAGCTTATCTTCTGGCACAGTTTTGGCTTGGTTTTGGTCCTACCTCTCCAACAGAACGCAGGCGTTTGCTTTTGATGGCTGTCTTTCCGGTAGTGCTGACTCGGTGTACAGAGTGCCACAAGGGTCCATTTTGAGTCCCGTCCTATTCACAATGTATACCAGATCACTTCTCCTCCTGCTTCTGAGGCATGCTGTTGAGAGTCAGTCATTAGCAGATGACATGCATCTATACAAGCATACCCATCTCTCTTTTGTCAATTCTGCTATCCACACCTTGCAGGAGTGCATTGGTGATGTCAAGTCATGGATTACTCTCAACAAGTTAAAGCTTAAACAATGACATAACGGAAACACACCTCATTTACAATCATGAATCATCCTCTAACTCAGCTCTTCCCATCTCCTTTCATTTAGGTATCTCCAACATAGAGTTCACATCCTCTGCTAGGAATCTTGGTTAAATTCTTTCTGACAACATGTCTTTGAATAATCATATTTCTCACATCTGTTTACTGCTTTTAAACATAAGGCATCTAATGTATTTCTGAAACACAATACATTAGCTGTCATATATACCAAACAAACTCACTCCCTTACTGACAATATTGACTTTAAGAGTGGTTGTTTGATTTCGTAGCAGCCAATTAGCATGCTGTTAAATGAAAACAGTTTGGGAAACAACTGAATTTTTATATCTTTCTGTGCTTACTTTGAGGGAAAGTCTTAATCAAGCTGGACTTAAGTATCTCTGATGAATAGGTTGGGATGTATCCTCCAAGAAATGTTAGCTTTGCTTCAAGTACTTCTTGGAATAGAGTGTAGGATCCCTGAATAAAACAAAGGAGAATAAAGACTTCTTATTCTTTAGACTTATACATAGGCTTATTGATAAGCTTTGTGTTATAGCTATGCTTTTGAGTTTTAAAATTATATAAAATAAGAACTATTGGCTTTTATGATTAGGGCTTAACTGTAATTACCATATGTTGAATTAAATCGTTGAACTTGCATAACTAAAAATTAAATAAAGTAGCCGCCCATAAATGATTCCAAATTCCACACCATATTTATTTATGAAATTACATGTATTTTTGTACCTTCAACTTTATATAAGTAAACATTAGACTACTCTAAATTCATCAGGCTGAAATATATTCATTTTTAACCAAAAATGAGTTTCTTAAAGATAAATATATTATCTTATTCACTTTATACTTTATTAATTATAAACCTTAATTTATTCCATTAATGAAAATTAGATTTAAATTCAGTTAGTATTAATTTTAATTATTAAACAAGTAATGACTCTTCATTTTGCAGAACTAAACATATTGCTACAAATAAAGGACTGAGAGGAAGACTTGATTTGAACGCATTGAATGAAAGTTTATATAATAGTACTCTTCAGTTAAATAAAAGCTATGAAAAGACCCCCAGAGAAGTGAAGGAAGATGAAAGTCCAGAATTACCAAATATTAATGAGAGGCTAGGTAAAAGCATTCATTTTTTAGATTTAACTATGGTTTAAGAAATGTCATGTTGTTGGTGCAAATTAATTTTTTTTTCACTGGTCATACATAACTGAGTTTTAACTTTGTTTTATTTACTTCACTTAATTAAATTTTTAAGCTCACTCGAATGTTTATCTTGATATACCTTACTGTATTTCAAAAGTCTGTAAACACTAAGAGTAATTTTAAATTTTTAGATGAAATTACCATGCTCATTTTCATGATCCTGTTATATGCTTTAAGAGCATTCAGGATATTAATTTAATTATTATATTAACTAAGAAAACTGTTCACACAAAAATACATGCTGTATGAGCTATTTAAAATTAATTTCTCTGTAAACAGGTAGTTTAAAGTGTTTGTCTTCAGTAAAAATGCTGCTTTCTGATTCAATGTATATTCAATGTATATCATGAACAATAATTATTTAATAATAAATGTCTTTTCTGTTTTAAAGACATAAGACAATCTTAACTTTTAAGCTGTTCGGCATTTTTTTTTTTTTTTTTTTTTTTTTTTTGTAGACTTTATTTGAAATAAACTAACTTTTCAGGTCATCTCAGGCCTTCCAGGGAGCTACTAGAATATTATCGTAAAAAGATAGCTGAATATGATGATGAACATGATCAGCTTGTAAGCAAATTGGAAGAATACAGAGTTGCATATGAAGAGCAGGTAAGTTTACATCATTTTTTATACTTTTATTGATTATAAACATAAGCAATTTAATCATTCATCTTTAAATTAAATTTTATTTTATTTCTTTTCCTTTTTTTTATTTAGGTAATTTTTACTGTTAACTTTAATGTTTAAATTTTTAAACTATAAAATAAGGAATTTTCAACGTTTGCAATCTCATAATTTACTAAATTCACTGACTATTTCATTTACAAAACAAGATAACATGAGATATCAATTTTGAACGCTTGAAAGATTTTAGAATTAGTTACTTCACAGATAATATTTTCAACAAAAAAAAAAAAATTTCAGCACACATTGCAATGGGAGTTGCGCCAAAGAGAAGAAGAGATTGTTGAGCTACAAAAAGCATTGAGTGACATGCAAATCTACTTATTTCAAGAAAGGGAACATGTGCTTAGACTGTATGCAGAAAATGATAGACTCAAGGTAATTTCTTAACCTGCATAATTAAAGAAAATAAATTCAATTTAGATTCAACATTTTTGAGCTGTGAACTTGTAGGACCTACATGAAAGCACTTTTGACAGGTTTTTACATAAGCATATGATGTTATTTAATTAAAAATTATCAATTTCTGCAACAGATGCCTCTTTATTTTTGTAGTTTTCTTAACTACTCTACGTAATTTAAATAGAGGAGAAAGGGTTTGGAGAAATAAGTATATATTTCCAGCCATTAATAGAAGAGTTGATCTAGTTAGTGGTTCTCAAATTTTTTTCTTCTTCCAACACCCCCTGCCTTAACCAGTTAAAATAATTGTTCAGAATAGTAGTTTCGCACAAGTCTTTAAGTAGAATAATAATATAAAATTAGAAGATTTTATTTTTGAACTAGTGAAATTCTAATTAGCTGAACCCTATAATCCATATAATTCAAATTAAAACACAATAGCATCATGCACTCTCAGTATTTTATCCCCTTATAAAACTATTGTTTTTAATAGTTATCTGAATCAAGCATTACAAAGTAAAACTCATTATAAATAATGCCAGTAAGATTCCACTGTTAGCATGAAAAAAAGACATAACTGATAAGTCTTTGACTTCTATAAATTCAAATATACATTAGATTATTTTGAAACCTGACTGTGATTATTATATTTTTATTGCCACATTACACAAAGGTAAAGTTGTTTCTTTTGTTTTTTTTACATTTCTGTCAGTGAGGGAAGTTTTGTTGTTATTGAAACTCATACTTTTGAAAAAATCCTGTTGTGTCTGAGAGTATTTATCATTTCAGAGTGATATCTGTTCACCACTTTTGTTTTAATGCTAAAAATCAAATAGTGTTGTTGTTTTTTTTATGGTTAAGTGTTTGATTTAAAAAAAAATTATCATTACAAAATTCACCAGCACGCCCTTTGGTTATTTTACGGCCCCCTTAAGATGACAGAACCACTGTTCTAGTTGATATTTACCTGTTACTGATAAGCTGTTTCTTTTTATTTTAATATAAATTTGTGTAGCTTTCCATATATTTATGGGTGATGGATCGATTGTAAAAATTCAAAATGAAATGTAAATTTAGTCTTTCAAAGCCACAGTCAACATATGAGCTGGCCACAGACAACATATGAGCTGGCCACAGGCAACATATGAGCTGGCCACAGGCAACATATGAGCTAGCCACAGGCAACATATGAGCTGGCCACAGGCAACATATGAGCTAGCCACAGGCAAAATATGAGCTGGCCACAGACAACATATGAGCTGGCCCCAGGCAACATATGAGCTGGCCATAGGCAACATATGGGCTGGCCACAGGCAACATATGAGCTGGCCACAGGCAACATATGAGCTGGCCACAGGCAACATATGAGCTGGCACTGAGAATTGGCTAAAAAAAATAATAATGTAACAATTACCAATAATTTTGATTAATTCATACTAAAGAAAGTGTCATAACCTTTAAATATTTGTTTTTTTAATTGAATTTTTATAAATTTTTAATAATGAATATTTTTTTTTAAAAACATATTGAATCTAACATGTTGACACAGAGGACCAAAATGCTATTTTTAGATCAGGGAATTGGAAGACAAGAAGAAGATTCAGACATTATTGTCTCTGGGTGGAAGTGAAGGTGGTGAAATGACATACTTTATTAAGGAACCTCCAGCTAAGGCAATCATTGAACAGAAGTACAAAGTAAGGCCCCAATCAGGCAATATCAATAACAGTGCTGTACCAGTAACAAGTAATGGAACTAAAGGTAACTAATGACACTTATGTTGTCAGAATTTACTATAGAATTTCTTAAATTTTATTTCTTCATCAAGTTTTGTACATGGTAATTCCCAATAAAACACAAAGATCATTCTTTCATCCTCTTGTTATGTTGAGTATCATAATTTAGAACTTTTTTTTTCCTTGTCATTTGAGAAATATTTATCTAATAGTTTTTTTTCTTATCGACATTTTTTAAAATCATATTTTCAGGCAAAAAGAAACCAAGCCAAGCTGGGGGTGACAAGAGACCTTCATCACTTATTCAGTTGCCAGAAGAACAGTTGACTCAGGAAAATGAGCTGCTTACCTTACAGGTTAACACTATATATCGTTTCTACCTCCACCATTTAATCTTCATTAGCTATTAACAGTCAGCTCATGCCAAAATACGGCTTTTCATTTGTGAGCTCCTATAGGTCCAAAAGTTAAGGCGGTAAAGAAAAAATGTATAAAATATATTCTTCATGACACTGCGTTTTCAAATTAAAAAAAAATGTGATTCCTTTTTAACAAGTGTTTGGTCAATTTCTTGAAACAGTTTTCAATATTTGTGGCTTCTATTCAAGGTTGAATCTCTCCAAGCCCAACTAGGAGAACAAACGAAGCTTGCTAAAGAACAGATGGAAGCATTGCTAGAGGACAGGAGGGTCAAGGAGGAAGAATATGAAACCAGAAGACAGAGGGATGAAGAGAAAATTAGAACACTGACGGAAAAGTAAGTTGATCTTTATCTTTAGGTTAAAAAATATTCCAAAAACTTTTTTTCAAAATCGTTATCAGTAGTAATATTAGATTGTGATTATTTCAGACCTGTTTACCCTCAAACTGTTAAAATCGTACAATATCATCACAAAAGCGTTCAATACATTATTTTAATAGTAAAAAAATAAATATACAGTAGATAAAATGTATACACCTCAAAATCGTACATTGTACGCCAAAATCTTAAGAGTAAACAGGTTTGATATTTTAAAATTATTTACCAACAATGAACAAAATAGTCAAGGAACAAAAATTAAAATAAAGTAAAAGAATAGCTACAATGTTTTTAAGGAATTCTTCATTTTTAATAAACGACTCATTATACTGTTCATTTGTATGTTTCTATTTAACTGTCACCAGGCTACACAAGACACAAGACCTACTCTATGACAGTACAAAAGACTTCTTAGAATTACGTTTTGAAGGCCGGGCCATTGAGAGAGCATGGATGGCTGAGAAGGATAGGCTTTTGAGAGAGATGGATTTAGTAAAGCAACAAGCAAATGCTTCCACGCGAGAGGCAGTAGTTAACACATCCTTTTCTCTCAACAAAGTTGATCCGGAGGAAGTCAAGGTACAGTAGACAGCTTTGTTAGCAGAGGGCAACAGCAGAGTTAATAGCAACATTTCCAGAAATGTGGATTTTTAAAGTAATTCTCATTTCCAATATCGTTTATGGGAAGAAAATCTTGAATATATTAAAAGCAAGTGCTAAATTTAGATGAAGACACAGAGCAATAAGTTGAATGGAAAAGGTTTGATGTCATTTATATATTATTAGCTTTGCCCCTGTTTAAAAATACTTAAGTCAGTCTTCCTGAATGTGGAGAAATGTATAACTTACAAGGATAATACAGCAGAGACTGTCTGCAAGCCCTAACTTCTGTGTCATTGCTTTATTCATATTTCAAGCCTCAATATATCTTGTACCATTATATAATTTTAAACTTGTAAAATGCATATGTAGTTGTTCTGGTAACACAGTAGGATATGAGTTTTTTTTATATTTTTCTTCAGTCCCTTGAGTTTCAGCTGAGTCAGAGTCAAAAACTAGCAGACAACTACCGTGAACAGGTGATACAACTTGAAGATGAACTGTCACGGCTGAGAGAAGAAGGGGATGTCACTAGAGAGGTTTTCCAGGTATTTAATTGCCTGCAACCAATTTTATTGTTCTTTTATTTACCTCTGTCTGTTCTGAGACCAGCTCTTTTATGAATAATCTAGATTTTAAAAATGCTTTTCAATTGGAATTTCTATGCCATTTTCTCTGAATGGTGATACATAATGCCAGCTCCCTATGAATTAAAACTAACTAGAGATGCTTGGACAAGCCATCTGCCTGACCTAAAAATGTCTGTATGAGTTCAATGGATTTTAATTTTTTTAAATCAAAAGCTTCCATTACAATAGATTGGTTGGTATACATTTTATTAACCCTCCCAAAAGAAGTCATTACAACAAGAATTTATGGGCAGATAAATTTCTATTTTCTGACGGAATGTTTTATTAGATCCTGACACACAATCCATAGATGACATTGTTGAAAGTTGATTCCTCCCTCATTTCCATCATCTCGCATCATTCAAGTATTTGGCTAATTTTTTTATTTTTATCTAGCTCTTTTACACCTCCTGGGCACTGAGTCCCATTCTCTCTACTTCCACTTATTTTGTGAATGACTGTTTTAATTTCAGGATCGGAGTGAAAAAATGACCAGTAGGCTGCAGTTGATGAACACACGTTACCAAGATCTGGAGAGAAGGAGAAATCTAGAAGTGGAAGGATTTAAGACTGACATAAAGAACCTGAGATCACGTTTAAAAGATGTGGAGAAACAGCTCTACAAGGTAAACATAAATATTAACTCTCCTGTTAAACAACATGACATTTGCTCTACTGCTAACTCATTTAAATTTCACAGTATTTTTTCCTCATACAGGTGTCAACTAAAGGGAAATAAGTGCTACCATTTATTTTAAAATCAAATATTTTAATATCAGTTTGATAACTATGATCGTTTCATTTTTTCGGTACCATGACAATGAAATAATCTCATCTTACTTTTAGGTGACCTTGGGATTCACAGATGACATGGACTTCAAGCGACCAGACGACCTTGACATGCAAGTTTTAGCCAATGTGAGACGTACAGCTGGCAGATCTAAAAAGTTGGTCGGGGAGCTGAAGAACCTCAAGTCCAAACTTTATGGTATAGAAAATGACTTAAGACATTTATAAGTGTTGAAAACAAGTTCTCCAAAGCATCCAAATATCTTTTAAAAGTGAAAAGGCTTGTACACTTCATTTACAATGGCTTATTTTGTCAGTAAGAAAATCTTTTAAATTCACAGTTTAACGCTCAGAATGTTGAACAGTATTTATAAAAGTGATTTAGAGCCTTAAACTTGGGAGGAAGAAATACAAAAAGAGAAAACTTAGAAAAAAATAATTCTTTGAAATAGCTTATGTACTGCCCATTAGGATTTTAAATGTACAAATTAAATTCAGGCCAGCCTTGAGTTTGTAATCCACTGCCACTGATAAACATTAAAGGCATGAATTTGATTTAACTAGTCTTTTTATACTGCTAATAAAGGCGCTCAAATTTTGTAAATTGGGTACATGCCTTAATGGCTACAGGATCTGAAGGATGATTGTGAAAAAAATAACGATTATCCCCAAGTTGTTTTTTTTAAACCTTAACCCCCCATAAGATTACATGCTTGATATAACTATCACAAATTTATCTTACTTTGAGGTCACAATTGATATGTCCGAAATGTTACTGGTTTTCCTCTTTAAGAATATTTTACCATACTACAGTACACATTACCAAATATATGTTTATAAAACAAAAGCTATAAAAATTAAAAATCATCTCTTGATAGGTTTGTTACTTTAATTTCACTTGACAATATTCTCGAAGGTAGATGTGATTAATGCAATTGGCACAGTGGCTCTCTGTTCATCATTCATATGTACAATACTAATTAAATAATCTGATGAGATATCTTTTTTTCGGGAAGTTAATATCTGCATTTAAAACATCTCATAATGATGAATAGTGTTGAACATTCCAATTTAATGCTCTTCTATAGATCGAATTGGGTTTTTACAAGTATTATAAACTACCGTATTGAAAAGTGCTGTATAGTAATTATTTACTGTATTTCATTCTCATATACATTATCATACTTAAAAACATGGCTGCATTTTATATCAATGTTTTACATATATAAAAATACTGATAGTCATCTCTTGCAACAATATATTTTTTTTAATTATAAAAATATTGTTTGTGTAAAATGTTACCCCCCAAAACAGCTTATGAAGAGCTATTGCTGAAAATGGATCAAGTATAAATAGTTCTTCTAATCCATGGCTTTTTATCAAAACCACATTATTTCCCCTTGAACCTGCTCTGTCAAGAAGCTCTAACTGTAGAATTTTGACAAGCTGAAGATGAGACACAAATGGTCATCTTGTTGAATGCTGTACACTGTTTTCAACATACTTCATGTCAGCTATGTAACCACATTGCTATGTATTTTAACATCGTTTCTCACAAAAGTTAAAATAGGAATTTACATAAATTGTGCACTATAATTTTTATAAATAACACAAAAATTGACTTGCTGAAAGCAATATTGAGATTTTGAGACTTTGACCACATAAAACATTGTCAGAATCGACATAAAATATTTTACAACCTCTAGTTAATCAGATTTAGTCCTATTAATATTTAATATGTTTCAAATAAAATGTTTAGTCAATGAATAAAAACATTTTCCGTCCCTCACTATGTAGATGATCTGTATACTTTTAGCTCAATAAAAACTTATATGATGAATACATTATTTGTTGTTATTTTTGTGTGAAATACATAAACTGTTGGTACCATGAGATGGTTCTCATTAATTTAGTGCATTGTGTAGTTTGAATTGCTGATAAATGTATACCTAACTGGTTTATAGCACAAGGTGGGGCAAAACCTTCACTTTCTACAATCACCTTCACTTTCTACAATCACCTTCACTTTCTACAATCACCCTCACTTTCTACATTCCAAATAAGGTTCCACATTAACTCTCCTTTTTTACACAATCATCTTCAGCTTTTAAAGTCTCGATCTCCCTTCAAACATCCATCAGAACCACAGTCTCGATTTGCCTTCACACATCCATCAGAACCACAGTCTCGATCTCCCTTCACACATCCATCAGAACCACCGTCTCGATCTCCCTTCACACATCCATCAGAACCACAGTCTCGATTTCCCTTCACACATCCATCAGAACCACAGTCTCGATTTCCCTTCACACATCCACCAGAACCACAGTCTCGATCTCCCTGCACACATCCATCAGAACCACAGTCTCGATTTCCCTTCACACATCCATCAGAACCACAGTCTTGATCTCCCTTCACACATCCATCAGAACCACAGTCTCGATCTCCCTTCACACATCCATCAGAACCACAGTCTCGATCTCCCTTCACACATCCATCAGAACCACAGTCTCGATCTCCTTTCACACATCCACCAGAACCACAGTCTCGATCTCCCTTCACACATCCATCAGAACCACAGTCTCGATCTCCCTTCACACATCCATCAGAACCACAGTCTCGATCTCCCTTCACACACCCATCAGAACCACGCATTATTAAGAATAAGGGCAACACACGACCCCCTACATATAGTAAAGTTATAGTCAATTGATATTCACTGTACACGTTAGATCACAAATAACAATCAAGGTAATAAAAATGTCCGCGTCAGCTATATCGTCTCCTTAAAACACTGCTTACCAAACGGTTTACCCTTTTACCCTAAACTATCTGGCACAAAATCTATCTTCCCAAACGGTTTACCCTAAACCATCTGTCACAAAATCTATCTTTCCAAACGTATTACCATTTACCCTAAACCACCTGTCACAAAATCTATCTTCCCAAAAGGTTTAACCTTTTACCCTAAACCATCTGTCACAAGATCTATCTTCCCAAACGTATTACCCTCTTACCCTAAGCCATCTGTCACAAAATATATCTTTCCAAATGGTTTACCCTTTTACCCTATACCACCTGTCACAAAATCTATCTTCCCAAACGGCTTACGCTTTTACCCAAAACCATCTGTCACAAAATCTATCTTTCCAAACGGTTTACACTTTTAACCTCAACCACCTGTCACAAAATCTATCTTCCCAAACGGTTTACCCTCAACCATCTGTCTCAAAATCTATCATTTCAAACGGTTTACCCGTTTACCCTAAACCATCTGTCACAAAATCTATCTTCCCAAACGTATTACCCTTTTACCCTAAACCATCTGTCACAAAATCTATCTTCCTAAACGGTTTACCCTTTTACCCTAAACAATCTGTCACAAAATCTATCTTCCCAAACGGTTTACCCTTTTACCAGACCTGTTTACCCTCAAAATCTTAAAATCGTACAATATCATCACAAAATCGTTCAATACCTTATCTTAATAGTAAAAAAACACACACAGTATATATAATGTATACATCTCAAAATCGTACATTGTACGCGAAAATCGTAAGAGTAAACAGGCCTGCTTTTACCCTAAGCCCTAAATCATCTGTCACAAATCTATCTTCCCAAATAAACAAGAATTGTGCTTAAAACAATGGGGTAATCGACAAAAATATCATAGCCTCAATTACTTGTTCCGTCAAATGTTGGGCAACTATGTGACCAAACCCAGGCCCGTAGCGGAGGGCCTGCAGCTGTAGTGGGTCTTGGATTATTAAGGAGCCCAAATTTGTGCTATGGGGAAAAATTTAAGCTATCAACTTTGATAGGTCATTTGTAGTAGTTTATTTTAGTTAAACTGAAGAATTAAGTTAACAAACGTATAGTCCATTCAATTATATTTCATTTGATACCTCATTTTCTCGTACAAACCCAACAATACTATTTTAAATAGTGTTTTAATCCCAACCTCTCACTTCTGGTACCCGGGTACGAATAGCCACTTCGAAATTGAAAAGTGACCGGGGGGGGGGGGGGGGTCTCCAATCCAAAGGTTAAGCGACGGCTCAGTCCAAACCACATCTCACTATTGTACTAGGTGTACAGCAAAAAATATTTCTGCTCTCATGCGCGTCGTGACCAAAGAAGACAAAAGCAGGTCTACACTTTTGGACCAGTTTACAAAGGTTTGGAAAGCAGATATTTCAAAGCTACATCTCGTTTGCTTGAGAAGAAGGAAATGACATTATGTCTCGTGATTAAGACAATGAAGATGGCGAATATCTTCCAATGCACCAAGAACGTGTACTGTCATCGGGCGCTTCTTGCGACACTACAAAAATGTGTCAATTTTCCCCAGGGTCGGTGGTGGAGCATTAACGGAATGTTTGTTAAAGACGTGGGACCAAGTAGTGCAGCGGCGTATCTATTGTCACTGGCCTTTTGACGGAAATGGGGCGGGTAAGCCAAATTGATTTCAAACTATAATTTTACTCTCCAAGTCGAAACTTCCATGACTTACCAAAAAAAATCATAGAGAAGTTCTGGAAAAAAAATATTTGATAAAGTTTTCTTTAAATATTATAATGTATCTTATCTTTTGTGGGTGGTTTAACTTTTCTGTTTAGATAATATTTGATTTCTGTGACGTTGTGTCTCAGTTAGAGACACACAATGTGATTAGCTGTTTTATGGCATTCCTCCGTGGAATGCGCTTTCCTTTAAAGGTGTTACTATTACTGCTGGTAGGTGCTAAAGTCTCAAAGATGACCTCATCACGTTTCTGACAATATCAAATTGACTAGTCAAAGTAAGTTAAATTATACCTGCATATAACACAGAGAATATAGACCTGCCTCTGGGTGGTGGCTGTCTGGTTACGCCCTCGAAATGACATGACCCCACAAGAAGCTATCTTGATGACACAATTAGTTTTCAACATGTAAATTGTAGGCTACATGGCTTGCTAAAATAATTGTACTCTGCCAGTTGTCCAAAAGAGATGGCTGAAATAATGATGAATGCTTATGAAAATAAAAGGGGAAAGACATGGAGCTTTTGAATTATATCTACATGGATTTTTAAAGAAACGTTGTAAACAAAAATAGGACGGCAAATATTTGTGTTTGGGATAAGGAAACAGTAGACGGGTCACTGAATACGCCTTGTGACAACAATGTTACAATTGAACCGCCTGGATTTCTTTTATGTTGTTATGAATTCGATGATGCCACTTCATGTCATCTTGCTGCGCACCACATTATCGTGTGTCCCGGAGTATCCTTGCCGTACGTGTGATGACGTCACCGTCGACAGAGACGCGACGGACTGTCGCATTTACGTTTACTGTTATTATGGTCATGTCTGGACTAGTAAACGCTGTGGGAGCGGTCAGGTGAGTACTTCATGGAACTGGACGTTATTATGGTCATGTCTGGACTAGTAAACGCTGTGGGAGCGGTCAGGTGAGTACTTCATGGAACTGGACGTTATTATGGTCATGTCTGGACTAGTAAATGCTGTTGGGGGCGGTCAGGTGAGTACTTCATGGTATAGGACGTTATTATGGTCATGTCTGGACTAGTAAATGCTGTGGGAGCGGTCAGGTGAGTACTTCATGGAACTGGACATTATTATGGTCATGTCTGGACTAGTAAATGCTGTTGGGGGCGGTCAGGTGAGTACTTCATGGTATAGGACGTTATTATGGTCATGTCTGGACTAGTAAACGCTGTGGGAGCGGTCAGGTGAGTACTTCATGGAACTGGACGTTATTATGGTCATGTCTGGACTAGTAAACGCTGTGGGGGCGGTCAGGTGAGTACTTCATGGAACTGGACATTATTATGGTCAGGGGCGGTCAGGTGAGTACTTCATGGAACTGGACGTTATTATGGTCAGGGGCGGTCAGGTGAGTACTTCATGGAACTGCAATGGACGTTATTATGGTCAGGGGCGGTCAGGTGAGTATTTCATGGAACTGGACGTTATTATGGTCAGGGGCGTTCAGGTGAGTACTTCATGGAACTGGACGTTATTATGGTCAGGGGTGGTCAGATGAGTACTTCATGGAACTGGACGTTATTAGGGTCAGGGGCGGTCAGGTGAGTACTTCATGGAACTGGACGTTATTATGGTCAGGGGCGGTCAGGTGAGTACTTCATGGAACTGGACGTTATTATGGTCATGTCTGGACTAGTAAACGCTGTGGGAGCGGTCAGGTGAGTACTTCATGGAACTGGACATTATTATGGTCATGTCTGGACTAGTAAACGCTGTGGGGGCGGTCAGGTGAGTACTTCATGGAACTGGACGTTATTATGGTCATGTCTGGACTAGTAAACGCTGTGGGGGCAGTCAGGTGAGTACTTCATGGAACTGGACGTTATTATGGTCATGTCTGGACTAGTAAACGCTGTGGGAGCGGTCAGGTGAGTACTTAATTCAACTGGATATTGGTCTAATATTATTGGAATTAACATACCAACAATAACTTTTGGGTTACTTTTCGCGAGCTCTAAAATACATTATTTCAGCTTGTGAAAAAAAAGTGTCAAATATCGCATACATTTTTGGTTTAAATATGAAGAAACAACAGTGTTAGATGCCGATTATAAGCAAAATTTATTACTGAAATATAAGGCAACGAATTTTATTTAATATATTCATGTTCAGATTAAATATTAAGTCTGCATGAAGCCTCAGACCAAATTTTCTTGGGGGGTCCTGCATCAAAGTGATTTAAGCATCTGGCAGAACAACCATTTCTAGTCAGTTGTGAAATGACTGACTTTCACAAATTAAAAAAAAAAATTATATTACTGATTTGGTTAACATGTTCAAAATAGGCGTCTCTCTTGAAGACATTATTATAGTTTTCTACATCCAAAATTGTTTCCCGATTTTCAGGGTAAAGATGGGTTTCCATTTCATGATCTCAAAAAAACGCCTTCTCATCATCGTTGTTCGGTGGCTGAAACCACTACATAAAAAAGAATCGAAGTCGTTTTTAAGTGGCGTGTTTGACCAACAAATCGAAAGCCCAGAATACCTACGTATATATTTCTAGTAAAGTTTTTTTTTTTTTTTTTTAGAAATGCCTTAAATATGGGGGCTTCTAATTGGAGGTCCCGTATGCAGCTGTCACCCCACTCCCATATAGTTCATATAGTATTTCATTAGGCTCACCGCTGTGTCAAAATCACGGACAACTGTTATGTACGATATATCTGTATTAAATTGGTGTATTCTCATTAATATACCCATTCTTTTCGACCCATCTTCGGACAGATATATTCACAGAAGGTCAGCGCCTGCGTCAGTGAGAACACAACAAACGAATGCCCCTCTTCGATGCATGTAGCGCCATCTCCTTCCACGAACAAACCAAACCAAGAAGATCTTCGGACACTCCAAGAGTTGACTTCAGGCCGCATAACTAGTAGAGATAAAATAGATTGGCCTTTTTCCAGTGTGTAGGGTTTAGTACATTTGATGTTCATTTCGTCATTGGTCTAACAACTTTAATTACTCTATTTAGAAGTTGTTCGGCCAGGTTGTTTTTTTTACTAACTTCAGTGACTTCAGCACAATTTCTATGACCAATTCTATAACTATAGTAGGTGCCTAAATACTTAAAAGGCCATTTGCATGGGCATGAGGGATAAAAGAAGTATTGGTATACATTATACAACGTGTGTCTGTAGCCTATCTATAGATACAGAACGATTTATATTACAGAAAGATGTGGCATCAAAGCTGCCAATAGGATTGTTGGAGGCCAGGGGGCGGAGCCGGGTGAGTGGGCGTGGCAGGTCAGCTTACAATCGAACTACAGATTGGTTGGAAAGCGTGTCCATTACTGTGGAGGAACATTGATTGATACATCATGGGTCCTTACTGCTGCACATTGTGTCTATGGGTGAGTTTCATTGGGACTATACACACAAACCTTCTTATTAGAACAAATACAGCTTAGCTTTTTATTTGTTTTTATAGTTACACTACAGGTAGTGGTTTCCCACCTTTTATCTTAAAAACGATATAATCATTATTTTTATCACTTAGGTGCTTCCCTCACTATACACCTCAATATCCCATCACAACCATTCTCAAATATCGTCTATTCTTTAAAAAGTGCGTTGAGCTTAAAAACAGGCTCCATCATGTTCTCAAGAATTCAAATACTGCTCTCTGAGTTTCTTCTTTCAAAATGAGTCCTGCATTGATCGCAAGGTTCCCCCTTACTCTTTTCGTGACCTTGAATACGACTGTACTGTCTTCATCCAGTTTTTTTAAAACCTGTTTGCAGCACAACAGTAAAAAATAACATAAAAATTAAAATAAACTGTTAGCTGCAATTCATATTAATTTTCATATTGTTTTTAGTGCTGTGTGTTCGCTGAAGAAGGCTTCTTCTCGATACCTTTGCTGTTTTGTTGCGTCCCTTTTTTCAGGTTTTCTATTGCTTTGTTTTACTTATTTCGTTATACTTAACCTGATTGCAGTCTCTCCCCCTTATTATATGAAGTAGAGTGGTGGAGTGATATGGTGACAGCTTATATATGGCTACTGGAGGGTGGTGTGTGTGTGTGTGTGACACACTTTTTAAAACCCTGCTCGCAACGCCAAAAACTGTAGCCCTGTGGTGGTGATGTGATGACTGACAGTTTTACTAAAACAAACTAAGAAAATGCAGGTCTGAGGACTATAGCTTTTATTTGGAAACTAACAAAGAGAAGTAAAGGAAAGGTCCCGAAAAGGAAATAAGAGGAAATAAAAGGAAAGGTGCAGGAAAGGGACAATACCTGCAAAGAAACAAATAATACAGGTCAACAATGTCCTGACTAATAATGAATAACACAGAGAACAAATAAGCATATTAACTAACCCTGTAAATGCAGGGTGTTACAAAATATACTTAACTAAAAAAATAGAGTATGCTTACATGGTAAACAATTGGCAATTAAAATTATATTGTTTTGATAATGTTTCATTACTATAAAAGGAAATCACGTGGCAGTGTTCTAACTTTTAGCACGTACATTGTGTTACATAAAGGACCAGTGTGAGATGTGAGGGCTAGCATAGAGGTCTAACTGGGGTAATGTCATCCATTTAAGGGGTCTATGTAAGATGCACCCATAGCAGGACAGGTACTATAATGGTGTAAGGTGTAACCACCATTGGTTATATACATGCACTCAATTGCTGTGTCTTTTTAAGACAAAAGCAAATTGCGAAATGTCTAAGCATATTAATACAGCTGGTAATAATATTCTCCTAACACATGCACTATTTCTATTTGAGAATATAGCACAGGGCAGGGGAGGTAGTCTACTTCACCTGTTGTACGTATATTCGATGGTCGTATACTGTTGTATCAATAGCTTTAAAGCACATTGCAGTATGTGTGACCAGAGCGATATAACGGTTGCGTGTTATGCTCACAGGCACTGGTATCTAATTCCATTTCATAATTCATGGATTTTGGTTACACGTCAAATTGACGGAGCTAACAAGTGATTAAAACACTGCCTAATATAAGTCATACTAGCAACTGATTAAAACACTGCCTAATATAAGTCATGAACAGAAATATTCCATTACTAACACCGAACAAGTAATGCAGTCTACAAGCACAGAAATAAAAAAGGCGTATTTGCTTCTACTTACAGAGCGTCCAAATGGGCCGCTATGAACACTGACACACGGCAGTGATGCGGTTCCAACCTCGAATAAAAATCTCCCAAATGTGCCCGCCTTAAATAGTCGTGCGCGGACGTACCCGAAAACTTGACGTCACGCCCTGACTTCAAGTGTCCAAAACTTGTCTTCTGACAGATTTTCTGTGGTAAACTGACAAACCCTGGAGACTACAACCCAAATTAAAGTGGATATCCCGGATCCAATCCCTAATTAATTAAATGTGTCCTTCTTAGTTTTGTCCCCGCTATCTAAGATACATTTTTATATTTCTATGAGTTATATACTTTTTGAGATATTTAAATAAAACAGGTTGGGACCCCCCCCCCCCCCCCCCATAAATGAATGTGAAAACTCTCTTAATTACTAACAATTAAAATACCCTATGACGTTGGAGACTTGTAAATATACTTAAGTATAGCGAATAAACTCCCCTTCCCAACTAGATATAATTTATAACTTAATTCACTATGGTTCCCGAAATACAAATTATTTAACTTAGCACTAAAGCAAAAATTTTGGTTCCCACTATTTAAGTATTCTACGCCATGAGGGAAAGCCGGTCGGTCAGTCTGAATGGGGTGAACTTGGCCAGAGCTCGGGTCAACATTCCGATCCTGTGTTGGGCGAGTTCAAATTACACTACAGTGTTGGTGTTGGTCGCGATTTAAAAAACGGGACCTACCCTACCACATATAAAATAGGCCAAAAGAACCTTAAAGTTTCTAAAAATAGAATAAGTTTTCAATTTATTTATCTTTTTAAAAACGCTTTTAATACTCTCTCTCTCTCTCTCTCTCTCTCTCTCTCTACCTCTCTCTCTCTCTCTGTATGTGTGTGTATGGTGTGCGTGTGCGTGCGTGCGATTGTGTGTTTTTCCCAAAGTATTTTTGGTTTTCTTCCCACACTGCATCCCGCACCCCACGGTATTCGGGCACCCCTAGTTAAGAACCACTGCTGTACAAATATCCCATACTCGTTTGATCTTATTAAAATTGAAAGTGTTCCATTTCATCATCGGTTCTATTTGAAGACTCCAAACATTGTGTCTAATGAAATGTGATACCAATTTAAATATCTCAATGTTTCAAACATTTGTGTCTAATGAAATGTGATACCAGTTCAAATATCTCAATGTTTCAAAAATTTGTGTCTAATGAAATGTGATACCAGTTTAAATATCTCAATGTTTCAAACATTTGCGTCTAATGAAATGTGATACCAGTTCAAATATCTCAATGCTTTACAGTGTCAAATCGTACCACCACAACTCCTCCAACCCGTAAAATAATTACATTTTTTCATTCAATACCATTTGCTTACAGAACCAATGTATAAGTATAACACAAACAAAATTGTTTGCAGTCTATCATCAATCACATTTCTAGTCAAACGTAAATAATGCCGTCTCTGCATAGTTCATTTAAATATATTTGCTACATAGCACTTAAACAACATATACATGTATTTGAAACTGATGTCTGACTTAATATGATGTGCAGTATATTTGATACTTATCGCTGACACAATGTGATGCGTAGTATATTTAATACTTATCACTGACACAATGTAATGCGTAGTGTATTTGATACTTATCACTGAAACAATGTGATGTGCAGTATATTTTATACTTATCACTGACACTATGTGATGCGTAGTATAATATTTGATACGTATCACTGACACAAAATGATGTTCAGTATAGTTGGCACTAATCACTGACACAATATCATGTTCAGTACAGTTGACTATCATGTTCAGTATAGTTGACACTTGACTTATCACTGACACAATATTGTATTGTTCAGTTAATTAAAACCATAGATTTAGAGCAGACCTATTTGGCCGAGCTCCGCTCCGAGCTCGGTTAAGGAGTTACTAAGAGGTGTAAGTGTTTAAACAAATTTCACCTACCCATCTTATCAACTAGGCATTAGAATACCATTCACCAGCAGCATAACTGGTTTAAGAGTGGGCAACATAGCAGTAGAAGAGTGGGGCAAAGTAGCTAGTAGAAGAATTGGGGGGGGGGGGTAGCTATTAGAGGATTCGGGCAACATAGCTGGTAGAGGATTGGGACCACGTAGCTGGTAGAGGATTAGAGGAAACAATGCTGGTAGATGAGTGGGGCAACATAGCTATATTATAAGAGCGGGGCAATATAGCTGGTAGAAGAGTGGGGAGACATAGCTGTAGAGGAATGTGGCAGCATAGCTGCAAAAGAGTGGGACAACATACCTGGGAGAAGAGTAGGGCATGAATTTTCAAAAAATATTTTTTTGAAAATACACGTTATTTTTTATTTATTTTAAAAATTAATTAATTACATTTTTTTGTAGCTCGGAGCAGTAAGAAATTTATCAGCTCCAGCTCCGGAAAAAATCCCTGCTCACAGATCTCAGCTCCAGCTCCGAGCAGCGCTCCTAACCAGTGTTTGAAACGGATGACCGACATAATATGATGTTCAGTGTATTACTGAAAGTGATGACTGACGTAATATACTATTTCACAGACGTGACCCTAGCCAACTGCAGATTGTTGTTGGAGCGTACAACTTGATCCTACGACAGCCTGACGAACAAACATTGGGCGTCTCTCGGATCATTACGTATCCCAACTACCGTAACTATGGCAACTATCCTAACGACATCGCCCTGTTGCACCTGGAATCTGCGGTAAAACTAACCAGGTCATTTACGGTTTAATTACCTCATATTAAAAATTTAGTGTGTTTTTTTTGAAGCAGATTATATATTGCGTTATTCTAAAGATTAAACCCAAGAAAATTTTATGGCAGCTCCGCTACGTTAAGGGGTTACTAAGAGGTTCCAAAAAAAAAAAAAAAAAAAAAAAAAAAAAAAAAAAAAAAAAAAAAAAAAAAAAAAAAAAAAAAAAGTCACTTACCCATCTTAACAACTTGACATTGTAAATGCCAAAAATGCCTATGATGTACTCGCAACATAGCTGGTAGAAGAAAGGGGCAACATGGCTGGTAGAAGAATGGGGCAACATTGCTGGTAGAAGAATGGGGCAACATCCGAGTAAAAGTTTTTTTTTAAAAAATCAAATAAATTAAAATGATACATGACACGCAATTGGGGGGTTCTCAAAATTTGAACCCAATAATCATACATCGAGGATCGTTAGGTTACTCGTTTTGGGGTATCATTAGAAGATTCATTAAGAAATATATCAAGGGAGATAACTATTATGACATTTTTTTGAAATTGAAGAATTTTGTGATGAGGTTATTGATGAAGAGGGAGACAATTGTGTACATTCTCTTGTCCAGACTCACACTGCACGTATCGCAACGATTAAAAAAAATGTCTGATTAAAAAAAAATACAGATCATCCAATATCGTATGCTTGCCAGCCCCCGGCGAGGACATAGTAGTGGACCAATCAATAGATGGTGTGGCCTATTCAACTACAGGATGTTGGACAACTGGTTGGGGAATTTCGAGGAGTAAGTAGAAGCTACCACTAGAGTTGAGCAATAGTTCAGTTGACGCCGTACTCAGTTTACCATTGTTTTACTCTTCTTTGTAACTAAGTTCCCACCATGCAACACTTTTAAAAGTCTTCAAACATTCCCCGGACAGGGCTGGGTTTTCCTAAAGGCAAAATAGGCTTTAAAGCATAGGACCTCCAACATCTAAGGGGCCTCAAAACTTAAGACTGACACATTTTACAGATAACCTCTCTTGAAAGAATAAATAAACTTAATTTTTTTTTAAAAATTAAGATAAAATCAATTACAAAAATGTACCACAAATTGTTTATGTTAAATATAATAGTGCCTTCTGTTGTGATATTAACACAGCCATCGCGAAACCGTGCAACCCTTGGAGCTGCAGGGGGCCTCGGATATCTGAGGTGTTATATTGAAAAAAAAATTAATAGTAAATATTTGAAAATGTATTGCTCAATCACAAAAAAACAAAAAGTTGCAGGAGGGTTCTGATTCCTAAAAGTCACGTGATCGCATGGGATATTAATGGAAATATTTACTACAAATTGCACTGGGTGATTTAGTGTTTTATTATTTCACTACAGAGCTTAACATTGACTTTATTGTATGGCATCCTTCCGTCTTCACGAGACGATGGAGTAGCTATATTGTAGTCCTACACTTCGACGAGTGGCTCACTAGACCAACCCTGGAATGACAATCTCGTCTTCATTTCACGCAGGAGAATGATGATTCCTGGTTAATTTTGGCCTTCCGTGCTGTTCTTTTTGTTGCAAGGGCTTCGTTCCGCACATCTTCTGCCTTTTTCACTCCTCCGTACACTGCCGTTCGCCAGCTGGAACGTTGTTCGGCAATGATCTCCCATTTGTTGACTTCAATGTTCGCTTCCTTCATGCTCTTTTTGCAAACGTCCATATATCTCAGGCGAGGCTGTCCAATAAGTCTTGTCCCTTCTGCCAACTCTCCATACAACAGCATCTTTGGAATACGGCCTTCCTCCATTCTCCTTACATGGCCTAACCAGCGAAGGCGCTTCTTGCTAAGAGCGGAGAATATGCTACACATTTTGGAACGTTCCAAGACCTCTGTGTTAGTCACTTTGTCCTGCCATCGGATGCGTAGAATGCGACGCAGACATCGTTGATGGAAGCTGTTGAGTTTCCGCTCGAGACTGGTATAATATGTGGTCCACACTTCACTGCCATATAGGAGCGTACTAAGCCCGCATGCCTGATAGACACTTAGCCTATTGACTTTATAAGATTCCGGTTAAAGAAGTAATAGGACAATGCTGTCAACATGTTTGGAAGGTGCGATGGTATAGGCTACTGCAAAAGAAAAGCATGGGGGAAAATAGCAAAATTCATTTTATGCCCTGATCATTCATAAAATTTTGTCCACCGCTCTACTATTGATTGCTGTCTTGGTGGGGTTAACTTTTTTTTACATTAGTCATTAGGCTAACAATAACACAAACATTTTCTTGTCATCCTTCAAAAGAGATGGACAGTTTTCAACTAATTTTGCCAACTCATTCACAACTGCCTAAATATTTGTCACAAACTAATTGGGGTGCACATTCAAAAGCTATTTTGGAAAGCTATAGTAGGCCTACTATCACTGATGCCCATATTTATTTATAATTTATACTCTGATGAGAATGGGGGGAAAAAAAGTTATTCTAGAAATTAAGTCAAAGATCTTTTTCAGAAAATGAAAGAATTTGGATTTGTGTTTATGCTGCATTTTTGGGCTTAGTGATTTAAAGTTATTTTTAATAAAGTCAGCAAAACTATTAATAAATCAGATCTATTAATGAATACTTGAGTAACTTTTTACAGATCACTTGAAGGTTTTTTATTTTTTAACAAACTTAAAATTTAATGAATTTAAACAACTTTATTTGTTTTTTTTAAAAATAAAATATATTCTGAAACAAACTATCATTTGTTCATCTTCTGTCCACTTTTATTTAGAGAGTAGTAGAGACTATGGTAATATTTAGATTTAGTGCTGCACTGTCAGGAATATATTATCATGTTTAAAACACATTTCAGGTAATATATATATATTTTATTAGAATAAATCATAATACTGTATATAAATAAAAGTATATATTTATAACAGTATACTAACAATTGTGTGTTCATTCAAGTGCAAAAGTACTTAACATTTTTTATTTAAGGATCGGGGGAGTAATGACATGGGGCCCCGAAAATAAATTTAATTAGCCTAGGGCCTCTAGTGAGCTAAATCTGGCTATGTTACTGGGTCGTTATTTTATGCAAAAATAAATATTTCCTGGGTCAATATCTTTTGCAACTAATAGATTATATTAGATCTTGCAGGAATGGGCCATGTTTATAGTTTAAATGAGATCAAGGTTCAATTGATAGACCAGAAAACCTGTTCCAACTCATGGTCTGAGTACCTCAGGGACTTCCATATATGTGCTGGCAGTGGTGCAGCAGGTACCTGTAGGGTGAGTAAATGGTGAAGTAGAGCTTAGAGGTGTGTGGTTTTGAAAAAGGGGGGGGGGGGGGGGGTTGCTCACATTCAATAGTTCTATTTCCTTATCAATCTTACTACATGTTACAAACAGTACTTACTATTGCTACATGTTACATACAGTGATTATTAAAGTGCCAAATGAGCATGTTTAGTACATTTAACATCCATGGAACTTTTTAGATTTTGGACTTAACCCCAGTATATATAAGGTCTTTGAGTAGGACTTAGTCTCAGTGGATGTAACTTACATTGTAAGATCTTTGAAGTTAAGGAAGCTATTCAGGATCTTTTGAGCATTAAAAATATGTTGCTTAGCTAGTGCTGCTCAACCTAATTGAGAAGATTGATAAGCTAATGCCACTTAAACTATTTGAGAAGTTATACATAAATAACTTTTGTAATTCCTATTGTTGGAGTGCCATTACAGACCTGTTTACCCTCAAACTTTTAAAATCTTACAATATCATCACAAAATTGTTCAATACATTATCGTAATAGTAAAAATTAAACATACAGTATATATAATGTATACACCTCAAAATCGTACATTGTACGCCAAAATTGTAAGAGTAAACAGGTCTGCCATTAGTACCCGTAACCAGACAAGTAGTTAAGATCTAATCAGAAATCTATTCCTGGGCTAAATGAAAAACTGGGCAGAGCCCAAAAGTTAAGTTAAAAGATGCAGAGTAGTTCAATCTCAGATCAAGCAATAAATATTTCAAGCAGTCGATTTCAATCCAAGCTGCTCCAATGCTCACAATTCAATAAGTATCTCTTCATCGCCCCAAAATGACTGCACAGAAAAGCATTACGACAGTTGAAACTCCAATGTGACCAATTATCTACCCAACAGTTTTAATGACTGCACATGTAAGCATACAAAGTAAAATCCAATGTTTTTCCATGCAGGGAGATTCTGGCGGACCACTGGTGTGTAGCAAACATGGACGGTTCTATTTGGTGGGTGTGGTCTCATGGGGTGAAGACACTTGCCTTCTCAAGGACTACCCCAATGTCTTCACAAGGGTGTCTAGATACACAGACTGGATCTATCAAGTGATGAGGACAATGCAGGCCCTTTGACTTTGAGATACTTTACAGTAATTTACAGGTCTTTCCTTTTAATTGAAGCCATAACAGCATATAAATTACCGGTACAAGAAGTGACCATACATTGAAATCTTGGGATTTAGTGATGTTGGTAAATAGTAGCGTCATGCAGAAAAGTTTTGTGACATTGTCACAAATGACAGGGGTAGGAAACGGAGAACAGTAACTTGCTGAGCATGTTTTGTTTTGTATTTGCCAAGAAATGTAACTAGGTGTATTTTGCGCACTTGATGTAGTTTCCGTGGTTGTAGGAGAGTTTGTGTTTTGGTTTTGTAGTCCGTATGATACACAGATGGCAGTTATTTGAGAGCTCATCACTTGATAAAGATCACAGAGAGAACCGCCTGGATGATAAAGATCAGGATCACAGAGCGAACTGCCTGGATGATAAAGATCAGGATCACAGAGAGAACCGCCTGGATGATAAAGATCAGAAACACAGGATTACAAACCCATCTTCCATAATAATCATTCCATGACAGAGACAGATCTGTTTTGTAAACTAAAGCAGAAACATTGTAACTAGAATAAACTTTAAAAAACCAGTAGAAAAATATTCCAAATTTGCTTTATTTTAAACTGCTGTTAACGTTCACACAAACTAACAGCTTATAAATGCAAAAGATGTGTCAGTGGATACAAATTTAATTTAACATCAAGTCGTCAAAAAGATGAATACAATACATGAGACAAACTTTACTTTATGATTAACGTTTGTCTATAAGTAAAATTCCCTTTTGCATATACAAAGTGAACTTATTAACAATGAAAGTGAATTGATACGGTATAATAACATTAATGGATTCGAAATGAGATTAAGATGATAAAGATGTGAAAAATTAAATCCTAGCTAGCCACATTCATTTCTTCTTCTTTATTTTCATCACCGTCCTGTTGCTCATCAGCTGTAAGAGAAAAAAGCAAGGAATTACCATTTTAACTGTTTTTGTTTCAGTTTTTGGAGGTTCAGAATATCTAACAAAATAAATTTTCTTGATCAATATCTTGAGTCTTTTGAGAAAACTGAAAAATACATTTTCTCTAGCAATAGCTTGTGTCACATAAAAGAATCCAAAATCAACTTCTCTCACAATCGCTGTTTCACATCAGAGTTTCAAAAATCAATCTCTATTGCAATAGCTTGTGCAACATAAGAGTATCCAAAATCAATTTTTCTCACAATAGCGTGTGTCACATCAGAATTTCTAAAAACAATTTTCTCTTTCAACAGTGTGTGTCACATAAGAGTACAGTATATAAAATCAATGTCTCTAGCAATAGCTTTTGGAGTGAAGACTCACAGCAAGGAAGACAACTCCCACCACCTCTTATAATTTTAACCCTGAAAAAATTAAACTATTGTCATTATAGTCTCCTCAAATTTTCTGACTACCCATAACTTATTACACTTTAAATAAAAAAATTTGACATCCCCCTCTTTTCAAAACCGGTAAAAAATATAAATAAATTTAAAGTCTTTTGCAGTGTAATTTAATCAGGGATTTTGAGTCGGGTCTTTTCCCCCCGGAGCGGTAGCAGGTAAAATTTCTTAATGTTTTGAGCTCCAAAATTGATAAAACATTAAGTAAAAATTTTTTTACAAAATAATTTGAACTTTTTAAATTTAAAATAAAATTATTTATTAAAATTGATGCACTATTCTTCTATCATATATGCTGCCACCACCTTTAAAATCTATGTTGCCCCCCACCTTCTACCAACTATGTGGCCCCCACTCTTCTATAGCTATGTTGCAGGTAAATGCATTTCTATTGCCTAGTTAATAAGATGGGTTAGTAATAATGACAAACACATTTCTTTAAAAAATTAGCATCTTAAAATACAAGCAAATGAGAGGTTGAATCCAAATTGTTTCTAAACTAGACATTAATTATACAGTAAAATATAAAAGTCAGATTAACCTACCTTCTAATATGCGCTGTAACTCATGTATAGATGTAATTAAAACCATGAACTGTTTTCTGCGTAACTCCAACTGTTAAAAATAATAAATTTCTATCACTTTATTGGACACTTTAAACAAAAGCTTTGTAATGACAGACTCATTGTTGATGGCAGTTTTTAAATTTCATTCAAATAATTTAAGAAAAAAGTTAGGTGGTGTTTCAATAAACATTCTATGTTCTTAGAACTAACCTTTTCTTCCAATTGCCGTCGTGTTGTTGCCAGGGTTGATAATTCTTTGTCTAAAGCTTGAAGTTGTCTGCAGAAATTTGTAATGGTATTATTTAAGCAACGCTAGTAGAGTAATGAGAAAACGCAATTTTAAGAAATATGTTTATTTTTATGAAGAAAGAACTATCATGGAAATAAGATGAAGTAGACTTACTTTAAAGAACTTAATTATAATGGAAATAAAATGAACTTCGTTTACTTTATAATTTTAAAGAAATATAATGGAAATAAAATGAACTAGACTTACTTTGTTGTTGCTTGTCTATCTGGTTGCTGCTGTATAATTTTAGCTAAATTGTCATATTCTGTAATGTACAGATAGAAATAGAGTCAGAAAAGATATTCAAAATGTTTGATCTTTAAGAGACAGTTCTTGATCCCATTAGCATTACCATCCAGTTAGAGAAAATATTGATGGCAATGACTGAAATAAAAAAAGCTTTTAAAATGCAATGTTTTAAGAAAAAGGTTATGCTTTACAGTTATTATAATCTCAATTGGCACATCATTAGAGGAGATTCAAAAAGATATAGTATGATGATTAAAATTCAAATATACTCAGGGTTTGACAGTTTTAATTCTCAATCCTTATTCACATGTAAAGCTTTAAAAAAGCTAAATTCATGTTCCTTACCTTGTCTGTTTTTCCTAATGCATTTGGCAAGCTGAAGTTCTGTTTTAGCTTCAGCAATTCTTTTACTGGCCTCCTCTATTTTGTCATCTACATTTAACACAAAACAATAAATATGAACAGTGAACTCCCAAATTGTCATTGGTTGATTTTGTGATTGACAAAAATTATAAATTCAATGAATTGCTTCACCCAACCCATAATTAAGACCTATCAGTTTTTTTCCTGCAACATTTCCTGTCAAGTCAAGGTCTGTCAAATGGAACTCTAAAATCAAATTTTATTTTCAGACTCATTTCTTTTCCGAATAATTAACTTTTGTCTATAAGGTTCCATGATGACTTTTTAAAAGTAAGTAAATGATTATTTTAAAAAAGCTTAAGTAAATTCATAAATTAAATGCAAAAGTGAACTAATAATAAAAATGTATTATTTATTCTGATTTAAAATGTTATTTGAAAACAAAGCAATGCCACTGTAATTTCTAGTACTAAAATTCTAGAAATCTGCCTCTACTCCTGACTTCGCAGTATTCATCTAGTATAACAGTCTCTTGACTGTCAATGAGAAAGATTCTATTGGATTGCACTGCTCTTCTTTTAACAAAGAAAGACAAAATTAACTGCCACTTAATGAGTTAAGCACTGTTACTTGGAATTCAGAATCAATGTCCAGGGTCAGAATATTGAAGCCTAGTGAATGTATGAGAACAAAATGTCAAATATGTGCCTCAACCTGTTTAAGTGCATTTGGAGCAACTTCCATAACTTTTGTTAAGCATCTAGATATTTCACCTGACATGTCTGCCTCATTGCAACACATATTGATTGAGACTTTAAAACATTTTTAAGCTGGAAGAAGAAAGTTGGAAAAATATCTTGCTGCAGATGATGTCCTTTCCTAAAGTGACCTGTTCCAGTCTGAGTATGTTCTACAACGGTTGTGACTTGTTGTAGAAACAATGTGGCAGGAGATTTGTTGTCGAGTGATAGGAGATTGATGCTTTTGCAGTTGTTGCAATCAGAGTTCTTTTTTTAGATAGTTTGATGATAGTTTCTCTCTTCCAGTGAGTTCCAAATGTCTTGCAGCATATCTGTTGCAGGATGCATGGAATTTTATAGTCATCTGAGTGAAAGCTTTGCCATTTTCCAGTTTTTGTATGGCTCCCTCTATATCCTCACACCAGCTCACTAATGTTTTTTAGAAGGCTGGTTAGTAAATGGGATTCTTTGGCTAAGCTTGTTAGCGGAACCCCATTACTAATAGTACTTATCGGTCCTGGTGTTAGCTTAAATTGTAGTAGATAATAAAGTTTATAATTAATAACTGGAAAAACTCTTTCGTTAGTTCTTCGTGTACTGTGTACAGTGTGTCCCAAGTTCCAAATACCCCTAGACAACATAGCCATTTGAACCGATTCCCGACATATTGCACTGTTGCCTTTTATTCAATCTGAGTATTTTAAGTCAAGGATTATCTTCTTTAGTCCTGTTTTTCCTATATCCCAGAATATTCTCCCCTGCTTTTATAATGGCTCAGTTATTGTCATCAATTATTATTTCTGTGCTGTCTCCAAGCATGTGTACTATTTATGATTTTTAGGGCAATAGATTTTTCAAAATCAGGACTTGTTAATTTAGGCAGCTGCTTATTTGGAGGTCAATATCTAATCTCAGTTATAGTTATATCCTTTGAATTAAAAATTTTTTTTTTTTAAATTTCAGCATGGGTTGCTCAGGTACTGGAGTGTTCCAATAAAACTGAAATCCACTAGATAACATGTTAACTTCTTACCAATATCTTTGCTAAGTTTTTCATAATTATCCAGCTCCTGTTTATTCATCTCATAGGTGTTCATGGCCTTTTCTAAAGTGTATTCACATTGTCCTATCATAGCTTGCATGCGCTGGTACATGGCTTGACTACTGAAAAGATAATCAGTTTATAGTTAGCTGTTTGCACTCAAGCAGGTTAGGGGGACAGGACCCTTTAAAGTCAGAAGTAATGAAATGGCATTTACCAATTACATATTCCCAGTGACACAGTAGATGTGTGTGAAAATTAATTAAATTAATAAGTCTGAATTTTTTCTCAAGCACGTATCTGCAAATAGGATTGTTGGAAATAGGGATAATTTTGATTTTTCAGAGTCAGACAAGTTTGAACAAAGAAATTCAGAAGCATTTTAAAATTACAGTAGGCACTCCTACCCCAGCGCACTAGTGGTATTTAAAACAAATTGTGCACACAGTTAACTTTGAGTTTGATTAAAGTAAATAGATTATTATTGATTTCTGCTTATGGCATACCTTCTTTGAGAGAATTGATTTCTGAGTATGCCAATATAAATTAATCAAATAAGCGATGATCACTTAAGACCAGCGGTTCTCAACCTGTGGGTCACGACCCCTTTGGGGGTCAAAAGACACTAAACAGGGGTCGCCTAAGACCATTGCAAAACACATATTGATGAAGTAGCAACAAAAATAATTTTATGGTTGGGGTCACCACAACATGAGGAACTGTATTAAAGGGTCGCTGCATTAGGAAAGTTGAGAACCACTGCTTTAGACACTTAAATATCACAGGATACAGGGGTTTCAGGGCCCATTCCATGGCTCTGCATATTCAGAATATGAAAAGAATCAATGCTTGAATACAGAAAATTGGCAGAAATGGATAATCTGTTCCCATGGTATGCCCTAAAAATAAAATGAGACAAAATTCAAAACCATAACATAGCAAAGAATGAAATATTGCAGTAAGGGAAAAAAGATATTAATAAAACTATTCAAAATATTAAATGTGATTATTCACTTACTTTTCATCGTCATCTTTGGATGATGACCAACGTATAAATGTCTTGAGAAGATTATTTAACCTTTTGTCATCGTTTCCACCCTCACCATCAATCAACAGCCGCCTCCGAATAATATCATCTGAAATATTTTAAATTAATTTAGTATTTAGTCAAACAAAGCATACAAATTGGCAGTAACATGATGTGTAGTATTACCGGTAGTATTGTTTGTATAATAATAAATATTAATAAGGCTAAGGCATTTTAAACTTACCTGGGTACCTTACTTAAGTCTTGACAATTCAAAATAATACATTTGCACATACCAGCACATACTTGAAATTGAAACTAGAGTTTATCAAGTACAGCTTCAGCTATACTTGAGATATACACGTATTAATAAATTATAATTATGGCTGTTCCTCCATAATTCTGATGTGAAATCGAGGGCACTGAAACTGACGCTTCAGACTCAGGTGTAGAAGTGGGGATGGAATCTGAGTTAAGGCTAAGAAGGACTCAATGAAACTTTGGTAAATTGAGATAGATCGTACCGCGTTTTTTTACCATGGTGTCCATGGACTTGGTTGTCTGAACCCTAAATTTATCCCTAAACCTAACCTGGTAAATTCGAATAGATCGTACCACATTTTTTTACCATATGGCCGCCAACTTGATTGCTGTGACTCGTAAAATTTAGAATAAAACATTAAAAAATAATGAAAAAATTTCCTAGGTGTATCCCTAAACCTAACATGTACCCTAAATTCAAATCTATCCCTAAACCTAACCTGAACCCTAAATTCCTAAATCTATCCCTAAACCTAATGATGAGGTACGATCTGGGCCGGATTTACAGACAGGCCGACTAGGCCGTGGACTAGGGGCCCCGTGAAAGAAGGGCCCCAAAATTGGGAGTAGTATATAAAAATATATATATTTTTGAATTAAAAAAACTTACCAATATTTTTTATTTTTCAAAATGGGGCCCCACATTTTTGTTGGCCTAGGGCCCCTAAAATTGTAAATCCGGCCATGGGTACGATCTATCTCAGACTATCTGAATTAGCCGAAATTTTTAATTTTGATAAAGTTATCATATTTCTCCTCATTTTCATCATTCAATTCTTTCATTTTTCAACAGATTAGTGATTAGGCTTCGAATTAGTCTTAAAAGTTCAAGTGGTTAGATACTAAAACTATTAAAAGTCTACTAGATCTAAGTCTAAGTTTCTAAAATTAATACTAAGTCCTGATGCCTGATTTAACACTTGTATGTAACAGAGTCAACTCCGTAGACTTAAGTTTAAGGTCTAAACTAAGTCTAAGTCAAACTGTTAAGTTTAGACTAAACTCAAGCTTAACTCGTACGAGACATAAATAAAGTTAATTTTGAGGGTACCACATATATTTTTTTTCCGAGTTAAGGCCCTTATAGTTGTAGGTTGCTTAGGCCGCACTTTTCGGGCCAACTCAATTTTGCCCCCCGACCCTGCAAGCATTTTTATATGCCGCATGAGACGTTAATGTTTTTTGTGGAATAGTCATTTAAATTTGCGTATATAATTTAAAAACGTGTTTTAATTAACATCAACAAAACTTACCATCTGCGGCGTTGGCCATTGTGTGTATATAAATCCGGAAATATGCGTTCTAATTTTTGAGTTCCAAAATTTCAAAAATAACAAACTCAGGAACGTTGCTTAAAACAACGAAATAAACTCAAGGGAATAACTTTCAAATTAAAATTTGACTATCTTTTCCTTATAATATGTATTTGATAATTTTAATTTAAATTGTGTATCCCTAATTTTTTTCATGGCAATTTTACTAACGGGCCTCTGCCATATATTGTTACCAGTTACCAGACAATGGAGCCTCGAAATGTTAGGCCTTCAAAATTAATAATTTAATCAATCAATGGTATGTAACATCTCATGACACATGAGATTATCAATAATGTCAATATTAATTTATTATCATTATTATTTAAATCTTTATTTTTCATGTTGACTATTAGGTTGTCTTACTAAAATATGTTGAAAAAAAAAGCATCGAATCATCTGAATTTCGATATAATTAAAAGTTTATTGTGCCCTATTTTAGTGGTAGAAAGGTCAGAGGATTTTAATTCAGGGTAGCTACAGTCAGACGTCAATTATTATTTGTGTGAAACTGTGTAAAAGTTATGGCGATCAATGTGTTAAATGTGTAAAAAGTATGATAATTAAGCAACCAAAAAAAAGACTACTTTTTTCGACAAATCCTCTATAAAATGTAATATTCGGCAATTGGGGGGAAAGGGGGGGGGGGGGCTGAGCTGAAAATTTGACAAAACATGCATTCAAGTAACGCACTTAATAAGAATCCCAATCAGCGTCGACCCCCTTACCCCCTCCCACGTATCCGCACAATTTTCCCCGTGCCTGAACTATATTAATATTCTAATTTCCTACCCGCTTTTACACCGCATATTTATTACACCAGCCATTTGAGAAAAACAAAGGAAAATATTACACACCAAATCCACTTTTGATTTTTTTAAAGAATCTTATTTAGCGCAGTTATCGGGAATTTTATTTCGTAAAATCAGTGGAAAATTTCCCCCTTAAAAAAACAGGGGGAAAAAATGATTTTGGGGGCTTAGGTTCGGGGGTACGGCTGAAAATTTAATAGAATGATTTGTCAAAGGCAACGAGTCTGCCAAGTTTCAGTTCAATAGGTTGACGGGAAGTGGGTCACTTAATCGTCCCAATATTTTACCCTTACCCTGCCCACTACACTTACAGTACACACTAGTGTCTGAAGGAGGCGAGATTCGAGTCGTTAGAACAAGGTACCACCAGTCTGTGTGCCACTAGAGCGTCTATGTGGCATATTTGCATTTCATTTAGAAACAGTTCTGCTCGGAGCAAAAATTGCTATTCATAAATGACGTCACGCTATTTTGGTAGAATTTTCACCCTTCTCCCAAATGGTCAAAAATTTGACAAATTAAACCCTTTTATCACAGATCGTTACAAATTATCTCCCCCCCCCCTTTTTTTTCCACGAGTGACGTCGTCTATGGATGGCCCCAAGCTAAGGTGATCATCTATAAAGCTTAACAACAACACGCTATAGTGTGCATCGTGCTGCTGTTAAATAAGTTTAATGAATGTGTAGTGAGGAATGAAGCTCTACGCGTATGATTGTGAAAATTTGGACAGACGAGGTATATATACTGCACATGGCCCTTTTAGTACTTTTACTTCTGCATTTGTGATTTCAAATTCTTCTGATACCTTAACACTAACAGTAGTTAGACTCTATACTTGAGGAATTAAATCGTATACAGTACCTGCAGACCGTGGGCTTAGCTCTTGATAAAAGGGGTAACTAAGTAGACGCAAAGACTTCTTCTGTCTAAGATGTGCAATTACATAATGGTGCATGCAACTCGAAAATAACTTTTAAAGTCATAATCATAAGAATAAGAAGACATAAAATTACAGTAATGAAATGTCAAAACAAAAGACAAGAATTTCAAGGCTAAGGAACCACGTGAGAATAGCAAATTTGTTTGACGATGTAAAATAGTGGCCAATGTGTGGTAACTATGAGGTCAATATTTGACGCTTTGAAATTCATTGATGAAATGGAATTCCTAGAATGTATCAAGTTTCTCTGTCAAAGCTTGCAGTTATTTCCCATGCAAGGTTTATCTATAGCTCCAAGTTTCAAGTCAGAGGATCTAGCTTTTCGAGACTCATATTTTAGAGAACTATTTGCAATTGACCATAGGAGCTGTCAAATCTTCCTGATCTTGCGGCTTCATCAATCGAAAATGTTATCGTGAATGATGTTGATTTCGATGAAGTGACTGAAAATTCAAGTGTGCAGCTTTGATAACTGGGGAGTGACACTTTTCACCACGAAAGTTAATGTCAAAATAAAACAATATAAAGAATATTTGAAAAAAACACACGCTTTTCCAAAAATGTAATAAAAAAAATGTCCCCCAAAACTTAAAAGTTGTTACAGTCATATGACTAAAAAAAATCGTGGGGCGCCAATGAAATATAAATGATGTCGTATGACTTTACAAATACAATGTTGGACACATGTTTATACTTTTGTATTGCTGCAAGTAAATATTATTCTACACAATTGTTATGATACAGATTATTTAATCATGAAAACATGAGTTCTCATTACTGTTGTTTGCTCCCGTCGATTGTGATCTTGACCCGTGGAATGAAATTGGTGATACCGTTGCGCGCATGTCTTTGCTATTTCAAAAAAAAGAAGCAACAAAAAAAAAAAATTGACACCAGGGGCGCCCCACACTTTTTTAGCCATATAACTGTAACAATAATTTATTTTATACCTTTAGTTAACTTTTGGAAAAGCGAGTTTATTTAGAAAGTATTTTTATGGTGCTTATTTTTTTTTCTGGCATCGCAGGACGAAATCATGAGGCTTGGTTTTTTGTTTTTATTTTCTTTTAGCATGGATCAGCTGGTTCCCTAGTCAGCAAACCACCTCTCTCCACGCATCTCAATAAGCCAAGGGAACACCATGTGTGGAAGATACAGCCTGGTACCTGTAACGTCTCAGGAGTTTCCGAAAGCGTGGGGCGCCCGTAAAATACAAACACATGAAAGGGCAGTTGTGACCTGTGTGACTGTGTGTTAACTTAATTTTGCTTCAACGTAGAGCTGAAGCATCCATCACTTATCTCTCCCTTTTTTTTTTTTTTTTCATTTTGACCGATTAAATCTCTAGTGCTCCACCACTCTCCATTGTTTGGGGAAAATGTTGATTACGGTCGAATATATTCTAAATGGAATTAGGGAATGCGCCCAGGTGATGCAATTTCTATAATTTTTTGGAGGGTTCTAACTCCCTCCCTATAAATAAGCCGACAGTTTCCCCAGCCGGAAGAGATTTGCTAGATTTCCCAGACAAGACACATATTACAGGACATAAAGACATAAGAGCGTTACAAGGTTTTGTGTGCGCGTGTGTTTATTAATATTTGCATGTTTCGATGATTCTACTTCTTCATTTGGTGTGCTGTAATTTAATATAGTTTTTATTTATATATATTTGATTTTGTATTTTGATATAAATTTAATAGTAATAGTACAATTAAATTGAGCATGGGATTCTGTATGGTTAGCTAATAGCAGACGGATGTATTCCATTGGAGAAGTCTTCGGGTTGGGGTGACACAATGAAATTACCGCAATGGGTGACACCAACCCTAGTGACTCGGACAAAGAAGTATTCATTCAAATCACATCAGAAGGAAAGCTGTATATTAAAGATAGCAAGAATCCTTGTCAGCGTTAAAAGGACTTCAATGTAAATTCCCTTTGCCAATAATTTAATTTCAACATCGTGGAGTTAGCAGCTTGTAGACCTAAGAAGCCCCTCAATCGTTTAAGGACTTTAACTGCATGACAATCAGCCTGTAAATGACACAAGTCTTGGCACAAGAAGCAAACCTTTATCACGAACACCAAGTTATCCAAGTTTTTGAAAATTCCCACACCTTTAATCTCCTTCTACAGCTTACTCTCCGTAGATGAAGAGGCGAATGCAACACGTGCTTTTGCCTCCCTGTGGTATCAGGGGAAATTCTGATTTTCTTTGCTGTGCACTTTATTTGGACGGGAGTACGAGCGAAAGAAGGGTCAGGTCTGAGCTTCAAGTACGAGTGCAATAAAAATCTTTAACATAGATGATTTGGGCGGGGGTGGGGGTGTCATGTTCCGGCTGGTGCCTTGCTGTCTAAAGGCGTTAAGCAGACCGAGAAGGGAAGAAAGGCAAACCTCGCTGAAAATAAGGGCAACTAGGTAGGCTAAAGCCTTCAACGTTTACCCAGAGAAAGCCCCACATAGACTTTCCACACAGTATCAGACCCTAGGACATTCATGGAGGTACGAAAAGTGCGCGACCAAATCCCCCCCCCCCCCACACACTTTTTCCGAAAAAAAAAAAAGAAAAAATGACGATATCAAATAGTTTCAAGAGCAATCAGAAATGTTGATTCGTTTTACATTGGTTACTTCAACATTTTTCAAAATAGTATCCAGTTTTACTTTTACGCGTGTCAAAATTTCTGGTTTAGATGTCTTTGCGATTCCCTTTGAACCGTTCCTCCATTCAAAATGTGCACGAGGAATTGGTTTCATTTGTCTCCGCACCACGCACTTTTGTTCCAGCTCATGTAAAGAGAGGAAACAGTTTAGTAGAGTGCTTTAGATATAATTGTATGTATTATTTTCTTTTGGTTGGGTGTTTTAGTTCAAAGTTAACAATATATTTCGTGACACTCCATGGAAGGACACTCAAAGGTGCCACGGCAACGGCATCACGGGTGAACCAGGGGCCTGTCTGAATCCCGGATATTGGCCTACATTCCTACATTCGGTACCTGACAATGGATTTTATATATGCTATTTAAATCATCTAAGAAAATAATTTCAAGGAATAAATTATATAAATGCAGACTTAATTATTTTCTCCAGAATTTCTTACAATCTATTAGAAGTAATAATGAGATTATTAAATTATAATAATAAATTTTAAAATAATTAAATCATGAAAGCGAAATAATCTAGGTGAGTTGGTGCCAGCAGTGATCGGATTTTCACGAATATGACGTCAAAGCTCGGTAATTTCCGTGTTGGGAAAAAAAAAAAAAGCAACAAGAAAAATAAAATGGCGACCCAGGACAGTAGTCCGTCGCTAATTATTGGTCAACAATGGTCAGCACTGGCTGATTTCATGTCTACAAATACAGAAAATGGTGAGATAAATAATTGAATTATCTGCTATTTAAGCACGACCAACCCTCTTAGTAGCCAAAATTACCTTTATGAATTTGAAATTAAGCAATGTTTACACGGCTTGTCAGGACGGCTCCGCCGCGTTTACCAGGAATGGTTGAATGAAAATTGAAATAAAAGCCTAAGAAAGCATACATGTTATGTTATTTACCTATTTAATAAATTAAAATATACTTTAACAAAAGCAGTTTACTGGGACTTACAATTTAATGTATATGTTACAGATGATGAAGAGGCAGACAAGGATGGTAATAAAAACTCCAGTGACAGTATGAAACTTGGAAGGCAGGGTAAGGAAAACTAAAACAAAGTCAAAATTGATTATCTAAATTTGAGTTTCTGTCCCTATATTTACATAATTCAATATGTATAACTTAAATAAGCAATATGAAATTATATTAATTTGTATAATTACTAATTAAATTAATAGTATTAGAGATAAACAAATAGTTAGAAATAGGCTAGTCAGACTAGTCAAGTCACTCAAGTTCTATTAAAAAAACAGATTAAAATTAAAACCTGAATTCACCATCACCACTACACTAAACTATTACACTATTCAGAAACTAAATTTATCTCTAAATTTTAGACTAAATTAAGTAAACTGAGTTTTATTTAGGCCTAATGATCACTCATTCACTGGCTTTCACTATTGTTAACTATTATGATTTATGTCATCTTTAGGTCCTCTTTACTTTAAATAAATAAAAAGGCCTTTGCCTATAGCCATATAGTATACTTAAACACTAGGGCTTCCTCTCTATTTTTAACTAATATCTCAATCTGTGTCACAAATACAATCTTAAAAAGCATGTAGGGCAAATGTCTTTTATTAAAGATAGGCTAGCCCTCTAAAGTCAGATTTTCTCTTTGGCCTGGTTGGAAATATATGAATGAGAGATAATGTGCTATGGCTATAGATTAAACTAAAGGCCTATAGCCTATAGACTTTTTATTTACAGTTACATTATATGCCATGCTCATATGCACTAATGAGGTATGGTATATCATAGCATATGTTAAGATTATCTATCTAAATGAATGGCATGTTCTCATATACAAAAAGTTTCAAAGTTAATAAATGAGAAGAATAATTAAAATTAAAATATTTCTTGTGAAACAATTTATTTGGTGAGATTTAAAAATAGATCATCATATCATTCTGACATAAAAGCCCCCACAGATACATTTATAGATTTATATAAACTTGCATTTTAATTTTTAAAGCTCTTTTTAGGCTCTACAATTAATGTAAAACGTTATTACAATTCTTGGCATACTATTTTGGTAGGACTTAATTTTCCATTTTGTACAAGATGGACTTAATGAATTTCCTATAAATTGAAAAGGTTTTCTTCAGTTTAAGGGTCCATTAATTTGTTCAGTTTTAGGAACTTTGGATAGATTTACCAGTATATTCATAAAAAAAACTATTGAACAGATATATAGTAACAGTTTTGACAAACCAAATTTTTGTTTAGAGTTTAAACATTTTTTAAAAGTTGATGTTTACAAGATTATGTATTAAAAATGTGTACCTGTTTAATGTTAGTAATCTCTGGTCATTGTTTTGTAAATTAACTTTGAGTCTTAACTTTTTTTTTGGTATTTAGTAATTTTCACATGGTCTATAACTTTGGAAAACTTAAATACACAAATAATTTTCAATTTTTTTTAGCATCCACTTCTTTAGCCAGCTTTCTTTAAAATTATTTTTAAAAATTCTCTCTACAGATATGGGTCTTTTTGGGTTCTGTCCATCCAGAGATGAGTTCAGTCTGGTTGTTTGTGAGAAATGCAATCTTTTGGTCAAGCCTCAGGCTCTCAAACAACATATTGGTTTGTTTTATCTTTAATGATGCTAAAAATAAATTTCAATGCCTTAAAATTTATTGCTCAAATATTTTACTAAAACTGGATATCAATTATAAGATCTTACTAGAAGTCACTAATACATCCAGTGTATTGGTATTTAAGGAATTTGTTTCAGTACAAGCATTAGTTTATGTGAGCTTTGCATTTCTTATTTTATAGGTAAAAATGAAAATGAAATAAATTATATCTTCTTAGAATATCGCCATGGTCCAACCAACCTTAGCAGTTTGGGTAATATTCCTGCTTCAGCACTTAATTCAGAACTGGGTAAGAAATTACTCATGCCACTGCCCTCCAAGTCTTCAGCTCCAGCTCCACCTACCAAATCATCACACACCAGACCTGCTAGTGGAACATTCAAACCAGTATCCTCAGGACGGCCTCCCACAAAGGCTAGCCTGAAGCAAGTGCCTGCTTCTGTGAAAAATGTTTCGGCACCTCGATTAGGCGTCAGTATGAAAATCAGTCCAATGAAATCAGTGAAATCTGGGAATAGAATAACACCACCAACAACAACAGCTTCATCTTCAGCAATTTCAAGTCCAGTGGTAAAGGTGGAGAAATTAGTAAAGTTAACAAAGCCTGGAGGTAATCAGGAAGGTGACACTTTGGGCTCTGCGCCTGATATACCTAACACAGTTGTAAATAAAGACACTTCAAAAATATCCACACTGATAAATGGATCTATCAAATCTGCAATATCGCTAACAACGCCTTCATCTATGCCAATAACAACTTCTCCTTCAATAGTGTCTACGCCAACGCTAATAGCAGTGACCAAATCATGGACTGATACTCACCTTAGCACACGCAGTGTAACAACATTTGTCACTACCACAGCAGGCACTAAACCTTTAATGATTGCGCCTGTGATGACAATAGGATCATCAGGTCCTGTGGCTGCTAGGCCAATATCAAGTACAAAAACAAGCAAAGTCAGTAAAGATCAAAAGGAGCGTAAATTCTTGCCATGCAAAGGTATTTATTCCTTATAATTTATGAATATAATTTAATGTAATTTCTAATCTGTTTCTCAAAAGGACAAAATAGATATGTAACTATGATTTTAAGAATAAATGTACCTCACTTTCCAGATCGTGAATATGATGCCAATAAACATTGTGGAGTCAAAGTGTCAGAGACTGGGAAGTCCTGTACAAGATCTCTTACTTGCAAGGTTGGTAGTTGCATTGTTTTTTTGTCCTAGTTAAGTTAAGATGAGTAGGCAGGCCTGGCTTCAAGCATTTGAAACCATATTCTAGTCATCCTAATTTGCAATAAGAGATTCCTGGGAGTTTAATAAACTATTAAAAAAACTAAATTAATATTAAAAAAGTAGAATAAATTCACTCATTGGTTAATAATGTATAGGTTAAAAAAATTGTTTCAATTAAAATAAACATATTTATAATTTAAATAAAGCAATTGAATTTCAAACAAAATTCTTAAACTTTTAAGTCCCTTTAACAGCTGACTCACAATAGTATCTAAGCAACATCAGACCGGAAGACATTATATATTCTCTATTATTTCATTTCAGACACACGCACTTTCATTAAGGAGGGCAGTTCCAGGAAGAAGTAAGACTTTTGATGATTTACTTAAAGAGCACAAGGCAGCCAAAGATGCAATACTTAAAGCTAAAGCAGAAAGTCAGAGTGCAACAGCTGCAGCAAATGCAGCAGCCTCAGCAAATCGTGTTCTTGTGTCATCAGCAACAATTAACTCTACTATGAATGCTTTGAAACAGCAGCAAACATCACCACTGATCGCACAACGAGATGGAAAATTAGGTCAACTTGCTGGTGTTACTATTTCAACCACAAGAACTTTGGTGCCTTCCAGTGGCATACCTGCAACAACAACTTTTGCCAAACCTAGAACTGTGCCCAATGTATTTCAGAGGTATGTTATTTTTATGAAGTATCTAACTAATTCTATATATGTCTCTTCTTTTTCTTTTGCCTTTTTACCCCATCTGGGGCATAGGCCGTCCAGAAGAATTTTACATTAATCACAATCCTGTGCTGTCCTTTCTAGTTGTTTCCAGGTGTATCCCATATTTTATGTATTCCCTCTAGCTTGTGTCTCCATGTATTCTTTGTCCTTCCTCTTTCTATTTCCCTGTGGATTCCATGTTAAGGATTGTCTGGTATTGCTATTTAGGGGTTTTTGGAGAGTAAGCCCTATCCACCTCCATCTTTTCTTTATGATTTCTTCATCAACGGGCACCCAGTAAGTCCTTTCTAGTAGATCTTTGTTGGTGATGGTATTTGGCCATTTAACGTTCAGGATCTTTCTAAGGCATGTGTTTATGAAGGTCTGTACTTTCTGCTTAATGCTCACTGTTGTTTTCCAAGTTTCTACTCCATATAGTAGGACTGTTTTGACATTTGTTTTAAAGATTCTGAATTGGTTACCAGCTTAAGCTCCTTCGACTCCCATATTTTCTTTAACAGCACAAATGCTGATCTAGCTTTTCCAATTCTAGCCCTTACATCCGCATAGGATCTGCCATTTATGTCGATGGTGCTGCCTAAGTATGTGAAGGACTCCACTTCTTCCAGTGACTTTCCTGCCAGAGAGATATGCTCTTGGTTGGCTGAGTTTACCTTCTTGATCTTTGTCTTGCTTTTATTTATATTGAGTCCGATCTGTGCTGAAATGGGGGCTACGTCCTTTGGTCATTTCCTGCATTTGTTGCTGGTTGTAGGACAGAAGTGGATGAATAGGAAGGGGAACAAGAGACATCCTTGTCTGACTCCAGTTTCCACTTTAAAGTTATCTGTGAGTCTGCCTTCGTGTACCACCCTACATGTAATTTCTTCGTAAGAACTCTGAATAATCCTGACTAGTTTTCCTGGTGCCGAAGAAGTTTCCAAAAGGTTTGTCGGTCCAGGCTATCAAAGACCTTTTCGTAGTCTATAAAAAGTCTATAAAATTTATATGTAGTTGGGAGTTCCATTCGATGGACTGTTCTACATGATTCTTAGTGTTGCAATTTGATCTGTGCATGATCTGTTTCGGCGGAAGCCAGCCTGTTGATCTTGTAGCTGCATGTCGACCTGTTCTTTCATTCTATTAAAAATAATTCTGTTAAAGACCTTTCCTGGTACAGACAGCAGTGTAATTCCTCTGTAATTTGCACAATTGCTGAGATCCCCTTTCTTTGGTATCTTGATGAGGTATCCTTCTTTCCAATCTTTTGGAACTCTCTTTTTTCCCATATCTTTTCAAACAGAGGGTGCAGCATGTTGACTATTGTATTTATATCAGCTCTCATCATCTCGGCTGTGATTTTATCCGGTCGCGATGCTTTCGCCAATTAGAGCTGCTTGATGGCCAGAGCTATTTCTTCCTTACTTGGTACGCTTTCTTCTATTAAAATCTTGATTTGCTGGTTGTATGTCTGTCTATGGGTGGGGGTCTGTTTAATAGGTTCTTAAAGTATTCCACCCATCTTTTTTGTTGTTCTTTCCTTTCCGTTAATGATCTACCTTCTTTATCTTTTGTATCTTATATATGTGCAATGCAGATATACTTTTAAAAAAAGATCGACTAAAATCAGAAAATTAATGGTTTTATCCTAAATGTCATTAAGACCTGATGCTTTATTTCTTTTTTGACAGATTCACATCAACAGCATTGCTTCCTCCAGTCATAACAGTTAAGGAGGAGTCACCTGTAAAACAGGAAACAACATCCAGGGTCCTGCTGCCTCCATCAGGGGATTTGCTACGTCCTTGTTCACAGGATAAAAAGCCAGATCAGAGTTATTTGTCTCATCATCCCAAACCAATGGCTGTTAGTGATATTTTGTGTTATTTTTTATCGAAAAGCCTTGCCCATCTTTGATTAGATATCATACTTGGTATCTAAAACAAATAAAACGCTAAATATTATTTTCATTTCTAATTCAATTTTTACCTTAAAACCATATATTTTATTACCATATTAACAAAATTTTTATCAAAATAATTATTTCATTAAGTAAAGAAAGGAAACAAGTATTTACTTTGAAATCGATATCTTTTAAAATAAATAAATAAAAAATAAATATTGCTAAATGAAATACTCAAATAAATAATTTCATTTTTTCCAGATTTGTCAATTTGGAGGTCGAATTAATGATAGGGGTTGTTTTCTGTTCTGTCGAAAGATGGATTATGTGAGGGCTGCATTCCTTAGTGCATTAGAGAGGCAACTGAATCCACCACCACACAAGTAAGTTGTTTCTTAATTCCACAGCTCCTTTGCATTTTTTTCATGTGTGCCGTTTATCAATGGTGGATACAAAGCATATGTAGCTTTTCTATTTTTTCTTCTATTAATTGTCAATGGTTATAAATATTTTAATGAACGCAGTGTTAAGCACATTACCTTTTACCATTTATCTAAAATGATTGTGATACTTTTCTAATTTGAGTCCATTGAAAATCTTCAGAAAACTTTGTGTGGAGTCCAATTTACCAAAGGAAACCCAAGTTACCAGCAGCTCTCATGATCCATATGAATTCAATATGATAGATGCCAGTGGTGCATCTCTTAAAAACTCTAGTCTAATCAATATTGCAAAACCGAATATTAAACCAAAGTCGAATCTGTCCACATCTCCTCTGGCAGCCGCCTCCAGTCCATTGACATTCACCACCGTCAGTCTCTCTCCAATATCAGTGGCAGCATCATTGTCATTATCATCTTCCTTAGCTCTTTCAGCCACACCAATATCTGTGTCCTCTGTGACGCCGTCAGGCCTTGCCTTGAATTGGTCTGTCAAACCCCGTGAGGGACTTAACTCACGTAGCCCTTCAGCGTCACCTTTACCACCCCTTTCATCAACACCCGTTATAAACCCAGGTAAAAGGAAAAGAAGTGGAAGCAGTGGAGGGTCCAATGGTCAGCTTGTTGCCATCGCCAGTGGTAATGGAGGACTTCCTGTGGCACCTTCCGTTTCACTGGCAGCAATGTCAGCGACAAATTTAAGCGGCGCAATCTCTCAGCAAACTGGCCTGTCGGGTATCATCACACCAACAAGTTTAAACAGCCACCACACCACAAACTTGATAGCCATTCCCAGTGTCAGCTTGTCCAACACTTACCTGGGCCAGTTGAACTCCACCAAGCTGAACACGTCCGTAAGTGGCATGGCACCAGGCTCGGCACATAAGAACAACAACATATTTAAAGACATCAATCTCTTACTGACCGGTTTGGACTCTGTCAATGGTCAGGTAGTGAACATAACCAGTGCTCAGCTCGCAGAGCTGGCGAGTCAGGGCCAGACTTTATATTTCACACCCAGCAGTTCAGCAGCGTCGGGTACCACAGGCTCAGTCCCTACAGCCGGGCTTGCCAAACGGAACCGCAGCTCCACAAAATCTCATCTGTCTTTAAATAAATCTGTCTCCAAAATACCAGTCCTGGAAGGATTTAAACTGATTCCAGGCAACAGTGTGATAACATCGGGTGGGCTTCCACCCAATGCCGTCCTCATGGATAGTGGAAGTCTGCAGGGGGCGGTACTCACCTCTGTGGCCTTAGCATCCGGATGTGCCACACCTACTTTGGTGGCAATAACATCCTCCACCGCCAACTCCAACAGTGGTACAGTCACGGGAAACCCATCGCAGATCTTGTGTGTGGTAAGTGCTTCCTTTGGCTCAGTTTTTCCTTTATCTTTTCACGTTGTGCTAGAGTTACTACATTAATAACGCAGTGCTGAAAATTTTTGGTGTTCAGTGCCCTAACAATTTCCTACATGCACCCGCCTGTCACACTGCAGTAAAAATGTTTATAATTGAAAGTTATTATAATTGAAAGCTATTTCTATTTCAAAGCTTATTTATTTTTCACTTAATAAAAAGGAAAGCAATGAATTGTGAAGTTCCTTTTTAAAGGAAAAAAACCTTGAATGATTCCTAACAGAGTAATGTCCCTTTGCTTAGGCATGTGAGAGGGTTTGTATAAAAACAGCAGGTTGGGCAGGAATAGTAACTTTTTTAAAAGAATAAATTATTTAATTGTTTTTCAAAATATTTTGTTTCCAAACAGGATTCTTCCTCTAATCAATTATCTAGCTCAACACTGGTCAATGGAATAGCACCTTCATATGGTAAGACAACCCTTTAACTTTTATTTAGTTACTTTTTTCAAAATATTTTTATCAGGTTTGAATTCATTTAAAATTAACAAACATAAAATATTCTTAAACTAGACATCTCTTTTTTCAGACAAGACTGGCAGCAATAGTCAGCGTCACCATGTATCAGTAAAATCCCATCACCACCACCACCACCACCAACAGCATGGCAAAACTCAGCAACAACAAACTATAGCCATTGGAAATGTATTGCAGGCCCCCACCTCCATAACAATACCATCAGGGTCTGGCCCACAGCTTTGTTCAAGCCAGGCTATCTTGAAACAAGGAGCAACACTGAAAGGCATGTCACTCACTTTTCCCATTGTTAGTCAAACAGGCTTGGCTCTGACTGCGGGAAAACCCCAACAGTTGCAGCAGCAAGGACAGCACCAACTGCTGGTTACAACCAGTAGCGTAAACCCTGGAGATGTCGACGCGTCTGGTGTCCGTGGAGCTGGGAAACCAGAAGTTCATTTACAGACTCAACTCTCCAATTCCTCTGCAGGAAATCTCATATCCTAGCACCACTTGAGAATCGCCTCCTTTCATGGGGCGATTCAAAACTTCTGAGATTAAAAGTCACTCGAATTCATGGCATCTTATGCCAGTGAACACCAAAGAAACAAAGCAGTTCCCTAACGGCTGTTTTTCAAGCTTGTATTTGTAGTTTGGGCTGATACTAGATGAAGCATTATTTGATTGCTGTGAGAAACATAAAAGTTTCATTACCGAAACTTCAGGGTGGTACACAGGTGATTTTCCCATGGATGCGCAAGCAGCTAATGATATCTACCCAAGAAATTATTGTGTTAATGATTAGTGCAATACTTCATTTGCACCTGTTTGGATTAAAACTGCATCATAATTTTCAAAACCTATTGATTGTGCATTATGATGGCCAACTTTTTAGTCATAATATTTTGATTTTCATTGAGAATCTTTGACAAGTGGAAGTAAGTAAATGCAGGGCTGTCAGAAGCCTGTGATCTGTACCTGTGAATAGAGTTTTTTTTTGTTCCAAAAATTTGATGATGGTTGAAAAGAGACATTGCTGTGTTTGTAGCTAGACTGAGCTTTTTTAAATTGATGGAAATGTGTAACGAGGTTTTTGGAGGCACTAGTTAAATAAAGTTTGAAGGGCACGGGTTTACAGATGGACCATTGCCTTGTTTTAATATTTTTGATGAGACTTACTGTCTAACTTACAGCAAACATTGATCAACGATCTTCAAACCACTCCATTTGAATATGGTATGCATATTTTTCTTCTAAAATGCTCATTAATACCTTACAGCTCCTATGTGATATTTAACTGTTATCCCTAGCAGTCTGATAATCTGCAAAGTCTAATTACTGACAATGGACCTCCATGACAAATATTAATTCTTTAAAGCTGAAGACAGTGATTCCCAAGCAATGGGATAATGTGAGTGAAATCTTTTAAAATGCAATCGGAGTTACCCTTGAAACTACTGCAGATAGTTGTTTTGAATCATCACCAGACTAGTCTATAAAAATTTTTTACTTGTAGGGTTAAACACCAAGCTTGAAGTAGCAATGATAATTTCAGATTCTCTGTTTTCTTGTCATCTTCATTAGGTAATCTGAGATTGAATGGATGGCTGTTAGCAGCCATGCTATTACTCCTGACATATAAAGGATTAGAATGTGATTTAAGAACTTGTGCTTTGCATGATCTCCAGCTTATTTCGAATATTTCTTTTAACTTTTTCTTTGTTGGTTTTCACTGTTTTCCATGAACCAAAGTTTGTCCACAGCCAGTTTCTCATTTCCCCCCCCCCCCCCCCTTTTCCCTTTTTTTTTTCAATTTTTCCAATATGATAATACTGTGTATAAAATATGACATAAGTTTTCAGATATTAGTTATTTTGGACTTAGATTATATTTTTAGTAGGGTTTAGTTTAAGATTTTAAATCTGTAATTGTGAGTGAGCTTTTTCAATATTATATGATGGAAGGTTACATTAATTTTCAGCCATATTTGAAAAAAAACCGAACTCAAATAATCAAATAATTCTTATTTTTAAGATAATAAAATTAACAACCATGAAATAGGAATAATAAAGCTTCAGCAGCTGTGTGAACAAATTATATCAAGTAAATAAACTCTCTTACCAACCTTTACATAAAATAGTCATGTACATTTACGTCTAGTATTTTTATATAATTTTATTTAATCTTTCACTTGGTGATTTAACTATCAGCGGATTAAAAAGCCATGTCATGTTTTGATCTAAGAGTGTGCTTGGCATGGTAAGACTAGATGATAAGTCTGATTGAGGTGTAGGCGGGTTGTGAATTTTGCCATCCCCTTACCATGAAAAAAAGCTCTGCAGTTGGCCAGAAATGCCACGCCTCCATATCACGGAAGAAAATGCAGCCCTGGTTGGACTGCTGTCTCCGCACTCCCCCTTTCCTACGCAACCCCCCCCCCCCCCCCTTAAGCCACCTAACCAATAGTTGCTTCTATTTAAATTTGTCTCTGTTGTCTGCCAAGTGCATCAGCTGGAAAAGAATGTACTCACATTTTCATCCATGTGATTACTTTGTTTTTACGTTATTTAATATCAAATCTCTATTATGACCTATAAATAAAAATGTCCATGTAATGAATCTCACTTGTGAACCTGTAAAAACTGGTCTGCCTGTCCTATATCATGTTTGCCTGGATGTGCAGATTATTCCTTCTACTCTATTACACCAAAAGTTTAAATAGTTAAATATGTCTTGAAACAAAGACACTGAAAATGGCTGTTTAAAAACCATTTAATGCAAGAATAACAATATTTATGATAGCCGTGTGCTGTGGACCTTTCAAAATTTGTTAATCCTTTATTTGGATTTATAAGTTAAATAGATCAGAACTCTGCAGTGTGTGCCGCAAGACGATACAGATTGTGCCTTGAAGCTGCCTCCTAGAGGAGGAAAACACAAATTATATCTAGGCATGAAATATAAAAGTGTATTGATATAATAAAGGACAATGGTTTGCCAATTACCAAGCTGTCAAACACTGGGCAACAGAAATGTGTTAAATACTTACAGTTTATATTGAGAAATGCCTTCACTGCACCCCATAATAAAATTTAGCTACAGTATGTTTTTTAAGTACCTTTTTTTGCATGTTTTTGCTGGGGGTGTGCCAAAGATTCTTGGAAAGGGCTGGGGTGTGCAACGCTGGAAAACAATTGCTGAGCTCTGATATAGATCATATTACATGTTGTTAAGTATTTTGTTTAACATAATAATTTTTTTTCTCAAAGTTTTCTTTTGTTTTCTAATTTATTTCATTATGTCATAATTTTGTTTAGCTGAATTGATATTGTGTATCTAAGGTGCAGTATATAGTGTTAGATATGTAATGTTTCTAACTGAACAAAAATTGGTGAAAAGATATTTGGTATAGTCCATTTCTGGCATTTCCTTGACTTGTATTTTTCCATGGTGGTCAAAATAAGATCAAATGTTGATCCCATAAATCTTTGTATCCTTGATCTGGAAGGGCCATGTCACTAGTAGAGCATTCCACTTGTCAATCAAAATTAACATTCCTGTTGATATGTTGTAAACATTTATGAGTCAGTTAAGGATTGTTTAGGCTAGTCTCAGTGTTTATCTTATGTTAGAGTTATCATGATGTTTCAGCACACATTTTTCATTTGAAATGCACTCAGTTTTTTTTTAAAGCAACTTGATTTTTAAGGGAAAGTATTAGTCTTATTAAGCTTGATAGAAAGTATTAGTCTTATTAAGCTTGATAGAAAGTATTAGTCTTATTAAGCTTGAAAGAAAGTATAATTATATTTACGATTTTTTACTGTAAGACTATTTCCATTTTTAAGCTTTTCTTTTAGAAAGTTTTGCCTATCAATAGCTTTTTTTTGTTGTTTTGTTCAGTGCTTAAGAGAATCCTAGATACTAAATTAAACTTACAAATATTATTGACAATATCATTGAAATATATGACCTTTGAGTTATAAGTGAGGCTGAACAGTATATCATATTGTATAGGTTGAGCTGCAGCAAGTTAACAAATTAGCCAAAGCTTAACTAAACACAGACCAAAAGAGATCATTTGAGCTAACTTAAGCTGCAAAAATAAAAATGAACAAAGTAGTGAAACAGGAGGTCCTCTATTTATGACCGATTCCATTTTACGGCAGTGGCTCTCGGATGCAAAAAAAAACACCAAAAAAGTTTTTTTTCAGCGCACCACGAGTAAGTACTATTTTACCTGGCTAGATCAGGGTTTGAATAGCACACGCCATCCAGCATCACAAGCAACTTTAATCATGTGACCATCAGTCAGCATCCAGATTTCATTGTGACATGTCGCCCAGTGTTGTTTGTGCTTTTACAATTTCATTTAGGCTTATACAATGGTATCAAAGAGTTTTTCATCTGATAGGGGGTGCTGGTGGATCAAGGGAGAGAAAAAGTATCATGTTAGAGCGTAGATTGGAAACGATTAGACAAAGTAAAAGAGGAGAGACCAGCGGACCGTGCGCATGCTTTTAGTTTTAGTCATTTTCTGTGATTTCATATCATAAATATGTTTTAATTTCTTGAACATCTTTTATATCTCAAATTTGATGTATAGGCATGCTTATATAAGTATTTTACTACATACATATATACATGTAGCTTACGTGTCTATAGGGTACTTAGCAAATTACGTTGGATTTCAAGTTACGTTGCCATTAAAAAATGGAATCCAGCCATAAAAAGACCTCCTGTATTGAACAAGATACTTATCTCTAAAAATGTGTTTTAAATGAAGAAGGAAAAAGGGGAATACAATATTAACAAATGACTGCTCTTGAAAAGAATGGCAATTAAACGCTGTAATATAATTGTAAAATAAGCTTACACCAGTAATACATTGCTCTAAGTACCTTATTATATCCTGTATTGGATTCATGAAACATTTTATCTCCAGCCTCTCAGCAGCAACTTTAAGATTTTATAGCAGTTATTCAATGGTCCAGTCCCCTGATGGTTATATTTATTGAAATGTGTAGAGCCAGTTGTATTCTATTATTTTAATTTACTCTCAGCATGTCCCCACACATTTGCTTGCTTCACACAATGGAGTGTTAAAATGCCAACATTTGACTTTAAATGAAAATAATTTAGGATCATTTGATACACTGTTTTATACAGATTGAAACAACTGGAAAAAAAACATTTATGGGAATTAAACAATTAAACAAGATCTAATTTTTTAATGCTACTGAATATATAATAAAAACTGAAGTATACATGACATTTTATATTTTACTTTTGAATATCTTCATTACCTAATATAGAATGTGTAATAAATACATTTTGTGCAAAATGTAATCGATTTTTAAGACATCATAATGCATGATGTCCATGTAGAATTGATCATCATTTCATTCAGTATCTGTGTCAAAGGTTGAAATGAAGGGAGCTGCATTCATGACACATTCTATTTGATGTAATGAAGATGTCAAAATTAATATATAAAATGTCATGTACACTTCAGCTTTTATTACATATTCAGTACAGTCGGTGCCAACATTAAAAATTTAAATGATCCTAATGCACAGATTAATAAAATATTCTTTGTAATTTTTAGATAAAATAAAGCTAATAACTAGGATTAGTGAATGTTTATTTTACTTTGTCTAAATTAAAGTAACTGAATTATTTTGGAGAACTCTTGATTAAATGGTGAGCATTAAAATGGTATTTGTAAAGTGTTCTCCTGTGTGTGGACATTTTCACAATAGTAATTAATAGCACTTTAATATTCTATGCACAGTCCTTGCTTTTGTTTCATTCTATTTTTTATAGTAAAATATGTGTCCAATTTTAGGTTAGGTTAGGCTGCACACTAATAAAATTCTTGTATCTTTACATGCAGCACATATTTCAGGTTGCATAGTCAACACTGAGTCAAGTTATATTGTTTCTATTATTATTTTTTTTAATGTAGCAAGCATAAGCTAATTATTGTCAAACAAAACATCTGTGTCCTTCAAATTTCTGAATCATTTAAATATTATACTTACACAATGAAAGAAATTAATTTGTTGGTAACTCTTCTGGTCGCCATCAGACCAGGGCTGCTTACCTAAAACATATGGTTGTGTTCATTGCAGCTTCAAATTTCCTCCCATTTTTAAGCACTGTTACCATATTTGTTATATTTACATCAAGACATTTTTTTTCCTCCTTGCCTGACATTTTTATAACTTGATCGATTTTCTTGTAATTCTTTTTTCTGCAGGCACAACTAATCTTGCACGAACACGGTATTCATACATGCTCTAGTCAAACCAGAGACTCAGTGAACTCATGTCACTAGAGAGACGTTAGCTTTATTATCTTTCTGAACATGGTTAGTTTATTTCTGTTTGCATATGATGATATCACACTGTTGGGCTTGTGTTGGTTCTTTTTTTTACATCAGATTTTCAAGGAGTAACTCTGCTTGCACTACATGATATTTAATTGAACTCTATTTAAAGTAAGCTTTTAAATGTAAAGATAAGAATTTAGATAATTTAGATTTGCTGTGATAGCAGATGATTGTTTTTCTTCTTCTATAACATTTCATTAATATTGCAATCTCTTTGATGTAGGAATTCATAGGGCATAGTCTGTGTAAACATAGTCTGTGTAAACATAGCATGATTAAAAATAGTCTGTGTAAACATTCTGTGTAAACATAGTCTGTGTAAACATATTCTGTGTAAACATAGCATGATTATAAATAGTCTGTGTAAACATATTCTGTGTAAACATAGTCTGTGTAAACATAGTTTGTGTAAACATAGACTAATTTAAAATAGTCTTGAAGGTATATTGATATTAAAATGAAATGACTAAATGACCCCCAGCATCAAAGTATAGAAATGTTGCTAATTTAAATCGGTCACATGTCCCAAGTCCTTTCTGTTGAGGTTGCAGCTCATATCATAATGAAGTCCTAATCTTAGAGTATATATTTTGTTATATTTATAAGATGTAATATGATCATATATAAAGATAGTTTTTTTCTTGTAGACTTTTTCTGAAATGACATAGTTTCATTTTATGGTGCTATATCTCAATATAAAGTGGTGTGTTTCTGAACCAAGCAATGCATGGTTTAAAAAAAAAAAAAATTCTTCATGCCTTCAATACTGGCATCACACTACTGATTCTGATACGTGCATGCTATTACAGTGTGTCACATTGTTGCTAAGGCTTTCAGGCTTGTACAGTGTGTCACACTGTTGCTAAGGCTTGCAGGTTAGTATGGTGTGCCCCAATGTTTGCTAATACTTGCAGATTTTACAATGTATTCATCACACTGTTGCTAAGACTTGCAGGCTTGGTTAATTTATGTGTTTGAAACAAAGTCATCAGTAACATTGTTCATTGCAGTTTGGTTGGTTTCCTTAAGGAGCAGTCTAACATACATAATGATGCAAATTAAATCAAAAAAGTATTACTCTCATAAGTGCTTTAATTGTAAGGGTTTTTCTTGAATATTCATGCCGAACCCATTTGCATGTGTGACTTAAAATAGTCTGCTTTGTATCGCTTAGTGAGAAGTGTTTCTCAGCCTATGGGGCAGGGGCAATATGAAGTGTTAATACACTTTCTAAAACTCTTAATTTATTTTCTTAGCATTCAGATGAAATTGGAGGAAAAAGATTGCAGAAAATATTTAAGTTTCATCTATGGGCTATGATGTTGAGAGACTGCGCTCTATGAGGAAAACGATCCACGTATCGTGTTTACTACTTAATGTCTACACAATTTTTGTTTGTTTGTCAAAGTCCACCTGTGATTGAACTATTATTATTCCCATCAATTGTTGGGCTCTTGTTTCTCTTGGCCTTGTGTTCACTCATATTGCAAGAGTGTACATTTGATACAGTGTGCTAAAGTTATTTAATTCACTTATTATTGTCTTGGCATGGTGAGTGACCGACCACCCAAATAAAACAAACAGCAGAAGCTCTCTTTCATAAAGAGAAAAATCTGTGCTAACAATGTGATATCTCATGTATTATCAGGGACAAATTTTCCTTCTTTTTCATTGTGTTATATCCTTAGCAAATGCATTTTTTTAAAACAATTGTACATATCTGTTATGACACATAATTGTACATATCTTTAGTATGACAAACATTGTATTGTTCATTATCTAGCATTCAATATAATCTCTTATCTCTAATGCATCCTGAAGCATGTTCACTGATACAACTAAATAATGCTTTGTTTTTTCTCTTTGTTAACATAGGAATAATAGAAATTTAGGTTGGTAAAAAAAACTACTTGACTGTGGGACCCCACCTTGTAAATATTGTAAATATTGTTTTTTTTAAATATATTTCAGTACATTCTTACACGATGTGTAATTATAAATCTTTGTTGTCATCATCACTTGACCACCATTTTCATCATTCATCACACAATCATCTCATGATTTGAAGTGAAGTCTTTAAATTTATAAATCAATAAATACATGAAGAAAGCTAAAAAATTAAATGTATTTGGCTTTATTCTCTCTTGTTGAATACTGTTAAATTAAATCTAAACATCAAAATCATTAAGAGTTTTGACTAAATGGACTTTACAGTTAAGAAATTGCTGGTCAGATAGGGAAAGTGTTTTGATTCAACTTTATCTGGTCTTTTTTAATATTTCTCATGAAATGAAAATTTTGACTCATTTCTATGACTTAAATTTATCAGAGGCTGATATTCTGCTAATTTTCTCCAAGCAAATGAAAGAGACACGTTTCTGATGATGTACCAGTCACTCTGCTTGTGCTTTTTCAAGTATACTTAAATTTGGAATGCACTAAAATTTGCATTATAAATTTTTTTATACTCTACATATCTTTTGATGATAATGCCAACTATGATTAAGTATTACTCACATGTTGATCAGCAATTTAATTTAGGTTATAAAAATATTTTTGTCAAATTATAAGGTTCAAAATTTCAGAAGCAGGAAAGAAGACAAATGCTTGGTACCATAACAATCAGAAAGTATATGGCTCACCAGCAAATTAATTTTTGGCTGGGCCATCTGGTCAGAATGAAGGTCAACCAACCAACCTGCATTGCAAGTCTACAATAGCAGGCACTCAGGGCCAGAGAAAGACCACACCCACAATAAATTGGCAGCGTCAAGGAGTCCCTTAAAGTCCACAACATGAATCTTTAGCATGCCTTACACCTTGCAGCAGATTGCCAACTGTACCTCCCAGTAGACAAAATAAGAACATATAATGGAGTCACTATTGTACTCGTTATCTTTTCGTTTTTAAAAAAGTTATAGAAAATATATTTGTAAAAATTGCTCAAAAACAACAAAAACATAATTTTTTTCTCAAATCTTGGACGGATAAAAATTAAACTGGTTAATAAGGATATACCTCACACAGAAAATTCTTTAACACTTTTCTAAACTTCCACATCATGCTTAAAATACATCACCAGTAATAAAATATACGATGACAAATCAAATCACCAATTTAAAATTAATCAATGACTTGATTTAAACAATATTATAGAATGCATTTTCTTAGAATTCCTAATCACTGAAAACTGTAAAGGAAAAACAAAGTTTCTGCAATATTTATTGTCCATAATAGAGAATGTTAATGGAGCTTGCTAATCATTCAATAAAGGATATTTGGTGAATTTTAAAATATTAAATTTTCTATGATTTTCAGCAATAATTATTAAAAAAAATATTAATGGCACCAAAACAATTTATACTGGTCGGTCGTGCATAAAAAGTGTTGAATTTTAATTTTTAAAAAAAAGTTTTTTCAAAAGGATATCAAGTCTTAAAATTTAAGGTGAATTAAACATTTTAACATAACTTTAGGAGTGAAAATTTTATTTAATTTTTAATGAAAGAGACTGATGAGTCTCATAAAATGACCACATTATTGATTTATTTGGTATTTTTCACTCTGTATATCATCAAATTATATAGCAAATAAAATATAGCCAATCAAAGTAAGCAGTTAAAGTTTAAATGAGAGTGACTCCATGTGTTGATATGATGAATATGAAAAAATCAAACATGGAGAATGCATTGCTTATTCCATATTGTCTTTAACTTTATTTAATTTGAACTTTGCTTTCAAATTAATAAAAATATTTTAAAATTATCAAAATAAATCTAAAACACTAGGGGGATGAAGTTAACAATAAATATTAATAATTATTATAAAAAAAAAATAAAAAAAAGCTTAATAAAATGTATATATCATTGAGGAATGTATGTATGTACAAGTTTGGAATGTAAAACATGTATAAAAATAATACAGACTGGAGTATAATAAACACAGATATAAGCAGACAGTTGGGCATGTCAATAAATTTCAATAACATCAGCATCAGATTGTATAATACAGTTCAGCAGTATCTGTACCACAGATTTGTTGGCTCTCTGGCCACCTCTTAACAGATGATGGCAGAATGAGCTTGCATCACATTTATTATTATATCTATTTACAGATGGTTACATTGGTCATTCTCATTACAAAATACACAGACAATGAATATTAAGTTAAATGTTTTTTATAATATGGCAATTATTTTAGGTACCGTATTTGGTTGGAAAGAATCCATTATTCAAAACAATTGAAAACTATACAAAATTTGAGAAATTAGCAGAAAACAAGTGAATAGAAAAAGAGAATACTTGAATTTCATAGTTACATAATAGAGGCTAAGTAAAAAAAATTAAATCTTAATTAGAATTGCTAAAAAAAATAATTTATGTTGTAAATGGCGATTGTACCAGTTTTTAAACTGATTTTAAACTATGCCTATAATCAGGATAGATGCAGTCAATGAATCTCTGCTTGTGATGTAGTAATGTTTTCTTGTGCTTATTGTCAATACTAAGCTATTCATGCTTGCTTTTTATACCTCTCAAACTCACGAGTGATGTAGATCAGAGTTAAACCATTGTATTGAAACATGTCAAAATTGTCTACCTCACAAGCAATACTAATAGACTATCGTGAAAAAGTTTGAAAGTCTGTTTTTTTTATAATTAGTAATTGCACCAATTTCTGAGAGAAGTATACTCTCCATACATGGTCTTGAAAAAGTTGTTTACTTTGAATTCCAGTCAATACCAATTAATATGAGAATTCATACCATAGAGAAAGCAAGTCAGTGCCTTTTACTATAGAAGAATTTTTTTTTTTTGGAAAAAAAAAGAAACTACAATCTTCACTTCAATTCTTATATATAAAAAATATTTCACTACACTCTGGATATAATTTTTATTACTATTAGGACAGGATTTCAATACAATTAGGACATGATCTTTCTACCATTAGGACATAATTTCATTATCATAAAGACATAACATAACAACGTGACCGACTTCTCATTATTTATTTTTCTCATATACTTTTCAGCTCTGTGTATAGTTATAACATTGTTATAATAAGCAATCTCAGTACACACCATAGAAATATTTTACTGCTGCAACATTAAACTGGGTTATGAGTAATTAGGCCAGTAAGACAGTATGTTGTGGTATAGGGTCTGTGAGTGTAGGGGGTTGAACTTCCAAACTGGTTGCTTTTGAAGATTCAATGTTTTCATGCAGATCTGAGGTTGTGTCCCCTTCTGTATCATTGGATGCTGACATGTTAGTAGCCTCTATATGGAAATGTCCAGACATAGAAGGCTCTGTCAATGATCTCTGTCCTAATGGGGGCAGGGGTTGATAGTAGGGGGAGAAAACTCCAGATCTGAACAGGTGATTGTCTCTCTCTTCAGGCAGGAGGCTGTAAATTGGTCTTTTGCTAAACTTGCTTCGGGTCTTGTGATAAATGCTAAAATTAAAGATTTTCAAATAGTTTAAAATGAAGATACTCAAGATTGATTATTAAAAAAACTTACTCCCTTTCGCCAATGATCAAGTTTCTGGAATTGAATAATAGAAACCTTTGGCTTCCATGATCTATATTAAAACTAATAATAAATTCCGCTACATTAATATGTGTCCCATCATCACTTACTTAAAGTCTTGACCTTTCAAATTTTTGAATTTTTCATGCTCATAATCATAGCAGGGTATGAAGTTGTTAGGATGATTTAATTGGCTAAAGTCATCGCCTGGATTGTAACCTGTAAACTTCGGATGGATATCATCAGGTATGGCCGGATAGAGATGAACGCCTTGTTCTCGAGCCACTGTATCTACCAGTGGATTGTTAACAACTCCAAGTGGAGGAATGCTGTTTACTGGCCCAGAAAACTTTAATGCTTTCCTCCTGCAATGTAACGAGGATACAGAATAGGAAACAAAATTAAAAATTATTGATTAAAACAAGAGAAGAAATTATTTATCAATCAAATGTTTTTCAATTAATACCAATCTACTCACAACAAGAACAAAAAGTGTTAGTGAATCAACAGTACATGGAGGCCAATGCTTATGCTTAAGAAGCTTACAAAATGGTGCACAGAGATTATTATATTTACGAATATCTTCAAATAGTTGTTACTTGTTTGAAAGAAAATTATGTTTTGACTCATTACTGTTGAGCTACTGCACTGACTTAAATTATTTTATTTACAAATATGGCTTAACTGTCAGAGAGAACATTACAAATACTGTGTTTCATAATGTAGGCCTACATGAAGTAACAATTTAGACCACAACTGAACCTTAAAGACACACAATGTTAAACTTTGTTGGCTATGTCTTACATCATTAGTTGCCTTCAATACTGGTGACATATAACTGTTTTATATTTAAAATGAACTTTCAACTTTGAACTTACCTGACAGGATCTTTGAGCAGCCCCTTAAGTCTGTCTAGCTGATTGCTGGAGTAGAAGCCCTGCATTCGCATCTCAGTTTCTGGCAGCAGACGGTGGAAATACTGTCTGTTATCATCTACCACAACACGAGACTGCCACTCTTCTTGTTGCCTAGCAACACAAACAAAATGATCCTCAAATGCCATTTTAATCATTTAATAAAGTCTTCAGTTATGACATATAAGCATTTTAAAAATATGCCTAAAGCTGTGTTTGAATGTTGCAAGATTATTTCACAATAGTTTTGATAACATTAATTTATAGATTGATATTTGAAAAGACTTACAATTCTATAATTCTTTATTATAGGAAGGGCAAATAATTATTTTTAATCAATATTAATTATTATAACATCAAAGTATTTTTTTTTACTTGGCCTGAAGAGCCTTCTTCTCCTCAAATTCCTGTAGCCAGGGGAGGTTGATAGATGGTTTCATCTCATTGCCAAAATTAGGCGGTGGCCGAGAGAACAAATTGAGGTCCTCATGTCGTCTCAACCAAGGATAATGTTCTCTGCCCACAGGGGATTTGAAAATATTGGCATGAAGACTATTTTCAACCCAGTCCTGGTAAAGAAAACATAGCTGATTTCAAATATACTGATACATATATGTTAAAAGCACTCCAAGTCCTTAATAATAAACTGATGCATATATGTTAACAGTACTTCAAGTCCTTAATAAAAATTTAAGAAATGAAGCCATGAGGCATATCTTTCTTTGGTCACCTTCCCATGAGATCAGACTGTTTATTTCTTCACAGAGATCTTACTGTCTTAATTATATTAGGACATTTGACAGTTTCCACTATCATGATTTAGGCATATGTCTCAGGAGACAGTCATCACAAACAGAGCAGAGGACAATTACCCTCTTTAGTTCATCTATACGAGCAGAGTTGGGGCGGTGGGGGTGGGCGTTGCTCTCTTCAACACTCTTCATCCCTGGGAATGTCCAGCCACCTTCTGTCCTCCACATGGCACGGTCAGCTGCATTCAGGTCTTTTTTCTCTTGCTCCAAGTTGACTGGACAAAACATGCCTGACAGGAACTCTTGATTGTAAGTGTATCTGGTAGAGACAATAAAGACAAGAAGAGTTGACCTCCGCACGGAGACACATATTTCCATGCTGTTGTTTGTGGGATAAATTAACTCAGACATTCACTTTGTCAACTTTCTACACACGGAGGACATGTTCTATTCTTCAAGAAGAAAAAGTTTGAACATTGAATAAACATATTTTTTACTCCTCATATTTGTTGCTCTTTTCAGACTCAAATTACTCAATTTCTGAACTCTCAGGATTCCAAACTTACTAGTTGCAAGTTTAACACTCCTGCTTCAGCTTTTTAACTATGGTGCAGATTTAGTTATTGTAAACATTTCAACCAACCTGGCATTAGGGTCTATCTCTCTGAGGTACTGCCTCAGTTTTTCTTTAGCATACTCTGCGGTATTGAGTTTCTGAATGCTGTAATTGTAAGCAGGGTCAACATCAACAGAGATGTGGGGTTTTTTAGTTTTCAAATTTTCAGCATGGCGTGCAGCACTCTTGCTATGGACGTCCATCTGATACAGATAAGAAAAAAAAAATTACAAAATACAAATCCATGAAGAAGTCTAACAATTAAACTAAACAAGTTCCAACATAAAGTTTTATAATTATTGTGTTACATTCATTTAAATCATAAGAGAAGAGATTGATCGTAGATTAAAAAACTTACAATATTTGCAGCCACAAAATTCTGTCTTTTTCTGCCAGTGTTCAGTTGCTCTATGTATTGTTCATTGAAGTTGTCAATAGGTTTCCACTGCCTCCTTGGTTCATCTGTGTACTGCATCAACCCTGGGGACTGCTCTTCCATAGCTCTGTCTTCTTCCTCTACTGGGTTCAACTCTATTCAGGGGTAGAACAAATGATATTCAAACAATCAGCAATATTCCCAAAGCAAATCTTAAAAGTTATGGGATAAAGCCACACCTTAAAATACCCTAAATTAATTTTTTTAAAAAGGAGAAAAGATTGAGTAACACAAGATAGCCTGTTGGGTCCTATGTTCTATGGGCATTATGGACACATTTGACAGGCTTGTACTTGTCTATACACAATGTCTTCAAGCACTCAGCACCCATACTGTTATGTTTAAAGAAAAAATTAATTTACCATCAAGATCCATCTGTGTAAATGGAACACCAAACTCTCGACTCATGGTGACAACCATCTCAACAGTTGGGAACAGGTTGTTTCTGACAGCATCCGTCATATGAGCAACCTTCTTCATCTGTCAAGGGGGATAATAAAAGAAATACTGGTGAATAGTTTGGCTGACACATGTTGTTGCAATGAGCAGTGGTTCTCAACTTGTGTTCATGTAAAAATAGACATTTACTTGTTCCGACTTTGAGAGCGCATCCAAGCATAGCCTGTACAACATATCCCTTACTTACCTGATCCATGTAAGAGCATATCAAAGCATGGCCTGAATACCATATCCCTTACCTGATCCAACTTTACGAGAGCATCAAAGTATGGCCTGAACACCATATCCCTTACCTGATCCAACTTTACGAGAGCATCAAAGCATGGCCTGAATACCATATCCCTTACCTGATCCAACTTTACGAGAGCATCAAAGCATGGCCTGAATACCATATCCCTTACCTGATCCAACTTTACGAGAGCATCAAAGCATGGCCTGAATACCATATCCCTTACCTGATCCAACATTACGAGAGCATCAAAGCATGGCCTGAATACCATATCCCTTACCTGATCCAACTTTACGAGAGCATCAATGCATGGCCTGAATAACATATCCCTTACCTGATCCAACTTTACGAGAGCATCAAAGCATGGCCTGAATACCATATCCCTTACCTGATCCAACTTTACGAGAGCATCAAAGCATGGCCTGAATAACATATCCCTTACCTGATCCAACTTTACGAGAGCATCAAAGCATGGCCTGAACACCATATCCCTTACATACAGGAGAGGCTGCTCAACAATTAGTCTCAGTGGCTCATGAAGTTTGACACGACAAAGATCAACGTCCAGGGCACCATACATGCGTCTGCCAAAGCTCAGGTTAGAATTGTACAGAACCTGCATATCTGTCAGAGAGCAATGAGATATCATTTACTTATAGATTTTTACAGAAGCCAACTTGGTCGGGGATCAGTAATCATGCTTCTATTCATGAATGGCTGTAGATTAACTTACACCTGCCTGAATAAATCCTGTCCATAAAATACATTTAACAAAATGCATTTGATAAAGTTTTGAATAATGTGTTTAAAGAAGTAAGGGAAGGGAGGGCAGGTCAATCAAAATTTCATTGATTTAATTCAATGAATAAACTTATTCGTAACCACATTAACAAACTGATTGGTTACCACAGTAACAAACTGATTGGTTACCACAGTAACAAACTGATTGGTTACCACAGTAACAAACTGATTGGTTACCACAGTAACAAACTGATTGTAACCACATTAACAAACTGATTGGTTACCACAATAACAAACTGATTGGTTACCACATTAACAAACTGATTGGTTACCACATTAACAAACTGATTGGTTACCACAGTAACAAACTGATTGGTTACCACATTAACAAACTGATTGGTGACCACAAAATGTTTAAAAATTGTTTCAGCTGTATTATTTAGTAGAATGGGCCAATATGTTTCAGGGATGGTCTGAGTTGAAGATAAGAATTGATGAAAGTGGATGATATCCATCTCCACATCCACTTGGCTTTTATTTGAGATCCATCCCTCATACCATATATTTTATAAAATACATCTTTTTTCATTTTCATCAAAAACATACCAGAGTCTTCTTGTTGAGGTAATGCCTCCCATAATGTTGTGATAGCGCCATCTTTCAACCCTTCCAACACAAAGATGTGCCTCTCCCCGTCCAGTACATGGAAGCCTGTTACAATATCCAATTCCAAACTGTCTTGTTGAACCCTGAGGATCAGATGGAAATAAAATATCAACTTAGACTTCATACACATGTGAACCTGGACCGATGCTTTGGACACATGTGACATCTGGACAGATGCTTTGAACACATGTGAACCTGGACAGATGCTTTGGACACGTGTGTGGTTACAGAATGTCATACTCATAAAATGAATAGGTCAACTTGACTTACCTACTACCAGTGACACGATCAACTTGACTTACACTTGCAGAGAAAAGGTGAGCTACCTTAAGGTAAGAGTAATTTAGATTAGTTTTACACCCTGTGACCATCCAAAGATAGAAAAATTAACATTTCATTGTTTACAACTCACACTGTAAGTTTGTATGTAGAGAGAGCTGCGTCAATGACATGTTGGGGCATGGAGTCCAACTCTAAGGCCTTGGCATTGAAACTCATGACCAGGGTCTGTAAGTTGTGCAGCACCTCCAGATTCTCATAATCAAACATGAAGATGATACGATTGAATGGACACTGAAATCGAGAGCCAAATGTGTAAGTGAAGTTCATCTCCTCTATAAAATATATTAGAATAATAAGATAATCAGCACCCCGGAGTAAAATGTCAATTGTTTCAAATAAAGAATAAAAACGGAGTCACTGGTACACCTCATATCATTTCTAAATTAAAACACAAGCTGCTTCAACGACTGCTAGTGAAATGTTATTCACAAATTTATATTGAGACATTACTGATTGCCAGTAGGAAATAAATGTGTTGATATGAAGTATTGAAATTTATAAGATGACCAACAACATATAAAGTAATAAGGCTAGGTTAAGTTTTCACCAAGTCAGGACTGACCTCCCTGGAAGTTGGTATTATCTCTTTAGCCACCACATTGGCAGGGGAGATAATTGGTTGGGCAAGTTCAATCTTTACTTTAAGCATCGAAGAGTTCTCCAAATAGTGGCCTGCTGCTAGAGGACCATCAACTGGAACATGGTTCAGATTTAAAATAGTTCAAATTAATACATTGATATGTCTTATCTAAAAATGATTGAGTACAACATTGAAGCTATATTTCTGTCTTGGGGTTTGGGCTCCGTTTGTCCTGGAATATATGTCTTTTGACTTGACTGTGGATTTCTGATTCTTCTTATTACGTATATCATTTAAAGAGTGTAATTTGTTTGAGGGGGAGAGGCTATTGGCCACTGAATCTTTACCTGGTCCATCCACAGCTCCTGCTAAACCTATGAGTTTGCCAGAGTAGTCCTGGTCAGCTCCTAGGATGTCAGGTATGGCACAGTTGGTAATGGGGACTCTCAAATGCAGGAATTTGTGACCCAGAAGTAGTTCAGACAAGTTGACCTTGGCCACACCATATGGGTCCCAGGGTTTATCTCGACCATGAAAGGGATTGTAAAGTGTACGCCTACCTAAACAAATATATTTGTAAATCATGCTTTTATGCTTCATCAACTTAAGCAACATTTTTTTCCATCACTGGATATTTAAATAACTATCACTTTTATCAAAACATTGTTTTAAATATACTTTTGTCTAAAGAAGTTGTATAAATTATAATTTTAAAGGATAAATATAAACTTTCTGTGCCTGAATTTTAAACAGTACAGTGATTTGAGCTTAGATAAATTTTCCAATAATAAAGTTCATTGTTAGAAAGTCATGTTCAATGTAAGAAGTAGCCTACTCTGTTTGCCTTTTCTTCTTCTTTCTTTGTAACTATTGCATTCGTTTTTTTCATTTCTTGACAAAGGATTTCCATCACAATGATTGTAAAGATGACTTGTTCGGGTACTAACTTACTTCTAATCTTTGAGTCACCTACTTTCAACAGTTCCAACATTGGAGATTTTCTCATCCTCTAGGTCATCACCAAATAATGTGGGTCTGATGCTCACTGTCTCTGGTTTACGGTCACGATCATGAACTTCAATTTCCATGGGTGGCCCATTTAAAAATTCTCGCAGATGTGATTGCTCTAGCATGCCTTTATAGCAGATATGAGAATGAATGTTCATTATTTTATTTGTATTGTAACAAAATATTAAATGAATTAAAAAAAAAAGAATTGCCAATTATTAAAAAAAGTTGTTGGAGATTAAAGTTTCACTAAAACCAACAATTGCATTAGTTTAGTGGTTCTCAACTAGAGTATGAGTGTGTTGTGAATGGTTCATAGGAATATTAAAAAAATATGTACAAACAACTTTTAAAAAAAATATTTTAATTCAAAGTTGAGTTAAGCGCACTAGAAAGTAAAACTAATTTTCTTAAAATTTCATAAAATTTATTAAGCAAAGAAAGTATGTGAAGAAGGGTATTAAGGCAATCTATGAAGATAAAAGATTCCAGTTAAATGTATTAAAATTTAAATTAAAAGTAAAAAAAAAATAACGACATATTTTCTGCACACTTTCTTAGCAAAATGAATTTTACTAAATTTTAAGAAAAGTATTTTCTTCTTTTGATTGCGCTTACACTCATCTTTAAAAAAAGTCTTTTTTTTTAAATATTTTTTTTTATTTTCTACTTTTCAGTAAGTAAAATTTTAATCTGTAAATTATCCACAAAAGTAGATTTTTTAAAACAATGAATGCATATAAAATACTGGGTATAGTGACTTACCCACTTATAGCTCTTTACCCAGGCATAAAACTAAAAAGTATATCTTAACGACTGCTTGCCGCCAGTTGATTAGAGTCTAATTGCCGAAATGCCCTGTAACAACAGGTTCCCCCATCCCATCCTAAAATCCTTCAGTATGACTGATGGTTATTGTAGGTGCAGTGTTGCTGTTTTTTTTTTCAAATAACTTTTCTTCTTTCCCCACCACTCTTCCCCCACCCCCACTTTGCTCAACCCAGCATACTGGAGTTGCAACTCTATGTCATCAACTTGGATGTGACCTTACAGGTCAACATGTGGAAGACTTAATGGGCTGAATGAGAGGGTCATGTGTGTAAACACAAGATGGAAATGCTAGTAGAAAAGGAGGTCTTTAAAAACTGATGTGAATAAAGTTATCTTTGGCATTTTACTACAAAGCATGCTGCAATTTTTAGCATAATCATGACAGCTTTAATCTAAATGCTTTAATCTAATCAAGATAATATTTTTAAACACCGATATCCACTGAAACATATATTTTTCTTTGTATTTGAAAGGGGTTTCAATGAATTTTAGTAATTAGTTTTAGAGATTGGAATATTAACCATTTTAACAAATTAATTAAATTAATGTATTTTGGATTATTTTATTTGTTTTCATTTGCAAGTTTTTAAAGATCCAATTCTCTTGCAATACTTTTCAAAATCATGATGTAATGGAAGAGATTGGACAAGGTTATTTGAGCTATTTGTGTTAACTTGCCTAGTAGAACTACATCTGTGTCCTGCCGGTAAATGATATTTGTGTTATAAACTGGGTCAACTCAGCTAGTAGTACTACATCTTTGTCCAGTCAGTAAGTGATGTTTGTGTTATAACTGGGTCAACTCACCTAGTAGTACTTCATTTGTTTCCAGCCAGTAAGTGATATTTGTGTTATAACTGGATCAACTCACCTAGTAGAACTACATTTGTGTCCTCCCAGTAAATGTTCTGGGCATGCTGTTTGCCTGGTGTGACATACTCAGGCTGCGTAAAAAACTTGTACTTGCAGTAAACAGGATGGCATCTGCGAAATGGGAGCGATAATTGTATAAATATAGTTGATACATACACGATTAAACAATTTTGTAAAAATGAGTGAATTAAGATTCATTATTTTATTTAAAAATATCAGTGTCAGAGTCAAATTACGTGATCTACTTCTGCTATGTTATGTCGTGATGTTTGGAAGATTCTGTGAGTGAATAAGGGTATTTTTCCCTTTACATATTTTTCATTTAACCCTGTATGAACACGTTTGAGTGTTGATTAAAAACCTTGGCATAAATGTTTTGTACATTTTGTGAGAAACAGTGAATATTGTTATTTTTATAGGAGAGACTTAGTATTTTTTTTTATAGGATTAGAGATACATAGTATAGGGCCTATTTGCTAGGAGAGATACTTATTATTTTTTTGCTAGGAAGTGAATCTTAGCACATTTGATAGGAGTGGAGTGCATCTTAGAATTGTTGAAAGGAGATTCTTTTTGAACACACATTCTTTCAATTGAAGGATTTTATTACTTTTTAGGTATTTTGTGGACTGTGTTTAATATCTGAATTTTTAAAATCCTCTCATGATTATTTGACTTCACACTACAGATCAGCCTTGTAGGGGCTAGGAGACAGCAACTGAGTTCTAGACTCTTACATTGTCACAAATCTTTAAAAGGAAATGTGTTAACAGCCTCAAACTCAGAGTGGAGTGTTTAAAGATGTCTTACCTTTGCTCAAGCTTATCATAGGAGATGGGGGTGTTGGGTAGACAGGAGGCGTAGTCAACCCTGATCATCATTGGGTTGAGCTCCTGGTTCAGCTCAGTGGACAGGAGGGGTACATTCAGAGACACACCAAGGAACATGTCCTCAATGCCCGCTATTGGCGTGTGCAGGCGACTCGTAACTAACTTACTGTCTGTAATATGAATAGCAGAAGTGAAAAATTATCTGTCCTTTGATATAGCCTGATAAACTAGAGATAATTTAGCCTCATAAACTATAGACATCATTAGCCTGATAAACTATAGTTATCATTAGCCTGATAAACTATAGATATGATTAGCCTCATAAACTACGGATATCATTAGCCAGAAAAACTATAGATTTCATATGCTCTCAACATTTATTAGTCAACAAAAGCAAGCAAACCAACAGTGAACCTGTGTATATCAGATTGTGTGTCTTGTCAGACTATTTACCCTAACAACAATTTATGTGGAGTGCACATTTGTTTTGTTAAACAAAAGTGATACAGATTTTTTCTTCTCTAGCAAGGATTGATATCCATTTATATATAATAAGGATTTTTGAATATATGCTTTAGAATGGAAGGTAAGGAAATAAAAAAAAAAAAAAAGAAGAATTCTACCAAGGAAGATTGAGGTATCTTTCAGTTAGTTATGAAATTTAGGCAAGCCGAAACTGCCAGAACCTCCCCTGACCAGGTCAGAAATAAATAATATACAAGCCTACTGATTTCTCAGAATCCCAATCTTTCTTAATTTCCAACCTACTTACCCCCAAACAACAGTGCAAGCCTGAGGGGTATATTACATATTCCATGTTTCTTTATATGTTCTGCCAGGGCTTTAGCTTGTTCAGCATCAGTTTTCTTCTCTCGCTCCTCTTTGCTGGCTGCTTTCTGTAAGCCTTTTCCTGTGCATTACATGTTCAAGTCAGCCCATGAGATATGAGTATTGGCAAATGTAATTGAAGAGAACTCTAGTAATAGGGGAACTACCACTATTTTCCAGAATTCATTTTCAAAATAATAATCTTAGAAATAATCAAACTTTTACCTGGAATATTGAAAAGAAATGCACTGTTATGAAAATTGTATAGAAACTTTTATTTCATTACTACATTGAATTTCATTACAGAGATATCAACGGGAGATAGGTGTTTTAAACTGTTGAAGTATTGTTGAAACTTTAGTTGATATTAATGTAAGAGCCCACAAATTTAAAGACTTCTATTCTATGAGTAAAATAAGAGGCTGTCCTCCCAATGTCTGTCAAAATGTTTTACATTATTTCAATTAAGTAAGTCTAATTCAACAGAAACTGATATTTTAAAAGTACAAGACTGATACACTCAGTTGTTTTTTAAATTTATTTTGAAGAGAGAGTTTTAGAAATTTTATATAATATTCACACTTCATTTCAGTCATTAAATGTTTCATCATATAAATAAAACATTCTAGATAATCTCACTTAGATGATACATCTACCTCTGCCTTTGAAATTGTGCCTTATCTAAATGGCCTTGAAATTAATAAATTCCTCTAGAAATCAATCAGACTGACTGAACATAGCACACATTTTTATTACCTTTGTTATCCTTCTTATTAGCTGCTGGCTTTTTCCCAGAAGGAGTACTTTTAGGTGAAGGGATGTCAGTTCCAGCAAGCTGACTTAGATGGTCAAAACCTCTGAAATAAACAGAGCAAAAATATTTATAGACAAAACAAAAATATGGGACATGGATGGGAATAAGCTTGAGTTTTTAAAAAATAAAAAATTTCAGGATGGTTTTTAATTATTTTTTTTTACCAACCTTCTGCCATTTTGTACAGCTACACTAGCCTTTATATTCTAACATGATGGCTCTGGCATCACCCTTTATTTTCTGACATGCTGGTCAGTTACATTGCCCTTCTCTAGTCTCACCTTCCTTCTTGTCCATCTTTATTTGGTACAGCCACCAAAACTTTGGTATTGGCAGAAAGGGTTTCCCTCTCGGGTCTGTCCAGCTTGTTAACCCCACCTTTTGTGAAACAGAAAGCAAATTCAAATTGAATTAGGGTTCTTAGTTTAGCCATAAGAGGCTTTTGCACTTTTAAAAAAAAATCAGCTTCTAAATGCAGATCTGCAAAACAAATGTGGCAATGATGAGGCAAAAAGATGTGCTGTTGAGGCTCGTTTTTTTTAATGAATGCCCTTTTTAGACTTTAACTGATTTAGGATCCTCTATTTAGGGAATGGGGCATAAGCCATGTTTTTTATGTCTCTAAATCACTCGCGTTTGATCCTCTTGCAAAAGAAGAAAAGGCTTTCATAGTGACACTGCCATTCTGGTGACTAGAAATGTAGCTTTTCATAAATCTGCTCAACTTGAGAGAAAATATGCACAGACCATACAAATCCACAAATGCTATAATTTAGTACAGAGAATGGTTAAAACAAACATTCAGTGACCATGGATACTTGGACTCTCATCAATGGGCAGGGGTTCAGTTCCTAGTCCATTTAGAAGTCAGATAATTTTTAAGTATTGAGAAAGTTTTGACCATAAAATTTCATTCTTAAAATATCTACTTGGTTTTGTAAATGATGTATTGCAAAACATGGTTTAAGATGCTTTTTAAAAATTAAAATCCATGCTAGTTCTAAAAATTAACATTTTAGAAACCAGATAAAGCCAACGCTTACCATGCATCTTGAGGTAGGCTAAATTTTGTGCGGAAACTTTAGTTGGCAATGACCTGACAGGGTGACCCTTTTTGGGCTGTTGCAGTAAATAGTGCTTCATTTGTTTGACAACAAGGGCCTTCACGCCACCAATATCTTCTGGTTTCTCTCCTGAAATATACACATATATTTTACTTTTAAAAAATTAATGAACTGTTTTAAACCAGCAATCTGAAAAGTTATTTGATATATAAACCATCAAGAAAAGTACATTTTTGTGTTGGCAAATCCAAGAAAAGTAAAGTTTTGTGTAGTAGAATCAATAGATGAAAAAGTTTTCAACTTAAGAAATAATAATAAGAGCCAAACATTAGAACACAAAGAAAAAGCTCTTTCACCTGGTTTGGCTTGAGGCAGCCTAAATGCCTTTGGTCTATCGAACCTTGCTCTCGTTGAGCACTTCTCCTTGGAATCCCATATTTTCAGTAGGACAGTATGTTTAAACATGCTCATTAATTTCTCTTTGGTAACAGTAACTGTATGGCTGGGAATACAAAGTTTTGATGTTGACCTTTTTTAACTTATAACTTTAAATGCAGGGACCAAATAGCTAAAAAGTAGCAGATGGCCTCCAAAAATCACCCGAAAAAACACATATTTCTTGAATTTGTGTGTGTGTGTGTGTCATCTGCATGTGAATTTAAAAATAATCAAATAACTTCAAAGAAAAAAAGTCTTAACTCTAAGACCGCAATTGGTAAGTTATAAAACTCAAACAAATACCGCTTCAACACAAACCTGTGGGCCCAGGCAAACCATGTGATGTCTCCATCCTGCCAGGTTTTGATCACTTTGGCATCCTGTTTTTCCATGAAGACCTTGACAGCTACGCCATAGTTAACCACATCAATTTTCATGGGCTCCACATCATCAGGTAGAAGGTAATACTCCAGGTGGTAGTAGTTCTGAGCACGGGGCGAGTCGATGGTTCTCTTCTGTATAAGACCTTTCTGAATACTCTCATCATTCTGGTCTGCAAGAGTTACAACTTAAAGATAAACCAATAGAATGGCACATGTGATAATTACATATGAACAAATATTGTGCTTAAGTTAATCTTGAGACAAGACGGATGGCGACTTTTCAATCTTAAAAGATTGGAGAGTGTCTCGAAAATGCCAGAGCCAGCCAACAAATATTGTCAGATAATTCGTGACCAGTGTAATGGAATTCAATATTATTAATATTATGAGTCACTTATATAAGTCAGTAACAGAAGCTCAATTAACTTAATTGAAATAAATTCAACACAGTTTAAATGGTGCTAAAACTAATTCTAATGTCAAAATGGAGTATGCTAGCCTAAGCATGTATGAAGTAAACTATATCATGACATGGATGTAATTAAAGTGCAAGCCACAGTAAGCGTCAGTTCAAACGATCAAATTCAGAAATTCGCGTCAAATTTCGCGTCATATTGTTGTATGAACGCAATATTTTGTGCGTGTGTTCTTTTTTTGGGAATTTGATCAAATAGTAATTTCAAAGTTGTGACAAGGCTTCATCATACAAAAATCGGGTAAATTTGGAGAGATAGTACCGTGGACGCCATCATGGTTGCCGCGACCCGCGAACTTATGTCCTAAATGTATCCCTAAACCTAACCTGAACTCCAAACGTATCCCTAACCTGGGTTTTAACCCTATCGGAACCAGGGTTTTGACCCTATCGGAACCAAGGTTTTGACCCTATCGGAACCAGGGTTTTGACCCTATCGGAACCAGGGCTTTGACCCTATCGGAACCAGGACCAGGGTTTTGACCCTATCGGAACGAGGGACAAAACACACAAATGACGTCAGGGCCTCTCTCTCTAAATTAGCCAAACATCGCATCAAATGAATGATCGAAAATTTGATCGTGTTAACTGAAGCTAAGGCATCAAAATTATGACAACTAAACTATCCAGCTTCTTACTTGTGATTCAGATGGACTCATGTTTTATTATAGTATTTATAGTTTAAAATTTTTAAATATGATAATTAGAACACAAAAAGTAAAAAGCTCAACAATAGTACCAGAAAAGAGGACAAGGGTAATTTTAATAAGTAAATACAGACAGGGCCGGATTTACAGACATGCCGACTAAGCCGTGGCCTAGGCGCCCCGCGAAAGAAGGGGCCCCAAAATTGGGAGTAACATATAAAAATAATTTTTTTTTTGAATTAAAAAAACTTACCAATATTTTTTATTTTTCAAAATGGGGCCCAACATTTTTGTTGGCCTAGGGCCCCTAAAATTGTAAATCCGGCCCTGAATACAGACTACATCGTGTTAATTAGTAATTTATTAGTTTATATATAAATTACTATTTCATACTATTAAGTATTATAATACAATTAATTAATTAGGTCTAGTTATTTATATGACCTATCAGGCGTGATCTGTTTGTGACAAATGAATGATATGCTATCTAGCTCATAACTCATAAGCCTACATTTAATTTGTTGGTTTTTTTAAAACCTCCGAATAGCGGCTATGCAACGCATGTGTGTCCGGGTCCTTTTAGACTAAATGCTATTCGGGTGTCATTTGTGGTAGTTTATTTTAGTTAAACTGGAGAAGTTGTTTATAAAAATATATTCCATTTAATTATCTTTCATTTGATACCTCATAATATTTTAAATCGTTTTTTAATCCCAACCTCTCAATTAAGGTACCCGTGTACCAATAGCCACTTCGTAAAAAAAAAACTATTTGAAAAATCCGAAGCAGGAAAATGAAGAAATTATTAACTTACCTTGTGAAGAGTTTCGTTAGCGCTCTATGTCACCAACAGCGGTTGAATATCATTTTTAAAAATTTCATGAATAATTCTGGCTTTCACTTGTTCACAGGAATTCATTCACTTTTTAACTTAGAATATTCTAATAAATACATTCCATGTTTTACGGAGCCGAATACCCCCCCCCCCCCCCCCCCCCAAACCACAGTTTTTTAATGCGCAAAATAAAAGGTGGTTGTTGATTTATTACGTAAATTAAGGCTGCTTACGACTATCAAATGAAGAAAAAGCGAATCAAACTCGAAATGAATTCATTATTTTAAATGAAAAGCCCTACATGCTACCGGTAATTTGCCTCTTAGACACTGGCTGGCAGGGCTATTACTTGGCCTGTTAGTGACTGGCATGGCTGAGAAAAGCTCACTGTTAAATAAACACCATCGATAATCAAATCGCCCAACTTTCTTTCTTTTAAAAACCCAGCAACAGTACTGTAAAACTTATAATTTTACTACATAATAAAAACCAAAAAAAAAAAAAAAAAAGGTGGGAGAGGGAGATTTACTGCGCCATTACAATTGAAAGAGTCGACTATAGTCCTAAATTATACAAGTCATTAATGTTCATAGATTACTTTCTGTCAAATTGATTCTAGGACAAACAAAAGAATACAAGCGTCAGATTGCACGCCATCAGAAGGTACACAGTATGTGTAGGTATTGTCCGGGCTCCGAATGATGGCAGACGGCGATAAGGCGCAGGTATAAAGACCCGCTGGAACCAAACAATTGAACAATAGAACAGTCGGTTGAGACGGGCCACAAAGGTAGGGGAGGGTATCGATTGCCGATAGGTGACAAGGCGATCAGACGTAAAATGACGGCGGTCAAGAAGCAGGGTAATGGTTTCGTGGTTGTTTGCGATGAAAGAGAGCATGTGGGTGATAAGAGTGGAAGTGGGAGGAAATGACGAAAGAGAGCATGTGGGTGATAAGAGTGGAAGAAAGTGATGAAAGAGAGCATGTGGGTGATAAGAGTGGAAGGAAATGATGAAAGAGAACATGTGGGTGATAAGAGTGGTAGAAATGGTGAAAGAGATCATGTGGGTGATAAGAGTGGAAGGAAATGATGAAAGAGAGCATGTGGGTGATAAGAGTGGGAGGAAATGGTGAAAGAGATCATGTGGGTGATACGAGTGGAAAGAAATGATGAAAGAGATCATGTGGGTGATAAAAGTGGAAGAAAGTGATGAAAAAGAGCATGTGGGTGATAAGAGTGGAAGAAAATGATGAAAAAGAGCATGTGGGTGATAAGAGTGGAAAACAGTGTTGAAAAGTATTTCATTTAGTACAACTACACTTTAGTGGGGGGGGGGTAGTGTACGCTAGTTGGGTACAATAAAACGATGTATTTAAAATTGGTTAAGTAAAACTAAAAGCTGGGTGCACATGAAGGTAACGGATCTAAAATGAGAAGACTTTGTTGATGCGTGGAACTAACAGCACACCGAGTAGAAAACTTACTTCAACTCGGGGCAGGGACAAAGCACTGGCCTCAGGTGAACAGTGGTAAGGGGCGTCACAAATTGATGAAATATACTTAAAAGAAACTTTAAAACGTTGTATTTATACATAGGGGCGCACATTTATCATCCTGTTTTAGGTGAAAAAAAAACAACTTTAGTTCAGGCCCTGTTTCAACTGCAAAGTTTACTTGACGCCAGACACAAAATTATGACATTATTCCAACAGAGACGTAACGATAGTGTGACAAGATACGATACTTGTCGTGAACGCCACTTGAAAAAAAAATGGGGGGGGGGGGGGGTTTGGGGGGACGTAATCGACGAGCCGCAAATATAATTTTTATATTAAAAAAAATAATAATTCGTCTTTGTGTACCTTTTACTTATAAGAATATAAATATGGCTACGAGTATCCATGTGTTCCATGAATTGAATTTTTGTCATAAATCTAAATGATATAAAAATAGGTTTCCCAAGCTTCACAGGAGCGCAATTTTAGTTCTTTCATGAGCGCCATGTTTTCGGTAGGCCTCAGTCTCTGTATGCATCTGAGTCTGAGTCTACTGTATCATCACATTTCCAAACACTGTCATTTATGGCACAAGGATAATATAATGATGTAACATCTTGTTCCACTATTTCCTTTATTTACGGCAGGAGTTTTCAAAATGTTTGCACCCGCAGACTAGTGAGAAGATATATTGCGCGGACTAGTCGAATGCGGAACAATATTTCGGGCATTGCTTACCGAACATAATATACATAATTTGTTCTTGTGGTTATTTTAAGCATACAAACACTATGGCCTTTAAACACAATTTCATAATTCATTGAAACGAACTTTTGAAAATGCGAAATAAAATAAAGTAATGCGGACCAGGGGATAATTTCAGCGGACCAGCACCTGTCCGCGGACCAGAGGTTGAAATCCCTTTGCAATAAGACTTAACAGCCCTGACATTATGCATTTGAAATCAAATAACGTCTGGTTTTCAAGGGTTCTAATTTAGATGAGATGGGGTGTTGTAGTAGTTTTACTAATATTAAAAACAGATGGAGGGAACTAGTCCGATTCTCAGCCATGAGACGGAGCCCTTAGCGACATTTGTACGGAACGGCGCCAGCACGTTTTTAGAGTGATAGCCAATCAATAGCCCAAGCTTGCTGATTTCCGTAGCGATAAAAACTGTTACCTGCCAGCACGTGCTATATGGGGATATTTGATTGGTGGCCGAGCCAAAAGCTTAATTTTGCAATCGTAAAAAAAAATTATGCTGGGCAGAATTAAGACGGGGAGTGTGTATGTGTGTGTGTAAGGGGGTTTGCAAGGTAAGAGATGTGACATTTTGAATACTGTCTCGAAACTTGATTCCTAAAATCAATTAAATCCAATACAAGAATGTCCAGAAGATGATGATAACACAATGAGAAATAGGGAAATAATGAAAAAAGTAAAGGTTACAGACTTTTGTTTCGGGTAAAGAGAGCCGCTCAACTTGTGATAAGAATATTGATTTATTTTTTCATTATTTTTTTTTTTGGGGGGTGGGGGGTGGGGGGTGGAGTTGTGTGTGTGTGTTGGGGGGGGGGGAGTTAGTCATGAACATAGTGGCTCTCCAACTCGCGGCCAACTGCAACCAATTAACCGAGACACACACATTCACCGAAATACACATACACAGACAAATGCGCATAATGTAATTTGATATTCTATAATCGACACTGGGAACACACTGAGACCACACTAGGATCACACTTGTAACATTTTTAATTAATCTGTTCATCAAGCCTAACGATGTTTGTTGTTTTAAAACAGTAACAATGTTAAAGTCATTCAGCTTAGTACACTTTCTTTTCAGGTATCAGTAAATTACGCGTGTGTGAGTTAATCCACTCGAGAAGCACTGCACTGTCTGTAGTTTCAGGAAAAAAGTTTATGTCTGACATTACCTATACAGTGCAAGTGGCAGGGCTAATATTTTACCCAACTAGGGCACGTGCAGGAGGTAGGGCTACCATTACCCTTCCAGTACAAGTTTTATGGTTAAAATTACTCAACCAGGGCAAGTGAGACACAAAACAATGCAACAAAAGAAGGAAGAAATCGATGTGGTCGAAAAGAGATTTATGAATGGTATCACAGTACCACCGTACCACAGTACCACCGTTGTATCCGTTTGTTTTTCTTTTTTTTTTTACCAAAGAAGTTTAATAAATTAAAAAAAACAAACAAACAAACAAACAAACGTGATGGCTGTGTTTTTTCAAATAAAACCAAGGTTTCTAAAAAAAAATTTATTTAAAAATCACGTAATCGATTACATCGTGTCATCATCTGGAATACTAGAGGTACGAAATAATGACACCCCAAACATGGGCAACTAAAGGAGTATTTAATGTCATTGGTCGGTACATGTCATTGGTCGGTACATGTCATTGGTCGGTACATGTCATTGGTCGGTACATGTCATTGGTCGGTACATGTCATTGGTCGGTACATGTCATTGGTCGGTACATGTCATTGGTCGGTACATGTCATTGGTCGGTACATGTCATTGGTCGGTACATGTCATTGGTCGGTACATGTCATTGGTCGGTACATGTCATTGGTCGGTACATGTCATTGGTCGGTACATGTCATTGGTCGGTACATGTCATTGGTCGGTACATTATTAGGTGTGTCGTCCTTCTGGTCGTTGAATGTTTCGTAATATTGTTAGGAATGTCCTCATATCGCTTGGAATGTCGTCACAACGTTTGGAAAGTCGTCATATCGTTAGAAAAGTCGTCATAATGTTAGGAATCTCACCGCTCAACAATCCTTAGTCTTACGATCATAACACTGCCATCCGTAATGGCTAAATTTCACCACGATAGCAGCAGTCAAGCAATCAGATGGAACCAAAGTTGTGATTTGGAATAAATTATTTCGATGTAAAGTAAATGCACGCACGAGATCCTCGGACACGAAAGCTAACAACTAGGCAAGGGCTTGATAAATTCTAGACAGGGCCGACCCTAACAATTGCGGGGCCCTATGCGAAACGGATTGCGCGGGGCCCATTCTGGGTAGAGGATAAGGATAATAAGTGAAAATTAAGATTTTGTATTAGAAAATAAATTCGAGTCAGGGTCTATGAAAGTGCGGGGCCCACTGCGGCCGCATAGGTTGCAGTGGCCTAAGGCCGGCCCTGGTTCTAGACAAGTGTTAGTATGTTGCAATCAACTTTCAATGCAGGGGGGCACAAAAAAAGAAAAGTGGCAGGGGGGGGGGGTATCCAAAAGTTAGGCGACGGTACTGCAATCAGTCATTGTGTCATTGTTTAAAATTCATTTAAAAAATGTGAGCTTTTCATATTTAGTTTTTGACCAAATTGGTGTAAAATTCCTTCAAGAAAACACAAAAGATGAAAACTGATGTAAAATTCCTTATAGAAGACAGTTTAGAAAAAACAGGACAGAGTTAAATCTTGTTGTTGGGGTGGGTACGACGAGGTGTAACGACCAAAGAAGGGGGGGAGGAAAGAAGGAGATGACTCGGCTGCAGGTAGAAATCAATCACTAATCAATACACATGTCACAGAAGCGGCGTGCCAGAAACAATGAGTTCAATAACTGGAAAGATTGATCTCAAATATCGTATTTCTTCCTGACATTAGCGCCCAGCACTGGCACTTTACGAGGCAGGGTTTGGTTTCCGTGCCTGAACAAAGGCGTCTTCAACTGCCACTGGTAAACATGTTGTGGGGATCAGGGGCGGAACCAAGGGTGGTGAGTACGAGGGCATTATGGGATGGTGTTCGACTTTTTTCCAACATTTGCCGCCAATTTTGAATGTGCAGAAGAAGCCTTATTGTTCATAGCTGAATAAATCATTTCGATTTACATGCATTGTATGCACGAGATCCGTGGGCACGAAGGATAACAAAAAAAGACAAGTGCTTGATAAATTCTAGACAAGTGCTTGATAAGTTCTAGGCAAGTGCTTGATAAGTTCTAGGCAAGTGCTTGATAAGTTCCTGACAAGTTCTTGATACGTTCTAGACCAGTGCTTGATAAGTTATAGACAAGTACTTGCTAAGTTCAAGACAAGTGCTTAAGGTGTAAATGCGGCGATGATATTTTAGCAGGCTAGAAGCTGGGAATAAAACAGAGCTTTACTGATATTTATGTGTCAACCTTTGTATTTAAATATGAAGGTACTTGAAAGACACTTTCGTGTTGTTTTTTTAAACCCTTCTTTTATTGTAAGAAGTTTAAAGTTTTAAAAATTCCAATAACCAAAAAAGTTTGGGGGGAAAAAAGCAACAAATGAACAATTATAAAACTTTCTGCCCTCTGGATCATGCAAATGTCGCACATGGATCAGGACAACAGATTTGAATCAAGTCAAGATTGTCTGTGAGAACACAGAAAGTAGGAAACAATGAGTCCCATTTTCTGTGACAAAAAGTTCAGAGAGACATGTTATGGAGTCAACTTGACAAAAAGATCAGAGATACATGTTATGGAGTCAACTTGACAAAAAGATCAGAGAGACATGTTATGGAGTCAACTTGACAAAAAGATCAGAGAGACATGTTATGGAGTCAACTTGACAAAAAGATCAGAGAGACATGTTATGGAGTCAACTTGACAAAAAGATCAGAGAGACATGTTATGGAGTCAACTTGACAAAAAGATCAGAGAGACATGTTATAGAGTCAACTTGACAAAAAGATCAGAGAGACATGTTATGGAGTCAACTTGACAAAAAGATCAGAGAGACATGTTATGGAGTCAACTTGACAAAAAGATCAGAGAGACATGTTATGGAGTCAACTTGACAAAAAGATCAGAGAGACATGTTATGGAGTCAACTTGACAAAAAGATCAGAGAGACATGTTATGGAGTCAACTTGACAAAAAGATCAGAGAGACATGTTATGGAGTCAACTTGACAAAAAGATCAGAGAGACATGTTATGGAGTCAACTTGACAAAAAGATCAGAGAGACATGTTATGGAGTCAACTTGACAAAAAGATCAGAGAGACATGTTATGGAGTCAACTTGACAAAAAGATCAGAGAGACATGTTATAGAGTCAACTTGACAAAAAGATCAGAGAGACATGTTATGGAGTCAACTTGACAAAAAGATCAGAGAGACATGTTATGGAGTCAACTTGACAAAAAGATCAGAGAGACATGTTATGGAGTCAACTTGACAAAAAGATCAGAGAGACATGTTATGGAGTCAACTTGACAAAAAGATCAGAGAGACATGTTATGGAGTCAACTTGACAAAAAGATCAGAGAGACATGTTATGGAGTCAACTTGACAAAAAGATCAGAGAGACATGTTATGGAGTCAACTTGACAAAAAGATCAGAGAGACATGTTATGGAGTCAACTTGACAAAAAGATCAGAGAGACATGTTATGGAGTCAACTTGACAAAAAGATCAGAGAGACATGTTATAGAGTCAACTTGACAAAAAGATCAGAGAGACATGTTATGGAGTCAACTTGACAAAAAGATCAGAGAGACATGTTATGGAGTCAACTTGACAAAAAAATCAGAGAGACATGTTATGGAGTCAACTTGACAAAAAAATCAGAGAGACATGTTATGGAGTCAACTTGACAAAAAGATCAGAGAGACATGTTATGGAGTCAACTTGACAAAAAAATCAGAGAGACATGTTATGGAGTCAACTGCAATAATAATTCAACAACAACAGTGGTGGGATAAAACTAACAACGTGCATGGCCACACAGGCCACACGAGGAAGCGTCGTGTGAACAGGTTGATCATTCAAAGGGTTCAGCCTGCAAATCAAATTATTATTATTTTTTGAATTTGGCCTAAAAGAAAAATAGGCCTGCATAAAATATGTAAAAAAAACATATGATATCTGCTTTAATTTCAATGTGAACATCACCAATATTTACAATTCAGGAGAGTTTACCCGATAAAGAATACCTCTTAACATTGATCCAACAATTGAACAAGTCAATGATCACATTAAAAGGCGTTGCCAAAATCCTTACGTCTTATCATCATGTTGTGCCCTAAGTGGGGGCCATCAGTGATCTCTCTCCATTTTCCGGTCTGTCCCCGTCTTCTCAATTCGCAATGTCCTCCCAGGTCCAAGACATTCCAATAGCCTTCTTTTGGCCCGTTCTTCTTATTGTATTACATCTTCATCTCTTGCTTAAGTTGCAACCTCGATGTTTTATCCAACAACGTTTTCACATCCCAGTGCTGCGACTCTTGTATCTTGCTTCAGTGAGAATCTAATGGCTCGCTGGTCAGCTTCCTTTGGGTTGGCCTGACCTGCTTCATATCCCAATAGGAGCCCGCCTATAGAAAGCCTTTATATATTTACTTGATTAGGCCTTAAAGTTTCTCTACCATTTCTTTTGTTTTTTCAACTCACATTGCTAAATTATTTATTCCTGACGTCGAAAGATAGCTCACACCCACAAAATGGCGCCGTCCTGACACAATAATTGTGATACATCACAACAAAATATTAATCCCAGTATCCTATTTTGGGTCGGCTCGGGTCATGCTAGTTTGGTCACGTGCCCACTGCTTTAATGCGTCACGAGATGGGTTGGATGACGGTCACCGTAAATAGACAATGTCACATTACAGTAGCTTCAGCTTGGCTCTGGGCTCATTGATGAATGCCTTGTTCTAAGAAAGACGAGGTCAGCAATATCATTGCTATTTTAGTCGTGAGCGGCTAGCTGTAGTAACACAGCACGTGCCCCGAGATATGAGAAATGGTGGATGCACTCTTTCAGTTAATAAATAATAAATTGAAACGAATTATCGTAATATTTATGTTACCAGCTTGTCTGTGGGTGTTTTGCTGTTATCCTTATGTTTTGTTATTTAGATTTTACTTTGGTTTTATTTGAGACTCATCAGTTGCTCCTTTGTCACTTGTCTTTTAAGGAATTGTACAATTATAGAAACTGTAAGACATTTTTGTCACACACCATAAGGGACTCTATAAAGGTACTAAATGAAATGAACATTTTTATGAACGAAATACTCTTACGTATCATACAGTTTTACCCGGTTTAACTGGTGAAATATGTAAAGTTAGTCAATTAGTAAGTCAGTCAATTAGTATGTTAGTCAATTAGTGAGTTAGTCCATTAGTAAGTTGGTCAAATATAAAGTTATTAAATTAGTTAAACAGGTAAAATGAAAAAAGGATTGGGGTGGGGGGCATTTCTTGGTCAATGGGTCAAACGATGAAAATAGTCGTGAAAATAGTCGTGAAAATAGTCGTTAATGTTATTATTATAATATTGGATATTCTTTTGACATTCATCATGGTTGGTGGACGTGCGACACATTGCAGTGGGCTCATCCAACAGCTCTACGACACTACACCAGTCACTTGCACCTGAACAGCTGATTGGATCAATTTCACAGGAAGTCAGGACAGGAAAGGTGTCATGGACGACATAACAAGAAGACTGGCGTGGGTTGAAATGGCAAATAAAAGCAAGCACGGGGCAGTGAAGGGGCTAGGAAAGGTTTGAAGTGGGTTATGGATTAGCTGAGGCATGAGGTGGCTAAAAGAGGAACGGGTCTGATGTTTGAAAGGACGGTGTGGTCCAGAGCTTAGACACTTGTGTCTGGTCTGTCAGCAGACGGGGAGAGGCTTACAGGTGACGATATTGGCCAAGTTAAAAATGAGCTGGACAAAATGGCGTCATGCGGCATTACAGAAACAACGCCATTTATTATTTATGCATGGATTCACGGCAACAAGCAAATTGAATGGCATTGGGACTCTTTATGGGCGTAGTCAAGTAGTTGAATGGCATTAGGACTCCGATGAGCGTAGTCAAGTAGTAGATAAAGGGTTAGAAAGTTAACCTTTATCGTGTTAGGAAAATTTTGGATGAATGGGTCATAACACCGAGTTTGGATCTTGATAAAGTCTTAGTAATAACACTTCAAAGGACAAAACTATTTGGCTCTAAATTTTTTCAGCCTCATGTCTGATGAGTCGGAGTAACACTTTTGGACTGGAGTTAATTTTTTTAAAAAACTATTCCGGATAAAAACAAAGTTCTGAAAATAACAGCATTAACGACGTTTTTAGACATTTTTTTTATTTCTCAGTCTGTCATGTTTTAGTTGTAAGTTATTGTTACGAGTTAAATGTAGGACTTATATGTGGGAGATCTGCATTGCAGGCCTAACACGGTGCTATATTAGATCTATGCAACCTTTCCCCCACACCGCAGTACTGTATAGACAGAAAACAATAAAAACATAATTATGCAATGAAAAAAGATGGTCATACACCAAAAAAACCCACTGTCACACCACCGCCCACCAAAAACAACAAAAAAAACCACCAAAAAAACAACAACAAAAAAAACACAACAACAACAGAGAACTGCAACTGAAAGTTAAAAAGAACTTGGATTCGTGTGCAAAGTCCCCGTGTTTAACCTAGGTAATGGAATGGATTGAACCACGACAAGTGAAGCGGAACACAATAACCAAGGGATTAACTACACCAAAGCTCGCATAATTTGTCACAATTGTGGAAATGTCCGTGTGGTGGGCGACACAAAGGCAGTCGTTAGAATTAAGCTTCGATTTGAACCCATTGTTGTATCGTTTGCATCGCGAAAGTGAAGTTTTCTTCACAAGAGATCGATCCGTTTTCCCATAGACCAACGAGTCATTTGGAAGCGGTCCCGCCATGCAGAGGGTTTTCATCCTTACGCCGTATCTCGTTAAAACTTCATTAGTGATTCAATCAAAGTCAGACTGTGCTGCTTTCAGAAGAACGGTTAACACACTAGTTTTTGGTTCCATGCTAACCAGGAGTATCAGGACACACTACTAGTAGGCATGTTCGTTTCACAAAACTTACAGGGCACACTACTAGTAGGCATGCTCGTAGCACAAAACGTTCAGGGCACACTACTAGTAGGCATGCTCGTATCACAAAACGTAACCAAAACGTGTATAAACGTGCATGTGGTCGGTGCGTATGGATCGAAACCCATCACCATATATTTTCTTAGCATATTTCATGGATTTAACTGAAATTATAATTCAATATAAGATGTTATACTGTGGCTTCCTGTGACAACCTAAATGCCTACATAGAAATTAAAACAATGATCTCAAACCTTTACCGGCCCTTGGGACCTTAAACCCAATCTTAAACACCCCAACACCCCTTTTTTTTCGTATTTCCTTGTCTTATTCTGAGAATAATCAAATAGACACGACCTTATAAGGTAGATATTAAATGTAAAAGTGTACTTATATATTAGACAATTGAATCAACACACAGCTCACTTGACGTATTATGCTGGTTCGTAGGATCAAAGGTTACCTCGGATTTTTTAAATTGGAACAATTATTTGGAAAGGTTTTAAATATATAACTATTTCACTTGTCAATTTCTTATGTTACGGATCCATTGGCTTGTTTAAGTTATAGTAGATACTAGGTTTCCATTGGCTTGACTATAAAGTGCGGAAGACCAGAAAATTGTATTTGCTGCCATTTCTAATTGTTGCTGCTTTTAAAAAAAAAAAAGTTTTTATGCATTTTGATTAGCAGCAGTAAATGTTTTTTCTGGTGAATGTTTTTGCGCACTACTTGTATTAATAATTTTTTCCTTGTTTATAAAAAGTTAATTAAAGAAATAAAACTACGATTACTAAATTATTTAATTATTTTATATTTTAAATTTTATTTCAATATAATTTATACGGCGTGGGGGAGGGTCATGTTTAAAACGGAGTGGGTCTGCAAAAAGTTTAAGAATCCCTACCCTGGAGCATTTACTAAGACCCCCACCCCCTCGGGTAAACCAGTTTTGTTTGTTCCATCCCTCTTCACGTGGTAGTCCTAATTCTATGACTCCCGTGTCCCCATTTTGAAATAAATTCTCTCGACTGTGAAAGTTACTTCACTCCTTTTCTCCTCCTCCGTGGCGACCAGTAACTTGTTCAGAGGCTATTTCTCAGACCTCGCATACCTGTATTGATTCTCTCAGTGATCTTCGTTTTAAAATTAAATAATAATGGTTTTATTTTAGGGTTATTAAGTTATTTACTATAATATATCGCTTTTCATGTGACGTCACACTGCATCACAAAAAATGTCCCCCCCCCTCCAATTAAAAAATAGACACGTGACGTCATTTATGGATGGTCCCTATGTGACAGATGGAATAGTGTAGACCTACACTAAAACAACAAATACAGTGCCGTCTTAAATGGCATGGGCCCAGTGGGCACTGGCCCAGGGCCCCGCGCTTGTAAGGGGCCCCACGTTTCTAGGAGACTCGCTCTTATAGTGGCATCATGCTTAACATAATTTTAATGAATATTGAAAGATTAGACGATTTAATTGGATTTAAAATACCCACGATATATATCAGCACATTCCAAAATTAATGTTATCAATGCGTATCAAAGTTGGACAATTTTAAAACTTTTAAAGGGGAATAATCCCGTCAACAAGTTTTTGAATTCATAGAAGTTTTTCTTAATTGAATGTTTATTTTTATTTACATTTTTATTCCTCTTGGTAAACTAGTGGGGAGCAGGAACTGTTTGCCCCCCCCCCCACTGTTTGAACATGTGGACACTGCCCCCTTTCGCCCCCTTCTCACGACCCAGGTATTTGTGTTGCTTGGGGGCCCTAGTGTATTGCTGTGCCCAGGGCCTCCTATGTTGTTAAGACGGCCCTGAACAAATAAGTATGTTTTAGAGTTCCTCGGCGCCGCAGAAGTTATGACCCAGGAGTAGTATGCTGTAGCCTACAGTTTATTATTAATCTAAGTTCAATAAATCTCTATAATATGCTATGTAATGACCTTCAGTAACATCAATCAAGTGCACTGGTGTCATGTAATGACCTTCGATAAGATCCATCGCGATGTTGTTTTCCCCGCCAATCTAGGAGGAGATCTAAGAGGACGGAAAGGTTTAAGTGGATTGCTGATGACGTCTTTGAGAAGTCTCGTTTGCACAATGATTCATTGATGATGTTGACACGGCGCGCGCGTTACGGCACGTGTGAAGCTGTTCTGTTCGTGTACAGAGAGCAGCGGGAAGCGGTTTGTGCTCCATGAATTATCAATGTCTTAACAAGTCACATCTTCTAAACTCCAGACAAAGAACAGCGTATAGCAAGTCACAGCTTCTTCTCAACTCTTGGCATACTACAGTGACGGGCCATGCGAAAGGGCCCCGCGCTCCGAGCGCCACAACCAGGGGGCGTCAAATCGTCCTAATACTTGACGCAAACATATAAAATGCATGTATGTGTATCTGTTATAATCTATTGATGAAACGGGCGGGGAGCCATTTTTCAGCCTATAGCGGGGGCTGTCATTTTTTAGGCTATGCCCCGGGTCAACTTTTCCCTCGCACTGTCCTGCAAAAGTGGTACTAGCAGAAGGCGATTGATCTAATCGGATCAAGTGTTTAGGGTTATTGTAGGTGATGTTAGACTGGCATCAGAGAAACATTAAGGTCAAGGGGTGTTAAGGAGATGCTTCCCGTCAGTTTAGAAAGCCGGGGTTGGGTTGGGGGGAACAAACTGCCATTGGAAGAAAATGCCCCTTCTAGAAGGGAGCTAAAGTTGATCCAAAAGTCAATGGCTCTAAGGTGTTAATAATCATTACAGTCTGTCACTGGTATAGGAATGGGGGTGCGGAGCGAGTGGTCTGCCCTGTGCGAGGCAGCTTTTTCGGTCAGTAGCAGCTTTTAATTTCATGGAAGGGGAGAAACAAAAATTTAGGCCCGCCCCGGGCGGCAACAACCCTAGCTACGCCAGTGGTCAGGTACACAATGGCATACATGTAACAAACGTGTACACCATAATGTCAAGTACAACAAGAATATTTAAGTGGGTACATTCAGGCTAGTTCATTAATTTTGTACTACTACAAAAAGAGACACTGACATAGAGATTACAACAAAACAAATATGAAAACCATAAAAGATTATGTAAAACAAGAGAAGACAAAAGTAGAATACCCGAAACGTTTTGAAACTCTGCTGTAAAGGGTTCTTATATTAGCTATTACTTTAACCTATAAGAGATGAAATTCTAGATGATTTTATAAGCCAATGGTAAATAGTTATTTTGGTCCTATACAGGTCCATTTCCTTTTATCAGTGGGATGTTCTTTAAGTTTATGAGTTTCAATATTTCCGATATTAAAACTATAAGGAACTAAATTATATAAGCTCGCTTTACATACTAATTAATTACAATATATGCAAATCAATTAGTTAATCAATAAATCTTTCAATTTGTACAAGCAAATCCAAAACCTACACACACATATAGACTTGGTCATATTGCTTGCACATAACACAGGAGATTGTTCAAAACGATTAATTTAGCTGCTTATAAGAACAAACAGAACTGGAAGATGATTATTAGTTGACTAACTTTGTGGCTGTTTTGAACATTACTGTTAAAAGCACTAATGCTACAACTAGCTGGTGCAAGACTACAAGAGAAAACGTGATTTTACTATCAAATGTACCTGTGGATGGTAAAACGTGTCCCTCAAATTCTTCATAAACTGGAAGAAAATTTTAAGGACCTAAGTATTGAAGTTCTTACTACTATAAACATCTGGTATTTTGCATAATTATGTAAATGTTCAATGATGAAATTTATTTTTTAACATATCATGGCATTGGACTTAATGTTTGTTAAAAGTCTGAAAATAAACTTAGAGATGTTTGCAATTAATGAATTTTATGAGTTACTTATTTCAGCATTGCTACAATTAAATTTTTATATTTTAAAATTATGGTTAACCAAGACATTCCTACATTTTTAGAAAAACAATTAGAAGAGAAGGAGATTAGAAGACAAAATATTCGTCCTTATATTTAGAATTGACTGCAGCCTCACCTGTGGGGACAGCCATGGCGATTGTTACTGTAAAAGTCACATCATATCCTTCTTTAGGAAGTGGTGATGGGAACAGTAGTTTAGGAGTACTTTTTGTTTCATCCAATGCAACATCTTCACTTGAGCTGCCCTGAGGTAACTCACTGTTTTGTTCAGAAGCTATTTCAGTTTCACTAGCATTTTCATTTGCTTCCATGTTTATCAGCCTATTGTCTTTTATTCATTGAAATGCTGAATGAAGTCGATTGTCTAGTGTGGAAAATTCTAAGGATTAAACTTCTAATTAATTGACTTTCACACCAAAATATATTAAAAAATAATACAAATAAAAATAATAACTTGGGTTAATTGAAAGTTGTAGATTTTATTTTTTAAAAAAAGGGAGAATTGATATTAAATATTAAACTGCATAATGATAAAAAAATTACAAATCTCAATTTGATTAAATTAGTTAAATTTTAATGACTGTGGTGTCTGATTTTAAAAAAAAATGAATGACTTGCAAAAGAAAGTAAAAATCAACAACAAAAACAGATGCGATATTCAGAAATTACATTGATTGGGATAACTAGATGTGCCTCTTAATATAAGGATACAATTATTTTTAATTAAAAAACTGCTAGGGTATAAGTCCAAGTTAAGTAAGGTCAACCTTGAGTTGGATTAACTGTGACCATAATCAATCATATGTCAAGCAGTCTGCACCTTGTACCCCTGATGCTTACTACCAACATGTGTTAATCGTTCCTTTTAAAGAAGCACAGTCTGACTTTGATCCCTAATGATGTTTTAACAAGTGATGAAATAAGGATGAAAAAAACTCTGTGTGTATGGGCGTTTTTAATTGTATATGGGCAATATGGCAATAAAGGGAACTAAATAAATCCCAGTAAATAGTGGCAAATTATTTATTACCAATTGCTAGTTCTAAGGTAGTAAGCATGATTAAATTAAAGTTATTTTTAAAATAAATTGAGAGAGTACATTTATTACTAATAGTAGATTCATTACTAATTCAACAAGCCTAAATTAATAGCTCTAATTAACTCTAAATAAACTTGAACTAAACCTTTTTAAAGCAAAAAAATCAAAGTATTTTTATATGTACTGAAATAATTAAGTTTAATATTTTAACTGTAACAAATGTGTGTTCTCAACTTTTTAAAAAAGAATTAAACCTTTCTGCAGATAAAACATAAACAATAAATAAACACACCCGAGTGTAAATTTAACTTCCTCACTTCCTGTAACTACGTGTATTGTAAAAAGTGTAAAAAAATCATCACTGATTTAGATTTAATATTTAGTTAATTTAGTGATAGTGATACTGATGTTAAGTAAAGTCTATGTGTAATTTAAAATAAAAATTTATGCCTATTCCAAACATACTAATGATTTTACAATAAAATTTGTACAGGCGCTTAATAATAGTTTTTGTTGTCTTTTTACCTGATTAAATTTGCCTCGATTACTATTTATAAAAATAATCCAGATTGAATTCAAATTATAGAGCGAATAATTTCTCCTTCCACCGTTGCTACACAACGGACGCCATGTGGAAAACTACCTTTATTAAAAAAGAGTGGACTAACGGCTCCGATGAATACTTACTAATCGAATACAGTTATCGATTCAATTTGAATTCTATTATAATTATTATTTTTATAGGCGTCTTGGCGTGTAGATCATAATTAGGCCTGTGTTATAATAGTAGAATCCAAAAGTCTAACTAATAAAATGTAGACTGTAATTTTGGCTATTGAGAATCTTAATACAGAGTTATAAAAATTATTTTACAAAAAATGAATATTTAATAAAGTTATAAAGTAAGATAAAATAGTATTCCTATTATCTATAATTTATATATTATACGGTCTTTGGGTTGTTTGTATTTCGGGGAAATTTAAAAGTCTATATTTAAATATATCTATAACCCGTGACATCCCAATTCTTCTTTTTGTTTTATATATTTTGGGAAATATCCCTCTCCTACAACAGATCACCATGGATACTCATTTTGTTGAGACGTTTAAAATTGTGTTTCTGTTAAGGGAAATTACCGTTTCATTTTGAAATGTATAACTCTTTCGTCAAAATGGACCCAGACACGCAGCGCCGCCATTCACACCCGGGTACCATTATACTCAATGCTATTCGGATGTCATTTGTGGTAGTTTATTTTAGTAAAACTTAAGAATTAAGATTACATTTGATACCTTATTTTGACTTACGAACTTAACAATAATATTTTAAATCGTATTTTAATGCCAACCTCTCAATTCCGGTACCCGGGTACCAATAGGTGCAACCTTACTCTTTTCCTAGGTACATTCCCTTCGATCGTATTTCTACTTTTTTTTTTAAGTTACGTATGAAGAGTTATTATATATATATATATATATATATAAACTTGTACCAGTTATATATATATATATATATATATAAACCCCCCCCCCCCCCAATTCTTTTCTGCAAAAATCAAATTATCAGAAAATAAAACATTTCATGTGATGTCATTTCAGTAGATGATTAGGAATTATTTAAATTCACTTGAGATATCACACAAGTATTTTCATGTAATGTAACATTAAAATTATAGGCAAATAAGACTAAATGACTTACTGACTGTTTTGGAACATAACTATGTTAATAAAAGAAAGGAAAAAAAAACTTGGGTAAATTTGAATTTTACTTTATTACTAATTACTCCTACTTAAAAATGACATTACATAAATTAGATATAAATTAAAATAAACTTAGTCTAATAAAAAGAAAAAGTCTACATAACTATAAATTCTTTTTTTTTTTTTTTTTTGGGTATTTTTTTTTTATTTTTAAAAAGGTTATGAGGTTGATTATAAAACAAAATTTGGCAATAAATTTCTGTTTATTTTTTTACTGTATTACTCAAGAAGCAGTCACCCAAAGAAACAAACTTAAAATAAGTAGTGTTTCATCTTACTTTTGTCATTTGCCTCTGGAAGTCTTGTCCATAAAAACTGTCCTTTCACAAATATTTCCTCCTGCTGTTTATTTATGCACATGAATTTTTAAAAGACTGTATACTTTGCATAATTTTTTAAAATGCTTTAAAAGGGATGGGAAATAAACATAAGAATCCAGGATTCGGTGAATCAACAGTATTTTTAAAGATATAGTTTTAAAAATTCTGTCTCTTAACATAAATAAGAAGAGGAATGTTGTAACATATCTGCTTGAGCGAATTTTTTTATTGTCTCATTCCAAAGATATGTCGATTAAGGAATTTTAGAAGGAGGGCACAAAATGAGGAGTACTGAATCCCAGAACATCTCAATTTTAATAATGAAACATTAATCATATTTAATAAATGTTTTAACAAGCAACACATGAATGTCCATAACATTTGTACCTGTCAGACCTGTCACCACTAAACTTGTACCATTGTTTATCTTTGATAACAGCGTGTGAGTGTCATTTCTTGCCAGGTAATCTTCTACCTTTAAACCTGACCTAACGGCTTGTGAAACAAAATCTACGCCAACCACCCCGCCCGCTGCTGATGTGGGTCCATCCTGCCCATCTGTCCCTGCAGACAGGAACACAACACTTGTGAATGAAGGGTTCTCACTCTGTTTGACCAGCTCTGATGATTTCTTGTCGAGCTCTATTGCAGCAGACACTGCCATTTCTTGGTTACGTCCCCCCTTACCCTCCCCTCTCACATTGACCGTTGTTTCTCCCCCAGCCACCAAACAAAGTCCCTGCTTATGTGACATTTTAACAGCTGAGGTCAACTGGGTGATTTCATACACTTTCTCTTTGGCAATACACAAATTCAGTAAAGAATTTTCAAGGGCTTTGAATTTCATTGATTCCTCTTTATCTTGCGATTGAAAATAATTGTGTAAACAATGTCCAAGTCTGGCAAACAATTTACCCACTTCCCGTGCATCGCCCTGGAGTTCAGTACTCAAAATATAGGGCAAGTAACCGAAGTCCAAACTTCTGATACATGAAGCTTCACAGGCTATTTTGTTGGTGCCGACAAGGATATTCTGAACAAAAGACCAGTCCATCAAATGTTTGGCGCAATTAATATTTGTACTCATTGGTCCCAATGAAGTATGCTCAAGTTTTCCTTGGATGAGTTTAAAGATGGTTTCGGGTACAGATTCTGTAATGCTCAATTTTGTGAAAAGGTCAAGGACATCTTGTGGTGTCGTGGAGTCAGGTACTGTTGGTCCACTTGCAATAAAGTCCAGCGGGTCTCCGATAACATCAGAAAGTATAAGGGAAATTACCTGAACAAATTTCAAAATGAAAGCAAATTAAAGATAAATAATACATTGTTATTGAGTTTTAAAAAATATAAAATACTAATAGCTTTAAACTTTTCATTAAAAACTATTAATCATCTTCTAACAAGTATTTTTATTAAGGGTAGGATCTTCCAACAGATATTTTTTGCTTCTTTCTGCTGTTCAAAACATTTTAACCCATTAAAAAGTTTCCATTCATCGCCATTAAATAAGTTCTTGTGTTATGTTTGTAGACTGATGTAACACAGAAACACTGACCTTGGCTGGGTACGCCAACTCCGCCAAGCCTCCACCCTTTAGAATGTCAATGTGTTTGCGAACTGTGTTTAGATCCATGATACTGGCCCCTGACCTGGACATGAGTTTAGTAAGACACAGCATTTCCTCTAGAGAAACTGGTGGCTCTGGTGCTGGCAAGAGTGCAGATCCTCCACCTAAATGACAGAATCCAATTAAAAAATTTTTTAAATCTTGTACACACACCAGTGAAAGTAGATATAAGATTGTTTTAATAATTTCGTATTCCAATTTTGTATTGAAAAAACTGAAGTTTGGTCAATATATGGAACATAAGTATCATTAAGTATGAGAAAAATATTAAATAAAGTTCCAACACATTTTTTAAAAATGTCTTGTAAAGATTGTTAAGCTCTAATTTTACATAATGTGTAACTTTGCATCTACCGGTATTGTATTTTGTGTTACATTAAAAATATCTATAAGAACTTGGAAAATAGCGATGCCAATTTTGAAAGTTTAAAATAAAAAAGCTGTTTAGCTAATGCTCTACAGGTACCGACGGCCTGTCTCACCTGATACAAGTACAACCAGAACATCACCTTGACCCACTTCTTTGACTATTTCTGTTATCTCCTGGGCTGCCTGGTGGGCACTGGCATCAGGCAGATTGTTTGCTGCCCCTTCAATCACATTGATTCTTGTGGAGGGCATCAGAAGCATGTCCCTAGTGAGAATAACCTCTTTTTTTAACACCAAAGTTCTCAATCCTTAGCCTAGTCAGTTTATTATGTAATTGAAGACCTTAGTGCTAAAAGTACTTAAGTCACATTTTTGTCAAAATCAATCTAAACTGTGACCTTTTCTTATACGGTTAAGCCAAGTGCGCTGCAAAAATTTGAAAACATTAAAATGTGCTTAAGTACCTTGATTAAACAAGAAACATTATTAAAATGATCACATTTTATAGACGAAAAAAAATATTTGAGCTTGATTTAGATTATCTCAAAATGTGTATTTTGTGACTTAAGTACTTTTAGCACTAAGGTCTTCAATTGATAAATAATTAGAACTGGATAGGAATTTTTTTTTTTCATTTCTATATTTATAAAATATTCATTAAAAGCTCAAGGTTTCTGTTTTAATAAACAATGTTCCTGGTTCATAAAAAAAGATATTGTGAATGGAAAAAAACAGTCATGCACATGCAACATTTTTAATGAACCAAAAAAAACTAAATTAGACCCATTCGAGTGTAGCTAATATTATGCTCTTATAAGTAATGTAGAAGTTAAAAATAGCACGGATCTAGTGGCATAGCTGAGATAAGCGCCGCCAGGGGCTACCATGATTTTTGCCACCACCTTTCCATAAAAACTCTGCAGTTGGTAAAAAATGCCACCCCTCCAAACAGAGAAAAAAGAGCCCCCCGAGGCAAAACGCCCCCACTGCTCCCTGTTCCTACACTCAAGTTCTAAGCTTAAATGAAGTGTTTATAAGATTATGTAGCAATTTTGGTGAGAACTAACTCTCAGCCTTTTGGGCGAGTTACGAGTAAATGACTTTTGCTTACTGTTTGCCTGCCTGACTCAGAGCTTGCTGTATGCCAGCTGGTACACTGATGACACCCTTCACTATCTGGTCACCAACACAATCTTCCAGGGCTCTGGCCATCCCCAGGACAGCCTTACCAAAGCCCACCACATAGAGATTACTGTTAAGCTTGTACTCAAGGCCATTAGCAGTTAGTGTCAGGGTCTTTGGGTTGTAGTGAAGCTTCTGTTAGGGGAAAATAATGCCAACTTGATTACTTGAAGAATTAATTTATCTATTGAGTGATATTCATGATTTTAAAAATCATTGCAACTGAGTTAGATATTAGAGATGGGAATCAAAATCAACCCACACTGACCACACCAAAATCTAACCCCACCTATGACCGAACATCACTACTTACAACAGAAATGTGGAACATCACTACTTACATCAGAAATGTGGAACATCACTACTTACAACAGTAATGTGGCACGTCACTACTTACACCAGAAATGTGGCACATCACTACTTACACCAGAAATGTGGCACATCACTACTTACACACCAGAAATTTGGCGCATCACTACTTACACCAGAAATGTGGAACATCACTACTTACACCAGAAATGTGGAACATCACTACTTACAACAGAAATGTTGCACATCATTACTTACACACCAGAAATGTGGAACATCACTACTTACAACAGAAATGTTGCACATCACTACTTACACCAGAAATGTGGCACATCATTACTTACACACCAGAAATGTGGCACATCACTACTTACACACCAGAAATGTTGCACATCACTACTTACACCAGAAATGTGGCACATCATTACTTACACACCAGAAATGTTGCACATCACTACTTACACCAGAAATGTGGAACATCCCTACTTACACCAGAAATGTGGAACATCACTACTTACACCAGAAATGTGGCACATCACTACTTACACACCAGAAATGTGGAACATCACTACTTACACCAGAAATGTGGAACATCACTACTTACACCAGAAATGTGGAACATCACTACTTACACCAGAAATGTGGCACATCACTACTTACACACCAGAAATGTGGAACATCACTACTTACATCAGAAATGTGGCACATCAGTACTTACACCAGAAATGTGGCACATCACTACTTACATCAGAAATGTGGCACATCACTACTTACACCAGAAATGTGGCACATCACTACTTACATCAGAAACGTGGCACATCACTACTTACATCAGAAATGTGGCACATCACTACTTACACCAGAAATGTGGCACATCACTACTTACACCAGAAATGTGGCACATCACTCCTTACAACAGAAATGTTGCACATCACTACTTACACCAGAAATGTGGCACATCATTACTTACACACCAGAAATGTTGCACATCACTACTTACACCAGAAATGTGGCACATCACTACTTACACCAGAAATGTGGAACATCACTACTTACACCAGAAATGTGGAACATCACTACTTACACCAGAAATGTGGCACATCACTACTTACACACCAGAAATGTGGAACATCACTACTTACATCAGAAATGTGGCACATCAGTACTTACACCAGAAATGTGGCACATCACTACTTACACCAGAAATGTGGAACATCACTACTTACAACAGTAATGTGGCACGTCACTACTTACACCAGAAATGTGGCACATCACTACTTACATCAGAAATGTGGCACATCACTACTTACACCAGAAATGTGGAACATCACTACTTACACCAGAAATGTGGCACATCACTACTTACACACCAGAAATGTGGAACATCACTACTTACATCAGAAATGTGGCACATCAGTACTTACACCAGAAATGTGGCACATCACTACTTACACCAGAAATGTGGAACATCACTACTTACAACAGTAATGTGGCACGTCACTACTTACACCAGAAATGTGGCACATCACTACTTACATCAGAAATGTGGCACATCACTACTTACACCAGAAATGTGGCACATCACTCCTTACAACAGAAATGTTGCACATCACTACTTACACCAGAAATGTGGCACATCATTACTTACACACCAGAAATGTTGCACATCACTACTTACACCAGAAATGTGGCACATCACTACTTACACCAGAAATGTGGAACATCACTACTTACACCAGAAATGTGGCACATCACTACTTACACACCAGAAATGTGGAACATCACTACTTACATCAGAAATGTGGCACATCAGTACTTACACCAGAAATGTGGCACATCACTACTTACACCAGAAATGTGGAACATCACTACTTACAACAGTAATGTGGCACGTCACTACTTACACCAGAAATGTGGCACATCACTCCTTACACCAGAAATGTGGAACATCAATACTTACAACAGAATGTGGCACATCACTACTTACACACCAGAAATGTGGAACATCACTACTTACATCAGAAATGTGGCACATCATTACTTACACACCAGAAATGTGGCACGTCACTACTTACACCAGAAATGTGGCACATCATTACTTACACACCAGAAATGTGGCACATCACTACTTACAACAGAAATGTGGAACATCACTACTTACAACAGAATGTGGCACATCACTACTTACACACCAGAAATGTGGAACATCACTACTTACATCAGAAATGTGGCACATCAGTACTTACACCAGAAATGTGACACATCATTACTTACACACCAGAAATGTGACACATCATTACTTACACACCAGAAATGTGGCACATCACTACTTACATCAGAAATGTGGAACATCTCTACTTACACCAGAAATGCTTATATTGAAATAAAAATTAGAAACGCAATAGCCAAAGATTTTTTGTAAACCAAAATGATTTTTTTTTAAAATGCAACCCCCCCCCCCCTTTTTCACCACCACCCCCTCAACCCCCCACCCCCACACTGTTTGGCTTGTTTTTCCTCCAGTGCAGGCAACATTTATAGTTCAAAAAGTCCTTTCAATAAGCATTAAAATTTAAACCCAAAACAAATTTATATTTCCCTAATTAATTAAATTTTAGCAACCCACTCATTATTTTTAGTTATACAAGTCCTGGTGTGCTATAATAGCTAAAGAAACTTTTTGATTCTTTTGTTTTTTAGTGCATTTCTATTTTAAACGTTTATGTTTCTAAAATGTAATATTTCTTTTATTTAAATTAAAACTAAGACTACTTTTGTTAAATGCAATAATTACAGAATGGGCCAAACTTCAGTGGTTGCCGAAGAAAACCCGAAGCTGTAGTTGTTTCAGAAGTAAACCTGAAATTAAGCTTTTACAGAACCAAACTTAAGTTGTTACTGAACCAAACCCAAACTTCTAAATGAAGGTTCAATCCCCAACTCTATTTGGTATCCTTGATAAATTAAACACAAATAACAACATTTAAACAGCAATAATTAATTTGTATCCTTTTATGGCAACATATATCATAATAATTAAAACTATAAATTTTATGGCAACATATTATCATAACAATTAAAACTATCAACGTTTAAAAAATGTTAAAATTCTAACATTAAATTTATCTAGCAAAATTTCATATAATAATATCCTATTAATAATGTTCCATTTATCTGACACAGAGGTAGATCTACTACTTTACTTACGCTCCATATCATTTGCTGAGGAAGGACAGAGCTCACAGCATGATAGAAAATCTCCTTGGCTTCTTTCTTAGCTTGACCAATCACTTCAGCAATCCCTGAGTCAGGGCCAGCAATACATTCAGCATTTGATGGTGCTGACTTATCTTTAGTGGCAGATCCTCCTGATTTGTCTGCCCCTGAACATGTATTCATTGTGTGGTAATGAACTTTTATTTGATGCGATGAAGTTAATCCATTATACAGAGCATGGCTACCGATGGGTGGGCAATTGGATAATTGTCTTTTACAATGGTAATGATCATTAACAAATTGTTTTACAGTTAATAATTTTGGAATATCTCCAACTTTTGATTGAGCTTTTAAAACTTGTACTGTTGTTTTGAAGTAATTCATAGAAGTTAGAAAGGAAAACATCAGTAGAAATTGATTGAAAATCCTCTGGATCCAATAGTTATAAATGCAAGTGGATGCAGCACTGCAAAATAAAATTAAAACATGGAGATAAAATTGTCTCAAATTTAAATAAATCAAATTGGAATGGAACAACTTTACTTTAATTTTAGAGGACAGCACTGAGTATATTTGATTTAAATGAAGTTGAGAACTAATTGAAGTTTAGAACTAAATGAAGTTTATAACTAAATGAAGTTTATAACTAAATGAAGTTTATAACATAATGAAGTTTAGAACTAAATGAAGTTTAGAACTAAATGAAGTTTATAACTAAATGAAGTTTATAACATAATGGAGTTTAGAACTAAATGAAGTTTAGAACTAAATGAAGTTTAGAACTAAATGAAGTTTAGAACTAAATGAAGTTTATAACATAATGAAGTTTAGAACTAAATGAAGTTTAGAACTAAATGAAGACATGAATGAAACCAAACACGAGCAGTAACTAATGTCCTTTTTAAAATGAATCAAAATATTGCACAAACTTGCCTTAAAAAGATAACAAAATAACCACAGTGAAGTAAGCTGACCCTTTGAACCAGATGGAATGACCTGTCTTAGCATTTGGCCTACTTCTTAACACATGAGATAAAGTTAAACAACTCATGAACAGTAATGTAACCATGAATACAATGTGTGTGCCAATGCTAGCTTGCCATGCTTAATTGTAAGATATTCACTTAAGGGTCGGTTCACACAATCAAATTTTCCTTCACGCATTTGATGCAATTTGTGTATGAAGCCTTGTCACAACTTTCAAATTACTATTTGATCAAATTACCCATAAAAGAAACCACTCACAAAATAGTGCGTTCATATAACAATTTGACGCAAAATTTGCTCGTGTGAACCGACGCTTAAGCAAAGTTGTAGGTGTCATTAACTTTAACTGTATTGTGTAGTTGCAGAAAAGCATCAGACATATCAATATGTATCCCTGATAGTTTATGTAGACATGTCATAAATTACTTTTGATGGTGAATTGAATCTACATCCATATTTATAGCGTTTTTTTACAAACTTATTTTGTTGGGTGCCTTTCTCAACTTTTTAAATTTTATATTTCTAGACCATGGGTTATGACTCCTCTGTTTCCTCATTATATCAACACATACCAGCAAGTGATATTATTGAGTAATTCCTCATTTTATAAATCATTCCATGTTACAAAAACAATTTTTTTTTCCCTTTTTGTTCCTTCAAATTTTGCTATGCAACTTGCAGCATTATTGAGAAATATTACATTTTTGAAGACATGTAAATCAAGTATACACCACTTGGGCAAAAATACAGAATTTAAAATATTCAAAATAAAACAGTAAATACATTTATTTAAATCCTTTATTAAACTTATATTGTCAACATTACTCAATTATAAATCGTGACACTACATTAAGCACAGAATTGTAAAATATCTAAGAGTTCATAGAGTGAAAATGTTTGTGCATGGTTGATACCAAGCATAAACTTAGTAACTGTTTAAGGGTTTGATACTTGATTAAGGCTTTGATACCTTAGATACTTTAATTTTATTATCACACAAAACCTAGCTGGGGGGGGGGGGGGCTTGTAGAGTAAGTTATGTTTACCTGGGGGAAAAAAAAAGCATAACTTCTTTAACTGCATAAAAAATAAGACATTTTTAAAAAAAGATCTGATCAAGGCTATCTATATATCCTCATGAAAACATATACTTACTCACAAATTTTAACATCATTAATTGTGGGGCCATATAAAGGAGATAAATACGGTTGGTAGTTGAAGACAATGTGGAGTTCCCAAGTTGCAATGTAAAGTTGAGTTATAAAATGCTAGTTATGAGTTATACAATATCAATAAATTGTTTTGAGATTGTCAAAAGCAAAAAATAACGTAAAAAGACCATTGCACAGAATAATGCCAAATACCGGCTAGTAGTGGAGGCAATAGTGTAAAGACATAGTTTAAATAAATATTGTGTAAATCAGAAATAGTTTTCAAATGGCACCGGATACTTTATAACACTCCATATTGATGCACATATTTTAAAAAATCAGTCTGTTTATTTTTATTATTTATTGAAGTACACCAGATAAAAGAAATGTGTAAATATTGACATTAATTGTAAATGCAGCATACATTTTATCTTAAGGATGCATTAATGTCATTCAAAAGAAAAAGTCAATCAAATAATAAGTTACAGTAACATAACAATAAATAAACACTTTAAATTATCAGTAAAGTGTGCATCTCCACTTTACAGTGAAATATAAAAAAGATCTAACAAAAGCAGTAGATCAGTTAATTAAGATTTATCATCTATACCAGGCCAGCACAACATACAACCTGCGAACCACATGCGGCCCACCAGCTTCCACTTTGCGGCCAAAACATTCCTTATTATTATTAGTTTCTTAATAGCTACACCCCTAAATACCGGTCCTATTTTTTGTTCGGCTCGCACTAGTTTTTCATAAAGTATTACGGCCCGCCATACATTTTGAGTTGTGCAGGCCTGATCTATACAGTTAGATTGCTACATGACCAAAGTACACTGTCAAATCAATAAAGTCTTTAACACAAAATGGTTTCTTCTATGCATGTGAAGGATATATTAAAATGTTGTGTTCATTTCTTAACTCCACTGATACTTCTTCTCTTTAGGCCTTTGCACTATGAGTATGACCATATCCATTATGTTAGTGCCTGTCAAATTGGTTCGGATCAAATTTTTCCCATCATTGACTCGCATGAAGAAGTTAAAAGAATCATTGTTGTTGAGGTGTTCGGCCATGTCCAGCTTATTCTCCTCCACCAACTCCAGCAGTGACTGGTCAATAACAGCACCGGCCATCTTTGTCACACCATCATGGCCGTCCGAGTCACAGCTAAGGTAGCACATCTGAGATTCTGCAACATTCATTTCTTTGACTCTGAGCTCTTCATACAACTGAATGGCTGCTGCCAGGGCTGACTCCATGCACTTGCCCCCGACACCTGCACCAGTCACGCTGATGTCAATCTCTCCCCCAGATATAATGCAAATGTCTTTGTTCATGTTGTGGGCTCTGTCAACAGAGTTACTGATGTGGTTGATCCACTTTTTCCTGATGCCTCCACGAACTAATTCTAGTTCTAGCATGGAAAGTTCTGGGTTGGGCTCCAGTCCTGCCCGTCTGTGCAAAGATAGTCACAAAACTAGAATGATCCATTTTGAAACATTATTTGTATATAAAATAAAATAAATATCTATCGAAATAGATTTGCCTCTTACTCTTAAGATGCCAGTTTTTATTTTGTTATCTTAAAACCATATGAATTTTTATCTCAATCATAAATGTTGACACGTATCTTCTTGCAACATTTATGTTGTAATAACTTGGCTTGAGCTTAGGTCTCAGCTAAAAAATATTCTGTTTTCCTGCCACTCAGCGTGCTTGATTGCAAGAATGATTGGTAAATTGATTTATTGGCTACTTTTAACACTTCACTGTTAACTCATTTGCTAAGTCTTAAACATTAATTTATTGCCTAGAGAATCCAGAAGACGGGTAATTACTTCAGTGAGCAAATTAATATTAGAAAGTTTGATGATTGGGTCTAGACTAATTTTCACAGCCTTAAATATTGAGTGATAGATAAACTGAGAGTTTACATAAATAGAATTAATTATTAATCAATTTGCATGGCCATAACAGTTTATTAAAGATTGTTTTTACAATGTTCAAAAGTTATTCTTTAAATTTCACTCTTTAAGCTAAAAAATAGTATTGTCTAAATCTCTAACAACAAATCAATGAATTGACTGACCTGTCAAAACACATCATAACAAACTTGGTCAGTTTGGCAAACAGAGATCCTATGTCCCTGGCTTCTCCTGTCAAAACTGTGGTTAGAATTAAAGGGAAGTAGCCAAGTTCAGATGCTCTTACCACAGCAGCCTGGCAAGCAATGGAGTTATTCCCCACAACAATGTTTTGAACATCTTGCCAAATGGCATCTCTCTCAGCCTTGGCCTGCAAGGGATCATGGATTGTCTGTGCCTTTGCAATATTTATTTGTTTGGCTTGCCTTTCTAGAAACTTGCGCACATTGTCAGGAACTTTGTCTATAATGGCTAGTCTCTGTAAAATCTCAAGGCAATGGTGTGGTGTGGGCTGTGTAAGACAAGTTGGGCCACTGGCCACAAGATCTGCCGTGTCTCCAATAACAGATGAGAGTACAAGGGACAGAACCTGTAGATACAAATTTGAGACTTTTATTATATATATCTGAAATAATAAGGTAAAAAGTATTGGGTAGACATTCAAGAGTTTATTGTTAATGTTATTTTCTATTACACAGAAGCTTTTTCTATTTATATGGCACTATCTGTTTACTTGACGCAGCATTGTCTGTTCATACAGAAGCAACTGTGATGTACATGTTAACAGTATTAAATGTAACAAGCCAAGAGAAAACATGTCGAGACTTCTGGAGTACTGACAAGAATTTGCCCAAGTCCTACTTACTTTTGCAGGTCTTGCAGCTAAAGCCAGTCCCCCACCTTTTAGCATTTCAATATTTTTGCGAATGGTGTTCATCTCTTTGACGTTAGCTCCATTTTGCCATAAAAGTTCAGTAGTCAAATGCAGTTCTTTGAGAGTAATTGGTGGATGTGGGGATGGACACAATGTGGAGCCTCCAGCTGGAGATAATTAAACACAGTTTTTTTTTACAAATCTGGCTTTAGTACATCTTCAGATGGTTTTTATAAATTTAGATGAAATGTTTTGCAAACGAGAAGAATGAATTTTTGCCACTTTTCTTCAGTTTGGCTCTAATCATTCCCAATCATTGAATGAGGAATGATTAACATTGATAGTGGTAGGGGCATCACTTATTTTAAGAAAATGGATTCTGGATTCTTCAACGCGTGTCTTGTGATTGTGTAGGCAACACGAGTGTGGCAGTCCATGACACAGCTTTAGAACATGAAGATAGCAGTATTTTTCCCACACTGATGTAATTGATCTATTATCTGTAATCCTGAACTCTACCTGTCCTAATCCCTGCTTGGTGCTGAAAAATTTCCAATATCAGTGTTAGGTTGTCCTTTGAGATTGTTCTTGGGTTCTTGCCCAACCTCCAATTTACTGGCATAGTCAAGCAAATCTACACGGTTCAACATTTGTCATTGTAGGGATTAGTGTAAAGCCAAGTGCATTATTGTAGGTTTAAAGGTCAATCTAAAGCATGTCTTGTATTTGACTACTTATGTGATCATGAAATGATATTGAATGCATTCTGAAAAAAATGTTTCTTCATTTTTGTATGAGCCCATGCAAAGAAATTGACATCAACATAAATATATTTTATTATCTTGTGTTATGAATCTCACTGGTTTGTAACCCTATTTGTGTTATTAAAATTGACTCTACATAGTTTTCAGTTATTTACCCGAGCAGAGTACAATAAGTACATCGGTCTCAACTAGGTTGGAAACAAGTCCATGGATGGCTTTTGAGGCATTATGTCCAGCCTCATCCACCTCATTATCACCGGCACCTACATACACTTGTATCTTTGTATCCGGTGCCAGGAACATTTCACTGGGGAAAGAAACAAGTAGTTAATGAAATCAATTTTATGCCCCTAAATGTATAAACTTCACAGGTAATGATTTAAACAAAAATTAATGACATGTTTATAAATTATATAATGGCATTGACAGAAGCAGGGAATGTGTAGGGGCAGTGATAGTTAGTTTAAATATGATATCATACACAAATCCTTTCTGCATGAGGGTCAATGTATTTGTTGTGTCAAAATGTAGCTTATTTGTTGTTAAAAGAGATTTAAGTATTAAAAAAACATTATCTCAACAATTATAAAGTAAAGAAAAAAATAGGAGCATAAAATAAAAGTACAGTGAAAAAAAAACAACTGTAAAATATGATAAGTACAATCTTATAATATAAATAGAATTCACCTACTTGCTGTATGCATCTTTAATCTCCTCTTGCAATCCCAGAGGAATGCTGATAATGCCTGTGACCACATGTTCTCCAAGCATATCCTCTACAACTCTTGCCATACCCAAAACAGCATTTCCAAAACCAACTATAAACACATTTCTATTGATTTTGTAACACCTGTCTTGGACTTTCAGAATGGAGGAAATTCGGTTGTAAAGCAAAACATTTTCTATCATAGCCTTAGGGCGCACAGCTCTAATGGCCGACTTAAATATATCAATGGCATCTGGTTTCAGATCATATTCTTGTTCTTTGGAGTTAGTGAGACTTGCATGCTTATTTGTCAAAGTATAGTGACGGCACACAAAAAATGCACTAGTTGTTCTTGTAAATAGTTTATTTGATTCACTGCATGTGTTAAGTCTTGTTGAGATATCTATTATTTTATGGGAATGACAACTATGAAATAATCTCAAAGACTTTGTATAGAGTGCTAACCCTCTACTCCAAAAAAGGAACTTTGAAGTTTTAATAATAGTCATTTTTGATGCTTAAAAATTTTTAAGGGAATCCCACACTTGAAAGATAGTCTGAAAAAACAAATATGGAAAATGCAAGAATGGAGCTCATGAGTCTTGTTTGTTCATTTTTATTGAGAAACATTTAAATTCACAATATTTAAATTTTTACATGAAATGACTCCATTACCAAATACCAGGATTGCACAAAACACACAAATAAATGAGAGATTCAAGCTTTTTCTGATAAATTTGAGAGGAGGCCAACATATGTTTAAATTTTTTATTGAGGTGGGGGGGGGGGGGGTGAGGGAAGAGAGACAAGACACCATGAAGTGTTAATGGCAGTAATTTTAATAGAATAATAACAAGAGTAACAAGACCAAAAATAGTTTTGATGTGGATTGTCAGTATGGCCTAAATAAAGGCAGGGCAAACTTTTTTCGCGGAGGGCCACATTGACAAATGTAAAGCTATTGGGGGGCCCCATGTATATTACGTGCAATTTTTACATGTCGATAAACATTTCTCTATATTAAAATCAGAAAATTCACAGTTTTGCATTACAAGACAAAAGTCAAGGACTGTTAAAAAAAAAAAAAAAATTAAAAGAAATTTTATCAAAAATGTTAAAATAATCATAACGGTATATGAAATTCTGTAAAATTCAACAAAATAACTTAAAAACAAAGTATTTTTTTAAAATTTCTAAATGCCTTCGAGGGCCGCAAAGTACCAGATGCTGGGCCGTAGTTTTCCCACCAATGGCATAAATGCATAAGCCCATGCCCAGAGGCCCTAAATGTATAATTTTATTAACTAAGTAGCCTATACAGAAGAGCAATGGTGGGGGCCCAGTGCATACTTTGCCCTTTAAAAATAATTGCAGGCCTGTTCATTATTAGGAATCACTGTCACATACATAGGAATAAATCATCATGGTCCAAGTACTGATAATAAAATACTAAATTAATAATGACCATATCAAACTTATCAATAATATAATCAAAAGATAAGATCATATATTCTACATCAAACTCATCAGATGATTAAAAAATATGCAGCCCTGAGAAAGCTGCTCCTAGGCAACCATTTCGTCCCAGCTACTTCCAATAACTAGTTGCGGCGTGGAAACCCACTGTAGAACCCCTCTTAAAGGGCGTCCGTCACTTCCCCTGGATGGGTGGGGGAAGATATTGGGACGTTAAAACATCATCCAGACTCCATGGGAGAGTGGGCTGCAAACGCTTAAAATGCAGCATTTTTGGTCAACCGGACGTCCCAGAGCGGGGAAAGCCTCCTTCTGCAAATCCGATCAAGTGGTTGCTGGTGGGGACGGTGGAAGTCACTGGATACCCGGCGTCTGGGCTGTGTGGAGGTGCGTCGGGGAGGGCATACTCCTCACATCCCCATCTTGTCAACAAGGGAACATTAGACAAAGAGCCAACTAACTCTGCAGGAGCTAAAAAAAACAGTGATTACTGCGATGGAAAGGGCCACAGAAGTGACAGCATTCCTCCCAAAGTCCTTCTACATGGAAAATCAATACTATTTCAACATGAGTTCCTCTGATTGATTGATTGATTGGATACTTCTATAGCGCTGGTATCCATGCCACTTTAGCATGCTCACTGCGCTCATGTGTAATCAAATCTATTCAACAAATAAGTCTTTAAATTTTTCCTAAATAATTTTCTGTCCTTGTCAATACTCCTCAAAGATGGAGGTAAAATATTCCATAACTTTGGCGCTACCGCTTCAAAAGAGCGCACTCCGTACGAATATATATATATTTTTTTTTTGGTGTGAAACAGGATACATTCCCCGGGACATGAGAGATGCCAACATCATAACATTTTACCACAATAAAGGAAACATCAGCAACTGTAATAATTACCAAGGAATTTATCTTCTTAGCTTAGTTGAAAAAACTTCTTGCCCTTGTCGCCCTTAAGTTATTGCAGTCTCTCACCCCATCTCAAGAGTCCAATTGTGGCTTCTGATGTGGTCATTCAACTATAAGCATACTACAACTATACGCCAGTTGCAGGAGAAGTGTTTTGAACAGCATGGGCCTCTTTACAGTGCTTACATAGATATGACCAAGCCGGAGTGGTCTGTTCAGAATCTTGCACAAAATTGGTTGTACCCCACAAATGCTGGCAATAAAAAATGCACTGCACAGTAAACTTCAATGGTGCGGTATCTGAGGCATTCCCAGTAAGCAGTCGAGTTAAACAAGGCTGCTTACTTGTACTAACACTCTTCTCCATTTTCTTCACAATTATCTATCAGTTTACCTTAAGGGACTGTGAAGATGGATAGCACATATATACCAGATCTGAATTTAGGCTGCACAATATCGTCCGCCTTCGTGCAAATACCACAGTTAAAAAGTTTAAATTCATGAACTGTTGTTTGTTAGATGGTGCCTTAACATCACACAGAGAAGAGGGACTGCAGCCGTTAGTAAATCGCTTCTCCCATTCCTGTAAGGAGTTAGGACTGACCATAAGCCTTCAGAAAAGTGGAAATTTAACAGCTTCCACAAAAGATGTCTCCGGCGCATTCTGTGAATTCTATTGTAGGACAAAGTGCCTAACAAAGAGGTTCTGGAATGAGCCAAAATGTGCAGCATGTTCTCCGCCCTAAGTAAGAGGCACCTTGGCTGGCTGGGCCATGTAAGGAGAATGGAGGAAGGCCATATTCTGAAAGGACCTGCTGTATGGAGAGTTGGCAGATGGGGAAGACTTATTGGATGACCACAGCTGGGCTTTAAGGACCTATGCAAAAGGTACAAGGGAGAAGCCAACATAAAGTTCAGCAAATGGGAGATCATCATGGAGATCATCAATGATACTGTTCCGGTTGGCCAAAAGTAGTGTATGAGGAATTAAAACAGACACAAGAAGATGCAAAAAATGAAGCTCTTGCCACAAAAAGAGCATTACAAATGGTCAAAGTAAGTCAAGGTTTTCCTGTGAGAAGTGCAGCCAACACTGCCATTTCAGGATCAGCCTCATAAGCCATTTGAGGAAGTATCAGTAAGCTACTCAATCGTCTCACATAGATGGAAGGATGCTATATACTTATTAATAAGTCATAATATCGTAATAGTATAGCCATTTAAAAAAAAAAAATCATTTTTTTTGTTCCAATATAATTTTTAGAAGGTTCTTCTTTACACTTGTTGTCATCTCACCCAAGCCAAAGCCACACCATTCATTGCCCACACTTTCGGGAATAAAAATAATATTAATAAATTTAATAGGCCTATCAGCCCTACTTTAAATTGTTAGTGAATACTAAATCATTTAATGGATGGCCCCTAAGTGCCCTAGCATAAATAATAAATACTTTGGATGGGCCCCGGTCATACACCAGTCATCACTGATCAGCCTTTGGTCTTGGTCGAAGTATGCGGATGCATGTTTATTTACCAGTATTTATTTGATTAATTTTAAATTACCAGAAATCACTGGGTATTACTTACACTAAAAGTTTTTAAATTGTTTAAAGGTGTTGGGATATCTTTTGAGTTAAACAATACCTCAAACTATTCTCAATGACACAAACTACAGACTACCATTGTTATGATTTGATGGAAAAACTCAATAAAAATAAACAACAACCTTGACCCTTAACCCCAATGAAAGGTAGCTCTAAATACCGAAAGGTACCCTATTCTGATCACAAGTTGTCACCAACATAGCTCCAATGAGAAAATTAATATAAAGATATCTAAAATTTGTAAAACCCAATTATTAATGTCTATTCATAACTACAAATACAAGACGAAGAGCTTTGATGCCCCCTCTTTCATCTGCTACTACGACTGCATTTTTATTATGATTTATGAGTCTATCTTAATCTAGTACTAGTAACTAGTAGAGTAATAAGTACATAAGTTTAGCTGGTTGGTCTGTTAGTTTACTTTAATTTTATTTTACAGGGTTCCTTAGTTCCTTAAACTGACATTCCAGGTGGTGAGATAAAAACTGATTAAAAGAAGAGATAAATCACTGACTTTTTGGTTATGATATACAAGTTATTCATTTTTTTATTTTCTTCATTTATATTTTATTTCAAAGGCCAGTATTTTTAAAAAACTCTGGCATGAAATGTAAGATTTCTATGTGGCTAGATTATGTTCATTATCATTATAGTTCCTGGTTAAAAAGAGTTCCGGGGGAGGGGGGGTGGGGGGGGGGGGTTTAACTGTAAAACATCAATTAAATGACCAACAATAAACAGAAAACAATAATAATACTGATTTTCTTTATAAAAATTTAATAAAATTTGGTACATAGACTGTACTGTATATAAATTTATGTATTAATAAGCTTGCAAATTGAAGTTACATGTACACATTGATTGAAGGAATTCTTAGAACAATAATTGGAAATGAATTATTTTATTTATTTAAATGTAAAAAGTTTGTAAAAATATACAAATTAATTCATAAGTTTGTAAAAATATACAAATTAATTCATAGCATTTCAACAACCGTTTTGAGTCAAAATAAATGGCTACAACTACAATGCAAAGAACAATGAACTTAATGCCTTGAATTGTTTAAAAAATAGATTGGTCAAGATAAGTTGTTTAAAATATTTAAAATTATAGAAGCTAATTAATAAAAAAAATAGAAATATTATGGTTTTCCCCTCTTAATTGATTTTCCTACATTTTTGTATACATGAAAAATATATGGCTTGAAAACTTACTTAAAAAATAAAATAGCTTCTTTTTGTCTACTCATATGGCAAGTCTGTTTTACTGATGTGTTTCATTTTAGATAGGAAATGACTCATATTCATGGATTTTAACACTTTTAATACAAAGAAATGAAACTATAATTTAAAGTACATAGAAAAAAATAAAATAAGCATTCCTGATACATTTGAGCAAATCTTGTAATATCACAAAGAGTTTAATTTGGTCAATATCAAACCAAAAAGGCTTATAAAATCAATACCAAGTTGTAAAAATAAACATGTTAAGTACTTAGGAAAAAGTCATGTAAACAAAATATATTTTGAGATTCAAGATAGTAGATTGCAAACTTTTAAGGCAGCTTTTGGCAATTTTGGAATGGAAAGTAAACATTGCTTGCTGTGTATAAATATGTACATGTAAACCATATAAACTGTGAAAGGTTCACACAATTTATAACTTTTTATGATAAATCTCCAGATATTTTAAATTACATATTAAAATAGAAATTCAAAGCACAAATTTAAAAATATTTTTAGCTGCATCATAATAGCTGCTCAGATTGCAAAAAAAAACAACCAACAGCTCATCATGGTAACCATATAAATTTAAGTATATTGGTCATGGCAAAATATTTTTTATTTTCCTAATTTGTTGAATAAATATTGTCAAGTAAATGTACATGTAATCAAAGAAGATCAATTATAAATTATATTAAATTCACTTTCAGGAATCTTTCTTAGGCTAATTGGGTATTTCATTATAATTAATATAACTGAGCAATTTTTGTCAATTTTAATAGAACTTTTGTCTTTGAATTTCTTTTAACATTGGAAGTAGAGCAATAAAATAACATAATATGCATTAACAAAAATTATATTAGTAACTGACAGTAATTGGTTTCCCTTCATTGCTATGAAATGGTGATGTAATTTGATGATCTAAAAACACCCACAGCATTGATTAAACATTGTTAAATTTTTGTATAAAACTAATGTGTAGAGAATTAAAACTTCTTGAGTATAATAAGCAAATAACACAATAACATTACATTTAAAAATAAATAAAACTTATTTTAAAATCTCATTTTGGTAATAGGTACAAAATATTTAACCATTTCTTTGGCAAGCTCAACATATTTTAAAAAAACCGTACAAGGGCTTACAAAAAAAAAAAAAAAAAAAAAAAAAAAAAAAAAAAAAAAAAAAAAAAAAAAAAAGAAAAATCATAATAAAATCTGTAAGCCTGATGAGGAGGCAAGCAATTTCATTTCATTCATAAATTTAATGCTTTGGATACACTGCAGTGGTTCTTTATTGTTTCAAAGAAGGAAAACTATCCCTAGTGTTATAAAAAATGTGGCTTTCCTCAGGTCTTTTAGCATAAGTCCAAGGTTTAAATGGAGAAAATGCAACAATTCTAGATATTCATTACCCCTTCTGGTACTGACCTACTTTTTGCTAACTTTCCCTGTGGCCCAGACATTATTTTGAAATGAGCCAAAATTTGATAAGTTTGCAAATTATTTTGTAACTTTTTTGTTTTAAACAATTGATAATAACATGTAGAGAATTATCTGTTGAGAAATGGAAAAGGGTGTTAAAAATGAGAATCATCTAATCCCAATTAAAGCTCAATACTAGTTTCAGAACAAAAGGTTTCTTCAAGTGGGCGTAAGTCGTTATCAACAATAGTGCTAGGTAGCGCCACGGAAACAACAAATACAGATCAGCACAAAAAAAATCAGTAATTGGTTGATTTTCATAATTTAAAAGGTTAAATAAAATTCGACCATTACCCTAACGAATAAACATTCTGCCCGAGACTATGTTGAAAGGTTATATCCTTGTTTTCTATTTATAATAGATACCCCCTCTATGTGGGCATAAGTCGTCATCAATTGCGCCATGGAAACAACAAATACAGATTCGCACAAAAAACTCAGGAATTGGTCGATTTTCATAATTTAAAAGACAAAATAAAATTCGATTAATCCCTTAACGAATAAACATTCTGCTCAAGACTAAGGTGAAAGGTTATAGCCTCGTTTTTGTGTTTATATTAGATACCCCTCTATGTGGCAAATAGACGCGCTTGTGCCACAGGGAAAAAGTAGGTCACTGCAAAAAGACGCGCCTGGTACCGGAAGGGTTACAATGTTAGTAGATAAATAACAATATTAATCGTACTATTTAAGTGAATTTGCATGTTAAAAGACAAGAACTGACCTTATATCAGGGCTGATTATCAATAAGTACCAAAACTTATTAAACTGAAAATTTGAGATTTAATGTTTTTAAAAAAAAATATTTACCATATAATGTTTGACCGTTACTGGTTGTAATTTAAGAACAAAACTTTTGTTATGAAATATTATATTGATATTTGACATCCTTTGGTTGTCTTACCAGTATGACAAGCATATTCATGATGTCAGTTCCTGTCAAATTGGTGCAAATTAAGTTTTTCCCATCATTGACATTATTAAAAAAAGTAAAGGAGTCGTTGTTATTCAAGTATTTCTTCATGTCTAAACCACTTTCTTGAACTTTATCCAAAAATTCCTGATCCACGATGGCCCCTGCCATCTTGGTGACCCCATCATGACCATCGGAGTCCCCAATCAGAAAGCACATGTCACTTTCTGACACATTCAATTTCTTCACACGGAACTCTTCATGCATCTGAATGGCAGCTGCGAGAGCACACTCCATACATTTACCCCCCTGACCCGAGCCACTAACATGGACGACTGTATCACCCCCAGCAATGATGCAGATATCTTTGTTCATGTTGTGTGCTTTGTCTACTGAATTAGCAATGTAGTTGATCCATTTTTTCTTGATGCCACTGGCCACTAACTCCAGTTCTAACATCGTTAGCTCGGGATTGGGCTCCCATGATGCTCTCCTTAAACAAAATAAAAGATAATATAAAATATATATATTGCAGTTGAACAGTCATTTACAGCAGGTGCATTTATTCCTTAAAGTATTTGATTATTCAAAAGAAAATAACAACATTATAAAATAATATATGAAAAATGAATAATGAAAACAAATTTTTCATTATTAAATTTCAATTAAGACAACCTAATATTAAACCTGTCCATTACATTCTCCTAAACTATATTTATTATTTGACATTTTGAAACAATTTCAAAATGTACAAAAATTGTATTATTAATGGATTAGGACTTATAGTAGAGTTTTAAGAAAATAAATTAAATTAATTCTTTTTTTATATTTTAAGGCGTTAAAAGTGCCATGATGTTAAAAAGAAACATCTATAATAAATTTATAATGGCCCCTAGCATACCATTTCTTTCTTCCCTGTAGTAATATGTGTACATATCAGATACAATATCTCCTATTTCTCTGTCCTACGTTTCAACATAGCAGTAGATGCTATTTCTGCCAAGTTTTACATCATTATGTACTTTTCATGCTAAAATAAAGAGCAGTACATTTCAAATCATTTATTGTTTTGTTTTATTAATGTTGACCTTTTCCAATTAAGAATAAAAATTTTTTAGATTTGAACTCTGACACACCTGTCATAACAAAACATGATAAATTTGGCCAGTTTCAGATACAAATATCCAACTGCCTTTGCTTCTCCAGTCAGCTCTGTTGTAAGCACCAATGGAAGGTATCCCAACTCAGCAGCACGGTTGGCAGCAGCCTCACAAGCTATTGAATTATTCCCCACAATCACATTCTGGACATTGCTCAGGATTTTATCCCGCTGAGCTTTCTTCTGAGCTGACTTGTGTCCAGTCAAATTCTGCTCCATGTTCAATTGTTTGATCTCTTTCTCTAGAAATTTTCTAATGCTTTCAGGAGTTTTGTCCCAGATATGAAGTCTCATTAGGATTTCCACACAGTGATGTGGGGTGGGCTGATTTGGGTAGGTTGGTCCACTTGCAATTAAATCCACAGCATCTCCGATAACAGAGGAAAGGATGAGTGAGACAACCTGGAAAATGAATGGCAATAATTTTAATACAGCTGTATATATTACTATTACTAAAATATAAACATCGACACAATGAAGTTTAAAAAAATTCCCAGATCCATTACTCTCACTGAAATTCAAATATAAAATTGCTAAAGTGCCCATTTAACATTAAACCTAATTTATTTTATGACTTTACAACTACACAATTCAAAAACCCATTGCAAGACCCTGCCTTGATCTTCAAAAATTTTTAACACTTTGTTGTATACCGGTAGTATGTTTATAAAATGACAGAGCATTTTTTTTGCTTTTAATTTGAACATCACACTAATTTATTTTGCCATGATGATATGTATAAAAAGAATGCAAAAATGTTCAACCTTAGCAGGTTCAGCATGTTTAGCAAGACCGCCCCCTTTGAGCACCTCAATGTTTTTGCACACAGTGTTCAATTCACGTTTGCTGGCCCCATTCCTTGTAAGCAGTTGGTTGATTTGGAAGAGTTCTTCCAATGTGATTGGAGGATATGGTGATGGACATAGCATAGTGCCCCCTTCTGCAAGAGAGATAACTTAATATTTATGTACTGACTTATTCCTTTCAGCTTTACAAGTTTTAATAATATAGTAACAAAACAGTCTCAAAATATAAGTTTTATCACTTGTCACACAAAATGAAATTATCTTATCAATTTTTAAAAAAAATCATTTAATTTTCAAAGAATAACAGTAACTGTGTCTTCCAATGAGCAAACAAGTGGCATGCTGACTAACTGAATAAGGGTTTAAGTACTGTACCAGATAGGACTACAATCAGCAGATCTGTCTCTGATAGATTAGAGATTAGACTTTGGATGGCTTTAGCTGCACTATGAGAGGGTTCATCCCCCTCCAGCTTGGAAGTACCCTCAAATACTTGAATTTTAGATGTTGGTGAAAGAAACATTTCCCTGAAAATATTTCAAATAAGGGATAAAAAGTTTTAAAATTTATAAATTAAACACAGTATTTTACAATTAAAAATAGTGTTTTCTAGTATCTTTGCCATTAACTTAATATTGGTTATCGGGTATATAAAATTACAAATGATAATCTGGTTTTAAATATCAAATTCTATTGGAATGAGACTGCTTATCCTTTTATATTATTCAGAGGGTGTGCCTTAAGTCTAGACACATGGGCCAAATTCATATTTTCAAAGTATTTTTCAACACCATTTCATTTTTTCATAATATCTTTAATCTATTTTCCACCATCTGTGATGAATAGAGATGCAAAATTCTATGTGCTCTTCAAAATTCACACAAACCAGATACAGTTACCCCACACTACCATCCACTTGAGCACATTCCTATGTGTCAGACTTAAAGAAAACACTGTATAAATACCTGGCAAGTTCATTGCTTTTCATTTCTTCTAGCATGCCTTGTGGAATGCTGACAATCCCATAAACCAAATTGTCTCCAAGAACATCTTCCACGGCCCTGGCCATGCCAAGAACTGCTTCCCCAAAGCCAACCACAAATACGTTCCTGTTTATTTTGTATGATTTCTCTTCAACATTTAATGTAGAGGTTATGCGATTGTATTGTAAAACTTTTTCAATCATGACCTTAGGACGCACTGCACGGATAGCAGTTTTAAAAATATCTACTGCTTCTTGCTTCAAGTCAGATTCAGGGCCATGGTCTTTTGGGTTACGGTTAACAGCCACTTCATAATTTCGGGGAGCCGAAATTGAAAAACTTCTACAAGTTGATGAGCTTTGCAACTCTAATGATGGGAGGAAAGACTGAATACCATATGAAGTTTGCATACAACTTTTTAGTGAGTTGGAAAAAACTCTGAACAGCAGAGGCGCTACACTTAATTTCTTACTGCCAATGACTTGAATATATTTCAAAACAGACATCTTGAATAAAAACCTGAAATTAATAACAAAATGTTATCAAAATCTAAAACATCATTAATATTGTTTAAAAAGTCATTAGCAAGTAATTATACAAGAATTATAATTTTCATTTGCAGAACATATTTCAATGGCTCACAGAAATCTATTATATTGTCATTGTGAATGAAACTATTTCACAGCTAGGAAAAAATGATAAAACTATACAATGTCATAAGAAAAAGATGGGTAGCTTACTAACAAATAGACAAGGGGGGATAACAAATTTCTATGATGGTGTTTTATATATTTTTGGAGTCTGTTAACTATGCTTGAAAGCACTATTAATTTTCTTACAATTCAATTTTCTAATAATTTTAATATGTATATCAATAAACAATGTATTTTATTTTCAAAAGTCTTTGTTTTTATTATTGTGTGTGTGTGTGTGTGTGTGTTGTTGGTCACATTTTCCCAAATTCAAAGGTGTGAAAAGTCCCCATACCCTGTCCTACACTCTTTCTTCATGGAGATGATTAACTACCATGGTCTGGAAAAGCTGGTTAAAGAACCTACGAGGAGGGGAAACACTCTTGACCTACTCCTCACCAACTGTCCACATCTCATCCCAAAAGTTGATGTCATCCCTGGGATATCAGACCACTCAATACCCTATTGTGAATTTGAGGTCAACACACTAAAAAAGAAGCAGGTCATATGAGAAATCCCAATGTATGCCAAGGCAGACTGGAATAGCCTGAGAAGAGCAACAACAGAGCTGAGCTCAAACATGCAGGAGATTCAGGGTACAGCGACAACAGAGGAGCTGTGGGTGAACTTTAAGACAATAATCACTAATGCAGTGAAGAAATACATACCACACAGGACCACCAAACCTAAGATAACTCAGACTATGGGTCATGGCTGTAATCCGTAGACTCATCCAAAGGAGAGACCGCAAATACAAGCGATTAAAGAAAAATGGCTCTGTTGAACTGAGAGAGGAGGTACTCAGGCTCCGCCGAACCATCCAACGCTTACTGCGCATATCTTACTGGAACTAACTGAACGGCATCTTCTCAGAGGATGACACTCCGACCAAAGGTGTCAAGAACAAATGCTTCTGGAGCTATGTGAAGCACCAAAAGTCCTCAAACACTGGAGTTTCTCCCCTTAGGTGGGATGGCCATCTAACCCAAAAGCACAGGCTAAAATACTCAATCTGCAGTTTCAGTCGGTCTTTGGTAATGGTAGAGAGGCTGGGTTACTTCCGAAGAACAACATGATGAGCAGAGCTTACCCAGTCATGGAAGATATCCAGATTTCAGGGCAGGGTGGCCCTCCTCAAAACCATTAACCCCTAAAGCATGTGGTCCTGACAACATCAAAACACAAGTGCTCAAAGAATTAGCCAAAGAAATCGCTCCTGCACTGACAATCCTCTTCCAATCGTCGCTGTGCACAGGCAATGTTCCAGCAGACTGGAGAACAGCACATGTCACTCCAATCTACAAGAAAGGGTAGCATTCGGACCCTTCCAACTATCATCCAACATCCCTCACTAGTGCAGTATGGAAACTGTTGGAGCACATAATCGTAAGTGCAGTCATGAAGCATCTTGAAAGCCAAAATATACTCAATGAACTCAATGACAGTCAACATGGCTTCCGAGTCAATAGATCATGTGAGACACAACTCCTTGAATTTGTAGAAGACTTGATGACCAATCTGGAGAACAGCAAGCAGACTGGCATGCTGGTGATAGACTTCTCAAAGGCATTTAACTGTGTCAATCATAGTTTGCTTCTACACAAACTTCAGAGATATGGGATCCAAGGCACTACTAAAACATGGATCTCTTGCTTCCTCAGCAACCGATGCCAAGCAGTAGTGGTAGGGCTCGGTGCTAGGCACCTGTTTGTTTCTAGCATACATCAATGACCTACCCTAGAAACTGACATCCCAAGTCAGACTGTTCGCAGATGACACGGCGGTGTATAGGACGATCGCCAACAGATCTGACCAGTACCAGCTATAACAGGATCTCAATTGGTTAGCTGAGTGGGAGATGAGCTGGGACATGGAATTTCATCCTGCCAAGTGCCAGACACTGTCAGTCTCTAGAAGTTGTACTACACTACCTTTACGAACTGCATGGCCATATACTTGAGCCAGTTTCCTTCGTAAGGTACCTGGGTGTTACCATTCAAAAAGAGGTACGCTGGGACGACCATATTAACAATTTGTGCAACCAGGCAAACAAGACCCTGGGGTTCTTAAGGCGTGTGAAAGAAAGAGCCTATAAAGCCTTTGTCTGGCCGCTTTTAGATTATGCATCTTCAGTCTGGGACCCATTGACCCAGAAGATCATCAACAGGCTGGAGGCGGTACAGCGGCGGGCAGCACGCTATGTCCTGAACCGCTACAGGAATACCTCTAGTGTTGGTAGCATGCTGAAAACACTGGGGTGGTCACGATTGGAGGAACAACTACGACTATCCAGGCTCTCCATGAACTACAAGATAAATAATGGGCTGGTCCACTGCTCCAGCATTAAACAGAAACTTGTCCTTCTCCCCCAAAGACAGCGACGAGGTCATGACAGGCACTTCCGCTCATACCAGCGAGAAGCCAGTATAGTATAGGTATAGGAACTGCTCATTCCTGCCAAAGACAATCAGGGACTAGAACAAGCTTCCAAAAGGAACAGTTGAGGCGACAACACTAGACACATTTGCGTCTATTGCCTCAGGTCTCCCAACCCCCAGCGCAATACCCTCACTAAGTAGCCCTTGCTACCAGTGAAATATCCTCATCAACACCAGGCACAGAAACATTGCAGTTGCAAATCCCCTCTATTTGCATCACATGGGAGCCAGAATGATCAATAAATTGATCGTGGGCCCTTAAAATATATAGAAGAAGAAGAAGATATTCTGCGTTTGGGTGTGATCTCATATTTTAGCGCAATAAATTAATTAAATGCTGTTGTCCTCAGTGCGCATAATCATACGCGCTTTAAATAAAAAAAAACCCACTTCATTTGCCTGATGGAACTACATAACAACTAACTAATTAACTAATAAAGCAAATGAATGGAAATTAAAATCGAAATTAATACGTAAATTATTAATCTAATGTACCGTTCGATGGTATTTAGATTTTAGTTTTTTTTTTTATTATTTGGATCATTTGGGGCGTCCTTGATCAGAACTCTATTTCCGGGAATGGGGATCGACCAAATTCCAAAAAGTACCATTACGCTACAAATGGTAAGACGCAAATATATTTTGTGGCGTATAGTGAGTAGTTGTCCTTGGAAAGTCGATCAAGAGCGTTTTAAACATCGGCTTGTTTGCTGGGGCTAAATATAAAATTACACCCCCCTCATCTTTTTCCATTTGAATTAGACTTTGTTGACGGGTGAATGCAGACCTGCCTATAGATAGTTCGCGAATTCATAAATGAACACGTCGATCTGACCTATACTGCATGAATGTATTTATAAAAGTTTGTAGTGTCTATACATTTCTGGCCACTTTTTTTTACTCACTGGCTAAAACATAATGCATGATAAGGTTTGCCTAAACCTTATCATGCATCAAAAGGAAATTAGTAAAACACAGTAAGGTTAAACGTGATAAAAGGAACGCAACAAAACAACGAACGTGTCGGCAGGAAGCCTTCATCAGCGAACAAACAGAAACACGAATAAAATTAAAAAATGTATCAAAAATATATAATATAGCACTTAGCTCAGAAATAGTATCCAAGAGGGCAGCAAAAGATAAGTGACAGAGAGTAAGTGGGAGAAAGGTTAAATAGGGAAGAGGGAAAGAAAAGAGGAGAAATAAGTCCACTGCGATAGGTCGTGACGTGGAGGGGCGGAGCCAGGTTTAAACAAAGCAAAACACGTTCGTTGTTTTGTTGCGTTCCTTTTATCGGGTTTAACCTTACTGTGTTTTATTAATTTCCTATTGTGCTAACCTGATTGCAGTCTCCCCCATTATTACCTTTTTCATGCATCAAAAGCTGGTTTCTTCCAGGCAGCATGGCTTTACACATTAAATAGGTGTGGAGCAGAAGTTCAAGGATTAGATTATTAAAACAGCCATGGAACAGAAGTTTAAAGATTAGATTAGGGGGCGCTCGCAAATTACGCCACGCTCAGGGGGTGGAGATTGGGGGGGGGGGGGGGGGCGAGAATTTGTGACGGGTGAGGTAAAATATTTGTTGAGTCTGGTTTTTTTTTTTTTTTTTAAATCTAAAATTTTCTAATTTTGAAAAAAAAAACTTTAATTATATTAATTTTAAAATCATTCATTTGAGGTCGAAATTGCCTCAGGTATTATATGTACTATGAAACTCAGTTTTCTAATAATAATACTACATTCTACATCTTAATCCATTATGGGAACATTTTAAAGAATAAAATAAAATCTTAGTATTGTTATGAAAATGTTATGTATGTTTTGAATTTTTTTAGGTGTGACGTGACACTGGGGTGGGAGTTAAAGAAATTTGTGACACTTCGTGACCCCGGGGGGGGGGGGTGTCTCAAAAGGTCATTTTTAGCGTCACATAATTTACGAACGACCCCTTATTAAAACAGGTGTAGAACAGAAGCTCAAAGATTAGATCTGTTTATTTTATGAAGGACTTTTCTGATTACTTGAATCAGAATGAAATTTTCACCATCTGCTTACTTCAACTTTATTCTAGAGGTTATGGTTTTTTTATCTTCCCTTTTTTACTTCTTAAAAAATATCAAAATAAAATGAAAAAGACCAAGACCAAGTTCAAAAATGATATTTTAACATTTATTACATTAAAGTTCAATGTACATCATATAAAAACATCAGCTTTTAATTTACTTTGAGCGCATGTTTAAACAAATTTTTTTTACAAAAACTCCATTAATCCTTTCAAGAATTAGTGAATAACATTTCCCGATTCTTTGAGAACCACAAGATCTTATTGATAATATAATAATAAATAAAAACCCTACGCGTACGATAAATTTTATTTTGAAAATATGTGTGTATACAAAATTAATAATTGAAGAAAAATTAGTGTGTATCCAGTACTTAAACAGTATGCAAAAAAATACACAATTGAATACTGATTAGATCTTATGCATTCTAAACTACAATACATGTATCTTGTAAATGTCACCAGTTGATTTCAATGTATGTTTAAGTTTTTACAATTACCTGTGAACATTTGCTTCAATGAATAGTTTAATAATAACCGTAATTGGTTCAAATTATGTACTGCATCTCTATAAGTAAATTAACTTTTTGCTTGCATAAAACATTATAGAAAGTATTGTATATAGAGATACTCCTTCGCTAGATATATCATAATATAATGTAAATAAGACCATTCCTATATATATATATATATATATTTTTCAAGAGACTAAGGTTTATAAAATCTTTAAACAAGAGGTTTAATTTTGGACAAATTATGCACATTTTGAGAGTTTGAAAAAAATAATTGAATCAAAGAACTTAATTCAGATACTCAATGAAACAAACACACAATGATTTATGCTCGATATTAAAAACTGGATATGTAACTTCTGGTTTTGAGAGAATAAGTTATGTGAGGATAAAACCATTTGTATAATTCAAAACCATTAACATGGTAAGCAAATGCACCTTTTTCTATTAATAAAATGAACATATCACCTATGAAAGCAAGCAAGAAGTGTGTGTCCTTGGGTGAAGATATAAACTAAAAAATATTTTAACTTGCAATAATAACATTATAATTGCATTGTCCAACAACCGCAGAATGATTTTCAAAAAATAAAGTACCATACATAATTTATTTAAAAATATGAGAATGATGCTAAATTCCATTATTAATGTGGTAGAAAAAGTCTGAACATCAAATTATGCCCCCCTCCGTGTGATACAGTAAATCATTAAGTCTAGATGATAGATGTACATGCGAGAAAAAACATGCTTAAGACTAAACTGTTTTTGGATTAACTTTCAATGGAAACAGTATTAATTTTGGTCTGTTGATTTAAGTGAATGATATTTGTGAGTCTTACTTTCCCTTACGAGTTTAACTTTCCTTAACACACATCCCCAATTACTAGACAATTTTGTTAAGAATGCAAACTTCACAACAGACTCAAAAAGCTTCAGGGAGAATTCTTTTGGATATCCTGCATCTTGTTTTAGTTATTTTTATAAAGAAAATACCTGAGCAGTTATTTCTACATGACTTTGCTTACAACCATTTTCTTTTGAATTCAATCCGACAATCAATCCATATAAAATCAATGAATGTCTCCACACAATCAAACTTCATAAATACAAACACAGGATGAGGATCATCAATGTTTATAGATGCATATGTTAGCTCCCCTACTTCTGGTCAAAGAGCAACTTTGCAGAGATCAACATGAGTTACAGCTGTATCCCATGGGATACACAGAGCTGGAAGAATTATGTAAATTATGCTGTTTAATCAAGTCACATGGAAGCCTTACACACTATATGACTATACGATATACATACAAATAATATAATATAAATATTTAGCCGGAGTAAATTTTTGGCATGACATGTCCAAGTTGTGTAACAAGATAAACACATTTAGCTGGCCATGATTGCATTTATTTTTGGAGTAAGCTGTGAGTGTAGTCCATAGGAATGTAGATGTTACGCCTTCTGATAAATGTATAGCTAAAACAAAAAGGCAGTGAAATTAAATTTATTTAGTGCTGAATACCATTACACAAGTATTCCTACTGGAGAATCATCAAATAAGAATTACTGTTTGTACTAAACTTCATATGTTAAGGTATATTTGATAAACCTTCTAACATTTTAGTAATATCTAAATTCAGAAACTGATAAAAGTTGAATATAATGACCAGAGTAGGCAGTTCATGAGGTTAGAGATAATTAAATCTTTTTTTGATGCATAATCATGTTAAAATTTTCTGCTGAACTGAGTGTTACATATGCTTATCACATTAGCTTTCAATTAAGTTTAAATCAAGATAAATAGCAACAAAAACATTCAAGTTACAGCTGATTGTTGGCTAAGGGCATCTTAGAAAATTCCAGAGATCTATTACTCTCAGACGGATTTACCATATTAGTAATTTTATTTTGTAGATTAAGTTATGATTGACATTGACAGCACACAAATTGTGATATTTTTTTGTTGACTGCTTGTGCAGGGGGAGCCTGATAGCTGGTATTACTTAGGTCCACTACCCAATGCCAGCCGTGAGTGCAGCATGCTCACTCGTGGTTGGGCACGGTCTCTAATGCCTCACAGGTTGAACGTGTTCTTCTCACATTCTGAAACAAAAGACAAACTTTTTGGTTTAAGCCTACTAAGGTAAGGTACCTAAAAAATGCTACGGCTCGAACGATGATTCTATTTAAATCTAACCATAATGATTATATTTAAACCAAACATAATTATCATATTTGAACCAAGCCATCATTATATATCGACAAAGTATAACCCTAGCTAATGAATTATATTTAAACCTAGAAATGATGAATTAATCCAAGCCAATATATTATATTTAAACCTAACCAAATTATTATAAATTAAACCTAGTAATCATGAATAGATTAATAACTGACCATCATGATAATATAAAACTAGCTCCAATGAAATAAAATGAACATACAAATATGTTGGCTCTTTAAAAGGTTTGTCTTAAAATGAGGTAGATTGTTTCTGACAATGTTACATTTGCTAGTTCTTACAATATGTCAGATCTACATTTAACATATTATTTAGGTCAGGCTGTACAATAATTTTTGAGAAATAATTCTCTGTATAACAATTCTCTATGAATTTGTAAGAGGTATATCTTATAGATTTTATAATTTTACTTATGACAGATAGAGCATATCTAAAACAATCTTACAGATGGCTTATTCTTATCTACACGCAAGGGAACAGTTTTACAACTGAGTTGACCTACCATAGGACGGTCTCTGTGAGTGTTTACAGCCGGCACATCAAGGGCAACAAATTCAACTCTACAACCATAAGCTACCGGGGTTAGTTTGATGACTGTGTGAAGAGGCACTTTCAAATATGGAAGATTGTCTGTAAAATGATCAAACTTCTCAGTGAGGTGAGCAAAATATTGATAATGTAAATATGACTTGAATGTAAACCTATTTTATTAGCATTAATTCCATTGTGTTCACTTGTGGTAAATGGGGATTATACCATTTGTCAACTTCTTTTGCTACAACAAAGTAGTGACAGTGATGCATTGGTCTATTTATTGATGATTGGCAAACAACAAACTTAACCACTTATGTTTTTAACATATTTATTGATGATTTGCAAACAACAAACTTAACCACTTATGTTTATAACATATTTATTGATGATTTGCAAACAACAAACTTAACCACTTATGTTTATAGCAATGTTTCTCAAAATGGGCCCTAGTGCTCCCTGGGGGAGCCCTTTGATGCCTTAGTGGGAAGCAAAAGAAGAGGAAGGTATTGCCGGAGCTACCTAAATCAATATTTTAGCACAGTTAATAAATGGGAATCATTGATGTATCTGTACAATTTAGCATAACGAGGTCCTGAGTTCCAATTATGTCTATGGTCATCCCCAGCGATTAAGTTGGGTGATATGGACTAGTTGGCCAATCAAGGCAATTTTTCTGTGTGAGGAAGTAAACCTTGAGTGAAATAACTCCAACACACACACTTAACAGCTGAAGTCTTACCAGCTGCCAGCAAAAATCAAGAACTAAAAAAACAAGATTGCATGTTCAAAACCGAACACCTTAGCAAGCTATTAATTGTTAGCACGTTTGTAGGGGTGGTTGTTAACACGTTTGTAGGGGTGGTTGTTAACACGTTTGTAGGGGTGGTTGTTAGCCCAATCAAGTTTGTGAAAGACTGGTTTAAACATTTGTTTGATTGAGTGCCCAATAAGACAACTTCATATAAGGACAAAACTATCATGTCACATAAAGGTAAGAAATATTTGAAACTGGACAGACCAAACTGCCAGGCCATTTTTATCTTGTCTTTAAAATCTACAGTACCGGTGCTACAAGTAGTATATTGCATACTACATTTGGCTTTGTTTAATACTAAATTTCTGGTGAAGTTTTGAGGATACTTTAATTGATGCAAAACTATTGAAGCTATAATTAATTCTTGGGTAACCCAATAATTTGTTTTTCAGTTTAGGTGAAATAGATTAGACCCATCATCATCATTTTGACTACTCTTCTCAGCTTCTACAACATACGATTAACAAACTCAGTGAGCTGTTTGTAGGGTTACAATCTGGACACCACTCAAGTCTCTATCAGACAGGCTGCTACAGGAAGGGTTATCAAGTGGCATGTTCAATACATGCATCAAAACTGGGTATCAAGCGCAAGACATCAAATGAGTTTCTACAAATGACGTTTCTACAACTGAAAACCTGCACAGTTGTGCTTGTAGAAGACAGTTATTGATATAGAGTTATTATTGATCTAGTTATTATTCGTGTATCTTATCCAATTTATTGGAATTTAATTTTTAAGTTAGGTGACCTAGCATTTTAAAATATTTCCATTTAAAAGTTCCAACAGCCAAACATTTTTAAAGATGTGGGTCCTTTATCAATATACAGCATAAATATATTTTGAATGAACCCCAATGGACTTACATAATACCCCCTTAACATCAGCTGCTCCCCCTAGATTCTTTAATACAACAGAATTCTTGTACACGAGGATTAAAGCATAACTTCTAATCTATGTTTTTATAATCAGTTACTTAAATATTATTTAGCTGATTATTTGTACAATGCTCACAAGTTGGTCCTTAGCACTGAGCCACTCAAAATTCTCACTCACATGTTAGTCCTTACCAAAATGCCCACTCAACTCACATGTTGGTCCTTATCATAGGCCCATACAACATACACACTTAAATGCATGTCCATACATTCTTCCATCTGTATGTATTCCAGCATGCACTTTCAATTTCATGCCTATTGAATTCCCTCATAGTTACTAGCCCCATCTTACACTATGGTATAAAAAATCTCTCTCTGATCACAAGGTCTCTCTTGCCAAGGTAATCACAAGATCTCCTCCTCTAGATTTTATTTCTGTTTTCATCCTCTGATCATGTTTTATAAATGAAAACTATCTCAAATAAAACTTAGTTGTACATTCAGTTTTGCTATAAATAACCTAAAATCAGGAAAATTAAATGTGATCTACAAGAAGAACTAGTTAAACCGGTTGAAAAAAAACAAGACTACACTAACCATTCAAAGAGGGAAAATGGAGGGGAAAACAAAAGAGCTCAATTATGGCAAACTAAGTATGTGTGATCTACAAATCAAAGTATTGGTCAATAATCAGCACTAGTAACAGGAAATACAATCAGAGTAGTAGCAGACCTTAGCTTACATGTGGATGAACATGAGAAACAAGCCAGGGTGATAAAGCTTCAGTTCAGATGACAGGAAAAATAGGGAAGTTTCAATGATAGAAATGCAACCCGGCTAGAGTTATGGTAGGATGGCTTAAAAAATACTACCGATTTCAGACTTGTGAAACCTGGAATGTCAATACCTAGAAGCCAGTAGTTTAAAAAAATATTTAAAAATATATATGAAAGTGAAGCTAAGCATTTTTGGGAGGATATCGTAAGGCAATAGGTAGGAGGGGAAAAGCAACCTAGAATTGTTTTTTTGGTGCTTTTAAGGTATCAATTCTTTTTTGGATCTTCTTTCTGTCTTATTTAATGCTTTTGTACAAACAATAAGTTTAAAAACATTATAATTATAAAAATATTCATGGTCGGTGGGGTAGCTAAGGTTGGTGCCATCTGGGGCAGGCAAAGTGTTTGTTGCCTTGAAAAAACTCTGCATGTGGCAGAAAATGCCCTTTTATATACAGAAAAAAGTGCTGCCTGGGGCGGATCACTGTGCACCCCCACCCCCCCGGTCAGTAATTATGGTATCATTGATAAGCTATTTGTACAGAGGTAGGCAAAAAATTTAAACAATACGGTGAAATAGATATCTTAGACTTGGGGGCCAGGAGGCAAACTTATTTAACGAGCATAGCCGTCAATATTTTTAATGCCTCTCAAGGCCGAGGGGCAAAATGGAGGACATCTGAGACCCCCCCCCCCCCAACGCAGAAGTGAGGTTAAATGTATTTTAGAAATTAATTTAAATGAGTTAGTAAAACATAAGTTGAGTGCTATTGTGTCTGGGTGTTATGCTCTTAAGATGTCTGTATGTTATGCTCTTACGATGTCTGTATGTTATGCTCTTAAGATGTCTGGATGTTATGCTCTTAAGATGTCTGGATGTTATGCTCTTAAGATGTCTGGATGTTATGCTCTTAAGATGTCTGGATGTTATGTTCTTAAGATGTCTGGATGTTATGTTCTTAAGATGTCTGGATGTTATGTTCTTAAGATGTCTGGATGTTATGTTCTTAAGATGTCTGGATGTTATGTTCTTAAGATAATATGGCATGTCAGATTACGGTACAAGCCTGGTTCGATATTTATACATGCCAAACCTTGGTCATGAAAGAAATAGATCACGCTTGTGTGCGTAAATTAATATTTGTATTTTTCGAGTATTGTACCTTTTCACTTGCTGTGCTGTAAGTTGACATACCTTTTTGTTTCTGTATATTTGAATTTGTATTTTTTACTTAAATTTAATAGTATAATTAAATTGAATATTATTAGTATCACTAGCTTTGGTATCGTTTTCTTTGTATATTGGTTGTCATTCCCTTTTATTTACATATTTTTAATTCTACTAGCCAAATCTCTAAACAAATTAAATTTTCAAATATAATGGCACTAAACAAATTACATGGTGTAATAACAGATGCCATCAAGAAATGTAAATTCAAAGCTTACATATGGTTCTATGGAAGAAAGTCATTTGAACATGTCAAATCCATTCTTAGCATGTGAGCCATACAAAAAGAGACAGCAGGCCGAATTGAGCCGACACCTTACAAACCAAGAAGCTGAACTGTTCTATAAAGTCAAACATTCATGCGCACTGTTTATCCCACAGTAATAACAGCTGCTGATCCTTACAGTGAGTTGTCCGAACCGTCAGTCATGAACAATATCACTATTAGCAACAATAGATGACCGTGGAGCAAATGTGAGTAGTCCGAATTGGTTGATTCAAATTACAGAGAAAAGACTTAAGTCTGGGATGTATACATCAGAAAATCTGTCTGTGACATTCATTTTACTGAATACTGGTATATCTTCCTGGTTCTATGTTAGGAACTGCTTATTGAATTAGGTCTACATTTATCAGGTTAGAATCACATCATTACACTTTTATGTACTTTACGAGTTTAATAATTAATTTGCAGAGCTAACCAATGTTAATTATTATTAATATTATTATTAGAAAAGTTTAGTTTGGTTATCCTTATTAATTATTTTGTTTAGAGTTTAATTATGACACTGAGTGTAAATAATGGACAACAAAACCAACACACATAGAGGGAGACAAAGATGGAAGAAATGACAGATAGATGTCCCACCTGAGCAGTGGAATTTGTTCCTGCACGCACCCATTACCCGAGATTCGTAGCCGTACAACCGTCTCACTAGGGAAATCCACATGGGGGCTTTTGTCTATAAATAATAACACAATAACAGAAACATGGCATGTCCTTTAGCTTGTCCCAATTTTTTTGCTCTAGTTAATTTTAGGCAGAAAAAAAAAATGAGCAGCTTTGAAAATATTTTAGATGAGATTATGCTAATAGATCTTTTAGTCATGAATCTTATAAATAATGATTGATTCCAACAGCAAATCATTACTTCATGCTTATGTATATCAAAAGAATAAGGTAAGCACACACCATATTACACATTAAAAGTAGCCTGAGTATATTAAATACATTCTGAAATTTAGGCTGTAAAGGAACATTTTACAAACTATTAAAAATCAGATCAAGAGCCAAAAAAAAAGTATTAAAAATGAAAATAAACCCATATTTTTCTAGCACACATATTACTACTACACATACGTATCAGCTTAGAATATCACAAATGATGCAGTTATGGCTTAAAAAATATCCACAGAAATGTTTCTATATTTAAATTTAATTTTTTTTTTTTTTTTAAAAAGATCAATAAGACTGAAACTGGTGTTTAAAAACTACACTAAAATCTAGCACGAGAGCCATGAATGATGCAAGGTTCTGGAATGACTACAGCAGGGCTTCTACAAACACTGCTCAGGGAGACAAGCACACAATCTGTAGAACATTTCCAGTGCTAGTTTCATAGGGTTACTAAAGCATACCAAAGTACTGTTTTGGCCACACTGATCAAATTATTTTACTTGTGAAACAGCCGAACAAACAAAATAAATGAGTATTTTAACTTTGAGTCTGCATGACATAACTCACAATCTTTTATTCAAATTTACTCATGATTGAATTAACTTGGCTAAATAAAGCTTAATTTTTCATTGGAAATGAGAACAAATCTATGATATTCTTCAATAAAGAAAATGTCTATATTCTTGAAATTTGATTTAAATTAATTCAACTAACATTAAATTTCTTTGCTAGTGAACAAACTTAAATTTCTTTTTATTTTAGACAATATTTTGAACAAATTGTATTAGAAGTAATGACCAAAACCACAAAATAACTCTACAGTTATGATAAATCAAAGTCCTATGAGTTTAAGCTTCAGCCTGACCATATGAAATAAAAGTAGATCACTGTTAAATAAGTCAAACCAAATTGTCATTTTTTAAAATAAAAAAAAAGGCTAGAATATTTTTTGAACTTTAATATGAAGTCATGGAGCTTTTATTGCAGCTTGTAGTAGGTGAATTGATTTGTCACAAAAGAAAAAGTGATCTTTTGAAAAACGTTTCTAAAAATGTCAATATTTAATAATTCACAAAAATTGCGAACTAGCTAAAAAATATCTGGTTTAAAAAATAGCCATCCTGGACAAGATTAAGCTTCAAGAAGTCACTGCAATCCTCTACATTTCTCATTTCTAAACTAGAAAAATGCATTATTAACTGACAAGGCCACTTGAAATAACCAAAAGGGATTTTTGTCATGATAAACAAAAACATTGCAATTAAATTATTTATATTTGTTACTTTTTCAAAGTTTTCCTTTTAAAGCAAAATAATTTTACAAAAAATGATTTGTTGAGAGATTATTTTAAAACCACATTATTCTAAATGTAAAAGCTGATAAAACGTGTATGTCGATGTTAGTTGTTAGTGTTGTATAAGTAAGTTATTGTATTATGAACTAAAAATAGTTTATTAGGTGTTTGTGTACCATGTTATTATTAGTTCTGTAAATTTACACATCGTTTAGATTAGACAAAGAGAAACTAATGAGCTAGGCTGAAAAAAATATCAAAGAAAATATTAAAAAAAACTAATCCCAAAGAAGATAACTTAGAAACACTGAAAATGTCTGGAAAAAAAATATACTAACACACTTAAGAAAATCTAATGTAAAGAGTTTCCATGAGCTGTCCAACATTCAATTTCAAGACCCCATTTCTCAATTACTGACTTTTATTGTGAATTTATTGACAATTAAAACCTTTTGTTTTATAAAATAATTTTTTTTGTATCCGTTGATCTATAGAACATCTATATAGTGATTTACATTTTTTTGGTGCATTTTATATTCATCATTTCAGAAAGATTATTCCACTATTTAGTTCATTGGTGTTTTAAATATCTAATAAAAATAATACAGATAAGTCATGTAACTGTTTTCTTTGACCTGAAATGTAACACTAAACTTCTAATGATGAAATGTTCTGCTGCTTAAGTATTAAAACTTCCACGAACAAAAATAACTTAGAGTTGAAAACTACAAGGGGATTAGGGCTGCACACGCAATTATTACCAACCAATCTTGTTTAATATACCTCTCTACACACTGTTAGATGGGGGAAAATACTTTGATCATAATAAAGTCAAAATGCAGGTGGGGTGGAATGCGCGATGAAGAGAAAGGCGTTCATGCTCAAAGTGAATGAAGCTTCAAGCTGTGCATTAAAACAAAGAAGCCATCAAATGCCAGAACTTCTTGTTAAATCAAGGAGAGGATCTAAATGGTTAAAGGAATCTTACTTTTTTTTTTTTTTTTTAAATTCAAATTTGTTGATATTTTCATTTTATTTGTAACTAATAAATTTTAACACCCTTCAGACAAAGTATTTCTAATGAACACAATTTTGATCTAAACTTGTAAACATTTTCCACAAGGTAGCCAAGGCAATTATGGGCTTACTTTTATTAATTGTGCTGTGTGAGGGGTGAAACCAAACCAGGGTGTGAAAATATGTTTTGTTGTTTACTTACCTGCACTCTTGTCCTGGAAGTAGGCCAACAGACAACGTAGGACAGCCTGGTGACATATAACCATTACATTCTCTTGACGTTCAAGTTCCTGGTTGAACAAATTAAAATGCTCAATTGATTTCCTAATGTTTCTATGACACTAAACAAGAGCGACAAACAATACAAAATACAGGCAATAATTCAAAGATAGATTTCACAATTATTATATTCTGTCTAAAATGTATTGCTATACATGTTATTCAATTATCTCTCTGAAGGCATTTGGGCACATTCTATTTATTTTAAAACCGAATAGCATTAGTCGAAATGGACCCAGACACGCAGCGCCGCCATTCGCACTTGGGTACCATTAGACTCAATGCTATTCGGATGTCATTTGTAGTAGTTTATTTTAGTAAAACTGAAGAATTAAGATTACAAACTTATAGTACATTCAATTATCTTTCATTTGATACCTCATTTGGTCTTACACACACAACAATAATATTTTAAATCGTTTTTTAATCCCAAGCTCTCAATTCTGGTACCCGGGTACCAATTGGTGCAGCCAATAAATTATTTGTATTTATAGGAACAGCAACTTATAGGAAAGGAAAGAGATAGGGTAAAATTTATTGATGAAATATTTAAAAAATAAAATAAAAATTAAACATGAAAACACAATATTTCTTATGTGTTCATAACAATAGATTTCAATATGTGTATATCCCTATAGATTTTAATATGTGTACATCACTAGATTTCAATGTGTGTACATGACAATATAATATGTGTGTACATCACTATAGATTTCAATGTGTACAATACTATAGTTATCAATATGTGTACATCACTACAGGTATGATATCAATAAGCACATTCTATTTCTGATGTAAGGCAAGGGTGGGTTAACTCAAGTACAGTTCATCACTACTAATATTTATAAAATATGCTTACAAGAATGACTGGTTCCAGTCTTGCAACTAAATCTTGATAAGACTGAAAGATAGAATTATAATAATATGAAATAAATATTGGTAATAACAAATAATAATCAACTGAACATTTTGTCAAGTCAGAAATCTTTAAGTTGGTTTAATATTATTTATTACTTTATCAAAGTTTTACTTTTAAAGCCAAGGAATATTACAGACAATGATGTGTTGAAAGATTTTTTTAAAAAAAAAGCTACATTATTCTTAGCATAAAAGCTGATCGAAATATACAAGTTGATTCTAAAAAATAGTTATACAAAATAATTTCAAGGCAGTTTTCTCAGATTATAGAAGAAGTACTTAAAGAAGAAGTAACTTTACAATGAGAAAACAGTCTACAAATGAGCTTATGAAAGATAACTTTTTAAAATGTGTTTCCTATACAAAAGTCCTTAAAATGTTATAATATATAATTAAATGAAGTTTTCAATGAAGCCTTTGACCTAAACTGGATAGATTTTTAATAAGTTTGAATAAATTTTAAATGAATAATTTTAGCTAATTAATATATTTTAAGAGTACCCGGTACATAAAGTTACAATCCAAAAGGCCCCCCATTTTATTTTTTTGCCAGAGCGATACAATTTCTGGAGTAGATTCTTTTGGCTCACTGGTATAAAGCAAATGTCAGATCTCTCTGTGCAAAACAACAAGCTATAGAAGTACAGGAAGTGAGACATTGAAGGCCAAGGCCACATCTGCAGTGTGAGAAATAGTGAGGTAGGACAGGAAGTGTGTCAATAGTTTTGTAAAGGGCAGTTCCTCTCCACTGGGGTTTTTTTTGTTGTGACAAGGGCAGTTCATCTCCACTGGGTTTTTTGTTGTTGTGACAGATAGTGAGGTAGGACAGGCAGTAGTTTTGTTAAGGGCAGTACCTCCCCACTGGGGTATCTGTAGTGATACTTGTCCTGGTCTCTGTCAGCAAAGTCCTGTGGGTATTGCTCCTGGATTTCCTCATATGTCATGCCTTCACAAATACCCTGAAAGGTATAGCTTTGATCAACAAATGGAACCCTCCACAGATACAATGATAGGTACAATTTTGAAATGTATCCACACAGGCATGTATGTGCTAATCAATAAATGAAGCAAACAACAATCCTGCTAATCAAATGGAGGGCATAAGAAAGGAATACAGAATTGATTATCCTAAACAGGTACTTCAATCTTTTAGAATCATAAATCTTTTGGTAAACAATAATTTGAAGAAATATGAAAAGACAGCAGTAACCCTTTCAATGTGGATGGAATTTTCTACATATTTATTTTCCTATACCAACACATTTTCATACAAATGGAAAGGAACAAGCAAGGACAATATACTCATGGCATTTTTTTAAGCGTAAAAACACAAAATATTTTGAATTACTGAGTTTTATGGGTGGGGATGGTTACAAACAATTCAGAGTTTATTAGACAAATGAAGTTTTTTTAATGACCTCTTTTTTTTTTACTTTTTTAAAAACTTTTAAACTTTGTTCACTAACTTTTCATTTACACAACTAAACAATTTAAATCAGGCCTGCACAAAATTACGGCCCGCGAAGTAACAAAATATTCGTTATTATTGTCATTTTCTAAATAGCTTTCCCCCCCCCCGTGTTCTGTTTTCTTTCGGCCAGCTCAAGTTTTACATAAAGTATTACTGCCCACTTTACATTTTGAGCTGTGCAGGCCTGATTTAAATAAAAAAAAACAATATATATTTAAATTTAAATTGTTTAATTTCATTATTTCAATTATATAGCTTATTAATATAAATTGATACTTGTTTCACTTTCAAAATCCTTATTTTTGAATAATTATATCAACAGAATAATTCACAATACCAAAGTAGAAAATATTCATTTATAACACACCAAGCTCAAATAAAGGCAGATAGGATTATTCAAAAAGATACAATACAATATCTAAGTCGGTGGTTTCCAACCTGTGATCTGCGAAGCCCTAAGGGCTCTGTTTTAACGTCTAATGGGCTCCGCAGCCGCTCCAGGAAATAAAATAACACCTTTAACTTGTAAGACTTTGGGTAGGCCTAAAGGGCTCCCTCACAGAATTTGATTTGAAAAAGGGCACCGCTAGTCAAAAAGGTTGGGAATTGGGAACCACTATCTTAAGTGATTTTTTTTGGAAAATCAATTTAAAATACAGAGGAATACATTAAAAGTGTGAGCATCCAAAAGTCAAAAAGTATCTTACAGTGATACAAACGATACATGCACAATGGCTAACAAAACAATTAAGACTCACGGCATCAATTTCATTGAGAGCCTTCCAGTGCTCTTGTGGTGCATCAATGTAACGGGCTGTTTGAATGGTTCGCTTCAGTTCACTGGTCCACACCTTCAAGTTGGGGATGTTCTCATTCTTCACAAACCTGGCAAGTTCCTCTGCATACTGAAAGTACAAGGAGGAAATGACAAACAAAACATTTCCATATCAGTGCATTTTATTTGTTTATTTTTTCAGCATAGTCCACAATTAATAGCCCACACCAGGTGGGTTGCTGTCTTTTAACTTGGGTCACTGAGGTTTAATTACTTTTACGGACTTTACCTCCGCCCATAAAGAGTTATCTTACTGAGCTCACTAGTGCAATCCAAAAGGCACTGGATTTTAAATAGGTAATAGAATTATACATGAATCTCTCAGCTCACTGTTCTTCTTCTTCTATATATTAAGGGCCCACAATCAATTTATTGATCATTCTGGCTCCTATAAATGTAGAGGGGATTTGCAATGTTTCTGTGCCTGGTGTTGATGAGGATATTTCACTAGTTTCAAGAGTTACTATTCACTCCTATTATTAATGAAGTACTCACTATTCACTCCTATTATTAATGAAGTGCTCACTGTTCCATCCTATTATTAATGAAGTGCTCACTATTCCCTCTTAATACAAAAAGTACTCACTCTTTGTCCTTGTTCACTCAGCTCACTATTTCCTCCGATTCGTCCCTGTAAATTCATCTTGCTTTCACCATGCTGGAGGAAAAGATTGAACAATTTATTTGAGCATACTTCAAGGGGAACAACTTTACACATCATAAAAAAAAAAAATCAATGACAGTATCTCTTGTAACAGGATAGTAACAATAGTCTCATCTCTACTCACTCTAGTCAAATAAATAGTTCTTGGAAGCACATGTATATTCATTAGGTAGTATACAACTCTACTTTGTAGATGACCTGAGCAAGAGAGAAACAAATACTAAAAACATTTTAAAACTTATAGGCTATATGCTAAAAGCATTTAAGGACAAGTCTTTAGGTAACGTCCCACTTAACTGAAATGGGAAGTGTAAATATCTCTTTAAGTAAAATAGTTCTTAAAAAAAAAAATAACAATCAAAATCAATGCCAAATTTTGGAAGTAAGACATATATAAGTAATTTTCATTTGTGTAGTTAATGAGATGCTGATTTTTCAACATGTTTTATCTTGCACAACAAAATAAGCAGATATTCCCAGCACTATTTGAAAGGTTTAGATTACCTGCCAATTTGTTGACTATGAACCTCTCCCCCTGGTTGAAGATTTGTATAAATGAGATATCTTTATCATGATTATAGTCCAGGGCTTCATACTCAGTCTTGTAATGCTCTATTCGCTTCAGGAAGTCTTCTAATGCTGTGTTTTTGTCCATCCCTTCATAGTCTGGACTACACACTTTTACTTCCTGTCAACAAAAAGTCAAACTTGACAAATTTCGTTTCAAAAGGTCAACACTCTGACCAAGACCAACTTTGTGACATACAATCCAAGAGCATGATGAAATATTATGTGAAAGAAACATGTTGTGTCAAGAAAATCGAAATAGAAAAACTACATATAAAAAAATGCAAAATCCTTTCTATGAATAAAGGCAGCTAGGAAATGAGTTTAAAAAAAAAAATTGAACCACCATTATCACTGGTTCCTTCAATAAATTCTTCTTACACTATTACACTGAGTAGAAATGATAAGTCAAGAATGTTCTCTACTTTTTATAAAAAAACATTAAGACTAAATTGTGTGTATTAAAGGGCTTTGAACAAAAGCCAAATGGTTAGAGGACAAGTGTTCTACCGATTTATTATCACCATTTGCGATGAATTTCATCAGATTTTGCACCAATTTAAAATAATGTAAATGCAATTTTTTATAATGTGACAAAGTGCTGGTCTTTTTACTGGGTCAGGGGAAAAGCTACTAAATTTATTTTTACCAAAATAATTTCTCTTTCTGACTATTACAATACATACCAATATATTAGCTTCTATAATTGCTGGCTCATCACATACAGACTCAACAAAAAACAGTTTGAAATTTCTGTCGACTGTGAACATTTTTACTAGGATGGCACGTCTGTCTCTTGTAGTATTTGTGGCATCTACTACCTGAGAAAATATGACAACAGATCAGTAATCAAAGTTTAATTTTCCATGACAACTTTGAGTTATTAATATATCTATGACTTTAATTTATAAATATATAACGTTTGAGCTTTTAATCTATATTTGAAATATTTTGAGCAGGTAAAGGGTCTAGAATTGTATAATTAATCTTTTTAAGAGCCTTAACTTTAAAGCCACCATTAATATTAGAGTTAAGAAAATGACTTAACAATTGAAGAAACTTAAATGTTGGAAGCAACACATTGACTAAATAATTTGAATTTATCTTTCACATTTCAGATTACAAACTAGAAGAAAATTAGAATAACATTTATATAGTTTGAATTAATAGCAAGTGATGAAATAAGTAATTAACTTACTACATTAAAGGAAGTATATTAACAAAAACAAATAAAATTACTCCTATTTTAGTTCACTTAAAAACAAGATCATTGACAATGAAAAAAAAAAACAACCTTCAATTCATCTTTTGAATAACATAACCAATAGTTTAAACATGTTTACCTTCAAATTAACAGAACAAAACCACAGGGAAAGCCAACATATTAACAGAATCATTTGCAATAGAACTGTTGAATATTTCTGGGAAAAAGCTCACCCATATGACCTAGACCTTTGTTTTCCTGAAGTTCAAATATTACTTACAGCCACTTCCCCTCCCCCTTCTTCCAGATATTTGGCTGCATCTTCCATAGCAAGCATGGCCACTTGGCTGTTGAGGAAATATTAACAACATTACTAATGGCCCGAATCAATGAGAACATACCAATTTGAACATTCTTCAAGGGAACAACTATACGCATCATAAAAAAGCATCACAGTATCTCTTGTAGTACTGGATAGTAAAACAGTCTCATAGTTAGGCGTTCTCTTGGGTACATCCAACTTTATTTTACCAGAAGAAACTAACAGTTATTTAAAGAATCAATTCAATTTAAATTGCAAAAGACTTTATTAAGACATTGTAACAGCATTACTTATTAATTATGACTTGTATAATACATAGAGGACAGAGAACAAAAAAATGTGTTCACCATAACCATAAGTATTTGGGCCTAATAAATATGCATCTTCCAAAGACATTTCTTCCACAGTTGAATACAAATTCATAAGACTTTTAAATAGCATATCTGGATTGGAGTTTTCACTGTGCTAGGCCAAGCTCTTCTCTGATAATGGCTGCTATAAATGGGGCTATCAGCGGACATGCTATAAATAGTTCCTATTGATTGGTGCTCAGCTTTACTAAAGAAATGAATTAGAACTGTCAATTACCTTCGCAGCTCTTGTGCTTCTTTGTTTTCAGGCTTAAAAAACTCATGGTTGCGATATTTGTCAGTCTTGGCTCGTCTATATTCACCGACATTAAATACTATCAAATGGAAAAAAAAAATTTTTTGACAAAAAAGTTTTTTTGGAAAATAATTTTACATCACATGCTATATTTTATTTATGGTTTGTAAATGTTGGGAATTAAAAAAACCTATTTAACAGCTTAACTGCCTTACATTGACAGCTTCTGATTCTAATTAAGAGTATTTATTATTTTCATAAAAAACTTTATTTTCTATTTTAATAGATATGAACTTTTGAATAACAACCATTAACTTATGTCAACAACTGAGCATGACCTAAACTCCACCATACTTGTCCCCAGCTCACCTTTTGTGGTCACTCCAATCCAGTTCAGGTACCTGGTCAGTTTCTTGGAGATGTAGGTCTTGCCTCTGGCGGGGAGCCCCACCATGGCAATGACTGTGGGAGCTCGCAACACATGTGGACATGATGCTGAAAATTGACCAAGCAATATACCTTGATGAAATAAGATTCAATCATGATCACAACTATGTACAGGTCTAGGTTAAACTGCAAAGGAACTGTGATAAAAATGGATGCGTTTATATTGACTATGTTGGTTGGTACATGTTATTATAATCACTTGGTTAGTAAATGTCATATTACAATTACCAGGTTAGTACATATCATATTATAATCACTGTGTTGAGTGAGAAATACTATGTTCCTAGTTGAGATATAAACAGAGTGTGTGAATAGTTTTTAAGAGGTTACAAACTTTAAACAACGACAAGTTGTTAGATTAGTATTTTATATTGTTTTAGTCAAGTGGGTCAAGTATGTTACAGACATCAAATCATAAGTTACATGAGAAATATTAAAACCTACACAATGGGTGGTTAGAATTCAAACAAAACATCTAAATCATTTAACATTCAACACACATGTTGATAAAATACGCATAACTTTAACGAAATAATTGATTTTTTAAAGATTAAACAATATATAAAAATTGGAATAACCAAGTAGTTAAATAATCATGAATGAGTGTGGTAGATATTTGTGTTTATTTTCATGACCGTTGTTGATTGCTGACATTAAACCCCTGCAAGTTTGTGTGACTAAATGAACAAATATTCCCCACATTCCCATCAGGAATATTAGGCACACATGCCATACGGTAGGGTTCCCGTACTTGTACGGATTTTTAAATGTTTTCCGAGTTGTACTGCCGTACGGGATTTCGTATCGGTTTTCACTGGATTTAGATCATTATAACTGGAAGTGCAATAAATTCAACGTTTGTCCCCTTGAAGCTGAAATCCTATTGGTCTGTTCAAAATAAGATTTGGCCCAAAGTCTGAGATTGGTAGGCAATCTAAATTTAGAAACTGAGCATGGTTTTTCTTGAGACCATTCTTTAATAGTATTACAGTGCTGTACATAGTTACTGCTTTGAGTAATAAACCATTATTACAAATCAGTTTGTGTAATTATTATTTCATCTTCCAACACTTTATATCAACATAGGGTTCATGATAAAAAATATAAAAGAACTATCTCCACATGACTTTTCCCCCCATGTACCGCAAAAGTTTTGCAGTAAAGCTTACTAACTTTGTCTAGACACATGAAATGTCTTTCCTTTCATTAATTTAAATACAGGAACATGTACTGTATTAAAGCTAGCATAATTAACCTGATGAATATGTCTAATTATATCTAACTTGCTAGCACATTCATCATCAAAATCAATAAAAAAAAAAAAATGCTATTGTGAGGTGCAATAAATGACATTTAAGGTGTAATAAATGGCATTAAGGTGTAATAAATCAATGAATTTTCAACAAATAAATTCCCAACATAAGTGTACAAGCCAATGAGATAAAATGAAATTGTTGAAAAATGACAGTGTGTCCAAGAGATGAGATGTGACCAGGGACCCATCTAAGAGTAGATGACTGTGCCACTGTTCAATCATTAAAGATCTGATGGGGCAGGGGTGAGAAGGAGACCATCCTGCCTCCTCTTAAATGGAGCATGTGGCACCCCGCCCAAAACACACTTCTGTACATGACAAGCTGGCATGAGTGTCTTGTCACAGCAGAAAAGATACTTTTCAATATTAATAAATCTCAACTTTAAAAAATAAGAAGAAGGGTGCATTTAACCAATAGTATTAATGCAGCTCAGTGTTTTTGCAGATACAAATAAATGTCAAATACAAAAAGATGACTTGCTTGCTTCAACCTTCTTATCAATTTTTATTTTCCTTTCACATACCATACTCTCTACTTTCTTCTGCCATAGCTTTTTGTGGCAGGTGAAATCTGAACTAAACAGCTGATTATCCAGGCATGACCTGTACCAGGGATAGTGAGTAAGGTCACTTGGTTGAGAGGGAGGACACACAACAGTAGGTTGGAGAGAGTTTTACCCTTAGGAACAAGCCATTCTGTGAAGGTGAATACTTTACTTTGGTTATCTATATACATGATGATACCAAACTTTGACACATGACAATACAATGCTAAACCAGATGAAGTTATCTACCTTATTTCAATGATTAGGGACAGACAACCCACACCATGTCAAGTATAATTAATGATGGTTTGGGGAGGGGGGGGGGGGTAATAGAATGGATGTGCAGTTTTTTTTTTGTTGTTGTCATGAGCAATCAATGAGGAAGGTGAAGCGAGCATGAAATGACTTCATGCAAGGCTTGGGATACCTCTAGGGGCGCAGTCTAGCTCTAATTGGGATACCTCTAGGGGCGCAGTCTAGCTCTAAGAAAAAAAGTTGGTTGGGGGGGGGGGGCTACTTCCAGTCAGTTTTATATAGATACATTATTTATACTTGTTCCGTTACAGGGACTCCGGTATCTGAAAATGCTATAGGCTATAGGGGAGGGGGCATTAGCAAACAATCAACCTGGTCAGTTTCGTCACTGGGTCACCGAACACTGAGCTACTAAGGTAAACGTGTATACTATAGTCTATAGTTTTAATGGCCTACAACTAGGGATACTGTACTATACTATAAGACATGTCTGTTACGTTTAACCAAGGCCATTACGTTAATAGAGGCAAACAAACTTTAAATTAAATGTATCAGTCCCGAGACACTATCACCAATATTCTGATGATTATAATTGGCCTTAAAATAATTAAACTGAAATGTGTAGCACAATGAAATGCTTTCTGACTTCCTGTCCCATGCACTAATCATAATGACACTTTATAAAAGCACGTCTTTACCTACTGACTTTAGTCGTGAGTAGCCATTAACCGATCTATATACAAGGCCACGACTCATGAGAACAGATGCTGTACTTACACTTGGAACCACAAATACTGCATTTCCTGATAGTCCAACCGTAGCCCGATTTTGTCGTTGACTCCTGCATGTCTTTACTCCTAGGCATCCACCCACTCAGTCGCCTACGCCTGTTGGTCGTAGCACTGGCCAGATCGCTGGCCGAGTCGGTTCTGTCCCGTGAGGTAGCCGAGGGGTCAGCCTGGGTGTGTGAATCATTGGACGTTCCAGATTTCTCATCATCTGGCGCAGCTGTGTGGCCATCGTTGAAATTGGGCTGCTGTTCTTGATCTCGTGGCTGTTCAGACATGGTACCAAGGAGATCCCCAATCAAGGCATTAAGTCACTGATTAAGTCACAAACAACAACCGACACTCGCACAGCTGGCTCCTGACCTACTTGGCGACACAAGAAAAATGCATTGCTCTATTTGTTGAAGAAATAATCCTCTTGACACAGCAGCGACAGCAACTCATGGGAAACTTTCATTTAGACCTTCTTCCGAGAAACAATCTGATGAGCACTGTCAGACTGATCAGGTGAACCCCACTATCTGGACTAGAGCCAATCCAATACTGGGCGGCCACTCAAGCTAAGCCTGGGAGATAGCGCTGTCCAAACCTAGAAAAACGGAGGGGCTGGCCTGGCCTTGTAGAAACTGTGTCAATTCATGCCACGGCAGTTTTACACAAGACGACCCGCTACCCCACAGTTGAAACAGCTGGTGTGCACTAGACTGGAAACATCTTCACTGAACCAGGTCCTCTAAAAAAAAAACATGGTCTCTTGGTGTTAACTAAGCCACGCGTCACAGTTGAAGGCTTTCAGATATTGTTGTAGCGTGCACGTTGTTGTAGAATAGCGGTCAATTGTCATGTTCCCATTTGCCGGGGTTTTCATAATCCCAGGAAAACAGGAATGAAAATTTCGTCTTCCCGGGTAAAATTAAACTATAAAAGGGTAGATTTGTATTTTTTTTTAATTGATTAATTTAAACAAAACACCATCTAACAATGTTAAGGTTAGTCGAGAGGTTGGTCACTTGCTACTAGTTGCTACCTATCCTCCTCCCCCCCCCCCCCCCCGCGTATCCCCAGTAATGGTACCGGTAACTAACTATTATTAATTTGTTTAGAAATAAGGCAGAGTGAGCTTTGCGTTCTTTACAGGTCGCTGAGTCTAGTTTCGAATCCATCACGGTCATGTACAGGCAAATGAGGGCAATGTTTTTAACAACTTGCAATATGTCAATAAGGGGATCGTTTAGAAAAATAGCAATTAAGAATATTAATACATATGCATCTATATATGTAAATGTCTTCCTACAGCTACGTTGATTTTGGAACTACCCCCCCCCCCCCCCCACTTTTTAAAATAAAAAAAACAACAACAACATCATAAGGTAGTTTGAATAAGTTTGACACACATGAACATCTTAGGGTATTCAAGTTACTGGAGCACACGTTTCCGGCCCTTGGGAGGTGACCTCATATTGGGTTGCGAAGGAATTTATTATGTGGGGTCACCGGCAAAAACAACAGACTAAGATAAGTTGTGATTTTAAATGGTTTTCTTTCTTAATGGATGACTAAAAATTAGAGTTACAATATCAGTCATGACTTTTAAATATGTCTCCCAATGACATACTACTGGAAAATAGATTTTAAGTTAAGTTTAAAATGTTTTCCTTTCCAACAATTTACTTTTCTTTTCTTTCACTATATCGTGGAAAGATCCACTTTGCTTCAATTTGAATGTGGTCGTGACTTGAAAATGTTTGAGAACCTATATACTCTGGCTATTGATAATAGAATAATAGAGATGTAGTGCATAGTCATAGCGACAAGGAAAGACATCTATATCACTTGCTCAAATTAAAAAAAAAAACGAATTTATAAATGTTAACCCGGGAAGTCTGTGTGCCCGGGAAGTCTGTGTGCCCGGGAAGTCTGTGAGCCCGGGAAGGCTGTGTACCCGGGAAGTCTGTGAACCCGTGAAGGCTGTGTACCCGGGAAGGCTGTGTACCCGGGAAGGCTGTGTACCCGGGAAGTCTGTTTACTAAAAATCGTGGGGAACCCTGAGATAGAGGCGGCTGTGTTCAATCCGGTGTAAAATTAAGTTGAACACCAAGAAGAGCCTGCCGTTAAAAAAAAAGCTATTTTAGGAATCATCCTTCATTATACCATAAGCAAACACAAAATTGGGATCATGTTCGATTATTTCAAGGGTAACTGGCACTTGTTTGTCTATGCTATCGGAGAGGATATGGGGTGGGGGGGGGGTGGGGGGGAAAGGGGGAGGGGTGTGGGGGGAAAGGGTGAGGGTAAATGGAGAGGGCGAGGGCAAAGGGTGATGGGAAAGGGAGATGGTGTGGGGCAAATGACAGTGCGTCAAAGACATATCGTGACATCTCATTATAAAGAGTTGTGGACAAATAAGAGAATAAAACATTCCCATATGATGCCACGACCTTGACACTGGCATAAACAACCTATGTAAAAAGTAAAGGGGCGAGGGGTGAGTAGAGGTTGGGGGGGGGGGGTGTTGTGTTGAAGTGTTCGTCATGACGCAGCTACGGTTTGCATGAACACCGAGGAAACTAGGTCAGGTCAGAGAGCTGAATAGCCTCCCACCAAAAAGTCAACGTTTAAAAAACAAAATAAGGACTAGCTACGACTAAAAGACTTTGACTTAGAATGTCTCAAGTGCGCATGTCCACCAACATTGAACGCGAGTAGCACATGATAGAGGCAATAGAGGTAGTTTACCTGCTTCCTTATAGCCCAGTGTAAACTTAGATTATGTCCGTAAGTTATTGTCAACATGCTCCGGTGTGAACGAAAGGGGGGAGGAACGGGGCAACAAGACAGACCGGCAGGTATTCACCCAAATAATCAGTTCGGACTGGATCCCAATTTATTATTGTACTTTAAACATGCTTTTTCTATCTTTACAAAATGTTCAGGTTCAACCCTTTCAGAGCGGTGATCAAGGTCTCAAAGTAGGAATGACACAAGTAATGTACTTCAACGAGGTGAAGGGAAAGACATACGTTGGAACTAATTGATTGGACGGTTGCTACTGTTCTACATGATCACTTACACCAAGTTACACCAGAGTTACACCAGAGTTCATACATTAGCGTGCTACTGTTCTACATGATCACTTACACCAAGTTACACCAGAGTTACACCAGAGTTCATACATTAGCGTGCTACTGTTCTACATGATCACTTACACCAAGTTACACCAGAGTTACACCAGAGTTCATACATTAGCGTGCTACTGTTCTACATGATCACTTACACAAAGTTACACCAGAGTTACACCAGAGTTACACCAGAGTTCATACATTAGCGTGCTACTGTTCTACATGATCACTTACACCAAGTTACACCAGAGTTACACCAGAGTTACACCAGAGTTACACCAGAGTTACACCAGAGTTACACCAGAGTTCATACATTAGCGTGCTACTGTTCTACATGATCACTTACACCAAGTTACACCAGAGTTACACCAGAGTTACACCAGAGTTACACCAGAGTTACACCAGAGTTCATACATTAGCGTGCTACTGTTCTACATGATCACTTACACCAAGTTACACCAGAGTTACACCAGAGTTCATACATTAGCGTGCTACTGTTCTACATGATCACTTACACCAAGTTACACCAGAGTTCATACATTAGCGCGGTGCATGCGGGAAAATGAATGATCTTCAGTACGGTACCAAAAGTATGCCACAGGAGTGAAGCAGGTGTGGTAGGGGCTATTTTTATCGTTAAGTGAATCCTTTAACTCCCCACTAAATTGTTACAGTGCATCCTAAACTACCTACCCTTCTAGGTTTCCAAAACCTCCCCCCAAAGGGCAGTGCACTTTTTATAACTTAAATTCACCATTACACCATATGGTCACCAAGTGCCGCTCAGTGCTATTAGTATAGTATATAGGCACACCAATGGTGTTATTTTGATTGAGTGAAAGTAAAGCCCAAAGTAATCTCTATGCACTAACTAACGGCATTTGAATTGTTCAACAAAGATTGTTCTTGCCAAGCCAGATCCACAAAACCCCATTTAAAAGCATGTCTGATGGTCGACAGATACACAGAGAATAGCTATAATCTCACCTAGATCCAACTATCCCAAACATGATCCCAATCAATTGAATCATGGGCCAGCTGTCCCGCGCTTTGCCCCCCCCCCCCCCCCCGTGTTAGACAAGATCAATAAGATTTGACTCTACCTCATCTATCCCACACATAGACGGTCGATCAAGGACCGGCACGGTTTTTCGAAGGCTGGTTAAAGTACAAACTTATCGTATGGCTGCACAAGTGGTGTAGCCATAATATATTAAATACTTAGCCAAAGTATGCACCGTGGTGTAACAAAGTTGTATGGATATATGTCCATGTCGCTAGAGAGTTCATTGATTACAACATAATGTCTTTCCACGCTCGTTGAACTAAAGTGACTGCCCCCCCCCCAAAAAAAAAAAAACTGGCTGCATCACACTTTAAAATATCTACACAGTTTGTATTTTTTTTTACTTGACTTCTCTAACGCAACAATATATAATTTTACCGTTTTACAGAACTTATCAAAGGTAATCACAAACGGCTATGGCTTAGTTTCACTGGCCGTACGAAAAAAACACGGGTTTCAGCACTTTACACACAAGAAGTTCACATGTGATGGACTTGTCTGGAGTAATGCAAAAGCAAAGTTTAGTCAGTTAAGTCCTTAGCGCACTTTAACCCAATGAAACGTGTCGATATACACAAGTCTGTCCACAACTTACAGACACAAATTTAACCACACAAATAACCGGGCTGGTACGCAAGCACACTACTTGTATTTTATCAAGTGACTCCACGACTAATTTTGGGCAACCTAATAAAAAAGCACGCCAAGGCAATGCGTTAAATCAATAGGTTCCCAGAGAGCTACGCACAGTTTGTACAGTCAAATGGTTTCACACTATGGAAAGAGCAGGCAACAAGGCCAGGAACGAAGTAAACAGCTGATTCTCTCATGCCAACTTTTTAAATACGACCCACAAAAAAGTTCAACCAGGGTAAGAGATGAGGCCATGTGCGCATGCGTGTGCCCTTGGAAGGTTATATAACAATATCGTGCATAGGCCAACAATGTGCATGTATAGTGTATCAATTATTTACATTATATGTGTATATATATATATATATATATATATATGAAACAAATGAAACCCTTGGTAGGGTTCGGTTTAAGTGAAGAGGGAGATGTTATATACATTGAGGTTGAACAGTGGCAGTGGGGATAATATGCGAGGAGGGTGAAGAGAGGCGGATAGGTGGAAGTGGAAAGGGGGGAGTGGAGTTGAAAGGGGTGGAAGGAAAGCAGGTGGAGGGGTGGGAAGGGGCGGACAGGGTAAGTGGTGGGAAAAGGGGAGGGGTGACTACAACTTAAGGTATTTTAAAGAAAAAATAAACACGAATGTGCATTTAAATAGAACCCCATCATGAAACGTATCTAGTGCCAGCTATCATCCACTCACTACCTTAGTGCCAGCTATCATCCACTCACTACCTTAGTGCCAGCTATCATCCACTCACTACCTTAGTGCCAGCTATCATCCACTCACTACCTTAGTGCCAGCTATCATCCACTCACTACCTTCACCTCCCCAGATACAACAACGATAACACACACATACAGCGCTTCAATTCTTATAATAATTGAACCAATTGTCAAGATCAGGCCTGCACAACTAAAAAATGTAAGGCGGGCCGTAACACTCTATGAAAACCTTGTGCGGGTCGTAACACTCTATGAAAACCTTGTGCGAAAGATAATAGGGCATGGGGGAAAGCAATTAGGTCTAGTAAAATAATAAAGCAATTTCGTTGCTTCGCGGGCCGCAAAGTTGACGCTGACGGGCCGCATCTGGCTCGCGGGCCGTATGTTGTGCAGGCCTGGTCAAGAGGATCAGAATCGGATCCAGATGAAATTAACTCATTAAGTGTTCTTTTAATTTTTGTTCAATTATTCAATATATCTAATATTATTATCAACCAATCAACAGGCATAAGTTATAAGTAATTGTTCCTCTTTATCACAACGGCATGGCTTAAACCCTATGCTACGGAGAAAAATAAGGTTGTAGGCTGTGAAGGTATTTGTGGGCTGTGAAGGTATTTGTGGGCTGTGAAGGTATTTGTGGGCTGTGAAGGTATTTGTAGGCTGTGAAGGTATTTGTGAGCTGTGAAGGTATTTTTAGGCTGTGAAGGTATTTTAGGCTGTGAAGGTATTTGTAGGCTGTGAAGGTATTTGTAGGCTGTGAAGGTATTTGTGGGCTGTGAAGGTATTTGTGGGCTGTGAAGGTATTTGTGGGCTGTGAAGGTATTTGTGAGCTGTGAAGGTATTTTTAGGCTGTGAAGGTATTTTATGCGGTGAAGGTATTTGTAGGCTGTGAAGGTATTTGTGGGCTGTGAAGGTATTTGTAGGCTGTGAAGGTATTTGTAGGCTGTGAAGGTATTTGTAGGCTGTGAAGGTATTTATGGGCTGTGAAGGTATTTGTAGGCTGTGAAAGTATTTGTGGGCTGTGAAAGTATCCTCAACAACTTTGTTAAGACGGACGAACTTTATTTTACTTCGTTAATTTAACTACAGAAATCTCTATTTCTATTGCCAAGAGTAAAAAAACTCAAACTTTGACAAAAATCCTACTAATGATCCATTATTTCATTTAAAACTATTTAAAAGATGCCATAAGGGGAGACTATTCATTTTTATTCATGCACTCGAGTTTAAAACGATAAAAATGATGGAAAAGTTAATTATATCGTTTTTTTCAAATTTTCATTATTATAATTTTGTTGGGGGTATAGATATCATGCTGTTGTTAAGTTTTTTTGGGATTTTTTTTTCAAGTTTAATGGAGACAGAATTAGAAAGAAGAGTGGATCATCGGTTTATAGACACGTGTCAATCATGTCCTATACGTCAACTGTGTTCTGAGACAGTACAGTTTTGGCATACCACCCAACGACTGCAGTGGGAGAGGACCCGGAACGTCATCAAGTTTTTGTTTAGGACATAGGTCACGAGGTCAATTTGAGCTTGTACAGTTATTACCGGGCTGCTGTACTAATGTCAACGGTTCAACAATGCTGGAGTGTTTGATTTCGCATTGAAACAATTAACAGCAGTGCACGCAGAACAAGGGTTCCAGTACTCGCACCTCTGCACGCCGAACAAGGGTTCCAGTACTCGCACCTCTGCACGCAGAACAAGAGTCCCAGTACTCGCACCTCTGCACGCAGAACAAGGGTTCCAGTACTCGCAACTCTGCACGTAGAACAAGGGTTCCAGTACTCGCAACTCTGCACGCAGAACAAGGGTTCCAGTACTCGCAACTCTGCACGCAGAACAAGGGTTCCAGTACTCGCAACTCTGCACGCAGAACAAGAGTTCCAGTACTCGCAACTCTGCACGCAGAACAAGGGTTCCAGTACTCGCAACTCTGCACGCAGAACAAGGGTTCCAGTACTCGCAGCTCTGCACGCAGAACAAGGGTTCCAGTACTCGCCAGTTTTCGACATTAATCAGCTGATTTGTAATATTCTTAAAATATTGTGCGGTATGGTTATTGGTTAAGATAGTATTAATTAAAGCAATTTTTCTGAACCCCCAGGGGCCACAGCATATTCTTGGGGGAGGGGGCCACGAGACCACTAAAAGATATATGTAAAAAAATATTTTTAAAAAAATAACATAGAAAGGGGCCACAGAGCATAATAAAATGTTAAAGGGGGCCATATACATACTTGTATGACAAAATAACTCATTGGTATAAGAAGCTAGTGGAAATGTTTAAAAAGGTCTTATCTTATACTTATAGTATAAGGTAACAATACTATTATTAATTATTCATATTTTTGTGCCTTTGCTTCTTTAGTACACATTTTTCGCGGTAGAGTTCAATTATCCGGAAAAAAATGTGATCAGTTATAGTTGGGAAAATCGATGTTCTACTTCCCATTGAAATACTGATAATTTTATGTTGATTAGCACATTTCTTCATTTTAAATATGTTTCCCACTTCAAATACGATATGTGCAGTCTGCATAATAATTCATTGGCATTTGTTTAAAACTATAGCCCGGACATCGTCCGAGGGACTGTGAACCGATACCCTGATCAAAAAGGTTGAGGACCCTTGCTCCTCTGTATTGGATGTAAGTGGTGTAATAGTAATAACTTAAGCTCTTAGTACGGTAATCTTAGTTCCCCCAAGTGTTTACAAGAAAGCTACGACCCTTCAATGGATTCTAATTCTTGTAACACATTATTGTAGAAATATTTTCTAGTGAGAGCCTGACGTTCACTTGAGTAAAAAGTTGAGTTTCACAGGAATAAAATGCGCAGCAAATTCCAAAAATATCTCTGAAGCCTTGCTGTACATTCCTTGTAAATGAGGAATATGGCAAGGGCAATAACCACACAAATGTTCAGCCTTAAAGTTAATCATCGCTTATCTCCTCACTCCATGGCAGTGAGGTGCCAGTGTTTTTAAATTCCTCCATTTTCCGTATGTTTCTATTTCTATCAAGTGTGCGTCACTGTGTGTACAAGAATGGTAATTTAGTGGTGATGTTCCCTCACATACCCGATGAGGTAGTTCTTATTTTGTCTACAGTAGTTTAAACGTATATAAAAATACAACTCACTGTTACACAGTATTTTAATAATGAATCCATATATTCCAGTTAATTCTAACTGAGATTTTAATAGCAGACGATGACTATAATAAGGCCACATTAATTTAAGAGGCCCGGTATATTCCTGTAGAGAAGGGGCGGACACAAGGAAAAAGTTCAACGTTTTTTCAACCTTGATATGATTATATTTAAATTGCCTTCATGCTGCCACAAAGATAGAATGTGACTTATTTTTTTTTTAGTTTGTGTTAATTGGAGACCTCGACGACGTTTTAAATTATGATACACATTTTTTTTTAAAAGGCTATTTACTTTACTATAGTGTTGAGCATGCACTTTGCGGCACATTTCACTGGTAGCTTTCTCTCATCACATAGTTGGCGGATAACGTTTCTAACTTATTTATAGAATTTCAATTAGATTTGTCCTTGATATTGTGCTTATATACTTTAAAAAAAAACCTCACTAACATTAACATTTGTAGTTAGGTTAATGTATTTTTAAAAATTACCTTAAGAGAAAGAATAAATACAAGAACTTGCTAGAGCTAGAAATCAATGTGAAACGGATAGAGACATGGGGTTGTGATACAGACATGAGGTTGTGATACACACATGCGTATGTATTATGTTATCGTACGTCTGGCCACCAGTGCTGGGTGAGATTGACATACGACAACGTGCATTGTGATATAGTACGACGTCCAGTGGCATATGTTCGGTTAGCTGCAGCCGGTGTGGCAAGCCAGAGGCTGACGTCTATATTTCTATGATGTAAATACTATTTTTAAATACACAACAGTCGAGAAAGGAAATATTTGACATTCGATTCAGCCTCAACATATTTGCTGTTAGGCACAGTTAATAACACACATTTGAAGACTGTCACCCTAGTTACACGTTGGACAAAGAGGGTTGGTGTGTGTGCGTGTGGGGGTATTTGATATACCGAAATTAAAATATTTAATAAATGAAATGTTATATCGTAATAATATTTTTTACCAAGTCCAAATAGAGAAGACTCTTTAAAAGAATGACGTGCGGGTTTGGGGGGGGGGGGGGAGGGGGGAAGAATGTAAACGCTGACACAAGTTGAGTCAGTGTGTTAATTAACAAGGAATGTAATAGGGAGTTTTTTAGGACCCCCACTGCTTTGGACTATTTATTGGGTTCAGGCCTCACGGTGGAAGGACATGCATATGCTGCAGGTATGTCACAGGATTAAAAACTATCTAAAATGTTACGTAGGTATACTTATATACAGCACCAGTGACAGTAACCTTGTTATAGAAGAGATAGGTTAGTGTTAAGTTTTGACCGGGTTGGCAGTGGCGGCTCCAGGAGACATAACGTCCAACCTTTCAATCATTTCTCAAGGTTGGCTAATTACTCAAACAAACAGCCAGTTTAGCCAGCGACTTAGCCAGGGATGGCGGCGCCCAGGGCGGGACAAGAATTTAGCCACCCCCTTTCCACGAAAAAAAAAAATCTGCAGTTGTCCGAAAATGCCGCCCCTAAAAATAAAGAAAAAATGGCCGCCAGGGGTAGACCGCTCCCTCTTTCCACGTCACTGAAACAAGCTGAATAATGTCAAAATCCTGTCCCCAGCGACACCCTCACACAGTCTGCCTCCGCCAATGCATTGCGACAACAAAACGTGGGGGGAGGAGGTGGGGAGTATGAGATGTCTACCTACTTTACAACATAAAGAACACATAATATTAGTACGTTGTTACTTTCAGCATGCTGGACATCAATTACAACAGCAACAACACCAAAACTTACAATGATGGTTCAGCACAGACGGCATTTTCCCGTGTCCAGACTTGGTCAGCTCTGAAGGCAATCGTTCAACTCTGCAGGCAATCAGTCAACTCTGCAGGCAATCAGTCAACTCTTCTCTTTTGAATGGCAATGTGCCTACGACTATTTGCGGTAAAGGTCAATGGCCAGTCACACTGTTACTAACACGATTGCCAATAACTTTTCAAAGTTGTATGTTTTTTACATCACTGCACAGAGATTCAAAGACGCTTGTGGTACACACTTTATAGCACACATGGGATGGTGTGGTTGGTGGTGCACATGTGATGCCGTTGTTGATGGGCACGTCATACAAATGTTTGAATCAGTCCAATATTTGTATCACTGTATCACTATGATGGTGTTGATTGGCGCGTCATGAAGATGTCTGCATTAGCCCAACACTATTATATCACTATATCACTATCTCTAGCACTTACAACACCATGTAACTAACTCTAACACTTACAACTAACAAATGAGAAGTTCAAGGTGAAACTTTCCTCAAATCGGATCTGATAAAAGTCAAAAGTAAACAAACCGTGGGGATGGTTCACCCCGATACTGATATGCGGGGCTTCCACTGACAAATCTCTACGGCTTAAATGTCACCTCCTATGTTAGTCTAGAGAAAAGAGTGGGAGGGGGGGTCATTTTTATTGGGGCTCGAAAAGAGGTATGTTAAACTACAAAGGGCCTTCGGGAAATGTACGTCATAACTACTTTAGTATCTGTAGTATCCAGAACCGTCGCGTGGGCCCTGCAACCCCTGGTCCTGCGGGTTCAGGGGGTCTCGGATCAGTCATACATCATCACACGATGACGGCAAGACGTTGGGGAATAATAAATAACTGATTTCCGACCTACAGACAGAAAGACAGCCTGACTTCTACTATTAGTCAGCCGAAAGCCTCAATCACTTTCGGCCGAGACCGAAAATCAACCGAAAGTTAACTTTCTTGTTTCGCCCGAAACCGAAACTATGTCGCAAGTGATCGTACGGCAATATCGAGCCGGCAATACTATTTACATGTTTCATATATTGGATGCATACGTTGTCTGGATAAAATGAACCGAGAACCACTGACCCCCAAGCAAACGATTCACCGAATGGCATGCCTATGATAACATGTCATAGTAAGTGTTGTCACACCATCCATGCTGATGCTTTTTTTAAAAAAAATTATCCATAAAGAAAATGTAAACTAAACGAAACAAAAAAGGTAATCTCTCTCTCTACTGTGGCTTCTCGGGAGGCTTGGAAAGAAATCCTTACGGGTGAAAAGGCAATCAATAAAGGAGATTTTTTTCTCTCAGAAACCCCAGTCTCTCTCCCGACAGTGAACCGTAGACTGAGCAACCCAGGAGAGAAATAACAAAGCTTGAAAATACGAATCATAACCAATGGCAAGCGGCATATCAAACGTTTCTTGACTTAGGCTATAGCTGAACCAACACTATCCTTATACTTATACTCATTGTAAAAGTAGCAGTAACCAGAGAAAATTTGTTAGAATGAACACTATCCTAAATGTAATATTAACCAGAGTAACACGGCTGGTGAAAATGAACCTGGAAAACCACACCATTCACATCACTCGCACTGACTTAATTTCCTCCGTATCCGGTCCGACCACAGGTCACAAGTTAACGACTGACCACCTGACTGCGGTATGATCATGATACACGATACACGTACACACACGCGGTGAGTTCGCTTGTTAAAACCCTCCCTGGAACTGCAGAGTTCTTCCGCGCCTGGAGTTACTGACGTCTGATTGTTGGTATACAGGTGGGTGTGGCCACCCCTCCATAACCCCCCCCCCCCCGCCCACGGATTGTTTGTAAACAAACCACCACAAACCCGCGTCCTCCAGCCGTATCCTTGTCACTAACTGCACGAACTTTCCAACTGATAGGAATTCTTGCCCTTTCCTTCCAGTGCCAGTGGTTCTAACGATGCGAACCAGCCTTCCCACACACCGCAGGACAAAACACACTTAAAGCGATGATGTATGCATAATACCCTCCACTGACTCTTTGTGTAACCTGGTTCAATACTTCTGTAGGAAACAGCTGCTGCGCCTCAGTTTATCTATTACAGGACTTAAATATCCAGCCTTATCCACGTACAAAACTTCCAGTACATTCCTGGATAGAATTGAATACAATTACCATGTCCGTGTTGATCCTGACAGCTGATACCCGAACTTAGTAGTCAAAAGAAGACTCCTCATACATGAAACACACATATCCCCGTTAAACGATATCGTCGCGACACTTTTCACCGTATCACATACCGCTGTTTAACGTTTCACCGTATCACATACCACTGTTTAACTTTTCAACGTATGACATACCACTGTTTAACTTTTCACCGTATCACATACCGCTGTTTAACGTTTCACCGTATCACATACCGCTGTTTAACGTTTCACCGTATCACATACCACTGTTTAACTTTTCACCGTATCACATACCACTGTTTAACGTTTCACCGTATCACATACCGCTGTTTAAAACTGCGTTAAATCATATCCAGAGCGCTTAGAGTAAAAAAATGTTACGCGCAGATGTAAAAGTTTGAGAATCCCCGATTCAAGCTGTACTAATTGCCACTTAATCCAAAGGCTCCCAGGCTTAGGATAGTTTCTCCATTTTCAATACCGTGTTGATTTGACTGAGGCGAATGTCAATGTTACTCTGACACTTGGCTGGCCGAGCACTAAGCTACCTCACGTCTGCTGTACATTAAAAACAAAACAAACCGACTCTTTGATGAGGCACGTGCTGAGGGCGTGCTTGTTAAACGTATTTCAATGCCGCACTGGTTTGTCAAGGGCGCTTTTCAAAGGTATACGGAAACAATGCTTTGGTGAAGGGAAAAAAACGAACAAGATGGCCGCGCTCTAACAGGGGTGACCTTACGTCACACACTGTCTGCATGATGATCATACAATCCCCCAGCTGATTAATCCCCACACATCGTCAAGGAAACAAATCCACAACAACAAAATGTTATAACTTATAACTACACACACTCCTATGGCGAGTGGCCTACACACACGCACACTTGTGAGTTACTATGGAAACTGAAATTTGAAATAATAGGGAATTTTAGCGCTTGATATTATACAAAGATTATATGTTAAGAGTCTCAACACTAATACAAATAAAAACAATGCGGGTATTAAGTGAGAGAATGAATACAAGGAGAAAGATTGAAAGAGAAAAGGGGATGAATAAATAAAGAAATTAGAAAGAGGTAGGGATGGATAGTTAGATAGATAAAAAGGACGAGGAGGAATACGTTCTTTGTTCTGTTTCGAAGAGGGAGGGAACATATGATAAAAGAGAGACAGGCTTTGTTCATCTTCTCCATCACCCCTGGTCGACTTTCGCCAGCATGTGGTTTAACTTGTACACCCTGGCGAACTGCCCAAGGGACTGAAGCAAGGACGTGGAGAGAACTGCTTTCTATTTCGTGATGGTCGGGCGATGGAACTGAGAAATCCCACCCATGTCATCGACTGACCCACCAAATAACACAGTCCAAATAAGGTACGAGTTACCAGGTCAAAGTGACCCATCCACCCTTCGCATATTTGAACTCAGAACCATTGTACCCGGTATTATAATGCTGGTAGACAGCTAAGGATATTGTGATTGTCTGCAACAGGGGTTGCCAATCCGTGGCCCACATGCGGCTCGGTACATTAAATGTTGCGTCCCGCCAGATGAATCACAAATGAACTTCTTTCTTCACTAGAATTTGCGCTTGTTTTCATTACTGGTATAAAATCATATTTGAAATTAATAAATTAGTTAAATATACATATTATGTTATATACATACACAATGCTTTTAGTGACGATCTGCTAAATTCAGGTATACCCCGAAATTAATGTCGAAATTATCAAAATATTATCTGTGGAGGGGCTCACTAAATAATTAACTTTTAAGTAGATGTTTTATCATTTGAACATAATGTTCATCAAGAATAAATAAATAACTATGTTCATTGTTTATTTGGCGTTTATGATACTTGATAGGAATGTAATGACATGTGGCCCCCGTAGAGTTGACTGGCCTTTTGGGTTGGCCGCCCATGGTCTACAAAGTAAGTAGTGACTAAACTTTAGGACATTACCCTTCAAGAACTCCCCACTGATTCCCCCATCCCACCCCAAAAAGGGTCTGTAGACAGAATTCACGTTCCACTGAAGGTGTGGCCCATACTCGGCTTTCAATATCGACCAGCCAACACACTATCATCTCTGGGATTAACGGTACAGTGTTTCTCACTGCTAGAAATGAGTGGGTCAGCAGTTAGCGCAGTGGTTCTCTACATCGCGTAGCAGTGGTCGACACAGAGTGGTTCTCAAAATTGCAAAGGAGTGGTCAATACACAGTGATTAAAACATTAGGAAAGAGTAGTCAGCACAGTGCTTCTCAACAAAATAAAAGAGTGGTCAGCACACCATGATTCTCAACACTAGAAAGGAGTGGTCAGCTCACATTGGATCTCACATTAGAAATGAAGTGGCCAGCACGTAGTGGTTCTCAACTTCAAAATTTTAGATACACTACAAGAGCACCAACAAAGCCATATATATTACAATTGAAACAGTTAAAAAGACTTTATATTATAATATAACAATTCGATTATGATAATAAAACCGTTCGTGTCTTTATACTGAACTAACAGTTGAAACTTCTTGAAGTCGGGCATCTGAAAACAGTATCCCACATCTACCAAGAACTGTTTTTGTGTGCTTCATCAACAAATTGCACCACCACCAGCTAAACGCCAGCTAACCACCAGCTAACCCATGGACTTCGGATATCGCCTCCATTGTATCTCTGTGGTACAATCAAAATCGTATTATTTGTAAGTTATGCCGCGATAGACATTGATGGATAGGGACCAATGGCAAGTTGTTAGAAATGGAGCAAGCACTGTTTCCCATATCTTATCTGGTCTAAGAGAGAAGTTATTTTATTGTCGATCAAGTTCATCCTACGGCAATGCACAAGTTAAACAATGAGCACGTTTCTGAGAGAAAATCTGATCCCTTTTCGTTTGCCTTTTCACCCGTAAGGATTTGTTTCCAAGCCTCCCGAGAAGCCAACACCCATACACATACTGCACGAAGAAATGAATGTTAATGTCAACTACCACGATCTGGTAAGCAGAGACCTAAATTTATAGCAGTAAACATCGGTTACCAGGTGACAGCAGAGCATGAGATGGAACCAGTGAAGACAATTTATAAACCACAAATGTCCACGTGACACGAATGGTGGACATCACAACACAGTGGTCTAACATAGCAATGTTAGCAATGAAACAGCTACATCGCTGTACACGCAAGCACTAGAACTTTTGCATCTAATTTAAAAAGTTGACCCTCAACAATTCATGTTGACAATTGTGTCCGTCCATAAAATGTTACCGTGATCACTGCTTGAGCTGAACAAGCTTACCAAGGGTTGCCAAGGGTTACCAAGGGTTGCCAAGACCCAAAAGAGGGGAAATATGGCGTTTAGATAGAAGAACTAAACAAAAAACAAGAAGAAAAAAGCTCCTACAATTTCCTGTACCCAATGCTGATAAACAGGAATAGCCTTGCACTATCCTGGCCGGCAGTATCATAATGATCTGTGTAACAAGCTGTTAGTCCTAATCCCGCCGTTGGGCTGCAAGTAATGACAAACAATAATTGGAAAATAGAGAAACGAATTAGTTAAATAAATAAGCTGTCCAGGAGCCAGTCAGCGGAATGTCTCAGTTTAACCCGGTTAGTCTAAGGCATTACATACTTTTTTTAGAATTGGTTGGAACAAGGGTTCCCAGACATTAGGACCAAACGTGATTCTTTGGACCATAGGCAGCTACTGGAGGATAAATATAACATACACCAGACCTGTCAGGAGATCAATGAAGCTGTGCGGAGAAAGTCGAAAGAAACCCGCAAGACAGACCACCATCATCAAGCCTATTCAAAAGAAAAAAAACTTTCTATTTTAAAAGGCACCATTCAACTTGGGAAAATGGAATATCCAAACCCTGCGTCCAAGTTGCTAAAGAGATGACAAACTATCCAAACCCTGCGCCCAAGTTGCTAAAGAGATGGCAAACTATCCAAACCCTGCGCCCAAGTTGCTAAAGAAATGGCAAACTATCCAAACCCTGCGCCCAAGTTGCTAAAGAGATGGCAAACTATCCAAACCCTGCGCCCAAGTTGCTAAAGAGATGGCAAACTATCCAAACCCTGCACCCAAGTTGCTAAAGAGATGGCAAACTATCCAAACCCTGCGCCCAAGTTGCTAAAGAGATGGAAAACTATCCAAACCCTGCGCCCAAGTTGCTAAAGAGATGGCAAACTATCCAAACCCTGCGCCCAAGTTGCTAAAGAGATGGCAAACTATCCAAACCCTGTGCCCAAGTTGCTAAAGAGATGGCAAACTATCCAAACCCTGCGCCCAAGTTGCTAAAGAGATGGAAAACTATCCAAACCCTGCGTCCAAGTTGCTAAAGAGATGGCAAACTATCCAAACCTTGCGCCCAAGTTGCTAAAGAGATAGAAACTATCCAAACCCTGCGCCCAAGTTGCTAAAGAGATGGCAAACTATCCAAACCCTGCACCCAAGTTGCTAAAGAGATGGCAAACTATCCAAACCCTGCGCCCAAGTTGCTAAAGAGATGACAAACTATAAACAACAAATCTTGGGTCTAAGCAAAGTACGATGGGACACTTTCGGGGTAACTAGATTACAGTCAAGTGAAACGAGACTACAATCTTCTGAAACTAGACTACAATCAGGCAGAAACTAGACTACAATCAGGGGGAACTAGAGTACAATCAGGGGGAACTAGACTATAATCAGGGGGAACTATGCTCTCCTCGGAAAAGGAACAATATACCCACACAAATGGAGTGGCTCTCTTCTAAAACAAAGACACAGTTAATAGTCTCTTGGAATGGGAACCAGATTCAGTTTCAAAAGAATATCGCATAGCCATACTATGTCTCAGACTTCAAGACATGCAAAAGAACATCACAGCTATGAACCAATCTGATAAAAGAGTGAGGCTTAAAATAAACCATTAAAAAAATAATAGTAATAAAAGTAAATCACGAACAATATGGCGAAATAAAACTTGAGAACCAAATCAAAGATCAAGTAGAGAGCTTCATATACGGTGGGAGTGTGGTCAATGTGTGCGGAGGAAAGACTAAGACATCAAATACCAAATGAATTTAGCATGAAAGGCATTTGCTAACCTAAGACCAGGGTAAACGACAAAGAGGAAGACCCAAGAGAACATGGAGGTGCAGTGTGCTGGATGAGGCTGAGGGAACAAGAAAGAGCTGGGAGGAACTAAAAATACTGGCAAGAGAATGTGACAAATGGGTGCTTTGACAGAGGCATGTATTCCACAAGGAACTCAACGGACAAATGATGATGATGACACACCCAGGCAACACAAATACAAAACTACTAACATTGTTGACAGATCGTGTACATAACCCATAATCATTTAGCCTTTTTGTTTTTTGAAGCTTCTCCAATTTGATTATGAGAACCACTGATTTAGCCTTTTTTTGTGTTGTTGTCTTAATGTGGGTTTAACTTAAGCTATTTTTTTCAAATTATTATAATATTTGTAGAATACTAAAATGATAGAACACAGGACACATGGGCTCACACTTCCAATGTTGATGTATATAGACTAAAAGATGAACCACATTTGACATGGCTAAGTCACTGAGGTTCTCTTGTGCAGATTGATAACTCAAAATATGAAGTCAGAGGCAGTGTAAGAAATCATTTCATCACTACAAGGAATGAGGTCATTCACACACCCCCCCCCCCCCCCCCCCCCCAACCATGCCAATTTCTGCTGAAGTACTATTGGCAGACTGTAGAATATACTGTACTGTTAGAGAAAGGTTGATAACAAATAATCTGGGCTGGGGTGGGAGGTATAGGGTAAAGAAGGACATATTGACACAGATCATCTAGAAAGCCACTCAACCATTAAATACTCTTTCTTAAGAATAAGGTAAAGCAACAATCCTAGCTTATGTTACAAAATGATTTTAAATAAACTTATAATAATGTGGACAAGTTGGCCTTCTGAACTACTATGCAAAGTATCAAATAGGTAACCTTATGGCCTTCAGTGCACATAACATAGTAATAAATCAATAAAATGCCCTACAGGATAGTGAGTAGTGAATAAACAGCAACTCAATCTCAGCAAGCACTATTTCCTCATCATTGAATTAATTCAAGAGCAAAACTATTTTTAAACAGCAGGAGCATTAACATATTTTTGTCACCATTAAAATGCCAATAAGTGGATAAGCGGAATGTCTCAGAAATCCTTTTATTAGTCTGTTAAGAAATGAAGAAAATGAACTTATTAAAAAAAGAAGATTTTAAAAGTTATTATTAATGGCACTATTTTCACTGATGTTATAATTTTTTTTTTAAATTAATATTTTCCATATAGAAAATGTTGTTACTTTTAAAGGCCAGAATGATAGACTAGACAAGGATCAGTCCATTATAATATGGAAATTATAATCAATTTCTATGAGTTATTTCAAAAGAGGAACAATTCGCAAAATAAATGTGAAGAAGAAAAAAATATATTAAAAATTACTAGCAAAAATATTTAGACCTTATCAAATCTGTAATTATTTATGCAATATGAAATTGTGTTGCATCAGATAACTAAAGATTAAATGGTCAAATAAAGAAAATATATTAATAGATCTGTCACCGGTCATTGGTTGAATTTTTGAAACTTGTCCACTGGTCCACCAAACTTAAAATTTGGGAAATGTCTCTCCCTTATTTTCTTAATGTCTCTGCTCAGTTTATCTATGTTTTTAAGCCACTTATGCCCTATAGCCTCTTGTGGGTTCCACATCAGTGCTTCTTGCTAATGTAATTTTCCCGGATCCAATACACCCCTGTTTCCTTTTCATGATATGATATTCTATTGGTAGCGTATTTGGCTACAATTTAAGATGCATTCTGTCTGTCCATTTGAATCAAGCTATTTTTCTTAGGCATTGGTTCATGAAGGTTTATTCATGACCTTGATGTTCCTACATGTTTTGCTAATATGGGCTGTTAAGTTTGAATCAGAAGTTTTCTATTGGGCATTTAAGCATAAAGATTCAAACCTTCATATACTTTTCATATGACAATAGGTCCTCTTACTGTCTGGATTTTATGTCTTATATATTCTCTTTTACTGAAGCCTATTCTTGTATAGATGGTGATTCCTTTATATACATAAAAATCAATCTCCACTAGATGTTCTTTTCAAAATTTAATTGAGTTGAAGTGATAGGCCATTGTCCCACCTTTAATGACTTGACGTTAAATATTACAACTCTTATGGTTTTGTTTTGTAATATAATTTTTTATCATTTTGTAATGTGGCTGTGGAATTGTAATTCTATGTAGTATGTCATCAACTGCCATTAGGCTCATTAGGAATAATGGAGAGGGGGAAAAAGAGTATACATCCTTGATTTACTACACTCAAGACATAAGCACAAAAGGTTTGTGTGGTTGGTTATTACATTATTAATATAGTAGCTTAAACTCCATCTGTAATGGATGTGTGTTTGGCATATTTAATTGTAAGTTAACATTTGTAAAATTATACATTATACATATACCAATGTTCAAGTCTGTATTGATATCAAGTTTTGAGATAATCCTATGATGGAAGCAATGTCACCACGTAACATAAAATGCTTTTTAAATCTACCAAACACCAGCCCCCCCACCCACATCACATAAAAAAAAACTCATTTTGAATAAATTATACATTGATTTATTTTATAGTTTCAACATCTAAACCTGTTAGTCAAGTATGAGCTAGGAAAGTTATTTTGAGAAAACAAAATATATACTATATGGTCACTTTTATTAGTTTTCCCAATTGTTACTGACGTGTGTACTAACCAAGGCAATATAATAAGAGTAATAATACTAAAACTATAAAAAAATATACATAATTGTAGTACATATAATCATTTTTTACTCTTAAATTAAGTTGGGGTACAAATAGAATTCCTTTTATACCAAATACATTCAAATCAATCTAAGTCTAAATGAACTAAAATCTTAAATTCTATAATAATTAATTTCAATATTTTTCTTTTAAATTTATAATATTAATTCATAAATGATAATCTTAATAAATATCTCATGATACTGTTTCATTCTAATTACTGCAGAAGTCATTTGGACAATTAAACTATGTTTAAATTTAATTTGGTAATATCAATAATGCAATAATAAACAACAGATGTTAATGTTTCCTCTATTAATGTGATTATGAATTAATAATATTAATACAAAGAGGATGATTTATTGATAAAAAAAAAAGAATATTTTAACTTACAAATCCAAATAAAACCCTTTAAAAAGTTATTTAATTGTTATATTAAATTTATTTCTAATTTCTAATAATAATACTTAACTTAATTAACTTAAATATAACAATGTATGCAGAAATATTTTATTTTTATCATATTTAAATTTATTCGATTTCTGTAAAATAATAGAAGATCCCAATCATTGTTTTTAAGAATTCAAACTTATTTAAATTGATATGAATTTGTTTTTAATCAGCCTACCTCAATATAATAATAGTAATAGTAGGTCTACTAAAGAAAAAGGCTTACAGTCTACAGGTTTATTCTGAGAATAAGTAGATGAATGCCTGGCTCCCATTATCATTGTTCATTATGATTACATTTTATATGCATTGAGTTGACATTGACATTAGGGGCATCCTTAAATGTTGTCATGCTATTTAGCCTATTTACTATTTAATATCAGAAAGTTTTTTATTCTCACACTCCCCAAAGTCAACGTAGTAGTCGCAAAATAGTCACAATAACAGAAATTATACACTTTTATCACACATCATCACAAATTCATGACCACCCCCCCACCTTCTCTGACATTTCTTGAATTTGACATTGTTACATTTTTGTATAAACCAGTGCCAGATGTTGGCAAACTCAGTCATTAGTCATAAGTGACAAAAGAGCCAAAAAACAGCAGCATGACAATTAAAATTTTGAGAGCCAAATTTCTTTTCAAGAACTTGTCAAGAACCATGTTTTTCTGTGTCAAAACCGAGTTGTGGCCCGCTGGTCGAGCCGCACTCAGGTCGCTAAAGAGCCACGGTTTGCCGACCACTGGTATGATGAGTATAGACAGTATAGTATAGTAGTATAAGTATAGTCAAAAAGTATCTATAGAGAGGTAAGCTTATTAACTTATTTATTATAGTCATGATGACTAATTTCATTTGGTTAATAAATTATCATTCAATTTAACTATGGAGTGTAGGTGAAAACTATAGGCCTACATTTATAACTCTAACTTATTAATTTGCTATGGCCTGTGACTGTGGAATTGAACTTTGGAATTTAATATACCGGTACCGCAGCTTGAATTATGAATAGAGTGAGTGTGACATGCAAGTGCTCAAAGCAGCATTTATAAGGTGTTACCAGTCCAGTATAGGGTGTGTGCTCTCTGTAGATATGCCTTATAATTTATGAGTTTTAAAAAAAGAACTAATTTTTAATTCAAATGCTCACCTTTATTTGGAAAAGGCACTGTTTGAGACATTATACGATTGTCCCTGTGTCTTATGCGTCATCAATGTGTGGGTAGATTTATACTCTATTTATCGGCTGCAAAAGAAAATACCGACACATTATGGCATAATGGGGTTTTATTTTATGTTTGGGCAGTCAGCTGCGTATAATCACTCCGTTTATGTTTAATGTATTGATACAATATGTTCTTAAAAACCGGGCGGAATATGTAAAAATACAACACAAATTCTTACTTTTAAAAGATTTTTTACAAGTTTCAGGGATTTATGAAATTCATTCAACAGAACAATGTCCGGGACTGCCTTTTGTCTTTAGACCAAAGGTTCTTAACCTTCTTAGGCAGGGTTAGTCACACCATCTCAACCCTCTAAGGCATGTGGTCATGGTGGTGCGAAAGACGGTGTCAGGGGGATCGAGAAGATCCATCAAATTTATTGGCTTTTTAAAACCATTTATATTAAGTTCGCTTTTGTTGGTGTGTTTCTTTCTGTGTGTGTGTGTGGCTAAATCTTCGGACGGTTAGTTTACACACTTTCCGTCAACAGTGCCGTCTTAAATCTTAAGGCATGAGCCCACTGGCCACTGGGCTCTTGCCTAGGACTGGGCTCTGGCCTAGGGCTTCACTCTTCGAGGGGACCTCACGCTTCTAGGAGACTCACTCTTTTAGAGGCATCATGCTTTACAAAATGAACATTGAAAGATTTAGGCAATTTAATTCAGTGTCAGTGGACACGTTTCCCAATTTTTACCACGATAATATCGGCATATTCCAGAATTAATTTTGTAAAGGGGCCATCCATAAATAACGTCACGCGTCTAAAAAGGGGGGGGGGGTGGTCACATTTCTGTGACGAGGGGGAGGGGGGCCTTAAGCAATGTGACGTCACATGAAAAACCGAATTTTATATTAAAAATCTGCACATAATAAACCTAAATTATAGAAATTTTTTACATTATTCTTTTATAAAACAACTATAACTATTATATTTAAACTGATCACTGAGAGAATCAGTGCAGGTATGCGAGGTCCCAGACATGGACACTGATCAAGTTACAGGCCAACACCGTGGAGAAGAAAATGGGTGTAGTGACATCGACAGTAGAGAGAATTTATGTGAAAATGTGGAGATGGGAGTCATAGAATCAGGGGAAGTGGGGTGGAACGAAAAAAATGGTTAGTAAATGCTCTAGGGCATTCTTAACCTTTTTGCAGCACTGCAGGCCCACTCCGTTTACAATATCCCCCTCCCCAACCGTATAAATTATATTATTATAAACGTTAAAATATGAAAATGATTAAACGAAGTGGCTATTCGCACCCGGGTACCAGAAGTGAGAGGTTGGGATTAAAAAACTATTTTAAATATTATTGTTGGGTTTGTAAGACAAAATGAGGTATCAAAAGAAAGATAATTGAATGGACTATATGTTTGTAATTGTAATTCTTCAGTTTATCTAAAATAAACTACCACCAATGAAATACGAATAGCATTTAGTCAAAATGGACCCGGACACGCATCGCCGCCATTCGGACCCGGGTCCCATTAGAATCATTGCTATTGGGATGTCATTTGTAGTAGGGTTGTAAAGGACAATAGTGGACACAGGGACTTTTTATAGTCATATAATTCCAACAGGCGACCACAGGAAGTGCGATTGAAAGATAACAATGGTTGACCTTGGGGGTGGGTGGGTGGGTGGTGGTAAATGCTCTAGGGCAGGGATTCTTAACATTTTTTGCAGCTCAAAATGGACCCAGACACGCAACGCTGCCATTCGCACCCGGGTACCATTAGGCTCAATGCTATTCGGATGTCATTTGTGGTAGTTTATTTTAGTAAAACTGATGAATTAAGATTTCAAACGTATAGTACATTCAATTATCTTTCATTTGATATCTCATTTGGTCTTACAAACCCAACAATAATATTTTAAATCGTTTTTTAACCCACCCTGTCAATTGTGGTACCCGTGTACCAATAGCCACTTCGAAAAAGGCAAGTAAGAATTTGTGTTTACAAATTTACAATCACGTTACAATGTTAGACTATGATGTTAGTCAAGGTCGGCAATAACACTTGTTACCACATTGCCCGGCAGTGAAATTTGTGGAGAAAAGCAATGGCAATGCCGTCTTAATGCACGGACAAACAGCGCACTTGCCTAGGGTCTCACGCCTCTAGGTGGCCTAATGTTTGAATGGGTCTCATTGCTCTAGGTGGCCTCATGTTTGAATGGGTACTCATTGCTCTAAGTGGCATCATGTTTGAATGGGTCTCATTGCTCTAGGTGGCCTCATGTTTGAATGGGTCTCATTGCTCTAGGTGGCCTCATGTTTGAATGGGTCTCATTGCTCTAGGTGGCCTCATGTTTGAATGGGTCTCATTGCTCTAGGTGGCCTAATATTTGAATGGGTCTCATTGCTCTAGGTGGCCTAATGTTTGAATGGGTCTCATCTCATTGCTCTAGGTGGCCTCATGTTTGAATGGGTCTCATTGCTCTAGGTGGCCTCATGTTTGAATGGGTCTCATTGCTCTAGGTAGCTTCATGTTTGAATGGGTCTCATCTCATTGCTCTAGGTGGCCTCATGTTTGAATGGGTCTCATTGCTCTAGGTGGCCTCATGTTTGAATAGGTCTCATCTCATTGCTCTAGGTGGCCTCATGTTTGAATGGGTCTCATTGCTCTAGGTGGCCTCATGTTTGAATGGGTCTCATCTCATTGCTCTAGGTGGCCTCATGTTTGAATGGGTCTCATTGCTCTAGGTGGCCTCATGTTTGAATGGGTCTCATTGCTCTAGGTGGCCTCATGTTTGAATGGGTCTCATTGCTCTAAGGGGCCTCATGCCTCTAGGTGGCCTCATGTTTGAATGGGTCTCATTGCTCTAAGTGGCCTCACGTTTGAATGGGTCTCATTGCTCTAGGTGGCCTCATGTTTGAATGGGTCTCATGGCTCTAAGGGGCCTCACGCCTCTAGGTGGCCTCATGTTTGAATGGGTCTCATTGCTCTAGGTGGCCTCATGTTTAAATGGGTCTCATTGCTCTCAGAGGCATCACGGCTCCAGGGGGCATCACGCCTCCAGTGGGCATCACACCTCTAAGGGGCATCACGCCTCCAGGGGCATCACGCCTCTAGGGAACCGTACGCATATAGGGTGCCTCACGCTTCTAGGGGCATTATGCTACCAACATTATCAGTGAATATTGAAATATTTTAGGCCATTTATTATGCTTTTAAAGCGGCAAGACCAATTTTCCCGTTTATTTGAACAAATTTTTCGATTCTCACATCAATTCAATTTTTTTGGTACTAGCTTTAGATAAATTATCTATTTGAAAAAAATATATTAATTATTTTCTTGTTTGGGTGTGGGGGGGGGGGGGAGGAGGAGTAAATCAGAGAATCTTACAAAAGGCAACAAACGTTTCTATATTTGGTAATTTATATGATAAAAGTTGTAGTTAGTTTGAAAGTCCTAATAACATTTTAAAGTTACTGCACTTGTTTGGAAATTCATGTTGTCCCATTTTCCCTAACATAAATCACATAATAATAAATATATGACGTTTTTTAAATACATTTTGATACAATTTATATTAAAAATGACCCTTTTAAAATAGCCATTTAATATCTATACGCCTTTTAGTGTTTTTCTCTCTTTCTTTTTCTTTTTTTTTTATTTGTAACTGTAAATTTTGGGAAAACCCACGTAAGTTTTTAATTAAATCCAAAAGGATAATTATTATAATGACATGCTAATTGATTGTTTGCCGTTCCTTCTTTGTACAATCAACCGTCTTGGATGGATTTTTTACAATTTACATTCACTCAGTATTGAATTAGTCTAAACAAATACATAGTTTCAAATAAAATTGTGAAACAACATTATTATTTAGCTGCGACCAAAAAAAAAAAAAAAATTATTTAATCCATGCATGGTCAGGGAACCTAAATTTCAACAATTTATCATTTCTTTTGCTAGCCTGTTAAGTGTAGAATTATAACATAAGATAAGATAAGATTCTTTTATTGATCCAAACAAGTGGAAATGTTTTTCGATTGCATTGTACATTTTCAGTACATAAATAAAATAATTTGAACACAAGACATGTACATTAAATTATTTCCCTACTGAAAAAACCCCCCAGCCATTTAATGAATTCTCTTAGCTATATCAGAAACTTATTAGGCTAATTAAGATAGATCGTACCTCATTTCATTAGGTTATAGATTTAGGGATAGATTTAGGGTTCAGGTTAGGTTTACGGATAGATTTAGGGTTCACCTTAGGTTTAGGGATACATTTAGGAATTTTTTTCATTATTTTTTAACGTTTTATTCTTATTTTTACGGGTTACGGCAATCAAGTTGGCGGCCATGGTAGAAAAAACGCGGTACGATCTATTCGAATTTACCACTTATTAGTTCTCATTAAGATTTGTTACTTCAGTGTAAGCATGCTGGTAAATTCGTACAGATTGGGGTACAAAATAATGTTTATATCTTTCAGTCCACGCCCCGAGAGAAAGAATTCGTCCCGAACGGGCCGATTCAAAGTATCTGTGATGAAGAGGGTGGGATGTATCATCCAAAATTTGTTTAATTTTACAATAACATCTTTATTCAAATAGTTCTTCAAACAAAGGATGTTTAGTTTGTGTTATGTTCCTAGCTTTCTTGATTAGTCTGTTTTTTCTGTGTTTAATATCAAAAGATGAATTCCCACAAGAGCGCAGGTAATACTGAAATTAAGTAGACTTCCAAATGTTGCACTGTAGAATAAGTTAATGACTTGTTTTTTTTTTACGCCGAAATTATACATTTTCTTAAGGAAAAGTCTTTGGTTGAATTTTTTATGCAGCATTTGTCTGCGCTCATGCCATGTTAGCTTATTATTAATAGGGTCACCTAAGTACTTATATGCTTCTACTTTCTCTTCACATTGGTTTTTTATGTTCAGATCTTTAATCTGGTTCGGTAATCAACAACCTTTTCCTTTGTCTTTGAGATATTCAGCTTCAGAAAATTTTCATCGCACCAATTGATAAAGCCAGTAACTAAATTCACGAATTCATGTATGTGACAAAATGCATCACATCCTTTTGAATTCATCAACAAACAAAAAATAAATATGGGTAGGAGCTAACTGAGATTGAGACCAAATCTTACCCTCAGTCAATTAAGATGTCAAACGTATAGTACATTCAATTATCTTTCATTTGATACCTCATTTGGTCTTACAAACCCAACAATAATATTTTAAATCGTTTTTTAATCCCAAACTCCAAAATCTGGTACCCGTGTACCTATAGCCACTTCGTTCTTAAAAACATCGCAAGTGCGTAATGTTTTCGTTTGTTTTTCTCAAATAGTTGTGTGTAATAAATCTGCGATGTTTAAGCTGGCGTGGTATTAGAATATTAATATAGTTCAGGGGCGTGAAAAAAAAAGTGTGATTGCTAGCCTTGAGGAAAAAAGGGGGGGGGGGGGGGAGCACTAATTGGGATTCTTATAAAGTGCTTTACTTGAATCCTTTCATAAAGGATTTATACGAAAAACTTTGTTATTTGGGGTTGTTAAATTTTTAATGCCTTTTCACTCGTCTTTGATGGAAAGTCTTTCTAAACAAGTTTTTTAATATAATTTTTTGTATCATAGACTTTTTCTGTACTGGCATTTCCATCTGTGTCGAGCGTTATTTTTGTGTTTAAACATGTGACTGAGCGAACTCGCTCGCTGTCTTGTGGTAACCTGTAAGGTCACATCCAAGGTTTCTTTCAGCTAGTTAAGTGCCCCCCTCCCCTCCCCCCCGAGCAAAAATATGTACAACAATATAAATCAAAAATATATTTCATTAGAAAAAAATACTAAATTGTCCTTTTTTAAAACAATTTTAAAAAGAATATTATCTGTTGTCATTAACCGATTACACATAGTAGAATCAATGAAATATTGCTGATCCGTATATTTAAGGCTCATCTTCATAGAAGCTTACATTTTCCGATTATAAATATCGCAATGTTTCGAAAATTTGCCTCGCCCGATTATGAGCCAAAGTATTACTTCTTGTTGTTCGCATTAATTATTCATTGCAAACACACACGTTTAAGACTTTAATCACACTGTATTAAACTATATTTGCTTCAATTTTAAGGTATATAATTTTAATATAATTCTTACTAAGTATCAAACGTGAGCAATCCTTTCATGTTGTCAAATTATATTTTATTGGGAAAATCCACGTACGTTTTTAATTAAATTCAAAAGGATAATTATTATAATGACATACTGATATTTTCGCAAGTCCACGATCTCACTGAATGGTATTTTTAGGTTTTTACTCTTAAAAATTGACTGGATATTACATTATTTTAAACAAAAATATACCTACGTGTAAATGAGTGTAAATAGTCATATAAATTGTTTAGGCTATTAACAACATAAGATATATTTAATGTGTGTCTGTACACTGTAGATGGCTGGTCAGAATGTTAGCACACTTGGTTAGTGCAAGATAAGTCAAAAGCTGGCCTCTCTACACATGTAGATTCTGTTTGTCACAAATGACTAGGGTGGTACATTTACGATCATGTTGCAGGTATGGCACAAGGACAAGGTTCAAGTGTCATGTGCAGTCAAGATAAATGATATTGATAGAGTAGGAAAACTATATTTTGAGAATTAGGGGAAAGTAAAGTGAGTAACAATAATAGCATCGCTGTTTGAATAGATTTGCAAAATCTATAACACCTATCTTGCATCACAAGTCATGTTGAAAATGCATATTCAACAGCACCGACAATGCCCTCTTGGCCATAAGAAATTAACATCTGCTCCTCAACAAAAAAGGATTTGACCAATGCGAGTAGCTGCACGGAGATATAGAGTGTTTATGGCAATTATTGCTCACACCGACAATGCTTCTATTTTAAGTGCTGAATGGTTAGATGAGGATGATGTTGACTTGTCTGGTATATCAGTTCCGCAAAATGAAAATAATAAATCAGCTACTATAGACTATGCCCATCAGGGGCGTCATTTCAGGTTTTTTTTCAGGGGGGGGGTGGGGAGGGGAAGACGAAACCAAAACTTGGTCGGCTCGTTAAGTTGTTTATTACTGAAGGCGCCACAGAACAAAGCAATTTAAATAAAACCAGTAAATTCAGGGGGGCGGGCAAATGCAGATAGTAAACTATTCTATACTGGTCAGATATACTTAAAATAATCATATTTATACTTCCATAAACATTGATTTTTAGTCTTTAACAAACTTTTAATTGACTCTGCATTACAAAATTTAAGTGTAAAAACCTTTTAACTTGTTCATTAACAAGCTAAAGATGTCATAAAATGTTTTTCCTACAATTTTTTGTCATTAAAATAGATCAGCACGAAGTAAAATGTATTTATAATTCATTTTTTTTGAAAAAGTGGGGGCGAGTGATGGTAGAAAATGTTGAAATAATTAAATGGGAAGGGGGTGTCATTGAAAGTTTGACAGTTGTTGACAAGGGGTGGGAGGGGGGTCAAAAATTGCGTAAAAATTGTTGAATTAATTAATGGACGACCCCTACTGTATAATTTTTAACGATTACACATAACAATCCCATTCGTCCCTTTTCATTTGATCGTGGGTTAAAGGTCGTTTCATCCATTGTATAACCATTTTTGGCGGAACTACCCAAACGTTTGGATAATGTCGAAGTAGGTCCTTCAGCCAAAGGCGCAGTGCCACGTAGGAGTTCGGAGATCGGTAGAACATTGAACCATGACCGAAGAAGGGCATGGGCACCTTATAGGGGTAGAAGTAGTTAAGGAAGTGACGGCTGGGGAAGAAATAAACATGGATGATGATTAAATATAGTTAAAGAAAGTAACTAAATGACAAAATGATGGGATGCCAGCAGGGACGTCATTTGGGTAGGGCAGAGTGGGGCATTGGCCCCCTCCCCGAATTTGCAAGTTTTATTTAAATTGCTATGTACCGTAGCGCCTTAACTAATAAACAACTTTAACAGGCCGACCAAGTTTTGGTCCCTACTCCCCCCCTTGAAAAAAACTGAAATGACGCCCCTGGTTGCCAGTGGCACAAGCAAAATTAAACTTACACTCGCTCAGGTCTTTTACTTTTCATAAAAAATTATTGAACATATTTAGAACAAATTGTTCACTTTTTTAATTGCAGATATCTGGTGAAAGATACACTGGGTAAAGAGTTTTCAACTGATGGGTCACAAATGTTCTCAGATGTGTCGGTGAGAAAAGTGTCTTTTTAAAACCTAAAATAATAAAACGATAAATTCCCTTTACTGAAATGTATACGTTATAGATACTGATGTCACAGTCTTTTTTTTTTCGAAAAGCTATGAAATGAAATGTTATTGACAGCGATTTCCATTTTCAAAGAGTTTTAACTACCGAGTTGTAATCTAATGCTAACATGTGCAGCCTACCACACGGTATACATTTTATATATATATAAGGCTTAGGATCTTTGTCAAAGCCATATAACGTACATATACCTTTGTGAGGTCATTGTTATCATCATTAAGTTCCCCAGAGACTTGTGGGCATTCGATTATGGCATTGGTGCTTAGGGATATGGCCAAAAATGTTTATGATCTATAAATGTAAGACTTGAACTCACTGATAGTAGTCGTACCACTGCTCCACGGATCTATCTGCTAAGAAAGAATGGTCCTATCAATCACTCTATAAATGTAAGACTTGAAATCACTGATAGTAGTCGTACCAATGCTCCACGGATCTATCTGCTAAGAAAGAATGGTCCTATCAATCACTCTAAAAATGTAAGACTTGAAATCACTGATAGTAGTCGTACCACTGATCCACGGATCTATCGCTGCTAAGAATTAAGAATGGTCCTTTCAATCACTCTAAAAATGTAAGACTTGAACTCACTGATAGTAGTCGTACCACTGCTCCACGGATCTATTTGCTAAGAAAGCACCGTCCTTGTCGAATGTCCAGCCATCCACCATGGCGCAGACATTACCGTCATCCCCTAGCCATGCATTGAGTGGAACTTGCCACAGGCCCTCGTAACGTTTTGATGGACAATGACAGTTGCAACATCTGAAATACATTGTCGGTTGAATGTCTAGTGGGTCCCTAACTATTGTGTGTGTGTGTGTGTGGGGGGGGGGGTCATTTGACACATACAGAATACAGATTGGCTTTAATGGGTATTTCTGTTAAAATACGCCTACGTAAAATGTCAGAAGTCTGGCCACAGTTGTGATCAGATTTGTTTTGCGTTGTTTTCGTTAATGTGAGTCATCGGAGAGCTAAGATGCGGGGTTTGTAAGGGTAGGGGGTGGAGTACATTGAACTAGGCAGAGGCGTAGCTTAAGTATTTGACGCCCGGGGACAAGATTCATTTTAAAGAGCCTCCTTTTTCTTTTTTCAGCTCTCAGCCCAATTATTTTAATCAATAAAATAATATCAAAGCACAAACAATTCTGGCACCCTGGGACATCTGTCCTCCTTGCCCCCCCCTAGCTACACATCTGGACCTAGGCTTAATTTTATATACTTATAAAATGAGGACACTACACGTTAAAGAAGAGATTGCACCGCCATTAAGTTTTTTCTATGTATCACAAGTAATTGAGAGTGGAAACATTAAGCACTAATGAAATATACTGGGCTGGAGGCATTGCTGGTGAACACAATATCGATTACCTTATGGGCAAATGATATATACTGGGCTGGGGGCATTGCTGGTGAACACAATATCGATTACCTTATGGGCAAATGATATATACTGGGCTGGAGGCATTGCTGGTGAACACAATATCGAATACCTTATGGGCAAATGATATATACTGGGCTGGGGGCATTGCTGGTGAACACAATATCGACTACCTTATGGGCAAATGATATATACTGGGCTGTGGGCATTGCTGGTGAACACAATATCGACTACCTTGTGGGCAAATGATATATACTGGGCTTGGGGCATTGCTGGTGAACACAATATCGACTACCTTATGGGCAAATGATATATACTGCTTGGGCTGGAGGCATTGCTAGTGAACACAATATCGACTACCTTATGGGCAAATGATATATACTGGGCTGTGGGCATTGCTGGTGAACACAATATCGACTACCTTGTGGGCAAATGATATATACTGGGCTTGGGGCATTGCTGGTGAACACAATATCGACTACCTTATGGGCAAATGATATATACTGCATGGGCTGGAGGCATTGCTGGTGAACACAATATCGATTACCTTATGGGCAAATAGTTGAACGTATACGGCCAAAACGGGACACGGCCATAAAAATTCTCCTTGTTGCTAAGTGATGAGTCATAGAGGAAACCGTGATCTTTGAGTACGGCATTCCTGACGTCACCGACACATCGCAGGAAAGGGGTTCGAAACCCAACGATGGAATCATACAGGTCTTTGTCCCCAGTGGCCTCCAGGATCCGCTGCTTCACCCCAATTATCTGGAGAGAGATAGAGATAGATAGATAGATATATATAGAAGAGAGTGAGAGAGAGAGAGAGAAAGAGAGAGAGAGAGAGAGACGCTTTAAATAGAAATATTAGGTAACGTGATTAATGAGGTCTGTTTAGAAAGAATTGTATGTGACAGTTTTGGGAAGAAATGGAAATGACATTTCGGGCATTTTAAAAACGAAATAGAAGTGTGATTTAAGGATGAACTTGGAGGGAAAATTTTGTGAAAAACATTTGTAATGAAACATGCCCCCCACCCCCATTGCGCTGAGATCCCCCATACGTATCTAATTAAAACGACGTCCATAAAAATTGAGCCCACTCTCCTCCACGTTGGTTTGCCCTTTGGTCAGCAGAGCTTAAACTCTAAAGTTTGGTCATTCACAAAGATAAAATAAGCCAAAAACTGAAGTATAGATATATGCTTTAGTGTGGTTCACGACTCCTGGTGTAGGTGATGTATAGATACATGCTTTAGTGTGGCTCACGACTCCTGGTGTAGGTGATGTATAGATATATGCTTTAGTGTGGTTCACGACTCCTGGTGTAGGTGATGTATAGATATATGCTTTAGTGTGGTTCACGACTCCTGGTGTAGGTGATGTATAGATATATGCTTTAGTGGGGCTCACGACTCCTGGTGTAGGTGATGTATAGATATATGCTTTAGTGTCGCTCACGACTCCTGGTGTAGGTGATGTATAGATATATGCTTTAGTGTGGCTCACGACTCCTGGTGTAGGTGATGTATAGATATATGCTTTAGTGTGGCTCACGACTCCTGGTGTAGTTGATGTATAGATATATGCTTTAGTGTGGTTCACGACACCTGGTGTAGGTGATGTATAGATATATGCTTTAGTGTGGCTCACGACTCCTGGTGTAGGTGATGTATAGATACATGCTTTAGTGTGGCTCACGACTCCTGGTGTAGGTGATGTATAGATATATGCTTTAGTGTGGTTCACGACTCCTGGTGTAGGTGATGTATAGATATATGCTTTAGTGTGGCTCACGACTCCTGGTGTAGGTGATGTATAGATATATGCTTTAGTGTGGTTCACGACTCCTGGTGTAGTTGATGTATAGATATATGCTTTAGTGTGGCTCACGACTCCTGGTGTAGGTGATGTATAGATACATGCTTTAGTGTGGCTCACGACTCCTGGTGTAGGTGATGTATAGATATATGCTTTAGTGTGGCTCACGACTCCTGGTGTAGGTGATGTATATATATATGCTTTAGTGTGGTTCACGACTCCTGGTGTAGGTGATGTATAGATATATGCTTTAGTGTGGTTCACGAGTCCTGGTGTAGGTGATGTATAGATATATGCTTTAGTGTGGTTCACGACTCCTGGTGTAGGTGATGTATAGATATATGCTTTAGTGTGGCTCACGACTCCTGGTGTAGGTGATGTATAGATACATGCTTTAGTGTGGCTCACGACTCCTGGTGTAGGTGATGTATAGATACATGCTTTAGTGTGGCTCACGACTCCTGGTGTAGGTGATGTATAGATATATGCTTTAGTGTGGTTCACGACTCCTGGTGTAGGTGATGTATAGATATATGCTTTAGTGTGGCTCACGACTCCTGGTGTAGGTGATGTATAGATATATGCTTTAGTGTGGTTCACGACTCCTGGTGTAGGTGATGTATAGATATATGCTTTAGTGTGGCTCACGACTCCTGGTGTAGGTGATGTATAGATACATGCTTTAGTGTGGCTCACGACTCCTCCTGGTGTAGGTGATGTATAGATATATGCTTTAGTGTGGCTCACGACTCCTGGTGTAGGTGATGTATAGATATATGCTTTAGTGTGGTTCACGACTCCTGGTGTAGGTGATGTATAGATATATGCTTTAGTGTGGTTCACGACTCCTGGTGTAGGTGATGTATAGATATATGCTTTAGTGTGGTTCACGACTCCTGGTGTAGGTGATGTATAGATATATGCTTTAGTGTGGCTCACGACTCCTGGTGTAGGTGATGTATAGATACATGCTTTAGTGTGGCTCACGACTCCTGGTGTAGGTGATGTATAGATACATGCTTTAGTGTGGCTCACGACTCCTGGTGTAGGTGATGTATAGATATATGCTTTAGTGTGGTTCACGACTCCTGGTGTAGGTGATGTATAGATATATGCTTTAGTGTGGTTCACGACTCCTGGTGTAGGTGATGCATAGATATATGCTATTGTGTCGCTCCCGAACCCTGGTGTAGGTGATGCATAGATACATGCTTTAGTGTGGCTCACGACTCCTGGTGTAGGTGATGTATAGATATATGCTTTAGTGTGGTTCACGACTCCTGGTGTAGGTGATGTATAGATATATGCTTTAGTGTGGTTCACGACTCCTGGTGTAGGTGATGCATAGATATATGCTATTGTGTCGCTCCCGAACCCTGGTGTAGGTGATGCATAGATATATGCTATTATGTCGCTCCCGAACCCTGGTGTAGGTGATGTATAGATACATGCTATTGTGTCGCTCCCGAACCCTGGTGTAGGTGATGCATAGATATATGCTATTATGTCGCTCCCGAACCCTGGTGTAGGTGATGTATAGATACATGCTATTGTGTCGCTCCCGAACCCTGGTGTATAGGTGATGCATAGATAAATGTCTTGGTGCAGGGTGTCAAATGCTGTTGTGGCATATTTTTTAAAGAGCTTAAAGTAACCTCATTGAAAATAAAAGAATATAATTATAGGGACTCACGGCTTCAGCCACCGCCGCGTACGTTAGATTCTCTCCCTCCGGCAGTTCATGGTAAAGTGTGTGAGAGCCAATCTCATTTCCGGCATGGTACGCCTCCTGCACCAGAGTGATGTTGCTATTCCGCAAGGACACATATAGGCCCATCCTGCCAATGCGAAGAGTCAAGTAATTTGTTACAGCTGGTTGACATAACAGTAAAATTTTTGAAGTCCGCAAAGCAAATGTTCGGACCCGGTTGAACATAAGAGTTCATGTCTTAAAACGACAAAAGTGTTATGGTGGAGAGAAACGAATTTTTCTCGTCAATTTTTTTTTTAGTCTTTAAATTTTAAGTAAGCTACTTTATGTGCTCAATGTCGCCTTTGTATTATCAAAATTCCAAATCAACAATGTCGCCTTTGTATTATCAAAATTCCAAATCAACAATGTCGCCTTTGTGTTATTGAAATTCCAAATCAACTATGTCGCCTTTGTATTATCAAAATTCCAAATCAACAATGTCGCCTTTGTGTTATCGAAATTCCAAATCAACAATGTCGCCTTTGTATTATCAAAATTCCAAATCAACAATGTCGCCTTTGTGTTATCGAAATTCCAAATCAACAATGTCGCCTTTGTATTATCAAAATTCCAAATCAACAATGTCGCCTTTGTATTATCAAAATTTCAAATCAACAATGTCGCCTTTGTATTATCAAAATTCCAAATCAACAATGTCGCCTTTGTGTTATCAAAATTCCAAGACAATAATGTCGCTTTTGTATTATCGAATTCCACTGTACACACTGGCGCCTTTGGGGGTCGGAGGAAAGATGTAATCAATAATGTTTTAGTAACACAACGTAGAATCATTCTACCGCAAAACATATTTAAATCTGATTCTCCCCGATGAAAAAGTTTGTAAATGGTTTTGATAATGCATTCAATAGCACCGTTCACTGATACTATTAATAGCATCATACACTAATACTATTAATGGCACCATTTCTGATAGTATTAATAGAACCCTTATACTGTTAATGTTAACACCATGCGCTGATGCTATTAATAGTACCATATAATGATGCTGTCATAGCACCATTCACCGGTACCAGGCCCGCACCTAGGAAATTCTGGGCCCCAGGCAGCTAACAGAGTTCGGGCCCCTTTCGAGAAAATAAACCTCTAAAAAGGGCGGGTTCCTATCTAGCTCGGGCCCCTGACAAGTGCCATGGTTGCCACTCCCCCCCCCCCCAGGTGCAAATACTGTTAATAGCAACATATTCTGATGCTGTTATAGCAGTGGTCGGCAAACTCATTAGTCAAAAGAGTCAAAAATCCGCCGCGGGACGAGTAGAAAAATTTAGAGAGACATATTTCTTTTCAAGTACCTGTCAAGAACATTGTTTTTCGGAGCCAAAGCCGATTTGTGGTTGACTGACCGAGCCGCACTCAGGTCGCTAGAGAGCCGCACGCGGCTTGCGAGCTGCGATTTGCCGACCGCAGTGTTACAGCAACAATAAGATGAAAATAGCGCCACCTACTTTACTGGACACCCACTGGGGTTGGAAAGGTTGTAGGTGTTGACAACGAACAACGGCTTAAAGAATTTATTGTACAGGTCATTGTAGACGGAGTCATCAAACGTAATCATGACAAACATGGGCATCTCCGAGAAAGGTATATTGGGCGTATCTCCGGAACAAAAGCAGTCGGGGAGTTGACAATTTTCTTTAGTACACTGGTTGAGGTAGGAACTTCTTTTTTTTCTAGTTTTTCTCGCTGGAGATTTAAAAAAAAAAAGTATTTTAAAAGCAGTTATGTATGGGGTGGGTCGAGTGAATGGGGTAGTGGCTGAGATTAACAGATATGCATATTTTTGAAAAAAATGATCTAAACAGATGCTGAAGATTTTACACGATCTAATTAAACCCCAATGGCGGCGATTGTGAGTCAAACAATAGAAAGGGACTATAACAGAAAAACAAAAACCTACCGCCATCTCTGTCAGTGGCGCTACAAGAGGCATGATTTGGATCAGTGCAGGTAGCTGTCCCTACGTCAAACCTAAATATAGACATAAAGAATAGCCCCAAGACAAAACGTGAATAAATAGATACTATAATAAAATGACTGATTATTTACTATATAGTTGGTAAAACTAGCAAACCTGATGGACCAGGGGAATATCCGCTCCAACAATAAAAATTGGTTTATTAGACGTCAGAGGCTTTTTGTGGGTGCCCGAAAATAATTCAACTCAAACATAAAAACACACAGTGAAATAGATCGTCTCAAACATTTAAAAAACAACCTGGAAATAGTTCAATTTAAACATAAAAAACAGAGTAAAATAGTTCAACTTAAACATAAAATCACACAATGAAATAGTTCAATTTACACATAAAATCACACAGTGAAATAGTTCAATTTAAACATACAAACACACAGTGAAATAGTTCAACTTAAACATATAATCACACAGTGAAATAGTTCAATTTAAACATACAATCACACAGTGAAATATTTCAATTTACACTGTGAAATAGTTCAATTTAAACATACAATCACACAGTGAAATAGTTCAACTTAAACATACAATCACACAGTGAAATAGTTCAACTTAAACATACAATCACACAGTGAAATAGTTCAACTTAAACATACAATCACACAATGAAATAGTTCAATTTAAACATACAATCACACAGTGAAATAGTTCAACTTAAACATACAATCACACATCGAAATAGTTCAATTTAAACATACAATCACACTGTGAAATAGTTCAATTTACACTGTGAAATAGTTCAACTTAAACATACAATCACACAATGAAATAGTTCAATTTAAACATACAATCACACAGTGAAATAGTTCAACTTAAACATACGATCACACAGTGAAATAGTTCAACTTAAACATAAAATCACAAATCGAAATAGTTCAATTTAAACATAGAATCACACAATGCGATAGTTCCACTTAAAGTTCAACTATTTCTCAGTGTATTTTTGTCGGACATGCAAATCACGCAAGTGCACGGGGCGCCAAATTCCAGGGGCGCCATTTTGACCAATAACAAACTTTTAAATGCTTAATTCACGGAATATAAGTTTTACTCAAATGAAGTAGGCTATACGATGCTGGCTATCGACTCTTAGGTGAAAGGCCTATTTATTTTACAACCTACGTGTCTGAAGGTTATAACAACTGGTCTATTTAATGAAATTATTGGATACCCCCCACCCCCCCAAACTTCGTAAAAATGTATAGATGAAAACATCAGCTGCAATTTATTGATAATAAATTGAGTGCAATGCCTAAAAATGTGCACTACTTTGAACTAGAAGAAGAATGATTCAGATTTTATATTAAAAGTTTGTCAAGAAATAGTACTAACTATTACACTTGGATAACACGATAAGAGGCTGCTCTGTGTTTTGGCGAGCTTTTCTGTGTTTACGCCGATGGAACATTTTAAAATCATTTTTAAAAAAAATTATCTTTCTTTTATTTTTTTTTCAATAAAAGCGCATTTTAACAAATTATTTTTATTTTTGGCGGAAAAAAAAATTATGGTAAATTAGTAAATAATTACATCCCTTGGTTACTCGCCGTGAAAGCTAATGTAGAAAATGTGTGTGGTTTTGGTGGGTGTGGGGGGGTGACGAGTTTGGAACGCGTGGGATTATATAAGACCTTTGTCACGCACACAAAAAGTTGAGATCGCGACACAGTAATAGTCGATTTTAATTTCATTGCTATTTTTACTAATATATTTTCGCTCTCATTCGATTTTTTAAAATAGCATTTAAAGGGTAATTAAACTTATGGAGGAAATGTTCTAAGTTCAACCTATAACAAAGTTCAGGGTTAGTCACACATAATTATAGGCAGTTTGATTCTGAATCTAATGTTTTACAGATTCTGTTACCTGCAATCGGTTTGCAATTTTTAAATGTCGTATTTGATACTGCCCTACTAATTCTTTGACAGAACGTCTTAAGCAAATAAGCTTAAAGGATTACCATAATCTCGTAATGAATTGCTGAAATTGTTTTAGAGTTGTCCTCTAGGTCTGATCTATATGTATAATCTTAAACCAGCACGTACGCTACATGGGGACAAGGGGAGGGGAAAGGGGTAGAAAAGATATCGATTTATTGCTGATGTCCTTTATGAACAACGCATTTTCAAAAAAGCCATTTTAATTTCAACCGGAATAGTTTTTAATGCTCTATATTATTATTATTATTAAAGTGGTTTTATATAGCGCAGTACCCCAGCCGAGGGTTAGGCTCACAACAGTACCTCAGCCTAGAAGTTGAGATTTTACATTGAAAAGTTTACATAGAATCTAATGTTTACAACGCAGTGTCTACCTTGAAATGTTTGCCTAGAAATGTTTACCCAGCAATGTTTATCTCGAAGTTCATGTTTACCTAGAGCAATTTTTACCAAGACATGTTTACCTTGCAATGACTATATTGAAATGCTTTGCCTAGAAATGTTTACACAGAAGCTAACGTTTACCTAGAAAATGTTTACCTTGTGTTATTGGGACAAATCATGTGATAAGCTTTGCCCAGAAAACATCTTAAATAGCGAAGTCCTTCATTCCGATGCGGCTCCCCAAGCTGTAGCGGCGCGCATGCCGCCTGGTAATGTTTCAGTGTTCTCAGACCTTCACTCGTAAGGGCATTCACACAGCCACTGCTTGTTGCCCAAGTCAATGGACAAGTCACCGCCCAGATCAGCATGACCAAACTTTTGAATGACACCATTTCCAGCTGTTGATTTGACACTGTAAGTCATTCACCCGTGCGACGCAGCGTACTCGCCGATAAAACACTAACTTTCGAGAGGAAATCCCATTTTTATGCAGGGGCAGCAGCGATGGACGTACATAAAACGAAGAAATCAATAAAGTTCAGAGTACACGAAGATGATGAGTACTGAGCCGGTCAATCAGAGATCGAATCTGAACAACGCGCCGTTTCAACCCTAACTGTAGTTTGAAGGTTCTAAATATTAAACTTGTAGCATCCGATTAGAGCACATCAAATACTGTACCTGTGTATTTAAGGAACATATACAACTGTGTAATCAAAGAAAATATACACCTGTGTAATCAAGGGCCATTCACACCTGTTTAAGCAGGGGCCATTCACACCTGTTTAAGCAAGGGCCATTCACACCTGTGTAATCAAGGACCAATCACACCTGTTTAAGCAAGGGCCATTCACACCTGTTTAAGCAAGGGCCAATCACACTTGTTTGAGCAAGGGCCAATCACACCTGTTTAAGCAAGGGCCATTCACACCTGTTTAAGCAAGGGCCATTCACACCTGTTTAAGAAAGGGCCATTCACACCTGTGTAATCAAAGACCAATCACACCTGTGTAATCAAGGGCCAATCACACCTGTTTAAGCAAGGGCCATTTACACCTGTGTAATCAAGGGCCAATCACACCTGTTTAAGCTAGGGCCAATCACACCTGTTTAATCAAGGGCCAATCACACCTGTTTAATCAAGAACTGTACACATATTATAATCAAGGCCCATATACACCTTTAAAATCATTTGCAATACACACTTGTATAATCAAGGGAATACATTCATGTATAATCATTGACCATACACACCTGCATAATGAAGGTCATACACACCTGTATAATGAAGGTCATACACACCTGTTTACTCAAGGTCAAACATACCTGTATAATCAAGGTCATACACACATCTAGAATTAAGGGCTATATAGTGATGCATGTGTGTCCATTTTTTATGAGATAAAGGATAAACTATTTTCTTTCTCTTTCTCTGCCCAAAACAATGGAGCTCTCTCCCATTATACATCCGCAATATAACGACCATCCCAGCCTTCGGAACTACCCCCAAGATCCATCTCGTCAAACTCTACTATACCGATTCATTCTCACCCCCCCTCTAACTGATAAACAACGATGGATTCTGCTAGGTGCTGTCCATGGCTGGCCAGCGGTAGATAGCACTTGGGTGGGTGCTGTCCATAGCTGGCCAGCGGTAGATATCACTTGGGTGGGTGCTGTCCATAGCTGGCCAGCGGTAGATAGCACTTGGGTGGGTGCTGTCCATAGCTGGCCAGCGGTAGATAGCACTTGGGTGGGTGCTGTCCATAGCTGGCCAGCGGTAGATAGCACTTGGGTGGGTGCTGTCCATAGCTGGCCAGCGGTAGATAGCACTTGGGTGGGTGCTGTCCATAGCTGGCCAGCGGTAGATAGCACTTGGGTGGGTGCTGTCCATAGCTGGCCAGCGGTAGATAGCACTTGGGTGGGTGCTGTCCATAGCTGGCCAGCGGTAGATAGCACTTGGGTGGGTGCTGTCCATAGCTGGCCAGCGGTAGATAGCACTTGGGTGGGTGCTGTCCATAGCTGGCCAGCGGTAGATAGCACTTGGGTGGGTGCTGTCCATAGCTGGCCAGCGGTAGATAGCACTTGGGTGGGTGCTGTCCATAGCTGGCCAGCGGTAGATAGCACTTGGGTGGGTGCTGTCCATAGCTGGCCAGCGGTAGATAGCACTTGGGTGGGTGCTGTCCATAGCTGGCCAGCGGTAGATAGCACTTGGGTGGGTGCTGTCCATAGCTGGCCAGCGGTAGATAGCACTTGGGTGGGTGCTGTCCATAGCTGGCCAGCGGTAGATAGCACTTGGGTGGGTGCTGTCCATAGCTGGCCAGCGGTAGATAGCACTTGGGTGGGTGCTGTCCATAGCTGGCCAGCGGTAGATAGCACTTGGGTGGGTGCTGTCCATAGCTGGCCAGCGGTAGATAGCACTTGGGTGGGTGCTGTCCATAGCTGGCCAGCGGTAGATATCACTTGGGTGGGTGCTGTCCATAGCTGGCCAGCGGTAGATAGCACTTGGGTGGGTGCTGTCCATAGCTGGCCAGCGGTAGATAGCACTTGGGTGGGTGCTGTCCATAGCTGGCCAGCGGTAGATATCACTTGGGTGGGTGCTGTCCATAGCTGGCCAGCGGTAGATAGCACTTGGGTGGGTGCTGTCCATAGCTGGCCAGCGGTAGATAGCACTTGGGTGGGTGCTGTCCATAGCTGGCCAGCGGTAGATAGCACTTGGGTGGGTGCTGTCCATAGCTGGCCAGCGGTAGATAGCACTTGGGTGGGTGCTGTCCATAGCTGGCCAGCGGTAGATAGCACTTGGGTGGGTGCTGTCCATAGCTGGCCAGCGGTAGATAGCACTTGGGTGGGTGCTGTCCATAGCTGGCCAGCGGTAGATAGCACTTGGGTGGGTGCTGTCCATAGCTGGCCAGCGGTAGATAGCACTTGGGTGGGTGCTGTCCATAGCTGGCCAGCGGTAGATAGCACTTGGGTGGGTGCTGTCCATAGCTGGCCAGCGGTAGATAGCACTTGGGTGGGTGCTGTCCATAGCTGGCCAGCGGTAGATAGCACTTGGGTGGGTGCTGTCCATAGCTGGCCAGCGGTAGATAGCACTTGGGTGGGTGCTGTCCATAGCTGGCCAGCGGTAGATAGCACTTGGGTGGGTGCTGTCCATAGCTGGCCAGCGGTAGATAGCACTTGGGTGGGTGCTGTCCATAGCTGGCCAGCGGTAGATAGCACTTGGGTGGGTGCTGTCCATAGCTGGCCAGCGGTAGATATCACTTGGGTGGGTGCTGTCCATAGCTGGCCAGCGGTAGATAGCACTTGGGTGGGTGCTGTCCATAGCTGGCCAGCGGTAGATAGCACTTGGGTGGGTGCTGTCCATAGCTGGCCAGCGGTAGATAGCACTTGGGTGGGTGCTGTCCATAGCTGGCCAGCGGTAGATAGCACTTGGGTGGGTGCTGTCCATAGCTGGCCAGCGGTAGATAGCACTTGGGTGGGTGCTGTCCATAGCTGGCCAGCGGTAGATAGCACTTGGGTGGGTGCTGTCCATAGCTGGCCAGCGGTAGATAGCACTTGGGTGGGTGCTGTCCATAGCTGGCCAGCGGTAGATAGCACTTGGGTGGGTGCTGTCCATAGCTGGCCAGCGGTAGATAGCACTTGGGTGGGTGCTGTCCATAGCTGGCCAGCGGTAGATAGCACTTGGGTGGGTGCTGTCCATAGCTGGCCAGCGGTAGATAGCACTTGGGTGGGTGCTGTCCATAGCTGGCCAGCGGTAGATAGCACTTGGGTGGGTGCTGTCCATAGCTGGCCAGCGGTAGATAGCACTTGGGTGGGTGCTGTCCATAGCTGGCCAGCGGTAGATAGCACTTGGGTGGGTGCTGTCCATAGCTGGCCAGCGGTAGATATCACTTGGGTGGGTGCTGTCCATAGCTGGCCAGCGGTAGATAGCACTTGGGTGGGTGCTGTCCATAGCTGGCCAGCGGTAGATATCACTTGGGTGGGTGCTGTCCATAGCTGGCCAGCGGTAGATAGCACTTGGGTGGGTGCTGTCCATAGCTGGCCAGCGGTAGATAGCACTTGGGTGGGTGCTGTCCATAGCTGGCCAGCGGTAGATAGCACTTGGGTGGGTGCTGTCCATAGCTGGCCAGCGGTAGATATCACTTGGGTGGGTGCTGTCCATAGCTGGCCAGCGGTAGATATCACTTGGGTGGGTGCTGTCCATAGCTGGCCAGCGGTAGATAGCACTTGGGTGGGTGCTGTCCATAGCTGGCCAGCGGTAGATAGCACTTGGGTGGGTGCTGTCCATAGCTGGCCAGCGGTAGATAGCACTTGGGTGGGTGCTGTCCATAGCTGGCCAGCGGTAGATATCACTTGGGTGGGTGCTGTCCATAGCTGGCCAGCGGTAGATAGCACTTGGGTGGGTGCTGTCCATAGCTGGCCAGCGGTAGATAGCACTTGGGTGGGTGAGGTCAAGCTTTTTACTAATTGTTGTTTTTAAATGTATAATTTTCTGTATTTGCTCATTTTTATGTGAAGCGCAGTGAGCCTAGCCCTAGGCTGTGGTACTGCAGTGAGCCTAGCCCTAGGCTGTGGTACTGCAGTGAGCCTAGCCCTAGGCTGTGGTACTGCAGTGAGCCTAGCCCTAGGCTGTGGTACTGCAGTGAGCCTAGCCCTAGGCTGGGGTACTGCAGTGAGCCTAGCCCTAGGCTGTGGTACTGCAGTGAGCCTAGCCCTAGGCTGTGGTACTGCAGTGAGCCTAGCCCTAGGCTGGGGTACTGCAGTGAGCCTAGCCCTAGGCTGTGGTACTGCAGTGAGCCTAGCCCTAGGCTGTGGTACTGCAGTGAGCCTAGCCCTAGGCTGTGGTACTGCAGTGAGCCTAGCCCTAGGCTGTGGTACTGCAGTGAGCCTAGCCCTAGGCTGTGGTACTGCAGTGAGCCTAGCCCTAGGCTGTGGTACTGCAGTGAGCCTAGCCCTAGGCTGTGGTACTGCAGTGAGCCTAGCCCTAGGCTGTGGTACTGCAGTGAGCCTAGCCCTAGGCTGTGGTACTGCAGTGAGCCTAGCCCTAGGCTGTGGTACTGCAGTGAGCCTAGCCCTAGGCTGTGGTACTGCAGTGAGCCTAGCCCTAGGCTGTGGTACTGCAGTGAGCCTAGCCCTAGGCTGTGGTACTGCAGTGAGCCTAGCCCTAGGCTGTGGTACTGCAGTGAGCCTAGCCCTAGGCTGTGGTACTGCAGTGAGCCTAGCCCTAGGCTGTGGTACTGCAGTGAGCCTAGCCCTAGGCTGTGGTACTGCAGTGAGCCTAGCCCTAGGCTGTGGTACTGCAGTGAGCCTAGCCCTAGGCTGTGGTACTGCAGTGAGCCTAGCCCTAGGCTGTGGTACTGCAGTGAGCCTAGCCCTAGGCTGTGGTACTGCAGTGAGCCTAGCCCTAGGCTGTGGTACTGCAGTGAGCCTAGCCCTAGGCTGTGGTACTGCAGTGAGCCTAGCCCTAGGCTGGGGTACTGCAGTGAGCCTAGCCCTAGGCTGTGGTACTGCAGTGAGCCTAGCCCTAGGCTGGGGTACTGCAGTGAGCCTAGCCCTAGGCTGTGGTACTGCAGTGAGCCTAGCCCTAGGCTGTGGTACTGCAGTGAGCCTAGCCCTAGGCTGTGGTACTGCAGTGAGCCTAGCCCTAGGCTGTGGTACTGCAGTGAGCCTAGCCCTAGGCTGTGGTACTGCAGTGAGCCTAGCCCTAGGCTGTGGTACTGCAGTGAGCCTAGCCCTAGGCTGTGGTACTGCAGTGAGCCTAGCCCTAGGCTGTGGTACTGCAGTGAGCCTAGCCCTAGGCTGTGGTACTGCAGTGAGCCTAGCCCTAGGCTGTGGTACTGCAGTGAGCCTAGCCCTAGGCTGTGGTACTGCAGTGAGCCTAGCCCTAGGCTGTGGTACTGCAGTGAGCCTAGCCCTAGGCTGTGGTACTGCAGTGAGCCTAGCCCTAGGCTGTGGTACTGCAGTGAGCCTAGCCCTAGGCTGTGGTACTGCAGTGAGCCTAGCCCTAGGCTGTGGTACTGCAGTGAGCCTAGCCCTAGGCTGTGGTACTGCAGTGAGCCTAGCCCTAGGCTGTGGTACTGCAGTGAGCCTAGCCCTAGGCTGTGGTACTGCAGTGAGCCTAGCCCTAGGCTGTGGTACTGCAGTGAGCCTAGCCCTAGGCTGTGGTACTGCAGTGAGCCTAGCCCTAGGCTGTGGTACTGCAGTGAGCCTAGCCCTAGGCTGTGGTACTGCAGTGAGCCTAGCCCTAGGCTGTGGTACTGCAGTGAGCCTAGCCCTAGGCTGTGGTACTGCAGTGAGCCTAGCCCTAGGCTGTGGTACTGCAGTGAGCCTAGCCCTAGGCTGGGGTACTGCAGTGAGCCTAGCCCTAGGCTGTGGTACTGCAGTGAGCCTAGCCCTAGGCTGGGGTACTGCAGTGAGCCTAGCCCTAGGCTGGGGTACTGCAGTGAGCCTAGCCCTAGGCTGTGGTACTGCAGTGAGCCTAGCCCTAGGCTGTGGTACTGCAGTGAGCCTAGCCCTAGGCTGTGGTACTGCAGTGAGCCTAGCCCTAGGCTGTGGTACTGCAGTGAGCCTAGCCCTAGGCTGGGGTACTGCAGTGAGCCTAGCCCTAGGCTGGGGTACTGCAGTGAGCCTAGCCCTAGGCTGGGGTACTGCAGTGAGCCTAGCCCTAGGCTGTGGTACTGCAGTGAGCCTAGCCCTAGGCTGTGGTACTGCAGTGAGCCTAGCCCTAGGCTGTGGTACTGCAGTGAGCCTAGCCCTAGGCTGTGGTACTGCAGTGAGCCTAGCCCTAGGCTGTGGTACTGCAGTGAGCCTAGCCCTAGGCTGTGGTACTGCAGTGAGCCTAGCCCTAGGCTGTGGTACTGCAGTGAGCCTAGCCCTAGGCTGTGGTACTGCAGTGAGCCTAGCCCTAGGCTGGGGTACTGCAGTGAGCCTAGCCCTAGGCTGGGGTACTGCAGTGAGCCTAGCCCTAGGCTGTGGTACTGCAGTGAGCCTAGCCCTAGGCTGTGGTACTGCAGTGAGCCTAGCCCTAGGCTGTGGTACTGCAGTGAGCCTAGCCCTAGGCTGTGGTACTGCAGTGAGCCTAGCCCTAGGCTGTGGTACTGCAGTGAGCCTAGCCCTAGGCTGGGGTACTGCAGTGAGCCTAGCCCTAGGCTGGGGTACTGCAGTGAGCCTAGCCCTAGGCTGTGGTACTGCAGTGAGCCTAGCCCTAGGCTGGGGTACTGCAGTGAGCCTAGCCCTAGGCTGGGGTACTGCAGTGAGCCTAGCCCTAGGCTGGGGTACTGCAGTGAGCCTAGCCCTAGGCTGTGGTACTGCAGTGAGCCTAGCCCTAGGCTGGGGTACTGCAGTGAGCCTAGCCCTAGGCTGTGGTACTGCAGTGAGCCTAGCCCTAGGCTGTGGTACTGCAGTGAGCCTAGCCCTAGGCTGTGGTACTGCAGTGAGCCTAGCCCTAGGCTGTGGTACTGCAGTGAGCCTAGCCCTAGGCTGTGGTACTGCAGTGAGCCTAGCCCTAGGCTGTGGTACTGCAGTGAGCCTAGCCCTAGGCTGTGGTACTGCAGTGAGCCTAGCCCTAGGCTGTGGTACTGCAGTGAGCCTAGCCCTAGGCTGTGGTACTGCAGTGAGCCTAGCCCTAGGCTGTGGTACTGCAGTGAGCCTAGCCCTAGGCTGTGGTACTGCAGTGAGCCTAGCCCTAGGCTGTGGTACTGCAGTGAGCCTAGCCCTAGGCTGGGGTACTGCAGTGAGCCTAGCCCTAGGCTGGGGTACTGCAGTGAGCCTAGCCCTAGGCTGTGGTACTGCAGTGAGCCTAGCCCTAGGCTGGGGTACTGCAGTGAGCCTAGCCCTAGGCTGGGGTACTGCAGTGAGCCTAGCCCTAGGCTGGGGTACTGCAGTGAGCCTAGCCCTAGGCTGTGGTACTGCAGTGAGCCTAGCCCTAGGCTGGGGTACTGCAGTGAGCCTAGCCCTAGGCTGTGGTACTGCAGTGAGCCTAGCCCTAGGCTGTGGTACTGCAGTGAGCCTAGCCCTAGGCTGTGGTACTGCAGTGAGCCTAGCCCTAGGCTGTGGTACTGCAGTGAGCCTAGCCCTAGGCTGTGGTACTGCAGTGAGCCTAGCCCTAGGCTGTGGTACTGCAGTGAGCCTAGCCCTAGGCTGTGGTACTGCAGTGAGCCTAGCCCTAGGCTGTGGTACTGCAGTGAGCCTAGCCCTAGGCTGTGGTACTGCAGTGAGCCTAGCCCTAGGCTGGGGTACTGCAGTGAGCCTAGCCCTAGGCTGTGGTACTGCAGTGAGCCTAGCCCTAGGCTGTGGTACTGCAGTGAGCCTAGCCCTAGGCTGTGGTACTGCAGTGAGCCTAGCCCTAGGCTGTGGTACTGCAGTGAGCCTAGCCCTAGGCTGTGGTACTGCAGTGAGCCTAGCCCTAGGCTGTGGTACTGCAGTGAGCCTAGCCCTAGGCTGTGGTACTGCAGTGAGCCTAGCCCTAGGCTGTGGTACTGCAGTGAGCCTAGCCCTAGGCTGTGGTACTGCAGTGAGCCTAGCCCTAGGCTGTGGTACTGCAGTGAGCCTAGCCCTAGGCTGTGGTACTGCAGTGAGCCTAGCCCTAGGCTGTGGTACTGCAGTGAGCCTAGCCCTAGGCTGTGGTACTGCAGTGAGCCTAGCCCTAGGCTGGGGTACTGCAGTGAGCCTAGCCCTAGGCTGGGGTACTGCAGTGAGCCTAGCCCTAGGCTGTGGTACTGCAGTGAGCCTAGCCCTAGGCTGGGGTACTGCAGTGAGCCTAGCCCTAGGCTGGGGTACTGCAGTGAGCCTAGCCCTAGGCTGGGGTACTGCAGTGAGCCTAGCCCTAGGCTGTGGTACTGCAGTGAGCCTAGCCCTAGGCTGGGGTACTGCAGTGAGCCTAGCCCTAGGCTGTGGTACTGCAGTGAGCCTAGCCCTAGGCTGTGGTACTGCAGTGAGCCTAGCCCTAGGCTGTGGTACTGCAGTGAGCCTAGCCCTAGGCTGTGGTACTGCAGTGAGCCTAGCCCTAGGCTGTGGTACTGCAGTGAGCCTAGCCCTAGGCTGTGGTACTGCAGTGAGCCTAGCCCTAGGCTGTGGTACTGCAGTGAGCCTAGCCCTAGGCTGTGGTACTGCAGTGAGCCTAGCCCTAGGCTGTGGTACTGCAGTGAGCCTAGCCCTAGGCTGTGGTACTGCAGTGAGCCTAGCCCTAGGCTGTGGTACTGCAGTGAGCCTAGCCCTAGGCTGTGGTACTGCAGTGAGCCTAGCCCTAGGCTGGGGTACTGCAGTGAGCCTAGCCCTAGGCTGGGGTACTGCAGTGAGCCTAGCCCTAGGCTGTGGTACTGCAGTGAGCCTAGCCCTAGGCTGGGGTACTGCAGTGAGCCTAGCCCTAGGCTGGGGTACTGCAGTGAGCCTAGCCCTAGGCTGGGGTACTGCAGTGAGCCTAGCCCTAGGCTGTGGTACTGCAGTGAGCCTAGCCCTAGGCTGGGGTACTGCAGTGAGCCTAGCCCTAGGCTGTGGTACTGCAGTGAGCCTAGCCCTAGGCTGTGGTACTGCAGTGAGCCTAGCCCTAGGCTGTGGTACTGCAGTGAGCCTAGCCCTAGGCTGTGGTACTGCAGTGAGCCTAGCCCTAGGCTGTGGTACTGCAGTGAGCCTAGCCCTAGGCTGTGGTACTGCAGTGAGCCTAGCCCTAGGCTGTGGTACTGCAGTGAGCCTAGCCCTAGGCTGTGGTACTGCAGTGAGCCTAGCCCTAGGCTGTGGTACTGCAGTGAGCCTAGCCCTAGGCTGGGGTACTGCAGTGAGCCTAGCCCTAGGCTGTGGTACTGCAGTGAGCCTAGCCCTAGGCTGTGGTACTGCAGTGAGCCTAGCCCTAGGCTGTGGTACTGCAGTGAGCCTAGCCCTAGGCTGTGGTACTGCAGTGAGCCTAGCCCTAGGCTGTGGTACTGCAGTGAGCCTAGCCCTAGGCTGTGGTACTGCAGTGAGCCTAGCCCTAGGCTGTGGTACTGCAGTGAGCCTAGCCCTAGGCTGTGGTACTGCAGTGAGCCTAGCCCTAGGCTGTGGTACTGCAGTGAGCCTAGCCCTAGGCTGTGGTACTGCAGTGAGCCTAGCCCTAGGCTGTGGTACTGCAGTGAGCCTAGCCCTAGGCTGTGGTACTGCAGTGAGCCTAGCCCTAGGCTGTGGTACTGCAGTGAGCCTAGCCCTAGGCTGTGGTACTGCAGTGAGCCTAGCCCTAGGCTGTGGTACTGCAGTGAGCCTAGCCCTAGGCTGTGGTACTGCAGTGAGCCTAGCCCTAGGCTGGGGTACTGCAGTGAGCCTAGCCCTAGGCTGTGGTACTGCAGTGAGCCTAGCCCTAGGCTGTGGTACTGCAGTGAGCCTAGCCCTAGGCTGTGGTACTGCAGTGAGCCTAGCCCTAGGCTGTGGTACTGCAGTGAGCCTAGCCCTAGGCTGTGGTACTGCAGTGAGCCTAGCCCTAGGCTGTGGTACTGCAGTGAGCCTAGCCCTAGGCTGTGGTACTGCAGTGAGCCTAGCCCTAGGCTGTGGTACTGCAGTGAGCCTAGCCCTAGGCTGTGGTACTGCAGTGAGCCTAGCCCTAGGCTGTGGTACTGCAGTGAGCCTAGCCCTAGGCTGTGGTACTGCAGTGAGCCTAGCCCTAGGCTGTGGTACTGCAGTGAGCCTAGCCCTAGGCTGTGGTACTGCAGTGAGCCTAGCCCTAGGCTGTGGTACTGCAGTGAGCCTAGCCCTAGGCTGGGGTACTGCACTATATAAAACAGCCTTAATAATAATAATATATATATATATATAAATATCTTCATATGAAGGAGTTTGCTAATGAAATATTACAAAGAAATTAATATCTGTACATTGGGTTAAATTAATAGTAAGATTTTTCTTATTGTTTAAATATCCACAAAAAAAAAAAAAGATCCAATCATTACCAGTAATGTCTATTCACCTCCCACCAGAGAGATTATCTATCCCCATCCCCCTCAAATATTATCCCCAAAAATGTTCATAGAAATTCTTAAAACATTGATCGCAGCAACACTTAACCTAAAATCCTACATAATATTGTTTGTTATCTCGTTATCATCATTGATAAATAAGATAAATAAACAGAGCATCTATTTTTTTAGATCAATTATTTCTTATTCGAATAATAAAATTTTGACACATGGCATGGCATGGCATTTCTCATTAAAATGTAAAAAAAATAAATAAAAAACATTTAAATTAATTAAATTAAATCATTAAAAAAAATTACACTCGATACAAGCGTTGTTTATTTCCTAGATTCTACTTATCGTACGCAAATGAACAAAATTGAAATAGATAATTAATCTAATATCATTAGTCACATTAAGACTTGGATTATTGGAGTTTTCTAGTCTGGGCCACCGAGAGGATTATTGGGTGCTGGAACAAAAGAAACAAATCCACCCCCACCCCTCACCAACACATGGACAAATACATCAATAATTACATTCAAACATGCTTGTAAATGAATTGAAGAGAGGAAGGCACTTCTGGAAAAGATAATACAAACGACAGTATGTGACGGTAAACAATAATGAAACAATGAAACAACAGTTATCGTAGTTGAGATGTAGTGGCATGTGGGTGGCCGAGTGGTCTTAACTGAGCAAATCTCAAGTTCATTGTTCTTTAGCTCAATCCTCACCATGGCCCATTCAAGCCAAAACATCACCAGCACCCCGGTTGGACGGGACTCGTTAACAACTCATTGGGTTATCCAGGGCGGTGAGAGGCGATTAGCTGTGCAGGGAACCAGCTATAATCCTAACAAAGAATTATCACAGGCCTTGTGGATTTCCTCCTGCGAAGTCTACACCATCGTCACCTTGTGACGGACGGATGCCAACAAAGAAAACACATTTTCTATTCTGCTAAACAAAGGGGAAAAGTAATTGTTATATAACGTTTATCCCTACCACCTCAGCCACATATAACACAATACAAGAACATTATACACCATCCCAATACACCTTACGCCAGCGATTCTCAACCAGGGGACGCATAAGACCATCGGAAAACACATATGCTCTACAGGTTTGTAAGCAATGAAAATAATTTTGTGGTTTGAGCTCGCCACGACATGAGGAACTGTATTAAAGGGTCTCGGCATTAGGAAGGTTGAGAACCACTGCCCTACGCGATAGATAATATGTGCACGGTCCCATAGGGTGAAGAATTGAAAACATTGCAATGATCAGACGATGACAGTTTTTTCTTTCCACAAGTGCAGTGGTTCTCAACCTTTCTAACGCCTTGACCCTTTCATACAGTTCCTTATGTTGTGGCGACCCACTAGCCACACAATTATTTTCGTTGGTACTTTATAACTGTAGAGTATATGTGTTTTCAGATGGTCTTAGGCGACCCCTGGGAAAGGGTCGCGCGACCCACAGGTTGAGAACCGCTGCACTAGGGGGTCTCAAACGATTGTTAAAGAACTTATCAAAGCAAACAGCCTGTTCTAACGGAAAGCGGGCTGTTTGATCAGGTGTGTGCGTATATTTTGGGGATCAATACCTAAGGGATATTATAGCACAAAAAGTTATGGTGAAGTTGACTCAAGTGTACACACGCTATTGACAGCTGGACAGACTCGGAGATAAAACCATCAAAGAGACGTTCTCATTTAACCCCTATCATACCACGGGATCTCACGACAGTGGCGTCATTGATGACATTTAACCCTCATCATAACCCGGGATCTCACGACAGTGGCGTAATTGACGACATTTAGCTCCCATCATAACCCGGGATCTCACGACAGTGGCGTAATTGACGACATTTAACTCCCATCATAACCCGGGATCTCACGACAGTGGCGTAATTGACGACATTTAACTCCCATCATAACCTGGGATCTCACGACAGTGGCGTAATTGACGACATTTAACTCCCATCATAACCCGGGATCTCACGACAGTGGCGTAATTGACGACATTTAACTCCCATCATAACCTGGGATCTCACGACAGTGGCGTAATTGACGACATTTAGCTCCCATCATAACCCGGGATCTCACGACAGTGGCGTAATTGACGACATTTAACTCCCATCATAACCTGGGATCTCACGACAGTGGCGTAATTGACGACATTTAGCTCCCATCATAACCCGGGATCTCACGACAGTGGCGTAATTGACGACATTTAACTCCCATCATAACCCGGGATCTCACGACAGTAGCGTTATTGATGACATTTAACTCCCATCATAACCCGGGATCTCACGACAGTGGCGTAATTGACGACATTTAACTCCCATCATAACCCGGGATCTCACGACAGTGGCGTTATTGACGACGGCTTACGTGCTCACCTAGAAATGGTTTAAAAACTAACACAAAAAGAGTGGTTCTAAAGTTTAGCAATTTAGTGCTTTTTTTAAAAATAATGTGGAATTATGGGCGTACCCGAAAACTTAAAATTGCTGACTTTATTAAATAAAATAGTATAAAAATCTTTTCGAATATATATTATTTACACAATAATTGTCATCCACGAATAATTTTTTTATATCTTTTCAGAGCGTGAATAATTTTAATTAAACCCACCAACTTTCAAGTTTGTTATTAATGCCGTATTTGACTTCAAAATGTACTTTTCGGTGTTGCTTTTTAACATGGTAACTAGCACTGCTCCAACCATTTGATTTTACGAATGATTAAAGTCAATTTTTTAACCCCAAATCAATCTGCGTGAAAGTCCTCAGACATTAGAAAATGTTTCACAATCTCTCCTGAAAATATCGATAAAAATGTTTAAGTTAGTTTCTGTGTGCACTTGTTCAATATGTGCATGAATGGTATCATAAGAAAAGCTGACATTCAGTCCTCATTAGGTGGTGTAACCATGTCTTTGTTGTGTAGTGCAACATTTGTGTATGAATGGTATCAGATAAAAAAAAGCTGACATTCTATAAACTTATCCAAATGGCATAATATTTGTGGCTTAATGATAAGGGGTCATCCATTAATTACGTCAACAATTTTTACTCAATTTTTGACCCCCCCCCCCTTTTGTCAACAAATCAAACTTTCAATACCCCCCCCTTTTTCATTTAATTATGTCAACAATTTCTACCTCACAACCCACCCCCCCCCCCCAACCCCAAAAAGTATTATAATATAATTAAAGTTATAAATACATTTTACTTTGTGCTAATCTATTTTAATGACACAAAATTGTACGAAAAACATTTATTACATCTTTAGCTTGTTAATCAATAAGTTAAAAAGTTTTTACACTTAAATTTTATAATGCAGAATCAATTATAAGTTTGTTGAAGACTAAATATCATTGTTTGTGGAAGTATAAATATGATTATCGTAAGTATATCTGACGATTATAGTATAATTTCTAGCTGCTATCATCTTCCCATGGAGTAGCCAGGTGTTGCTGTATCGTAACAATGGGCATCAGGGACATCATTTGAGTAGGGCAGGGGGGCATTTGTCCGCCCCCACCCTGAATTTTCAGGTTTTATTTAAATTGCTATCTACTGTGGCGCCTCCAGGCCAAGTTTTGCCCCCCCCCCCACTAAAAACCCTGAAATGACGCCCCTGATGGGCCTAGTCTCTAGCAGCTGATTTTATCATTTTCATCTTGCGGAACAGATATACCAGACAAATCAACATCATCCTCATCTAACCATTCAGCACTTAAAAAATAAGAATTGTCGGTGTGAGCAATAATTGCCATAGGCTCTCTATGTCTCTTGGCAACTACTCGCATTGGTCGAATCCTTTTTTGTTGAGGAGCAGGTGCCAATTTCTTATGCTCAAGAGGGCTTTGTCTGTGCTGTTGAACATGACTTGTGATGCAAAATAGATGTTCCAGATTTTGTGACTCCGTTCAAGCAGCGTTTTTGACTTCTCTTGCACTAACAAAGTGTGCAAACATTTTGACCAGCCATCTGCAGTGCACAGACAGACACACACTAAATAAATCTTATATTGTTAAAAGACTAACAAGTATATGACTATTTACACTCATTTGCACTTAAACTTTTTTTAAAATTATATAATAACCAGTCAGTTTTTAAGATTAAATTTTTTAATAGAGAAAACAATAAGTTGACGTCAACTAATCTACCCCCCTCCATGTCAAGAACTGTCAAACATTTCCAAACCCCCTCCCCCCTATTATGTTGAAATAATTATGGACGCCCCTTAAACATCAGAAAAAGTCTTACAGCACTGAAGCCAGATTTTGAAACTCTTCCAAATGAACAGAGAAATCTTGTCTCAACGTTATAAAAATCGGCTATTGCGCTGAAAAGATGAACTCTGTGAATTTGTGTCCTTACTTTGACAGACCTCGAAAGTGTACAACTGAAAGTTAAATAAAAGTACTTTGATTTCAGTCATCAGTATGTATATTTCAATTATCACAACTTTTTATATTCGATACCACCCTTGATAGTTTAATGCAATGATGCTTCATGGACCATATTAATGCCTAGTCCATATCCAAGAAGCTTGGTTTGTGTGTCATCAGTCCTTGTTATTTTTTTGTATCCTCACGGTTACACCTTCCCCCCCCACTAAAAATGACAGGTATGCACTTGATGTAAAATAAAAATAAATAATTAATACATATTATTTTTTTGTGTGAAAAACCCATCACCATTGATGTAGTAAACATATCTCGACTTTTCAGCACTTGAAGCTCCCATCTATCACCCACTCCAATGGCAAGCCATCCATAAATTGCACGTTATTATGAATCAAAACACCAATTCTATGACCTGAACAAAACTCCAATTCCAAGGCACAACCAATTCTAAGGCACAATCAAAACACCAATTCTAAGGCTCAATCAAAATAGCTTTTCTATGCACTATGACCTTTAAAAAAATCCTATTTTTAAAAGCACTTGAAACAATAAACACCTAGACGGATTTAATGTCTATGACATCTTTGCTCTAAGTCTAATATATGTCTTAAACGTGCCCCCTCCACAGTAACACAACCCGTGCATGTCTCATACCACCCCCTACCACAGAAGGTGTACCATAAATGTATTCCAATAACATTTCGCGTCTCATACGTGCCCCCTCCCCAGTATACCATAAATATCCCAAAATAATCCCATACACGTCTCTCAATAAAATATCCCATGCATGTTTCTACATAACAATAATAACATATCCCACAATTCTCTCGAAAAAATGTCCCACACATGTCTCACAATAACATACCTTACACGTGTCTCTCAATAACATACCTTACACATGTCTCTCAATAACATACCTTACACATGTCTCTCAATAACATACCTTACACATGTCTCTCAATAACATACCTTACACATGTCTCACAATAACATACCTTACACATGTCTCACAATAACATACCTTACACATATCTCTCAATCACATACCTAACACATGTCACACAATAACATACCTTACACATATCTCTCAATCACATACCTTACACGTGTCTCACAATAACATACCTTACACATGTCTCACAATAACATACCTTACACATGTCACACAATAACATACCTTACACGTGTCTCACAATAACATACCTTACACATGTCACACAATAACATACCTTACACGTGTCTCACAATAACATACCTTACACATGTCTCTCAATAACATACCTTACACATGTCTCTCAATAACATACCTTACACATGTCTCTCAATAACATACCTTACACATGTCTCACAGTAACATACCTTACACATGTCTCACAATAACATACCTTACACATATCTCTCAATCACATACCTAACACATGTCACACAATAACATACCTTACACATATCTCTCAATCACATACCTTACACGTGTCTCACAATAACATACCTTACACATGTCTCACAATAACATACCTTACACATGTCACACAATAACATACCTTACACGTGTCTCACAATAACATACCTTACACATGTCACACAATAACATACCTTACACGTGTCTCACAATAACATACCTTACACATGTCTCTCAATAACATACCTTACACGTATCTCTCAATAGCATACCTTACACGTGTCTCACAATAACATACCTTACACATGTCTCTCAATAACATACCTTACACATGTCTCTCAATAACATACCTTACACATGTCTCTCAATAACATACCTTACACATGTCTCTCAATAACATACCTTACACATGTCTCACAATAACATACCTTACACATGTCTCTCAATAACACACCTTACACATGTCTCTCAATAACATACCTTACACATGTCTCTCAATAACATACCTTACACATGTCTCTCAATAACATACCTTACACATGACTCTCAATAACATACCTTACACATGTCTCACAATAACATACCTTACACATGTCTCTCAATAACACACCTTACACATGACTCTCAATAACATACCTTACACATGTCTCACAATAACCTACCTTACACATGACTCTCAATAACATACCTTACACATGTCTCAAAATAACATACCTTACACGTGTCTCACAATAACATACCTTACACATGTCTCTCAATAACATACCTTACACATGTCTCACAATAACATACCTTACACATGTCTCTCAATAACACACCTTACACATGACTCTCAATAACATACATTACACATGTCTCTCAATAACATACCTTACACATGTCTCACAATAACATACCTTACACATGTCTCACAATAACATACCTTACACATATCTCTCAATCACATACCTTACACGTGTCACACAATAACATACCTTACACGTGTCTCACAATAACATACCTTACACGTGTCTCACAATAACATACCTTACACATGTCACACAATAACATACCTTACACGTGTCTCACAATAACATACCTTACACATGTCTCTCAATAACATACCTTACACGTATCTCTCAATAGCATACCTTACACGTGTCTCACAATAACATACCTTACACGTGTCTCACAATAACATACCTTACACATGTCTCTTAATAACATACCTTACACATGTCTCTCAATAACATACCTTACACATGTCTCTCAATAAAATACCTTACACATGTCTCTCAATAACATACCTTACACATGTCTCTCAATAACATACCTTACACATGTCTCACAATAACATACCTTACACATGTCTCTCAATAACATACCTTACACATGACTCTCAATAACATACCTTACACATGTCTCACAATAACATACCTTACACATGTCTCACAATAACATACCTTACACATATCTCTCAAATACATACCTTACACGTGTCTCACAATAACATACCTTACACATGTCTCACAATAACATACCTTACACATGTCACACAATAACATACCTTACACGTGTCTCACAATAACATACCTTACACATGTCACACAATAACATACCTTACACGTGTCTCACAATAACATACCTTACACATGTCACACAATAACATACCTTACACGTGTCTCACAATAACATACCTTACACATGTCTCTCAATAACATACCTTACACGTATCTCTCAATAGCATACCTTACACGTGTCTCACAATAACATACCTTGCACATGTCTCTCAATAACATACCTTACACATGTCACTCAATAACATACCTTACACATGTCTCTCAATAACATACCTTACACATGTCTCTCAATAACATACCTTACACATGTCTCACAATAACATACCTTACACATGTCTCTCAATAACACACCTTACACATGTCTCTCAATAACATACCTTACACATGTCTCTCAATAACATACCTTACACATGTCTCTCAATAACATACCTTACACATGACTCTCAATAACATACCTTACACATGTCTCACAATAACATACCTTACACATGTCTCACAATAACATACCTTACACATGTCACACAATAACATACCTTACACGTGTCTCACAATAACATACCTTACACATGTCTCTCAATAACATACCTTACACGTATCTCTCAATAGCATACCTTACACGTGTCTCACAATAACATACCTTACACATGTCTCTCAATAACATACCTTACACATGTCTCTCAATAACATACCTTACACATGTCTCTCAATAACATACCTTACACATGTCTCTCAATAACATACCTTACACATGTCTCACAATAACATACCTTACACATGTCTCTCAATAACACACCTTACACATGTCTCTCAATAACATACCTTACACATGTCTCTCAATAACATACCTTACACATGTCTCTCAATAACATACCTTACACATGACTCTCAATAACATACCTTACACATGTCTCACAATAACATACCTTACACATGTCTCTCAATAACACACCTTACACATGACTCTCAATAACATACCTTACACATGTCTCACAATAACCTACCTTACACATGACTCTCAATAACATACCTCACACATGTCTCAAAATAACATACCTTACACGTGTCTCACAATAACATACCTTACACATGTCTCTCAATAACATACCTTACACATGTCTCACAATAACATACCTTACACATGTCTCTCAATAACACACCTTACACATGACTCTCAATAACATACATTACACATGTCTCTCAATAACATACCTTACACATGTCTCACAATAACATACCTTACACATGTCTCACAATAACATACCTTACACATATCTCTCAATAACATACCTTACACATGTCTCACAATAACATACCTTACACGTGTCTCATAATAACATACCCTACACATGTCACACAATAACATACCTTACACGTGTCTCACAATAACATACCTTACACATGTCTCTCAATAACATACCTTACACTTATCTCTCAATAGCATACCTTACACGTGTCTCACAATAACATACCTTACACGTGTCTCACAATAACATTTCTTACACATGTCTCACAATAACCTACCTTACACATGTCTCTCAATAACATACCTTACACATGTCTCTCAGTAACATACCTTACACATGTCTCTCAATAACATACCTTACACATGTCTCTCAATAACATACCTTACACATGTCTCTCAATAAAATACCTTAAACATGTCTCTCAATAACATACCTTACACATGTCTCTCAATAACATACCTTACACATGTCTCACAATAACATACCTTACACATGTCTCTCAATAACATACCTTACACATGTCTCTCAATAACATACCTTACACATGTCTCTCAATAACATACCTTACACATGTCTCTCAATAACATACCTTACACATGTCTCACAATAACATACCTTACACATGTCTCTCAATAACACACCTTACACATGTCTCTCAATAACATACCTTACACATGTCTCTCAATAACATACCTTACACATGTCTCTCAATAACATACCTTACACATGACTCTCAATAACATACCTTACACATGTCTCACAATAACATACCTTACACATGTCTCTCAATAACACACCTTACACATGACTCTCAATAACATACCTTACACATGTCTCACAATAACCTACCTTAAACATGACTCTCAATAACATACCTTACACATGTCTCAAAATAACATACCTTACACGTGTCTCACAATAACATACCTTACACATGTCTCTCAATAACATACCTTACACATGTCTCACAATAACATACCTTACACATGTCTCTCAATAACACACCTTACACATGACTCTCAATAACATACATTACACATGTCTCTCAATAACATACCTTACACATGTCTCACAATAACATACCTTACACATGTCTCACAATAACATACCTTACACATATCTCTCAATCACATACCTTACACGTGTCACACAATAACATACCTTACACGTGTCTCACAATAACATACCTTACACGTGTCTCACAATAACATACCTTACACATGTCACACAATAACATACCTTACACGTGTCTCACAATAACATACCTTACACATGTCTCTCAATAACATACCTTACACGTATCTCTCAATAGCATACCTTACACGTGTCTCACAATAACATACCTTACACGTGTCTCACAATAACATACCTTACACATGTCTCACAATAACCTACCTTACACATGTCTCTCAATAACATACCTTACACATGTCTCTCAATAACATACCTTACACATGTCTCTTAATAACATACCTTACACATGTCTCTCAATAACATACCTTACACATGTCTCTCAATAAAATACCTTACACATGTCTCTCAATAACATACCTTACACATGTCTCTCAATAACATACCTTACACATGTCTCACAATAACATACCTTACACATGTCTCTCAATAACATACCTTACACATGTCTCTCAATAACATACCTTACACATGTCTCTCAATAACATACCTTACACATGTCTCTCAATAACATACCTTACACATGTCTCACAATAACATACCTTACACATATCTCTGAAATACATACCTTACACGTGTCTCACAATAACATACCTTACACATGTCTCACAATAACATACCTTACACATGTCACACAATAACATACCTTACACGTGTCTCACAATAACATACCTTACACATGTCACACAATAACATACCTTACACGTGTCTCACAATAACATACCTTACACATGTCTCTCAATAACATACCTTACACGTATCTCTCAATAGCATACCTTACACGTGTCTCACAATAACATACCTTACACATGTCTCTCAATAACATACCTTACACATGTCTCTCAATAACATACCTTACACATGTCTCTCAATAACATACCTTACACATGTCTCTCAATAACATACCTTACACATGTCTCACAATAACATACCTTACACATGTCTCTCAATAACACACCTTACACATGTCTCTCAATAACATACCTTACACATGTCTCTCAATAACATACCTTACACATGTCTCTCAATAACATACCTTACACATGACTCTAAATAACATACCTTACACATGTCTCACAATAACATACCTTACACATGTCTCACAATAACATACCTTACACATGTCACACAATAACATACCTTACACGTGTCTCACAATAACATACCTTACACATGTCTCTCAATAACATACCTTACACGTATCTCTCAATAGCATACCTTACACGTGTCTCACAATAACATACCTTACACATGTCTCTCAATAACATACCTTACACATGTCTCTCAATAACATACCTTACACATGTCTCTCAATAACATACCTTACACATGTCTCTCAATAACATACCTTACACATGTCTCACAATAACATACCTTACACATGTCTCTCAATAACACACCTTACACATGTCTCTCAATAACATACCTTACACATGTCTCTCAATAACATACCTTACACATGTCTCTCAATAACATACCTTACACATGACTCTCAATAACATACCTTACACATGTCTCACAATAACATACCTTACACATGTCTCTCAATAACACACCTTACACATGACTCTCAATAACATACCTTACACATGTCTCACAATAACCTACCTTACACATGACTCTCAATAACATACCTCACACATGTCTCAAAATAACATACCTTACACGTGTCTCACAATAACATACCTTACACATGTCTCTCAATAACATACCTTACACATGTCTCACAATAACATACCTTACACATGTCTCTCAATAACACACCTTACACATGACTCTCAATAACATACATTACACATGTCTCTCAATAACATACCTTACACATGTCTCACAATAACATACCTTACACATGTCTCACAATAACATACCTTACACATATCTCTCAATAACATACCTTACACATGTCTCACAATAACATACCTTACACGTGTCTCATAATAACATACCCTACACATGTCACACAATAACATACCTTACACGTGTCTCACAATAACATACCTTACACATGTCTCTCAATAACATACCTTACACTTATCTCTCAATAGCATACCTTACACGTGTCTCACAATAACATACCTTACACGTGTCTCACAATAACATACCTTACACATGTCTCACAATAACCTACCTTACACATGTCTCTCAATAACATACCTTACACATGTCTCTCAGTAACATACCTTACACATGTCTCTCAATAACATACCTTACACATGTCTCTCAATAACATACCTTACACATGTCTCTCAATAAAATACCTTACACATGTCTCTCAATAACATACCTTACACATGTCTCTCAATAACATACCTTACACATGTCTCACAATAACATACCTTACACATGTCTCTCAATAACATACCTTACACATGTCTCTCAATAACATACCTTACACATGTCTCTCAATAACATACCTTACACATGTCTCTCAATAACATACCTTACACATGTCTCACAATAACATACCTTACACATATCTCTCAAATACATACCTTACACGTGTCACACAATAACATACCTTACACGTGTCTCACAATAACATACCTTACACATGTCACACAATAACATACCTTACACGTGTCTCCCAATAACATACCTTACACATGTCTCTCAATAACATACCTTACACGTATCTCTCAATAGCATACCTTACACGTGTCTCACAATAACATACCTTACACATGTCTCTCAATAACATACCTTACACATGTCTCTCAATAACATACCTTACACATGTCTCTCAATAACATACCTTACACATGTCTCTCAATAACATACCTTACACATGTCTCTCAATAACATACCTTACACATGTCTCACAATAACATACCTTACACATATCTCTCAAATACATACCTTACACATGTCTCTCAATAACATACCTTACACATGTCTCACAATAACATACCTTACACGTGTCTCTCAATAACATACCTTACACATGTCTCACAATAACATACCTTACACATATCTCTCAAATACATACCCCAAGCATGTCTCTCAATTACAAATACCTCACATCTGATAAAAAAAAACCAGAAGTTCACTTACATTGTTTTATATGACCTCCTAGCCTTAAAGCAAGAGAGAATAAAATAATTATTTTTAGAATCTTATTCTTTCTTTTCTTCAAATTGATTATTTATTTAAAAAAAAAAAAATTAATTTATGACAATTTTCATGCAGGGATTACACCAGGAGACGCTTTAACGATAGGAAATTCTTGTGAATGAGAACAAACAAATCACAAACCACATTTTTTATTGCAAATCACATTCTTTACAATTAAAATTCTTTGATCAGTTTGATTCAGATCTCTTGTATGCTCTGTGGGGACATTATTGTCCCTTGTTTCTGTGGGACATTATTGTCCCTTGTTTCTGTGGGGGCATTATTGTCCCTTGTTTCTGTGGGACATTATTGTCCCTTGTTTCTGTTTACACTTTTAAGAGAAATACAAAAAGTCAACACCAGAGTCAAACAAAGTTTAATAAATAAAAATCTTTCAAATTTTTCTACTAGAATAATGCGAAACAGCTCGCCATTGTAAATAATATGTAAACAAAAAATAATCTTTACCTTGATATATATATCAAGCTGTTTCGCATTACTCTAGTAGAAAAATTTGAAAGATTATAAATATATTGGTTTCTTTCGCTGCGAATCAGGGATTCTTAACAAGTGGTCCAAGGCCCATTTTGGGGTCAGTGAACGGGTGCCAAGTGATCCGTGAGCTGCATTTCCTCTCTAAGCATTGATCAAACTTTATGCTAAAAGGGTTCCTTGGAACAAAAAAGGCTATAAATCATTGCTGTGTATAGACAGATTCATTTCTATACGTTTGTCATCAATTTTCTTTCGGGCATTTTCCCCCTTCAACTGTTATAAGGGGGCATACATAAAGGACGTGGAGCGTCTATAAGAAAAGGGGGTGGTTGTAACATTTTAGTGACGAGGGAGAGGGGGGGGGGGATTTAAGCAATGTGACGTCACATTTAAAAAAAAGCGGAAAACTAGAGAAATAAATTGCGCTTAAAACTAAATTACAGAAATTTCTTTACATAATTCTTTTATACAACAATTTTATTTACTTCGTTTAAAATAAAATAAAAAAAATCTACGATCCCTTAGAGTGAGAGTCAGTATATTCTAGGTTCAAAAATGTTCTCTAATCAAGTTACCGGACACACGAGAGAATCGGGAAAATGAAAATAATTAAATAATATAGTAATTGTTGTTTTATTTATATAGATCACATTTCTAGATTCGAGAACATCTCAGACGTACCAATACCAGTAATGCGCAATAAAAATTAACTGAAAAAATCTTTACTGCTCATCAAAATACATAAAACTGTTCTTTTAATAATTTTATATTATTTTAAAACTAGATATAGCCCTGTCAAACATTGCCGGCAGCAATGCGTGTAATTCCCATCTACTAAAGTTTATTGATAAAACATGAACTCAAGAAACGCACATTTATGAATCCAATTTTTGCTACACCCAACCGCTTTTAAACCGAATATTTTTTACACCACACTGACGATTTCATTTTCAGAAAAGAAAATATTACGCGCCAAACGCAGTTGCGTTATGTAAAAAAAAGATCATTTACCATAGTTATCGGGAATTCTATTTTGCGCGCTATTGAACTCATTATTAAACCATACTTTCTTTCAAACCTTTTAGAATAATTTGTAATATACTCTCAATACTAAATTCGCTGATTAGGAAGCCGTCCACGAGTCACACCAGAAGAGTAATATATATATATATAAGAGATGGCAGCTAGCAATAAGGTTGTTACAAATTCCGACAGTAACACTAACCGAGAGCACTTAAGTTTTTGAAGTTCTTTATGTTTCTGGATATTTGTTCTGTCTGCCGAGGAAGGCTCTTAGCCAAAACGTTCTTCTCTTATGGTCCTGTCTTACCACTTCAAGCTTCCACACACCTTGTTCTGTCATTTCCTTCTGCTAGCAATGGCAGCAAATACATTTTTTTTTTGGTCTTGCGAACCACCGGGGTTTCTTTCACACCTGGTTAAGAACCACTATCCAACGGAAATGTTTCTGACACGGGTGCAGTAATTTGAAATCCATGAGAGGTGATTTTTCTAAAAGTGTTTGTAAAGGACAGTTGTGGACAGAGGGTTTTTTTTTATTTAGAGGGTTGGCAGTGGTTTGTGCCATTATATATGGGGGAGGGACTAACTTTTTGTAACTATTTGTGACAATTTGGGGGGGGGAGGATAGGTTGAAAATTGACAAAATCTGCGTGACGTCATTTATGAATGCCCCCCTATCTGTAATACGCAATCATCTCTCTAGTTGACCTCTAACAACCCCATCTTTCAGCTTTCATTTCGGAGACCGTGAACGGCCTTTTCATCCATTCGATGACCCGTTTCGGTGGAACGATCCAAACGTCCGGATATTTTTGCAGCAGATCCTTCAACCACTGACCCAGGGCAACAAAGGAGTTGGGAGATCGGAAGAATACCTGGCCGTGACTGAAGTAGGACATGGGCACCTTGTGCGGGTGGAGAAATTTGAGGAAGTGGCGGCTGGAGACGAAATAAACATGAGAATTTAACCCGATGACAGATGCGTTGGTGGTTTAGTGATTATCATTTTAGTTTAAATGAAGACAGGGATAACAGTTGCAGCCATGTTTAGATGACACCCAGACATGTCAATGTCATGTCTCGTCATGATTTCAGATGCATCAAATAATTTTATGTTTTTGTTCGTTGCGTTGTTGGGTTCACGGAGAAAAGCATGTACGTTCTTTTTGTCTCTTATTGATATTTAAGATGTGTTGAAAATTTCCTGTTAAAAATAGCCGGGTTATTTGGAAGTAGCCCGACTCTTCTAAATTAAGCACACCTTTATAAATTATACATGATTATCTCTCTCTTCATTGGATCAACAATTAATGTATGAGTTAATTTTTAAATATGAATTATTTTAAAGTAAATTTTAGAACAAATACAAGTTTTTAGATGGTCACTTTATTCTACACCATGTTAGATATTCATATTTTTATGCTACTATATTTTAACTCTGTTAGAACTTTTAATTTATTTAATGTGTTCTTTTTATCCTGTTTACTTTAGCTCAATTTTACACACTCTTTATAATTTACACCAGGTTAGATGTTCACTTTATTTCACACCCTTTTAATCTGTTTCTACCACTTTAGGTCTAACTAGGTCTAAGTAGGTCTAAGACATTTTGGTTTTATATGTCAATTTGAAAATCTTTTAAGGAAATAACATTTCATCACGATTTCTGTTTCTACAAATTTAAATGTTTATGGCTCCTTTCATGAACACAAGAGCAGCCGTCCAAGCCCACCGTCTGCATCATCTCAACTAAAACATGAGATTGGAGTATATTAAATACTTACATTCTCATTTATCTAGCTTAGGGGTCGGGGAGCTTTTAAAGCCATTACCCCCACAAAAACATATTTGTTTAAGCCCACGTTTCAACCAATTGGAAAGGAAGAAAATTATATTTAATTAAATTTCACAAATTGTTATGGAAACTACGTACACAGAGAGTAGAGTAATCAACTGACGACAATGCAAGATTGACTTATGTTGGCTGCAAAACCTTAAGGAACCATACTATGTTGGGTACGTTGCTGTATTTCATTGGCCAGATCAAGATAATAATATTTCTGGAAAGAAGCGCCGTTTCACAAGTCTAGTAAGCTGTCAATATCGCCAAGATTTTCAGTTTTACCCCATTTGAGGTAATTTACCCAATTACGCCGACCAATTTTTTTTTTAGATGAAAAAAAATATTTCTGGATTGTTTTAAACGCCTTGCATAAATTTTGCAAAGGAAATATTTTCCCCTGAAGCTTTCATTAAATCCCGATGCCTACTGAACAGGGTTCACAGGGAACGATAGTCCCAATACATTCACTGTTTACATCAGTTAGTCTTCTTTTTCTGTCCGCTTGCCAGACCTGTCTAAGCTTGCCAAACCAATCTCAGCTTGCCAGAACTGTCTCAGCTTACTAGACCTGTATAAGCGTAAATTGCCAAACCTGTCTCAGCTTGCCAGAACTGTCTCAGCATGCCAGAACTGTCTCAGCTTACTAGACCTGTCTAAGCTTGCCAAACCTGTCTCAGCTTGCCAGAACTGTCTCAGCTTTCTAGACCTGTCTAAGCTTTCAAGACCTGTCTCAGCTTGAGCTCCTTATTGGGAACTAATTCCTTATTAAGCGTCAGCCACCTTGTTTCTAAATGTAATTTATTTTTTTATTTATTTTTGCTAAGTGGAAGTCTAAACTAGGTTCAAAACTTAACTATCGGAGGAAGTAGTTGAATTTCTGCTCTTGTGAATACTTTGTGTTAATAGAAACACTTGGGGCATGTCAATATAAGCCAACCATTTTCTTCAACTTACTTGTAATAGTTGTACCACTGTTCCGTTGTTGCATTGTATACTTTCTTGTCGGCGTTGACAGAGGCCCACCCGTCCACCATACTGCAGATGCGACCATCTTCACCCATCCAGGCATTGAGTGGGACTTCCCAGAGGCCGGGATACCGTTTTTTAGGACAAGGACAGTTGACACAACTGGGAAAATTGAGAAGAACTGTACAGAAAACCCAACATTGAAATCCAACTTCAAAATGTTCCAGATGTAGGGGATTTTAGGAAGTGATGGCTAGTGACAATTGCGGAAAGGTTTGGGGGGGGGGGGGGTGGGGCCAAAGAATGTGATGGCTAGTGATGTTGGCGGATAAGTAAGGGGCACTTGGCAATTGGGAGAAGGCCCCTGGTAATCTGGCAACGCTACAAAAATACAGCAAGGGGGGATAAACGTTACGTTTCGTAATCCTCACCTCAGTATTTAATGTATTACCTCTGGGGATAGATTACCAATGAAGGTTAGCAATATTAAAGACTAGGGCTTAACCGGTGGCACTTTTTACAAAATGTCCGGGTAGTTTGAGACAATACCCGTTGGGTCCAAGTGTTACAAAAAAAGGTTACCTTCTCATTTTCTATAATATATGCCGGCCTTTAAACAAAGGGCATACAGATAGTCCTATACCCTACGTGCCGGCCTTTAAACAAAGGGCATACAGATAGTCCTATACCCTCGTGCCGGCCTTTAAACAAAGGGCATAAAGATAGTCCTATGTCCTACGTGCGGGCCTTTAAACAAAGGGCATACAAATAGTCCTATACCCTACGTGCCGGCCTTTAAACAAAGGGCATAAAGATAGTCCTATGTCCTACGTGCCGGCCTTTAAACAAAGGGCATAAAGATAGTACTATACCCTACGTGCCGGCCTTTAAACAAAGGGCATAAAGATAGTCCTATGTCCTACGTGCGGGCCTTTAAACAAAGGGCATACAAATAGTCCTATACCCTACGTGCCGGCCTTTAAACAAAGGGCATAAAGATAGTCCTATGTCCTACGTGCCGGCCTTTAAACAAAGGGCATAAAGATAGTCCTATACCCTACGTGCCGGCCTTTAAACAAAGGGCACAAAGATAGTCCTATGTCCTACGTGCCAGCCTTAAACAAAGGGCATTAAGATAGTCCTATACCATACGTACTGGCCTTTAAACAAAGGGCATAAAGATAGTCCTATGTCCTACGTGCCGGCCTTTAAACAAAGGGCATAAAGATAGTCCTATGTCCTACGTGCTGGCCTTAAACAAAGGGCATTAAGATAGTCCTATACCCTACGTACTGGCCTTTAAACAAAGGGCATTAAGATAGTCCTATACCCTACGTGCCAGCCTTTAAAAAAAGGGCATAAAGATAGTCCTATGTCCTACGTGCCGGCCTTAAACAAAGGGCATAAAGATAGTCCTATGTCCTACGTGCCGGCCTTAAACAAAGGGCATAAAGATAGTCCTATGTCCTACGTGCCGGCCTTAAACAAAGGGCATAAAGATAGTACTACGTGCAGTCCTTTAAACAACAATCCGACAGATAGTCCTACACCACACCCGTGGCTTTTTATTGATTAATATAATAGTCGGCCTCCCACCCTAAAGAAAAATAATTCAAACTTTTTAACTTAGTTCAACCATCACGCATAACGCATAACTGCGTGACAACTTTTTTTTCTTCACACACTACTATTAATATAAAACATGTTGAATTGGGGGATGGCGGTTGTGAAATGGAAGCAGGACACACCAGAAGCAAAATATATATATAAGAGATAATGTAAAATATTTAATATTATAGAAAATGATTGGATATTGTTTGGTTATTGGCTTAAAATACTTAGTATAGTTGCTTTTATTAAAATAGTTGCTAATATCATGTGTAGTTTGGTCGAAATATTACCACCCCCCATTGCAACTATATGAATGGGTGGTAAATGTATGATTTGATGTTGGAAGAGAACAAACAAATAAATTAATGAACGTGTACAGAGATAAAGTAAAACACCTTTTAGCCAAATAATCCAATGTGTACGGCCAGTAGGGTGTACGGCCATTCTGAATCTCCGTGTTGGTGTACGAAGAATCATAGAGAAAGCCGTGATCTTTTAGCACATCCAGCTTGATATCACCAACACATTTCAAGTACGGGGTTCTGAACCCAACAATAGAATCGTGGAGGGCTTGGTCCCCCGTCATCTCTAGGAGCCGCCGCTTCACTCCCACAATCTTAAGTGAAATAAATACGGAATAGGATGTTTTGAAAAGAGGGGTTCATGGTGGTGGAGAAAACTACAATGTTGATAAGAAAAGAGCAGTTGTATGGAAGATATAATGGCAAGTTTATAGGAAAATATTAAGGCAGATTTAAGGAAGATATAAAGGCAATTTTCAGGAAGATATAAAGACAGTTTTAAGGAAGATATTAAGGCAGATTTAAGGAAGATATAAAGGCAATTTATAGGAAGATATAAAGGCAGTTTTAAGGAAGATATAAAGGCAATATAAGGAAGATATAAAGGCAGTTTATAGGAAGATATAAAGGAAGTTTATAGGAAGATTTTAAGGCAGTTTTAAGGAAGATATAAAGGCAATTTATATGAAGATATAAAGGAAGTTTATAGAAAGATATAAAGGAAGTTTATAGGAAGATATACAGTTTTAAGGAAGATATAAAGGCAATTTAAGGAAGATATAAAGGCAGTTTACAGGAAGATATAAAGGCAGTTTATAGGAAGACATAAAGGCAGTTTTAAGGAAGATATAAAGGCAATTTAAGGAAGATATAAAGGCAATTTATATGAAGATATAAAGGAAGTTTATAGAAAGATATAAAGGAAGTTTATAGGAAGATATAAAGGCAGTTTATAGGAAGACATAAAGGCAGTTTTAAGGAAGATATAAAGGCAGTTTTAAGGAAGAAATAAAGGCAATTTAAGGAAGATATATAGGCAGTTTATAGGAAGATATTAAGGCAGTTTTAAGGAAGATATAAAGGCAGTTTTAAGGAAGGTATAAAGGCAGTTTATAGGAAGATATAAAGGCAGTTTTGCTTGATTGGGTTAAAATAAATTTTTATAAAAAAAAGTTTAAGAGACTGAACAGAGAATGAGATGAAGAGATTCTACATGCAATGTTAACCTCATTTCATTACTTACTCCCCCAAAAAGCGCTGAAGTAAAATGCTCTTAACCTACCTCATCAACTACAGCTGCGTACGTTTGATTTACACCTTCAGATACACGGTGGTTGACAGTGTGAGAACCAATCTCATGTCCGGCATTATAAGCCTCCTGCACCAGTGTGACGTTGGTGTTATCAAGACTCACGAACAGACCCATCCTATCCAGATGTTCAAAAATTAAAATATTCACAACATATTCGACCTACGTATAATTATATATAATATAATTAGTCAACATTTTCATATACTAATTGAATAATAAGTAACTTATATTATCTATTATATTGGTTCTAAAATATTTTTTTACCACCGCCATCTTGGCAACATAAACTTGTCCTTAGCGCCCCACTATTATAAAAATAATATTTTAAATTACTTCAATAGAAAATGAGTACATAATTTAGTATCAAAGTGCAACATATTGTAGAGGTTTTAACTTAGATGGCAATAAACTTTTCTAGTGTAATGATTCAGTTAATTGGTGTAATGATTCAGTTAATTGGTGTAATGATTCAGTTAATTGGTGTAATGATTCAGTTAATTGGTGTAATGATTCAGTTAATTGGTGTAATGATTCAGTTAATTGGTGTAATGATTCAGTTAATTGGTGTAATGATTCAGTTAATTGGTGTAATGATTCAGTTAATTGGTGTAATGATTCAGTTAATTGGTGTAATGATTTAGTTATTTGGTGTAATGATTCAGTTATTTGGTGTAATGATTCAGTTAATTAGTGTAATGATTCAGTTATTTGGTGTAATGATTCGGTTAATTGGTGTAATGATTCGGTTATTTAGTGTAATGATTCAGTTATTTGGTGTAATGATTCAGTTAATTGGTGTAATGATTCAGTTATTTGGTGTAATGATTCAGTTAATTAGTGTAATGATTCAGTTATTTGGTGTAATGATTCAGTTATTTGGTGTAATGATTCAGTTATTTGGTGTAATGATTTACTTATTTAGTGTAATGATTCAGTTAATTAGTGCAATTCAGTTATTTAGTGTAATGATTCAGTTATGTATATTTGGTGTATGATTCAGTTATTTAGTGTAATGATTAAGTTAATTAGTGTAATGTTTCAGTTATTTAGTGTAATAATTCAGTTATTTGGTGTTATAATTCAGTTATATATAGTTAGTGTAATGATTCAGTTATTTAGTGTAATGATTTAGTTATTTGGTGTAATGATTCAGTAATTTAGTGTAATGATTTAATTATTTGGTATAATGATTCAGTTATTTAGTGTAATGATTCGATTATTTGGTGTAATTAAGTTTAATTAGGCGATCAACTAGTGTTATTGTATTCTGATGTTAGCGATAATATGGCTGTTATTTAGCGGAGTTTCCTTGAAGAACATCTCATAAAACACGAAAATCAGTTAATCCAAAAATTTGGTATGTGGATAAATCCTTTACATTGGTCAAAAACATTTTGTCAAGTAATTGTACATCTTTCTTTAATTAAGAATATGACATTGATATCATCCCCCAATGACCCATAAAGGAGTCCCAGCCCCCCCCCCTCCCCCCACCGCAAATGTTCACATAAATTTAATATCTCGTGAAGTATAAAACTATATCGCTAAACTTCATGTCCGTATATTGCAATCAATCGCCTGTTATGCGACGCTTAAAGAGTATGGGGTACGTCCAAATTTTTGTAAAACATACTAGTTTGCCCATAGACGCCGCCTAGTTTTCAAATTGGGTCGGTTCCAAATTCATTTTCCCCCATCTGTTTCTTAATTCTTTTCCATTAAGTTTAGTAGGGACATTAAAAAGGACCCAAAAACATAATTTTAAAATAAATATAATTTTAATACGAACAATTTCTTTCCTTTTCAATTCATGGTACCGTCATCCAATCCATGTTTACTTATCCAATCCATAATAAACACAAAGGACATGAAAGCGGAACCTGCCCATTTGTTCTTTTCTTTCCGAAAATAGATATTTTTTTTCCACGGTGGTCATGCGACTCGTATCCCATATTGTTTTAAAAGCAAGTTTTACCTCATCATGCAATACGACATTTAATGTGTACTGGGCTCCACCAACAATTATACCAGTGGTTCTCAACCTACCTAATGCCACGACCCTTTAATACAGTTCCTCGTGTTGTGGTCTAGTGCCCCCCCGGGGGAAAAAGTGTAAGAAAAAATAATTTAAAAAAAAAAAACTACTCTAAATTTAATTTTTATAACATTTTTAAAGTTCTTGAAATGTGTGCCTTTAATCGATTACAATTATTGGAACAAATAAAATATCGTTTTGTTCAATATATTGATGATCCATAGCGTTCAGGTTAATCTTGTTACAGGCTCGCAGAAATCGATTATATATATCGTATTGTTTTGAAAATTGGCCGCTCCTGATCATAAGCTAAAATCTTACTTTTTCTGATTCGCAGATATCGGTATCTTTTATTTAATTACATTTTGCAGCTGCAAAAGTTGAAAGACTTTTTAATAACCCTGTATTAAACTACCTTTTCATCGATATAAATGTCTGTAAATTAAAAATAGTTCTTGCTAAGAAATAAACATGTGCAATCTGTTTTCAAATTATATTTTATAATAGCATCATGCTTTAAAAAATCATTTTTAGCAAACATTTTAATGTAGTAGATTCCATAGATGTATGCTGACATAGATAAAATGAAAATTTAAAAAAAAATTATAATAATTTTAAAACAAAAAATTAGGAATTTACCGGTTACATACAAATAGTGGAAATTTCATCATTATTATTAAATCGAGTGTTTCTCATTTTTAACACAGTTTCGGGAACAGAGGGCCGGCCTTAAAAAAATAGTCTTTATTTATTAAATCCCCAATGACTTTTCTCTGTTAATATAATAATAATAAACAATCTTCCCCAGCTGTTTGAACTATTTTAAAAAAAAATTTTAAGATGATAATCCAGTAGAAAGAATATAATATATATTTAAACAACGAATAAAAAAAATCGAGTATTTCGATTATCTTGTAAATGCCCTTTTTGGTATATTTAAAAAAAATTATATGGAATTGGTAAAAAAATTGTTTTCAAGTATAATATCGAAGAGGCAAGTTGTAATGATCTGAAGCAAATTATAGTAGTCTAAATTTCTTAATTAACATTTCAATCAACTGAATATTGAGAATTGAAACTTTAATAATTTATACGAAATAAAATCACACATTAATAAATATATGAGTCTTTTGTAAACTGTTCTTGACTTCTGAACAATTATGTCGGTTACATATGATTTATAAATAAATACCAATTTTGAAAACCCATAAAGATATAGTCTTTAGCCTTTTGTACAGAAAAGCTTTTTTTCTTTTTGACTTTGGTGAAACTTGGAAATATTTTGAAATAAACGTATGTTTTTGGTTTGTCTTTTTCGTTCAAAATGTAAAACTATTTTAGCATTTCTTTTTTGGGATGGATATCTTTTTTTGAAGGAATAATTTTTTCTTAATTTTAAAAATATTTTGTAGTAAATTCATTATTTTTATGTAGTTGATCCCAAAAATATTTTAAAATAATAACTTTAAAAATACATTACTTTTCAATTTTAAAAAAAATGTTTGCATACCACACTTAGTCGAGCAGAGACGTCGCTTGACTTTTTATGGCACCCGTGCTACTTTTCGTTTTTTTTCTTCCCTACCTAGCAGTAAAAGTTGATAATTTAATGTAATTACAGCCCAACTTTAAGCCCCTAAAATATACGAGACCGCATGCAGTTATGTGGGTTGCAGACCTCACACAAATGACACATAAAATCTTAACTAGCATCTCTTCCGTTGCTCTACAGTTAAGTGTATAATGATGCGAAACTAAATGTAACTACGGTATGTAAAAAAATGCATTCTTGCATTTTGAATTTATCAAAAAATTTCCGGGGCCCATAAAGTTTTAAGGGGCAGTCTAAGCTAAGGAGTATCTCTCGATAAAAATATACCCTAAGGGCTCAAAACTGGACTGAATTTATTTAATATTGAGCTGGTGGAAGAGTTAGTGATGTCTTGTTATTATCGTTATTTCTAGCGCTCCCCACCCAAATGTCAAAAATGTTTACATCAGTGGCGCTTCATCCCATTTAGGGCCCTGGCCTGCTCCACCACATTCTTCCATTGGGATCGATCCATCGCTTTACACCTCCATGTGTGAACCCCAACCTTTGTAAGCCCTTCTCTACATCGTCAATCCATCTCAGTCTTGGTCGACCGGTGAGCCGTCTGCCCCTAGGTTTCTGCCTGTAGATCGTTTTTGTTTTGCTTCAGAATCCGGCATCCTTTCAATGTGTCCTGCCTAGGGCAGTCTGCCTTTTTTATATTGTTGTGACTATGGATGGGTATTTGTACAATTGATATAGCTCTTAGTTTGTACGGATTCCCAAAACAAAGTTGTCTATCATCGGGTCATATATTTAGCAGGTTCTCTGCTTTTCTGGTAGGAACCAAGTCTCACTACTGGTCTTGTAATAGAGTTGTATACTGCCTTCTTTGTTCCCTTAGCGAGATTTTTGCTTTGAAGTAGCTTTGGAAATTGAAATAAGAACGGTTGCATGCTGTTATTCTTTCTTGCACCTCTGATTGTATTTCCTCTTGCTTATTTATAGTCACCCCTAGATATTTGAAAGTAGCTACCCTCTCAAAGGCGTAGATGTTCATATTGATGAAGTCATCAGTGCGTATTTCCTGACATTATCATAAATATTGCCTTCGCTTTATTTACATCAAGACCAGCCTTGACCGTCATATCTTCAAATTCCCTGAAAGTTTTAATTATATCATCAATGCTGTTTCTACCAAGTAGCGCTATAACGTCTGTGTAGGCAGGTATTGCAGTGGCTGGCTTTATAAAGTTCCTTATGGTTGTTCTGTACCACCTCTCAGGTGCTCACACGTATGTTTCTTATGCTTTTTCTAAAGTGATGTTGAAAAGGATACACGGATTTCCTTGTCTGAGGCCCAGATTGATTGGGAACTCCCTCAAGTACTCCCTCTGTACTTTCATTCTACTTTTGTAGTTATCCATCGTCATATGTATGAGTCGGGTAAGTTTGTTAAGGACTCCAAGTTCCAGCACAACATCGTTCATGTATTTCCTGTCTATGCTATCATAAGCTGATTTGTAGTCCACATATAGTTGGTGTATGTTGATGTATTCTTAGCATTTTTCTACGAGACAGTAAATATATGAACGTTTGAAATGCCCCTTCACACATTGTTTTAAAGATACATTGAATACAGTGCATGCAGGGCCTACCCTAACAATTGCGGGGCCCAATGCGAAACAGATTGCGCGGGGCCCATTCTGGGTAGGGGATAAGGATAATAAGTGAAAATTACGATTTTTTATTAGAAAACAAATTCGGAGCGGGGCCTATGAAAGTGCGGGACCCATTGCGGCCGCATAGGTTGCAGTGGCCTAAGGCCGGCCCTGAGTGCATGATACCCTCAATAGGTAACTCTTGTTACCAGTGAAATATCCGCATCAACACCAGGCACAGAAACATTGCAAATCCCATCTGCATTCATAGGAGCCATAATGATCAATAAATTGATCGTGGGCCCTTAATAGACAGAAAAAGAAGAAGAAAAATTTGCACCACAATGCATCACTGCATTTTGAATTTATTATTTTTAAATTAAGGTGACCCCTGCCCTCACTTTTGCTCAAACTCTTCGGATTCCTCAATTTCTGCTACCCCCCCCCCCCCCACCCTTTTTCATTGACCTCGATCAATGTGACTAACGCGTTGAATCTAATCTTGTGTCAAATGATTTTCTTCGGCGCACCACAACCAAAATGAATTTAGTTTATGTATGGCACTGAGCGTCATAATGCCTCCCCTGACGCTTGAAAAATTATTTTCCCCGATCAAATGAAAGTCTTATCAAAACATTCAAATCCTGTATACTCCAAAATGCACCTCTAGATTGTTAAATAATCACACATTTTCTGCTTCCCTACTTCCCGATTAGAACTACTTGCCATGACAGCCGAATTTGGTGCTGATATATACACTGCCCAGCGGCTTGCCTAGTGTTAGCGCCACCCTAGGTGGGTTAACTTTTTTGTCACGCTACCTTTCTCGATAGAAACTCTGCAGATGTCCGAAATGCCCTACGCTCTATCTAAAGAAAAAATGACACCTGGGAAGACCAAATGTTCGACCCCCCCCCCCCCCCCACACTTCTACGTCACTGACGTGAGTCTTTGATGACAGGGGACAAGATTCATTTTTACAAACCCCCCCCCCCCCCCCCCCCCGCTAAACTCTGAAACCTATTATTTTCGTCCATTAACACTTTAGCCATTTAGATGCCCCCGCTAGTCTGGCGCCCGGGGACATATGTCCCATCTGCCACCCCTAAGCTACGCCTCTGGCCACTGAAAAACTGGCACTGCCCCCCCGAACGTCAAAAGTGCCCCCTCGGGGGAAAATTTCTGAAAGAAACACTGGTTGTGGGGACCCCCCAACCATAACATTATTTTAGTTGCTTCTTCATAATATGTGTTTTCCGATGATTTTAGGCGACCCCTGTGTAAGGGTCGTTCAAAATTAAAGGGGTCACGACAAACAGGTTGAGAACAGCTGAATTATACGGTTACCATCCTGAACCCATTCATGGTAAATTACACAATTCAACTAATGCACTAGCGCCACTTACTTTATAGGACATCCGTTTGGGTTATATAGTTTGTGAATGTTGTCAATGAACAACGGTTTGTAGAACTTGTTGTAGAGATCATTGTTGACACTGTCGTCAAAGGTAATCATGACAAACATCGGTGAATCCAAGGGATGGATTTTGGGTTTACTTCCAAAACAAAAGCAGTCGGGGAGCTGACAGTTGTCATTACATTCACGGTTGTTAGCCTTTCCTTTAGTACTAGTTGGTGCATCTAAAAATATGACGTGGAATTGGAGAAGTGAGATAACGTATGACATCGAATCATTGCTGGTGGTGGTGGTGGTGGGGGTGGTTGGGGAGGATGGGGTGATGGAGTAGATGTGGGTGTCCGTTTGAGAGAGACACTGAGCAGATAGGGCAGATAGATCAGATGGATCAGATAGAGCAGATAGAGCAGATAGAGCCGATAGATCAGATAGATCAGATAGAGCAGATAGATCAGATAGATCAGATAGATCAGATAGAGCAGATAGATCATAGATCAGATAGAGCAGATAGAGCAGATTATAGGAGATAGATCAGATAGATCAGATTAGAGGAGATAGAGCAGATAGATCAGATAGATCAGATTAGAGGAGATAGATCAGATAGCGCAGATAGATCAGATAGAGCAGATAGATCAGATAGAGCAGCGTTTTCTAAACTTTTAAGTCTGGCCTTCCGTTGGACACGTCTCGCAATTGCACCGGGGGTCGGTGCCAGATATCTTGATGCGTTTTCTGTGACCTTAAATAATATTGTTTGTAAGCGAAGACCTCTTTGGGAAGCACTTTGAAACAGGTCATTATTTTATGACAAGGTCTAAAAGCTTCGACTTTGACGATACGTGATCCTAGAAACCCGGATGTATACGACTCTGGCAAGAGAGTTTGATAATATTCAATATTTTAGCATAGAAAAGATGGTGCTTGAAGATCTTTCATAATTATTGCTCTTTGCTTGTCTGTGGATGCAAGTCGGCATACAAAATATAATTTATACACGAGTCTACATTATGAGTATGTCTTCAAGTCTGTGGAATCAAGTCAGCTAAAGAAATCTAGTTGTTAAATGGTATAACATGAAGAGAATGTCTTCACAGCCCCGGAGATTATTATTTATATAAAACAGATTGACTGACATGTGTGCGAGTAACATACCATTATGGTGGTAGAGTTCACAGGACGCAAGATGGGGCTCAATACACGCACCTGTTGCAGCGTCATATCTAAATATGGAAATGAGAATTGACATAAGAACATCACAATACAAAAAAAAAAATGCATAAAAAATTACATTTCATTGTTTTTTAATGATACCTATTTAATGGCTGATAGATTTGTATACAGGTGAATAATCGATAGTGAGCAGCAGGGGCGGCCTTAGGTACAGCCAAAGCAGGCAACTGTCTGAACAGACTAATTCGGGGGGGGGGGGGGAGTGGGGGTGGATCATTTTGATACCAAACAAACAATTAAATACTAAATTCATTGAAAATAAATTAGACACTAAGGACGAATATTATTCTATTGATCGACTCTTTGGTGATAGGCCTATTCTTTTTTTTTACAACCATGATGGCTAAAAGGGATATCAAGTCGACTATTTAATGAAATTGTTGGGCATCCCAAAACAAATTTGTTTAAAATTTTTCAACTGAAAAAAATTAGCATCATTTCATTATAATAAATTCAGTGGAATGCTTAATTTGTTAAAGTATAATTATTTCAAAAAAAAAAAAAAGAGAAAAAAACAACAAAACTTTGAATTATAAGACAAATGAATTTAGATTATTTTTATAGGGTTATGAATGCTTAGGAAACTTTGAAAAACACTGTAAGGAGAGCTCAGTGTTTTAAAATGAGGTTTTCTTTGTTTACAGGTAGCACTGTAAGGAGAGCTCTGTTTTAAAGTGTTTAAAAATTAAGCATTCTAATCAGTTTTTTTTTGTTTCATAAAATCATAAAATTTTTAAGCAAGCAAGATTTAAACAAAATGCCGGAAATACCAGTTTTGTTTCAGCTCATAATCCTTAAAGAAAATTTCTCTCTTTTTTCTTTTAAACGGACATCTCAAAGTTCTCACGGACAAGTCATTTCCGTTCAAGTTTTTCGGTATGGCCGTAATATCTGCATGCAGTTTGTCAAATAATCAGATGAAATATCGAGTAATTAGTCGATTTAAAAAAAATGAAATTGTGCATATAGTGTAATAGAATTTCCCGGTAAGAAAGATGTATACCTCGAAATTTTTAGCTAGAAATGTGCACCTTGAAATGCCTGTCTTGAAATATTTACCTTAAAATTCCTGTTTTGAAACCTTAAAATGTTTGCCAAGAAATATTTACCTAGGGATGTTTACCTTGTGTTATTAGGACGTTTCCTTTAGAGGATGTTGTCCTCTAAGTGTTTAACCTTGTGTTTTAAGAACGTATCCCTTGGCGGTGTATACCTCGAAATTTTAAAACTAGAAATGTGTACCTCGAAATGTTTACCTTTTGTCATCGGGACAAACCCTCGTGTGAACTTCTCCCAAATCACATGTTAAATATCGGAGTCCTATATTCCGCAACGGCTCAGTGAGCTGTAACGGCGCACATGCCGCCTGAGAGTGTTGGAGCGTTCTCAAACCTTTACTAGTGACGACATTCAGACAGCTGCTGTTTGTTGCCCACGTCGATGGAAAAGTTACCGTCGCAATCAGCAGCAAAGTTTCTAACAACATTTTCATCACCCAACGGTAGCAATGTATTCTTTTTGTTCAGTCCTAGCTAGACACTTGCAAGTACTGCGGCAAGTTGGAGGGTTCCTCCCCTTGGAGAAGTAACACATGAAAGGAAAACATCATTTATCTAATGCTATCAATAGCAGGAGACAGTGGCTATCCAGTAAAGCTTAAACTAACGGGTGGGCGGTGACCTGAAGCCAACCAATCAGAATCAAGGAACCCTCTAACGCTGTTAGAACTCATAAAGCAATTCGAGGGTTCTAAATAAAAAATGATAGCATGGGTTAAATACATTTTCTGTACACCTAATGTGTTTGAAACCTTGAAAATGCTCCCCACCCCCGATATATATATATTCATAAATATAAAAGTTTAGGTGGAAAATTTTGTATGCTTCATCAGAAAGCAATGTTTACATTAAATCTCAAAAAACTAAAAATTAATCGTTACATAAATTCTAAGCCCATTGGACATTCCGCCCCTCCCCCCCCCCGTGATCTGATTGTTTATCTCTTGTTGGACCCCTTTAGTTTATTTGATCTCTATGGGAATCACTCATCAATGGTTGAGACTCCCTCGTGATAAACATCTTTTATTTCCCATCCGAATGGATGTTTGGACAGCTTTTGGGCGATCTGACGTTTCACGTTTTCAATTGAATGACTGTATTGTTTTCTTACTTCACGGTGCATGGGTGAACTTTAATTAACCAAGGATGGCTGTGGGTTGTTTTTTTTTTTTTTTTGGGGGGGGGGGGGTATTTGAGTTGCGAGCCCTAGAACTCAAACAGCTTGAAATCCGAACCACAATTTATTTGCAACTATTCACTCGAACTCCAAAAAGCTGCTTTGGAATCCGAATGTATGTTGTGCGTGCATATTATCCCCAGCCGAATATTTGTTGTGCGTTGCATATTATCCCAAGCCGAATTTTGTTGTTGTTGTGCGTACATATTATCCCCAGCCGAATGTTTTTTGTGCATTGCATATTATCCCCAGCCGAATGTTTGTTGTGCGTTGCATATTTTCCCAAGCCGAATGTTTGTTGTGCGTACATATAACCCAAGCCGAATGTTTGTTGTGCGTGCATATTATCCCAATTCGAATGTTTGTTGTGCGAACATATTATCCTCAGACGAATGTTTGAAGTGCGTACATATCCCAAGCACCAGAGCCACCCACACAGTTTGTCGTTCAGTACGTTGTTGGCAGCTGTAGTGAAAACATCTCGTGTGAATTTCGCTGCTAGTTTTACGCTTCAGTGTGTGTGTTTGTATTTTGTTAAAGATAATACAATAGCCAACCAGTGTCTTCGCCGTGGGTCCTATACGTGTAGTAAGCGGAAAGCTGAGATTGAAGTTGAGAAAGAAGTAATCGCAAAGAATGAAATAGGTAAACGTGTGGCTCAGCTCGCTACGATGTTCGGGATGGCCTAATCGACTATTTGCACGATTTTGAAAAAAAAAAGAATCTATCAAGTAAGCCTATGGGGTCAGATGAGTTACAAAACTGACCTCTTAGAGAACAAACTTTTGGAAGAGGTGAAAAAAAACAACATCTTCTTTATATGTATTAATGAAATACAGCTGTCTGGTGAAGTGATTTGTGAGAAAGCAAAGGTCCTCCAAGATGATTTAGTGAAAGATGCGCCCGTTGCTAGTGCTCATAATCAGGATTTTAAAGACAGGAAAGGGTGGTTCGAGAATTTAAACAAATGTCTTAAATCCATAGAGTTTGTGTCTGACATCCATAGAGTTTATGTCTAACATACATAGAGTTTGTGTCTGACATCTAAAGAGTTTGTGTCTGACATCGATAGAGTTTGTGTCTGACATCTATAGAGTTCGTGTCTGACATCCAAAGAGTTTGTTTCTGACATCCATAGAGTTTGTGTCTGACATCTATAGAGTTCGTGTCTGACATCGATAGAGTTTGTGTCTGACATCCAAAGAGTTTGTTTCTGACATCCATAGAGTTTGTGTCTGACATCTATAGAGTTCGTGTCTGACATCCAAAGAGTTTGTTTCTGACATCCATAGAGTTTGTGTCTGACATCTATAGAGTTCGTGTCTGACATCCAAAGAGTTTGTTTCTGACATCCATAGAGTTTGTGTCTGACATCTATAGAGTTCGTGTCTGACATCGATAGAGTTTGTGTCTGACATCCATAGAGTTCGTGTCTGACATCCATAGAGTTTGTGTCTGACATCCATAGAGTTTGTGTCTTACATCTATAGAGTTCGTGTCTGACATCCATAGAGTTCGTGTCTGACATCCATAGAGTTTATTTCTCTATATTTATATGGTAAAAAATTGTTTTGGAACTCGAATGATTTGGGGATCTTTAAACGGATTAAGTTTCGATTCCTTGGCCTCGCTGTACTGTGCTGAGTACGTCAAGTCAGTTGTTAAAAGGACGCTTCTAATCAGGTTTTTTTCTCTAAGGTTGGAGTCTGGGCAACCTCCCAATTAAGAAATCACACATTTTTATTATCTACCCATATCTGAACGATTTCTTTTCAACGGTGACCGTTAGAAGTTCATCCTTTTCTATAGTTACAAAAAACTGAATAAACTTAAACAATTTATATATTCATTAAATAAAAATAATTATATCATTGATGAAACACAAAATTCTTAGGGCCCCACTTTTTTCACTTCAGTAAACAAGCATATATAGCATTTTCTTTTTTTTTTTTAGAAGTGCCTATCAACCAGTGTCACCCGATAACATTTCTTTTAGCTCTTTGTGTTACGGCCAAAAATTATCATTCCAAATTCAATAGGCAGTCACATTTCCTGGCTATTCAGAATGGTTTACTCTATATGCATGTTACAGTTTGGTGCTAGGAGATGTAGCGAACTTTTACAAACTTTGAACCATTGGTTTTAATTGCTCCCTGAACTTTTATACAGTTTATTGATTAAACAATTGCCAAATCCAGGCTAGAAACAGGTGACAACAAGAATACATTTTGTTGAGTGATTACTCGGTGATGCTAAGATGGTTACGTGAGGATGGGGATGTGAAGATTGTGATGTGAAGATTGTGATGTGAAGATTGTGATGTGAAGATTGCGATGTGAAGATTGTGATGTGCAGACTGTGGTGTAAATAAACGTTGTGATGTGAAGATTGTTATGTGAAGATTTTGATGTGAAGGTGGTAATGTGAAGATTAAATTGTGAAGATTGTGATGTAAAGACTGTGGTGTAAATAAACATTGTGATGTGAAGATTGTTATGTGAAGATTTTGATGTGAAGATTGTGATGTGAAGACTGTGGTGTAAATAAACATTGTGATGTGAAGATTGTTATGTGAATATTTTGATGTGAAGGTGGCGATGTTAAGATTGTGATGTGAATATTAAATTGTGAAGATTGCTGATGTGAATATTATGATGCGAAGATAGTGATTTGAAGATTGTGGTGTGAAGGTGGCGATGTGAAGATTTTGATGTGAAGATTGTGATGTGAAGATTGTGATGTGACGAAGTATGGTCATAGATCTAGTAGGTCAGTGGTCGGCAAACTCATTGGTAAAAAGAGCAAAAAATTCAGAATTAGGACGATCAAACAATTTGAGGAGCCAAATTTCTTTTCAAGAACCTGTCCAGAAACATGTTTTTTCGGACTCAAATCCGTTTTGTGGCCGACTGGCCGAGCCGCATTTAGGTCGCGAGCCGCGATTTTCCGACCAAGTTAGAAAGTGATTCAAACATGTGCATGTTATCCAAGTCTTGAAGTGTATCAAAACAATGACAGTTCAAACATATTAATGTCTTAAGTAGAATATATTTCTTTTCATTACCGATTCCATTGCCATTCTTTTAAAACATGAATAAATATCCTGCGGGCCGCAGCGGTGGCAATCCCGGTGGGCTGTTGGCATTCTGGCTGCCTGCGCTGCTAGGTCAGTGATTTTGGCCTGTTTCTGCCAGTTATATTTGGGCCACCTTGACCGCTGCTACGGGTATTTTTAGACTACTTATGCCAGTGATATTTGGGCTTTTGCTGCCAGTGATATTTGTGCAGCTTCTGCGAGTGTTTTTTTTTGGCTCTAGAAGTTTCTCCGAGTGCAAACCCGAGAAACTCCGGATATATATTAGCTAGTAATAAGATTCTAACAGAAGCGGTTCTTTAATGATTTCACTCTCACGGGACATCAAGTTGAGGAGTCTTAGAAAAATCTACACCCAGGGCCACTTTCCTTTTGTAAGAGCACACACATATTTTAATGGGCGTACAGTAGCAACGCCACGGAACACAAACAACATGCGCCATCTCATTAAACCTTTTCACATCCCAAAAACTTTCCTCTGACCCCCCCGCAGACCTGTAGTAGTTTTCAGCTCTCACAAACGTAGTTTCAAGCTCGAAAGAGTAGTTTGGTTAATTTAAAAAAAAATGGGAAAAGGGGGTGGGCTCAGGGCCGGATTAAGATATTTTAGTGCCCAAGGCACAAACCCACACGGGTGCCCCCCTTCTGCCCCGGGGGCCCCTGATCTTTCACTGACCGTGACCGTTGGTATGTTCAATATTATGCAAAGAAAACAGTTGTTAACAAATATGTTTGTAGTTTGTACTGCTATCACATATATAAAACCTACAATAAAGTATTTCTGTATCAATTTTCAGTTGTTTCTGGACTTAACTTTGTTCAAAAAATATACATTTCTTGAGAACTTGTGGTGCCCTCAAATGTTTGGTGCCCAAGGCACATGCCTTATTTGCCTAATGGTTAATCCAGGCCTGAAAAAAGGGGGGGGGGGCTGATTTGGAATAAAAAAACAAGCTGTGTCGGGAATCCACTCAACTCCTTATGTAAGTTTACATAAATAAATACACAGGACATGGTTCTCAGACAAGCACAACAGGCAGCGACTGCACAGACTTGCTTGGCTGATAGCCACTGACTGCACAGACTTGCTTGACTGATAGATGTATTAGAACTTAAATTCATCACTATTACCTATTTGTTTGTTTGTTTGTTGGTAATATGAAAATGAAAACAAGTATGAGTTTGTAAAATTAAAAGCAATATTTAAACACAAAAGACATGAACAAAATTAAACAATAAACGTTTATAAACGAACATACTTATTAAATTTCCCAGCAATAGCGCACATATTTCGTTAATTTACCTAAACAGATTTAAAGATTTTTCGCCTTGATTTTCAAAGTCTTGAAAAAGTTTTGCAATGTGTTTAGTCTCTGTGGGATCTAAAGCATGTATTTAGCTACCACAAACATCTCCTCTAAAAGAAAAAATATTCTGGCTGGTTCATTGAGATTAAGACCGCAAAGGCCAAACACTGTTATTCTTATTCCACTGCTTGCGGTGTTAGCACAGAAATTCGATAGCTTTTTTTTAAAATTGAAAACACCCTTATTTATATTTTTTTAAATTAAAAATAAGCCAAACAAACGAAAAAAACTCCAGAAACCGTATTTTTTTAGGCTCTTCGTAGTGCCGTAGTCTTAGTGCCGTAGTCATAGTTCCGTAGTCTTAGTGCCGTAGTCTTAGTGCCGTGGTCTTAGTGCCGTAGTCTTAGTGCCGTAGTCCTAGTGCCGTAGTCTTAGTGCCGTAGTCTTAGTCCCGTGGTCTTAGTGCCGTAGTCTTAGTGCCGGGGTCTTGGTGCCGTAGTCTTAGTGCCGTAGTCTTAGTGCCGTAGTCTTAGTGCCGTAGTCTTAGTGCGTAGTCCTAGTGTTGTAGTCTTAGTGCCGTAGTCCTAGTGCCGTATTCCTAGTGCCGTAGTCTTAGTGCCGTAGTCTTAGTGCCGTGGTCTTAGTGCCGTAGTCTTAGTGCCGTAGTCTTAGTGCCGTAGTCTTAGTGCCGTAGTCCTAGTGTCGTAGTCCTAGTGCCGTAGTCTTAGTGCCGTAGTCCTAGTGCCGTAGTCCTAGTGCCGTGGTCTTAGTGCCGCAGTCCTAGTGCCGCAGTCCTAGTGCCGTAGTCTTAGTGCCGTGGTCTTAGTGCCGTAATCCTAGTGCCGTAGTCTTAGTGCCGTAGTCTTAGTGCCGTAATCCTAGTGCCGTAGTCTTAGTGCCATAGTCCTAGTGCCGTAGTCTTAGTGCCGTAGTCTTAGTGCCGTGGTCATAGTGCCGTAGTCTTGGTGCCGTGGTCTTAGTGCCGTAGTCTTAGGCTTAAAAACGTAGTTACGACGGCGAACGTGTCGGGGTAAATAGGTCTGCACTCTCATCTCTAGTTTCAAGCATTTCCCATTGCACGAAATGCGTGTTGTCCACATTACACAATCTCAGGAAAACATCTCCCCACAAAGCATTTCACATCATTCATAATTAAGACAAACAACTTTGCTAAAATAACATTGTTAATTAAAAAAAGCATCACGAGGGACTAATACACGGTACAAACCGATGTTGTAAGTCAGGGATGAGCTACCTTATTTGTGTCATTAAAAACATAATTGTAAGGGTGCCCTTATATAAGAAATAAATTATAAGAAGTACTGCATTGCTGTGGAAGTCCCATCAAAATCTATCTACCCTTGTGAGTCTCTTGGTCTTTGCGGCTCTCTAACTATTCTTCCGATCTTCCCGGCCCTGGCCAGACACAAAGCAAGATATGACGAGCAAAACAGAGAGGTTTAATAACCTGACGGAAAAATATACTATACTCTGATCTTGGCCAAAAGGCTTAAGGAATATTCGTATTATTTTCTCGCTTTATTCCTGTGCTGCGTAAGTGGCAGCGTCCCCGAGGAGACTTGGGGGAGTCCACATGGGGTTTTGTCTCTTCGTGGCGTGGCAGACTAGTAGGGGGACTTGTCCACCCGAAGCTAAAAAACCCCGGCCAAACGCATGACTCCCAACGCAACGGGAGCTGCCACTAACATGATTACTAGTTGCTGTTAATGGATATGAGGCTTGGGTGGCCCTCAAAACCCATGCCGATGATTTTAGCTACGCGGCCGTGAGAAAGCCGCTCCTAGGCAACCGTTTCGTCCCGCCACTACCAACGTCCCGACCGAAAGACTCCCTGGGCGGTGGGGAGTGGTAACGCAACACCAACCCCCCGGAGTGGAAGCAAAGCCGTCCTGACCCACAGAGAGTGGACTGCGGACGCTTTAAACGCAGCGTCCTCGGTCGACCGCGCCTCCCCTAGGTCAAGGGGGAAGTTCCCGGCGCCCTTCCGCACGGGCTGGCGTCGGGTTAAGTCCTTCAGTGCACTGGATTGTGCGACATTTTCTCGCTTTATTCAGCCAACCTCTTTAATTGAGTTATTTTCTTTTAATTGGTAAGTTTTGCCACAAAAGTACTGCAATACTGGGGGAAGTTCCTCTTTAAAGTCTGCCATAGCTCACAGAAAAGTACTGCAATACTGGGGAAGTTCCTCCTTAAAGTCTGCCCTTGTTCCCACAAAAGTTATCCAATACTTGGGAAGTTCCTCTTCAAAGTCTGCCCTTGTTCCCACAAAAGTTATCCAATACTTGGGAAGTTCCTCTTCAAAGTCTGCCCTTGTTCCCACAAAAGTTATCCAATACTTGGGAAGTTCCTCTTCAAAGTCTGCCCTTGTTCCCACAAAAGTTATCCAATACTTGGGAAGTTCCTCTTCAAAGTCTGCCCTTTCGGGTATCCTGGCAATGCAGCTCTCTCTTTTTTATCTTACCAGTCATCCCGACCCAAGCTGAAAATCAAGCGACATATCACATCGCCGCCACCCCCCCCCCTTTCCAGGCTTGGTAACCCGGTGGGATAAGAAGAAACACTACATCCTAATCTTAGCCAACAGGCCGAGAGGCGATCGGATAATTATTTGGGCTTATTCAGCCAACCTCCTTACTTGACCTGAGGCGTTATATCTGCTAATAAAAGTATCTTTTTCAGCCGTAGGTAGGATTTATCATTCAAAGGCTGACACATCTTGTCTATAGGTTTAAAAATGTTAATACTCGCTCTCATCCTATCAATGCCCCTTGTGCCATCCGTGTCATCATGAGAGCGACGCCTTTTGAATGTGGAGCTTTTTCCTCATCGTGCCTCGGGTATATCTGTGTTTCTCCTGAGGGCAAAGCTAAAACTGCCCAGCTTGTACTTGTGACCATCTTGTTTCACAGATGCCGAGGAGTGTGAGTTTGTATTTTCTCACTTCTGCCGCCACTTGTGCCGATTTACAAGCTTCATACATGTTTCTACCATTTGACGAGCCTAAGCTTATTGCCTTTGAAATGAGGGTCCTGGGCTTTGTGGCTTCTTGGAACTGACATTGTTTGTTTTTTCCTTACTTGTTGACTACACTGTAGCAGTTTTTTTTGTACGGGTGAGGTAGCTGGCCTTACGCAAACCCTCCTTCTTTTGCACCCGGGCTTAGAACAAGCTATGGTGGAGCTTGTATTATACATGTTCATACCAATGAAAGGGGTCTGATGAAATATTAAGATGAATGATAACTTAGGATTGTATCAATACATCAATTCTTTTTATTTGTCTTAGAGGCAAAACCAAAAACAAAGAAAGGGTGGGGGGATGGGGTGATTCTACTTTAAAACGATCTGGGGTTTCGAAGATATCTGTGCATAAGGTTGTTCCTAGTTTTTACCTTCAGTAACGTTAAGATTTTGGGCGATACAAATTGGGGGAAATCAGCGCAGTGTTACAACTAGAGATGGATTAGACACAGCATTAGTATGATAGGAAGCATCAGTAGTAGGATATGACACAGCTTTTGTAGGATAGGAAACACCAGTAGTAGGATATGACACATCATTTGTAGGATAGGAAACCTCAGTAGTAGGAATTGACACATCATTTGTAGGATAGGAAGCATCAGCATAAGGATATGACACATCTGTAGCAGGATAGGAAACATCACAAGGATTAGGATATGAAACAGTATTAGGAGTTGGATATGACCCATTGTTGGTGGGATACGAAAAATTTGTAGTAGGATAGGACACGTCATTAGGAGTAGGATATAGCGCCACCTTAGGGGTTGGATGGGACACATCAATAGGAGTTGGATGACACATCAGTAGTAGGGAAGGAAACATCAGTAGTAGTATACGATGCAGCATTAGTAGCAGGCAATGAAGAAGCATTAGGAGTAGAATGGGACACATCATTAGTGTGATAAGACACATAAGTAGTAGTATATGGTCATCATTTGAAGTAGGATATGACCCAGCAATAGGGTTTGAATAAGACACATAATTTGTATAATAGGAAATATAGGTATTCGGATATGAAACATCATTAGTAGGATATAACACATCAGTTGTAGGATACGAAACACAATTATGAGTAGGATAGAAGACGTTAGTAATAGGATATCACCCATGAGTAGGATATTAGGAGTAGGATAGGACACATCATTAAGATAAGACTAAGACACATCTTTCAGAGTAGGATAGTAAACATCAGTTGGAGTAGAATAGGACACTTATGAAGTAGGATAGAGCACATCATTGGGAGCAGGATAGGCTAGTACACATTAGCAGTAGGATAAGACACAATATATGGAGTACGGTAGGGCACATCAGTAAGAGTATGATATGATACATCAGTATCAGCATAGGAAAAATCAGTAGGACAAGGCTAGGACACATCTTTATGTGTATGATAGGCCACATCAGTATTAGCAACGGACACATCAGTAGGACAAGGATGGGGCACATCATTAGGAGTATGATAGGACACGTCAGTATTAGCAACGGACACATCAGTAGGACAAGGCTGGGACACATCATTAGGAGTATGATAGGACACGTCAGTATTAGCAACGGACACATCAGTAGGACAAGGCTGGGACACATCATTAGGAGTATGATAGGACACGTCAGTGTTAGCAACGGACACATCAGTAGAAATTGGACAATTGTCCCGGTTACTGTTCATTCACAACAGCACAGACCTTTATAAAACTAGAGTTTTAATGGTTTCACAAATTTCCCATCGTTTACATGTCACCAAGTTTCTAAAAGCCAGGCCTTATTTGCACGAGCTTCAGACGTCTCACATTAAGTTCAGTTTGTAATGAAAACTAATAGTACCCCCCCCCCCTGAGTCTGTCGCCGTCTTGAAATATAAATGTTAACACTACACTGATAATGTTTGCATTCTTAACTGTATCAGAGCTCAAAGTTCATTTCAATGTAATAACACAGAGGATATTTGCGCTCTTCATTTAGAACAGCAACTATTTAAATTTGGCGATGAGAATCTTCCAATCTCGCCTTTGTTCTAATATCTACCCCCACCCTAATTCCCCTTCTATAAACGACAGTAACAATTCACCAGCCTCTAGTACTTTGGGGCAGTGTCTAGAAATTTGTTCAACATTGTATTTGATATATGAATATCCCATCAAAGTGTTGTAACGGAAGTGTTTTACCCAGGGATCAAGCAATGGTAGTCACCCCCCCCCAACCCTATCACTTCTTACTACATTATAACCCCGACACCCTCGGTGTCTCCACCCCGATATTTAACTTTAAACCTTGAGCTAAAGACGCATCCAGTCTTCTCCCAAGTTAAAAACTCTGAGAGTTACTTAAGAGCATGTGTTCATCGGTCTTGGTAAGAATACAATTTTCAGAGCCTACCCCCCTCCCCGTGAGAGCAGACGTCCGATGGTCCTGGCAACTGACCAATTGAGAACAGGCGTCCGATGGTCCTGGAAACTGACCATTTGAGAGCAGGCGTCCGACGGTCCTGGCAATTGACCATTTGAGAGCAGGCGTCCGTTTATTTCAGGGCACATTCTGATTACTAGCTGATGGGGCTAAAACAGTGGTTCACATGTCCCTATGGTTATTTTAAAAGAGAGCCTCACCCCCTACCCCAAAAATGAGTGGGTCACATGTCCCTATGGTTGTTAAAATAGCCAGCCTTACCCCCTACCAAAAAAAGAGTGGGTCACATGTCCCTATGGTTGTTTTAAAAGCCAGCCTCACCCCTACCCCAAAAAAGAGTGGGTCACATGTCCCTATGGTTGTTTAAATAGCCAGCCTCACCCCTACCCCAAAAAAGAGTGGGTCACATGTCCCTATGGTTGTTTAAATAGCCAGCTTCACCCCTACCCCCAAAAAACAGTGGGTCATATGTCCCTATGGTTGTTAAAATAGTCCACCCCAACCCCACCATTAAAAAGAGTTATCGTTTATAATTAAACATATATATGTCATCGTGAGAGTTATTTTATCTTTAAGACAGAACAAATGGCCATTATGTTGGAGATAAAATATATAGCTGAAGGGAGGAAAGTACTATAACACATAACTTTAAAATCAATATCATCTTTAGGAACAAAATATGTAAAAAAAAAAATTAAAAAAAAGTATTTTATATTTACTCTGCTCAAAGTAATGTTTCAATATTTTCCTAAAGAATGAAATGTCAGCTTAAGAAGAAGCTTATTATGATTGGTAGATCAGAAAGATACGAGGTGATCACCAAGCAGAGACGTAGCGTAGGGGGGGCAGAGGGTACAGATGTACACGGGCGCCAGCTAGTTAGGGGCGCCAAAATGTGCTTTGGTATTATTTTATTGATGAAAATAATGGGTTTGAGAGTTGAATAAAGGAAAAGAGGGCGCTTTAAAATGAATCTTGTCCCCGGGCGCCAAACACTCTAGCTACGCCTCTGTCACCAAGCTATTATATAATTCGCTGGTTCTCGAGTTGTAGGCACAAGTTGTATAAGGCATATTCTCGGGTTTTTTCCTTTAAAATACTCTTTAGGTTGCTCTCATCTTTGAACCACAACCAATTCAATTTAGGGGCATTTACGGCTGCCTGCAAAGTTTTTTCATGGAATAAGGCGGAAAAAAGCTTGACCCGCCCCGGGCGGCATGATTCCTAGCTACGCCACTGATGCCGCCCTTCAATATAAAGAAAATAGTGCCACCCGGGGGCGGACAGCCACTGTAAATAATATATTCTAAAGAACCAACCTTCTGTATAAAGTAAGACACTAAATGGTAAAATTGCATATACGATCACCTTCACAGTTGATAAAGATCGGTTACAGTTTGAGAAGGTTGGTCATGGTTTGAAGTAACGTTAATAAGATCTGTATGAAGTGTGCATTTAGACAACTCTTAACGTGTGTCTCAAAAGACGATGTATTGGACATCGTCATGACGTGCACAGTCTGCTCATAAAAATGTATGCATCATAACATCTTCTGATTTTTACAGACATTCACAGAAATCACAATGAAAATTATTCAAACTCTAAAACTTTATTTGAAGGTATTTTTAAATGATTAAACGAAAACCAAATGTTGTAGTTAAAAAACTCCGACATGTTTTCATTGTTCGAGATCTCGCGTCATTTACAATAAGAAATGCTTTTTTTTAATTTTAAAAAACAAGTCGCAATAAAAAAACAAAGCTTTTTAAACTTCTTCTATAAATAAAATAAAATAAAAGTAGCGATGAAGCAATTCATGTGTGGCATCCATGAACGAGAATAAAGTGTTTGTGTGTGTGTGAGGGGGGGCTTTCAAGAAATTTGTTTGAGAATTTAGGTCGATAAATGATAAAAACGTCTAATTTACGTTACAATTTTGTGACGATTTTTTTCTTCTTTTGGAAAAAAGTGTGTTTTTAAGGGGCATATGCCAAAATAACGTGACGTCATTTATGGATGGCCCCCCACGAAAGAGAGAAATTCAGAGTTATAAGGTTAAAGTTTTCCATTTAATTAATGAACCAGTTTAGTTGATCTGAAGCCAATTAGCGACACGGTACCCAGCGTCAACAACCCCATCGGTGTGTCTTCATCTCGGCCAGGGTCAAAGGTCTTTTAACCCATTCAATAACCCATTTCGGTGGCATCACCCAGACATCCGGGTAGTTGTGGAGCAAGTGCTTGAGCCATCTGATCAATGCCGGGTAAGCGTTGGGATTCCGGTAAAACAGGAAGTCGTGGGTGAAGAAGGTCAGAGGACGACGGTGAGGGTAGTAGTAGTCAGTGAAATGTCGGCTGAAGAGACACAGCAAATGTTTACATCTCATTCTAGATCACGATTTTAAAAAAATATATATTTAGATTAAACATTTTTTTTTTTCAAATTTAAAAAGGAAAAAGCATCTATTCCGTCAAAACGGCACGTGGCGCCCACCACTTTTGTAGATTTACGAATGTGTTGAGTGGTGGATACAAGAAGATGGATCTTTGGGACCAACAGAATAAACATTAACACACATCGGTAGTCAGTTGTCTGTTATTTTTTTTATTTAAGTCAGGTTAAAATGTACCCCCAAAAATGCAAAAAAAGGATGTACTGGCTATAGAGCACGTAAAAGATGTACTGGCCATAGATGACGTACTTTGCATTTTCCCCCATTGAATGGAACTCCTTATTATATATTTAAGAATTTAACTCTTTTTAACACCCCGGTCCGGCTTCGTTTTTTGCATGGTCCGGGTATGTGCCGGGTGTGCCAATACTCGGCATTTCCGGGTATCCGAGTCAGTACCTGGCTGAGCCCTGGTGACGAAGCTACACATGAAATAACTCAGCTTATTTTTCAACGACGAAAATACGTTATCTTTAACATTAACTGCTTGCTGCTTACATCGTTCTAATTTACTAGGATACGAAATTGAGATTATGAACATTGCCTCGGGCATTACAGAAAAACGTCAAGCAATCTGAATAATCTCTTACTGAAAAAAATTGAACCACTCCTCCTCCGTGATGGAGCTTCTGTTTTTCCCGACACTGCATGCGTCCAGCATGCTACATGGCCGCCCATCATCACCAATCCAGGTCGTGAGTGGAACTTCCCAGAGTCCAGGATAACGCCTCACGGGGCAATGGCAGTACATGCAACTGAAAGTATTGGATGTCACAGAATAATAATTTGTAAATGCCATGTTGCAGGCACTAACAGGATAAAATATTCGAAGTGGCTATTGGTACCCGGGTACCAGAATTGAGAGGTTGGGATTAAAAAACGATTTAAAATATTTTTGTTGGGTTTGTAATACCAAATGAGGTATCAAATGAAAGATAATTGAATGGACTATACTTTTAAAATGTTAATTCTTCATTTTAACTAAAATAAACTACCACAAATGACATCCGAATAGTATTGAGTTTAATGTGTCCCTGGTCCGAAAGGGGGCCCTGCGTGTCCGTGTACATTTTGACTAATGCTATTCGGATGTCATTTGTGGTAGTTTATTTTAGTTAAAATAAAGAATTAAGTTTACAAACGTATACTACATTAGTGGTATATTAGTGGTCTAGTTACTGATCCAATTTCTTCCTCAGCTGGCTGGTAGACAACTTTCACCTGCAGATAAACGTATAGAATATGCTTACTATTTGGGCGAGAAGTCAAACGTCCAGGGCCAGGTAGGGGGGCGTTCTCTGCTGCCGATGGATGAGTCATACAGGAAACCGGAGTCTCTGAGCACGTCAAATTGGACGTCACGAGCACACCGGAGGTACGGGGCACGAAACCCGACGATAGAGCTCACGAGGGAATGGTCGCCTGTAGCCTTGAGAATATTCTTTTTGACACCAACAATCTAAAAGTTGAGGTGTTAAGTAAGCTAGTGTGCAGGCGGCAGTAGGCAGCTATTCTTTAAATGTTAACATTGGGCATCAAACACAGCTATTTAAAAAAATCTGTGGTTTATAATAAATCGAGTGTGTTGAAGTCAGATTTTGTGTATATATATATGATTATGTAAATTCATTTTATACTTATATAAACGTTTGTTTTGCTTTTTTTTGTACTGATGAAACCATTTTTCCGAGAATTTTGCAGTTGTATTCTGTGTAACAATAGTTACGGCTTAACCTATGTTGTTTTATTTACACAAAATTTGGGTATTTAATAGTTTTGTCTCAATCTACTTGAAAGCTTGATCGCAGTCCAACATTTTAATTACCGACTAGTTTTCACAGGTGCATTCATAGAGTAGTTCCTACCGGTACATGCATGAACAGACCGTAAAAATAGACAAATTAACTCACATCATAAATTTTGTTCACGCCATACCTCAAAAACTACTAAAGCTAGTCCTGGGACTGTTGGGGTGCCACAGATGACATGAAAACTATCCTCCTCCATGCCTCTCTGTCTTATGCACTACGCATAGCATCGACTAGTTTTAGTCCCGTCCATTCTTTGATGTTATCTTCCTATATTTCGTCTATAAAACAGTCAACATTGTGCCGAAATAGCTAAAGATGCGTTTGACCCGAATTAAGTAATGGTCAGTTTTAGGAAGGGGGCAGTGTGCTCAACCTATCGTGTGTATGCCTAGGGCGTGTGTATGCCTAGGGCGTGTGTATGCCTAGGGCGTGTGTATGTCTAGGGCGTGTGTATGCCTAGGGCGTGTGTATGCCTAGGGGCGTGTGTATGCCTAGGGCGTGTGTATGCCTAGGGCGTGTGTATGCTTAGGGTGTGTGTATGCCTAGGGTGTGTGTATGCTTTGGGCGTGTGTATGTCTAGGGCGTGTGTATGTCTAGGGCGTGTGTATGTCTAGGGTGTGTGTATGCCTAGGGCGTGTGTATGCCTAGAGCATGTGTATGCCTATGGCGTGTGTATGCCTAGGGCGTGTGTATGCCAACACCAGCCAATTTTATTATTACTATATATATTTCTTGTCTACGTTCATAACTAAATCTACCTATGCTAAACAGATTCTGACTTCATAATTGGAATCAACGTGTTAAAATACATGTTTAGATTTCAGTAGTGAAATCGTTGGTGATTAGTGTCAGTATTTGGGTGTGTCTTTGTGCTTAATTCTTTATTCTCATCCAGAATAAACATTGTCTGATTCACTTTCTTTTAAATGAACATTAATACTTTAATTATCATCTCCCGAACACTCTTCCACTCTATCATTGCTGACTCATTATGACACTCTTTTCATTTCTGTTTCTTTCACTAATTCCCTCTGTCTCACACTCTATCACTGCTCTCACTGTCACTCCTTCATCTCTTTCTCTCTCATTCATTCCCTCTGTCTCTCACTCCATCCCTTCTATCTCACTATGTCACTCTTTTATCTCTGTCTCTCTCACTCATTCCCTCTGTCCCTCAGATCCCCTATCTCATCAAGTTACCGCACTCTTGACCGCAGAGTAGTCCCCGCGGTAGCCCTTTGGTAATTTATGAGAGATTGTATGGGAAGCTATCTCGTGTCCAGCGTTAAACAAGTCTTTAACCAAAGAAATATTGCTATGTCTGGTGGCGACATACAGGGCGATCCTGTGGACAAGAGGAAAGACAAATATCAAGACATTGTGTGTGGCGACATACAGGTCCATCCTGTGGACAAGAGGAAAGACAATCAAATGTCAAGACATTGCGTGTGGGGACATATAGGGCCATCCCGTGAACAAAAGGAAAGGCAAAACAATTTCAAGACATTGCGTGTGGTGACATGCAGAGCCATCCTGTGGACAAGAGGAAAGGCAATACAAAATCAAGACATTGTGTTGTGACTACACATAGAGCCATCCAGTGGACAAGATGAAAGACATTCAAATGTCAAGACTTTGTGAGTGGCTACTTGCAAGGCCATCCTGTGAACAAGAGGAAAGACAATGTCAAGATATTGTGTCCAGATTTGTTTACACCGATCGAGTTCAGGTCTGAGTATTCATGACAATGATGTCATAGGTCAAGTTTAGGTCTGAGTGTTCATGACAATGATGTCATAGGTCATCTTCAGGTCTGAGTGTTAATAAAAATGATGTCATAAGTCAACTTCAGGTCTGAGTTTTCATGACAATGATGTCATAAGTCAACTTCAGGCATGAGTGTTAATGACAAAGATGTCATAAGTCAACTTCAGGTCTGAGTGTTCATGACAATGATGTCATAAGTCAACTTCAGGCATGAGTGTTAATGACAAAGATGTCATAAGTCAACTTCAGGTCTGAGTGTTCATGACAATGATGTCCTAAAAATGTTTTCGTGAGATCTATTACTGCCTTCACCCCCCACCCCCCTCCCCAACGAGACAAAATGCTTAACTGTTAATTTTGTTCATATTTTATTACTATTTTAATATATACTATTTTTCAAATGGATCACTTATGAAAATAATTGTAGACCCGAATTATCTTGACAATAGAAAGTGTAGCTAAACAAGTCTTTATGTAGTGAACACATTTATATGAACATATCCCTATGTGGTGAACACATGTATATGAACACATCAGTATGTAGTGAACACATTTATAAGAACACATCACTGTGTAGTGAACACATTTATATGAACACATCAGTATGTAGTGAACACATTTATATGAACACATCACTATGTAGTGAACAAATTTAAAGCTCAGATGTTCAAACCCTCAAAAAAGAACCTATTGGCAATAAGATCTAAACTATTTCTATTCGAGAGAAATACTTCCTTCAACTTTTACCTGACCTTAAGAGATATATTGTACCGTTATTGTACCTTAAGAGATATATTGTACCGTTATTGTACCTTAAGAGAAATATTGTACCGTTATTGTACCTTAAGAGAAATATTGTACCGTTATTGTACCTTAAGAGAAATATTGTAGCGTTATTGTACCTTAAGAGATATAGTGTACCGTTATTGTACCTTAAGAGAAATATTGTGCCGTTATTGTATATTGAGTCATCATTGGTCAACTCCCCATTAAACATGTTCACTGTCACAGAAGTACATGATAATCATTTTCTGGATTGGAAATTAAATGTGGATTATATGAAACTCTTTTCTTGGTTATATTTCATATTGCACACCGTGTCGGACAGCGTCAATGTTGGTACACAACAATCACATAACTGTGTATTATTAAATAACCCACAGGTGCGCAATTACACATACGTTATTTAAATGTATACATACTGATGGCCAATTATTATCATCTATTGCCAACTTTGACAGACTCTCGCAAACCAGAAGACACACTTTCTTTAAGAGACCACACTTGTTGTTTGTACGTGACTTACTTCATAGGACACCCGTTTGGGTTGTAGAGCTTGTGGATGTTGTCAACAAACAGTGGCCGGAAGAACTTGCAGTAAACATCATTGTAGAGGTAGTCATCAAACGTCAGCATGATGAACATGGGCGTGTCCGAGAGGTGGAGCTTGGGCGTTGCTCCGAAACAGAAACAGTTGGGGAGTTTACAGTTGTGTTGGTTGCAGTCCGAGCGCCAAGCACCTCGCTTCGATCCTCCTGTAATTGTGGCTTATAAAAGTTAACAGGAATTTATATCAATGTTGGCTTGATACTTAAAAACGTTCATTGCATCGCAAAAAAAAGAAGCACAGTGGGGCTAGCGAGGGACATTACAGGCATATTTTCTAACGCTCGTACATATAGAACTAATTCCAAGGAGAAAAGCGTTTACTCTCCCTGGCCAGGCTCAAGTATTTTATGATACCCCACTTTCATTTCGGTATGTTTCTAAGTTTCACTAAACTAATAAAACTACCTTTAAATGTGACAAGGTGACACGTTCTGGTAATAGGGCAACACATGCGTCAGTATGATAGTGCGGGTAAACCCTAGTCTATAACACGTACACACTCTCTGAAATTAAAAGTAGCACAACGCTGTGTGCTGATGAGTCCTAACTTCTTGGCTGGTCACTCATGCACTGCGTTTGACCAGCCCGTGGCCCACAACGGGATTTAAGATCTCTTTATCTCTGCAAGTTGGTAGGCGGAAAACATGTGATGACGTCATTGTTTTCCGATGTGTCCGGATGAGTCCTATATCAAAGGCAGGCGCAACCCGATCGATTTGAATCGAGACAGCCTACAGACAGCCTATAGACAGCCTACAGAGAGCCTACAGACAGCCTACTTGCAGAGAGCAAAGCTATTTCTTAGTAATTGCACTGGTCGTATCGGGCCGTTCTGTTAGTAAAACGCATTTGATTTTCTTGTGTATTTGTATTTTACTTGTGGTTGTAACGACTTATTCCTGTACATTACGGATCATTTTAACCAGTGTTTTAATTTAACTACTTGTCGCATTTTTTTAATGTACCCCGTAGCAATAATAGCGACACAGTTAAACAGCCCGCCACGCTCCATTTCTTGCATATACTCCACATGTGCGTGCGTGTAAAACTTACAGCTATAATTTATAGCATTCTAGTTACATGTGCAGAAGCGTGTACACCAGAGTACATGCTCGAGTTAAACTTACGGTCATTCGTTAAAGTATTGTATCATTATAAACTGTCATGTGGTTAAGTCTTACATTGACCTACGTGGGCGAAATTGTAATTATAATAACCAAGTATCTTGAATTGTTGATTAACTCACGCACCGAGTACCCCAGGGTCTCCATTATTCAAATATGTAGAGTATATTGACTAATATACATATATTGACATTATAATGGACGCCCTAGAATCGGGGCGCAGAACCGCGTTTTTTCCATTATCAAATATCAACCCCTCAAAATAACTTCTAATATCATTAGATGATTATTTTATTTGCCCTTTATGTTGAGTCTACTATTATAATTTAAGGTCGTTGCTGTTCAACTTTATTATTCAACATGATTATGGCTTGTTATGAAAAATATGTATATTTCAAGTTAGGATTATTTGTCATACCTTGAATGACCTATTACCCCCAGAGTTATCCCCCCCCCCCCCCATGCTTATTTAATAATTGTCATAACTTGAATTAGTTGTAAAACATTCAATATCCAGTCTTATCCAACATGCTTAGTGCTAGTTGTGCATACGTAAATGTCTGTCACTTTAATTAATGTGTACTATATAATTTATCCTTTTAGATATCGTCCTCTTTCTTTCGCTTTTTTGTCCATGCTCTAGGGTAAAATAAAGTTTTTAAAGTTTTCAAGAACGCGTATTACAGTATTAGTAAATAATTAAAATTGTAGTGACCATACCACCGACACCACTCAGCACATACCACCGACACCACTCAGCACATACCACCGACACCACTCAGCACATACCACCGACACCACTCAGCACATACCACCGACACCACTCAGCACATACCACCGACACCACTCAGCACATACCACCGACACCACTCAGCACATACCACCGACACCACTCAGCACATACCACCGACACCACTCAGCACATACCACCGACACCACTCAGCACATACCACCGACACCACTCAGCACATACCACCGACACCACTCAGCACATACCACCGACACCACTCAGCACAGCTACATAAAAAATATAAAACCTATCTACTTTACCGTCACTGAGGTCATGGCATGAGGATATATTTGATTCTTTGCACTGGCCTGACGTCACATCGTACCTTGGAAGAAATCGTGCAATGTTGAGTTAAGAGTGACTAGAAGGGTAGTTAACCGTTCTCATCAAACAGCCTTGACAACTCTAACCGAATTGCGTAAACAAATTAAATATGGTTGTGTCAACATCCCAGTGTATCTTTAGTATAGATGATATTAGCAAAGTATATGCCGTTATTGCCATCGATTGGTGTCAAACCCATAAGTACTATGTACTGTTGTAGACGATTATGCGCGTGAGGGGTGATCCTTGTAAATGCATTGTTAATAAGAGTTTGAAAAAAAGCAAGGTGAGATAGTAAGAACGATTTCATGTTAAGTTATTTAGATGAAAATTTCACAATAATATTGTACATATTTAAACACAGACACTTCTGTGACTCGGCACCGGTCAGTTATCAATCCATTTATGTCTTAGTAATTAAAGAGTCACTGTTTATTTTGTGACGCCTCTGTCTCCTAGTCATCAACCCATCTTAAGACTTCAAGTATTTTGTGACGCCTCTGTCTTCTAGTCATGAACCCAACTTAAGACTTCAAGTATTTTGTGACGCCTCTGTCTTCTAGTCATGAACCCAACTTAAGACTTCAAGTATTTTGTGACGCCTCTGTCTTCTAGTCATGAACCCAACTTAAGACTTCAAGTATTTTGTGACGCCTCTGTTTTCTAGTCATAAACCCAACTTGAGACTTCAAGTATTTTGTGACGCCTCTGTCTTCTAGTCATGAACCCAACTTAAGACTTCAAGTATTTTGTGACGCCTCGGTCTTCTAGTCATGAACCCAACTTAAGAATTAAAGTATTTTGTGACGCCTCTGTCTTCTAGTCATTAACCCAACATAAGACTTCAAGAGATAGACTTTCGTTTTATCGCAGGTGGACTGGATGATGACGTCACAATTAGCCTTGTAAACAGCTGTTTTTATTTTGTTTAAAACGCCCGTAAAACTGTTGCTAAGAAACGTCATTTAATATTTTACATAAAATCATTCACCATAACCACCACCCCCCTTTATTGTTTAAAAAAGGGGAAATATTATTTTGCTTACAAATTCGATGTGAAATAATACATTTTATTGTATTTTTATGTATTTGCATTGTATGTCCAAAAAATATTGAGTATTACTGACCAGAATGGTTTGTATACATAGACAGATGAATTTTTCAGACTGATTTGATCAAAACTGCCCTACGCCTCTGGTTGGCTTCAAAGGACGCTACTAATTTTTGAACTAAAAAAATCTTACCTGGTTTGATTCTCACAAGTTTTGTTGTAAACATTTCCGGAATCACAAACCAAAAATCTGGCTCCCTTGTTCGACCCCGGCTCTGCGTCGTGTAAAGGGGCGCAAGCGGTTTGGGCATGGTACAGAGTTCTCAGACCTTCACTTGTGGGCACATTTTCACATCGATAGATCGTGGCCCACGAACGTGAACATACTACGGCTAGGACAATGCTCAATGCTACGCAAGTCATGTCTTAAACTAATGCCGTCCTCTAGGAGAGTGAAATTTGAAAGTAATTATAAAAAGTAACATATTTTCCAACAAATTAAACATTCAAATTTCTAATAGGCTGCATGGCATGGAATCGGCAGACTCGCCATCTCGTCTTGTTCTCTGTTAATGAGGATTCGTTATTTAACATCTAGGATGTTTTATACTGAGAGTTTATGGCGGGTCCATAAATAAATATCACCAGGGCTCATCTAGACATGACCAACGCGCACCATCATATTACTCAAATGTTTATGTAGAACAGGGTTGAAATCCTTAATTTTTTTGTCCATAGTTTTTAAAGAACTTGTGCGCCCTTGGTACACGCCACTGGCTATAAACATGTATAGTTATGAAATAAATTGTGTTTTATGGTTTATTAAAGGGGCTTGGCGGTGATTAAACTGACCAATCGAGGAAACATTCTCAAATAATAATGTTTGAAATGGTTCTCAAACTAAAGGAAACTTAACAAGGGAAGTCGTTGTAAGGAAAGAGAATGTATTTTCCGTTTCTCTCTGGCATATACAAAATAGAAATTCACTCATGCAACGGCCAGGGTCACGAGCGGTCAGGGGGTCACGAGCGGTCTAACCGAGGCCAGGTCACGAGCGGTCAGAGGGTCACGAGCGGTCTAGCAGAGGCCAGGGTCACGAGCTGTCAGAGGGTCACGAGCGGTCAAACAGAGGCCAGGGTCACAAGCGGTCAGAGGGTCACGAGCGGTCTAGCAGAGGCAAGGGGCATGACAGGTCTAACAGAGGCCAGGGTCCCAAGTGGTCTAACAGAGGTCAGGGTCACGAGCAGTCTAACAAAGGCAAGGGTAAAAGAGCGGTCTAACAGAGGCCAGGGTCACGAGCGGTCTAACAGATGCCAGGATCACGACAGGTCTGACAGAGGCCAGGGTCACAAGCGGTCTAACAGAGGCCAGGGTCACAAGCGGTCAACAGAGGCCAGGGTCACGACAGGTCCAACAGAGGCCAGGGTCACTAGCGGTCTAACAGAAGCCAGGGTCACAAGCGGTCTAACAGAGGCAATGGTCAAGAGCGGTCAAACAGAGGCCAGGGTCCCTTGTGGTCAAACGGACGCCAGGGTCATGAGAGTTATAACAGAGGCCAGGGTCACGAGCGGTCTAACTGAGGCCAGGGTCATGACAGGTCTAACAGAGGCCAGGGTCACAAGCGGTCTAGCAGAGGCCAGGGTCACGATCGGTCTAACAGAGGCCAGGGTCCCAAGCGGTCTAACAGAGGCCAGGGTCACGATCGGTCTAACAGAGGACAGGTCTTCCAGGAAGTTACTTTGTATACCCCAGACTCTATCCTTTCGTAAAATGGACCTTCTAAAACACATTTGCTTGTAACATTGGTGGTGATGGTGACAGCAAAGTAGTGTTAAAAAATTAGCTGTTTACCAAGAGGCGTGTTGTGTGTGTGTGCGTTTGCGTGTGTGCGCGTGTGTGTGTGCGTGTGTGTGTGTGTGCTTGTAAGGGGTGGTGGTGAAAGCCTCTAATATAAAGTCAATGTTTAGATTTTATTTTGAATGATGTTCCATGTTTGTATACCACTTTAAAAGAGGCTCGAAGTTTCTACAACTTTATTATTATAATTTTTCGTTGTTGAGTTTATGAAAAAAGAGAGAAAACAACAAAAACCACAACAAATAAGACAAACAAACAAACATCCAAACAAATCAATGAAGCCTCGGCAGGCAGTATAACTTGAGTCGTAATTTTAATAGACCAATAAATACATGGGGTTAATGCCCTTGCTGCGGCCGAGCTTCTCTTGTTTACCACTACCAAACTGTAACTACCGTGTAGGACAGCGTGCAACGGGGGACCTTTAAGTATGTATTTAGTGGCTTTGAAAATTTCTCTTAAAAATTTGATGTTGAGGGTTTCATTCTCAAACTTTTTTCTTAAAATATACAACGGTTCTAAAATGTTTGACAGTTTTAATAGAATGAATGTTAGTCTTTGAAAAAAATATTAATATTTCTTTTTTTTTGAAATTTATTCATAACATTGTCAAAAAGTTTGTCTAAAGTAACCAATGACATTACGGTAAAATAGTAGCATGGATACCAGCGCCATAGAAGTATCCAATCAATCAATCAATAAATCTAAGAAAAGTACATAATTCCAGCACTGTATATCTGAAGTAACATGAACATGGTGTGAGATAACAAGATAACCAGTCGTTTTAACATTTCTGTTGGATAAACCTCAGCGCCATTCAATGAACAAGTTCGAACATTTTGACATCTACAACTTCTTTGGAGGGGACAAAAACAACGCATTTGCTTCTTCTTTTGTTGTGCGGGGAGGTGGGGGGGATGAGGTGGCTGCTTGTCAAACTGGCATTCTACACCACTGACAACGTCACTGACCACATCATTGACAGCGCCATTGACCACACCACTGACTAACCCACTGACTAACCCACTGACAACACCACAGACAGCACTTACATTTTACATTTATTTTAAAAGTACACCAAGTGCTTAACGCATGTCAATCTGCTTGTTAAACACACAAAAATCATTTAACCAATGTTTTTATTCTAATGTATACCTAAGTACAGATTCTATTCTAATGTATACCTGAGTACATATTCTATTCTAATGTATACCTGAGTACAGATTCTATTCTAATGTATACCTGAGTACAGATTCTATTCTAATGTATACCTGAGTACAGATTCTATTCTAATGTATACCTGAGTACAGATTATATTTTAATGTATACCTGAGTACAGATTCTGGCGTGAGCTTTTTACTATTGATGAAACATGTTGACTCATCCATATCTCTTGCGCCCAAGCTCACAGCAGAACTCAACCCATTAGACTATGTTTATATTTGAAAGCTCAATCCGTTTTAATATTATATTTTGGAAAGCCCAATCCGTTTTAATATATTTTTGAAAGCACAATCCGTTCCAAATTTGAACATAAAACATATCGATGGATGTTTTGAATGTTATTTATTTGAGCAAATATTTGATACCAGATGCGTACACAACTGTACAACTAGCAGCCCCAACTTTGAGCTCTCATCTGGGCGTTAGTCAAGGGATTTCTCATCCAGTCCAGTACCTGTTTGGGAGTGACCACCCATACGTCATCATGGGTCAGTAAAAGATCTTGTAGCCAGGACACAAGAGCCGTGTATGAGGCGGAGGACCGAAGAAACATGGAACCGTGTGTGAAGTAAGGCATAGGCACCTTGACGGGGTAGAAATAGTTCTCAAAGTTTTTCCTGCAAGAAAAATGAGTTTCTAGATGTAGACTATAAAGACATCCACGGATAACGTTATGGAAAGACAAACACAGATCAAATTATGGAAAGACATACACAGATCACGTTATGAAAAGACGTGGACAGATCAATTTATGGAAAGACCTACACAGATCACGTTATGAAAAGACACACATATCTTATTATGGAAAGACATACACATACACATATCACATTATAGAAAAACTTACACAGATCACGTTATGTAAAGACATACACAGATCACATTATGGAAAGACATACACAGATCACAATATGGAAAGACATACACAGATCACATTATGGAAAGACATACATAGATCACGTTAATGAAAGACATACACAGATCACGTTAAGTAAAGACATACACAGATCACGTTATGTAAAAACATACACGCAGATCACATTCCGGAAAGACATACAGAGATCACATTATGGCAAGGCATACACAGATCACGTTAAGGAAAGACATGCACATATCACGTTATGGAAAGACATAAAAATGTATTTGACTGCCTCCTCTAACAATAAGACGTTTTTTGTACACAACATTGAGACTCATCTCTTAACTCCTGCCCTCAGTGGACGTCACGAAATCATGCAACTGGCCATACCGGCCTACTTGTACAGATTGTACCATGCTGACTTACTTGTACAGAATGTATCACTCTGTCTCTGACTTAATTTTATAACTTGTACCACATTAAACTACTTGTACAAAACGTACCACTTTATCTTTGATCTAATTGTAAAGATTGTACCACACTTACTTTCTAGTACAAATTAACCACTCTATATCTGACTTTCTTGTACAGATTTGTACAAACTGATTCACTTGTTTTTTTATTTTTATTTTTTTATAGAGATAGTAAAAACTCTATCTCTGTCTTACTTCTACAGTTTGCGCCCCTCTAATCTGACCCACGTGTACATATTGTACACAATGACTTACTTATACAGATTGTACCACTCTATCTCAGAGTCTGAGAAGTAACTTGTGCCAACAGAGCAGGCGTCCACCATACTACAGGCGTAGCCATTGTCACCAACCCAAGAATTGAGTGGCACCTCCCATATACCAGGGTAACTCTTGGTTGGACACGGAGGGTTGACGCATCTGAAACAGTAGAATAACCAGCATTGACTTAATATAGACACTTGACAAGACATGGAGGGTTGACACAACTGAAAAATTATATAAATAGAGACGGTATGCAAATGTACATTACCGTTATATCAAGTGATCAATGTACATTGCTTCATGTCCTACTTCATTCACTTCATTGGCTCCCTGTACAAGCACGGATTGACTATAAACTCTCTGTTCTCTGCCACAATTTTTTCTAGAATTCCTGCCCTTCCTATCTAACCGAACTTCTCTTTGCGCAATCACCCTTTCGACAGCTTCGCTTATCCGCAGACGGGCGTATTCTTTCTGTCCCCAAGACTCGCACAAAAACACACGGTGAACGATCTTTCTCGTTCTGTGCCCCCAAACAATAGAATTCTCTTCCACTACACATCCGCAATATAACAACCATCACAGCCTTCAAATCTGCACTCAAAACACATCTCTTTAAACTCTACTATCCTGACTGATTCCCTCCTCTGACCGATACAGGATGCTGCTGAGTGCCGTCCATGACTTGACATGTAAATAGTTATGTAATGGTTCGGCGAATACACATTTGTTTTGTTTTATTTAATTAATGTATTTTAAATTTTTAAGTTCATGATTTTGTTTGTTAAATTGTATGTACTGCCTCGTGAGCAGGGCTGGGGGGGGTACCACGCTATAGAAAACTACCAATAATAATAATAAGAATACTACTAATAATAATAATAATACCGCTATATCAAGTAATCAATGTACGTTACCATCATATCAAGTAATCAATGTACGTTACCATCATATCAAGTAATCAATGTACGTTACCCTCATATCAAGTAATCAATGTACGTTACCATCATATCAAGTAATTAATGTACGTTACCATCATATCAAGTAATCAATGTACGTTACCATCATATCAAGTAATCAATGTACGTTACCATCATATCAAGTAATCAATGTACGTTACCATCATATCAAATAATCAATGTACGTTACCATCATATCAAGTAATCAATGTACGTTACCATCATATCAAGTAATCAATGTACGTTACCATATTATCAAGTAATCAATGTACGTTACCATCATATCAAGTAATCAATGTACATTACCATCATATCAAGTAATCAATGTACATTACCGTCCTATCAAGTAATCAAAGGTGAAGGGGTAAAGAGGTGGACGCCCTGTTGAAGTCTCGATGTTGGTCACAGACGTGTCATACAGGAAGCCGTAGTCCCTAAGCACGTCAAACTGGACATTACCGGCCACACGGAGGTAGGGGGCGCGAAACCCAACAATAGAATCAACCAGGCCCTGGTCTCCCGTCTCGTTAAGAACCTGTCGTTTCATGCCTTCAATCTGGGAACATTAATTAAACATCCTTAAATTTATACACTACGGCAAGGGTCTCAAACTCAAACTATCCGGGGTCCGCATGAGGTAGAGTCTGGGCCGCATCAAGTATTCTACAAAAATTGGGATTACAAATTCAATAAAATACAACTGTTACAATCTGCTCAACCTTTATAACAAATAAAAACATTAAGGGTTCTCAAGAACTGGGCTTCACTTTCTTCCTCCAACTCCTTGTTGCCAGAGACCTGGCGGCGCTTCTTCTTACACGCGGCTGAGCAACATTTGGCTTGAGTGAGGAAGCAACTGAGAACCTCCGTATTGCTTGAAGATGCTCATCAGTAAGTTTGGCCCTGAACTTTGACTTGTTAAAGTTAATACTGTAAAAGAGCTTTTCACACAGATAGGTGCTCCCACGCACATGGTCGACTTGAACAACCTGGAAATCTCAGAGAATGTGGAGGGCAATGCTCTCATAAATTCTCCATGCTTGTCTGTTTTTCCATTCACCTCCCTGAACTTGCACAGAAGATTAATCAGCTCCATTTGAAGCGAAAAAAAAAAAGAATCGGGGGAAAAAGGGGGGGGGGGCATCTTCCACATTGAAGAAGAAAGGATCATCAACAATTTAAAAAGTGACTCTGTGTGTTTTGAAGTCTGCAAACACATGATGAAATTCTTCCTGTAGCTTTGCAATGGCATCAGTATACTTAATGTTTTACTGTATGGTGTAACGAGTCCATGAGTACTTTGCATGTTGGGAAATGGCAGATGTTTCTCTGAGAACCATAACAAAAGTTTTGTGCAGAATGCCCTGACATTTTCATAGGCAACACTGACAAGCTGCCCCTGGTCTTGTAACGTCTTGTTGAGTACATTCAGCTCCTGTGAAATGTCAACAAGAAAAGCCAAGTTCGTTAGCCATTTGGAATCACTTAATACAGGAACAACCACCCCATCCTTCTCCATGAAGCCTTTGAAGGCTAAGACGTGTTCCAACAGTAGGCAATATTTATGAATTATTAATGCGAAGAAAGATGCTATTGTAGGGATAAAGAATTTTGATTTTTTTTAATCCTAGAAAAGGCGTTTCTGACTAACCTTATTTTGAAAGTGACCTAGCTGACAGGAATTTTCCTCGCTCGTAAAGACTAGCGGCAATTTTAATAGAGATTCTTTGATACTGTACTAACATTTACACAATTATGGTTGTGCATTACTGACTAACTGACTTTTTTAAAACTATTCTCATCTAAGGCTATAAAATAAAAACTTTTTAGTCCAATTTTGAATAGGTTTTTACCATTATAATCAACATCAAAACTTATACAAACATAATAAAATCAGAATTAGACTAGTCGGTGAGATTCGACTGAAACCGTCGCGGAGGGTCACATTATAGATATGAGATGGGGAAAACGCGTGGGCCGCATTAACACTAAACTTTAATATCAGGTATCGGGCCGCAAAATATCGTCTTGCGGGCCGCGAGTTTGAGACCCATGCGCTACGGCCTCTTTGTGGGTGACCTAGATTAAGGGGTTACAAATAGATTTATAATGAAAAAGTTTAAAAATTTGTTTTCTTAGAAATGTCAGCTGTCAAGTCCACATATATTTTCACTTTTTCCATTTCAAAATCGAACAAATTATATTAATATCAAACTGCCCGATATTTTATGAGAACAATCATAAATTCAATTCTCTGTTTACTCTATTTTCAAATTTTTTAAAAGTGTCCAATTAACACTGAGATGTTCGTGACCATACGCTAGATAAGCTATGAATATAGAATCTCGGCGACCATGGGTCAGAGCTGGAGGGTCAGTTATACAGAGCTGGAGAGCCAGGTATATACAGGTGGAGAGCCAGGAATATAGAGGTGGAAGGCCAGGTATAAAGAGATGGAGGGCCAGGTATATATTATATAGAGGTGGAGGGCCAGGTATAAAGATGTGGAGGGCCAGTTATAAAGAGGTGGAGGGTCAGGAATAAAGAGGTGGAGTGCCAGGTATAAAGAGGTAGAGGGCCAGGTATACAGAGCTGGAGACCCAGGTATTCAGAGATGAGGGGCCAGGTATTTAGAGGTGAAGGGCCAAGTATATAGAGGTGGAGGATCAGGTATATAGAGGTGGAGGGCCAGGTATATAGACGTGGAGGGCCAGGTACATAAAGATGGAGGGCAAGGTATACATGACCACACTGACCTCGTCCACCATTTCCGTGTAGTCTCCGTCCTTGTCTCCCTGGGGTAGAATGTGATGGATGGTGTGCGAGGCTATCTCGTTCCCGGCGTCATGCATGACCTTCACCTTGGAGTAGTCTGTGTTGTCAAGGGAAACGTAGAGGGCAGTTCTGAAATAAATAACAGCCAAAATCAAATGTTCTAATTAATAACTGTCACAAACCTCGTGTCAAGAAACATCGTGGTTTGCCATACATTCCTGGAGGGAATATTCTTGTAGAATGAGTACATGCAAGTTGCAAGTCAGTGGTTGTGTTAAGCTGATCCCGACACACTTAACAACAGAGCGTGTGATGGCGAATGGGTTGAGTTCATGAAAACAACTACGTTGGGAAAAGGGTGGGGCGGGGCGGGCCGGAGAAAGTCAGTCCGCCCAGGAGCGGATATAAACCTAGCCACGCCCCATGGTCTGTGTGTTTTAGGGTTTGGATGTTTTGACAGTTTGAGGGGTTTGTGACAGGAGCTTGTAAATAGCTTTATCTAAAAGTTTAATCAAATAATGTCACAAACAAACTTGTCACCAAATCACCTACTGTGCAGAAACAAAATAGTGTTTAGTGTTTAGGCAAATTTTAAATGGAAAAAAAAAATATGTAGGAAAATATACAGAGTTATTAATTATATTTTTAAACAATAATAATTTTGCTGGCATCCGCCCGTCACAAGGTGACGATGGTGTGGAATTCGCAGAACGAAATCCACAAGGCCTGGGATTATTCTTTTTAGGAATATAAGCTGGTTCCCAACAGCAAATCGCATCTCTCCACGCCGCTGGATAACCCCAAGGGAACATCATGTGGATGATACAGCTTGGCACCAGTGGCGTCGCAGGAGTTTCCGGAATGTTTCATTGTATCAATGCTATCCGCCTACGGGACTCCATATCCGGGTTTGAATTCAGAGTTGCCTTCTCTTAGATGAGTTGCCGTCAAAGGTTAACGAGTCCCATTTCGTAATTAAGCTAATTAAAGAGATATTGATGTTGATGGACTTAGATTAAGAATATATACTTTGATCCGTAGGAAACGAGGAGTGGCGTAGGAAATAAAAAAAGGGGGAGGGGTTCAGCCGCCCCGGGTGACTGGTTTTTCGTGGAGGGGATACAATCTTTTCCTACCCGTGGCAGGCTTAATTTTGGCCCACCCCTGGCGGGGCTTATCTAAGCCCACCCTGACGGCACTTACCCAAGCTACACCATTGCAAACGAGGGCACTATTTTAAATGGTGAAGTTAGGGCAACATGGGGGAGGGGGGCAGAAATCTTCATTATTCCCAACACACGAGCAGACACCAAGGTCAACCTACCTTATTCCACAAGCATTGGGATTGTAGAGACCATAGGAGTTGTCTACAAACAAAGGCCGGAAGTAGTTATTGTACAGCTGGGCGGTGACCCCGTCGTCAAAGGTCAACATGACAAACATGGGCGTGTCCGAGAGAGACATGTTTGGTCTAGCCCCGTAACAGAAGCAATTGGGGAGTTTGCAGGTCTCAGAGGTGCAAGGTCCGGTGGGGGCTGGGGGTGTGGGTGTCGGTCTGCGAGTGGTTGAGGTTTGTGCTGGGGCGTAACTTGGTGGCGACGAGGACGCAGCCGCGAGAGTCTTAGAATTTGATGGCTGTGGATGCAGACTGGAGGTAGGGCTCGGCGTGTAAGGTCGGACTGTCGTTGCTGCCGCCGTAGTGGGACTTTGTGTTGAGGTTTCTGTAAACGTGAATGAAAAGTCGAAACATTAAAAAAATAATAACACATAACAGGCATCAAGGAATTTATTGACGTGTATCAATAGTTGGTTTTTTAAGAAAGAATTTTTTTGTAACTTTCTCTCTCCGGATCAACGCTCCCATCGTCGACTTTAAAGGAGGCTTCGGACGGATCGACGATGGGAGCGTCGATGTATAAAAACTTGTTTATTTCGGTTCTTTTCTTAGCTATTGGTTTTTTAAATTACTTTTAATCAAGTCTAGAATGATCTTAAGATTTATAATTGCGCAACTTTGTGACTTATTTGACAAGACATTTAAATCATGTTATAACTTTTCTGTTTGTCTCACCATTTTTGGGGTCAACATCCGGGAGTTTGCACGATGAAGCTGAAGGCCAGTTACATGTGCCAGACGAGACGTCATACCTGGCAATGACAGGAAGGAAACGGAAATGTAGTCAATTTTATCCCGGAAGTACATTTCAATTTTATAAAAGAAGTTAAGTTTAAAATACTGAGATGTGGTAACGACAGAGGAAGACAATTGACGATGGTGAACATTTGACAACAAGATGACCCTTGAACCTTACCTTAACACAGAATGGCACGATTGAGTGAACACTGTTCCATAATTACACGTGATGAACCTCAGTCCCTTGTCGGTCTCTGACTCGTCTACTTTAAGCGGAGCGCATGCCTTCTGTCCGTGCGGCAAGGTTCTCACACCTTCACTTGTGGCGACACTGTCACAGTTTATCGGCGTTCCCAGTACCCCTGACCCGGTCAATGCCAAGCAAATAACGCTAAGCACTGTGAAAACCATCTCCTCCACTTAAAACCTGTTGGTCACAGATTCGTCCTCAGAGCATAAAACAAAATTGGATCTTAAAGTGTTTTATCTTTAAAACTTTTATTTTAAAGCTAAAAATATGCATTCAGATTTAGACTGATTAGCATCCCCTGTTAATCCAGTCTGCACAGTCAGCGAGCAAAGAAAGAGAGGCTGCTATTTATTGATGTGATTTACTTCTGTACAGCTTAGTTAAATAATGCGCGAACTACCATTTGTTGCGTTATCCGAAAAGTCATCAAACGAGGATGTTTCGTTCTATTCAAACGTACCTGTTAAATATTGGTGTAGGGGGGGGGCCAGGTACTAGGTATTTATAGAGGACAGGTAATAATTACATTTAGTAGGGATTCTGTTATTCTTTTGAATATGTAACATCTCTTTTTTAAACCTTATGTTAAATGTTAATGTCAGCACCAGGATTATAAATTTGGGAAGGAGATACATTTATAATCCAGGTGTTTACATTACGTCTAGATGTCTGGGTCGTGAGGAAATACTGCGTTAAATGTTAGTGAGGAAGATATACTTTTAGCGCAGTGTTTCCTTACGACCCCAGACATCTGTTAGGGTGTGGATGTGCACAATCGGGTTGAAGAGTTTAAGAACCTCTACTGTAGAAATAAGGCCCCAGACATCTGTTAAGGGATGGATGTGCACAATCGGGTTGAGGAGTTTAAGAACCTCTACTGTAGAAATAAGGCCCCAGACATCTGTTAGGGGATGGATGTGCACAATCGGATTGAAGAGTTTAAGAACCTCTACTGTAGAAATAAGGCCCCATACATCTGTTAGGGGATGGATGTGCACAATCGGGTTGAAGAGTTTAAGAACCATTACTGTAGAAATAAGGCCCCATACATCTGTTAGGGGATGGATGTGCACAATTGGTTTGAAGAGTTTAAGAACCTCTGTTGTAGAAATAAGGCCTCAGACATCTGTTAGGGGATGAATGTGCACAATTGAGTTGAAGAGTTTAAGAACCTCTGTTGTAGAAATAAGGCGGAGATATACACACGTTCAAACAGAACCTGACATATCACATTTTCACTTGGATGAGAAGAACTAACTGAATCATGGCTACACTCCCATGGGTGGGATCGGTCGTGGTGTTGGTATAATTCACTCCCATGGGTGGGATCAGTCGTGGTGATAGTATAATTCATTCCCATGGGTGGGATCGATCGTGGTATTAGTATAATTCATTCCCATGAGTGGGATAAGCCAAGGTGTTTGTATTTAACATAGTTTAATAGAGTTTTATTTTATGGGAATATACATTTTGATAATGTAGATAGAGATGGAGAACCTGGGTCTTAATTGTATAGAGAGCAGCGATTAATTAACAACAATATCAAGATGCTTACAAAAAGAGTTTATAAAAAAATTATAACGTTCCAAGGTCGTTGGCATATGTTGTGCATGTCGTTGGCATATGTTGTTCATGTCGTTGGCATATGTTATGCATGTCGTTGGCATATGTTATGCATTTTGTTGGCATATGTTGTGCATGTCGTTGGCATATGTTATGCATGTCGTTGGCATATGTTATGCATGTCGTTGGCATATGATGTGCATGTCGTTGGCATATGATATGCATGTCGTTGGCATATGTTGTGCATGTCGTTGGCATATGTTTGTTATGCATGTCGTTGGCATATGTTATGCATGTCGTTTGCATATGTTATGCATGTCGTTGGCATATGTTGTTCATGTCGTTGGCATATATTGTGCATGTCGTTGGCATACGTTGTGCCTGTCGTTGGCATCATACGTTGTGCATGTCGTTGGCATATGATGTGCATGTCGTTGGCATATGATGTGTATGTCGTTGGCATATGATGTGCATGTCGTTGACATATGTTGTGCATGCCGTTGGCATATGTTGTGCATGTCGTTGGCATATGTTGTGCATGTTCATTGAAGGCATGATAGAAATAAACAAGTGGCCTATGGAAAGTTGGAGCACAGACAAACAGTGCAAGTTGATGACCAAGTAGAAAATAAGTCCAGTACATTTTTTCAAGTTCTCAAATATCAAAAGAGTTCTACTGACAAACAGGTATTTAAATTCTGGTCAAGTCTTTAATCTTCCTAACATAAGACTGAGTGCACCCCCCTTGTCTGGATACTAGCTACACCATTGTGCAGGCAGACGTGACCAGGCGTGACCAGGTGTGACCAGACGTAACCAGACGTGACTAGATGTGACCAGACGTGACGACTTCATGAAGAAAAAAAGAAGAGATGCATTTTAAATGCTATAATACTTCGCATGATGATAAAAGCTTGAACAATAAAATTAAATACTAAGTAAACAACTGAATATATGGTACCCGTCGCAACATTTGGAACTAAACAAGTGGCTGGTGCTGGAAATGATAGACAAAACAAGTCATAAACTTCTATTTGTAATGCCATAAATACTAAACGATAAGACTAGATTAAGGTCAACTATGTTTTCGTCTTTGAGCCACCGTAACATGTCCTTATTAAGAGAATCATAAATTACGGGCTGCGGGCCAAATCCGGCCAACCCCAGGTTATGAAACCAGCAAAACTGGCCGACATAAAATATGTTTATAATTCTGAACAAACTTCCAAATTTCATCCGTTGGACATATGATTATTTCAAAAGAAAAGATAAGCCAAACTGAATATATTGAAGCTAGACTGGACTAAGTTTAGCTACTGGCAGGTTGGATTTGTTGCACGCATTAATCAAGATTGGAAACACAACCATTCGCATCCAGTTACTATACACAACTTCTGATAATTGCCACACACTGCTGCATCCCATAGCTAATACAGTGCCTCATCCAATAGTATTACACCATCTCATCCAATCGTCATACATTGCCTCATACAAAAGTCATACACCACCTCAACCAACTGCCATACACTGCCTTCCAATAGCCACACACTGCTTCTTCCAATAGCTAATATAGTGCCTCATCCAATAGCTATACAGCAATTCATCAAATTGTCATGCATTGCCTCATCCAAAAATCATACACAGCATCATCCGATTGCCAACCACTGCTTCTTCCGATTGCCAACCACTGCTTCTTCCGATTGCCAACCACTGCTTCTTCCGATTGCCAACCACTGCTTCTTCCGATTGCCAACCACTGCTTCTTCCGATTGCCAACCACTGCTTCATCCCATAGCCATACACTGATTCATCCAAAAGCCATACACTGCTTTATCCAATAGCCATACACTGCTTTATCCAATAGCCATACACTGCTTCATCAAATAGCTAGCACATTGGCTCATCCACAAACAAGCCTTGGGGTATAAATCACTAAAGTTTGACTTTGTCATATGAATTGTTGTACTTTGTCTTATCTTCAGTACCAGAGTTTAAAGATGCAAAATGAAAACGGTACCTTGCCTTTTTGACAGATATAACAGAGCTGCTCAATAGTTTTAAATTGCAACTTCAAGGAAATGAGAACTTCTTAGGCGATGTACAAATGTGGATGAAGTTATAGTAACATTAGCGCTCTTTATTAAACAAGTTAAAGAGGTAAAACCAGCAGATTCATTCCCTAACAAAACATGTCTGGATTGAGTTGAAGTCTGGAAAAATAAGTTTTTTTTTATTAGATTCAAAGATCTTCATAAGCCTTTCCAGAAGTCATTTAAATATCAAACCAGATCCAGACTATCTGATGCAAACGTATATCCCTTATTACAACTAGAAGTGACATAAATGGAACCGGACACTGACCGTCTCATCTGCTAAAAGCAGGCCCGCACTTCCTACTGAAATACTAATAATGTGATATTGAATAAACTTTCTCTTTATTTTAAATATTGTATTTTTTATTTTTTTATATATATATTTTTTTAATATTTTGACTTACAATGAGAAATGTGCAGCATGCTTAGTGATAGGTTGATGTTTTTATTCAAACTTTAGTCTAGTCCCCAATAGTGTCTGTGGAACGGTGAACTGGCTCCTTTTAAAAAGTGTGAGGAACCTTGCACTAATTTTTTTAGTTTTTGTAATGATGGGTGAGGAATGATATATTTTTTCTGTGAAGGTGTGGATGGTGAAGGTGTGGATGGTGAAGGTGTGGGTGGTGAAGGTGTGGGTGCTACTGGCTAAAAGTTAATTAGACTCTAAACACTGAACAAACATTCCTGGTAGTTTCAGGTGCAAGCTGAAGCACTTCCCTATGGGGGGGGGGGGTGACATGGTGGTGGTCGTCTGGAAGTTAAACCCCCCTGGTGATTATTGGTGTTCTGCAGCGCTTGATATTATCACGTATTATTCCCAATTCGCCTCTTTGTACAGCTCCACTATCCTCACATAGTCACATCATTTCATCCTCACATAGTCACATCATTCATCCTCACATAGTCACATCATTTTATCCTCACATAGTCACATCATTTCATCCTCACATAGTCACATCATTTCATCCTCACATAGTCACATCATTTCATCCTCACATAGTCACATCATTTCATCCTCACATAGTCACATCATTTCATCCTCACATAGTCACATTATTTCATCCTCACATAGTCACATCATTTCATCCTCACATAGTCACATCATTTCATCCTCACATAGTCACATCATTTCATCCTCACATAGTCACATCATTCATCCTCACATTGTCACATCATTCATCCTCACATAGTCACATCATTTTATCTTCATATAGTCACATCATTTCATCACCACATAGTCACATCATTTCATCAGTACCAAAACTAAACATCTTTGTAAAGCTCCACCATCCTCACATAGTCACATCATTTCATCAGTACCAAAACTAAACATCTTTGTACAACTCCACCATCCTCACATAGTCACATCAATGCACCATTTCCTAAACTAAACTCCTACTACGTCAACGTACAGCCTCTCGACTCTAGGAGCACACGCTGTCATCCATCACAGATTACATGAACGCCTCCCTAATCAAACACATTCCCACCCAGCACATAAATACCAAAGCTTTAAGGGCTTGTCTCCTATTTTAACCCGAAACGCACACGTTTGTAGTAACGCTAAAGATATTTGCACTGTTTTTTTTTAGAAAACCAAGACATCAAAAGTCGCGAGGCTCCAGCGTCTGAATTAGTATTGATGCACGCACTAAGAAGGAACTAATATTAGATGTTTGATTTTGGCCAGTACAAATATTCCGGAAAATATCATAAAGAATCAGGAAGTAATTGAAAGTCATTGCAGTCTTAATCCTGCCCTAATGTTTGTGGAGTAAATACTTTGAATTTTCATGAGTTTTGATCTGGATCAAAACCAGTGAATTGTATTTCATTTTAAGATAAAATAAGATAAACATTCTTATGAGTGATATATTATATGGGAATCATAAACATACTTATGAGTGATATATTATATGGGAATCATAAACATACTTATGAGTGATGTTATATAATGGAATCATAAACATTCAAATGACTGACATATTATTATAGGTGAATCATAAACATTCGTGTGACTGATACATTATATATGAATCATGCTGACATGCTTTCTTGTGGTGGATTTGGAATAAATATTCATTAAAAAATGAAGGGTCGTTAACTCTTAATAAAAATTTGAACTGCAATGTTTTCATGCTTTCAGGAAGGAAATTGGGGGTGGGGGTAAGGGGGTGGAGGGAAGGGGAGTTTAGGGGAAGCGAGAGATTGGAGGGAGCGAGGGAGTGAAGGGGAGTGGGGGCAGTTGATGGGGAGTGATGGGTGGAGTTGGAGGGGATGGAAAGGGAGTGACAGAGGAAGGGAGTGGAAGGGGAGATTGGTTAGGGGGCCGTAATTTTATGTCGGCGGCCCTGTGATTATCATGCCCAGAACACTTTTTAAAAAAAAAGTTTTCCTTTTGTTCCATAATGAGGATTTTATAAATTAATGTTATCGACTTCACTTTTTATCTTTAAATTTAAATTGTATTCTTTGTATAGATTCCATAAACCATTTATAATGTTAATAGTAATAATAGTGTATGATTTCAAATCGATTGCGTAACGTCACCTTAAACAAATATATTTTGGGGGTAGTGAATAGAAGTGTTCGCTGACCCCCATGCGTCGTAAAAATGAATTACTGAACTTGTGCATTAAATGATCTCAAGTTGAATTTAAAAGAAGCACCTTCTGTGTTTTTATCTGGCAGCAAGTTTGTGTTATTATCTGGCAGCAAGTTTGTGTTATTATCTGGCAGCAAGTCCATGCTATTATCTGGCAGCAAGTTTGTGTTATTATCTCGGAAGCAAATTTGTGTTATTATCTGGCAGCACGTTTGTGTTATTATCTGGCAGCAAGTTTTATATATTTAACGGTTTTATTGTATTGAACACGGGCGTTGCTTTTATTACGAACTTTTACTAATTTCATGTAGGTTATGTGCTCTTATATATATGCAGTTACATATACAGCATTATGTGCAGTTATATATACAGTAATGTGTGCAGTAATATAAGCAGAACTATGTGGAGTAATATATGCAGTAATATGTGCAGTTATATAAATATGCAGTATATTGTGCATTTATATATGCAGCAATATATGCTGTAATATGTGCAGTTATATAAGCCATAATGTGAGAAGTCATATGTGGTTATATGTGATGTTATATATGTAGTAATATATGCAGTTATATAAATATGCAGTACATTGTGCAGCTATATATGCAGTAATATGTGCTATTTTATCAGCATATATTGATGTTGAAACTATTTTGATGATTCATTCTGCCATAATACAAGCGAATTATTTTGTAACGTAATTGCTTTTATCTGATGAAGTGGAAAAATGATGGTACTATAATAATGCAATGATTTCTTTTACAATTGCGCAGGTGTGCGTCTGGAGATTGGGGGGAGGGGGATTAATTGAGCTATCAGGTTAAAGTCATTTTATCACCATGGGGGGAGGGGCGGGGTTAATTTTAACATGGATGAGATGTTCTTTAAAAAAGTTTATGATTTATATCCAGTGAGTTGTGGAATGTTATCAATGGGTGGTGTGATGTTGTCAATGGGTGGTGTGATGATATCAATGCGTGGTGTGATGTTATCAATGGGTTGTGTGATGTTATCAATGGGTTGTGTGATGTTATCAATGGGCTGTGTGATGTTATCAATGGGTTGTGTGATGTTATCAATGGGTGGTGTGATGTTGTCAATGGGTTGTGTGATATTATCAATGGGTTGTGATGTTATCAATGGGTGGTGTGATGATATCAATGGGTGGTGTGATGTTATCAATGGGTTGTGTGATGTTATAAATGGGTTGTGTGATGTTATCAATGGGTGGTGTGATGTTATCAATTGGTTGTGTGATGTTATCAATGGGTTGTGTGATGTTATCAATGGGTGGTGTGATGTTATCAATGGGCTGATGTTATCAATGGATGGTGTGATGTTATCAATGGGTGGTGTGATGATATCAATGGATGGTGTGATGATATCAATGGATGGTGTGATGTTATCAATGGGTGGTGTGATGATATCAATGGATGGTGTGATGATATCAATGGATGGTGTCATGATATCAATGGGTTGTGTGATGTTATCAATAGGTGGTGTGATGATATCAATGGATGTGTGATGATATCAATGGATGGTGTGATGTTATCAATGTGTGGTGTGATGTTATCAATGGGTGGTGTGATATTATCAATGGATGGTGTGATGTTATCAATGGGTGGTGTGATGTTATCAATGCATGGTGTGATGATATCAATGGATGGTGTGATGTTATCAATGGATGGTGTGATGTTATCAATGCGTGGTGTGATGTTATCAATGGGTGGTGTGATGATATCAATGGATGGTGTGATGATATCAATGGATGATGTGATGTTATCAATGCGTGGTGTGATGTTATCAATGGATGGTATGATGTTATCAATGCGTGGTGTGATGATATCAATGGATGGTGTGATGATATCAATGGATGGCGTGATGATATCAATGCGTGGTGTGATGTTATCAATGGGTGGTGTGATGATATCAATGGGGTGTGATGATATAAATGGATGGTGTGATGTTATCAATTATGGGTGTGATGATATCAATGGGTGGTGTGATGTTATCAATGCGTGGTGTGATGTTATCAATGGATGGTATGATGTTATCAATGCGTGGTGTGATGATATTAATGGATGGTGTGATGATATCAATGGATGGCGTGATGATATCAATGCGTGGTGTGATGTTATCAATGGGTGGTGTGATGATATCAATGGGGTGTGATGATATAAATGGATGGTGTGATGTTATCAATTATGGGTGTGATGATATCAATGGGTGGTGTGATGTTATCAATGGGTGGTGTGATGTTATCATTGGGTGGTGTGATGTTATCAATGCATGGTGTGATGTTATAAATGGGTGGTGTGATGTTATCATTGGGTGGTGTGATGTTATCAATGGGTGGTGTGATGTTATAAATGGGTGGTGTGATATTATCATTGGGTGGTGTGATGTTATCAATGCATGGTGTGATGTTATAAATGGGTGGTGTGATGTTATAAATGGGTGGTGTGATGTTATCAATGGGTGGTGTGATGATATCAATGGGAGGTGTGATGATATCAATGCGTGGTGTGATGTTATCAATGGGTGGTGTGATGTTATCAATGGGTGGTGTGATGTTATCAATGGGTGGTGTGATGTTATCAATGGGTGAATATTTTATCCGAGGGAATGTGTTGCTTGGTGGATTTTCATTTCTAGATCCAGGATAGGGGTTACCTGAAATGTTTTGGAACCTTTGACAGATGACCTTCAATTTCTGCCTTGTCAATTAATCTAGGTCAAGGTACCAAGCTCAATACCCATGACTAACTTGAGTCTTTTTTACCTTAGATGTGACGTCAGTATCTCTTTGGTTAGTTTGCTTTATAACAGTGGGTAACGACCCTTTCTTAGGGGTCACCTAAGACCATCTGAAAAACACATATTCTTATAGCTATAAAGAGTTGCAACGAAAATAATTGTGTGGCTGGGGTCCCCACGACATGAGAAACTGTCTTAAAGGGTCGTGGCATCAGGAAGGTTGAGAACCACTGCTTTATAATGTGGAGGATACAAGACACATTGAATGGGAATGAGCCTTTTTTCCATCTATGTCTCCACTGTGTTTCATGATGTTTTTACAATAACACAACTGGACTACTTCAAATATTATATCACAACAGGACTACTTCAAATATGTTATCACAACTGGACTACTTCAAATATGCTTTCAAAACTGTACTTCAAATATGTTATCAAAACGGGACTATTTCAAATATGTTATCACAACTGGACTATTTCAAATATGTTATCACAACAGGACTACTTCAAATATGTTATCACAACTGGACTACTTCAAATATGCTTTCAAAACTGGACTACTTCAAATATGTTATCAAAACGGGACTATTTCAAATATGTTATCACAACTGGACTACTTCAAATATGTTATCACAACTGCTTAAATTGATAACAACAAACCTAATATGCTTTGGAGTTTCTCAGAAACTTTCTGCTATATCAAAATCATACATTCGCACGCACTCAATTTGAGAATAACATTTACCTCTTCTCATATGTACAGCCATAATAAAAGAAAGGAATCAGTTTCTAAAAACAGTAACAAAAGTATGATTTAATGATAAAATATATTCATTTTGAATTCAAATCGATAACCATGTGGAAAAAAAAAGTTCAAGTTCATTATTGGGTCCAACAACAAGAACAAATATTTTATATTTTCTTGACATGAAGGCCAAATTTAACATCAATTTTCTCAATAAAATTTAAAGAGTGGAAGAGACCTACTTTGAGATGAACAAAGTGCAATGTATGGGACAGCCCAATAAGGCCATTTGATATGGTGGTGCGTGGAGTTTGTTACTAAGACTGGTCACATATCAAATACATTAGGTGAAAATTATCAGAGATTCTTGTAAGTGATCTGAAAAATAACTATGGGGAACAAATGGTCAAGGCTTCAATAAAGCCTGTCATACTGCCAAAGGTCAGTTAACCTTGGGTAACAATGTTCCCCCCTATATTTTCTGAGGATGTCTGCACAATTAATTCTTTGTGTGCAACTAAATGGTAATTTTGGCCTGATGAAATAAAGCTAAATATGTTGTATTTAACTTTTGCAATGTAAGTTTTGAATTCAAATTATATTTTGTGTGATTTGCTGCAGTGTTAGATAGTTGAAATAAAAATCTAGATTGTAAAAAGATTATTTTATAACTCAGCAAGCACAGCTAAAAATACCAATCATTTCTTTGTGATCATTTTTTCCACACAAATTTCAATACATTTTTTAATTCAGCATTTTTTACAAGAGCAAATAGAGAAGAAATATGTGGAAATTTGTATTGAGCAAGGTTTTCACATAGAACATTTTGGCATCAAAATTGATAGATAAACAAAATGTACTTTTCATTTAATTCAAACATAAGAATATTACTTCAATTTATCTTTCTAATGAATTTGAAAATAAACTATAACTTCAGATCTAAATAGGATCATAAATTCTAAATGTATTTAATTGATATTCAAGGTTGTAGATGTTGGCTAAGGGGCCATCGAAAGGGGGCAAAAGGGGGAGTGGGGGGGGGGAAATCATGAACAAGGTTGCCAACCATCTGTAAATTTAAGGACAATCCATAAATTTCTAACTTAAAAGGACTTGTTTGTAAATGTGTGTAAGAACTCTAGGATGTTTGTACAAAAGAGACATTGTACAAACATTTTTGAAGCCAAGTTTGAAATAGATTTCAGTTTAAGTGATTTCTTCTTGCCAGCTTTAAACTCGTGTAACCACAATGAGACATAGAAAGTCATATGGATATTTGAACTTTTTTTTTTTAGCCCTATAGTTTCAACAAGTTAACTTTTAAAATGTGACACAAAAAAGTTTGATTGTCAACTAAAATTGTGGAGATTTAGAATATGAGCCAGGAAACTTTCTTTTATTCAGTTGGCAACCCTGGTAAAAAAATACTGGACAATAATAATATATTATGAGGTTGTCTAAACTGTGTGACAAATTTGAGACGTTGAGGAGGGGGGAAGATCCAATATCTGGAAAAATTGCACTGTCATTTATAAACAACTCTAAGAAAGTATAAGACATTCAAGAATATTCCCTCCTGCACCAATTTTTACGCATGATTCCATCAATATGCTTCTAAAATATGCCATAAATATAGTAGTAAAACAAGAAGCGCAAAATGGGAACTGCATAAACTGATCATGTGTCACATGAGTTATTTTAAGATTTAAATATAATTATTTAAACCCTAAAAAATACACCTCTTTTTAAAATTAAAATATTTGTACAGATTTTTAAAAATTTGATCACATGGCTCCGTTATAAAAATAAATAATTTGTGTCATAAAGTAACAATAAATTTCTGTTATGATATATAATTGAAGCAACATACAAAATCTGTCATGTTATATAATTGAAGAGGACATAAGAGTTCTGTCAAGATATATATTATAATTTAGCAAACAGGGAGCAGTTAAAGTTTTCATAGATATAAGAAATGCATCAGATGTCCTTGGAAGAGAGCTGGACTTGATTTCCTAAGACTTTTGAGACAACTTGGTCAATGATGTTCACTGTGGTGGCTGTGATGGGGTACTGGGCAGGCAATTTCTTGGATACTGCGGGAGCTTGGATAAAATATCTGTTTGCAAAAATACATTTATTGGGTGAAGTTTTGGCATAAGCTGGTAAAAAAAAAGTTAAAATACTAATTCATAAAAGAAAATTGAGAACCATGTTAAAAATGTTAAAATAATGAAGATAAAATGACGTACTTAAACTCCTCATAGTAATTGTCTCTGACTTGGCTGATGACTGTTTTGTTCTCCTCCAGGAAGGTCAGCAGAAGTGTGAACATCTGAAACACCAGCATAGACTGGGCCGGTGTCAAAAGTTCAAAACGAGACAGACTGACCAGTTCCATAATCTGAGTGACCAGATTGTCCACCATTTGCTCCTGTTCATAGTAAAATTGTATATTTTCGAGCAAAGGTTTAGAGCCTGGGTAAGGAGGCAGTGTTAGTGAATTTGCTATGGAGCTGTGAAACTGTTTTGACCAGATTAAGAGCTTTAAGAAATAAAGCTTTTTTAAAATATTAACTGACAAAGTGACATGGACTCCTATTATTTTATAGTTTTCTTTAAGTGAAGAAGCATGAGAAACAAATGTTTTAAACAAAAAGTTTCTCATTTAAAAAATGATGCATTGTACAAAAAAATTTTTTTTTTTTTTACAAACAATTCAAGGGTATTTTTAGAAAAACAAGAGCAAGCAATAAGTTCATATCATTAGTTGATGTCAACTGATGGATGGAAAAGTACTCACTGTGGCTTTCAGCTGATTGCATGTTGTTATGATCCCAGTCACTGACAGCAGTTCAAATTCATCAACAGGGGCCTGGAGTTAAGATCCAATGGAAATTTAAGTTTTTGAGGTAGAAGGTGGTAAGAAAGAATCTTCATATGAAATGACAGTATCTGTTTTGAAGCTTTTAAGTTGACGAAACAGTGGAACTCGGTATATAATTGTTAAAATCTTGTCTTAAGAACTTTAACAGAGAATAGTAGTAAAGATGCATAAATTTAAATGTATTTCATTGAAATAGAATATTCTCATTATAAATAGTTTTGATAGAATATTCTCATTATAAATAGTTTTGATAGAATAGTCTCATTATAAATAGTTTTGATAGAATAGTCTCATTATAAATAGTTTTGATAGAATAGTCTCATTATAAATAGTTTTGATAGAATAGTCTCATTATAAATAGTTTTGATAGAATAGTCTCATTATAAATAGTTTTGATAGAATAGTCTCATTATAAATAGTTTTGATAGAATAGTCTCATTATAAATAGTTTTGATAGAATAGTCTCATTATAAATAGTTTTGATAGAATAGTCTCATTATAAATAGTTTTGATAGAATAGTCTCATTATAAATAGTTTTGGGGAAGGCATCTACAGATAAAGGTTTTTTTTTTTCTTCTTTTTTTTTTACTCTTTATAATTTTACCAATAACAAAAAGGACCAAGTGAAAGTAAAATAAATGTACTGACCATTTTAGCTACCATGAGGAGCTCAAAAAGAGTAGAAAATGCAGTTTTTGTGTATTCTGTCTTAAGTCGAAACAACTGAAAAGTAAGAGACAATTATTACTGACTATTTTTGAAGCATTAATTTTTAACTCCACAAAAACAGGCTCATGATTTAGAGAAAGATTTTTCTGGAAGGGGTAATTGTGGCAGTAGTTGAGTAGCTGTACTGGAGATAACAGAAGAGATAACAGAAGTTGCATATGGGGTAATTGTAGCAGTAGCTTTAGTGATTAAAACTAAAATAAAATGTTTTTAAATTCTGACCTCCTCGTCCACATTTTTCACTGGCTTTAGATCTTTGGCCCCAATGACTGGAGTAGTCCAGTGTTTAGTCAAGGACAAAGGTTGATAGGGAAAGTCAGGCTGACTCACCACCATCTTGATCAGTTCCTTCACCAACTTGCCTCTGTTACAAATTATAAGAGTTGAGATGAGACCATCTTTGAAATTATTTTTTCCCTCTTTAAATAATTACATTTTACAAACAATAATTTGTTGAATACCATCTCCAGAAGCTTAAGAGACCTATCCCTGTGTCAAGTCATTACAATGGAATCTCAATGTAAACTGGTGAACAAAATATATTTTAAAAAATCTTTACATTACAAGAAAGTGCATTCATAATCATAGATCTCAATTTCTCATAAAATATTTTACAAATTTTTGTTCATGGCACTTGAAAGCTAGTGGAATTTGTGAAGTCACAGTCACCTACTTTGTTGGCTGAGATAATTTTAAGAAAGCTTATCTCATGGCTGTACTCTATAGAAAGGCATTGAATCACTTACCCCTCTAGTTTAAGTGTGTGAAGCCTCGAGGACAATATTTCAGATTCTCTCAGCATTAAGTTTATAGTTGACAAGATGAGGATGGATAGTCTGAATAATTTGTTCGGAAAAAACAAGTTAACAAGAAAATCTCGAATGGCACTGGCATAATATTTAATGATGTCATAAAGCTTCTTGTAAACAAATAGTGTCTTATACAAGCACCCAAATGAATCATTGCTATAATCACATCCCAAATTTAACAGCTGCTCATATCTAACCTTGGCCAATATTAAGTAGTGACCATAACTAGCTACAGTTCCAACAGCTACCCATATCTAACCTTGACCAATATTAAGCAGTGACCATAACTAGCTACATTTTAACTGATGTCCATATCTAACCACTGACCAAATCTGATCCCACATCTGATCACTGTCTATATCTATCCCCCTACTAGAGACAACTAAACTCACTCTACTTCATCAGCTCTTTTGACCTTCCCTTCACTTGTCTTGAGAGATGCCTTAGAATGTGGCACATAGTTCTGAAGTTGTTTGATGAGAAATGTGAACATGTCAGGTTGCTGAAATGAAAGCCCACAAAAATCTTAATTGTTTAATTTTACATATTGCTAGTTTTCAAGTGTTACAAAATGTTACAAGACTCCATATTATTAGTTCAAATGATATTCTGAATATAAAATAATATGTCCATAATTTGAATATAGACATCTATTATGCAGAGAAACATATTTCATTCTTTTTTAATTAATATTTAACATATGGGCAGCCGGGTTCAACAGAATTACACAGTACACTTTAACGTATGGGCAGCTGGTTACAGCAGCCTCATAAAGTACAATTTAATATATGGGCAGCTTATGTTGGTACAACAGCTTCACACAGTAAACTTATGTGGACAGTAAACAAATGCCAACAACACAAATAAAAGTGAAAGCTGAAATAAGACGTTTAAATGATAATAGGCTAAAGTGTAATATACCAGAAGATTAATTATTTGCTGGAAAAACTATTTAAAAATTGAAATAATTTAATTTTGCAAACACTTTTGGAAGTGTACATATCATAGCTGGCTCGTACAGTGCTACAGTTGATCATGGCCAAACCAAAGAAATGAATTGGGCAGCTACATAAAATGAAAATAAACTGTAGGGCCCGATAATTTGAGATTTATCCTTCTGCTCCATTGAATATGACACTACGAGTATGAAGTTCCAGTGTGTACATCTGATGTGACACACACAACTCACCTTCCAAAACAACTTTTTGAGCACAAAGTTGGACTTGGTGGTGTTGTAAAGCTGATCAATGAGGGTAAACTTTTCTTCTATAGAGAGATCAGCTTTGAACAGATCCCTCTTGAGGTGAATGTAGTCTCTCTCTACTTGATCTCTGGAAATAGTTCATGCATTTTAGCATTACTTATGTTTTTACTACATTCCAAGTAGTGCAGCAATAAGTAAAAACATAAACCTTTGACAAAGTCATACAACTAAAGCATATTGAAATTACACAACCATCAAAAAGATTTATCATAAAAGAAATAAATTTGAAACATCAAAACATAATATATGAGCTTAACAAATGGTTATTATATTCATTACATTAAAGACTGTGAGTTTGTGCCTACATACTGTGAGTTTGTGCCTACATAGAGTTTGTGCCTACATACTGCGAGTTTGTGCCTACATACTGTGAGTTTGTGCCTACATACTGTGAGTTTGTGCCTACATACTGTGAGTTTGTGCCTACAATTTAAATAAAGTGCAGAATTGACCTTCTATTAAAATAATAGTTTAATACAAGCTCTCTTCATAAGTATGATCTTATTTCCTATGATATCCATTTTTCATACATTTTTATTTTTTTTAAGACAATTTTTTACTTGATCTAGTAGAAACTGACACCATTTTCCAAAGTAAAGAAGCTTGTGTTTTATTGTATAGGATGTTTTAAAATAGGTCATATAGAGACAAATTTATTTTATTTATTTTATTTATAATTATAATTTTGTTTTAATTAATGTACTATTTAAATAGAACATGAATGTCATGTAATAATTCTAATAACTGTAAAGAATTTTATAAATTAAAAAGCACATAAAAAAGAGACACGTTAGCAGCTCTAAGTTAATGTTAACCAGTTTTTGAAAGGGGCATGGACCTAGTGTATTTTATAAAATAAGTCTGTCCCCTTTCTTTCAGAATCATGGACATTTCCATGTTTAAAAAAAAAAAAACTCTAAAATGAGCAAATTGTCTTGGAACTGACATAAATCCATAAATATGACTTACTTTTTAAAAGAGCATAAAACTTTGGGGTCTGTAGAAAACTCAAAATTTTCAGGCTCTAAGGCTAGAGTGGATTTCTGTAACAATACAAGATATTATTTAGCTGTAAAGAAACATATTTCCATCACGTTTGTTGATGATATAGAAAAGATTCCAAAGATTAATTTACAAATCTAAACTATTTGGATTTTGAAAAAAATGTTTTACCTTACAATTCCAAATAGTTTGATTTTCAAAAGATACAATTAGAAAAAAAATTCTAATAAATGGTTTATTAATGTTAGTAAATTATTTTCTTTAGAATATAACTGAAGATAACATTATAATAGTTATTTATAGAATTTTCAATAAGAATTAAATAAAACTCACAATGATATAATTATTCCAGGCACTTCTGATCAACAATATAAGGTGAGATGTAAGATTGAGAATGTAAATGTTAAGGACACATTTCCGTCGTTCATGAAGGCCATCCACTGAGAGAGAGTTGAGACCATGAAATGACAAAGAGCTGCCAAGATCGCTTGATGACATATTTAGATTATTTCTATGGAACAAAACAGAAATTACACTATACATTCTAATGGAATAATAACTCATAAAATGTTTGTAAGTTTTACAACCTGAAACTTTCCAATTGTTACATTTGGTGAAGTCATAATAATGTCATATGAGCATATTTAACTCTTTCATCACCTCTGGTTTTTGGGCCTCAATTTTTGCTTACTCAGCAATAAAAAACTTTTTATTTAAAATAAAAAATAACAAAAAAATAAACAAAATAAAGATGAAAACTTCAGTATTTTTCATTCTCTATCCGATTCGCTTTTTAACTTCTCTATAGATTAATGAATAAAGAAATTTATAGCATTGAAATATGACGTTGACGTGACGTCCTTGTTATTTCAGAAAAGTTCTTTGCCTTTTTGTTAGACGACAATGTGACGTCCTTGGTAATTGAAAGTGTGTGATCGTGATCGTCAACGTCATCGATTGTGAATGGGCAAATACCATAATTGTTTCTTTACTGTGTAGGAACAAATTGAAAAAAAAAGACAAATATTTTTCCATGGGGTTTCAGGCAATCTTTTCAAGCAACAAAGATGTGAAAATGTAAGGCCTCTATGTCTAATAATTTACTGCCATTGTACTTTAAAAAAAAAAAAATTATAACTATTCATAGAATAATTGAAAAAATAAACATATAATAACAATTAACAACATGATGCAAAGGTGGAAAACTTTCTGCCATGAAGAACTCCTGTAGATAGCAATCTCAATAACACGTCTCCTTCTGAGATTACAGATATTTCCTCATTTAGTATTGAATTAGTCAAACTGGTGTAAAGCTTCTTCTTCAACACTTACAGATTTCGTTCTGCCTCTAGCAATGGAGTCCCAGATCTTGACCCAAATAAGGACGATGAGCGTTCCGGATGCAGGAAACCTGCCCCTTTTTGACCCGAGAGTTGACTGCCACCATATAAGTTATTGGAATTAAAGTTTTGTTGACTGCCCAGTTTTCTTAAGAGCTCTGGATGTTCTGACGGGCCATTGGTTAGACTGCTGTTGGTTGCTGGAGACACCTGTCATTAGATGGATTAGCATTTGTTGACACAAGGAGATATTTTCATTTCTACCTTGGCAAGACTGAGTGCATCAAATGTATAAGTCCAAGTGTTGACAAAAATTATAATGTTGTCAGCTGACTATTGATGAACTCAAGTGATACTTCTTAAGAGCTGCATATTTAGTCATAGTTTTAGTTCTTTTTATTTAAATAAATTATATGAACATTCTTAAAAGTATTTCATGAAATGTAACAATTTACTACACTTACTTAAGTATTTACTACACTTACTTAAGTATTTACTACACTACTTAAGTATTTACTTCACTTACTTAAGTATTTACTTCACTTACTTAAGTATTTACTACACTTACTTAAGTATTTACTACACTTACTTAAGTATTTACTTCACTTACTTAAGTATTTACTACACTTACTTAAGTTTATTATTTAAAGATGATTATCAGTAATTTTTATTAATTAATTAATTTTTTCTTCAAAAATTGGATAAATCTAAATTGAAGATTCTATATGTTTAAGTGTTGTTTAAATGTAAAAACATGTACCTGATTTTTATTGCCTTTGTTTCCTCTGCCAAAAAAACAACAACTTGGACTCTCCTCCTTGTCAATCACAGTTGTGTCCCTTTGCCCCAGCATTTTTTGAACTTCAGCTTCTGACAGTCTCAGTTTACTTTCACTACTCGAGACTCCTAACTTTGACGAGACTCCTAACTTTGACGGTGGAGGCTGATCACAAGAAGTACTATCCAATGATAAAACGTCACTCTCTGAAAGATTTTTATTTTTAACGGTGCCATTTGTAGCAGTCAACCCTGCCCTGTTGGTCTGAGATTGTTTAAGATTGTTTGTGGGTGAATGTTTATAGATGGATGCAGCTCTTGACCTAGGTGAAGGCATGTGATTTTCTTCTATAGTTTCCATCATATCCTCTTCTCTTTCTTCCTGTAGATGTCAAGGAAATTTATCATGTGCTTTTAAAACTCAATAAGATAAGGCAATATTGTCTGTATTTTAAAATATCACACTCATTTTAACCTTATTCTGATATCTTTAGTTAACCACAATAAAAAACACAAAACAAAATCAGTTTAAAATTTTAATTAATTTTGTTAATAATCTTAAGTCACAGTTGTTGTATTACGTCAATAAAAACACAACAGAAATAGCCTGAAAGGAAAGTTTACCATGAATATAACCCAACAATAACATTTAAACATCTCTGCAACAACAGATCTGTTAAAATTTAGAGATTACAAATGTTATTTTAGTATAGTGTAACTGGACTAGAACTACAAATAGAATACAAACCTGTTTAGTTAGAACACTACTACTATAGGTGGAATATCACTACTCAACTTCGACTATAACAACCAAAAAATGTCTATATAAAAATATACCTTGAGTGACCTGAGGTTACTCTCATGATCAAAACTGTCATTGAGTCCCTGAGGTTTCTTCTTCTTTTTGGGCTGAGCCCCAGTCACGACACTGCCCCTGCTGGTTGGTCTACTGAGGGGAAGGCTGCCTGCACTCTGTGTGATGTAGCCCAGGTCTGGGTAGCTGCCCTCAATAGAGTTGGCATATCCCAGAGGGGTAGAAGCATTTGATCTGTAGATTCGATGGTCAAACATGAAACTTTCACACATTCTGATCTTTGTGGTTAAAAAAAAAAGTTCTTTAATTTTATAAGAATACTTTTGATTAAAGAAAATCCAAGTGAATTGAACGAGAGGAAGTTTGACAGCAAGAAGAAGACAATTAAAGGATTAAAAAATTAAAATGTAACGTATTCATTTTGTTGGTTCAAAATTGACCCTAATGTTATCACATGTTTTCTTCCATGCCTAAAAGATGAAAATGTATTTAAAACTTAAATGTTGTGTGTACATAAATAAATAGTTAACAAATTACTTGGAAAATATCTTTATCATTTACTATCAGACTATTGCCAGCTAATAAAAGGTTAATACAACTGATTGAACATAAGTCTAATAACTTAAACTAATAAATACTGACCTAACAAACATGTCACATCAAAGTCTCTTTGTTAACAGACATAAGTAATACTGGCCTAACAAACATGTCACACCAAAATCTCCTTGTTAACAAACATGTCACATCAAAGTCTCCTTGTCAACAAACATAAGTAATACTGACCTAACAAACATGTCAACTTCAGTCTCCTTGTTAACAAACATGTCACATCAAAGTCTCCTTGTTAAAATACAGACCTGTCTAAACTGAGATCAGTCACTGATCCTCTTGGAGATTTTTTGGAGCGTCTAAGAGATCGTCGCCTTGGTTCAGAAGTCATGTAGGTCACCGCTATGTGCTGTGTGTTAAAGCGTTCTTTCCCCGTCAGAAAGTCTGGGAATTCATTCACCTAAAGACAAAGAAAATTGTAAATGACCTGTACAAGATCTTCTAATCTTGAAATAAATGAGAACTTCAATAGGCTGTAAATGATACCAGTGAGTGGCAGAGCCTGAAATGTGGGTTCAACAATATTAAAACTGTTTTCTATTTCTTCTTGTTTCTTCTTTTGTCCTGTCTGCTGAAGAAGGCTCTAAGCCGAAACATTTCCTTTCTATTGTCCTGTCTTTATATTTCAAGCTTCCACACAACTTATTCCACTGCTTCCTTAAAACAGGAAGGTTCTTTATACAAGTGCAGTCCAGCCACTTTATTTTAGTATTTTGATTTCTATTTTCAGTCAAATTAAATAATATATAGACTAGGTGAAATCCTAAATGAACAGAAAAATAATAAATAAAGATGAAAGCTCTGTAGCCAAATGATGAAAAAAATGTAATCAGTTTCAGGGAATGTGACAAAACATAACAGAAGAACCATAACAAAATAACAAGATTTTTATAATGCAACATGACTGATATGCCTTTAAGTTCTTTAAGAGTTTGATAATTTAAAAGCAGTTTCCTTTTACAAGTATATAGTGTATGTGTATACCAAGATGTGGGCAATGCTTATATACTAAATTTAAAAACATCATCGTAAGTTTCTTTTCTTACATTTTCTTGTATTGTTGCTTAGATTTCAGCATGTTTTAATTAAAATTAAAACTTTATATGGACTTTTTTTCTTTAATTTACAAAATCAAACATTAGATTTCTTTTTGGAAATATTTGTATTTGACATTTTTTAATTTCAAGTTATAATTTTTTTAATAACATTTGTTTAATATTATGACTACCCTGAGTATGGTCACGCAGTTACTAAATATAACTATACGTTTTATAAGCACATATCACAAAGACCAGTTTAGACTTTAGACAGTTTAATTTTAGTTCTGTAAATTTGTTTGCATGATACACAATTTAATTTTCACAAAAGCTTCATAACTAACTCACACCACTGATGTTCTACATAAAATCTAACTACATGCCTGGAAGCCGCACATTCGATTTCTTAAGTATAAAAGACGCAATAATTTTCAATAAATAATAAATGCCCAGAAGCATGCAAAAAAAGTTTTTTTTGCTTGTTGTCAAATGTAATTTATGTTGATGAGCTCTCCTGTGTGTGAAGGGTGAGACTGTTGGAGCAATAATGCATAGTCTGCAGCTTATAACAATGTTGTTGATAGTTGACATAGTGACCCTTGATGTCAACCAATCGATGGCTGCATTGTGCTGTTACGGTGAGATTAATTTGGTAAAGCTGGTTGATAGTCCAGGCCATGAAATAAATTTATTTGAAAAATTTAACGAGTGTAAATAGTCATATAATTTTTATGTTTTTAATTTTAACAATATGAGATTTATTTAATGTGTCTGATGTCTGTCTGTGCACTGCAGATGGCTGGTCAGAAAGTTAGTACACTTTGTTAGTGCAAAAGTTGGCCTCTATTCACCTGTTTATTCTGTTTGTCGCAAATGACTAGGGCGGTATGTTTGCGATCATTTTGCAGGTATTGAACAACAAGGACAAGGTTCATGAGCAGTCAAGATAAATGATGTTGATAGAGTAGGAATGCGATATTTTGAGAATTAGGGGAAAGTAAAGTGAGTAACAATAATAGCATCGCTGTTTGAACGGACTTGCAAAATCTGTAACATCTATTTTGCATCACAAGTCTTGTTGAAAAAGCATGTTCAACAGCACCGACAATGTCCTCTTAAGCATAAAAAATTAGCACTTGCTCCTCAACAAAAAAAAAAAAAAAGGATTCGACCAATGCGAGTAGCTGCCAAGAGACATAGAGAGCCTATGGCAATTATTGATCACACCGACAATGCTTCTTTTTTAAGTGCTGAATGGTTAGATGAGGATGATGTTGACTTGTCTGGTATATCTGTTCCGCAAGATGAAAATGATGAATCAGCTACTATAGACTATGTGTACAAACTTTTTAACTTGTTGATTAACAAGCTAAAGATGTAATAAAATGTTTTCTCTACAATTTTGTGTCATTAAAATACATCAGCCCAAAGTAAAATGTATTTATAAATGTATTTATATTATAATTCATTTTTTTTTGGGGGGGGGGGGTGGAGGGTATAAAATGTTGACATAATTAAATGGGGGGGGGGGCATTGAAAGTTTGACAGTTGTCGACAAGCGGGGTTTGCCAAAAACTGCGTAAAAATTGTTGACGTAATAAATGGACGACCCACAAGTGTTGTATTTCTCTAATCATGGACCGGCTCAAAATGTTTAAATGACTCGCCTTTAGGATCTAGATCACTAAAGCCAATGCCAATATTTGTAAGATTTTATATCAAACTAATACGACACTTATGGTTAAACATTTGACATACAGTTAGACTCATACAACTACCAGTACAACTGTAAGCAAAGCGCAATATTATTTGTAGTCATAGTCTGGATGGAATGGGTTGAGCTCTTAAAAAAAAAACACTTTTGTATTTACATTACTTGAACAGCCCACTGCCTTATACCCATTGAGCTGCTTAAACCAAGCCTCTTAACACCTGACATACAGATGCAGTGTTTGATTATACCGTTAACCCCAAGTCCGGATACAAATACACACATATATATTGTCACGCAGAGTTTTTCTCACAGACCGTGTCAACGTAAAGGCAATTATTCCGCTTCATTACCGACAATATTGATTATTGACAGAATTCATAATGATTGTAGAATGGCACGCATAGAACACTACATGGCATTGTGTTTACTTCAACAGGCGGGCGTTCATAAAACATTAATTCTTTTGATTACCAGATACAACCGAGGGATCACATGGCATATGACAGAGAGGAGAACCTGTAACTTATGACAGAGAAAATGTGTACATGGCTTGCTTAAAACGTGATCTATGATGGTAAGATTACCAGATACAACCGAGGGATCACATGGCATATGACAGAGAGGAGAACATGTAGCTTATGACAGAGAAAATTTGTACTTGGCTTGCCTAAAACGTGATCTATGATGGTAAGATTACCAGATACAACCAAGGGATCACATGGCATATGACAGAGAGGAGAACATGTAACTTATGACAGAGAAAATTTGTACTTGGCTTGCCTAAAACGTGATCTATGATGGTAAGATTACCAGATACAACCGATGGATCACATGGCATATGACAGAGAGGAGAACATGTAACTTATGACAGAGAACATTTGTACTTGGCTTGCCTAAAACGTGATCTATGATGGTAAGATTACCAGATACAACCGAGGGATCACATGGCATATGACAGAGAGGAGAACCTGTAACATATGACAGAGAAAATTTGTACTTGGCTTGCCTAAAACGTGATCTATGATGGTAAGATTACCAGATACAACCGATGGATCACATGGCATATGACAGAGAAAATGTGTACTTGGCTTGCCTAAAACGTGATCTATGATGGTAAGATTACCAGATACAACCAAGGGATCACATGGCATATGACAGAGAGGAGAACATGTAACTTATGACAGAGAAAATTTGTACTTGGCTTGCCTAAAACGTGATCTATGATGGTAAGATTACCAGATACAACCGATGGATCACATGGCATATGACAGAGAGGAGAACCTGTAACTTATGACAGAGAAAATTTGTACTTGGCTTGCCTAAAACGTGATCTATGATGGTAAGATTACCAGATACAACCGAGGGATCACATGGCATATGACAGAGAGGAGAACCTGTAACATATGACAGAGAAAATGTGTACTTGGCTTGCCTAAAACGTGATCTATGATGGTAAGATTACCAGATACAACCGAGGGATCACATGGCATATGACAGAGAAAATGTGTACTTGGCTTGCCTAAAACGTGATCTATGATGGTAAGATTACCAGATACAACCGAGGGATCACATGGCATATGACAGAGATAATTTGTACTTGGCTTGCCTAAAACGTGATCTATGATGGTAAGATTACCAGATACAACCGAGGGATCACATGGCATATGACAGAGAGGAGAACCTGTAACTTATGACAGAGAAAATTTGTACTTGGCTTGCCTAAAACGTGATCTATGATGGTAAGATTACCAGATACAACCGAGGGATCAAATGGCATATGACAGAGAGGAGAACCTGTAACATATGACAGAGAAAATTTCTACTTGGCTTGCCTAAAACGTGATCTATGATGGTAAGATTACCAGATACAACCGAGGGATCACATGGCATATGACAGAGAAAATGTGTACTTGGCTTGCCTAAAACGTGATCTATGATGGTAAGATTACCAGATACAACCGAGGGATCACATGGCATATGACAGAGAAAATGTGTACTTGGCTTGCCTAAAACGTGATCTATGATGGTAAGATTACCAGATACAACCGAGGGATCACATGGCATATGACAGAGAAAAGGTGTACTTGGCTTGCCTAAAACGTGATCTATGATGGTAAGATTACCAGATACAACCGAGGGATCACATGGCATATGACAGAGAAAATGTGTACTTGGCTTGCCTAAAACGTGATCTATGATGGTAAGATTACCAGATACAACCAAGGGATCACATGGCATATGACAGAGAAAATGTGTACTTGGCTTGCCTAAAACGTGATCTATGATGGTAAGATTACCAGATACAACCGAGGGATCACATGGCATATGACAGAGAAAATGTGTACTTGGCTTGCCTAAAACGTGATCTATGATGGTAAGATTACCAGATACAACCGAGGGATCACATGGCATATGACAGAGAAAATTTGTACTTGGCTTGCCTAAAACGTGATCTATGATGGTAAGATTACCAGATACAACCGAGGGATCACATGGCATATGACAGAGATAATTTGTACTTGGCTTGCCTAAAACGTGATCTATGATGGTAAGATTACCAGATACAACCGAGGGATCACATGGCATATGACAGAGAAAATTTGTACTTGGCTTGCCTAAAACGTGATCTATGATGGTAAGATTACCAGATACAACCGAGGGATCACATGGCATATGACAGAGATAATTTGTACTTGGCTTGCCTAAAACGTGATCTATGATGGTAAGATTACCAGATACAACCGAGGGATCACATGGCATATGACAGAGAGGAGAACCTGTAACTTATGACAGAGAAAATTTGTACTTGGCTTGCCTAAAACGTGATCTATGATGGTAAGATTACCAGATACAACCGAGGGATCAAATGGCATATGACAGAGAGGAGAACCTGTAACATATGACAGAGAAAATTTCTACTTGGCTTGCCTAAAACGTGATCTATGATGGTAAGATTACCAGATACAACCGAGGGATCACATGGCATATGACAGAGAAAATGTGTACTTGGCTTGCCTAAAACGTGATCTATGATGGTAAGATTACCAGATACAACCGAGGGATCACATGGCATATGACAGAGAAAATGTGTACTTGGCTTGCCTAAAACGTGATCTATGATGGTAAGATTACCAGATACAACCGAGGGATCACATGGCATATGACAGAGAAAAGGTGTACTTGGCTTGCCTAAAACGTGATCTATGATGGTAAGATTACCAGATACAACCGAGGGATCACATGGCATATGACAGAGAAAATGTGTACTTGGCTTGCCTAAAACGTGATCTATGATGGTAAGATTACCAGATACAACCGAGGGATCACATGGCATATGACAGAGAAAATGTGTACTTGGCTTGCCTAAAACGTGATCTATGATGGTAAGATTACCAGATACAACCGAGGGATCACATGGCATATGACAGAGAAAATGTGTACTTGGCTTGCCTAAAACGTGATCTATGATGGTAAGATTACCAGATACAACCGAGGGATCACATGGCATATGACAGAGAAAATTTGTACTTGGCTTGCCTAAAACGTGATCTATGATGGTAAGATTACCAGATACAACCGAGGGATCACATGGCATATGACAGAGATAATTTGTACTTGGCTTGCCTAAAACGTGATCTATGATGGTAAGATTACCAGATACAACCGAGGGATCACATGGCATATGACAGAGAAAATTTGTACTTGGCTTGCCTAAAACGTGATCTATGATGGTAAGATTACCAGATACAACCGAGGGATCACATGGCATATGAAAGAGAAAATTTGTACTTGGCTTGCCTAAAACGTGATCTATGATGGTAAGATTACCAGATACAACCGAGGGATCACATGGCATATGACAGAGATAATTTGTACTTGGCTTGCCTAAAACGTGATCTATGATGGTAAGATTACCAGATACAATTGAGGGATCACATGGCATATAACAGAGAAAATTTGTACTTGGCTTGCCTAAAACGTGATCTATGATGGTAAGATTACCAGATACAACCAAGGGATCACATGGCATATGACAGAGAGGAGAACATGTAACTTATGACAGAGAAAATTTGTACTTGGCGTGCCTAAAACGTGATCTATGATGGTAAGATTACCAGATACAACCGAGGGATCACATGGCATATGACAGAGAGGAGAACATGTAACTTATGACAGAGAACATTTGTACTTGGCTTGCCTAAAACGTGATCTATGATGGTAAGATTACCAGATACAACCGAGGGATCACATGGCATATGACAGAGAAAATGTGTACTTGGCTTGCCTAAAACGTGATCTATGATGGTAAGATTACCAGATACAACCGAGGGATCACATGGCATATGACAGAGAAAATGTGTACTTGGCTTGCCTAAAACGTGATCTATGATGGTAAGATTACCAGATACAACCGAGGGATCACATGGCATATGACAGAGATAATTTGTACTTGGCTTGCCTAAAACGTGATCTATGATGGTAAGATTACCAGATACAACCGAGGGATCACATGGCATATGACAGAGAAAATTTGTACTTGGCTTGCCTAAAACGTGATCTATGATGGTAAGATTACCAGATACAACCGAGGGATCACATGGCATATGACAGAGAGGAGAACCTGTAACTTATGACAGAGAAAATTTGTACTTGGCTTGCCTAAAACGTGATCTATGATGGTAAGATTACCAGATACAACCGAGGGATCACATGGCATATGACAGAGAAAATGTGTACTTGGCTTGCCTAAAACGTGATCTATGATGGTAAGATTACCAGATACAACCGAGGGATCACATGGCATATGACAGAGAAAATGTGTACTTGGCTTGCCTAAAACGTGATCTATGATGGTAAGATTACCAGATACAACCGAGGGATCACATGGCATATGACAGAGATAATTTGTACTTGGCTTGCCTAAAACGTGATCTATGATGGTAAGATTACCAGATACAACCGAGGGATCACATGGCATATGACAGAGAAAATTTGTACTTGGCTTGCCTAAAACGTGATCTATGATGGTAAGATTACCAGATACAACCGAGGGATCACATGGCATATGACAGAGAGGAGAACCTGTAACTTATGACAGAGAAAATTTGTACTTGGCTTGCCTAAAACGTGATCTATGATGGTAAGATTACCAGATACAACCGAGGGATCACATGGCATATGACAGAGAAAATGTGTACTTGGCTTGCCTAAAACGTGATCTATGATGGTAAGATTACCAGATACAACCGAGGGATCACATGGCATATGACAGAGAAAATGTGTACTTGGCTGGCCTAAAACGTGATCTATGATGGTAAGATTACCAGATACAACCGAGGGATCACATGGCATATGACAGAGAAAATTTGTACTTGGCTGGCCTAAAACGTGATCTATGATGGTAAGATTACCAGATACAACCGAGGGATCACATGGCATATGACAGAGAAAATGTGTACTTGGCTGGCCTAAAACGTGATCTATGATGGTAAGATTACCAGATACAACCGAGGGATCACATGGCATATGACAGAGAAAATTTGTACTTGGCTTGCCTAAAACGTGATCTATGATGGTAAGATTACCAGATACAACCGAGGGATCACATGGCATATGACAGAGATAATTTGTACTTGGCTTGCCTAAAACGTGATCTATGATGGTAAGATTACCAGATACAACCGAGGGATCACATGGCATATGACAGAGAAAATTTGTACTTGGCTTGCCTAAAACGTGATCTATGATGGTAAGATTACCAGATACAACCGAGGGATCACATGGCATATGACAGAGAGGAGAACCTGTAACTTATGACAGAGAAAATTTGTACTTGGCTTGCCTAAAACGTGATCTATGATGGTAAGATTACCAGATACAACCGAGGGATCACATGGCATATGACAGAGAAAATGTGTACTTGGCTTGCCTAAAACGTGATCTATGATGGTAAGATTACCAGATACAACCGAGGGATCACATGGCATATGACAGAGAAAATGTGTACTTGGCTGGCCTAAAACGTGATCTATGATGGTAAGATTACCAGATACAACCGAGGGATCACATGGCATATGACAGAGAGGAGAACCTGTAACTTATGACAGAGAAAATTTGTACATGGCTTGCCTAAAACGTGATCTATGATGGTAAGATTACCAGATACAACCGAGGGATCACATGGCATATGACAGAGAGGAGAACCTGTAACTTATGACAGAGAAAATTTGTACTTGGCTTGCCTAAAACGTGATCTATGATGGTAAGATTACCAGATACAACCGAGGGATCACATGGCATATGACAGAGAGGAGAACCTGTAACTTATGACAGAGAAAATTTGTACTTGGCTTGCCTAAAACGTGATCTATGATGGTAAGATTACCAGATACAACCGAGGGATCACATGGCATATGACAGAGAAAATGTGTACTTGGCTTGCCTAAAACGTGATCTATGATGGTAAGATTACCAGATACAACCGAGGGATCACATGGCATATGACAGAGAGGAGAACCTGTAACTTATGACAGAGAAAATTTGTACTTGGCTTGCCTAAAACGTGATCTATGATGGTAAGATTACCAGATACAACCGAGGGATCAAATGGCATATGACAGAGAGGAGAACCTGTAACTTATGACAGAGAAAATTTGTACTTGGCTGGCCTAAAACGTGATCTATGATGGTAAGATTACCAGATACAACCGAGGGATCACATGGCATATGACAGAGAGGAGAACCTGTAACTTATGACAGAGAACATTTGTACTTGGCTTGCCTAAAACGTGATCTATGATGGTAAGATTACCAGATACAACCGAGGGATCACATGGCATATGACAGAGAGGAGAACCTGTAACTTATGACAGAGAAAATTTGTACTTGGCTGGCCTAAAACGTGATCTATGATGGTAAGATTACCAGATACAACCGAGGGATCACATGGCATATGACAGAGAGGAGAACCTGTAACTTATGACAGAGAACATTTGTACTTGGCTTGCCTAAAACGTGATCTATGATGGTAAGATTACCAGATACAACCGAGGGATCACATGGCATATGACAGAGAGGAGAACCTGTAACTTATGACAGAGAAAATTTGTACTTGGCTTGCCTAAAACGTGATCTATGATGGTAAGATTACCAGATACAACCGAGGGATCAAATGGCATATGACAGAGAGGAGAACCTGTAACTTATGACAGAGAAAATTTGTACTTGGCTGGCCTAAAACGTGATCTATGATGGTAAGATTACCAGATACAACCGAGGGATCACATGGCATATGACAGAGAGGAGAACCTGTAACTTATGACAGAGAAAATTTGTACTTGGCTTGCCTAAAACGTGATCTATGATGGTAAGATTACCAGATACAACCGAGGGATCACATGGCATATGACAGAGAGGAGAACCTGTAACTTATGACAGAGAACATTTGTACTTGGCTTGCCTAAAACGTGATCTATGATGGTAAGATTACCAGATACAACCGAGGGATCACATGGCATATGACAGAGAAAATGTGTACATGGCTTGCCTAAAACGTGATCTATGATGGTAAGATTACCAGATACAACCGAGGGATCACATGGCATATGACAGAGAAAATGTGTACTTGGCTTGCCTAAAACGTGATCTATGATGGTAAGATTACCAGATACAACCGAGGGATCACATGGCATATGACAGAGAAAAGGTGTACTTGGCTGGCCTAAAACGTGATCTGTGATGGTAAGATTACCAGATACAACCGAGGGATCACATGGCATATGACAGAGAAAATGTGTACTTGGCTTGCCTAAAACGTGATCTATGATGGTAAGATTACCAGATACAACCGAGGGATCACATGGCATATGACAGAGAAAAGGTGTACTTGGCTGGCCTAAAACGTGATCTATGATGGTAAGATACATTCAATCGTAACAATAACATCTTAGTAGCTCGTATCCCACAATGCATCAGTCCCCACCCCCCAAACACTGTCTACATGTAACAAGAAATCAAATTAACATCGAGCTATTGCAATATTCTTATATTTCTGATTTTGATGTTTCAACTATCTTACGATTAAATTTAATATGTCAAAGTGCTGTCACAGTTATTGTCAAGGTGTTGTCACTGTTACTATGTCAAAGTGTGAAGGTACATTTAATATATTAAAGTTCTTTCGTAGTTTCTCATGTCACAATAAGATCCCATCTGTTTGACACCACACGATTGACGTCCTTTCATTCTACACAAAACAGGTTTCTTTCATTCAGTTTCATTCTATCGTATTGATTATTGATTTCTGGTTTGATTCTGTAGGTCGCTAAAAGTACACCAGCAGTGCATGGCTATAAATACTTGAAGTTTTTAGTTTTTATTAACCCTAGTTTAATATTTAGCCTCTAGATTCAACGTCAGTGGTTTGGTCACCGATGTGGATGTGGGGTTAAATACAACTGTCAGTGGTTTGGTGACCGGTGTGGATGTGGGGTTAAATACAACTGGCAATGGTTTGGTGACCGGTGTGGATGTGGGGTTAAATACAACTGTCAATGGTTTGGTGACCGATGTGGATGTGGGGTTAAATACAACTGTCAATGCTTTGGTGACCGGTGTGGATGTGGGGTTAAATACAACTGTCAATGGTTTGGTGACCGGTGTGGATGTGGGGTTAAATACAACTGTCAATGGTTTGGTGACCGGTGTGGATGTGGGGTTAAATACAACTGTCAATGGTTTGGTGACCGGTGTGGATGTGGGGTTAAATACAACTGTCAATGGTTTGGTGACCGGTGTGGATGTGGGGTTAAATACAACTGTCAATGGTTTGGTGACCGGTGTGGATGTGGGGTTAAATACAACTGGCAATGGTTTGGTGACCGGTGTGGATGTGGGGTTAAATACAACTGTCAATGGTTTGGTGACCGGTGTGGATGTGGGGTTAAATACAACTGTCAATGGTTTGGTGACCGATGTGGATGTGGGGTTAAATACAACTGTCAATGGTCTGGTGACCGGTGTGGATGTGGGGTTAAATACAACTGTCAATGGTTTGGTGACAGGTGTGGATGTGGGGTTAAATACAACTGTCAATGGTTTGGTGACCGATGTGGATAAGGGGTTAAATACAACTGGCAATGGTTTGGTGACCGGTGTGGATGTGGGGTTAAATACAACTGTCAATGGTTTGGTGACCGATGTGGATGTGGGGTTAAATACAACTGTCAATGGTTTGGTGACCGGTGTGGATGTGGGGTTAAATACAACTGTCAATGGTTTGGTGACCGGTGTGGATGTGGGGTTAAATACAACTGGCAATGGTTTGGTGACCGGTGTGGATGTGGGGTTAAATACAACTGTCAATGGTTTGGTGACCGGTGTGGATGTGGGGTTAAATACAACTGTCAATGGTTTGGTGACCGATGTGGATGTGGGGTTAAATACAACTGTCAATGGTTTGGTGACCGGTGTGGATGTGGGGTTAAATACATCTGTCAATGGTTTGGTGACCGGTGTGGATGTGGGGTTAAATACAACTGGCAATGGTTTGGTGACCGATGTGGATGAGGGGTTAAATACAACTGGCAATGGTTTGGTGACCGGTGTGGATGTGGGGTTAAATACAACTGTCAATGGTTTGGTGACCGATGTGGATGTGGGGTTAAATACAACTGTCAATGGTTTGGTGACCGGTGTGGATGTGGTGTTAAATACAACTGTCAATGGTTTGGTGACCGATGTGGATGTGGGGTTAAATACAACTGTCAATGGTTTGGTGACCGGTGTGGATGTGGGGTTAAATACATCTGTCAATGGTTTGGTGACCGATGTGGATGTGGGGTTAAATACAACTGTCAATGGTTTGGTGACCGATGTGGATGTGGTGTTAAATACAACTGGCAATGGTTCGGTCAGTGATGTGGGTTTCTGGTTTACTCTGGCGTCATATCTAAACTTTAATGGGCGGAGTTTTCCAATTTAATTCAGTTGACAATTAAGGAAACAAAAATTCCGCCAGTATTAGACAATTCAATTTTATTCTCAAAAACAAATACGACCAGAAATAAACAACCTCACCCCCCCCCCCTTTTCGAAGCGAGGCTTAGATGTAAATATGGGATGTTACGCTCTAAGGTCAGTTATAACAAGAAATCTGAGCAGTGGATTGTGTGTAATCAGAATGTGGATTGTGTGTAATGAGAACGTGGATTGTGAGTAATGAGAACATGGATTGCGTGTATTGAGAACGTCGATTGTGTGTAATGAGAACGTGGATTGTGAGTAATGAGAACATGGATTATGTGTAATGAGAACATGGATTGTGTGTAATGAGAACATGGATTGTGTGTATTGAGAACGTCGATTGTGTGTAATGAGAACATGGATTGTGTGTAATGAGAACATGGATTGCGTGTATTGAGAACGTCGATTGTGTGTAATGAGAACATGGATTGTGTGTATTGAGAACGTCGATTGTGTGTAATGAGAACGTGGATTGTGAGTAATGAGAACATGGATTGTGCGTAATGAGAACGTGGATTGTGTGTAATGAGAACATGGAATGTGTGTAATGACCACGTGGATTGTGATTATAAAAATAACTCAAGTTTACAAAAAAATCGTTATGCATATGAGTCTTCCAGTTTTAATTTAAATATAAGCATTTTTTGGCGAATGTAGTTAAGTGTCGCATTCGTAAAGCATCGTCAGTTCTAATAACTTTGCCCTCTGTTCATACAGAGTGGCACTGAAGGGGGTTAGTTCGTACTTATACAGAGTGGTACTGAAAGGGGTTAGTTCGTACTCATACAAAGTGGCACTGAAGGAAGTTAGTTCGTACTCAGTGACCTTAAAGTTCGGTTTCGGTTCAGTCGTCAGCAGTGTTCAGGGTAGGAAGGGTTCGGGATAATACACAGAACATAATAGTGCAGAACTATGACAGAAGAATCTAGGAAAACAACAATTCAATAATTCGACAAAAAATCTTTTAAAAAAAGGAAATTTCAAAATTGATATTTGTTTCAATGTATTTATCGACATTGAAACTGAAGCCGAGGATGTTAAGTGCCACAAACTAATATTTAGATATCACGTGATAAGCCACTTAGTTTTGATAACGTCTTTCTGTATATCCTACTCTCCAACTAGGGGGGCCAACCTATCTACTTCCTCTTGAAAAATATTCCAAGAAATAACTTTTTCAGTATTCTGAACACTTCCAAGAACTTGACCTACATTCTTCGATCAACCTCATGGTAAACACTGGTTTATTGATTGGATTGTAATACTGGCAGATGTTGATTGGATTGTGATACTGTCAGGTGTTGATTGGATTGTAATACTGGCAGATGTTGATTGGATTGTAATACTGGCAGATGTTGATTGGGTTGTAATACTGTCAGATGTTGATTGGGTTGTCATATTGCTAGATGATTGTGTTGTGATACTGTAAGATGCAGATGTCGATTGGGTTGCGATTTTGTCAGATACTAATTGGGTTGTGATACAGCCAGATGTTGATTGGGTTGCGATTTTGTCAGATACTAATTGGGTTGTGATACAGCCAGATGTTGATTGGGTTGTGTTACTGTGAGATGATTGCGTTGTGCCACTACCAGAAGATTGGGTTCTGATATTGTCAGGTAATAATTAGGTTGTGATACTGTCAGATGTTGATTGGATTGAAATTTCTTAGATGTCATAAGCTCATGAATTATCTTTTCAAATGGTTAACAAAAGTCTTAACACGCCACCATAATAATCGTGTTTATACTTGTCTATATTCAATCGCCAAACGGTAACTGGCAGCAGAAATGTGTCCTGTGCAGGACCCAACTTGAGATCCCTAAATGGCAGGACCCAACTTAAGATCCCAAACTGGCAGCATACTCGGAAGTCGATTTCATGTTACTCGGTACAAACTATAACATTGTCACAATCAACGACATTGTGACAATCAATGACATTGTCACCATCAACGACATTGTCACAATCAATCAACCCCGCTTGGATGTTTCACGTGTCAAAATATTGATACAAATCGGTGCGGGCCGGGGGTGGGGGGGAGGGGGGTAAGTTTTCTCTGTACGGCTGCTCTCACAAGGACCCATAAATAAAATAGAATCAAGACAGGAGAAAGGAGGGGTAACATGGAGTTTATAATACTCTTAATATACAGCGTATGAAGTTTTGGAATCGAAATGGAAGGACGATTTTGTTAAGGTATTAAACTTGGAAGCAGTGTGTAACACGTGTCGTCCTATCCTTTTATCACACCTCAGTCAAGTTGTACAAATCAGGTCAAAGAAAAGCCCACATCGGACCTTAGTGACCTGACAACCAACATAAGAACCCCGTGGCAGACAACAAGAACTGCGGACATCTGATTTGGTGTAAGAGAGAGGTCAAATCAAAGCTGGTGTTTGATTTTAAATTCCGTGCCAGGCATTCTTAGATGTTTTATGTGTCCTGGACAAATATGTCAGAAAACATGGCCTGGAGCTGTTATGAGGTGATTGTAAGACCAACCAGAGTTGGGGGGGTGGTGGGTGGAAGTACTAAGGCCAACGAGTGTAAAGGGGGGGGGGGTATGTCGAGGTTGTAAGACCACTGAGTGTATGGGGTGATAAGTTGAGGTTGTGAGACCACCGAGAATAGGGGGTGCAGGTTAAGGTTGTGAGACCACCGAGAGTAAGGGGTGCATGTTGAGGTTGTAAGACCACCAAGAGTAGGGGGTGCATGGTGAGGTTTGTAAGACCACCAAGAGTAGTGGGTGCAGGTTGAGGTTGTAAGACCACCAAGAGTAGGGGGTGCATGTTGAGGTTGTAAGACCACCAAGAGTAGGGGGTGCAGGTGGATGTTGTAAGACCACCAAGAGTAGGGGTACAGGTGGAGGTTGTAAGACCACCTAGAGCAGAGGTACAGGTGGTTGTTGTAAGACCACCGAATGTAGAGGTTGCAGGTTGAGGTTGTAAGACCACCGAGAGTAGGGGTTGCAGGTGGAGGTTGTAAGACCACCTAGAGCAGAGGGTGCAGGTGGAGGTTGTAAGACCACCGAGGGTAGGGGGTGCAGGTGGAGGCTGTAAGACCACCAAGAGTAGGGGCGCAGGTGGAGGTTGTAAGACCACCTAGAGCAGAGGTACAGGTGGAGGTTGTAAGACCACCGAATGTAGAGGGTGCAGGTTGAGGTTGTAAGACCACCGAGAGTAGGGGTTGCAGGTGGAGGTTGTAAGACCACCTAGAGCAGAGGGTGCAGGTTGTAAGACCACCGAGGGTAGGGGTGCAGGTGGAGGCTGTAAGACCACCAAGAGTAGGGGCGCAGGTGGAGGTTGTAAGACCGCCTAGAGCAGAGGTACAGGTGGTTGTTGTAAGACCACCGAATGTAGAGGGTGCAGGTTGAGGTTGTAAGACCACCGAGAGTAGGGGTTGCAGGTGGAGGTTGTAAGACCACCTAGAGCAGAGGTACAGGTGGTTGTTGTAAGACCACCGAATGTAGAGGGTGCAGGTTGAGGTTGTAAGACCACCGAGAGTAGGGGTTGCAGGTGGAGGTTGTAAGACCACCTAGAGTAGGGGTTGCAGGTGGAGGTTGTAAGACCACCTAGAACAGAGGTACAGGTGGAGGTTGTAAGACCACCGAATGTAGAGGGTGCAGGTGGAGGTTGTAAGACCACCTAGAGCAGAGGGTGCAGGTGGAGGCTGTAAGACCACCAAGAGTAGGGACGCAGGTGGAGGTTGTAAGACCACCAAGAGTAGGGGCGCAGGTGGAGGTTGTAAGACCACCTAGAGCAGAGGTACAGGTGGAGGCTGTAAGACCACCAAGAGTAGGGACGCAGGTGGAGGTTGTAAGACCACCTAGAGCAGGGGGGTGAGTGGACTAAGTCTTCTTCTACTTTTTCACATGCCCGTCCTTGAGAGGATAACTCGATCTAAAGATTACACAAAGATAAAAAGTCAAGCGATTGAATTAAAACAAACAAATAACTTTGTTACATCACTGAACCATAGTGAACACTGCACAATGTTTAAAACTGAAATAAAATAGAGAGTTTGATATGTTATATGAAAATATTTTATTGAGGCATTAGGAAAATAATTTGCCACTTTTTTTGTTTTGTTTGAACTCCTCCAAACAGATCATTGCTTCTGCAATTTTTTAATGTTAAATGTAAGCTTCTGGATCATTAGGGACATTATGTCACAGTTATTGTTTATGTCCACAAATGTGATTCAAATATAACAGGCAAGATTGTCATGGTTCAACTTATAATTAATTTCCTTTCTACATTATAATAAAAATGTAAATAGGTATACAAACACAAGAGAAAAACAAAGCTGGAAATAAACCAGATGTTTGAAACTCAAATTACTTGAAGGGCCCTACGAGACATGAGCATTATTAGGAGGACATAAGGCCAAAAACACACTTATTTGACAACATGTCACACAAATGACTCTAAGAGCTGTAGAAAACAGGTTGGAATATCACAGGAAACAGGTTGAAATGTCACATGTGAAATTGTGTCATTGAGACCATTTATAAAAATGGAGACGTCAAAATTTTGTTAAAATTATTTCAATTGTTAAAATTATTTCAAACAGAAATATAGAAAATTAAATAATGTATTTTTTACTATCAGTACCATTTACAAGAATTTAAAACAGCTCAATATAACAATCATTTGAATTATGTGTTCATGAACCTTTGAAGTGAAAATGACATTTGAACAAAAATATTCGTACATATCATCCTCACATTCTGACTGCTAAAGATATATTTTTGATAAATCATTCTGTACTTCTATTCTGGCTCAATTGATTGTTAGCTGAAGATTGATATTAATTGAACATCTTTGTAATACTGAGCACAACAATAGGCGCAAGTCTATCTCATTTTAATGTAGACACATAAAGCCTTCTGCCACAGCACTGGTTTCATACAGTACTACACAGACAAGAGTGAGGAATGAGAATAGATGAATAGATGAATTCAAAGTTGTGGTACCATAAGCTTTAAGGCCATATGATATCATTTAAGAATATTACATTTTAGTAAGTGATATCCTATTTCCAGCTATTTAAACCTTCTGTCAGGAGTAGCTGATCCGATTGATAAAAGCCAACCATTTTTGTTTTGCACACGTTAATGAGAGATGACAGCGAGGTCTGCTTATCAGAAGCTTAATGCTTTCCTTTCCTTTATAGACCAAGACTGATTAGTGTGCAGAAAATATCTTTCAGAGTCCAGATTTTCACTGTTTTGTTCAAATTGATGACCGCACCTTTGCATGTTACTTATTTGAATTTTGACAATTTTATTATTTTCTTGCACTGGTAAGTTACTTTTTTCTTATTTCTATTAATACAGATATTTTATCTTATCTTTAACTAATTTCTGTGTGTTTTAAATAGTAAAGATAAAATGACGCATTGCGTCCAAATGAGATATTTATACTGATCCATATTATATTTCAGGTTACTTCTGCTGTTTAACAATGGTCAAATTTTGTGTATGATACACATAGTGGTATCATTGCCCAGATTATTCATTGTGGAATTTATCAAACTTTTGTTAGAAAAAAAGTGTTTTAAAGATATTATGCAATGAATTAGTGCTGCCTTAACTGACTCCAAGGAGTAAAAGGCAATGTGTAATCATGTTCATATAAGGCCTTCGCTTTTATGAATGTGTAATCTTTATTTCATTTGTTTTTAAAATTTATGAACCCATTATCAAATGAAAAAAAGTATTAATTTTGATTATAAATAGGCTTTTTTTAAAACTTTTAAATGGTATATTCTTTGTTGATTATCTTTCATTAAAAAATAAATAATTTGACAATATTCCAATAAAATAAACCAATTTAACCAGTCACTCATTAGTGATATCAATTTGATATACCGAACCCGGTCTCATGGCAAAAAGAGCATGCCCACGAAAAGGTTAATTTTTTTATAATGACATTTTGAAATATTGGCACTTGAGATTAACCTTGAAATTCTTAGACTATGCATAATTCCTATGATAATGGTTCATATTTAAGTCCTATTAGACTATGTATAATTCCTATGATAATGGTTCATATTTAAGTCCTATTAAACTATGTATAATTCCTATGATAACGGTTCATATTTAAGTCCTATTATACTATGTATAATTCCTATGATAATGGTTCATATTTAAGTCCTATTAAACTATGTATAATTCCTATGATAATGGTTCATATTTAAGTCCTATTAAACTATGTATAATTCCTATCATAATGGTTCATATATAAGTCCTATTAAACTATGTATAATTCCTATGATAATGGTTCATTTTTAAGTCCTATTAAACTATGTATAATTCCTATGATAATGGTTCCTATTTAAGTCCTATTAAACTATGTATAATTCCTATGATAATGGTTCATATTTAAGTCCTATTATTTGCTTTCAAGTTCAAGTAACTTGAACTAAGTTCTCTTTTCTTGTAATTTTCCTTTGCCTTGTGTTGTTGAATTTGAGGAGGACGCGTTCACTGAATGAATTGACCAGAATGTTTTTTATCAGCTCAATTTATTACTTAAGCTTAAACGCAGGCTAACTTGCCCTGAACATTTCTTTCACATCCATTAAACTACTACTATATATAGTGGCATCCTTCTGTCTTTTTGAGACAATGAAGTAGCTTATTTACACTTCATCAAATGGCGAGTGGGGGCATGGGGGGGGGGTTTCAATGGACAGTCTGGGCATGCACTTCATACAGAAGAACTTTAACTTCTGGTTAAATTAAGCCTTCTGTAATGCTTTATTTTGTTGTAAGGGCTTCGTTTTAGTGCATCTCCTGCCTGTTTGAAGTGTTTGACTCCCTCATACTCATACATAGACTGCAGTTGGCCAGCTGTAACGGTGATCAGCAATGATCCCCTGTTCACTGATTTCTATGCAGGTTTCCCTCATATTCTTTTTGAAAACATCCTTAAAGCACAGCTGTATCTGTCCATTAAGTCTTGCCTCCCTCTGCCAAATCTTCATACAGCAGGTCTTTTGAATTATGTGTTCATGAGCAGGGTTTTTTTTTGGGGGGGGGGGGGTGCAAAACCAAAACTTGGTCGGCTTGTTAAGTTGCTTATTACAGGACAGGGGGGCTAATGCAACACCCTGCCCTACCCAAATGAGGTCCCTGATAGCCTTTATCCGTTCTCCTTACGCCTTACACTTACATAGCCTAATCAAAGAATGAATCTCTACTTCCATATAAATTATTATCCTTTAAACTTATTATAAATAGTTATTTAACAAAAAATCAAAAAGGTATGTCAACCCTTAAATTATAACTAATATATAAAAATATCAAAATTAAAAAGTTAATGGTTATTTTATAGTAAGTTATAGTTAAGGATCAGTAAATGAGAGTAAATGTATATAATATAGCCAATATAGGCTAGCCAGAGCCTACTACTATTTACACTATTGACTATTCAGTAGACCTAACCACTTTAGTCTATACTCTATAGTTCACTACAGTCTACAGGCATACTGATCATACTGCATTGTCCCATGGCCATAGTGTGCTGAGCAGCATTCTTAAGACAGGCTTTTACGTATGGTTAAAGTTAGAGGCATACTAACTATACTAATATTAAAATTATATTTTAATTTAAACTTACCAACTCAACTGAAACAACATCACGAAGGTGAACTGCTTCCTCAACAGTCTTTGGGGGATTTTCTGTTAGGTATATTCTTTCATCACTCAGTACAATAAATTTAAATGCTTTGTTTTCCTTTTCAGAAACAACAACGCATGACTCGTAGGCACGTACTCGCTCGAAGGCCTCTTCTGAAAAAGTCCGCTTTAGAAAGCTTTCAAATTTACTGTTCTTTTTAAAAAACTCAACAATGCCAGACCCCATAGCACAACAAATAATTTATATCACACCATTCCTTATTTTATTATTGTCCGAAATTCCATATCATAAAAGATATATGAGTTCTATGTTCCACTATTTGTAAATAACAATCTATGCAAACGGCTAACACCATTGAATATAACTGGCGTCTCGTTGCTACCGTTCACAAAGCTTTGCAATTTTCGATAACACGGGCCACATTTCAAGCCAATCAAATTAAAGATAACACAAGAGGTTTGATAAAAACATGGCTAATTTTAATGGAATATTTTCTATATTTGAAATTAAAATGTCTGACTTTATAATTTTGAACCATATAATTATAAATGAATTTGACCCTATTTACCAAAAATTATGTTTTAAAGGTACGTTTAATTTTAAAAATAAAAGGCTTAAAATCTGAAACATTGTATTGCTACAAAGACTTTCAACAAGGTTTATAACTCATAAATTCAAAGCTCTTTCTTTAATTTGCATTGGTTGTCTAGCCTTTTATTTTTGCTATATATTCAGCAGGTTGATTTTTAAAGTAAGTTTAATCAGTATTTTTCAATTTCTTGACTTGGCTAATTCCTATATGTGGTCCCTCGATTTCATTTGCGTGTTTATTGGGAGTCACTGCCCTTTGTTTATGTTTTGAGATTTAGGGTTCAGGTTAGGGTGAGTGATAGATTTAGGGTTCAGGTTATGGTGAGGGATAGATTTAGGGTTCAGGTTAAGGTGAGGGATAGATTTAGGGTTCAGGTTAGGGTGAGGGATAGATTTGAATCGTCTCAACCAAGATGGCGGCCATAGTAAAATGTGAGGTACCAGTAGCGTGCAATTAATTACCCTTGACTTATAATTCAGAGAATAAATCTTATATGTATTACTGTGCAAAATTTATTTTTCATGTATCTCCATATAAATATGTTAATTTTGCAACCCAGCGTGTGTCTACAAGTAGCTTTAATAGTAGGCCTAGTCTACAACGTACAAAAGTAAGCTATTGCTTGGCTCTCATAGCAGTAGTCAAAATAGAAAAATCAAAATAGGCCTGCTCTTATCGACTTTACTTACCTAGATCAGTTACAACTGATATTGCCTTTTTATTTGGTCTGCAATATGTTTTTATAAGTTTGAGAAAAGGAATTGGACAATAATCTAAAAACAACAACAATTTAAATACTTAAATGTGCATTCTATTTTTCATTCCTCGGCCAATTTAGTTTTTGGGATTTTTTTGGAGGGGGGGTGGGGGGAATTGCGGTTAGTTCCTATTTAACAACGGTTTTAACAAGACAATGACAGGAAACAACAACAAACAAACACAAAATTAATTCGGTTGCTTTCAACAATTTTGTCCTAGTAAGACAATTTTGATCTTTTTCATTCCCATGCATCAATTTAAAATTACTATTCTGTAGACCTAACCACTTTAGTCTATAGGTCACTACAGGCATACTGATCATACTGCATTGTCCCATGGTCATAGTGTGCTGAGCACCACTTTAGTCTATAGTTCACTACAGGCATACTGATCATACTGCATTGTCCCATGGCCATAGTGTGCTGAGCAGCATTCACAACAAAGGATTTTTTGGTTTTCCTTCTGGCTTCCTTGTATGTTTGTGTTGTCTTTCTGGTTTCCCTTTATAACATGATCATTCGTACTTTGTTCCTTTCTTCGGCAGTCTCTCTGCATTCATTATCAAACAAGCCTACTCGATTGTTAGTTTGCTGGAATCCTACAATTTTTTCTGCTGATCTTTTCATAGCATTTTTTATCCTATCCCACTGTTCATTTATGTTGTTTTTCCTGTTCACTCCCATCTGTGATTATTCTAGCTGTGCTTCTACTTCATTTTGGTAAGCTTTTGCAGTTAGTGGGTCTTTGGTAAGCTTTTGATAATCATACTGTTTCTCTATTTGATTACGACCAATGTCAATTATGCTTATTCTCTGCTTATATTATTAATCCTTACAAGAGTCTGCAACTGCTCCTCGATAGCTTCTTACATCTAGTATATCTGATCCATGCCTCCGATCGATTAGAACATGGTCAATTTGGCTGTGGGTGATTCCATCTGTTGAATTCCAAGTAAGTTTGTGTATATTTTTGTTCGTAAACTTGGTGCTGCTAACTGACATCCCTTTTCCTAAAACAAAGTCTATGATAGCGGTTCTCAACTTGTGGGTCGTGACCCCTTTGGGGGTCGTACGACCCTTTCACAGGGGTCGCCTAAGACCATCTGAAAAGACGTGTGCTCTACAGTTATGAAGTGGCAACGAAAATAATTTTGAGGCGGGGGTGTCGCCACAACATGAGGAACTGTATTAAAGGGTCGCGGCATTAGGAAGGTTGAGAACCACTGGTCTATGTGTTGGATCCGATTGTCATTAGATTCTTCATCCAGACTTTCCTTGCCAATAGTTGGCATGAACGCCTTTTCTTTTCCTATTTTGGCATCAAAGTCCCCAATCACTATTTTAATATCATGTTGTGGTGCCTCTTCGTCGATCTTTTCCAATGTCTCATGAAATGATTCTTTATCCTGATGTTCTGTATCTTCGGTGGGTGCATGTTCATTTATGAATGTTATATTGAACATTTTTCCTCGCACACGCAAAGAACAACTTTTGCTTAACAAACCTTTCATTAGCTAGTTATCCATTGCTAGGGATAAGACGTGGAAAATGAAGCAACTACAGTAGCAAGTGACCAACCTCTCAACCAACCTTAACATTGTTTTTTTTTTAAATTCATTAATAGACAACAATAAAACAAGTATAAAATCGAATCTTTTATAGTTTAATTCAGTTAACAATATATTCTGCTTCAGAAGAAATACCGGATAAATCTTCATGCCCGTTTTCCCGGGATAAGCAAAACCCCAGGAAAAGGGGAAACCTTAGTTACGTCGAAAAAGACAAACGCAATTAATAATGTGGCCAGGTTTTGATGACGGGGTAAAAGGCGTTGCCAGGACACTCGGTGGATCCAACATCTCTGTGACCTCTTAAAGTATAATCTGACCTGAACTTGCCGAGCTCCAGACCACATGCAATCATATTTTTGGCTGCCTGTTGAGCCGCTGCTGTGGGGACGTGGCTGGTGAAGGTGCCAATGAAGCAAAAGGCTGCGTGGACAAATAAAAAATATTCACTTTTTCAATTGCGACAACTTTTTTTTCTTCGAATAAATGCTTGTTTTCTTTAAACATAGTCATCTTTAATAATAAAAAAACAAGACTAAATATTGAAGTCGAGTAGATTGACTTTTGCAAATCTAATAAAGCTGAGCTATGCATTGGCCTATCAAATTCAAGCTCCAGCTTAGAAATATCCCCAGCCATTTTGATTTCAGCTTCCGTAGAAAGATTTGATTTTGTTTAAAGTGTAGGCAATACTTGACCCTGGCCTTGTAACCGCTTCGTTATATTTCCCTTGAAATATATTATATTTATAAATGACAATTTTTAATTTTTCAAACATAATTTTGTAAATACAGCACACACAAAAAACACAATATTTTTACAAATTGTTTGGCTAATACAGACGGACTGAGGTTAGCGCTTAATCTTCTTGTGGTTTCTTTTCAGGTGATTACGAATAGTTCGAATGAAAAGTAAAAATTTTGAATTTGCGCATTTAAAAAAAAAGAAGTTTCCATTAAATATAATAATTATAGACCTCTTCTTTTTATAATTTATAGTAAAGTATTGTATTATTTATTTTAATGAGAATCCACCATACCGAGTGAGACAGTGAGGGTGTGTGCTACGGAGTGAGATTGGTTGACTACGAGACGATCTTACGAAAGTCTTACTGTGGTAATATCTTTCTTTATCACTGTAGTGTAATAGAAGTTAGATTTGTATATTTTATATTTTAATGGTTGTATTAGGAACAGCAGAATAATAAATTCTTAATTGTTCATTTCACTAGCTTTGGTATTGGTATTTTTTTCCTTTTCTTTTAATCTTGGTGTATTTTATTCTTTGCTTCGCACTGCTTCGTTCGCGAGCCATAACTCAACCAACTAAATTATTTCAACCCTAAATACAGAACATAACAATGGGTAAAAGTTCTAGTGTAGTAAGAATTTTAATTTAATCAAGAAAAATGTGCGTAGAAGTAGGGTGCGGTTTATGGGGGGTCCGCCCCTGGGTGGAACTTGTTTCCATATAAAGGGGCGGCATTCTTTGCTACTAAAGACATATTTTTAGGAAAGTAGGTGGGGGCGTCACTAACCCTAGCTACGCCACAGCAGCGAATATATTGGCACTGGCGTAGCCCTGCGTCTGAAGCTAAATGTTAGGCCAACTAAGATGCGCACTGTGTGATGTTGAATGTTGGGCCAACTAAGATGCGCACTGTGTGATGTTGAATGTTGGGCCAACTAAGATGCGCACTGTGTGATGTTGAATGTTGGGCCAACTAAGATGCGCACTGTGTGATGTTGAATGTTAGGCCAACTAAGATGCGCACTGTGTGATGTTGAATGTTGGGCCAACTAAGATGCGCACTGCGTGATGCTGAATGTTAGGCCAACTAAGATGCGCACCATTTGATGCTGAACTGTGCGCAGTTTTGTTTCTGTTTCGTTTGTTACTTTAAGACGTTACACTTACCGTAACCGTTGTGGTTATAGTTGAGCGTGTGACCTCCGACCCTGTCCCACCCACGCCCTTCGAATATTTCTCCGTTACCACCAATCATGAAGCTGTAGCCAATGTCAGAGTAACCTGTTAAGAAGAACATGTCAGAGTAACCTGTTAAGAGGCGAGAGTCGATTATCTTCAGAGAGATTGTTAACTCTACATTTTGTTACAGGTGAAATGAATTAATTTTATGATGTTAAATTTGTGGTTATTTGTAGTTTTAAATAACTGATGAAATAATTCTCTATCTGCTGAATAGTTGATGGATAGTTGGTGGATAGTTGATGGATAGTTGATGGATAGTTGGTGGATAGTTGATGGATAGTTGATGGATAGTTGATGGATAGTTGATGGATAGTTGGTGGATAGTTGATGGATAGTTGATGGATAGTTGATGGATAGTTGATGGATAGTTGATGGATAGTTGATGGATAGTTGATGGATAGTTGATGGATAGTTGATGGATAGTTGATGGATAGTTGATGGATATGCTGATTTGAAGCAAAGTAGGTCTCCATAAACCATGAATGGCCTCGTGTTGTCAAGACGCCAGCAAATAACTAGAGTTCCGATGAAAATCTCTAGAAGTCAATCACTGCTCTGTTGTAAAGTGTAGCCAACTTACTAAATAATAGTAATTCAAGCGTAGCTTGCAGGCCTTACATATTGAAAGTGTGGGCTAGATTAGGCCCAAATGTCAAGTTTACTTCGCCTTGTAAAGTCGATATTTCAATCATGTAATTAAGTGTAAAACACAATTTAATTGTGTAATTAATTGTGATGTTGTGAGAAATACGTGGTTCTAGAGTTTCATCAAATTAATATGCAACATGAACTTATTGTCTTTCTTCTCTTGTCTATATTACATGAAAATTTTATAAAACCTTTTTTTCTATTTTACATGAACGTATTAAACTCCTTTTGTCTATATTACATGAACATGAATGAAATCTTCTTGTCTATATACAAGTTAAATAAAGAAACTTTACCGCGCCCGTCCATGTGATAGTTTTGGGTCAGTTTGACCTGTGCGACACACGTGGCCCTATCATGACAGTCCGCCCCTGCCGTGTGATGAATCAAGGCGTATTGCACGGGGTTTGTCAGGTGGCTGATGCTAGTCGCTGTCCGGGCTCCCCATTCAGCTCTGGTTACCACATGTGGACACGCACCTGGAATAAAAATAAAATTCTTTTTTCTGCCCTCTCGGACACTACTTCTCAGCTAAGTGCAATTTTTAATTTTATTTTCATTCCCTTTTTTTTCCTGTTGTTTGTTCGCCGACGAAGGCTTCCTGCTGACACGTTCCTTGTTTTGCTGCGTTCCTTTTTTCAGGTTTGACCCTACGTTTTTTATTTTTTTTATTCATTTCCAATTATTCTAACCTGATTGCAGTCCCTCCCCTTATTAGCAGTTAAAGGACACGATCAAATGTTAAACTATTGGAAATATTGAAGAGTTCTCAATCCATTACAATATTTATATAGGCAATTCAATGCTGCCTACCTATATCGTAGGCATTTAATCCACTGCTGCATTAAGTTAAATGGGGTCTTTTATTATAAATCTTTTAACATTTTTGGCAATATAAAGCATGTATTAAATCGGTGTATTAGTTATTGATCTATTGCCCTTACATAGGATACTATTTTAGCAACATAATGTAACATATAAGTAAAACTTTTGGCCATTAATTTGCCAGATGATATTCAAAAGGAGGACACGTGCTCCTTTAGAAAAATGTCTTCACGTGCATCGACAAAAGTAGAATTATTTACTTTTTCATCCATCGAATGCTTATAAAATCCCGGTTAAAGCGGCTTAACGCTTTCCCCTAGGCATAAAACTATAAAGTAGATCTGAGCTCACCAACCCACCCATTAACTCAACGAAACAATTTACCCCCAAAGCAAAATTTAATGATAAAATAAGTTTATCTTACCCAGAACCAAGCTGACTTGAAAACAGACCAAGAGGACCACTAATTTACCCACCATGGTTGGAGAGTCAGGACTGCAGATAAGGGACACAACTCGTGGGACACAATTTTTATCCAAATGCAGAATTGTTTAAGAAAATAAAAAGAAAAAAGAAAAGAAACACCGGGAGGAGGGGGGGGGGAACTGTCCGCGAAGGTTCGGTTCCATTGATATAATTATTTAATGATGACGTCGAGAACGTCTTCACAGCCAATGATTTAGTTCATGTTGTACGAATGTTGACTGGCGATTGGGGAAAAAAAGGGCCGGTTAATTTCTTTGGACCCCTAGAAACGTGACCCTAAATAATACTCCTAACTGACGCAGTAAATGGATTCTATGCTTTCTTCTACAGGAGAATAAGTGTAGCAGAGACAGTTTATTATACAGGAGAATAACAAAGAATACGTTTTTCTACAGGATAATAACTATAGTAGAGACTAGTTGCTCTACAGGAGAATAGCTATATAGTAGATAATAATTGTTGTACAAAAGACCAAATATGGAAGAGACTGATTGCTATATACTATAGTAGATAATAATTGTTCTGCAGGATAATAACAATAGTAGAGAATAAATGTTCTGCAGGATAATAACATAACTATAGTAGAGAATAAATGTTCTACAAAAGAACAATTATAGTAGAGACTAATTGTTCTACAGGATAATAATTATATTTATTTTGTCAGAACTCATTCAAACTGAGGTCTACACCAAGCGTGACACAACTGGTCCAGAAGACTTGGACTACATTTTACGTTGGTTTTGTCCAGAAGATAAACATAATCCTAAAATAGATTCAAATACGTGGTGCCGAAAACTAAGAGGGAAAAAAATGTGACAAGCTGGTGTCTCTCATGATTTATGACCTAAAATTGTGCGGTAACAGGCTAGAGGCCTACCATCTAAACTAAACTGAACAAACTTTACATCGTGACAAAATTAGTTTACATTCCCTCGAGTGACCATTAAGTGACCATTAAGTGACCATTAAGTGACCATTAAGTGACCATTGCAGCAACCCAAAAAAAATAATTCCATTCACTCTATAAAAAAAATAGTCCAAGTGGTTCGCTAGAATGAATTTTATTTGCTTACATTACAAGCTGCAGTCAGCAGGCGGTGGTCCTGTCACGTGTTCCATTGTATACACATATGTTCCATACATTTACAACATTTAAAAAAAAAAAAATTGGTGATTCGGCTGTCTCTAGAAGACGACCGTGTAAGCTCAATGGAAACATCTCTAGCGAAACTACACAACGAAGCATGGGCGAGGCATCATATGGAATCAACTGCTTCTTAAGCAGCAGACACACTCCCGTTGTATGACCCCAATAAGATTGTTATATATATATATATGGGGAGATGGAGTTCACATGCGCCTAACTGGCAGCAGTGATGCCTCTCGAACATCGAACCTTGTAACGCGCTTCGAGCCTTAGGGGATGAAGCGTGATTTCTCAAATAAACTTCATTATTATTATTATTATTATATATATATATATATATATATATACCGTGTCCGGAAAAGGAAACCCTTTTGATAGTGATGAAAAACACTAGTAAATATTCATCAGTTTTACAAATACAACTCCTTTTATTATGTTAGAATTGAAATAAGTTATGAATTATTTTATTTTTTAAATGATACATTTTTTTCCGGACACATGCGTTAAGCCGCTTTAACCGGGATTTTGTAAGCATTCGATTGATGAAAAAGTAAATAATTCTACTTTTGTCGATGCACGTGAAGACATTTTTCTAAAGGAGCACGTGTCCTCCTTTTGAATATCATATGGCAAATTAATGGCCAAAAGTTTTACTTATATGTGACATATGAAAGCCTTTGCTTTTCTTATTCATGAAGTAAAAATTGGAGATTTTGATTACTTAGGTGATTTTTCAAGGTTTTAATCCGTTCGTAAAATAGGTCTAACTTTTTGTTTAACCACGCCATTTTAAGTTTGTTTTTTTTTAATTACCTACAAATAGTATTTGAAAGTCATTTACGGCATTAATTGTTGTTCATTATATAAACATCCTTGTATTACAGATTATGAATGGTGCACTCTCGCCAGACTTGGCATGAAAAATTGAAATCGTCCTCATTCAAACGAGTTTTTTAAAATCACGTCATGAACTATTGATATGAATAACTACATTACGATTTGGAACTTTTGATAATCTCACAGAGAAATATTGCGTGTGGGTCTCAAGTTTATCAGTATCGCAGTAAAAAAATTATTTAAAAAAAAATACCTAGCGAAATATCAAGAAAAAGGTTAACATAAACAAACAAAAGAATAATATATTTTGACAAGGCTGTCAAACAGAAAACACACCCAGTGGCGTAGCGAGCTTAACTCGCGCCCGGGGCACAATACTTTTTTAGCGCCCCTATTATCTTTTTAGCGCCCCCCCCCATTCGAAAACCATTCAATATTATATGTATAAATATATATTTTTGCGGACCATTTGGCGCCCCTTTGTGAGTAGCGCCCGGGGCATGATGCCCCCCTCGCCCCCCCTCGCTACGCCACTGAACACACCTAAAAAAATCCACATTTTAGAGATCCATTGGTTCAGCCTCAACAGCTGAATGCATTTCATGATCAATAACAGACACACTTGATTTGCCCAAATCTGAACTGGCCATATAGCTTTTATAACAGCAAGATAATTAGTGCCTCGAAAAAACAATCTCTGTGGACCATAAAGCTTTGGTCAGTAATTAATTGACGAACATAAAAGTGTATCTTTTTTTTTATGGCCACACCAAACGTGGAAAATTAAAAATAGGCTTTTGTATTTACCATTAACTAAGTGTCTATTTTTTATTTATTAATTTTTTTTTCTTTAAATGCACTATAAGTTTAGTAACAACAAGTGTTGCAAATCATGATCCTATTTTTCTCTAGATTTCCATGACACATCTTTAATCTCATGCACAGCTTTTAAAGACGTATTAAACTTTCATTGGCGTGTAACATCGTTTCTTTCTCTAACTGTTCGCTCCCAAAGAAATGAAGCATCTACGACAGATACCCGATTATATAGCTTCATTGCTAATACTACTCTTTATATATAACATTATTGGAAAAAAAAACTACGTTTTTACATCTCTAAAGAACGGGTAAGCTACTAAAATCATTTAATATTTAGAAAACAAAAAAAAAAAAACAGATCGAATACAAATCTTTTGTTGATATTCATTCAACCAATGTCATTATATAGGCCCTAAAAACTTTATGTCTTTATATTGAACCTAACAAACTTTTTTATGTCTTTATATAGAACCTTACAAACTTTTTATGTCTTTATGTAGAACCTTACAAACTTTTTATGTCTTTATATAGAACCTTACAAACTTTTTATGTCTTAATATAGAACCTAACAAACTTTTTATGTCTTTATATAGAACCTTACAAACTTTTTATGTCTTTATATAGAGCCTAACAAACTTTTAGAGTTTACAGTGACGTTCTTTTTCAAAACAATGACAATCTTCAGGAACGGTTGAATCAGTGAGTCCACATAAGATGACCGGTCAAGGTCACCAGCTATAAACTTCAAGGTGACGTTCACAGTTGCCTAATAATGGAATTTGAATAAAGGAGATATCTTTTAGTCAATGAAAACGTAGACATTCATCTGAGAGACAACAGTGGGCCAGATCATTTAGTCAATGAAAACGTCGACATTCATCTGAGAGACAACAGTGGGCCGGATCATTTAGTCAATGAAAACGTAGACATTCGTCTCAGAGACAACAGTGGGCAAGATCATTTTGTCAATGAAAAAGTAGACATTCGTCTCAGAGACAAAGTTGGACCAGCCCGGATACACTTATGTGTATGAAATATTAACAAGTCTTGGCTTTCAAGACATCACTGAGTCCTTCAACAGCTTAAACTACATGTGGTAACTAAACAAACAAATGGAATACAAATGTACACAAATATAATAAGATGTTTAATTTTATTGTTTGTTTTGTTCTAACAATTTCATATTTAAAAAAAACAACAACAAAAAAAACAACAACAACAATAGAGAATCAATCTTTATTTTTCGGCCTCCAAAAAGTTAATCCGGCACTGAAGAGTTCCTCACTGCCTACTGCCTAATTGTAAATGTTTCAAAAAAATGTCTCGCTATTTATGGATTGGAAAGATCCGTCACAAAAAGAGAGCTAATTAATATTGGTCAAACTTTCGTTCATCGGGAACAAATTTGAGATTTTTTGTAGGACAAATACAAGGACACAATTCAAACAGGGGAATAAACTCGAGATACAATTCTTTATTGAAATTTAGTAATGTGGCCAAGTTTTTATCTCGGCATACAGCTTGTCTCCAGGACATAACGTTGTTTTCATATCCCTATGTCCCCTCAGGGTGTAATTAGATGAGATCTTCCCAAGTGACACGCCACATTCTATCATGGCTTTGGCCGATTCCATTTGCACGGTGGGGGGAAGGTGGTCCATGAAATTTCCGGCCAAACAAAAACCTTTCAGAAAAAACAAAGGAGATTCAATTGTTTTCAGTAGCAACAACAAATATATTATGATTTATTTAATTCCAAGTCGTCAAAGGAAAGGCGGGTGAAATATAAATCAGGGAATGGATAGATCTTATGTAATTTCTAGGTGTATTTATTCATTTTTAATGTCTAAAATGAACACGTAACTAACGATTGAAACCTATATCGGCTAGTCGTAACCGATATTCACTAATTAAATAACCATTTAAAATAGCTTGATGATGTGAAATTAGCGGTGCAATCTATCACTGTTTCTAAAAATGCATATATATATATATATATATATATATGTGTGTGTGTATAGGTGAAAACCTTACAAACACTGAAACACACTGTTTAGAGAGCCATATTCTCAGACTATAATTTCATGTCTTCACTTCATTAAAAAATGATCTGCCACTACGTTCGGTGAAAATGATAATGTTTATTGGGCTTTATTGTTGCTTTGGTATATCTAGAGTGATTACAGCATTACGGGTTAGCTAAGTTGATGGACTGGGAGAACATTTGGTAGCAGTCAAAATGAAAAAAAAATAGGACGTTGCGGTCGGGTGGGGTGGGGGGTAGTTTGGTAATGTTTACGGAATGAGATGAATCAAATATAAATAAAATCAATGATGGTGGTTCTAAGCCTTCCTACCCATGCCAACATCGTTGTAGCCGAGTGTGTGCGCACCAAGCTGGTCCCAGCCACGCCCCTCGTACACCGAGCCGTCTCCACCAATCACGAAGCTGTAACCGATGTCATCCCAGCCTGTGGGCGTGGTTAAATTGTTCATTAATTAACAATCATACAAGAATGAAAGTAACAATTATACAAGTACCAAGTATATAAGTGTTCAAGTACGAATTATATACAAGTACCGATTTTACAAGTATACAAGTACCAATTATATAATGTAGGCCTACAAGTACCTATTATATATTATACACGTACCAATTATATAAATAAAAAAGTACTCATTACACAATATACAAGTACAATTATATAATATACAAGTACAAATTTTGTACATTTAAAAGTACTAATTATATAATATACATGTACCAATGATATAAATATACGAGTACGAATTATATAAACATACAAGTAATAATTATGCACGTAACCATACTACAAGTAACAAAAAGTTTCACCATCAATACACATGCATGATCATGATAATGTGGCACAGCTTTTAAATTTCTATATTTTTTCAAACAAAACCGGTTTCCTTATCGTTTCTATTGAAAAAAATGACACTGAAAATGACAATGGGACTGACAATGACACTGACAATGACAATGACACTGACACTGAAAATGACAAGGACACACACAATGACAATGTCACTGACAATGACACCGACAATGACACCGACAATGACACTAACACTGACAATGACTATTGTTTTACAGGGTTTTTTTTATCATGTTAAATTGTATGAAATCCATCCCACCCATGCTGCATAGCGGTCTGCTCAGTTGTTTAAATATGTTGGACATGGACTGGGCTCTTTGGGATATAGAGGAAATGAGAGGGCGCCTCTGCTGAAAAGTTAAACTAATTAGAGGACCCTGCAATTCTACCAAGTGATGTGTAACTATCCTCCCGTTCCCCAGAATACCTCGGTCGTCCATGTGCATGTTCTGGTAGAGCTTGACCTCGGCAACACAGGATGACCTGTCGAAGCACTCATGCTCTGCCGAATGGTGGATGAACGCGTACTGAACTGGCTGTTTGGATAAATAGGTCACGCTTTTCGGTGCCCTGGCGCCCCATTCTGCCCTGGTGATGATTGTAGGACACGCTCCTGGAGAGGAAAAAAATTACGCTTCTGTCAAGAATACAATATCAATCATTTGATTTATGTATTGTATAATTATTTTAAAAAACGGGGGGAAAAAAAAGAGATGTTTAAAATTTCTTTAAAGACACAAAGCAATTTTTTAGAAAGGGCTTCAGAAAGTTTGGATTTTGTCCAGGCGAAGAATATAACTATTTGATGGTCACAGGAATTAAATGCAACACCAGACAAGATCTTTTACACCATCAAATTCGTGACCCCCAAGAAATTTGTTAAGATCAAGGGTGTTTTTTTTTTTCCTTTTCAAATGGCTTAGTTCTTCATTCATCACTCACAAGTTTAATGTCTTAGTTCTTCATTCATCACTCACAAGTTTAATGTCGTGTTTATAGTTGTCTTATTTGAATTTAAGTAATGACTTAATGTTTCTCAACTATGTAGCTGTAACAATCAGTGGCGTAGTGAGCTTATTTCGCGCCCGGGGCACAATACCTTTTTAGCGCCCCCCTATTCGAAAACCATACAATATTATATGTAAAATATACCATTTGGCGCCCCTTTGTGAGTAGCGCCCTGGGCATGATGCCCCCCCCCCCCCGCTACGCCACTGGTAACAATTAATTTGATAATAGTCACCAATAGCGTGCACTTACAGCACACAAACATACAAACGATGGGATGAGAGGACAACCCAGATCGTGATATGTGAGTACTGATGTCATCATTACAGTCAGGGTAACACGTGTGCGAGTTAATCCTTTACGGTCGGGGCAACACATGTGTGAAGAGAGTGCGATTGCGAATGCCACCTGTGTGTAACTTCTCATTTGTACCCTTGACACATTGATGTGTAGCTGAGTCATTTGTTACATGTGTATCTGATGACTATGCCTTTTGTTTCATTGTCGTCAGAGACGGTTACTGTAAAACTCCACAGATTGATACAATATATTACCATCTAGTTGTTGCTTCAAATAAAGTCCACTTTTTGCTGCTCCCTCACACATGTATTTAAAGCACATCTAGACAGAAATATATGGTTGTGCTTATTTAATTATAAATGGAGACAGTGTCATCTTATGCTATTTATTGCTCTCCTCACTTAGGGGCGCGGGCGGCAGTGCTAGGGGGTGGGGTGCGATGAGACCCATACATTTGTATGATCTGCCATTGCTAGCTGTTGCTGCCTCTATAAAAAAAAATCAGGTTTATTTCCAAAGTGATAAGAAGCAGCTGTGTTTTTTTGTTTTTTTATTGTGACTTTTGTTTACGTATTATCTGTACTGGTGCATCTTTTGTTGTTGTTTCTCATAAGTTAATTTAAGAAAGAAAACTACCGTATCTGAATTATTATTTTTCTATTTGTTACTTTGATTACTATACGTTTTATTTCGTTGTATGGTTTTGAAAAGTGTGTTGGTTGTTTGGGATGGGGAGGGGGTGTTAGGGAAAATGTGTAAAATCGAGAGGGCGTTCAGCGCTGCAAATAATTTAAGGCCCCTTGCTTTAAGGTGAGGGATAATGAAGGGCTTTCTAGAAGTTAAAGCCATCCACACATCCCAAAGACTTGAAGGCGTCAAGCTTCTTAAGCCATCATTTTCTTGGCAGAAGTTGGCGAGTTGAGAAATGTTCATGAAAACATGACATTAGAGTCAGAGATCAACATGTGTGACGTCATGTGCAATTACACCAGATCGTGGAGTTGACGACAGTAGGGCATGTTCGAAAGTTAGAAGCGTACACTTTAGGATGCGGTGGAGTGAGTCGAGAGAGCGAGAGAGAGAGGTGGAGAACTGAACTTTATATCATGATATAATATCAGTTCGATAACAATCCCTATTAGGATATATAACATTTTGATGACGGTAAAGTGCAGTATAGAAAGTTCAAAAATCAATTTGGCCTGAGCTTTAATGATAGTTGGAAAATGCATTAAAATGTTTGTTTTTTTTCTTTTTCTCCAATTAAATGAATTCCATAAACCCAGAATGAACATTCACACATCAAAGATCAGACTAAACACCAAATGAACATTTACTCACCAGATATCAGACTAAACACGATGTGATCATTTACTCACCAAATATCAGATGTGCCTGAAGACCAACGATAAATGCACCAACATACTTGGAGAAAATAGTTTTGGACATTTTTATATGCCTACTTGTGTCTACAGATTACAGGTCGGTAGCGTCTAGTCAATCTTTACATCCTGCGCTACTGTAAAAATCTTTTACCGTTCACCACTTATCAGTCAAGTTAAATATTTGGAGCTACATGTAATTGGAAAGCTGGCTTGAATTTTTCAAATAATTTATAAAAAAACCAAAAAAAAAAAACGATAACATACAATCTCACTGTCAAAGATCTTTTCAAATTTCACCCACAGCCCCGAAACAACCTCTGCAAAAATTCCTTGTGCACGGCAACTGATGCAAGGGTCTGAGAGTAGACCTGACACCGTAGAGATTAGGGCTGAGACTGGTGATGTTTTTCATAACTGTATCCGGGTACCGGGTTCGGGTTCGGGTATTTAAAGAGCCGCATCTGCTGATCCGGGTATTAGAATTTAGGAAATATTTATGGAAAATGATAAGATGGGAAAAGGTGAAAACTACGTGCGTAGAACCAGTGATCATCACGAAATTGCTCAAAGTTGAAGGCTTCATAACAGTTATGGCACATTCATAGTACCCTATATAACCAATGAAAGTTTTTTTAAAATAAAAATGGAGCGGAGCTGCGATGTATGTGTGAGTGCTGCTGGTCGCTGGTTGGTAGTAGGTTTCAGCTTCTTTATGTCTAAGTTCGCAAATATTTGTATTATCTTAAGCGTGTTACCACATTCTTAGCCATCATACCGCTCCGCTTCCATCGCTTATTAAATGCGTGTTAAATGACTACTATTGGGTTCTATGGCAGAGCTTAGGAATGACCTTCACAAAATGAAAAACAAAAACTTGGTACTCTGTATCATCAGTCAGTATCTGAAACGAAATACTGATTGGAAAATGAAAGTGTCATGATTATAATCAAAAATAATCATCTTGCTTAGTTACATAATCAGGCAAAGTTTCATTCAACTTACATTTACTTTCACACCACTCGCTCGTCAGTGGACGGTTGATTGCGCATCCGGAAATTGGCACTAAAGATATTAATTCAACGAAAATTTGTTCGAAATGAAATAATGGAAAAAAATATACATTTTATTAAAAATTTAACATTTTCCCCACTTCCCAGGTGCACAACAAATTTCATTCATACACATTTCTGGCAAAGTCATCATCCACCAAGCTCCCAACCACCACCAAAAATATAAAATAATAAGGGAAGCCAAATTTCACCCTCCCCGTTATCTAAATGTTATTTCATTGTAACAATTCATCTAGTATAAAACTGATTTTCAAATTTGAAGTTCTTTTTTCAGAGCACATTAGGAATAAAATTGATGTGTTGCGTCGTTATTTAGATTTTAATTAAAACAGCCCCTAAAACTAAGCTGTTCGTATAAATCCTTTATAAAATGTAATATAATCGAGCAATGTGGGATTGGGCTGACAATTGGATCAAACATGCATACGAGTAACGAACTTTATAAAAATCACAGTTAGTACCCTCCCCTGCTCCTCAAGGCTCTCAATAACACATATTTTTTTTTCACTCCATGAACTACAAAAATAATCTAATGGACCCATCTCTCCCCCCCCCCGGGCCACCCCACCCGCAGATTTTTTTCACCAACTATTTCAGACAAAACGAAAGAAAATATTTCGTACCAAACAAGTGTGTGAGCCAAGTTTCAGATCGATAGCTTGACGGGAAGTGGGCCAATGAACCGTCCGAAGATTTTGCCACCCAGCCAGCCAGCAGGTCACTAACAAAAGCGACTTTAATCACATAAAGGAATGCAACCTTCTACCCCAAACAGCAACACGGTTTGTTATGAAATACTCTAAAGGAATTAATTAATTTTCTTTATTATTAACAATTTATTAGAGAGTACGTGTACAACAAGCGCAGAATGTTTTGTTTCTAATCTTTGAAAAAGATAAAAGTGCGTGGACCTGTACATTAAACATAGTGAAATGAATATTTGTTTAAAATAGTATTACTGATGATATACACAGCTCCTATCTTAATAGGATTGCCTCGTCTGTTCATGTACACACATAGCTTAATTATATTCTTATCTTACTTGAAATAGCCCACCAAACTATGGCGGCGGCTATGCGAGAACGTCTTATCTACTAATACTAAAGTTACTCGACAAAACAGCATTCAAGTAGCGCACATTATAACAATAGCAATAAGCGGCAACCTCTGGGAGTTATAGTTTGCGACCCAATTGAACACCGCACTACAGCCATACATACAAACATAGATAATTGTGTTTATTGTTATTAAGAGGAACCTTTGGAACCGTTGCCATATCCTGAACAAATGAGATATAAAAAGTTTCTCCTCCCACCACCCCACGGGAATAGAAGGGAAGGAACAAAATAACAAGCCAGTTTAATTTAATTACCGAAACGAACACCTTTTTTACTATTTGAAAAATTTGAGAATGAAATTAAATATATTTTGTAAAGCTAGAAAATCAATTATGTATAATTGGTTAGATCCCAGCTTAAGAATATTATATTCCTGGAAGATATCCGTTTACGTAGATCTGATATTAAAATACTTTCTTTACTATGCGCACTGCAACAAATTATTGAATGCTAGTTTACATCATGCTATTGTACGTATTTAGCACGCAACCCCTTTGAAAAGATGTGTTAAAGATTTACATACTCGTATATATAGAGGCATACAAAATACTGCATACATATTTTTTAAAGATGTTTTTTGACGACAATTTTTAAAAAATTATTAAATTTAAACACATTTAGCTTCATTTGTTAGAGTTTGCTTTAATTTAATGTTGTCAAAGATCTTTTTAAAAAAAAACATAAATAGATCAAATGTGACACTGGACAGCAAAATGTGTGTTTTATTCGTACGACGTAATTCGACCCTGAGTTACTTTAAAATGGAGTACATTAGCTATGCTAAACATGGCGTCACTTTATGGAAATGGCGCAAAAGTCACTTTAGAATAACAACTAATAAAGTCTAATTTAAACAACTCCTAAAAACAGAGTTTCCTGTATAAATCCTTTATAAAATTTAATATCGAGCAAAGTGGATGGGGCTAAAAATTTGACACAACATGCATACAAGTAAAGCACTTATTTTAATCCCATTTACTGGTCCCACTCAGGGCTCGACACCGCACTTTTTTTCACGCCCCTGAATTATTTTAATTTTCTAATGGCCCACCCGCTTTTACTCCGCATATTTATTTCACTAATAATTTCAGAAAAGCAAAGGAAAATTTATTAGCTAAGTAATTGAGAATTTTGCTTCAAATTTCTTTTGAAATACAGGAAAAACTGATTTTTAGTGGTTAGGTTTTGGGAATGGTCCTGAAAATTTGATAGAATGTATTGTCAGCTCGATAGCTTAACGATAAGAGGGTGAATTAGCCGTCCGAAAATTTTGCCTGCCACCCACGAACAAAAGAGAAGGTAATATATAGAGGGTTTAAAATTAAGAACTTTAGGCGGTGTGTTCTCAAAGGCATTGTTATACACATTCTCCCTGTAGTTTCTGCAATATGAAGAATTCTCCGTCTTATTTTCCATGCCTAATTGTTCCATCTCTAAATAGTAAATGACAAGAATTTACTTGTATGCCTATATTTTTTTCAAATAGCAACTCATTAGGGATGTCCCCCCGCCCCCTTCCCTCTGATTTTTTAGTGGTTCCTTAAAATGAAAATCAATTACAGAAATATAATATTTAAAAAAAATTAAAATAATATCACCAAAAAAACCCACAAAAAACTGATATTATTATTATTTTATTACTATTGATGAAAGACATTTTATTCAACAGAGAAACCATTCACCAACGGGAGTGGTAAATGGGACATCACATGCAAAATAAATCTGAGCCTCATGTCAAGTCTTAATAATGTGGCCAGGTTTTGATGGCATTCCAAAGCATGGTCCCTGGACACTCGGTACTGCTACCTGGCATGTCTCTATGGCCTCTCAGGGTGTAGTTGGTGCGGATCTTCCCCAACTGGACACCGCACGCAATGAGATCTTTGACCGCTTGCTGGGCTGCTGCAGTCGGCATGTGGCTTGTGAATGTTCCAATCATGCAGAACCCTGGGAGAAACGATTGAATTAGATCTGGTTGATAATGTGTTCATTGATAATTTATTTAGTAATTTTCAATTACGATCCTGATGTAACATTTAAATAAATTATTAGGATATTCTTTTTTTACAAAAAAGGTGAGCGGTATATTATAGATTCTGAAAGACATACATTTCTGCTCGTTACAACTCAAAACAAATTTTAAACCTTTTTGCTACTGATTTTTTAAATTACAAAGAAAAATTGTGTAATTTAGTTACAAAATATTGATTGTTTAACCATAATCTAATCCAATAATTTGTTTCCCTTTTTCAGTTGCTATTATCTCAGTCAATCCTTGCTTTAAAATCTTTGATTCTGAAAGTGACAGCAAGGTGCGTTGATATCTTTGATTCTAAAAGTGACAGCAAGGTGCGTTGATATCTTTGATTCTGAAAGTGATAGCAAGGTGCGTTGATATCTTTGATTCTGAAAGTGACAGCAAGATGTGTTGATATCTTTGATTCTGAAAGTGACAGCAAGATGTGTTGATATCTTTGATTCATTCTGAAAGTGACAGCAAGATGCGTTGATATCTTTGATTCTGAAAGTGACAGCAAGATGTGTTGATATCTTTGATTCTGAAAGTGACAGCAAGATGTGTTGATATCTTTGATTCATTCTGAAAGTGACAGCAAGATGTGTTGATATCTTTGATTCTGAAAGTAACACCAAGACGTTTTGATATCTTTGATTCTGAAAGTAACAGCAAGATGTGTTGATATCTTTGATTCTGAAAGTAACAGCAAGGTGTGTTGATATCTTTGATTCTGAAAGTGACAGCAAGATGTGTTGATATCTTTGATTCTGAAAGTAACAGCAAGGTGTGTTGATATCTTTGATTCTGAAAGTGACATCAAGACGTTTTGATATCTTTGACTCTGAAAGTGACAGCAAGATGTGTTGATATCTTTGATTCTGAAAGTGACAGCAAGGTGCGTTGATATCTTTGATTCTGAAAGTGACAGCAAGGTGCGTTGATATCTTTGATTCTGAAAGTGACAGCAAGATGTGTTGAAATCTTTGATTCCGAAAGTGACAGCAAGATGTGTTGATATCTTTGATTCTGAAAGTGACAGCAAGGTGCGTTGATATCTTTGATTCTGAAAGTGACAGCAAGGTGCGTTGATATCTTTGATTCTGAAAGTGACAGCAAGGTGCGTTGATATCTTTGATTCTGAAAGTGATAGCAAGATGTGTTGATATCTTTGATTCTGAAAGTAACTGCAAGGTGCGTTGATATCTTTGATTCTGAAAGTGACAGCAAGATGTGTTGATATCTTTGATTCTGAAAGTAACTGCAAGGTGCGTTGATATCTTTGATTCTGAAAGTGACAGCAAGATGTGTTGATATCTTTGATTCTGAAAGTAACAGCAAGGTGTGTTGATATCTTTGATTCTGAAAGTGACATCAAGACGTTTTGATATCTTTGACTCTGAAAGTGACAGCAATATGTGTTGATATCTTTGATTCTGAAAGTGACAGCAAGGTGCGTTGATATCTTTGATTCGGAAAGTGACATCAAGATGTTTTGATATCTTTGATTCTGCAAGTGACAACAAGACGTGTTGACGGTGCCGCATGACACGATCTCCAGCAAGCTGTTACTCCTATCTGGGACTCTATGAAATAACAGTTTGAAACCTAGGTACCCTCCTGACGCAGTTCACCCGCATCGACTTACCGTATCCCACACTGTTATAGTTCAGGGTATGGGCACCAACCTTATCCCACCCACGAGCCTCAAAAACTGAGCCGTCTCCACCGATGACATATGTGTAACCGATATCGGGCCAGCCTGAAAAGAAATCCGGTGGAAAATATTAATGTTTTATATCTTTAAAAAAAAAATATTTAAAACATTATTATATTGGAGAGTACTTAAATAATTCTAACAGTAATAGTGTATGTTCTGATTGAACAGGTTTTAAAAACGGCAGTAGCAGTGTAGGTTCTTATCGAACAGGTTTTTAATAAAATCTCATTTAAATATATAACGCTTCTGGTGCGGCTCGTGGACTGCTTCCTAATGAACAGCTTCCTAATCGGCAAACTTGGTAATGAGAGTATATTACAAAGTAAATAATTCTTAATGTTTGAAAGAAAGTATGGTTCATTAATGAGTTCAATAGCGCGCAAAATATAATTCCCGATAACTAAGCTAAATGATATATTTTTTTTATTATAACGCAACTGCGTTTGGCGCGTAATATTTTCTTTTCGGAAAATGAAATCGTCTCAATTTAAGTATGGTGTAAAAAAAGATGAGGTATTCAGAATAGTTAATATAGTTCATGGTCGTAAAAAGTGTGCAGTGACGTATCATGGAGGGAAGAGGTGTGTAGCGAAAGTTGTGATTCTTAAATGTGCGTTACTTGAGTTCATATTTTGTCAAGTAACTTTAGTAGATGGGAAGTTCACGAATTGCTGCCGCTAGTGTTTGTCGGGCTATATCAAGTATTTTATAATTTATTTCTTGAAATTGCTTGATTAAATGACAAAATTATGGTTGTTTAGACATAAGGATTTTGATTTTAATCCGATGTGCTAGAGCTTTTCTTAAAAATTGATTACTTCAATGAAGTGAGAATATGATCCACTCATTGTGTATAGGATGAAGTTAATATGCCCTACTTACCGTGAGTATCCATGTGGTAGTTTTGGAAGATTTTCACCTGAGCTTGACATGTGGCCCTGTCATGACAGTCTGGCCCTGCCGAGTGATGGATGAAGGCGTACTGGACAGGGTTGGTCAGGAACCATTCACCAGTTGGGTGTCGGGCTCCCCATTCGGCCCTTGTGATAATATGAGGGCACGCCCCTGAAACAATAATTCTATACTGTATATCACGTTCATGTGACACTCATATATTTGTTATTAATGTACATAACATGCATTATAATTTTTATTATCGATGCATTACATAATTATATCTGGTATCTCTGATCACTAAATTTTGTTATTGTTTTGAAAATCAGTGCATCTTAGAATATTATTGTGTCGCATCGACTATCTTATTGATCTATCAAGGACATCTCATTAAAAAAATTATTGTAAAAGCAAATAATTGAATTCCTAATTTTTTAATCCTTATAGATCAGCCCTACCTAAACAACATATATTTTTATTGACTATAGGCCAGCGCCGCCTAGACAACATATTTTTTGACTCACCATAGACCAGCACCACCTAGACAACATATATTTGTACTCACCATAGACCAGCGCCACCTGGACACACAGACAAATAAAGGCGGCCGCAATCATCGTAAGGGAAGTAATGCGTTGATGTGTATAAGAACAGCAACTCTGTAGCTTTCTTTTAAAGCTATCGTTGATCCGTTCACTGGACAGCAAGGTCAAGTTCTTAAAAGAGATTTGACCATTTTAAAATAGAAAATGATAATAAACAAATAATGTATCCATGTTGTTCCATGATGAAAACATTTTTTAAAACTGTTTCAAAGACTGATTAATCTAAAGCTAGACTAGAGCCATAGAACGAGAGACATACAACATCTGACTTCATGACATTCAATTGTTTTTGCTATTTTAGGAATAGCGAACAACGAATAGTTCATTTTTAGACCATAATTTGGCTTTAGACAAGTCTCACCACAGCTGGCCAGACCATAATTTGGCTTTAGACAAGCCTCACCACAGCTGACCAGACCATAATTTGGCTTTAGACAAGTCTCACCACAGTTGACCAGACCATAACTTACCTTTAGATAAGCCTAACCACAGTTGACCAGACCATAATTTGGCTTTAGACAAGCCTCACCACAGTTGACGATATTCTTCCCTTAATGATGCAGACATTGGCTGATGGGCTGGTTTAGTAAGAGAGCAGTCCCCCCCCCCCGGGGCTCTAGTCGGCATGTCCGTCCCATAAATGGCATGTCGACAAAGAGGCGTTTGCCCGGAACCCCCTGAAACGTTACCCGGGGTACATGATCACCGTGTAGGGGACCTGCGCCGAAAGGCAAAGGTAACGCACGGAAACTGCGTTAGAAAGAGCACGGCTGCATGGTTTCCTACCAAATGCAGTCGAAAATAACGTAGAAACAGGTCGGGATATGATTACAGTTGCCGCATGGATATGAGGCGAAGGAGTGTGGCGACCCTAGCCGATGATTCCAAATATGCAGACTTGAGGGTACTGCTCCTAGGCAACCTCTCTTTTTATCACTTCCCAGCTGCGGTGTGAATTAGTCATGCCGCAGAAAACCACGTAAACCCTATTAGAGGGCGTCTGTAAACACCTTCGAGTCCTCCGGGGTGGGAAGGGGGGGGGGGCTTTAGAGACGTAAATTGTATTCACCCCAGCCCAAGGAAGTCCGGCCCGGTTGCTGTGTAAGCATCACCCCGGCTGGCCAGGCGTCCCTTCTCTGATGCGGCCTCACTCGCATAGTCAATCGAGTGGAAGGGTGGGTGGGGCTGTCTCAGGGGCGGGGAGCCCTCGGCATGCCGCTTCGCGGCCTGACTGGAATAGAGACCACTGGGGGAGTGGTTGAATGCCAGTTGGGGGCGGTGGAGGTGTGCTGGGGAAGACTTTATGAGCCTCGGCTCGATGGTCTGCTGATTTTCTTAAGTAAGTTAGTAAGAGAGCTGTCGTGTCATCATTACTTGGCGCCACCTTCTCGTATTTGTGGACAATGGCATATCCTCGAGAGATCTGAAACAAAGTATAATAGCTCTCGCCTTCGCCAGGCAAGATTAATCTCCGGAGTGAGAGTTCTGGTAAAGTGTATAAGAACTCTTAGCTACAGAAAGAGAGCTTTTAAATATATTGATGTTCGTCCTTCGAGTGCGAAGATGACCAAGGCTTCGACTTGAGTAGTAGCCTTGACTTGAGAAGTAGCCTTGACTTGAGTAGTAGCCTTGACTTGAGTAGTATCCTTGACTTGAGTAGTAGCCTTGACTTGAGTAGTAGCCTTGACTTGAGTAGTAGCCTTGACTTGAGAAGTAGCCTTGACTTGAGTAGTAGCCTTGACTTGAGTAGTATCCTTGACTTGAGTAGTAGCCTTGACTTGAGTAGTAGCCTTGACTTGAGTAGCAGCCTTGACTTGAGTAGTAGCCTTGACTTGAGTAGTAGCCTTGACTTGAGTAGTAGCCTTGACTTCAGTAGTAGCCTTGACTTGAGTAGTAGCCTTGACTTGGGTAGTAGCCTTGACTTGAGTAGTAACCTTGACTTGGGTAGTAGCCTTGACTTGAGTAGTAGCCTTGACTTGAGTAGTAGCCTTGACTTGAGTAGTAGCCTTGACTTGGGTAGTAGCCTTGACTTGAGTAGTAACCTTGACTTGGGTAGTAGCCTTGACTTGGGTAGTAGCCTTGACTTGAGTAGTAGCTTGACTCGGTTAGTAGCCTTGACTTGAGTAGTAGTATTAACTTGAGCTGTAACGCTCTACAATGGCATATTTAGTCAAGACGACTGGAAATAGACCAGAATGCAGTGGATGACAATTAGACCATGCAGTTCTACATCGCATAAGTTGTCGCAGCTTTCATGGTTTCATTGCGATAGCGCCTATGGGACTGTATATCCTGGTTTAACTTCGGAGTGCCCGTCTCTTAGATGAGTTGCAATCCAAAGTTAACGAGTCCCATTAACCCAGAGTGCCGGAGACCTAAAGGAGACCTCTGACCAACAGGACAGGTCCGACCAAATGGACATGTCTGAAAAAAAAACAGTAGCACTATGATATAGAAAATAATTCAATTTTTACCTGTATAATTTACTAGCCAAGATAGTTTGCTGTACATGTGATTGCAAACCGGAAAAATCTTCTACAGTTTGATCAGCTAAAAAATCAACATTTTAAAAAACACATTTTAAAAACTTGTGTAAACATTTTTGGGCCCAGTCCGTTTTATTTAATATTCAAACTGAGCCTATTCAAGATTTAAGGTCTAATTAAAACTTTTAAAATATGTCTAATTTAAAATAAATTCACCAATGCCAAAACTTTTGACAAAATTGACTTAAAATAAAATAGGATAATAAAGAAATCCGATTCCCATGGTGGGATCCCGTTCCATAATTCCATAAGGTACAAATAAAGTTATCCCTAAAATGGGGGCCGACTTCAGCCAAGATCCGCTTAGGTTTTAATTAGGGACAATTAATTTGGAACTTTCTAGAAAATTTCAAAAGAATCCTTAAATCTTATTTCCTAACATTCCAGGAAGCTCAATAAAGATACAGAAACATAAAAAGGTTCTTAAAAAGACATTTAAATAATCCTAAAACGTTTATAGCAAAAATAAAACTTTCTAAAATTATCTAGAAACTTCAAGAATTTAAAAAAAATATAATTCAAAGAATCTGAGAAAATTCCCAAGAAAATAGAAATCTATAGAACTAAAGTTACATTTCCATAAGCATTTAAATACTAATATATATATATATATATATATATATATATATATATATATATATATATATATATATCCGTGGACAATATAGAACTTTCCGGAAAATTCTAGATTTATGTTAATACCCACCAGCCCCCAGTAAACTTGTGTAAAAATTACTCTATGCAGGCGCAGGAATGGAGTGGATGTTATTACTTTTAAATGCACCAATATTTCAGTATGGACTATGAAGGTTATTGCTCCCAAGCTTGGCCTAGATTAACGTAGAGTACTTTACTCTTGTTGTTGTCTAAGCCTACTGGGATTTATGAAGCTTATATCAGAAAATATGTAATGAATTTTATGAGTTAAGAACCCACCAGTTTTTTAAAATCTGGATAATCAAGTGTATGTGTACTAATTAGCCAATGTTCAAATGATATTTATATAGCTCATATAAGGAAAAAATCAAATAAAATAAACCAGCCGCTATTAAGTATATGTGTGCCGGAGAAAAGACTCAACTGAGATTATCAAAGACGTAATTAATTAACTTTTAATATACTCTAAAACAAAGGTTTTCAACCTGGAGGTCGCGCCCCCTTTCACAGCATTAGAAAGGTTGAGAACCACTGCTCTAAAAGCATGACACTAATTGAAAAAAAATCACAATTTAATATTATTGTTCAAAACTGGTATGCAATATTTCCCACAATTTTGCCCTCGTATGCAAAATATATATTTAAAATACGCACAAAAAACTTTTCTTGAATGAAAAATGAGTCCAAGTAGACAAAGTTGAGAATTTTATCATTTTAAAAAATGGTTAAAACTGACATGAGCTTTGATCAGTAATAAACAAATATTAAGTCATTGATTAAGATAGATAAGCAATTTTTTTTTATAACATGATTAATAAGGAGTATTTTTTTAACTGACACAAATCAGCATTGGATAGTGCAACTAACTTGTTACAGTTAGCAGCATATGTTACTAATTGAAATTTGCTATCTTTGACCTTCACCGCCCCAAAACTAGTCAAATGATTTTTAACTTAAAAAACATATTTTTAATATAAATATAAATATGATAATTTGAAATGTTCCGTTACTTATTCAATGTCAAGGTCAATAGACATATTTTAAATCACGACTCTGGAAACATTCCGTTTAATTTTTTCTTATTTTTTAAATGCTTTTTGCTGTATTTTAATTTCTGTTTTTGACTTGTGTAGGGGAAGGGTGGAGGGGTTTACACATGGAATGGGGGGGGGGGGGGGGGGAGGGTGGTAGATTTAGGCTTTAAGCTTCCGGTTTAACAAAGCCTCTAACTTAACAATGACGAGTCCCATTTAAATTGCCGCCCTTTCATGGGTAGGTCAGACCTGACTTAAATTACTTCCCTTTCATGGGTAGGTTGACCTGACTTAAATTACTTCCCTTTCATGGGTAGGTTGACCTGACTTAAATTACTTCCCTTTCATGGGTAGGTTGACCTGACTTAAATTACTTCCCTTTCATGGGTAGGTTGACCTGACTTACATTACTTCCCTTTCATGGGTAGGTTGACCTGACTTACATTACTTCCCTTTCATGGGTAGGTTGACCTGACTTAAATTACTTCCCTTTCATGGGTAGGTTGACCTGACTTAAATTACTTCCCTTTCATGGGTAGGTTGACCTGACTTACATTACTTCCCTTTCATGGGTAGGTTGACCTGACTTAAATTACTTCCCTTTCATGGGTAGGTTGACCTGACTTAAATTACTTCTCTTTCATGGGTAGGTTGACCTGAGTTACATTTCTTCCCTTTCATGGGTAGGTTGACCTGACTTACATTACTTCCCTTTCATGGGTAGGTTGACCTGACTTAAATTACCTTCCTTTCATGGGTAGGTCAGACCTGACTTACATTACTTTCCTTTCATGGGTAGGTCAGACCTGACTTACATTACTTCCCTTTCATGGGTAGGTTGACCTGACTTAAATTACTTTCCTTTCATGGGTAGGTCGGACCTGACTTACATTACTTCCCTTTCATGGGTAGGTTGACCTGACTTACATTACTTCCCTTTCATGGGTAGGTTGACCTGACTTACATTACTTCCCTTTCATGGGTAGGTTGACCTGACTTAAATTACTTCCCTTTCATGGGTAGGTTGACCTGACTTAAATTACTTCCCTTTCATGGGTAGGTTGACCTGACTTACATTACTTCCCTTTCATGGGTAGGTTGACCTGACTTAAATTACTTCCCTTTCATGGGTAGGTTGACCTGACTTAAATTACTTCTCTTTCATGGGTAGGTTGACCTGAGTTACATTTCTTCCCTTTCATGGGTAGGTTGACCTGACTTACATTACTTCCCTTTCATGGGTAGGTTGACCTGACTTAAATTACCTTCCTTTCATGGGTAGGTCAGACCTGACTTACATTACTTTCCTTTCATGGGTAGGTCAGACCTGACTTACATTACTTCCCTTTCATGGGTAGGTTGACCTGACTTAAATTACTTTCCTTTCATGGGTAGGTCGGACCTGACTTACATTACTTCCCTTTCATGGGTAGGTTGACCTGACTTACATTACTTCCCTTTCATGGGTAGGTTGACCTGACTTACATTACTTCCCTTTCATGGGTAGGTTGACCTGACTTACATTACTTCCCTTTCATGGGTAGGTTGACCTGACTTACATTACTTCCCTTTCATGGGTAGGTTGACCTGACTTAAATTACTTTCCTTTCATGGGTAGGTCAGACCTGACTTACATTACTTTCCTTTCATGGGTAGGTCAGACCTGACTTACATTACTTCCCTTTCATGGGTAGGTTGACCTGACTTAAATTACTTTCCTTTCATGGGTAGGTCGGACCTGACTTACATTACTTCCCTTTCATGGGTAGGTTGACCTGACTTACATTACTTCCCTTTCATGGGTAGGTTGACCTGACTTAAATTACTTTCCTTTCATGGGTAGGTCGGACCTGACTTAAATTACTGCCCTTTCATGGGTAGGTTGGACCTGACTTAAATTACTCTACTTTCATGGGTAGGTCAGACCTGACTTAAATTACTTCCCTTTCATGGGTAGGTCGGGCCTGACTTAAATTACTTCCCTTTCATGGGTATGTCGGACCTGACTTAAATTACTTCCCTTTCATGGGTAGGTCGGACCTGACTTAAATTACTGCCCTTTCATGGGTAGGTCGGACCTGAGACTGAATACAGAGCATTTCATGCCCGGTATGCGTCAAAATGAGAACCCGTGGACAGGGGGCGAAAATTAAACGGGGATGGAACCATTGATATCAAAACTAATCAAATGTATAAAATGATGATTAAATTTAGAGGTGCTTAAGACAATGTTGAAGATTCAAAAACTTAAATATATTGATTATCATAGATTTGTATAATTTCCGATATATCAGAGGTACCACATAAAACCAGATGTGCCACACAAAACCAGAGGTGCCACATAAAACCAGAGGTGCCACATAAAACCGGTACGCCTCTGTGTTATCGGACGACTGCTGCAGTCGTCATCGCCTGCTTAAATCGATGGTTGTGCAACATATAGCGTACGTGTACAGGTTTTATGTGGCCCACACTGTATATTCGAGCGTTGGGTGACAAGCCTGGTTAGTCAACACGTTATGTGTTTGTGGATTATGAGGATAAGCGGTCAGTGGATCTGTGGACAGGTTATTCATATACAAAATGCTTCGCATAATTGAATTTTCACATAAAATTTTGGATATAATTTAAAAAGAAAAACATTTTTTAAAAAGACATAAATGTAACATTACGAATTTCTGCCAAACACCACCGCAGTCAAAGTAGGGCGCTTTTGTATAAAGCGCTTGTGTCGGAAGGGGGGGGGGGGAATTTCGGGGGAAAAGTTTTTTTTTGGGGTGGGGGGAGTTTTGGGAAGAAGGGCTTTTATGGTGGTGGGGGTTTATGAGGATGATGGTGGGGGGGGGGGGATTTTGTCGAGCATCCGTTTTAATGTGATAAAATATAAATGTAAAAAAAATATTTATGCTTAGCCCATATCATTATATTCACTGAGGCGGTTGAGTGGACCTAACAAACAACATACCAACACAAACCCAGACACAAACATTGACGTTTACATAGATATGTGTTCTTGTAACTTCCACATTTTTTATAATCAACCGTGTATTTCAATTATTACTTTTTTCTTTATCAACGTCGGCGAAACTGCAAGCGGCGAATGGCGGCGCGAAGTGGCAGTGACCTACTGGCGTCAGCGGTTGCGGTGATATGGTGTCGGCGAAATGGCGTCCGCGAAGTGGCTGCGGCGATAAGGCGTCGGCGAAATGGCAGTTGAAAAAGGGCGGTGGCGAAATGGTCATAGATCCTAATCATACTCATCCTCCTAACACAGAGACATATTATTGTATCGTGTTGGTCAACAGATATCGTACTACTAACATTAGATAAGCCTCCCTTGTGTGTTTACCTAGGGGCGGGGGGTGTTATTTACAGTGTTCAGGATCCATCGTTTATACCCCCCACACCCCGCCCTTCCTTCAGACTCTCTTTTGAAGATGTGTCCCTCCTCTAATCTGTACTACATCATCACCTTTCCCTCTTTAACATGAACCTTCTCTAAACCTAATAGAAACTTCAGAAATCTCTCCCGCTATTCTATCCTTCTACTGTCCCCTGATCTCTACCCACTCTCCCGCCAACCTATTCTTCTATTGTCCCCTGGTCTCTACACACTTTTTCAAACATATCCTTCTATTGTCACCTGCTCTATATACAATCTCCCAAACCTATCCTTCTATTGTCCCCTGCTCTCTATACACGCTTCCAAACCTATCATTCAATTGTCCCCTGCTCTCTATGCACTCTCCCAAACCTTTTCTTCTATTGTCCCCTACTCTCTATACACTCTTCCAAACCTATCCTTCTAATGTCCCATGCTCTCTATACACTCTTACAAACCTATCCTTCTATTTTCCCCTGCTCTCCACCCACTCTCCCAAACCTATCATTCTATTGTCCCCTGCTCTCCACCCACTCTCCCAAACCTATCCTTCTATTGTCCCCCGCTCTCCGCCCACTCTCCCAAACCTATCCTTCTATTTTCCCCTGCTCTCCACCCACTCTCCCAAACCTATCATTCTATTGTCCCCTGCTCTCCACCCACTCTCCCAAACCTATCCTTCTATTGTCCCCTGCTCTCCACCCACTCTCCCAAACCTATGTACACTAATAGAAATAAAATGGCCGTCGAAAGACGCTCTCAGTTTGCCCCTGGTGATCGTGATTATTTTATCACCGAGTTATTCCCCTTTGTTTTCCGTTTAAATGACTTTATTAACTTTGAAAAGTTAAAGACTTCCCTCGATTTTAATAGCTTTAATTATTTTATTAACACTAATATTTTCTGTCTGAGGCCGATAACCGTTGTCCCTTGACAAAAAGTGTTTAAATTCGTGAACATTCGGTAACATACCAGAAATCTTCAGTATGGAGCCCTGCCGGCTCATGAGGTAAATAAGCATGCTTTTTAAAATGGTTTTAGCAACGCCTAAATGATGTCGACAAAGTTAAAATTACCAAAACTACGTCACACCCAAAGTAACGCTGGTCACAACGATGATGTTATACTACGAAGGAGAGTTCATGTTATGTACGCAGATGAAGGGGGCTGCTGTCAGATAGAACGTCCTTTGGGAAAACACAGATGTTTTTGGCATGGGGCTTTTTTCCCCTTCTTAGGCTTTTCGAAGATGTTCTATTTATTTATGAAATTTGTATGAATATTAACAAAATATTAACAAAATATTAACAAAATATTAACAAAATATTAACTAAGAACGGTGATGGGGCTGGGGTGGTAATCTTATCACAACTAACTTACTTGACTAAGAGCAGGAGGCGCTGATAAAATGCTATAAAACATCGGTTCTCAACCTTTAGGTCACGATCCCTTTAGGGGTCGAATTACCCTTTTCCAGGGGTCGCCTAAGACCATCGGAAAACACATACCGTATTTTATGGACTATAATTTTTAAGCAATTTAAAAAAAACAAAAACATTTTTACCATTTATATTAATTTGGAGTATACGACGCAACTGAATTTTGGAGGCAATTTTTCTAAGAAAAAAGTGCGTCTTAAAGTCCATAAAATACGGTATACTCTACAGTTATGAAGTGGCAACGAAAATAATTGTGTGGTTGGGTGATCGCGACAACATGAGGAACTGTATTAAAGGGTCGCGGCATTAGGAAGGTTGAGAACCACTGCTATAAAACAATGCGACATTGACGTAATGTTTAAACTTAGAGCTATGTTAGTCTAAAGAAATTAATGATTTTATCTTTTTAACTGCTTAAATGTTTTAGGTTGTGTTTTTTTAGGACCTTTTTTTCTATTAAACTAAAGTTTTCAAAGTAATACTCAGTGCGTTCAATTAAATGCTCTTTGACTTTTTCTTATCAACTTCATTCACTGCATTGAACCTGGAAACGTTTTCCTGATGACGTTATTGACTCGTGTACACTTAAGTTGTGGTTTGCCCTTTGGAGTCTTGTCAGTTCGATATTGTGTTTATTTAGACACAGATAACAATTGTATTAAGTTAGTCCCAAGAGTCTACCAAGTTTGTCTATCGCTTTAAAGCTAGAACGCTGGACCAAACGTCCAGTTTAACAAATAAAGAACAATTCTAGTGGTTGAAAATATGTTTATCTATGTCAAGATGGTTCAAAATACACCGTTCCTTGTCCAGATCAGGGGGTCTTTGAATTCCTGTGTATGGTTAAAAATGTTCACTTAATAGTGGGGCCACGTCTTAATGAGGTGCCAAAAGGCAGTGCCGGGGCACTCGGTGCTGCCCATGTCTCTGTGACCTCTGAGGACGTAGGCTGATTGGATCTTGCCGGCGGCCACACCGCACGCGATCAGGTCCTTCACGGCCTGCTGAGCAGCTGCTGTTGGCACGTGACTGGTGAACGTGCCGATGAAACAATAGCCTGGAACGAAACACAGTGATTATACAGACGGTTCCAAGGTCATCTTATAATGTAACCTTTTATAGATACAGTTTTAATGTCTATTCTTAAAAGGCATCCTAATATAGAGACGTTTTTAATGTATCGTCATCAAAATGTACCCTAACATTTTGAAAGCGTAGAGAATAACCTATTGCTTGTCTTTGATCCTGTATTTCTCCCTAGTTTTTCCCTATTATATTATATGTTTACACTATACTCAACAAACCTTTATGGCACGAAACTTCACGTCTTGTATATTCACGTTGTGGAAGCAACAAGAAGCCACGCCCTGCATTCACTGTAACCCAACCTTAAATAGGTTGACAACCTACCATATCCAACACTGTTGTAGTTAAACAATATCCCAGCCACGCCCCTGCAGTCACTGTATACCCCACCCCAAAATATGATGACCACCTACCACATCCAACACTGTTGTAGTTCAAAGTGTGAGCACCATGAACTTCCCAGCCACGCCCCGTGCAGTCACTGGGCCCCACTCCTAAATAAGAGGACCACCTACCATATCCAACACTGTTGTAGTTCAAAGTGTGAGCATCAAGAACGTCCCAGCCACGCCCCGTGCAGTCACTGTGCCCCACCCCTAAATAAGATGACCACCTACCATATCCAACACTGTTGTAGTTAAACAGTCACTGTATCCCACCCCTAAATAAGATGACCACCTACCATATCCAACACTGTTGTAGTTCAAAAATGTGAGCACCAAGAACGTCCCAGCCACGCCCCATGCAGTCAATGTGCCCCACCCCATAAATAAGATGACCACCTACCATATCCAACACTGTTGTAGTTCAAAGTGTGAGCACCAAGAACGTTCCAGCCACGACCCTCAAACACCGAGCCGTCCCCACCGATGATGAAGGTGTAGCCAATGTCAGACCAACCTGGGGGCAAAAAATACGCTTTCCTAAATATTTGTTTCGCCTTCTTGTACATGGTCCTTACAGTTTTTTGAGAGACAGCATGCGTCATCGGTCCATTCTATGACTAACCATGCGTGTCCATATGGTGTTACTGTATGACATCTGTCCAGTGTGTGACTGGTCGTGCTTGTCAATGTAGTGGTTCTGTATGTCAGCTGTAAAGTCTATGACCAGTTATGTGTGTTCATGTTGGTTCTTTATGTTTACTCTCCAGTCAATGACTAACCATGCGTGTCCATGTGGTAGTTCTGTTTGTCTATGACTAACCATGCGTGTCCATGTGGTAGTTCTGTTTGTCTATGACTAACCATGCGTGTCCATGTGGTAGTTCTGGAAGCCCTTGACTTGAGCATGGCATGAAGCCCTGTCGTGACACTCTGCTCCAGCTGAATGATGGATGAAGGAATAATGGACTGGTCCAGCCAGGTGAGTTACACTCTTTGGGGCACGGGCCCCCCATTGGGCCCTGGTGATGATGTGGGGGCAGGCACCTAAAACGTGAACAAATAAATCGTAGACATTCATGAACATTTCAGTGTAGTTAATGTGCTTAACTATATGCTTAATTATGTGCTTAGTTATTTTGTAAGCCAAGACCTGTGAGACCTACATTTTTTCACTTTTGTTTAGTGTAGTTTATGTGGTTAGTAACTGGTGTAGTGTAGGTTATGTGCTTAGTAACTGGTGTAGTGTAGGTTATGAGCTTAGTTATTGGTGTTGTGTAGGTTATGTGCTTCGTTATTGGTGTTGTGTAGGTTATGTGCTTAGATATTGGTGTAGTGTAGGTTATGTGCTTATTTATTGGTGTAGTCTAGGTTTTGTATTTAGTTGCTGGTGCAGTGTAAAAATGTATTCATCCCATTTATCATTTAGTTTCATAGAATGACAATATGGTTGAAACATTGTATCCTACAATCTTGAAACATGATTATTTAGATTTTCATCAATGGAAAAAGAGATCGTCAGATAAACTCTGGATGACAAACGTTACTTATTTTCAACGTTGGTCAAAAGCTGTTGATCGAGGAGATCACATTTTGATAGGTTTGTACAAATGAGTGAACGGTTCATACATACTGATGTCTATCGTGACATTTAATTCAAGCACAAGAAAGGTAAGTACAGAAATGTTTATATAATTGATGAATTAGTGATATACTTTTGAGTATTTGACAAGAAAATCTTATAGTATATGAATTGAATTTTTGGATTCAGCTTCTTTGGTTTTGAGACGACCGGGCAGCAGGGGCGACTACACAGGGTGACGTGGTGTGGGGTGGGGTTGAGTGGGCGTTGGGGGGGGGGGGTTAGCCAGCACCCCACACCTGCCTCTTTTTCAATCATCCAGTTAACAAAATTAATATGGGAAAGAAAAGAAAACAAATATTTTTTATTGTAATTTACTTTATGTGGTTGGTAGGGAGGAGAGGAAATAAAACAAAAGTCCTTTTGATATTGTCAGGCTTAAGCTATAAATAGAAGTCCAACACCCTGGGGTGGTACGAGACGTTCTCTGATGGCACAGCCACTCCATGGTGTGTCACAGCCACTCCAAGGTGTGTCACAGCCACTCCAAGGTGTGTCACAGCCACTCCAAGGTGTGTCACGGCCACTCCAAGGTGTGTCACGGCCACTCCAAGGTGTGTCACGGCCACTCCAAGGTGTGTCACGGCCACTCCAAGGTGTGTTCAAACAATGATTTTTAACAATTAGAACCAAAATAAAAATTTCAGGCACTTAAACATCATCACAGTTTTTGATCATTTGATTTGCTGAAAAAAGTGCTGAGAATATTTGAGTTATATTAGTGACATAGTGATCGTTTGTTGCCAATACACTTATAGAATAGTCAACAGTGTTCGAAAAAATTGTTAACTGTGAATTTTCATGAATTAATATTCATATTGAACTACCGAATTAAACACTAATGGACGAAAGAATGACTGGCGTTACACACACACACACACAGAGAAATAATTAAGTCCATTGTCTAAAACAGGGGTTCTCAACCTTCCTGTGGCCGCGACCCTTTAATACAGTTCATTGTGTTGTGACGACCCCCAGCGACAAAGATATCTTCGGTTATACTTCATAACCATAAAGCATATGTGTTTTCAGATGGTCTTAGGCGACCCCTGGGAAAGGTTTTGCGACCCATAAAGGGGTCACGACCCACATGTTGAGAACCTCTGGTCTAAAGGTTGAGTGGGGCTGGTTTAGACCAGTCGGGTGGGGGGGGGATGGTGTTAAGGCGCCCTTGCCAGGACGTGCAGTCTCTCATTGAACATGTAACTAGTTTTAATTATTTAAATCCACGAGTCGTTATAACTCATCCACTGGTTTCTCATGCTATTTACATACAAAAGTCATCATTATTTATGAGCCGTTCATTTTCTAGATTTTCATAAAATTACAAATTTTATTTTTAAAATAGCGATAAATACAATCAAGATTGAAAGTCTGTGATTGTGAACTCACCAAAGACCAGACTGATCTGGAGACAGACAAAAACGGCGAGTATTCCTCCAATCATCTTGACAACGTTCCTATCTACTGAAGACTGTCTTACATGATCGTTTTATAGGTAACAGTGGGGTCGCAAGTTGTAACAGGTAACGTAAAGATAAGCCGTTTCTTGTGCGCAGGGTAAACATCGCGTGCATGTTTAGGGTAAAATTAAGTATGCCACAATAATGTTAGAGTTTCTCTGTGACTTAAAGTGCAGATTACCTTGAAATTAGTTTCATTCCTAAAACATAACAGTGTCACTAAAACCTAACAGCCTCACTAAAACCTAACAGTCTCACTAAAACATAAACATAACAGTCTCAGTAAAACAACAGTCTCACTAAAACATAACAGTCTCACTAAAACATAACAGTCTCACTAAGACATAACAGTCTCACTAAGACATAACAGTCTCACTAAGACATAACAGTCTCACTAAAACATAACTGTCTCACTAAGATATAACTGTTTCACTAAGACATAACTGTCTCACTAAAACATAACAGTCTCATTAAAACATAACTGTCTCACTAAAACATAACAGTCTCACTAAGACATAACAGTCTCACTAAAACATAACTGTCTCACTAAACATAACAGTCTCACTAAAACATAACAGTCTCACTAAAACATAACAGTCTCACTAAAACTTAACAGTCTCACTAAGACATTACAGTCTCACTAAAACATAACAGTCACACTAAAACAAAACAGTCTCACTAAATGAAAAGTGTGTTCCGAAAAAGCGCCGTTCATTCTACGTGTCTTTATTTCCCATGTCCATGATCCTGAGCATTGGGTATACTGAAATATTATACTAGTTTCTCACTTTTATGGATTATTTTGAATTCATTTAGCGGAGAGGTGGGGGGGGGGGGGAATGTTGAGTGGGCTGTTAATTCAATATCCTGTAAACACTTTATACGCAGGGGAAACATTTTTTTTTAAAAAGACGACTTTTAAATCTTTAAGAACAAGGTCATCTGCAGTGTTTACGTTTTGGTTTTTAAAATTTTAAAAAAAAAATAATAATTGTTCAGAATAGTTTGTGAAAATATGATGTTTAAAGAAACCAAAGGTTGATTATTTTGATGGCAAAATAATTGTTCAGAATCGTATGTTTTACACAATTCTATCAGGTAAATTCTAACAACTTAAAATGAAAACGTGGAAGATTGATTTCAAAATTTAACATATAAAGTCGGCTTTTCTTGATCACACCATACCACGTACACATTTTTAAAGTAGGATAATTATAAATCAGGAGTTTTATCAATGACGCTTTGTGAAGTGAAACCAGCTTTCTTCAATGTTCACTATTCCAAAGATGCGATTTGTGAAGTAATATCAGCTTTCTTCAATGTTCACTATTCCAAAGATGCGCTTTGTGAAGTAATATCAGCTTTCTTCAATGTTCACTATTCCAAAGATGCGCTTTGTGAAGTAATATCAGCTTTCTTCAATGTTCACTATTCCAAAGATGCGATTTGTGAAGTGAAACCAGCTTTCTTTAATGTTCACTATTCCTAAGATGCGCTTTGTGAAGTGAAACCAGCTTTCTTCAATGTTCACTATTCCAAAGATGCGATTTGTGAAGTGAAACCAGCTTTCTTCAATGTTCACTATTCCTAAGATGTGCTTTGGGAAGTAATATCAGCTTTTCAATGTCTGGTTGAAAGTGACTTAACGGGACTTTTAAATCACGTGGTTTAGCAATGTGTTGCCCGTTTCTTTGCTTGAATCTAAGTTAAATAATCCCAATAAAACCACGTTCAGCAAATTCGATATTGGAAAAGCAACAAGAAGTTTCTTAACCACTATTTACAATGCAGGAGAACGATTGGAAATTCCTTTTTGTAGTCAAAACTCTTGGTATGAGATCCAGAATTTTTGCTTCAATTTTATGTCATTTTTAAGCTGACTAAACTCTAATTCAACAACACCAACTGTCTCAGTATCAACAACACCAACTGTCTCAGTATCAACAACGCCAACTGTCTCAGTATTAACAAAACCAATTGTCTCCGTATCAACAACACCAACTGTATCAGTATTAACAACACCAACTGTCTCAGTATCAACAAAACCAACTGTCTCAGTATCAACAGCACCAACTGTCTCAGTATCAACAAAACCAACTTTGTTATCATCTAAACATTGATTGATCACACAATCTGGAATGTCAATCAAAAGTAGATTCTACATCGCTCGAAAGATATTCTTAAGTCACATATCCAAAAGGTCACAAAATACTTCGAGATTATTATCTAGTATCCCACCTTTGTCTTCTAGTTCAGATGCATGTTTGGAATTTGGAATAGCTCACGACGGATACATTGCGTTTGAACATAATTTAATTTAGCTAAAAACGTAAAAGACGATTGATTTGGTTTTGATAAGTTTAATCACATTTAAATGCAACTGTCAATTCATTTAATTGATTTGGGGCAAATATATATGATAAATAAGCAATGTTGATTTCATATCTTTAAGGATACCACTTCGTCTTCATTAGCGCTTTCAAAAAAATTCAACTACTGTCCCCAAAAAAATATAAAAGCGATTCAAGCATTAAGACTTGCTTTTTAATATTAAAAAAACTCTAGTATGCATAATTTTCTCAGTACAGAGCTTCCGAATTAGTTCGGAATTCCGGTCGACAAGACTGAGGTGTCTTGCCGATTAGGAAGCGTTGGCCACCGGACCCCATCAACGTTAACCCGGGGAACACGACCACCATTGCGTGTCCCGCGTGCGAAATATTGACTCCACTTTGGTATCTGTCATTTGCCTGTCACAAGCCTGTCACTAGCCGTCCTGCAAATAATAATACTTTTTTATTCGTGAAAAGGGAAGAGGCGGAAAAAAGCTTTACCCCCGCCAGCGAACGGCGCAGACACTAGCTATTCCATTGCAGACATGGGCGCTACTTCTCAGTTCCTAAGCTTTCGGACACTCTTGGTGGGTCTTTGAGTGTCTTGAGTGTTGGGTAAGTAGCTCATCGTCAACTTTTGGGTTTTTGTGGGCTATTAAACTAAAAAATGCACTTATTTAATTTATTTTATATGTAAAAATATACATGTATATATATACTATGTGAAACTACGAAGCTAAACTAACGTAGGAACAAAAGAATACCCTCAGGCGTGCCACAATTGGAATGAATTCAGGCTATGTATAGCACTTGGAGTCATAATGCTTAATTTCCGCCCTATGGATGACTTGCCCTTAAGCCTGAATTGTCTCCTGCTAGGTTCAAATTTTATGAAAGGAAAGTGAATTCAGATATGCGCCAAAATGCATCCTTTGTTTTTGAATTCATTAAATATGTTCAATCTACTCGCCACTTTCGCTTGGGGCAGTCGGCCCCTCGATTTCTGTCCTACCCCCGCTTATCATAATGACAGTTTCGGCAAATTTTTAACTATAAAAAACAAAACAAAATTAGCTGTGACCAAAAAGCATACCTTAAGACAGTGATTCCAGACCTCTGCTATGCGCTACCCTTGGGGACCGCTTGGGGTATGCACAAATTATATGGGTAATTGCACCCTCCCTTTAAAAGAAGCTATATTTTAATATAAGTCTAATTAAGGGACAAAGAAGCTATATTTTAATATAAGTCTAATTAAGGGGCAAAGGAAACAATTTTGGAAACCACTGCCCTAAAGTGTGCCACAAATTGAATTAATTTATTTTAGGATTAAGCGAGGAGGAACGGTGTTACAACTGGCCCTGTTTGTATTATGTCCAAATTTGGTGCTGATAGATAGATGCATTATGTAGCTAATTTAGTGGTGCTAATTTACTGACATCAGCAGGACATTGATCCGCAAATAATTTTGATGTTCTTTCAATTCACCCTGCGGAATCGATAGGAACTTCCAAAGGAACCTGAACTTCTCAGAAATATTTACTGCAGCGTTGAAACGAACAATGAGGCTACCGATAACATTATCCAATATTACATGGAAGACTTTCTGACATATGCTTCCTCGGAGGATTCATCTATTTCATCTTGTTTAGACAAATCTATATCTTGTTTAGCATCTTCATCGCGAAACCTCTCTATTTTGTGTTTTGCTTCACTCCGAGATCCAGAGAGTTTCACTCCTATGCACACATTTGAAGAAACATCTTATCTTTTCTCCACATTCTTATCCGGTCGTTCCGAAGATTTTTCAGTTCTGAAATCAAGCTTTTTAAGTTGGACACTTCGAAGTCCAGCGTTGCACTCCTGAACTGAATAACCTTGCTGCATATATCAAATGGAACTACTACTCTGTACCATACAACTTACATAATCACACAAATGAAGGATGCGACATAATACAAAGCTCCATTTATCTCTGTTCATGTTTTGCCAGTTAGGTTCAACTCCAAGAGGTTTTCTAATTCTAATTTGACGCCTGGCAGGTGGGCTACAAAGGGCTTTACTCTTTCAACACGTTCTGACCATCGTGTGTTAGACTTTCAGTGTAGATAATAGCCAATACATTTCTGCAAGATTTTATTGCTGTGGACTAGAACTAAACAAGTTGTAAACCGTTTGTACAGTTTCAACTTATATTATGGCTCAGGAATGCATTCTGCGTCATCATTTCCACACAAATCAATTGTGTGGGCATCAACATGGTGAGCATAAAACTGTTTCACATTGCTCAAGTATTTTCCTGCCATGTTGACGGCATTGTCATATCTCTGTGCACTACAATCTAATTGTATAATGTCGGATTCTTTTAATGTTTTTATAATCTGTGCTACATCACAGTGGTGTAGAAAGAGGGGGGCGGAAGGTATCGGTCCGCCCAGGGTGGCACTTTAATCTTTATTTGGAGGCGTGTTGCATTTTCGGCCAACTACTATAGCTTTTTTCGTTTATGAGGATGGCAAGAATCTTGACCCGCCACGGGTGACACAACGCCACTTCTGTGTCATGTCCTGTTTTATGGTTTGTGTCGAGAAACTAAAACTTTCATACTAGTAACGGACTATACGTTTGTAAACTTACTTTTTGTTCAGTTTAACTAAAATAAACTACCACAAATGACATCTGAATAGCATTGAGTCTAATGGGACCCGGGTGCGAATGGTGGCGCTGCGTGTCCGAGTCCATTTTGACTAACGCTATTCGGATGTCATTTGTGGGAGTTTATTTTAGTTAAACTGAAGAATTACGTTTACAAACATATAGTCCATTCAATTATCATTCATTTGATACCCCATTTGGTCTTACAAATCCATCAATAATATTTTAAATAATTTTTTTAATCCAAACCTCTCACTTCTGATACCCGGGTACGAATAGCCACTTCGATCCACAAATGTTTCCTCCACTACTCTTCTTGCACCTCCCTTTTGTTTAACGCAGATCAAAAGGGACTGGTACAGATATAAAAAAAATGGCTACACAGGAGGATTTCTATTTCAATAAAGATAATCCGTCCGTCGGAAATCGTCAAATATGTGACAGAAAAATATCATTTACTAATGAAGTAGATTAAAAATAATATAGTATATAGTTAAACTAAAAAGTAGAAAACAACATTACTAGCTGGTAAAAACTATTTAAAAAATTTGAATAATCACAACCCGGTCAAGTGAACCTAACGTTTACACCAGCTTTTGAAATACAAAAATAAACTCATATATATAATCATAATCTTATTACTTTGGTATATAAGCATTTTAAAAAAAAATTGTTTTATTGACGCTTGGGTGGCAAACATTGGATACTTTACAGCTCTACTGAAATTCATTAGTCTACTGGATATTGTTTGACTGCCTGCCACGTTAGATGGGATTAGTCTGGCCTGGAGGTGTATAGTCTGGCCTGGAGGTGTATAGTCTGGCCTGGAGGTGTATAGTCTGGCCTGAAGTGTATAGTCTGGCCTGGAGGTGTATAGTCTGGCCTGAAGTGTATAGTCTGGCCTGAAGGTGTATAGTCTTGCCTGGAGGTGTATAGTCTGGCCTGAAGGTGTATAATATGGCCTGGAGGTGTATAGTCTGGCCTGGAGGTGTAAAGTCTTGCCGGGAGGTGTATAGTCTGGCCTGAAGGTGTATAGTATGGCCTGGAAGTGTATAGTCTGGCCTGGAGAGGTAAAGTCTGGCCTGGAAGTGTAAAGTCTGGCCTGGAAATGTAAAGTATAGCTTGGAAGTGTAAAGTCTGGCCTGGAGGTGTATAGTCTGACCTGGAGGTGTATAGTCTGGCCTGGAGGTGTAAAGTCTGGCCTGGAAGTGTAAAGTCTGGCCTGGAGATGTAAAGTCTGGCCTGGATGTGTAAAGTATAGCTTGTAAGTGTATAGTATAGCTTGTAAGTGTATAGTCTGGCCTGGAGGTGTATAGTCTGGCCTGCAAGTGTAAAGTCTGGCCTGGAGGTATATAGTCTGGCCTGCAAGTCTACAGTCTGGCCTGGAGGTATATAAACTGGCCTGAAGTTTTAAAGTCTGGCCTGGAGGTATATAGTCTGGCCTGGAGGTGTAAAGTCTGGCCTGGAGGTATATAGTCTGGCCTGGAGGTGTAAAGTCTGGCCTGGAGGTATATAGTCTGGCCTGCAAGTGTAAAGTCTGGCCTGGAGGTGTATAGTCTGGCCTGGAGGTATATAGTCCGGCATGGAGGTGTTAAGTCTTGCCTGGAGGTGTAAAGTCTGGCAAGGAAGTGTAAAGTATAGCTTGGAAGTATATAGTCTGGCCTGGAGGTGTATAGTCTGACCTGGAGGTGTATAGTCTGGCCTGGAAGGGTGTCTTCTGAGCTTAGAGTTCTGTCATTCAGCTTTCTCATTAAACTTACCTAAGAAAGCTGAACTCACAATTAAATGGCGAAATATTAAGTAACTGAAGTGCTTAGCACTGTACACTAAGTAACTGAAGTGTTTACCACTGTACACTAAGTAATTGACGTGTTTACCACTGTACACTAAGTAACTGACGTGTTTACCACTGTACACTAAGTAATTGACGTGTTTACCACTGTACACTAAGTAATTGACGTGTTTACCACTGTACACTAAGTAATTGACGTGTTTACCATTGTACACTTAGTAATTGACGTGTTTACCATTGTACACTACGTAATTGACGTGTTTACCTCTGTACACTAAGTAATTGAAGTGTTTACCACTGTATACTAAGTAACTGACGTGTTTACCACTGTACACTAAGTAATTGACATGTTTACTACTGTACACTAAGTAATTGACGTGTTTACCACTGTACACTAAGTAATTGACATGTTTACCACTGCACACTAAGTAATTGACGTGTTTACCACTGTACACTTAGTAATTGACATGTTTACCACTGCACACTAAGTAATTGACGTGTTTACCACTGTACATTAAGTAATTGACGTGTTTACCACTATACACTAAGTAATTGACGTGTTTACCACTGTACACTAAGTAATTGACGTGTTTACCACTGTACACTAAGTAATTGACGTGTTTACCACTGTACACTACTGACATCAGGTGAGGGATGTTTATAACCTGACCCTGGGTGGGGGGTGCGGGTTGCTGTCATAGTCTGGACTATGGTATTTTAAACCCTGACTATAATACGGCCTAAGCCAGTTTTACCCCCGGTGTTTACTCTAACCTAGACCAGAGTAGCCCCGGGCTTAATCTGGACAGCAGTATATTCTGGCCCGCTACACCGGGATAAGCAAAACCCTGGGTAATGAGAAACCCCAATGTCCAACGACTTCAATAATGTGGCCAACTCTTGATGACGCTGTAGAGGGCCGTCCCCGGACATTCAGTGTGACCGTCTAAATCCCGGTGACCTCTGAGTGTGTAAGCGTTCTGTAGCTGGCCCAGGTGAACCCCTTAGCCAATCAAAGACTTCGCTGCAGATTGTGCGTATAGTTGCTGAAATATGGGACGAGTTAATTTTATATATATATATTAATTAGCTGAAATGTGGGAGGAGTTAATTTTGTATTCATATAGATTAGCTGAAATTTGGGCGGAGTTAAGTTTTGTATACATATAGCTTTGCTGAAATATGGGACGAGTTAATTTTGTATACATATAAATTAGCTGAAATGTGGGAGGAGTTAATTTTGTATACATATAGATTTGCTGAAATTCGGGTGGAGTTATGTAAAGGGGCAGTGTTATGTAAAGGTACAGCGTTATGTAAAGGGACGGTGTTATGAAAAGGGACAGTGGTATGTAAAGATGCAGTCTTTAGTAAAGGTACAGTCTTATGTAAAGAGACAGTCTTATGTAAAGAGACAGTCGTATGTAAAGAGACAATCTTATGTAAAGGGACAGTGTTGTGTAAAGGGGCAGTGTTATGTAAAGCAATTAACGTCACTGCTCTGGGTGTTCAAAAACCAAAGTACACGTACCCTAACCTTGACATTGTTGTTGCCAGCCTGCCTTGTCCCATCCACAACCCTCGAATACAGAACCGTCTCCACCAATCACAAAATTGTATCCAATGTCAGGCCAACCTGAAAACATCAGCTTTGTGAATGTTGTGCATGACGCTCATGTCCTCTGTTAGCGCCCTATAGTTTTTTGCAAAGATCATTTATTTTTACAACCGTTTTTGTAGCTATGGAAACAGATGATGCACCGTTAGTGTCCATATGGTAGTTTTGAAACTGTCGGATCTGGTCAGTGCAAGATGCTGCATCATGGCACTCGGGTCCGGCAGAATGATGGATGAAGGCGTACCTATCTGGGTTGGTCAGATAGCCTGTGCTTCTTGCTGGTCTGGCACCCCACTGGGATCTGCTTATGATGGCGGGACATTCGCCTTGAAAAGATCAAGAGATTTTTTTCATATTACATAGCTAAGTTATAATAAATATAAGACACTAAAGTAAACATGTCACACTTTCAATTGACACAACAACAGATACCATGGGAAAGATGTAATGTTAGGGAAACTGCCTTGATGTAAGTGACATGACTGAAGAGTAGGACATTAGGATGACAAACTGACTTGATATAAGTGACATGTCTGAAGAGTAGGACACTAGGATGACAAACTGACTTGATATAAGTGGCATGACTGAAGAGTGGGACGTTATGGTGACAAACTGACTTGATATAAGTGGCATGACTGAAGAGTGGGACATTAGGATGACAAACTGACTTGATATAAGTGGCATGACTGTAGAGTGGGACTTATGGTGACAAACGGGCTCGGTATACAGAAAGAGTGGGACATTAAGATGACATATATTTATCGCTCATTACCTTAATCATGTATTATATAGACATATCTTCAGCTTTGACCCCCAAAAGATACGTCATTAACGGTAGTGTGAATAGGAGATTGACGCCCTAATTAATTCTAATTAATGCATTAAATGTCACTTAATATCACAGTGACCAATCAATGAAATGCTCAAAATTTGAAGTCTGAAAATATTCAACAGGTTGTTGGCGAGTTGTGGGTGTGTTGTGGGTGTGTTGTGGGCGTGTTGTGGGTGTGTTGTGGGTGTGTTGTGGGCGTGTTGTGGGTGTGTTGTGGGCGTGTTGTGGGCGTGTTGTGGGCGTGTTGTGGGTGTGTTGTGGGCGTGTTGTGGGCGTGTTGTGGGCGTGTTGTGGGCGTGTTGTGGGCATGTTGTGGGATTGTTGTGGGCGTTTTGCATTGTTCAAGTCTCATCCTCAATACGAATCTCCTGTCAGACAGCAACAACAGCAAGCTTAAAGAAATAAATTTAATCAAGCTATATTACTGTACAGAGCAGAGATAAGAAACTTCTATCTCTTCTTTCTTCTTTATTTATGACTGGGAATCGTAACATATGTCTTTAAAGGCTGCTTACAACATGGTCAAAGTTTTTCCTGGTCCAAAAGAAACCAGGTTTATAGAGTCGGCATTATCTGTGAGGAGAAGTTTGACGACAAGTTAGTGACATGGTCATCCATCTTAAAATAACCGCATAATTCAACATTTGACACACCTTATGAATATTGCAACAATATAACTCAAAGATGACAATAGGAACTGAAACAATCCATGTTCCATGTTTTACATAGCTCCTCACCACAGACAAGACCGGTAGCTATGAAGACGGCAGCAAATGTCAGCAAAAGTGTGCACATCTTTTGTGTCAAGATCTAGCGTGAATTAATCTAATTATAGAGAACGTTTCTGTCTTATATTGTACGAAAATATGTTTAGATTTTGTTTTAATCGCCTCTCATGATTTTTAAACTAATTGTTCGTTTTTTTCTAATAATTGAGGTCACAGCGGAAATTGCAATTCTTTGACAATTGTTTTAAATTTAGTTTGTGTGATAAGGAAATAGAGCAGGAATTTCTTAAAATGTTTTGAACTAAAAAAAAATTGCACACGAGAGATTCGTTATCAATTAATAGAAATAGTTTATAGAGATACAACAAAAACCGATTGTGGTAAATATAGCTTCTACACATGATTCTCTGACTTTTAACAAACATTACACATTAGAAAGCAGTTTTCTGAATGTATATTTCAAAGCTAGAACGTGGCTATTTTACATTTCTGTAAGTCACCATCAAATTAGGAATATTGCCGACATAAATGAAGTAATGTTATTTTATAAGCCAATATTTTTTCGTTTTCTTATTCCTCTACCAAGATATAATCTCATTTTTTTTAAAAATGTTTTTAATTTGATTGGTTTCCTGCAATAAATTGTTATCCAAATCGAGCAGAACCTATTTTTTAAATTAAATTTCTGCTCACAATTAATTATACGATTGCGTTGATGTAAAAATGCACTGTCAAATATACGCATACAATGTGTATTTGAAGTGGCCCGCTCACACGTCATAAAAAATTCTAATTTATTCATGAAGGAAAAACAAAAATATTGTCTACATAAAAAGTACTTCAAAAAAACATAATTTAAACACAAACACTTTCTTTCTTAGAGTGGCATTGCAAAGCATGCCGGGTACTCGCTGGTCCTTTATAAAATGTAATATCAAGCAATTTGGGGCGGGGTGGAGGGCGGGGCGGAGGGCGGGGCTGAAAATTTGACCAAAAATGCATTCAAGTATCGCACTTTATAAGAATCCCAATCAGTGCCTCCCTGTCTCAAGGTTCGCACCGCATATTTTTGTCACGGATCTGAACTATATTAATATTCTAAAGTCCGACCCGCTTGTACGCCACAGATACATTACATTTACATCAAATATTTCTATAAAAGAAGGAAAGTATTGTTCACCAAACGCACTTGCGACATTTTTCAGAATCTCACTTATCGGAAATGTTATTTCGTGAAATCAGTGGCATCTGGTAGCGTTACAACTGATGTTTAGGGGTTGGGGGTGGAGGGTGGGGCTGAAAATTGAAAAAAATGTGTTGTCATCGGCACGAGTCTATGGGCCAAGTTTCAGCTCGTTATGATGACAGGAAGTGTGTCAATTAGACTTCCGAAGATTTTGCCACAAACCCAGAAAGAAACACAACAAAAGTGAAGTTAATATAAAGGATTTAGAAAGAAGTCACAATGACATATTCTGAAAATGCAATGATTTCGTTGGCCCCAGACATATTTATAATTATGATTTTAATAACATATAAATTTGTGATTTCCCTAATGCCTGTTTGTTTCTAAGAAACGTATCTGTGTATCTTGACTATTTGTGGGGTTGGCTTGTTGCTGTGAGGTGGTTGGCATTGAATTGTGTTGAGTGGTTGGCTTGTTGCTGGGAGGTGGTTGGCATTGACTTATGGTGTGGGTTTGGCTTGTTGCTGTGTAGTGTTTGGAATTGAATTGTGTTGTGTGGTTGGCTTGTTGCTGGGAGGTGGTTGGCATTGACTTATGTTGTCGGTGGGGCTTGTTGCTCTGTTGTGGATGGACTTTTCTTGAGACATGCATGAAGTGTCCGTAGTGTTTTTTGTTAGTCGGATTTAGAATTGAGAGGAAGGTGAGTGGTCTGGATGTCAGTTGGTCTGTCTAAGACGTAGTCAGACTTTTATTTCTTTGCAATCAGTTTTATTGGCGACCCCCATATTACATTGGAGACCCCAATATTACATTGGAGACCCCCATATTACATTGCAGACCCCATATTACATTGGAGACCACCATATTACATTGGAGACCCCATATTACATTGGAGACCCCATATTACATTGGAGACCCCCATATTAAATTGGAGACCCCATACTACATTGGAGACCCCATATTACATTGGAGACCCCATATTACATTGGAGACCCCCATATTACATTGGAGACCCCATACTACATTGGAACCCCATATTACATTGGAGACCCCATATTACATTGGAGACCCCCATATTACATTGGAGACCCCATACTACATTGGAGACCCCATATTACATTGGAGACCCCACACTACATTGGAGATAGATCCACCCAGCAACAACAAGCCATTTAAGGATATTTTACATTTGAGTTAATTAGAAATGCATTTCAATTTATAAATGTATAAAAACTCCAACCCTAAAAGCTAGTTTTTAGCATTGACTTGTTTAGCTATTATATGGTCGAGATGAATGCATCAAAATGTATCGTCTCCCCCCCCCCCCTTTTTTTTTCCACCAACCGGTTCAGTCACTCACACGTTAAATAAGCTAACTCAAATCACAAGCCGATAATTCAACAGTTTAATAATGAGGCCAGCTCTTGATGGCGTTGTACAGAGTGTTTCCGGGGCAGTCAGTGCCACCGCCCATGTCTCGGTGACCCCTCAGGACGTAAGCCGATTGGATCTTTCCACTGGTCACGCCGCAGCCGATGATGTCATGGGCAGCTTGCTGGGCAGCCGCTGTCGGTAGTTTGTTCATGAAGTTCCCAATGAAGCAGAATGCTGTCAGCAAAGACAAGGAGGAATATAATTAGTTGAGTCATGCGTTGGTGACACTTTGTTTCAGGAGATAATATTTGATCTGCTTAGAGAACCGTTTTTACACCTTTGTGTGCCGTTTCGAAATACATCAAAAGTGCTAATCACAATTGGCTTTTGGACATGGCACGCATTACAGTGACTGGTATACTGTATGGCAGAAATACACCTGATAGAATGTATATGGCAAATGAAGTAATAAAAAGATTTGGTTCGTTAACTCCAAACATTTCCTTCAAATTCACAATTTTGCATGGCTACAAAGTCTTTTCCTGTTTGTTTTTTTATAAACGTAGTCCCACCCATTATTTTCCTGTTTTCTGGTTTTGTTTTCTTGAGATACCTGGGCTCATTCTTTCTTATACTTACGGCATTTAATTATTTATTTTTTTTATAGATATGATATAAATATATTGTGGGAAATTTACATGACATTCATTTTATTTGTGTATCGATGAAGGCGTTGTGCCGAAACGTTTGAATTAGTAATTAGTCGCATGATAATCAAAGCAGTCCAACCCGTCTTTTAAATAAATAAGTTATTCGAAGTTATTCCCGCCAATGATATTAGAGATGAGTTGTCAAATTATCAACTATTCAAAACGAAAGCGAAAGGTTTTTTAAAAATATCAAGTATCAAATCTACGTCATAGAAGGAAATCATCGTTTGGCAAATCTATAAAAATGCTTTGAACTTTTATCTCATTGGTGTCCAGACAGAGATACACTATAACACTTAAACATTTACAGAACTTGTAGTTGGTCAACTGTGTACAAGATGATCTTACTCAGTAACCTGATCATTTCGATCATCAATGTGCACCGGGTGTGATCTAGATCATCAATGTGCACCGGGTGTGATCTAGGTCCTTAATGTACTCCGGGTGCGATCTAGATCATTACTATGCGCTGGGTGTTATCTAGGTCATTAATGTGCACCGGTTGTGATCTAGGTCATCAATGTGCACCGGGTGTTATCTAGGTCACCAGTTACGTACACAAACTACTGAATAAAACACATGACAAGAACATTAACTAGCTAAACCTTCCAACTGTATTCTCGTCCTTTCAAGACTTACCATATCCAACACTGTTGTAGCCCTGGGTGTGATCTATGTCACCAGTTACGTGTACACAAACTACTGAATAAGACTTACCATATCCAACACTGTTGTAGCCCTGGGTGTGAGCCCCAACCCTGTCCCAGCCTCGCCCTTCAAATACGCTGCCGTCTCCACCAATCAAGAAGCTGTAGCCGATGTCAGCCCAGCCTGAATTATGGAAAAAGACCACTTTAATTTATTGGTAAAGAAAACATTATATGTGTATATTTGTGTATGTGTATATTTATGTATGTGTTTATATGTATATACAAAGTAGTAAAGTTTAAAATTCATTTCACTATTAACCGATGTCGCAGTCCTTTGGACACGGGTTCTCAAACCATGGGTCCCAATTGGTTTTTCTGTCGGATCGCCGACTGATAACATAATCCTAAGAACTATGATGTTTGAAAGTGTGAACGATGTGAATATGCTCCAATTTGATTATACACCTCTTTGTGAGAATTGTCCACTCTTCTTGATTCGAACCCTCGCCCCCCCCCCCCACACACACACTCCCTCTTTCCCACACAGAAAAAAAGGGGGGAAAATTTATTTGATATTGAGAATGACAAGAAATGATTTTTTTTAATTGATGGGTGTTACAATTTCACAAATGTTGCAGTTTACTCCGTTGCTGTCTACTTTCGTTAGTCTAGGGTCTTCTACAAGGTTGACGAATATATTGTCACATCAGATCCAATAAATAACAAAACAACAGCATCCAATGAAGATACAATAATAGTACTTTTATTACATGATCTAATCGCAGCCAATGTCAATTCATCAATGTGGATAAAAATAACTCTATTCTCTCTAACTACTCTCGACTCTACACTAACTCTAACGATCTACTCTGGCTCTACTAAACCTCAACTACCTCCTGGATCTACTAACTGGCTCTGGCTCTACTCTCTCTCTCAACTACCTCCTGGGTCTACTCTTCCCGTCTCTACTCCTGTTAACTAACCAGCTCACAGCTTTTATCCCCTCCGTCTGTTCACCCCCCACCCAGCTACACTAATTGCTCAACACGAACCAATTTCACCTCTGACCTCACAATCTTACGCTGACAAAACATCTCACAGTCACCGTGTCGCCAAACCAGAATTCATTAACGATCCAGGTCGTAACAATGGGAGCGGCAAATTCTCCCCCTCCCCGGGGCAACACTAGACTTCACTACGCCACTTATTTTAACTGTAGTTTTATTTAATGTCAAACACTTCTCAATAATCAACTTTTCAAAAAACACAACTTTTCAATAACACAACTTTTCAATAACACAACTTTTCAATAACACAACTTTTCAATAACACAACTTTTCAAAACACAACTTTTCAAAAACACAACTTTTCAAAAACACAACTTTTCAAAAACACAACTTTTCAATAGCACAACTTTTCAAAAACACAACTTTTCAATAACACAACTTTTCAAAACACAACTTTTCAATAACACAAATTTTCCCCATGATATTTGAACTCTATTTTATCGATTGTCTAAAGTTTAAATTAAAAATAGAACAACTTTGAATCTTACGGTTAACATTTTTGCAAAAGAATAGAGTTTTGGCAACAACAAAAATAAAGGTTTAAGGTGATTAACTTGAACCGATTCTCCCGATTTCTATCCGGCATAAATCCGCGCAGGATAATATATGTTAAAAGATGCTAACCATTAGTGTCCATGTGATAATTCTGGTAGCTCCTGACCAAAGCAGCACACGATGTCCGGTCATTACATTCACCAGCCTCCGAGTGGTGGATAAAAGCGTAGTGCACAGGATTGGTCAGGTAAGAAACGCTTTTCGGGGCCCGGGCCCCCCATGCTGCCCTTGTTACTATTGTTGGACAGGCGCCTGTAAAGGAAAATGAATATATTCCAAATTTCTTCAGCATTTGCTATTATATTATAAGCGTTCTTTGTCTACTTCCCATCTGAATCCTATGACTATTTCCTGACTTTTCTGAGGCTTTTCCATCTGTATTCTGTGACTATTTCTTGACTTTTCTGAGGCTTTCCCATCTTTATCCTTTTATCTGTACCCTGTGACGATCTCCCAGATGTATTCTGCGAATATTTCCCAAACTTCTCTGTGACATTTTCCCAAATGTATTGTGTGACTATTTCCCAAACTGTATTCTGTGACTATTTCCATAACTCAGCTATTTCCCAAACTGTATTCTGTTACTGATTCCTATCGGTATTCTGTGGATTTTTGCCTATGGTCTGTAATCATTTCCTCCGCTGTCTGTGTCGCTATCTCTACAGCTGTCTTCATTTCCTTTTTTTCGACTGTGAGACTGTTATAATGGTAAAAATTAAGAAAGAAAGCCCTATTATTAAAAATATAACATTCATAAAATAATGTTTTGTACATTTAAATGCTTATGTGCACATTAGCAGTCCATAAGATTGTTTAAAATAAGTTTTTATTCCGAAGAATTTTTTGTTCTAAAATCTAAATTAGAATAGGTCGAAGTTCTGGCATCATATTATGTTCCACAAATTTACTACTAACCAAACTTACTACAAAATTACCATTAATCACTTAAACAACAAACTTACCATAGACCAGGCTGATATGTACCGTTACTAGCACTGAAATGATTGGACCTAGCATTATAGCCTATAACGTGAAACACCATAAAAATACTAATACAAAAGACCTGTCCTGTGGTTTTATACCAGAATTCTGGACCTTCAACCCAACTCACGCCACTGCGCTACTTTGCAGTGTCGGATACAGGATGGGGGAATTTCAAAGTGCGGTTTTCACTCAAGCAAGCTCAACTAAGAATGGAAATTAGTGAAAAAAAAGGATGGGGAAACCCTGGGGTGGGGAGTGGAAAGGACCCATCAAAACCAAGAAACATGACCAAGATTTGTTTCAACATCAGTACACGTACTTCCCGTCATGGTTATGTTTCTCTGAATATATAAACAAGTTTTGACTCGGATCTTTGTGAAGGATTTTAAAAAATTTCTCAAATTAGATACGATTTTTTTAAAGTCACTGAAAAGGTCAAGTTCATATCTGATAATGAAAGTCTCAAAGTTCAAACCACACAAATACTTCCGGTGCACGATCCGGGAACACAAAGTAGTACGCTCAAAAAAGAGCATGTAATATTTGTGTAAAACAATTTTTTATTACGTTCCCATTTTTATTTTATTTAATTTTTTTAACTTTTTGAGCAAGAGAAACTAAATTTATTCAAATATCTATAAAGGGTATTTTCAAGTGAAAGAGCGCCGACCTGCGCCTGTTCAAAAGGGCGCCAATTTTTGTAAGGCGCTGAGATTTTTTTAAATTTAATTTTTTTATAGTACTAAGAAGAGGCGTAACAACGGCTTGGCATTGGGGCAGTTGCCAAGGGCGCCGGCCTGCGCCTGTTCAAAAGGGCGCCGCTAAATCTCTATTTTTTTAAATTTTTATTATTTAAAAAATAAATTAGCCAAGGGCGCCAAAAACCCGGTTACGCCTCTGGTACTTAGCCACAAAATATGGAAGTGTATGTATTCACGTTTTGTTTTTATTCCTTTTTAACTTGTCTACTTAATGTGTATACACTGGGCATGTTTTTTGTTGTGGTTGTTTGTAGTTTATTTTGATCCATTAGCAGCAATGTGTTGGCTTTACTTAGTACTAACATACATTAGTCTAAATGATAAGAAACATTCAGAAAGTTTTTAAAATATTTTTAAGCTGCTGTTCCTAATTTTTAATTTTACTTTTTACTTTTTTTTTTTTTTATTTAATTTGAACCAAGTTTTAGCGTACAGAGGGGGGCTAGTAATTAGTTTAATGTCAGGTGTGCGTAAAATTGTTTTCCTTGAACTTAATTGTTTCGTGGGCTATTTGTGTAAAACATTAGACATTGAATTACAAATACTCAACAATGAGTAATAATTTAATTTACTGCGATAATTGATGTAAAATATTTGAATAATCATATCTTCTGAAATTTATGGTTTTGCGATCACGTCACACCACTACTTCATTCACTTAATTGGCTCTCTGTTCTCTGCCACATTTTTTTCTCTAATTCCTGCCCTTCCTATCTAACCGAACTTCTCTCCGTCTATTCACCCCTTCGACAGCTTCGCTCCTCCGCAGACGGGCGTATTCTTTCTGTCCCCAAGACTAGCACAAAAACATACGGTGACAATCTTTTCTTACTGTGCCCCCAAACAATGGCTTGACATGTAAATTGTTTTGGAATGGTTGGGCGAATGCACATTTGTTTTGTTTTGTGTTTTTATAAATTAATGTAAGTTAATTTTTAATTTCATGATTATGTTTGTTAAATTGTATGTACAGCGTGGTAAGCCCAGCCCTAGGCTGGGGTAAAACGCTATTGAAAACTTCCGATAATAATAATAATAGCGTAGTGCATTAGAGCTATAGTTGAACAATGTATATGGAAGCTTGAATTAAGAAACAGGACAATGAGACACGAACGTTTCAGCCATGAGCCTTCGTCAGCAGACAAGAAATAAAGAGCAAGAAATAGAACACGTTAATATTAATCGATCGCCATTGAACTTGTTTTTATTTAACACCAGGGCCCCTCAGTCAACAAATGTTACACCATGTCCCACCAGGGTCCGTCAACTAACAGTTGTCTGACAACAAACCGCCATGAATTAAACGAACAGTTGTTTGAACACTTATCGTCATTAAATAAGCTTAACTAACCTAACCTTTATCTGACATTAAATAAGCTTAACTATACCTGACCTTTATCTGACATTAAATAAGCTTAACTATACCTGACCTTTATCTGACATTAAATAAGCTTAACTATATCTGACCTTTACCTGACATCAAATAAGCCTAACTATACCTGAGCTTTACCTGACATTAAATAAGCTTAAATACACCTGACCTTTAGCTGTCATTAAATAAGCTTAAATATACCTGCCCTTTACCTGACATTAAATAAGCTTAAATATACCTGACCTTTACCTGACATTAAATAAGCTTAAATATATCTGACCTTTACCTGAAATTAAATAAGCTTAAATACACCTGACCTTTAGCTGTCATTAAATAAGCTTAAATATAGCTGTCATTAAAGAAGGTAACATATGTCCACTGCACACGGCACACTGCCCCACTTTTCTGTTTCAAACCTTATCTTATCATGGCCTCGTATGTGAAAGCTAGTAAAAGGCAGCGGTCCGTGTGCAAAACAATAGTTATTTAACAAAGAATGTTACACACGATGATGGCGTAAAAAAAAAATTTAATCAAGACATGGAGCCGTGTGCAAAACTGATGGCGAATAATAATTATTTATTAATAATACTCTAGAAGTCTAAAGATTTAATGGGTCAGGACAAAGTTGGTCGCGCGCAAAAAAACACACATTTTCTTACATAAATGATAAGATTTAAAGGTATGTAAATTTAAGGGAGAAAATCCATATTAATATTTAAGTTAACCTTTAAAAGTTTTAAATTGTACCGTAAGGTTCCAAAGTTATAGCTCAAAAGGGGCTCTGCCAAAAGCCTTTAAATAAATATTCAAGGAATCTAATTTTTTTAATAGGTTGAGAAGCCCCGTAAAAAGGCCAGGTGGATAAGGTGTCAAAGTTATCGCCTAAAAGGGCTCTTTAGAAAATCTTTAAATGAATAGCATAGGTAAAATGGAATAACTGGCTCCAGTGTTGAAAATTGTAATAAGAATTTGCCCCCCCCCCCCCCCAACCCCAGTGAAAAAAACTGAGATGGAAAAGTGACATGATGGTGTCTGACAGTTGTAGGTTAACAGAGAACAAATGAAGAGAATGTCGCATTGCCTTGGTTCAATAGTTGCCGAGTCTTTAATTAAACAATCCCACATTGGGGTTTGTTTATAGAAATTACAAGAATAAATTCAAAGTAACTTAAAGTAACTTTTAAAAGCTGTCAATCGGTTGAGGGGCCCAGGTGAGGTGCCGGTCCATACTTTGCTATTTAATTTATTACTTAGAACGGCGCCCTTTCAAAATATATTAGATGAACATCCCCGCCCTAACGTTTACAAACTGGTTAGCGATAAGTGTCACTTTGTGGGGGGGAGGGAGGACCATGACCATTTGGTAGCACACTGATTCACTAAAAAAAGAGAACCATCAAAAACATTTAGACACATTGTCATATTAAGTCAATCTTTACAAGTTGTATGTCGATTGAGCGGGCCCTGGTTTTAAATAGTCTTACATTGGTTGATTGAGGGGCCCTGGTATGAAATATTTGGAATGGACTTTACATGACTTCAAATCACTTCCCATGGCTTGAAAACGTCAGATGAATTTGAATCACTTCCCATGGCATCCCGTGACCTACGTTGTCATAAGTCTGCATTTTGAAAGTTAAATATTATTCAGCTCTTCCAGTTTTTCAAACAATAATATTTCACACACAAAAAAAAAAAAAATCAGAAATAACTGTACATGTTCTAAAATGGTTTAGTTCCCCACTATTCTAATTGTATCCATGTTTGCACTTAGTTTCTGACCGATACAAGAAAATTTTCAAACGTATTTGTGTTTATCAAGCTCGTTTCTCAGCTCATTTCTCAGCTGGTTCCACAGATCGTTTCTCAGCTCGTTTGTCAACACGTTTCTCAGCTGGCTCCACAGATCGTTTCTCAGCTGGTTCCACAGATCGTTTCTCAGCTCGTTTCTCAGATCGTTTGTCAACTCGTTTCTCAGCTCATTTCTCCGCTCGTTTCTCAGCTGGTTCCACAACTCGTTTCTCGGCTCGTTTCTCGGATCGTTTCTCAACTGGCCCTATTTTAAAGACGTCTTTCCTAAAACTTTATCCCCCAAAGCCACAGCTCAGCACCTATACTTTCTTGTTCAAGGCTGTGGCGCCTACACCCGGGTGGAGGCGAGATAGAGAGAAAGCATCCGCTTCCAATGCCCTTTGGAGAAAAAGTATGTGTACAACAATAAAGCAAATTATATTTTCTTTAAGTTATTAAGCTTCAAAAATATAATTTTTTTTTTTTTTTTTAATACAAATAAAAAGTGTTCTCTCTCTCTCTCTCTCTCTCTCTCTCTCTCTCTCTCTCTCTCTCTCTCTCTCTCTCTCTCTCTCTCTCTTCATCAGGTTAGAGCTGGACATATTTAGAAAAGGTAATATTATTTTTTTCCTTTTGTGACGGCCACGTTTTTTTTTGTATATATATATATATCCCGACTGATTCCCCAACCCCTTGATTGATAAACGATGCTGCTGGGTGCGTCCATGGCTTGACATGCAAAGAGTTCTGGGGTGGGCGGGGTGAATAAATAACTTTTTGTTGTTAGACAGATGTTTTTTTTTTATGTCATCGTGATGAGCCCAGCCCTAGGCTGAGGTATCTGAGCCCAGCCCTAGGCTGAGGTATCTGAGCCCAGTCCTAGGCTGAGGTATCTGAGCCCAGCCCTAAGCTGAGGTATCTGAGCCCAGCCCTAGGCTGAGGTATCTGAGCCCAGCCCTAGGCTGAGGTATCTGAGCCCAGCCCTAGGCTGAGGTATCTGAGCCCAGCCCTAGGCTGAGGTATCTGAGCCCAGCCCTAGGCTGAGGTATCTGAGCCCAGCCCTAGGCTGAGGTATCTGAGCCCAGCCCTAGGCTGAGGTATCTGAGCCCAGCCCTAGGCTGAGGTATCTGAGCCCAGCCCTAGGCTGAGGTATCTGAGCCCAGCCCTAGGCTGAGGTATCTGAGCCCAGCCTTAGGCTGAGGTATCTGAGCCCGGCCCTAGGCTGAGGTATCTGAGCCCGGCCCTAGGCTGAGGTATCTGAGCCCAGCCCTAGGCTGAGGTATCTGAGCCCAGCCCTAGGCTGAGGTATCTGAGCCCAGCCCTAGGCTGAGGTATCTGAGCCCAGCCCTAGGCTGAGGTATCTGAGCCCAGCCCTAGGCTGAGGTATCTGAGCCCAGCCCTAGGCTGAGGTATCTGAGCCCAGCCCTAGGCTGAGGTATCTGAGCCCAGTCCTAGGCTGAGGTATATGAGCCCAGCCCTAGGCTGAGGTATCTGAGCCCAGCCCTAGGCTGAGGTATCTGAGCCCGGCCCTAGGCTGAGGTATCTGAGCCCGGCCCTAGGCTGAGGTATCTGAGCCCAGCCCTAGGCTGAGGTATCTGAGCCCAGCCCTAGGCTGAGGTATCTGAGCCCAGCCCTAGGCTGAGGTATCTGAGCCCGGCCCTAGGCTGAGGTATCTGAGCCCGGCCCTAGGCTGAGGTATCTGAGCCCGGCCCTAGGCTGAGGTATCTGAGCCTGGCCCTAGGCTGAGGTATCTGAGCCCAGCCCTAGGCTGAGGTATCTGAGCCCAGCCCTAGGCTGAGGTATCTGAGCCCGGCCCTAGGCTGAGGTATCTGAGCCCAGCCCTAGGCTGAGGTATCTGAGCCCAGCCCTAGGCTGAGGTATCTGAGCCCGGCCCTAGGCTGAGGTATCTGAGCCCAGCCCTAGGCTGAGGTATCGCGCTATATAAGATCAATGTAATGTATATGTATATATTATTCCTTTATTAATGAAGTAGTTTAACGCGATAACAGTATAAATAAATATTTATAATTTCAAAAAATTTACTATATAGTAACAACTTAAAATACAACAAGGTCAAGTAAAACCTACATATGTTTGCTGTCCTCTTAATTGTAGAATGAGTCAAAACTTAATTCAACTCTACACAAAAAAGGCACTCCTATATTTTGAATGTTTACGGAAATCCACAAAATGTCTGGGGAAGCCCCCTCCCCAGTCTCTTCCCCATCCCTAAAAATTATATTGGTAATTGCGGAAAAATGAAAAAAATTGTTACACCCGTCCATTGAGAAAGTCTAATCAAGGGATACGGGAGATAAAAAAAATTGGATAGCCATTGCCCTTAAGGGTGCCACAAATTGAATGAATTTATTTTCAGCTAACCGCAAGTAGGCGGGGGGGGGGGGGGCAGAGTTACAGCTAGCCCTGGTGGTCATTATGTCCGAATTTGGGGCTGATATATGTATAGCCTAAAGGGTGGCAAGGGTTAGTGCCGCCCTGATCAAGTCAAGATTTTTGCCATCCCTTTCACGATAATTACTGCAGTTACCTGAAAATGCGAACCCTCCATTAAATTTTTTTGAAAAGGGACACCGGGGTTGAATTTCCCCTTTCCGCCCCCATTCCTACGCCAATGGCACTGCCCACACGCACATCCGAATTGCCCCCATTCCTACGCCAATGGCACTGCCCACACGCACATCCGAATTGCCCTCTTTCCTACGCCAATGGCACTGCCCACACGCACATCCGAATTGCCCCCTTTCCTACGCCAATGGCACGGCCCACACGCACATCCGAATTGCCCCCATTCCTACGCCAATGGCACTGCCCACACGCACATCCGAATTGCCCCCATTCCTACGCCAAGGGTACTGCCCACACGCACATCCGAATTGCCCCCTTTTCCCCCCCGAGCAAAATGTCTAAAAGAAGCACTGCACTAAGCAGAGTTGACCAAGTTCATGGTCCATGTTTTTATTGAATATTTAACTACTATAGGCTACATTATTCTTTAGATATTCTGATAAAAATGTATGCCATACTGTTTTACTTCAAAAACAAATAACAAAAACAGAAAGAAGCACATCGCCACTCATCTAGATAAATGATTAATAAAATTATTGTGTATCAAACAGTTTTTTGAACGACTTAGGGCTGGTAAATAGAAGATTCCACTATTTGTAAACAAAAATAATAATACGTTAATAGTTTAGACATTTTAAAAGGATTAAGTAAGAGCATTGTTCTCAGTCACATTTATTCGGCTCAATGACGCCATAACCGAGGATTTTATAAATGACGTCGTTTCCGCTTCCACCGAAGGAAGTCCAAGCAATATGTCTGCTCTGCGCGTTTCACAGTAGCAGATCAGAGCGGGCAGACAAGATCTTGCGACTGGCTGGATTTGACCGAAAGATCACAAGACCTCAAAGACAAATCTTTGAGAAGAAACACTTGAAATTGGCGCTTAGTCCCACGTGCAATGTCCGAAACCGTCCCAAACCGGCCTTCTGATAGTTTACTTCATTCAGATCAGCTGTTCCGAGTGTTAGGGGGCGACGCCATGCAGATTCTTCGATGTGGGATTTGTATGGAGTTTTTTGACGTACCTATAGTGTTACCATGTGGACATACTTTTTGCCTTCAGTAAGAACTCCCTTATCCATTCCTCAGTTGTCGATTTAAAGAGCACTGTAGTCGGTAAAAGAATTATCCTACAAAAATGTGGCTGTTTGCGTGAATTTAAAATACTAAATTATTTTTTTTCCTCTTTCAATAACTTGATTTAAGATCCTCAATTTTGTTAACATTAATAAAGAGGTAGAGGTAGATGAACATTAATTGATTAAAAAGATACACCGCCTTTTAACAAAGTGTTCAGCTTTTGAGTTTAAAATATCAAGTTGCACCATGGCCTATAGAAAATTTTATAAGTTCCCGCTAATCAGGATCCAAGGATGATCTGTCAGAAGAGTTGTCGAGACTTATCGCAAACGCAAATGCTACTAACTAAACAAAAGAATCATTATTACCTTGGGTGGTTTTTTAAAGGGATTCTCTCGAAACGCCGATAAGCTGGTGGGATTGGGTCGTGTTGTCAGAAAATGTGAAAATAGAACGAGTTGAATGTACCATTATTCTGTTTTCGACAAGTTCTTATGCTAGGATTTGCTCTTATTGATGTTAGAAGCAATTTATAGTTATTGTACTAAAGAGAGCGTTTGTGACGTCTTCTGGTAATATTAATGTTACAGGTTATGTATAGTTGTCGTATTAAGGAGAGTTGGTGTGTCAGTCTTCAGGCTGGTGGTACCAATCTTCAGGCTGGTGGTGCCAGTCTTCGGGCTGGTGTGCCAATCTTCAGGTTATTCGTGACTTGAATTTCACAAAAATTTGTTTTGTGCTCTCAATTAAAAGCCTCCTGGGCTTCCTATCTCTCGTTTTGTTATAAGCTTGAGCTTATTATATATGTATATTTCATATGCCTGACTGATTTCATATATATTTCATGTGCCTGACTGTGAGTTCATATATATTTCAGGTGCCTGACTGAGATGTGCAAGCACGCAAGCCGTAACTGTGTTCTGAGTCCCTTGAAAGATTTGCGGATAGGCTGCCCCAACTGTCGTGTGCTCATCTACGCCTCGCCAATCTTAGAGAGAAATGTTACGTGTAACTTCATTATCCAGTCATTTCTAGAGTGCCTCAGGGCTAGGGAAGGGGGAAACAAAGTGAGTCGACCCTTTAGATTTGTTGTTCAACTTAATCATGAGAAATATTCTCAAGTTTTGAGTTATTCTACCCAATGATGGAATGACGCAAGAATTCACAAACCAAATTTAGCTTTAGGTTTGGATTTTTTCCCAATCATTAAACCATTATCTCTTGTCATCTTATTGTATGCATGGCAATGCTATTGCCATGCTACACTCCTCCTGACATGATGGTCAATACTTTATAGAGCCACATTTGTGATAAGATGTTTAAAAAAGATCGGTTATTAAATAAATTTTATTTATTTTTCTAACGCTGATAAAACCACTAGCTTTGAATAACATTGACACAATTGTCAAACATTGACCAACATTGACCAACAGTGACTAACATTGTGACACGCTGGTTTTAGTATCAGTTGTTTGGATCGCCCATCGAATAATTTATTTGTCTTATTTTCTTTTAATGTGTCTTGTTACAATTTAATTGCAGCTGAGCATAGGCGTCAACACAGATGAGGTGAGGGTGGGCCCTAAGATTCGTGCCGTCAGCGACTTGGAGGTTCAGAGGGTGATCAAAGAGGTGAGCTTTGTTAAGTGCCATTGCTTCAACTTAAATACGCTCACAACTTAAAGTATGTTTTCTATCTCTGTATAACTGAACTATCCTGAGTTTGTCATATCTTGCTAGTGTAACATTGTGCCACAGTCAGGCTGTCATATCTTGCTAGTGTAACATTGTGCCACAGTCAGGCTGCCACATCTTGCTAGTGTAACATTGTGCCACAGTCAGGCTGCCACATCTTGCTAGTGTAACATTGTGCCACAGTCAGGCTGCCACATCTTGCTAATGTAACATTGTGCCATCGTCGACTCTCGTATCTTGCTAGTGTAATATAATGTAAATTATTCGTTTAGAAGAGTAAAGAATGCTTGCTGAAATTATGTATTATTTTATATACAACTGACATGGGTCGTTTGAAAAAAATGGGACATGTAAAGTGAATATGGCAATCTTCTTCTCAATGACTCAGCTCTTCTCTAAAAAAAATATATTCAATTGTGAATTAACTAGGAAATGGTGATTGCTTTTAACATGAAAAGGTAATAGCAACTACCAGGAAAGGGTGACGCTTTTGTCATGAATTTACAGTCTGCACTGTCTCCGCCTTGTTTCTCAATAATTAATTGTTAACATTATATATATGCATGAATATATATTAATATATATATATATGTAATAGTTTAGCCACACACCAACGTCTTATTTGATGCTACCCCCAGGCTAGCCACATACCAATGTCTTATTTGATACGACCCCAGGCTAGCCACATACCAATGTCTTATGTGATGCTACCCCAGGCTAGCCACATACCTATATCTTATTTGATACCCCTAACGGGCTAGCCACATACCAATGTCTGATTTGATGCTACCTCAGGCTAGCCACATACTAATGTCTTATTTGATGCTACCCCAGGCTAACCACATACCAATGACTTATTTGATGCTACCCAAGGTTAGCTACATACCAATGTCTTATTTGATGCTACCCCCAGGCTAGCCACATATCAATGTCTTATTTGATGCTACCCCAGGCTAGCCACATATCAATGTCTTATTTGATGCTACCCCAGGCTAGCCACATATCAATGTCTTATTTGATGCTACCCCCAGGCTAGCCACATATCAATGTCTTATTTGATGCTACCCCAGGCTAGCCACATATCAATGTCTTATTTGATGCTACCCCCAGGCTAGCCACATATCAATGTCTTATTTGATGCTACCCCAGGCTAGTCACATATCAATGTCTAATTTGATGCTACCCCCAGGCTAGCCACATATCAATGTCTTATTTGATGCTACCCTTAGGTGGACCGACTGACAGATTCTTTAGGAAGGCGCAACGTTCTTGACAATGCTTACTTCGAGATTGAGGAAATCAGGAGGCAGCACCTGGCCGAGGAGGCGAAGAGGCAAGAGGACGAGGAGCAGCATAAGCACAAGTCTTGGTCAGTGCATGACGTCACAATAGTTCACACTAAGCTCAATGGATAGTCAAAAGCGTGGTCGGGCAAGCTGTTGACATTAAACTTTGTAAATCGTTGTTACTACCTGATGACATACTTTTAAGGCATCTACACAAAATACTTCACAATCTACACAAAATATTCCACAATTTATACAAAATATTCCATAATCTACACAAAATACTCCATAATCTACACAAAATACTCCACAATCTACACAAAATACTCTACAATCTACACAAAATATTCCACAATCTAAACAAAATACTCCACAATCTACACACAATACTCTACAATCTGCATCACATAAACGTATGCGCACATAAAAGAGCTATTAATTAAAACATCTCTTATCAACATAATTTAATCAGAATAATAAATGTATTTTACAAATCCCTTTTAAGTTTAAACTTCCTCAAGTTAACGTTAGTCTGAGATTTTCAAACGCAGACCTGTTTACTCTTACGATTCTGGCGTACAATGTACGATTTTGAGGTGTATACATTATATATACTTTATTTTTATTTTTTACTATTAAGATAATGTATTGAACGATTTTGTGATGATATTGTACGATTTTAAGAGTTTTAGGGTAAACAGGTCTGCAAACGTATCTTGAAACTAAAACTTGTTGAGTCTTTATCATCAACCTGATCATTCTCCTTGCCAGGAACCACAGCCGTGTCACTCCAACCGCACCATGTCAACTGCGGCAGCAACCGTTCCTGCAAGTACAACATCCACATAGGCCCAGGTCCTTCAACTGGGACGCCGTCAATAACTCAACACTGACCTTGACAACGCCTTCACCTTTTCAGTACCAGCCAAATCTACAGCAGCAACCACCACTACCACCGCCTCCTCAGGTCAACCCTTATCCGAACAAAGTGCAGCCCCAACCGCCGGTGCACCAGCAACAACAGCAGCCGCCGTGCCACCTTCAATCGAACATGTCGCGAATCTCCAGGATGGCCACTGTCCTCCCACTGCAAAGATGTCCAGACTTCAGTCAATTCTCGAGCTCTGTTGGTCAGCTGGATCTCCAATCAGGTCATCCATCTCGCTTGGACAATGACCCGGCGATAATGTCTTACTCTTACAAAGCGGCCATCAACTCTATTGGTAACAAATAAATGGGCCTACATCCATCGAAAGGAGGGCAGCTCTACAGACAAGGGCTAAATATCGAGATTGGCTTCTGGACAAATTGCCTTGATCTAACAATGCTTTATGAAAGTACATTGTTGAATGTTTTCCAGCAGATAAAAGTTAGAAGAAATGTTCTGTTATGTACACTGAATGATTAGTTTTAATGAACAACATCGAAGAAAATGGATGGAGATTCAAATACAATGAACATAGTGTTACATTTAATAGTTTCCAATCTGAAGACATGGAATAGGCAGACATTTTAACGTCCTTCTGTTTCCTACTTGAGTACACAATTTTTATTTCCTATGTACAACCCAACTAATATTTCCTTATCTGTATCCATTCCCTGGGGGGGACGGTCCATGTATGACGTCAGACAACGAGGGGCGTGGCCCACTGAGACGGGGGAAGTGATAGACATAGTCGACGATGTGTGAAAACGAGACTGGAGTTCTCACTTTCATTTCGCTCGATGTATTTTAAACATGTGTGTCTTTTTATTTTTAAACCATAGGGTGGCTTGGCCGTAGGCTCAAGAGCGAAATCTTGATTTAAATGCTGTTTTCTTGTTTTTAATTCTTCAAACCGCTCTGATTTTTTAATGTGTTTGGTTTTTCCTTAATTTTCACCTTTCTTAAAAGGTCAGGTTCTGAAAAGCTCCTCACATTTTGACGTCATATATGGACGACCCGCCAAGTAACAGAAATACCCTGACCCTATCAGACGCCAACATATAACATCACAACTTAAAAACATTGACTTCAAATAGCTAAGAAACAAAAGATGGGAGAGAATAAAGGAGAGAAAACAATGAACACGACAGCACACGCAGACTAACGTAGTACAGAGAATCTAATAAGTTGTTCCATTTCATGTTAAACACGATTCTTTTGGAAGTATTTATAGACAAATGTATTTTATTCTATTCTGTGAGCAATGTATAACAGCGTCCAACTGAGTTGACACCGCCCAACTATTCTCTGGACGGTGTTAGCAATAAATGTTGATATAATGCAAAATGTAATATCGATTTCTTGTTTTTGAATTATGATGTACGCCGTGATTTTGTCAGTTTGGTGTCGTTACTTAGGCACATTGCTTGTATTCTCATAGAAACTATCAGGGTTACTTTCTGGCACCTATTTTCAGTGAAATATAACTGAAGTAATCTAAATGTACATTTTTTAAAGTTAAACAAAATGTGAGTTTCATCACCATCTTTCTTTTAAAATAAGCATTGCTTATGAATATGACATTAGACCGATGTGTGCCAAACTAGAAATTCGCATGACACAAGGCAAGGAATACAACGGACGCTGGAATCGGCTTACGTTGATGACATAGGAATTGCTGTGTTGCGATTACAAGGTTGTCCAGGAAAAAACATAGTATTGCTGTTTGAAAGTACACGGTTGTAATGGAAAAGGCGAAGAGACTATTTGAAGCTGCCATTAACATAAGCCTTGAAGTCATCGCCAGGAAACGCAGGCAGTGTGATGTAATGTAAGTATGAAGTTCACAATCAGTGTAACAAAAAGTCTTTATGGATGATGTGACAGTGTTGAGTAACTCTCGAGCATTGTCGCAACAGATGGCGACTGTGACAGAGTTGAGTATCTTGAGAGAGCGAATTCGCAACAGTTGGAGGCTCACTGTGACATAGCTGAGTCTCTTGAGAGCAAAGTCGCAACAGGTGGTGACTGTGACAGCGTTGGCTATCTTGAGAGCCAGGTTACAACAGATAATAACTCTGACAATGTTGAGTACCTTGAGAGCAAAGTCGCAACAGGTGGTGACTGTGACAGAGTTGGATATATTAAGAGCCAGGTTGCAACAGATTGTGACTTTGACAGAGTTGAGTACCTTGAGAGCAAAGTCGCCTCGAATGGTATTTGTGACAGTTGAGTACCTTTGAGAACAAGGTCGAACAAATGATGACTGTTTTTAGAAAATAATAAAGAATATTTCGTTACTTCGCGGGCCGCAAAGTGTGTGCCGGCTGGCCGAATAGGCCCGCATGTTGTGCAGGTCTGCTTAAGGGGATTATTGCCCAACATTTTTTGTCCCGAGCCCCACTTGAGAAACCTAAAATAGGAGTATGAGGGCCATTCCAATGTTAAGGGAGAAAAAAAAAAGTCCAAATTTAATTGTCCTGTTGCACCGCTACTTTTGGATTATCCCCAAATACGCATAAGTTGCAAGTGCCCCCACCCCACCCCCCGATCCCCGACGTACCACAAAAAATAACATACTCCGAATTCAAATGCCACACCTCCATTATAAAGAAAAAAGGGCCGCTACACCGTCCCAGGGAACATTTGTCCTCTGTCAGGTTCAAAAATATGTAGCCACCCTGGGTCAGCAAACGTATTTAGGTCTCGTTAGGTCGGTGTAGAAGGTGTAATAAACAGGATAATTTGATTTTAACAAATTTAAGTTAACATTTTTATTATTTTAATACAAGTAAATTATTGTAATACAACCAATATTTTACTTCTGTTAAGTTTTATCTTTAGGCCTAACAAGGCACACAATAATGAATAAATAATTTTGATTTAAAATCAAATATTAAACAAAGTTAACTTAACACTGTCTTTATTACGACCCTTACTTACAAGTGTCAAACCTTGGGCCCTGGATAAAAGTCTCGTGAGAAAAATATTCACCAGCAAAATGATGTATTTAAGGCAAGCAGCTATTTAAACAAAAAGAGACCACAGTTGGGACCAGGAAATAAGACAAACGGTTGGTGCGATCCCAATAAGCCAGTACATGGCCCAACTACAAATTAATTGGCTTTTTCCAACTGGTCAGAATGCCTGTCAATATCAGCCAACCTGCATTGCAAGCTTACATTAGCAGGTACTCAGTACAATAGCAGGCACTCAGTACAATAGCAGGCACTCCAGCTTCCCAACCAGATGAAGACAACGCCGTCTCGTGTTAAGGACAGCCTAAAAACCTACCAACATGAACCTCCAGCAGGCCTCACACCTTGTGGCCATCCGTCACCTGTGGCCAGGCCTCACACTTTGCGGCCATCCGTCACCTGTGGCCAGGCCTCACACTTTGCGGCCATCCGTCACCTGTAGATTCTCGGGCAGAAGAAGAGGTCAATTGTCTCGACTTTTCATACTATTGATCTGCTTGTTTTGAAGTTAACCAAATATTACAATCATAATACAAAGATTTTCCATACTTTAAACAAAAATAACTTGACTTTTACTTTTCTGTCTGATAGACAAACTCAACATTTTGGTGAAAAATTCCAAGGAGAAATATGAACCAAACAAAACACACACAAAAAAACCTATTTAAAAAACTATACTATAAGAAAAAAACTCTGAAATATTGTTTCTTTGTTTTAATGAAGCTATTTTGTACCTAAAGGTAAGTTTTAATCTATTAAAATGGTCTTTTCTAACTGCTATTTTATTGTTATTTGCAAGGGTATTATTTATGAATATTTCCAAGTAACTACTTTGACAAGACCAAACTTGATGCGCTAGCATCAAACCATACTTGAAGAGGGCCTAAGGTTGGTTTCCAGTTGGTGTGTGACGAAAGCCCGGGTCAGTCTAAAACCCATTGTGTACACAGCAGACAACGTGATCGAGATGTCCTCCTGCCATGTCCGGTACTGTTCGTCGCTGAACACTGACGGCGGTCTCTCCCAACTCGGCATGAATGCATTACGCCAGCTCCCAGACATACCTGTGCGCCAGGAACTTGAAAGTGCATCCCGCCACAGGGCGGTTCTTACCTCCGTGGGCCAGACTCTGAAATCGTAACGCCACGATTTCGGAATCGTGTCTTCCATCTTTGAGACAGACAACTCGTCGCTCTTGGTGAGAGAAAGGGGATCCGTCAAAGAACAGGAAAATTTGCTACCGGCTCCCCAAGTAGCATTTACTCCACTTTTCAACATGAGGGCTACCGACTCAGAAGACCTGTTGGTGCTACAACCAGCCCCTGCACCGCATACCGTGAGGTCAGATGACGTATGAGTTCCCGCTCCGCCATACTTTCTAATGAGAACATTGACATCCGTGGAACTGGATGAGCGTGCGGCGCCATATTTCTTGAGCAGAGAGTCGACAGCAAGCGAACTACGGGCCCTCTTTTCGCCATTGTTTCTCAGAAAAACCAGCGGCTCCGTGGGTCTGTAAGTTCTAGATCTAGCATCGTACTTCTTCGTGATTTCATCCACAACAGAGGACTTGAATGGCCCTGAATCCCCTTCTTTGTAGTTAGACGCTTTTCGCTCTGACAGGTTATACGTTACTTTCTTCTCAGACTTCTTTTTAGCATCCCACACGTCAGCGGACTTTGCCCTCTCGCCACCCTTTGTATCACAACTTCCGGCTATGTCGTCCCCTTCGGCAGCTTTTCCAGATTTCCTATCACTGTACTTCCACGTCTGACGGGACCGATACCTTTCTGGTCTAAATGATTTATTGAATTTATCATCAGCATATTTATGCGACGACCTCTTCTCGGTGTGTTCGCTGTCCTTCCACGCGTAGGACTTGGGCTCAACTGGACTGTAGGTTACTCTTTTTTCAGACTTTCTAATTTTTTCATCAATATCTGCCGCATTGCCTGTAGAATTCGGACCATCTTCGCTGTCGCCGGTCTTTAAATGAGATGATCCGTGCGTACTGCCAACACTGTATTTACGGATTAACTCTTCGAGCACGGTACGGGTATCAGCCATCTTTTCCTTGACTTTTCCGGTGGGCGACTTTGCGGCGTTCGTCAACCTGCAAGTTTCAGTTTTAACGGCCTGACTCATCTCATCGTCCGCTTCAGTGGACTTGCTTGCCCGATTAATGTTCTCAGTTTGCGCGGATGTTTTGAGGTCACATGTCTTAGAGGAGCACTCGTCGCCATAATTGTGCGTAGTGGATGTAGCATCACAGGACTTATACGTTACCTTTTTCTCAAGCCTTTGCGTGGCGATGTCCTCTTCCGTTGATGCCATCCTCTCATACGCATGTTTGTATGGCGACCTGCCCACGTTGTATTTTTTCATCAGAGCCTCCAGTTCATCAGCCCATGCTTTCCGCTGTTCGTTCTCTTTCCACTCCATGGCCGTTGTCTCTGCTGATCGATAAGATTTCTCTTTCTCTTCATTCAGTGAGTGATGAAAAGCCTCATCGACGGAGCGATCAAATCTGGGGACGTGTAGTCGCTCGTATGAACGTGAATTCGCTGAACATTGAAAATTGGTATTAGCTCCCTGGTGGGACGTATAAGAGTTGTTTACGCTGGGTTGTAATCTATAACGCGGTGTCCATACTTTTTCATTAGGGCTTGGCGGAAACGAGATGTCGCTACCAGATGGTAAGTGCATATTATACCTTGAGCTCCACGCATGCTCAGTGGGGGTTGAAGGATATGAACAATTGATAGACGATGACATATTTTTGTTGTATCTTGATGTCATTACAGTTTCATTGGGAGACATGGCGTATGGAGAGCTCGATGGCATATTAATTGAATATCTTGAGGTCCGTGTATGCTCAGTCGGAGTGGACGAAAATGACGAGTATAAATTGTGTGGGTCACTCACAGGAGTCGATGCAGCAGAGTTGATGCTGGACGACAGATAAAACCTTGATGTCCACGGAGTTTCTTTCGGCCCTGGTATATATCTGCTGTGCACAGACGATGTGTTGAGATAACCGAGGCTGTCATCGTTGGAGACACCGTATGACTTCCTTTTACAGCCTTGATAGCCACTATCCCCGGACGAGTGGACGGGTCTCTCGGCGCTATGTTTCCACCCCGAGAATCTCGTGCTTTGCGTTCTGGACGTATGGGTCACGTCCCATCTCGTTATGTACTTGACTGGCCAGCCAGCGAAGGGTCGGAAATGACAATGGGTCAAGTGCGTTGACTGCATGCCAGACAGTTGCGTGACGTGCCATTTGGCCATGTGTCTGACGTACCATCCTGCTTTGTGACTGACCTTTGACCCTGTCACTCGATTTATTTGCCAAGAAGCCAGATATGTTGCGTGGGCGTCCGGTGCAATGGCGCTGCGAGCTCCTTCTGACTGGCTGGCCCAGTAACGAACACCCTCGTGCTGAACATTGTCAAAATTCTTGGCTTTTCTGATGTAGTCACCCCGCCCATTCATAGCCATCTCTTCCCAGAACGAATCTCTCCTATGAAGTCCAGGTTCGTCATATGTTTTAGATTGACCACGGCAATTCCAACCTGCCATTGCTCAAGATTTAATCAGCCTCTGAGCCTACTGAATTTAGTTTATTCAGTTGTCATACATATAAATGTGTACACACGTGCAAAAAATAACAAATACTTAGTGCGCTCGGTAAGAGATCATTACATTTTCCAAAAAGATGTCATTGGCACAAACATTCAGAGAATGTCAAAACGTGTGGTGTACTGAAGGATTCGCTGACTCTTGTATGCAACAGGGTTTTTTTAAACCGTATTCCAATGCACTAATATTATGATTAAAACTTATATTAAAGATATTTTACTCAGGTAAGAAATAAACATTCGTTCTTTAAACGCTTGTCGACAGCTTAGAGGTTTTTATTTCGAAATATTTCCGGTGCATGATTTGGGGTTTCATTTCTGCAACTGTCTCATCTGCCAGTCCACAGACCAAATCAGACACGAACAAGTGGGACAATTCAGTCTTTCAATTTACATCAGGGGCAATGCTCCTTGTCAGTTACAAAACTAAACTAGTCATAAATTTGGTGTTATCTTATTACGTTCTTTTCTCTCCTGTTGTTAAATTCGCTGCGTTTGAGTCTCCCTTTAAATTGATGATTACCTCCCTTGGTCGTATACACAATTACATTACCTCCCTAATTAAATAAAATTCCTTCTACTTGAGTTGTGTTAAAATGGTCCCGAAAAATGAGTTTGACCCACGGTCTTAATTATTTTATTTTCAAAGTATCCCCACCCCTTTAGTAGTTGCTCTAACAGTTGGACATATCTCTGTGGTCGCCTTCCTGTTGTTTCACATTATAAAAGGCGTGTGAGACCACGATAGAAGAACTGGAACGCCACAAGACACGGAGCTAAATAAGATGACGTCCACAGCGACCGTCCTACTCCTTGCAGTTCGTCTATAAATGAAAAGAAACAAATAAGTTTAATTGAAGCTTTTTTAAAAAAGTGGTTTAGTTTGAATTTTTAAAGTTTTAAACGCTCCAAACGCTTCTATCTGGCTTCGTTTTGAACAACAAATCCTGAAATTTAAACAATTACTAGGGTAGCAATCGACGTTAACTATGAGCTGAATCATACTATAAATAAACACACTATCACACCCTTTGAACTAAGTTTAGCTTATTTTTCATTTGATTGTTCGTCGACACGAAACGTGTCACGTGGTGTCTTCTTTTAAATACGTTTTCTAAACTTATGACTTACTCCATTTGTTACAAGGCCACACACAGCATCCTGATTGGTCGTTGGACAACCACGCCTTCTTGAAGTATAAATAATAATAAAAATTATATCTTTAAAAAAAAAAATAATAATAATCTCAAGAATAATGACTGCTGTTTTAGCACGTACCTTCCAACAGAGTGTGGGCGTGGCATGTCACTCTCAGGACCGAGATAATGTCCCACGCTTAGGTTTCAAGTTTAGTTCTTTTATCTTTAGTAGAATCCGAAGCAGCCGAGAATTCGTATGATTGCCATTGATATTGATTTCTTTTTTATTTTGTCCTGGAGAATAATAAACGCTTGACTAAACGGTAACCAGGGCGATAGACATTGCACTTCTATTTACTGATCTGTACAACACAAAATAATGATACTGAGTGAAGAGCGGTTGCCAAGTGTTCCATCTAGTGGCACAGGGAGACTACCTGCTGACCTTTCAAGTGTGCCATCTGGACAGCAGTGAATGCCGTCACTGCTAATCTCAGAAGGCCAATCGATGTGTCAATACTACCGATACTGCTATATCACAACCATTGAAGGGGAAGGGCGTTCTCATGCAGTGATAGCTTCCATTTTCTTTTGTATTGACGTCATTTCCTAGTGAACGCGAGACAAGTTCAGACGAGCACACTAAATTAGTTCAATAACTATTCATTTATTTTAGCTACCGGTATTGGTATAAATGTGAAGTTGTACTGTAAACCAATCCGTGTTTATTTTTACGGTTAAGCAGTATTTTGGAAGAGCGTTGAATTTTGTTTAATTACGGTACGCCTCCGATAAGGATAGTTTAAAGATTAATTTAAGCCTCGAGAACAATGAATAAATAACATTTTTAGTGGATAAGCTTTGTTGGTAAAATGTTCCAATACAACATTCCTCCGGTAGCGATCCATAGAAATAACTTAGATATTGCTAATTCACTGGAAAAAAATTAATTATATTTACGAGCCGGATCACATTAGGCCCTGGCCTCATCATATTCAAAATTTGGGCCTCAAATTTACACTGACGTAGTGATTCTTTAAGACACCATTTGTTGTTGTTGTTTTTTTTTTTTTTTTTTTTTTTTTTTTTTGGGGGGGGGGGGGGGGGGGGGGACATTTCAAATGTTCATATGAGCGGCACTAGTGGTGTAGGAAAGTTGGATGTTTCCCCGGGTTGGAGGGGAGGCATTTTCGTGCCAACTCAGAGTTTTTATAGTGGCGTTGAAAGTAATGAAAGAGGTCTGCCAAAACGTGGCTCTCCCTGAGCGGCACTTACCCAAACAACACATATTAGACAGTGAATCTATCATCGCCTACAGTAGTAATAGCGGCAATCACATCCAGCTATAACTCCACACCCCCTCCCCAGTCGCCTAATATAAATTATATTCATTCCAGTTGTGGCACCCCTGAGAGAATGTTTTTAGCCCTAGCTAAGTTTCATCTCTGGAAACTTGTCAAAACAATAAAAAAAATTAAAGTGATAATCCTTCAAGAAAATTATTTTAATGACTAAAATCACAGTTTTTTTGTGTGGGTTTTTTTTTTTTTGTAGTTAAAAAGATGCTGACACTTTCATTTTTATCGGGGTGGTGCGGCAAAAATAAAGGGTGCCAAATTAGTTAATAAATTAAAAATCCAAGGGTGCCTTCTTGTGTAGACCTGTAATCAGTGGTTCTTTCAGAAGTTTGATCCAGAGAGTGGCCATTTCTGACATTGGGGGGCAGGCAGTGTCGAACTTACTGTGGCCCTAAGCTATACAGAGTCCAGAGGCCCCCTACTTTTTTAGATTATATCACCTGGGAAAAGATAAATTTAAAATACATAGCCAGTAGATTCTGGGGCCCTAACCAGTAGCTTATAGGTAAATCCGGCACTGGGGCAGGGCATCTATCAATGCGCAAATAAGGCATTATGGCACCCGGTGCCATTCACAACCTGATTTCACTCCAGCTTTGGCTCGGATCATCAAATTTATCGCGGGTAGCCATATTTCACTGGTTCAATTACTTCACTAATTTTAATTTGCGAAAGGTACCATTTACTACTGTTTTAAAAATCTTATACTTATAGCAATGATAATTTCGTTTTATAATTTTGTAAATATTTATATACTATTTGCTTTCCCACACTGCCCCTTTTTCTTGAGACGCCTGAAAGAGACACTGCAGGAGAGATGCCTGAAAGAGACACTGCAGGAGAGATGCCTGAAAGAGACACCGGAGGAGAGATGCCCGAAAGAGACACCGGAGGAGAGATGCCCGAAAGAGACACAGCAGGAGAGATGCCAGAAGGAGACATTGCAGGAGAGATGCCTGAAAGAGACACAGCATGAGAGATGCCTGAAAGAGACACAGCATGAGAGATGCCTGAAAGAGACACTGCAGGAGAGATGCCTGAAAGACACTGCACTGACTTTGAGTACACAAATAAGACTATCCATATTTTAAGTGCAAAAAAAAAAAAGGAAATCAAATTTTCATACCCTTCCCACCTTCTTGTAACCATAAATTTAAGTCACCCTCATGCATATGTCCAAATTACAATTCATCCGCTAACGCATCTTTCAATTTAGTGTATAGTTTATACACAATTATGTGTACACTGCATTTCAATCAAAATAAAAAAAATCCATGTTAGATAATAGGTTCTAGAATCTCTCCCCAGACTGTTCACAAGTGTTCTAGAATCTCTCCCCAGACTGTTCACAAGTGTTCTAGAATCTCTCCCCAGACTGTTCACACGTGTTCTAGAATCTCTCCCCTGACTGTTCACAAGTGTTCTAGAATCTCTCCCCAGACTGTTCACACGTGTTCTGCACATTTAAATCACCAGACATTTAACCGTGAAAATAATATGATAAGCCGTGTCTTGACCAGAACCATTTTATTGCATACAAATATGTTCTGAAAGGAAGCAAGTTTACATGGAACAAAATAAATAACAGACATCTAACATACAAGATAATCGAGCATAGCTGATCTGACATAGTCATTACACGCATAATTCTTAGAAGGAGTTATCACATAAAAAAACATCATAAAACTTTGGGCTAAAACAACCATTCTTGACATAAACTAAAATTTAGTTCAGTCCCCAGTGTTGACAGCATCTCATTGTAAGAAATGCCAGAATGTCACACAATTTGTATTTATTATGAGGAAATTTCTACATCATCTTTTGATCAAAGTGTTTCTGAGTTTTAAAACAAATCATGATAAAAAAAATTTTTTTAATCATTTTTAAATTTAAAAAATTCAAAGAAAAAAAATGAAGATTAACAAAAAATTAGAAATGTTTAGGACAGTTCAGTGGTTCTCAACCTAAAGTGTGATCTCCTGTTTCCAAGCTGATAAACATATAAGCCAGTGTTTCAACATCTAATTTATTGAATTACAAATAGAATTGTAGAACTTAGAAAATGAACTTGTGACATGTTACATGAACTAAAATATTCATGGAGAATTACTTTTTAAAAAAATATACTAACATTTATATCAATACCGGTATCTAAAGTCAATGGTTGCTTTGTTAGTAAACACGTTCCTGGAACATCACCCCACCCCACCATAAACTGCCATCTGGCACCCCTGTGGTACCCCGGGGGGTGCTGTCAGGTTGGAAAACCTTGATTTAAGGTAATGAACTGAAAAACTCTCTGCATTTGCTTTGAGTGAGATAGAAAACAAAACCAAGTGTGGTTTAACTTTGATATTGATCAAAACAAGAAATTCTTGTATAGAAAGGCCATATCAGGAAACAAAACTAAGCATAGAACACAAGTTTAACATGTAATGAAGTCTAACAATTCAATTGATTATCAGGTCCTCAATAACGGGACAGACAAAAATGAATAACAACAGCCAAGAGAGGATGTAAACATTTGTTATTTTTGACTGAAAAACTCCAGAAGGCAGTGGTTGCAGCTTTATCCTGATCTTAGTAGAGCCTTATCTTGACAAGCATATTTTAACCTTTTAACTTAATGCTTAAGTTAAGCTGATCATTTCAGACCTGTTTACTTTTATGATTTTGGATTACAATGTACGATGTTGAGATGTATACTTTATATATACTGTATGTTTATTTTTTACTATTAAGATAATGTATTGAACGATTTTGTGATTATATTGTACGATTTTAGGAGTTTGAGGCTAAACAGGTCTGCCATTTTATAGATTTAATTGGAAACATGAAACCCTTTGTGAGAGGGACTGTAAGGTTGAGAACCCTGCATAACTAGAAATGGAGAGGAAAGACTGGTTACTACCACTTCCCTCCCTTGCCAGCCTTCTTTTTCTTCTTGTTGGCTTGGACTGGCTTCTGTTGTCTTGGTCCCTGGGGTAAGGGCGTGGGGGTTGGAGTAGAGTGAGGAGAAGCTTTGCTGGCTGACGCTGAAGGGCGGGGTGAGGCTGGTTCACCTGATGCAGGCTGCTTGCTGGCATCTCTGGAAATAGAGAATAATGTTCATGTTAAAACAATTCATAGCTGCATTTTACTTTATTTTATCCTATATTTTGAGGGCACACGATCAATTGATCATTTTATCAATGAATTGATCATTTTTTAAAAAAAAGTCTTGTTATGACCCACTTCAGAATCAAAGGCGAGTCATGCACCCATTCCAGTGGATGGGAGGTACAGTTAGTGACCTCAGTCTGGGAGGTACAATTAGTGACCTCAGTCTGTGAAAAACAATTAGTGACCTCAGTCTGGGGGGTACAATTAGTGACCTCAGTCTGGGGGGTACAATTAGTGACCTCAGTCTGGGGGGTACAATTAGTGACCTCAGTCTGGGGGGTACAATTAGTGACCTCAGTCTGTGGGGTACAATTAGTGACCTCAGTCTGTGAGGTACAGTTAGTGACCACAGTCTGAAATGTTAAATAAGTTGTTTGTTTTTTTAAGGGATCCTTAGAAGTAATGCATATACAGAACTTTGCCAGCCACTGTTCATGACTCCTTGCCATTTTCAAGTTGAATTAAGAGCAAACAATTGGTCTAACATCTACATAATTGTTTTCTCTTTTATGTGCCATTCATTAATCTTTCAATAAACGAATCATTCCATCAAGCAAAGATTACAAAAATATGAAAACTTCATGGCATAATTATATTTTTATATAATAAATTTCAGCTACACATGAAAAAAGCTAACAGCAATTTAATGTCCCTCAATTCAGTACATCAATTATTATCTTTTAATATCCTTAAAGGTTTTGTAAAACAACATTGAATGTACATTTTAATACTATGATTGCTTTATATTATATACATATATATACTTTGGAAATGATGTTGCTCTTCTTAGATTGCTTGAATGTTTGGTTTCATTTTGCTTATTCAGACCTGCAAAGGTATTTTAATTAAAATATACATATTATTTTAATTAAAATATACATATTATTTTAATTAAAATACCTTTGCAGCTTTGTACAAATGAATATTGTTTACTTTTTAAACTTTTAGTGGATTCTGCTTCCAGTAAGATGGAATTTATGCAAAATATCAATTTGACCACTCTTGTAAATTTAATGTTAAATATAAATGACTGTTACACAACATATCTGTTCAAGCAGTGATGAAAACACTTACAATGAATCTGTGATGGCTTGAGTAGCAGCTGATGTGCCTTGAGTGCCTTTACCTGTAAGAATAATTAAACAACTGTAAGCTTTTTATTTGACTGACAGGTTGATGGTCCTAAAACCAGCAAAATTGTATACATTTTACAGAGCCTTTTTGGTTCCTCTATCAAATTAATACCAATAAATAGCATTTGTTCTGAAACAGTTTAAAGGGATGGGATGAAATACATACATTTTAAAAGTGAACGCAACAGCAAAACCTGACAGTTTTAAAAATGTATGTTAATGAAAAATATGTACAAGTAGTTTCAAAATTAATACTTAGTAATCTATCTCCAATGGCGCGCATCTGTACATATTGACACTGTAACCTATCTTTTTTCCCTTTGATAAAAATAACATCAAACAATAGAAGTACAACTCACCAATATCTTTCTTTTTGTCCTTTCGTTTGCCTCTGTAGTATGATCTCTCTTTACGGGGCAACCATCGTTCTGGGTCAAGGTCACTTCCAGGTTTGCAGTTTTTAGGGAGTTTACCTTTAAAACAGATAAGGGTAAATCCATTTGAATAGCACAACTTATTTCCTTCAAGGATTTTTCTACGTTTTCAATATTTAAGGCCCACCACCCTCCCAAATAATCCTATGTGGAATCACCATCCACCAAGTGCAAACCTGGCTATTGTAATCTCTGCGGCTCTCAGCCTAAGCTCTTCACAGACCTGTTTACTCTTATGATTTTGGCGTACCATGTACGATTCTGAGGTGTATACATTATATATACTGTATGTTTATTTTTTACTATTAAGATAATGTATTGAATCATTTTGTGATGATATTGTACGATTTTAACAGTTTTAGGGTAAACAGGTCTGTCTTCATGGCCCAGAATTGTTACTGCTCCACCTCCCTCCAAGACAAGGTTTGTAGCAGAATGCTTAGTATCCCAGCCCATGGGGGAAGGCAACCCAGTAAATATATGTTAAGGTATCTCAGAATCTGATGGCTGGCAACATTAAAATGTCTTTTGCAATTCTCAGTCAAGACCCGTCAGATCAACAATTTTAAGAAACCTGGTTAAAAAAAAAATTAACCCCACCAATGAGGGTGAGGGAGGTTGATCGCCAACGAAATAATTACTTCACCATCACGGAAAGACTAGTTTGTTGGTTCTACAGCGATATCTTGCAAGCTATTATGGAAAACACAAAGCATTAGTATGACGATAGCCGCAAAAAACTGTGGTGACAATTTTATAAACTTAATAACTGATATTTATGTGACAATTGGCTCTATTAGAACCACAATAAATATTGAATTTCAAGAAATAAATAATTGAAAAAGCCTAAGTTTCCTTAATTTTTTTTTTAATAAACAAAAAATAATAATGGAAATATTACCATTCCCTAAATGTATTCAATATTATTCACCTTTGCCTATGACAAACATGATGAGCATGATAATGATAAATCAAAATGAATATCAAAAATGAAGGGATTGAATAAACCTAGGGTTCCAAATTTTATTTTTGGAAAAATTAAAACAAAAATAATTATATAAACATTTCCATTTCATTACTTTTTCTTCCACAAAACTGTTTACGTTTGCCTGGGCCAAATTGAAATTTAATTTTTTGGAAATATTGGACAAGTAGGTCATCATACAGCTGTGAGCAGATTTCGCAGCGTATAAGTCACATAGCATACGATGACAGCAAGACATCGAGCAATAATGAATATCAGATTGCCGTCCTAGAGACAGACAGACTTCTGGTAGATAACTGAAATCCTCAGTCACTTTCGGCCAGATAGTCGAAAGTCTCTTTCACTTTCAGCCCAAACCAAAATTAAACCGAACGTTAACTTTTCTGTTTCTACCAAAACCGAAACTAGGTTGAAGGTGATCAAATGGCAACTTTCTGCACTGAAACCAAAGCCAAAATTTGTGGTGTCTCTAATGGTACCGTAGCTTATCTCCAGACAGGGAGAATCATCACTGGTATCCTAAGATTTCCTCAGACTTATAGCTGCAGTATTCCTGATATATGTGGCAGAGACCTATCATGGCTCCTAATAGTCACATTATCATTTACATAACTTTAAAGATCACTCGTTGATGCACAAATAATGATATAAATGACAGTGACAAACCTTTCTTTTTCTTTCTCTGCTTTTTTTTCTGCATCAGAGTATCTCCTGACTTTGTGTCCCCAGATCTTATGGAAAAAAAAACATGTTCAGATGATTAGTTATAAGCATGATTCAATTTTTCATGGTCAATATGGTCTTCTCAATTAATGAATGTAGTTTGAATAATCTGTATGACATTACCCCATCACTAAAAAAGTACACTTTCACCTGGCATCAATTTGCTTTAACATAAGCTATTCACAATGATTTAATTTAATAAAAATACTCATACACCATTGACATTGTAGTAACTGGCATTCCTTTGGTTAAAATTATCTCACAAATGTACTGAACCACTATATAAAACAAACAAAATAGAAAATCACATGTCAGCTCTCAAAAGGTTAGGCATATTTAAAGTAATATATTACAGATCTTGGTAATGTCAAAAAAATCAACAGTACTCACGCCCCGGGTGAAGCCTCGCCTTTTAGTGGTTGCTGTTTCTTCATGTACTTTGGTCCAAGAGTACTGAATGATGCTTCCAGGGCTTCTATATCTAGCCCAGATATAATTTTAACAACAGGTGGTAGATCTTTACTTATTCTGAAAATTTAGCTAAGGAGTATCTTAGTACACATTCCGAGCTTAAAATTCCATTCTTCTATGAGAAAAATACATTCTTTTAACAAAAAAAACCACAAAACTATTCTAACTCTAGAAACTGTAGCACTAGATTTAACATTGGGCAAAATACATTCTTTTAACAAAAAAACCACAAAACTATTCCAACTCCAGAAACTGTAGCAGTAGATTTAACAATGGGCAGGATTTGTTTTCTCTTCATATTATTAGGCGTGTTTGAGATTACTTTTACATACAATGGTTTCAATTAAAAAAATTATGATAAGCAACGAAAAAAATAAAAATTTCTCTAACACAGTAAGTTTACCAATAAGCGTGGCACAAGGATACTGTTGTGCTTTGGCAGGATCAAACTGGGCATACGAAGAAATTAACTGGGCTAAAACAAGGGCATCTCCTGGGTTGGCTCTAAAGTGTTTAAACAAATTAAAGTAATATTAACACTTAAGTTTTTCAATCCTTTTGATCAACACAGTTAATCATGTCAATAGCATTTTTATATTTAAAATGTAATCATTTTTATCAAGTCCATTAAGACTGCCTTTGGTTTAAATATTTTTTAAATGGATATAACTATAGTAATCAGACATTTATTATATTTTATCCTAAAAAAGAAGTATTGGTCTTAATGTTTCAGAGTACATTCTAAGCCAACAAGTAACTTACTTGCGTAAATCTTCCAACATCCTTGCTGCTTCATCAGCCTTTCCATTTTTCAACTGAAAATCTGCATTAGCTCTTGTCAAGGTCATCAAGGCAGGTGACTTTGGCTAATGAAAGAAATAGTTTTGTTATATAAGATTGTATGAGCTAATTAATATGAGAATGTTTTATTTTTGTCTCATCAAGTTCAAGAATGGTACATAAACTGGTAACTATTTTGTATTTATAGAGCATGTCATTTTTTTTTTAAAAGTATCACAACATCATTTGTAAAATGTTCTTGTAACTAAGCTGTGCCTAACAGTTTATAAAACTTACATCATTTTTCTTGTACCAGTTAACAGCATCTATAAGAGCCCTTGATGCTGCATCTTTGTCCTCCTGGCTGAGGTACAGTGTGACAAGACTGGAAACCTATCAGAATTTATCAATAATGTGTTGAGACAAAAAAAGAACACAGTCAGTTAAGAACAAAAGATGAAAATGTTAAAACTCATTTGCTATTATTACAGAAGAAAATAAAGTTTATTAGAAATTTTAAATATATACTTGTGACAAAAAAGTTGCATATTATTTTAAAAGGCCTTTAAAACCACAACAAATAAATGAAAGAAAGAACACTAAAAAATAACAGTTTAGTGCAATTCAATAGCAGTAGATTATTGGAATGCTTTGAGCATAATGCACATTCAAAAAAAAACAAAAAAAAAACATACATTTATTGACAAGACTTTTACATGCTAAAATTCTTTGTCTTTAAAGCCATCCAATATACTCACTATTCCTGGTTTAAATGCTTCTTCCCCTAATGCTTTGAGGGCATCACATGCCTGATATACACTGCCCAGACTCAAGTACAGTTGAGCAATGATCATATGAGCCTTAAATGCTTTCTCAGGTCGTGTCTTGATATATTCCTGCAAGATTCATCAAGTCTTACTAAACAATTTTTATTACTAAATCCATGAATTGCAATCAATTAAACCTTTGGCAAGCTTTGTTTCTTCCAATCAATATTTTATTTGAGGTAGTTTATTGCTCCTTTTCAGTAAGTAGATTTATTTTATAACAGATATGTTTATACTTAAACATTGGCATCAAATTTCTGCTGCATTCTTTGTTTTATTTAATCACGAAATCCCAATTTTTTTTAACGCTTTGAAAACTATATAAAATCATAGATTAAAAGCTTTTTAAGCAATTTTTTAAAGGAGAATTTAGTAAATGACAAATTAATGTTTTTAATCTATTTAAAAAAAATATTTTTGATCCTCTCATCCATTTTGTTTTAGTGTTTTTATTTTAAAATACCATAAATATCCACAAAATAAATGTTGATTTTTATTGCAGGAGAAACCTCAACATATTAAAATATATGATATTGTTCAAGTCATTATTAAAGGGTACAGATAACTTTAAAAAATTAAGAACACATGAAATCACTAAATTTGATGTTTTCCAAAGGTGATTATAAAATTTCCTTTGGACTAAATCGTAAAAATTTAGAGTAAGGAAGGGCGAGTATTATCCACAGAGGGCTTTCTTCCCTCAGATTAAATTTCCTAGTGGACTCATCCAGAGGTGCCTGGACTATTTCATGCATATAACACTATCAACATGGTCTAAGCCAGACATGGGCAAACTACGACCCGCGGGCCATATACGGCCTGTTGGGCTTTTTAATCCGGCCCGCCGAACTCATCCACGTTATATTATTAACTCTTTCGCTGCTGAGCAACGCACACTGCGTTCATCCGCCGTTCTCAAAACCGCGGACCAACGCGCTCTGCGTCGTTTTGATATCATGTTTGTTTCTTTGCTATTTCTCGGTTAAACTTTTTAAGAGCTATTTTTAAATAAAACTTTTACATAGAAGAGTGGTACTTCATTGTTTACAAGCGAAACCAAGGTTTACTTGTTGTCATTTGAAGCATTATTTTAGTGATTTTCTTGAGTGTGATGCATTACGGTTACTCTCTACTTCATTTTTTCGCTTTGCACTTTCAGCCCTTCAGTAAAAATGAGCAGACAGAAGAAAAGAAAAGTAGACAGTGAGTGCCAAGTGTTCAATAAAGTGTGGACAACAAAATATTTTTTCACTGAAGTCCAATCAACAGCTGTATGTCTGATATGCCAAGAAACTATAGCAGTTTTTAAAGAATACAACATCAGCCGCCATTTTACCACAAAACATGCTAACTACGCTAGTAAACAGTCTCCACAAGAACTGGCGGCTACAGCTCAGAGATTGACGGCTAATTTACAGACTCAGCAAAATATTTTTCACAGACAAACTGCGATTCAAGAGTCAAGTACTAAGGCAAGTTTTTTGCTGGCATTCAAATTAGCAAAGGCCAGTAAGCCTTTCTCAGAAGGCCAATTTTTAAAAGAATGCATGGTTGAGACAGCAGGTCTCTTGTGTCCGGAGAGCAAAGGCAAATTTGAACAAATCAGTTTATCACGCAGAACTGTGACTCGCCGTGTCGAATTGATTGACAAGGATATATCTGGCAAATTAAACAAAAAGGCAGAGTCCTTTAAGTTTTATTCACGAGCACTGGATGAAAGTAACGACATAAAAGACACTGCACAGCTACTAATTTTTATCCGAGGGATTAGCAACAGTTTTGAAATCACAGAGGAATTTTTGACAATGGAGTCCATGAAAGGAAAAACGAGGGGAGAGGACTTGTATAACCAGGTGTCTGCTGTCATCGAGAGAATGAAGCTACCTTGGAGTAAACTTGCCAATGTCACCACGGATGGATCGCCAAATTTAACTGGGAAAAATGTTGGGCTGCAAAAAAGATTGCAGGAAAAGTAAAAGAGGAAAATCCTGATCAGGATGTTATTTTCCTTCACTGCATCATTCATCAGGAAGTTCTGTGTAAGTCTATATTGCAGCTAAATCACATCATGAATCCAGTCATAAAACTTGTTAACTTTATACTAGCAAGGGGACTTCAGCATCGTCAGTTTATTGCGTTCCTGGAAGAAACCGATGCAGATCACCAGGACTTACTTTACCACTCTTGTGTGCGCTGGCTAAGTTTGGGTAAAGTCTTTCAAAGAGTGTGGGAGCTCAAGGAGGAGATCACTGCATTTTTGGAGTTAATGGGGAGATCCGACGAATTTCCCGAGCTAAGCGACAAGAACTGGCTTTGTGACTTTGCGTTTGCTGTGGACATACTTTCGCACATGAATGAGCTGAACACCAAGCTACAGGGGAAAGATCAATTTGTGCACGACATGTACACAAATGTTAGGGCCTTCAAATCCAAGCTGACTCTTTTCTCCAGACAAATTTCAAACAAATCTTTCACTCATTTCCCCACTCTAGCCATGCAGAAAGAGGCGACCCGAAACGCGCAGAAATACAGCAAATCACTGGACGACCTGCACGGAGAATTCTGCCATCGTTTCTGTGACTTTGAAAAAATTGAAAAGTCACTTCAGCTCGTGTCCTGTCCCCTGTCACGAGACCATGAAACAGCACCACAGGAGCTGCAGTTGGAACTGATAGATCTTCAGTCTGACTCTGTATTGAAGGAGAAGTTTAACTCTCTTAAACTGAACGACTTTTATGCTTCACTTAACAAAGCCACGTTTCCAAACCTCCGGAGGATGGCACAGAAGATGCTGCCGTTGTTTGGCTCAACCTATGTATGTGAACAGACATTCAGCATCATGAACATCAACAAAGCCCGTCACAGATCTAAGTTAACTGACCAACACCTCGGATCTATCTTGAGAATTGCCACAACAAATATAATGCCAGACATTGATGCACTTGCAAAAAAAGGAGACCAACAACACTGTTCCCACTGAAACTGAATTGGAGTTTATTACTACGTTATTAAATTAATAAATTTGTAAAACAATTTTTACAATAAACTAAGCACAATGGTGTTTTGCTGCCTATGAAAAGCCAAATCTTTTCATGTAATGATTTTTACATTTAATATATATTAGTTCACATAAACACACCAATCTCCTATTCTGACCCGGCCCCTCTGTCAAATTTTAGAAACCATTGTTTCCCGCGAGTCAAAAAGTTTGCCCACCCCTGGTCTAAGCTCTAATATTTTAAGTGAATGTTTCATCATAGGATCTTTAAACTATTCCTTAAATAGGCATCAATGTTCTAAAACCTAGTCCTATGGAATTTCCTATTGGTCAATTCTCTTTGTGAATGTCATATTTCTAATCTTATCTCATTCATTATACTTTGTTTCAGTCTTGTCTAATACATTCCTTATTCTCAGTCAATGATTTTCTGATACATTTTTAAAAAGTGAATTTATATCCACTTTTACATTTCCAACTAGGAAAAAGCCAAACTACACTAATTTTAGGGTATGTAACACTCATTAGATCTTTGGAGCCACCAGTCATCTTTCAGTTTATAATTTTGAAATTAATTTTTTTACACTTCCAGATTTTTAAAAAAGTAATTCAAAAAATATTGATGTTATTTCAATAATTACCTTCAGCAATGCTATAGCCTCATCATTTTTTTTGTCTCTGATGTATTGGGCCGCTCTGATCATCAGAGGTGCATCAAGGTCTGGATACTGGTCAGCTAATTTCTTGGCAAGTTGGTGGCACTGTTCACTCTGGGATTGTTTAAGTTAAATCAATGCATTCAGACTGTGTTTGCAATATAGTTAATAGTATGGTATGTATAACATACAAGCCAGTTTAAAATACTCTAAATTATTATTTAAAAATAAGTGCATTAAACACATTTACAACTAGGACTGTGTAACATACCTGATTGGAGTACATATGAACAAGACATTGGTTGATATCAATGTGTTGACGCTGTGCAGACACTGTTTTGTGCTTCAAGTTGTCCCCAGTGGCAGCCTTTATCTTGCGTTTTGAATCAAAGATGTTTTGATCCTAATGTAAAAAAAGGAGAAATTAAAACTTTGTGACATTCAAAGTGGGATATTTCTTTGTTATGATACTCTTTTACGGTGTGAAGCCATTTCTAAGACAGTTAGTATAAACAGGAATGAATTAGGTTCATGTTTTAAATTTTGATTTGAAGTTAGAACATTGTTTTCAAAACAAAACAAAAATTTTCAATAAATAGTAATCAATTTAGCGCTTCAACAGAATATAAATATTTTAAATTTAAAAGTTCCACCTGGGAAAAGATTTATAAGTTAAACTTAAATTGAAATGCAACTCAATTGATATTTTAAAAACATGTTTTGAGCTCAGTAAATTCAAACATGCACACATTAGTTAAAAGTATTTAAAGAAATTTTATAGCAGTTTAATTCTCTGCCAAGTAACTACTCTTAGCTACTGACAGGTGAAGAGAAACTTCTCTTCAGTCGTTAGAGACTGTTCAGAGCATAGTGCCTAGTGAAATGCTTGATTAAAATTTTTTTTCAAATACTTTTAAAGCCAAACCAATGTTATTATAGAGCTTTACAATTTTAAAAGAAGTACTATAAAGGTATGTTAATCGTTTTGCTGTTTAAAACCAATATGATTTTCTTTAAGGGTGAGATGACTAAATTTTGATTGAAGTGAATCAAATTATTTTTTAATATGATTTTTTTAATTGACTACCAGAAATTTAGAAGTAAGCAAAATTTATTTGAACAGTACTTACTTATAAAAATACAAGTTCCTTTGCTTTTTCATGGTTATCAAAACTTAATTGTGCACATTTTTAACCATAAAAAAAATACATTCATTAACCTTTGAATAAAATATAATTTAATTGTAAGATAATTTTAATTTCTTCACCCACTTCTCACATAAATTCTTGAAATGAATTCCGCTAAATGTCACTTAAGATATTGAGTTTTAAAAAACCAAAGGCAACTACCAAGAATTTTAAAAATCAGGTTAAATGGAATTATAGAGAAGATCAGCTGAGATTAAGGTGATCCTGTTATTTTCAATCCAATAGAATTCTTTTCTCATCTATCTGTAACAATAAAATCATGAAGGAAACAGTGTACCTTGTTGATTGTTACCACATTGTTGGACACTACAGCAACAAGACCAGCATCTGATGGTTTGGTCTTCAAGACCAGATTGTAGAGCTGGGAAGCTTGATCATTTTTACCAAGGGACTGGAAGATATAGCCCCGCTGCACCCTATAGTAAATATCCACCATCAAATTACAATTGAAACATTAGAAACATTATTATGATTGAAGACCCTAGTTTTAAAGTACTTAAGTCACTTTTTAGTCAAAATCAAACCTAACTGTGACCTTTTCTTATCCGGTTTAGTCAAGAGTACTGCAGAAATTTGAAAACATTAAAATGTGTCCATATCCCTTAATTTTAAACAAGACAAAATATGATAATCATCACATTTTATAGAGGAAAATAATATTTGAACTTGATTATCTCAAAATGTGTATTTTGTGACTTAAGTAATTTCAGCACTAAGGTATTTAATTATTAAAGTTAATAGCAATGTATGAATGCAACCAATATTTAACTAATCCTAAAAACTATCCACAACTCCCTTCAACTTTGATATAAAATAGAAAAAATTTGTTCAAGTCCATGTCAGAATTTTTTTTTAAAGTCTCATTAAATTATCTCGATGTGCTGATTGTTGGCAAAGAATTCAGAGAAAGTTAACTGTTTTGGAAGACAAGACAAGGAGTAGGTTTCATCATCAACAAGAATACAATGCACACAATTTTACAGTGCAAACCATTGAATGAGTCACGTGCTAGGATGAAGTTCTGGAATTATATGTTGTGGAAAAATAAACAACAACTGGAGAAGCAGATAATAAAGAGAAAGGGATATTTTCTGCAACTGTGAAAGACATCCCAGTGCATGAAACAAGAATGAAAATAGGGAAAGAATGGCTTAGGAGATATAACCTACAATTGAGAAAAACTGACCAGCCTAGCAGTGGCGTAGCGAGTTTAACTCGCGCCTGGGGCACAATACCTTTTTAGCGCCCCCCAATACCTTTTTAGCGCCCCCCCTATTCGAAAACCATACAATATTATAGTAAAATATACCATTTGGCGCCCCTTTGGGAGTAGCACCCGGGGCATGATGCCCCCCCTCACTACGCCACTGCAGCCTAGGTGACGAAAACAACCTTGCCACTTTACCCACAACCCATAGGTTCAATTGGACATCACCAGATGGATAACCCAGAGCCATATTGACCATATAATCAATGGAAAAATTGAGACTCTCTCTGCAGGATGTCCAAGTGGGACGTCAAGCTGATATCTTTAGTGACCACAACCTGTTTTCCAAGGTCAGCTCTAAGACGGACAGACCAGGAAACAGTAATCATGAAAGACCCAAAAAGACTTGGGGAAGAAAAATGCGGAAGGATGCCAGGTATAGAAACCTGACCGTTCCGAGATCTCCTACAGAAGCAGGCAATTAATAGACACCTTACTGAGTAATTAAATAAAAGATATTAATATCAACAGAAACATATATATTCAGAATTCAACCTTTAAACCTGAATTTCCCAATCTTTTCTGCGGTTTGGACCCTTACTATTTTTTTCACTAGTCTCTCACCCCAAACAAAAGTAGTGATGCATTTAAAAAGATAAAAATAAATAACTTTGAATTTTTTTATAGAAATTACAAAGATAACTGTAGAATATAAGAACTAAACGTGTGACTTACTTAACATATTATCAGTAGAATGTGTTTTTGGACATATATTTTTAAAAATATGAACATTTAAGTCATAACTCAAAAACCTGCTAGAGGAGTGCAGGCACCAGAGGTTGGGAAACCTTGCTTTAAGAGTTGATATTTAAAAAAGTGTAGTATTTCACATAAAAATCTCTACCTGATAATAGCAAGCTCTTCATCTAATTCTTCTTCTGTTAAATCCCCATCAGATTTTAAAAGTTCTGAAACAGTAATGCTGCAGTTATTATTCAGGAAACAAATAATAAAAAAACGTTTTAATTAAAAGTTATGTTTTCATTACTGTTCACTTAGTCTCTCATGCAAACAAAAATATTACCTTCAGCTTTATCTAGTTTCTCCAGAGCAGTCTTCAGGTCACCTTTGCCTATGTAGTAACAAGAGTTGTTGTAACAAATTTCATAGGAGCTTTCATCTATATCTGGACAACCCTGGATGTTTGAAATATAATATTTAAGGCATGATACATTTTTTAATAGTAAAAGTAGAATATTTCATATTTATTTTCTTTAATTTTTAGAAATTATTTTTAAACATAAGTTACAGTTAGAACTTTGATTATTTACCACATCCTTTTGATTCCACATTTGTAGTGATGCTACAACAGCTGCCAAATTAGTTTCTCTCTCAGAGTCAAAGTCATCCTGTTGATAAAACGCATAGGCAACATAAATTAAGTGTAAATCAATAGCCAAACATTGTGTCCACCTGTCTGTATTTTTTTAATGATTAAGTTATTTGTTGACTGACACCTGATGACTTTTAAGTTATTTCTATATATTGCTTCAATATTATATAAAATATCTACCTGTATAGTATAAAGAAAGTTCAGTTGGAATGATGAGTTTACAAAATATTTACAAAAAGAGCTGATAACTTGAATTTTTGTTTTTTTAATCTACCATTAAAATTTGCAGCTAATTTACTTAAGATGGAAATAATGAAATACCAGTTGATCATTACTAAACATTACCAACAGAACAGCACAAACTAATTAAAACCTGTGAATTCTTGATGACATCCCTATAGAGGCTGTAACACTCTTCATACTCTTCAATTCTGTAGAGCTGTATTTAGGAGAAGATATTTTAGGATGTTAATAACACTTTCCTGGCAAATGGATTATTAATTTTAGAACTTGATTTTAAACAGATTATCTTTTTTGTATTGCCTTCTTACAAATATATTCTTATAATAAAAATTACTTAATATTTCTTTCTTAGCTCATAAGCAGAAATTGTCGAAGAGAAAAACTAATCGTTAAAAGTTTATCTATTATTCATAAGGACTATACATGGTGATAGCAACAGTAGGTAATAGCCACTGTTTCATCACAACAGCACAGCATGTTAAATTATGGTTCCTGAAACCAGCATTTACATATTTAAGAGAAGGCTAAATTTGTAAACTGCAGCCAATTTATTTCTAATTAACTATCAAAATTCAATGAGGTTATACTGACAATAATTACCAAATTTTCATCACTTTCAACGACTAAGGGAAAATCTGTTCAGAAACTCTTATAAAGCCAACCAATGACTTCAAAAGCTTGTTACATGAGCTGCTATAAATAGGACAATAACTGATAGCCAAGCTAGTCCTTGCAGCAAAAATATTATGTAAAGTAGATTATGGTAGTATAATTTTTATTATGCTTCACAGACTTACAACTTGACAAAGGAGTTCTTTACTACGAGTGTTATGAGTAGTAATTGATCTCAGAGTATTCAAAGCTTCATTTGTACGATTCAGGCGGTACTCACAATAGGCCTTTTCAAATTTAAGGGTTCTGAAAGGTCAGCAAACAGGTAAAATAATAGTAATTATTTACTAATGGAGGTAAGTTATTTAGGCATTTTTAATACTTTAACAATTCTAAAATGTAAATAAATTAGGCCTATAAGAAACTCTTAATTTTTTTTTCTTATCTGCATGTCATATTATACATACCCTGTATGTGTTTTATCTTTATTTAAAGCTGTCAGAGCCTCATCGAAACGATCCAAAAGAAGCAGACTAACAATTTTACAATTGAAAGCTTTAAACTCTTCAGGATTTTGTTGAAGAACTGAACAATAAAATAAAATATATTACAGCAATAGCAACAAATTATGAATTAAATACTTTATTTACTCCTTCTAAAGCCCTTTCTTTCATAAGCCAACGCCCCCCAGGGCAATGGTACCAAAGAATATCTAGGATGAGATTTAATGGTATGTAAGAAAGAAACAAGCGTCTCTCCTAAAACACATAGCTCTATGAAAATTGGCACACATGTAGATCAATATATACAGATACCCAAAAAAGTATAGTACAAATGAAGAGAATGTAATATAAATTTAACTATGACTTTAAAAAATTATTAGGAAACAAGAGTTCTAGTTCCATCCTTTTGCTTTGGAGGACATCTTGGCCCACATATCAAATGATTTCTTTTCATTTACAATAATTTAGACCAGGGGTAACCAAACTACGGCCCGCGACGTCAGTTCACCCGGCCCGCTGGTGGTACTTAAAATTTGCTTGATAAGACGTATGGAACACGAGATGTGATACTATTTAAATTTAATTTTTAGAATACTAAGAGATCTTCACACGTGCAGCAGAGACCTTCTTGCTTCTATGTGCCTTAGATTCAGCATTTTCAATTTTAAATAAATGTATCTAGATTTTCTTGTTTATTGCAGACCTGTTTACCCTCAAACTCCTAAAATCTTACAATAGTGTCTCAAAATCATACATTATGGTATCTTAATAGTAAATAAATAAACATACGGTATATATAATAAATACAATAACTACTCGTATCGCAGTGCCTAGTAGGATCGAGTTAAGCTGGTGTCAAAAAAGTTAACTTCTAAAAGTAGATGACCGTGTTTATATTCCAATCTGTGCTCACTTTTTTTTTTGGGTTGTTGCAGACGTGTATTTGCTTTAGACATTAATTTATATTGAGTGGACATACAGATCACAATATCACAGAATATTATCACTAGTAAAAATGAAGTTACTGGTAAAATTTAATGTGGTTCAACTACTTCCGAAGTCAGATCAGCATAATACAAGATGTTTTTAAAAAAGAATTAAATGACATCATTTATAAAACCTGCCAAGTAACTTGAGGTTGTTTTTTTTAATAGGGAAAGTTGTGTTTAAAAAAAAATAATAAAATAAGAATCAATATCAATTAAGCATATTACTGCTAATATAACTACCTCAACCTGTAAATGGGTAAAAGGAAGAGGAGTGTTGGAAACATACTGGGGCATTAAAAATTGTACTTGCTGCTGCTGGAATTATCAGTCTTTCAGCAAGTTCAGTTGTGCTGAGAACCAAAAAACTGTGGAGACGATATAGTGCTACAGATATGTGAGAAAGTTAGGAACTTGCTGTGATATTTTCTTGCACTAGATGAGTCTATCAAGTCTAGGGTGTTATTGGTGCTCTACTACCAGTAGCATCTAGGTGACTATTGGTATTTTCCTATCAAAAACTACTAATTGGGGATAGATTGATGTACTGCAATATTGACTAAATATTGGTAGTCACTATTTTTTTTTATTACATCACTTAAGTCACTCTTACGTGAAATTCCAACATTTCACGTCACCAATATAATATGTTGCCAAAAAAAATGTGTGCTGATGTTTTAGACAGCTGTTGTGGTGCACTTCAAAATTTATTTTTTGTGTTTATTTCATAAATTCACTCCAAATTGAATTTTTCAAGACAAAATACACTTATTTTTTGTAGTTTGTATATATTTTATGTTTTCATTGGATTCTGTGCAAAAACATTGCTTCTGCATAGCATTAAAAAATAAATAGTGATTCCTAGACGTTAAATTAATTTTTGTTATAGATGAACAATTCTTCCAATGAAATTTTGTTATTGTACATAAAAATATCAATGCCTTTTCTTTATAATTTAACAAGTGCTCAATTGTGTAAATGATACTCAGTAGGCCTACTGCCCACCAGAAAATCAATAGAGGGGGGGAGGCGTTGGGGGTGGGGGAAGATGTGTGTGTGGTCGTGTGGTCCCCCCCAAACGTGACCATGATCCTAAACAGAGATTGGCCAAAGCTATTTTTGTCATATTTAAGCCTAATCACGTTATTATACCGTTTCATTTAACTTAAGTAACAAGATTATTTTAATGCACACTTAGTAATTAATTTGTATGCAGTAAAACTCTGTTATTTTAATTATAGACCTATTTAGGCCTATATTTTAAATAATAATTTTAATCATAATGATTAGCCCACACAATATTTTTACAGTAAAAGGAATTCTCAGCCTCAGCTGGATTTTATTTTTCAGATGCTCACATATTACTTTGGATTTTGACAAAAAAGAAGTTGGGTATAATTGTTCGAGTCAATGTTCCCCTTCCTCCTAGTATCATGCAGCTATCCAAATTAGTATATTAGTATTAGGTCTATATTGTAAATTATATTATTGTAATTATGTTATGAATGAAATACCACCACATTATGTGACCCAATTCCGCTGTTCGCATCACAAGATATATAACTCTCATTTTAATGATAATTTTATAAGTTTTTTATTTTCAGAACTAATGCTATATTAAAAATTATTTTAATAATGTTATAAAATTGTAGATAAATTGTAGCTTATCTAACAATGCACTATGTATATCAGTAAATTTAATATAATGTATTAATTTATGGCATTTTCTGTTTACCAAATCTACAACGTCCATTTTACCAGTATCTGCTATATAGTCTATATAAGGCAACACATCCCTTTATTACTAAAATGGGGACTACTTCTTTTGAAATTGTAACTTTGGCAACCCTAATTAATTAAAGCTTTCCCTGATCTGGTTTTTGCACACGGCAAACTTTTATAAATGAAACTCTGTGATAGTTTACTACAGTATAGCCATTTTCATTATGCAAGTGACTGTGAATGGCTGCCCATAACATTTTGCACATTGCAAATTATGATCATTTATAATATGGACTCTACCGGGTTTTTTAACCTCAAATTAAAATATTATTCTTTCAATAACATTTAAGTTCATTCTAAAACATAAGTTATCAAATATTTTGATGTAAATAGTGGTAATAATGAAATATTTCCGCCATTAGAAAGGGGCGTGGCCAAACGCCATGTCTAAATTAGGCTGAGCGACCTTATGGTAATGCAGGTCACAGGGGCAAGCGTAACAAATGTCTGACACTACCTACATCAATGAGAGATGGCACATGTATACATCAATATACAATGCTTTTCACGATTTAATATGAAAGACCTTTTCTTTTAATTTCATTTTAAAAAATTGACAGAAAGATGCCTTGTTTTGATATACGACTTTCCTCATTTAAAATTAATATAAAGAACAAAAAAACTCAATGGAAATGTAGGTAAACATTTCTCTTAATCCTAATTTGAATGAGCGGAGTCCGACCTTAATTATAGGCCAAAAGGAATCCTGTATAATAAAATTGCATGCACATAAAAAAATTAAAAAACTTGGATTCTATTACGCCGACGCCCATTTCCTATACAAATTTCTAGGAGTGTCCCTTGCTCCGGCGAAGTACATACTGTAGTGAAGTACAAAATGCAACTTTAAATTTGATATATTATCAACACTCCTTTCTGTAACTCTAAGATAAAGAATAATATATATATACAAATTGGTTGCGTCCACCGCGGCGGTGTACCTAACAAAACCATGGACCTAGGCCTAGTTTTCTGAGAATTTTAAAAATATTTTGTAGCAATTGAAATATTTTAAGTATATGTTGGATTTGAAAATAATAAGAAATGAGAAAACAAATAGAAAGTATGATATATAGGGCCATCCATTTACGCACAATGGAAGGACGAGGAGGTTTTTGATTTTGGATATTTTGCATACTGCTGAGTATAGTGGTTATCGGAGGGGAGGTGGGTTCGGCAGAATGAACGTATATTTAATAATTATCTTGAATTTCTGACACTCAAATACATCTATTAAAGTCAATTTTAACCTAAAAATCTGTGCAATCAATAATATTTGTGGGGAGTACGCAACAGGTTAGGATATAAAATGCGTTTCACTTACGAAGAGGCCAGATACGACCAATAAAACACTAAGAAATGCTTGCTCTTTACAAAAGTGTGGAACTTACCCAAATATCTCCCAACCCCCAAAATAAAAAAATTTATATTTCCAAATTTATTTTTTAATTACAGTTACAGGAACATCGTTCCCTTTTTTTTTTTTTTTTTTTTTTTTTTTTTTTTTTTTTAAGACGTCTTATATGCGAACTTTGAACTTTTTTTTTTTTTTTTTTTTTTTTGCTTCTATAATACATTTATTCACATAATATTTTTATCAGTTGGAATATAAACAAAAAACAATTAATGTATTTCTCAGTCATTATATTGTCTTAAATTTTGTTTTCAATTACGTTTTGTATTTTAAATCTAAAAAGTGTTTCTAATGTAATGTTTGTGTAATTATGTTTGTGAAAAAAAGCCTTAAGTCTGTGGTGCCATATATGTTTTCTGTATTGTGAAAGTAATATGAGACTTATTGTGTGTTGTTTCTTGTTTTTGGATTCTGGTATTGTGTTTAGTGTTATGGCTCTGTCTATATCTACTGTGTGAACTGTACCTGCTTGTATGATTAGTTTAAGTGTAGATTTAGTCTTTAAGATTGTGTTGCATGTCAGATATAAATGTTGTTCTGTCTCATCAGCCCCTGTCCTGCACAGTGGACATTCTATGTGCCTAGCTCGGTCCTTGTATGGTCTTGATGAGACTGGTGTCATGTTGTATATGAGTCTATATGTTATTTCTTTGTCTTTATTTTCTATTTCTTTAATGTGTGTATTTTTAAATGTATTCACAGTGTTTATTGTTCCATAAGTATGTGTCCATTTTATTCTATTGTAGAGTGGTGTCGCCTGTCTCTTTATTAAATGTGTGTAGATCTCTTTGGTTGTTTTGTGTATAAGTGTTTCGTTGCCTTTTAATGCTTGGGTGCATGCCATGTGAAAATCAGATTGTTTTCTACCTATGTAATGTGGTGTGCTGTTGTCAATTTTTATTAACTGTCCTAACCTTATCCCCATGTAATAATGTGTAAATATGTTTTCCTCCTTCTTTCTAATGGCTTGTCCTATAAATTTGATTTTAAGTGCCTGTAGTTTTGTTTGTATGTCTTGTAAATTAATTCCTCCTTCTAATTTAGATTGGATTATTGTTGTATGTTTAATATTTTGTATTGTTCCTTGAAATATGTAATTCCTGATATGTAAGTTGATTTGTTTTAAAATTGTTGGTGGAGGCCCCCATATGTTCCCTGTGTATATTGTTTTGGGAATTACATATGTGTTTATGATTGTGCTCCTACCAAAAATTGTGTGTGCTGTGTATTTGTGTCTGTCAATTATGTTTTTTATAGATTGTTCAATATTTTGCCATGTTTCTGTGTTAGTTTGAGTCTGTTTGTTTGAAAAGTAAATACCATATATCCTAAGACTATCCTTCTTTACTATTCCTAAAGGGAAATCTAATCTTTCTCTCCACCTACCAATCCCCATAATTTCAGATTTAGTTATGTTTATTTTAGATCCACTACCTCTCCCAAAATCTTGAAATCTTGATATTATATTGGAAATTGACTTATCATTAGTAGGAAAAAAATAGTGTCATCTGCATAAGCAATGACCTTTTTCTCCCCACCCCCAGGGATCCCTACTCCTTTAATACTCTCCTCCCTTCTAACTCTCTCCAGCAGGGGTTCAAATGATAGGATATAAAGGTAGGGGGATAATGGACACCCTTGTCTAACTGATCTGTCAATTTTAATGTCTTTAGAAAGTGTGTTGTTTATCATGAGATTACTAATGGGGGACTTGTAACAAATTTTAACCCAGTTACAAAAATACTCCCCTAGTTTGTTGTGTTGCAATATTTTATGTAGGTATGTGTGGTCTACCCTATCAAAGGCTTTTTCTTGATCTAAGGATAATATGCAAGTTTGGATGTTTTTGTCATTTGAATATTGAATAAGGTCTCTAATGAAATGATTGTGGTTATGAATGTCCCATCGTTCCCTTGCGTTCATGCAGGACTCAAGCCCTGCGCACAATAAAAATATCAGTTCGTATTTTGTTTAATCTTGCAAGTATTAAATAAATTTTAAATAAATAGTTTTCAGTTTTAACAAGAGTTTACCATTAATTTTACAAGTACCGCATAGCGTTAAAGACTGGCACAGACCAAGGTTTTACTGCTTTTACCGCCAAGTGTATGCAGGCCAAAGACCATGGTTTGGCTATTTCATACAAGGAGTACCTTGACTTCATGTTCGTGTTTATTGGGAGTTACTTCCCTTTATTTTATTTTTCATAGAGTTACATTTTCATTAATATGACGGTGGCAAATTTTTATTGGTTGATTAATTATAATTTTTAAAATTTCATTGGTTGGCCTATTAAATATGTTAATAAGCGCCGCCATTTTTTAAGATAATCTTAGAGGCTGACCACGCTGTGTTTCATTAATTTTTGGATATTCTTTTCGTTGGAACCTGAAATAAAGTGTGTAAAAGTGTATTCCATGAAAATGTAAGTTGGGTTTTCATTACTTCTTTATTTTATAATTAATTTTGGCCACTTTTCTTTGTTTTTTTTTAATTTTCCTACTTTTCAGGGTCAAAACCCAGCGCCACGTTAGGCTAAAGAGAGTGTCAAAACGCTGGTTCCGATAGGGTCAAAACCCTGTTAGGGAGAGGGTCAAAACCCTGTTAGGGAGGAATTTAGGGTTCAGGTTAGGGTGAGGGATAGATTTAGATCATTTTTAAAAACTTTTTATTCGTAATTTTAGCAAAAATATGAGTTATTTTATTTTTCCATGGCCGCCATCTTGGTTGCCCCGACCCGTGAACACATAAAAGTTCGCGGGTCGAGGCAACCAAGATGGCGGCCATAGTAAATTGCGAGGTACACCTTCGCCGAATTTACCCATGGTTTTGCTAGGTACACCACCGCGGTGTACGCAGGCCAAAGTCCATGGTTTTACGAGGTACACCGCAGCGGTGTACGTAGTGCTGGCCATATAGAAATTCTTAGAATTTAGATTAGAGACAGTCATTTGGCTTACATTGATCCTAGCAAGTTCATAAAGGGTTATTGCACGCTACTGGTCCCTCTGTCGCTCACCCTAACCCGAAATCTATCATAAACAAAGGGAAGTGACTCCCAATAAGGGGACCACAACAGCACATTAGCCTCATAAAGTAGTATTCCTAGTCATCTGTGACCTCACTCCTACTCCAATTAGTCTAGTCCTGACCTAGTCGTTTGTTTTGAGCTTAGTTCTATTCCTTAGTGACCTTAGCATATGGCATACTTTAGACTAATACGTATGCCCAAAATATATCGAAACAATAATGTTCGTAACGCCAGGTATATTAATACTTACTTTTATTTGCTATTCTTATAGCCTTTTCGTGTTCTTGCTTTTGCAAACAACGATTTAATTCTGCATATAAGTTAGGAGCGGCAGCTCCGGGCTGCGCCATGTTGATGATGAACTGCTTTGCTACAAAACAATACTTTTTACTTAGCAGTAGAGAACAATGTCCTACTATTGAAATTCGAAAATGTGGTACATTATATTATTGTCTCATTTTCAGAAGACAAATTTTATTTTAAAAAAAAATTATACATATCCTGCGGTCAGTGGGGTAGGAAGGGAGTGGTAAGTTCACCCATGGTGGCACTTTATTCTTTATAAAGGGGTGGGCGGGAAGAAGCAAGGCATAATTTATTTTACTATCTATTTCTACTCACAAGTATAGTCAAAATTATGAGATTATAGAATTGTGATATAATTGGCTGAATTCTAAACAGTGTATTTAGTCATTTGTTCTGAGCCAGTTAAATTGAATTTTATAGTCAGTGTGAAGACCTAGTTGTTGTTCACCACGAGTCACGAGCCGTTATTGATGATGTCACCTATTAAATATGTAGCACTCCACTAATATTACTATTATCTTGATTGGGAAAATGTTTTTTACGTTCTAATTGGTTATTAAGAATGCTATCAAGGGATGCAATTTCTAGAATTTCATTTCTGGAGGGTTACAAACTCCTTCTCTATAAATATGCATAGATCATTCTGGCTCCTATGCATATAGAGGGGATTTGCAATGTTTCTGTGCCTGTTGTTGATGAGGATATTTCACTGGTTGCAAGAGTTACTTAGTAAAGGTATCATGCACTGGGGGTTGGAAGGCCTGAGGCAATAGACGCAAATGTGTCAAGCGTTGCCGCCTCAACTGTTCCTTTTGGAAATTTGTTCCAGTCCCTGATTCTCTTTTGCAGGAATGAGCAGTTCCTATACTGGCTTCTCGCTGGTATGAACCGGAACTGCCTGTCATGGCGTTGTCACTGTCTATGTGGGAGAGGGGTGAGTTTCTGTTAAATGCCAGAGCAGTGGACCAGCCCATTATTTATCTCGTACATCATGGATAGCATGGATAGTCATCGTCGTTCCTCCAATAGTGACCAGTCTAGTGTTTCCAGCATTCTGCCAACACTGGAGGTTTTTCCTATGTAGTGCCCCCAGTAGTGGTTCAGGACAAAGCGTGCTGCCCGTCGCTGCGGACCGCTTCCAACCTGTCGCTGCTCTGCTGTGTAAATGTGTCCCAGACTGAAGATGCATAAGCTAAAAGCGATCGGAAAATGCTTTATAGGCCCTTTATTTCACACTGGAGTTGCTGATCTTTAGATTACGCATTAAGAACCCCAGGGTCTTGTTTGCCCGGTTGCACACATTGTTAATATGTTCGTGCCAGCGGACCTCTCTTTGAACGGTAACACACAGGTACCTTAAGGAGGAAACTGGCTCAAGTATATGACCATGCAGTTCGTAGTGGTATTGTAGAGGAGTACAACTTCTAGAGACTGACAGTGTCTGGCACTTGGCAGGATGAAATTCCATGTCCCAGCCCATCTCCCACTCTGCTAACCGATTGAGATCCTGTTGTAGCTGGTCCTGGTCAGATCTGTTGGCGATCGTCCTATACACCGCCGTGTCATCTGCGAACAGATTTTACGAGCCAACTCTTAAAACATTAAATTTGCACAACCATATTACGGCAACGTACGTATCAAATTGGGTGGGGGTCGTCCGGTTCGTTGTATCCATCTTTTCTTACTGCCACAAATAACAAATTTTTTTCACTGTATACCATTTAACGAAACCTATATGAGAGCTATTTATTCACTTTTGAATTTTATAAGTGTGCTCGTTAAGATTGTAAATTTAGAAAGTATGTTCTTAATATTGACCTGTGTCATTGGCCAGTTAGTGGATGAAGATATGTTGTCTGAGCAACGCCATGGACTTTCGCCCTGTGCGAAGCACCCGTTCGGCGCCCCTTCCCTGTATGGCTCCGCTATTTTTCTGATTACGACGTAGGCTATGGAGCACGTGTTATGATGCTATACATGTAGCTAGCCATACGCATTTTAACATGCAGATTAATTTTGACTGTTTAGTTTTTCTACGGTAGCCTACTTTGTTCCACTTCAACACCACCTTTGGGGTCGTCCATAATCTGCCCCATTGAGGTAGGAACTATCGGCGCGTTTTTTGTTAAAGGAGTATCCCCAGTAGGCCTAAAAGTTGGAAAACCATTTCTCGACACCGGACCCCAGGTTCACACTTCAATATAATAAACTAAGGGAATTTAAAGGCACCCCTATGGCCACGGGGCCCTGTGCGAGGGCACAGGTCGCACACCCTAAAGGCCGGCGTTGGCTTGAGGTTGATCTGGCCTCCTTCAACGTGCAGAATGATCCTAGTGCAGAGTTCCAATTAAGGTTCAAGTAAATGTGAGGGATTGAGGTACTTAAAAACAAGAATTATGTGAAATGAGCAATTTACATAAAAATAAAATTGCTGCATGAGCAAATTTTAAACTTTTTAAGTTTACAGCAACATTTGCCTGCAAAAAGTTCTTAAACGAAGATCTTAATTGGATTACATGATTTTAAAAATATTGACTGTAAATTATTACATCATTAATGTAGGCACTGCAGTTTTCCTGGTCAGCAATAATGCTACTCATTAGGAGTCACAGTGGGCAAGCATCCAGTCATAATCATGACTGCAACCTTTCAAGTTCAGACAGAGTGATCCCTGGAGCTGGAGAAGAAAGAACTAAGACAAGTTATTTATCAAGAAGAAAGAACTAACTTAACTAAGACAAGATATTTATCAAGAAGAAATAACTAAGACAAGGTATTTATCAAGAAGTAAGAACTAACTTAACTAAGACAAGATATTTATCAAGAAGAAATAACTAAGACAAGGTATTTATCAAGAAGAAAGAACTAAGACAAGGTATTTGTCAAGGAACTTGTTCAAACGTGAACTGCGGAACGACGAGTGTGTAAAACTCTAATGGCTGATCTATATTCACCATCACAGGGTTGTTTGTATTGTTTTGCATGTCATCTATTGCTCAAGATGGTATCTCCTTGTGCTACATCTGTCGGACACAAGATGGTCAGCACATTTTGATGCCGCCAATGCTCTACTGGATTCTATATGAGCTGACACTGATCAGGAAGGGAATACGAGGCGTGAGGCCGAAGATCTAAGTCAGGAAGTGAATACGAGGCGTGAGGCCGAAGGACTAAGTCAGGAAGTGAATACGAGGCGTGAGGCCGAAGGACTAAGTCAGGAAGTGAATACGAGGCGTGAGGCCGAATGTCTAAGTCAGGAAGTGAATACGAGGCGTGAGGCCGAAGGACTAAGTCAGGAAGTGAATACGAGGCGTGAGGCCGAACGACTACGTAAGAAAACGGAGAACCTGGTAATTTATCATCATCTGCGATTAATCATAGTTTATTCCTGATAAAGTTTTTAAAAGTATTATTGATTTGCAATGATTTTGTTTTTGTATCAATATAATGAATTAATCTATGTTTAACTTAAATAAATGTTTATTTTTATTTTACAATTGTATTCTTCTTGGTGAGTTGGTGGGGAGCATGAACTGTTTGCGCCTCCCAAATGTTTGAGCATGGGGCGAGTGCCCCCCTTCGCCCCCTTTCTCACGACCCTGGTGTATTGTGTTGTTAAGGGGCCCCACCATGTTCTAAAGACGGCCCAGCATGCACAGCAATGTCTGTCTTATTCAGAACATCAGGTAACAGTAAAACAAAATCAGTAATAACAGGTTTAACAATGTCTTTTCTGATCATGATACATTTCCTAGTTTCTTATCTAAGTTGGCCAATAGTTATGCATTTCTAAGTTTGTAATGTCCAACTTATTCTAGAACACTATCAAAGGCATCAGTAATATTTTCTTTAGGTACTGATTATACGGTTGCGATTGTGTTAACATTAGTATCTAAGGATAGACAATTTATTATCACAATTGTTTTCAACATATTCTTTTAACATAAAATTACACATAACTGTTTCTTTCTTTTACGATCTGGTTTTAAAATTGTATAATTTGTGTCATTAACTTTGGACTCAACTTCATAAGTATAACAATATACAGGCTACCCTGCAGTGCTTGTCTTGGTATCGACAAAAGCACAAGCACTTTGTCCCCTGCAGCAAACCGACTGAATTTCGCATTTTTATAGTATAACATTTTCATTTTAGATTGAATATATTTTAATGGGATTTAGTCAAATTTTAGGCATTAAATAATTTCAAATAAACTTAGCGTGTATACCAAACCCAACTACGATTATACTTTGTAGTGATCGGGTTAGACGTACTGTCATGGGCCACAGACCTGTTGTTTGCGCTTGTAGAATCCTAACATATCATTATAGCCAATGTACTGTCATGTGGTTAAGTTTTACATAAACCCACATATGGGGCATTATTATTGTAACAGAAAAGTATCTAGAATTGTAGGTTAACTGAATCATCGCGTGCCTCGTTGTCTCCTTGCTTAAAATAGGTACAGGATATTTGTGAACTTAAATATAGTGAGATTGTTCTGGACGCCCTCACATCTTAAATAGATTTGGAGCGCAAAACTGAGAACTTCTCAAATAAGATAAACCACACAGCATAACTTCTGTAATAATTAGTACTATTAATGGATTACTTTATTTGCTATTTAGATCATCATGCTGAGTTTACTAGTATAATTAATCATCTTCGCTGTTCAAATTTATTATCCAACCTGTTATTGCTAGTTAAGATTCGTCCATAAATTACGTCACGCTATTGTTTGGGACATTTTTTACTACCTCCTTCCTTTCACAAATCTCAGACTAACCACACACACCCCTCCCAAAATACGTCACACTTTTGAACTAAAAATATGTTTTAAAAATTAACAACTAATTAAAATTTAATTTAATCTTAAACAAACTTAATATTAAATTTATGAAATTGAAATCTTCTGTATGAATAAATAATACATCACAACCAGGATTATTGAACTTGAAATCACAAACAGCATGTAAAAGATCTTGTGATGTAACTCTTGTATCCAAATTTTCAAGAGGATCAGGAGATTCCATCGCCGCAAACAGATTCATCAAACTTATCTTTCACTGTTTTAACAGCAGCATGATGAGCACTCCAAAGTGTTGTTGACAGTCTTTTCACATACATTCCAGTTTGTTGAATTGAAACACCCCATTGTTGAGTGGATGCAGCAAAGAAAGGAAATATTCTCTTAAGAGCACCGACAAAGGAAGAAGTTTTCTCTTTCTTAATATGTCTGTTCAGAATGGCCTCAACACCTCCATGGATTCCAGACACTGTGGCAGCATTATCGTGACCTTGAGCTCTGCACATCATTGTGTCTAGCCAATCACGTTTTAGATTTGTAAGAATTTCAGGACTGACGTCATCAGTTTTTCCCCCTTAAAGTTAAGGGGCAAAATCCAAGAAACATTTCTCTCCCTTCAACTTTCACATTGGGGATTTTCACATAGCTGATCACTTCAGACATCTGGTCAGTGTGGTGTGGAACATAATCACATATCTGGTCACTTCATACATCTGGTCAGTGTAGTGTGGAACATAATCACATATCTGGTCACTTCATACATCTGGTCAGTGTAGTGTGGAACATAATCACGTATCTGGTTACTTCAGATATCTGGTCAGTGTAGTGTGGAACATAATCACATATCTGATCACTTCAGACATCTGGTCAGTGTAGTGTGGAACATAATCACATATCTGGTCACTTCATACATCTGGTCAGTGGAGTGTGGAATATATTCCAAAACACATCACAGCCTTTATATCCATGATAAGAATCCTCTTCACGTGATTTGAAAGTACATTTATCAATTAATTGTTGGGTTTCTGGTGAAGGTAAGATGCAGAACTTTTAATGTATAGTACTCCTCTTTAGTCTCATTAGGTGCTCTTTTAGCACTGGGTCATATTTAGGTAGCATCTCAACCATTTCAAGAAAGTTTCCTCCATTCAATGAAGATTCACCCTTGTTGTGAACAGGAAATTCCAGATTTTGCTGTACAAAAATAGAGTGTAATATCCATCCAATTTTTCTTCACCCTGTCCATCACAGTAATACTTTCAGCATCAATTGTTTTGTGTAGCCTAAGTCCTGTTACCAATGTTTTACACTTTTCAAGGCAACATAGGTGGTCTTCCGATGCCTCATGATTTTGTAATTTTGGGCTCAGTTTCCACCACATCGGTTATCCTTTTATGAAATTCGGTTTCACCAACCAGTGTGTGCTCTGTAAATATACACTTTTTTAATTTGGTGTCAACCCCTGAGGTGGTGTCACCCGGTGCGATCCGCACCCCCTAGCTACGCCACTGCAGATTGTATTAATGACATTCAAACATACTTGACAATGTATAATAAAGTGGGGCAAGTAATTCTGTAAAAAAAAAAAGTAAAAACAATAATAATACACGTTAGTATATAACCAGTATTTAAACAATGAATATAAGCAATCAATTTAACACTAGATTGATTACAATCTCATAACAGTTGTCATAGTTGACATGTTAATGTGTTATGGCATTTATACCAACTTGTTGCTACCATTTTACCAGCTTGTTGCTACCATTTTACCAGCTTGTTGCTACCATTTTACCAGCTTGTTGCTACCATTTTACTAGCTTGTTGCTACCATTTTACCAACTTGTTGCTACCATTTTACCAGCTTGTTGCTACCATTTTACCAGCTTGTTGCTACCATTTTACCAACTTGTTGCTACCATTTTACCAGCTTGTTGCTACCATTTTACCAGCTTGTTGCTACCATTTTACCAGCGTGTTGTTGAAGATTACTTTCGGCATGCAGCTTTTCTAATTTTTTAAGGATTTTTCTGATTATAGCACAACACATGGGCACCGCATCCCTTGTCGCCATACAAACTATGACCACCAATAACTTGAATATGCAGCTTACAGTTTGGACACAGATGTGCTCCAGGTGAAGCCACTGGTGTAGTTGATTCAGGCGATCAAGCAGTACGTGCTGTAGCTTCTTATGGTTTTCAGGTTCAGTCTGCATATAAGTGTACATGGAGAGTCTTGTTTTCAGATACAGTCTGCAGATATGTGTCATAGCTGAAAATGTAGATACTTGTGGTTTTCAGGTATAGTCTGCAGGTATGTGTACATGTAGATACTGGTAGTTTTTAGGTACAGTCTGCAGATATGTGTCGTGGTTTAGAAGTAGAACCTACCGATACATCCAAAGATATTTGAGTTTTCATGAATGAAGGGCCTGTAGTCTCTAACTGGTAAAGATGTTTGAGCGGGTATGGTAGAACGATTTGTAGAGACTGAAGGTGCTGTAGAAATAGCAGTACTAAATTCTGAAACCGACTCCAATATCTCATGCAAGTCTTCTTTCCTGATGACATTCTGAAAACTTCTTGATGTAGATTTATTGTTTAACCCAATCTTTAGTCTGCATCTACAAAGACCCTCATAGGGAGACATCTTGATACCAGCATGATAGGCACGTCTTGATACATGCATGATAGGCACATCTTAAAACAAGCATAATAGGCACATCTTGATACCCGCACGACATGCCTGGTTTTTCATTAACTGAGAAAATCATGGACAGACAATCCAATAACTGCTGTTCTCATCTTGCGTCCATGTCGTGAGCATGTTTTCAGCACCCTGAATACCATGTTCTACACGTCCTTGACTTTGGCTATGGCGAGGCTTCATGTGCACTATCATAAGCTGTGGCCATTAGTCTTTAGGGCTAGGAACTACTTGATTGGAAAATTTCAGACTGACAAACAAATCTCAAATCAGCTGCAACACAACAGGTCTAGTCTACTGACCTGGGCAAGAGTCTAGTCTACTCGACCTCGGAAATGCAACAGTCTACTGGAACTGGGTAACACAACAGTCTACTGGAACTGGGCAACACAACAGTCTACTGGAACTGGGCAACACAATAGTCTACTGGACGTGGACAACACAAGTCTACTGGACCTCGGCAACAAAAGTCTAGTCTACTGGACCCGGGCAACACAACAGTCTACTGGGCCTGGGCAACACAGCAGTCTAGTCTACTGGACCTGGACAACACAAAAGTCTACTGGAACTGGACAAAACAACAGTCTGCTGGACCTGGGAAAGGAATATTTAAGTGTCTGTATAACACAAAATATCAAAATAAAAGTGTTTTTGTGTTCAAAAATAAAAGCTTTATGTTAACAATGTATTTCTTATTCAGACTGCTAGACACGTGGCAGGCGTCTGATAGACATGTGGCAGGCGTCTGATAGACATGTGGCAGGCGTCTGTGGGAATTCCCAGGCAAATGTGTACAATGTCTTAATAAGTATTTCACACTTTTTCAGAATGCAGCATTCTATAGAATACCTAGGCAATGGGTACAATGTCTTATATATTTCACACTTTGACTATAATCATTCCGCTTTTTCCATTTCCGGTCGCCATACTCTCAAAACAATTCAAGTATGAAGCCTGAACAATAAAAATATTGTAAAAATGTATTTCGTCAAAGTCTTTTAAAAGTCATTGTAAAATAGATTCAGCAGTTTAATATTAATTTAAAAAAACATGAAGACTTTTTTTTAAAAAATATGTTTTGTGAATAAAAGTATATTTCAAATGGAACAAAATATTGTAAATATTTATAATTAGGTCAATAGACGCTGCAAAATATATTTACTTCAGAGAGAATTATAAAAACAAAAATGAGGAATTATGAATTTGTGTACATACCAATATCAGTAAAATATGATGCACATTTCAAAATGATTCACACAAAAAATTATTAAACCAACATTCCAAACAAATATTGTAAATACACAAATTTGGCTATTGTTGCTGGGTACATAAATTATTTAAAAAAAAAAAGATTTAACAAAAAATATTAATCTTATACCAGCCCAATTATGTATAACACTCCATTAAATGCTTGTCTTTGTAGAATATTTTTGTATGTATTGAAAAATGAATATTTAAACTGTAATCAAAAAAGTATTTCCATTTATTTGGATCAAAAATAAAATATTTATTTTAATAAATATTAACTAATGTTATATTTTATGACATCCATCAACTTATAGAGGCATATGAGCAAATTAATTTGCATATAATTAGTGAGTACTGTATAGTAATTAAAACAAAATGGAATGCATTACCAAATGCTTTCCTGGAAACGAAACTCTTCTTGTTTTAAACAAAAATATTTATCAACTATGACACCTGGTGCTTATCAAGACTATCATAATTTGGAGGTGCTTGTACAAAGCCACCTGGTGCTTGTGGAGGGTAGCCACCTGGTGCTTGTGGAGGGTAGCCACCTGGTGCTTGTGGAGGGTAGCCACCTGGTGCTTGTGGAGGGTAGCCACCTGGTGCTTGTGGGGGGTAGCCACCTGGACCTTGTTGGGGGTAGCCACCTGGACCTTGGGGGTAAGCAGCAGCAGGATATCCCTGAGGATACTGTGGATATGCTCCATATGGCTGGGGATTGTACCCGGGTTGATAGCCCCCAGTGGCAACCATACCATTTTGAGAAGTTGAGGTACCTACAGAAGGAAGAATTCATAAAAGTAGCAACATTTGTATTGTGTGTCCGATTATCACATTTTAATCAGATGTATTAAAACAATTTTTTTTTCTTCTTTGAAAAACGAGTTACCAGTTTTTGGAACTCAGTGCTTAACCAGTTATCAGTTTTAGGAATTCAGTGCTTAACCAGTTATCAGTTTTTGGAATTCAGTACTTAACCAGTTATCAGTTTTAGGAATTCAGTGCTTAACCAGTTATCAGTTTTTGGAACTCAGTGCTTAACCAGTTATCAGTTTTAGGAATTCAGTGCTTAACCAGTTATCAGTTTTTGGAATTCAGTACTTAACCAGTTATCAGTTTTTGGAATTCAATACTTAACCAGTTATCAGTTCTTGCAATGAATTCGTAACCTTTCATCAAGGTCAGATTGACATGATATTTTATAAAATTTTAAGCGTTAGTTGAAACCTATTTTTAATTTAACCAACTCTGTTTAGTACCATCACATAACCCCCATAAAGTGTGTTGTAGTTATTTAATACCCAAAAATCATATGCTGGAGAGCATATGTTTATTTCGAGTGACCAGACTGCCATAATGAGATTTGCAAAATAGAAGAATGCCCTACTTTGAACTACAACAGCAGGCTGGGCTGCTTGATTGCGGACTATTACACCAGCATAGCGTCGCCTACGACAACAGATGATAACCACGACAATGATGACAACCAGAACACCACCTCCAACACAAAGGCCCACGATCAATCCGATGCTGAAATATCAAATGATGTGAAAATGTATAACTTTAAATAAATTTGTCTTATCTAAGTTAAGTTGTAAATTGACAAAATGTCATTTAACTTTAAATAAATGATACGATTACTTATGCAGCTTAAAACAGTTTGTCAAAATTAGATTGTCAAACTTAGATTGTCAAGATTAGATTTATTTAGTAGATGAATTTTGAGGGAGGTCAGTATATGAGGATTTAAAATAAAAAAGTAAAAAAAAAAAAGTGACAACTTCAAGCTGGAATTAAAAATGTAGAATATTTTATTGTGAGGAATATTATCTCTTATATTAAGTAATATGAATAATTAATCTAATTTCTGACTTTGTTATAGAAAATTTTAAGGAGGAGTTCATGCAAAAAATGAGCACCACCACAACTTTGATAAATTATAATAATTTTTTTTAAAAGCAGAAACGCTAGTCAATGAATTAAAAACAATGAATTGAAATAACTGAAGCAAAAGAGTAAGTATGGAAAATATAAGAGAAGTTTCATCTGTGCACTTACTTGGTTCCACAGCACAGACTTCTGTTATAGCTACAGCATCCGTAAGGGCAATAATTATAATTGGAAGTAAAAGGATATGAATTATCACTGCAGTATTCACCCACAGTAACTAGAAAGAAATTTGTAAAAATATTTATTTTAATAATTCAGAAATGAACAGAAAACAGTTGGTCACCCTCCCATAAATGATGTCACATATCAGGAACATATTTGTGTAAAGGTCGAACGAGTGTCTATTTTACTATTTTATTACGAATGGGGAGGAGTGGGGAAGCATTGGCCAAAATAGTATCACATCATTTTTGGCTGGCCCATAAGCACCTTAGTGAAGAGATTCCTCTTAATGTTCTCTGAAATGCAATATTTTAGCAAAGTTTTAAAAAAAAATTAATTTGTTTTGCTTTGTTTGTACTTTTTGCTGAAGAAGGCTTCTTGCCAAATGTTTGTTTTTTTACCTTTGTTGCGTCTTTTTTCCCTAGGTTTTTTCCTACCTTTTTTTAATGATTTCCTTTTAGGCATATTCAGTATTTCTTTACTTCTTATGAATATTTACTGAATCTTCAATATCCCTAATTTCATGCAAATGAAGTTTCTTGTAACTAAAATTTATGAAAAAGTTAAATGAGATCGAATTATCTGGAAACACAATTGAAGCACTTATGGTCATGGGCAAATAATTGATGGCCTGGAGAATAATAGTAAGATTATGGAAATATCTCAAATACAGGGAGCTCAGGCTAAATTTATCCTCCAATTTGAACTGGCCAATTCAATCCCTTGCTTGATCTGCCCCTGCATAGCATGGCATTGCCCATAATTAAAAGTGATAATTTTATATAGCCTAGTTTAATTAAAATACATGTCACCATATATGTCATGTGCCTACCTATTAATCTATTGTCACGGCCGGAAGGGGGAGGGGGGGTCGTCACAAAAAGAGCAGGCGTGTTGTATCATATTCATAGCACTAATGAGTGACTGCTTAAATAAGCTTATTTTATTTTAATATTTTTGCACAATATTTTATTTTTTAAATAATTTAATCAACAAACAATATAAAATGGACAAATAAGTGGAAGAAAAAAACCATTATAATAGAAATTAATATTTTATTTGTCATTTACTAATGGGAACACAATTTTGAAAAAATCATTGAAATTAAGAAAACACATTCATAAAAGCAAAGACATTACATGAACATAAATTTTGAAGTTTACAAATCGACTTAGTACCTCTTTGAATAAGTTGAGGCAGCACTAATTCATTTGATAATTTCTTTAAAAACACTTTTCTTTTAACAATATTTTGATAATTTCCAAAACGTGTCACTCATGTTTATCATGTAGAAGATTTGTCCATTGGACAATGGTGTACATTTCTCCTTATGTTGTATGATTGGTCTCGCATCTTTCTTGATGAAATTTTCTGTTTTGATGCCTTCAGAATATTGATTTGTTAAGTACAAAATGATATTTAGAATATCATCACTGAACAGGCAACTCCAACATTTTCAAGAGGGGACGTGCCATTTTTGCAGGGCCCATAACTCCTGGAAGTTTGAGAATTAAATAACTACTTCTCAAACATACTCTGTTTGAAGGTTGATTTTTATTTCATTTTGTTACGATGTGTTTGCAATAAAAAAAATCTCATTGCCAATAGTATCTTCTAAATCCACATTATTATCCATTTTTTCCTCAGACTGTGAATCTTCCTGTAGAATTTCAACTGCTTCTTATTCTTAGCTTTCTGTGTCAAACTCATCTTTAAAAAGTATTCTTTCAATGTCCTCTATATCCTTGAGATTTGCAAGATCAAACATTTTGCCTGTTAGATGGTAATAAGGATCAGCATAAAAATCATGTTGTGGCGCAATGTACCAATCTGATATTTACCATTTGAAAACACACAGACATTAGATAAAAATAAGAAAATATATAGCAGTATTCAGTATGTTTACAAAGATGAAAAAAGTAACTTACCAGAGCAAGAAAATGATGCACTTGTCAAATTTAAAAAAATAAAATAAAATCATGTCAAAGTCATGGTGTATCAATTAGAACACTCTGAAAGCATGTTCTACACACTAAACGTTCTTGGCCTATAAATTATAGCAGGGGTATTCAACTATATTTAATAAGGGGCCAAAATTTAAAAAATTGGAACTGTCACGGCACCAGCTTAAAAAGACCATTAATTATTAATACAATAAAATTGAAGCTATTTTCCCGTGGAAAATTTAATAAACTATAAAATTTTTATAGCGCTTGCCTATTTAACATAAATGAAACAGTGTTGTAAACTTGTAACCAATATATATTTCCAACCTGCCGATGGAATTATCAATATATGTTGGTATTGTAACTTGAATTGTCATATTCTTGGCATTGTTACCAACATATTTAACAAATTAACAAACTGTTAATAATAACTGTCAATAGTTTGTTTGTTATGGCATTTATGCAAATAAAAATTTAAAAAATACAGTTGTAACATTGCAAAATTTAATTAATGGGAAAAGATGCAGTTCCCTTTTCAAAATAAGAATAGCATCTAGCAATCTAACAAAACAAAAATCTGATTAATAAGGAAGTAAGAACGTAATTTATTTCGCACAGATAATTATATTATTATTGATATTGAAAGATGTTAGCTAGACTGACACTTACCGTATTTTTGCGCACATAAGATTCATCTTTACTTATACAAAGTTTTACATACCACGCAACCAGGGTGCGTCTTATATATGGATGTGTCTTATGTAAGATATTTTTTACACAATTCGCCAAAACCCGCGTCTTACATATGGGTTCATCTTATAATTAGGTGTGTCTTATATGCGCAAAAATACGATCTCTCATTTATATATATACAGGTACCGTTAAGAAGAAACTATTCCCACGTTTATATACGCTAACTGCATAAATAGGGCATTTATTAGTCTATGTACAGTGCTAATTCCACTTGCTGAAGACTTGGCCTAGCAGATCAATGAAGCCGCCTTTACATCTGACGTTTATTGTTTCTAGAATCTAGATACCATGTACTCAGCCCATCTGCTATTGGCCCAGAGGCAGATAAGAATAAACAATAATTGTTGCTGTCCTACTTTAGACAATTCTTTGATCTTCTGGTAAACTAAATATGGTAACGAAGCCTTGTTAACATCTGAGGGGTGATGAAACATTGGAAAAATTTTCATTTATGATAAAGGAAAGGAAATCACTGAATATAAATTGCTCAGTGTGGCAGATGGCAAGGCCGTGTGCGTCTTATGTATTTTTTATTCACACAAATCATCAAAACCCGCGTCTTATATATGGGTGTGTCTTATGTAAAATATTTTTTACACAAATCTTTAAAACCCGCATCTTATATATGGGTGCATCTTATATTTAGGTGCATCTTATATGCGCAAAAATATGGTATACGTTATTTCCTTGTATATAGTAGTTGGTTCTTTAAGTATATCTTTATATTAATATTTCTCTTTTTACTGTACTACTGTAATTAATTAATAATTTTAAATGCCCAGCATTTTGTTCTTGCGTTTTCTCACTATTATTTTCCACATTCGTTGATGTTATGTTTGAATCTTTTCCAAACCAACAGAATAATTTTACACAAAACAGGTATGGAAGGCTCTCTGATAGATCTTGGTCTGTTGCGCTGGTTGCCAATATACATAAAACAATTGATATAAAATGCTGGCAGGATTTTTATTACAACTGGTTTTTAAAGATTTTTACAAAACACATTAATTTATTTTATAAATTTTACCAATTTTTTTAAATAACTTAATTTTATTATTTTGGTAATGATCTGCGGGGCCACTTTTTAGGCGTCACTTTCTAGGGCTGGATGTGGCCTACAGGCCTACTATGAAGAAATGGAAAACAGTTAAGCAACTGATGTACATTAAAATGATTAGGAAATGGCGTCAGTGAGATGTCAAACTAAAAAGCTCTTTAATGTCCTCCCAAAAAAGTTAAGAACTGATAAGCAGATCGCTGTCATCTCTCAGCGACGGGTGAAAAATACAAACTTTTCACTAGTTTTGATCTGATGGATTGTGCCCGTCAGTGGCCAAAATGTTAATTAATAATAATGTATATTTTGTTACAGTTAAGTGATCCTAAGCTTAAATTCAGCATAGTCATAGAGGGTTTTAAAAATTAAATAATAATACGGATCTATAAGATAAGTATAAGAAACTTAACTGGGGTTACCCTAAACTGGTAGCCTATAGGCCCTATAGCATAACTTAACAACCATAAAGAATATCAAATTTGACTGACTTGATACCAAGGAACACAGTATCAACAGGACAGGTCCTACTCGACTATTACTGATGGCAGCCATTCTTCTTCTTAGGTTTTTCCTTTTGATACTGAAAGTGAAACATTTACTTCCTGGATCCTGTTTTAAAGTTACGGGATGTCTCGTTGACTTATTATTAATTTTTTTTTTCTAAAGCAAGGTTTGCCGTCTCCAGCCCCCCCCCCCCTCTTTTTTCCCCCAAACCCACCTCCAATGTATTTTAGTTTCAATGCGCAGCACCCCTGAGGACCCCTCCAGGAAAATGTTAGCTAGGAGGGTGCGGGGCCTTGGCCTTATTGAATTTTTCTGTGCCGTTGACGTTATATATTCCGCCGATAGCATATGTAGGCTTAGGTATATGGCTGCACCTATTGGTACCCGGGTACCTTAATTGAGAGGATTGGATTAAAAAAATATTAAAAATATTATTGTTAAGTTTGTAAGACAAAATGAGGTATCAAATGAAAGATAATTGAATGTAGGCTACTATACGTTTGTAACCTCAATTCTTCAGTTTTACTAAAATAAACTACCACATATTATGACATCCGAATAGCATTGAGCTTAATGGTACCCTGGTGCGAATGGCGGCGCTGCGTGTCTGGGTCCATTTTGACTAATGCTATTCGGATGTCATTTGTAGTAGTTTATTTTAGTTTAAATGAAGAATTAAGTTTACAAACGTATAGTCCATACAATTATCTTTCATTTGAATCAATTTGATACCTCATTTGGTCTTACAGGTCCAACTATAATATTTTAAATCGTTTTTTAATCCCAAACTATCACTTCCGGTACCCGGTACCAATAGCCACTTTGTAGGTAGATTATAAATTATAAATATATTACGGCAACGCGCGGGGCCTTGGGCGGTCGCTCACTTCGCCATCTCCTAGCGCCGCCCTGTTAGTAGTGTTAGTGCTGGATTTTAATCGTTGCATGCCCCTCCTGAAAAAAAAAATATCCTCGAATCTCAATTCAATAATGAAATGGCTGTTTAATTATTCACACCAAACCGGTGTAGGTTGAGGGAAGCTGAGTATTGTTTCTTCCAGAAGAAAAAGTTATCTCGAAAAAAAAAAGGGAGGGGGGCAGTTGTCAGATTTTTTAGGTGGGGAAAGCCACTGGTCAGAAACGTAGCTAAGGCTGCGGAAAAGGGGACAGACGTCCCAATGCACCAGACTAAGAGTGGTGCCAAAATGGGCGTTGATGGTAGTAAATGGATACAAATAATGGCAATGGATTTCAAAATTAAGAAAAAAAAAAAGGGGGGGGGGCGTAAAATAAATTTTGTACTCTGGCGCCAAACACTATCTACGCCTCTGCCATGGGGCATAGAAAGGTGGCGGATGAGGTGGTCCACCCAGGTGTCACTTTTTCTTTCTATGGAGGTGCGGTATTTTCAGACAATTACAGTGTTTGAATCGTGAAAAGGAGTGGCAGCACTAATAAGTTAATACGCCACTAAGAAGTGTATCTATCGGCACTAAAATTGGTGATCATTTACATCGGGAAGTAGGGGAGAAATCGCGGATGCTAATGAATCTTTTATTTATTTTTTTAAAACCAAGATGTTCTTTTGAAAATATACATGAATTCAGTATTTCTATTAGTCTAGACTTTTTGATCGGGAAAATGAATTTATTTTCCAGGCATCTAGGGGAGTGGGGGCATAATGACGACCACTGCCATACATAATCATAAACTAAATTCACCCCGGTTGTGGCGTGCCCCAGGGTAATCATTTGGCACAAGCTTATATTACACCTAATACTGTAACATTGTAACCCCTATTTTAGGGGATTAAAAATGTAATCATGATATTTTCTTAATTATCATCTATTCAAGGTTGGGGGGGGGGGGGCAAAACAAAAAGGGGCAGGGGGCCTCGAAAAGACGAGCAACGGCTCTGCTTGTGTAATGCAAATAAAAAAATTTATTACTTAATAGTAATGTGGCTTTTAATATTTATTTAAATTATTTTGTAGGGTAGCTACTTTAATAATAAATATTTTTTTTAAAGAAAATAAAAGAAAAGAGTTCTTTCACTAAAAAACACTGCTAACATAATTTTACATGTTGAACGCAAATGAAATGGAAAAAAACCTCACTTATCGACAGTTACTAAATATTCTAATTTTTATCAGGGTAAAACTAGTAAAAGAAGAGAAGAAGTAGAAAAGCCTATACATTTTTATGGGTTTTGAAAACTGGTCATTTTTATTTTTATAAATCGTATAATATTATGTGTTGAAAACATATCAAATTGCTAAGGTACTTCACAAGGAAGATAATCAAACAAGGCAACCACCAAGGTTAGTTAAACTTTATTTTTCATGAGAACAACATTGAGCACCACTCACATGAAGCACGACAAGACAAGCATATAAAACGTGACGACAATACATAACAAAAAAATGTGGTGTGCAAAACAATGCGTAATTAACAATTTGGTCATTTTCAAACACTCCTTCTCAAAGCACTAAATAAATTAATTCGTTGGTTTCACACCAATAATCTATCTGAGTAAGTTGAATTTTTGCTGAGACAGTCCCTTAGTAAGGATATCAGCTATCATTTCTTCTGTCCTACAATATTTGAGAGTCGCAGTCTTAATTTCAACTGGTTATACCCCAAATCATAAGGAAATTGTCTCAGCCAAAGCGCCTCCTGTGCTGCACGTGAAAGTGTCATATATTCAGCTTCTGCAGTCGACAATGCCACACATGATTGTTTCTTACTTCTCCAACTTATAGGTCCACTACCCATATGGAACACATAGCCAGATGTAGAATTTCGATAATCAATGTCACCTGCCCAATCCGCATCACAATAGCCAACACATTCATTAGATCCACGGTTGTGATACAAAATTCCATAATTCGACGTACTCTTTAGGTATCTTAGAATTCGTTTAACCGCCATCCAGTGTTGTTCTGGTGGATGAGCACATAATTTTGCTACATAATCCACAGCGTAAGTCAGGTCTGGTCCAAGTTGACAGATACAGTAGACTACCCATGGCGTAAGTAATGTCAGGTCTGGTCCAAGTTGACAGATACAGTAGACTACCCATAGCGTAAGTAATGTCAGGTCTGGTCCAAGTTTGCAGATACAGTAGACTACCCACCGCTGATTGGTAAAGTCCCTGATCAAAATAATGACCTTCTTCTTATCTCAACTTCACATCTGGATCAGTTGGAGTCGATACAGGTTTAGAATCTATTATAGCATTCCAAATCTCTCCAGAACTGTGTTGTATAAACTGGCTGTCATAGCCAGATGCCATGTTCCTTTTGAGTGAACATTACACTCAAAAAAGATATCAATTCACCAAGATATTTTGCGTCAAATTTTGATGAAATATCCTTGTTGACACTTGCAAGAATCCTTGTGTTCCTAGCAGCCAATAAGATGTCATTATAGACTGCAATGATGGCCATCTCTCCTTCTGTAGTTGTATACGTGGCTCACTTGATAAATGCTTGAACCCAAGATCCTTCAGATGTCAAGTGCTGTTTTCCAGCATCGAGGAGACTGTATTAGTACATATAGACTTTTCTTTAACGTACATACAATGTTTTCCTTTCTTAATTGTTCAACAAACTCTTCTGGTTGTTTCATGAATACCTCGAATTCCTCTAGCACTCCAATTAGAAAGGCTGTCATCACATCCATCTGATGCAACCGTAGATTGTATTTTGCAGCAATAGCAATGACTGTGCGCACAGATTCAGGCCTAGCAACTGGACATAATGTCTCATCATAGTCCAGTCCATAACTCTGTGAGTTACCTTGTGCAACCAACCGAGCTTTAGTTTGTCCATCAGCGTTTACTTTGATCTTAAACACCCACTTGCTTGCTACAGGTTTCTTCCTTCTGGTAGTTCTACTACGTCACAGACTTCGTTTTCTTGAATCGATTCGATTTCTTTATTCATCGCCGTTAACCATTGAGACTTCGGTGAGCTCGCCAAGGCATGTCTCACTGTACTGGGTTCTTCTGTAGATTAGATCTTGAGTCAAGTTCAACCACATACCATAACGATTTGGTGGGCCTTTAAGTCTCGCTGGTCGTCTGGCATCTAGCTCCTCCTCTGGTTGATCAACACATTCATCATCAGGATCATCAACACGATTCACGTCTTCATCGATGTCATTATCAATGAATTTCAGAAATACAAGTGTTGATTCCTGAGACATTTCAGTCTCCTTCTCAAGACCGAACCTGTTTTCATTAAACAGAACTTCTCTACTATAAATGATAAATCACCGAAACATACAAAACAGACATTGGCATGTGTACCAAAAAAATCATTTTTGAGAAAAACAGCTTCAGTGAAAGAAAATTCATTTCAATGAACAGAATATTCAGCAATGCAAGAAATTAAATGTTATCAGGAAAATTTAAACTAGGGGTGTCCCTAGCAGGAGTAACCGTTCACCCAGGAGTGAAGGCAGTGGCGTAGCTAGGATTGGTGTCACCCAATAAGGTAAACTCGTGGTGTCTTCCCCCCCCCCCACCCCCGACCTCCACGATGGATTTCTTTTTGTTAAAATAAGCCCACAATATAACAATGACAAGAGCAAAACTAATTAATTGAAGGACCAGGTCGACACACGGCTTCGCGATCAACAAGGAAAGCACAGGACCGAGATGACTGGAAAATTCTTGTAGACGGCCTATGTTCCAAATGAGGTACAAGGCATACATAAGTAAAATAAGTCCATAGAATAACAGTATAACAATAGGAACAAAAACAACTTAAATGAAGGTCATGGGGTATATTTATTTAAGAAATGTAACAACGTTAAGTTAAAAGTCATTTTTACATTGAATTTACTTTATTTAAAATATTCCTGTCCTGGTCACCAAAGCTGCAAACCTGTCATTCACTTGATCACAATCAATATCCTTCACCCTTTCACTTTGAATTAATAGTAGAGCAAGATCAGAAAGCCTTGACTGTCTCCTAGTGGATAGTAAATAGTTCTCCTGCCTCTCTCTTCTTAAACCTTAATCTTCTCTTCAACTTAATTTATATTGGTATGATTTTAAAAGTGCCTTTTCCATAGCATGTCCCACCAAGTGACAGCGCTTCTCGTGAAATCACAGACAGCATGTAAGAGACCTTGTGCTGGATAACAATCCTGAATGGGTAAAAAGTCACGTTTTAATGCTTTTAATTAATTCGATTTATGTACTTAGGATCGCTAGACCACATCCTATTTGGTATCGATGGAAAGCTATATTTCTCAGAATTGAGATAAATATAGCTTCTTGTCACTTACGAAAGTTACTAAACACTTCAATCGGCGTTGAATCATGGTCAAAAATTTGCTTTTATGACCTAATTAGAGGGTCATCTCATTTCTGATGCATCAATCTTAAACTTTTTTTAAAAAGCAAGCATTTGGATTGGTTACATAAGTGGATAATTTGCATGTGATCGGTTATCCTTTTACGAAAGTCGGTTAGACCCAGCAGTGTGTAATAAATATGCAATTTTTCAGTTTGGTGTCACCCGTTGTGGTCCGCACCCACTAGCTACGCCACTGGGTGAAGGTAGCATCTCAGAGGAGAATTTACCTTTAAGTTATGAAATGAATGTTAATTAAAAATAATAATCCTTTTATTTTTGTGATTAGTCACACGTTTTACATTCTAAATTCTAAAATCATTTGTGATTTTATAAGTTTAAAGTACATTATTTTAAACTGCGTCCTTACATTTTGATTTGTAGAAGGAAAAAGGGGGAGGGGGCGAGACTTAGTAAAACAATTAATAAGGACTGTAGTCAAATTATTCATAGTTGTGAAGAGTGTAGAAAAGATTGCAAAACACTGATTTACAGCATTATCTGATGATAAGCACAAACAACCCGAGGCTTGCACTGAGCAATTACTAGAGTGAAAAGTAGATGTGAAAAAACGATCTCGATAATCAATCAATCAATCTGTCTGTCTAGCTAGCTGCTAGCCACTATATATGTGATCCTTCCATCCCGACCGATCTATGGCTTTCAATCTCCATGCGTGGACCGAAAGATGATGAAAATCCGTTTCTTTTCGACATCATCAAATCATCTCAGCGTTCCCAGTCTTATTCAAACTGTGAGCGCATTGGCTTCTGGCTTAAAGGTAAAAAAGAACTTCCGGCGACCGATATATTTTTCTTTCTTTTTTAATGATCATTTGGAATTTAAAAAAAAACACACACACACAAACACCACATGATGGAATGGGTGCAAGAAGGGGTGCAATAAGTTTGTTAACCTGTTGGACGCGTTCAGCTCATGGAACATAACATTGTAAATATATATTTTTTTAAATTTCTATTTCGAAAAATCCTGATTTCATATTAAAAATCTGAATACTGATACCACTATATAAATCCAGATTTTCAAACTTTTGATAATCCGGGTAGCAATCGTATTTTTCGACCCAAGGCTAGGTGAGCAATTTAGGCATATGTCTATGTTTTAATTTACATTTAATAAGCCGACCTGTCCAAAAACTAGGTATGCAATTACTTTGACCTACTTGGTAGGTAGCTGTGTAACATGTAAATATAAAGTTTGATTTGTACAGAAAATTAACTTCAGGGGAAAATTGTGGATATACATGTATAGAAATGCATATTGATTGAATTCCTGCCCACATTGCAATGTAATTTAAGAGGCTATATAAATAAGTGTAACAACCGTGTTGCCAAGCTTTGCGAACTGTTACACTAACGTCGAAGGTGTGTCTATATGAATCTATTTTCATTGGTTCAATCACATTCTGCTGTGAAAATTGATTGGCTGATAACTAGAGTGTGTAAAAATAGCGTTGTTAACACGCTGGACAACACTGTTTCAAGTGAAGGTTTCAAATAATTGTAATTTAAGTGTGTATTTTTGTTATTGTTGATTTTAGATGTGTTTTACACGTTTTTTACATAACACTATTTGGGCTATTTCTATCATACACTGTTTATTTAGAAGAACACCATATTAAATTTGTGGAAAAATAAAAGTTGTTTGGTAAAAATGTTAAGTCCCCTGACCCATTGACCTTCACCTACGTCTACGAGGCACTTGTACTTTACTTATCATATTATTATTTATCTAAAAAATTTAAATATATAAGATGTTGACAGATATTTACTATTCATCAATTATTTATGATAAAATAAAATGTCCCTCAAATCACTCGTTTGGATTATCCCCACACCATAACCATATTTTCTTTAATTTAATATATTCTACTTAGTAAACTTACTAGTAGTACTTTTTCAAGTTTTTGCTTTTATTTTAAATTTTAATTAAATAAAAATCTTACGCATCCCCTTGAGCTTGAGCCCTGACTGACAATCTGTCTGAACTGGAAAGTGAGTTTCGGGGTTCTCAGGGAGACTCTACTGCAACTTTGTTGAAATTACTTACTTTTGTTAGCCTTTAAATACTTTAATTTTAATAATTAATTTAAATTTAATACCCCCCCCCCCCCCGGGCCTATCCGGCCTTATGGTTTACATGACAAGTTACATTATTTATAAAATTAAAAAAATACTAATTGCTAATAATAGATTAGTAATTAGTAATAGGCTTAGACATAAACTATAAACAATTATAAGTAATACTTAGTAATAGTAATAATTTATAAGGGGGGGGGGGCTGCAGTCAGGTTAGGTGTAAGTGTAAGGAAATAAGTAAGTAGGCCTATTCTACATAAGCGAAGAACAAGAAGAAACGTGTCTGCAAGACGCCTTCTTCAGCCAACAAAAATATTTTTTTTTATAAAACCAAAATAAAAATCAATACGTCACGTTGTTTTGTTGCTTCTTTATGCAAGTTTTCCCTTTAGTAAAATATAATGTTGGTAGCATTAATAGGCATAGGTAACGTTACTATTAGGACTACTTACTTTTAATGAACAGACTGTTACTAACAGGCTTAGCCCAAGCAGTGCAAGTGCAAAGACAAAAAAAGGCCTTAATTTATTTGGAATAATTTGTAATTATAATCAATTAAAATTGAATTTAGTCTTGTTGATAGTAGTTACTCTAAAGAAAATATAAAATATGAATTAGTGCCTCCAACCCCATTCCTTCACTGTAGACACTGTTGTAGTTGTTGTTTATTTTAAATAGATAGACATATAGCCTATGGCTTATACTTATAGCCTATGGCTATATGCAGCATGCGTATGATTCATTACTATGAATAAGATATTATTATTATAGGTATATCCTACTTATTATACTTATTTAGTTATTAATTTGGCTATGCTAATAAATTTGTATTAAAGTCAAATGTTAATTTAAGTTTAAGACATTCAACAAATATATTTTTAAAAAAGTCACTGGACACTTGAGATATTATTTGTATATGCCAAAACAAGCTAAAAGTCAAATGTTAAAGTTTAAGACATTCAAGAAATGTATTCTTTTAAAAGTCACTTGAGATATCTTTTGTAAATGCCAAAACAAGCTGCTAATCTTTTACTTCAAAAAAAATATTTAATTTATATACTAGTATTGGCTTGTTTTTTTAGGTGATTGTTTATAATTTATTGGGGCGCATAGACTCAGTTGTTAACTACAAAAACTACAATTAATTAAGTATAGGCCTAGAAGTTATGAAGAGTGAAAATGCTAAAATTAGTTAAGAAATTTATATTTTAAAAGGAAATGAAAGAAAGTCTATTTAAAAATAAATTGTATTATTTTCACTTAGGCTTTTACTCCTTTGCCTGTGGCTTTAGTTAAGTTCAATATAAAATTCTTAATAAATATAATCTGTAGTGATTGTTTAGTTAGTATAAAATATTATATAAATTCTGTGCATTTGCCAATTGTGGTAAGACCCTCCCTTCCTATAGTAACAAGTAGTATAACATTTATGTTCAATAATTAATAATCAAAATGACAAATAGGGAAAATCCCCCCCTCCCCCCCTTTTTTTTTCTTCTCTTCTTTTCTTTCTCCAACATAATGTTAACTCAATTTAAATCATTTGTTTAATAAAGGGTTATTTTAAAAATTATTTCATTGCACATATATCATGAATGACAATTCTTACATCATTAATTATAATATTTCTTTAATTTACAGATAGGCAAGGAAGGATGGGTATTCTAATGTAACACATTGGAAACATTTGATAAAGCTGACTTTCAGTCTTGTAATATCCAAAACAACATTAAAAATAATTTACCCTCTCAAAGTGTATGACAGTTTTTAATATGGGCTGGTGTGCAGGAGCAAACATTGGTAGATCATTGGTGCAAAGGCTTAAGAGGGCCAGCCTTTGTGAAAGAAATCACCCTGTACTTGCAGTTGCTCAGTTTCGACTTTCCAGTGATAACTCACAGCATGTAATGGCTATGCGTAGAGAGACTGTAAATGTATGGGAAAGACGAGCACCACTTTCACCTCAACAGATACGTAAATTGGTCAAATCAGGAATTAAGGTTATTGTACAGCCTTCAGACAGAAGAGCATATAGCATGAAGGTATGTTTTAGATTGTTTCAGAGATGCTTTTTACCAACTATTAAATTTCCTTTTTGAAGCACTTAAAAAAATGGTAAGCAGATATTTTTGTGTGACTTGTATAACAAAAATATCTAACCTGTAATAGCACTTTGTTTTGTTTTTTAAAAATCTGTCCAGGAATATGCTGACATGGGTGCTATTGTACAAGAAGATATGTCTGAGGCTTCACTCATTATTGGTGTCAAGGTGGTTCCCATTGATTCTCTTATGAGAGAAAAAACATATGCATTTTTCTCTCATACCATCAAAGCCCAGCAGGATAACATGCCTCTGTTAGATGCTATTCTTGAAAAGGTTGGTCTAGCTTTTGTCAGAAAGAAATATAAGTAAGACTAAAATGTCTCCATATCTAGTGACAGTTTGGCATAGATGCACATTTTTTTGGCCATGTTTACAATAAATTATATGATTTATATTTCCAAGCTTTTTTCCTACTCCAAAACTGATACAACAGCTTCTAAATTAAGGCATGAGCTTTTTTCATATTAAATATGGACATAAAACCTTTTTCTGACAAGCATTTTTAATATACTTTTATTATTTATATTATTTTACCATTCTATTATTAAAATATGATTTTAAGATTATTGTTATTGATCTTTTAAAGCTTAACATGTAAAGCAAAAATAAATCTTATCTTAAATTGTTTAGTTTCATTACTCATGAAGTTCTATAAATAATATATATTGATATTTGAAAATTAATTTTAATTCCACAGCATATTCGTTTGATTGATTATGAGAAGATGGTTGATGAGAAAGGAGCAAGAGTTGTGGCTTTTGGCAAGTATGCTGGTGTGTCAGGTATGATCAACATTCTTCATGGTATGGGCCTTCGGCTACTTGCTCTTGGTCATCACACTCCATTCATGGTAGGCAGTTGATTTAACTATATGAATTTTTTTTTAAATTGGTAACTTTCTCTAAAATAAATTGTTCAAGATCTTCAGTCATAAAAGTAATTTTTTTGGCTTTTTAACATTTGCATAAAATTGAATGTAATCATGACTGTCTGTTCATTGCAAAGACATAAATTGGAAGTGCATGAGGTAAATTGATATAGACAGTGCTTTTTTTTGGTCACAAAAAATGTACATCCTGTTCACACTTTAGGGGTCATCCATTATGATGTCATATCAGGGGTAGGGGTCCATTTCTATGACAAACTATTATGAAGGGGTCTAAATTATATCTGACAAATTTGTTGACAGTGGGGGAGTAACATCATTTATGGATGGCCCCTTGATTTTAAAAAAAAATATTTTTTTATCATAGGTAATTAAAATTTGCAGTTTGGCTTTGCTTTTCAAGTTCAAATTCAGAGATCAACAGACATCATTATTTTCATGTGTTCTATAGTTGTATCTGTTATTATTCTGTCATTTTTTATTAGCAGGGCAAGTGGTTGAGAAGTAATAAGTAATTTTTTTCCATTTTATCAACGATTTTTAAAATAAAGAAGTTATTTATATTTTTCATGCAGTGGCGCAGCTAGGGTTAGTACCGCCTGGGTCAAACCAAACTTTTTGCTGCCCCTCTCCATCCAATGAGCAGCCGCATGCACTGTTTTAATTATTTTTTTCCTGACCTGTTATGCTGGACAGGGTGATTCAAGTTCATGTGGACCAATTATAATATTGTCAAAAGTTACTTGAAAAATCCATCAAAAAAGTGCCTGTACACCATTCAGGTGCATTCTACAACCAGAAAGCCTTGGATATAGATACTTAAAACATGCACACATACAGGTCTAAAAGTAAATGTTGATATGGACAGAAATATACTGATGTGGTCATTTGTTGGCATCTTTATTAAAAATGCACTAATGGAAATGAACTGTTCCATGGTTTGATTACAGCATATTGGTCCAAGTCATAACTATAGAAATACTGAAATGGCCAGGCAGGCTGTCCGTGATGCTGGATATGAGATAGCTTTGGGTCGCATGCCAAAGTCTATTGGTCCCTTAACCTTTGTGTTTACAGGATCAGGAAATGTTTCTCAGGTGAGTTCATGTCAGTAATTAATTGCACAGGTCAGTAACTCTAGCAGTAAGATCTCATGTGAGTGCATGCCAGTAGTTAAAGTTGTAGGGCTCGGGTGAGTGCATGTCAGTTGCTAATTAGTCAAGTACATGTTTTGTCATGAAATATTTAGTTGGTTTTTATTAGATGATTGTTTTACAACATTATGCAATTATGTAACTCCTGCCTCATGTTCATGTTCATTTTTATTGCTATTTGCTTTACTTATAATTATTTATCTTATAGGGAGCTCAAGAAGTCTTTCAAGAATTACCTCATGAGTATATTGAACCAGAGCATTTGCCTAAAGTTGCCATGCAGGGCTGTAAGTATACCTTCATAATAACTTCTATCAGAGCATTTGTCTAAAGTTGCCATGCAGGGCTGTAAGTATACCTTCATAATTACTTCTATCAGAGCATTTGTCTAAAGTTGCCATGCAGGGCTGTAAGTCTACCTTCATAATGACTTCTATCAGAGCATTTTCCTAAAGTGGCCATGCAGGGCTGTAAGTCTACTTTCATAAAAGATTCTATATTTAAAGCTTACCACTTCTACTGTTGTTTATGAAAATATTGGCAGATAAAGCAGCACCAAGCATAAATCAATAGTTGCCAAGTTGTTAACAATAAATTAAACATGAAAATAAAAGCCAATTTAGCTAGGAAGTAAATATGGTTGGAGCCTTTTGTGTTACTATCAATATTAGTTCTTATCTATGAAAGTAAATTTAGATGGTTTGGCTAATACAGCTAATAATATATTTTCAACATAGGAGGCACATTTGATTGAAAAACTATTTATTAGTTTACCATTAAAAATCTTTAACGCTGGCCTTATATTTATATAAAATAAAAATAAATTGCTCATTAGAGAAAGTTTATTTCTATAAACAAATATTGCAGTAAGTCATTCATAAACCATTTGGCCAGCAGCCACTGACAAACAATAGCCTTCTAGTCATTTATGAAGGTGTTCTATTTTTAGCTTTAAAAAGCTGGCCTTTCACTTTGTCATTATATTTAGATTAGTTATTCAAATCAATTTGATGTAACACAATTTTTAGTATCATAGAAACAACTTAATATCTCAGGAGCTTTTTTAAGAAAAGAAAATCTTCATTCGTCATGGCACTCCCTGAGGGCAAGCTTATGTTTGACACAATTGTGTAACTTTTTTATTAATGCTGTATTTCAGCAACATCAAAGCTATATGCCTGTGTTGTTAGCCGGGATGACCACTATAAACGTAAAGATGGTGGCAAGTTTAACCCTGAAGAGTTTGAGAAGCATCCATATAGATATGCTTCCAGCTTCAGCCATGAAGTATGTGTTACTTTTGATAATAATATGTATTTAGTGGTTAAATGATTCTAGATATGCAGCCCTGAGAAAGCTGCTCCTAGTTTTGTCCCAGCTATTTCGCAAATTAGTTGCGAGGTGGAAACTCACTGTAGAAACCCTCTTATAAGGCGTCTGATGCTTCCCGGGGATGGGTGGGGGAAGATATTAGGACGTAAATTTACCATCCAAACTCCTAGGAAAGTCGATCATGTCCACTGTGTGTATGCACAGTGTCAGACCGACCGGGTGTCCTTGGGTTGGGGCGGCCTCCAGCTGAAATCCTGATCGAGCGGACTCAGGTGAGGGCTGTCCTGGCAAAGGGACATCTCCAACTTGCTGCTTCGCGTCCCTATTTTTGGGTTGGGGGTGTGCTTTGGGGAGGGCATAAGGAGCAATAGCTCGACGGCCTGCTGATGCCATTTCCTAATGTGACATCTACAATGTTGAGAATTTCACTGTCTAGATTAATGAATAACCTTAACCCTTCCTTGTTAAAGTTATATTTTATAACATCCAAATAAAAATATGACACCAGAACCAATCTGTGGCTTCCACAATCAAACAAATTCATAGAAACTCACACTTGCTCCCGAACAACTAAAGGTTACCATCTCTCATGTTTACCCTACACCGTTCTGTCCACAACTTTTTGAGATTTTACCCATTAATTAAAAATATTGAAAGAGAAAATATAAATTAGGTCTAAGGAATAACTATAATGTCAACTTTGTTCCCACATTTGTGGTGATAATAGTTGACTAAAGCCAACTGTTTCATTTTTTGTGTGGCTATTTCACTAATATAAGCATTTGTTAAATTCTCTAATATATGTCCCTACAAATTTAGATTGCTCCTTATGCATCTTGCATCATCAATGGAATATACTGGGCTCCAGGGGCTCCCCGTCTCATCACCATTCCAGAAGCCAAAACTCTACTTCGACCCACTGTTGCCCCCTGGCTTCCATCATCACCTGGCTGCCCCACCCTCCCTCATCGCTTGCTGGCCATCTGTGATATATCTGCTGACCCTGGGGGCTCCATTGAGTTCATGAGAGAATGTACCACTATCGACAGGCCATTTTCTCTTTATGATGCTGAGCAGAATGTTGACACCGAAAGGTTAGATAAGTGTTATAGTGATGCCAACTAAATGTTGAGGGCAAGTGAAAGGGAATGTTTTTATTAATTTTGTTGTCATGATTGGAGTTCATGAAGATGAATACAAAATACTCAATGTAAGTTCTTACCTAAAATATGAAGGTAAATTTTTCAATTTCTAACACAAGGAACATTTTTGCAGTTTAAAATTAAGGAAATGGGATACAAACCAGAAAGTTTTTTGTTATAATTATCCACAAAATAATCTAAGCTGGTCTTGTGAAGCCAGACTATAAAAAAGAATCTTATTCTTATGTTAAAACAGCAGTTACATAACTTTATTTCAATAGCCCATTTTGTAGGGCATTAAAAATATTTATATAACAGAACATTTTAAAAATATTTTTTTTATATCTTCTTACTCAGCCTCACCCGTATATTGCTTCCTCTGTCAAAGCAAAAGTTTTAACTTTTACAAAAATTATTATTTAGCAATTAATAATGGGATTTGATAAGATATCATCCAACCTCATCTTAGACTTAAATTCATTAAATGTATTTTATAAATGTTTTATTTAGATTCCACCATCCCCCTACACCACATTATTTGACAACCAGTGTTAACTAAGCACATTTTATAAATACAACTTTTCTTTGTTTGAAACCTTAAACCACACTTTGTGACGTACTGTAAATTTCTCTTATAGTCCTGATTTTTAAGTTTTTAATTTCCTTTATTTTATAGAAAATGTTCCAGGTAAGTGCCCACAAGACAGATTAAAAGAAAAATTGAACTTAATTTTATAGATGTGACCATTTGAAAGTGATGAAAAAGGGGAAAGATTTTTGAGTGTAGAGACTGTTATTCACTGTTAAGAAATAAATATATATTTGGCTTACAATTTTAATGGAGTTTATTTGGTGCTGTCAATTATATTACTAATAATATTTGTAAAAGATGTAAATAAACTTTATTTAGTATCTACATTACAAGTAAGTTTGTTTCTACCAATAACAGTCCTTCAACAATTAATTATGTGAGGATTTGTGTGCATACAAATATTAGATGAGAAATATGTAGATTTAGTTGTAATTTAATAAGAAATAATGTTTATGAATAAAAGTTCAATATCACACGTCTGTAAACAAAATGTTAGCCTCAGATGAGGAAATTATAGAACATGTTAAGTGATTAAAGATAGTAATTTTTAATTGGGATTAAAAAATAAAATAAATTGTGGGTGTTCAGAGCCACGGCATGTCCATTATTGAATTAAATATGTAGCAATAAAACATGTGGCATATTCCCTATAAAAAAGATAAGTAAAGTTTTTAAATTGTTTCAAGTTATTTGTGTGATCTTTCAATTTGTTTAATCTTGCTTCTTTATCATAATAATTTTTTTTAAAAGACAGAAAATACTCTAAATAAATTAGCAATTTTATATTTCATCATTTGGAATATTTTCGATATTGTTTATCTCACTTGATTGCTATGTTGTTGGAAAAATAATTAAATCTATTTTATATTCTAACAACTGACATTTAAAGTCATACCTGTTGTTACAATCATAATTATTAATTTGTGTTATTAATTTTAGAAATTGAAAATTATAAAACAGCTAAAACACCTGCAGTAAATTAATAGTGATAAAACAGCATGTTCTGTTGTCAATCGTGATAAAATAGTTTAATGATATAGTTAATATAATTGTGGAAATTAAGAAATTTCAACATGAAATATTGAATGATCTATGTTTGGTTAAATACATGAAGTTATCTTCAAAGTGTTATGGTGAGTCATATTTTGGTGGCTAATGCATTATACCTTACTTAATGTGTAAGGGTAACACTTCAAATTTGACAGTAAAAGTAAAAGCAAAACAAGAGTTCAGTTTTATTTTATTTTTTTAAATAGAAAAGTTTCTAGTTGAAGAAAACACATATTTTTGTTGTGAGAACTGAAACTATTCAGTGTCATTGCAATATTCTTGTAATATTATCTTCAGTGTTCTTATCAAAAAGAACTCTTGTGTGTAATATTTAATCAACCATGAGGTCTCTCTGTATCTTATCATAAAATCTGGTGAAATTTCTCAGCCTAACATCATCACTTTTAGTTTGACTGCATGATCTAAAACAGTGTACTAACATAGGAGAAAAATGGTGTGTATATATTTCATTTTAGCTTTGCTGGTGATGGAGTCCTCATTTGTTCTATTGACAACATGCCAGCTCAGATACCAAGGGAGGCCACAGAATACTTTGGTAGTTTGTTGCTGCCTTATATTGAAGAGATGGTAATACTTTATTTTATAAGAAAAATATTTTTTATTAGTGAATCTCACTCAAAGATTTTTTAAAAAGTTCTTATCTTACATTTTTTATTTCATTTTTAATTTCAGTTAAAATCAGACGCAAAGACATCTTTTGAAGATTTACAGTGCAGTCCAGTAGTGAGAAATGTAAGAAGTTTTAACTCTTTACATGTACCCAAGCCAGTCAATTTCCTTTTATCCTTTTCTTAAGAATTATAAGAAAATAACGTACGACTCATAAATGTCAGCAGAATCTGCCACAAATATTTTATTATTAGAACTAACTTTCAATATGCGACCAGTTACTTGAATTCTCCAAAATATTTACAGGCAGTGATCACAAGCAATGGAGAGTTGACTCCTAACTTTAAATACATTCAACAGTTGAGAACACAACGGGCGTAAGTGGTCTTTTTGTAAAGGTTTCATTCTCTCTTACTTTATTGGTTTACATGATCCCTTTTACTTGAGTAATGAAAAATTCAAGTTAAGAACAAAGGCAAGAGTGATGGCAGGAGGGGGGTGAGGTGGAAAGAAGTAGATGATTATGTAAAAGTTTTACTTATTATATGTAACAATTACTAATTGAAGTTTTAAAAAAAAGTATTTATTTACTATGCTGATGCCTGCATTTAATAAAGGGATAAGTGACAGTAATTGTGACTGTATAATTTATAGTAATTCTTTTTATAGAAATTATGTATTTTATTATCACTGCTGTTACTTTTAGTAATATAAATATTTTCATTTAAGACTTGAAAAATGTTGACAAATTACAGCATTAAATTGAACTTTGCATGATATGTCAGGTCTGCTCACAAAGCAAAGCTGAGTGTTGCTAAAGAGAGAATTTTAGTCCTCGGTGCTGGGTATGTGTCAGGACCTGCTGTGCAGTACCTCACACGAGATGACAAAACCTGCGTCACAGTTGGTCAGTTAATCTATACATTAAAATTAAAGTTTTTCCCCCAAAAACCCACTAAACTATCTTTAAATGAAAGACAATTAAAGCTGTGAATCTTCAGGACTAGGACCTAACTTTAAACACTGTTTTAATTAATGATTGGGTTATAAAGTAGTGTTTGGCTTGAATGTATACCAGACAGATTTATACTTGACAGATGTTTAATGGACAGATGTAAACTCATGCTAGATTTCTATATCTTATGTTTTTTTAAAATCCTGTCAGCCTCCCAGTATCAGCAAGAACTTGACAACACCACTCGTCTATGTCCTGGTGTCGACACAGTGCTCATGGATCTCAACACAGGATATGCTGAACTAGAGAGACACCTGGGGGATCATGATTTGGTCATTAGGTCAGTTTGAGAAAACACTCACAGTTGTCTGTTACAATTATCCCAGTGAGTTTTAGTGCAAATCTAGAAATATTAATGATTATTCCAATCCATTAATATTTTCTATGAAATTATTTTCTTCACTTTATTTCAGCCTGCTGCCCTATTCCTTCCATCCTGACATTGCCAGGCTGTGCATTAAACAAAAGAAAAATATGGTCACAGCCAGCTACATCAGTCCAGCCATGAGAGAATTAAATAAATCGTAAGCTATTATAATAAATAGAGATGGTAAAGTTCAATGAAAACACATTCCTTACTCACAAAACAACTGTTTAAATGTTTGTAAATTATAAATTAAAAAATTTAAAGTGTGTTTCAGGTATTTACAATAAACATGTTCTTTCCAGAGCCCAAGAAGCTGGTATCACAATTATGAATGAGGTTGGTGTTGATCCCGGTATTGATCACATGCTGGCCATGCAGTGTTTTGATGAGGTCAGAAGGGCCGGTGGAAAGGTAATCCATTTTCTTATTGTCTTTTTTTGTGAGATCTTTAAAAAGTTATAAAAAGTCTCTAGAGTAGAAAAAATAGTTCCCGCAAACTAAACTTCAGAAAGTTCAACCAAAGTCAAATTCAAATAAATAAAATCGATTTAAGAAAAATCCAAAGAGAACAAAGGTAAGTACTAGAATTTAACCATAAATAAAATGCTGTATAGTAGGCATGCCTAAGATGAACAAGGAATTAGATTATAACTGAAAGCTAAAATTAACACTCTGTTATATGTTAAAATTAACAGTCTGTTATATGTTAAAATTAACTGTCTGTTGTATGTTACAATTATCAGCCTGTTATATGTTAATATTAATTGTCTGTTGTATGTTAAAATTAACAGTCTATTACACAGACTCAAATATTTAATCTTGTTTAGATGACATGATAAAGTAAACCATCTGTATAGATTCAAGCATTTAATCTTGTTTAGATGACATGATAAAGTAAACCATCTGTATAGATTCAAGCATTTAATCTTGTACAGATCACATCCTATGTTTCCTACTGTGGTGGGATCCCAGCACCAGAACATTCAGCAACTCCACTTCTTTATAAATTCAGGTGAACCCAGTTGATAGTTTGTTTGAAATCATGTATCTAGTTCAGAGATGTTTGATAAAGTCCTTTGCTATTATATTGTAAAAGAAGTAATTAGTTTTGATATTGGTATTGTTATTGTATGGCATGCTTCCGTCTTCACGAGACGATAGAAAAGCTATATTGTAGTCCTACACTTTGACGAGTGGCTCACTAGGCCAATCCTGGAATGACAATCTCGTCTGCATTTCACGCAGGAGAATGATGATTCCTGGTTAATTTTGGCCTTCCGTGCTGTTCTTTTTCTTGCAAGGGCTTCGTTCCGCACATCTACTGCCTTTTTCACTCCTTCGTACACTACCGTTCGCCAGCTGGTACGTTGTTCGGCAATGATCTCCCATTTGTTGACTTCATGCTCTTTTTGCAAACATCCATATATCTCAGGCGAGGCCGTCCAATAAGTCTTGTCCCTTCTGCTAACTCTCCATACAACAGCATCTTTGGAATACGGCCTTCCTCCATTCTCCTTACATGGCCTAACCAGCGAAGGCGCTTCTTGCTAAGAGCGGAGAATATGCTATTACAATTGTAAATAAAGGAATTAGTTTTGATATTGGTATTGTTATTAGAATTGTAAATTAAGTAATTGGTTTTGATATTGGTATAAAAGCAATCATAACAGGCTGGTAACCTAAATGACCAAAATTGATTGTGAGGAACGTGATTAACCTTGCATATTTCTACCAACAGCTGGTATCCTAAAGGCGTGCTCATGAATGTGATGTCCGCAGCAAAATATTTAAAGGATGGCAAGGTAAGACTAGACAGAAAAAAACAACTCATTATTTAACCAGCTTCTAATGAACAAGGATGCAGATGTGCACAGGCTGTTTTAATGCTGTGAAACAATTAGTTTTAGTGATTTTCAAACTTCATTGATTGTTTTATGTAAAACAATTAGTTTCAATTAATGTAAAACTTCATGGATTGTTTTATGTAAAACAATTAGTTTCAATTAATGTAAAACTTCATGGATTGTTTTATGTAAAACAATTAGTTTCAATTAATGTAAAACTTCATGGATTGTTTTATGTAAAACAATTAGTTTCAATTAATGTAAAACTTCATGGATTGTTTTATGTAAAACAATTAGTTTCAATTAATGTAAAACTTCATGGATTGTTTTATGTAAAACAATTAGTTTCAGTTAATGTAAAACTTCATGGATTGTTTTTATTCTTTAAACAATTAGTTTCAATGAATTTCAGATTTGATTATCAGGAATGACTTGAAAGTATAAGCTTTGTGTTTTTAAATTTAAAAAAAAACAGAGAAATTCTGAAGAAAAACCAAACAAGGTAACATTTATGTAACCAAGAAAGACTGAAATTTACAATGGCAATATCGCCATTCAGGTGGTAAAGAGGTGGAGGTTTAAGGTATTGTTCTAAATTGAGGATGTTTAGCATATATATGGATGAATAAGAGGCTTATTCTTGCTATTCTCATCAGGTGGTTGAGGTGCCTGGACAGGGAGGCTTGTTGGATGCTGTTGAAGATCTCACCTTCATGCCTGGGTTTAACTTGGAAGGCTTTCCTAACAGAGACTCAACAATTTACTCTTCAGAATATGGCATTGTGTCAGCTCACACTATTCTTAGGGGCACCATTAGATACAAGGTTACTGTATTGTCGTACACTGTCACTAGTTTTAGAGTATACATCCTCTGATGCACCATTAGATAAAATAGTATATTCATTTGTTCATATTGGCGGTATAGTATAATTATAATTATTGTCACTTCAATTAGAAAATGCAATGAGACTAAAACTAGGGAGAGCTGCCCTTTATTAATTGTTTACTTTTTAAGCAGCTGGTACTTTGATGTTTTAATCTAATTTTAATTATTAGAAAATTGTACCATATATTTTTATTACATTTTAAGCATTTAATCAATTTTTGTGTGTTTTGTATTAAGGGCTTCACCGAAGCTATTAAAAGCCTGATCACAATGGGGCTTTTCAGCACAGAACCTGATGCTCACCTGCACCCCAACGGCCCAGAAATATCTTGGGTATATTTACAATATTTAGTAATCACATAGAGAGGGTGGGGAGAGTCAGTTAAAAACTACATGAAAATACCCGGTATCAATGAATATGTTTAACTCAACAGAAATGTATATAATTTTACTCACATATTTTTCACTTAGATAAACTTTGCTCTGATGTAATTTTACTCACATTCTTCACTTAGATAAACTTTGCTCTGATGTAATTTTACTCATGTATTCTTCACTCAGATAAACTTTGCTCTAATGTCAGTTTTAAAAGTTCAGTTAGTTTTTTTAATTAATTTGACCACTTGCAGAAAGAATACATGTGCAGCAAATTTGACAAATCTGGTGATATACTGACCGACTCATTGAAGGACCTCATATATGATAAGCTGGGACAGGATGCCAGAAAATTGGATGTCATAATCAAGTAGGTCAATAAACAAAAATATTAAAAAAATTTATTCCATAATAATATAACTAACAATATGGAGGAAAAAAGATCCATTAATTCTATGTTGTGTAAAAGATAGGTGCACTATGTGAACGGTTTAACTTTTATTGAAACCTTTAATTAATGTAAAATTAATTGAAAAAGAAATCAATGAAATATACATCAAATTAAAGATCCGTTTTTACAAGCATATCTTTACAAAATGTATTCCTCAAATTATTAATACATTTAATGCACTAGACTTTAAAAAAAAAAAAAGAAATATCTATGTATAGAACTTTACGTTTCTAACATCATTTAATATTAAGAAATTTTTCTCTTCTATGTTATAAAGACCTACCCCACAATTTTTCATGCCCTTAAATAGCTACAAAGATAACATTTTCTAATAATTGTAAGACCATAAATTTAAAAAAATCGATGTACCATTTTAAATATCTGTTACATTTTAAAATTTGTGTATATTGGTATTGTCTTTGAAAATTTAACCAACCTGTTGACTTGCTCCTGAACTATTATCTGAAAATCTTATCGAAAAACAGAATTCTTAAACCTAAAGAAGGATTTCTTAACCAATTTTCACGTCTCTAACAGCCATTTGTTTTTTGGTAAATAAAAAATTATTTAACTTTTGAAGATTAAATTTTCACATGTGTAAAATGATTGGGTTTTGAGATATTTATATCCACATACAAATTTTCCCACTCTCTTTCTTTTGCACTTAAAAAGTATAAAAACTAAATGTTTATGTTTTTTTAAAATATAAACATATTGGTATCCTCATAATTATGTGGCCACCCTTATCCCCACCCCTGAACTGTATGTTTTGTATCATGGGTACATTTTGATGTCTGTCCTTAGTTGCAAAGAAAATTGTATCCACTATTTTCCCCTTTCCAACTTCATTGAGTTTTGAGGTAAAGTTATACTTATGTAAATGTGCCCACAATGTCAACTCGCTTGAACTGTATTTTCGGACATTGGTAAAACACAAAGCTCTTTTTCACGACTATACTATCACTGGATTTAAAGATATAGTAATCAACATAAAATTTACACACACTCTTTCCTCCCATTAAATTTTTTTTCCAGACTTTTTTTTTTTACATTATTTTTAAAACCATCTTATACTTATACCACTTTACGGTGTATTTGGGCTTTGATATGGCTATACTCATAAAATACACACAACTATTCTGTTGCATATCTTGTGTTGCCTGGGGAAAAATATAAACCCTCCCCCACACACAAGTATTTCAAACATTAACCCTTTCATTACCGCTGGGTAAAAAATAATTTTTAAAAAAAGAAGAAATTTTTGGTATTTCCATTCTCTATCCGATTCGCTTTTTAACTTCTCTATAGATTGACACATAAAGAATTATATAGCATTGAAATGTGACGTCGACGTGACGTCCTTGGTAGCAAAAGGGTTAATAAAGGTGATACCACCCCTGCAAACCACCCCCTCCCAATGCCACTGCACATCACAAAACTATATTAACATTCAATTATTCCACCTTCTTTCAAGGCACTTTCTTGACCTCTTAAAATAAATAGTTCAAAGTAAAAATTAGTTCAAAGTATATTTCTTGATATTTAAAGAATATGGTTACCTATTCTTAAATCAAATTCCATACGAACATTAAAATTAAAATCTGTTACATAATCAAAAAAGTTCAAACCTGTAACTCAATAAGGTTGGCATATACTGATAATCATGTGGACCCCCCTAAACAGAATATAACAAAATAAATACTTGAGACTCTTCTTATAAAAATTAAATTTACTTTTAAATGAATGAGATAAGATAATATTGTTTCATTGATCTGAATAAATGTTTTTGGTTTTCATCGTACTTAGTTATTTTCAGCACATAAATAAATACAAAATTTAACCAAGACAAAAATTTTAATTTTATAACTATAACAATTTAAACATAAAATATTAAAAGTACCTGCATTTCTCTATTGTAGAAATCAGACATCAATGAACCCCTTTAATGACCATAATGATTTAATTACTGATCATTTAGATTTGGTTACTGCAGGGGAGCACACTGGTAAAATCATATAAAAAACATAGTTGCCAGTAAAGAATGTCAGTATCCTTTAGTAAAATAGCTTAACTCTCACAATCAGATAAATACTTAAGATAATTCTTTAATTTATAATAATAATACTTACATATCAAGCATTGCATAAGCTTACCTATAACTATATGCAGATTTATTTTATGGGATTTCAGTTGATGTGATTTCTGTAAAATAAACAAAGTTCCCTATTGATCATTGTTTTTAAGAATTTCATTTATCTTTAGAGGTACTAAGTTTAATTACTAGCTTATTGAACACAAATTTGCACACCGTTTGGTGCACATTAGGGAGTTTTACTTTTTGCACTATTGAACGGAGCATAATTATGATATGGGGTAAGATCACAAAGGAAAAAAAAAACACAGTTGGTTGGTGCATATCATTTCATTTGTGGTTGTCATGGTTTGGCTAAGGAAACATGGATCAGATGTCACAGTAAATTGAGAGGAAAGAAATTATTCAAAGTAAAAGTATAAATTTTAATTTAAAAACCATATTTTTGGGTATGTTTTAATTAACCCTACTTAACTTTCTGGACTCAAGTTTAGAAACAACAAAAATGATTTTGGAACCAACTCAAAGTGTTAAGCGGTAACCACTGGCAAGCTACTCTGTTTTACAAAAATATCAAAGTATCCCATTGGCTTATTCTTATAACTTAACATATTTTTGCATATATAAGACATTTCTTATACAAAGTATAAAAGCAGTCACCAGCACCCCGGGTGGATGGGACTCCTTAACCTTGGACGGCAACTCATCTAAGAGAAGGAAACTCTGAATTCGAACCCGGATATGGAGTCCCGAAAGGCGGATAACATTAATACAATGAACCATTCCAACAACTCCTGCGACGCCACTGGTGCCAAGCTGTATCATCCACATGATGTTCCCTTGGGGTTATCCAGCGGCGTGGAGAGAGGCGATTTGCTGTTGGGAACCAGCTTATAATCCTAGAAGAATAATCCCAGGCCTTGTGGATTTCGTCCTGCGAATTCCACACCATCGCCACCTTGTGACGGACGGATGCCAACAAAAAAACCAAGGTTTTACATACCCCGCAACCAGGGTTCGATACATGGGTGTGTCTTATGTAACATATTTTTTACACAAATCATCAAAACCCGCTTGTTATGTATGGTTGTGTCTTATAATTAGGTGTGTCTTATAAGCGCCAAACACTGTAAGTGTAAGTATTTTTTAACAAGAACGAACGGTACAGTGTATGATATTGAAGGGCAATTACTGCTTTTGATATTCACATGTACCAATCCAGTGCAGGCCACTTCAAATTTAAAATCCTTTCGTTTCAATGTCTTGTATATCACTCAAGCCGACTTTACATCTGACATTTATTGTTTCTAGAATCTATATACCAAGTACTCAACCCATGCACTATACTATTGTCAATGTCTTGTATATCACTGAAGCCGACTTTACATCTGACATTTATTGTTTCTAGAATCTAGATACCAAGTACTCAACCCATGCACTATACTATTGTCAATGTCTTGTATATCACTGAAGCCGACTTTACATCTGACATTTATTATCTAGATACCAAGTACTCAACCCATGCACTATACCATTGGCCCGACATCTGACATTTATTATCTAGATACCAAGTACTCAACCCATGCACTATACTATTGACTATTGGCCCGACGGAAGATAAGAATAAACATAATAGTTTCTGTCTCAGACAATTCTTTGATCTATCGGTAAACTAAAAATGGTATGAAGCCTTGTTTACATCCGATGGATGATAAAACATTGAACAAATTTTCATTTATGAAAAAGGAAACCATTGAATACAAATTGCTCAGTGGGGCAGATGGCTTGGCCGCGTGCGTCTATAGTAAAATATTTTTTACACAAATCGTCAAAACCTGCATCTTACATATGGTTGTGTCTTATATGAGCAAAATGTGGTATATATATATATATATATATAAATATACTTTTATCAATAAAGATTATCAGTTTTTTAATAAACAAATACTAGTTATTGTCATTTCTTGTTTTTATTTTTTCTATATTGGTGTATACTTGAACAGACTTGGCCTAGTAGATGATGATCCTATTGACAAGAAAGGTACTCCTATTGACACACTGTCCAACTATCTAGCCAAGAGGTTGGCCTATAGTAAGTTTTAAAATACTCACTTTTTATGTCATCTAGTTCATTGGAGTTTCACTTCTACACTGAAACATGATTGCCCGTCTAGCAGTGATTGATAGAAAGTCAACATTATTGCAATATATTCTGTCATTACAGAATGGCTATGACTGGGCAACATTTTTTATCAAGCTTGCTCTAAGGATTAGTTTAGGGAATGTTATATTAAATACTTTTTAACAGGTGCAACATGTACAAAGAAGAACCTAGTTTTAAGAGAATGCTGACACTGGATGTAGAATTATAATTTTGCACAGTAAGGCAAGTGCCTCAACCCTTCTTCTGCATACTCTCCATTTGTGCTCTAACAAAGTCATGCCAAAATAAAATCATTTAAATTCGGTCAGTTTTATGGACCCTATCAATAATGTAAAAGTACATATTTCACGTGTAGATTATTTTTATGCTCAATTGTTGGTTGTAAAATAAAACATTTTAATATTGTTTTTTTATTTTAAAATTACATAGATAGTTTTAATAATGAGGTTGATTTTGTTTTGTTTAGGTCAGCAAGCCAATATTAAACTGAGTTGAGACTGACCTAGAATAATTTGTTTATAAAACACACTGGATTTTGATCCTTTCTTCTTTCATCATTTACCTTAAACTAGTCCAAGTTGTCTTTTTGTCACCCCAAAGAATGAAAATATGTTTGACATTGTAAAGGTGCACATGAACGTGACATGATACTCATGAGACATGACATTGGAATCCAATGGGGGGATGGCAAACAGGAGCATCGTTGCATTGACTTGTCATGTTACGGAGATGTGGGGGGATTTTCAGCCATGGCGAAAACTGTAGGACTTCCCACTGGTATTGCAGCCCGCATGATTCTTACAGGTGACAATTTGTTTTTTTAAATATCTTATGTAATCCATGCTTCATAATTAATTTCTTTAAAATTTGTTTAAAAGGATTAAGGTTGTATATTATTGTATAGTTTATTAGTTGACTCTGCAAGAGAGCAAGAAGCATTTTCATCATGTCTTTGGCATAACTTCTACAGAATTAGTGTATTACAATAAATGAATACCATGATTAAATTTCTAGGTGAAATCCAAACAAAGGGAGTTTGTGCCCCAACAGCAATGGAGACATACATGCCTATACTCCAGAGGCTCAAAAAGGAAGGGATCTCGGCCATTGAGAAAATTGAACTTCTGTAAAAGCAAAAATTCTGAAGGAAGTTGCTGTGTAAGTATAGTGGAGTCTCAGTATTCCTGAAACATGTTTGAATAGGCAAATATTTTTCACTCATATCTTGAATAGGCATATAGTCCCGACACCTGTCAGTACATAGAAATAATCCTCACACGTTACATGGTTCCATTGGATTTCACAAAAGTATGCTTTCCAAATATTGGCTTCAAAATGTCACATAAGAAACAATAGAGTTTAGATAAAGCCCATTCGATAAGAACAATTAACTTTTATTTTTTCTCTTAGGTGAGTGTTGGACAAGCTTGTGTAATGAAATAAACACTGTTAAAATTAATGCTGCTAAGCAAATAATTTGGGAGCCCCACACAAGGAAGGACATGATATTTGAAAAATGCAACAAACGTCTTTTTGTATCTTTTTAATCTTACTTTGCAGTGTCACCATTATATTATTGGTTGAATAAATGTTGGTGCAGGGTCTTAAATCTTTCTCTTTACAAAGTTAAAATGAAGTGGTCAGCAGTTTTCTGTATTTAAAAACATAATACTCAAGACCTTCAATGGGCTGGTATATGTAATGTTCTTCACAAGCCCCTATTTTCTACAGAGGAGACCAGTGATATTAAATAATTGGAATCTTAGCTTGCTTTTCTTTAGAAATATCATAAATTATATGAGTGAGATTCAGATGATGTGCCTTGATGCTTTAATGAATGTTTGTGACTTGAATCTGCCTTACTTATCTGTAATCAATATTAAATAACTAAATTGTCATTATGATATGCACCAATTTCCTTCTAATATATTCTCCCTATGATAGTAAAATGTGATTTAATGATTATTTAGTCTTATCTAACGTTGATTGATATATACCTTAAACTGTATCAATGTTTCAATGACTCACAAATAAAGTTAACATTAACTGTCTCCACTGATAATTGATAGTTTCCTAAAGCCAGTGATATGTTGGCATGTTGGTTATCTCATTAAACTGAAATCGCTTTATATATCTCACTTAATTTCCAATTTTTTAAATGTCAGATTTTTATCTGAATACTTAAAAAACCCTAGTCAATTTGTATAAACCCTTGTCGAATCTCATGTAGTTTGATTTTTTACAGTTATAGCCAACTAAATATCTCTGTGCTCTAAGTTACAACTGTCTAAAATGTTTTTGTGTTAAACAATCACATTTTTATAACAATTATAATTGATTAAATATGTTTTTGCTCTACATTTGTAGTTTATAAATGTGTTGAGAAATATTTTGCTGTTACTTTTATCTTTGTTGACTCATTATTACTGACAAGTTTTCAAATCTTGAATCTCTCTATCTTGTCCTTCCATCAGAACAGTGGTTCAATGGTATATGGATGTAGCATTTGTATTTCTGATGTATATAGACAATATAGTCATTATACAAAGAAACCAAAGTTACCAATCTCACATGGTGTTTAACTATTGAAACATGATTGGATTCTTGGATTCTACTCAAGTGCCAATTTTATCAATTTATGACTCTATTCTTTACCATGCTACTTATACAATGTATCATCTATTTCTGTTAAATAAGTATGTATTTGTGATTAGACATAATGTGAAAATACACCTTACCAAAAAATTAACTTTCAACTTTTAGTGACAAGGCTATATCAAATTATTACTAATACCTGGTAATCAATTTTTCAGTTTAGTTTAAGAAAAATATACTAATTCAGTCTTTGTTCATTTTATTTATTTCATTGACCCATAATTTATTGAGTTATCTTCAACTGTGTTCTTTGGTGTGTGATTAAAGTAGGACTTAATCTGTAATTAATTTTTATTCAAGAATATTATGAAGCTCAAAAGTCAGCATTTGTCGACCTTATACTGTGTGTTAAAGTTTGCAGTGCTGCAAGTATTATTGCATGTCTATTGGCTACTTTCTTTTTTTTTCTTCCCAGAAAGTATTAGTTCACAATAAACATAATAAAACATGTACATAATGAATGATATGAAAACATTTCCTAATGCAATATTAAAAAAAATTAGATATCTTTTTAAGTCATGCAATTTAAAAAAAAATCTATATTTATAAGTGTCTAATTTTTATCTTTAAAGCGTTCAAAAAAGGCATTTCATTTAGCATGATCTTAAAGTTTGATTAAGTTAAATTCTGTAATGTACTTATTTTGTTTCTTAAATGGGCTGTGGGTTTGATTTTTAAAAATTACACACACATAAAAAGCTTAATTTTGACACTTTAAAAAAATGCTGTTCACTTGAATATTTTAACATCAAATAGTTTTAAATTCCAGTTTCTTTTCCATGACTATTAGTATAGAATATTCAAGTATCAGTATTGTTTTTGCTCAAATGTCTTTTATTGGCGTAGAAATAAGTTTTGTTTTATATCATACTTATGGAAATGAGTATTTTTCAACAAAATATTTCAGCGAGTCAATCCTTTTTTCTTAAGCAATTAATCATTGCATTGGTTTGTTATATTATAATTCCACAAAGTTTTGGGTCAGTCCAACCAAGGATTCTCAGGAGTGACAAAGCAAATTAAGAGATGTTTGACCAATTTTAATCATACATGAAATATTTTATATTCGTAAGTCTGTTCATACACAATTTTGATGAAAAGACTGATATTTTGTGCTAACGTTTAACATAATACTCTAATTCTAATAAATTATCTTGTATGCTTAAATGTATTAAAATAATATACACAAAAACTTATTTGAAGTAAATCAATTTACTTTCTCTTGTATGTTATGTCAAGTTCCTTTTGTTTTCAAAATGGCAAAACCTATCCCTGAAAAAATAAATGGTAAAGATTAAGTTTAGTGGCAAGTAAAGCAAATTTCATTATTGAGAAAACTCGTTTGAAGCTTTAACTGCCCAAAATTTTATAAGTAAATAGAAATTATTTTAATTTGAAATATCAATTATCTCACTACAAATGCAGCTGTGAATTGGCTAGTTTGCTTCTTAGGGAACTCTTCATAACACTGCCCATTGAAGCAGTACTGGCTAGTACTGATTCACCTGTAGCTCATATTCACCATTTTTTAGCGTCTTTGTGTGCCCCTAAAGTACACGCCTCTGGATACCAGGAAACTCAATAAACACTTAATGAAAGTGTCATCATGGCGTAAATGACAGAGGGTTACCATTCTAAAACAAAACTTAACTTACTTGTCCCAAAAATCTTTGCTAACATTGATGAGCGAGATTGATTTCCTGAGGTTAGTGTCTTTAAGAAATCTGTCTATCAGGTTGGGATGATGAGGGGCAACTTCCAACCAAATGTCTCTAAATTTCAACAAGAAAATATCACCATTAATATTTTATTCAATTTTTATTGAATTTGTAAAAAAAATGTAGCAAAATCAAACATTTTTGGGGGAATTTATTTCTGCTGTATTCCTGAATAATTGAAATCTTACCAATAATAATAACCTACCCCTCTTTATTAATATTAAATGTAAAAAAAAAATGCTGTCCAGGCAGAGTTCTTCAAAGTAACCTTTTAAAAATGTTAATACTTCCTTTTTAATATCTGTGAGATGAGTTGAACTTTGTTATTTCAATAACCATCAAATATTTACCCTTTATCATGTAATAAATAATTTGACTTTGAGAGAATTTCTTTCACAAGGTCCATACCATCATGACCACCATTTAAAGCAGCGTGGTCTTCAAAACTGGAGATAAAACAAAAAAAAGGTTATATCATCCCCTTTAACAGTTAGATATTTTTTAACCGCTAATCATCTGATGGAAATTATTGAGAGTGAATTGCCCTTTATGACTCTTTCAGCCAGTACCAACTATTAATTCTTTCTAGATAAAAAATTGATTTACTCACTGTAGAATTTCTGGTTGTAAACTTTTTATTTCTTCACTTGTCAGATACGGGGGATTGCTGACTATTAAACTGTAGGGTCCTGATTTAATCAACTGATCTAAAACTGAAGGAGAGTTTTACAGTGATTGCTACTTTGCAGTGAGCTAAAGTGTACAAGATTGTTACTTCCTAGTGAGAAAAGGAGTTTATATTTGATGAATTAAATTTGCATAAATGCAACAAACATAAATTGCTATGTGTATTCCACAATTATGGTCATGTATTTAAAACTGCAAAGAGTGAGTTTCATCAAAACCCAATGATCTAAACTAGATAATGATTACAGTCCTAGATTTTGCAAATGCTTACCTTTACTGCTGCGAAAATCTCCTTCAATAATTTGAATTCGTTCTTTTACCCCGACAAGTGCTGCATTTTCTGCTGTCAGGGAGCAGGCGACTGGTGATATATCTACTACAACTCCAGTCAGCTAAAATTTATCATGTTCAAAGTTACATGACAAAATGAAGGCTAAATTTGTTAAAATCTCAGACATTTTTAATCACATTACACATTTATAACTGCATTTCATATTTTTATTTCTATCAAATTGTTCTATGATTTATGGCTGATAGATAACCTAAGATACTTAAATCAGGTAATTTACCTTTTTAAACTTGTTGAGCATAGCCAAAGATACAGCCCCAGTGCCTGGTCCGATTTCCAAAAACATCCCACTTGTAGAACTTTTTTGACTAAGCGTTTTCATGCACAGATTTGCTAACCCCTAGAAAGAAACATTGACATTACAAACTCCAGACAAATTGTAAATTTATTGCACAATTTATACTTCAACATATTTGAGAGTTTATTTAGTTAAAATAATAAAGTTCATTTGAAAAATCACGCTTCATCCCCAAAGGCTCGAAGCGCGGTACAAAAACAAAGCTGGGAGATAATAACTAGCTGAAAAAGATGGTAGACAACTTCACCCCATAAGGTGTTTGCGAAATAGATGAGTTTTTAAATTTGTCTTGAAGGACTCCAGTGTCTGGCTGTGTCTGAGAGCGTCAGGAAGGGTGTTCCAAATGGTTGGGCCAGCAAATGCGAACGTGCGCTTTCCCTAAGTCTCAAGGCGAACTCTATGGTAGTGCCCAAAAATTTGTGTAATAAATATATAACTTTCTGAATATGACAGTATGAGTAATAGTGACATCAGTGTACAAAAGGGTAATGAATAATGGCTAGTACTTTAACTTAAATAGTTTCATCCAAGCGTTAAAAACCCTAATCCTTTCTTGTTTTCTATTCATGTACCCAGTGAATGATTACAAATAGTAATGTATTATAGTGTAAGGTGTTTGGTTAATTCTCGATAGAAACTGCGAGTTCAAGTTCTGCTGCTAAAATTGTTTAAAATTACATGGGGACTGATGTGAACTTGTTGGTATAAGACATTCAACAGAGGTCTTGTTTGCAAGTATTATCATTGAAAATATACTGTATTAAGCAACTGCTTTGTTTTTTTCCCCTAAGATTTACAAGTGAGTGGCAGTGCCTTGAATCTATAAACCTTGGGTTCTCTCCCATTTCTATATTTATTACAAAACATATTCCCCACACCACATTATAAAAAATGCTAAAATAAATTAAATAAACCTGATTTTCTGGGTCTTTCCGCATCTCCCTGACACTGTCTCCCTAATCCCTGTCTCCCTAATCCCTGTTAAGAACACCTGCTATAAACTACAGATTCACTTGCATGGATTTTGGCATTTGCTACAATAGGTTTAAAAAGAAACCAGTTTTTAACCAAACTCAATTAAATCTACTTTGGCCCATGATTTAATGTATTCTGATTCTACCTAACAGAAAGTCAAACTTTTATATCCTTAACAAGGTTTTCTTAAGCTAACAAAAAAATACCCCCTCCACAACTTTTAAAGTAGTGCAATTATAAAACAGGAATTTTGTATATGACATTTAATATAAGTAACCAACTTTCTTCACTGTTCAAATTTTCTTAATGCTTTGGGTGTTCTTTGTAAAGTGAAATCAGTATTTCCATGCCTGGTTGAATGTCATTTAACAAGACTGAAATTGCAGCTCAGTAATCAGGAGCTTATTCCTTAGCTTGGAGCAAAGTTGAGCAACACTAAAACCATGTTCCACCAAATACGATATTGGAAAGGCAACAATAAGTTTCTTAACCACTTTCCACAGTGTAGGACAACGATTTGAAATTTCCTCTTGTATCCAAAACTCTTGGTACAAGCTCCTGAACTTTGAACCCAGCTCTTTATTATTTTTCATACATATCTGATTGATGCTTGAGCTTATGCTCTTAAGCCCTAGATAGGACATAGGCAACCAGCTTCATCCGCTGGGCTGTGCCAGATAACATAGTCATGATGTAGGACTCTCCTGCCTCCTTGGTCTCCCCTGCAACATACAGTGCAGGGCACAAAGCCAACAGATGTTGACTGGGGTGGGGGTGTGGGAGGTGTCAAAAATTGCTTAAAAATTGAGGACAACTGTCAACTTTCAATGACCCCCACCCCCAAGTAATTATGTCAACATTTTTATTACATTACTCCCCCCCCCAAGAAAATATGAATTATAATATAAAAAAATATATAAATACAACTTACTTTGTGATGATCCATTTTAATAACACAAAATTGTAGAATTATTTTTTTATTGCATCTTTAGCTTGTTAATCAACAAGTTTAAAAGTTTTTACACTTAAATGTTATAATACAGTATCAATGTTAAAGACTAAATATCATTGTTTGTGCAAGTATAAATATGATTATTGTCAGTATAGCTGAAAATTGTAGCATAGTTTCTAGCTGCTATCATCTTCCCAGGGAGTAACCAGGTGTTGATCTATCGTAACAATGGGCATAGTAGCTGATTTATCATTATCATTTTGCAGAACTGATATACCAGACAAGTCAGAACCATTCTCATCTAACCATTCAACACTTAAAATAGAATATATTGTCAGTGTGAGCAATAATTGCCATAAGCTCTCCCTGTCTCATGCCAGCTACTTGTATTAGTCTAATCCTTTTTTGTTGAGGAGCAGGTGCTAATTTCTTATGCATTGTCGGTGCTGTTGAACATGCTTTCTTATGCATTGTCGGTGCTGTTGAACATGCTATTTCAACATGACTTGTGATACACAATAGATGTTACAGATTTTGCAAATCCGTTCAAGCAGCGATGTTATTATTGTTACTCACTTTACTTTTCCCTAATTCTCAAAATATCGCATTCCTACTCTATCAGTATCATTTATCTTGACTGCACATGACACTTGAACCTTGTCCCTGTTCCATATCTTCAACAATCACAAACCTACTGCCCTAGTCATTTGCGAAAAAAAAGAATCTACAGGTGAAGAGAGGCCAACTTTTGACTTCTCTTGCACTAAAAAAGTGTGCAAACATTATGACCAGCCATCAGCAGTGCACAGACAGACACATATTAAATAAATCTTATATTGTTAAAAGCCTAAAAATTAAATAACTATTTTAATTTTCACTCTTTAAATTTGTTAAAATAATGTATTAGCCGGTCAATTTTTAAGATTAAAATTTTAATATAGAAAACACGATAGTTGATGTCAACTAATCTAACTACCCCCCCCCACCCCCCCCTGTCAACAATTGTCAAACATTCCCCCCCCCCCCCCCCCCCCCTTTTTGTTAACATATTTAATGGACGACCCCTAAGACTACTGAACATTTTACCGCCCCCTGAGCGGTACAAGCCCACTTTGAAAACAACTGATCTAGATGAAGAAAATTTAGTTTTGAGAAAAAATGTAAGGCAACATTTTTAGATCTGAAAACATTTTGGCTCAATTGAAATGAATAATAAAAAAAAAAAAATTAAAGTTACCTCTGTTTCTGGTCTGGGTATCAGAACAGGGGGTATCATTTTTAGTGTCAAGTCAAGGAAATCCCATTCTCCTATAACATATTGTATTGGCATTCTGTATGTTGAGCAATGTTGAAAATAATAATAAAATAGAGTTGATAGGTTCAATTTCCCTTAATTTAAGAGACAACATTCCTATCTGAAGACTAAGCAAAATGATAAAATCTAAAATATTATCATTAGTATAGAGACAACTTTCTTATCTGAACACTTAGCTAGCTGATAAAACTTACAATAGTATCATTAGTATAGAACTGATTTGTGCAAAGATTCTCTGGGTCATATGTTGTATAGATATCCCCCCTCTAGATGCATCAGTGCTTTAATATGTTTTAAGCAAACTGTTTCATGTTTGCATTTGGGAGGTGCCACAAACTCAGTCCCAGTGTCAACAGTATCAGGCACATTTGAGGGATGTATACATTTTGATTCATTGTTGATAGTGAATAAAACTCATGCAAAGATTTGGAAAAGACAGAAAATTGAGTAGAGACAAGATATGGGTACTTTTTAACCCATGTTTTAATGGAGGAAAAAAACAAGCCATGAATCGTAGGTGACTGTAAAATAGTTGATGTCAACAAAATATAATTGAGACTAGATATTGGAATTAATGATTATTTATACTTTCGACAAGTGGTTTGATGTGTTACAAGACATTTATTTAAATGAAAAATATGTTTGGAAAAAAATTATGATATAATCCATCTTAATTTAATTAATTTGTCATTTAATATGACAATAATTTTTAATTAAAAAAAAACAACAACTGCTAATCACTAAAACAGTCAATATTTTTTGTAACCCTTTCGGGGCGGAAGCTTTTTGGGGTGTCTGTGCCAAAAAGTGGGAGCACTTTTTACGAGCTCAGCATTAGCATTACAAAAAATGTTTAAAAAATAAACTATTTCTTTTACATGTGTAAAACTATAAATATTCTTGTAGGAAATTGAATGAAATAATACAATCTTTATAAATAAAACTGAAATCTCAACGTTTATGCAAATGAGCTATTCTGATGTGCATAATTTATGCATGTAACTTACTTGTATCAATTGTGTGAATTTTTTGAAGTGAAGTCCTAACACTTTTTTTTTGGGAAACAAGGCCCACGGGGGCCCTTCAGACACCTCTAGCAAATGGTTCTACTCCTTTTCCTGCCCCCAGCTATTTTTAGTTCCTACAGACACTCACTGTAACAGGCCCCCATTTATGACCTAGGGACCTTCTCTTAAGCTGGATGTTACTGAGAAAGTTGTCTGCATACCAACTGGTCTCTCTCAATAAACATTTGAGTGATATTTAGTGTAAAAAATAGCATAAAGCACTCAAATGGGGTGCCTATGCCTTGAGGCATATTTATAAGACCTATGTTGTCTAATAAATCAGTTGAGGACCCCTAATACTAAACCAAGGGTTCACAAGAATAGGGTGAACATCATCATTTTGATAGTCTTCATTACACTCCTATTTTTTTCATCAGTTTCAGTGTCAGATTCATTGCTAGTATATCAAAATCACTAAGGATAGTTTGATCAGTGCCACTGACAGACATTTTAGAATTTTACAATATTACTTTCACTTGCCACACTAAAAAAAAATCCTGTACACAACAAAAGTTAGTAAACCATCAACACAGGCCCCCCTTACAATACCGGGATGTGTAGGAATACGTAAAAAGCAATCTGATTTGCTAGCCAATCTCAAGGCTTGAATTATCAGGCCGATAGATCATACATCCGTCTTATTGGCTATTTCTGCCCTATTCGTCTCAAGAAGGTGAATACAATAATTGGGTGTCAAAGAATTTTAGCAATTAGTTTTAGTATGTAGTAAAACAAAAATAGTTTAAAAACTATGTATTAGAACATATTTTTTACTTGTATTATGTAAATTACGTGTTTTTGTCTGGCTAAGTTTACTTCTTTTTTTTTCTGTTAATGTGTGCTAGTGTATAACAACTGAGCCTAGGACAACATAACACATATAAACAAGCAGGGTAGTGATCAGCAATGTACATACATGTTAGTGCATTTTAATAGTCACAAACTATTGTCCAACCTTACCTAGACAACCGGAGATGACACAGCCTTTCTATGTCAGCCATTTGTGATTTATTCAGTTGGGTCTTATCACTTATGTTATGAAGCTTAAAATAAATATAAAATAATGCCATTAACAAAGTATTAAATTTTTCTTGCGTTTGTGGGTCTGTGAATAGACTAACTATGCACTGAATAACCCAAGCTACTAATAAGACATAAGTACTCACTGTTTTAGCACCCAACACATGGGCAATGATGTACTCTGTACTTATATCTGGTTCTCCTATTTTTTGTGACTGAAATGTTTTTGTCCACTTAAGTAAAACATCTTTGATGGTGCTTGGTGGAGAAGCTTCTATATGTCTGGTGGAAAACTAAAAAAAAAAAAAAGGGTTTTACTTCCCTTCTGCTTATATTTAGCCAAATAAAATTCTTAATATTTGTCTTGATAACTGTTGTTGCATGCTAATAGTGTAAAATATGATGACTAAATTACATTTTATATTGTGGTAGTAATATAACATTTACTGTTATTATCTGTGAATGAATATATGCAAACTATTTAAAATTGATTTGATAACATCCGGGGACATCCCCAAAAAGCAATAATTCATTAATTAAAAATAATAAAATGAAGGTTAATTATTGGTTTGTTTGCCATTTACTTAATTTTATTGTTATTTGTACTGATTCTAAATCATTGATCATGTCTCAATGACTTTCAGAAAAGAGATCAAAAGTAGTAACATTGATTTTGAAGAAAATATTTGCCATTATTTTCCAAATATTTTATTGGACCCTGCTTTAGTTAGTAATTATGTTATAATATAATTTATGTGCAATGATGTTGTTGGGTAAAACAATCATTAACAATGTAAATAGCAATAAATGAATAATGAAATTTTGAATTAATGAAATAAATATATGATAATTAAATTCAAAAGCAACACAAGTACAAAAAATATTAAAAGATATCTTTAAAGATTCTATTTGAAAAACTTAAAGCAAGAGTAGTGCTAGCTCTCAAACTCTTACTCGAGCAAGGCTAAACTTCTATTTCTAATAAGTTATTAGTATAGGCTGATTTCCTTTAAAAAAATGTAAGTTACTCTAAGTTAGTTAATAAAATCAAAAGGCCCACCTTCTTTGTACTGTTATTTTTACAAACTGAAGGGAAAATGATGAGAAAAGATTGCAGGGATTTCAATAACTTCATTTTCATCCTGAAGAAATGTTTCTCAAGTTTACTCATCAGTCATCAGTATCAGTCATCAGCTCTAATTACTCTGAAAAGTTAAAAAATAAAATAAAATATTAGAGTAAATATTATGAAGTCGGAATAATTTCATTAATCAAGTAAAATAAGTGAATGGATTATGGACGTACCCCACATTCATATTGTTTTCTTTATTTATAGTAATTAATTATAGTCTAGTGAAAAACTCATTCACAAGAAGTGTTTTTTTTATATGGCTCCAGCTAAGTTCAAGTCCAAGTTATTACTTAAATTTTTTTTATTTATTTATGCTCATATAATCATTTACTTTTTGAAATCCATATTGAAATTGCTATTCCTAGGACCCGGTGAAGAGTGAGAGGTTTGGTTTATTTAAAAATTAGGTAAATTTGCACAAGAAGTACCTCGCATTTTAATATGGCCGCCATCTTGACGTAAAATTAAGAATAAAACGTTTAAAAATAATGAAAAAACTTCCTAAATGTATCTCTCACCCTAACCTGAACCCTAAATCTATCCCTCACCCTAACCTGAACCCTAAGTTCTAAATCTATCCCTCACCCTAACCTGAACCCTAAATCTATCCCTAAAGCTATAAACTATAAACACGCACATGAATTCAAAGTACTCCTTGACTCATTGTATGAAATAGCCAAAAATTATTGTATTATTGTTGGGTTTGTAAGACAAAATTTGGTATTCGATTTGGCTGATTCTGAGTTATGGAGCCATGACGTCATTTGCGTGGATTCACTCCCCTTATTTTTTTTATTAGAGTTACATTTTCCTTAAATTACGATGGCATGTTTTTTAATTAAATTTTTATTGGTTGATTAAATATAATGATAAAATTTTATTGGTTGGCTGATTTAGTATTTTATGTCGTCTGCCATTTCTTAAGATTATTTTAGAGGATGACCACACGTGCTTCATTCATTTTTATTCGTGTTTCATTAATTTTTGGATATTCTTTTCGTTGGAACCTGAAATAAAGTGTGTAAAAGTGTATTCCATGAAAATGTAAGTTGGGTTTTCATTACTTCTTTATTTTATAATTAATTTTGGCCACTTTTCTTTGTTTTTTTTTAAATTTTCCTACTTTTCAGGGTCAAAGCCCAGCGCCACGTTAGGTTAAGGAGAGTGTCAAAACGCTGGTACCGATAGGGTCAAAACCCTGTTAGGGAGAGGGTCAAAATCCTGTTAGGGAGAGGGTCAAAACCCTGTTAGGGAGAGGGTCAAAACCCTGTTAGGGAGAGGGTAAAAAACCCTGTTAGGGAGGAATTTAGGGTTCAGGTTAGGTATAGATTTAGATCATTTTTTCATTTTTAAAAACTTTTTATTCGTAATTTTAGCAAAAACGCGGACCCATCTCTCATAATTTACCTTTGATTTTTATAAACGATAATATTATAATAATAATTGAATGTACTTACTAAAACTTACTTATATTATATTTATATGTTTTTAAACTTACTAATTTAAATTTAAATTAGTTCATCAATCAATTTAGCTAAAATTGGCTAAAATAAACTACCAATAAATGACAAAAATTATCACATCAGAATCCGACAGTATAGCCTATCCATTTAATTTTGTCTAGAAACTTTGACTTTTGACAGTTAAAGACTAAAGAGACAGAAATGATTCAGATTTGGACCCCGTTTGAATAGCCTTTCTTTACCTTTAATCTTTATCTCATCCTCATTCATACTCATACTTATACGGCTCATACTACGGCGGCATACGGCTACGGCTACGGCATACGAGTTATTTGATTCGTTTTTAAAATTTAGCTGAAGTTAGCTATGAATATATTTATTCTATTATTTCTGAATTAATTGAAATATCTTTTTTTAGTCAACATTTTTTTATCTTCATTTACTTTTGATGTAGCTAGTTTCTTTAAAATATTAATTATTAATATTTTTTTAGTTTTTAATATTTTTTTTAATTTTTCGGTACTATTCCAGTCATAGTTTTTTATAGAATCTCGTAAACAATATGGTTGACAAGATAAATGTTATGTTTAAAATTATGAAATAAAAAATTGACCTACTCAGCCTCTTACGCACACGAATACACAACTCTCCTCCAATGCGTAATTTCAGCCTATACTACAGTTGCTGTTATTAGCAGTGGCAGTTAATATACTGCTGTAATAATATATTGACTTTTAAATCTCGATTACACTTGACTTGGACTAATTAAAAATTTATTATTAAAATTATTATAATCATAATTGGGCTAATGTGCTGTTGTGGTCCCCTTATTGGGAGTCACTTCCCTTTGTTTATGATAGATTTCGGGTTAGGGTGAGCGACAGAGGGACCAGTAGCGTGCAATAACCCATAATTCATATTTTTTACTTATTAGGCCTATTCTTTATCGTCAACTGACTTCACTTTAATTCATATGTTGCCTTAGAGGCTTTTGTTAAAATCTTACACTTAACCTAAACTGGCAACTTATAAAAAGTATTTAAAAATTAAGGGGAGGGGGCGTCACCTATTACTATTATTATTTGTGAGACTATTTATTAGTGATTTTGGGGGGTGGGGGTAAAAATTAGCCAGTAACATGTCTTATTGACTTAAAATATCATTTGTTATATTTTATGAATGGTCCCACTAAAATTAACTATTAATGAATGTAAGAGGAAGACATTCAATATTGTTTTCCTAATACATTCAGTGCTTATTTTGACTTATGACACCTTGTACCCACATGGTATGAATGTCATGTCTCTATTCACTGTTTGAACCTAGCTCCGCCCCTCCATGTCATGACCTATCGCAGTGGACTTACTTCTCCTCTTTTCTTTCACTCTTCCCTATTTAAACCTTTCTCCCACTTTTTTCTGTCACTACTCTTTTGCTGCCCTCTTGGGACACTACTTATGAGCTAAGTGTTACATTATATTTTTTTTATACATTTTTATTTTATTCGTTTTTCTGTTTGTTCGCTGATGAAGGCTTCCTGCCGACACGTTTGTTGTTTTATTGCGTTCCTTGTATCAGGTTTAACCTTACTGTGTTTTAATAATTTCCTATTGTGCTAACCTGATTGCAGTCTCCCCCATTATTACCTTTTTTACATTCAGTGGCTGTATTTACTAGTGATGGGACGATTAATCGGAATTGTATCGGAATAATCGAAATATCGGGATTTTTACAAAGCATCGGGAATCGGTATCGGAGCTGAATAATTCATACCCGATTCCGATACCAAAACGATTCTTAACTGATTAACTACCACGAGCCGCTCCCAGCGCCAAGGTAATCTTTCATTCATGGCCGTAAGCCGGTATTAAAATTAGAACAGAAATATCAAGGTATCTAACATTTAAACTGATTGCAAACGATGAGAATCCTCTTAGCTGGTGGAAAGCGAACAAAGAAGAACTTCCAAGTTTGGCTCTCCTCTCAAGAAAGTATTTATGTGCTCCGCCTTCTTCGGTAGAGAGCGAGAGAATTTTTTAGTTTAGGTGGCAATATATACTCGACAAAGAGAAACCGTTTAGAACCAACAACTGGAGAGATGCTTATGTTTTTGCACTATAATTTGCGAGTGCTTCAATTTGACTATGATTAAATGCATATTCTTACTATCAACTGATTGAACTGAATGAAGTTTTTCTCATTAAAATGGAATTATTTATATTATTTTGAACTCAATACTACATCTTTGTATTATTAAAATGGAATTATTGATAGATGTGTTTATATATAACCTTTCCAATACATTGTTATCTAGCATATTGTAAAGCTTCAATAGCAAGTTAATAAACTTTTATAATCAATTCTCAACTTTTATATTAATTAAATTAATACCTGGGCACAGTAATACATATATGTAATAATGGCCACGAATCGGAATCAGAATCGGAATCGTATCGGGAATCGGGATAATTGGGTAGAATCGGAATCGTATCGGAATCGTTAAAAATGTTGGTATCGTCCCTTCACTAGTATTTACTGAATATGTTAGACTTAGACCTTGGCAAATTAATGCTATGGCTGACAAACTCAATTAAAATTGCCAACAAGTATGTCCATTGAGCCTGTAATAACTACTCTAGCCTATTAGTAATCACATACTTATATTCAGTTAAAATACATTTATTAAGTGATATATTATATTTATATGCTTGATTTTAGACCTAATAATTGTTAGAACACAATAATATTCTGATAAATCATAAATGCATCGGACATAACAATCCTATTGGCTTCAGTTATTTAAAAAATATTTGTGGAAAATGAAAAGCATAAGTGCAGCTATTCTATATTTTCTCATTTCAAGCATATTCTTTTTTTTTTTTTCTATAGCCTAACTTAAGGAAAAGAAATCTGTCATGTCTTGGAGTAACTTACATGCCACTGCAACAAGCCAAACCCCAATAAATGAAACATCTTCTGCTGTGAATCAACAAGGAGGCAAAGAAAATAGCATTCTTTTATTTATATTGTTGCCAGCAACAGCTATTGCATGTGTTGGCATTGCCATAGGCGTGGTAAGTCAAAAAAAAATGTTTATAGGCTGTGATTATTTTAACCTTCAATAGATATAACATCAAGTTTGTGGCGACTTAACTGGTTATCTATCATGAGCCTGTGGGACGGGCTCGGCATTTCTTCCGTTATGGCCACGAGCCGATGGTAGCGCCAATGTTTGTATCGTATAAAATCGAGTCAAATATTTATATTATTCTGTTCCTGTTTTGCTTTGAGATTTTAATTTGACGACAGGATTTTTATATTCAAACCACATGCTATCGGCAGATCTTTTTAAAACAAGCTGTTAATTAATATTGATCTAATTTCCAAGCTAGTTACAAAATTGTACTACTTGGTTACCGTGGCAACAAGTGACAGGGTTACTAAAGGCATGTAAGTGACTGGAAGTGTAAATATTATTCAATTTCTATGTTCTTTGGTGCATTTTTCTTATTTTTGGATATACTATTTGAAGGGCTGAGTAGAAAAAGTACTTAAGTTACAATTTTTCAAAAATGAGTTAAGACAGGCATTATATTTGATTACTTCCCTTGAATCATTCCTGTAAATATAACTCATGGAAAATGTCCATAAGTGTTTGATTCAGCGTTACCTCGAATAGATTTTAATGTTCCTAAATACGAATTTAAAAATTTTAAACTCAATTTTCTCAAAACTTCAAAAATACATTTAAGTACTTTTTCTACTCGGCCCTTCATTTGGAAACGACCAATTAAAAGGCTTTAAATGATTTGGAAATTAAAAATGTATGCGTAAGTTTCCACATTTATATATTTTTTATTGTTTTTCTGTTGTAAATACCAATTTAACAATTAATAATTTGCTAACAAAACCTAACTTACCAATATTTTATGTTTATCTTATAGACAATTTAATTACCTACAAAATGTTATATTACTCATTAGAATATCTTTATAAATAAGAAAACTGCAGCTGAATTTGTACATGCACCTGAAATAAGATAATGTGACCTAGACTTAATTCAGCCACAGCGGGTTTTTCAATCTGGTAGTTAATCAGTTAAAGGGCAAAATCAGCAAAAGATTGAAACAAAATGTGTAAAAATATTATTTAAATGTGAATAAATTACACAGACACACTAGAGGACTTATTTCTTTGAATAATATCATATAGCTTAACTATTCATAGCAAGGCGTCGGAGTAATGTATGTGAAGTATGTGCCATCTATCTACAACATAATATGTTAAATTTCAAAACGTATAATTTTTTGAAAACTTAACCTTTTGTCAGACGAGGTTGCTGAAAGGTGGCAATAAGACGTGAGAAGTTAAGTGGTGAGGGTAGATGAAGTTTTGGTAAAAGCATACTGTGGAAAAGTTTGTTTGGAATAAAGTAGCAATTTTGATCATAGTCTTTTCATAATTATTAGTAAAGACCTAAGAACAGGTAATTAAACACAGTAGAGTTGTAACACTACAAAAATTTATTTGAAACAAAATATGTTATAAGTGAAGTAGAAACAGGAATTTCCCTACTCATGAATGTAACTCTACACCTGTGTGAAAGAAAATGACAACTGTTTTTGTGTATAGTTACATCTAATAGGTGTCGACTGGGTTAGAATTTTACGACTATTTATTATTTTATTTTTTTAATGATTTTTTTCTCCTACAACAACAGTGAGTGATGGGTTACATAGGAAGGTTAGAAATTAATCAAAGGAGATTGTGAAAATTAGTGAGATTAAATGACACCCAGAAAAATTGGCTTTGTATAGAGAGATAAGATGTGTTGCATTGAGTCAAACCTTCTAAGGAATGAAGGAATAGTTAATAAGAAAACATTAATAATAATAATAAAGTTTATTTGAAAATCATCCCCAAGGGATGGAAGCGCGGTACGAAGTCAACCATATTGAAAGAGAAATGAAAACAATCTATATTGTACCACATTGAAATACAAAATGCAACAATACAAAACTACATGCGAGCAAACCCACTCAAAGTATTACATCACCTTGCAACCATTAAAAAATGAATAATAATTACGATAATAAGGAGTACAACTAATCTAGTATTGAAGAACTCTGATATTGAATGTTGTAGAGGAAGTTATCTGTGCCTGAGAGTTCCTCATACCTAATATAAGGCTGCTACTGTTATAAAAATGCATACATTAAAAAAAAAAAACCAATTGAACTTAAAGAACTTAAAGGGGGGTTCCAGGACCACTCTCAATGACAAGTATAATTTTGTGACTAATGTATTTAGAAAGCAATGATTTTTTTCTTTCTGTTATAGATGTCCAATAGCAGGGGCACAATGGTACCGGTAGTTAAACACAAAATCATAATATATTAACTAACTCTCACAGTAAATAAATCATAGGATCGGTCTTGAATAATAATTTAGGTTACTGAAGGATTTGCCAGCTCTTTTTTTGTGAAAATCCCTTCAGATGGTTCTGAACCTGATTTAGCTGTAAGAGACTATTATTCTTAATAACAATTTTAAACAAACCCTCAATCCCCAGATTGTTTGGCTGCTTAAAAGAAGCAGGTAAGAATACACATCAGCTTGTAATCTCTTAATGAAAGGCAATAAAACAGAAATTTATCTGATTTTTATTAATATTAAAAAAATAATGAAATCAAGATGTGACATAATTTAACGCTGACTTTTTACTCTGTAGAATGGATAAGCTTCGACACCACTTAATGCCATTATACAGTTTTGACCCTTCTGACAGCGGCCAGGACTGGGAAACTGATCTTCTTAGCCAGGAAGTACGACTAAGAGATGTAAGTATTGATCTTGCAAGTTATCATCATTGAATGGAAACTTAATCTAATCTATTTGAAAAGCTAAAACTAAAACCAATAAAGATAAGTAAATAATTATATTGTCATTCAGAGAGTTAAAGGATTATATAATATTGACAGTATTGCATACTTTGAATGTTTTTTTTTTTTTTGGACATATTATTCTTACAATAATCATTTATGTCACATTTGGCTTAACTTGCCTGCTTTCTCAAGGAAGATATATTTAAAGATGTATTAAATGATATTAAGTAACACTTTTAAGCAACATTTAAGTGTTTGTAAGTATAGTTAAATTAAATATTTAATTAATTTTCTTTCCCTCAGAGTCTTAGTCCTCCAACATCTCCTATCTTAAAGTTGAATACAATGCATTCAGCATTATGATTCATTGCCAACCTGAGCAATATTTCAAATTGCTTTGTCTCAGAATTTAGGAATAGAAACAGGGTCAAGTGCAGTTGTAATCTCTGACTGTGGAGAAATCATTGTAGCATTTATCAGCTTTAATGGAGTTAAGGCAGATTATCATGTGATACGTTATAAATTAGTGCAACTTTTGTTTATAGAAACAAGCAATGGTTAAAAAAAAAGCATTATAAAGAGTTTTTAAGGTATATATTTAAATTTACAATAGTTTTGTCTAGATAATTTCTAGTTATTCATTTTAAATAAATTATTACTAAATATGCAAACTATCTTTAGACCAAAAGCAGTTGAGTATTTTATTTAATTTTCAAAACATTTTTTATTTCATAAGTTTAGCCTTTTAAATTTGACATTTTTTTAGTTTTACAATCAATTGATATTAAAAAATAATGTCAGATGTCTGATATACATATAATTCCTTATCATTCAAAATTAATTTGATCATTTTTTATAATATGCTCTTCATATATTTTCACAAAGTGAATTCCACTTAGTTCACATTGGTCGTAAAGGTCTGCCATATTTGCTCAATAGAATTAATTGTTGTATTTAATTTGACATTATAAACACCTTTGTAAATATCTTACAGCTTTACATAAAGTTTTTTTATAGTAAATTTTTCATTGGTTACATTTATTTCAGACCTGTTTACCCTCAAGCTCTTAAAATCGTACAATATCATCACAAAATTGTTCAATACAGTATCTTTATAGTAAAAAACAAAGATACAGTATATATTAGGTATACACCTCAATATCGTAAGAGTAAATAGGTCTGTTATTTACAACAAATAATTGTAACTTTTTAGACCCTGTCTGCTCCTACAATGGCATCATCTACTTCTTATTCCTCATCTACTCCTACTATGGCATCATCTGCTTCTCTTTATATATACAGAGTTGTGCACAGGTAGGACAACATATTACTAAATATTTGAATTGATCTACTCATTTTGAATTGGGTATCTTCTACATTAAATATCTCTAGTTTTTTGCTAATTTTACCCTCATATACATTAAAAATGGGCAACACAGTCAACTAGATTTATCAGTGAAAACACTTTCACTCTTTACATGGATTTTTGGAAGAAACCTTGTTTTTTACTATAAAGAGACAAAAAAGTGCAATATGAGTTAATACATTTTAATTTATTTACTGAACTAACTTCTAGCTTGAAGTGAACCATATTAATTGTATATAAAATAAGTGCAGTAATTTATGTATGTAATTATTGAGTGTTTACTGTGATGATGAAATCTGTACTAACAGCAGCTTATTAAGTGACATCAGATACATAAGTGCTAAAGCAAAGTAATCTCGGATTTCAAATAAAAGGTACTCATCTGTTTTTTTTATGTGACCTTCCTGGAATTCAGCTAACCCTGTTAATGTGCAGTATGGTTTGACATGTAATGTCAGTAATTTTTAGATACATTTACTGTTTATTATTGCGCACTCACAGTCAAGTTCAGAACTACCGGTAGCAAAAATAAAATGGCCAAGGTCAATTTCGACTGCTGATGAACAATGATTATTGTGTTAAATATACAATTTGTAAAAAAAATTTTTAGAATCATGTTTTAAAAAATTTAAAGAACCAATTTGTGAAAATAAACAACTTTTTTTTAGTTTCTTAACCGTAAACTGTATTTTTAAAAATCCTTAAATTGTATGTGATATGCTTTAATTGTCATTCAACTTATTGCATTATATAAAATGAAGCACACACCTCAATATATGTAAACACACAAAATGTAAGTGGTGCCTTAGGCATTCTCATAATAACATACACTGTCTAAAATGGTCTGTCCGTTTGCTGCAAATTACTCACAAACAAAACACACAAAATTACGCAGAAATATTCAAACTGCTCACAAACACAGACTTTTTATAATTATCTAATATGGGGGGGTGGGGGGGTGTTAATTGGATTTTTAACCTTGCAACTATTCACAGAAGTTCTTGATGTTAATATTTTTTCAACTAAGATTCAAGATACTAATATTAGTAAATGTAGATTGTATGATAGTTAGGTATAATGGCTGTGGTATCGTCCTATGACTGGCACGAAGATGCTGTGAATGTAAAACTTCTTTGTAACCAGTCAGTGCAATATAAGGGACTCTACCCCACTCAATATTATACAAATTGGTATCCTTTGTATTTATTTTTTCTCAAATTTATCTGATTATTTATATAATATATATACTGTACATAATTTGTGGCTTTTAAAAAATATGACATAGCATAATGCTGACAGCGAAATGGTTCAACTTGACCTTTTGCAACATGGCATAATGCTGCGTATTTCTGCAATATTAGTTATTGTAGCTCAATGGTTATAGTAAAACTTGTAGTCTACTTTCCCCCTTACAAAAACTTCATGCATACATGTGTATATAGGAACCAAAGTTATTTAAATAACATCCTTTGAAGGTGAAAGCCATCAAAGAATCACATTTTATTTTTTGCCATTACATTGCTGTTAAATAGTTAATCTATAAAAATAACCAACGATGTATTTAGTAATTTTATTTCTTATTGGAAATGTATTTATTTTGCTTTTATGTTAAACCCCCATTAAAAAAACACCTCAATATCTATTCTTGAAACACATTTGTACCATAATTTTTAGGTGCGTAAACCCTCAACACAATTTTTAATGTTTAATAACTTTCATCAATGACTATCAGTTTTTGTTGTGTGTTTTACGTTTATTTATCAAACTACTTAATCAATGTTGCCCGTTAGAAGAAAATCTGCCCAGCATTTGTCTCTCACGCATTATTATGTTGCCATTTCTAACTACACCAACAATAAAGAAAATGTTGTTTTCATGTTAACATGGAATTATTTTTAATTTTCAAAATTATATTTTAAATAATATGGATACATAAGACTATGAAGCCTTTTAAAAACTTCACAAGTGAGTTGTGGTTGGTTCAAGTCTTAAACTCCAAGGACAAGAGTTTTTTCCATGAACCAGCCAATCCGACAAGCAGTATTCATCAACCTTACACTAATAAATGGATATTCTTAAAACACTTTAATGTTGAGAATGATGACAATGTACAATATAATGAAACAATCAAATTTTTAATTGTCAAAAAACAAGGCATGAATTACCAGAAAATATTTTTAATGTTTTAAAGGCTAGAAGCTATACATTTCAGTGATAAATTAAATTATTCAATAGATCGTAAGTGAACATCTGTTAAATAGCTGCAGAAAACTTTAGAATATAAATGTACATGTGCCATGAACATTTCAACAACTTTGGACATATACTGGTTAACTGGTACATTCAATTTTTTATTTCATCCATTGCCAAAGCAATTGACATTGTGAGTATTAAAAAATTAATAATAGCAACTGTTAATTTAATTTTCAAGGTAATGTAATGATTTATGTTAGCATAAATGCCTTAAAATACTCAACATGTATAAAAATGGAAGGGATCAGCTAACCATCATCAATAATATTGTATTAAAATTATTTATAATACAACTTATTTTCATTGTTTTTTTTTAAATTAAGAAGTTTAAAGTATTTCATCATTTTTGAATTACCCCAAACATTCAAATTGTTGTGATAATTTATTTTTCAGATCTTAAGTGCATTCCAAATAATAAAAATGTAAATATTTAAACTGATAAAGTTTTAACATTAATTGTCAAAACAAAATTATAAAAAAATAAACATTAATAAAAACCAATACTGTTAACTTATTTTTTAAAATGTTAAAATAAGTTGAGCACTTTCAAAATCTATTGCACAGAGACCAGACCTTTCATAAATGATTTTTAAATGATGATGTCATTTTAAATTTGGATGACAGAGTGTATTTCAAGTAAATTTTTCAAGGGGAAGGTTTGTGCAAATATTAAAATAAAATGTATTTACTTTGTCCCATTATATAATAAATGAAAAATTTGAGTTTTATAAAAAAAAAAAAAACCTCTTCATCAACAAAATTAATTTTCTTGCAATAATATAACTGATTATATTATTTTCAAAAAGCCTTATAAGCTTCATGAAAAAACATAAATAGTTTTAATTTAATCTAGGAATATCATCGCTACTCATCGTTTGTTTAACATAACTCTCACGAGTTTCCATGATAGAGTTGCATTTCAGTGACTGATTCATTGGTATCAATAACAATTGGAGGGAATTCAAGAATTAACACATTAATGCAACTTAACAACAGAAAATATTGGAATACATTAGTTAAGACGTGAACACAAATTAATGAACATCCATTTAAAAGTTTTCTTAAGAATCAGCATGAGGCTATCAAATTCATCAGTTTCTCAACAGCCCCAATTTTTATTTGTTTAATTCTTTGGTAACATTTTAATATGATTTATGGGGCATGTTTTGATATGGTGCATTTTGATTTCAAAATTATTTGGATTCTTAACAACTGCTGCTTGAAGTATTTACCTTTATTTTAAAGGTTAAATATTGCAATGTAATTATATTAACTTTTTATAAATAGAGCATATAATATTATTAGATAAGTTTGTAAAATGCAAGCAAATGAAACATGTAAGTTAAATAATCTTAAAACCATACTGAAATATTTTTTTATCAAAATTAAATAATTAGATTAAATATAAAAGCAAGTCAAAGTTCAAAAAGCTGTTAATCACCTTGTACATTAAAATATTTATTGTTTGTTAAAAATGTCCAGGTAAAATTAGTGTTTCATTTAAATAAAATCAGACTGGATAACACGTTTCTAAAAGAATTGTCAAGACATTGTGCTGAGATTCCAGTCAATTTTTTTTTTCTTCTTTAAATGTATTAGTCCCTTGTTCAGTCCTTATTTGTCAGTCTCTTTGGTTTCCTCTAAATTGTTTTTTTTCATCAGTCTGCAGATTAAACAAAAAAGAATTTGATACAATCATGGATAAGATAAAAAATTTAATCCATTTGCAGCTTTGTAAGAAGGACTCATTTTGAAAACCTCTGCAGATAATAAAATATCTTTTTAATAAAACAAAGGAATCCACAGCCACATACAAAATTGCTGTAAATTTCAGTAAGTGATGTTAGCAGGTTGGGATATCAAGTTTAAAAACTATACAAATGATTTTAAAACAATTTCTATTTTATTCTTGTTTTTTTAAAAACTTAATATAGAAGCAGAGTACAATACTTTGATTAATTTAATGTGAACATTTGAATATAATATCTGACAGCATTCTTTAAAGAAAAGAATGAAAATAATCTCATGTATGTATTCTGGAAGTGAAAAGCAATGTAACTTATGTTTGTCAAATAATCCTTTAACTTTAAGAATTCAGCTAAAGGAAACTTAGGTATTTTTCTGAGCCAATAACACAGTCAACACTTACCTCTGTGGTGCCTTGTCTAGCAGACAACCTCTGACCTCTAGATACCTGAGATAATTTTAGTAGCATTTAAATCTCTTAAATTAAAAAAAATTTTTTGATTATTTAACTAAAAAAAAAAGTCCATTTTACATAGAAATTATACAATTCTTAGAAATAAATTGTAAAAGAACGCTTTAAACATGCTGTGTTAATGAACAAGATTTTAACATAGAAAGCAGTTAGTTATTTTGGTCAACGTAATCATCACTTAAGTTACCAATTACTGACACATGGTACTTATTTATAAATCAGATATATTCATCACATAATTATTTATTTTATATAGAATTTTCAGTCAAAAAAGATATCTGTCAGGTTTCAAGTCTATTTTTCAAAAGAATTTATATAAAAATATCACATTTTACTACAAATATTTGTTAAAGTTTTATCTTCCTACATGAGCTGTCATTTCCTTGGTTTTATTTTTGCTCCCTTTCGGTCGTCCTCTGCCTTTTTTTACTTTGGGTTCACAACCCTGAAAAATGAATAAATTTTGATAAATGGTTTCAATTATTTAATATTACAATTAATGATTATATCAGGTGGGGCTCTATCAGGTATTGAGAAATGGCTATAAAACTTCTCTATAATCTATCTGTGTTGATGTGACATCTATTCTAAGGCATTCATAAAATTATTTTAATTTAATTGACAAAACCATGAAAAATAACTATATTTAAAATAAAACGATTACTAATATGTGTCAAGGCTATAGATTTTATGGTTCAAGGGAACACTTCAAATCAAAGTTAAAGAATAAATATTTCTATACTTAAATTCATTTAAACAAATAAAATCTGCTTTATTAGTGTTGATAACAATGAAAACCTCAGCTGAGCTATTCCAAGAAGATTTTCCCCTTTTCTCGCCCGCTTGATTTGATGTCTTCTCATTAGTCATATTCAAGTACTGCCCTTACTTCTTATCCTCAGCTCAGTCAGATGACAAGAGGGTTGGATGTGTTGTCATCAAATTCAACAGGTTAATATCCAGAAAATCTAATTAAACTCTCTATCTATACATAAAAGAATTGTTCTGAATGACTGACTCGTCAACATCCAAATCAAACCAATTTAACCTAAGCATTTTCTTGAAACCCTTCATCACGGTGTTACGTAGGTTTTCAGTTGAGCCCTGTAAGTCTCTGTGTTGTTTAGTTTCTCAGAAGCACATACATTTTTTTTTATATCTTCACACATACATGATACAGTCTATAATTAAAAATACATATGTTCCCTGGGAACTGATTTTGTCAAAGGCCAAATACACCCTATCATAGCAAAAACAAACACACATCTGTTCACATCACATCTGTTTTCACTCTCACCTCTGTCATTATTACTATTAGACCAAAAAGGATCAGGTCAATTTTTCTGAAGTCACAGGGCCTTTTTTTTTAGTAAGTTAGGTAAGTATCACTAAAATACCAAAAACTGATCACAATGATCAGGAAGCACATATAACTTTTCATTTTCTAAGAGTGAATTGGACAAGGAATCATATGGTATTAATTTGGGAACATTATGAACTATATATTATAATGTAACCATGACCTTGACATTTAAAAATAACTAGACCTACCGACGGACTGAAATGTATGGTGTAGAAAGGCATGGTGAAGGTAAACAGGATGGTGTAGGTAGGCAGAATGATGTAGATAGGCAGGATGGTGTAGGAAGGCAGGATGTTGTAGGAAGGCAGGATGGTGTAGAAAGGCAGAATGGTATAGGAAGGCAGGATGGTGTAGAACGACAGGATGGTGTAGAAAGGCAGGATGGTGTAGTAGGCAGTATGGTGAAGGTACACAGGATGGTGTAGGAAGGCAAGATGGCGTGGAAAGGCAGGATGGTATAGGTAGGCAGTATTGTATAGGTAGGCAGTATGGTGAAGGTAAACAGGATGGTGTAAGAAGGCAGGATGGTCTAGGTAGACAGGATGGTGTAGAAAGACAGGATGGTGTAGGTGGGCAGTATGGTGAAGGTACACGGGATGGTGTAGGAAGGCAGGATGGTGTAGAAAGGCAGGATGGTATAGGTAGACAGGATGGTGTAGAAAGACAGGATGGTGTAGAAAGGCAGGATGGTGTAGAAAGGCAGGATGGTGTAGGTAGGCAGGATGGTGTAGGAAGGCAGGATGGTGTCGGTAGGCATGATGGTGCAGGAAGGGAGCATGCTGTGGGAAGGTGGGATGCTGTAGGAAGGTGGCATGCTGTAGGAAGGTGGGATGCTGTGGGAAGGTGGGATGCTGTAGGAAGGTGGGATGCTGTAAGAAGGTAGGGTGGTGTAGGAAGGATGGATGTTTATGATAACTGGTTTAGACAAGCATCTTCACTTACTACGATTCCGTTATATGCACGAAAAAAAAAACCAACAACCTAATAACAACACTATCTCCACAACTATAAGAGCAGTTTTTATCTTCCTATAAGATTCACCTGTAGACTCCCCTGGAAAATATGCATAGTAAAAATTCCAATGAGCAACCTTGCTTTAGAGCCATGATGTTCGATTTAAAAGTTCAGAAATTCACGAATCTTATAAACACGGGAAAAGAGTTTTTGGAGATGCAAAAGAAGTTACTTTTTTAATGTGAATATTTGTCCATTTTTATTTGCCCAACGTTTGCCTAAAGCCTACGATAAACATTGGTTAAAATGTAACGAGGTTAACCTGTAAATTATATTTCATTATATTTAATAGGGATTTAAAAGGGATAAACACTTGACACATAGGAGTCTATTGCCTCCAGCCTTCCAACCTCCAAACAGTAAGTATCCTCTTCAAAACCATGCACAGAATCATCGCGAAGCCCTCTACATACATTGGAGCCAGAATGATCAATACATTGATCGTGGGCCCTCAAGACATGGAGGAGGAAATGTTTTTTATAACAACTAAATCCCAAAATCAAATCGTGTGAAGCCGCAGGCAAACGCTACAAAAATTAAATTGCATATATGCCTGTATATGGGTGCAGCAACGTACCCTACCAGAACCAGAACATCTCTAATGATTTCTATTTGATTGGTGGGCGCGCCTTGACAGCCCCATTACTACTACTCAAGATGGGAGCATCTCAAATAATTCACACCACGTAATCGGGATTTCCAGCATTTCCACGCCGGGAGCTAATGAACGCGTCTATGCCGCAGTGACGTAACGTTTCCACAACGTCGCAACAAGGCCAAGAAAACAAAATATCATCACCTCTATTAACATCTTTTAATAAATTAATTGTCTTGAGTCAACCATTCAGGTAAGTGGGGCGTCTTTTTTAATTATTGTTATTAGCGGGACGAGAGGTCGTTCGAGATCATTAAAACGAAAGCCAATTTGAACACACAAAGAAGCACAGCATCTGCCCGCCCAGTCTAGACTTAGTTGCTGCTAATTAAACCAATCGGAGTAGACTCAGTAGGGGATGCATTAAGACCAAGACAACAAACAAAGGTAAAGACATTGACGCAAAATAAGTAATAAGATTGTCAAAATGGTGGAAATACAAGAGTTTTTTTTATACCACTTACAATCACAGTGTACGATTCATGGTTTGGCCTGCGGCTTACTTCTTATAATCACTTTTTTTTTAAAAAGAAAAACCAAAAAAAAACCCGGTTCAGAAATGGTTAAACCAACGTTGGCGCTCTAAATCTAAATCTTGACAAAGGGCCCAGTAGGCTGGCAGTAGGTGCTGGGGAAATGTCCAGATGAACCCAGCTCTAAAATATAAAGGATTGCATGGTAGAGACCGCGATGTGAGAGAGCTGTTGTGGTCAAGGTAGGCGAGGAATTGCATGGTAGAGACCACGATGCGAGAGAACTGTTGTGATCAAGGTAGGCGAGGAATTGCATGGTAGAGACCATGATGTGAGAGAACTGTTGTGATCAAGGTAGGCGAGGAATTGCATGGTAGAGTCCACGATGTGAGAGAACTGTTGTGATCAAGGTAGGCGAGGAATTGCATGGTAGAGACCACGATGCGAGAGAACTGTTGTGATCAAGGTAGGCGAGGAATTGCATGGTAGAGACCACGATGCGAGAGAACTGTTGTGATCAAGGTAGGCGAAGGTTTGCATGGTAGAGACCACGATGCGAGAGAACTGTTGCGATCAAAGGTAGGCGAAGGTTTGCATGGTAGAGACCGCGATGTGAGAGAACTGTTGCGATCAAGGTAGGCGAAAGCTTCAAATACAAAGCTAAAGGAAAGAATGAGGAACAAAGGGACTTGGCTCAAGTCAACTCACTTTGCTGGACAGGGAATCCTTTGACATTGAAACCATATTTAAACCGTGAAATGTTCAGTTTAAGCCCCGTTGGAAATGAAAATCCCTGTTTTTTTGGCAAGTTACTATTTATAGACACATACTCTAGATTCAAACCAGTCAGAATCTTTAACACAAATGTCAAAACAGTCCTACTTTATGGAGCAGAAACGTGGAAAACATCAGCGAGCATTACACAGAAAGTGCAGACTTTCATAAACACATGCCTTAGAAAGATCCTTAACATCAAATGGCCAAATACCATCACCAACAAAGATCTATTAGAAAGGACATACCAGGTGCCCATTGATGAAGACATCATAAAGAAAAGATGGAGGTGGATTGGGCATACTCTTAGAAAACCCCCAGATAGCACCACCAGACAATGTCTAACATGGAATCCACAGGGAAAAGAAAGAGAGGAAGACCTAAGAATACACGGAGACGCGAGCTAGAGACAGACACGCAAAATATGGGATACACCTGGAAGCAATTGGAAAGGAAAGCACAGGTCCGGGATGAGTGGAAAATTCTTGTGGACGGCCTATGCCCCAGAGGGATAAAAAGGCATAAGAAGAAGAAGACTCTAGATTGAAGATTTTTCAAGAGAAAAGAAAGAAGCCATAGGTTTACATTTATACTAGATAGTATAGATGGCCTGCTGTTCTCAAACAAACTCGTAGTTTTGAAATGGGTAATAATGAAGGATTTTTAATGTGGACCATCAAACACATATTTTCCGTTATCCGATTAAACTAAATGCGATGTAATCCACATGACATAATTTTACAAACATATTCAGTACTGGTACTATCATAACTATGACTATTTATGCTAAATTTTATAATCATACAAACTTTCGTAATATGAGTATATTATATAATCATAATAATAAGTTAAAATCCATGATTACGAGTGACTTTTGGAGACCCTTCGCAACTTTTTGTTTTAGTTGCTCAAAAAATCAAAATATTTGTCAACATGACAACGTCGGCCCTTTAACTACCCCAGCCTGGCAAGCAGCAACAAGAGTTGCAGGGTCTATATGATGGCTCTCTGCTAAATGTATGAGATATACTCGTCCTTCTCTCTCTCTCTCTCGCCCCCCCCCCTCACCTAGACAGCGACGAGGCCAAAGATAGGCAGTCCCGGCTCATACCAGCAAGAAGCCAGTATAGGAACTGCTCATTCCTGCCAAAGACAATCAGGGACTGGAACAAGCTTCCAAAAGGAACAGTTGAGGCGACAACACTTGACTCATTTGCGTCTATCACCTCATGCCTTCCAACCCCCAGTTCATGATACCCTCGCTGAGTGGCCCTTGGTACCATTGAAATACCTTCGACAATACCAGGCACAGAAACATTGCAACTCTCCTCTACATACATCAATAGATGATCGTGGGCCCAACTTACGTATATTACATGTGTTTTCATGGAAGGTTACCCGATCCCCACCACCTAATGCCCCAGGCTTAGTCAGGGAAGTTCCCTCACCAGACCACCTAATACCCCAGGCTTAGTCAGGGAAGGTCCCCCACCAGAGAATCTAATGCCATGGGTTTAGTCAGGGAAGGTCCCCCACCAGATCACCTAGTGGCACAGGTTTAGCCAGGGAAGGCCACCGACAAAACTACCTAATGCCCCAGGTTTAGTCAGGGAAGGCCATCCACCAGACCACATAAAGTCGCAGGTATAGTCGGGGAAGGCCATCCACCAGACCACCTAAAGTAGCTTGTTCCGTCAATAAAAATATGCTTCCGTACTTCCAGGTATCAACATCTGATAAAGTGAACTACTGACAAAGGCGTCCGTTTGGCAAGCGACATCAGCAAAGATTGCGTCAGAAAATACGCTTGGAGACAACACTTGTTTAAAATCAGGCGAAAGTGAAACATCGGGACTAGAACAAACCCACTCCAATACAAAGCCGAAGTTACAGGCAGCAGAAAGGACCACCACAAGCTTAGAGCTGACCACCCAGTTTATTTTAGTTTCAGCTTTACTTTCTGCTGCTTACGTCATGCTAGCTAAATATTTGCTGGAATTGTAAAGGTCCAATGTAAAGGTAAGATTTATTGATTTATTTTTAAAATTAAAAAAGTTTTTTAAAAATTTGGTGGGTGAGTGGGGGAGGGGGTATATTGCAGGGAAATGTTGAATAGGAAATAAGTTGAGGCAGGAAATAAGCGAAGGCTCTAAACATCTAGCTAGTCAACGACTATAGAGATTGTTAGGTAAAATGGTCTTAAAAAAGAAACAATTTACACAGACGACATACTCATACCATTGAAACAGATAACATAGTCATTCAGAAGATAGATGACATACTACTAACACAGCTGACAGTGATGGTGGGCACTAACTTACACACTGAGAGTAATGATAGGGCACTAACTAACACACAGCTGACAATGATGGTGGGCACTAACTAACACTCTGAGAGTGATGATAGGGCACTAACTAACACAGCTTACAGTGATGGAGGGCACTAAGTAACACACTGAGAGTGATGATAGGGCACTTACTAACACATCTGACAGTGATGATAGGCACTAGCTAACACTCTGTGAGTGATGATAGGGCACTTACTAACACACTGAGAGTGATGATAGGGCACTAACTAACACAGCTGACAGTGATGATGGGCACTAACTAACACTGAGAGTGATGATGGGCACTAACTAACAATCTGAGAGTGATGATAGGGCACTTACTAACACAGCTGACAGTGATGATGGGCACTAACTAACACAGCTGCCAGTGATGATGGGCACTAACTAACACACTGAGAGTGATGATAGGTCACTTACTAACACAGCTGACAGTTTTTGATGATGGACACTAACTAACACTCTGAGAGTGATGATACGGCATTTACTAACACAGCTGATAGTGATGGTGGGCACTAACTAACACACTGACAGTGATAATAGGGCACTAACTAACACAGCTGACAGTGATGGTGGGCACTAACTAACATACTGAGAGTGATGATAGGGCACTAACTAACACAGCTGACAATGATGGTGGGCACTAACTAACACACTGAGAGTGATGATAGAGCACTAACTAACACAGCTGACAGTGATGGTGGGAACTAACTAACATACTGAGAGTGATGATAAGGCACTAACTAACACAGCTGACAGTGATGGTGGGCACTAACTAACATACTGAGAGTGATGATAGGGCACTAACTAACACAGCTGACAGTGATGGTAGGCACTAATTAACATACTGAGAGTGATGATATGGCACTAACTAACACACATCAGACAGTGATAGTGGGCACTAAGTAACACACCAAGAGTGATGATAGGGCACTAACTAACACAGCTGACAGTGATGGTGGGCACTAATTAACATACTGAGAGTGATGATAGGGCACTAACTAACACAGCTGACAGTGATGGTTGGCACTAACTAACATACTGAGAGTGATGATAGGGCACTAACTAACACACAGCTGACAGTGATGGCGGGCACTAACTAACATACTGAGAGTGATGATAGGGCACTAACTAACACACAGCTGACAGTGATGATGGACACTAACTAAAACTCTGAGAGTGATGATACGGCACTTACTAACACAGCTGACAGTGATAATGGACACTAACTAACATACTGAGAGTGATGATAGGGCACTAACTAACACACTGAGAGTGATGATGGGCACTAACTGACACAGCTGACAGTGATGATGGACACTAACTAACATACTGAGAGTGATGATAGGGCACTTACTAACACAGCTGACAGTGATGATGGGCACTAACTAACACTTTGTGAGTGATGATAGGGCACTTACTAACACACTGAGAGTGATGAAAGGGCACTAACTAACACAGCTGACAGTGATGATAGGGCACTTACTAACACAGCTGACAGTGATGATGGGCACTAACTACAACACTGAGATTGATGATAGGGCACTAAATAATACACTGAGAGTGATGATAGGACACTTACTAACACAGCTTACAGTGATGATGGACACTAACTAACACTCTGAGAGTGATGATAGGGCACTTACTAACACAGCTGACAGTGATGATGCACACTAACTAACACTCTGAGAGTGATGATATGGCACTTACTAACACAGCTGACAGTGATGGTGGGCACTAACTAACATACTGAGAGTGATGATAGGGCACTAACTAACACAGCTGACAGTGATGATGGGCACTAACTAACACACTGAGAGTGATGATAGGGCACTAACTAACACAGCTGACAATGATGATGGGCACTAACTAACATACTGAGAGTGATGATAGGGCACTAGCTAACACAGCTGACAGTGATGATGGGCACTAACTAACACACTGAGAGTGATAATAGGGCACTAACTAACACAGCTGACAGTGATGATGGGCACTAACTAACACGCTGACAGTGATGATGGGCACTAACAATACAATTTGCTATTCAGTAACATTTCCTCATTAGGAACTTCTGTTTCTTTAAACTTAAAAAAAAATAAAAAATTATGGTAACTGTTAAATTTAAATTTGATTTTAACGGTTATAATAATATGTATCTATTGTAGCAATGACATAATAAATATGTATGTAAATATATTTAATGTAGCACTAATACATTTGATATTATATTTTGATGAACTTTGTGAAAATAGTGGAGGGAACTGCTGTATGAGCTCAACATGAAAATAATGTAGGGGTAAGCACTGTGATGTCATCCTACAGGATGTGGATTCACAAACAATGGGTAAGTTAATTAAACTGTTTTTAAAAAGTATCTTTCCTAGAACAGCATTGAAGTTTTAACAATTTTAAGGAGAGCTATCAACTTCTAACACAGCACAGTTAATTAATTTTTTTTGTAGCGTAAACCAGTGATTCACAAACTGGTACATTTATGGGTCCTACCACTGGTAGTACATAATGTTGTTCCAGGTGGTGCATAGGTGTAACAAAAAGAATATTACATGCACATATCTAGCTCCAATAACAAATATTTATACTTTCATGTGTGGTATATTATTTAAGTGATAAAGCATTCCAAAAGTTTGAGAACCCCTGAAACCGACACCTATAGCACCATATATAATTTATAGATACATATAAATTAGACAATCCATACATACACATCTAGATTAGGGCCTACATGCTATTTCATGGTATTGGTAAATAGTTCCACACATGGTACCCATGCAGCTTGAGCTCTTCCACCAACTGTAAACCAATGAGACGGACTGGTTGACTTCTTTCAAACAAGCAATTTGACACTTTTCAAAGTTTTTCTAGATCTAGATGTCCCCCAATTATCCTCAAACAGTCATGCCCACCAAGGATCAAGTCAAAAAATCCATGAATTAGTCATTCTATATGTAGCCAACTACAAATGTTATAACAAATTATTATTAACCCTCTTAAAGCTAAGTCAATTTGTACTGTTGGAGCCCATTTCACAAGACCTTCACTTACTTTGCAAAAAACTATATAAAAATTTAAATTTTTTTTTAAACACTTTGCCTAAATAATTTATAACAAATGCTTGAATGAGATTCGGTGATTCAGTGTGAAAAACTGCATAAAATATATTCCACTGGGGGTGCTTATGTCTTCTGGCATAATTCAAATTCATATATTTTTTAGGCATCTATAGGGGTAACTAGGTACAATTTTAAAATATAAAATGAACAAAACACCACAAACTACCAATGGAAGCTGCCATTTAAATGGCAAGATGAGCACAAAATGTGAGAAGCAATCTGATTAGCTTGTACAAAGACCAGCCAGCCAATCTCAAATCATTTGTTATTGGACTAATGGATCAGCCTTTCATCTTTTACACCATTCTACCATCTTAAGAGGGTTAATTATAAATAGTATTTGTTTTGTGGCATGTAAGTAAGCTAATATAATTTTAGCTCAATCAATTCAATACAAATGAAACTGCATTTTATTAAAATTTGTATTCATTGTTATTATTTTAAAAAATCATCTATAATACTATACAGGTATTTTAGCATTATACATTAAAGGCCATTGAACTGATCTTATTTTACTTTTTTTAATTATAAACTTGTCATCTTCTACTTCCATGACTGTTACTCATAGTATGAAGAAAAAATGCAAGGGAATTTGATTATTATTGATAGATATATGGAGAGATAATATTTGGAGTTTGAAGTGAAATGTTTTTTTAAAGATGGACTTAAACTAATAGGTTATTGATTACTTGCTGTCATCCAGATGTTGATATTTTGTTTTAAGAAGAATATCTCAAATTAAAGAAGAGTTGTCCATACAGACCACAAACCTTGCCATAAATGACAAAAGATGGTTTGGCACATTAATTAATGTTTATTTAGTAAGGAAGGAAAGTATTTTTTATTGATAAAGCCCTATAAATAAATAAATCAGTGTTGGGTGTTTCTCAAGCTTTTCCATGACCCATTTATTTTTATACTAATTAGTCAAATGCTTTTTGACATAACATAATTTGTATTGTAACATTTACATGGCCTATAAGTAACGCAAAACAGATTTAAATGAAAAATTTTTCATATATTATATTATAGAACCATTTTATTTTACAAAAATTGCAATTTAAAACTAAAACCCAATAAATAAATTACAGATTAGTGTGATTTTGGATTATGAGTTAAAGATAATAACTTGATTCTGAGATTTTGTTTTACTTCCAGAGCGTTTCTAGAATTATTTTTTTTAAAGGAAAAGCCTCTATATGAGTCATGACATGCCAAAGTAGTTAGTCCATAACTATAAGCATAAAGTAAGGGATTTTAGAGGACCTGATATTTGCTTTCATGGCCTAGTGCAATGGTCTGCAAACTCATTTGTTGAGAAATACTGAAATTTGTTAAATAAGTAGCAGCCTAGATTTTTAAAAAAAAAATAGGGGGAACAATCAAATTCAATCATTTTTAAAAACACTTCCAAAGTGACAAAAAAGAACATTTCATTCTTTATTGAGCTTATATTTTATATTTGATTAAAAAAATATTTTTTTTTTAAACGCTAAAAATACAAACAAGGGTTTCAATTTCAAGGTTTTGACTTTTGATTGATAATTGATGCCATTAATAATTAAATAAACACAATGACAATTGACAATGTGATTCAATGTGACAAATAAATTTGAAAATAAAATACGAGTCGATTTTTACTCTTTTTACCGTTCAACCCGTTGGCTACACTTTTGCATCCAACTTAGCAAATGCACTTACTTATTGGCTAATGTGCTTCTGTGGTCCCCTTATTGGGAGTCACTTCCCTTTGTTTATGATAGATTTAGGGTTCGGGTTAGGGTGAGCGACAGAGGGACCAGTAGCGTGCAATTACGGTCTTCTTTTAATGTTTGAAGATTAGTTTAGTTAGGTAAACTGTGAAATACGGAGTGGGTGTGGCGAAAACGGAAGTTGATAAAAAATACGGTGAAATTTATATTTTGTATGTTGTTGTGGAATTATATTTACAAATGTTCTTTTATTTTATCGATACTACTGTATTTTGTCTTTACAGCCCACCCTATCCGATCTTCTGTAAAAAACCTAATTATAGAAAAATTTCAAGTGACCTTTCAGGTAATTTTGATACAAAAATAACAATGAAAGGAATAAAGAGAATTAAAATATTTTCGAGCTGTAACAGAAGGGTTTTTATCAGGTCAGATTCCACATTTACCACATCCTTTTTTCCCGTTCCTTCTGCATGTTTGAATGCATGTAAAGTACAAATAGATCCGGCATTATTTTACAGTTATTTGATATAATATGCAAAGACGTAGCAAGGTTGTGACAAGACACATCACGTAACGTGGGTGCCACTTGGGAAAAAATGGTGGGCGGGTAAAGGAAAAAGAAAAGGGGGATGGTGTTGCAAAAATCGACGATTAATACGTGACGTCACACATTTTTTTTCTTTCTCATTCAAATACTGGAATTGATGTCAATTAATAGTGTAAAGTAATGAGATTAACCTCATTTAGTTGCAAAAATATTTTTAAAGTTTAGTTTGAAAGTGTGGCGTCTTTTTTTCCGTGGGGGAAGGGGTGTAGGTTTAGAGGCGAAATTCGTGACAGAAAACGCGTGAGAGGGGGATAAAAGTTGTACATTGTCGACTGCCCTAATGTAGAATATTTCAAATGCCAACCCTCAACACGAAAGCACAATTTAAAAAAAAAACATTTTTTTAAATAGACAACAAAAAAAAAAAAAATTATGATATAATTATAATTGTTGTATTGTTTTGTATGAAAAGTGAGACAATATAAGTTGAATAGTACTTTCACTTTCTATAATGTTCTGAGCCCCACTTCAGGTTACGATGATACATATAAAAGACCAAGGCCACTAAAGTATATGTCATTCGACTAGCGTAACAGCTACTTATGTCATTCGACTAGTGTAACAGCGATATATGTCATTCGACTAGTATATCAGCTATAAATGTCATTCGACTAGTGTATCAGCTATTTATATCATTCGACTAGTTTAACAGCTATATATGTCATTCGACTAGTGTAGGTGCTAACTATGTCATTCGACTAGAGTATCAGCTATTTATATCATTCGACTAGTGTATCAGCTTTATATGTCATTGCGATTAGTGTAGTGGTATCGGCAAACTCATTAGTCAAAAGAGCCAAAAATCAAAGGCAGGACGATTACATTTTTAAAATAATTAAATATCTTTTCCAGAGCCTGTCAAGAGCCTGTCAAGAGCCATGTTTTTCGGAGTCAAAACCGATTTGTGGCCGACTGGCCGAGCCGCACTCAGGTCGCGAAAGAGCCGCATGCGGCTCGCGATACGCGCTTTGCCGACCACTGGACTAGCGTATCTGCTGTATATGTCATTCGACTAGTGTATCGGCTATAATGTCACTCTTCTAGTGTAACAACTAAATATGTCATTCGACTAATGTAACAGCTATGTATGTCATTCGACTAGTGTAACAGCTATATATGTCATTCAACTAGTGTAACAGTTATATATGTCATTCGACTAGTGTATCTGCTATATGTCATTCGACTAGTGTTTCCGCTATTTATGTCACTCGTCTCGTGTGTCCCCTTTATATGTCATTTGATTAGTGTCTGAAATATATGTCATTGCAGCTTAATCAAAATGTTCGTACTTAAATTATGTTCGAACGTTTCATCGCCATTTGTTCATGCAAGCGATGTTAACTTAACATTGTTAGGTGCATACTATGACTAAGAACTCAGCTTCCCAGCCTTGCTTCGCGGCAGTGTCGTAGCTAGGGTTAGTGCCGTCGGGGGGGGGGGGGCGCTCCCCTTTCCCAAAAAAACTCCCCTCTCAATAAAATGAAAAATTGCCGCCGCCGCCCCTAGCACCCTTTCCTACGTCACCGCTTCGTGGCCACCATGTTTATTTTACTGGTTTACTTGGATCTGAAAGTATGTCTTATGTGGGAGTTTGTTTATATTATAGCGTTTAGGCCTAATGTGGCATACAGACCGAGTGAGCCCTAGAGTATCATATTTGCCTTTTATATCATATAGGCCTATCATCAAAGGGTTCGCATAACTCTGATAGGTACATCATAGATAATGCAAGCAGTGGGTGACGTTGACCATTGTGACATCCTGTGAACTGATGACCATTGTGGCACCCGGTGAACTGGTGACCATTGTTGCACCCCATGAACTGGTGACCATTGTTGCACCCCATGAACTGGTGACCATTGTGACACCCTGTGAACTGTTGACCATTGTGACACCCGGTGAACTGGTGACCATTGTTGCACCCCATGAACTGGTGACCATTGTTGCACCCCATGAACTGGTGACCATTGTGACACCCTGTGAACTGTTGACCATTGTTACACCCCATGAACTGGTGACCATTGTTGCACCCGGTTAACTGGTGACAGTGTGCACATTTTCTAAATACAGATTTTCTTTAAATATCATGAGGTTAGGCAGGACTGGGCTTAAAAGGCTTACCGATATTTGTACAGAGATTTGCTAACACTTAAGTTTGGTTTATAAGAAACAACGGCAAATTTTTTTTTTTTCAAGTTTACGTTTTCCCAATTTCTGAGTCGCTCAGGATAACACTAGGGCTTAACAAGGCCCAAAGAGGATAGAAATATGTCTGAACAATGCCCGAATAGGATAACACTAGGGCTTAACAAGGGCCAAAGAGGATAGAAATATGTCTGAACAATGCCCGAATAGGATAACACTAGGGCTTAACAAGGGCCAAAGAGGATAGAAATATGTCTGAACAATGCCCGAATAGGATAACACTAGGGCTTAACAAGGGCCAAAGAGGATAGAAATATGTCTGAACAATGCCCGAATAGGATAACACTAGGGCTTAACAAGGGCCAAAGAGGATAGAAATATGTCTGAACAATGCCCGAATAGGATAACACTAGGGCTTAACAAGGGCCAAAGAGGATAGAAATATGTCTGAAGAATGCCCGAATAGGATAACACTAGGGCTTAACAAGGGCCAAAGAGGATAGAAATATGTCTGAACAATGCCCGAATAGGATAACACTAGGGCTTAACAAGGGCCAAAGAGGATAGAAATATGTCTGAACAATGCCCGAATAGGATAACACTAGGGCTTAACAAGGGCCAAAGAGGATAGAAATATGTCTGAACAATGCCCGAATAGGATAACACTAGGGCTTAACAAGGGCCAAATAAGATAAGATTGTTTTCTATAGCGTCATTGGTCTTTATTTATTTAATCCTCATAACGCTAAGTATTATTAAATTATTAATGAAAGGAAAAGAACCAATCAGAGAAAGATCAACAAAAGGTCAAACTGGGTCACGCAATTTCTAGTGAATTCACCAAACACTCACTTTTCACAGATTTATTTTTTCGTTCTCCACCACATGATTCTAGAAAAAAAAAACTACTGGCGAGTCCTTATTGATTTATGTAATAATAAAGGATACAAAAAAAAAGGGGGGGGGGGGAGTAGGGTTGGGTTTAGGTTAAGTAGGAGAAGATAAGTAGTACCAAACAAACAACAACAAAAACCAAAAATAAAATAAAAAATAACCCCCAAAAACCGCTGTAAGTGTCGGCGAAAAAAAACCCAAGTGAACAAAAAAAATAAAATTGATCAAATTATCTGATGCTGAGGAAAGTTTGAGAACAATCTACGCAAAGGTATTTTAGTCCTTGCCACGTACTGTTTTGTTAAGCAAAATAAATTGTTAAATCTTTAATACGATACATATCAGTACCAATTATATAAATATTTTTTTATTGCAGATCTAAGCCACCAGATGATCAGATAGACTGACCTGGTGTATTCAGAAGAAAATGCTACTTCCCTATAACATGCGAGTTTCGTCCTGGCTGTCTATGATTTCTGGTTTGCTCTTGTCTGCCTCCCTGATGCCGCCAGTGGGCGCTCCACCCGTGGTCTCCCAATGTCCGCTCGAAGCTCTCATAAAAGGAACTGGGGATCCGGTAAGGAAAGGGTCATTGAGCAGCAGAACCAGACTTTCACTGCTTAGGGGGCGTCCATTAATTACGTCAAAAATTATTACGCAGTATTGAACACCCCCCTACCCGGGTCAACAACTGTAAAACTTTCAATGACCCTCACTACCCTAAGTAATTCTATCAACATTTGATACCCCCACCCCCCCCCCCCCAAATAAATAAATACATTATAAATATAAAGAAATACATATTACGCTGCGCTGATCTATTTAAATAACACATAAAATTGTAGGGAAAACATTCAATACATCTTTAGCTTCTTAATCAACAAGTTAAAAAGTTTTTACACTTAAATTATATAACGCTGAGTCAATTAAAAGGTTGTTAAAGACTAAATATCATTTGTTTGTGGCAGTAAAAATAGGATTATTGTAAGTATAGCTGAAATGTATGTATAGTTTCTAGCTGCTATCATCTTCCCACGGAGTAGCCAGGTGTTGCAATATCGCAGTGGTCGGAAAACCCATTAGTCAAAAGAGCCAAAAATCAGCAGCTGGACGATTAAAAAAATGTTGAGAGCCAAATAATAATTTCTTTTCAAGAACCTGTCAACAACCATGGTGTTTTGGAGTCAAAAGCACTTTGTGGCCGACTGGACATCCACGATTTTCCGACCACTGATCTATTGTAACAGTGGGAATAATAGCTGATTTTTCATTTTCATCTTGCGGAACTGATGTACCAGACAGGTCAACATCATCCCCATCTAACCATTCAGAAATTAAAATATAAGCATTGTCATTGTAGGCAATAATTGCCATAAGCTCTCTCTATCTCCTTGCAGCTACTCGCATTGGTCGAATCATTTTTGTTGAGGGACATAGGTGCTAATTTCTTATGCTCAAGAATGCATTGTCGGTGCTGTTGAACATGCTTTTTCAACATGACTTGTGATGAAAAATAGATGTTACAGATTCTGCAAATCCGTTCAAGCAGCGATGTTATTATTGTTACTTTACTTTCCCTTAATTCTCAAAATATCTTCTCCGTGTTCCATGCAAACATACCTTCCTAGACATTTGCGACCAACAGAATCTACAGGTGAAGAGAGGCCACTTTTTGACTTCCCTTGCACTAACAAATTGTGCTAAAATTCTCACCAGCCAACTGCAGTGTACAAACATACACACATTAAATAAATCTTATTTTGTAAAGGCCTAAAAATGATATCACCCTTTACACTCATTAACTAAAAAAAAAATAATGTAATAACCAGTCAATTTTTAAGATTAACATTTTAATAAAGAAAACATGATTGTTGACGTCAATTAATCTAATCTACACCCCTCCCCCCCGTGTCAACAAGTGTCAAACATTTCCAACCCCCCCCCCCCCCACCCCTATTTTGTTGACATATCAATGGACGTCCCCTTACATGAAATGAGGAAGTGTTGTCCGACAAATAACCCAAGCACCACATTTTAAAAAGAGAGACTTCAGGATATTGAAATTATCTAACGTCATGGCAGAAGGTGAAGTTTTTTTTATCAACGTACCGATCAAGGTGTTTTTAAAACCAAAAACAGTTGTTGATCTCCACAAACAGGTTCAAGGGAAAAAAGAAAGAAAGAACGGAAGACAAAAAATTAATTAAGCAACCAATAGTAACTAAATTATTATTATTATTTAAGTAATATAATATGTTTTGAAGAAATGTTGTGTCGTCCATCGCATGCTCAGATGACCAGGGCTATAATTCACGGATAGTGCGCAGGGGGCCTGCCAGTCCTATGTGCGCCTGGAAAGCTTTCCCGCACGTGGTACACACGTTATTTTTGGTCCTAGTGGGATTTGAGTCGATTCTGCTTTTCCTTGCAGTGCGCTTTCTTTGGGCGCGAGCGGTGCGCTTATTCTGTTGAGGATTGGGCTCCGAGCAGGGCGTCTGCCATGCCAGCTCATACGATCCATGGCAAGTGTCTACCACGAATCCAGGTCAATGTCCACTGATTTGAGGGAAGCTTTTCTACAGCCCTGACAACGTTATTTTCTGCCCGTCAGCTAAGCATTTCCACATGGAGAGTTCACCGAACATTCGTTGCTTTTTTTTTTAGAAGTCTGCTGTCTGACATTCTTGTAATATGACCTGCCCATATGTCTAGATAACATTTTATTTTTAAACTATCCAACATACCATTAAATGACATTATTTTAAACGATCACACCTACCATTGAATGATATAACTTAAAACTATCACACCTAACATTGAATGATAGCATTTAAAACGATCACACCTACCACTGAATGCTAACATTTAAAACTATCACACCTACCACTGAATGCTAACATTTAAAACTATCACACCTACCACTGAATGCTAACATTTAAAACTATCACACCTACCACTGAATGCTAACATTTAAAACTATCACACCTACCATTGGATGATAGCATCTAGATGTTTTTGTTTTCTTTTCAGCCCCCCGTAAAGGCATGTGTGGCGCTAATTAGTAAGCTCATTTCTATTCCGTTTCAAATAGTTTTTTTAATGAAAGTGTTTTATTAACCAAAATATGTTCAATTATTCCTAGAAGCTCTATGAGTCTACTTTGTACCGCACTGCCCTGTTTATTATTTGGCGTTTATTCACCGCCTTGTTTGTTACAATATCTCATGGTCTCATTTCAAAGAAAGAATATTTATATACTTAATACTATAGTATTTTAAAATTATAATTGTCTTGTTCTTGCTTGCTTTATTAACTGCAACGATTTTTTAAAAAGGTAATTTCATGTAGTGTGTTTACTACTATGACTACGTTCATATAGAGCATTAATATGACTACGTTCATATAGAGCATTACTATGACTACGTTCATATAGAGCGTTACTATGACTACATTCAAATAATATGTTCTCTTTGCATTCAGATAGTACGATACTATGAATATATTCACATATTATATTAATATTACATATAAATTCATTCAGATAGTATGTTATCTATAACTACATTCACATAGTATGATACTGTGACTACGCTCTCATAGTATACTACCTATGACTCTCAAGACAACATTCCCACTGTATTTGACCTATGACTGCAAGAGGATTCACATTGTATTTTACCTATAACTAAGTACATTCGCATAGTGTTGATATATTTTTCGTCCTTTGCATTCGAAACCCCATGTTTTTCTTAAGATAGTTCTACACCGGTGTTTCCCAACGTGGGGATCACGCGCCACCGGGTGGGGGGCAACTTGGGTGTTTAGAGGGGCAATTGGAAAATGAGTTGTCTAGAATTTGAAAACCAACCGTCTGCTATGATTTAACTTGTATTTTGAAGAAAGAGCCACATTACATTCTCTGTTTAATGCTCATCCTGTAAGTGTCAAACGTACTCTTGAGATTTCCTTACTCATCGCTAAAATCTAGTCTAGGAAAAATCATACTATAGGAGAGAAATTAATCACACCATCAATAGCGGCATTTCTTAAAACGGTTCTGGAAAAAGATGACAAAGACGTGAATTATATATATATATATAATCAACTAAAAATTACTTAGATGTCAATAATATACCAACGAAAAATATAACATCTTGTGCTGTGGATGTTGATCCTAATAAAGATGGGCCAGAGAAATGGCTACTTAAAATTGATGAAAGATAAGAATCCAGAAATGCTTCTTGTGCCGTGTGTTATTCATAGGGAAAACTTGGTAGCTAAAAACTTATCGCGTGTTCTAAATGAAGTACCAAATTCATTTATAGGGTGTATCAATGCTATTAACAAATGACAAAGTGGACCTAAACATTGAATAATTTTTAGTATGCAACATTCCAGGTTGCACGCAAATTTAAACTTACATTATGCTAAAAAGAGTTGTCTTTACTCGGATCAATACTGAAGTAATCTGCTTTCCATCGCTAAAAAATTTTAAAGGCTTATTCTTGCAAAGTATCAAACATTGGCAATATGTTTTAAATTTCTGTCTTTCACAATATGAGCTGAACTGTCAAAGTGGGGCAGATTGTTAATTGAATAATATCATCATGCTTTAAAAATGTAGTTATGAGTCTAATTTTTTTGGCATTCATATAAATTTATTTTAAAAAATGAATATAGCCTTGCGTACAAACCCGTTTCTCTCTCTCTCTCTCTCTCTCTCTCTCTCTCTCTCTCTCTCTCGTGCATCTCTTAAGAGCTGAAAACAAATTGGCAAAGGTAATTATTCTACTTGCTATTTGTGACGGCCAGCTTCTTTGTATGGAGATATTTATAATTTTTTTAAAATAATTCATTTACTAATGAAGTATTTTGACGAAAAATTAAAATCGTTTACATTAAAAAATTATAAAATAATAAATATGATATTTGTATAAACACAAGGTCAAATGACAAAGTCATTAGATATCTCTCCCTTTGATTGTAGAATGGTGCAAAACTAAATTCAGTTATGCGCAAAAATAAATGCATCCCTGAAAATTGAATTTCTCGAAAAAGCCAAAAGATTTCTGAAGCAGGGATGATGCGTTCCCTTCTCAGCATCTCACCATGCCAGCATCTCACCATGCCAGCATCTCACCATGCCAGCATCTCACCATGCCAGCATCTCACCATGCCAGCATCTCACAATGCCAGCATCTCACCATGCCAGCATCTCACCATGCCAGCATCTCACAATGCCAGCATCTCACCATGCCAGCATCTCACCATGCCAGCATCTCACCATGCCAGCATCTCACCATGCCAGCATCTCACCATGCCACCATTGGGAGCTATAGGCGACCGCCATTTCTTCCTTTCCCTCTCCCCACTACGGGGGCCGAAACGAAGATGGGACCAAAAGAATACATTGAGGCGTGCTACAACTGGAATGAATTCAGGTTATCCATGACACTGGGAGTCATAATGCATAATTTGAGCGCTAATAGATGCTCCTACCCCCCCCCCCCCCCCCCCCCCAAAAAAAAAAAAAAAAAAACCGAAAACCACAACCGCGTAAATAGCCCATCACTGGATCAAATTTTCTGAAAGAAAGACTGAATTCAGAAATACGCAAAAATGCAGCCCTTGATTTTGAATTCATCCTCTCCCCATACCGCGCCCCAATTTCCCTTAGGGTGCCCTCGATTTATGTCACAACTCCCCCAAACAAAAAGACTTCTCTAGCACATTTTTTACTGGAAAAAGACAGTACTTACCTGGGGCCAACAGCTTACCCTATGGCAGCTCTTCCTACCCTCTGTTAAGGGCACCCCTGTGGGATCGCTTGGGATGTGTACAAATCATACTGTTCATTGCGGAAAAACGGCAAAAAATTTTTGTTTTGTACGCCCTTTCCCTTAAGACAAGCTCTATTTCTAGAAGTCTGATCAAGCGGAGCGGGAAGGGAAAAAAGGTTAGGAGACGCTGGCCTTAGGGGTGACACAAATGGAATGAATTAATATTATGCTAAGCGGGGGAAAACGGAGCTACTGCTGGCCCTGGTCAACATCTTGCCCAAATTTTGTGATCTTAGATGCCAAAGGCGAAGATAGGATTAGTGTCCCCCTGGGTGAGCCAACATTTTTGCCATCCCCTTTCATCGATAACAACAGCTAGACGAAAATGATGCAGATAACAAAAGAAATTTAAAAAGGAACATTGATGGTGAATCACCCCCTCCGCCCCCCTCCTTTCCTACGCTACTAGCACTGCTCACCCGAACATCCGAATTTGTCTCCTCCGCCCCCCTACTTTCCTACGCCACTGGCACTGCTCACCCGAACGTCCGAATTTGTCTCCTCCGCCCCCCTCCTTTCCTACGCCACTGGCACTGCTCACAAGAACATCCGAATTTGTCTGCTCACACCCCTTCCTTTCCTACACCACTGGCACTGCTCACCCGAACATCCGAATTTGTCTGCCCACACCCCTTCCTTTCCTACGCCACTGGCACTGCTCACAAGAACATCCGAATTTGTCTGCTCACACCCCTTCCTTTCCTACGCCACTGGCACTGCTCACCCGAACATCCGAATTTGTCTGCCCACACCCCTTCCTTTCCTACGCCACTGGCACTGCTCACCCGAACATCCGAATTTGTCTCCTCACCCCCCCCCCCCCCCCCGGGAACAAATTGTCTTGAAGAAACACTGAAAGCCAATACAAGCAGAATTGACCTAGATCCATTGGGGTAGAGTTTTGCTTCCACCACTCAGGGGGGGGGGGGGAGAAGCCCCTAGGTACAGGTATATTAGTGAGGGCAGGTTTTTCTGGCAGACATAGACTATAGACTACACTTAGCATACTGTGACAGATATAGAATACACCTAACTTACTGTGGCAGACATAGACTATATACTACACCTAACATACTGTGGCAGACATAGACTATATACTACACCTAACATACTGTGGCAGACATAGACTATAGACTATACTTAGCATACTGTGGGTGCGTGATGTGCGAGCTGTGGCGTAGAATGGGGCGTTCCATCCTGGGCGGTACATTTTATCTTTTTATGAAAGGGCGCATTTTCGGCCAACTGTAGTTGTTTTAATGTAAAAGGAGCGGCAAAATCCTTGGCCCGCGCCAGGCGGCAATAACTCTTGTTACGCCACTGTGTGGGTTATAGTGCTGGTAAATATTGTAGGGAACCTTTGCTCATCTATGTTCTGTTTCTGATCTCTATCTATGTTCTGTTTCTGATCTCTATCTACTGTAGCTGGGTGATAACCTCGTTCACTCTCTATCACTCGTACTGCAACAATTTGGTAACAACAAGTCGATGGTCAGCCTTCACTATAATGCTCTGCTACAAAGTACACACTCAAGACTTAAGAACTCGGATTGTCTGGTTGTCCAGTCGGTCCACTGCTCGTTCCACGGTCCTTCAACGACCAATCTCTCCGACTGTCCTCTCTCCTGTCCGGCTGAGTTCTACCTACCGACTGTCCTCTCTCCTGTCCGACTGAGTTCTACCTGTCACCACTAACGGTCTCCTTGTATGAGTCCCCGAAGCGGTCGTGGCATCTCTAGAGATTTCTTCCCAGGAAGGATCTATTTCTAGATCTCCGCTACGAACTGTTTCTACGCCCTGATACCATAATTAACATTACGCTTCCCTCCGTCTAAATGGGCATAAACTAGCCACCCGCCATTGCATTCCAATGCCTTGATTTATAACTACTGTCACCGTCACGGTCATACTAGCCTGATCCTGCTGCATTCTGACATCCTACGTCCTGCAACATTGGTCAGTCTTCGTACTGTGGGATTCCCCCCCCCCCCAAGCCCCTGTGCTTCTCAGGTTGGCCACCCAAGGTCTGGACTCTCCACAATATTTACCCATTTTTCTTTACCATTATATTGCACCACCATGTTTCTTTAACATTGTATTGTGCAAATGTTTTTCTTGAATAATGTAACTTAGTAACATGATGTATAGTTTATGTACGATTGGCAAGGAGAATATAGTAGTTTAAGTAAACTCTTTGTTCATCTGAGTGTTTTTGGCATCGTTTATTTTGTACTTCCATCAATCTTGGTACTCTTGACTAACGAGCAATTGTTGAACAAAATACATTGTTGAGCCCATCGGTACATGACATCAGATATTTTCTGAAAGATTCAATTCCTCTGTATCCAGACTGTGACGACACTGTAGAATTGTGGCGTTTCTCGGAATATAACACGCCCGGGTTCAACGCTGTCGCAGACGTGCCGGCCAGACCACCTGAAAAAATAGGAGTGGATATGATTGACGAAGAAAAAGGCGACTTGGTATTGACCAAAGTGGAATTACTCTGGAGCCTACCTCCCAGTTAGTATTCTGAAAAATAATGATTTTTAAAATAATTGCAATATTGGCCATGCGAATTATATTTATATGATCTTTTTGAAATCAAAAATATTTATATGATTTGTTGAATAAATCATATTTATATGATGTTTTTAACCGAATTAAATTTCTATAATGTCAGTAGGCTTATCTGAATGCTATTTTTACGATGTTGATGGAATGCAGTAAGTTTTTAATGCCATCTACTCTATTCTCAGTGACCTACGATACTCAAGGGTTTGTGATTATTGCTAAGGGCTACAACAACGGCTCTGTTAAAACTACCTGCCGACTGATCAAGATCAGTCCCAACACAACGGAAACATACGATGATGTGAGCTCAGCATTTCATCCAAGTTACCCTCATTTATTGTGCGAGCTCGTCAAATCATCAAGTAACTTTAGTTTTAGAGAGCAGAATTTATTGTGTGAGCGAGCTCATAAAGTCATCAAGTTACCTTAGTTTTAGAGAGCAGAATTTATTGTGTGAGTGAGCTCATAAAGTCATCAAGTTACCTTAGTTTTAGAGAGCAAAATTTATTGTGCGAGCTCGTAAAGTCATCAAGTTACCTTAGTTTTAGAGAGCAGAATTTATTGTGCGAGCTCATAAAGTCATCAAGTTACCTTAGTTTTAGAGAGCAGAATTTATTGTGTGAGTTAGCTCATAAAGTCATCAAGTAACCTTAGTTTTAGAGAACAGAATTTATTGTGCGAGCTCGTAAAGTCATCAAGTTACCTTAGTTTTAGAGAGCAGAATTTATAGTGCGAGCTCATAAAGTCATCAAGTTACCTTAGTTTTAGAGAGCAGAATTTATTGTGCGAGCTCGTAAAGTCGTCAAGTTACCTTAGTTTTAGAGAGCAGAATTTATTGTGCGAACTCATAAAGTCATCAAGTTACCTTAGTTTTAGAGAGCAGAATGTATTGTGCGAGCTCATAAAGTCGTCAAGTTACCTTAGTTTTAGAGAGCAGAATTAATTGTGCGAGCTCGTAAAGTCATCAAGTTACCTTAGTTTTAGAGAGCAGAATTTATTGTGTGTGCGAGCTCGTAAAGTCATCAAGTTACCTTAGTTTTAGAGAGCAGAATTTATTGTGTGAGGGAGCTCGTAAAGTCGTCAAGTTACCTTAGTTTTAGAGAGCAGAATTTATTATTTCAGAACTGACATATTCTAATTCAACTAACCTCTCTTGTAAGTAGCGAGTGTTGATACACCAGACGTGTCATTTATTCAAGTTCATAATTTTGATTTCTTGACCAGGTGATGTTTAGATTTCCCATCCCATCGTTGGATCCGGATGCAGACTACAGCATCGCCCTTCTAAGCGCTCCGGTGCCTCCCGCTATGCCAGCAGATTCTAGTAAAGCTTGGATGATATTAAAAGTTAGGAACAACTCCAAAAGTAGGCAGATAGATAATATTATTTTATTGATCCAAAATAATGGAAATATGTTTTGATTATAAGCTTAAACTTAAATTTCTGCAATAGATTTTGGAGGGTTTCTTTAATATTCGAGATAAGGCCGCCCTAAGGCCATAGCTCCAGGGCAAACCATATCTTCCCCTGCTCTTGATGCAAGTTAGGGGTCACATGAATACACACAATAGCTCTGATTGTACAGAATGGCTGCATTTTTTTTTTACAAAGATGTCTTTTTAAAAAATCTCTCTCCATTGTATCAAGGCGATGGAAACTGGCGACCAAATGTCATGGTGCAGCGTTTGGATATCCCTGGAGAACTGAAAATACAATTCAGCATAAGACCAGCATTCAGAGTCTACGAAATCGCCACGCTAAACACTGAGACAAATGAACAGCGAATGGTAGTTCATGATGTCGGGGTAGGGAGAAGAATTATTGATTTCCAATTTTAGTAACACTTTCACGGGAATTGTGTGACGAGAAAATCTATTTGATGCTTTTTATTAAGTACTTGACATTATTTCCAAACTGAAATGTTACAAGTGCACCGTATTTTCGCGCATATGAGACGCACCCATATATAAGACACACCTGTATATAAGACACACCTGTATATAAGACGCACCCATATATAAGACACACCTGTATATAAGACGCGGGTTTTGATGATTTGTGTGAAAAATATTTTACATTAGACGCACCCATATATAAGACACACCTGTATATAAGACGCGGGTTTTGATGATTTGTGTGAAAAATATTTTACATTAGACGCACCCATATATAAGACACACCTGTATATAAGACGCACCCATATATAAGACGCACTCTGGGTGTTGGGTGTGTAAAACTTTGTATAAGACGCGTCTTATATACGCAAAAATACGGTATTACAACTCATGTGCCTGATTGGGGCGGTCGGAAGCTATCCATATATTTCGTACGCACGGGGGGGGGGGGGGGGGTTGTCGATATTGGATATTTGCGTACGGTATGAAAAAAAAAAGGTGAGTCAGATTGTGCACGGTCATTTGAATGGACACATTCTCCCTAATTCTCCCTAATTCTCCCGATGTTCTGACATTAAATTTATCAAATCCATGATTCCTTAAAACAAAAACAAAAGATTAAAGCCACAGATAATCGTCCTAAATACCTGGCTAGACATGGCCACAGATAATCGTCCTAAATACCTGTCTAGACATGGCCACAGATAATCGTCCTAAATACCTGTCTAGACATCGCCACAGATAATCGTCCTAAATACCTGTCTAGACATCGCCACAGATAATCGTCCTAAATACCTGTCTAGACATGGCCACAGATAATCGTCCTAAGTACCTGTCTAGACATCGCCACAGATAATCGTCCTAATTACCTGTCTAGACATCGCCACAGATAATCGTCCTAAATACCTGTCTAGACATCGCCACAGCTATTGAGTCACAGTCATGTACGGGTACAAATTGGGGGGAGGGGTATGAAAATTTGAGTTTCTTTGCCTAAGTAATACAGGGATTCCCCCCCCCCCCCCCAAAAAAAAAAAAAACCAACCCTTGGTGCAGTTGTGAATATTGATTGGTGATGCGAGTGCTGAGTGCTGAGAGATTTTCAGTGATGGTTTTAAGGATGATCCTATGCTATCTAATATTTAAAATAAGTGCTGTGATGTGTAGTTTTGCCACATTTTTAGCATGAACAGTTGCGTTCTTTTAATTTTTTTTAAAATAATTTATACAATTTTTGACTGGCAATAGTTGTGTTTCTGCATTAATGCTTCACGTTTTTTTTTAAAAAAATTCATTTTTTATTGAAGATTTAGTTAGAAATCGTTCTTACTGATTGAAAATCATGCGGTTTACCATTGTGGTGTTTTCACTTTCATTTCACAGCCAGTGAATCAGACTCAATCATTTCTTGTTGTGACTCGACTTTACAGAGGCATATATCAAGTTATGGTAGGTTCAAGTTATGGTGGGCTCAAATCATGGTAGGTTCACGTTATGGTAGGTTCACGTTATGGTAGGTTCACGTTATGGTAGGTTCACGTTATGGTAGGTTCACGTTATGGTAGATTCACATTATGGTAGGTTCACGTTATGGTAGGTTCACGTTATGGTAGGTTCACGTTATGGTAGGTTCACGTTATGGTAGGTTCACGTTATCTAATCCACCTTTGTAGGTCTATTTTGATGTAATGGGCTATAACCGGAAAAGGGGGGGGGATATTGGCTAGTTTGTTAACGCTTAGAATATTAAATTTGTATTTTTTTTAGGTCCGCCCATACAATGATCCCAATATGTGTGTATGCTATAACGACGGAGGAAATTGTTCGGATGTTTGCCCGGAAACATTAACCATGAACTTTATCATTAATGAAGAAGGTAAGTCTTATGGCTACAGAAACTTCATATAGTACATACATTTTGACGTAGTTGAGACGGCAAGATTGCGTGGTCATAGTTCTATGGTGTTAAAAACAAGTACTTGTCAAGTCATGGAAATGTATCGGTAAATTAAGTTGTGTTATGGATGATTTGGTTGTGTCGGCAAGGTCAGTTTTGTCAGCATGGTCAGTTGTGTAAGCCAGGTGAGTTGTATCAGCCAGATAAGTTGTGTCAGCAAGGTCAGTTGTGTAAGCCAGGTGAGTTGTATCAGCCAGATAAGTTGTGTCAGCATGGTCAGTTGTGTAAGCCAGGTGAGTTGTATCAGCCAGATAAGTTGTGTCAGCCAGATAAGTTGTGTCAGCATGGTCAGTTGTGTAAGCCAGGTGAGTTGTATCTGTCGGGTCAGTTGATGATTGGAACGCCGTGAAATTATATTGATCGTATAATTGTACTATGGAATTAAAGTGAACGCCAGAATGTTATGACTCGGAACATCTGAGCTTTGACTTGTATTCTATGGCTAGTGTGATGACTATGTATTCTATGACAATGTTATGACAATATATTGTATGGCCAATGTTATGACTATGTATTGTATGGCCAATGTTATGACAATGTATTGTAAGGCCAGTTTGATGGCTATTTATTGTATGGCCAATGTAATGACAATGTATTGCAGGGGTCTTAAACTCGCGGCCCGTAGGCCATATGCGGTCCGCAAGACGATATTTTGCGGCTTCTTGCCTGTCAAAGTTTAGTGTTAATGCGGCCATGAGTGTTTTCCACATTCTCAAATCTATAATGTGACCCTCTATAATGGGACCCTCTATAATGCAACCATCTATAATGTGACCCTCTATAATGTGACCCTTTTTAATGTGACCCTCTATAATGTGACCCTCTATAAATTGACCCTCTATAATGTGACCCTCTATAATGTGACCCTCTGTAATGTGAACCTCTATAATGTAACCCTCTATAATGTGACCCTTTTTAATGTGACCCTCTATAAATTGACCCTCTATAATGTGACCCTCGATAATTTGACCCTCTATAATGTGACCCTCTATAATGTGAACCTCTATAATGTGACCCTCTATAAATTAAACCTCTATAATGTGACCCTCTATAATGCGACCCTCTATAATGCGACCCTCTATAATGTGACCCTCTATAATGTGAACATCTATAATGTGACCCTTTGTAATGTGACCCTCTATAATGTGGCCCTCTATAATGTGGCCCTCTATAAATTGACCCTCTATAATGCGTCCCTCTATAATGTGACCCTCTTTAATGTGAACCTCTATAATGTGACCCTCTGTAATGTGACCCTCTATAATGTGACCCTCTATAATGTGACCCTCCGCGACGATTTCAGTCGAATCTCATCTATAAGTCTAATTATAATTATTATCTTTGTATAGGTTTGGACGTTGATTATAATGGTAAAAACCGTTTTAAAATCGGACTAAAGGTTTTTATTTTATAGTATTTTAGGAGACAAACATGGCCACAAACATGGCCCCAAACATGGCCAAAGTGCGGTTTTGAGAAAATTTTCAAAAGTTTGTTAGTAAGTAATGCACAACCATAATATTAAGATTGCCTCTAGTGTTTACGAGTGAAGGAAATTCCGAGCCTGTTAGCTGGGTCACTTTCCAAGTAGTCATTAGGGTTAGTCAAGAAGGCCTTTTCTACGATTTAAAAAAAATCTCATTTCATTCTCTCTTAGCATCTTCCTTCGCATCAATAATTCATAAATATTGCCTGCTTCTGATTATTGCTTGAACACTTTTTAGCCTTCAAAGCCTTCATGTACTAATTGATCCCAAATGGCTCACGGACTAATTGATCCCAAATGGCTCACCGACTAATTGATCCCAAATGGCTCACGGACTAATTGATCCCAAATGGCTCACGGACTAATTGATCCCAAATGGCTCACGGACTAATTGATACCAAATGGCTCACGTACTAACTGATCCCAAATGGCTCACGGACTAATTGATCCCAAATGGCTCACGGACTTGGCTTTTCTTGTTGATATTACACGGAGCTGAATGTAATCAACAAGAAGTTACAAGACCAGGGGTAGCTTGTCAGGGCATTCTGCACAAAACTTGTGTTATGGTTCTCAGAGAAACCTCTGCTATTTCCAAAAATGCAAAGTACTCATGGACTCGGGCACACCATTCAGTAGTAAGTATACTGATGCCATGGACTCGGGCACACCATTCAGTAGTAAGTATACTGATGCCATGGACTCGGGCCCACCATTCAGTAGTAAGTATACTGATGCCATGGACTCGGGCACACCATTCAGTAGTAAGTATACTGATGCCATGGACTCGGGCCCACCATTCAGTAGTAAGTATACTGATGCCATGGACTCGGGCCCACCATTCAGTAGTAAGTATACTGATGCCATGGACTCGGGCACACCATTCAATAGTAAGTATACTGATGCCATGGACTCGGGCACACCATTCAGTAGTAAGTATACTGATGCCATGGACTCGGGCCCACCATTCAGTAGTAAGTATACTGATGCCATTGCAAAGCTACACGAAGAATTCGATCACATATTTACAGACTTCAAAACATACAGTCTCTTTTCACATTTTTTATGCTTCTTTCTCCTTCAATGTGGAAGGTGCCCCCACCCCCTCTTGCGCTTCAAATGGAGCTGATTGATCTTCAGTGCAATTCTGAATTCAAGGCTAAGTTCAGGGAGATGAATTTGTAAAACAGACAGGCTTGGACAATTTATGAGAGCATTGCCCTCTCCTTCCCTGGAATTTCCATGTTGTTCATGCGGATCATGTGCCTTTTTGGTAGTACCTATCTGTGTGAAAAGCTCTTTTCTACTATGAACTTTAACAAGCCAAAGTTCAGGGCCAAACTTAATGATGAGCATCTTCAAGCCACAGTGATCATCTTAGTTGATTACTCCCTCAAGCCAAATGTTGCTCAGATGTGTAAGAAGAAGCGCTGCCATATATCTGTCAACAAGGAGTAGGAGGAAGAAAGTGAAGCCCAGTTCTTGATGTTTTTATTTGTTATTAATAAAGGTTGAGCAGATTGTAACAGTTGTATTTTATTGAATTTTTAATCCCAATTTTTGTAGAATACTTGATGCGGCCCAGCCTCACTCAGACTCTACCTCCAGCGGCCCCCGGATAATTTGAGTTTGAGACCCCTGTTTTATTGTATGACCAATGTTATTACTATGTATTTTATAGCCATTGTTATCACTAAGTATTGTGAGAACCAGGATTGAAGAACTGGTTGGTTTTTTCCTTGTCGTGGACTCAACGTCAGTGTGAATATAAAAACCACCCTATTTAAAGTCAGCAGTCTCAGCAAATGGTGTAATATATATTTGCTGAGACTGCTTGACTGACCCGGTTCACGAGAATCCTCCGTGCACAATCCCTAGTGCACAGTGCACTTGTGCACGATCACCTGTGCCCGATGATAAAGAGTCAGAATTTCTTTTACTTAGCCCAGCAATTTCTAGAGTTGGCCTAACCCCTTTAGCATCTTTCGTCAAAGTCACTCAATTATTTAAAAAAATAATAATACAAACTGTATAAGTTTATGAATCCGAATTTAAATACTTATCCCCTTTCTTTTAGAAAAAAATGATATTAATATAATTTATAATAATTATATAAGACAAAATAATTAATAATTCTCCACTTATGTTCTTCCCATTATTAATTGAAAATAAACTTTCTTAGCGCCAAATTATCTAGAAAACGGCATCCAGTATGTGTTGTATGCCGTATTAGTATTAGAAGCCTATTGTTTATCATCTCCTGGGTGTATATTGGCTTGTGTTGTTTATGGTTGCAAGGGATGAAAGACTTTGAATGGGTATGCTCGCATGTAGTTTTTGTAATGTTGCGTTTTGTGTTTAAATGTGGTAAAAAAAATAGATTGTTTCATTTCTCTTTTAATATGGGTTGCTTTGTACCGCGCTTCAAGCCTTTGGGGATGAAGCGTGATCTTTCAAATAAACTTTATTATTATTTATAGTTATTCACATGGATTCATGTTAATCCCTCACCCATACGTCGTGAACTTTCCAAAAAGTTCAGTTGTAATCCCTCGCTTACTATCCTCTCCTAAGAGCCGCCTATGAGTACCACTGTCCTCTTACACTCGGAAACATCGGATAATAGAACCACTGCTTTGGACTTGACAACCCGTGCCGTCCCTGATGAAGTCTTGACCCCAGAGGCCACGAGATCACAAGAAGAATTCGTCCTCTCGACGACCACCAATGACCCGTTGAACATGATGCCGTCCACCATACAGCGGACCAACAACAGCCTTATCGGCGGTCTCATTGGTGGGCTGGTTGCTGCTGGCTTGTTCTCATTCATAGTTGTCGTGTTCGCTGTACTGGATAAGCCGCCACCACGTAAGTACAATTGGATAGGCCACCACAACCTAAGTACAGTTGGATAATCTACAACCACGTAAGTACAATTGGATAGGCCACCACCACGTAAGTACAATTGGATAGGCCACCACAACCTAAGTACAGTTGGATAATCCACAACCACGTAAGTACAATTGGATAGGCCACCACCACGTAAGTACAGTTGTATAAGCCACCACCATGGAAGTACAATTGGATAGGCCACCACCACGTAAGTACTGTTGGATAAACCACCACCACGTAAGTACAATTGGATAGGCCACCACTACGTAAGTACAATTGGATAAACCAAGTTAGCTAAGTATTATTGTCGAAACCGGGCAACAAAAACTAATGTGTTAGTGAAGGGATTTTAGATAGAAGTGACGTCAGAAATAATTGTTAAAAAGAAGTGATGAAAGAGTGAAGTGGCATTAGAGAAAAATGATGTTTAAGAGAAGTTATATTAGAGGGAAGTGATGTTACAGAAAAGTGATGTTTAAGAGAAGTTATATTAGAGGGAAGTGATGTTAGAGAAAAGTGATGTTTAAGAGAAGTTATATTAGAGGGAAGTGATGTTACAGAAAAGTGATGAGAGTGAAGTGGCGAAAGAGTAAAGTGCTGTTAGAGAAAAAAACTGTTAGAGAGAAGTGATGTTAGAGAAAAGTGAATAAAAGAGTGAACCGTTGAACGATTTAAGTGCGGCTAAAAAGAAGTGGTGTTGGAGAGAAGTGGTGTTAGAGAGACGTAGTGTTAGAGAGAAGTGGTGTTAGAGAGACGTAGTGTTAGAGAGGAGTGGTGTTAGAGAGACGTGTTGTTAGAAAGACGTAGTGTTAGAGAGGAGTGGTGTTAGAGAGAAGTGGTGTTAGAGAGACGTTATTTTAAAGTGACGTCATAAAGGATTGAATTTACATTGGAGAGAGGTGATGTTATAAAAGAGTGAAGTGAGTTTAAAAAGAATTGATGAAAGAGTGGAATGATAGAGAGAAGTGATGAAAGAGTGAAGTGATGATGGAGAGAAGGGATGACAGTGTGAAGTGATGACGGTGTGTGATGATAGAGAGGAGTGATTTTAGAGAGAAGATGATATAGAGAAGTGGCGAAAGGATAAAGTGGTGATAGAGAGACGTAATAAAAGAGCGAGGTGATGTTAGAGGAAGTGACGAAAGTGTGATGTGATGTTAGACTTGTCTTTTTTTTTAAAAAAATATTTTAAATCACTTATTAAAATTATTTCTTCTTTCTCAGCTCGAAAATCCAAAGTGAGCACGAACTAAGCCACCAAGAGCGATACATTTCATGACCATCTGAAACATGGAATGGTGCTTCAGTGTGCCTGATGAAAAAATCGCTGCTTCTAATTAAAAAAAAATGATAATAATTGTTATTAATAAAAGCCACCAAGCTTTTTAGATATAACTTTTTAGAGATGTGGTGTTCTGTTCGTTTTTTAACCTCAGAATATTCATGAGTTTTTATATTTTTTAAAATATTGTTTTTAAAACAAAAGAATGTTCGTATTTGTGTGTGGTTCCCGTAACATATTGAAGGTTTCCAAATGATGAATGCTGTAAATGTTCTTGATTGTAAATGCTCTTGAATGTAAATGTTCTTGAATGTAAATGGTCGAACAGGCAATATCTTGAGACCTAAGTCTAATGTAAGGATAACCCGTGTCTTGCCTGCATCGGAAGAAACTATTGCTAGCTCATACTTGATTAGTTATCGCAAAATGGTTCTACTTGAAATAGTTATTGGATGAAATTCAAAGCCGACAGTGTTGTCTTCAGGAATTTAATTTTTTTTAAAATTATGATTCAGTCGCATATTATCATGTCTATTTCTTATTTTGATTGTGAATAACACCAAACCACAAAAAGTAGTCGATTCACAATTATTGGATAAAAAAGCCACTAAAAAAAAAATAGATTCGACATATTATTTTAAATCGTTTTTCTTTAACGAAATAATGTAAAATAAAGAAAAGCCTTGATTGTCACAACTATCCGAAAGTGTAATTTTATTTCCTAGGGGAAAGTGTAATTGTATGGCCATCAATTATGGTGTTCCTATTTTTACCCCAATTTAAAAAAAGGCGTTAATGTTTAGACCTTGTTAAAATCATGTGCAAAGTTTCGCTCCGGATTTTCAAGCCAAAGATGTAAATATATTAGGACCATTAAATAATTTAATCGCAAAATTTATGAAATAAAAGTTTATATGCAAACTGAAGGATTTAAAAATGTTTCAGAAATTTTATTCTAGTTTATGTTGATTATAATTTGTTCATTTCGTCAGAACTATTTTATGTTATAGGCTAAATGTTTTGACCAAGACTGAGCCGGATGCTGACCCAGGTACCCGTTAATATGGAATAATCGAGAGGTACCCCCGGACCCGGCTAATGAGACGGAATCAAGGCCGGGTTTTTAAATAAAGTTATAGGCACAATTTTAAATATAAGTTTTCTTGACCTAAAATCATATCCGAATTAAATAAATAATTATATAAAACTAACTATCGAGTAACTGTATTGCGAAACTAGATGTAAGCTAAAAATGCATCTACAAAGCTATGAAATTAATGTACTTTTGCGAATTTTGCCTTTTTTTTTTTTTTGACTTAGCAAAATGTATATCTTTGTTATGATCATGAAACTTCTACTAACTTCTAGTTGAAAATGTAGATTTCCTTTCTTGTGCGTATTCGGATCATTTCTAATTAAAGACCCTAGTGCTAAAGGTACTTAGACTTAGATCACAATTTTTGTCAAAATCGATCTTCTTCTTCTATATCTTAAGGACCCCCGATCAATGTGTTGATCATTCTGGCTCATATGTATTTACAAGGGATTTGCAATGTTTCTGTGCATGCTATTGAAGAGGATATTTCACTGGTTGCAAGGGCTACTCAGCGAGCGTATCATGAACTGGGGGCTGGAAGGCCTGGGGCAATAGACGCAAATGTGTCAAAGTGTTGTCGCCTCAACTTTTTTTTTTTTTTTTTTTTGGAAGCTTGTTCCAGAATAACAGGAATGAGCAGATCCTATACTGGTTTCTCGCTGGTATGAGCCGGAACTGCTAGTAATGGCCTCGTCGCTGTCTAGGGGGGAAAGGGACGAGTTTCTGATTAATGCTGGAGCAGTGGACAAGCCCATTATTTATCTTGTACATCATGGATGATCGTCGTCGTTACTCCAATGGTGATCCCAAGTGTATCCAGCATGCTGCCAACGCTAGAGGTATTCCTGTAGCGGTTCAGGACAAAGCGTTATGGCCGTCGCTGGACCGTCTCTAGTGACCTTTTCTTATTGGGTTGAGTCAAGTGTACTGTAGAAATTTGAACACATTAAAATGTTTCCAAGTCCCTTAAACTTAAACTTAAATAAGACAAAATATGAAAATATCACATTTTATAGAGGAAAATAATATTTGAACTTGATTATCTCAAATTTTGAGCCACAGTGTGTATTTTTTTTTTTACCTAAGTACTTTATTACTAAGGTCTTCAAGAATTTACTGATACGTGTAATTGTAATGGAATCTATACACTCATTTCAAGAATAATTATTTTAAAAATCTGATCGGAACGATATGTAAAAGAAAAATGAAAACTTCCAACAACCAGCGACCAGCGGCACTAACGCAGCTCCGTTTCAAATTAAACGTGATTACAAAGAATTGTTTTATTTCCCAGCTCGAAAATCAAAAGTGATCGCTAACCAAGCCACCAATGGTGATCAAGAGCGATAAATACCATGGCCATCTGAAACATGCTATTAATACTGTTATTATTAGTAGTATTATTAATATTAGTGTTGTGAGGTCTACCAATGTGATCGTTACTAAATAAATACCTTATTTTGCAGTTTTTTATTATATTTTTTCGGCAATGTAACGAAAGCACAGTGCCTATTCTTATTATTAGAAGTAAAAGCTAGATCCCTAGTCGGCAGCGTGAGTTGAGTCATGCCGCTCACGGGACTCCATCTCCGAGTGATAATGTGTCTTGTCCTGGTTAGGTTGGTGATTGAACTCTAATGCACAAGTTTTGATTTGACACAATGTTTACCTCAAAGCCATCACGTGATTATAATTACAAGGGACAATTGAGTGTCATCCAGCGAACAAGACGACGTTCGCTGGATGACACCAATTGGATAATAAAGAGAATAACAAGAGTAACCTACTTCTTTTTCTTCCTCTTCTAATATTGTGTTGTAAAGATATTTAGAATTTTTTTTCAAGATCACATCAATATTAAAAAAAAAATAGGATTCTTTGTCGTGGGGCCACTCAAAGACCCTGAGCCCAAAGCTCGAGCCTTATTTGCCCTTAGGTTAATCCGGAACTGTCACTCGTAGACAGAGAGGGAAAATTGTTTCCTTTGTAAATCTACGTGCATTGACCCCCAATGAACTATGTGCATTTTCCAGAAATTATGTGGATATTTTTCTAGTTTGTGATATAAGATAAAAGATAAACATAGTGTTTGAACATTCACATTGATAAGATCCTACTTGATTGGTTTGAAAATGTCAGACACATTACGTCAAGGAAGATGCCTTTTAAAACAACATTTTAAAAAACTACCAAAAAATAACACATTTAACACAACATTCTAAACGGTTTTTTGAAAATAAGATAATAAATCAAATCTACATCACTTTCAAAAGATTCCTCTTTTTTTCTCAGATTTTGTTTCCTTCATTTTAATTTCTTTTACACTTTAAAAATAATTTTGTTAAAAAATAATTTAATGTCGCTGTTGTGTGACGTTTATTTCTCTGCCAATATTCTGCACAAAATTGTTGATTCGTTGATTTTTTTCCTATTTTTTTCTTATTTTTCTTCTTCTTACGTTTTAATTTAATTTATCGTTGATAACCCTATAACTATAATAATGGTGGAAAAATGAAGCGGTTTGCAAGAAATTTCTATCTAAATTAGTCATATTGCGTCATCATTTTTTAGTGTTTTTTTTATAAAAAAAAGAGGAAATGACACGAAAAATAAGCTGAGAATTGGCATTAAATTTAAAATACGGATTTTCTTTGTACCAACATTTATAGTATATATATATATCTTGTTACTGAACTATGTAACTTCTGAGCATCTTTTCTCACAGTTAAGGAATTGTGGTTATATGTAGAATACTTGTGACCTTTAGAGAACGCAAACTCTATACTCTATATATTATCTCATTATTGTGTTGAAAAAGGTAAAACACCAGTTGAAGTTGAAATTGAATGCCTGTGTAAGTTCTTTACAAGATAATTTATTTTATATATGTTTTAAAATATATTTATTACGCCATAAAATTTTTAGAGCATGCTACTTTTGGAATTAGTAGGAAAATTGCTACTGTTCGAGAGCAACCATGGCACTTTGGAGAAACATTGTTGAAGGAAGACGGTGGCTGGGTGAAATGGTCGGTATCAAAGGAAGACATTTTGGGGGTGGTATAGGTGTTAAAGGAATATGGTTCCTGGTGGAAATGGTGGGTGTCAAAGGAAGATATTGTGGGGGTTGTGGGTGTTAAAGGAATATGGTCGCTGAGGTAAATGGTGGGTGTCAAAGGAAAATTGTGGCCCGGGGGGGAATGGTCGGTGTAATCGACTTTGTGGGAGTGGTGGGTGTTAAAGGAAAATGGTCGCGCAGGGAAATGGTGGGTGTGAACGGAAAATGGTGGCCGTGGTAAATGACGGGTATAAAGAAATACAGTGTTTGGGACATATGGTGCGTGTTAAAGGAAAACCGTGGCTTAGGAAATGGTGAGGGTCAAAGGACGATGGTGGGTGTTTAAGTTAAATGGAAGTTAGTGGCAGTTGGAGTAAAGCTCTGGATCACCAGCCATGGGTCACCAGCCCTTGATCACAAGCCCTGGATCACCAGCCCTTGATCACTAGCCCTGGATCACCAGCTCTTGATCACCATCCTTGGATCACCAGCCCTTGATCACTAGCCCTGGATCACCAGCCCTGGTGCACCACTTAACTTTCGCGTTATTTGACGCTTTATTGAAAGAAAGAATAAATGAATACATTATATTCAAAGTAATGGGTTTCATTATGAAAATAATGTATAAATCGTAGCGCATGAAATATATTTGTAATCGAGATGTGAAAAGGAGACATTTGCTTAGGAATTTCTGAAAGTGATATAGTCGATTGCACTTGTACAGAACTCTTCGTGACAATGTAATTAGCCTCGTATCTTATCAATGTACTAACATAAGGTGTAAGTCAATGTCGACTGATAAAGAGAATAACAAAAGTACCCTCCGTGTAACAGAGTGCCCTCCGTGTAAAAAGCGTGCCCTCCGTGTAAATAAAGTGTCATACGTGCCACAAAAGTGCCCTCTGTTTAACGGGAGTGAAAGTTGTGAAAATTCATATACTGTAGCAAGTAGCGATATTCCTTGATAGGACGAGCTCATCATGTAACAAACTTCCGCAGTAGGTACCTTGACTGCGTGGGAAGCTTGGTAGGCTCTTTTGCTTGTCTAGGGAAACTACGCTATTCCAGGTTATCTTTTCGTCTACACTTGATGACGACAAGCAACAAAAAAAAAAAATAGGTTTAATATACTCAAGTTCTTTCTTTTCAAGGACACACTAGTAAAATGAAGGTTCACAAAACTCTCGTCTATTATTCCACAAAACTGATCTCTACATTACACAATACACTAAGACGACTGATCTCTACATTCCACAATACACTAAGACAACTGACCTCCCCATTCCACAAAACACTAAGACAACTGACCTCCCCATTCCACAATACACTAAGACAACTGATCTTTACATTCCACAATACACTAAGATAACTGATCCCTACATTCCACAATGCGCTACGACAACTGATCTCTACATTACACAATACACTAAGACGACTGATCTCTACATTCCACAATACACTAAGACAACTGACCTCCCCATTCCACAAAACACTAAGACAACTGACCTCTACATTTCACAATACACTAAGACGACTGATCTCTACATTCCACAATACACTAAGACGACTGATCTCTACATTCCACAATACACTAAGACAACTGATCTCTACATTCCACAATGCGCTACGACAACTGATCTCTACATTACACAATACACTAAGACGACTGATCTCTACATTCCACAATACACTAAGACAACTGACCTCCCCATTCCACAAAACACTAAGACAACTGACCTCCCCATTCCACAATACACTAAGACAACTGATCTCTACATTTCACAATACACTAAGACGACTGATCTCTACATTCCACAATACACTAAGACGACTGATCTCTACATTCCACAATACACTAAGACAACTGATCTCTACATTCAACAATACACTAAGACGACTGATCTCTACATTTCACAATACACTAAGACGACTGATCTCTACATTCCACAATACACTAAGACGACTGATCTCTACATTCCACAATACACTAAGACAACTGATCTCTACATTCAACAACACACTAAGACGACTGATCTCTACATTTCACAATACACTAAGACGACTGATCTCTACATTCCACAATACACTAAGACGACTGATCTCTACATTCCACAATACACTAAGACGACTGATCTCTACATTCCAGAATACACTACGACAACTGACCTCCACATTTCACATTACGATAACTAACTCACGTCCGTTGTCCACCGAGCATTTAAACACCTCACTGCTTTTTTTACTTTGCCTAACCTGACCAATCACTACTGAACCTCACATAACTCGAATAAATCACTACTGGCCCTCACATAACCCGACCAATCACTACTGGCCCTCACATAACCCGATCAATCACTACTGGCCCTCACATAACCCGACCAATCACTACTGGCCCTCACATAACACGACCAATCACTACACTCGAGTTTATAACACATACCTATGACCGGAAGTGACCTCATTGATCCACCTTGCCTCCATGCGCCAGATACCAGGGACGTAGGAATGGATGAGGAAATCCTCCCCGCGCCGTCCACGGTAATACAGCACACCCACAACTCCATGATTGGGGGCGTCATCGGTGGTCTGATAGCAGCTGGATTGTTTACAATAATCATCGTCATCTTCGCTGTGTTGGAAGGGCCACCCCCTCGTGAGTACACGCCGCCTTCGCTGCATCTATTCTCACAATTTACTGTCAGTAGACTTGTCACGTCTGAATATCTGGGGCATCTATTCTCACAATTTATTGTAAATAGACAGTAGTCGTGTTTGTTGTTGGCTACGCTCACAATTTTCTGGCGTATTTGTATTTATAAAAAAATATAAACACCCATGCCATTCGTCTGCACCCGCGGGTGTTCTCAACCCGGAAAGAGCAGGGGGGGAAGAGCCATATGTGGGTAAGGAAGCGGGGTAGTTATTGCAACACGGGGAAATGGGGGTGGGGGAATACGTATTTTTGTGTGGACTTCCTATAATTATAATGGACAATCACTAAGCTTGGTCGTCACTACCACTCACTATAATGGACAAGCCTTAAGTTTGGTCGTCACTACCACTCACTATAATGGACAAGCCTTAAGTTTGGTCGCCACTACCACTCACATTCAACAAATTCCAAATACATGCTGAACGGGGAAAAAAAATGTAGGTTGGGGGGTGTTGTTGAGTTCTTTTTAATTTCACTGTCGTTTATTATAATTGAACAATTCAATTATTGTTCAGTGTATTTAATGAACGGTAATTTTTGTTATAATTATCTTCAGGAGTATGCGTTTTTATACAAAATTATCTGAATTTGGGTAATAAGCTTATCTGGAATGGGATAATGAATTAGTACATAAGAATCTTTCATTGCTGGTACATTGCATGTACATTTATTCATGTTTTTCATTCTTCAATCTCACAGCTCGCAAGGCCATGAAGAAAATATCTACCAACTTATGAATATCAAATTATGAGTTGACACTGTTCGATAATGAATATTTAACATCAAATGAGTGACAGTGTTCGATAGTCAATCAATAACATCATGCTGGTACGAAGTTTGGTTAAAATTTGGATGTGAAACACCGAACAATATATTGAGGTATTTGGTAGAAGTGAACAAATAAACAAATTAACATCTGCAACGTTGTAACCTTTGCGTTCAAATGAAGGGCTGGTGAAGCAGAGCCAAGTGTTGGAGCTAAAAGGGCTGGTGAGACAGAGCTAAGTTTTAGAGCTAATGGGGCTGGTGAGACAGAGCCAAGTGTTAGAGCTAATGGGGCTGGTGAGACAGAGCCAAGTGTTAGAGCTAATGGGGCTGGTGAGACAGAGCCAAGTGGTAGAACTAATAGGGCTGGAGAGCAGTGATTAACCGAGACATCATAAAATGTATTTAATTTACAATTGTGGGGGAGACATATTAAGTGGTGAAATTGTTTAACAAAATGGAAATGTCAAAAACACTTAAGTAACGTATTTTAGAACTGTGCACTTAAAGGTGTGTAGCGGTTCAAAGGTTTTTACTTACACAGTGCGCACTTGTATACACGTGTGTCACATACAGCTCGATATATTTATTTTTATCTTTAGTAGCTACATAAAATTATGTGATGAAATTATAATATGCCGTTTTCACTTACACCATTTCCCTTGTTTAGGTTTATATGAAATTGTTTGACAAAAACTGATATAAATGTTTTAAATTGCCCGAAAGTCGTCAAGAACTTTACTTGCTAATGACTTATAATGTTCTTCGGTGTAGTTGTAGATGTAGATGTAGATGTTGATGTAGATTCTTATCTATACATTTCTAGACAACTTACTCTCATTTAAAAGCCAAGTCCTGCCTGGTTGATGAGTAAAAATTCTTGTTACTAAATTTAGTGCGTTCAAATTAAGTTAAGTTCAAAACAATGGATCTTTTTTATTTAAAAAATAAACGACAACTTTTTAACGGTTTTGGTTTTGATGTCATGTTTTTAAAGAAGAAAAAGTTGGCATCAATATTTACTGTCTTATGTGTGTGCTTGTAGCTGGGATTAGAAATAAATGGATCTGTGTTTGATATCATTAATGAAACAGCTAGCGATCAGTCAACCAACACCTATATTGAAAATAAAAAGTTCAATACCTGGTGATTTTGATGTGTTGCTTATTTCAAGTGTCTAAAGATAGTCATGTGTGGTGTCTAAAGATAGTCATGTGTGGTGTCTAAAGATAGTCATGTGTGGTGTTTAAAGATAGTCATGTGTGGTGTCTAAAGATAGTCATGTGTGGTGTCTAAAAATAGTCATGTTTGGTGTCTCAAGATAGCCATGCCGTAGATCAGGCCTGCACAACATACTGCCCGCCGGCACAACATACGGCCCGCCGGCACAACATACGGATCGCCGGCACCCACTTTGTGGCCCGCCTTACATTTTGAGTTGAGTAGGTCTGACGTAGATTAACGATTATTTGATAAAGAAATGATCCTAAGTCGTGCCTTACATGAGATTCGTTTGAACAATGAAGAAATGAAATAAACTTGATATCTTTTAATTTCAAATAATGATATTTTTGAATATTCAAATTTAATTTCTCAATCATGGTTTTTTTTCCACTGAAATTCCACGTACATTTGATTGTTGAACGCAACCATCTGAAAAAAGTTGAGCCTACCATCTGAAGAAAGTTGAGCCTACCATCAGAAGAAAGTTGAACGCAACCATCTGAAGAAAGTTGAACCTACCATCTGAAGAAAGTTGAACCTACCATCTCAAGAAAGTTGAACCAACCATCTCAAGAAAGTTGAACCTCCCATCTAAAGAACATTAAACCTACCATCTGAAGAAAGTTGAACCTAGCATCTGAAGAAAGTTGAACCTACCATCAGAAGAAAGTTGAACCTAGCATCTGAAGAAAGTTGAACCTAGCATCTGAAGAAAGTTGAACCTTGCATCTGAATAAAGTTGAATCTACCATCTGAACAAAGTTGAACCTAGCATCTGAAGAAAGTTGAACCTACCATCTGAAGAAAGTTTAACCTAGCATCTGAAGAAAGTTGAACCTACCATCAGAAGAAAGTTGAACCTAACATCTGAAGAAAGTTGAACCTAGCATCTGAAGAAAGTTGAACCAACCATCTGAAGAAAATTTAACCTTGCATCTGAAGAAAGTTGAACCTACCATCTTAAGAAAGTTGGACCTACCATCTAAAGAACATTGAACCTACCATCTGAAGAAAGTTGAACGCAACCATCTGAAGAAAGTTGAACCTACCATCTCAAGAAAGTTGAACCTCCCATCTAAAGAACATTGAACCTCCCATCTAAAGAACATTGAACCTACCATCTGAAGAAAGTTGAACGCAACCATCTGAAGAAAGTTGAACCTATCATCTGAAGAAAGTTGAACCTCCCATCTAAAGAACATTGAACCTACCATCTGAAGAAAGTTGAACGCAACCATCTGAAGAAAGTTGAACCAAAAATCTGAAGAAAGTTGAACCAACCATCTGAAGAAAGTTGAACGCAACCTTCTGAAGAAAGTTGAACTAACCATCAGAAGAAAGTTGAAAGTACCATCTGAAGAAAGTTGAGCCTACCATCTTCTTGTGATGAAAATGAAATGTTGCCAACTTACAACCAATTCACGCTGATTTATTTGCTTTAATTTGGAAAAAATGTTAGCAGCCTTCTTTTATGTAAATAGCTCAAAGAGATTTCAAATTCAAGAGGTTTAATTGATTTATTTTTTGAGATACCTGAAACAATAATTTATATTTAATATTACGTTTGGTACAATTTGCATCCCTGTATTAAAATGGTTCAAATTTCAACAGTATTGCAAAATATCTATAAAAAAAAATTTGAATGCGTTTAGGAATCAGTTAATAGATGATCTAACAAAACTTTGATAGCTGAAAGTGTTCAACAGGTTGTCTGCAAAATTTGAGAGATGAAGGCAGGGGTTCTCAAACTTTGACCCCTGGGCAGTGGCATAGCTAGGGGATGCAGGGGTGCGGACTGCACCGAGTGACACCATCCCAGAGTTGACAACAAATTCAAAAATTGTATATTTACAGAGCACACACTGCTTGGTCTCACCGAGTTTCATAAAAGGATAACCGAACTTGTGGAAAATGAGCCCACAATTACAAAATCATAAGGCACCGGAAGAGCACCTGTGTTGCCTTGAAAAGTGGAAAACATTGGTCGCAGGACTAAGGCTACACAAAACAATTGATACCGAAAGTATTGATGTGATGGACAGGGTGAAGAAAAAACGGATGGATATCACACTTTTTCTTGCACAGCAAAATTTGGCATTTCATGGGCACAACAAACGTGAATCTTCATTGAATTTGAATAGAGGAAACTTTCTTGAAATGGTGGAGATGCTATCTAAAGATGACCCAGTGCTAAAAGAGCACCTAATGAAATGCTATCTAAATATGACCCAGTGCTAAAAGAGCACCTAATGAGATGCTATCTAAATATGACCCAGTGTTAAAAGAGCTCCTAATGCGATGCTTTCTTAATATGACCCAGTGCTAAAAGAGCACCTAATGAGATGCTATCTGAATATGACCCAGTGCTAAAAGAGCACCTAATGAGATGCTATCTAAATATGACCCATTGCTAAAATAGTACCTAATGAGACTAAAGAAAAGTACTATACATTAAAAGTTCCGCATCTTATCTTTCACCAGAAACCCAACAATGAATTGATAAATGTCCTTGCAAATCATGTGAAGGATATTAAGGCTGCGAGCTTTTTTGGAATATATTTCAAACTACACTAACCAGATGTCTGAAGTGACCAGATGTCTGAATTGACCAGATGTCTGAAGTGACCAAATGTCTGAAGTGACCAGATGTCTGAAGTGACCAGATGTCTGAAGTGACCAGATGTCTGAAGTGATCAGATATGTGAAAATTCCTAATGGTAAAGTTGAAGTGAGAGAAATGTTTCTTGGATTTTGCTCTTTAAGGGGAAAAAACTGATGACGTCAGTTCTGACATTCTTACAAATCTAAAACGAGATTGACTAGAAATAATGATGTGCAGAGCTCAAGGTCACGATAATGCTGCCGTAATGTCTGGAATCGTGGAGGTGTTGAGGCCATTCTTAAAACACATATTAAGAAAGTGATTTTTAATGGATGTGTTTGCCATTCGCTTTTGTGTGGTCAAACACGCTTTTGCCGAAAATGCTTCATGTATTAAATTTTTCAGTACTCTTGAGATAATATTTTCTTTCTTTGCTGCATCCACTAATTCAACAACCTGGAATGTATGTCAAAAGACTGTCAACAAAACTTTGGAGTGCTCATCATGCTGCTGTTAAAACAGTGAAAGTTGGGGGTGGGGGTGACACCACGAGTTTATTGCACCGGGTGACACCAACCCTAGCTACGCCACTGCCCCTGGGCCAGACCAGGACCGTCAGGGGTCCTCAACATGGCCCGCCTGGCTGTCGTACGGGTACATGGGTAGCAGTGACACATATTGAATCGGACAATGACCCCCAATTTATCCAAATGCTGGTCCGTACAGTCCAGTGAAATACAGTGGAACCTCTCATAACGAGCATAATTCGTTCCAGAATCTTACTCGTTAAGCGAAAACTCGTTAAACGAATCAATTTTTCCCATACAAATCAATGTAAAATACGATAATGCGTTCCATGCTGAAAAAATACTAATTTTTCAAAAAAAACAACAACATTTATTCAAATAAAATTAGTTATGAATTGTTAAGGAGTGTAACAACTTGGGAAACAATTTAGATTTGAAACAAAAAACGTAAATAAAAATGTGAATTTATGACAAATAAAAATCCTTTTTAACTAGAAAACTGTCTAAAGACATTTGTTTCTACCAAGGCTTCAAAATTTGACGAAAATGTGTCACAGCATTATCATTGAATACATTTGTAGCACGAATAGCCATCTCCTTATTAGGATGATGCTTCTCAATGTACGATGCAACAGTTTCCCATGCTTTCAGCATTTCTCTTATTGCGCTAGAAGATTGTTGCTCTGCTACTTTCTCCTCCATTAATGAGCTCTCCTCCATAATTTCTTGCTGTGAAACACGATGCAACTCCACAAGCTCTTCGGTGGTCAACTCTTGACTGTGCTCTTTCACAAGCTCTTCAATATCGTTGTTGTCCACCTCGAGTCCCATGATATTGGCCAATGACACAATCTCGTTAACTGTAGACTCCACAGGTACTGTTTCAAAATCACATTCAACAACACTCTCTGGCCAAAGTTTTTTTTCCAAGCATAAGTGAGGGTCCTCTAGGTACCTCCTTCCCAAGCCTTGTCAATCATCTTGAGGCAAGCAACGATGTGAAAATGATCTTTCCAAAACTCTCTAAGAGTGAGACCTGTCTCTTCGGTAACTTCAAAACAAAGCTCGAAGAGTGTTTTAGAGTAGAGTTTTTTAAAGTGAGACATAGAATGCTGGTCCTCACAACGTCATCAAGCATACGTAACCGTTTCGTAGAAAAAGGGACTTCCCCTATCTGCGTCACTCGTTATGCGAAATGTCGCTCGTTAAGGGAGCAACTTCTTCAAACAATTTTTTGCTCGTTATGCGAATTACTCGTTATGAGAGGTGCTCGTTATGAGAGGTTTCACTTTACTAATAATTGTCTATTGATTAAAATTTTTCTTCATCACAGTTTGAGCACACCTGTTTTAAATTGTTATCTGCAAAGTTTGAGACTAGAATTTTCAATGATGATGTCAGAGCAGATGTGATAGAAGGCTGTCTAATGGAATCCGTTACACAGTAGTGGATGTAAGCATGGGGCATTACCGTTTAGTGATAGTTTGGTGCGCATACAATGGCAAGCCATTCGGTGCATCACAGTACAAACACACCGCACCGGAAGATAGCGGGACGTTTGATGATAGATAACAAGGAATTTCGTCACCCTTCTGTTGTTTGGGAAAATGGGATCTTGTCTGCGTCTTGTTATTTAAAGGAGTAAGATTTAGTCATTTAAGTAGTTAAAAATCCCATCTACATTCATAGGAGCCAGAATGATCAAGAAATTGATCGTGGGCCCTTGATATATTGAAGAAGAAGACTTTAGAAGATGTGTGCTGTCAGTGGCGTAGTGAGGGGGGGCAAGGGGGGCATCATGCCCCGGGCGCTACTCACAAAGGGGCGCCAAATGGTATATTTTACTATAATATTGTATGGTTTTCGAATAGGGGGGCGCTAAAAAGGTATTGTGCCCCGGGCGCGAGTTAAGCTCGCTACGCCACTGTGTGCTGTTACTGGATCAAGGGAGTGGTCTGCGTTGCATTTTAGCGTGTACTTTAATTCAAAATGATAAAAAGGGAGAGACTACAATTAGGTAAGGTAGAATGGAAATAAGTGAAACAAAGTATGGGAAAACTTTTAAAAGAGGACGCTACAAAAGAACGAACGTGTCGGCAAGGAGCTTTCATCGGCGAACAAACAACAGTATTCAGTAAATATGAAAAACAAAACAAAAAATAATATAAACACCTAGCCTCAATGTAGTATCCGAGAGGACGGTAAGAGGAATGTAATAAGTCCTTAGTAGGTAAGACAGTTAACACAGGCAATAAGGGGAAAGAAGGGAAAAGTGAGTCCACGGCGATAGTTTGTAACAAGGAGAGGGTGGAGGAAAGACCCCCTTCCCTAAGAGGTAGTTTTCAGATAAAGGAGGGTTTCCTTTGTATTAGCCGCAAATTTGTCTACACCAGTGTTTATACCAGCTACAAGTTAAAAGATGGAACAAGTGAAGGGGAACATGACATTCATGCTATATGGAGAACATGACATTCATTGTCATATGATGTCCAGGTCCCATAGGTCTGAATCAGTTTGTTTGCTAAGGTCACCCTGGCGTGCGTGTTTGTACAAGGCACAATGGCGGTGATAACTAGGTCGCTATAGCTCTTGTGGTCACTTCTATCGACGTGTTTTGATTTTGAGATAGGACACTGATTTTTTTTTTGCGCCTTCTTTCGAAGGAGTTCTGTTAATCGCCCCGTAGTGTAACGTTGAATTGAATAACGGTGAAATTGAGGGCGTCTATGTCTCCGGAGTAAAAGCGGGGAGGGGATGCTAGACAGGGTGATCATTGACCCCTTTCCCAGAAATGTTTTGGATTTTTCTATAAATTAAAATATGCATGGGTTCATTTTCGCTCATAATTGAATTTAGTTTTTCTGCAAACGAATTTAGTCACCACTTGTCCTTGTTTTTAGAGCTATAAGATATTTTAAGTTGTTACTTAATAGTTATGTTGTTGTAATTTTGGTACTTTTATTTCGTTAACCTAAATAATTAATAAAGGAGTTTTTAAAAAATGTACACCCATACACAAAAGCTGGCCGTCACACAAATATTGTCAACACTTACCAGAGGTAAACTTGGGTAAAGAACTTCCACCTTTACACTAAAGCACGGTGGAAACACTTACCAGAGGTACATTTGGGTAAAGAACTTCCACCTTTACAATAAAGCACGGTGGAAACACTTACAGAATTCGAAAGTGAAAACACAAGAAAACCAACGCAGCAATTTCTTCATCAAATTTTGGTCTGGTTTTTTTTCTACATTTTTTTTTCAGCAATTAGAAGGCCTACTTTTTGTTGTCTGGGCCAGGCCGACAAAAATGTATCCAATCCGGTAAAGTTGATTCGAACAGAGCAGTAGGTTGGAACAGAGCAGTGGGTTGAAACAGAGCAGTAGATTGGAACAGAGAAGTAGATTGGAACAGAGCAGTGGGTTGGAGCATAGCAGTAGATTGGAACAGAGCAGTGGATTGGAACAGAGCAGTAGATTGGAACAGAGCAGTAGGTTGGAACAGAGCAGTGGGTTGGAACAGAGAAGTAGATTGGAACAGAGCAGTGGGTTGGAGCATAGCAGTAGATTGGAACAGAGCAGTGGATTGGAACAGAGCAGTATATTGGAACAGAGCAGTAGGTTGGAACAGACGAGTAGGTTGGAATAGAGCATTGGACTGGAACAGTCGAGTAGGTTGGAACAAAGCATAGTTTGGAACAGAGCAGTAGGTTGGAACAGAGCATAGGTTGGAACAGAGCAGTAGGTTGGAACAGAGCATCAGGTTGGATATCGATATGCATTAGAGAGAGAAAACTGTATCGTTTTTTCATGCTTAGAGCTGATGACAAGCGTCTGAAGATTCGCCTCGCTTAAAGAGCTGATGACAAGCGTCTGAAGATTCGCCTCGCTTAAAGAGCTGATGACAAGCGTCTGAAGATTCGCCTCGCTTAAAGAGCTGATGACAAGCGTCTGAAGATTCGCCTCGCTTAAAGAGCTGATCGTTCGCCATGCACGTGACCTACACACTGTTGGTAGCCATCTTCGTTTGTTTGATTGAATTCCTTGAATCGGCCATACATCCTTGCCTGCTGAAAATATTTGAAGATGGAAAGGAGGTGGGTAGTGTCGGGTCAAATGTCACAATGGCGCGCTAGTATTTGTGGTTATGCCGGTGGCGCACTAAGGGGGTGATATATAATGTTATATAAATAGTTTATGTAAGTCTGTTAAGGGTCGCGCTTTACGAAGTCCCCCCCCCCCCCCCGGCCCCCGAGTGGGATTTAGTTAACTATACTCAGTGGGTTCTGCATTTTATGGAAATAATTTTTGTTTTTAATATTCAGAAACATAATTACCTAAGCTACATAGGGGCTTAGCTAGGGTTAGAGTCGCCCGGGGCCGGCATATATTTTTGCCGCGCCCTTCCACGAAAAAAACCCTGAGCTTTTGGCCAAAAATACCACCCCTTCATAGAAAGAAGAAAAAAAAAGTCCGTCCGGGGCGGACCCCCCCCCCCGGGGGCGACCCCCCACCCGACACCCCTTTCCCACGCAATTTTATTGACGGTGCTATCATACTAATTTGATAAATGTTGCTGTATATTTTGTATATACAGTAACCGTTTATTTATATTTTCTGTGTATATAATGGTAGTTTTACAATGTTTATTTTAATATGAATCTACAGATCAACAACGATGAGCTCTGTGAGATGGAATATAACACTAAAGGTAACTGACATCATATAAAGGTAACTGACTTCATATAAAGGTAACTAACATCATATAAGGGTAACTGACATCATATAAAGGTAACTGACATCATATAAAGGTAACTGACATCATATAAAGGTAACTAACATCATAAAGGTAACTGACATCATATAAAGGTAACTGACATCATATAAGGGTAACTGACATATAAAGGTAACTAACATCATATAAAGGTAACTAACATCATATAAAGGTAACTGACATCATATAAAGGTAAATAACATCATATAAAGGTAACTGACATCATATAAAGGTAACTAACATCATATAAAGGTAACTAACATCATATAAAGGTAACTAACATCATATAAAGGTAACTAACATCATATAAAGGTAACTGACATCATATAAGGGTAACTGACATTATATAAGGTAACTGACATCATATAAAGGTAACTGATATCATATAAGGGTAACTGACATCATATAAAGGTAACTAACATCATATAAAAGAAGACTAACATCATATAAAGCTATCTAACATCATAAAGGGAGACTAACAATGGCGTAGCTGTGGTTCTTGACACCCAGCCAGGAGTTTAGCCGACGTCACTAAAATAATTCATAAAGCTGGCCGTGAATACCGGCCCACCATATGTATGAACAAAAGTGCCACCAAAACGGGCGGGACCCCTCCCCCCTTGCTTCCATTTGCCACAAAGGGCGGACCACCCCCTTGCTTCCTATGCCACAAAGGGCGGGACCCCAGAATGTACCCCATTTATCACAAATTCATAATATGCGCCACTTATGACAATTTCAGAATGTACGCCATTTATCACGAGTTTCGAGAGATCTGCACTACCAGAGGCTTATCCTAAAGATGGATGGCCTGTACAGAGACCATCTTCCATCAATCTCATTGGCTTGAACACTCCTTTCTTTAGTACAGAGGACAACAAGAATTATTCAACTCCTGGTGTCGCTGTACAGTGGGATCCTCCACTAGCAGGTGGGACTGTGTAATGATGTTACTAGCAGGTGGGACTGTGTAATGATGTTACTAGTAGGTGGTACTGTGTAATGATGTTACTAGCTGGTGGTACTGTGTAATGATGTTACTAGCTGGTGGTACTGTGTAATGATGTTACTAGCAGGTGGTATTGTATAATGATGTTACTAGCAGGTGGGACTGTGTAATGATGTTACTAGCAGGTGGGACTGTGTAATGATGTTACTAGCAGGTGGGACTGTGTAATGATGTTACTAGCAGGTGGGACTGTGTAATGATGTTTCTAGCAGGTGGTACTGTGTAATGATGTTTCTAGCAGGTGGTACTGTGTAATGATGTTACTAGCAGGTGGGACTGTGTAATGATGTTACTAGCAGGTGGGACTGTGTAATGATGTTACTAGCAGGTGGGACTGTGTAATGATGTTACTAGCAGGTGGGACTGTGTAATGATGTTTCTAGCAGGTGGTACTGTGTAATGATGTTTCTAGCAGGTGGTACTGTGTAATGATGTTACTAGCAGGTGGGACTGTGTAATGATGTTACTAGCAGGTGGGACTGTGTAATGATGTTACTAGCAGGTGGGACTGTGTAATGATGTTACTAGCAAGTGGATCTGTGTAATGATGTTTCTAGCAGGTGGGACTGTGTAATGATGTTACTAGCAAGTGGATCTGTGTTATGATGTTACTAGCAGGTGGGACAGTGTAATGATGTTACTTGTATTGGGACTGTGTTATGAAATGATGTTACTAGCTGGTGGTATTTGTAACAATACATAAGTGTTCATACTTTATGCATGTTAACTAATTATTACTGTAATATGATATTACTTTTGCTGGATGGCCTGTATCTGCTTATTAGTACTTATCTTGTTGAATAACTGAATAAATCCAATTGAATCATTCACACGGCACCTTATTACATGATAATGATAAAATAACTCCTTGACATTGTAACATCCTTGTAACTGATAAAGTTACAGTGTAAAGAATGTCATACACTTTAAATAACATTCGATCCTTAAATTAAAATCATAATTCCTTAATGGCGCCCAGCCTCACTGACCAAATATCGTACCCCTCCCCTCTATACCCAGAAAATCATGAGTTCTCCTTCCTCGACACTAATGAATTCCTGCTTTTTTTTCTCGTGATATTATATGATTACCATATCCCTACGCCATCGTGAATAGAAATAAATAATACTGTCACGTGACTGATTCCGGTTAACTTGTTGTGTTGCAGTATTGTGTAATGATGTTACTAGCAGTTGGGACTGTGTAATGATGTTACTTGTATTGGGACTGTGTAATGATGTTACAGCAGGTGGGACTGTGTAATGATGATTTTAGTTGCAGGTGGGACTGTGTAACGATATTACAGCAGGTGGGACTGTGTAATGATGATTTTACTAGCAGGTGGGATGATTTTAATAGCTGGTGGTACTGTGTAATGATGATTTTACTAGCAGGTGGGGCTGTGTAATGATGTTACTTGTATTGGTACTGTGTAATGATGTTACTAGCAGTTGGGACTGTGTAAGAATGATTTTACTAGCAGGTGGGACTGAGTAACGATGTTACTTGTACTGGGACTGTGTTATGTAATGATGTTACTAGCAGGCTGGTTACCAACGAAATCCTGAAAGAAATATTGATGAAATTATCAAAATCCGTGCCTTCTCTATATCCCCATATCACCCTAAAGCTCAATCAACCGAGCCCCACCACTTATAATTACAGACCCCTGAATATCACAAATTATAATTACAAGCCCCTGAATGTCACCACTTATAATGACAGGCCCCTGAAACTGAATGTCACCAGTTATAATCACAGACCCCTGAATGTCAACAATTATAATTACAGACCCCTGAGTGTCATTAATTATAATCAAAGGCCCCTGAATAACTTAAGTAATAATCACGCATCCTCGCGTAAACATATGTTATGATAATATCTGATAGCTCAACACGTCTTATGTCAATAAATAAAGCACAAAATGTCTTATACAATTTGCTAATAAAACATATCTTATTTAATAGTTTGTCATAGTAAAACATGCATTGTATGATATATTAAGTGATTGTATAACATATGTTTTATTTATACAATAGTTATTTAAGTGCAACATGTGCAAGCTGCACATATGTCAACCATGTAACGTTAATAGAAGGAGACTGGCAGACGGTACTCACCTAATTATTTTCTGTTAATCCATCGTCAGATTATGCTCACCTGGTTGTTTTCTGTGTTAATCCATCGTTAGATTATGCTCACCTGGTTGTGTTCTGTGTTACTCCATCGTTAGATTATGCTCACCTGGTTGTTTTCTGCGCTAATACCTTTTTTTTGATTATGCTCACCTGGTTGTTTTCTGCGCTAATACCTTTTTTTATTATGCTCACCTGGTTGTTTTCTGTGCTAATCCCTTGTTAGATGCTGCCAATAGAGATCTCGATGGGTTTCTGTTTATTTGGAAAGGTGGAAATAGGACCGGATGCAGACTATTTAAGACGAACCTGTTTCCCTCCAAATTTTTGTCCAACGTAAGACATATAGCTAACCAATGTCTTAGTTAATCAATGTCTTAGCTAATCAATGTCTTAGTTAATCAATGTCTTAGCTAAGCAATGTCTTAGTTAATCAATGTCTTAGTTAATCAATGTAAAGATTATAAAGGATCAAGTTGATAAGCCCTGATTTCGAAGAATGTCTTGAAATGGAATTGTAAAAATACGTTATATATTAGTAATTGCTAGCAGTGCCAAGATATGTTAGCTAACACAGGCGTAGCTGGGGTGTTTGGCGCCCTAGGAACAAGATTCATTTTAAAGAGCCTCCCTTTTTTTTTCAACTCACAAACCTATTATATTCATTAAAAAAAATAATTTCAAATCAGATTTTGGCGCCCCTAACTAGTCTGTCGCCAAGGGTCTTATGCCTCCCCTCCCCCCTTTAGATACGCCTCTGTTAGCTAATCTATATATCTTTTCGAAATATTTTAAAAATTGTTATGTGCCCCGTTACAGATTCAGTTTGACTATCATCAGTTTGTCTATTCCACTTGTTTATTCTCTAACACCATTCATAATGTAATATTGGCCAAGGAAAACTTTGTCTTGACGAAATCACATAGTTGTTTCTAGAAGTCAAAGCCGAACAAAATTAATTAAAACACATTTCTAACACAACTGTGTTAAAGAAACGGGACATAGTGGGTCAGGTCTCTTACTATAGTCAACAACGTGATTACACAGTGGGTCAGTTGTCTTACTAGTCAACAACATGATTACACAATGTGTCAGTTGTCTTACTAGTCAGCAATGTGATTACACAGTGGGTCAGTTGTCTTACTATAGTCAACAGCATGATTACACAGTGGGCCAGTTGTCTTACTAGTCAGCAACGTGATTACACAGTGGGTCAGTTGTCTTACTATAGTCAACAACGTGATTACACAGTGGGCCAGTTGTCTTACTAGTCAGCAACGTGATTACACAGTGTGTCAGTTGTCTTACTAGTCAGCAACATGATTACACAGTGGGCCAGGTCTCTTACTATTCAAAACAACGTGATTACACAGTGGGCCAGTTGTCTTACTAGTCAACAACGTGATTACACAGTGGGTCAGTTGTCTTACTAGTCAGCAACATGATTACACAGTGGGCCAGGTCTCTTACTATTCAAAACAACGTGATTACACAGTGTGTCAGTTGTCTTACTAGTCAACAACGTGATTACACAGTGGGTCAGTGGTCTTTCTAGCCAACAACGTGATTACACAGTGGGTCAGTTGTCTAACTACTCAACAACGTGATTACACAGTGGGTCAGTGGTCTTTCTAGCCAACAACGTGATTACACAGTGGGTCAGTTGTCTAACTAGTCAACAACGTGATTACATAGTGGGTCAGTTGTCTAACTAGTCAGCAACGTGAGTTTCTTGAGTTCCAATGTGGGTTCCATGCTCATTTTCTCCAGCTGACATTGAGTTATGACATCGCCCACCTGATTGACCAGAGCCATTATGTAGTGTCTGTGTACAGCATGCCTCCACCTCGGCCTGATGAGAGGGACAAAGACAGATACGTTCAATCTATGAGATTGACAACATTTGGATCATTCGGTCAGTGCCTCAGAACAGCATCAATTATAGATGGACAACACATTACATTAATATCATCTACAAGTCTAGACTACATTTAAATTGCATAATTAGATTTTGTTTTTTAAAATAATTATGCACAAACAATCTATTTTATCAAGGCATTAAATTGTCAACTATATAAAATTTCACATAAGTAGACATTTAGTAACTCGTCAAAGCAATTAGGCTATATGACTTTTTGAAAAGACTACCGGGTAATTTTTTTAAAAAGATTGCGTGGCAACCAAGTCTATTTATTTCATCCTATCCCATTTTAACAATGCTCGAGCCCTGCAGGAACGCATGAGAACGCCGTTCCTGTACTTGAGGACGAATCTTTGGTGAGCTATAACTCACTTTTTTTCCAAGGACTTGACAATTGCCATCCTACGTTATATCCTCAAACACATTTTTTTTTAAACCCGAAAACATTTCTTTGATTTTTAAACTGAATGTGTTGAAAATTCTAGATATATGTTAAGAAAGCAATACAAAATAACAAAGTACAAAACAGATTTATTGGCGTATGACTTGGATTCTTATTTTTGTCGAAATGTAGGATTAAGAAAACTGTCAACTTGCAGAAATGTCTGATAGTAAGGGAAGAAATAAAACAATGATGCCTCTTGTCCCCAGTCGTGGGTACGGATCCTGGCTTGTGGGCCCCGTCTGTGTCGGTGAAGACCTGGAACAATGGAGCCATAGATATGAAGTTTACACTGTCGCCTCCTGAGTTCAACCTCACCAAGTTTGAAATTATGATTTTCAAGAAGTCAGAAGGCTGGTCAAAAGCGTTTAAAACTGTTGGATACAATGGCAAAGTTAGTTGTAAAAAACCTGTGTCATACTATGGCCAAGTTAGTTGTAAAACACATGTGTCATACAATGGCAAAGCTAGTTGTAAAACACCTGTGTCGATACAATGGCAAAGTTGGTTGTAAAACACATGTGTCATACTATGGCAAAGTTAGTTGTAAAACACATGTGTCGATACAAAAGTTAGTTGTAAAACACCTGTGTCATACTATGGCAAAGTTAGTTGTAAAACACCTGTGTCGATACAATGGGAAAGTTAGTTGTAAAACACCCGTGTCGATAAAATGGCAAAGTAAGTTATAAAACACCTGTGTCATACTATGGCAAGGTTGGTTGTAAAACACCTGTGTCGATAAAATGGCAAAGTTATTTGTAAAACACCTGCGTCGATACAATGGCAAAGTTAGATGTAAAACACCTGTGTCATACTATGGTAAAGTTAGTTGTAAAACACCTGTGTCGATACAATGGCAAAGTTAGTTGTAAAACACCCATGTCGATAAAATGGCAAAGTTAGTTGTAAAACACCGGTTTCGATAAAATGGCAAAGTAAGTTATAAAACACCTGTGTCATACTATGGCAAGGTTGGTTGTAAAACACCTGTGTCGATAAAATGGCAAAGTTATTTGTAAAACACCTGCGTCGATACAATGGCAAAGTTAGATGTAAAACACCTGTGTCATACTATGGTAAAGTTAGTTGTAAAACACCCGTGTCGATACAATGGCAAAGTTAGTTGTAAAACACCCATGTCGATAAAATGGCAAAGTTAGTTGTAAAACACCGGTTTCGATAAAATGGCAAAGTAAGTTATAAAACACCTGTGTCATACTATGGCAAGGTTGGTTGTAAAACACCTGTGTCGATAAAATGGCAAAGTTAGTTGTAAAACACCTGTGTCATACTATGGTAAAGTTAGTTGTAAAACACCTGTGTCGATACAATGGCAAAGTTAGTTGTAAAACACATGTGTCATACTATGGCAAAGTTATTTGTAAAACACCTGTTTCATACTATGGCAAAGTTAGTTGTAAAACACCTGTGTCGATACAATGGCAAAGTTAGTTGTAAAACACCTGTGTCATACAATGGCAGAGTTAGTTGTAAACACATTTTACATGTACAGAAATTATTTTAAGACCGTCAATTTTACAACTGATACATTGATCGGAAAACTTTCTTTTGCAATATTGTATCCAATTAGTTGTTAGCTGATTCTAGCTAGGTTAACTTCATGCGAATTTTTAAAATGAAAATCCGATCAGCAAATTGTTTTTAAAATTTGTTAGGCTATGCATAAGTGAATGTTTGTGTTATCTGTCTCCTATATACTCACAAATCTCCTACTCACAAGTCTCCAAGTCACAAGTCTCCAAGTCACAAGTCTCCTAGTCACAAGTCTCCTAGTCACAAGTCTCCTAGTCACAAGTCTCCTAGCTAACGTTCATTTTTTTGTTTAACTCTTTTCAGGTCTTCTCTCTGGCTGCACCAGAAGGCTCTTTAAAGTTCACCGACCTGTCCACGGATGATTATCAAATTATGGTGTGTGAGTGTGTGTGTGTGATATTTCTACTCCCCCCCCCCCCCCCACTTTTTTTTGTTTACATCAGTCATGCCTTACAAACATATTACATAGCATGTTTTTGTATGCCTCCAGATCAGATTAAATCTTTTGATCAATTAATCATTTAGTTATTTTGTACTCTTAAACTGTACATGTTACGACCCACGACTAACCATGACCAATGTCCAACAAAACCAGTGCTGTGCTGGTCAAAATAGTATAAATGATTAATTGATCAAAAGATTTAATCTGATCTGGAGGCATACAAAAATAGCACGATACAAAATAAATATAATTCATACAAATTGGTATGACGGTGTTTTTGTCGAAGGAAGACTCGAAGGCAAGAATTTTCCTTGCAATTACGTATAACTTTTTTTTTTCCGAACACTCATAACGTCGAAAAGTTGCTGGTTTTTAAAAGCTTCTTTCCAGTGGGCAGTGAATTTTTTCTCGAAGGTCTAATCACTTGGAGTCGGTGCTAGCCGTAGTGTTTCACTGATTCATCGGCAGACGATCGTAGTTGGCCACATTGGTCCTGTTACGGCTTAATCAGCTTAAACTGATTAATCCGCCTTCTGAAATTATTAGATGTTTGAACAAAATGTTTCTTTTTTTAATAGTTTAATTTTTTGTTCTTCTAAATATTGGGTACGTCTAAGACTCTAGTCGTGCTGCCATACCCTTCCTCTCCACATACCCTTCCTCTCCACATACCATTCCTCTCCACATACCCTTCTTCTCCACATACCCTTCCTCTCCACATACCCTTCCTATATTCTTTCTGTGAAGTCATCAGCCTTTACACGATGACATGACAGACAAGAAATGATAATACGGTTTGGGGGGAGGGGGGAAGGTGTGTTATGCTGTAACGACCCAACAACAAGCAGAGCGGAGTTTGAAAAGCGAGACAATGTTCTTCACAACAGAGACACTTTAGTTTAAACGTATCAGTAAAATTCATAGTGTTTACGACGCTTCACAGTAACCACTTATGTTTTGCCGCGGAGACGCTGGTTACTGCATCAGCATCCTTCGGCGTGATACAACTACATCCTACCATACTTACAACTACATCCTACCATACTTACAACTACATCCTACCATATTTACTACATAGTACCATATTTACAACTACATCCTACCATACTTACAACTACATCCTGCCATACTTACAACTACATCCTACCATATTTACTACATAGTACCATATTTACAACTACATCCTACCATATTTACAACTACATCCTGCCATATTTACAACTACATCCTGCCATATTTACAACTACATCCTACCATACTTACAACTACATCCTACCATACTTACAACTACATCCTACCATATTTACTACATAGTACCATATTTACAACTACATCCTATCATATTTACAACTACATCCTGCCATATTTACAAATACATCCTGCCATATTTACAACTACATCCTGCCATATTTACAACTACATCCTACCATATTTACAACTACATCCTGCCATATTTACTACATAGTACCATATTTACAACTACATCCTACCATACTTACAACTACATCCTACCATATTTACAACTACATCCTGCCATATTTACAACTACATCCTGCCATATTTCCAACTACATCCTACCATATTTACAACTACATCCTACCATACTTACAACTACATCCTACCATATTTCCAACTACATCCTACCATATTTACAACTACATCCTACCATATTTACAACTACATCCTACCATATTTACAATTACATCCTACCATATTTACAATTACATCCTACCATATTTACAATTACATCCTACTATATTTACAATTACATCCTACCATATTTACAATTACATCCTACTATATTTACAATTACATCCTACCATATTTACAATTACATCCTACTATATTTACAACTACATCCTACTATATTTACAATTACATCCTACTATATTTACAATTACATCCTACCATATTTACAACTACATCCTACCATATTTACAATTACATCCTACCATATTTACAATTACATCCTACCATATTTACAATTACATCCTACTATATTTACAATTACATCCTACCATATTTACAATTACATCCTACTATATTTACAATTACATCCTACCATATTTACAATTACATCCTGCCATATTTACAACTACATCCTACTATATTTACAATTACATCCTACTATATTTACAACTACATCCTACCATATTTACAATTACATCCTACTATATTTACAATTACATCCTACTACATTTACAATTACATCCTACTATATTTACAATTACATCCTACTATATTTACAATTACATCCTACCATATTTACAACTACATCCTACCATATTTACAACTACATCTTACCATATTTACAACTACATCCTGCCATATTTCCAACAACATCCTTCCATATTTACAACTACATCCTGCCATATTTACAACTACATCCTACTATACTTACAACTACATCCTACCATATTTACTACATAGTACCATATTTACAACTACATCCTACCATATTTACAATTACATCCTACCATATTTACAACTACATCCTACCATATTTACAACTACATCCTACCATATTTACAACTACATCCTACCATATTTACAACTACATCCTACCATATTTACAACTACATCCTACCATATTTACAACTACATCCTACCATATTTACAACTACATCCTACCATATTTACAATTACATCCTACCATATTTACAATTACATCCTACTATATTTACAATTACATCATACTATATTTACAATTACATCCTACTATATTTACAATTACATCCTACCATATTTACAACTACATCCTACCATATTTACAATTACATCCTACCATATTTACAATTACATCCTACCATATTTACAATTACATCCTACTATATTTACAATTACATCCTACCATATTTACAATTACATCCTACTATATTTACAATTACATCCTACCATATTTACAATTACATCCTACTATATTTACAACTACATCCTACTATATTTACAATTACATCCTACTATATTTACAACTACATCCTACCATATTTACAATTACATCCTACCATATTTACAACTACATCCTACCATACTTACAACTACATCCTACCATACTTACAACTACATCCTACCATATTTACTACATAGTACCATATTTACAACTACATCCTACCATACTTACAACTACATCCTGCCATACTTACAACTACATCCTACCATATTTACTACATAGTACCATATTTACAACTACATCCTACCATATTTACAACTACATCCTGCCATATTTACAACTACATCCTGCCATATTTACAACTACATCCTACCATACTTACAACTACATCCTACCATACTTACAACAACATCCTACCATATTTACTACATAGTACCATATTTACAACTACATCCTATCATATTTACAACTACATCCTGCCATATTTACAAATACATCCTGCCATATTTACAACTACATCCTGCCATATTTACAACTACATCCTACCATATTTACAACTACATCCTGCCATATTTACTACATAGTACCATATTTACAACTACATCCTACCATACTTACAACTACATCCTACCATATTTACAACTACATCCTGCCATATTTACAACTACATCCTGCCATATTTCCAACTACATCCTACCATATTTACAACTACATCCTACCATACTTACAACTACATCCTACCATATTTCCAACTACATCCTACCATATTTACAACTACATCCTACCATATTTACAACTACATCCTACCATATTTACAATTACATCCTACCATATTTACAATTACATCCTACCATATTTACAATTACATCCTACTATATTTACAATTACATCCTACCATATTTACAATTACATCCTACTATATTTACAATTACATCCTACCATATTTACAATTACATCCTACTATATTTACAACTACATCCTACTATATTTACAATTACATCCTACTATATTTACAATTACATCCTACCATATTTACAACTACATCCTACCATATTTACAATTACATCCTACCATATTTACAATTACATCCTACCATATTTACAATTACATCCTACTATATTTACAATTACATCCTACCATATTTACAATTACATCCTACTATATTTACAATTACATCCTACCATATTTACAATTACATCCTACCATATTTACAACTACATCCTACTATATTTACAATTACATCCTACTATATTTACAACTACATCCTACCATATTTACAATTACATCCTACTATATTTACAATTACATCCTACTACATTTACAATTACATCCTACTATATTTACAATTACATCCTACTATATTTACAATTACATCCTACCATATTTACAACTACATCCTACCATATTTACAACTACATCTTACCATATTTACAACTACATCCTGCCATATTTCCAACAACATCCTTCCATATTTACAACTACATCCTGCCATATTTACAACTACATCCTACTATACTTACAACTACATCCTACCATATTTACTACATAGTACCATATTTACAACTACATCCTACCATATTTACAATTACATCCTACCATATTTACAACTACATCCTACCATATTTACAACTACATCCTACCATATTTACAACTACATCCTACCATATTTACAACTACATCCTACCATATTTACAACTACATCCTACCATATTTACAACTACATCCTACCATATTTACAACTACATCCTACCATATTTACAATTACATCCTACCATATTTACAATTACATCCTACTATATTTACAATTACATCATACTATATTTACAATTACATCCTACTATATTTACAATTACATCCTACCATATTTACAACTACATCCTACCATATTTACAATTACATCCTACCATATTTACAATTACATCCTACCATATTTACAATTACATCCTACTATATTTACAATTACATCCTACCATATTTACAATTACATCCTACTATATTTACAATTACATCCTACCATATTTACAATTACATCCTACTATATTTACAACTACATCCTACTATATTTACAATTACATCCTACTATATTTACAACTACATCCTACCATATTTACAATTACATCCTACCATATTTACAACTACATCCTACCATACTTACAACTACATCCTACCATACTTACAACTACATCCTACCATATTTACTACATAGTACCATATTTACAACTACATCCTACCATACTTACAACTACATCCTGCCATACTTACAACTACATCCTACCATATTTACTACATAGTACCATATTTACAACTACATCCTACCATATTTACAACTACATCCTGCCATATTTACAACTACATCCTGCCATATTTACAACTACATCCTACCATACTTACAACTACATCCTACCATACTTACAACAACATCCTACCATATTTACTACATAGTACCATATTTACAACTACATCCTATCATATTTACAACTACATCCTGCCATATTTACAAATACATCCTGCCATATTTACAACTACATCCTGCCATATTTACAACTACATCCTACCATATTTACAACTACATCCTGCCATATTTACTACATAGTACCATATTTACAACTACATCCTACCATACTTACAACTACATCCTACCATATTTACAACTACATCCTGCCATATTTACAACTACATCCTGCCATATTTCCAACTACATCCTACCATATTTACAACTACATCCTACCATACTTACAACTACATCCTACCATATTTCCAACTACATCCTACCATATTTACAACTACATCCTACCATATTTACAACTACATCCTACCATATTTACAATTACATCCTACCATATTTACAATTACATCCTACCATATTTACAATTACATCCTACTATATTTACAATTACATCCTACCATATTTACAATTACATCCTACTATATTTACAATTACATCCTACCATATTTACAATTACATCCTACTATATTTACAACTACATCCTACTATATTTACAATTACATCCTACTATATTTACAATTACATCCTACCATATTTACAACTACATCCTACCATATTTACAATTACATCCTACCATATTTACAATTACATCCTACCATATTTACAATTACATCCTACTATATTTACAATTACATCCTACCATATTTACAATTACATCCTACTATATTTACAATTACATCCTACCATATTTACAATTACATCCTACCATATTTACAACTACATCCTACTATATTTACAATTACATCCTACTATATTTACAACTACATCCTACCATATTTACAATTACATCCTACTATATTTACAATTACATCCTACTACATTTACAATTACATCCTACTATATTTACAATTACATCCTACTATATTTACAATTACATCCTACCATATTTACAACTACATCCTACCATATTTACAACTACATCTTACCATATTTACAACTACATCCTGCCATATTTCCAACAACATCCTTCCATATTTACAACTACATCCTGCCATATTTACAACTACATCCTACTATACTTACAACTACATCCTACCATATTTACTACATAGTACCATATTTACAACTACATCCTACCATATTTACAATTACATCCTACCATATTTACAACTACATCCTACCATATTTACAACTACATCCTACCATATTTACAACTACATCCTACCATATTTACAACTACATCCTACCATATTTACAACTACATCCTACCATATTTACAACTACATCCTACCATATTTACAACTACATCCTACCATATTTACAATTACATCCTACCATATTTACAATTACATCCTACTATATTTACAATTACATCATACTATATTTACAATTACATCCTACTATATTTACAATTACATCCTACCATATTTACAACTACATCCTACCATATTTACAATTACATCCTACCATATTTACAATTACATCCTACCATATTTACAATTACATCCTACTATATTTACAATTACATCCTACCATATTTACAATTACATCCTACTATATTTACAATTACATCCTACCATATTTACAATTACATCCTACTATATTTACAACTACATCCTACTATATTTACAATTACATCCTACTATATTTACAACTACATCCTACCATATTTACAATTACATCCTACCATATTTACAACTACATCCTACCATACTTACAACTACATCCTACCATACTTACAACTACATCCTACCATATTTACTACATAGTACCATATTTACAACTACATCCTACCATACTTACAACTACATCCTGCCATACTTACAACTACATCCTACCATATTTACTACATAGTACCATATTTACAACTACATCCTACCATATTTACAACTACATCCTGCCATATTTACAACTACATCCTGCCATATTTACAACTACATCCTACCATACTTACAACTACATCCTACCATACTTACAACAACATCCTACCATATTTACTACATAGTACCATATTTACAACTACATCCTATCATATTTACAACTACATCCTGCCATATTTACAAATACATCCTGCCATATTTACAACTACATCCTGCCATATTTACAACTACATCCTACCATATTTACAACTACATCCTGCCATATTTACTACATAGTACCATATTTACAACTACATCCTACCATACTTACAACTACATCCTACCATATTTACAACTACATCCTGCCATATTTACAACTACATCCTGCCATATTTCCAACTACATCCTACCATATTTACAACTACATCCTACCATACTTACAACTACATCCTACCATATTTCCAACTACATCCTACCATATTTACAACTACATCCTACCATATTTACAACTACATCCTACCATATTTACAATTACATCCTACCATATTTACAATTACATCCTACCATATTTACAATTACATCCTACTATATTTACAATTACATCCTACCATATTTACAATTACATCCTACTATATTTACAATTACATCCTACCATATTTACAATTACATCCTACTATATTTACAACTACATCCTACTATATTTACAATTACATCCTACTATATTTACAATTACATCCTACCATATTTACAACTACATCCTACCATATTTACAATTACATCCTACCATATTTACAATTACATCCTACCATATTTACAATTACATCCTACTATATTTACAATTACATCCTACCATATTTACAATTACATCCTACTATATTTACAATTACATCCTACCATATTTACAATTACATCCTACCATATTTACAACTACATCCTACTATATTTACAATTACATCCTACTATATTTACAACTACATCCTACTATATTTACAATTACATCCTACTATATTTACAATTACATCCTACTACATTTACAATTACATCCTACTATATTTACAATTACATCCTACTATATTTACAATTACATCCTACCATATTTACAACTACATCCTACCATATTTACAACTACATCTTACCATATTTACAACTACATCCTGCCATATTTCCAACAACATCCTTCCATATTTACAACTACATCCTGCCATATTTACAACTACATCCTACTATACTTACAACTACATCCTACCATATTTACTACATAGTACCATATTTACAACTACATCCTACCATATTTACAACTACATCCTACCATATTTACAACTACATCCTACCATATTTACAACTACATCCTACCATATTTACAACTACATCCTACCATATTTACAACTACATCCTACCATATTTACAACTACATCCTACCATATTTACAACTACATCCTACCATATTTACAACTACATCCTACCATATTTACAATTACATCCTACCATATTTACAATTACATCCTACTATATTTACAATTACATCCTACTATATTTACAATTACATCCTACTATATTTACAATTACATCCTACCATATTTACAACTACATCCTACCATATTTACAATTACATCCTACCATATTTACAATTACATCCTACCATATTTACAATTACATCCTACTATATTTACAATTACATCCTACCATATTTACAATTACATCCTACTATATTTACAATTACATCCTACCATATTTACAATTACATCCTACTATATTTACAACTACATCCTACTATATTTACAATTACATCCTACTATATTTACAACTACATCCTACCATATTTACAATTACATCCTACCATATTTACAACTACATCCTACCATATTTACAACTACATCCTACCATATTTACAATTACATCCTACCATATTTACAATTACATCCTACTATATTTACAATTACATCCTACTATATTTACAATTACATCCTACCATTTTTACAATTACATCCTACTATATTTACAATTACATCCTACTATATATACAATTACATCCTACTATATTTACAATTACATCCTACTATATTTACAATTACATCCTACTATATTTACAATTACATCCTACTATATTTACAACTACATCCTACCATATTTACAACTACATCCTACCATATTTACAACTACATCCTACTATATTTACAATTTCCCCAAACATCGTAGCACGGTTATTCAGCTAGTTTATATATAAACAATGTCCGTTTATTTCCATAAATTTCTCTCAGTTTATTCCCATTCTTCAGATAAGTCCAATAGATCCGTACCGCTTCGAGAAACATTGCCTTTGTTGGAAACATGATCAAGCCAACACTAGGTTCTGCGAGGCTACGTGTGCTAGGACACTTACTGAAATATTTTACTTGAACGTCACCAAGTCACACAAAGGTATTGAGATTATTTCTCAAGGTGAAGGGCGATTTTAATTGTCTTAATAAGAAGATGTCATTCTGTAAAATGATGTCCCTCTCAAAAATGTGCTCATAGTGACCACGTGACTCTTTAAATGCCTTTATGATTGAAGAAATTCACGAACAGATAAAATAAATATTCGATCTCTTTAATCTATGTGCCAAAACTCTTCTAATTAAAGTTAGTATGATATGACATTGAATGGTTTCATTCCAATATTACAGCTGGCCCAGACTACGAAGAAAACAGCTACTATGAGATGATGCCCGGCTATGATGACGATATAGAGGTCACAAGCATGACGTCCACCACCTATGAGCTGGCCGAGCTTTTGCCCTCTACCATCCAGCGTACGGACAGCTCCCTGATAGGGGGGCTTGTGGGGGGCTTCGCATCCGCCTGCTTGTTTTCATTACTGGTCATCGTCTGCCTCGTTATGAAGGATCCAGAATCACGTGAGTACAACACCAACAACAGCAGCAATAACAACATCAACATTCAACTTGTTGCAAGTTTTACATACAAACATAGGGCTACCACGACTACACATTAACATAGGCCTACGATGACTACACATTAACATGGGCCTACAATGACTACACATTAACATAGGGATGCTATGACTACACATTAACATAGAGCTACCATGACTACACATGTCCGATAGTAACGGAAGAAATAAAACAATGGGCTACTATGACTTCATATAAACATTGGGCTACCCTGACTACACATTAACATAGACCTACACTGATTACATATGTATTAGGCCTCCCATGACTACTCATTAACATAGGCCTCCCATGACTACTCATTAACATAGGCCTCCCATGACTACTCATTAACATCGGCCTCCCATGACTACTCATTAACATAGGCCTACATTGATTACATATGTATTAGGCCTCCCATGACTACTCATTAACATAGGCCTACAATGATTACATATGTATTAGGCCTCGCATGACTTCTCATTAACATAGGCCTGCCATGACTACTCATTAACATAGGCCTCCCATGACTACACATTAACATAGGCCTCCCATGACTACTCATTAACATAGGCCTACAATGATTACATATGTATTAGGCCTCCCATGACTTCTCATTAACATAGGCCTGCCATGACTACTCATTAACATAGGCCTCCCATGACTACTCATTAACATAGACTGACCATGACTACACATTAACATAGACTGACCAGATCAGTAACAATCATGAGCGTCTTCAGGAATTTTCTCAGAGGTGGAGGGTCAATAACCTTTAATCATTATTTTTCATGATATACACATATAATTGAAGGCTTACGTGCGAAGGCCTGTGTATTGATAGTTCTTTTTACAAGCACAGAACAGTCATTTTGAAAACAATATCATTGTTTTACATAAACTATCAAGGATATAATATAAAATACTACTGAAAGACTCGCGCATTTCTGGAAATTATTTAATTTCATTTTTTGAAAATGAATTTAAGTCGCAGTTTATTCTTTTGAAATATTTCCAATATTTTCTGCATAAACTCTGTTCACACTTAAACGATGTACACTAAGCAAACACAACCCTGAGAGATGCCAATTAATCATTCTCGAACGAAGCCTAGTTTTTGACTCGCCTGAGGATCCTCAAGGAACTCTCCACGGTGCATGTTGTTGGCAAAGTAAGTGCAATAAGAAAAAGCTTGGCGAATAGATGGGACTAATTCTGTGCTTGGCAGCAAAGTCGATTCGCTGAAATTCCATTTTTTAATATGTTTTGATTGTTGCTGTATGCTCCAAAACTCAAACCATTCAATTGCTTCAATCTCATAGTTGTCAATTGAGGGCATGCTAGTGATAATATCAACGCTCTTCCTAAATTCGACACCAATAAATGTCATGATAGCAGGCTGAAGTCTGAATAGTTGAACTGGGGACTATTGTTTCCAGAGAAACGGTTGGTCAGAGATGATATCATAGAATCCAAGTACGGAACAAATATTGTTTCTCTTAAGTGGTCTTCTCCAGAGTCGAGATCTTCACTCTTGTCATTTGAGTTTCTAAGATTGTGGCGATATGCCTGCCGTCCACAGATACGAGGGCACTTCATCTCAGTGTTAACTAAAGCTCCAAGAGCCATGACCTTTTTCATAAATATTTTTCTTAAAACTGAGTGTCAACACTATGACGATGTTCACGGAAAATGTCCATTAATTGACAAATAAGTCTATGTACACTTGCCAAATCCAGCTGTATGACTTGAAATGAATGAGTTACTGGTTGGTATCACTAAGTATGTAAACATAATCCCATGACATACAAGAAACATAGGCGAACATGAACACAATAGCTGGTGATCATCTTGTCGAGTTGTACCAATGTCATTTATTGCAAGATTTTAAAATTGAATGAAAATGATTTTATATTTTGTGGACCATTGCTTTTCAATAAACAATGGAACCTTAGTTATAAATGACCTTTGCTGTCTAGAAAAAAACTTGATGAAAGCTTTGATTGCAACAATGGCATTACGCCCTTAAACAACTCAGTGCAAATCATTAACCACCAGATTGAACCAAAGCGCAGAGCAGGGAAAAAGCTGCTTTTGTAAAAGTCTTGTTTATTTTAGCCTGAACACCGCCTTTCTTTCCTACCATTGTGGAACAGTCGTCATCTCTTTGTCCATGTAATTTTGTCATGCTCAGACAACATTGATGGCAGTGATTCATAATAGCATTGGAAATTGCAGATGCTGTCATTTTCTTCAGTGGCTGGAATTCGATAAATTATTCACGAATTTTAAATCTACTATCTACGTTGTCTACAGAACGTACCTCTAACAATTGTTCTGCTCCTGGTGTATCAGCTGTTTCATCGGCGTATATTGAAATCCTATAGAATTGTATACTGGTGTATTAATTTGTTGGTTTTTTTGTTACTTCCACACGTATCTCTGATGTTGGATCATGTGAGAAGTATAACGAGCATTACCAACGGAAGTCTGCAAATGTGTCTCCATGTCTTTATCACCAGCCTCCACTCTAAACTGAGACAGATCATGGACACTTCCACTGTCACTATATTACACGAAGTGCGATGTCGTGTGTTCCGCAGAAAAAGATTGTGGATAATCGGCAAAAGCTTATTTCGATTTTCTAAAATATTGTTAGAAATAGACTTGTTTATCTGACTTCCTGGATTCCTTATGATGCTCAAGGATGCTGTTGCATCCTGCTAAGCACCTTTGTGTCACACATTCTCTACATGATAAGGAGCACCTTGAGGAATGTCATTGTACTTAGTGAAAGGTGTTGCTCTATATGCCACTTGGTACCCGCGATGAATGGGTTGCGGGATAAAAATACAAACTATACATAATAGACCTTTAAGATGACTAGAACAGGCGAGCCAAGGAGAAAAATGATCAAGCCAGGCATAAGGAAAACAACGTTTTTTTTTTATTTTTGTGGTTGTTGTTGCCAGGCCTATCCTCGCTAAAACTGTAACTATCTTAGATAGTTATGGTTTGTGAGTAAACGATATTTAAAACTTCTGAAAGTTGAGATGTTGACTGAATACATCGACCCCAATCAAAATCATTGATTGTCACATCACAGCCCAAATTATTGTGTTAATATTTCAGTGTCAAATCTGAGTGATACCGATAGTAATGAATCGCAGCTCTGAGAACCACTGGCAGCAGCTTCAAACTCCTGCGAGTGTGAAATGGTCAGGTCACTACTTTTAGTTTGTTCTTCAGCTTGTTGGTGATCTCTTGTAAGTGACGTGTATGTGGATACTTCTTAGCTTACAGCGTGTCTTACACGCATCATCATCAAATGACTTCTTTTGTAATTTAGCTGGCTTCTCAGCCCACATTTGTTGCTGCTTACGTGCAGGTGGTCTGCCCCTGTTATCCATATTAATTTTACTGACATTCAAAAATCTGTTTATCCCTAGGTTTATCTTTTACTACTTCTTGTGCCACTGTGTCGGTCACTTCAGAATGCCCGTCTACGAATCTCTAACTCTACTACCCGTATCTGCAAAAATTTTCTCTTATATTTCTTGTGATGTGACTATACACTCTAATAGATCGGCGTCCAACGGTCATAGAATAGCTACACCATTAAAGACAACATTCTCCCGACCGGATCCTTTACCCCCGAAGCCTATTCCATGGCTCTACCCACTTATTAGCATCTATCACGTTGAGTTTTTTTTTCTACCACTGATAATTAATCGAACGCTACCCATGGTCTTCGTGAACATTCCACTTTTACCAGCTAACTACAAAACTCATTAATCGCACTCATTCGTGATACCCGTTCCCACGCTTCCCACCTGGGGTTTCCCTGCCTCTCAAGCTATCATCTCTTCCCTGTACCACCATAAACTCTGCCGATGTCAGGTTAACTACTGACTCATCTATTGTACTTTTGACCGATACCTAAGCCCATCGTTTCCCTTCTCCGCCCGGGTCATTTTTGACATTATAAAAAGAAATATTATTTATTTTTAATTAAACTATTTTATTTTAATAGGGGCAAAATGGAAACATTAATATTTTTTTAGTATTAATTTATTTATTTTCCAGGTGGGTGGGATCATGTGACCCACCTCAACCCATACTGCGGGCGTCCATGGTAACAATAGAGGATGAGATTAACAACCGAATTTCTAACGCAAATTTTGAATTTGGAAGGTTCCGCAAGTGGGTTTGGGGGGGGGGGGGGGGGAGGGGGCCTTAGTCTTGTCACTAAGCTGAAAGTATATAGGGAAATCGTATTAAAATATCTCCTATATACTAGCGAGACGTGGACAATGTACAGAAGACATACTGGACAGCTAAACCATTCCCAACTACGCTGTCTACGTAAACTTCTTGATATAATGTGACAGGTCATTGTCTCTGATACAGAGGTCCTTCAACAGGCTGACTGTATCAGCATCCACACGCTCAACAAAAAGGACAAGCCAGATGGCCAGGGCTTGTTGCAGTGCGCAAAAGACTTCCCAAACAACTAATGTCTGGTCAACTCTCGAGGCAAACGCTTAGCTGGTGGGTCCAGAAAAATCGTTAAAATCGTTACAAAGATTGCCTAGAAGCTTCACTAAAATACATTTGATTAGTGGGAAACACTTGCCATGGATCGTGCAAGCTGGCATGATAGACACACTGTTGGAGCACAATCCTCAGAGAATAAGCGCAACGCTCACGCCCAAATACAACCAGTACCCAAATACAACGTGCGGGAAAGCTTTCAAGCCACAACTAGGATTGGCAGGCAACCTGCGAACTCACGATGGAATATAGCCTTGGTTATCTTCACATGCGATGAACGGACAACTTCATGATTGCACATTAACTTTTGCCTACCATTATTATACAAAAACATAGCTCATTGGAACTTAGAATATCTTTAAATTTAAATAAAATATTTATTTAATGAATGATACAGTGTACATATGACCTTGCTCCATTTTAATCATTCAACCCAACAGTTAAATCATTCAGCCCAACAGTTAAATCATTCAGCCCAACAGTTAAATCATTCAGCCCAACAGTTAAATCATTCAATCCAACAGTTAAATCATTCAATCCAACAGTTAAATCATTCAATGCAACAGTTAAATCATTCAATCCAACAGTTAAATCATTCAATCCAACAGTTAAATCATTCAATCCAACAGTTAAATCATTCAATCCAACAGTTAAATCATTCAATCCAACAGTTAAATCATTCAATCCAACAGTTAAATCATTCAATCCAACAGTTAAATCATTCAATCCAACAGTTAAATCATTCAGCCCAACAGTTAAATCATTCAGCCCAACAGTTAAATCATTCAATCCAACAGTTAAATCATTCAATCCAACAGTTAAATCATTCAATGCAACAGTTAAATCATTCAATCCAACAGTTAAATCATTCAATCCAACAGTTAAATCATTCAGCCCAACAGTTAAATCATTCAATCCAACAGTTAAATCATTCAATCCAACAGTTAAATCATTCAATCCAACAGTTAAATCATTCAATCCAACAGTTAAATCATTCAAACAATCATGTAAATCATTCAATCCAACAGTTAAATCATTCAATCCAACAGTTAAATCATTCAATCCAACAGTTAAATCATTCAATCCAACAGTTAAATCATTCAATCCAACAGTTAAATCATTCAATCCAACAGTTAAATCATTCAATCCAACAGTTAAATCATTCAATCCAACAGTTAAATCATTCAATCCAACAGTTAAATCATTCAATCCAACAGTTAAATCATTCAATCCAACAGTTAAATCATTCAATCCAACAGTTAAATCATTCAATCCAACAGTTAAATCATTCAATCCAACAGTTAAATCATTCAATCCAACAGTTAAATCATACAACCTAACAATTTGTTTATATTTTTATTTATTTCTCAGGTAACAAGTTAAACAGTGGAAGCTATTAATTTAATGAATTTGGCAAAAATGATGATCAACATCAACTTACAGAAGGAAACATCCCAGAATTCATCAAATACAAAAAAATATAGGCCTGGAAGGAAACATCTCAGAATTTATGAAACACAATAATATGCCTGGAAGGAAACATCCCAGAATTTATGAAACACAATAATATGCCTGGAAGGAAACATCCCAGAATTTATGAAACACAATAATATGCCTGGAAGTAAACATCCCAGAATTTATGAAACACAATAATATGCCTGGAAGGAAACATTCCAGAATTTATGAAACACAATAATGTGCCTGGAAGGAAACATCTCAGAATTCTTCAAACACAGTAATTGGCCAGGAAGGAAACATCTCAGAATTTATGAAACACAATAATATGCCTGGAAGGAAACATCCCAGAATTTATGAAACACAATAATGTGCCTGGAAGGAAACATCTCAGAATTCTTCAAACACAGTAATTGGCCAGAAAGGAAACATCTCAGAATTTATGAAACACAATAATATGCCTGGAAGGAAACATCTCAGAATTTATGAAACACAATAATATGCCTGGAAGGAAACATCTCAGAATTTATGAAACACAATAATATGCCTGGAAGGAAACATCCCAGAATTTATGAAACACAATAATATGCCTGGAAGGAAACATCTCAGAATTTATGAAACACAATAATGTGCCTGGAAGGAAACATCTCAGAATTCTTCAAACACAGTAATTGGCCAGGAAGGAAACATCTCAGAATTCATAAAGCACAAAAATAGGCCTGCTAGAGAACATCCAATCAAACTATGGAACTATATTAAAACATGACAAGTTATAAATGGATTCACAAAACATTTGGAAATAATAGGTTGGCATATATTATCTGGTAGAATATTTTAGAAATATTTATGAGATAAAAAAAATCACATATCTATTTCATGTGGGACCGGTAGAACCGGTTCATTGTTTGTGTGTAACAAATGGGTTTGGGGGATACAACTGGAATATTCTCAAAGTATTATGAAAACATGGTTCATTTGGTTTAACAAGTTTTAATTGTCTTTTGTTTTTGACGTTGTCAATGTCTGTCAATATCGTATATGAGGCTGACATTTTTGTAGCGGTTAGTCAGGAGAATATAATACAGAGGTCTGTAGAGATTGTATACGAAACAATGACCCAATTTGAAATGTGTTTTATTTATGTGTGGCTATTTTAAATTATTTGTTTTAACTTGAAAATTTTTGTCATTATCTTTCAAGTGGAAGCACCACTGTAATTAGCTGTAACTGCACTAGATAGAACACCCTCAAATAGCTTTGCTCTCATATTTGCTATTTATTCACTCACAAGTGACCTCTTACCTAGTTGAAATTTCTGTTTGACCCAAAGATGTTAAAAATGATATATTGTTCCACATTATTATGATACTCCACTTTTCAAGGATCATTTGATTGAATTACTTCTGATCCTCTCCAGTAGCAATACTAATCTGGAATTTCATAATATTTCACTAAAATGCGTGTGTGTGTGGGGGGGGGGGGAGAAATACCACAAACAGAATTCAGGTATGTACAACAATAAGGTAATGTTTGTTGAAACAAACTTAATTTTAATTTCATATAATTATAAAAATGAACAAAGTAATACATGTCATCAACAACCAACCAGATATGTTCTTAAATATTAGGAACAAATTATAATTGGCTCTTGGCTGGAAGAATAGCAAAAAGATATATATTTGTAATAAAAATATTCTGGAAAATCAATTGTTAGAATTTCTTATAAATTTATTTTGTCAATGTTTAAGTTACTGGTTAACTTTGAAAGTTATTTTGGGTTTATTCTGTAGGCAACTTTGGGGTTTATTTTAATGGAATGGTACTGAATGGCATAGGACAGATGGATCCAATAATACTCCATAGTTAATGATTCAGGAAAATTATGTAGCCTATCATTGTTTAACTATCGGTAACCTGTGATACACCAATGACTGAGCAGGTGTCTTTTTAAGAAATATTAGGGATTACCTCCAGCAAAGGCAAAGATAAAAATATATGCTTGTCCTAAACTTGAAGATCTTCAAAAGAGTTGACACAACACAACTTCCAATAAATTCGGCTCTTTGTTGCTATCAACTGGGTGGTCATCAAAAAACGTTTTCTTAACATGATTCTTTATTACTGCACAAAAACTCCTTTAACTTTAAGAATAAAGAAAATATAACCATTGATGTGCTCTAATACCAACAAAAAAAATGAAAAGAATTTCAAATTCAGTGAAAGTATATAAAGATCACTTTTTATTTTTGATAAATGGCAAATAGCATATTTAAAGACAATGTTTGGATGCTTTATAAACAAAACTAATTTTCATATAGCAAATTAACATCATACAAGTGTGATGTGGAGAGTTATTTATAGAACATCATATTTTTATTTGAATTTTTAAACCGTTTAAAAAAATGCAGACAGGAAATAAATGCTTGATATAATGGAATGAATTTATACAAATGATCAGCAGAAAACTTTGAAAGTCCTTTGGTATGATGAGAAATTAAATTATTATTCATACTTGAAAAACAGCACAGTTACTCTAACAATGAGAACCTGTTTTCATTCCTCTTCAATGCTCATTACCTTTTGATAATCAAATTCGGCATGTGTGAATACTTATAGATATCAAATTTTTGTATAAACCAGGTGTAGGTGCTTTTCACTAACTTTCAACAAATTTGTATAAAAAATTAACATTACGATCCATTACCTTAACAGTCCTAGGAACTATGTTTCTATTATAATGAGCTCAGGTAGACAAAACAAACTTGTCTTCAAGTTTTTACTTGTTATTGGAACAATTTTTTTTTTGCTTCTTGTAATTTTAACAGCAATGAGATTCCATGACTATCATAAATTTTGTGTAACTTTACCTTTGCAAACAGCAGAGTAATCTTAGAGTTAAAATACAAGATATATGATATCGCCTTACAACCATTACAGTAACTTCAGTACCTCAAATTACCATCACCAAGAGCTGCAATCAGAAAAGATAAATCTATCGTCTCTCGTAGACAGAGAGATGCCATACCATACCATTAATTTCTGTGGGCTGAACCATAGGCAGAGATAAATGAAGTTGATACTGTCAATTTTGAATGAGCTACATATACAAGTATGGCTTATATCTCTCATACCCAGTAAGTTAGTCAAATCATGAAGATAAAGTATGAACTTTGTGCAATGAAAGAACAAGTATTCCTGAGAAATCTTTTTGGCAAATTACAATAATGTAGTCATTTTAATATGTCAATACTAATGACATGCACGGCTGAGACCCACATGGAGACATTATAGAATCGTTCAACCACTGCAAACTTGACCCCATCTTCCTGATCCACTGTCATGCGAGAAACAAACCCATCTGGATTTAATGGAACATCACATGCATGCTGTAGGTTACGTACCAAACATTCATGGTCCAGAGAGTCAAGATAGCTGATAAACAGGAACCCTGGGATCCATAGATATAAAATGGTTTAGTTTCACAAGGATCATAAATATAGGAGAGTATGTTTTCATTTTGCAAGGGGGGTCAACAAAACGATTGAAAAATATAAAAATATATTATTTTACCATAGCTTTAAAGGGATCAATAAATATAAAGTAATGTAGTGAAGAAGGTATAAAAAAAATTAGTTCCTAGACCTGTGTAAAACCCAACAACAAATCTTGAGAAGTTTTGTAAATGTACTATCTCTGGGTCACAAATTATTGGGAGGGGAGGGGGGGTTTTGCAGATTTTTTTTTTATTGTGGGGGGTCACAGGCTGAAATAGTGAACTAAACAAAAAAAATGATTATGAATTTTTAAAATTAATAATACTCCAATTTTAATACATGTATTTTCTTTAATGATAAAAATAATAATGTATCCAGGTTGTGAGTCTCTTTGCTTCTATAAATTGGCTTAAAACTCACAAAAATTTGGGGACCTGCATTCGAGTTACTTAAGAGCAGATGAATAAAAAAAATACAATGGTCAAAGTTCACAGATTTTATACAACTAGTTAGAGCAGGGGTGGACAGCCTAGATCCACTGGGTCACATTCCAGATGCTACTACATGATATGGGAACTGAATTAATGTTTTTGTAATATGCAAAAGTTGTAAATTATTATATGTAAAAAAAAGCCATTGAAAATGTTAATAAACAGTGTAAAATTGTCAAACTGTTATAAAAATTACACTATAACTAGTTATCAAATGTTACCTTTTAGTTATTGCACTATAATTATTTTTAATTTATTAATAATTTGTTAAATTTATTGTCCAGAACTCTAGGTTGCTAAGGTTATGTGGTCTGTAAAAAAATAATAATTTCCATGTGGTCCTCTGCAACAAAACAGATTCCCCATCGGTGAGTTAGAGTTTGAATCGTACAAGCAATTTACCAAAATCAGTGATGAATGCAAATAAATGTCCCTGCAGGATAATATCCATAATCCTGAAGAGACTGTATTTAAGAATAGGACAATGAGTTTCTTCCAACTCTGATAGATCCAGTTGCTGCCAATCAGCTAATGTCATGACATCACTAGTTAACACATGGGTTGTTTCAATATCCCCATCATCTGAAAGGTTCAAAAAACATTTATTTTAATTGACATTATGGCTCTCTGTTGTGGCTGTGTTAAAAGTAAACTTTATTCATTTTGATAAACATTTTCAGCTATTTTGAAATAAATTATTCATACAAATCAATAAATAGAAAACAAGTCTGGATTTGTTTCAGTACTACTATTAAGACTCTTTAAAGAAATAGAAACAGTGTGCCGTAAATTTTTCTAAAAGATATTTTTCTGGACATAGGCTTATAAGAAATTTGTCTCCAGATGTGCTAGCATCTCAGTTTATAAAACAGATTAGCATCACTCAGACTAGTGGCACCTAGTTACTAAGATTCTGAATATAATTGCATTACGAAATCGCCTCTTTCATAAATGCTTTGCCGTGCCAACTATGGGATTTATGCACCCTTGGCAAGCTTTAAATATAACAGAGACACACTTAACAGATTCACCGGTGCCATAATAATCATTATTCATATGCCATCAAGGATCACACTCCATTTATTTCTGTTATTCATGCTTCCCCATTGTTTCCCCAGTGTTGTCCTGTCCATTTAGAGCGTACATGCCCACCATAAGTATTTATATATTAGGTGGTTAGAATGCATCAAGTTGCCTGTGATAAAATTACCACAATGTTAATGTTCTTTCTGTTAAGTTGCTTCGAATAGTCTGAATCCTCCTGCCTTCAGGCAACAGTATAGGCAACTCCTTCAACGTGGGACCTTCTCTTGTTCATGTTCTCAACACAATGGCATTCTTGGTAGCTAATTTTAATATTCCAGATAGGTGTAGCCACCCTCATGGACGACCAGCCTTTTTTCTTCTTCATGTTTTATTAATAAAACCTGTGTAGCCTCACTCAATGTATCAAAATGGTAGGGAAACAGTTTCCCATCCTTTGGGTGGACTGCCATCCAAGGCTAACTAGCAGCACCTGCACAAAGTTGTAGGCTTCAAGGCCCCAATCATTCACTTCTTAGGGATATCAGTTAAGTTAAGAGACTCAGCAACACTGGAAGGTCATGTGCTAAATCTTTATTATAAAATTCTATGAACACCTCTATAACATAAATAAACAAGCTCTTTTTCCGCTCTCCTAACATTTCAATAGCACTAACCATGAAGGAATTTTAGACATCGCAGTTACTGGCATACTGTATACTAGTAACACACCGGATAGGATTTATATGGAAAATAAATTAATAACCAGATTTGGTACGTTGACTTCATACAGTATAAACCAAATCCACAATTTTAGGTAGCTGCTGTGGCTTTTTCCTGTTTGGTTTTTTTAAATTTTACTTCAAATCACTTCCATTCCATTCTTCTTTACTTTGTTTCTGTTTGGGTTTTGTGCCCACTCCTATTTTTTTCTCTTTTTTTTAGGTAGGATACATGTATATATTATTTAAATTTAATTTATACTTATTTGAATTGTTTTGTTGATGAAGGCATGTGCCTAAATGTGTCTTATGGAAAATTATTATTAAAGCTTAACATATATTGTTATATTGACACAAATTGTTCGTGTCTAAGTCTAATTAATCAATTGTAAAGCTTTATCGCAGTCCAATACTCTTAAAATATGAAAGAGAAGCGTGCCGTAAGAATGGATTTTATTCTCTTATATTTCTTTTAAAAAAAGGATAAAATATTTTGAACCTGATTTAGAAAAATACACTTACCAAACAGCACAATTATAAAGTCTCCCAACATTTTTACTTTAAGCGGCTCTCTGCTCATTGTGTATTGAAAGACAGGTACTATGTAAGCAGAGGCATTTTCAAATAAGCAGATAGTTCTATTAGTACATACTACCACCACCTATAAAATCAAATGAAGTGACAGAATAAGTGATTTACAATGAGCTTTAATCACATTTGAGCTAAATTATAGATTTAACCAGGCTAACTTTAAGTTCAAATTTAAGCACAACAAAAATCTAATACAGTTGTAAATTTAATTTTTGAAATAAATTGATTTTATATAAATTTTTAAGCTAGGGATTATTTTTTTAACACAAAATTATTCAATAAAATTGATCACCATTATACTTAGTTTTAAAAGGAAAGGTATTTGACTAGCACCTCCCAGACTTCAACACCCCCCCCCCCCCCCAATTGATAAAGATAAAAGATACACAGTTAATGACAATGGTTTCTTACTCTGTCTTTATTGTAAGCCAGTGATATAACTCCAATTAAACTTTTCTCTAAGGAAATGGTTCTGATCAAATCAACATCTGAAGAACGTTCATAACTGAAGATCCTGATGTCATTTTCCTCATAAAGATATTCTCTGCGGTATATTATGCAGGTGTCACCCCATACACTATTTTATTGATGTAAAAGGAATAAAATTATATTTAAAATTAACAGAACAACCTATGCCTTTTAATAGGACATAACGACATATAATCTTGCAAAGCATTTCCTGAATATTGAGTTTGGATAATGCTTATTTGAATGGATATTTATTTAGACTAGTATATTATTGTCTCATTTAATAAAAAGAATTAAACTTATTGGCTGCTGCACTGGTTTAGTGAGATATAATACCTTTCATACACTTGATACTGAGCTAGAAAATAACAACGTATAGATACAAAATATGAAGTTTTAATTTTAAAAGTAGTATGCACTGACCAGTACTAACCAGTGGAGGTAGTGCACTGACCAGTGCAGGTACTTAAACTTCTCCCGGAGAATCTCATGGGTAAATTATTGCAAGTATTTGCAATAGTTGCACAACTGAAGTTGTCAAGTGTACGTTTAATTAATCCAAAAAACTTAAAGTGCCTAGCATACCTCATGAAAGCTCCCTTAGAAAAATCTCCAGCATGATTCAAACATACATAAGTTATCAAATCACCTGTTTCTGGAACTTCTTGACATAGACAGCTGGCTTCTGTTTGGGTTAAACAATAGACATGTAACTATTCTGTTGTTATTCTTGTTACATAAATACAGTGGAACCTGATTATTGGTGTTCATAAAATGACATCACACTCATAGCATAGTTTAACAATATTCTGTGTGAAGAGTGTATTGTGATAGTAAAAAGATACAGGGTTTTGTTTAAAAAAATTGATTTTAAATATCTTGTTAGTGAGATATGTCAGTTGAAGCAGGACTAAGTTTAGTCAATTTGTGATAACTGTGTTAAATCTAAATTTGCGTTTTAGCAGAGCATTGTAGTTTAGTGAGTTTCCATGGCACATGAAAATTAAATTATCTCCTAAAACAACAATCTAACCCATTTTCTTGAGAATAATATCACTATTACTAGCTCCTCCAATGACTAGAGATGCTGGAGACAATATTAAATCACAGCATGGCAATTGTAAGTCTGGGTTGACAGACTTCATATGAGCTCTTCGTCTCATCCTGTCTGCAAGGTGTATGAAATTACCCAACTGTGGGCTAATGATGAGAAACAAATGATTATCTGTAGAAGAAAGAAATTTAACATTTGCCCTTGAAAAAGTTTTGTTAACAAATGCATTTTTAAAAGGTAATACCTACCATCAAATTGGTTATTTTTGTATGCAGTAATTTATACACAAAGGCTTGCGGCTTTTGCACCACATAACATCAGCCTGCTTGCTTTGCTTAGCATACTTAATCTGTGATTGCCATTTTAGCCTTGGACTCTCCAAAAAGTTTAAAAATCAAATAAATAAGCTTACCAAGACTAAGTAGGCCTACTATAATTCATGCCTACACATGTTGACTACATACATAACTATTATATTATACTTACAAAAAAACTTGACATCGTTAACCAACTGTGCACCTTCACTGTAGGTCAACTTTTTGGACACAAAGATTGTTTTTCCCTTTAATATTGATGTTCTGTACAGTCGTATGTAGAGACCTTTCCACAATAATAAGTCGCTGTCATCAGAAGAAGAGATCCAGGGTGCTAGACATTCTATGCACGGATGCAAAAAATCTTGAAAAACAAACCTGAAAACAGATAAAAATCTTAAATAAATTTTTTAAATAAAGCTTCTTCAAAATAAAATAAAATTTTTAAAAAAGGAAATGAAGTGCCTGAAGTATTTTTGTGAAATACATTTTGAATTCTTCACCAATCTGTATCGTACTGCCTTTTTTTCTTAGCCACATTGTTATTTTTATCATTTACTATTGTATTATATGTTATATATTATCCTTTTGAAGATAAACATATATACAGGTTGTATATGTTCAGTTTACCAGTTTACTTCTACTGAGATTGGCTTTTAGTTGACATGTTTAGCACTGTGTTTTGTCATAACCAAAGGTTTATCTTGCTTCTTCACTCACAAAATGTGTTTCTTTATCTACACTGTATCAGTCAAACCTTATTATAATGGGTGGTAACGAACATTTATGAAGACCTTTTGTTTAAGGTCACAAGTACTCACCTTTTCCACACAGTAGGCTTTGACCTTATTTCCAGATCATTTGCAACAGAATTAGTGCGTCTTGAAGCTCGTTTAAAATTTATGAAATCGCATCCACCAATGTTCCTCAAGATTACTTGCAAAACTTCTGATGGAAGCTACATTTTGGAAAAAATACAGCAATCTGTGCTTACTGCTTACACTTAATTCATTTATAGATAAAATAGTCTTAAATATAGTACTCTTAACTTTAACTCTTTATCAAAGGTCTTGAATTCTTTTTAATAATAATATTGAGTTAAAATAAGACTAATTAATGATTATAATATAGACCTATTGTCAAATCATAAATTATACCAAATCATTAAGTTTAAGTTAGTACATAAATATAACTAATTATTAACTCATTACTTAACTAACTTGTAATATGTAATAAATAATAACATTCGATCAATCAAATCAATGATTCGGACTTAATGGTTTAGGACCTACAGTTTGGCTTAACCGATATAATAACTTTGTAACATTAGGTATGTTAATCTAAAGTATTTTGATAGGGAACCCTTTCAAGTGATAAATTCAGTGGCGTCGACCGGACCCTATCCTAGACACTCCCCCCCCCCCCCCCCCCAATCTTTTTATAGCTTTTAAAAGTTACTATGAATCTATAGTTTGATTACTTATAAATAAAGTATAAAGCTAAAAAAATTATGTTTGTTTTGTTTTTAAATTATTATAGACTCAAAAATGATTGGACATATAATACGCTGATATTGTCTACATTTGATCTCTATTTTCTTAGATGTAGCTTAGGCTATTTCAATTTTTTTCAACTCAAGTTGGTTCACGGGGCCCAAAATTATGATTATAAATTATATCTTTTTACTGAGGCCCCTCAATCAATTTACAACTTAAAACGTTACCTAGCATATATATGGGCTGATCCTTAGTTATGGAGCCATGATGTCATTTGTGTGGATTCATTCCCCTTATTTTTTTAAATAGAGTTACATTTTCATTAATATGACGGTGGCAAATTTTTATTGGTTGATTAATTATAATTTTAAAAATTTCATTGGTTGGCCTATTAAATATGTTAATAAGCTCCGCCAGCTCCGCCATTTTATGAGATGTCTTTAGAAGTTGACCAGACTATGTTTCATTAATTTTTGGATATTCTTTTCGTTGGAACCTGAAATAAAGTGTGTAAAAGTGTATTCCATGAAAATGTAAGTTGGGTTTTCATTACTTCTTTATTTTATAATTAATTTTGGCCACTTTTCTTTGTTTTTTTTTAATTTTCCTACTTTTCAGGGTCAAAACCCAGCGCCACGTTAGGCTAAGGAGAGTGTCAAAACGCTGGTTCCGATAGGGTCAAAACCCTGTTAGGGAGAGGGTCAAAACCCTGTTAGGGAGAGGGTCAATACCCTTTTAGGGAGAGGGTCAAAACCCTGGTTAGGGAGGAATTTAGGGTTCAGGTTAGGGTGAGGGATAGATTTAGATCATTTTTAAAAACTTTTTATTCGTAATTTTAGCAAAAACATGAGTTATTTTATTTTTCCACGGCCGCCATCTTGGTTGTCCCGACCCGTGAACACGTAATAGTTGGCGGGTTGGGGCAACCAAGATGGCGGCCATGGTAAAAGATGCGGACCCATCTCTCATAATTTACCTATTTATCTTATGTATAGGATTATGACATGGCGACAGCTTTTATACCTTATTGAGCCGACCCTTTACGTAGCTCTCCACCTGTGCCACCCGACTCTCCACCTGTGCCACACGACTCTCCACCTGTGCCACCCGACTCTCCACCTGTGCCACACGACTCTCCACCTGTGCCACCCGACTCTCCACCTGTGCCACCCGACTCTCCAGCTGTGCCACCCGACTCTCCACATGTGCCACCAGACTCTCCACATGTGCCACCCGACTCTCCACCTGTGCCACCCGACTCTCCACATGTGCCACCGGACTCTCAAACGGTGCCTTCATACTCTCCTATTGTGCCACCGGACTCTCCAACTATGCTATCCGACTCTCCACCAGAACCCTAAATAAATATCCTTGTCCTTAACCCTAAACAATCACGCTCGGCACTAATAGTGTCAAATAGCCAAAATTTGAATTAATGCAATCTTATTTTTTAACAGAATGATTTGGTTTTTTTTAAAAACATTTTTGTTACTTAGAGTTAGAGAATACTCACTGAATCCATTCCAACCAGCAGACTACGCAAGATGATTATCAATGATACGATAAAATCAAAAGGTGGTTAACAACATTGCCAGATATTTTTAAAACGTGATTGTTCACAAATTTTATAATGTGAACAGTCTTTAAATAAAACTCACAACATATTACAATTACAATGTCAAAACATGATGTGTAAAAACTAAGTTAGAATTGTTTATTTTAAACAAATATCCACTTTCAACAAAAACGGGATTATTTCTATAAAAATAAACAACTTTAAGACCCTATAATATATGTATACAGTATTTTGTTGTTGTTTCTTAAACATGGCTAGTCATGGTAGGGCTATTAATTCGATATGGCGTCCTTCGCTACGAAGTTAGGGTACCGGAGAGTGCCGTATGCACAAGTTTCGCTTATCCGCATTAACTTAGTGTCTCTGTTGTGAAGAATCGTGTCTCGCTCTTCAAACTCTGCCTCGCTTGTTGTTGGGGCGTTACATCGACCACTATGTCAAACTGCAGGTTTTCTGTGCACGAATCAAAGCATTAAACTCAAAGTTCTTCCGGGACGTTTTCCGTTGTTGATGGTTTAAAATAATCTTTTACTTTTATGTATGGATTGTGATCAAGCATGCAGCATTTTTTTTATGGCTGACCTTTAAAAAAAATGCTGCTGAGACTCAGTCATTTCTTAAATTCACTTTAAAAGACTGCCCTTGACCCTTATTTAGTTTAATGGTGAAGCCAGTGGCCTACCATGTCCGTCTTTGTGTGTTGTGTTATATTTTAACTGAAAATGAAGCATTTGGAGTTGTCGAGTGGGATCTGAAACCACTCAGCACTGTGGCTACAAAGGGACTCGGATCTATACGGGGCCCAAAGTTGCAATGTGAAGAAAAATTAGACTATCAACTTCTAATGCAGGCGTAGCGGGTGGGGGGGGGGGTGTGCACAAAACCAAAAATTGGCATGCGGTCTCCAAAAAAGCACGCGATGCCTAAGACTGGGGGTATGCAATGGCACATACGTTAACTTAAGGCTCAAGATGGCGTTGTTCAAATCCCATTCGAGTTCAAAAACGCTACCGGTGAATGTGTGCAAAATTGTGGCTTTGGGGTGGTTAGTGTGTATTTTGTATTTCCTTAGAAATGCATTCTAATTTATACATTAATGTCGAACAATTATACTTGTATTTGGACGTGACATCATCAATCTTGATCATTGTTATTGAGATAGGATGCCATCTTAATGAAACCCACCTACATACAACCAGGTCTGGGTGAAGGTGAGGGTGAAGCCAGTGGCGTAGTGAGGGGGGGCAAGGGGGGCATCATGCCCCGGGCGCTACTCACCAAGGGGCGCCAAATGGTATATTTTACTATAATATTGTATGGTTTTCGAATAGTGGGGCGCTAAAAAGGTATTAGGGGCGCTAAAAAGTATTGTGCCCCGGGCGCGAGTTAAGCTCGCTACGCCACTGGGTGAAGCCCCGGGCGCCAAAATCAGGGGCTTAACATAATGAATTAAACTATAAAATCTCACTCTACTTCACAAAGACAAAATCATTTGTTTACTGGTGCGCTCCGAGCGACACATTTTTCTATATTTCATTTGAGGGTGGCATTTTCATGTTTCGCATCGGGCATCGCTTTTACTCGGCATAACCCTACTACGGCTATCTGAAAATCTTTCCGTTGCTACTCTAAGCATATGTGTCTTTTTACTCTTTGCGTATATTTAGTTTCGTTTAGATCATAAAGTTATGGCATGTATTGAAATAAGCACACAATATAATAGATGCGTGTGTGTGTGTGTGTGTGTGCGCGCGGGAGATTGGGGATTTTAGGAATTCTCCCCTGTCCGTATTCAGTTAAGGTACGCCACTTCGTAACGTGCAAGTCTGAATATTAACATATGTTAGTATTTGGGAATAGACAGACTAAGCATTCTAGCAAATTTCGCACTTAAATTTACCTTCTAATAAATGTCTTTGTCATTTAAAAAAGTAATTATATTCATGAGAAGATTAGCGACTGTAATGCTAACATGTTAATTCTACTAGCTGATATACCCGGCTTTTCCCGCGGTAGATTTGACTCTTGTCTAACACAACAGCCCGGCCCATAAGGTGTCATATTTTATTTCTTGAGGATAGCACCATAAAAAAACAACATTTTGATACATTTTCAAAGTAACTCCATAATGTGTAACAGTTATCACTGAAAGGGTGGAGTTAACCTTTAAAATTTAAAAGTTGTGTCATTGAAATTGTTAACCAAATTTGGTAGATATTGCCTTTTCACTGTTAATATTTGGACCCCAGCCCCTAAAGAGATACAGCCTATGCCAAAGGTATCTTAAATTGTTATACCATTTCCTTCAGACGGCTCGAACGCAGTTCCTTACATAATATTTTTATTTATCTTTTAATTTAGTGCTATTTCTAAATCCTGTAAATCTGTGGTTCTCAAAATTTCTAGTTCCGCGACCCTTTAATAAAGTTCGTCATGTTGTGGAGATCCCCAGTCATAACATTATTTTCGTTGCTACTTCATAACTGTAGAGTTTATGTGTTTTCAGATGTTCTTAGGCGATCCCTGGGTCGCGACCTACAGGTGAGAACCGCTGCTGCAGATAATTATTCAAGGTAATATTTAAAATGTTTACATGTTGTATCTCTATTGAGAGATCCCGTCAGAGGCCGGTACCATTAAGGATCATTTAATTTATTACTTGATATGGGACCTATCAAAGTCTTCCAAAAAAATAATCAAGCTTTAAAGGCTGAAAATTGTTTTGAGGGGCACAGGATGGAGAGTCTGGCGGAGCAAATGGAAAGTCTGGTGGCACAGGTGGAGAGTCTGGTGGCACATGTGGAGAGTCTGGTGGCACAAGTGGAGAGTCTGGTGGCACAGGTGGAAAGTCTGGTAGCACAGGATGGAGAGTTTGTTGGCACATGTGAAGAGTCTGGTGGCACAGGTGGAGAGTCTGGTGGCACAGGTGAAGAGTCTGGTGGTACAGGTGGAGAATCTGGTGGCACAGGATGGAGAGTCTTGTGGCACAGGTGAAGAGTCTGGTAGTACAGGTGGAGAATCTGGTGGCACAGGATAAAGAGTTGGCTGGCACAGGTGGAGAGGCTGGTGGCACATGATGGAGAGTCTGGTGGTACATGTGAAGAGTCTGGTGGCACAGGATGGAAGGTCTGGTGTTACGGGATGGAGAGTCGGATGGCACAGGTGAAGAGTCTGGTGTTACAGGATGGAGAGTCTGGTTGCACAGGTGGAGAGTTTGGTGGCACAGATGGAGAGTCGGGTGGCACAGGTGAAGAGTGTGGTGGTACAGGTGGAGAATCTGGTGGCACAGGTGAAGAGTGTGGTGGTACAGGATTGAGAGTCTGGTGGTACAGGTGGAGAGTTTTGTGGCACAGGTGAAGGGTCTGGTGGTACAGTTGGAGAGTTAGGTGGCACAGGTGAAGAGTCTGGTGGCACAGGTGGAAAATTTGGTGGCACAGGATGGAGAGTGTTGGCACAGGTGAAGAGGATGGTGGCGCAGGATGGAGGATGTGGTGGCACAGGTGAAGAGTCTGGTGGTACAGGTGGAGAATCTGGTGGCACAGGATGGAGTGTCAGTTGGCACAGGTGAAGAGGCTGGCGGCACAGGTGAAGAGTCCGGTGGCACATGTGAAGAGTCCGGTGGCACAGGTGAGAGTCGGAGTGCACAGGTGAAGAGTCTGGTGGTACAAGTGGAGAATCTGGTGACACAGGATGGAGAGTCTGGTGGCACATGTGGTGAGTCTGGTGGTACAGGTGGAAAATTTGGTGGCACAGGATGGAGAGTCGGTTGGCACAGGTGAAGAGTCTGGTGGCACAAGTGAAGAGTCCGGTGGCACAGGTGAAGAGTCCGGTGGCACAGGTGCAGAGTCGGGTGGTACAGGATGGTGATTCTGGTATCACAGGTGAATAGTCAGGTGGCACAGGATGGAGAGTCTGGTGATACATGATGGAGAGTCTGGTGGCACAGGTGAATAGTCTGGTGGCACAGGTGAATAGTCTGGTGGCACAGGTGAATGGTCTGGTGGCACAGGATGGAGAGCCGGGTGGCACGGGTGGAGAGCCCCGTAAATTTTCGGCTTGAAAAGGTATTAAAGATGTCGCTTTGAGGTGGCCATGTCATAACCCTTTACACAAATACATAAATATGCTAGGTAACGTTTTAAGTTGTAAATTGATTGAGGTGATATAATTTATAATCATAATTTGCGGCCTCGTGAACCAACTTTAGTTGACAAAAATTGAAATATCCTAAGCTACATCTAAGAAAATAGAGATCAAATGTAGACAATATCAGCTTATATATATAATATGTCCAATCATTTTTGAGTCTATAATACAATATAAAAACAAAAATATAAAAAAACACGTTTTTTTAGCTTTATATATAAATAATCAAAATATAAATTCATAGTAACTTTTAAAAGCTATAAAAAGAGTCGCGAGAGTCCGGTCGACGATACTGAATTAATCACTTAAAAGGGTTCCCTATCAAAATACTCTAGATTAACATATCTAGCGTTACAAAGTTATTATATCGGTTAAGCCAAACCGTAGGTCCTAAACCATTAAGTACACTTATTTCCAATAAAAGAATAGCCCGTTCAAAACACTTTAGAAAAATATTAAGGTTGACTTTAACATTTGTAAATCGATTGAGGGACCCTAGTGTTAAATACTATACAATTGGTAGACCTGCACGGCCCTAAAGGTGCCGAAATTATCCCCTGAAAGGGTAGATAGGGGGGGGGGCAGGAAACATTTAAAAGTTGTCTCTTTAAAATCGTGTGAAAAATGCAAAATATTTAGCCTTTTTCTATTTTAAATTGAGAAACAGCGCCCCCCCCCCCGCCCCCCCCCCCCCCCCGGCTTTAAGAAAAAATGGACATATCAGATGTGAAATGTATTACTTAAACAAGGGTCCCATCAAAATCTTTTCAATAAATATTCAATTTAACTTATTGAAGTTGACTTATTAATATAGGTTAAAATGCCAGAAATACAGTCATTTTATTTACCAAAAATGGAACGTGAGCGTGCTTAGTGGGTCTTAACCTATACGAAAACGTGCTTATAACTTTATTTAAAAAACAGTTTCTGCTATATATGTGCGGAAATTTATTGTTAGTAGCTGTTTTCCCCGAAAACATTGTCTAAAAATGGTAACATGACGTAAAGTGATATGACGTTTTCCGGTCTTAAAAATGACAAACAATATAGGTTTACCGGAAATTTGATCGAAAGAAATTTCGTCGACAGAAAATTGATCGACGGAAATTTTATCGAACGGAAATTTGGTCGAATATTTTTTCAGTTCACACGTTAAAATTTTCGTCAAATTTCTTTTTAACCGCACTATACTATATAGTAAAACAAAATAATGCGTTGAAAAAGAAATTTGCGGCCCTAATATACGGTATATGAATGTATTCACTCTCAAAAGCTGTGTTTTATTTTTTAAAATAAACATTTCCATGACTTTGTCAGCTTATTCGTCATATTACTTTTAATAAGATTCTAGTACGCTCAATGACTATTACATACCATTTATATACTGTCATTTTTGGTTGTGCTGGTCGGCAAACTCTGATAATGCACACTCTCTCAAAGATATGTCTCTCTCAGCTTGTGTGGGGCCGGGGAATGGACCTCTTAAATGGAGTTTTTTTTTGTTGCAACAAGTATGTATTTTTAAAAATTCTGACACCAAACACAGATTTATAAGATTAATAAAACTAGTAATGTCACACAAACTAAACATCCTTCATTTAAAGAACTATTTGAACAAAGTTGTAAAACCAACACAAAAAAAAAAACAAAAAAAAAAAAACAGATATAACCTAAGATCAGCTCGATCAGCGCGAATTTTTTCTCTTACAATTAGGACCGAAAGATTTAAAAATTCAAAATTTCCCCAGGCTGTACGAATTAAACAGCGCACTCCCCCAGCGGTGACCAAATCTAAATAATCACCACTTCAGTCATGATTGTCACTAGAGGAGTTCAAATAGCTGATTTCTAAGCTCAAGAAATATTTTAGATATCTTTTGTCTGAATTGTTCTAATTTTAAAACTTCGTCTTATTTTTTAAAAAATGTTTGGTCTGAGTTTGCCAACCATGCAATACTCGATAAACATCTTGATCAATGCGCACGCACATACTTCCTGGATCTCGTAGACTTCCTAGAACCATGCCAGAAAAAGTTCAGGTCACAAACCAAAAATTTCCAAAACGTTCTTACAGGTTGTTGTAATGTCCGGAATGTCTCGGGGAAAAACTTATCAAATCAAGGAACTCTATCTTCATGTCCCCCCACCCCCTTTTTTTTTTTTTTCTAGACAAGAATACTTGAAGACAGCGGCTGTCAACCAGTGTGTCGTGAGTGAGTCGCGACCCCTTTGGAGGTCGAACGACCCTTTGACAGGGGTCGCCTAAGACCAACGGAAAACACATATACTCTACAGTTATGACGTAGCAACGAAAATAATTTTTTTGGGTGGGGGTCGCCACAGGAACTGCATTCAAGGGTCGCGGAATTAGGAAGGTTGAGAACCACTGCTTTAAGATATATAAAACAACCGTTCTTGAAATCCTTTAGTGTGGTGGCAGCATTTTAGAAACACATAATCATACATTTAAAAGGATGGTTTGAACAATTAGAACAATACATACTTGAAATGTAGATTATGTTCAGATATAGAACGTCTTTATTTAATACTGAGTGGGCCGTGGGTCGTTTCTAAACACCGGTCGGAGGCCCCCGATAACTGATTGAGACCAAATGACATTTTTTACGCTGACGGTGAACCGGATTCGCGCCCCTGTCTGTTCACGACCTACGAGTACTCTGGTGGGTCATGGTCTGTTCCGTCTGTTTAAGGATGTACCTGTGTCGTGTATGACGCAGCAGAATACCCCCTCCCCCCACTCCCACGCCGACCCTGACATCCCATTTAAAGGACAGCTCACAGCTCAGATTCTCTACTGTTGACAGCGTTCTCGAAGTCATCGCCAGCTCTTGGTAAGCTCTTAGTTATCTATTTCTTAGATATGAGTAGTGATTTCTAGTGAGTAATTTTTATATTTATATACGGTTTGGTATAGGTAAAATGTAAGCATTCCACACTGATCTTTTGGGCGGTCCAAAGAAATTTTTCTGGAAGTCCAATGAGCGGAAATTCCTTTTTTCTACTTTCACAAGTTACAATATGCATTTAAGGTTTTCATATGCTGCACACTGCCCTTAAAATATGTGTGGAATTAAACATTAAGTAGAGAACCCTTGTTTCCAATATAAAGTTAATTCACCCTATAATATAATATAGAAACTTTTAAATAAATTAAAATAGATGGATACTTTTTTTTTAGGCCAAAAGCTTTAGTTATTCATTTAAAGCCATTTTTAGTTTGATTAAGGGGTTGGGGGGGGGGGGCACTGATTAACAGGTACCTGGAAAATGTAGTCATCGGTATCAATAAACAGATACTTTGATATGAGAGTCAGCAATAAACAAGTACCTTGATAAGGAAGTCAGCAATTTAAAAAAAAAAAAAAAAAAAAAAAACCCAGATACCTTATTAGAGGAGTTTTTCACAGCCTGTGTGTTGACCTAGCTTTTGTTCACCCTGCGTGGGGGTCGATTCGTTGCATGTAAACCCTTTTTATTGCTGTATATTTCATTTTGAATTATTATATCGACTTAATAGTATAATTAAAGTGATTATTATTAATATCACTAGCGTTGGTATTTTTTTATTTTTTTATTTGATTGCTTTTTTTTTGGGGTGTTTTTTTAAAATTCTGGTTTATAATCTTTTGTTTCGTAACGTTCATCTAACGAGCCACATTAAAAAAAAAAATTTAAAAAAATGATATATTTGTTAAACCTTATAACGGTACTTAACAGGGGTCAGCACTAACCGTATACCTTGTATAACTTGTTAAGGAAGTCAGTGATAAACAGTAAACCCCGATAGAGGAGTCAGCGATTAAAATGTGCCTGGATTCAGCTCACCTAAAAAAAAAGGAAAAAAAAACACAACCATTATCACAAAGGTTTCTGTCCTGCAGATTACTCGTCATGTCTCTAAAACTGTCTTACTTTGACCTGCGCGGCAGAGCTGAGACCAGCCGTCTTGTCCTACATGCAGCCAAACAGAAATTTCACGACAACCGGGTGGCATTCTCTGACTGGGGAAACCTTAAACCAAGTAAGGCAGCCAAGAAGAAGAATTTAAGGAAATGTATCTTTGTTGTTTTCGTCTTACAGGCCGATGGTAGACTCAAGAGGGTAGACTCAAGATGGTAGACTCGAGACAATAATTTTTATGTTGGCACCTTGTGACAGCATTCGTTTCATTACTACATCCCTTTAACACACCCGAGTCCATCATTTCGTGTGTTTTTGTTAGCCTTTTCAATTAATGCAAGCTCCTTCAAAATTCCTATTTCGATAATCGGTGTTAAATCTAATTAAGCAAATTAAATATTAATAGATAATTCAATTGTAACTTTAATCATTTGAATCAGTTGTTTCGTTTAAAATTTCATTATTTCAAATAATTATTACAGAGGATGACACCAAATTCACCTTTCTCAGTATTTTCATAGATATCCCGCTCACTTTTCAAAATGGAAATGAAATATTTAAATATTCGTTTTTTTTAATGTCTGGACAACCACAACCAACCCTACCCCAACTCTTCCCAAATCGTTATCTCTTAGTCTGTAACCGCCACTGGTAAGAAATGTTGGTCCCGTACAACGGATCTTCCCTATTAAAAATGTCTCACGTCACGTGAACCCGGAAGCCACGTCTTACGCCAAAACCGGATACAAGTACACAACAGTTGGTATTTTCAGTATTCAAATACAAGGCACTTCTAGTTTATAATTGCGAGTCACCAAGTGGACATTTGCATTTAATCCACTTTACCATCAGTACTGGATCAAGAAAGTTTTGTTTGCCCAATGGCGTACCCAGGAATATATCAAAGGGGAGACCGCCCCGAGCACCCTTGTTTATAATTGCCTAAGTTTACATCAATCGATGTGTGTTGTTGGGTGCGGTGGGGGGGTGCTCACCTTTGTGAATTCTTCCCGGTAGTACTTAAACACCATTGTCCCCTCCTCCCCCAACACCAGGCCTACTCTAAGTTTTGAAAACTGAAACTGACACGGGTTTTCTATCACATCATCCCCCCACCCCCATACACATAACTATATACACCTTTAAATCCGTTATGTTTTTCAGAAACCCCGTTCGGTAGTTTGCCTGTGTTGGAAGTTGACGGGCAACAGTTTGCTCAAGGAATAGCTCTAGCAGCGTACCTGGCACGGGAAAATGGTAAGTCACTCTTTACTAAGCGAATATACTAACTGATCAAATGATCAAATTGTGAGCTACAATGAAGATCAATGATTACGATATTATTTGGAAATGCATATAAACTTGTGGAAAATATTTATATTACAAACTTTGTTGATTGAACCAGAAAGTATGCGAAAACTCAATTTATATAGACTTTAAATCAGATAGCTACATGTGCTCATTTGAGATAACACTAATTTCAATTTATACTTAGTTGAGTCATGATTATTTCATTGTATCTTCTATACACATCAACAACGGATAATTGTTTGACTATGTTGATATATGTCTTGTGTCAGGTTTGTATGGAAGCAGTAACCTAGAAGCCCTTGCCATCGACCAAATCCACGTCCTCAGAGAGGATCTCATCGTCGAGGAAATAAACCTGTTCAAAGAGAAAGATGCGACCAAAAAGGTGGGTTGACCAACATAGAGGTGGGTTGACCAACATAGAGGTGGGTTGACCAATATTGAGGTGGGTTGACAAACATTTAGATGGGTTGACCAACATTAAGATGGGTTGACCAACATTGAGATGGGTTGAGAATATTGAGATGGGTTGACCAACATAGAGGTGGGTTGACCAATATTGAGATGGGTTGACCAACATTGAGATGGGTTGAGAATATTGAGATGGGTTGACCAACATAGAGGTGGGTTGACCAATATTGAGATGGGTTGACCAACATTGAGATGGGTTGACCAATATTGAGGTGGGTGACCAACATTGCGATGGGTTGACCAATATTGAGATGGGTTGACCAACATAGAGGTGGGTTGACCAACATTGAGATGGGTTGACCAACATAGAGGTGGGTTGACCAACATTGAGATGGGTTGACCAACATAGAGGTGGGTTGACCAACATTGAAATGGGTTGACCAATATTGAGATGGGTTGACCAACATAGAGGTGGGTTGACCAATATTGAGATGGGTTGACCAACATAGAGGTGGGTTGACCAACATTGAGATGGGTTGACAATATAGAGATGGGTTGACCAATATTGAGATGGTTTGACCAACAATGAGGTGGGCTGTCCAACATTGAGGTGGTTTGATAAACACTGAAGTACACTGACCAACATTAAGGTAGGTTGACAAACATTAATTGTTGTTGACCAACGCTGAGGCGGGTTGAACACAATTGAGGTGGGTTGACCACCATTCAGGTGGGTTGACCAACATTGACATCACTGTCTTAGCTAGAGTAAAGTAACATAATGAAAGATTTGGAATAAACCTGAAGCTTGTGGGGAATAAAGTGTTTTCAAAAACCCGCGAGCCTTCACTCCAGTGCTTCAATGTGTATATGGCCAAAGAAAACCGGTGAACAGTTATATATAGTCCTGACCTTTTTTTAAACCTCACTTGATATGTCTTAAACAGGCAGAGCTTGTCAAGACCATGAATGAGACCGTGTATCCCCGTTTCCTGGCCTACTTCAACAAACTTATTGAAGAAAACAAAGAGAAAACGAAATCCAAGTTCGCTGTTGGCACAAAGGTAAACACGGTGGAAAATGTCAACGATTCTTTTATAGTAAAAAAAAAAAAGCCATCACATATTTATTTAGTTCATAAAACACACATTAATTCAATTCATGGCTTAAAACATTTGAATAGTTTTACCTTGTTACAAGTAAGACAAATCCCGTTTTTTACGGTACTGTTTCAATTAAAAGTCCATTACAAAAAACTTAGGACGAGAGAATATATGAAATCGCCGGTTTCAAATGGCTTTACATAGTCATACATTAGATTAGGCACATTACAGTTCCAACTAACCAGTGCTAAGAAATTTCCATCAATTCTCCAGTTGAGCCTGGCAGACATTGTGATCTTTGAGGGCACCACCAGCGTGTCACAGACGAATCCAGAACTGGTGAACAAGTACCCAGCCGTTAAAGCTTTGAGATCCACCGTGTCCGAGGTTGATGGCATCAAACAGTATTTGGAATCGAGGAAGAAGACAGATCTCTGATTTCAGCCAATGAAAACTGGCTTGTAAATATATGTATCTATTTTTTGTGGTTTAGAAAAACAGTGGCGTATTGACAAGAAAAAATAGTTGGTGGGGGAAGGGTGGGGGGACAACAACGCTTAAACAAAACCATACTAAAAATTAATGTTAGGAAATTTCCCCCAAACCATGCCATCGACATTGCTCGCTTTGTATTGATCCATATCTATATGACATGTCCCTTTCAACTAAATCACTCCATTTCCTTAAAGTACTGCTTAGTTGCATTCAATAAATTTTTTTTTACAAAACATTAAGCCACGTCACTGATTACAGAACGCTCTGTTCCCTGCTACCAGTTGTTCTTCTCATATTGAATGTAAAGTTTGAAAGAATCAATGATGAAACTTTGGTCGACTGTTATCATTTCTGTATTCATCAACCTCATAATATTATCAAAAAATGAATAAACAAAGTTTTTTTATTAAAAAAACAAGTATTTTTTTTTGGGTGTGTTTTCAAGTTTCCACATCTAAATCTTTGTGGTTGTTTGATGGTCGGTTTCTAAGAGCAAGTGGCAAGTGATGGTATGAAAGAAATGTAATATATAAGACTACATCTGGTAAATGACAAGGGGTTTTAAACCAGGACCACGTCGTCCCTCAGTGGTGCCTCGAAAGGCATTCATTTAAATTTAAACTAAAGAGCTGGAGCAAAAAAAAATTTTTTTTTGTAATTTGAAGGGATGATATAGAAGAAAATTAACATTCATTTCACTCAGAAACTTGCAATATTGTGCTTTCAAAGATATATCTATCTTTGGAAGAAATAACGGGATCTTTGTCTCTTATAAATTATAAGAGGCAAATGATATAAATGGACATTTGTATGATCCTTGAAAATCGTTGTTGGCATGAAGGTGTACACATTTTCTGTCTGCAACACCGCCAGTGGCTGAAGGCTCTGATCCAAGAGAGAGCGAGCGATAGATAGAGAGAGAGAGAGAGTCTCAAATGCAACTCCTACTGGTTAATGTTTGAGTTTGTTGTTCTTTACAGCTTCCTTGTTGATTCCCAACCCTTCTTACGATGAACAGATTTCTCTGGGTATAACCTGTGGAACCCTAGCGAGGAGCCCCCCAACCAACCCACACAAAAAAAATATTTAAAAATTAAAAAAAAAACACTGGACCGAAACACACGCTTTCCTCACTGGCAAAGCAAAGAACAAATTCATGCGTATACATTAAATAGTATCCTGTCTGTCATGGACGTACCGAAACCTTACTTTTGATTTCATCGGGAATCGCGGGTGAAATATTTGTGAACAGTTAAGTTGAAAAGTAGCAGTAGGTTTTTGTGAGTCTGAGATTGAACATGTTCCTTTTTCAATGTTCCTCTGAGTCTGAGATTGAACATGTCCCTTTTTCAATGTTCCTCTGAGTCTGAGATTGAACATGTTCCATTTTCAATGTTCCTCTGAGTCTAAGATTGAACATGTTCATTCTTCAATGTTCATAAAAGTAAAAACGGCTTGTCGGTGGGCAACTAAATTACGGTACTAACAATTGGCATGTTGTACAAAATAATTGAAAGAAACTGACACAACCGACGTATGTCAGATCAGTGTTTCTTTCAGAAATTTTCCCCCGAGGGGGCACTTTTGACGTTCGGGGGGGGGCAGTGCCAGTTTTTCAGTGGCCAGAGGCGTAGCTAAGGGGTGGCAGATGGGACATATGTCCCCGGGCGCCAGACTAGCGGGGGCATCTAATGGGCTATAGTGTTAATGGATGAAAATAATAGGTTTCAGAGTTTAGCGGGAGGGGGGGGGGGTGTAAAAATGAATCTTGTCCCCTGTCACCAAAGACTCACGTCAGTGACGTAGAAGTGGGGGGGGGGGCGAAAATTTGGTCTTCCCAGGTGTCATTTTTTCTTTAGATAGAGCGGCGGGATTTTCGGACATCTGCAGAGTTTCTATCGAGAAAGGTAGCGTGGCAAAAAAGTTAACCCACCCAGGGTGGCGCTAACACTAGGCACGCCGCTGGGCAGTGTATATATCAGCACCAAATTTGGCTGTCATGGCAAGTAATTTTTATCGGGAAGTAGGGCAGCAGAAAATGTGTGATTGTTTAACAATCAAAAGGTGCATTTTGGAGTATACATGATTCAAATGTTTTGATAAGACTTTCATTTGATCGGGGGAAATAATTTTTCAAGCGTCGGGGGGGGGGGGGGGGGGGGGGGGGCATTATGGCGACCATTGCCAGACACAAACTAAATTCATTCTGGTTGTGGTGTGCCGAAGAAAATCATTTGACACAAGACTAAATTCAACCCGTTAGTCACGTCAAGGAAAAAAAGGGGGGGGGGGGTAGCAGAAATTGAGGAATCCGAAGAGTTTGAGCAAAAGTGAGGGCAGGGGTCAGCTTAATTTAAAAATAATTAATTCAAAATGCAGTGATGCATTGTGGTGCACATTTTTCTTCTTCTTTTTCTGTCTATTAAGGGCCACGATCAATTTATTGATCATTATGACTCCTATGAATGTAGATGGTATTTGCAATGTTTCTGTGCCTGGTGTTCATGAGGATATTTCACTGGTTACAAGAGTAACTGCGTGACGGCATCATGCACTGGGGGGGGGGGGGTTGGAAGGCCTGAGGCAATAGACGCAAATGAGTCAAGTGATGTCGCCTCAACTGTTCCTTTTGAAAGCTTGTTCCAGTCCCTGATTGTCTTATGCAGGAAGGAGTTTGTTATAGTTAATGTTTGCCACGTTACGATGAGAAACGACTTTAACATGACTAAGATCGCAGTCAAAATGCACCTTGAATGGGTTGTACTCGTCATGTTAAGCAAAGAGTTGCCCGTTCGTCTTTGGTCAATCGAGGAATAAATGTGGCAAGAAAATTTCACTTTAAAAAAAAATAATAATAAATTACCTACAGCTACTTTAAAAAAAAATGATTTTTGTCTCGTTGACGCACAAACTACGTGTCCACAAGATCAATAACTGTGTCACCTAGATTAATAACTGTGTCACGTAGATAAAAAACGGTGTCACAGATTTCATTAGCCGGGGCACCCAGATCGATAACTGTGTCACCTAGATTAATAACTGTGTCAATTAGATCAATAACTGTGTCACTTAGATCAATAACTGTGTCACTTAGATCAATAACTGTGTCCCCTAGATTAATAACTGTCTCACTTAGATCAATAACTGTGTCACCTAGAATCAATTACTGTGTAATTTGAAAGAAAGTTAAATTGGCCCGATGTAACAATAAACTAATATGTTATATATTATATATACATTTTATTAAAGCCCATCGCTACTAGGGTCGTGCGGAGTCTATGATTCGGCAATATAGTAGGGTACCTATGGCTATTATGTCATAATTTATTTATTGGGATAAAACAAGACGCCATATAACAATGGCCATTGAATCAAATATCGCGTCATTTTGTTAGTATTCCTAGCGAATAGCCTCACTCAATCCTCATAATAGTGTCTAATATTTAGTTCGCTAGTTCAACTAGAATGTAATATTGTCTAATATTTAGGTCGCTAGTTCAACTAGAATCTAATATTTTCTAATATTTAGTTCGCTAGTTCAACTAGAATCTAATATTGTCTAAAATTTAGGTCGCTAGTTCAATTAGAATCTAATATTGTCTAATATTTAGGTCGCTAGTTCAACTAGAATCTAATATTGTCTAATATTTAGTTCGCTAGTTCAACTAGAATCTAATATTGTCTAATATTTAGGTCGCTAGTTCAACTAGAATCTAATATTGTTTAATATTTAGTTCGCTAGTTCAACTAGAATCTAATATTGTTTAATATTTAGGTCGCTAGTTCAACTAGAATCTAATATTGTCTAATATTTAGTTCGCTAGTTCAACTAGAATCTAATATTGTCTAATATTTAGGTCGCTAGTTCAACTAGAATCTAATATTGTCTAATATTTAGGTCGCTAGTTCAACTAGAATCTAATATTGTTTAATATTTAGGTCGCTAGTTCAACTAGAATCTAATATTGTCTAATATTTAGTTCGCTAGTTCAACTAGAATCTAATATTGTCTAATATTTAGGTCGCTAGTTCAACTAGAATCTAATATTGTCTAATATTTAGTTCGCTAGTTCAACTAGAATCTAATATTGTCTAATATTTAGGTCGCTAGTTCAACTAGAATCTAATATTGTTTAATATTTAGTTCGCTAGTTCAATTAGAATCTAATATTGTCTAATATTTAGTTCGCCGGTGGTTCAACTAGAATCTAATATTGTCCTTTATAAAATGAGTCCAAATAAAATGGCTTGAGCATGACGCCACCTCATCAGTCTGATGAAAAAATGTTAAATTATTGAATCTCCATTCCTGTTATAATTAAAGCGTGGTCGGGTTGCATGGGAATACGGGGAGACCATGCTGCCGGTACGGAATTTCTATCCTCTGACCAATCAGCTGACACAGTGTCCATCTGTGCCACCAACTCCTGACCACCAGCTCGTATCAGCCCCCTCCAGTCCGGCCTGCTGGTCGAACCTGTAAGGACAGATAGTGGAGATTTAACCAACCTTCCTGTGTTGTGGCTACCTATTGGACCAGAGGTCCGTTAGTTTGACCCCTGCCCGGCTGTTGTTATCGACACTTACACGGAGTCACGGACTCCATGACGTCATCATGTGGTCTCATATGTCGTGTTGGCCATAGAGCTGTGATGGACACATTATTTCATTGCCTGGATTCCCTTACTTCTTTGTGGAAACGTTCGCTGCTATTGTTATTGGTGGAGTGATTTGATGGGGATGTTATGAGACGGCCTACAGATCTTAATAATGTATGCACAAAGTAAGTGGTGATGTGATGGGGATGTAATAAGACGGCCTAAAAATATTAATAATGTATACACAACGTAAGTATGTAACGAAAAAACGGAATATGTGTGACAGATACAAAACTAAAAGACAATAAAAAGACATTAAGACATGTCTGTCATTTTCTTTGGCTCCCTTCGCCTTCACGCCACTCTCCCAAACGTCACAAATGTAACACCCTCATGTGACAACGTCACAAATGTGTTCACAAAATTTTAACACCATCATGTGACAACGTCACAAATTCATGATACCCCCCTCCCGTTTTATTATTTAGATGCGTGACGTCATTTATGGGTGGCCCTCTAATGTAGTCAAATTATCTATATATACGGAAATGGAGTCAGTTTGGATTCGGAGTAGCCAGCTTTGGGCTTGGGTTGAATTGATACAAGTTGTTGTAATGTTGAAAAAACTAGGCAAAAGTCTGGAAAATTTAGGCCTCATAAATTCGTTGTTTGACTTCCATATAGTCTATATACAGGCTTGCTGCAAAAGTCTGTAGTTTGTCTCTGTAACCGTATGGTCACCCTAGCGTGGAAGCAAAGCACTGCCGTATGATGGGTGAGGCAGACCCCATGCGGCTCCGGAGCCGCGCATCGCTAACCATTATTTCCACACCCTTTGCCTCTATTACTGCCAACCATTTTGCCAAACACTATAATACTATTGCCACTGCCAATTACTATTGCCAACCACTATTGGCAACCACTATTATCAACCACTATTGCCAACCACTATTGCCAACCAATATTGCCAACCTCTACTGCCAACGACTATTTCTAAACACTATTGGCAACCACTATTATCAACCACTATTATCAACCACCATTGGAGGCCACTATTACCAACCACTATTGCCAACCACTAACCTACACGAAAGACAAGAAACCTTTATTTCGTTTTTAGTCACTTGTTGTCCGCTGAAGACCTCTTACGTCATATGAAATCAGTTGAGGTCAGTTGAAACCACCTACGTCATATGAAATCAGTTGAGGTCAGTTGAAACCACCTACGTCATATGAAATCAGTTGAGGTCAAAAAATCAACAAATAAACTTATCATTGTGGTTTTTATTATAACTTTAAACAAACATCACATGTAACAGTGGCTAGAGGAAGACGAAATGTACAGGTATTAAAACGTAATTTTATATCGTTAACATTATAGAGTAATTAGTTTTTGTTCAGGTTTAAAGTGTCGTATTTCTGCTGATTAGGGTAATCACTTTTTATATTGATAGTCGGGCTATTTTTTTTTCTTTTTCTTTTTAAATTTTTAGAAAAAGATTTTTACTTTCTTGGTTAGCGTTGAAGCCAGATGACATTAACAGAAGGCTAATATATATATAAAGATTTTTACTTTCTTGGTTAGCGTTGAAGCCAGATGACATTAACAGAAGGCTAATATATATAAAGATTTTTACTTTCTTGGTTAGCGTTGAAGCCAGATGACATTAACAGAAGGCTAATATATATAAAGATTTTTACTTTCTTGGTTAGCGTTGAAGCCAGATGACATTAACAGAAGGCTAATATATATATTTATGATTTTAAATTATTGTAACCTTTAATATCTTATTTAGTGTAAAAATACCCACGACTGACTATTGGCTATTGGTAAATGTTGTCAATGCTATTTTGATGCTGTCAGCCAGTCTTGCTATAATCTGAGCCTACCCACCCACTAGTGCTACCAGTGCCAGTGCTACTAGTGCTACCATACCCGATTGCTAATCTTCATTGTGCTTTTTTACTTTTTAAATTAACTTAAATTAGAAATGCTTTGCAAAGATCTGATCTAAGAACCCCTAACAAAGATCTGATCCAAGAGACCCCAGCAACCACACAGGGACCCTAGCAACCACACAGAGACCCTAGCAACCAGTAATAATACAACACTCCTTGGCCGCGTGCAGAAGGGTTGGTAGTACGTCACAGATATGGAACTTTACCCAACCCACCTGGGGACTGACCGGATGAACCATAACTGGCACGAGTTTACACGGCAATGTCTCTCATTGAGGATCGTGTGAGATTGAACGGAGTGGTTCTAAGACTTGCATGTGTAGTTACCGGTGGTGTAGGCGTAGATAAAGTTGTGGGGTGGCGTAAGAGGCAAAATTTGGGACTTTTTCCGTGACTTTTATCCGCTCACCAAATATTCTACCTTACCGGCTTACATTCTTCAATCAAGTAAACAGGAAATAGGCTGTTGTATGCCGTATGCCATGATAACGTCTTGCTGTAAAATACTATTCTGTATTTAGTCTGTATAACGCCCTTATTCAGTAGTTAAAGGGTTTGTAATGTGTCTGCTTTATGTCTGTATTTTGTCTGTATCTAACACTGAACGTATGAAATAGGCCACGAGTCATGTGTTCAATTATTGACTCTCTCAAAAACACGTGCAGACGGCGTCTTGTGCCTTTCAGTAAGCTCCTTGCTCCTTTTCCCACAAACAAGGCGGTTGAGGAGCCATCCCTTGTACAGGTTGGACAAGACGTGCCTTCCTGGACAATACTTCTTAAGGTTTGCGGTGGATAGAGTTAACTCACTTAACTGACCCTGTCCACCTCAGGGTCAAAAGGGCGCCATAAGTTGGCATAAGAGGGATTTCATTTCTTTTCTCCCACCGGGGCCACCGCATATCAATTATCAACTATATTATATCACATATAACTGTAATATATCACATTAACTGTAACTGTAATATATCACATATAACTGTAATATATCACATATAACTGTAATATATCACATATAACTGTAATATATCACATATAACTGTAATATATCACACCTAAAACTGAACTGGATGCAGGCGACTGGTTGCTGTTTCCTAAGTTACCCATTGACAATATTCAACGGTTTTTAAGGCGTAGATTTACACCGGTTGTCATAGTTACACAATTTCCTTAAATTTTGAAGTTTATCTCCCTAAGTATAACTATAACTGTAATTATAACTGTAACTATAACTTTATTTGACGTTAAGAAAAAGTCTTTCTGTAACCCAACAAAATGGAAAACAGAGATCCGTGGTCCTGCAAAGCGCAGCGCCTTTAGGGCAGTGGTCTACTCGATGGTGGCGTGCGGCTCTCAGAATGCTTTTCAATATATTTACTTTTTAAAAATGGCTTCTCATTCGAAAAGGTTGTCGACCACTGTCATAGCTTTAGGGTATGTTAGTCCAATCGGCACCCCGCACCCCCCCCCCCTAACCTCTTTGTTGATACCAACACACCACAGTGTAAGTACTGTTTGATGTACAAGAAAAGGAAATATCAAATCAAATAAAATGTGTGTCATGTTGAGCCAGGCGAGTTGCATTGTTGATGCTTGATACATTGAACAATAACAACAACTCATTTCGCTCACGAAAAAATATATCAAGGCGCGCTATCAGCCCTTGTCATGCCCGGCTTCAATTCACTGTAAATACATACTATATTATATTTTCCTGTGGTGTTCTGAGTATTGTGTAGATAATGTGCTGGCAAGACAATGAAGAAATCATATGTGATATTACATACAGTGGCGGACCTGCAGTTCTTATACGGACATCTACGTGTTTTTTCTCTTAGGACAGCCCTTCAATACTATTTCTTTTTTATAACTTTCAACTCACGCTGTCACCTATGACCCTGCCCTGACCTTGAGCCTTACATACCATCCAGCATATTATTTAATATAAGGTCGCAAAGCAGTGCTGTTCAGTCTTTCGAGGTTTGTTTTGATAATTTCCAACACCATTGGCATTATGACGTCACCGAAAATAGAATCTTAACCCGATGGGTCACATCGAATAAGGGGCCCACACTGGCACTACGAGAACCGCTACCTAAGGTATTATTCATGCTTTCTCCTATCCTCCCCACCCCCCACCAGCGCCGTAACGTCCCTAGCTCTTTGTGATTACGGGAACCTCCGGCTATGACGTAATGCAGGTGACGTAACCAGGCGTAAGTAGCACCCCCCTCCACCCAACACACACGTCCTTTTCACTGAGGGCAATGTAACTTTACGTGGTCAAGTGTAATCCGGGTTGTAAAAGGTGAGGGGGAGGGAGCTTGAGGGACTGAAATGTCATTACACACTGGACCTGGTGGTCAGTACTCAGTGGTCAGTACTCAGTAGTCAGTACACACCAATGTGGTCAGCTTCGTGAACGGGGCTAAACAGATGCCAACCAGAGAGGATGTTTTAATGTATTGAATATAAAAAAAAGTGGAGGTGTCGGCCTATGGAAGTTTCTATTGCTGTATATTTGTAAGATATCAGCTCAGCCATTCAAGCAAACCCAGGACCATTTAAATACTAAGATTACTAGGCTCGCGTTCACATTTCTGAAACAGTTCTTTGTCTTGAAATATTGTCACGGCGATATCTGTTGATACATTGACATGGTTGAGTGGACGCAGTGAGTGGAAGGAACGTCAAATGTCCAAGATCATCGAAACTCTGTCACAGCTTGACGTAACCAACAACGGCCCTGAACTACGTCTACGACAGTGCCAGTACACGTGGAGTCGCAATGTGAATCTTTGTCAAGTAATTCAAGTATGTAACGTATAGAGTATAAGGGAGGAATTCATAGTTCTTTAAACTAATCTTTAGTTCTATATTTAGTTTGAAGTGGGGAGTAATCTTTATAATATTTCATGAATCCCAAGGTGAAAATTAAGGATTATGTAATAAAACAAATGTGTCCTTCAAGGATCTCGTTCTCCCTATAAAATAATTTACAAATCCGGACAGTGAGTGACCATGAGTGTTATTATATTTTATTTGACATGGTGTTGATGGCTGTTCAAATTACCTTGAATGTATGTTTTCTTTTCTCGCGTCATTTAAAACTTCAAGTAGTGATGCGCCCGTGACTGTGACATTTTTCGGTTTACAGCAGCCCAATTTTAAATTAAACCCCCCCCCCCCCCAACCCATTGTTTGAATTCATCATTAAATTGAACAAAAAAAACAAGCAACACTTCTGGGGGATTAAAGAACTCAGTTTGACAGCAAATCTGAACATTCAGCTTCATTGAAATCATAGAAGAACTTTACTTTACGAAGTGCTTTCTTTGCCCTCCATTGCCATTGTAATCGACAAAAAGGCATACATCCAGCAAAAACGTCATTATAATCAAATCAGTTTGAACTAAACAAAATTTAATAAAACAAACCAAAACAAAAATTTAGTATATTTTGTTTGTTAAGGTCACCTGATTGCAGTGGCGTAGCGAGCTTAACTCGCGCCCGGGGCACAATACCTTTTTAGCGCCCCCAATACCTTTTTAGCGCCCTCCCCCATTCGAAAACCATACAATATTATAGTAAAATATACCATTTGGCGCCCCTTTGTGAGTAGCGCCCGGTGCATGATGCCCCCCTTGCCCCCTCCTCACTACGCCACTGCCTGATTGTGCAATCATCTCTCGTGCCTTCAATCATCAATGGCTTACTAAACTTGACTAAGTTTCTAAGCGTCAGTTCACACGATCAAATTAGCTTCAAATGTTGCGTCAGTTTTTTGTATGAACGCACTATTTTGTGCGTAGTTTCTTTTTTTTAATACAAAAAGGTGAATTGGATCAAATAGTAATTTGAACGTTATGACAAAGATTCATACAAAAATCGAATCAACAAATGTATGAACGAAAATCTGAAAGGAGTGTGATCGTGTGAACTGAGCCTAATTAGTCTTAATAGGGAGAGTTTATTTCGCATCTTAAACTTAGATCTAATTATAATTTACGGATTAGAGTTTTTATTGGGGAACATAGCTGTGTGTATAATATGAGCGTGAGTTAAGTGTGCAGGCCTAGACTAGCTAGCAAATCAAGCATTGTGACAGTACCGGTACAAGCCTTGAAGGACAATTTTTAAAAGCCTATACAGCTACATTTCTAATTATTTTAATATCTAACAACTAATTGACACAGCTATTCAATTTATTTTAATGGGATTAATTTTTTTTTTTTACAATACTAAATCAAAACAGGTATTATTATTATTAGTAGTATTAGTAGTATTACTATTTCGCATTCACTGCCAAGGAATTTTCGCAGCGGTTAAACACTTTGTAAAACAACTTACACAACATCTATGTAGAGTAGAACAACATACACAACATCTATGTAGAACACCTTACACAACATCTATGTAGAACACCTTACACAACATATATGTAGAACACCTTACACAACATCTATGTAGAACAACTTACACAGCATCTAATGATAACCTGAATTAGAGAATGTAGAGGGAGAAAACTCATGTGTGCTGGACAAAACCCTGTAATATCGTAATCATGAATTGATGGCCATCGAATGTATTCATTCATTTGCCGATGTTCAATTTTGTTAAAGAAATTATCTAATTCTTTTGTTATCAACTTTTTCATCTTTATCCGCATCTTAAATTTTTTTTTAAAAAGACAATATATTTATTAATGAGATAAATTTTGGGGCCGGCTAACAAAATTGCATTTAAAAAAAAAGAATTGAATTTTTTTAAAAGCAACACCCAATTGGGAGTGGGGGGTTATCAAATTTGTGTTTTTCATTATGTAATAAGTCACACGTTTATTTTCTAAATGCTGCAGTTCGTGTAATGTAAACAATTCAGGTAAATTTTTAAAATTAATTCAATTATTTTCTTATTTTAAGATTAATTGTTATTTTTGAAGGGGTGCAAGTTTTGGTAAAACAATTCCTATTAGTATGTGGAGTATAGCAAAACAGTGTCGGATTAACCAAAATACAAAGGAGGCACGGGGTTAGGTGTCACACGCCTTTTAGAAGCCGACAACAATTTCGTTCTCTTTTTCTTTTGTCTTTTGTTTGTGGGGATTTGACCTAATGTCATCATAATGACATAGTGTATAGCAATCTCGGTCATCTTCATTGTATCCAAAACATCCGTATCCACTATATTCATAACATAACATCCATAGCCATTATATCCATGTCCAAAACATCCATATCCACTATATTCATAACCATAACACCCATAGCCATTATATCCATATCCAAAACATCCATATCCACTATATTCATAACCATAACACCCATAGCCATTATATCCATATCCAAAACATCCGTATCCACTATATTCATAACCATAACACCCATAGCCATTATATCCATATCCAAAACATCCATATCCACTATATTCATAACCCTAATATCCATATCCATTATATCCGTACATAAAAACTTGAGAAACTAAGAGCAGCAAAAAATGAGATTGAAAGAATACAAGACGTAAGCCTTAACAACAAAAAACAACAGAAATCTTCAAAGAGAGGATTTGTTTGGATAGATTGTCGTATTTCATGGACAGCGGGGATGAATCAAATACCAAGAACAATGTCACTACTGGGCTCGGTAAAAAAAGCGAACCGAAAAATAGTAGACAAAAGTTGACTCGAGCTCAAAGTGAAGGATATAGACATTTGCGGGGGTCATTGGAGCTGTTTCGAAGGACATGGACATTTGCAGGGGTCATTGGAGCTGTTTCCCAGGATATAGACATTTTCGGGGGTCATTGGAGCTGTTTCGAAGGACATGGGCATTTGCAATGGTCATTGGAGCAGTTTCCCAGGATATAGACATTTTCGTGGGTCATTGGAGCTGTTTCGAAGGACATGGGCATTTGCAATGGTCATTGGAGCAGTTTCCCAGGATATAGACATTTTCGTGGGTCATTGGAGCTGTTTCGAAGGACATGGGCATTTGCAATGGTCATCGGAGCAGTTTCTCAGGATATAGACATTTTCGGGGGTCATATTGGAGCTGTTTCGAAGGACATGGACATTTGCAGGGGTCATTGGAGCAGTTTCCAAGGATATAGACATTTTCGGGGGTCATTGGAGCTGTTTCGAAGGACATGGGCATTTGCAATGGTCATTGGAGCAGTTTCCCAGGATATAGACATTTTCGGGGGTCATTGGGGCTGTTTCGAAGGACATGGACATTTGTAGGGGTCATTGGAGCAGTTTCCCAGGATATAGACATTTTCGGGGGTCATTGGAGCTTTTTCGAAGGACATGGACATTTGCAGGGGTCATTGGAGCTGTTTCGAAGGACATGGGCATTTGCAGGGGTCATTGGAGCAGTTTCCCAGGATATGGACATTTTCGGGTGTCATTGGAGCTCTTTCCTAGGACATGGACATTTGCGGGGGTCTTTGGAGCTGTTTCCTAAGGCATGGAAATTTGCGGGGGGTCATTGGAGCTGTTTCCTATGATATGGATTTTTCTGGATGGGGGCTGATAGGAGCAGTTTCCTAGGATATGGATTTTGAGGGAGCGGGACTGATAGGAGCAGTTTCCTAGGATATGAATTTGGCGGGAAGGGGGCTGATTTGAGCAGTTTCGTACTAAAATATGACTGAGGCGAATTCCCGAAAGTGTGCACTGTTAACTGAAACAATTTATTCAACTTTAGGCATACATGTAACTCCAGAGTGCCGCCCTGGGCCGTCACTCCCTTCTCCACCCTCCCTTGGTACGCCACTTGGTGATAAACAATGTCGATTGCCTAGGGGTCGCCACAGGTTCTAATGCAGCACTATCTAAGGAACGTCTAGACGTGATCTAAGTGACTCATTTCTTTGTTAAAACTATTTATAAATGCAGTGTTTCCAAATTGACGTCTTCTAACAACATTCCCCCAAATGGTGGTCCAAGGACCGGCATCGGTCCGCGAGCTTTAAATTATGGGTCCGCACATCATGATTATTTATGATCAAATAAAAAGACAATATAATGAATACATTTGGCAACTGCCCCTGGTGCAATTTGGAATCTAGTCCAGCGGTCCGCCAAACTTAAAATTCTGGGAAACGCAGTGCTAGCAGACTATCACTATCGATGTTTGAGTAAAGGTACCGGTACGAGTAGTAATGATCTGCCAATCAAGGTCCCTGAATCTGTTAATTGTACAGTGTTTTCACATTTTTTTCATCATATCGTCCGTGTTATCTTAAACTTATCTATACCCCCCACCCATCCCCTCATATCTGAGAACTGACCACCCGAATTTAAGTGTTTGTCCACTGTAACGCCATTGCAATGTTATCTTATGAATAGTGTAGGTCAATGGGCAACTGTATAAATTACTAGTGTTTGTAAAACCCCGAAGCTGATCTGGTACGTCTCAATACAAATATTTGTTTACTGACAATTTAACTTAAGGTAATGTATTATAACAAATACCATAGTTCCAAATACATAAATTTTCTAGTAAAGAAAAGAAGCATTTGGACGAATGTATTAATGTATTGCAAATAAACGTGTGTCTCATTACAGCACAATAAAGTTGATCAATGCTAGATAGTGACGTAAAAGAGTTCTTTACGCAGACATTTATCTAGGTGTTTGCACAGTTTAGTCTCGTGGGGGGGGGGGGGGGCGAAGTGGATTGTCCACTCAATGTTTTCTTCATTAATAAAAACAATACCTAAAATAGCTGCTGTCGGATGATGCAGCCAATGTTGGTGGATTTGTCTGATATTTCAAATATGCATTTTTGGGAAGAACTTGCAGAAATGCAAAATGATAGGTCAATTAAAACTTTATTTAATGTAAAAGGAGCGATCTCATGGTTTCTGTGAGGATACAGACATCAAATATCCCAGTGCGACAAAATGTGAAAGACAGCTGTTATTACCGTTTCCATCTTCATATTTAGCTGAATGTGAATTTAGTGCTATACATTTTTTGTTGAAAAAAAAAAATTGGCTGGATATAACACAACGGGGAGACTTGAGACTGAAGCTAACTAAATTGGAACCTAACATAAAATCTCTTTGCCGCAAGCATCAAGCACAAAAATTTCACTAACATTAAATAATAAATAATTAATATAATATAGAAAAAACTTTCATTAAAATTATTTCGTTCTTCATTAAATGTTTTGAACATTTACTTACGTTGTTTCCTCACCAATTTCCTGGTGATTTCTTCCTAAAACCTATCATTTAAGTTTCTTCAGTAACAACCCTATTTTTGAATACCGTATTAAACATTATGTATAAGATACATGGGGGGGGGGGCATACGAAATTTAGAATGGTTTAGGTGGGGTACGGCACAAGAAAGGTTGGGAAACACTGGTATAGGCTCTTTCAAGTCCATTCCATTGCACGCTTACCCAACAATGATAAGACTCCATTCATATTAGAAGCGAATGGGCGCCCACCCCCACATATAATTTTGGGCACATATTCCATCTTGTATTCTACTATTCAGTTAAGCTGAGCTCAGATATTGCTGATTTCCCCATTCTGAACATAAACATTTGTCGAGTAATTGCTTTGTCATTTCTAAGAATTGTGTGTAGTTAAAAGTGCTTTGATATTTCTACTTATGTCTCTCTGTGAGGGCACATTTATGAATGGGAATCAAAATAGTAACTATTTGTACGGACTTTACAACAGGGTCAATATTTCCGGTTCAGAACTGACCAGAAGATGACCAAATAGATTATTACTAGACCCCATGCTGCAATCGTGAGGAGTTATCAGTGACGTATAAAGTGGGTGCGGTCCGCATTTTCGGCCAAATGCAGAGGTTGGTTTTTTTTCATTGTGTATGGGAAAGGGGGGGGGGGGCGAAATTTTCGGGTGTTAGGATACTGTGTTATTCCATCCGACTTGACATGACAGACATGTAAGCAAAACCACAAGAAACAGCCTCCTTTATAAGGAAGACATCAATCAACATTGTTTATATGGGAAATGTCTGGACCAATCAGCTGGCTGACGGGTAAGGTGCTCGTCTTAGACCTGTTACTGAAATACGTTGAGACATGTGAGTTCTTAGAATCCCCACAAATATGGAGGGCACGTTGTCACGGGGGAAATATAAGTCATCGCAGGCCATGAGTGTTGAATACCACCATCAAGCCGCAAACATCCAGCCGCTACCTTATTACAGCCACTAACATACAGTATCTTTACCGTATCTTTTTCTATTTAAACTTTTAGATCTAACGGGGAAATCGCTATTTGAATGATACGATTTAATATACAACGTCAGCATATGTCGTCCCGATCTACTCACTTGTTTTACATCTATGGCAACAAACCAGACCCTACCACAACGCCAATGGGATCCACGTAACATTGCTGGCTATCCCAATTTACCGTGATGGACTCCTGGAAGTGATAATTACGCCGGAAGTGACGCTAACGCCAATTTCCCCCCTGTGTGATTCGTATCTTGGCGCAGTTACGTCATATCGCTAATAAACCTGCGCCTGGTTGGTCGTTTGCTCAGCGCGTGCGGCTAATGGCATTCCAATAATAATAGATACCGTAATCAAAGGTGAAGGGCAGGTCATGTCTTCTTAAAATGATTGATAGTAAGACTGAGCCGGTACTGACCCGGATACCCGGAAATGAATGTAAGAGATTGAGCACACCGGGCGAAACCCGGACCCGGTAAATGAAACAGAGTCCGGGTGTTTTAAAAAGGAGTCATCGTCTCATTGTCTTTGTTTTCCAGCTAACGGGGAGAGATGACAAGTGTAAACATAGAACCAGTACATCTGGTTAAGAACTCCTCTTTTTGTTAATATTTTACCTTAAATAAGTAAATAGTTTTCTATTATCAGTTTTTTAAATTCTGCAAATGGACACATGACCTTTATGTCGCACAAGATCATCTATGTGTCAATAGTCAGTATTCTTTGGCGACTGGCGAGAAAACTAAGTGTGAGCTAAATGAAACTGCGAAGCTCTGAAAATGATAATTTAATTGCTGTGAATCTTGTGTAATTCTTGTTCGTAGCGCGATGCATATCTTTGGTTATGGTCAATTAATAATGCATTTCCTACGCTGACTGGCTGATCATATAGAGTGTAGCTAAAATGTTTGTGTGTGTATGGGTGTGTGCGTGAGTGACTGTGTCGGTGTGTCCCGGGGGGTCACCTGACAAAATGCTCGGGATTCACTTGAGAATTTCAGAAATTTTGAAGGGAATTTGGTATTTGGTGTGTACAATTTGCATTTTTTTTCTTCTTTGAAAATTTAAATAATGTTTCCATTGATCGGACTAGTTTAGTATTGTTACTACACTCGGACTACTCTAATTGTTACTACACTCGGACTACTCTACAAAATTTAAAAAATAAAAGGATTCATTTGGTAGATGTCGACAGCTAATTTATGTTAAGTAATTTGTCATGTTCTTTTAATATATTTTTTAAAAAAGTTTTATATATTAATTTTATTATTATTATTATTGCCTAAACTTAAAATTTGGAAGTTTCCAATCAAAACTGTAACGGGTGTCTGAGCTTATCAACATTAGTCTAGGGCAGCGGTTCTTAACCTGGGGGTCGCGCGACCCTTTCCCAGGGGTCGCCTAAGACCATCTGAAAACACATATAGTCTACAGTTATGAAGTAGAAACAAAAATAATTTTTTGGCTAGGGGTCGCCACAACATGAGGGACTGTATTAAAGGGTCGCGGCATTAATAGGTTGAGAACCGCTGATCTAGGGGATTGACCTACAGAAGCCTCTAGCTTTCCAGGCCCTTATTTCTACTTCCCTCCATCCCCGATCAAAAGTAGGTCTGACCCCCTCTGACCTGTTTCTCGATTTCAAGGCATCATTTTGGTTGTTGGTAGCTACAACTTGGCAATTGTTCATGAAGGTGTCGCAGCACTAAAGAGGTTGTGTAAGGATTATATCATTAAGCTAATAATACAGCGGTTCTCAACCTGTGGGTCACCACCCCTTTGGGTGGGGGGGGGGGGTCGAACGACCCTTTCACATGGGTCGCCTAAGACCATCGGAAAACACATATTGATGAAGTAGCACCGAAAATGATGTTATGGTTGTGGGGTCAACAAAAAACGTGGAACTGTATTAAAGGGTCGTGGCATAAGGTTGAGAACCACGGTATTAGTGTTTTAAAGCCTTCAACTTTGTTGCCCTTAGTGTGATCGTTACAGGTTCCCAGGATATGGACATTTGCGGTGGTCATTGGAGCTGATTCACTTCTCCCATTGGTTGTAACACATTATATTATTATAGGGGTATGAGAAGATCTTCTCCCAATTGGTTGTAACATATTATATTATAAGAGTATGAGAAGATCTTCTCACCATTGGTTGTAACACATTATATTATAGGGGTATGAGAAGATCTTCTCCCCATTGGTTGTAACACATTATATTTTAAGGGTATGTGAAGATATTTAAAACACCCGGACTCGGACTCATCGGGTATTGTCTCAAAATACCCGGAGCATGCCGGATGTAACGGATGTAAAAAAAATTGTTTAGTTGGGTTGGTCGCCATTCAAAGTTGTAGTTTTATTGATAAATATGTCCAACGGAATTTTTCAGTAGTTCTAATGACATATGCAAAGAGTCATTAGTCTAATCACATGTGCACAATGTCATAAGTCTATTGGCATTTGCACATAGTAATTAGTCTAATTACATGTGTACAAAGTCATAAGTATAATGGCATATGCACAAAGTCTTTAGTCTAATTACATGTGCACAATGTCATTAGTCTAAGGGAATAAGCACAAAGTCATTAGTCTAATCACTTGTGTACAAAGTCATTAGTCTATTAGCATATGAACAAAGTCGTACGTCTAATAACATGTGCACAAAGTCATACGTCTAATGACATATGCACACAGTCATTAGTCTAATGGCATGTGCACAAAGTCAGTAGAGTTAGTGGGGAAAAAACCATTAAGTACAGCAAATTAAAATATAGCAGTACCTTAACCCTATAAATATATAAGCAATGTTATAAAAATTACAACTTTGTTATTATTGTGAAGTTTGCCTGTGGAAGGGGGGGGGCTCCATAAATTACGTCATGTTATCTTTGGACAATTTAAACCCCCCCCCCCCCTTTTCCTGTTACAATCTCTCTTCAATAACCCCCACCCACCGCCTATAAAATATTTAAAAATACAGAAGAAAAAAGTACGCCACACTTTCGAAACCAAAAAAAAAAAAAAATTTTAAATTAAAAATAAATTAAGATGTAATCTACTGACTTATGAAGCTATTCACTTTAAAAAAGTGACTTCTTCTAGAATACATCATTCACATCAGAAAGTTCATCATTAATGTTAATAGCAAGATCAGGGTTTATATGGAGCATAATTAAAAAAAAAAGAGTTATTATAATTTTCTCTGAGCCCTCATTACTACAAAGATTTTCAAAATTTCTGTTGGCCCTATTTGGGCTAATTAACCACAGTTGGCCGACCACAGTCCTATAATGACGGCCAATTAACCCCAGTTGGCCTACCACAGGCCTATAATGACGGCAAATTAACCCCAGTTGGCCTACCACAGTCCTATAATGACGGCCAATTAACCACAGTTGGCCTACCACAGTACTATAATGACGGCCAATTAACCCCAGTTGGCCTACCACAGTCCTATAATGACGGCCAATTAACCCCAGTTGGCCGACCACAGTCCTATAATGACGGCCAATTAACCCCAGTTGGCCTACCACAGTCCTATAATGACGGCCAATTAACCCCAGTTGGCCGACCACAGTCCTATAATGACGGCCAAATAACCCCAGTTGGCCTACCACAGTCCTATAATGACGGCCAATTAACCCCAGTTGGCCTACCACAGTCCTATAATGACGGCCAATTAACCCCAGTTGGCCGACCACAGTCCTATAATGACGGCCAATTAACCACAGTTGGCCTACCACAGTCCTATAATGACGGCCAATTAACCACAGTTGGCCGACCACAGGCCTATAATGACGGCCAATTAACCCCAGTTGGCCTACCACAGTCCTATAATGACGGCCAATTAACCCCAGTTGGCCTACCACAGTCCTATAATGACGGCCAATTAACCCCAGTTGGCCGACCACAGTCCTATAATGACGGCCAATTAACCACAGTTGGCCTACCACAGTCCTATAATGACGGCCAATTAACCACAGTTGGCCGACCACAGTCCTATAATGACGGCCAATTAACCCCAGTTGGCCGACCACAGTCCTATAATGACGGCCAATTAACCCCAGTTGGCCTACCACAGTCCTATAATGACGGCCAATTAACCCCAGTTGGCCGACCACAGTCCTATAATGACGGCCAATTAACCACAGTTGGCCTACCACAGGTCTATGGTATGGTATGGTATCTTTCCGTCTACGAGAGACGATAGATTATCTTGTCTGGTACTGGTTGCAGCTCTTCGTGTGGCTAATGAGACCGATCCTTGAATGGCAGTCTCTTGTGCTTGTCCCGCACACGAATGCAGTGGAGTAGTGTTTTCTTGCCTTTCTCTGCGCTCTCTTCACAGCTGCTTACGCCCTGTAGACCTCCTCGGCACGTAGTGATCCTTCCTTCACGATGCCCCGCCATGTGGATCGATCCTCCGCCAAGTCCTCCCAATTTGAGATGTTGATGTTAGCCGCCTTCATATCTCTTTTGCAAATGTCTATGTATCTGAGACGAGGCCGTCCAACTGACCTTTTCCCTATCGCCAGCTCGCTGTACAGCACGTCCTTAGGTATGCGACCAGGTTGCATTCGCTTGACGTGCCCAAGCCAGCGGAGGCGTCTTTGGATTAAAAGGGCTGGGACGCTGCACATATTTCTTTGAGACAGGACATCCGTGTTGGGGACTTTTTCCTGCCATTTGATGTCAAGGATGCGGCGCAGGCTTCTGAGGTGGAAGCCATTGAGCCTTTTTTCGTGCCTGTTGTATGTGGTCCAAGACTCACATCCATAGAGGAGTGTGCTCAGTACGCAGGCCTGGTATACCTGAAGCTTAGTTCTTGTTGTGAGCTTGGCATTGGACCAGACTATTTTCTTCAATCTCGTCATGACAGTTGCGGCCCTCCCTATCCTACCACTTCTCTCATCCTCCATTGAGAGAGTGCTCGAAATGTTCGACCCTAGATATGTGAATCTGTCAACAGCATCCAAGTCGCAGTCGTCGATTGAGATAGTGGGGGGAGTGTCAGCGTCCTGAGCCATAATGTTGGTTTTCTTTGAGCTGATGATCATGCCAAACTCTTTGCAGGCAGCGGATAAACTGGATACAAGGCTCTGCAGGCCGTCTGCTGAGTGAGATACTAAAGCGGCGTCATCTGCAAATAAGAGCTCACGTAGCATGACCTTTCTTATTTTGGTCTTAGCTCTAAGGCGCGCAATGTTGAACAATCTCCCGTCTGCTCTAGTGTGGATGTATATCCCCTCGCTGTTGTTCTGGAAGGCATACTGGAGTAAGATGGAGAAGAAGATTGCAAATAAAGTAGGACCTAGCACGCAGCCTTGCTTTACTCCACTACTTACTGGAAAAGCTTCTGAGGTGGCACCGTCATAGCATACTGTGCCCTGCATGTTATAGTGGAACTGCTCGATGATGTTAAGCAGACGTGCAGGGCAGCCTATTTTTTTTAGGATCTGGAAGAGGCCGCTTCTGCTGACAAGATCAAAAGCTTTAGTGAGGTCGACAAACGCGATGTATAGAGGCATATGTTGTTCCCTGCATTTCTCCTGCAACAGGTCTATAATGTAGGCTAATTAACCACAGTTGGCCGACCACAGTCCTATAATGACAGACAATTATTAACAACAGTTGGTCGACCACAGGCATATAATGTACTTCTCTGATTCTCGTGTTTACAGATTAAGTTGAGACAATATCAACATTTATTTATTAGATGAACTGATTAATTTTCGACAAACAAGTTTCATTTAAAAGTGAGCATTAGATCAGCGGTTCTCAATCTGTGGGTCGCGAGCCCTTTTTGGGTCGAATGACCTTTATCCAGGGGTCGCCTAAGGCCATCGGAAAACACATATACCCTACAGTTATGAAGTAGCAACGAAAATAATTTTGTGGTTGGGGGCCGCCACAGCATGAGGAGCTGTATTAAAGGGTCGCGGCATTAGGAAGGTTGAGAACCACTGTATTAGATGAAGTGATTAATTTCCGACAAACAAGTTTCATTTAAAAGTTAGCATTACATGTACTGATTCATTTCCCACCAAACATGTTTCAGGGGATGGAGACGCAGTGCTTTATATGATGAACCTACAGCACCAATCTTTTTCACAACAGCACCTTCAACAGCAGCACGAGAAAAAACCTGTTTACCCGCACCGGCAGCCTCCATTTATGTCGTCGGATACCGACCAATGGCTGACCGAGGACAGTCAAGGGGGGATGAGCTCGAAGAACTCGGCAAGGCGGGCCAAAAGGGTTATCCCGGACACCGAGAAGGACGAGAAGTACTGGGAAAAGCGGAAGAGGAACAACATGGCCGCCAAGAAGTCACGTGAAAACAAACGGCTTGTTGAAAATGATATAAGACAGAAGGTAACATTCTCTCGTTATTTTCAAAAAAAAAAAAATTGATAAGTCTTTCCCACTCGTCAAATTCAATAAGGAAAATGTTGCTCATAAAGTCATACATGTTTTACTTTGTCAATTAAAATAAAAATGATGATTATGACCCTCGTACGAATTAAGGCGATATTGATTTTTACTTGGTTTTGGTTTCACTACAAGTAAGTTTGGACAAGCCAATCATAATAACACACGCCCACTTTTGGACAAACCAATCATAATAACACACACACACTTTTGGACAAGCCAATCATAATAACACATGCCCACTTTTGGACAAGCCAATCATAATAACACACGCCCACTTTTGGAGAATCCAATCATAATAACACACGCCCACTTTTGCATAAGCCAATCATAATAACACACGCCCACTTTTGGACAAGCCAATCATAATAACACACGCCGACTTTTGGACAAGCCAATCATAATAACACACGCCCACTTTTGGACAAGCTATTCATAATAACACACGCCCACTTTTGGACAAGCTATTCATAATAACACACGCCCACTATGGCATAAGCCAATCATAATAACACACGTCCACTTTTGGACAAGCCAATCATAATAACACATGCCCACTTTTGGACAACTCAATCATCATAACACACGCCCACTTTTGGACAAGCCAATCATAATAACACACGTCCACTTTTGGACAAGCCAATCATAATAACACATGCCCACTTTTGGACAAGCCAATCATAATAACACACGCCCACTTTTGCATAAGCCAATCATAATAACACACGCCCACTTTTGGACAAGCCAATCATAATAACACACGCCCACTTTTGCATAAGCCAATCATAATAACACACGCCCACTTTTGGACAAGCCATTCATAATAAAACACGCCCACTTTTTGACAAGCTATTCATAATAACACACGCTGACTTTTGGACAAGCCAATCATAATGACATGCGCCCACTATGGCATAAGCCAATCATAATAACACACGCTCACTTTTGGACAAGCCAATCATAATGACACACGCCGACTTTTGATTGCCGTTCGTTGAATTTGAATACGGCAAATTATTTTTACTTGATTGGTGTATTTTTTCAAAACTATTGTTATTCCATATTATTATTTGAAACTTTTTTGTTTTGTTTTATTTTTTCAAGGTTATGTATCTCGAGGATCAAAACGCTCTTCTGCGCAAGGAAATAATGATAATCAAGACAAGGTATGGCATCCCGCCTGACCAAAGCTTGCTGACGCCAGGCGAGCGAGCGCAATGTATGTTGGAGGTGAAGGCTGCACAAGAGGCCAGTGAGGCCAGAAGACGCAAAGAAAGTTCTGGAAGTGCCGATGATGTGTCGTCCACGTCACCATCAGTGTATCCGATAGGCCTGAACACGTCTATGGAAAACTCGGAAGGAGACAGGCGATTAAGCACAGAAGCCTCAAGCAGTAGTCCCAAGATAAAGGACTCGAGTTACATCATAGAGTCTCCTTACGGTCCAGCAGCTTACGGGCCGTTTAACCCATCACCGAGCTGGGCCCCTGCTACTTCTGGATTTCAATCCTACCCAGGGGTCGGCTCGGCCCAGGTTTTCTCAACATCCGTCAATAACCAAGCTAAACCCGCCCCTAATTCGAATTCGTTTCAAGAAAACAAGCATTCCTCCCCTTATCACCGGTACATGCACGGAGCAATGGCTGGGTACAGCACGCCCTATGACCTCTATATGCAACAGGGACGAATGGTTTACGAGGAAAGTCAAGTGGGAACCCCGGCAGACTTGAGCATTAATCGGAAAAGACAGGGGGAGCAGAGACAAACCCCGCGAACCCCTGCATCCGACAAGTCCACAGCCACAGGGCAAGCCACCAGTTCTTTTCCCGCCTCAAACCAGTCCACGGCATCTGGCTTTCTAGAAGACGTCTCGGCCGTGTCCTATTCCCTGGGACAAATGCAGCGAGGCCATGAACATTATGTCCGTGAGTTCAATGCCCACCCACATGTAAATGCCGTCAGTATGTCCGGTCAAAATGGACAAGGTCGAGGTTCCAGTATGAACCAACCAAATCAGGACCACGTGATGAATGAAGTAAGAATTAAGCGCGAGAGCGAGGCACACAAGAGCGCAGCCGTCAGGAGGCTGGCTGCACACGTGGATCAAATCAGAGACAATATTTACACACATGATACTAATTCCTCTTAGTATTTACTGTCAAGGACGTTCGTGTTTGATTAATAGCTCTCAACTATATACTTCTTGTGACTTTACGATCTCAGGGAGCAGAACCACTATCAAAAATTTATTATTATTACGGTACCGTATGCAGTACCGGTAATGTATTATTATGCCTTTTCGTTTTGACCTCAATCTCAGGGAGCGAAGACATTGTCAGTGTCATGTGTATTCCATTTGTCAGAGTCATGTGTATTGATAGAGTGCTACTAATAAGTAGAGACATATTAAGCGTGGATCTTGGTACCGTACAGTATTTAAATTAGAACTGAGCCGGATGCTTACTTGGATATCCAGGATGTCACTCTAAATTAATGATCTCGTACTTCTATGCATTTGTGATCTCTACTTATTCTATAAATTAATGATCTCTACTTGTTCTATACATCCGTGATCTCTACTTGTTCTGTACATCCTTGATCTCTACTTGTTCTGTACATCCAGTTTTTATTTTTTCCCATTGAGTGGAAAACGTTTCTCATTTTCTTTAGACTTAGTAATAGATAATATCTGAATGAAAATACCCGGACCATTAGTAATAGATAATATCTGAATGAAAATACCCGGACCATTAGTAATAGATAATATCTGAATGAAAATACCCGGACCATTAGTAATAGATAATATCTGAATGAAAATACCCGGACCATTAGTAATAGATAATATCTGAATGAAAATACCCGGGCCATTAGTAATAGATAATATCTGAATGAAAATACCCGGACCATTAGTAATAGATAATATCTGAATGAAAATACCCGGACCATTAGTAATAGATAATATCTGAATGAAAATACCCGGACCATTAGTAATAGATAATATCTGAATGAAAATACCTGGACCATTAGTAATAGATAATATCTGAATGAAAATACCCGGACCAGGACGAGGAGCAGGACCCACTAACCTGTCAAAAACCTCACCCGACTCGGCTCTAATTTAATTCTTCCTTATAATACTTACCGTAGATTTTATCAAGGCTACCAGACACGAAATGATCGAAGGAAAATAAGTTCACACTAGAGTAAAATCACAGGGAACACTGCTTACTAATCGGACAGGGAGAAGTGTGTGATTGTGATTATGTTTGTGTGAGAGATCGAGATAGATATATAGATAGGATATATTAGATAGATAGATAGATAGATTAGATAAATAGATTGATGGATGGATGGATGGATAGACAGACAGACGGATGGAGGGGGGAGAGAGAGAGGGAGAGATACAGATTACAAAATCAGATTTAGACTTTACAAATTAGATTTATCAATATTGTTATTTGCAATAAAAATAATTCAGCTACTAATTTTATGTTTAAATTTTCTGTAAATTAATATTTTATTTCATGGCAAAATAATCTGAAAATCTCCTCGAAAATCTCCATTAAAAGAAATATTCCACCTCACTTTTAAGATGGGGACTTCAGCAGGTCAGGGCTGATCTCCACTACCAGAGATTACCGGTACACCAAACTATTTTGACCAAAATCTATACAGCCGTCTTCAGATCAAGACACAAAACTAGCACACGTATTTATTGAATATTTGGACAAAATATCTATTCATGAAACAAAGAATAAAGATTTTTGTTGTGTGATTGGACCTAAACTTTCGAGTGGGTGACCTTTCTGTGTGTTTCCGGTACTCACTGTTAGTGTATGTATTTGTAATGTTAGGGTTGGGTATAGGCCTACGGGTGCTAGAGACCCATGTCAACCTCTTCATTTAATTATGGTTGTCAATTATAATTAATTTTAACCTCTTAAATACCTTATGCCTTATGATATAGTCTTATGTAGGCCTAAATGCTTTTAAAAAGTTATAATAATGAAAATAATGTTAAAAAAAAAAATTTGCAAGGGATATAATCCGAATTATTCAAAATAAAATATATTTAAGCATTACAGGACTTTATTAAAAAATTCAAAAGTTTGACTAATATAATTATATTTTTCTGCTCCTTTAGCCTTTCTCACGCCCAAAGGAGCATAGACCATCCACAAAAACTTTCCCATCTGTCCCTGTCCTGTGCTATAATGTTCGTGTAGACAAAAAAATTTCATGTATTAATACAAATTAATTAACAATTTCATATATTTTTTCACCATCTATAAACATATATTTTTGTACCGGTATGTGTAAAAAATTTTAATAAATAATTAACGTTAATTGCAACTTTCAATTACTAATTTGTTTCTTTGTTGATTTTTTTTTTTGTGTTTGTGTGATCCATAAGATATATTTTAAATTTTAACAATAAATAAATGCCCTGAATGCATTTGCTTAACAACATTAATAAAATGTACTCAACTTGAGTGAGTTTGACAAAAAAAGTCAAAGCAGAACAGTCATATGTAGTACTAAAGTAGTAGTGTACACATGAAAAATAGGGGCTTTGCAGCACAGATTGCACAGTTTTTACATTAAATAGTATTCAATAACAATTTATCATTTCATTATTTACTTTTTAAATTGAATGATAAGCGTTTGCACATTTTTTATATATAATATATTGTATATGAATATATAGGCCTATAACTCCTATGATCTATGCCTATTATCACTATTATGCGTAACAGCGACTTGTCAACTTGTGACAGCTATCTATCATTCAATTATGTTTTAAACACCGTTTTTAAATCCATTAAGACTTTAGCTATTTAAAGAGATGGTCCAAAGTGATTTTAAATTTGAGACAAGATCCTATGATATTCAAAGCACCTCTTGTAACTTGTAAATGATGTAAATATTAGTGAATGGACATCATTTAAAATTTGAATCTTTATGTTTTGTTTCGTATAACCAAAACATTTTTTTTTACCGAGGTCATTACTTCAATGCGCAAGGCAATTCTCATCCGGGCATCCGTTTCAAATGTTAAGAGGAAGCAGAGAAGCCGATGAAAACAAACTGTTTCGATGTCTAAGGATTTGACTATGAATTCTGAATGAATGTGGATACGGATTTATGTTTCCATTTGACTTATTTCGATTGGGATTTAATTTAATTGTTTTGTTCTTTTGAAGTAAGCAAACTGTGCACCAACTCACCGAAAATGGGGTGTGTAACCAGCCAAGAGGACAAAGCTGCAGTGGAGCGATCAAAACAAATTGACAAATCCCTGCGTATGGACGGAGAAAAGGCAGCGCGAGAAGTAAAGTTGCTGCTTCTTGGTAAGCCTTTTCATTGGGATATTTAAGTAGCAACATTTTTGGTTTTAAAGATTATTCCTGGAGCTAATTGAAAATTATATATTTTATCTACAAAGAGCGCCGACTTTCCGAAATATGTTTTAATGAGAATTAATTGAATGATCAGCTGCTGACTTCAATCTACCGGTATTGAAATAAAATTTATTTTTATTTAGGCCTAACTATTGTTAATTAATGTGTAATACAAACTTTCTATCTTTTACTATCCAAGAATATTATTTCATGAAAATCAACCTAATCTTTCATTATTCAAAGAAAGAAAAACTTACTTCAAATTTTGTTTGTGATCTAAAAGTTTTTTTTTAAAGTTATATTTTAAGTAGGCCCAGGGTTCTATACCATAGGTAAGAATTTTCAAAATTGATTAAAAAAAAATGGCACAGAGCTTTTTGATTGGCTGAAGAGTTAAAAAGCTGGCATAACATAAATGTGTCTATTTGATATGAATATTTAAATATGCAATTCATGCTGTTCCTCAAATCTTGGTGTTAAATGAACTAAAAGTAAGAGTGAGTGTTCTTTAAATACAGAAATGTAGTTTAAGTAATGGTTAGCTTATACTTGTATAGTAACTATACTGCAAGACACTATATATAATATATGATTATGAGTAGATTTTCTCTTCAAATAAAATAATTACAGGATGTTTTAAATCTTATCTGTAACTATTATATTTCCCATTCTATCTATTTGGCTTAATTAATATTATTAATAGTTATTTAAATATTTCAGTGACCTTTTCTGAAAATCAAAATAAGTAGGCCGTACAATTTATAATATTCATTTGAGTAATGCAAAGCTAGAACAAAGTAGAGAGTGGGGATTGTTTAATTCCTTGCATATTGAACTCATGCCCTTTGTTATGATTATCTTTTTTTATTTATTTGAAAAAAAATGTATTTCTCACATTTGTATTTTTTAAAAAAATGATAGAGCTAATTGTTTTTGTAATAATTTGATAACTTATCATTTTCAAATTTAAACAGTGAGTCGACACGTTTGTGTCTGTTTTTGATAGTCTATTATTTTAATTTTTTTAAAATAAAGCCTACTAGACTTAAAATTTCTTGTTATTAAAGTTCATTATTTTTAGTTAGATGTTAATTCTAGTTCCCTTTTTTTTTTTTTGAAAAAAAGTTAAATGTAAAATTTAAATAATTTACCATGGCAGACCTGTTTACTCTTACGATTTCGGTGTACAATGTACGATTTTTAGATGTCTTTTACGATTGTACGCCGAGACACTCCAAAACTACGATTTTCAGAGACCGGGTGAACAATTTTTTTTTTCCGATTTTAAAAAATAATAATAAATTTTCCGTTTCTGAAGTTTTAGCCCTTTCTGAAGAGATCTGGCAGTGAATGGACCAAGAAACGAAAAACGATTGGTTGTAATTATTTTTAAAGTTGGGACCATCCTTAATTATATTATGTACGCACTGATGGGGAGGTGGGGGTTGTTGAGGAAATATGTCATATTGATGGTGATGATCATATTGTTGCTTTGTGTGTCACAGTGAACTAGCTATCTGCGTCAACAGTAATATTTAGACTAGTCGCCCTAGCGACAACTTCACTCACCATGTCCTTTGACTGCTACCAAGCCTGTGAAGTAGTTTCGTTACATAATTATTTTGTTCCTCTGGCGGGGGTGATTGTGAAATGTAGGTGCGTTCTGGTGATCCCCCCTCCCATCAAAGCTGTCATGCGCATCCTTAGCACGTACGTAATAGTTGGATAGCCTGTGCCAGCGCCTATGCCATATTAGTTAGGTCTTCACCAGGCTCCCTGTGTGAAATTCTTACTAGTACACTTCGAAATAAGTTCCTTTCTAAAGAAGATTTTCGTGCCTGGGCTGGCCGAATCACTTGGGGTTTAAACCCGTGTCACATTTTGTTTACTGTAACAATAGTAACATCATAATAATATATAATGGATTTTGTTAATTTTTTAAATTATTGTTATTGGGTGGGGGGGGGGGTCCGTTAAAAAAAGTATGCGTTCAACAGGGGGAGGGGGGGTTACATAATTTGACTTTGATGGGTACAGGTCCGTGCTATATAGATGGTCCCTCCTCACGTTTGTTTGCATGACCTAATTTTATGACATAATTATTTCTTACGGCGCGTTCCATTTTTTGATGCCAGCTTAACTCGATTCCACTGAACACACTATACGAGTAGTTATTATATACATAATGTAGACTATTTTTATTTCGAAGTGGCTATTGGTACCCGGATACCACAATTGAGAGGTTAGGATTAAAAATCGATTTAAAATATTATTGTTGGGTTTGTAAGACCAAATGAGGTATCAAATGAAAGATAATTGAATGTAATATACGTTTGTAAACTTAATTCTTCATTTAAACTAAAATAAAGTACTACAAATGACATTGATTGATTGATTGGATACTTCTATAGCGCTGGTATCCATGCTACTTTAGCATGCTCACTGCGCTCAGGTGTAATCAAATCTATTAAACAAATAAGTCTTTAAATTTTTCCTAAATAATTTTCTGTCCTTGTCAGTACTCCTCAAAGATGGAGGTAAAATATTCCATAACTTTGGCGCTACCGCTTCAAAAGAGCGCACTCCGTACGACTTTTTTCTGTGTTCATCCACACTGGGAATTTTCAATAAAGACTGAGTTGAAGACCGCAGGTTCTTTAAGGTTACATGTTTAGAAAGCAGTTCTTTCAGATATTCTGGTGCAGAGCCTTCTAAGCAGCTATACGCCAAGGACAGAATCTTGTGGTCTATGCGCTTACTAATAGGAATAGCATTAGTCAAAATGGACCCAGACACGCAGCGCCACCATTAGCACCCAGGTACCATTAGACTCAATGCTATTCTGATGTCAAATGTAGTTTATTTTAGTAAAACTGAAGAATTAAGATTACAAACGTACAGTACATTCAATTATCTTTCATTTGATACCTTATTTTGTCTTACAAACTTAACAATAATATTTTAAATAGTTTTTTAAATCCCAACCTCTCAATTCTGGTACCTGGGTACCAATAGGTGGAGCCTTTTAATTTATTTACTATTAAGATACTGTATTGTACGATTTTGAGACGATAGTGTATGTTTTTAGGAGTTTGAGGGTAAACAGGTCTGCCATGGTGGTAAATTGAGAAATTGTGTAATTTTTTTTCCATCCTTTAAATCGTAACAGGGATAAATGACACACGGATACTAATATTTTTTTTTTAATTCTACAATTTGTCTCTTAAGAGTAGTGGTCTTAATAGAAAATAAAAATAATTAAATTTCAAACAAACCCTTTTTGAATACCGGTAAGAAAAGTCTTATTCTCCTGTATGGTATAACTTACCTTTTATTTTCGAACAGGGGCTGGTGAATCTGGAAAAAGCACAATTGTTAAGCAGATGAAGTAAGTTTTGGGCTTATTTAAATTAAATTTTGTTATGTTTATCTAGCTCTGAAAATTTTACTTAAAAAAAACAAAAATGTTTGTTTGTTGGTGATTGCATTTACCATTTTGAATAAAGGTTGGTGGTTTAATAGATAATGTTACCATGCAGAGGTATTTGCAATTGAAACAGTTATTAGCTATTAACTACTTGCACAAAGATCCATCAATATCCATGATTCAATTTCATTTAATACTCATGGTATTATATATATGATAAAATGTATTGTAGATTAGCTTTCTCCAGTCTATGTTTAGCATCCCTTATTTGCTCAAAGTGATACCTTGACATCTGCTAGCACCTTTAATCTGTACCAAATTAGCTTTTTGAAGTATTTGCAGACAGTTTGATGGAGAAGGTTTCTATGCCTTGAGCTATACACTGCAATTGGTGATTAATTAATCATAAAGAATGCATACTGTCAACATGGCCTATTGTTACATACACAGTTGGGGGGGGGGGGGTGTTTTTGAATGGAGTGATGTGCATTCAAGTTTTTATTCTAGAATTTAATAAATTTCAAATTAAAAGAATTTGGGATGAGCATTAAAAATAAAAGCTGGAGAAATTTTGATGTTTATTTTATTGTTTTGGTGAAATTTAAATGTATAAGGTTGTTCATACGTGTAATTCATTAATTTAAGTATAATTTTGTGTGTGTGTCTTTCAATATACTTAATTTTAATTTGGATGTTTAATACATTATTATAAAGAAATAAAAGATTCAGAAAATCAAGAGGTATCTCAAACTGACAATAATGGGATACTGCTGTATTCATAACTACCAATGAGAAGGTTTCTTGAGCTCTTTAAAGAATTATTTGTAAAGGTTCGCCCAAAACGCATTGAGTCATGAATTATAAAAAGCTTACTCAAAATTTTGGTTTTCATGTGAGAAACCTCAGCAAGTTTTAGGGCACACACATAATTTGGTTGTCTATGCTCCTTAGGGCATCAATCATACATATTTAAAATTAGAAGATAAATTAAGGCAATCATGTTTGTTGGTTAACCACTTAAAATGGTGAGGTATATTTTTAGGATGTACATAATCATCAGTGATGATATAGTATGAGCATTGTTTAAATATTTCTAACTTTCTTTTTTTAATCCTATTATGAATACACACTTTTCTCAAAGGTAGCATGTCTTCAATTTATTTTAGATGCCTCCAATCTCTAATTCTTTCTTGGCCCATGATATTTTGTGTAAATGTAGTTCTCCTCTACCATTTATTTCTGTGGTTACAACTGGTTATGGTTGTATTTTAGTTAAAGGTTACTTTAACTCTTCTTTCTCTGTATTAACTATTTCAGTGTTTCTTATACAAAAAAATTGTTTGTTTAATAAAGAGCCTGTTGTCAACATTGAAAATTAATTGCTTAGATAATCAAAGTATAGGAACTTTCATTATTAGCGTATGCAAACAATTGAAATTCTTTGCTTTCATAAACTGAAACATGAACTATTCATAAAAAGCATAAAATATTATCTGCTGTCAGATCTGTATCCATCTTCTGTGATAAGTCTTTCCTACAGTTGTTTGGTGGGTTATTAATTAGATATCAGCCATCCTGATGGATTGAGTAGGGATTTAACTTCCGGTTATAAGTCCTACTTTATTTGTTTGATGGATGGTTAGGGAGTCAGAGTGAAGATAAGAATCCATTTCTATATGTCTTAATGCTACTGTTCTTTTCACTTACAGTTTAAGTCTTGATGGATATGGTTCTCTTACAGTTTAATGTCCTGATGGATATGGCATCCAGAAATTTGTTGGAAGGAAATTAATTTCAAACTAATTTCTTTTATACAAGTTTCTTTTAACCCTATTTTATCATTCTTAGCTCTTATTTGCAAACAGCAGTTTTTATGTTCCAATCTGACTCCCGAACTGTACGATATCATTGCTTATTTCTGCTGCAATCTGCTAATATTTTTAACCTTTTGTTTGTAGAATTATCCATGAAAAGGGCTACTCACAAGAAGAATGCTTGCAGTACAAACCAGTAGTTTATAGCAACGCCATCCAATCAATGATAGCTATCATAAAAGCGATGGGGCAGTTAAAAATTCAGTTCGGACATCCAGACAGAGCCGTAAGTACAACTTGTATTTTTAACTATGAGTATTCATGAAAATGGAGAAAACTGCAGCCTTTTCTTCTCTCTGCTGTCATCTCCCTTCCCACTAGTTTGTAACCCACACCCCTTATTAACTTGAGTGAATCCTTGTCGTTACTTCTGGTTGGTATATTTATGTTGTTCAAGTCCCCAGCTTAACATACAATCATCATCAATAAGTGAATACATAATAAAAAGCTTTTCTTTTTGTGTCTATCACTATCCTATCGATACATATCCTAGCCTGCATAGCATTTTTTTAATGTGGCCATCCACTTAATTCCACTTAACAAAACCCATTAATTGTAGGCCTGCAAATGATTTTAATGTGTACTTATGTAATTGGGTCTGTAATATTGTAATTAATTGGTAATCTGCATCCAGACTTAATGTCCCCAGATGTTTAAAAAAGTGTGTTATTTCTTAATCTAGTTTGAAATCTTTTCACAAATACTTTTATAAGTATTAAAAGTCTAGCATTTAATTGTTAAATGCTATTATTGTTCAAGTTTTATATGCAATAGTTTTGATCATTGTTGGGAGTTTCTACTTTTTTTTTGTAGACACATTCAAGAAGCACTGCCCTTCAGTGTAGAAGTGCTGTTGAGTGGTTAAGACCAGGCGTGATGAAGTGTTTTAGTTAGAACAATTTGTGTGCTATTCATGCCCAGTAATACTGCTAGTCTAGTGTGCAACACCACTGCAATGAGGAATAGCTATTTTAGCATCGATTGACATGGGGAAACTCATGTAACTTTATTCTTTCATGGACATTTTGGTAGTTCATGGCCATATGACTCAAACACATTTAATCAGTTTCATCATAGAATGTCTAGGGACAAAAAGTCTAACATGTTTACACATATGTACTTATATCTTGGAGAGCTTATCATGTATCTCTGAGTTAATAATACCTCGTACAGCTGATGTGCTTGCATGTGTCTTAAAAAAAAAACATTTATCGGGTAGGGCAGATCGCCAGATAAGATGTGTTAAGTTCCACTTTCATCTTGTTAAATGTTTTAAAACATGAAATAGGAAATAATATCATGAAAATAGTGTAACTTTTTACCACCTCATGAAAGACTTCTATAGCCTAAATTCTAACCTTTTCTTACTGTACCCGGCTGATCTTTTCTTTTGACTGTTCTTTAGCTTTTTGCTATTTCAAGTTTCAAAATGGTTGGGCATTTTATATCCTTATCAATAGGCCAACGTTGCTCAGTGCTTGCATACACATTTAGTGGGATGGGTTAATTTATATTAGGACACTGTATTTGCCTCACTATGCTGTGTTTTCTCATAGTTCAGGACACTTCATGTCATCTGAAGTGCCACGGGGTAACTTTTACAGGTCCAAATCCCATGTTACCAACCAGCAGGCCCAACTCTCATAACTGCTCAGTTGTGACACGCCCCATCTGCCCATGTTACAGCAGTGTCTGATTGAACCTGTCTAGTTTTAAGGCTGTCATTAATGTTACTATATCCCTAAAATGTTTTTCATAGGCTCTCAGTGCTATTACTCTGTCACATCTGTAATGTATTTAAGACAACCTGTTTGGGTAGCTTGTATTTGTTCAGCAGTCCTTAAATATAAAATGGTTACTTTATGTTTTCTATTTATTTATAATCCTGTGTGCATTTATGAAGCTATGCAATGTCCAAAAGTAGTCTTATGATGGTATAAAACATCTGGTGCATTGATAGATTTGCTGTCACTATCTCTTTATTTAATATGCTGCCATTAATATTGCTATGTAGCTAAACCAATCCATTTATTAGACTGTCATTATATTCTCCTGACCCTGTCATGAATGGGATACTTAGTTTGGTTGGGTAGATAAAACACTCCACTTTATATTGCTTATAGTGGTGACATCAACTAATTTCCTCATAAACATGAGACCAACATCCTATTTGTTGTGTATTTCAAATGTTGATCCCAATGCGAAGTTTCCTGTCTTATCCAGTCATAACAAGTTATCGATCCCTTGGTTTTGTGTTTAGCTTAAGGTTGATTGCCTGTCATTTTTAAGTTAAATCCCCTGAATGTTCCACTGTTATGCCATCATCAATAAGTTATCTTCCTACAGTGAGTCCTATACATTCACATCAACGTTTTTGTTGTTATTGCTCTGCGTCGGCTGTTGCCAGCCTCTTTTTTTTATCTTACGACACGCTAAAGAAAGTAACTGAAATGATCCCATACAACGTAAAAGTGCAAGCCTAAATAAACAAATCGGTTGTTATGGTGATGAACGGCGTCCAATCAAATGATCGTGTTATTAGATTATGAGCCAAGGCCCATCTTGGTTACTTTGCCCAACAAATGCGCAATATGTTTTTCTCCAAAGATTTTTGAAATCATTAATAGTTAATTTTATAATATTGCGAACCATCTCTGTATATTAATCGACAGTTCGGTGTAAAACACTGTTTGATCTTATGGTCAGTTTCACAGTTTTGCAACGAAGTTTAGCTTCTGGGCATGTTTCCATGTAGAAACCTACTATGGAGAGGACCCGGGGTATACACTGAGAGTTCAAGGGCAGATAGAATGTATTTGTTGAGGGAAGAATTCTATGAAAGAATGCTACAGATCATGTTCGGGAATACAAATACAGCCGATGGGGGTGATCTTAAAATGATAATCTGCTTGACAGACTTGGGCCCAATTTTGAATCCATCGGGTAAGTGCATCAAGCCAGGTTGCTGAAGATTTAATCACCCGCGTTGGCTCATTTTGATATAAACATTTCCTTTAAATGCTTGCCTTGCTTAACATAATATCTTTGTAGAGCTCGCCAAGTATACCAAAGTCCATCCATGTTTGCGTCCGATGCGTGCATTTGTGTACATGCAAGTAATTTTACATGGAGCCACTTATCAACTGTCTAGGATTAAATTAAGTTTTTATTTTATATGTTTAGGAATAAAATCTAGGTAGGAGCGCTTGCTGTCGTGTCCGGCACACAATTTAACGCATGAGAGGGTGACAGGGTCGTATGTAGAAAAGAAACACACTGTCGTAGTACCAGTTTTGGGGTTTTTATACCTATTAAACATAATGCCTTGACAAATCTCATGTACGAGTGTGTTTTTATATGAATATGCTACATTTAAGTTAGTAGTGTTAATATTTTTCAATACGTTTCATTGGCACATATCTTCTTGTGTGCTGCTCTATTCTTCAACTAGTCCTGCATATTTGAAGGACGCCCCTCTGTACAGTAGTGTTAGCTTTAGCTTGTCAGCATTCCCGTCACATTCAATTCTTTGAATCCGGTAGGATGTCAAATTTACTGTACGTGTTCACTTAATAGATACTTGTTCACTATAATATAATTTTTCTTTTAGCCCTCTACCTTCTTCAAAGACTAAGATAATTTCCTTCTCACTTTCTCACTGCCTGTCTCTCTCTTCCCCGCTCTCATTAAAATATATGACCATATTTTTGATCAATGGGTTTTGTCTTGTTAGCTTGGCACCTATCTTGCCCCGGTCAGTATTGGTATCTCATGGATGACCAGTAGATCTGACGCCCCGGTCTGTACTTTTATCTTACGGATGACCAGTAGATCTGACGCGGGCCAATTATCACGGTTGTGGGGTGGCGGTCGCTTGCTCTATACCTGCTCACATGTTGAATGATATCTTGGCGCATGGCTTGGTTTTGAGGATAAGTATGTGCTCGTAGTCTGCAATGACAATAACTAAAGCTGTTGGTGTCTTCAGTAAACTTGAGATGTTAAATTTTGGTGGTTGGCATGGATGTCAGCATGGTAGGAAATGAAATATACAACTAATATAATGCCCCCCCCCTTTTTTTTTCCCCGCGCAATTTTTCCCCACGAAATGATTTCAAGGATACTTGTCCATGTATTGGGTTCTCATTTCCTTCTGCCACTGCTTAGATACATTTTTAATAGTATCATGTCCACAATTAATGTCAAATAAGTTGAATAAATGCGTCTCGTCTTGTCATGAATTTGTCTGACCGATCGAATCTTGAAACAAGGTACATGGCGCTCTCTGTTCGTGACAGTGTCGTACCATGCCGTGGACTCTTGTCATGTCATGGCCAATTATTGTGATCAGATTCCATCAAGTTGATGTGGCGTGGTCCAGGAGCTGTCGCTAACAAGACAACTCATGTGACACAGCACAGGGGATAAACTGCACCAGTCTGTCATACAAAACTTAATACGATGTGCAGTTCGTGATGTGTTAGCTTCTTAAATTGGTTGTGGACGTTGTGGTACAGTTCACTGTCAGGCACGCGCCATCTCAGACGCAATGAGCTTGTTCTTGTGGAGTTGGACACGAAAGTACGGCCACATCACTGGGAGCTACTATGTGGTGAAAGCACGGCCACATCACTGGGAGCTACTATGTGGTGAAAGCACGGCCACATCACTGGGAGCTACTATGTGGTGAAAGCACGGCCACATCACTGGGAGCTACTATGTGGTGAAGCACGGCCACATCACTGGGAGCTACTATGTGGTGAAAGTACGGCCACATCACTGGGAGCTACTACGTGGTGAAAGTACGGCCACATCACTGGGAGCTACTACGTGGTGAAAGTACGGCCACATCACTGGGAGCTGCTATGTGGTGAAAGTACGGCCACATCACTGGGAGCTACTATGTGGTGAAGCACGGCCACATCACTGGGATCTACTATGTGGTGAAAGTACGGCCACATCACTGGGAGCTACTACGTGGTGAAAGTACGACCACATCACTGGGAGCTACTTTGTTGGAAACAAGTCATATCTACTTATGAATAAAGCATATCAATGAATCAGGGTTTTCTTGATTTTTAAAATTTTGTTGCACGTTGATTTACGTTTTATGTGACAACTTTGTTGGTAGCGGGCAATCGCTTCATTGTTGGTATTGGACAATTCCACCATTGCTGGTAGCGGACAATCCCACCATTGCTGGTAGCGGACAATCACTTCAGTGTTGGTAGCGGACAATATCACCATTGCTGAATTTGTGTCTGTGGGTGGGGGGATTTTATTATTCTCGATTTTCCTCTATTAAGAGATTGTCATATTCGGAGATTAGTCATGGCTGATAAAAAGTCCTAACCATATCTTTAGTTTTTTTCTTGTTGCCATGTTAACATTACACTCTGTAATCTGATCAGACATGTTCTACACCCTTGATAGGCATGTCATACACATGATTACAGTCAAGAGGCCACCAATGTACTTTTTTTAGCCTTGACTATCGTGTAAAAATCAATATAGAATTTGAAGTCATTTAATTTTCCCAAGTGATTTTTATCGACCTGCTCCAAAATTATAGAAAATCCGAGGTGAATGCTATTGAGCTATTATTTTAATCGTATAGAACTGGTCGTGAGTCTTGTGTGATGAGTGCCGCAGTGGCAAGATAACGCATCGATGCTCTACTCCCAGAGCTTTGACTGGCTTTAGAAAGTGTCTCTATTTCTTCTTGTTAACTTCAACTACTGCTGCCATTGATTTTTTTCTTCTTCTCTATTATTTTGTTGTTTGTTCGCACGCTTAAGGCACGCCAAACAAAAATCGATTGTGCTCTTTCGGAATGTCTTTTTTTTTATCGTCTTCGTTGGCAGTGTTTCCACAGGGCTATCGGCTTTTTCAAGTTTTACTGTCTTTAATCATCTTTTAAATAAGGGTATTCCCAACTTAGTTCACTAGTGAAATAACAGTTGTATATTTTACCCCTGCCCTTTTACCACTATTGAGTGACACTATTAAAACAGTTTTGATGGGGGAAAAACTTTAATGTGTTGGGAACACACAGAGTGCATCCGCCTTTTTTTGTTACTTAATGTTGACGAGTTTGTAATTGTGAGATTTCGCCCTTACGTTCTCTGCACACTATCAGCATCAGACTCCCCGTTGAAAACTGATAGCCTGTGTACAGAGGCTCAGTGTTAGGGGATGACATTCTCTTATCTGCACCCAAGACGATCCTCAAATAGTACGACTTTTAAGTTAGTTCTCTGGGATATTCTCTGAATTTTTAGAATAAGACGCACGTCCTCGCACTGATCTATAGACAAATGCAGATAATTTCACTGGCAAGAATGGCCATTAGAACGAGAGTCAAGTAGCCACAGGGCTGTTATATTTTGTACACTTGTGTGCTTTCTGCCGATCTCAGAACATCTAATCCGGGATCAATATCTTCACATAACCTTTTCTTATATACCCGGTTTTGCCTGGGTATGCATTCGGGTGTAAGTAAGCACTTGCAGGGATGCTTTAGTTTATATTGATTCAGAAGGGCCCCGGGAATAATTTTTTAGTGGAAGATCCAATCTGAATGTTTAAAGTTGTCTGATGAAATCAGTCCAGAAATGCCTGTGGTATCGCTATTCACAACGAGAGACACTGAAATATCTTTTAAGTTTCATTGAAATTGCTGGAGCTGTAAGAACTCAATATAAAAAGTAACCCCAAAAATGCCAACTTTAAGACGTCCAATCTAAAGGTATTTAATGCATGCGTATGACAGTCTGTAATGATATTTGGGTATGTTGTGTCATTGAGAGATTATTCTCATTTATTTTGACTTAGGTAAATCCCAATCTTCCTTTCTCTTATACTTCGCCAGTCTACCAAAGACGGTCACACGTGAAGAATCATTCATAGATTTTAAAGGGATACAAATACAATTGCCTGTGTTTGATAGAGACAAACCTCCAGTCATGTCTATGAAAACTTTTGAATTTCTGTTTTGTATAGCACGGTGCACCGTGTAAGCTCTATTATTACTTGCGTCCCCCACGCCACTGTATAGAATGGTACTTCAAATCTACCTTTGGTCTCTGGTACCATTTTAAAAAAAATGTTGACTGGTTAAGAACACATTGGCACTGACTCTGATTCCGAACATATAATGCACGATATAAAGGTCCCGGTTCATTATTGAGCCATCAAAAAAGTACCCCAGTTGTCTGCACCGCGAGACCACCGATATGAGATCCTTGATGTCTCATCCATACGTTCTGAATTAAGTTATTAACACGCAGGCCTGTGCTAAGTAGAGTTTATGATGAGATCATTCCTGCTCGTTAATGGCTATGTAGTGGCTTTGAATGGAGATACTTCTTTTGAACCCATTCAATATTAGTTTTTAATAATGTTATTAAAATAACCGATTCATTATATTTAAGGAAATATTGGAATATGTGAGCCATGGCATAGCTAGGACTAATGCCACCCAGGGCATAGCTAGGACTAATGCCACCCAGGGCATAGCTAGGACTAATGCCATCCAGGGCATAGTTAGGACTAATGCCATCCAGGGCATATCTAGGACTAATGCCACCCAGGGCATAGCTAGGACTAATGCCACCCAGGGCGGGCCAAGGTTTTTACCGCACCAACACCCCCCACCTTTTTTTTTTGTTGAAACAAAAACAACAGCTCCGTAGTATGCCAACAATTCCGCTTTTCAATATAAAGTGAAGATTAACGTGTGGACTGCACCACCTTCCGCACACCACTTCCTACGCCACTGATGGAAGCGAATAAAGTTCATTGTTAAAACCATGGGTTCCATGAAACAAAATCTATGCCCTTGTTTTAAGATTTCCCTTCACCGCGTATGTTTTTACCACGATCTGACGATCTTTAATTTTGTCCACGGCAAATTTTACTGAACAATGGATTTTAACTTCTTTGCAAAGTTGCTCCCCTCATGTTGTTTTATGGATGCAAAGACGCTAATTCTTCTTTGACTAAGAAATGACTACTGACCCCGATAGCTGGGTAAACCTACATTGCGCGCCAGTATGTGAGACGTAATTTGTCGAGCCCATGGTTAAACTGTTGATTATGTCGGGGATTATGCCTTGCAATGTTGATTATGTCGGGGATTATGCCTTGCAATGTTTATTATGTCGGGGATTATGCCTTGCAATGTTGATTATGTCGGGGATTATGCATTGCAATGTTGATTATGTCGGGGATTATGCCTTGTAATGTTGAGTTATTCAGTAACACTGCTGGAACCCACCTTATTGTCACATATAGTTTTGTTATCTTCCATGGCTGCGATTTTCTAGCAATTTAATCAGAGGGTAAATTGTGTCTGTGGAACAAGTCGCGAAATATTCACTGAACAGTTGATTTCAATCAGTTTTTATATTTTATTTCTTAAATCGTGCGTCTAAGCATTGGCCTTTTTTTTTAATAAATACTTTTTTTTATTGATAAAGCTCTTTTCGTGTCACGCTTGTACCGGTTATTAGATTTCTTGCATACTCTTGTCTATAATATGATTTGTGAAGATTTAATTGATCTCTTTCGGTTTTTTTTAAATTTTAGCATAGACGTAATGATGCGTATCTGAGACGTATAGATTTTTCTAAAGTGGTTTCTCTTTTAACATTGTTTTGTATGTTTCCCAGCCTACATTTTTAAACTTGCTTAGTATCGGACATTAGAATTCTAAACTTACAGCCCCTTTGGGGTTAAAAGAGCAACGTTTGAGATGTGCATCTCTTATTTCTTACCACATGTTCTATTTGACAGTTCTTACGTGTGTTTATCTTTTATATTTGCTTCACGCTTTCATTTATCTGAAAAAATAACACGACTTGACCTCACACACCGCCTGTGGTCTTGCTCTGCTAAGTAGCAGGTATTTCTGCTGGCAAGAACTGTCTCGTGGGATTTTTCTTCTTACACACCAGCTTGACTACCGAAAAGTACACATTCTATAGTAGTTTTCTATAGTTGAGGAGATATATAGAACGCCCCTTGTTACTCCCATGGGTAATATAGACCAAAGGGTTAAAGTTCTTTGGGTTTTACTCGTAATGCAGCTAAAAATGTCCCTGAACGAGTTGCAACACTTCCATTCCAACTGGGACACTGAATAATTGAGCAGTTTCAGCGTCGGAACACTGTAACGTTTTCTAATGGTTGGTGCAGTGAGGTCACTAATGCAAGGATAAGTCTGGGATTGAATGAGACATGTTGAGACTGCCTAAGTGGACTTAGAAGGGCTTTATGTTGGATCACTTGCCATATTTTGGTCTTGTTTTCATGCCTACAGACCAAGAGCTGTTAGCCAGGGGAGAACCCCAGGGGTAGCGGAAGTGTCAGGGGTTGCGGGAAGACCCATACAATAATTAACAGCTTTTGTCTCTCATAAGGTGTTTCTTTTGATACGATGTCAGAAACTAGTCTTTATCCACTCACTCGCTGCGTTTACATATATGACACTTACCGAATTTTGAATGGAAATTAAAGTTCGAGGAATTGTTCTGTACACATATAGATTTGCTGCCTTTAAGATGGTTAGTGTTAATAAATTGGCATTTCCCGAAGAGCTGTTTTAAATATAATTTGTTTCCACTGTAAACTATGCAAAAACAGTGACTTCACACTTAAATATATATCGTTTAATAAACAAAGGTTTAAAGTGCCCTACGCTTGCGTTGTATTTAGGTTGACTCTCGTATCATATCTCTCCAATTAAGCCCTGTTCGTTTCATGCCCTCTGGAACCATTGGCGGGACGACCCAAATGTATGTTACTTCCAAGTATATTTTTAGGACGTCACAGCTTTAAGGTGAAAAGGTAATGCTGTTTCAGATTCAGTCTTTCAGAACATCGGCACACTGTTACATTCATGCATAATCTATTCACGTAGCTGTTGTCTTTGAATTGCTCTTATTTCTTATTGTGGATACAGACGCACGTAACAGTGAATGTGCAAATTCAATTTTCACCCGGAATTTAATTTTAATTGGCCAAAAACTTCATGGCTTCATTTGACTTCCTTGACGTTTAGATACCGGTGCATATCATTTGTTCATGAGGGCTTTCCACCATTAAATGCTTGTGGTGCGGTTATTTTTGTGACACATAATTTTTCATTTTATGTTTTACAACCAATTTGTTCTTTATTGCACAAATCATATTGAAAATGAGATATCTTCCACCACGTTTATTCAAAAGAGTTAAAATGAGATTTCAGTGCCACATCTATTAAAGAAAAATACAAATGAGATAAATATCCCAAATCTAGAAATATTTTTTTAAAAAAAGAGACATGTTCTTTCACCTGAAATAACATTTTAATATTTGTGAATAGCAGATACAAACAATGCAACGTCTGCTTGATTTTCAGAGATTTTTGCTTTTCGACGTCATGTGACCTTTCTTTGTTTACAAAGTCAGCTAGATGCGTTTTATATATTATATAACTCTTTAAGGTTGAATCAGAACATTCGATAGAGTTTGTGAGGACTGTTGTGAGCAACATACTTTTTCTTAACATAACTTCTAAGTGTCTTACCCCGACACCCCTAGCACAACTCCCTCGGCCACTATCACTCTAACCAACCACCTATTATCACCTACTATGGCCCCCCCCCCCCCCCAGTTTCACGCCCTGGTCCCTATCACTATTCTGGTACCTATCATTCTTCTGGCCTCAATCACTCCTTTGGCCCCTGAAGTATAATTCTAATGGCCCATAAGTATCCCTCTCATAGTCCCGAAGTATCACTCCACTGACCATTAACTCCCTTAGCCCCTATCCCTACCTTGGTCCTATCACTCTCCTGACCCCTAACTATCACTCTCATGACCCTAACTATCACTCTCCTGACTCCTATCACTCTCCTGACCCCTAACTATCACTCTCCTGAGCCCTAACTATCACCCCCCTGACCCCTAACTATCACTCCTGAGCCCCAACTATCACTCTCATGACCCTAACTATCACTCTCCTGACCCTTAACTATCACTCTCATGACCCTAACTATCACTCTCCTGACCCCTATCTATCACTCTCCTGACCCCTATCTATCACTCTCCTGACCCCTTACTATCACTCTCCTGACCCTTAATTAACACTCTCCTGGACCAGAAGTGTCTTACAAATGGCCACTGTGTAGCACTCTTCCGGTCTTTGTATTTTTAAGGAACGTCTGAATAAAAATGATGCTATTTGTAAACAATAACGTGGTCTAAATTGACAAGGCAGCTGATGTTGTTATATATAAGTGTGTAAGGTGTGTGTCTATCTAAAACACTACCAGTTAGTAATACATTACTACAGTAGAGCACGTTGAAAACTATCGACCGGTATTCCACACATTTTAATGAGCTCAGGTGGATTACCCTGACCTAAGCTCAACAGTATGTTGTCAAGTATTTCGGGCACCTGGATAGCGTGTCTTTCAACAAATGCGATGTCGTTATTATGGGTGGAACACTGGAAATTGCTTGTTAGTTACTGTTGTCTAGGGCCGGGGTTTCAATCACGTTGGCTACACTTAACCCACAGTGGCTACGCTCAGACACTATACGTCTTGCGTAATGATCAAGGCTATCGATTAATCCAAATAATCTACTGATATCCATCTTAGCGAGTTTCCTTAAGAAAGAACATGCGACAATGTAATATTCCCATTCTTCTACTGCTTGGCTCAGTTGCCCATAACTAAAAGTTGGCCATATGGCGTGAGTTACTACTGCTGTATGCATGAGACCGTGCTCTCTTCAAGTATGTTAACTACACACTGACACGATTAAGTAGTAGAGCAGAGTCCACTCTCTCTTGAATTAGTCATTACGTTTGTGTATGCTCTCTGAACCTAGACTTTATATTAATCTAGGTCATTTAATTCCCATCTTGTGTGTCTGTCACTGTACACAGAATATAACCCTCTCAATTTCATTCGAATTATTTTTTTTTTTGAGGCTGTTTACAATGAGTTTACTTGGGGCCAAGGGGGAAAAGAAAATCATATTCACTGTGCCACAACAAGAGGGTGAATGGAGAAGGAAGTCGTTGACCACCTCTGTGTCACACATCCACGAGTTGCTATACAAATTACACCACTACCCAGTACCATCGTTTGACCATTTCGTTGCGCAGCTGGCTACATCGGTGTGATAGAGATAAGTTAATTAAAGAAGCCTGACACGGCATGACCGCAGAAACTTCACCCTAATTACCTGTGTGTTGCCCTGGCCCTACTTTTGCCGCGGTGATTTCTAGTGTGGGCTTAATTGGACCTTGCGTCGTGTGGCCCTGTGTTGTAACAACAAAATGAACTGTAACAAGCTTGCTGATGGCCAGAGTGTCTCGGTATTTGCTGATATTGACAAATGCGTGCTTTAAGGGAAGGGTGCAATCATTGTTGTTGGTTAAACACACGGGCTACTTAATTCTCGACATGCAATACTTGCTGAGTGAAAGCAACAAGTGGGGAGTCTACCATCTGTCCATCTGTTTAAGTTGCAAGACTGTCTGTAACGGAAGTCAACAATTGGGCCAGCCCCGGCATACCATTAACAATCATCCACAAGAGATGATACTATCAACGTTATATTTAGACAGGCTTGGAGCCAGGAGCGTCTTGTGGCTCTGGTTCCTGTCTTTGTTTTTAATAAAGCAATATGGTTTCATTAATTAGCAACACCATAATGTAAAACTGTCGTACTGACAAAAATATCTAGCGTTTATAAAAACCCATAAGTATCCACCGAGAATCACTTTATCAGTCTAGCGATCAGCACTTGTTTACATAATCATACGAAAGGAAAAATGACCATATAATCTTGTTCTCTTAAAAAAAAGTCCATTGTTTATGACATGAATGTGCCTTGCTTTTGGTGGCCAGTAGAATAATTCCTTGCAATCATTAAATGCGCACCAACACCAACCTTAAAATCAAATAATATAGAATGTATCCCTCTATTTTTATGAATGAGATTAAACGAGTGACAATTTTAAGGGACGGCTGCCTTGACAATTCATTAATTGTGAGCAAAACTAGCATGTGTGTGTTTGTCAATTAAAATAAAAACTTAGACACGTCTCTGTGATTTATTTCCAGCAGGTACTGGTCTTTACATTTGCCGGATTACCTGGCAATAACGGTGTCTTACATTTTGGAGTAGTTTATTTGAGATTGACTAGATTTTAGACTAAATGGGTCTAGTTCCACTAATCAAAACAATGTGGATTCTTGATGTGTTTCTATGGGAGTGAATGGTGGGAGATTAAACAGGGATCGAGACAAAGCAAATCGGCACCATAGCCCCCTTAGTTCACTTTTAAATATTAATTTGTAGCCAAGATATCGACATGTTAGTTACCAACAACGGTGGCCTCCATAGACAGTTACCAACATTATATAGGATATTATTTAAACACGACGACTTAGCTGTTAGTGGTGAGTCAGACACTGTTCCTGGCTGGGCTTAGAGATTGAACATCAAACAGCCGTTAGTTTCGTGTTTCTGTGTTTGATCTGCTCGGGAGTTATTTTAGCTTCCTGAATGTTTCCTTATAACTTCACTCTGCATCTCTCTTCCTTGAGGTCGTGTCTCTGTGGCCACCACAACATAAAAATGTCTGGACCAATCGATATCTTGTCTCAGAGACTCATGTAGTCAACAAGGATTCTGTCAGATCTGGTTTATTTAAGTTTATTTGTCGTAATACTGGAATATTTGCATTATTTTAACCCTATCGATCTGCATTACTTTTGACACCGGTTTTAAAATATCATATTATTTCTATTTTTCGCCACAGTCAATTGGAGATTTGAACTTGATTATAATAAGATGACCAGTTCATCTATTTTATTCTATTAGTTTGCTTTCCAGTTTTAAAATCTAGTTAACTAAATCGATCAACATCGATGCCTACACATTTATCCTAATCTTAAAAAAGTGGGAATTTTTTTTACCGTAACTTGGTTAATGTTAGTAATTGATAAAAAGAAAAGTGGTGGTTTTTTTTACACAAGGACAACATGTTTTTACACAAGGACAACACGTTTTACACACGACAGAGATATGTTCTACGCAGAACAAGATATTTAAGTTTTACTCTGAACAAAGTGAAATGTTTTTTTACAAAGAGGTATATTTTTACATTGCAACATGATGGGCATTAACTCAGATTTATGCTGTACCAGACAACAACAAAAACCACCCTGTTATAATGTATGATTGGATAACTAAGCATAGTGTAAGAATGAATATGGGTTTACCTCAGGGGTCTCAACTCGCAGGTCTTTTGCGGCCCGCAAGACGATATTTTGCGGCCCGCTACTTGACAGCAAAGTTTAGTATTAATGCGGCCCGTGCATTTTCCCCATTCTCTCTTCTGTCAGGTTCACCAAAGCATTTCATAGACAAACTGCAGAAAGTTCAAAACTCAGCTGCTATTTTAGTTCTAAAGGCAAAGAAACGTGATCACGTCATTCCACTACTTCACCCACTTCACTAGCTCTATATACAGGCTCGCATTTATTACAAGCTGTCTGTTCTCTGTAACAACTTTTTCTCTGGTTCCTGCCCTTCCTATCTTACTGTACTTCTACTGTTATTCACCCCTTCGAAAGCTTCGTTCCTCCGCAGACGCGTATTTTTTCTGTTCCCAACACACGCACTAAAACATATTGTGAACGATCTTTCTGTGCCCCAAAACAATGGAGCTCTCTCCCATTACACACCCGCAATATAACGACCATCACAGCCTTCCAAACTGCCCTCAAGACCGATCTCTTCAAACTGTACTATGCCGACTCATTCTCAACCCACTCTGACCGATAAACATCGCTTGATTCTGCTGGGTACTGGCCATGGGTAGACAAGGGTAGATAGCACTTGGGTGGGTGAGGTCAAGCTTTTCACAAATTGTTGTTTTTAAATGTATACGTCTTTGTATTTTCTAATTTTTATGTGAAGCACTGTGAGCCTAGCCATAGGCTGGGGTACTGCGCTATATAAAACCACCTATAATAATATGATATAATGTGACCTTCCGCGACGGTTTCAGTCGAATCTCATCTATAAGTCTAATTATAATTATTATCTTTGTATAGGTTTGGACGTTGATTATAATGGTAAAACCCGTTTTAAGATCGGACTAAAGGTTTTTATTTTAGGAGACAAACATGGCCTAAGTGCGGTTTTGAGAAAACACTCTTTGAATATTATAAATACACATATCAACAGTTTTAAAAAAGTCAGTTAGTGGGTAATGCACAACCAATCTGACACAGTATCAAAGAATCCCTATTAAAATTGCCGCTAGTGTGTACAAGTGACGAGTGAGGGAAATTCCGAGCCTGTCAGCTAGGTCACTTTCAAAATAGGCTCACTCTACCTCCTGCGGCCCCCCGGATAATTTGAGTTTGAGACCCCTAGTTTACCTAGTCATGAGGTCAACTCTGGCCTGGTATAGGAACACATCCTACATATTTTTGAGTTTGAAAGAAATAATTAGAGGCTGATCAAATGCACTGCCATTATGGTTTATTGCACTTTACCGGTTTATACAATAATGGATATTTTGTACATTAACTTTACTGCTCTTAATGACACTTCTTATTTACTCGGAATACTTTGGACCCCACTGTCTGGTACTTAGTATGTGACTTAGCTATAGGTTTGAAGATTTGTCTCATTCCTATTTTGTGTTCTTTTAATAACCTTTATAGATTCTCTTTGCAGCTATAGGTTTCCTTGCCAGTTATAGGTTTTCTTATCAGTTATAGGTTCTCTACTCGTTATAGGTGTTATCCCTTTGGTTATAGGTTCTGCTGCCATCTACAGGTTTTCCTACTGGCTCTGGACGTGGCCGGTTCTCCGATGTGTAAACAATGTGTACTGCTAGGACATACTGATACAATATAATTTTTTGGTGTACACTTTTGGATACCAGGAGTGTGTGGCCAGATACGCTGCTAAATATGTCAACAGTCCCAACAAACTGATTTGCTCAATATTATTTTCACGAAAATGGTTTGCATGGCATGACGATAATGCATACGTAACAATGTAGTTGTATGTAGCAGGGTTGAAGCTGGCCCAGTGTTGCCGAGATCACATCAAGTTGACGTTGTTTACCGGTTTGAAGGAATGTTAATGTGTGGCTTAACTGATCCAAATGTTGAGATGTCTACACGGGGCGTTGTCGAGCCATCATCAATGAAATTGTTCCCTAAGTCGAGATCCAGCCCGTACCTTGGTGGGAACATGTCTCCCCGCCTCCACCAACCTGTCCTTAGTCATCAATGGATTCATTTGACTGCCTGGTAGAAAGAGGCGAGCGCTCGCTGGTTGGAAAGGATCTCTAAATATTCGTTTAGTATCAAGACACGGCAAACAAATAATGGTACAAAATGAGTCGAGATCATTAACAACGGGCAGTGGTTGGTCATTGTCTGAACTATTTCTCACCCTCGTGGTGAACTGTCATTTCATTTTGACGCCTTGCATGGTGTGTACGGTTACCATTCTATCTTACTGCGCGTTCACCCACATTTTTTGTATTAGAATTAAGAAACTTTCTATTTAAAAGTAATAAAAGTCAGTTTTGACAGATATCTATTCTTATTATCTGCTTATAATAGCACTAGTTTACACAGACACTTAGACGTCACAAGAACATTTTACACCGACATCTAGATTTAAAAAAAAATCATGTTACTCAGACACCTAGACGTTAAAATAATGTTACTCAGACACCTAGACGTTAAAATAATGTTACACAGACACCTAGACGTTAATATAATGTTACACAGACACCTAGACGTTAATATAATGTTACACAGACACCTAGACGTTAATATAATGTTACGCAGACACCTAGACGTTAATATAATGTTACTCAGACACCTAGGCGTTAATATAATGTTACACAGACACCTAGACGTTAATATAATGTTACACAGACACCTAGACGTTAATATAATGTTACACAGACACCTAGACGTTAATATAATGTTACTCAGACACCTAGACGTTAATATAATGTTACTCAGACACCTAGACGTTAATATAATGTTACTCAGACACCTAGACGTTAATATAATGTTACTCAGACACCTAGACGTTAATATAATGTTACACAGACACCTAGACGTTAATATAATGTTACACAGACACCTAGACGTTAATATAATGTTACACAGACACCTAGGCGTTAATATAATGTTACTCAGACACCTAGACGTTAATATAATGTTACTCAGACACCTAGACGTTAATATAATGTTACTCAGACACCTGTACGTTAAAATAATGTTACTCAGACACCTAGACGTTAAAATAATGTTACACAGACACCTAGACGTTAAAATAATGTTACACAGACACCTAGACGTTAATATAGTGTTACACAGACACCTAGACGTTAAAATAATGTTACACAGACACCTAGACGTTATATAATGTTACACAGACACCTAGACGTTATATAATGTTACACAAACACCTAGACGTTAATATAATGTTACACAGACACCTAGACGTTAATATAATGTTACACAGACACATAGACGTTAAAATAATGTTACACAGACACCTAGTAATATCTTTTTATTACAGACGTCCTCTGGTCACGGCTTAGTTTATTTGACATGATTATGCTTTGAAATGCCATTTATTGGTAAAGGTATCTGGCCACGTGCTCTTTATGTGAAGGTGTCAGTGGCAGCTTGAGATGCTATGCTAAACATTGTTAAGATAAAAAAAAATGTTAATTGAAGCTGTATGGCCTCTTGATAAATGTCTGAAAAATCTTTAAACCAGGCTATGTAGTTGAAAACAGCTGATGAACATCTGGGGTTCATTGCACTTAAGTTTCCAGAATGGTGCTATAATTTATAATTTGTGATGCTAGAATGTATTATTTGTATGCCATAATTTATAATTTATGGTGCTAGAATTTATAATTTTTCAAAGGTGAATATTTAGAAGCGTTATATGGTCGATAGATTTCACGGACATGCATTTGAGCGCCATAACATGTCTTATTTTGTAATCAATTAAGTATAGCGTTATATTATCTGTACAAAATGAACCTGGTCTGTACAAACCTATGGAAGTGAAAACCTTTGCTAAATACGTTTTAAATGTCATTTTTTATTATGTTGAGAAATGTGAAATGTCACTTTAATTATGGATAGATGTCAAACGTCAATATTATTATGTTACTAACGCTACTTATTTCTGTTTGGCCGTTAGATACATTTTTTTTTGTTTTTTTTATCTGGCTACCGCAATTAGATTTCTTAATCCTATTTGAATTGCGCTCTATAAAACAACCTTAACAACAATAATAAATAGTGTAATTGTAATAAAAGACGCCTCTCCTTTAAATAAACCAGTCCGTTGAAACACGCTTCCAGACAAGTTGTATGGAGTTAAGGTATGTAACTTGTTTGTAGGACAGTGGACTCCCGTTAGATCCACCAGCTTGTGGTATTGATTTTTCTCTCCACAGTGTTGGGCAGTCAGACTTACTTGTACTTAAACTCCTTCTTACCGCATGTCAGCCACTTGTCTGAGTGCAGTATGGCAGTGAATGCACCAACCACAATTTTTCTTTCTCTCCCGTAGGGGCACTTGAAATGTGCTATTTGTTTCAGTGATGTTTCTAACATCGGTGGCTGTGTTGTTGTGTTTTTTTTTGTTTTTTTTTGGGGTGGGGGGGGTGGCACTCTCGTTTCATTTTTTGGGGTAGTTTTTGGGGATACACAAAGTGTCTTAAAAATGGACCCCAACCAGAAGATCAGTATGTTTCAACGTGAAGATCTGTATGTTTCAACGCTTAGAGCATACTGTTAATGCGTTTATTTTTTTGTTAAATAATACAGCGCTCGCTCGGTTGTCTGAGTCAGTTATACACCCCTGTATTACAATTAAAATTTCTGTACGTATTTCAAAGAGACGCCGGTGTATATGGATGTAATGTTTTAAATTAGGGGCATCGTGTCATTTATTATTTTTAAAAAACACCATTGCGTGGGTATCTCACGAGAAAATCATTTAGATATCAAATGTTAACGTATTAGCACTCTTCCAGCTGGCAGCCATTTAGTCTGACCAAGCCTCCTCATCAGCTCGTATCAACGTAGGGTGTGGGCCGTGGCATGTCTCACTTAATACTTGTCGAGTGAGTTAATCAATCAGATTTTGCTGCTGAGTTACCTCCCAATTACCCGCCATTAACAGCCATGTGCGTACACGGATCGCTAATGGCAAAGGTATGCGCAAGAACTCAGGTCATTACAATGATAGAAGTATCTTCCTAAACAATGGTTCCCAACCTGCAAGGAATATTAATTATTAACAGAAGCCGAGTTGTTAATTGAATGGAATGTATTCATTTTTCTGTGTATACAGTTGTATGGATATGTCTCTTTCATTTTAATGTTAGGTAGCAAACGTGTAACGCGAATACTCCTTTTAATTGATCCCCTGTGTTGATTTTTGGGGAATCCCGTTGGTATAGTAATTTAATGAAATGTTGGTCTTGATCTGAACACTATTTACATGACCTTGTAACACTGTAGATTGTCACTGAGACGATAAAGATGGAGTCTGGAATTAAATCAAATACTGGCACGGCTTTTTAGAAAGCTTAAAATCTTGACTGATTAGCAGAGATACTGCAAGCCTTCAAACTTAATCATATATTGAACTAGTCGGTCCACTGCCGTGTCCAGTCTATAGAGACCACGCATACTGTCTGGTTCAGTCTAGCGACCACGCATATCTTGGCTTAGTCAGTCTACTGTCGTGCTCAGTCTAGAGACCATGCATATCTTGGCTTAGTCAGTCTACTGTCGTGTCGTCCAGTCTAGAGGTCACGCATATCTTGGTCTAGACGGTGGACTGCCGTGTCCAGTCTGAAGGCCGCACCTGACAATAAATGAAAGAAGGATGCCAACTGTGTTCTCATACTAGTCATTGAACCATTCCTGCGCAAGTTTACATTAGCGTCCGTTTAAATGAAATTAACTCATGTAGTCTGCCGACCACCCACAGGGTGCACACTGACCCTTTACATACAGAATCCGGTACACAAGTTTCCACCCGCCATAGATGGACATCTTGACCCCCCCCCCCCATTTATTCCATCAGTGGACATTTCAAATTCATGTATGGCTTTTAACGCCTTGAATGGTCTACCAGAGCTAGACAAACCCAGACAGACCAGTTATTTTTGGGATTAAAGTGTGGGCCTAATGCAACTAATGATCATAACATCCTTTCCGTACAAACTGTCCAAGGTAATCATCTTTCATCACTAAGCATAGATGCGCCATTTTTTAGTTCGCGTAACTGTAAAGTTTAAGTAGGTGTAGGTCAAGGGAAAACAAGGAAATTCCATGTTTTTACAAATGTTTAATGCAAACCGATGCTTGCAATTTTCTTAAAACTACTTTCGATATTGTTTAGGCAATGGCTGTTTCTGGAACCTCCATGAAAACTGCCGATGGATCGTTGAACAGCAAACGAGGAGGCGAGACTGTGAACAGCACCAACACTCCTGATGTACGAAATCTAAGGTTTTCAAAATGTTTCTTCAAATCGATAGTTACTCCAGGATTTTTACACGCCGGCACACACACATCTCCAAACTACAACATTAGAATTGGGCTGTGGGCAGTCAAGGGAGTTGGGGATTTGCGAAAATGTCAGGGAAACCGATACCCCAAATTGAAACGGCCTTTTGCTTGTGATGTGTGCAGTCAACATGTCTTTTGAAGGTTAGCTCTTGATGTTCCTTGCTCTTATTATTCATTGGCCACCGCATTTTTAATTAACAATCCCTGTTCAATGTTCTATTAAATCCAATCTTGAACCATAATTGTATAATTTATATTTTTTTCAAAAGTTATAAGCGGCGGTATCCGACAGTTGAAATTATCGCATATGCATTAATTTGTCTACGTTAACTCTTTAAGTCAAAGTGATAAAACCAGGCTTTTGGTGTTGTTTGGATGTTCTGCCCTGTATTTGAATCTCGGATGGATACAATTTTAAAGCGTCCTGATATTTAGCTTCTATACATGAATTCTTAAAGTTTGATCTAAACCCCAGCAGGATGTCCTATGACTATGTCATGGTGTAATAGACTAAGAGTTGAAAACCCTCACCTCATTGCACACTGCTTCCACAATATCTCTCCGCACCGTTGTCATTGGCTCAGATTCATCCTACTCCCCACTTCCCTTGTACGTCCTCTTGTTCACTATGGGTTCACTATTTCCTCGGGTACACCCTCTTCTTTGTTATGGGTTCACCATTTCCTCGGGTACGCCCTCTTCTTTGTTATGGGTTCACCATTTCCTCGGGTACGCCCTCTTCTTTTTTATGGGTTCACCATTTCCTCGGGTACGCCTTCTTCTTTGTTATAGGTTCACCACTTCCTCGGGTACGCCCTCTTCTTTGTAAGTATGGGTTCACCACTTCCTCGGGTACACCCTCTTCTTTTTTATGGGTTCACCATTTCCTCGGGTACGCCTTCTTCTTTGTTATGGGGTCACCACTTCCTTTGGTACGCCCTCTTCTTTGTTATAGGTTCACCACTTCCTCGGGTACGCCCTCTTCTTTGTAAGTATGGGTTCACCATTTCCTCGGGTACGCCTTCTTCTTTGTTATGGGTTCACCATTTCCTCGGGTACGCCTTCTTCTTTGTTCACCACTCCCGCCTTGAGATCCATAGTTACTTGTAATCGCTTCCTTATTTCCTTTTTATCATGTCATATTCATTTTTGTAAACCAATGTCATGTTCGTTTAACCCCATACCTGCACGTGACAACTGTGCTACCTGCACGTGACAACTCTGCCACCTTCACGTGACAACTGTGCCACCTGCACTTGACAACTTTGCTACCTGCACGTGACAACTGTGCTACCAGCACGTGGCATCTTTGAAACCTGCACGTGACAACTGTGCGCTCTATACTAATGTTTACAACCTGTTTTGAAGTGAACACCTACTCATAGGACAACCACCTTATATGAATGACCAGGGTTAACCAAAGTTTAAAGCTGATGAACAAGTTAGCTCAAGGCCATCAAGTGGAAATTCCCGAAACCTAAATGGCCGTGTGTGTCTGTCGTAAATGAAATGATACATTAGAGACCAATTGAGCCCCGCCCTCCAAGTGGTGCAGATAAGAGAGCCGTAAGGCAGCTGCTGTGTTGTTGTTCATGTTACAGATAAGAGGGCCTTGAAACAGCTGATTTGTTGTTACTATTAGAGATAAGAGGGCCTTGAGACAGCTGATTTGTTGTTACTATAAGAGATAAGAGGGCCTTGAAACAGCTGATTTGTTGTTACTATTAGAGATAAGAGGGCCTTGAGACAGCTGATTTGTTGTTACTATTAGAGATAAGAGGGCCTTGAAACAGCTGATGTGTTGTTACTGTTAAAGATAAGAGGGCCTTGAAACAGTTTCTATACATCATACACTGATTACTCTGTCAATTCCATCACATTTTGTTTATATCTTATAACCTTCTATTGAAATGGTTGAGTGAAGGTTTTAAACCTTTTTGAAAGGTTACATCTCGATGTAATGAAAGTAACATCTCGATGTAATGAAAGTAACATCTCGATGTAATGAAAGTAACATCTCGATGTAATGAAAGTAACTTTTCAATACTGTCACCTTTCTTAAAATAAAATATTATTTTCCCCTCTCCAGGGATTTTGTTTTCCTAGTGAAAATATAAACATATTATAAATGTATTCTGACTGAAATATTGTCCATTGCCATCTTTACAAAACAGTGATCTCTCCCTTTATTTCTTCATTGCTGGTCTCCACACAATTTCATGCTGCATAATCTGCTCAGATTAACTCATTATAAGAGGATTGGACTGTGATCAAGCTTAATGAGACAAACCTATAGTATAAATAATACAATATATTAAGATTTAATTTTGATTACACTATACAAATTCAAAATTTTCGGCAAATGCCTTCCTCGGTAGAATTAATAAAATTATAGATTAAATTTACAAAATATAAATATATATATACCTATACCTGAAATGAAAGGAAAGAATAAGAATGGATACAAGTCCCTAATGATGAAAACAAAGATCACAAGAACAAAAAGAAAGTGGGCGGGATCTACTCAGATTGTTCCATCATGGTTGGGGCAAGTTGGGGAACCTACTCAGATTGTTCCATCATGGTTGGGGCAAGTTGGGGGATCTACTCAGATCGTTCAATCATTGATTGAAAGGATGAGATGGGAGTGTTTTAATAGAGAGAAGGGACTTATGATATACATTGTAAAACATGGACCTTTTTGGGGAGATGGTTTGTTCTGAGTTTCCCATGTTCATTAAACCAATTAATAGAGTTACAACAAAAAATGATTCATGTGGAGTCAATGTTTGTAAAGATTAAGAACCATCTTTTGTTTTCGATCAATAACATGTATTTAAGAAAAATTGAGTGAGAAATTTCAGTTGGTAAATTGAGAATTTTCAGTTGGTGAGAAGTAAAATTATTAGAGAAATAAATTTATATAAAAAAATAGTTAGATTAAGAGCAGGGGTAAAATTAGGGAATGGGAATTGTTTTTCCAAAGGGGAAAAAAGATTTAGGGGGATTACAAATGTGTTAAGATATATTAGTGACAATATTTGATTAAAACCAATGTGTAATGAATTGACTTAATACTCAACAGTTTCTATTACATGTTCAAGTAAATTAGAACTGGAAATATAAGATTATGTCATCAAAGGTCATATTTTTTTTATAATATGAGAAGCAAATGAGCATTGAATGACACTTTGAAGTGTAACAGTTTAGTTTACTCATGGACATTTGAGTTTAAACCAAGCTTGTAATGCATGACAAACCTAATTAATGTGACATCTAGGTATGACAGACTAAGCTGATTGAGGCCTGCTTAAAAAAAATAGAGATCTGATTTGATTTGGTCTAATTCAGTAAAGTGCATTGTGATATCTGCTTAAATGATTTATAACTTGTTGGGACAAAGTTAAATCTAAGGTCTTAATTTAATGTGTATGTGTGGTTGGGGAGGGGATTTTTTTTGGGGGGGGGGGGGGGGATGAGGGCTAGCATGTGAATATGCACATGTTCTCTTTTGAAGGTTCAGTAACTGTCTTGCTCTTTCTATTATTGTGGTTTCCTGTATTGAATTGAAGAGGACTTTGATCTCATGGGCTAGATACATGTTACTCTAGATAAATGTATGTAGACAAAAGATTGCATTGGTTAGGTACACGTTACAAACACTAGCAAAAATAATCTCAAATATGCAGTGTTGTCAAACTTAGTAAGTGTAAAAGTTGTTGCTTGTTTATCAACTATATTGACACAACACCAACATCCCACACACAAACCCCGACACCCCACACACAAACCCCGACACCCCACACACAAACCCCGACACCCCACACACAAACCCCGACACCCCACGTACAAAACCAATGCTGTTCAAGTTAAAAGATAACATTGTGGAGTCTGTGTGGCTTGAATCTGGTCTAAAATATATGAAACTCCATAAATGGACAACGGTCATCATTCAGCAGTCTCGTAATCTCCACTGTGTCAGTTTAAAACATTTAACCAATTCCCCTGTAGTTTTTGTTGATGTTTTGATCATTTTTAAGTTTTAAATCTACAACGCACCAATTCTATAACATAGTTAAATCAGGCATTATTGCTATTTAATTTATGTCCTGGTTCAAAACTTAAACTAGAAACAATGGGGGTAGATTGTGGGGGGGGGGGGGGGTGTCTATTTATGGGTTAGGGGTGCCTGTCATTTGGGGGGGGGGATGCCTTTCTTTGGGGGGGGGGAGATAAGGGGGGGCTTTTTCATGAGGGGTGGAGTAGACTATTAAAATGTCAGCAGTAAATGATAATCCATAGTTAATTACATTACGGTAGCTTAAATATTTGGGTTCTTTCGTTCCATGGTAAACTAAAAGCGAGTCGATGTACATTTAAAAAAATTTGACAGTTATTTTGTGCATCACCTATAAAATAATTTTACAGCAAATTAAAGTTTTGTAAAGAACTTAGATTAAGGTATAGGGTAGTTTCTTGGTATCTCAATCATTTTATGTTAATTGCCTTTTGGTGGCAATGCTTAAACTGTTCAAACTATTTCTTAGCCTTATTCTTTTATTATGAAGGTATGCATATCAGATTATGATTCCTTGGCGGAAGTAAATGTCTAATTTTCTTGATTCACAAGCTGTGTTAATTGTATTCACAGGAAGACGCCCGGCAGTTTTTCGCACTTGCAGGTCATGCAGATGAAGGCGAAATGTCTGCTGAGCTCTCTGGTATCATGAAACGGCTTTGGAAGGATGTTGGTGTACAAGAGTGTTTTAGCAGATCTAGAGAATATCAGCTCAATGATTCGGCAGAGTAGTAAGTTGATCCTTTGTCTTTGGTTTGGCTGGTTTTAAATGTTTGATGAGCATTAATTTAATCTTCAGTCTTCTATCTTTAGTTTGGCTGGTTTTATGATTCTCTATCTTAAGTTGTCATTTCATTTAGTTTAATATTAGATTGAAAATCCTCAATTTACAAGAAAATATGCTTGAGTATTAATTGTGTAGCTTTCCTTGGAATCTAAATATGTGTTGTTCTGACTCGGAAAGATGGATACATTTAATTGGACTATTTTATGTCTTCAAGTGAGGTCATATTTTTCTAGCCACATGAAATTGGACTGTTGAAAATATTGCTGTGATTTATTTGATTATAAAGTACTTTGAAACTTTGGCTGACAAAGGATGTTGACTGGAGTTCAAACCTCAGACATACCCAGACAGGCAAAAAACAAAACAACAGTTGCGTACAGTGGATGGATTTTACCAACCTTGGATGAAAAATCCAGAGATTTAACCCATTCAACGTAATGACATTAGCCTTTTTGAGACAAGCCTTTTTGGACAGTTGGTGCCAAGAAGAAGGAGCCCTTTTCACAAGCCCTGTACTTACTTTGCAAACAATTTATAAAAAATAAACTAATTACTTTATACATATAAAACTGTATTTTTTAATAAGGATTTAATGATTCCTGTTCAACATCACGCTAGAAAAAGTTATTACAAGCATACACGGGAGCACCAGTGGAACCATAACAAGCTACTTCCAGAGATGAATTACAGAACAACAACCACCAGGAACTTTATATAGCCAGCCATTGCAGTACTTGGCATATTGGGATGATATAGCGCTACTGGACAGAAACAGAAATGGCATTCAGGTAAATTGAAAATGCTTCAAAGCTGGTCTAGATGTAAATGAAACAAAGACAAAATATATGATAATGTCACGCAACACCCACACCGATGACAACATCAATATATATAACCACAAATTTGAGACAGTGGCTACATTCAAATATCTAGGGGCAACTATAAACGAGCACAATGAAATAATGTCGGAAGTGAAAAATGATAACAGCAGGCAACCGTTCCTATTTCAGCCTACAAAAGCTTCTGGGAAGCAAAAACCTCTCATGTGGAACATAGAAAACATATACACCACTATCATAAGACCAGTAGTAACTTATGCTAGTGAGACTTGGTCCCTTACCAGAAAAGTAGAGAACCTGCTCAATACATGGGAGAGGAAAATCCTTAGGAAAATATATGGCCCAGTGATAGACAATGATGACAGGGGAATCCATACGAACCAGGAGCTTTATCAATTGTACAAAGACCCACCCATAGTCGCAGCAATAAAAAAAGGCAGATTGCTCTGGGCAGGACATATTGAAAGGATGCCGGATTGCGTAGCAGCAAATGTTATATACAGGCAGAAGTGTAGGGGCAGATCGGTCTTCAAGACTGAGATGGATCAACGATGTAGAGAAGGATTTAGACCAGTTGGGGGTTTGCGCATGGAGGCGGAAAGCCATGGATTGATCCGAATGGAAGGATGTGGTGGAGCAGGCTATGGACTGTAACACCACTGATGATGATGAGGGAGTTGAAGGAACTAATATGAACTTTATGAATCAAACAGTTATGCAAAAGAGATATCCTTATTTGCATAATTTATGCATGCAATTTTTTAAACACTTTAACTAAACTTGTCTGGAAGAAATTTGTTGAATTTTTTTATTGTTGAAGCCTAAGTAGTAAGTCTTAATAAACATTGAATGAGATCCAATGTGAAAAACTTCATAAAATATTCCACTGGTGGTGCTTATGCCTTTTGGTAAATTTCAAGATTACATATTTTTTAAGCGTTTATTATGGTCATAAGGTGTTTTTTTAAAAATGTTATAAAATGACAGAACACCATAAACTTTCAATAGAAGCCGCAATTGCGAGAGGAGCCAGAAATGCTAAAAGCAATCTGATTAGCTATTATAATGACCAGACAGTCAATCTCAAGGCTTTTATTTTTGGGCTGAAGGATCGGTTCCATGTCTTTTTCGCCATTTGACTCTGGGCCGATAGATTGACCCAGCTATTTGACTCTGGGCCGATAGATTGGCCCAGCTATTTGATTCTGGACCGATAGATTGGCCCAGCTCTGTCAAGACAGTTAACTAAATGAAAATTCTGACAACTGCTGCGATGGTCCTGATGCCAAGGTGTATCATCCACTTGATGTTCCCTTGGGCTCACTGGTTGTGTGGAGAGCGGTAATCTGCTGAATGTAAAACAGCTCTTTCTCCATAACTAAATCCCAAACTTAAACCATTGTTGTTATGGCCTGTGTGTTGACCTAGTTTTTGTTTCCCCTGTGTGGTGTGGATCCCTGGGAGCATTGCTGTTTGTCTATTGTTCATGTAACATGCCTAATCTTACAACAGATTAAATTTGTTAAAATTGTACTTAACAATTTTCTACTTGAGACTTTCATATTTTAAAAAAAAAATATTGTTTACCAGCTTTCTATAAGCTAAATACACATCTGGTCTTGACAATAGAATTTGGCAAGATTTTAGGAAAAGTACATTTCAAACCAGTGGTTAGCAAAGCGGGTAGTACCGCCCCCAAATGGCATTGGAATGGCCCATGGGAGCATTAAAGTGTTCCGTAGGAAAGGGGGGCCCTGGGACTACCTTAATGGCTGGTTTTAAAATCAGAATTTAAAAAAAAATTCAAAATGATAAATATTTAAATTTAAAAACTATGAAATTGAAAAGAGTCATGGACTCGTTAATATACATTTTTGTTTAAGACACTTAATGGACAAAACCAAACAGTACAAGTGGCCATTAACAAAAAGACAAGTTTATTCAGCAAGGTGAAATTAACATACAACAGTGATAAATGCACTTTAAAGAGGAGCACCCGACATATTTTATATTTTTTTAATTCATTCACTAGACACCACAGGTGTAGAATAGAGGGTAGAGGGGGAAGTCCGCCCCTAGCTGCACTTAAGATGAAGTGTTAAGACATTGAAAAAATGTATCACTATACTAAGCCCAACCAAAGCATTAAGAATATTTATCAGTGTAGAAGTAAGTTACTATTACTAAGTGTATTAATTTATGTAAAAACTTTGCTTAATAATAATCCTACTTAAGAAAAGCTGTGTTATTATGTACCAAAGTAATCAGGTTATTTATGTATTATATTAAAATATAACTTTAATAACAGTGGATTTTTTTGTATTTCAATTATTATTATTTCAGTATTATTTTAGGCTTCTTCAATTTATCATCCTATTATCTACCATAGAGTTGCTCTAACTGCTTTCCTGAGTATTATATTTTTTGGGGTCTATGGCTCCAAGGGGTGGGTAGTGGCCGAAAAAGTTTGAGAACCGCTGTTTAAAACCAATGAAACAGTTGTGTTTAAATGGATACAAAACTTAATTGTTTGATTAAATTTTTTTACTTTTGTATCAAATTTTCTTTGTTTTGAAAATAATGGTTATTTAAGAATGAAATAAAATAATTGAATTATTTGCCATTTCAGCTACTTGAACGCTTTGGACCGAATTTCAGCACCTGGCTACATCCCAACAGAACAGGATGTGCTCAGGACAAGAGTCAAAACTACAGGAATTGTTGAAACACACTTCACATTCAAAGATTTACATTTCAAGTAAACATGGCTTTTAAATTTGTCAAAGATCATTTGAGTTTTTAGAATTTACTTGTATAATTTCTATAAATGTCAGGCAATCTGATTTGTTACTTTCATAATTCATGTAAATGTCAGACAATCTATGAGTGTATAACAATCTGAATATGTCCTGGTGGCATTTATTGTTGTATAGCCATCTTAGTATGCCCTGCTGACATTTATAATGATTATATAGTAATCTTAGTATGCCCTGCTAACATTTATAATGGTTGTATAGTAATCTTAGTATGCCCTGCTGACATTTATTGTTTTTGTCAAAATAAGATTTTACAATGCAGATAAATACACCTTTGCTCCATTTCTAACAGCTAGTAAACTTAGGCATTGGCTGATTTGATACCCTGGAATTGACATATTGACATTGGCTGATTTGATACCCTGAAATTGACATATTGACATTGGCTGATTTGATACCCTGAAATTGACATATTGACATTGGCTGATTTGATACCCTGGAATTGACATATTGACTTTGGCTGATTTGATACTTTAGATTCAACATGATGACATTGGTTAATTTCTATCCTGGAAATTGGCATAATTTCATTGGATGATTTGAATCCTTGAAATCGACATAATGTTGATGAAGCTGCTTATATTGACACATTTATTTTGTGTACATGTTTGCCATTTGTTTTAGAATGTTTCAAACTATTGAGCTGAACTCAGCAACTCTACATCAAATATTGGCTCATCCCTAATTCCTTAAATGTCCAACACTGTCTACTGAAATAACTTGTGAGAAAAAAATGATGAAGACTGAATCCAACCATTTTGACAGTGGATGTTTTACATTACACCAAACCGGGGCTGACCCTGCACCCAACCATTGGTTTTTTTATTGCTACTTATACTCTGTTGTTTCAAGTCTGGTTATTTGATGCTTGTCCAGTGAGCTTGAACTCATGGATGAATTTGTTTATTCCAGAATGTTTGATGTTGGAGGTCAAAGATCAGAAAGAAAGAAATGGATTCACTGCTTTGAAGGGGTCACAGCCATTATCTTCATTGTGGCCATGAGCGAATACGACCTGACTCTTGCAGAGGACCAAGAAATGGTTTGAATTTGTTGCTTTTCATATAAACAAAATAAAATAAAGTGTTGGGTAAAAATAAATACAACACATATGTAGGTCACTAAGTGCCATCTAGTAGCTGCAAACAGTAGTTACTCAAGTGGGTTAATGTTTACACCATGACCGAAAGATGTCACATTGGACTAATAAGTGGAAATAAAATGATGAATATTTGTAATATTTTGCAACATCACTGTGAGGAAGCTGCAGCAACTCATTTATAAAAATGTGCACCCACCTGGCGGCGGACCAGTAAAAGGGCTTTTTTTAATGCCCCTTGTCTTTGTGAAGTAAATGAAATTATTTAATAGTTTATTTCACTATTAAGGTCCTTTCTGAAGCTGATTTTGCCGTCCCCTGATTTTATGCCTGACTTTAATGTATTCAATATATCTAGCCACATGAAATGTATACAATCTATCTAACCACATGAAATGTATAAAATATATCTAGCCACATGAAATGTATACAATATATCTAGCCACATGAAATGTATACAATCTATCTAGCCACATGAAGTGTATACAATCTGTACACAGAATATGGTGGCACAAAATAGCAACATTAAACGATTTAACAACTTTGACAATGAATAATTTGTTTAATCACATTTCCTATTTGGTTACAAGTGAGACACTACAACAGATCTGGAGGTGACATAATATCAGGGCCTACTTGATCTAATGCTTTTTAATATGTTGTTGTATGAATAGAGGATCTCAGATGACAGTTTTATTCTTGAATAAATTAAAGTTATTTAAAACTATATGTTCTCTCCTCTTACAGAACCGTATGATGGAGAGTATGAAATTGTTTGATTCCATCTGCAACAACAAGTGGTTTACTGAAACTTCCATCATTCTCTTCCTTAACAAGAAAGATCTCTTTGAAGAAAAGATTAAAAAATCACCATTGACCATTTGTTTTCCAGAGTATACTGGTTAGTTAATCTTACCGCTATTGGGAAATTTAAATATTTCAAATCAGTTCAATTTGTTCTCATTGTTTTTGTTGTGTGTGTAAACAGTTGTGTAATAATTCTAAGCTTAACAACAGAGGTTTGTACAGTGTGTAAGTATAGGCGTAACAATAAGGGTTTGTACGGTGTGTAAGTATAGGCTTAACAACAGAGGTTTGTACAGTGTGTAATTATAGGCTTAACAACAGAGGTTTTTACAATGTGTTAGGATAATGATAAAATTAAACTACTTTCAATAGATGCATAAATGCAATATACTCTTTTACATGTCTTTTATTCTCTAAATTTGTTGATCCCCTGGAGATGCTAATTTGTGGCTTTATGATGTGTATACTTGCATGTTCTATTGAATGACATGTAGACTATTTTGGTTTAAAGATTATTGTATGTAACAACTGAATAAAATACATGTTTTCCTCTAGGTGCAAACACATATGAGGAAGCAGCTGCCTATATTCAATTACAGTTTGAGAACCTTAACAAGAAGAAAGATACCAAGGAAATTTATTCCCACTTTACTTGTGCCACTGACACCAATAATGTGCAGTTCGTGTTTGATGCTGTCACTGACGTCATCATCAAGAACAATCTTAAGGATTGCGGCCTTTTCTAAAACCTCCCCACAAGGTTAGCTTAAAAATATGCCATGTTTTACACAAGTCTCATCATCTGAAAATGTGCTGAGGATAAGTAGGTCAAGGACTGTTTTTTACCTTATAACTGTCATAACGGTGGATCATCTGCCGTGAGACCCCTTTCTGGGGTGTCGGCAGGTATAAGTGGCCGCTAGCAAAATCGTCACAAATAATTTAAGGAAAATTTGTATTAGGGGAAATCCCTCTATATCTATAAAAATGAGTTTGCTAACTATTTCCATTTCTATCAGTGTATTAACATGCTTTTCTTTTTTCAGGGCTTTTTTTTTATTAATGGGATGTGATATTTCCTTAATTTTTTTTACTGTCATTATGTCTGATGTTGGAGAAGGCCCCCCTCTAGTTTTAAAATTCAACACAGACTTTCTTTATTGGAATTTTTTCAAATGATCTCAGAGATAAGAGTAAGATATGGACAATTTTTTAAAGTCCTATTTTTAAAGACAAATTTATTTGGGGAAATGGTGAAAATTGAGGAGAGAAAACAAAGATTGGATCTCAAAGTCCTGCCCTAAAAGATCTCAAAGTTCTGTCCTAAAGAGATCTCAAAGTCCTGCCCTAAAGAGATTCAAAGTCCTGCCCTAAAGAGATTCAAAGTCATTTATGTTTGTGTAGGTTCTGTGTCATTAATAAGATTAGGATTTAATAACTTCAATTGAAAAGGAATTTTTTGAACTCATATGGTTCTTTACAAGGATTTTGAAGGTAGTGATTGAAAGAAATTCACCAAAATCACAATTTTCAATATAAGTAGCTATAACTTGAAATCTTCTGAAATTATACTGCTTCTAGTATCTCAAAATCTTGATTTTATGATAGTTTAAACAATATGGAGCATTAGGATGGGTTGAAGTCAGAAGTTGAGTACTAAATTGTTACTCACGCTGTAAAGGTCAATATCAAAATACACTATATAAAAGCAAATTCTTTTCATACCATAAGATACCTTGTCCAATGTTCTTTCAGAAAATGTGATTTTGTAATTTTTTGACAAGCACATAAAAGTGCTAAAAACGGTTTGACGCCATAGAAAAATGCACTTGACAGTTATAGAGTTAAATTAAAACCATGCATCAACTGAACACCTATAATCCCCATAATTTGTTTACTTTGCTATCTGTTTGAAATGTCATATGTAAACAATCGCTCATGATAAATAAGCAATGGTATGTTCTAGATAATGATAAGTTCACTTGTTTTACAGATACAAATCATCAAGTTAAAGGGACTGAAGGAAAAGACAGAAATCCACAACTGAGGAAATTTAGTTTTACTATTGACTCATCTATAGCATACAGCAAACGTAATGACAAGGTGTGAACACAGACAGCACACAGCAAATGTATAGACAAGGTGTGACATGATATGTGAACACAGACAGCACACAGCAAATGTATTGACAAGGTGTGACAGGATATGTGAACACAGACATCACACAGCAAATTGACAAAGTGTGACATGATATGTGAACACAGACAGCACACAGCAAATGTATGGACAAGGTGTGACATGATATATGAACACAGACAGCACACAGCAAATGTATGGACAAGGTGTGACATGGTATATGAACACAGACAGCACACAGCAAATTTAAGGACAAGGTGTGTTAGCACAAATTTCTGTTACATCTGGATTGTATACATCTTGATATGTACGTTCATTTGTCTGAGTCTATGATGCTTTGAAGTCACATATTTATTAATGCTATCATCTTCAAAAAAAAAATTTATTAAATCTAATTGCTGTAGATTTAAATGCTTACCTCATGCTGACTTGCTGAGATGTTGTCAAACATGGTTCATAAATAAATAACCAATTCTCATAATCCAAGAAAGGCAAAAAGAGTTTGTTAGTAAGACACCATTTTAAATGTTGTAAGTCAGGCTGGTTGTCTCATGTGTGTTACATATTTATTTGACACAAACGAGGCTGTGTGCTTGACAAAAAACTTTTCTTGAGAAGTGAACCTGACAAGCAAGTCATTAAAAGATTCCTGAATCTGTTTGTGTGTGTTCTGAACCATTAGCTTTCTAGGAGACAGTTTCCTCAAGTCAGTCTGTCCTTTCTTGTTATTTACTGTTACAGTTGATACATGGATCACAAACTCATTTCTAGGGCTTCATTCAATTTTCTTTTCAACATTTCATATTTTATTTCATCTTTATTTGATGTAGACCAATGTCAAATGTCATTATCTACAGTTATCACGAGGAAACCGACTTGGTTGCAATACATACTTTATTGGATTTCATTTCTTTCCTTATTGTCATTCTAAAACTTGTTGTATGCCTAAAGTAGGATGACATGTTTGTCCTGTTTACATCAAAACTTGAAAACATCACATGATAACCAATTTCCCAGCAGCATAATTTTGCTTCACTCATAATATTTGTTTTTGTTTTTAGTGCGCCATATGTCACATTCATTATTCCCCCTACCAAGTTTCATTGACTAAGAAAAGTGAAGAGTCTTATCATTGGAGCTAGCTATTTGAGTGCAGCTGACGTGTACAGTTAAACTTTGTATGAGTTCCAGTGATGTCAGAGTGATCACTGTTGGTCTATGGACTTGTTCACTTAAAGATCTGATTGAAATTTGCTTATAATCAAAATCCTCCTCGGTGCCAGTATGTTAAACTATATTTTATACATTGATCCATTTAAAAAGGGCAGATCGAACATTTTACGGAATTTTTTTTCAGCAAAAAGAAATTAAGCAATTTTATTCCTTTCATTTTTTAAAATATTTTAATGATTAATTTTGTTTGACTTTTTTGATATTCCAAAGTTATAAAAACTAGAAACTTGTTTTCACTGTAGTTGATTGAACTAACCAATGACATGGAAACACATTCACCTCCTTTGTGCTTTATTTCAGTTCAGTTGCCTTCATTAGAATCGACATTCGGTCCTTGTATCAACTTTCATGTCATTACTTCCTAACGGTCTATGCTTCCCTAACCATGGAGTTCCTAGTGCTGATACATTTCATCATTACATCAAGCCAGAGACACATTTATCATTGCTGACCAACCAACTGACGGCAACCCTTTCATAAAACATTAACGGAGTAATTTGTTGATCTCTTACATTTGGTTCTCTCCATCACTTAGAAGAAATACTTTGTTGTGGGGGGGGGGGGGGGGTCAATCAATAGGCCATGGACATAGTGTAAATATTTCAGTGTGTACATTTCATCTTGTGTTGTGTAGGAAACCAGTGTATCTCTTCTGTACAATGTGGAATGAATGAAGTCTGCCCCATTCTAATTTCTTCTGTTTTTTTAATCCAGGGTGCCAGTGGTCGTGTCTGGTGAATTTCATCGATTTTTTAAAAATAATGCCTGCTTTATTTTCAATGACCAGTTTTTAACCCCATTTTATCTGTTGCTTCAAGAACCAGTTTGTGCTTGTGGATGAATACAAGTTAAACTGTCATGTAAGAAAGTTGAGCTTCATGCCACAGTCAAGCTTATTATAGTGCAGCATAGCTTATTAGTCAATGGTATTATTCTTGTTGCAATGAAATGACTCTCTTGCCATAAGTCTTAATCTTGTTGCTCCGGTCAACACAAGACTGCTACAAACTACATCAAAACCTGTGCTGGATCCAGCTGTACATTTGATGCAAATCTTTTACTAAAAGAAATACCTCCATTGCATATCCTAATCAGTTCTGCAGCTTTTATTTCATTGTTTACCAAGTCTCTTAAAGGAGTAAAGAAAAAAAAAAGTGTCTAACTAATATTTGAGTGAAGTATCATGTACCTGAGTCATCACAATCATGAATGCATCGGTCACAAGGTTAACATAAAACCATCTGTTTGGTATCCAGTGGTCAACTCTGCAATGGAAAACATTGACACAGAATTTTTAAATAACTTTTCAAATGTCATTTAAGAACTTTTACATAGCAATATTTTGTTACACCCTCAGATGTCAATAAATTATTCATTTAAAAAAACAATTGAATTGATATTTTAATTTAATAGTCTTGAATTCATTTGCTTTACAAGTTGACATCAGAATTTTATTTTGTTATGTAAATAGCTTAAAGATAAGAGTGTTGAGTACATAGCCTAAAGATAAGAGTGTTGAGTACATAGCCTAAAGATAAGAGTGTTGAGTACATAGCCTAAAGATAAGAGTGTTGAGTACATAGCCTAAAGATAAGAGTGTTGAGTACATAGCCTAAAGATAAGAGTGTTGAGTACATAGCCTATATAAATAGATTGATAAGTAAAGATACTACAGAAGCTTTTATTACATGTGCCGTAATAGAAAGGCCTTATTTGGTCGGGTACTATAATTTCTTCTTGAAGCACTGCCATGTTATTGACTTGTTAAGTACAGTACAGCATTAAACCCCAGCTCTCCTTGTGTCTTCATTTCTACTCATCAGATATTTAATACATTTTGTTGCTTTTCAGGTTTTCAATACTCCTATTTTGACACTATCTGCTATGACTTCTTTTTCAAATACCACAGTGTTTGATTTGAATTGTCCTAATTTGTTTTGTATTTATGATTGTAATTACTGCTTCCACTTTCAAAGTTTGACCCTTTTGATTTATTTGGATAACAGCTCATCTGAAAACTATTTTTATTTTTACATTTCATTTAACATGGCTTCAGGCCTTAATTCAGTACTTGACAGATAAACAAAAATATTTGCTTCAACTTGTTTTTTAGTTTGAGATAAGGTACTTTTATTTATCAAAATAAATGGAAATTTGTTGGGTTTTTTTCATTTATCATACATATTTTTTTCAGTTTTGAAAATGAAAATCTTTTTTGAGTTTTTGTTCCTTAAAATTAGTCTGTAGCAAGACTTTGGTCCAATAAATCTGCGGTCAGAATAACTGTTGAATGCAACACTGCATTAACCAGTTTCATTTGCCCTAATTTTTGAACACTCTAAATTAATAGATACTGTCATCTTTTTGTTGTTGTTTTATATAAAAATAATAGTTGATTTTTCTTTCAAACAGCATTTGCTCAGAGTTGGGCCAAAACAGATTTCTGGTAGCCTAGACCAGCATCTTTCAAGCTTGTTTGCTCTTGGCCCACCTAAATATTTTATTTAATACCATGGCTCCCTTCCCTATAATGAACTTTGAAAACTGCTCTATTTATTTACATAATCATTTATTCAAAGTTTTTGTGGCCCACAAGAAATATGATGGCCCTCGCCCCCTTTTTTTTTTCAAGAATAGCTGACCTAGACAACTCTGCGCTGATACAATGAATATCTCTTTTACCTCCCATGTCATTTAAATTAGTCAATAGAAACAAAATCCTTCTATTGCTTGCAGACCGTCCCCCTTTTGTCAAGTACAGTAGCTTACATCACTCATTTATTTGGCTCACAGTTTATGTTTAACAAATATTTCCTGAATATTGTTGAGGATATTTTGCTTTTAAATCCTGACTAAATATGGCTGAAAATAAACATGCTCAAGTGATGGCCCACCATGTCGATTCCACCCTACCATTTTCAGTTCCACCCCACTGTGTCAGTTCCACCCACTGTGTCGGTTCCACCCCACTGTGTCGTTTCCACCCCACTGTGTAGGTTCCACACCTTTATCAGTTCTACCCCACTATCATTTCCACCCCACTATCAGTTTCACCCCACTATCAGTTCCACCCTACCATTTCAGTTCCACCCTAGTGTCGGTTCCACCCTGTCATTACAGCAAATAAGGTTAAACAGTACGAAGACATTTTGTCAATTAGTGTGTCTGTCACGCCAGTTTGTCCATGTATAATTCGTCCATCATTAAAATTTTTTGCTCATCCATAAAGAGTTTTATTGTTCCCATGATTTCAAAGACTGCTTCCTATTCAAACCTCTATGGTACCCGGTTCATTAGGACTTAATCATTCACGTCATCACAAAAATGCTTTATCATGATTAGCTGAATGATTCAGCTGTTTCATAGGTTTATATGTACTTATAAAGTTTCTAGAATGTTTGTGCTTGACTCAAGCCAGCTGCAGCACCATTCCAATGTTGCTCATCAATGTATTTTGTTCAAGGTTTCAGGCATTCACTTACCTCATGCGTTTTCAAATAATGGATCCCAACTCATTCATCGAGGGACCTCATGTCATTTTCCAGGGTCTCGTGTCATTCTTTAAGGGCCCACGTCTCTTGTAGCTTGGTTTTGCAGCACTTTTTCTGTTACTGACTTGATGTTTCCACTGATTAGTGGCTAAATTAAAAACTTGGACTAAATCAAATTAAGGTGAACCTGCTTTGCATAAGATGGATCAAATTTGGGAACATCTTTCAGTGGCAACAGTTTAAATGTAGTTAACGTGGATAAAATATGATCAGTTCAATGTAGTTAACGTGAATAAAATATGAGCAGTTCAATGTGGTTAACGTGGATAAAAATAGGATTGTGATAACTAACTTCACATTTGCTACCGTTCTGATACAAAAGGATGCTGATGTTAAATATTGTATTGAAACAGATTTAGAGCATTTACTTTTTTTGTCCAACAAACAAGGTGGCTAATATTTGCTATGAGTTGTTGAGCAAACCACCATGTCATAGCAACAATTTCCTGATTAGTTTTGCTGCCGATTCTCTCTGTAATATTTTTATAAGTTTTAATTAAACACCATTGCCATTTTTTTAATCACAGTACAGCAGTTTTTTTGTTGTTTTTTTTCCTCATTTCAACTCAAAAGCATCCTGACTTAAGAATTTCAAGGAGATATGAAATATGAACTTTTTTCATATTTCACGAATGTCTTGTGTGAGAGGTCTGCATGAAATTAGTTGTAACACAATTATTTTTTTTGCAAGTCTGTATTGCTTTGTTTTAAGTATGACAAATTATTTTTGTTTTTTTAAAAGAAAACTTACTTCATGCCAACTAGTAGTTGCTTTTTTAAAAATATTAAATCAAATGAATTTTTTTTTTTTTTTAAAGTCAACGATCTGTGTAATTCTTTGCAATTGGATTCCTAAACTATATTTATTGTGATGATTTAATTCAATGACAAAGATGATAAGATGAATGTTTCCTCCTATGTCTAGTCACTCAATACTCCAGTGTTTTCTTTATTATAGCAACTCCCCTGGTCAAGGGAGAACATTGCACAAATCAAGGGAGGTTATCACACAATCTTGGAAGAATAAATCAAATATTTGTTCATTTATTTACCAGTAGTTTTAAGAATGACCATGAAATTTGTTTCGGTGTCTAATTATTTATTTCAAAAACAGAATCTCTTTCAATGAGATCTTCATTGGGATCTACTAGCATCATTTTAAAAAAACTCCATCACATCACTAACACAAAAATAAAATCCAATTTTGTATTCCTGATTGATTTTTTTGAACTATTTATTTTGTTAAAATGTTCTGAAATGTTTTTTAACATTTATTTACTGTTTCCATCCCTGGTCTGACCCCAGTGTATATCACATGACTGGTCTGACCCCAGTGTATATCATAATGACTGGTCTAACCCCAGTGTATATCACATGACTGGCTTGACCCCAGTGTATGTCACATTTCATGTTTTGATTTCAATGCCTATGTAAACTCTATATGTGTAATGTTCATGACTCCCACTTGTTCTCATATCCTGTGAAATGTTTGGTTTTTGTGTCCAAAGCTTTCAGTGTGGTTAAACTATGTTGCTTTTCTATAAATAGATATCTATCTATCTATCTATATATATTAGTATAATGAGAGAGCTGAATCAGTCTTCTTCTCAATTTAACTCTATCCTAAAATATTTTGAATTTTTTTTTATTTTTAACAACAAAATGAGAAATGCTTTAAGGTACATCTGTACAATTTTAGGACCAAACTTAAATACTTTGGAGTCTGTTTTGTTCTGTTGTATGAATTAATGACCGTAGTAGTACTAACCCTACCCCCCTGTCACTCTGGTCTGTGCTTTACCATTGATAAGCTGTCTCGTCCATGATGGTGTTTACATTGTTACCCAATGCTCTTGTCCTTTGCTATTACTATTTTGTTGGGAGATTCGGCCTTCCCACCAAAACAAATTTTATAAACTCTCTGAAACAAAGTTTTTTTTCTATTTAAAAAGAACTTCAAATTTTTTGTATGTAATGAACGTATGTAATAAAACTTAGTCAAGCAAACTGGATTGAGTTATTTCTTTTTTGTTTTTTTCTTTATCTTTCAAATTTTCTTTTTTTTTTTTTCAAAAACTAACATACGGTACAGCAAACTGCTGGTACCAGTAGATTCTTCTTCTTCTCCTTTTATAAATTAAGGGCCCATGATTTACCAAAAACCCTCAAATATAATACATAGACCAACATAGATAACAGATATATAGATTTATTATTATACAAAATAATACATGAGATCCTAACTGTCCACAATTATGATTATATTGTCCCAATCACCATATGTAAGCAGATCTGTTAAGTGTTCGTGTTGGTATAAACGTTAACGCATTTGCAAAGCACATGATTTTAAAAAAAATATTTGTGAAGTTCTGAAATGTTACAGGGGACAGAACTGTAAAAATATTTTGACTGCCTTACTTTCCCTTCGCATGTAACTCGCTAATCTTATATAAATATAAGAATGAGCTAGGCTGACCGTAACTCCAAAGAACCGAAAATATTTACATTCGTTCGGATTCCTAAAAGAAGCAATCATAATTATTTTCTATTATTTTACAAAAATCGAATACATTTAAATGAGCAAAAATATTATATAGCCACTTTTATTTTAGTAAAAGTTTAAGTATTATTATTATAAATACATTTAAAGTACACATTAGATATAGACAGAGCCATAACACTAAACACAATACCAGAATCCAAAAACAAGAAACAACACACAATAAGTCTATTACTTTGACAATATAGTAATCATGTATGGCACCACAGACTTAAGGCATTTTTTCACAAACACATTACACGAGCATTATATTCATCATCATCATCAGGTCCCGTAGTCCTTCGACCGTTGGGGCGCCACAGATGACATGAAAACTATTCTTCTCCATTCCTCTCGGTCTTCTGCCCTACGCATAGCATCGCCTAGTTGTAATCCAGTCCATTCTTTGATATTATCTTCCCATCTTTTTCTTTGTCTTCCCCTTCTTCTCCCTCCTCTAGTAGTGCCCTGCAAGATCTCTTTGGCGAGCCCTTGTTTCTGGTCACATTATATTAGAAACACTTTTTAGATTCAAAATACAAAACATAATGCAAAACATAATTTAAGAAATTATAATGACAGAGTATTACATTAATTATTTTTGTAATTCCAATTCATTTATACATCATGTTAAATAATGTATACTAGAAACAAATGCTTAATAGAATACATACTATTTAATTAGAATTTCAATAACTATTATGTAAATATGTTATATCAGAAAATGATCTAAAAATTTGTTCGTTTAACACTTAGGTAATTTTGCCTGTAAATAGTTTATTTTGTATATATTTTTTTTAAAAATTTGTTGGAAAAAAATGAATCTAAAAAAAACAACAACATTTAAAGTAAGAACCAAGGAACTATTTTAAAAGTTATGAAGAAAAAAAACTAATTTTAAAAAGTATTAAAGAATTACATAGAATCACATTTATCGGGAAAACCCAAACATCAGTTGTTTTTAGTGCGTTGTTCATACTGCGAATTAAAATTTATTTGTTCTAAATAAACACGCAAATGACGTCTTAGCGCGAATAGCCCATTTTAGACAAAGCTATACGTTCTTTAATCACCAACCTACGCTTTGCGGATGACATAGACGGACTGGGTGGAAGCGAAGAAGAGCTAGACAACCTAGTAAAGCGTCTCGACAAGACTTCATCGTCCTTGGCATGCAAATCAATGCAGAAAGACAAAAATGATGACGAATAGCACCACTGGAATCACCACTGAAATTAAGGTCGGTGAGGAAAGATTAGAGACAGTTGGCAGCTTCAAGTACCTCGGAGCAATAGTCTCGGAAGAAGGCTCCAAGCCCGAATTGGTGGCCAGGATTGCGCAGACCACAACGCAGTAAGGAGGTTCAAGAAAATTTGGAACGACAAAAATATGACCACAACGCAGTTAGGAGGCTCAAGAAAATATGGAACGACAAAAATATAGGCCCCAGCTCCAAAATCAGGCTGATGCGATCATTAATTCTCTCCATTTTTTTTATATGCCTTTGAGTCCTGGACATTAACAGCACAACTTGAAAAGAAAATAAGGGCGATGGAGATGAGATGTTTCAGAGGCATTCTTGGCATTTGCTATAGAGACCATATCATCAATGAACAAGTGAAAGAAAGGATTCATCTAGCATTTGGGCAGTACGATGACCTCCTGGTGTCTGTAAAATAGCGCAAACTTGAGTGCTATGGCCACGTGACAAGAAAACAAGGGCTCGCCAAAGAAACCATGCCAAAGAAAATTAATTCAACTATTCATCTAAAGAGAGCTTGGCTTAATCAGAGCTAAACCACCAATTTTAAACCGTTTCCTTGGCACTGGGAATCAGACATGCGGACACTAACTGTTTTTCCTGATATCTCGAATCTCCTTTCAACAATTTTTCTCATACTTGACCTAATTCACAAGGTAGTTGGAATGAACATCTTAAAGGATGCAATTGTATAAAGCATGAGAAAGAGACTTATTTTTGGAGGGCTAGTCTTTGTATTCTACCATGCCTGTCTATTGGGTCTAACAAACCGGTGCGTAATTTAAAATTTAATAGAAAAAAAAAAAAAACTTAACTGGTTTGTGAACATTTTTGTTTGGTTGTTTGTTATTTTAAAAATTAAATTTATATTATTACTTTTCTAAAATTCAAATGAAAATAATAAATGTATCTTTATCATCTTGATTACTAGTTTAATACTAGATGAAAAAAAATAATTTTGATCTACGAACATGGCTTAAACTAAAAAATAAAATTAGAAAATAAAAACTACCGCTACTAAGAAATTTAACAAAGCAAAAAGAAAAAAAAAAAAACTAAAAAGAATAACAATATGAATCTATGAAATAACAAGGAGAAAAAAACCATTAAAAAAATTCTCATACTACTATTGTTATCACACCCAAGTCCGAAGCCATTTAATCTATACGGAGCCACTCCGGGTCCGAGGAGCCATTTTGTCTAAAGGTATCCTAGTACAGCATGTCACTTGAATGTCAAGTAGCCAACCTCGTCTGAGAACATGTTCAATGAACACAATAATATTCACACCAACTGATATCATGATAGCGCGAATGAAATTTTCACGTTCGCCTAAAAGTTCCCTTTCTGGAACTTGCCTTTTCTGTGACTCAACTAATTAAACACGACCCTTTCTTAGGTCCGAAGCCATTTAATCTATATGGAGCCACTCCGGGTCCGAATAGCCATTTTGTCTAAAGGTATCCGGGTACCTATAGCCCCTTGAAGGGACCATTATACGCGTCACGGAAATTCCAGATAATTTTTTAAAAAGCCAAAGTACTTTAAATGGGCAAAAAGAAGTGCCAAACTTTTTCATATACTCAGGGTGGCTCCACAAAACTGTGAGAACATCTCGTAGCAAGTTTATTTAGTATAATTAATAGAATGTTTTCTCATTGAAAGTTTTACGCTAAATAGAAAACATGTTCAGTGTGCGCCCCCCTCCCCCCCCCCCGTTCCTGGACGAATTTTTGTAAGCATTGACGCCACTCGTGTATGCTTCTGTCAAAGCACTGACCTAGATTTCTTCTGTCAAAGCACTGACCTAGATTTCTTCTGTCAAAGCACTGACCTAGATTTCTCCAGGCCTGCACCTTGGAAATTCTGTGCCCCCAGGCAGCTAACAGAGTTCTGGCCCCTTTCGAGAAAAAACAACAAATTGAAAAAGGGGGGCCCCTATCTACCCCGGCCTCCTGACAAATGCAATGGTTGTATCTCTCCACCCCCCCCCCTCCCCGGTGCTGGCCTGATTTCTCCATTACTTGATTACTGCAAACTTGAGCGGCCCAACTGTGGTAAATTTTCACCCACGGTTGTCTTTTTCTTGCTATATGACATAATCGACTATGCGGTAACCATATGTTGGGCTAGATAAAGATAACATTCTCCCAATGAAAGTTTATCGTGTTAGATGGAGCTCCGTCCTGCTGTAATGTCCAGTTATGGCGACCGCATGTCACTTGAATGTCAAGTAGCCAACCTTGTCTGAGAACATGTTCAATGAACACAATATTATTCACTGTTGACTTTGGCGTCCTGTGCAACCAACACAATTTGAACACTAGTTTTGCCCATTCGAGTCACACCAACTGATACCATGATAGCGCGAATGAAATCAAAGATGGCGACTGGACATTGTCGTATTAATGACGTCATTTATTTAATTAGGCGCGTAAGTAAATCATTAAACTATATCAACTATTAAGCCATGGATACACATTTTTATGTAATTATATTACATTGTATGAGATGCCAACATACGATGGCAGCTTGGATACTGCGTGCTGACTGCATGGCAGCTTGGATACTGCGTGCTGACTGCACAGTGCCGGTGAATGCCAGATACATCTGAGTTGCACGCCTATAAGGAGATAATTCTTTTAGGCAGGACCACAGAGTTGTGTCACCCAATCCTATTTGATGGACCACACAGAGTTGTGTCACCCAATCCTATTTGATGGACCACACAGTTTTGCGGCTCCCAATCCTATTTGATGGACCACACAGAGTTGTGTCACCCAATCCTATTTGATGGACCACACAGTTTTGCGGCTCCCAATCCTATTTGATGGACCACACAGAGTTGTGTCACCCAATCCTATTTGATGGACCACCAATGGAATATTCAAGACTCTGACCAAATATTTTTTAATAACCCCAACCCCTCACCCCATTTTTAAGGGGGGAGTGACCAAATTGAAAACATTTTCCCCTGAAAATTATGTCACTGGAATAAAACTTAAAAATCTAGTGTTAAATTTGAAAAATCGCAATTATATGCACAAGTTTTTATGTTGAAATATCAGTAGATTGATCTATAATGATGGCATATGTTTCATAATTAAGCCCTCGATAAGTTCAGATCAGGACAAATAATAATTGGATTAAACATGCACATTTTGTTAAATGTTTTTTTATGTTCTCCAGAGTTCCACCTTGTCCATGTGCTATCATTATTTCACTTAGATCCACCAGTTGTCTCAGATCATCAGTAGTCTCAGATCCACCAGTAGTCTCAGATCCACCAGCAGTCTCAGATCATCGGTAGCCTCAGATCATCCGTAGTCTCAGATCCACCAGTAGTCTCAGATCATCAGTAGTCTCAGATCCACCAGTAGTCTCAGATCATCAGTAGTCTCAGATCCAACAGTAGCCTCAGATCATCGGTAGCCTCAGATCCAACAGTAGCCTCAAATCCACCAGAAGTCTCAAATCCATCAGTAGCTTCAGATCCATCACGAGCCCTGTGAAGCCTTACAAAAGTTCAAGCAAGCGAGAAGCCGTTGTTTCTTCACATTGGCTGTTGTATTTACGACTGCTATCATAAGAAGTTTTCCATTTCTTCGTCAAGCCTGATGATTATGCAAAAGACCATTATCTTGTAGACTTTTATTGAATAGTACCATGAATAAAACGTCTTATCTTACTAGCCAACTGCAATTTGTTATTAAAAAAAAAATCAAACCCTAAAAGTAAAAGCTGAAGATTATATTCCATCATGATAAATGTAAATGAAAGCCTCTGGCGTCCCTTGGTGTGATAAAGTTGATCAGATCTGAGACGACAAATGATCTAACAATTGCTTTGATGATAAATCAATCTTCGTTGGCTGGCGCACTATGGCCGTCCACCTTTGAACTATGGCCGTCCAACTGATGAACTATGGCCGTCCACCTTTTGAACCTGACGCGCTATAGCCGTACAACTGACGCGTTATAGCCGTACACCTGACGCACTATAGCCGTACAACTGACGCGCTATAGCCGTACACCTGACGCACTATAGCCGTACAACTGACGCGCTATAGCCGTACAAGGTTACAGTATAGCGTACTGCCTGAGTGTCACCATCATAATGATCATTTCTACTACCGTCAATTTCTTTGTTATTATCAACATCATTTTCTATCTACGATTACGTCCAAGTGTAAATACATTCTATGTATCCCTATCAAATACATTCTATGTATCCCTATCAAATACATTCTATGTATCCCTATCAAGAAGTGAACTTATTTTTCCTGTCGGCCTACTGTAAAATCCAGTGCAAGTGGATATGGATTAACTATGAGGCAGTGCGCGATTGTTCCGCAGTTGTATAAATTAGCTCATATTAATAAATATATTCAGAGAAGTGATTTTTATCCTAAATTGACAAGTCTTTAAGAGGAATGTTATAACATGAACGTGTATTTGATTTTTTAAAGTATATCTTCTGGGTGGGCAGCTAGCTTGCCCCCCCCCCCCCCACCACCCTTTATAACATTTACCAATTTATGGTGAACCACAACCAGAATAATACCTTGAAATTGAGAAACAGGTGTTGAAAAGGGAGACAGGCAGGTGTTGAAAAGGGAGAGAGGCAGGTGTTGAAAAGGGAGAGAGGCAGAGCATTTTGGAGATAAAAAGGTGGTGGTAATATAATTTTGATCATGGGGTGGGAGGGGGTAGGGTGGAAGGGAGGGAAGCAAAATTAAGGACTAAGAAAGGTGGAAGGTTCTGTAGAGGGGGCTCTGTAAGTTAATGTCCAGAACTTTTTCGATAAATTCACATTGTAATTTTGCTGGAAGCTGCCAACTTTAAAGTTTAGGGAGGAAAAAATAGACAAATAAAATTCACATGTAATGTTAATTTTAATTAAATAAAAAAAAATAGCAGCGCCGGCCTATTACTTGAATAACTATTTATATCATGATAATGATGATACCATTCTAGACTTCCTTCAGTTAAGCCAATGGCTCCCCTTATTAAATGAGTGTTAAATTACAGTACTGTTATTGAATTCTATGAGAGAACTTGGAAATGATCTAGAGCAGGGGTCTCCAAACTACGGCCTTCGAGGCCAGTTCAACCGGCCCGCCGACGGTACTTGAAATTTCGTTCTGGCTTGAAATTATTGTACGTAATCATTATCCGGGCCACGCTAGTCATTTTTTTTTGTTTGTTTGTTATCCGGCCCGCCGTGAAAAAAGTTTGGAGACCCCTGATCTAGAGAGACGCAAAACAGCTTTGGCTACTTGGTATCATCAGCTAGTGAGCATGTGAAATGAAAAATTAATTGTAAATAGAAAGGGCCATGGCAAGACAAATAATGACAAAATTCACACCAAGTACATTTTATGTTCAGAGCTTTGCAGTTTTACTCAGCTTACATTTAATTCAGGACAATGTACACAAATTATGTACAAAAGATGTACTGGTTCTACACATGTAATTAGCATTTTTTACCTGTTGGGTGGAACACATTATAGAATTGAAAACCACCCGGACACGGTTCCGGGTATGTGCAGGGTGTGAAATCATTTGACTGTATGGGTATCCGGGTCAGTACCCCGATCAGACCTACTTCAAAAGCCCGTGGTTTCTTCATCACAAATCTTCTGCCTTGTAGAAACTAGTGAGTGCCAAGTTTAGACTCTTATTGTTTTTTTTGGTGGTTGTCTAGCAGGAAACCCAACCCTTTGACAAAGTGGCATTCAATTTAATACTCACGGGGACCCATTCTGGTTAGATTTGTATGAAAGAAAGAGGAATGTACAAAATGTTTGAAATATTTTTTATTAAGATCTGAGAAATTTTAATACAAAAACTAAAATATCAGTGTCATATTCATCTCCTTACATCAATGTCATTGTCATCTCCTTACATCAATGTCAGTGTCATCTCCTTACATCAATGTCATCTCCTTACATCAATGTCAGTGTCATTTCCTTACATCAATGTCATCTCCTTACATCAATGTCAGTGTCATCTCCTTACATCAATGTCATCTCCTTACATCAATGTCAGTGTCATCTCCTTACATCAATGTCATCTCCTTACATCAATGTCAGTGTCATCTCCTTACATCAATGTCATCTCCTTACATCAATGTCAGTGTCATCTCCTTACATCAATGTCATCTCCTTACATCAATGTCAGTGTCATCTCCTTACATCAATGTCATCTCCTTACATTAATGTCATTATCAGAGTTTCCAGATTAAGTTATTTAAGACTGTGTCTGAATTTGGTGGTAGGCCATGCTTGACAAATATAATGCATATACATACATCATCTATCAAGTGTTATGTGTGTACTATGTACAGTGCAATCAATTGCTGTATGTGTAATTATTTAACAAAACTTTGTTTTCTTATTTGTAGTTTTTTGTGTGCTGAGAATGATGGTTTTAAGATGACTGCATTGTAACATGTATACTTCTACTTTGTAACATGTATACTTCTACTTTGTAACATGTATACTTCTACTTTGTAACATGTATACTTCTACTTTGTAACATGTATACTTCTACTTTGTAACATGTAACATGTATACTTCTACTTTGTAACATGTAAACTTCTACTTTGTAACATATATACTTCTCCTTGTGACATTAAAATTTCTATTTCTACTTGATAACATTTGTATTTCAACTTTGTAACATTTGTATTTCAACTTTGATCCATGTAACTTCATGATAGGAAACACTTTCATAATGTAGAATGAGAAAATGATTGGACACTACAAAAGCCAAATTACTCTTCCATTTAATTAACTTAAAAAAGTAAGGGGTTAATTCCTCCATGAAAAGTAAGGGGTTAATTCCTGCACTGCTTCTTGTAAATCTTCTGCCTTGAAGACCAACACAGCTTTAGCTTCAGGTGGGTCAGCTCAATCAGTCGTCAGAACCTGGGTACTAGTGACCAGCATGACATCTTCTCCACTAGGTTCAGTTCTATCAGAGGTCACTTCCTGTGACGTGCTACCTTGTTGAATTTCTTCTGGGATGTCCCTGATGATGAGCACTGTGTCATCGTCCTTAGGGTCAGTTCTATCAGTGGTCAGTTCCTGAACATTAGTCACCAGGATGGATTCTCCTCCGTTAGGGTCAGTTGTAGTGGGCACATCTTGTGATACTGTGTCTGCTCGTTGAGCGGCCAGATCAAGAAAATAAGCCAATCGAATTGGAGCTTCCACTAACACATTAATGGTTCTCACGCTGTCCACTACCTTGAGGTCAAAGTGACCTGTAACAAGATATTATTCATAATTTAATAAGATTTTCATAAAATAAATTTCAATTTCATTTTGTTTTGATCTAACACTTAGGTGTCTGTACCATTTTCAAACAACTACTAAAAAAATTAATTTATCTTTTTTTTGTCAGAATAACATACATATAATGGTATGTTCATGTTTCGGTACATACACATCTTAATATTGTGCCTGGTAAATTATCCACAAAATAACATTTAAACAAATCTTTACTGACATAATATGCTATAGAAACTCTTGCCTGATTACTACGTCAATTTGATAGTATATTACCTAAGTAGTGAATTTAAACCAAATAGAACTGGCATCCCTTTTCTATCATAGCCATCCCTACTCTATCACAATCATCCATAATCTATCAAAATCATCCCTATTCTATCACAATCATTCATATTCTATATTAGTCATGTCTGTTCTATTACACTTATTACTAGTCTATACCAATCACTCCATTTAGCACAGTTTTATGCAAACTATTGGCAATTTCAGTACTGTTTTAAAAACTAACAACTTCTAAATGAGAGATGGACAAGTTCAATGCTCTCCAATTGAAAACAATGGAATATGCAGTCATTGATAGTTAGCGTGTAGTATTCCACAAAAAACAAAGGACTGGTCCGTTGTTGTGTCTTTACAATGAGTCTGACTCGTCCTACAGTTTTCCTGTCAATAGACTCCAAGTAGCGTGTTCCTACCTTCAGTCCTTTGCCCCCTTGATCTTTTGGTGAACATCTTCAACGTTGGCAACCTCTGGATATACGTCACGTGAACACAACCAATCAGCTCGAGAATCTGGACATAACAGTCAACACTTTGTAATGTATGCAAATAAAAGGTCGAATTTACCCGCCCCCACCTCTCCCGTTGCATCGGTCATTTATTTGGATCACCCCCCCCTCCCTTTTTCTGGAGTACGTAGAAATGACCTTTCATCCCCACCCCAGAAACATATATAAATAAAAATAAATAAATAAATATAAATAAATAAATAAATTATTTCAAGTTTAAAGCCGTTTTGAAAACGTGTCACGGGTTGTCTTCGCTGAATAGCGTCGCACAAAAGTTCCCATAATGTGCGTCCCGAGGAGTCACGGCCTCCTCCTCGGGAGTCACGGCCTCCTCCTCGGGAGTCACGGCCTCCTCCTCGGGAGTCACGGCCTCCTCCTCGGGAGTCACGGCCTCCTCCTCGGGAGTCACGGCCTCCTCCTCGGGAGTCACGGCCTCCTCCTCGGGAGTCACGGCCTCCTCCTCGGGAGTCACGGCCTCCTCCTCGGGAGTCACGGCCTCCTCCTCGGGAGTCACGGCCTCCTCCTCGGAAGTCACGGCCTCCTCCTCGGGAGTCACGGCCGCCTCCTCGGGAGTCACGGCCTCCTCCCAACGGAGTCACTAAATATTACCCACTTTTCATAATTTATTTCCACTTTCAATCCAATACCACATATTAGCGGACCTTTAAATCACTTGAGTACTTACTGTTTGTGGAAGCTCCTACGAATGTTTACCACAGGGTGCTTAGTGACCTACATAAGTGTTATTTTTACACAAGCATTTAATTAAAAAAAAATTGTGCGCTAGTTAGAATTCAAGATAAGGCGCTTGGGAAAATGCTAAATTCGGCAAGGATGCCAAGAGTAAGAATTGAAGTCACGCACACAGAAACGTACGAAGGCAAACGAAGAACTCAATATTTCTGTCACTAATCAACTAGCGAGTTTCTTGTCAAACAACAACAAAACAAAAGTAGGACGATAATTACGACACGTCGTGGTGACATATTTATTGCCCTCGAAATTAATTAGAAATCATGGATAGTTGGCTTTATTAGATTAAACTTATTAATGGACTGTCAGAATTTCATGGTTAATTATTGCGGAGTTTGTGTATGATATAAGTGCTTTCTGTCGAGGACAACCCTCTCCCACATTCGCGCCCCCGTACGCAAAATCTACAAAATCAACAAACCCTTTCCCAAAAATGCGAATGTAGTATATGGATGGCCCTAATGAGTACACGACAAGACTGATATTTCTTTATATAATTTATAATGATATCTAAGATTGGGAATGTATAAATAAATATGTTTTCAGCATTATTGGATATGAAAAAGGCCAAAAAATTTTTTTAGAAAAATGTTGTCAATGAAAGGAGCAAGTTTTATGGGATGGGAGATATCATTATACAGTACTCACATCCAAAACCTCGGCTGTAGTGGCAGGAAGGACATCTGGATTCAAGACGTAACATAGTCTAGCCACTGGACAGCCCGGGTGTAGGAGCAGGTACGTCATGATGCGATGCAGCAGGAGATGGAGACCCTCGGGGTTCAGGTTCCCATTGAAGTGACGCCATAACCGACACGGGTAAATGATGGTTTTACTGAAATTACCATAGGTAAATGATGGTTTTACTGAAATTATTAATTATGAAAAGGACAGTGAAACATGTAAATAATGGTTTGCTGTGGTGAAATGTGATAAACAATTGTTTAGTATGGTGAAATATGGATAAATAATGGGATAAGATAAAAAAAATACAAGAGTAAAATTCTATTTAACTGAAATGACTAAGGTCAAATTATTATATTTATAATGGTATGGTAAACCTTTGTTGTAGTTTAGAGTAGATATTTGTTTGATCAAGTGACTAATGTCCAAATCAAAAACTGTCATATGCGAATGGGCAGTTGGGGGTGACAATTTAATATATCTCCTTGATTTTACATTCATTTGTACCGAACATAATTTTGTCTGCACCCCAGAGTCTACTATTATTCTAATATACGAATGTTATAATATTCTAATGTACACATGTCAAATGCAGCCTATGAAATCATAGAGAAATGAAGAAGAGCACGCTAATGATGTTGAAATTTAGTTTTTTTAATAGTGTTTTTCCATGGTTGACAGGGGAAGTCATCAGAAATTCTTAGTATTAAAAAAATAATCACGGTGACGTACCTTTGTTCAATAGGCACCCAATCATCACTGTTTAATTTGACATCATGACGTTTGACAACTTCAACAAACCAGACTTTGGCATGTCGTCTGCTTACATATCTCCGATGAACAATGCCCGCCGTAAACACCTGTAGGTTAGATATAACAAAAAGCCTTTATTAACAACCTATGAGTATGAACGAGGCCAGGGGTCGGCAACCTTTTTTGATTGAAGAGCTTTTAAAACAATAAATCAAATCTACTAAGAAAATATTTAGGGAGCCACATACAGGAGAGAATACTACTTCCTAAACAAAACAGCAGAACCTAACTACTAACCAAAAACAGCACAACCTACTTCCTAACCAAAACAGCACAACCTCATTCCTAGCCCAAACAGTACAACTCATTCCTAGCCCAAACAGTACAACTCATTCCTAGCCCAAACAGTAAAACTCATTCCTAAGCCAGACAGCACAACCTCATTCCTAGCCCAAACAGTACAACATCATTCCTAAGCCAGACAGCACACGCTCCTTCCATAACAAAACAAATACAATCTACTAGCTAACAAAGTGATAGCTCTTATGATATAATGTTAGACACCATTACATTTCTATCGGAAATCTACTTAACTAAACAACTCCGTAGACCCCCACCCCCTCAACCCAAACCTGTTATGATATATCAGTTGAAAGACCTCCCAGCCCACACACAATCTAAAACACACGATCTGAAAGACCTCTGATCACAAGATCTAAGACACACAAACTGAAAGACCTCTGATCACAAGATCTAAGACACACAAAATGAAAGACTTCTCAGCCTAATCACAAGATGTAAGACACACGATATGAAAGACCGCTGATCACAAGATCGAAGACACACATATTGAAAGACCTCTCAGCTCCACACAAGATTTAAGACACGATCTGAAAGACCTCTGCTCACAAGATCGAAGACACACATATTGAAAGACCTCTCAGCCCAACACAAGATATAAGACACACCAACTAAAAGACCTCTCAGCCCAACAAAGATCAGTGACACAACAACTGAAAGACCTCTAAGCCTAACACAAAATCTGAGAAACACTGAGATTTCGTCCAATCAAGAACCAATCAATACCCGACAGTTCCATAAATGGTCTAGACTCTCCTCTGATAAATGACGGTTTGCTAACTTAACATAACAGAAAATTGATCCCTTTCGCCAGTGGCGCTCCCAACCTTCTCCATACGCTAGGCCCCTATGGCACAGAGCGCTCCTAACCTTCTCCATTGGCTAGGTCCTATGGCACAGAGTGCAATTCTTTAGGACCAACAAGAAAATAACAAGGGCATTGTAACAGTACGATCAAGGAAGTTTGTGTGAGAGACTAATTATCACAGTAACACAAAGAAATGTACATTTACTTATTGAATGACTACAGATACACATCACTAGAGCTACATGATCTAACATGGCCGTAACCTAACATGACATGCACACGACCTCTGACTTACACATGATCTAACTAACAGGTCCATGACCTAACTTATACATGACCTAAATGACTTGTACCCGATCTAAACAACATACTTTAATGTCTTGTGACCTGACTTGGACGAGGGTTTCACTGAACTTGTTTGTGTAACGTTAAACACAAATGAACACAATTTCATTCTTACGTGGCTTTTTTCACTAATCCGTTCAATGAGGTCATCAGGAAATGACTTGCTTTGAGGAGTCAAAATCACGGGACAGAGAGGGAACTGATCTCGATTTTTGTTCATGAATAATTACAATGGAATTAATTGGCATTTGTCCCCCACGCTGTTTTTATGACTTGCTCCATTTTTGTGTTGATAGAATTTCAAACACAAACAGGGAATCGAATTACATAGGGCATAAAACTAAATAGGACATACAACTTATGACATCAAACTAAAAAGGTATATAGGAAATTAACTAAATAGGTAATTTTTTTACTTCATAGATCGAAGATTTATACGGAGGATTTCATATCCTCTACTACGTTTAAATTTACCGAACCCTTGAACTATAGGATTACTTTACTGATTGACCTGCTCTGACTTAGCTCTAGACCTATTGGATTACTCTACTAATTGACATGCTCTGACTTAGCCCTAGACCTATTGGATTACTCTACTAATTGACATGCTCTGACTTAGCTCTAGACTTATTGGATTACTCTACTAATTGACATGCTCTGACTTAGCCCTAGACTTATTGGATTACTCTACTAATTGACATGCTCTGACTTAGCCCTAGACCTATTGGATTACTCTACTAATTGACATGCTCTGACTTAGCCCTAGACCTATTGGATTACTCTACTAATTGACATGCTCTGACTTAGCCCTAGACTTATTGGATTACTCTACTGATTGACATGCTCTGACTTAGCCCTAGACCTATTGGATTACTCTACTAATTGACATGCTCTGACTTAGCCCTAGACTTATTGGATTACTCTACTGATTGACATGCTCTGACTTAGCCCTAGACTTATTGGATTACTCTACTGATTGACATGCTCTGACTTAGCCCTAGACTTATTGGATTACTCTACTAATTGACATGCTCTGACTTAGCCCTAGACCTATTGGATTACTCTACTAATTGACATGCTCTGACTTAGCCCTAGACTTATTGGATTACTCTACTGATTGACATGCTCTGACTTAGCTCTAGACTTATTGGATTACTCTACTAATTGACATGCTCTGACTTAGCCCTAGACTTATTGGATTACTCTACTAATTGACATGCTCTGACTTAGCCCTAGACCTATTGGATTACTCTACTAATTGACATGCTCTGACTTAGCTCTAGACTTATTGGATTACTCTACTAATTGACATGCTCTGACTTAGCTCTAGACCTATTGGATTACTCTACTAATTGACATGCTCTGACTTAGCTCTAGACTTATTGGATTACTCTACTAATTGACATGCTCATGACAAGTACATTTTATATTATTTAAACAATGACTTAACAAAAACAAATCTCCATTAAATGAATGGTTTATATAAAAATGAATGAATCTTTGCCAGTACACGTATATAGAAGAACGTGGCCGTCAGAGTGTGTCTGATTAAATCAAATTGTAGAACTTATTTCACTCATTCGTGGAGATATTTAATAGGTTAAAGAAAGGTTCACTAAATTGTCTTATTTCTATGTTTGTCTCAAGACTAATCTATCATAAAATGTCTTATTTCTGCGATAGTGTCAATGCAAACCAGCACAAACTGTCTTATTTCTGTTTGTGTCCATGCCATCTAGTACAAATTGTTCTTCAGAATATCTGTAATTTAGCCAGTTTTTAAACATATCATAAATGGGAAAACATAATTTAGGAAGTGTCTGTTTCTGTCTACTTACTTCTGCATGATTATAAAGGACAATGTCAAGGTATTCTTATTTGTTGTTCTACAATTTCAACGAAAATTACAGACCAATCTGTACGATCAATGCCAAGATAATTTGTGTTGTGATAGCGATGGTCGATAATTTTGATTATGAAGATTTCCTGATGGATTATTCTAACGTTGGTGGAGTGGGTTGAGAGGCGCCGTAATGAAGAAAGCTTTGACAAGGAAATGACATCACACCGTCTTTGTAATGATACAGATTATGCTTCAAAGTTGTTTCATTTCTTTCTTTCAAAAAATGCTATTCAAGTGTATACGAAATGATTATATTAAAAGTGTAGATAAAGTAAGTAAATTATAAGGCTAGATTAAATAAATGTATTGAACGTGTAAAAAGAAAGCGTATATTGAAAGTATTAATTAAATTCGTGTTTTGGAAGTGGAAAATGAAAGTGTAAAAAGAAATTGTAAAAAAAAACAACGTTTATTAGACACTGGGTTTGTAAGTCAGTCAGATGGAAAAAAGAGAAACAAATTTGAAAAGAATGAGAAGAGAATGAAGCCTGTCTCCCCAACCACCCTATTCCTCATCTATCCCCGGCGCCCATGTTGCCAACAGGGTGCATCGATTAACCAATAAAAGAATGCATCGCACAAAATTGGAACAGAACAAACACGATTGGGATTCATATCCGGTACAAAAAGAACCTTCTCATTGGGTGAGGGGTGGGAGTGGAGGCGCCATAACTTGACCCGTAAGGTTGGATGACATTATTTGGAAAGTTAGTTAACAAATTTCGATGCATCGGTTGTAAGCCCAGATGGACAGCAGCAGCAGAAGTGAGGTATCACATTCATCAAATGTAAGCTGCAACAGAGCTGGTGTATCACATTCATTAGATATCACCATCAAAAGAATGGATGGATCACATCAAAATACATACATCTATATGTAACAATGTAATAATCAACGAATGTCACTAACGCTTTCACTAAAATTCGAGATAACTGCGATAAAAGAGCTACATAAAAATACCGCAATCACGTATGATACATGATATTTTTCTTTGTCTTACAAAAGTCGTCTCGATGATGTTATACATCTGCGGTATGACAGGGGATGAAACATTAGATTATAATTTAGCTCAGGGGCGTGAACAAAGTGAGCGGTGGCGAAACTAGGTGGGGGTGAGTACTAATTGAGATTCTTGTAAAGTGCGTTATTTGAATGCATTTTATGTCCAGTAACTTAATTAGATGGTAAGTTCATGCATTGCGGCCACCATTGTTTAACGGTCTATAGTTATTAATGTGATAAGTCTGCGGTGTCAGATTGACAATCTTTAACATCCCTGCTGTTTGTCTGTTTCGTTGAAAGCAAATTAACTTTCATAAGCGAAGTCTTAATAATATGTATTTAATCATACTTTGTTTTGACATTTCAAGGGAAAAATTATAAGGGGGTGAGGAAAGCATATATGAATATTATTATCTCCAAACCCAATATTATGTTACCGATTTGAACCTTGGTATGAATTTTCATTTTAAATAAAGAACCATATGCTTTAAGTATACGAAAATTTACGTTGTACATAAAAAGGAATATTTAGTAGATTGTGTGTTAAAAGTGCGTGGGACATTAGAATGTTAAGATAGTTTAGGGGCGTGCTGTGCCATACCTGGGTAGGTTACCATCCAGTGTCGCTTTTTATTGATGATTTAAATACTTGGGGGGGGGGGCGTTACGATTTTTCGATTCTGCCCCAGGCAGCACAAGATAGTCAACTGTAAAGTGGGCGTATTTAATGAGTATAGCAATATCTCAAAGCCCAAATATGTAATACACCGGCAACTGGTTTGAAGATGGTTTTAAAGCTAACCATATAAAGGATTTAATCTTGTTCCAAAACCACATTTCAAGGGGAGGGAAGAGGGTGGCTACATTATTATGTCGATGACTATTAAAAAAAAATAATCCGATCTTATGGAAGTGAAAAAGCGTTTTAGATTTTCTTTTAAAACAAATAAATATGTGTTATACCAATGTCGGAAAATACAGTTTATGGGTGTTAACACATAGGAGGCCAAAGTGGGCATATTTACATTACTAGACACTTACAGACCTGTTTACCCTCAAATTCTTAAAATCGTACAATATCATCACAAAATCGTTCAATACATTATCTTAAATAGTAAAAAATAAACATACAGTATATATAATATATACACATCAAAATCGTACATTGTACGCCAAAATCGTAAGAGTAAACAGGACTGCACTTAGATTAAAACACAAGGAAGCTGAAAAATAATTTTAAAATAATAGAATTTTCTTTGAAAATAAATACTTCCCATTTTTTTCAAAGATATAATTTAGAAGCGAGCAAATATTTATGTGGTTAACAATATGTTTATATTAAAATGCTTTTAGTTAGGGACTTGAAAATCGGTTAAGAAATTATTAAATAGATTTAAGAATTCTGAATTTTTCCGAACAATTTTTCGATAATGTAGTTCAGAATTTTAGTTAAGATTTTTTTTAATGAATTTAGAAAATTCGTTCATGTTAAAAAATATTTCCAATGTTACATAGATTTAAGGGCATGCTTTAACATTTTTTAAAGAAAATATTTTCTTTGTAGTTCAGGTTGAAAAAGCATGGTACAAAGATGATAAAATTTCTAAAAAACTACATGATTTTATAAACGTAAACATCCATACATTGTTATTTCTTTTTTAAAAAAGACTAACAATTTCATAATTATATATAGGGCGTGGAGAAAGTAATATTTTAAAAATATTTTAGGATACAATGCATCAATGAAGTTTAAGATATGAGACTTCGCATTAGCGTGTAGAAAGTAGCACGATATGCCTACCCTATTACCCCGGTAACATCGGGTCATATTTTCTAGCTTATGATGTTTCTGCAGTAGCAGAAGTGAAGTATCGCATTCATTAAATATGAGCAGGACGGAGAACCTTCAGTCCAGCGTGCAAACTCGATGATTACGCTCCACCAAGACGGCAGACGACAAGCGGATGAATCAAGCGCCCTTCAAAGGGATGACGTCAAAGCCTGCCATCTTCATTCCCTCAGAGCGGAATTAAGCAGCCTGGTTGTTCTATTTAAAGGACGCTAGCCGCTTTTCACTTTCTAGTGCCGAATGAGCATCAAACTTATCCATGCGCTATTGTGTCCAGCGTTACACACATCCGGGTGTTTTACACTTGGTCCTGACATTAATGACATGACTTTACAGGCATATATGTTCATGGCGACTGTTGACCCCAGTGACCTTAACATTATGTTAGAAATACTATGTCAGAATGCTTTTAAGGATAATTAAAAGCCTATTATCAAGCTTGTTATAGAACAGTTTGTTGTCTTGCTTTCAAGCTTGTTATAGAATAGTTTGTTGTATTGAAAGTTTTTCTCACAAATAAAAATACAAAAAGCAAAAATTCCATTTGAAAAAATGATCAGAAAACTGACATTGTTATTTTAAAATAAAAAAAGTGAGCGCGTTTTATTTAGCTAAATTCTTTCTTTACTGGGTAGTTCTTAACTTGTATTTTGTGTATTGTGATATCATGGAATAGATACTTATTAATAATACATACACCAGGAAGTACAACCGCAAGGTTCAAATACATTCATCATTTTGAAATATAGTTATGTACTAGGGGGTTGCTCGCAACATTCCTGCTCGCACCACTCAACTGTCAGCTGTTGGAAAGAGCAACAACCGTGGAACAAACTTTATTTCAAATATGCCTTGACAAACAACTTAATTTGCAACATGTCCTGACAAAAAAACCGCCATTTATAGCATATACTGACAAACAGCTCTTTACAACATGTCCTCACAAAAAATGATTAAATCTTAGTATCATGCTAGCACTGTACACATAACCAGTTCCACCGATAACACAAGTAGATATAAGCACTGTACACATAACCAGTTCGACCGATAACACAAGTAGCTATAAGCACTGTACACATAACCTGTTCCACCGATAACACAAGTAGCTATAAGCACTGTACACATAACAAGTTCCACCGATAACACAAGTAGCTATAAGCATTGTACACATAACCAGTTCCACCGATAACACATGTAGCTATAAGCACTGTACAAATGACCAGTTCGACCGATAACACAAGTAGCTATAAGCACTGTACACATAACCAGTTCCACCGATAAAACAAGTAGATATAAGAAATATTTAGACATTTTGTTAACGGAATGGGCCAAAATAAGTCACTCTCTCTCTTTTTTCTCTTTCTCTCTTTTCTGTTTCTCTCCCCCTCTCTCTTTTCCTCGCTATCCGCTCACCGTGTTTCACGTTTAATTCACTTCTTCTTCCTTTCTCTCCCCATCTCTCTCTATCTTCGCCTTTCTCTCCCCATCTCTCTCTATCTTCGCCTTTCTCTCCCCATCTCTCTCTATCTTCGCCTTTCTCTCCCCATCTCTCTCTATCTTCGCCTTTCTCTCCCCATCTCTCTCATTCTTCGCCTATCTCTCCACATCTCTCTCTATCTTCGCCTTTCTCTCCACATCTCTCTCTATCTCCCCCCATCTCTCTCTATCTTCGCTTTTCTCTCCCCATCTCTCTCTATCTTCGCCTATCTCTCCACATCTCTCTCTATCTTCGCCTATCTCTCCACATCTCTCTCTATCTTCGCCTATCTCTCCACATCTCTCTCTATCTTCGCCTTTCTCTCCCCATCTCTCTCTATCTCTCCCCATCTCTCTCTATCTTCGCCTTTCTCTCCACATCTCTCTCTATCTTCGCCTTTCGCTCCACATCTCTCTCTATCTTCGCCTATCTCTCCCCATCTTTCTCTATCTTCGCCTTTCTCTCCACATCTCTCTCTATCTTCGCCTTTCTCTCCACATCTCTCTCTATCTTCGCCTTTCTCTCCCCATCTCTCTCTATCTTCGCCTTTCTCTCCCCATCTCTCTCTATCTCTCCCCATCTCTCTCTATCTTCGCCTTTCTCTCCCCATCTCTCTCTATCTTCGCCTTTCTCTCCACATCTCTCTCTATCTTCGCCTATCTCTCCACATCTCTCTCTATCTTCGCCTTTCTCTCTACATCTCTCTCTATCTTCGCCTTTCTCTCCACATCTCTCTCTATCTTCGCCTTTCTCTCCACATCTCTCTCTATCTCTCCCCATCTCTCTCTATCTTCGCCTTTCTCTCCCCATCTCTCTCTATCTTCGCCTTTCTCTCCACATCTCTCTCTATCTTCGCCTTTCTCTCCACATCTCTCTCTATCTTCGCCTTTCTCTCCACATCTCTCTCTATCTTCGCCTATCTCACCCCATCTCTCTCTATCTTCGCCTATCTCTCCCCATCTCTGTCTATCTTCGCCTTTCTCTCCCCATCTCTCTCTATCTTCGCCTTTCTCTCCCCATCTCTCTCTATCTTCGCCTTTCTCTCCCCATCTCTCTCTATCTCTCCCCATCTTTCTCTATCTTCGCCTTTCTCTCCCCATCTCTCTCTATCTTCGCCTATCTCTCCCCATCTTTCTCTATCTTCGCCTATCTCTCCCCATCTCTCTCTATCTTCGCGTATCTCTCCCCATCCCTCTCTATCTTCGCCTATCTCTCCCCATCTCTCTCTATCTTCGCCTATCTCTCCCCATCTCTATCTTCGCCTATCTCTCCCCATCTCTATTTATCTTCGCCTATCTCTCCCCATCTCTCTTTATCTTCGCCTATCTCTCCCCATCTCTATCTATCTTCGCCTATCTCTCCCCATCTCTCTCTATCTTCGCCTTTCTCTCCCCATCTCTCTCTATCTTCGCCTATCTCTCCCCATCTCTCTCTATCTTCGCCTTTCTCTCCCCATCTCTCTATATCTTCGCCTATCTCTCCCAATCTCTCTCTATCTCTCCCCATCTTTGTCTATCTTCGCCTATCTCTCCCCATCTCTCTCTATCTTCGCCTATCTCTCCCCATCTCTCTCTATCTTCGCCTATCTCTCCCCATCTCTCTCTATCTTCGCCTATCTCTCCCCATCTCTCTCTATCTTCGCCTATCTCTCCCCATCTCTCTCTATCTTCGCCTATCTCTCCCCATCTCTCTCTATCTCTCCCCATCTTTGTCTATCTTCGCCTATCTCTCCCCATCTCTCTCTATCTTCGCCTATCTCTCCCCATCTCTATCTTCGCCTATCTCTCCCCATCTCTCTCTATCTTCGCCTATCTCTCTCTATCTTCGCCTATCTCTCCCCATCTCTCTATCTCCGCCTTTCTCTCCCCATCTCTCTCTATCTTCACCTTTCTCTCCGCATCTCTTTCTATCTCAGTCTCTCTAACCATCCACCTTTCTCCAAAGCTATCTCTACCCGTCTCTCTATCTCAAACTGTCTTCTAAACCTCTCCTGATGGCAAAGCGAAATCTTTGTTGACGACTGCCGCCCAGTTCTTGCTTAATGAGAACAGACAGGCCTTACCTGAACGTCAATATACAAACCACCGGCTGTGCCTGGAATTAGCCACAAGTCGATCAGACCACGGCATTCAGCCACACGCACTAATCAAATGTAACAATCAAGAATTTACATTTTTGTTACAAGCATGTGGCAGCCCTTATAAATGGAATGATCTTTCAGAGAGATTTTAAAAATAATTTTTTCACTCCTCGCGTCCTTGTTCTGAATCCTCCATAGCAATCTGATTAATGAATGAGAAAATCAATTAAATCAAAGTTACCAGAGAAGAAAAACTACGTTTGCGTTTTTCCCTTCTTGTGTATGGATGGCCTGGGTAGTCCTGAGTGTATGGATGGCCTGGGTAGTCCTGAGTGTATGGATGGCCTGGGTAGTCCTGAGTGTATGGATGGCCTGGGTAGTCCTGAGTGTATAGATGGCCTGGGTAGTCCTGAGTGGATGGATGGCATGCCGTCCTGAGTGTATGGATGGCCTGGGTAGTCCTGAGTGTATGGATGGCATGGGTAGTCCTGAGTGTATGGATGGCATGGGTAGTCCTGAGTGTATGGATGGGATGGGTAGTCGTGAGTGTATGGATGGCCTGGGTAGTCCTGAGTGTATGGATGGCCTGGGTAGTCCTGAGAGTATGGATGGCATGGGTAGTCCTGAGTGTATGGATGGCATGGGTAGTCCTGAGTGTATGGATGGCCTGGGTAGTTCTGAGTGTATGGATGGCACGGGTAGTCCTGAGTGGATGGATGGCATGGGTAGTCCTGAGTGGATGGATGGCATGGGTAGTCCTGAGTGTATAGATGGCATGGGTAGTCCTGAGTGGACGAATCTGGGCATTATTGCTGATTACGGACTCAAAATAAGTCCCCGGTTGAAATACTCAAGACGAAGATGATGTCTTGATGTTCTAATTTATACACAAAGTCGGTAGTGCCTAGGTCACATGGAGGGGTTAGAATGTCATGTATGTCTACCCACGGAGTTGGAGATGTGAGTAACGAGAGATGAGTTCAATGTTCAACAGGCACCGAGCCAGCAGCTTAACGCCAGTACGAGGTTTAGAGATATCAATTCATTGGAAATTGCACTAAGCCACATCTCTTAATAGTCTGCATCCTCGGTTCATTATAATTAACATGACACTGTCTATTAGGCACTTTTATCACGCTTACAATCTTGTAGAATAATACGCACATCTCTTATAATATCACACAAATGTAGTATAACAACACGCCAATGTCGTAAAATATCACACACATGTCGTAGACTTTCACACAAATCTCTTATAATATCACACAAATGTCGTAGACTATCACACACGTATATTATAATATCACACACATGTCGTAGATTTTCAATCAAATCTCTTATAATATCACACACATGTCGTAGACTTTCACACAAATCTCTTATAATATCACACAAATGTCGTAGACTATCACACACGTATATTATAATATCACACACATGTCGTAGATTTTCAATCAAATCTCTTATAATATCACACAAATGTCGTAGACTTTCACTCAAATCTCTTATAATATCACACAAATGTCGTATACTATCACACACATGTATTATAACATCTTGTAAACACATAGCAAGATGAAAACAACAAACCATAGTCGGCTACAGACATTATGAGTATCCATTTTCTTGTAAAATACCAAGAAATACGTCGCAACACAAGCACAGTCTCTGTTCAATATACGTAAGTAAGCTGAACAACCTAACAGCTATTCTGAGCACACAATCATTCACAGAACTTCTGCTCCAGACCAATTTGAAGGAGCAACGAAAAACTCAGTCTTATCTTATAAGCCATTGGAACTGCTCGTTGTTGTCATTCGTTTTTGTTGGCCAGATTTAGCGACATAAGTCCTTGGAAAAATCGCCCCGAGAAAATTCATTTTAAAACATCTCAACTTCTAATGGCGATTAGATTTATCGACGCAACAAAATGATGCCATCTGACGATTTATTATTGTCTCAAGAATGAAGAGGAGATATTTCACTTACTTTTTGTGAGCCATTATCGCCCAGGTGGCTCTAAAATTTCAAGTTAAAACATATTTTTATTTGATTTTTTAAAACGTTGAACTTAAAAGTTGCCATGAACTTCAAATGATACTATTAATTTTTTTTTAAAAATATGTGTGTAGTTGTTTGGGGGGAGGGGTGTGTGTGTGAAAGGGACATTGAGCGAGATATATTTCAGATTGTGCTTGCAAATTTGTCTCGAACCGATTTCGACAGAAAAGTCGTGAACTTTTATTCTAAAAAATAACTAATATGAAAATAATACATTTCTCAATTCTAATAAAATACGTTTGTTCAAAGGTATTTTATAGAATAAAAAGATGTAGCAAAATATTTGTTAAAAAGTTCCGAGGTTAACAAAAATAAAACAAATGTTATCAATGTAATTTGAACTAAACATTGATGGCCGACATGTTTACTAATTACTGTTCAAGAAATGTAAGTAAAACCAACAACCAGGTCTAATCATCTGATTATTGAGTGACAAGGTTGATGAGTGAAGACCCACGTTATAGATTATATATGCAAAGAAATCATTTAGGGAGCCGTAGTCAGGGACGGATCGGCGTAACAAATATGCAGATAAACACTTGACGTTTTGCGATAATTTCCATTGAATCAAATATCACACATTTTTTATTCGCTTTCTTTGTACACTAGCAGGTTCTGACACTCAAAACACAAGGGTGTGACATAGCGAACGAACCTGACACTCAAAACACAAGGGTGTGATATAGCGAACGAACCTGACACTCAAAACACAAGGGTGTGACATAGCGAACGAACCTGCCACTCAAAACACAAGGGTATGACATAGCGAACGAACCTGATACTCAAAACACAAGGGTATGACATAGCGAACTAACCTGACACTCAAAACACAAGGGTGTGACATAGCGAACGAACCTGACACTCAAAACACAAGGGTATGACATAGCGAACGAACCTGATACTCAAAACACAAGGGTATGACATAGCGAACGAACCTGATACTCAAAACACAAGGGTATGACATAGCGAACGAACCTGACACTCAAAACACAAGGGTGTGACATAGCGAACGAACCTGATACTCAAAACACAAGGGTATGACATAGCGAACGAACCTGATACTCAAAACACAAGGGTATGACATAGCGAACGAACCTGACACTCAAAACACAAGGGTGTGACATAGCGAACGAACCTGATACTCAAAACACAAGGGTATGACATAGCGAACGAACCTGACACTCAAAACACAAGGGTATGACATAGCGAACGAACCTGACACTCAAAACACAAGGGTGTGACATAGCGAACGAACCTAACACTCAAAACACAAAGGTGTGACATAGCGAACGAACCTGATACTCAAAACACCAGCATGTGACATAGCGAACGAACTTTAATCAACTATTTTCTAAAGAATAAATAAAATACAATTTCCGAAAATAAAGCACGACCTTGAAAGGTTTTTTACTCAGGGGCCATCCATATAGTCTGTATGTACAGATGGGGCCATCCATATAGTCTGTATGTACAGATGGGGGCCATCCATATAGTCTGTATGTACAGATGGGCCCATCCATATAGTCTGTATGTACAGAAGGGGCCATCCATATAGTCTGTATGTACAGAAGGGGCCATCCATATAGTCTGTATGTACAGAAGGGGCCATCCATATAGTCTGTATGTACAGAAGGGGCCATCCATATAGTCTGTATGTACAGAAGGGGCCATCCATATAGTCTGTATGTACAGATGGGCCCATTCATATAGTCTGTATGTACAGAAGGGGCCATCCATACAGTCTGTATGTACAGATGGGCCCATTCATATAGTCTGTATGTACAGAAGGGGCCATCCATATAGTCTGTATGTACAGATGGGAAGGAGGGGTTGTCGACTTTGGAGATTTTGCTTACGCGGCAGTATGGCCGGACGGGGCCGGGGGCGGGGAAATGGGAGGGTCTTAGAAGAAATTACGTAGATTTTTTCAGAAATTGTAAAATAATCATCCTGAAATTCGACCAGTCCAGGATTAACATATTTTATTTATATCTCGAATGCTGTCAAATAATCACGCGTTTTTTAATAATTATTTTTTTGAATTATTATCATAATGTTTCAATGCATTTTCAACAACGAACTCGTTAGATATCGCTCAGATTGTACTCAATAAATGTTAAAGTTAAATTTTCACCAGGCGCAAATACATAGAAAAAATAAAAATAAATAAATAAATAAAGTGTTTGGTAAAAATAAGTAAAACACAAATGTAGGTCACTTAGCGTCATCTAGTAACTCCAAACAGTAGTGACTCGTGTTGATTACTGTTTACACCACGACAGCTAGGTGTCGCACACCATAAAAAATGGAAATAAAATTATGAACATTGTTTAATATTTCGCAAGGCTCTTGTGAGAAAGCAGCAGCAATTAATATAGAAAACTCTACCCTCTCCCCCCGGGCAGGACCTGTAAAAAGAATATTTTTAACGTCTTTTCTTTGTGAAGTATGTGGGATTTTAACGTTTAATTCACTATAAAGGTCCTATTTAGAGACGATTTTGGCGCCCCCGAATTTTCGAGCCCATTCCTCTTCGTCCCATTCTTATGGCCCTGCCCGGGGGCAACGTGGCACCCATGGCGTTTACTCTGGGAACCACTGGGCTTGCCAAATAGCCAGCGGTTAAAATACGTGACACATTTTATTTACTGTGACCTAATAATGGAATAAAGATTATTTGATTTTTGTGTTTCTTTGTTAGGTTTTTTTTTGTTTTTTTTTGGGGGGGGGGGGGGGGGGAGTTAGAAAGCTCATTGTACGTACGTTTGGGGGGGGGGGTCGTAAAAAAAAGTTCGCATAAAACAAGAGGGGAGGGGTCACGAATTTAACTTTTTTGCGTACGTACAATATGGATGACACCTTACCGTAAATTATAAAGATATTTTAGATGAGTAAAAATAATGTTTAATAATAAAAGAGTATAATTTATTTGTGAAAATAGCCGCATTTATTCATTTAAATTTTAAAGTCACTGATTTCGGACCAGTGAATTGTATCAATTTTCATTTTTTAGTGACATTTTCAAACTGTGTTATACATATATGACCGGTTATGGAAAGGGCGAGACGCGCACCTAACGATATTACGCGATGAGTAGAGTGCAAATCGCACTTTCATTAATTCACTATGGGTAGAGCGAATGATTCCTCCCTCATGCATACATTTCGTGGCGAACATATCAACGTTATTGTATCAGTCTAGATACGCGACGAGAAGTGTCGACCTGCGGTCACCCCCTTCCCGCGAGTATAACTAAAGCTCAGTTCTCATCGTTGGCTAGTTACAAATTATTCAAAGCACTCAACTCGCCCCATCCAGTCACTTGGAAAATGCACCATAACTTTCCTGAGTCTTGGGATTATTTCCTCTTGAAATGTCGCGGTCGTTCTAAAGTAAAATGGCTGCTTTCGGGAGCCCCAGGTTTAGCTTTGTGACCAATTACGAACCTTTGCACGAAGAGATCAATCCTTAAGGACTTGAAACAGTCTTCTGTCGTAGCACTTATCTAGGATCTCAACAGAGCAAACGTTATTGGGACCTGGGCGGTGGCGTGGCTAGACGCTGGTCGCTAGGCGCTCATTGCTTGGAGCCAGGCGATGTCCGACAGACTTAGAAAATGGATAAAAATGTGCGAGGCCGACAGTTTCCAATACAAAGAAATCCCATAGGTTCACTAAGCCAAAAATTGGAGCTTCACAACATTATAGATCCTAAACATTGATGTTCACATGCACTGGGGAAAGTGTGGCGGGTGGGTTAAGAAACTAAGTTGACAGGACCAAAAGATGGGATGCGATAAATAAAACTTTGACGGGGAAATTGGTGTGTGTGTGTGAGGGGGGGGATAACAGGCAAAACTCCGTAATATAACTTGATAGACTAAGATCGGAGTTGGGTAAATAAAGCTAAGTGGCGGGGGATTGGGGGAATCAAAAATAAGTGGCAGGGGGCTGGGGGAATAAAAAATAAGTGGCAGGGGGCTGGTGGAATCAAAGATAAGTATCATGGGGCTGGGGGAAAACATTATGTTATTTTAACAGATAATTATTATGACAGACCATCATTTTTGTTTCATGGTCTACATGGGACTCTGATGTCATTAAATGAGCACATAATCGAATAAATTAACAAAGCAGTTAACTGGCCCACAGTCAAGAGAGAAAGTTGAATGAAAGAAATCATTAGTTTAAATCCAAGCAGTACAAGCATTACAACAGTCATAAAAATGTAGCCGTGCATTCTCGGGGAAACACTTCATGTGGCGTCCATATTGCCTTGAAGAGAATATTGAAAGAAAGAACATCTCTTTCCGGTTGGGGTGTGTTGTAAAGTGCCAAAATTCAAACATAAAACTAGGGACGTTAAAACCGACCCCCCCCCCCCCCCCCCGTAAACCGGTTATCTCTTTTTAGAAATCCGATGAAGCGTGTGTGCTTGGGTTGGCACAGTTAAATAGCTTAAACAACACCCCACAAACCCCACTCACAGCCATCAACGTGATGGTCTCCTTGGTCACGCAAGCAGAAACGTTTGAGCCAAACAATGTTCCAAATTATGAAAACACTCATCCGCAGTGCCTTGATTAAATATCCAATGGTCTCAAAAAGTGCTGACAAAAAAACATGATTGCGTTTCACTGTTAGTACTTCATAACAATTGTATTGCCAAACTATTTGGCCTCTGGCCACTATTACTGCTCACGCGTAGCCTGGCCAAGAATAACAGAGGTCCCTATTCAGGCGGGATTCATCGATTCCGGCTAAAATTAATTTATCTTGATGCCATGATAAACCCTTCAATCTACAATCCTAACTTCAATCTACAATCCTAACTTTACCGGACAAAACACAACGTATCGCAAGCTATTTTCTGTCGCCCCCTCCCACTTTTCAGCTACTTGTTTTATCTTTGTTATCACCCCCCCCCCCCCCCAGCCTATTTGTTATGTCTTGACTCGCATGACTGAACAGCCAATTCAATATGTGATGTTATTTTAAAATCTTGTTTTTATTTTTGTCTGTTGTTTTTGATTAGCCGAGGCTTTAGTTTCTCCTGTTTTATAAATATTATAAAAAAATTACCTGTTATTTTTACAATGCTATTATATATGCAATTCTTAAACCTAGTTTTTATACAAAAAGTTCAATAACTTTTTTGACTTTTAGGTTAATCTGTGTCCTTATTTGTAAAAAACATTAGTATCAGAAATGACGAAGACAACGCAACATATACCGGGTACTTATTTCTGTGTTTTAGCTGTAATTGGTATCAGTGGTATGTTACTTAAGGGCAGGACTGTGGTAAGCAAAAGCTGTACCTATAGGCAGGACCGTGGTAAGCAAAAGCTGTACCTATAGGGGACTGCAACTTCCCGAAATAGCAGGGGTTTTTGCCCTTGTTAATCTTTTTCGCCTAGAAATTAGAAACATTTCTCAGATACATAAGTTTTTTCCCCATAAAATAGCAACGTTGCACAGACGCGTGCCCGATCTACAAGTTCTGCTTTATTTCCAGATACCGGCTGATGCAATTCCCGTAAAAAGTTCTTAATTTCTTCAACTCGCCAGGTCTCAAATGCTATTTTCGTCATGTTTTCGCCATGTGAGCAGCCATCTTTGTACTTTCTTTGTACTCCCCGGTATGAACGATAACTCTGGGTGACTAGGAAAGTTGCAGTCTCCTATAGGCAGAGCAGTGGTAACCATATGCTATACCTAAGGGAAGGGTCGTATTTAAAAAAGCTGTAGCGAGGGCCAGGTTAATGGTAGGCAAAATCTGTATCTGTGTAGGAGAGGGCCACTATAAGCAAAAGCTTTACATAGAGCCAGGGCCACTATAAGCAAAAGATTTACATAGAAATAGTCCGAGGTAAGCAAAAGCTGAAACTAGAATTAGGGTCGCGAAAAGCAAAATCTGTACAAAAGGATCAGAGTCGTGTTAAAATAAAAGCTGTACATAGGTTAAGTGTAGCGTCAAGAAAAGGCTATACAAAAAGCTGTACTTAGGGGCAAGGCCATGGTTACAAAAGCTGCACCTAGGGGCAGGGCCGTGGTAGCAAAAAGTTTTCCACAGAGACAGTGCCATGGTAAGCAAAAGCTTCTCCGTTATAGAGACAATGCCATGGTAAGCAAAAGTGTCTCCAGTGAGACAGTGTCATGGTTAGCAAACTATGTACCTCGAAACAGGGCCGTGGCAAGAAATGTTTTATCTAGGGGCAATGCCAAAGCAAGAGAGGTTGTACCTAGGGGCAATGCCAAAGCAAGAAAGGTTGTACCTAGGGGCAATGCCAAGGCAAGAAAGGTTGTACCTAGGGATAAGGCCGAAGCAAGAAAGTTTGTACTAAGAGGGCAAAGCCCAAGCAAGTAAAATCTACGCCAGGGACAATGATAATCAAAACAATTATTTTGCATGAAAAAAAGGACGATTTGGACACCATGTGAAGTTTGTACGCGGGCGATGGCCATTTTTACAAAACCCCGCCTAGAAGGGAAGGGAAGGGAGAGATCGCCTGGCGACATATAGTCAAAATAGGGCATTTGACACCAACAGCGAATTAATATATATAAGACTAAATTCTGTTGAAAACCTTGGAGCATGTATATAGCTTTCAATGGTCGAGTCTTGGCGCCTTATTGTAAATTGTAGGTGGCCTAATTTATACACTATTTTATAAAAGGTAAACAAAACATTACAAAATAATATCTCTTCTTCTTCTTCTTATGCCTTTTTACCCCGTCTGGGGCATAGGCCGTCAACAAGAATTTTCCATTCATCACGGTCCTGTGCTTTCCGATCCAGTTGCTTCCAGGTGTACCCCATATTTTGCGTGTCTGCCTCTAACTCGCGTCTCCATGTACTCTTTGGCCTTCCTCTCTTTCCCTGTGGAATCCATGTTAAGGTTTGTCTGGTGATGCTATCTGGAGGTTTTCGGAGAGTATGCCCAATCCACCTCCAACTTTTCTTTATGATGTCTTCATTAATGTGCACCTGGTAAGTCCTTTCTAGTAGATCTTTGTTGGTGTTGGTATTTGGCCATTTGATGTTCAGGATCTTTCTAAGGCTTATGAAGGTATGTAATTTCTGCGTAATGATCGCTTTTGTTTTCCAAGTTTCTACTCCATATAGTAGGACTGTTTTGACATTCGTGTTAAAGATTTTGAATTAGGTTTGCAGCTTTAGCGCCTTCGATTCCCATATTTTCTTTAATAGCACGAATGCTGATCTAGCTTTTCCAATTCTAGCCCTTACATGCGTATAAGATCTGCCATTTATATCAATGGTGCTGCCTAAGTATGTGAAGGACTCCAGTTCTTCCAGTGACTTTCCTGCCAGAGAAATATGCTAATGGTTGGCTGAGTTTACCTTCATGATCTTTGTCTTGTTTTTATTTATATTGAGTCCGAGCTGTGCTGAAATGGTGGCTACGTCTTATGTCTTTTCCTGCATTTGTTGCTGGTTATGGGATAGAAGTGCATTGTCGTCTGCAAAGTCTATAGGTCATTCATTTGTTTCAAGAGTGTCCACTACATCCGGTTCCTCTTTTTTTCTGTGGATTTTTTCATTATCCAGTCAATGGCGAGGATGAATAGGAAGGGGGACAAGAGACGCCTTTGTCTGACTCCAGTTTCCACTTAAAAGTCATCTGTGAGTCTGCCTTCATGGACCACCCTGCATGTCATCTGTGAGTCTACCTTCGTGTACACCCTGCATGTCATCTGTGAGTCTGCCTTCGTATGTCATCTGTGAGTCTACCTTCGTGTACCACCCTGCATGTCATCTGTGAGTCTACCTTCGTGTACCACCCTGCATGTCATCTGTGAGTCTGCCTTCGTGTACCACCCTGCATGTCATCTGTAAGTCTACCTTCGTGTACCACCCTGCATGTCATTTGTGAGTCTACCTTCGTGTACCACCCTGCATGTCATATGTGAGTCTACCTTCGTGTACCACCCTGCATGTCATCTGTGAGTCTACCTTCGTGTACCACCCTACATCTCATCTGTGAGTCTACCTTCGTGTACCACCCTGCATGTCATTTCTTCATAAGAACTCTGAATGACCCTCAATAGTTTTCCTGGTACTCCATAGTGCCGAAGAAGTTTCCACAAGGTTTGTCGGTCCAGACTATCAAAGACCTTTTCGTAGTCTGTAAAATGTATATATAGGGGGGAGTTCCATTCGATGGTCTGTTCTACAATGATTCTTAGTGTTGCAATTTGATCAAAATAATATATTCTAATTAATGATAATTATAGATATTTCGCTTAAGGCTGTGTCTGAATTTGAACATAAGGTAAGACATATTGAATTTGAGCGTTAGGTATATATTGTTATAACGATTCGACCTGCAGAGTTAGCATTACACCACAGTGATGAGTATGATATAGAAATAAGTTGTTGGGTACTTGAAATATGAAACTAACAGCACCCCACCCCCCGACCAAAAATGCTAATTTTTGTTTGATTTATACTTTACACTGCATAGGATATAGAATATATCGGACTTTTACACTTTACCATGCATAGAATATATCGCACATGCAGACTTTACACTGCATAGAATACATCGCACATTCACATTTATTTTGATCCAAGATTTTAACTTCACATTCCATATTCTAATATACAACCAAATAATATTTTTTTCTGTGTATGCATATATGTATGTGTGTACGATACTTATAAAAATTAAATAAACAAGATTTACAATGACCGCCGAAATTATTATTAATTAACAATAACTTCTCTTCAAACCCTTGATAAACGGGAGAGTTACACCAATTAGGTAATATCCCCCTAACACAGTGGTTCTCAACCTTCGTAATGCAGCAACACTAATGAATTTCATGTTGTGGCGACCCCAGCCACAAAATTATTTTCGTTGCTTCTTCATAACTGTCGAGTGAGTATATGTGGTGTCCGATGGTCTAAGGCGACCCCTGTGAAAGGATCGTTCGACCCCAAAGTGTTGCGCCATACAGGTTGAGCGTATGTTTTCTAGTAGCACTGATGTAGGGCGAAAATCACAACACATTTATCACGAGGACTTACACAGCCCGGGCAATTTTATGATGGAAGATAATGACATAACTTATAAATTTACATTACAACAAAATAACCGTTAGATAATAAGTAAGCTAATACATATACTGTGATACCAGAGGATGAGTAAAGTTACGCATAATTGAACTAAGACATTTGATCAGATTTGAAGCAACAAATGACAACAAAAAAAAAAAAAAAGCTGATATGAAATACGTGAGATTGGCGCTTGTATATGTGGTCAAATATCTTGATTTGACTTTCTTATCATTAGGTTATTTAATACCTATTAAATATTAGAATAAACATTCAAGCAAATCAATGTATTTATGGAGATGGACACAATCGGATCGAATTACTAAATTTAAAAACTCTTATATTTATTTTTAAAAAAAGTTTTTTTATAAAAAGAATTCAAAGAAAGTCAATGAACTTGAGAAATATATTTCGCAAATCTAATAAATTCACACCACATACACAAGCATTCACTCACATACACACGCTGGGAGATACAAACACGCACGCAGATAGAAAGAAAAACGCATGGAGATACCCAAACGCACGAAGATACAGACACGCAAGCAGATATAAGCACGCACGCACATACATACGCTGGGAGATACAAACACACACGCAGATAGAAAGAAAAACGCATGGAGATACCCAAACGCACGAAGATACAGACACGCAAGCAGATATAAGCACGCACGCACATACATACGCGCAGAAACATAAATAGTAAAAAGTCTAATTGGAAAATGACACATGCGTACAAATTGGTTTCGTACGACTTGCAGGTGACCTTTTACTGGAGAGTGGAAGTCACTCTTAAGTCAGATTTCAAAGCAATGATTTACCCAAGTAAAAAGTAAAAACGCAACATTATTATTATATCTTGTTTTATGTTGTCTTATATAGCGCGGTACCCCATTTGTCACGTACATACACCGAATGTAGTGTAACTGAGTACAATGTGTTCAACGTATTCCAAATAGCATTAGAGTTACAAGTCATTTTATGGCAGTGCAATAAATCACAATACAAAATTAAAGAAACCCATGTAGACCAAGTTTTTCGTTTAAATCCTCAATATGCATGCTTCTTTGCATTTATGGGATTGTAAGTGATTTATCATTTATGGGATTGTAAGTGATTTATCATTTATGGGATTGTAAGTGATTTATCATTTATGGGATTGTAAGTGATTTATCATTTATGGGATTGTAAGTGATTTATCATTTATGGGATTGTAAGTTATTTATCATTTATGGGATTGTTATTTTATTTATCATTTATGGCATTGTAAGTGATTTATCATTTATGGGATTGTAAGTGACTTATCGTTTATGGGATTGTGATGTTTTTTAAATCACATTTAGTACACGTAAAACCTAATAAACTAAAGATTTATGTCAACCCAAATGTGTCACAAATACAAAGCACATAGCAAGAGCTAGAAATTAATCTCCACACCAAAACACGCAGCCATTGAACAAATCATTAACATTGCCGCTCCTTGAAAAAACAGGAAGATCAGATTTTTGGATTGTGGGGAGTGGGGCTGAATATTTGGTAGAATGTGTTGTCATCGGCAACGAGTCCATGTGGCAAGTTTCAGCTCGATAGGATGACGGAAAGTGTGTCAATTAACCTTCGGGAGATTTTGCCGCCACAAAGAAAGAAGCACTAACAAAGGCGAAGTTAATATAAAGGAATTAAAAACGATTGCAATAACGTAAATGAAACTAAATGTTTATGTAACCATTATTGTAGCAATTGGATATTGTACGTATGAATAGTGCGATGTCGGTAATTATGAAGGATTTGTGAAATATTTTTTAATCAGATGTGTTCCTGAGATTCTGGAAGGGGGTAGGAGAAACGCATTTCGGGCCATGGGATATGCCTAGATCTGGAGATTCTTATTTTTCCATATATATGAGCTATACAAATAAAAAAAAAAAGGGTCATGATTTTTCACTGTGACTAGTTCGGTCATGAACGTTAAATGTAATTTTTTATTGGTGCACAAAAATTAGCGTCTTTCCTGTCCGCGGTGCGTAAGATAGCTTTGCTCATTACATGAGAACATTTGTGTTGAGTGTTCAATTACTTGAAGTCTGAACGTTCAAAAAGAAATTTGACGAAATTTTGATCGCGTGAACTGAGCATAAAATTATGTGGCAAACTTGACACCCCCGTGAGAGTAAATACCGCCTCTGCAAGTACAACCCTAAGCTCATGTTCAGAGTCGTATACCTGCCATGGAGTGTAGGGGCGAAAAGTCTTTGGTGCAGATGTCTTTGGAAGCATCGTAAGATCAATAAGGGTGATAACACACTAGGTCCGGATTTCACCGGATTTTAAGACTGACGACGAGACCGGTTGCTCGGTAGAACTGTACATCGGAAATTGTAGAAATTGAGAATACATTGCAGCCGATAGCATCCGAATTTTTATTGTTTATCATAACAACGGCCTTGACCCTGCTGTCTTTCCGGTGACGAGTATTAAACTAAAGATAGATTTTTAATGAGGCCGTTGTATTAAAAAAACTGGAATAGATGAACATATGTTTTATTTGATGAAGAATCCATTAATAAAATTACTATTTTCAGAATGAACCATTAAACTTTTGACTACCTACATACAGTGGTATGCTTTGTTGGTGCAAAGTATAAATTAAATTATTAATTGTTGACTGTGGGGCATAGTGCAGCAGAGTGACAGTGGTAATTTCGTTGAATCAAATCTATACAACCACATAGGAACGGGGTCTTTCCCCTTTCCTTAACCAAGACAGATACCTGGGATCAATAAATACACCCCTTCCATATGTTTTTCTTGGTGACGAAGGTTATCCTCTGAAGAAACATCTGATGCGACCATACACAACCAGTGGTGATACTGTATCACGAGAAATTGAAGTTTACAAATACAGACATAGTCGGGCCAGAAGAAAAGTTGAGTGTTCATTGGGCTTACTTGTTGCACAATGGAGATTCTTCAAACAGAATTCAAGTTGATCCTAAAAATGTTGACAAACTAGTCATTTCTGAAGATCAGTTGGACATGTTATTAGCTTCAAATACAACCAGAGGCGTAGGAATCGGCTTGGCATCGGGGCAGTTGCCAAGGGCGCCGGCCTACGCCTGTTCAAAAGGGCGCCGCTAAATCTCTAATTTTTAAATTTTTATTATTTAAAAAATAAATTTGCCAAGGGCGCCAAAAACCCAGTTACGCCTCTGAATACAACAGCTGGTAACGCTACAAGATCACCAACGGGAATATCACTACGAATATAATTGAGAAGGGAATGATGCATATAATATCCGTGATTGCTTTAAACATTATTTTAACATTTAAGTTTAAGGAGCAATTGACATCCAGTACTGGTACAATAAAATAGACTATTACGTCCCAAGAAAATGTAAAATATATTTTATGAATTGATTATGAATTGATCCACGTTGATCTTTTTCCATAATAATTTAGTGATAGCATTACCGTGTGCTACAGAATCAATGGCATCATCCATGCTAATTTAATATTTGTTTATAAACATTTTAATTTAGTTTCCTTTTAAAATTTAGATTAAATATAATTTAGAAATTTGGTAAAAGCATAAATATTCTACATGGAACTATATTTAATAACTGTATTATTATGTTAAAATTATATTTGATTCATTATTGTGTAACAAAAATATATCCTAAATTCAAGTGATTGACATTTCATTGAACTTTGAACTTATTTTCCAATGTTACTGTTTTGCAGGTCTAACAGTAACAGGATATGCAAACTTCAAAATAAATGCATACTTGTTATATCTAATTTTCATTTCTTAATTGCTATTTCTAATTATAATTATATTTAGCTATTATATGATCAAGTTTGTTCAAAACAATTTGGTTTTATTTACCTAATCTTCTTGCAATAAAAAATAAACATTGACCCAGACACGCAGCGCCGCCATTCGCACCCGGGTACCATTAGGCTCAATTCTATTCAGATGTCATTTGTTGTAGTGTATTTTAGTTTAAATGAAGAATTAAGTTTACAAACGTATAGTACATTCAATTATCTTTCATTTCATACCTCATTTGGTCTTACAAACCCAACAATAATATTTTTAATAGTTTTTTAATCCCAAACTCTCACTTCTGGTACCCGGGTACCAATAGTTGCAGCCTTTATCCATATGAGATCGAACTAACTTAAAAATAGAAATATAATAAAATCATATGCCCACTCCCGCCACTCACTTGTAGTATTGAGCTCTTCTGCTATTTCGTGCTAAAGTTTCCTACCAATATCCCTATAGTGGTAATTTTTCGTTATGTCCCATAGTGGCGTGCGGTCATGAATTAGTTCTATAATTTGTATTTATCTTAAATTACTTTCATTGGATCCAAATGAATCCTACACACGGTTGATGCAAAGAAGACCTGCAATGACGTCATTTGCTTGTTTTTTTTCTAATTTAGCTTCGGATCACTCCGTCGAACATCGCTCTGATTATATGGTTGCTATGTCCCATAGTGGAGAGCGATCATCCACTTGAGATATTAGTTTATCAATTTCTACCATTTTAATTGATAAAAAGCTACAATTTGTATATATTTAAATTAATTATGATGGATCCAAATGAATAATACACAAATGAAAGGCTATTCTAGATTTTAAGGTGATATTTTTGTACAAACAATCAGTAAAAAATTACATGCCGCCATTTTAATTGTTTTTAAAATTAGCTTCGGACAGTTCTGACGAAAAAAACAAATTCGACCGGCGCGCGTTACCGACTTTCACCGATGACGCCTGAGCAAATGTACCTGTGTTCACTTTGTTATTGCATTTGTTTTTTATACCGATCCAGTCTTGTTCGGCAGTCTTGGAATCCGGTGAAATCCGGACCTAGTGTGTGATTACCTAAGCTCGGCGTTGCTCAACATGCTCGCCGACAAAGTAGATTACGCCCTCTCTCAGCATATGCTTAATATATTTATAATGACTTGAGACTGTGTGGCCAGACGTTCGCTGGAATTTGGATGGAATGTTGCAGACATACATAATGGGGCATACGTTTTTACAAACAACCGAGTTGACCAGAATTGCTCATGGTATACTCAGGGCTCGGTCGGTGGCCGAGTCGAAAGTTTTTTTATGAAAGCAGATACCATGAAAGCTAACTCCCACGACATTGACATTTGAGCTTACTAGCCTAGAACAGCATTATTGATAACACACATACTGAACGCTTAAGTCGGTCATTCAAAGAGATCAGTGTTTTGTCTTACCATTCCAAAATATAACTATCTGCATTCAACCAAGTCGTGAATCATATGACCACTCGATTTGGACAGTACCAAAGCCTCCATGATATTAAGTAGTGTTAAAATATCAGCTCTGTAGCATTGCTGAACCATATATATCTATATCTTTATATCTATCTATATCTATATATCTATCTATATCTATATATACATGGTTCAATAATGCTACATATAGCTGATATCGCTCTCTCTCTCTCTCTCTCACACACACGCGCGCACTCACACACAAACTATCTCTCACACACACATGTGTGATTTCCAAAAGCACTACATATCCCCTGTATATAAAATTAATAGAAAATAAATTTAACTACGTTAAGCGGCAAAGAGTAGAAGGGGAGATTGTGTCTGAGCTGCTCAGTCCGTTTCAAACGCCTGAACACCAAGTGATCCCTGACTGGCCACAGCCTCAACGCCTAGTGATCCCTAACTGGACATAGTCGAAAACCAAGCGATCCCTGACTGGCCACAGCCTCAACGCCTAGTGATCCCTAACTGGACATAGTCTGAACATCAAGTGATTCCACACTGGCCGTATTCTGGACACCAAGTGATCCCAGACTGGCCATACGCCGAACAGCAAGTCATCCCAGACTGATCAAAGTCCCAAAGCCATATTTAACGAAATCTTACCGCCCAAAGCCTAAACCTAATAAATCCCAGGATGACCTTCGAATAGCGCATAGTGGTTTGTAGTCCCTAGAGGTTAGCCAAGTAAAGTGCGAGGTAATCTACTAATGGATTAAATGAGACTTTATAGCGTGGGTTTGGTCATAAATAAACTTTGTGTCTGTTTAAGAGCATTTTACTGACCTTTTCTTAGCAAGAAAAATCTCATTGTATTTAAGTGTCCTAAATAAATGATTTGATGATGTCCTCTTAAGAGCACATAATTTCTTTGGTCAAATAATAGCGTCAGATCGAGGAACGTGACGGGGTAACATGATACAGGTGACAGGCGGGGTAACATAATACAGGTGACAGGCGGGGTAACATGATACAGGTGACAGGCGGGGTAACATGATACAGGTGACAGGCGGGGTAACATAATACAGGTGACAGGCGGGGTAACATGATACAGGTGACAGGCGGGGTAACAAAATACAGGTGACAGGCGGGGTAACATGATACAGGTGACAGGCGGGGTAACATGATACAGGGGACAGGCGGGGTAACATGATACAGGTGACAGGCGGGGTAACATGATACAGGTGACAGGCGGGGTAACATGATACAGGTGACAGGCGGGGTAACATGATACAGGTGACAGGCGGGGTAACATAATACAGGTGACAGGTGGGGTAACATGATACAGGTGACAGGCGGGGTAACATGATACAGGTGACAGGCGGGGTAACATGATACAGGTGACAGGCGGGGTAACATGATACAGGTGACAGGCGGGGTAACATAATACAGGTGACAGGCGGGGTAACATAATACAGGTGACAGGCGGGGTAACATGATACAGGTGACAGGCGGGGTAACATGATACAGGTGACAGGCGGGGTAACATGATACAGGTGAAAGGCAGGGTAACATGATACAGGTGACAGGCGGGGTACCATAATACAGGGGACAGGCAGGGTAACATGATACAGGTGACAGGCGGGGTAACATAATACAGGGGACAGGCGGGGTAACATCATACAGGTGACAGGCGGGGTAACATAATACAGGGGACAGGCGGGGTAACATGATACAGGTGACAGGCGGGGTAACATAATACAGGTGAAAGGCAGGGTAACATGATACAGGTGACAGGCGGGGTACCATAATACAGGGGACAGGCAGGGTAACATGATACAGGTGACAGGCGGGGTAACATAATACAGGGGACAGGCGGGGTAACATGATACAGGTGACAGGCGGGGTAACATAATACAGGTGACAGGCGGGGTAACATAATACAGGGGACAGGCGAGGTAACATGATACAGGGGACAGGCGGGGTAACATGATACAGGTGACAGGCGGGGTAACATAATGCAGGTGACAGGCGGGGTAACATAATACAGGGGACAGGCGGGGTAACATGATACAGGTGACAGACGGGGTAACATGATACAGGTGACAAACTGGGTAACATGATACAGGTGACAGACGGGGTAACATGATACAGGTGACAGGACGGGGTAACATGATACAGGTGACAGGCGGGGTAACATAATACAGGTGACAGGCGGGGTACAAAGATGCAAGTGACCGTCTGATAGTTGGCAGATGGGTATCATAATACATGACACTCTGTAAATTGATTGAAATGACTGAGGCTCCATGACACAGTGACGTTACAAGAAAAATATGGTGTACAATGCGCTAGAGACATTTTAAATCGTGTAAGTCTCAATTTAAAATAAGCGTCCGTTAAAGGTGTTGTAAAAATCCCTTGATTATAAAAATAGTCAATGGTGTCAGGTGTCAAAAAACTATAATTAGAACGAGTGCGTTTTATGTTTTCGTGCGAAAATAAGCTTGGATAAATATTTAGTAGTAACAAAAATAAGATTGTATAAATATTTAGTAGTAACAAAAATAAGCTTGTATAAATATTTGGTAGTTACAAAAATAAATGTGTATAAATATTAAGTGGTAAGTATTTTTAAAATTTTTTTTTGCTTTTTTGGTTAAAATTTGTTCCTATTGTTTTAATTTTCTTGGTAATTTTCTTTCAGCCTCACAGTAAAATGAACAGTGCAAGGAAAACAAAAATTTAAAAAAATATAAAAAAAAATAAATTCATCGGTATTTGGGTAAATATTTACAAATTGGATTCATACCCGCTGTTGTCTTTTATGTCAACGATACTTGTCCAAGGAATCAATGAAACGAAGTAGTCTTGAGGTGCATTTGAAGGCCAAACATTTTGCTCAGTTTAGACCACTCGGCACCATTTATATTATATATAAATATATAATAAGCTAAAACTATAAATTAGATTACACTAATGTACCAATAAAAAATATAATATATTGTGCTTTAGATGGTGCTCCTAATATTGATGGCAAGTAAAATGGCTGCTTTATGAAGGAGGAGAATCCAGAAATGCTTATTGTGCATTGAATTATTCATAGGGAAAACTTGGTAGCTAAAAATATTTCGTTTGTTCTTAATGATGTACTAAATTCAGTTCTAAAGTGTTTCACTGCTATTAAAGCTAGTGCCAAATGTGAGCATCTCTTCAAGTTATTTTGTGAAGAAAAAAATGCTGACCGTTTAGACGCTTACTTCACTCTGAAGTAAGGTGGATCTCGAAAGGGAACTGCTTGCAAACATTCAGGGAACTATTTGATACTCTTGGTGAATTTATAAGTGAGTAACCTGAAATGAAGTACGTTTTAAAAGTTGATGGTAGAGCATTTGCGAATCATTTAGCCGATAACTTTGAAAAAATCTTAAATATTAAATAACTAATCTCAAGAAACAAATAAAACTCGTATCGATGCAAAAGCGAAAATATTTCGTATCATTACATTTAATGAATTATGTCAGATATATGTTTTTAACAAAAACTTTGAAAAGTTTCATGGGCTGATGAAATGTGAAATAACCGATACCGCTATACTTGTTATTGTCCATCATCTCACATTTTGTCAGATTAATTAGAATATTTTTTTTGGCATTTAAAACAAACTGATTTTCCAACTTCCGATTTTCAGTATCAAGAAGAAGTCGCAGAAATGCAAAATGATGAGTCTGTTAAATCTTGATTTAATATAAAATCAGCGGTGTCATGGCCTTGTGAGAACACAGAAATCAAATTGCCCAATGCGACCAAATGTGCAAGGAAGCTATTTTTACCCTTTCAACATTCATATTTAGCTGAATGTGGATTTCGTGCCATAAGCCATAAGTGACAGACGGGGTAACATGATATAAGCATGTACAGCGTGGTGAGCCCAGCCCTAGGCTGGGGTACTACGCTATAAAAACTTCTTATAATAATAATTAGTGATTTACTGCTACAAAAAATCGGTTGGAGACAACACAGCGGGGATATTTAAGACTGAAGCTATCTAAAGGTGAGCCTAACATAAAATCTATATGCAGCAACCATCGAGTGAACTTTCCTCACTAAATTATTAATCTCAAACTGTATTTGTGATCTCTCATTGTAAATTAAAATTATTAAATAATGAATAATAAATTAAATAATAAATAATTAAAATATGTTTGAAAAATCTTGGAGACATGCTGTTGAGAGCCAGTGATTCGCAGATTACTTGCAGCTATACAAGCACACCAATCCATCTTTTGTCGACTCCGCTATCTACGCATTGCAGGAAGTCATTGGTGATGTCAAGTCATGTATGACTCTCAGCAAGTTGAAGCTGAACGATGACAAAACGGAAGCACTCCTCATTCACAATCATGAATCGTCCTCTACCTCAGTTCTCCCCACTTCGTTTCAAGTAGGTAACTCCGACATACAGTTTACATCCTCTGCTAGGAATCTTGGTTACATTCTTTCTGACAACATTTCTCTCAATAATCATACTTCTCATGTCTGTCGCTCTGCTTACACCGATATCCGTCAGATCAGCTCCACCCGCCACTACCCCACAGCGCCAAAAAAAAAAAAACCAAACAAAAGAACTCTAGTCTGTGCACTTGTTCTCTCTCGTCTTGACTATTGCTACTCTCTTCTGCCAAGTTCACCAAAACACTTCATAGAAAAACTGCAAAAATGTTCAAAACTCAGCTGCTAGGTTAGTTCTAAAGGCAAATAAATGTGATCACGTCACTCTACTACTCCACTACACTCACTTCATTGGCTCAATTTACAGGCACGCATTGATTACAAGCTGTCAGTTCTCTGTCACAACTTTTTCTCTGGTTCCTGTCCTTTCTGCCTTACTGAACTTCTGTCTGTCTATTCACTCCTTCGACAGCTTCGTTCCTCCGCAGACACCCGAATTCTTCTGTTCCCAAGACACGCAATAAAACATACGGTGAACGATCTTTCTCTTTCTGTTCACCCAAACAATGGAATTCCTCCTAACAATCCTAGGCTTCAAAACTGCCCCCCAAGACACATCTCTTCAAACTCTACCATTCCGACTCATTCTCAACCCCCCTCTGGCCGATAAACAATGCTCGGTGCTGCTGGGTGCCGTCCATGACTAGACATGGGTCAATAGTATTTGGGTGGGTGATGTCAATATATTTACAAAGCTGTTTTTAAATGAATAATTTTATGTTACTATTTTATTAATGTCATGTTTTTTTTTCCTTTTCGTTTTGTCAATTTTTATGTGAGGCGCGATGAGCCTAGCCCTAGGTTGGGGTGCCACGCTATTTAAGACCACTGTATAATAATAATAATAATAACACGTGAGCTATGAAGAAGATCCTGTAGTAACGTATCGTCTCATTTTGTAATACTTTCAACAAGAGGTCAAGTTAAAAAATAAATTCCCTTAACTGAAACAAATGCAGAGTGCCCATAAATGTTAACAACAAAAAGAGCTGTATTCTAGCTGCTCCTAATTTTAACTAAAATATGTATTCTAACTGCCCTTATTTTAACAACTTCAATATATGAATTATAACTGCTACCAATGTTAACGACTACAAGATCTGTATTCTTACTGCCACTAATGTTAACGACTACAAGATCTGTAATCTTACTGCCACTTATGTTAACAACTACAATATCTGTATACCTACTGCAACCGATATTAACGACTGCAAGATCTGTATTCTTACTGCAACTTATGTTAACGACAAGATCTGTATACTTACTGCAACCAATGTTAACGACTACAAGATCTGTATACTTACTGCCACTAATGTTAGCGACTACAAAATTTGTATTCTAACAGCCACTAGTGTTATCACTGAGTGGTCTGTATTCCTACTACCATCAATGTTTATCACTACAAAACCAGACACTTGTTGTATCCTAAGACGCCCCTATGGGATATGAACTTGCCCTGCTATATGTCAACAACGTGAACCTGTGTAAGAACACAGCTTAATATCGGTCACTGCTTGTTCTTGTACGCCCGTGGGTAACATGCAAGTAAATGAGACTGATAAATCAGTAGAGCTATCAGACGAGACATAAGACAGAGATCAAAGAAATCAGACAGATGTCAGGGATGTATGATCGGGTACAGAGTATTAGAGAAGATAAATGAAAGCCTTGTAGTCTTGCTAGTAGTATGTCTCATTAGGAAATGGCGTCAGCGGGCCGTCGAGCTCGCGCTCCTTATGGCCTCCCTGGCGCCCACCCACACCTGCCAGCCGCCGGGTTTCCCCGACGTCGGGCCGTGCGGGGGAACGTCAGAGACCTCCCCGGGCGTGAAACGGCCCCACCAACCGATCGGGCTTGCCGGCGGGGACCCTCCCCGCCCGGAGACATCTGGTCGACCGAAGACGCTGCGTTTAAAGCGTCCGCAGTCCACTTTCCTAGGTGCCGGGACGGTAAATTAACGTCCTAATATCTCCCCCCACCCGTACCGGGGAAGCATCGGACCCCCTCTAAGAGGGATTCTACAGTGGGTTTCCACCTCGCAACTAATTCGCGAAGTAGCTGGGACGAAAGTTGCTAGTAGTATAGAATGGTTGACACGTTATATCTTTTATTACCGACCAAGGCGTAAAGAAATCGTCAAGTCCTTTAGTCTGAGTCCATGTATGGGATGACTTCAAGTTACTATGGGATAGATTCATAGTGCTCAATCATCTATGGCTGTTGAAGAAAACCAAGCTTCATCGACTAGACTGCGTCAGCTGTGTATTTCCTTGGTAGTGAAATTCTTACACGATGTCGAACACTTTGTTTAATAAACAAGAAAACTGACAGAGTTTTTCGTGGGGGAAGAAGGAAGATGGGATCTCGACACTCAGCTCCCACAAGAAACTGGCAATGTTACCATTGGGCTCATTATGCGCAGTCATCTGTCTCTCTATGATGAGAGTTCACATGCGCCTAACAGGCAGCAGTGAAACCTCTCGAACATTTTCGCACATCGGAGCGCCGTGAGCATATTAACATAGCATGGAAATGAGCGCTATATAAGTACTCAAATCAATCAATCAATCTTCGGCACGTGGCCAGACACTGGATAAATTAGTTGTGTGTTATTACAGCAGTGGTTCTCAACCTTCCTAACGCCGCGACCCATTAATACAGTTCCTCATGTTGTGGCGACCCCCAACCACAAAATAATTTTCGTTGCTACCTCATAACTGTAGAGTATGTGTTTTCAGATGGTCTTAGGCGACCCCTGGAAAGGGTCGGTCGACCCCCAAAGGGGTCGCGACCCACAGGTTTCATCTTGCCTTAAAACGGCGTACTTAACTATATGTGGTATACCTTTTCTTAAAATTGATTTCATTTGTATAAGTTGAATTAGATGATTTAGTTTTCCCCCGTTAGAATTCTTTTAGTAACACCATCGGAACTGATTCAGCTATTTGAAATGAAAACTGTATAAAAATATGCGACATGAATTAGAATCTTAATGTAGATTATAGCAACTGGGTCAATTGTCATATAACATATTAAAAACAACATTACATAAATATTAAATGTCTATATTGATGAAATGGGCGCAAGCGGGCAGCACCATTTCAGATATCGCCCGGGGTGCAGCTTTTCTTTCCCGCGACCTTAGCAATATTTCAAAGAGCTGTGACGTCAGTTTTCAATAATCTGTTTCTGTCAATGGCACACGAAAGTTTATTTGAGACTGCGAAATAAAAAGAAATATGACAAAATGGCGTCACAAAATCTTTCTGCCTTCTGTTCCGTATGAACCATTGATGACGCTGTGGACAATATCCCACTTCGAGTCCTCGAGACCAACTCGAAAGCCACACAAGAAAGTACACGTAACATCGGAGCTGGCCAATAACAAGGGTGAACGCTTGTGATATTTGTAAGACGATCGCCGCCGACCACAATTACATTCCATTAACATTAAACACCGTAGGATGGAATTAGGCTGCCCTTTCACGCGCGGAAATACAATCCACACTGGGATGGATACCATACACGAGCCAGCAGACATATGTACACACAACTACATACATGAACTTGTATAAACATGACACGAGCCAGCAGACATACGTACACACAACTACATACATAAACTTGTATATACATGACACGAGCTAGCAAACATACAAACAACTATACACACACACATGTACATACATTACCTAAGCTAGAACACATACGTACACACAATAACATACATAAACATGTACATACCCTAGATGTGATAGCAAACGTACGTAAACATAACTACATGCACAAACATGCACAAAACATACATAAAATGTACATACCTTACATTTGCTAGCACACATACGTACACAACTACATGCACAAACATGCACAAAACATACATACATAAAATGTACATACCTTACATTTGCTAGCACACATACGTACACAACTACATGCACAAACATGCACAAAACATACATACATAAAATGTACATACCTTACATTTGCTAGCACACATACGTACACAACTACATACACAAACTTGTACACACCTTACACCAGCTAGAACACATGCGTACACACAAATACATATAAAATGGAATATAGAATAAATTAGGTTAATAGTAGTATCTCTTAATTTGGTACGTAAGACAAGAGCATTAAATTTTATTTTGATGATATATTAATATTTATAGGAGAAGTGCATGAAATCTTTTCTTTTATAGGACAAGGGCATTAACGCCAGTGAAGAACTGTCAAAAAGATCAGTGCAGAGCAGAAAAAGTCCTATGCTATTAAATAGAATGTCGAAATAGAGAAATCGTTCTTTGGGCGGATGCGATACAGTCACATTAACACAAGAACGACAAATCAGGGAGACTAAAAACTGCCTAGATACTCTGACAGAAATCTCACACAATCACGAGCTACACCATATTTAATCATGTATTTTTTGGCAATATTCATCAATTTCTCCATTAAAACAAGAAAATAAGAAGTACCCCAAATCAATACATAAAACTTTTAAAAGAAAATGTTTGTCCATAAAGTGGATCGCTAAATACATCCAAAAATTTAGTGCAGAAAAGATGGGTCAGGAATTATTTCGTTCCGATGAAAACCTTCAAGAGCTGACCTGATCTCTACCATCAGCATACACATATGATATTATATAAGCCGTTTGATACAGAGCCTATAGGAAATGTTGATTTTAACCAGCAACATACACAGTTAAAGAACTTCCGTAAATCAAAGTCAATTATATTCACGTACACTTGAGTTTTAAAATATTTTATATTAACTTCGCGTATGTTCGTGTGTTTGATGCAAAATCTTCGGACGGCTAATTGACCAACTTCCCGTCATCCTATCAAACTGAAACTTGGCACATGAACTCGTTGCCGATGACAACACATTTCATCAAATTGTCATCCCACCCCAAAAAATAAGTTTTCCTTGTTTTTCAAAATATGATTTTTTCAATGGGTGAGTGTTTTGGTGTGGAGAGTAATGGTGTAGCTGTTGCTATGTGCTGCGTATTTGTGACGTATCTGAGTTTAAATATAATTTAGTCTCTTAGGTTGTACGTGCACTAAATTTGATTTTAAAAAAACATTCCCATACCAAAAATGAGTTGCTACAATCACATAAATGATCAATAACGTACAATTACATACATGCCAACAAAATTGCATATAAGAAATTTATACGATTTTTTAGTGAACAAATAACTCCCCGAGTAGTGCCTGAGTGAAATCTGAGTAATGTGTCAGTTAAGTGTGAGAATTTCCTCAGTGAAGTCTGAGTACCGCTTCGGTGAAGTCTGAGTAATGTCTCAATGAAGTCTTGGTACTACCTTAGGGAAATCTGAATACCGTGTCACTGAAATGTGAGTACTGTGTCAGTGACATCAGAGTACTGCCTCAGTGAAATATGAGTACTGAGTCGGTGAAGTCTGAGTATCGTGTCAATAAAGTCTGGGCACTGCCTCAGTGAAATTTGAGCACCGGATCAGTGAAGTCTGAGTACTACCTCAGTGAAATTTGAGCACTGGATCAGTGATGTCTTGAGGACTGCCTTCCGAGGGCTTAAAGTTTTTAGCGTAGATTTTAAAAAAAAGGTATATACAACATATCATCTCTATTTCTTTTCTTGGAACACCAGAATTCATACTCTTAATTGGGATGCGCCTAAAGCACACTTCACTGTCACTAAGGTAAGTGTTTACTCATGATATTTTGTCAGTGCTGCTTTGAATTAAACATACAATATAAAAATACATAATTAACATGTCTCAGGACCGCACCATAACAGTAATTGGAAGATGAAAAAAAAGAAAGGGGGGGGGGGAGAGCACTGTGTTATGTAGACGACGTGTTTACTTCATTCTTTCCAAGTGAATGTTCTCTACCTGAGCCCAATCTCGGAACCGCATTTAGGGTGTGGGTAGCTAAAAAAAGTCTCTCTTGACCTTGTTTACAACTAAATAAAATGTATAGTCTGTTCCCTTCGAATCCAGTAGAAAAAGCTGGAAGCAGTTAAAATGCGTACTCTGTTTCTGGAAGAATCTAAAGAACCCGACTATAAAAGGTCGATAGATTGAATGAAAAATTGGCAGATCATTTATCACGAGATACTTGGAGCGTGTGCTATTTTCGCTACGAAACAGAGCTTTGTTTACAGTGTGTGTGTATATTTATTTTCAATATTTTTGCACATTGTGTTTTATTAAACACTGTACCGGTGCAAGCCAAACAGTCTACTGTTAGTCAATAGTTTTAATTATATTTCATTTTGATTTTGTAATTCATTATAATTAACATTATAAAACGTATTAATTGTAATTAGCCCTGGTTTTAAGTATCGTATTCTTTGTTATTGTATTTATCATTTTGTTGTGTACTGTTTTAGAACGAGCCATATATTTAAATAAGAGATATTTCTCCATACTGATAACAGTAAGTAACAACTGCTATAGAAAACGTCTGTTAGATGTAAATTTAAAATGTATTTTGTAGCTGCCATAAATAGAGCTTCTCTTTCTTCTTTATTTGCTTACTTTTTCTCATTCATCTACTTCAACAAATTGTTTCATATGGTAAAGCCACTTATTTGTATATAACTCAAGCCCTTTCATAATGGTTCCATGAATAACACATTCTAGGAAGAATATTTTACTCCGTACCACAGACAACGTCCCTAAACAATTTTAACAACAAATTGGTAGTTTTTCTCAATGTTATCCTACAAAATACGAAGGTCGTTAATTTTATTTTCTACGGCCTTCGACGGTTAGTTCCAGCGTAGATTCCTCTATTATTTGCACTGAAGCCCGCGTCGTAACTAACAATGGTAGATTATAGACGGAATCAAACAAGAAACGCTTTACAAATAAATCAATATCATTTCTTGTTCAGGGTTAATATCGTGACTTTAGTACGTGGATGTAGTTAGTTTACCACTAAATTAACCAGACAACCAGGAATACATTCTTTGAAAGATAAACACCGTCTGTATAGTCTGTAGTTTTGGCCTCGTGTCCATCTGGGTCAAGTGCCTAATTCACGATTGTTGTAGTAATACTCTTTTGTACCTTAAAGAGTTTCAGAACTTAAGGACTTTTAAATAAAAATATATTTCATCATTATGCTAACGTCAATTTTTATTAAGACTAATCCTTAATTTAAAAACTGTTAAAAAGAAATATTTTAACCAAGTTATGTAAGCTATAAAAAGCTTTACAATAACAAGGATTACAGAAGATGAACAGTCTTATGATAGTGGCGGATTCGTGAATAAAATATTTCCGTTCAGAATGCACATTTTTCATTTAACTCGCGTCCACGTGTGAGCAGGTTTCAACCTCCAGACCAGCTGGATCTACCACTGCAAACACTTCTATAATAACTGCAATTATTATAGTAATCTACCACTGCAAACACTGTTATTATAATTGTAGTCGCTATAACAATCTACCACTGCAAACTGTTATCATAAATGCAGTTGTTATAGCGGCTATTTCTTCCTAAGCCAAAGGGACTTCTAACTTCTAGGAGGCCAGTTTAATTTTTGATCAACAGAGAAAAGAGCAATTCAAAAAGAAGATAGGAAAGCTGGAGCAGTTTAAGACCTACTGTGAAAATATAAGGTAAATAGAAGTTTAAGAATCACTGGAAAAAATGGAAGAGACGGGGCAAGCTTGATAATCACTTGGATAATCAAACTGATGGACAGATTAAGAATCCCTGAGAATATTAAAGGGACGTTGAATTTTTAGAATCACCGGGAGAAAGACGGATGGGGAAGTTTGAGAATCACCGAGGTTGAAGACGACCTGTCCATTACCATGGCCAACAAAAGCAGCGTTATTGACACTGCCAGGAAAGATGACATTAACTCCGTCATGTCTCCATTATTACAGACTTATTTTTTCCAGCAGGAAAGCGTATTGGCTTTCAATCTTTACTCGGGTTTTCCTAGTCAGTCCTTTCAACATCAAACAAAGCAAGTAACAGGAAGACACACAGCTTTATATAGACTTGTAGAATCCGGTTGTTTGTCCCCACAGTCGTTTACTTGTTATTTGTAACTAATGGGCTCATCTAGATGTATTTTTAACCTTTGTTAGGGAGACACTATTATATGTTACCACCCTTGCCCCACTATTCCTATGTTCACACTTTCCATCACACATTAAAAATTATTAATACAAGCAGTTTACATTTTGAAGTCCTTGGACAACGATTATTTTGTTACAATTGTTTTATTACATAAATTAATAAGAGAAACACGAAAAATGTGAGGTTGTAGTTTGTGATATTCTAGTTGTAGCTAAAAATAAACAAACCAGTGGACAATCAAAAGATAGCGGGAGAGAGAAACTGAGAGAGTGAGAGAATGAGAGAGAGTGTTGGAAAGAGATAATGAAAGGTGATTGAGAGAGAGAGCTTTGAGAGAGAAGAGAGTGACAGAGATACAAAGAGAGAGTTAGTTTGAGAGAAATTTTGAGAGAGAGATGTAAATTTGGCATGGTTGTTTTCACATTGAATGTAACGTTCTTTATCATTAAAGTATCCACTTTCGTGTCTGACACAAGTCATGAATTTTCACATCGCTATACAATAATTCAACAGTCTACTAAATGTACCGCCTTGTGGCTATCAACACGATCACGTTATTGCTTTAACTTTATTTAGAACATTTCATTAATAATGCAATTTTTTTTGTCAGAACAATTATGAACTTGTTGAGTCTCACACTATACAATACATTGCTAGCCTCACCCATTCTGGTCTGTGCCCATTGATGACCATTTTTTTCAATTAGCAACACAATCATGCTTTACACATTGAAAAAAACAAACGATTTAAAGTGCAACTGAAGGGGGAATTAGAAAGTTGTAATGCATTCGAACATTCATTAGGCTTATATGTCCCAAAACTAGTTTAATATGGTCAAACTTATTGATAGCAACAGCACATCATTCCAAGGTTATCGTGTAAATTATAGGCTCAGTCAGCTGAGGGTAACCAAGGCTATGCTTCACCGACCCAATATACTGTAGGTAGCCATGGCCGTGCTTCACAGATCCAATAACTGAATGTAACAATAGATGTGCCTCACTGACCCAATTAACTGAATGTAACCATGGCTGTGCCTCACTGACCAAATAAACTGTAGGTAGCCATGGCTGTCCCTCACGTACCCAATAAACTGTAGGTAGCCATGGCTGTGTGTTATGTAGACGACGTGTTTATGTCATCTTTCCCCGTGAATGAACTCTAGCTGACACCAAGCTCGGAACCGCATTTTGGGTGTGGCTAGCTAAAAATAGTCTCTCTTGACCTTGTTTACAACTAAAAAAAATTAATTGTCTGTATCCTTAAAATTCTGTAGAGGTATCCAGAAGGGAATTCAATGCGTAGTCTCTTATAGTAGTATCTATGGAACAGGCTATATATATTGAGCGACAGTAAGGGAAGCGGTGACAGAAGATCATCTGTAACAAGATATTTTGAGCGTGTTTTATTTTTGCAACGAAAGAAAATTTTGTTTACTGTTTGGGTGTAGATTCCTTTTCATCATTGTATCTTTTTACAACATTGTGTATTCTGTAACATTTTACCGGTACAAGCCAATCTTTATTATGTAAGTCAATAGCTTTAATTATATATCTTTCGATTTTGTAAATTATCATTAACATATTAAAATTTATTAATTGTAATTAGCCCTAGTTTGAGTATCGTATTCTTTGTTATTGTATTTAACATATGGTATCGTCTTTTGTTGTATACTGTTTAAGAACGAGCCACTTAATTAAATAAGAGATTAACTTCTCCATACTGTGCCTCACCGATCCAATTAACTGTAGGTAGCCATGGCTGTGCCTCACCGATCCAATAAACTGTAGGTAGCCATGGTCGTGCCTCACCAATCCAATTAACTGTAGGTAGTCATGGCTGTGCCTCACTGACCAAATAAACTGTAGTTTACCATGGCTGGGCATCACTGACCAAATAAACTGTAGTTTACCATGACTGGGCATCACTGACCAAATAAACTGTAGTTTACCATGGCTGGGCATCACTGACCAAATAAACTGTAGTTTACCATGGCTGGGCATCACTGACCAAATAAACTGTAGTTTACCATGACTGGGCATCACTGACCAAATAAACTGTAGTTTACCATGGCTGGGCATCATTGACCAAATAAATTGTAGTTTACCATGGCTGGGCCTCACTGACCAAATAAACTGTAGTTTACCATGGCTGGGCATCACTGACCAAATAAACTGTAGTTTACCATGGCTGGGCATCACTGACCAAATAAACTGTAGTTTACCATGGCTGGGCATCACTGACCAAATAAACTGTAGTTTACCATGGCTGGGCATCACTGACCAAATAAAAAGGTAAAGGTAACCCTGGATGTGCCTCACTGACCAAATAAACCTAAGGTAATAACCATGACTGTGCCTCACTGACCCAGTACACTGTAGGTAACCATAAGCCTTATTGATTCTGGTATCTAGGAAAGTAGACATCAATGATGTGGCCAAGAACCAACAAAAATGTTACATATTATAGAACAAGGTTTTGCTTACAATCTTAAGAGAAGAATGCAAAACAACTGGTGCCCATCCAACAACTAGATGTTGGCTATTAACCAAATTTAAATATTAGTTGACGATTTCTAGGACACAAATAGCCAACTTTAAATACTAATCGAATGTTAACACCAATAAACAATTAATAATTTTGAAATCTCTTGTTTCAGTCTTATATAGGACAGGGGTCAGCAAACAGACACAAAAAAATTAATGAAAATGACACTAAAATGTATATTATAAGCACACTTATCAGTTGTTGCCCCGTTGAATAAATTAGAAATCCTAATTTGGCCATAGTTACCACAAAGGCTGCCGACCTCTAATATGGGAGGCCAATAACTGTTAAAACAGAATGTTATATAGAAGACAAATGACCAGGCACGTGTAGATAACTTGGTTTAATTGGTTTACACATTTTAGTATATACAACAAAGACATTTGATCTGGACAAGATGTACTCTGCAACTCAACCTTTAATCTTTACACACTTAACGCACACGCACCAATACGTACGCGTGCATTTGTTATATGTGTTACTATAATCCCTCTGGTCACCCAATCGTAGGCGTTGTTCGTAAATTACGTCACGCAAAAAAATACCCTTTAAAACCCTTTTCCCCCCTGACACGAAGTGTCACAAATTCTTCACCTCCCCTCTCCCGTTCGTGTCACGTCACACATAAAAAAATCAAAACATACATACAATTTTCATAAATAAACAGAGATTTTATTTTATTCTTTAACATTTTCCCATAATGGATTAAGAAGTATTATTATTAGAAACTATGACGCGAAACAACAAAGTCATCGACGAGCTGAATAAAAAATGGCCACAACAGTTTTTGCGTCATTTTTCGATATGCGCAAAAGGTGTGAGCGACTACCTGGGGCAATTTCGACCTCAAATTAATGCTTTTAAAATTAATTAAATAAAGATTTTTCAAAATTAGAAAATTTTAGATTTAAATTAAAATTAAAAAAAAAAAAACACCTGACATCACAAATTCTCGACCCCTCTCCCCCATGTAAGTGTCACAAATTCTCGACCCCCCTTACCCCTGAGCGTGACGTAATTTGCGAATGACCCCTTAAACTTCCGCCACCAATTTTCAGCTCTATTCTACAACGACAACGATGTGTGACAGATGTCATTAACCCGGTTTTCCCCTTGTTTAACCTCTAGTTTCCCATGCCTCCACCATCAAACAAAGGACATATTGGAGTCTTGTCAAGTGAGCTCGCCACCAGACCATCAGAATGCAGACCAATTTGTCCTGTCTTATGTATGGGCGTGTTTGTTGTTGAGGGGTGTTAAGCCACACCACCCCATTCCCTCACCACACTACACACCACCTCACACTACACGCCACCACATCCCCACACACCCCTAGGAAGCCCGTCTCTTGTATTACAGCGATCTTGTCTACCGTGTTCTCCTTTTGTTGGGATGTTTGCTTTTGTCTTGCTACGGTCCCTACGCAATTTCCGGCCCTAACCTGATTAGATCAGTGTTTGCTGCTAGAGGGACCCCCTTCCCCCTCTCCCACTCAAAAACCCTCAACGTGTTTTGTGTTGCCGGGTACAGGCATCAAACCCGAGTGGGCTTCAAGGCAATGAAAAGATGAACTGAAAAATGGATGGGGAAATTTAGGTTTAGGCTTGGAGTGGGTAAATGGAAGATGACGTTTGATTTATGTCAGAAGTAAGTATTACTGTCACCGAAAATGGACAAAACAAGTTAGCTCTTAATGAAATAGCAGTTATCCTGCTCATTTTCAGGTTGTGGAAGCAGGTTATTTTCACATTAATTTGTATTTCTTGAACTGCTTAAAAAGAACGTTAAAAGAGTCGAGGTCCTGCACACATAAGCGCGCGCGCACGCACGCGCACACACACACACGCAAGCACACACGCACACACACACGCACACCTATGGTCGGTATATAGGCCTACACCAGAGAACTCAAGTTACGGATGACACGAGCTCACACAGGTTGTCAATGGCGTGAATGGTGTGGGTCATCTGCAGAGATCAAGCCAGTAAAACTATAACTTGCTTTAGCAGACCGTTACAGATTTGACTTGAGGATCTAGCAAACAAAAAAGTGAACACTCAAGCTATGAATAACCATAGTAGAAAGGAATGCCCACTTGTAGTAGAGTAGGGGTTCGTAATCTTTTTGCAGCGCCGCAACCCTCTTTCAAAACACCCCCTCCCCCCCCCCCCCCCCCAAAAAAAAAGTATTGTAATAATTGTTGCATTACTGGCACCCATAGATTAGAACACATGTAGTGGTGGGATACAAGGTGATGTAAAAATCGTTCGGTAGTTGTAGTATAATGGAATCGCCCCAAAAAGAGCATCTTGACAGTTTCACAATGTAATAAAATCATACTGCTACTGAGGTCCAATAATAGACAGGCTGAGTCGTTTGCTTTGTCTCATAAGTTACGCCACCAGAAATAACTTAGATACCTTTTAGAAAAGTGTTTTAAAGTAGATATAAAGCTATTAGAAGGATCATGCCCATTCCATTTCAAATACAGAAACTATTTATTACAATAAACAATATGTAGAACTAAAATTTTATTATTAGACATCCTTTTTTGACATTATAAAATAAGACAAAATCTAAAATGTCTTTTCTGTTGTAGCATAAACAGAAATGCCACTAAGCTTGTGTTAGAATAACAACGTTAATTGTAAGAACAAACTCGTGACAGTGATTAAAGCAAACTCCAATTATAATCGCCCATAATACCCTCGTTTGAAGACGTCTTAGACTTTGAAATCTGCAATCCCCATCTATCACAGTATGTCCCTGGTAAAAACTTTTGAAGGACGACATAGATAAAACTAAACAGGTCTATTACCCCCTTCATACCCCGCTTTTGTCATTGTGCCACCACGATACCGTTCAATTGATTTCGGAAATTAACTTGGATAGAAATCGTCGTGGAATAGGAATCCATAGGGACAAACTGCCATACTCTACTCCCCCAAAAGACCTCTCGTGAAATCGGTCCCAATCACACTGCAATAAACTCATACTCTCAATCCAGCCCAACTCTTATACTCTCAAACAAGCCAAAATCATACCCCCCCACTCCAACCAAACTCTCATTTTCTCGTCCCCAACCAAACTCCGATACTCTCCACCCCAACCAAACTCTCATATTCAACACCAATACGGCTCTAAACCATCGGCCTGCAGACATGATGCAGAATATACACACTCTCCAGCTGTTCTTTGGCTGAATACAGCGTCGGTGTAGTCTGGCAATTTTGGTAGTTTGGGCGCAAGTCATGAAATGAAGGGTGCGGAAGAGGTGACGCGTGACTGTCTCATTTGGATGCAGAGGAGGCACGTTGGGGTTTTGTTCGTTTTTATGTGGTTTAGGTGGGAATTACGTTGTATGTGTCCTGTTCGCAGGCGAAAGATTAGGTCTTCCTCGTGTCTTTGGAGGAAATGTATTGGGTCTTTGGGGTCAAGGCTGGGCAAGTGTGTGAAACACGCATATTCCTGTTGAGCCCAAAGTCCCATCCATTTAAGGCCTTCTCTCTTTTGTTGGCTCTGATTAGCTGCTTCGCAGTGTTGACTGATGCAGATGTGTTTAGGTCTTCATTGTGTGCTCATTTCTTTGCTAGTTTGTCTGATCACTGATCCATCATTTCCTGGTATGTTGCGATGCCCTGGTATCGGATAGCAAGGTTAGCTTGACTGCGTAGGTTTCAAGGAAAATGTTTTGTTTCACAAGTGGTGCTTTTACTTTTGTGAGATCTTGATTCTCAGCTGCCTGAAGTACTAATTTGCAGTTAGAGAAGATAACATTTCTTTGTTTGCTGCGATAATCTGTGACTTTATTAAGGGTGCTAGTTGTTTCTAGTCACCAAAAGAGGCAATTATTCTTTCTGCATGTTTTTCAAGGCATGAGGTCAGGGATATCGGTCTGTAGCTTTCAGCATAGTCTGCAACTTTCCTTTTTTAAAATATTGGTGTTGTGACGCCGTTTCCCCAAATTTTTAGGGATTTCGCTTATAACATCCAATATGGCATTTTCCCTGTAGACCCAAATTTACCAGCATCTCGTTATAGATTTTATCTGGGCCTAGTGCTTTACGAGATTTCAGTTTTTCAAAGATCTCTTGAGCTTAGTTTGTATGAAGATTTCTTCGAAAAAAGTAATGATTGCATAAAGAGCTCTCTCTTTGGACTTTTGGTCTTCTATTAGGGATCGTTCACTGCCTGCCTTTTTTTATTGTGGAAACATTTTTGTTAAAGATTTCTGTTTTCTTTTGATCTTCCACCGTTTTTTCGTTTTTATATTACATTGGTTTTGGGTTGGATTTCTAATTCTGAAGCTATCTATACACATTTATACTCTCATCCCCACCCATGACAAGCTGGTGACGTCTTTTATCTGTCTACAATCACGGGGGATTTGCGCTGGATATTTAACCATATTCCGGCAATAGCTGGCACCAGTCTAAACGTTCATTTTTTAAATGGGAGTTAACAGTGACAGTGTGGGGTAAATACGATTTAAAAAAACAACATAATTGAGCTTATAGTTTATGATAACACTACAGAATTACTGATTTGAGTCTTGAAGATCGAAGCTGTCTTTATTGTTGTCACACTTGTTTGGTTTGCCAGAACAATACATTTCTGTTGATAAAACGTTGTTCATTTATTCCTAACTAAACTGCAATAACTATATGAAGGTAACAACGGTTGCTCTGTACAATTACTGCCGCAGTTATAATAGTTGACTGCCATTAAGGAATCGAAGATACGAGTGATGAGATTTTGAACTGAGAAAGCCGCTCTGATCACCACTGAACATCAAGAAATTCATATTAGCCACTGAAAGAAACATATATTTCTTCGTTTATTATGATTGGGACTATAGTCGTAGGATTATATAAAGACTCGGAATACTAACTGAAAAACTGTTGGCTGAAGTTCACTTAGATCACAACACACAGTGCCAGACTATAGGCACGGTGACCATCTTTTTAAAGTGATACGTTGTTGATTTCAGATCTAGACATTATGAGATTTACTTTAACAATAGAGGAGAACTTAGACTGGCATATTTGACATACAACTTCCCTCGCATTATGCAGGTGTTACAACCCCCTTGGTGGCCGAGTAGTCTAAACTGGGCAAATCTCAAGTTGACGGGCTGGCTGAAGTTCAATCCCCAACAAGCATTCCGACACCTCCTGCGACGCCACCAAGCTGTATCATCCACATGATGCTCCCTTGGGCTATCCAGCGGCGTGGAGAGAGGCGATTTGGTGTTGGGAACCAGCTTATTATCCTAAAAGAATAATCCCAAGCCTTGTGGAGTTCGTCATACTGTGACGGACCGATGCCAACATCCCCCTTACAGCGTTCAAATATTCACGATATTCTTGATTTGAGAAGCATGTTAGTATAAATACCAGATTTACTCGAGGTCTGCAGTTCCTATTGGCTTACACGGTATCTGACTTTTAGCCTCGATTCACCGCCATTCACTCCCATTGACAGCTTAAGAAACATTCCATCGATTGACTCAAAATTGAAAAGACCACTGCTTGCAATAATCTTATAAATCTTAATGTTAAATCAATGTTCCGGCTCAATCTTTGCATGACATCGCTATTCAATGTTTTATCATTGCAATTGAAATGATACATTCCACACAACAGTCAGTAAATCTTACAGTAGAAAATAACAAGAAAGTGTAAACGTTGATTGTTCAGAGAGCTGATGTAAGAAATGCCTTAGAATGCAAGACAGCAAGTCTGAATGTGTCTTGATGGTACATGGTATCGATCAGCCTATAATTTTACTAGTAAGAATCTATTGCTCGTGAGTCACAGACATTCATAGATGGCCCTGGGAGTCCCAGCTAAACGCTCCCATTCGGTTGCGCCACACTTGGAGTAATGAATGGAGATGAAATTGTCATGAGAGTTGCCCCGGGCTCAGGAAGTCGGTCAAACTAAACACAAATTCCTATTGGATTTTGACAAGGCCAAAGGTTGTGATACATATCAGTGAATCCTGGTGTACACTCGAATTATATGGGTGAAGGGTCGTGGTCAAAAGGCTCAAATTGATTATGTCTCTAACGTAAAGGTTACACTGGCTTGATACTTTAGTTCAACTTAAGTGTGTGTAACTTAACATAACTTAACACCCATTCTTTCTCTCTCTCCATGCCTCCTTCCACCCTCTCTCCCTTCCACCCTGTCTTATCTCTCTCTCTCTCTCTCTCTCTCTCTCTCTTGCCTTCCTCCCTATGGCAGCTTATTTAATAAGCAAGATGAGTAGAATAAACTAGAAAATTATGATAATTCAAATGAAAAGAATAGGAAAATACAAAGCAAATAATAAGAACAGCGAAGATAGCGTGGAAATTTAATAATTCTTTATTCTCCCCAGGAGCCAGTGATGTCTTAAGAGATAGGCACTCTGTGTATTTGTCCAGGGCCTCATGCTTTTAGGATCATCACATTTCCAATATTGTTAATGAATATTGAAAGATCTTTAGCAATTTAATTTGCTTTAAAAGTGCAAAGGGAGCGCGTTCACAAGTTTTTGTGAACAAGTTATTCCATTTTGAAATAAAATCCATTTCTTTTTAGGCGCTAGTTTTTCAATTGATTAAAGTTTTGTGAAATCTATTACGCTTGAACATCTCTCAAATAAATCATGTATTAATAAATATATGATCCCTTTTGTAAAGGTATCTAAAGATTTATATAAATAAATAATTTTAAATAGGCATACAATTAAATAGACGTTTTCTCTTTTATTTGTGTTTTGTTTCAACCTGTCAACATTTAAAGTGGTGGTAACAGTAATTTCTATTTTGTGACGAAAAACTTAGAAGAACAGTTATTTAGTTTTTAAAAATCAACTATTAATGAATTAGAGTTACCAGCGGTTCTCAAAGTGGACATTACCAATCCCCGGGGGCTGTGGAAGAGGGCCTGGAAATGTTTGTTATGCAGCGCTGGGCTCCGTTTTTTTAAATTTTAATTAAAACTTTGAAGAAAAAATACGGTTTTAATTTTTATCACTGAATAAGAGACAAGGATGGACATCCTTTGTTGTAGCCGGAAGTAAGATCAACAAAGGATATCTCTACCGTTTTTTTTACTGTGCTATGTTTCTTGTTGTATTTTCATTAGTCCTGTTCGCTGAAGGCTCTAAGATGAAACGTTAAAATATTATTGTCCTGTCTATTGATTCAAGCTTCCACATACCTTGTTCTACTATTTCATTTTCACAGCTGGAATGCAGTCAATTATTATGAGATATAAGAAGCAAAATTTAACTTACTCTGCAGATATTTACTTAGAAAAAGTTCCACGTGAAAAAAGGACAATTGCTGACTAAGGTGCCACTAATACATCCAAATATACATTACGCTGTTGTTGACACGTTGTTGTTCTTTATAAACTCAACAAAAAAAATCTACAAACATTTTTTCAATCATGCATACTTGTTTCGATAAACAAGAGCAATGAAAACTGCTACATAAGAATATATATATATATATATATATATATATATATATATATATATATATATATATATATATAACGTTAATTTAAAAACACACTTCATCCCTAATTAAGGCTCGAAGCGCTCTAAAATACAAAACGCAACAATACTAAATCTACATACAAGCCCTTTGACAATACAAGGCAATGTACATCAAGGAATATGAGCAAGCTCCTTGGAAACAAGGAGGTAGACTACACCCACGCCCCCACAGGTGAGTGCGAAAGTGATGTGTTTTCAACTCAGTTTTGAAGGACTGCAGTGCCTGGCTGTTTCTGTCGTTCCAGATTCTTGGGCCAGCCAAAGCGAAAGTGCGCCTTCCGTAGGTCTCAAGGCGGACTCGCGGTATTCAGAGTTTTTCACTTTCGGATGAACGGAGTGATCTAGTCGGTACATAAGGCAACATGAGCGCTTTGAGATATATATTTGCTGTTGCTATTTCAGGATTCCTCAAATCTTTTAAACAAGGGGCCGGATCCTCAGACAATGTCGGGAGCCGGATCAGAGTCTATAAGACGCTGTCGGGGGTTAGACTAAAGTTTTAAAATAAAATGAACGAATTCTATGCACAATGCACATATTTTAATTCTATGCACAATGCACATATTTCAATTCTTTGCACAATTCACATATTTCAATTATGTGCACAATGCACATATTTCAATTCTATGCACAATGCACATATTTCAATTCTTTGCACAATTCACATATTTCAATTCTGTGCACAATGCACATATTTCAATTCTATGCACAATGCACATATTTCAATTCTATGTACAATGCACATATTTCAATTCTATGCAAACTGCAAATATTTCAAGTCTATGCAAACTACAAATATTTCAATTATATGCACACTGCACACGTCGTAATTCAATTCACACTGCACAAATCTCAATTCTATGCACACTGCACATATCTATATTATATGCACACTGCACATATGTCATTTGTAGTGATAAAAACAAAAACTTGAAAAAACAATAATTATGTATGATGAAAAAAAATCTATCCAACACAAACTTAATAGTAATTTAAAGGGAAATAAGGCTAATGAGATGATCAATGTCCGGTTCCATATTTTTTGCTGCAAGCCAGGTACTCTGACGATGGCCATGTGGGCCGGATTAATGACACCATGCGAGCCGGATCTGGCCCGCGGGCCGTAGTCTGAGGACCCCTGTGCGATATCCACGCCATCTGTTGTACAGCCAGTATAGTGACTCCATCAAATAATAGCAATTCAATCTAATAAGACAATTCATATTCCAGACATTCCCAGAAGCAACTAAACGAGCAGGTGCTTGAAACTTTTTTAGTATTCCCGCAGTGAATGGCAGAACCCCCAGCTCAAATATTTCATCAGCGCTGACTGATTTCATTGAGGCCATGCCGACTGATTTGTTCCACTTCGGCAGGCCTCACAAGACACATGAGTATTGCTGGGATTACCAGTTGAAGTGATCACTCTCTCCATTATGTATGGTCAGTGCTCACACCTCTACACGAGTAGCCATTAACTTAGGACGCTGGAGAGTACTGGCAATGGACTGGTCATAATGAAACAATTCCAGGATGAATGACGCAACGGACTCAGTAGGGATTGACCATTACACTAGTGAAAACCACCGCGTTAGGATATATGGACATGTCACAAGGACACATTTTATAGGTTAGAGCACAGATTAATGTAAACTATTATAATCAATCCGCAATTATTTTAAATAATTCAGGCGATTTCAAGTGATATGTAAGGAGATTAGGTCACGTAAAAACCAAAGTAATTGATACATTATAACTGCATGATTAGATCATTTATACATAGGAATAATAGCAACGTTCAATATGTCCCTGGTTCATCAATATTCAGAATCATACAAATGTGATTCATTTTATGTGGAAACCAGACAATGTGATGAACTGTATGGGTCATTTTATGTTGAACACCAGACAATGTGATGAACTGAATGGGTCATTCTATGTTGAACACCAGACAATATGATGAACTGTATGGTTCATTCTAAGTTAATTACCGTAAAAAGCGATACATTGTACTGGTCATTCTAAGTTGATTGCCGGACACAACATTACAATAGTACGCCTGATATACAAGGATCTGACACCAAGAGATCAGGAATTAGTTTAACGGCTCTGTCAGGGCTAAGGGATAATCCAAGGCGTTACTATATTGTCTGGCGGCAACAAGACATTTGTGAGCGGATTGTAGCAGCGAGTGATATTGGGATCACCTGTTGGGGGAGGGGGGTGGGGGTATTGTGTCAGGGATTGGCACTGGGGTCAATATGTGAGGGGATAGTCTTAGGGATACCTTATCTTAATCTGACCGAATTTCGGCGCCGAAAGTTACCACTTGATCACTTTCGGCGTAGTTTTGGTTACAGCCGAAGCAGAAAAGTTAACTTTCATTCTATTTTCAGTTTGGGATGAGAGTGATTGAGACTTCGGTCGTCCACTAAAAGTCAAATTGTCAGTCTGCTCGCCCCGCAATCCGATATTCATTATTTGTTCCACATCTTGCTGTCCTCTGCAAACACTGCTCACCGCTGCATGATGACTTACTTGTCCAATAGTTCCAAAATTAATATTTCAATATTAGGCTTAGGAAAAGGTAAATAGTTCGGGGGGGGGGGGGGCGGGAGGGGGGAGAAATAAGGGGATATTAATGTTCATATTATTATTTTTGTTTAAATTTTTTCAAAAAAAAAATTTGGGCGTTATACTCTTTTTCAATACATTTATTTGTGACATTTATCTTGATTTATCATTATCGTACTCATAAATGTTGTCATAGGAAAGGTGAATAGTATAGTGGAAAAAAGTCCTAGGGAATGGTAACCTTTCCATTGTTTTTTTATTTTTTTAAAATAAAAAAAATCATAAGGGAACTTTAGGCTTATTCAATTCATTCATTTATTTATTGAAATTCATCATTATCATGCTGATAAACACTGTCATTGACGAAAAAAAATATTCTACAAAATAAGTCAAGTGTATGGACACAAACGCAAAGAAATAGAGTAATGAAACCTTTAGTACTTTTTAACAATAATATAATTATTCATTTCAATTTTTTATAATTAGGCATAAAATAGCCTTTACTTTAAATCATAAGTCTACACAAAGGTGTGCAAGTACCACTGTTTCGTATAACTTATGTAGTAGGCCAACTAAATTATTACATTAAACATAACACAATATTCGTTCAAATTTTGTTTATTCTTGGTCAAATCTAAAATTAGCCGATGAATGATAATTGTCGATAAACGAAAAAAGGTTCCTACAATGTCTGGACATTTTAGTGGCCCATACCTATAAAAATAAATAGGCTATGATTTTGATCAATACCAAATATGTGTAGGTAGCGTTTTAATTACATTATCGAAGAAAAGTTCTATTTTGCATGAATTCCACTCCCCCCCCCCCCTTTTTTTCCCCTTATTTTCTCTTACCACATTACTTTCAAGTACATTTTTAATAACCTTAAATTACTTTTTAATTCAAATGGTACATTTTTTTAAAGATCATCTCATTTTTATAATAATTTTTTTTTATAAATATCGATACTCCCGATATCATTTTTGATGTGCGATTAGTTTTTAAAAGTCTAAATCTTTCGGTTTTGGTCGAAAGCCGAAAGTCTCGCTAAGCTTTTGGTTTCAGCTTCCGTTTCGGTCGAAAGTAATTTTTAATATTCGATTTGGTTTCGTTTGCGGCCGAAATCAGAAAAAAACTTATTCGGTCGGTCCCCATTAGAACCAATATAATGAGCTGCAAGGACATTTCCAACTGCAGACACATTTGCAATATTTGGATGTACATCAATGTTCAACAAAACCGCAGTGTGCTAAACAAGGTCTGTATGAGTAACTTTATTGAACAAATTAACAATGTAGAACAAGTAAAATGTTTTAGAAATGTTGACTTGAAGGCGGCGGAGCTGGAGTACAATTTGAAAAAAAAAAAAGAAGAGAAAACAAGGTGGGCCAAAGATTTAGTCTCGTGGTGGAATTATTACAATTTTGACAAATAGGATGATAGGACATTACAAATGTAAGCTATAAACGTGACTAGTAAACTCTAAAACTTATTAATCTAGACAGTTGAATTACTTTTCAAATGAAATATAACTTTTAGCTTTCAGAAAAACAACAACAACAACCAAACAACAACAACATAACAACAACAACATAACACTAATGGATCTTAATAAATTGTTTACGTTTATTTAAAGCGATTATGCATTGGGCGACGTAGCGATCAAAGCACTACTAATGCTGGACTCGCCCGTTTCTAACAGCCATAAAACCTTAATGGCACCGTCGATAGGATAAAACAGAACGTTATCAAAGCTTGACGGGTTATGATTTTATGAGTTAAGATGTTGACGTTAAGACCCTCTCACCTGCACGTTGAATTATGTCTTAAATGTGCTTATTAACGAGATATTCCTGGGAGACTTGCACTTTCCATTTCAAGAACTCACATATCCATATGTGATCAGAATCCAGCAAGGTGAGACTAACTTGCTGAAAGTATTTTTCCATTTGGGCAATGACGTCGGATATTCAAACTCTGGAGGAGGGTTTCTGTTGTGGATTCTAACAGCAGTTTAAAATTAATGCACTGAATAAATAAACATAGCCTTACATAAACAAGCGATTTGATAACTTTAATGTCTCAATAAAAACATAAAGCACCTGATTATTCCTCAAATAGCAACTGACATCTGGGAAGTAGTTTTACATGATGGAGGCGTTTTGATATGAAAGACCACCAAGACAAAAACTGACTGCATCATGATTTGATATGAAAGACCACCAAGACAAAAACTGACTGCATCATGATTTGATATGAAAGACCACCAAGACAAAAACTGACTGCATCATGATTTGATATGAAAGACCACCAAGACAAAAACTGACTGCATCATGATTTGATATGAAAGACCACCAAGACAAAAACTGACTGCATCATGATTTGATATATAAGACCACCAAGACAAAAACTGACTGCATCATGATTTGATATGAAAGACCACCAAGACCAAAACTGACTGCATCATGATTTGATATGAAAGACCACCAAGACCAAAACTGACTGCATCATGATTTGATATGAAAGAGCACCATGACCAAAACTGACTGCATCATGATTTGATATGAAAGACCACCAAGACCAAAACTGACTGCATCATGATTTGATATGAAAGAGCACCATGACCAAAACTGACTGCATCATGATTTGATATGAAAGACCACCAAGACCAAAACTGACTGCATCATGATTTGATATGAAAGAGCACCAAGACCAAAACTGACTGCATCATGATTTGATATGAAAGAGCACCATGACCAAAACTGACTGCATCATGTAAAAAGGGAAGGAAGACCAGTGTTTTCCAGCCACTTAAAAATAATAGGACAACATTTATTTGAAAGAATGTCATTCTAACCCAAGCTATAAATATCGTATCCGGAAATTTGATCGAAAGAAATTTGGTCGACGGAAAATTGATCGACGAAAATTTGATCGAACGGAAATTTGGTCGAATCGTTTTTTTTATTTATACGTTAAAATTTTGAGTCAAATTTCTTTTTGAACGCATTATTTTGTTTTACTAAATAGTATAGTGCGTTAAAAAAGAAATTTGACGAAAATTTTAAAGTCTCGACTGAAAAAAAGATTCGACCAAATTTCCGTTCGATCAAATTACCGTCGATCAATTTTCCGTCGACGAAATTTCTTTCCATCAAATTTCCGGTAACCTATAAATATAGAGAGGAACAATTCACTACATCTCAAAAAGCAAATAAAGGGAAACTTTGTTTTGAAGATGTTTTCGCCCGATAATTAAACTTCATAGCCAGCTGTGGCTTTATCACTATGTGCCAATAAAAATGCTCACCACCCGGGCGTAGATCGGGTACTTCAGCTAGTATGTACACTATGTCCATCATCGACACTTTTGATCAGATTCAATGAACTAGAGAATGGCTCTTAGCATCTTAGTTTCCAATCCGGGCCACCTTCAGATTCTCGCACTGGGCCACCTTCAGATTCTCACACGGGCCACCTTCAGATTCTCACGCGGGCCACCTTCAGATTCTCACTCGGGCCACCTTCAGATTCTCACACGGGCCACCTTCAGATTCTCACACGGGCCACCTTCAGATTCTCACACGGGCCACCTTCAGATTCTCACACTGGGCCACCTTCAGATTCTCACTCGGGCCACCTTCAGATTCTCACACGGGCCACCTTCAGATTCTCACACTGGGCCACCTTCAGATTCTCACACGGGCCACCTTCAGATTCTCACACGGGCCACCTTCAGATTCTCACACGGGCCACCTTCAGATTCTCACACGGGCACATTCAGATTCTGACACGGGCCACCTTCAGATTCTCACACGGGCCACCTTCAGATTCTCACACGGGCCACCTTCAGATTCTCACACGGGCCACCTTCAGATTCTCACACGGGCCACATTCAGATTCTCACACGGGTCACCTTCAGATTCTCACACGGGTCACTTTCATCATTAACTAGACATGTAGACTGTTTAAAGCAAATTTCGCCTGACATATTACGAATAGACGATAGATGCTTTTTGTCGCAACTTTCCTAGAATACGATTCGAATATTGTTTCTGCAACTAAAAGTCATATCGACAAGATTTTTTGTAGCTAACCATTTGCCAACCGTCCAGTCCCACACTAACCAATAATGACATCACCTAAGGACTTTCATAAACAGTAGGGGATGAAGATTGAGATGTAATACAACACAGGTTAAAACCAATAAAAAATTGTTAATATCGAATAACTATTCTAGACTATCATTTTTAACTAGAGTTCGTTTTTTTTTAGAGCAGCCCCCGCTCAAACTAAGATAACGGACACTGGCTCTACTAAGGATCAATAAATATTTAGTTTTTGTGTCTTGACAAGAATAAATATAATAGGAAAATTGTAAACCTGCGAGGATGGTCGGTGACAAGATGACGTGTTTGTAACACGATAAGAAGTTGTGTGTAACACGACAAGAAGATGTGTTTGTAACACGACAAGAAGTTGTGTGTAACACGACAAGATGACGTGTTTGTAACACGACAAGAAGATGTGTTTGTAACACGACAAGAAGTTGTGTGTAACACGACAAGAAGTTGTGTGTAACACGACAAGAAGTTGTGTGTGTAACACGACAAGATGACGTGTTTGTAACACGACAAGACGTTGTGTGTAACACGACAAGAAGATATGTTTGAAATAGGACAAGAAATTGTGTGTAACACGACATGAAGATGTGTGTGTAACACGACAAGAAGATGTGTGTGTAACACGACAAGAAGATGTGTGTGTAACACTCCAAGAAGATGTGTGTGTAACACGAAATGAAGATGTGTCTGTAACACGAAATGAAGATGTGTTTGTAACACGACAAGAAGTTGTGTTTGTAACACGACATGAAGATGTGTTTGTAAAACGACAAGAAGATGTGTGTGTAACACGACAAGAAGATGTGTTTGTAACACGACAAGAAGATGTGTGTGTAACACGACAAGAAGATGTGTGTGTAACATGACATGAAGATGTGTTTGTAACACGACATAAAGATGTGTGTGTAACACGACATGAAGATGTGTTTGTAACACGACAAGAAGATGTGCGTGTAACACGACATGAAGATGTGTGTATAACATGACATGAAGTCTGTATAACACGACAAGAAGATGTGTGTGTAACACGACAAGAAGATGTGTGTGTAACACGACACAAAGATGTGTGTGTAACACGACAAGAAGATGTGTGTGTAACACGACAAGAAGATCTGTGTGTAACACGAGACTTACAGGCAGGAGATGAGCCTAACATAGATTTATTGTCTCCAATTAATCTGAGCTGTGCTTACTTGGATTGATACAATTATTGTCTATTATCAACCTGTTGAGCTCGCGCCGGAATAATCCATTTATTGTCTTGGACGCAACTCAGTCGTGCACGCGGGGATTGATCCATTTATTGTCTTAGATCAGACTGATGTGAGGTCGTGGGGATTGATCCATTTATTGTCATGGATCAGAATGATGTGAGGTCGTGGGGATTGATCCATTTATTTTTCTTGGATCAGCCTGATGTGAGGTCGCGGGGATTGAAGTTCATCGAGTTTATAAACAGCAGCAACAGGCGAGGCATGTAGACTGTCGGGGAAAATAAAACCCAATTGTAGAGCGGATCCTATATTTGTGACTTGTGATGCTTTTAAATTGCTGATCGCTTGTATCTTGTGGGACGTATGCAACGTGTAGGATGCTTTATCTTGTGGGACGTGTGCAACGTGTAGGATGCTTTATCTTGAGGGACGTGTGCAACGTGTAGGATGCTTTATCTTGTGGGACGTGTGCAACGTGTAGGATGCTTTATCTTGTGGGACGTGTGCAGAGTGTAGGATGCTTTATCTTGAGGGACGTGTGCAACGTGTAGGATGCTTTATCTTGTGGGACGTGTGCAACGTGTAGGATGCTTTATCTTGAGGGACGTGTTCAACGTGTAGGATGCTTTATCTTGAGGGACGTGTGCAACGTGTAGGATGCTTTATCTTGTGGGACGTGTGCAACGTGTAGGATGCTTTATCTTGAGGGACGTGTGCAACGTGTAGGATGCTTTATCTTGAGGGACACGTAAATCTTGTGGGGCGTGTACAACGTGTAGGATGCTTTATCTTGAGGGACACGTAAATCTTGTGGGACGTGTACAACGTGTAGGATGCTTTATCTTGAGGGACACGTAAATCTTGTGGGACGTGTGCAACTTGTAGGATGCTTTATCTTGTGGGACGTGTGCAAAGTGTAGGATGCTTTATCTTGTGGGACGTGTACAACGTGTAGGATGCTTTATCTTGAGGGACACGTAAATCTTGTGGGACGTGTGCAACGTGTAGGATGCTTTATCTTGTGGGACGTGTGCAACGTGTAGGATGCTTTATATTGTGGGACGTGTGCAACGTTTAGGATGCTTTATCTTGTGGGACGTGTGCAACGTGTAGGATGCTTTATCTTGTGGGACGTGTGCAACGTGTAGGATGCTTTATCTTGTGGGACGTGTACAACGTGTAGGATGCTTTATCTTGAGGGACGTGTACAAAGTGTAGGATGCTTTATCTTGAGGGACGTGTACAACGTGTAGGATGCTTTATCTTGAGGGACGTGTACAACGTGTAGGATGCTTTATCTTGTGGGACGTGTACAACGTGTAGGATGCTTTATCTTGAGGGACGTGTGCAACGTGTAGGATGCTTTATCTTGAGGGACGTGTGCAACGTGTAGCATGCTTTATCTTGTGGGACGTGTACAACGTGTAGGATGCTTTATCTTGAGGGACGTGTACAACGTGTAGGATGCTTTATCTTGAGGGACGTGTGCAACGTGTAGGATGCTTTATCTTGAGGGACGTGTGCAGCGTGTAGGATGCTTTATCTTGTGGGACGTATACAGCGTGTAGGATGCTTTATCTTGTGGGACGTGTACAACGTGTAGGATGCTTTATCTTGAGGGACGTGTACAACGTGTAGGATGCTTTATCTTGAGGGACGTGTACAACGTGTAGGATGCTTTATTTTGAGGGACGTGTGCAACGTGTAGGATGCTTTATCTTGAGGGACGTGTGCAACTTGTAGGATGCTTTATCTTGAGGGACGTGTGCAACGTGTAGGATGCTTTATCTTGTGGGACGTGTGCAACGTGTAGGATGCTTTATCTTGTGGGACGTGTGCAACGTGTAGGATGCTTTATCTTGAGGGACGTGTACAATGTGTAGGATGTTTTATCTTGTAGGACGTGTGCAACGTGTAGGATGCTTTATCTTGTGGGACGTGTGCAACGTGTAGGATGCTTTATCTTGAGGGACGTGTACAACGTGTAGGATGCTTTATCTTGTGGGACGTGTGCAACGTGTAGGATGCTTTATCTTGAGGGACGTGTACAACGTGTAGGATGCTTTATCTTGTGGGACGTGTGCAACGTGTAAGATGCTTTATCTTGTGGGACGTGTACAACGTGTAGGATGCTTTATCTTGTGGGACGTGTACAACGTGTAGGATGCTTTATCTTGAGGGACGTGTGCAGCGTGTAGGATGCTTTATCTTGAGGGACGTGTACAACGTGTAAGATGCTTTATCTTGAGGGACGTGTACAACGTGTAGGATGCTTTATCTTGAGGGACGTGTGCAACGTGTAGGATGCTTTATCTTGAGGGACGTGTGCAACGTGTAGGATGCTTTATTTTGAGGGACGTGTGCAACGTGTAGGATGCTTTATCTTGAGGGACGTGTGCAACGTGTAGGATGCTTTATCTTGAGGGACGGTGGAACGTGTAGGATGCTTTATCTTGTGGGACGTGTGCAACGTGTAGGATGCTTTATCTTGTGGGACGTGTGCAACGTGTAGGATGCTTTATCTTGAGGGACGTGTACAACGTGTAGGATGCTTTATCTTGTGGGACGTGTGCAACGTGTAGGATGCTTTATCTTGTGGGACGTGTGCAACGTGTAGGATGCTTTATCTTGAGGGACGTGTACAACGTGTAGGATGCTTTATCTTGTGGGACGTGTGCAACGTGTAGGATGCTTTATCTTGAGGGACGTGTACAACGTGTAGGATGCTTTATCTTGTGGGACGTGTGCAACGTGTAGGATGCTTTATCTTGAGGGACGTGTACAACGTGTAGGATGCTTTATCTTGTGGGACGTGTACAACGTGTAGGATGCTTTATCTTGAGGGACGTGTACAAAGTGTAGGATGCTTTATCTTGAGGGACGTGTTCAACGTGTAGGATGGTTTATATTGAGGGACGTGTTCAACGTGTAGGATGCTTTATCTTGAGGGACGTGTACAACGTGTAGGATGCTTTATCTTGTGGGACATGTACAACGTGTAGGATGCTTTATCTTGAGGGACGTGTACAACGTGTAGGATGCTTTATCTTGAGGGACGTGTACAACGTGTAGGATGCTTTATCTTGTGGGACGTGTGCAACGTGTAGGATGCTTTATCTTGTGGGACGTGTGCAACGTGTAGGATGCTTTATCTTGAGGGACGTGTACAACGTGTAGGATGCTTTATCTTTTGGGACGTGTGCAACGTGTAGGATGCTTTATCTTGAGGGACGTGTACAACGTGTAGGATGCTTTATCTTGTGGGACGTGTGCAACGTGTAGGATGCTTTATCTTGAGGGACGTGTGCAACGTGTAGGATTCTTTATCTTGTGGGACGTGTACAACGTGTAGGATGCTTTATCTTGTGGGACGTGTACAACGTGTAGGATGCTTTATCTTGTGGGACGTGTACAACGTGTAGGATGCTTTATCTTGTGGGACACTTAAATCTTGTGACGCTCTTGTATCTTGTGGGACCCGTTTATCTTGTTGGAAGATCGTATCTTGACTGGCGCATCTACTTAAGCGATGAACCGATTTTATCAAGTACGACACGATGATTCATCAGGATAATTTTTTACCATTTTAGCTTGTTTTGCTAAACGTAGAATTCATTTTAATTCCATATTTGACGAAGCAACTTGAAGTTCACTATAACTGCAACAAGCCTGAACGATTAACATCTTTAGCTTTGGCGCGGTTCAATGCCAGCATTAATTCCTTAATTGTTAGTATGAAGGCAAAGGCGCCAGAGGTCCTCTCAAGAATCAAAAGAAGCTCAACAATTTGACATGAGACACTTATCACAAAATTTAATATAGTGTAGATATGATAACTAATCCATGACCCGGCATTAATTTTATCAAATTATTATTACTTTCTAGTTTCATATTATAAATTATATTAATAATTGTAAAATTTGAAAACAAAGTTTGACCCACAATTCCAGGTGATTAGTTCATTGTTTCCTAGATGACAAGTTTGACCCATCATTCCAGGTGATTAATTCATTGTTTCCTAGATGACAAGTTTGACCCACCATTCCAGGTGATTAATTCATTGTTTCCTAGAAGACAATTTTGACCCATCATTCCAGGTAATTATTCATTGTTTCCTAGATGACAAGTTTGACCCACCATTCCAGGTGATTAATTCATTGTTTCCTAGATGACAAGTTTGACCCACTTTTCCATGTGATGAAGTTCATGTTTCCTAAAGGAGAAGTTTGACCCAAGTTATTATATGGTTTTCTAGAATAGTGTAATATGAAAAGGACTGAGTTCAGGTTAAAGCCATAAGAAATCTTCAGAAAATAACACCCGATGTTCTCGAGATAATAATGGAAGGCACTTTGCGATAATTTCCACCTGCTATTGCGAATACTCATCACAATTCCGTATTTTTTTAAAAAAAGTATCTATGTTTACGTTTCTTACATCATTAAAAGTTTTGAGAAGTATTTATCTACTTTATATTATACGCCTACCCCACCCTAAGCTACAATTATTTCTTCTATAAACATGACCTTAAATTACCTGAGCTAAATGGTCACTATTTAAATCATTATTGTCAGTAAAGGAGTTTATTGACGGCTGATTTCAACGCTAGAGAAATAGTTTAGATTGGCATGTGTTTTAAAATTGTTTATTTTTGGGTATACACTACCACTTTTTGTGTCCCTAGAATACAAATAAATTGATCTAAAAATTGAGAAAACCAAATCTTAAATTTACAACAAAAGCTACATATACCATTTTAAATATATTATATATTAAGAGAATTTGATATACTGGTATCTTCATAAAAAATTTAACCAAGCCTTTGCCGTTGTTTTCTACTACATTATCGGGAAATCTTAGAAGAAAGAATTCTTTTTATCGAAAGAAGACTTTCTTAACCATTTTCACGTCTGTAACTGCACCGAGTGCCTTTATTACAGATATATTATTAACTTCATAACAATATACACCCACTTTACTGTTCGCAAAGTAAAAACAAACATATATTTTAATTTTTGAAAGAAAATCTTAACCCATCTCTAGTTTGAAAATAAAATGATTGGGTTTTGATATTCATGGGTATACTCATGTAAATGTACCTCATGTAAATGTACCTACGCTTTTATTAACGTCATTGATTTTCTTAAGTGGTAAACGTATGCTTATTTTTAAAATGAAAATATAGCATCTATTTTTCACAACTGTAATATCATTGGATTTAAAGATATTGGCATCCACGTAAAAATGCACATACCCTATTTCCTGCCCCCAATATATAATTATTTATTTATTCATTCTGAGGCGTATCTTATGCTGCCTGGGGCAAAATGAAAGTATCGTATCACCCCCACCCCCCTTTTCAAATAGAGTTTAAAAAAAATTATCCACGGGATTGTAACCTCCCTTACCTAGGCAAAAACAATTTAAAAAGCAATCAATTATATTTATTAATTTTACTTTTAAGAAGGGAAAAATACTTTATCAGTTCTGTCACGTGCGGTTATTAAATCAAAGAAACTTAGAGCTTTGGCTAAAATAGGCAATTCTCGCCATGACGTCATTTGCAAATTTATTTAGATCAAATTTATTTTATTTTTATTTCGCAATATTAACTAAAAACGCATTAAAAATAACAGATGTTTGGGTTTTCCCGATAAATGTGATTACGGTGTAATTCTTAGATAATATTTTTTTTTCATAACTTTTAAATTAGGATACAATGCTAAAAATAGTTCCTAAGTTGCTACTTTAAATGCATTTTTGAATTATAATAATAATATTTCAACTTTTACTAAAATAAATGCGGATATATAAAAATTTTTGCGCGCTAAAATGTATTCGATTTCCGTAAAATAATGAAAAATAACTATGGTTATTTTTTAAAATCCGGACGAATTTAAAACTTTTCGTTTCTTTGGCGTTACGGTCAGCCTAGCTCATTCTTATATATGTATATAACATACAGAGTCACAACACCTGGTTACCCTGGAACTCCAAAAATAAAACACAATCGTTTCAGAATAGTACTTTAACATCTCAAAATCGCGGAATGCCGTATCGTAATAGTAAATAAAGAAACATGCAGTATGATGTATACAACAACTTTTCGCATCGCAAATCTAAAAAAAAATATCACTTCCAAAAGGTATACGAATGACGTTGATATATTTTTATAAAGTGCGTTATCGCAAATGAAAAGGTGCCCGTCATCGCCACTCTGATAGACGCAGATGGGATGGGGGCGTGGAAATCGATTTTGCTGGCCCAAGTCACCCGAGCGAAAATAGTGGTGGGGTTTGATGATGGGGTTGAGCCCCTTACTCAGAATTAGTTTTATAAATTCAAAATTCAGGAATGAACTTTGACGTATGACTCAATATAGATTTGCCTCATTCTACGTTTAGTCGAAATACTTTGGGAAAAGTAGGTACCTTAGCTAAGTAAAAGTGTTACATAAATCCTTTGCTAAATAGTAGCATTGTTTATAATTTTTATTTAAGATTTGAGATGACTTATTTCCAAGTTTAAAAACAAAAAACAAATGAGCACAAAAAAGGAGCGGGTACACCGAAATGGTGCCGTATACTGTCAGCATGGCTTATTCTTATATATATATATAAATCACAGAGTCACGACACCTGGTTAACGTGGAACTACAAAAATAGAAAACTATCGTTTCAGAATAGTACTTTAACATCTCAAAATCGTGGAATGCCGTATCGTAATCGTAATTGCGGAGAATTGTTATGGACGTTAGGCTGTAATTGTTTTTTTTTAAAAAGAGTGAGTGATTTGTTGCTCAGGGTGCTGGAAATTCCATTGTTTTACATATGAACAGTATTGTTGCTGGTTGGTTTGTTATGCATTGTGTCTTGACACAGCACATAAATAATTAAAGTATACCTTTATTTTAAACTGTATCGTGAAGTTCTTATCAGAGAGAACGAAAACGGAGTTTAGGCTCTGATTTGATAGTGTGTTTTCTGTAACCATTGGAAGAGGGACCCTTAGACTAAATTTGTTATTTGGGCGACTACGCTAAATATTACTGTTGCCATATCTAGCAACAACATAGTGAAAACACAAAGAAACAATATGACTACACTAAATATTACTGTTGCCATATCTAGCAAATTCATTGTGAAAACACAAAGCAATAATATGACGATAATTACGAAACAAGACAAGGTACTTTATAGCATTTAAAAATATGTCGACACCTACCCCACCCCCTTTTTTTTTTATTCCCATGCACACCCCTACTGTTCATAAGTCAACATACCATCTTCTCCTCTCAGTGCCTCACACCCTCTTCTCCTCTCAGTGCCTCACACCCTCTTCTCCTCTCAGTGCCTCACACCCTCTTCTCCTCACAGTGCCTCACACCCTCTTCTCCTCACAGTGCCTCACACCCTCTTCTCCTCTCAGTGCCTCACACCCTCTTCTCCTCTCAGTGCCTCACACCCTCTTCTCCTCACAGTGCCTCACACCCTCTTCTCCTCTCAGTGCCTCATACCCTCTTCTCCTCTCAATGCGTATGTAATGTATTTTTTATACCGTAAAACTACAGCAATACATTTTTTAACCCGGTCTCTTAAAATCGTAGTTCTGACAGGTCTCGGCGTATAATCATAACATACATCTCAACAACGTACAATGTACGCCAACATCGTATCAGTGACCAGATCTGGGAGACCCCAAAACATCAGGCGACAAGGATGTGATATAGATTGGAAATGGTTAAAGAAGATGGCCAGAAGATTACAAGTTTGACCCACTATTTCATGTGATTAGTTCACTGTTTCCTAGTTTGAGACCCAGTTTCCATGTCCTAGTTAATCATATCATTACTTCCTGTAGCCTTAGTTTGATTCAATAGAATGACATCAGAAAACGGGAAATATTAAATAACAAATTTCAACAGCAAATGGAAATCCCAAGTGAAAGCGCCACACAGGTAGCCAATACACAACTGACATTGAGGCGATGTCCTAATGGAAAACAAACAATGCTCTACTTTTAACATCATAAAGATTGTGGCCCACACTGACCGAATCCTTTGCGGCAATTTCCCAGACTTAATCAATACCAGCTTGTCTAGAGAAAAATAACAAAGAGGTGGTTAGTTTGAAACAATGGCAACACAGACGTAATAAGATTGAGAGGAAGCCACCTCTTTTATTAAAGCCAATGCAATGGTGTGCCTTCTCTGTTTTTATATTGATCAAACAGACTTGATAAGAACATGTGCAGGTCCGGATATCGGAACCCACCTCTTTAGGAGATCCAGCACTAAGTTTAAAGACAGATACCGGCAGCAATCCCAAGACCGATTTTAAATTATGGAGAAGCGAAATTGGTTTACGGACGAGAAGACCGGATTTCAATCCCCAAACGACATTTATAATTCAGTGTGTTTCTCGGAAACGTGACTATTCTTAAATAGTAACTCTAGGGCGAAGGGCACATGCCAAAATGGCCACTGGATCTGAATGATGATGATGAAATAGTAACGCTCAAAAGTGCAGGGACTACACACGTGATAGCGTGCTTGTGTTTGAAACGCCTCTCTGCATAAATGGCCTGCCTGACGTGCTATTTTGTATATATTTAGTTTTGTAACACTGTTGCTTATACATACTAATACCTAGGATTACAATTAGATTTTAACCAGTTTTTATTTTGCTGTAACTGAGATAGAGGGAATCATAGAAATAACTCAAAGCCTTTCACATTACTTTTGACACTGATAAGTTAACTAAAAAATACTGCATGTTGACCTGAAATATTTTCATGAGGCGTCGAGGGACATTAAAGCCAACAAAAGAAAGAAATACTTCACTGACATATTTTCATGAGGCGATCAGATGATGAGTCGGTGTTCAAAACAGTCAAAATAAAATAACATTATTGCTCAATGGAAAATATAGTAGGTAGACAGAGACGGATAATTGTCAAATGAGATATAATGTGACAAAGTGAGCGTAAGAGGGAGAAAACGTCAGAAATAGAGATAAAAGTGTTTGTGTGTGTGTGTGAGAGAGAGAGAGAGAGAGAGAGAAAGAGAGAAATATAGATAGAGTTTATGCGATAAAGAGAAAGAATTAACTAGACAGAAAGAGATAGTGAAATTGGTAGATGTACTAATAAAACAAAAATGAATAATTTTAACAAACCAAAGCTGAGACATCATTGGCTAACTGATTATTTGGTTGCACTAAATCGAAAGTATATAAATTGCAATTGTTGCATATAAAGGGCTATTGTTGCATATAAAGGGCTATTGTTGCATATAAAGGGCAATTGTTGCCTATAAAGGGCAAATGTTGCATGAAATCAAATGTTGCACATAAAGGGCAAATGTTGTATATAAGGGGAAAAGGGCAATTGTTGCATATAAAGGGAAAATGTTGCATATAAAGGGCAAACGTAATTTGCACAAGTGTGTACAATGTGTGTTTCCATAATAATTATTGCCCTAGCTACAATGTAAGAAATCTACTATTCATCTGCTTGACATTGGTCTCAGCAGATGAAGGAGGGAAAACTGGTTGGTGCACCGGTACATAATACATGGCCATTGCTAATAAAACTCAAGGCAACAGGTTTGATCATGGAACGTGTTTTATTTGTTTGTTATATATATTGTAAAATACAACTCATCATTTATAGAAAAAAATGAAATGAAAACAAAACATCTTGGTATTCTGAATACATAGCTATTTACATGAGATTAAATCATCTATTTGAAAAAGTTGAAAAAATGTAACACACACGCACACACACAAATAATTAAATAAAATTTAACAAAATTTAAAAAAAAAATCAAAACAACAGCCGTCTGTAAGAACGAATAACAATGGTATGGGTCAGCAATGTACTTGTGTAATACTTTGATTGACGTGTTAACAGCCAATCAGCATGGAATATGTCAAGTAAAACATGTCTTACGAACCTGCTATGTCCCCCAGTGCAGAGCCTGGGATTGACTCTCAAAACGTGTCAATTAGAAAAAAAACAATATCATCACAAGCCACAAACAAGATGCACTTGCAACTCATGCTTTCTTTCAAACTTTAATGTCATCACAAGCCACAAACAAGATGCACTTGCAACTCATGCTTTCTTTCAAACTTTAATGTCATCACAAGCCACAAACAAGATGCACTTGCAACTCATGCTTTCTTTCAAACTTTAATGTCATCACAAGCCACAAACAAGATGCACTTGCAACTCATGCTTTCTTTCAAACTTTAATGTCATCACAAGCCACAAACAAGATGCACTTGCAACTCATGCTTTCTTTCAAACTTTAATGTCATCACAAGCCACAAACAAGATGCACTTGCAACTCATGCTTTCTTTCAAACTTTAATGTCATCACAAGCCACAAACAAGATGCACTTGCAACTCATGCTTTCTTTCAAACTTTAATGTCATCACAAGCCACAAACAAGATGCACTTGCAACTCATGCTTTCTTTCAAACTTTAATGTCATCACAAGCCACAAACAAGATGCACTTGCAACTCATGCTTTCTTTCAAACTTTAATGTCATCACAAGCCACAAACAAGATGCACTTGCAACTCATGCTTTCTTTCAAACTTTAATGTCATCACAAGCCACAAACAAGATGCACTTGCAACTCATGCTTTCTTTCAAACTTTAATGTCATCACAAGCCACAAACAAGATGCACTTGCAACTCATGCTTTCTTTCAAACTTTAATGTCATCACAAGCCACAAACAAGATGCACTTGCAACTCATGCTTTCTTTCAAACTTTAATGTCATCACAAGCCACAAACAAGATGCACTTGCAACTCATGCTTTCTTTCAAACTTTAATGTCATCACAAGCCACAAACAAGATGCACTTGCAACTCATGCTTTCTTTCAAACTTTAATGTCATCACAAGCCACAAACAAGATGCACTTGCAACTCATGCTTTCTTTCAAACTTTAATGTCATCACAAGCCACAAACAAGATGCACTTGCAACTCATGCTTTCTTTCAAACTTTAATGTCATCACAAGCCACAAACAAGATGCACTTGCAACTCATGCTTTCTTTCAAACTTTAATGTCATCACAAGCCACAAACAAGATGCACTTGCAACTCATGCTTTCTTTCAAACTTTAATGTCATCACAAGCCACAAACAAGATGCACTTGCAACTCATGCTTTCTTTCAAACTTTAATGTCATCACAAGCCACAAACAAGATGCACTTGCAACTCATGCTTTCTTTCAAACTTTAATGTCATCACAAGCCACAAACAAGATGCACTTGCAACTCATGCTTTCTTTCAAACTTTAATGTCATCACAAGCCACAAACAAGATGCACTTGCAACTCATGCTTTCTTTCAAACTTTAATGTCATCACAAGCCACAAACAAGATGCACTTGCAACTCATGCTTTCTTTCAAACTTTAATATCATCACAAGCCACAAACAAGATGCACTTGCAACTCATGCTTTCTTTCAAACTTTAATGTCATCACAAGCCACAAACAAGATGCACTTGCAACTCATGCTTTCTTTCAAACTTTAATGTCATCACAAGCCACAAACAAGATGCACTTGCAACTCATGCTTTCTTTCAAACTTTAATGTCATCACAAGCCACAAACAAGATGCACTTGCAACTCATGCTTTCTTTCAAACTTTAATGTCATCACAAGCCACAAACAAGATGCACTTGCAACTCATGCTTTCTTTCAAACTTTAATGTCATCACAAGCCACAAACAAGATGCACTTGCAACTCATGCTTTCTTTCAAACTTTAATGTCATCACAAGCCACAAACAAGATGCACTTGCAACTCATGCTTTCTTTCAAACTTTAATGTCATCACAAGCCACAAACAAGATGCACTTGCAACTCATGCTTTCTTTCAAACTTTAATGTCATCACAAGCCACAAACAAGATGCACTTGCAACTCATGCTTTCTTTCAAACTTTAATGTCATCACAAGCCACAAACAAGATGCACTTGCAACTCATGCTTTCTTTCAAACTTTAATGTCATCACAAGCCACAAACAAGATGCACTTGCAACTCATGCTTTCTTTCAAACTTTAATGTCATCACAAGCCACAAACAAGATGCACTTGCAACTCATGCTTTCTTTCAAACTTTAATGTATTGTTTTCTTCAAACTCTCTATGACCTTCACATGGACGATGTGTATTTATGGAAAGTTTGCGGTACGGGAATTACATTGGCGCGGTTATATATTTGTTCTGGTTCTGGTAGGGTACGTTGCTGCATCCGTACTCAGGCATATGTGCAACTTTTGGGGAGGCGAAACAACTACAGAACTTGATGAGAGTGCACAGCTCAGTCTGAGTGGGGGGGGGGGCCTTTAAATCTATCAAAACGGGCTTGGCATTCGATTGACAGAGTATGTACATAAGTGGAGTGAAATTTAAAATCGGCAGGTAGGAAGCATTAAGTTATCATTTCCGTTTGAACAGTGCAGACGGCTTCAGAAAACAATTCTCCACTTTTGATCTTAATTAATCAAGGAAGTCAGTAATTTTTTTTTTTAAATGTGTTTTAAAAAAATATTTTTTGAGATTTAAAAAAAAGCAATAGTTGTTTTAGTACCGGGGGGTTTAATCAGTTCTCCCGGAAGTCATTCTCTTTCTCCCGGAAGTCATTCTCTTTCTCCCGGAAGTCATTCTCTTTCTCCCGGAAGTCATTCTCTTTCTCCCGGAAGTCATTCTCTGACAAGTTGCATTGTTTTTTTATTATGTACACGAATCAAACCGATACACTTATATAGAGATGTTTATCTGATGTACCACATATACCACAACTTTAAATACTTGTTCGTTATAATATTTGTTTTCACAGCAGTCATAAAACATCTTTACACACTTTTCAGGTTTTTTACATTAATTTAGGAAATAAATAAACTTAACGCGTCTTTGACATTTATATGTAGCATTTACTTTACAAACATTTTCAAAGTAAGATACATTATTTTTAAAAAAAACACGATGTGTGATACCCCTCGTGATAAGCATAACATTACATTTTCATCTTGGTATGTACACTAACAGATCGTTTGTCGTATTCCATTCACAAGTTCATGGGGTGGTGACGACCTACCGCCACATCACAAGATATTGTTCTTTTAATGAACAGGGCCCAAAATGAACATGGCCTACAAATGAACATGGCCCAACAATGAAAGACACCGTAATTACTAGTTTAAAACATCTTATTCTAAGTACTACAACACCTATTAATTATTTAATTTTTCTTTTTAACTTTATTTGAACTTCACAAGCACATTTATTTCTTTCTGTACATACCTAAACGAATTCGTTAGTATTATACATTGAGATTAAACCAGCAACAAGCCAATATTTCCGTTAAACGTTCATTCATATGTTTACCTATACAATATGCCACAGTTATAGAAACAAATGTACACTTGAATAAAGAACTTGCTGTAAGCTAAAATGTTATAGCTGTAGCCAGTTATCGAAACAGACTTAGACTATAGATATAGTTGGAAAAAACTACTTTAAGAGAGTAAGCTCTGTCGTCAAGGAGGATCAAAAAAGCAATGTGCCTATCTCACCGGTTTGCAAGCCAGTCTTCAAATAGAGGGTACCATGTAGGAGAACTTCGTGTTAAAAAATAGATTACTTTAAAGCAGTGATGCCCAAAGTGGTCTATATCGACCCCAGGGGTCGACGACAACTTGTAAGGGGTCCATGTCAGCGAAAAAAAAATTTGAGGGTCCATGAAATGAAAATGGGGGGTTAACGATAGTGGATCTCATATAAGCAGGTCGTGACTTCTATTTTGGAATTCCATGAATGGAATAATTCACAAACACAGATAGTACATATTTATGTTCATAATATTACTTTATAATATAAAGACATATATCTTCCTACATAAATTATTAAAGTACCTATGAAGTAAAAATGTTAAAAACATAAATGTTCATGAAACGGGATAAAGAATCATATTAAAATTGAAGTTATTAAATATATTTTCTGATTTATGAATATAAATTTAAATCTTTCAATAGTGAGTAGCACTATAACGGCTGTCAAAAATACATCTGAAGTTAATGAATTTGCAAAAAATCAATATCAGGTAAGCAGGGGGTCTACCCAAAACCGAAAAACATGGCAAGTGGTCTACCAGACAAAAAATTTTGGGGACCTCTGCTTTAAAGCTATATGAATGAAGAAAGAAGAGATATCTCGCTAACCTCACTAACCTCTTTTGATAAAATCATATTGTACGATAATAGTCGAGATATTTGTCTCGGGTATAATAAATAAGGCGAAAACAAGCCACTCAACTTGCAGTGTTTCGTCCAAATGTGCATATTTAAACGTGCCGTCATTGAAAAGCCACACTTCAAGGGCTGTTTATAGAAATGAGCGATTCTCAAACGGGAGCAACGGACTTGTGCATGCAGGATAACAGTAACGCCACCAGCTCTCTATCCTACGAGGTGATCTCATTACCCAGTGTACGTGTAACTTATGTATTATGGTGATCTCATTACCCAGTGTACGTGTAACTTATGTATTATGGTGATCTCATTACCCAGTGTACGTGTAACTTATGTATTATGGTGATCTCATTACTCAGTGTACGTGTAACTTATGTATTATGGTGATCTCATTACTCAGTGTACGTGTAACTTATGTATTATGGTGATCTCATTACCCAGTGTACGTGTAACTTATGTATTATGGTGCCCCTGCAAGCCTCGAGGAAAGGGATCTTTCAACTGTTTCATGTAGATTGGCGCACTACGCCCCCCAGCAATCTGGCTACATCCAATTAGACCACCTGCTGCCTATATCAACGAGGCTACACAATAACCCATTGTTTTAAGCTGTGCAACTCACACGGAAATAGTGGCTATAACAAGAAGCCAAGCTGTTCTCAAATAAAAATAATAATGATAATAATTTCACACAAGGCATGTTGTAAGAATAACACTAAATCCCCTGGAGAAGTCATGTCACAACCCAAAGCACTGCATCTCATTTCTAATGGATTTTCTTTTAAATATCAAGCTGTGCCAAAGTGGGATTCCGAATCCATGAGAGAAACTTCAGTGGTTTAGGAAAACAATGTATAACCATTCAAGTCCAGGGCTAAATTTAGACAAAAAATGGAAGATTTTAATGTCTCCTTGAACAATTACAATGTTGATCTTTGTTTATTAAAATAGAATTTCTGAATACGCTAAGAAATCTAATTGCACCAGCTATTTTCAACGTTCTATTAAGATTTGCGCCAAATCGATATGGCCGTGGCAAGAATGCACCATTAAAATCAGATGTAACTATGGCCATTGTGGAATATGCCACTAATCAAATCTGCATCATTAAAACGAAATGTCTTGCTGGAAACATTTCTACTCCACTTGAAAGCGAGCACCAGAGCTCCGCGAGTGTTTGCTTCAAAATGAGTAGAACTGAAAGCAAAATCTACAAAACTCAGTGAGTTTTAATAGGATTTTTTTTTAAAAATGCGTTGTTGATGTCTACCATAAACCAAGTTACAAATTCGTTAATCCAGTTAAATGTTATATTGTAAACATATTTTCATTTATCCATAGATAAATCAAAGATGGAGAATACGCTTGCTCAGACATAACTTGCAAAACAAAATTATTAGGTCAATACTTAGGAAAAAAAAAGAGCTGAGATATTTAGAGAAATCAAGTTATCTCAACTCATCGATTCTTTACATTACAGCAAATAGCAGGTTTCTTGTAATTTTCCATTAGCGGCAACCTCAATCCACCAAAAAATAATAATGGGAAAAATACAAATGAAGAAAAAACAAACAGCCTGACAGTTATTTAGCATCTCCAGCTAGTTAAATCAGCGGTCCTCAATTCATAGAACGCTGGAAAGTATGGTCATTATATTAGTTAAATCAGCGGTCCTCAATTCCTAGAACGCTGGAATGTATGGTCTTTATATTATTTAAATCAGCGTTCCTCAAACTCTATATAGTAGGTAAATGTGTCCTTTCTGTGGTTAAATAAAGGGTCCTAGATCGTGGGTATATATAGCCTTCTCTGTAGTTGAAGAAAATCACCAATGTTGCCTCCCAGAAATAAAGTATCATAGAAAACAATTACATGACTCGAGGCAGCAAACTATTTCTACTTCTACTTTTAATAAACGAAGTGGCTATTGGCACCCGGTACCAGAATTGAGAGGTTTGAATTAAAAAACGATTAAAAATATTATTGTTGGGTTTGTAAGACAAAATGAGGTATCAAATGAAAGATAATTAAATGTAATATACGTTTGTAAACTTAATTCTTCAGTTTAACTAAAATAAACCACTACAAATGACATCCGAATTGCATTAGTCGAAATGGACCCTGACATGCAGCGCCGCCATTCGCACCCGGGTACCATTAGACTCAATGCCATTCGGATGTCATTTGTGGTAGTTTATTTTAGTAAAACTGAAGAATTAAGATTTTAAATCGTTTTTTAATCCCAAGCTCTCAATTCTGGTACCCCGGGTACCAATAGGTGCATCCTTTAAGAAATTCATATTATATATACAGTTTGGAACCCCTAATTGAACAAAAAAATGAGTCAGAGTTATTTATCTCCGGCAAAAATGTGAGGATCACTGAGTTAGACACTTTGCTAAAGCACCATTGCAAAATCTGCGGGACAAAATTGTGCTCGCGGCAGCACGCGTGCACGATGATCAATTGATGATTGGCTAATATTGAATCAATCGCCCGCGAACTTTAATTAAACGCCAGAGTTTGTATGTGTGTGTTGTTCCGTGTGCCTGTGTGTGTTGTTTCGTGTGCCTGTGTGTGTTGTTTGGTGTGCCTGTGTGTGTTTGTTTTGTGTGCCTGTGTGTGTGTTGTTTTGTGTGCCTGTGTGTGTTTGTTTCGTGTGCCTGTGTGTGTTGTTCCGTGTGCCTGTGTGTGTTTGTTTTGTGTGCCTGTGTGTGTTTGTTTTGTGTGCCTGTGTGTGTGTTGTTTCGTGTGCCTGTGCGTGTTGTTTTGTGTGCCATGTTAGTGAATTAACCCAGGGAGTGTTTGACCAGCACAGTGCCAAACAAGGGAGCACTGATCTAGTGCAGTCTTTTAAATGAGTTTATTTAAGCTCATGTTGCATTATGTCAAGACACAATACTCATTTTAGCCAAATATGGCTTTTGGCACGCATCAGCTAATCTTTCCGGACTTTCGGCATGTGGGAACTCAACGGGGATAATTCATTTAGACTTGAGTTTTATGGGTCGTTCAATATTGTTACACTCTGCTTCTTGAGTGCACTTAAGTTATATGACGTTTAACGATAGAGGACACATCTATAACTGGGTACTACCGAGGTCAATATGCAATATATGCTGTTAGTCAATACACATCATAAGTAGAAACTAATAACCTTCAAGTTGTTTAAGCGTCTTATACAATACTAAGCAAAAAACTTCATATTTGCATGTCCTTGTTGTTCTATCAGTTTACTTCGTTTTGTACTATCAAATAAAACTGAAATAAATACATTCATTTATGCTAACCTTTCATTTTTCTAGATTATTTTCTATATATATTTATTAGCAAGGTGTAAAATAGTGTCATGTGTGACGGTTGAACTCAGGTAAATAGTAGAGGAGACGAGTATTATTATAAAGAGCCACGGGTATTGTGCATACTGTCTTTATGACTGTCAGTCAACCTATTGTTTAAAGGTCATCATATATTATAAAAAAATAAGCAGGTAATTTTTGTTATATCACTTGGACCAACGGGGTATTTTCTCAAAACACCCCGACCCGGTGTAAAAAAACTGCACCCGGTTAGATCCTAGTATGTTATAAAATAACTTTTATTTTAATTTAATTATATTCTCTTTTCATGCTTGAAAAGATATATTTGAAAACTGCATATTAAAAGGAACTAACAATTGCCTGTGTAATGAAACTATTTTTAAAAAAAATATTTTTTTACGGATCTTACATTAAGGAACACTTTTGAGGAACCACTTGTATATTATATAGGCAACTATTCGATGATGAGTTCTTTCTTAAAAGTTAAATTGTGACCTTAACATAAAACTGCATTAAATAAGGTTAAATGCTACGGGCCCCTGCATTAGATCAAGTATTTGTATTTGGAAATGTTAGCAGTTCAACATGTGTTATCACTACAGGAAATATCTTAAACTACAGCAGCTAAAACAATCTCGATGAATATACCCCACATTGTGTAACCAGCAAGATCAGGAAATAACATGAACATATGTACACCATTGGGAAGTCAAGGGAACAAAACACCACCCAGAACGACACTAGTCAGCTGACCAATAAACAAGTTGAGACCTGTTACGTGAGTATGTACAAATATCACATGCTGCCAACGGACTGTTGAAGGAAATCTGTATAAGTAGTAAAGTGCAAGGGTTGAAGACTGCCGTAGGACAAGCTGTGGCCCGTCGGATACAACATGACCGTTAACAAATTAATTGTAATAAGTCTGGTGTAGTGAACGGTCACACCACTGACCACACAGGTTCGTTGACACACGGGCTGGCCGTGATGGTCATGTACTGCACGTGCCCGTTGGGTCGCGAGCTCTGCGGGGAGAGGGGTTGGGATGGAGAGAGGTGAAGACTGTTTTCTTTAAGCGAATCTTTGCTGACGTCTTTATTGACGAGTCCGTTAGAACACAGTGAATTGGTGCTGTGGATGAGAGGCATGGCCACACTGTCAGTCGTCTCACTGTGGCGGACAACATTGTCACCCCCATTGTTCTGCTGCCTCTGGTTTTGGTAGACGGCGTCGTCGTAGCATTGGGCGTCATCACCGAGACGCCCCTTTTCCTCGTTAGTTGCCGGCACAATTTGCTGGCCATTGGCACCCACCCCGTTCATCTCCATGACGTTGTATTGACTCATGCGCCGGTGGTCCATCGAAACACTGTAGCTACGCACTATCCGCCGAAGTTCGTCCTTGTCGAAAAAGCAGGTGCAGAAAAGTCTCCAAAACTCACTTCGAAATTTCCTCCCAAACAGATAATATGGCACAATGTTGATAGCCGAATTGAGAATCACCAAAAAACTGCTGACTTCATTCAAAGTAAAGATCGGCCTTAAATTAACGGTCCCGGGTCTGAAGGCGTAGATGAGTCTTGACACAAGGGCCGGCCCCTGACAGATGAGAAATATGATAATCACACCGATCAACATGATAGTGGTGTCGTTGCGGTGTTTCTCTCGAGCGTTGATCTCCTTACCTTTTAACCTCGACAGGTGGACGGCCCGAATGAGAAATGCGTTGAGAATGACCAAGGTCAGAAACGGGATACCGCACACGCAGATGAGATACAGCCACGAGTGGACCAGTTCCCTGAACAGAACGCTGTTGCTGAGCTCAGTCTGGGCTATCCCGTAGATCATGATGACCTGGCTCGAATTGGCCACCTTGAAACTGTCCGTCTTGGTGTAGTACTCCAGGTACTTGGGAATGTTGAACACTAGGCCCGCCACGTACAGAGCGATCACAACCTTCCGCGCACGGCTCCTTCTGCACATGTGCTCCGCCTTGAACGGATGACAGATCATGATGTAGCGGTCAACCGTGAAGGCCAGGGTCAGCCAGATGGAGGTCACCTGAAACACGATGGCCGTGGGATGAACGTAGGGGAATAACACAGCGTGGAACTGGTCCAGCTGTTGCGGGTGCTCAGGGGGTTTCGTGTCTTTGAGAATCAGCAGCAGGGTAAAAAACAGGACCAATGAGTCACATACGGCGAGAGCGGCTAGGTACATGTAAGTGCTTGACCTCATCGCTCTTCGAGTGAGAACCGCCACCGACAAGGCGTTGGCAATGGTTCCCAAACAACAAACAATGCTTCCACCGATTCCCATGAGATAGTAAGTTAATCCTGCCCTATACTCCTCGTCTCCATCTTCCTTGGAGCTTAAGCTGCCAAGAAGCTCCATAATAAGCCGTGTGTCCATGTTATCACTGCCATTGCTGGTATCAAAGAGACCATTTAAAGAGTGGTGTTGGTCCTCCATATGACTGTCTACTGGAGCTGTTAAGCCCATGCCATCACAGCTGACTGATGAAGCACTGAGTAAAGGGATTCTAACATGTCGTGGTTCCAAAGAATAGTCCCCGTACCTTCAAAACTACCGGGCCATGAATTGGATACATCTAGAATGAGAAGATAGAAAAAATTATCAATTTTAACCAAGTAAATACAGATTACATTTTAATATTTTATTTTGGGCCAACAGCGAATAAAAAACGATAGGTGAACGAACTGTATTAAAAACTCATGCAACTGTCAGATAAATTCATTATGTAAAAGGGAAAAAAACACACACTATTTTGGGCCTCCACACATAACCTAGTAAAACGTCCACTGTCAAATCCTCACCCTGTTTTAACCCACACATTTTCGGACCCCCCCTCAGTTTCTTATTGTGTATAATAAATAACTGCGTATAACCCAGAAGAAAATAACCAAAAAGTCTTTGACTGAAAAAAAAGGCAAAGCACAATCAAAATGAAGGTGGCTTTATTATTTTTGCTCAAGGCGCGGAACGTCCCATAAAGACAGCCACATGTGGGGCAGATCAGCCATCCACTTAGACTTTTTCCCGTTTTAGTTGATATGAAGACAGTAACTTGATAATATATTATGACTCTAATAATTTTTGCGAACGTCAGCATTTGTCGAGATTCCCCCCACCCCTCCTCATTAGCTAAACCTCCTAATGCGACCTAAACAACCCCTATCCCCACCTCCACCCCAAGTGCGTAATTTACGTAATATTTAGTACACAGGACAAAAATGGGACTCATCAATATCAACTCCAGCAGTAAATCTCATTCAGTACAAGGAATACCAATTATCAAAAAATATGTAATTCTAACAGTACGAGGAAGAGCAAGTAAGGAAAACCAAGTAAATAAGACTAAGGAAAGAAGGCCAAGCAAGGAAGACCAAAAACAATAAGTAATTCTAGCAGTACAAGGAGGAGCATGTATCTCAAAAGTAAATAATTGTAACAGTACAATGTAGAACGTAGTATATAACAAAAAGTAATTCTTACCTACGTCTACTTTGGATTATAATCAAAACTACATCTCCACTGTTAAATCAACTGAACAACTAACTCTACTACAATCTGTGCCTCAATCAGCGTCACATTTCCTTAACAAACCAAGGATCTGAATTTTTTTTTTTGCTGTCACATACACACAAATAGAATAAACAGATTTGGCCAGAAATAGGTGGAACCTAATACTAATAGCTTTATCGACTCTCTGTTTTAATAAATATCCAGAAAGGGGATTAATAAAGTGCAAGCGTTTTAAAGTAATGAAGAAATAACATTCAACCCCGTCTATCAAGTTATTACTTTATGTGTTTACAATACACTTCGGTGTCTTCTTGAAGAGGGCGATTGTGTTACAGTCGTCCCTCGCCACTTCGTGCTTCGACTTTCGCCGCTTCACTATCGCGTTGTTTTCAAATATAACATGTATTCATTAAAAAAGTTGATCAAGATAGTGAAAATGATGCAGCGCGCGCTTCATTGTCTTGAGTCAATTATACACCCCTGTATTACAATTAAAATAACTGTACGTATGAACTGCAGGCCTATGTATTCGAGTCAATTATACACCCCTGTATTACAATTAAAATAACTGTACGTATGAACTGCAGGCCTATGTATTCGAGCACCCCCAGAGGGTCCAATATTGTTAAAAACAATATTTAGAGGGTCGTGAACAGGTTTATTATGCTCTAACTGCGAAAATAAATTGGGTGCTGGGTTTGGGGGGGGGGGAGGGGGCGCTGTTGTGGTGGGTGGAGTGGAACACACACATTTCACAAATCCCCCCTCCCCCACCTATCCCAAACAAGCTGACTTAAACAAATAAATAGTGGGACAAGATATGTATAGGCTTGAAAAGAAAAGACAGCGCCATTTCGGCCTAATGCTTTCTTCAGCAGACAAGACAAAAATACACAATAACACATGTTTAAAAAATCAATAACTTGTGTTCGAAGATCTCTATGTAGCTCTTTGATTAGAATCCAATCAATATTAGAGCAATAGTTCTTAAAAACCAAAGCTAAATACCTCTCGGCTTTCCTGCACTGTGTATTTTAATGAGGTATACTGAAATTTTCTATAATACATCACCTTAGTCGCCAATTAAAGCGTTATACGTGATGTCATCAAGCATCCACAGACTTCCCAAATGTTCCTGGTATAAAATATATGAGATCGATTTCATAGAGTGGGAACGGTGGGGGGAGGGTGGGGGGAGGGTGTGGGGGGGGGGGTTAAATGTTTAGAAGCAGCCCATGAACAACAATGACTGGGGTTTCCTTCTGGTTAGGTTACAGAATTTAGATCTTTGAGTAGAGTTCATAAGATCCTCAATGTGGGTGACGGAAAAGGGGAAGGTAGACAACCACCTGCACGTCCAATCATATAAACTCCAAGCCGCTAATAATACCCGAATGATAACGAAAAGATTTCAAACACAAGCTCTGAGATAAACAACACGCTGAAAATATTGAAGTACTCTGACTATTAAACTAAAAACTTCTTTGAAGTGTAGCTAACAAAGCCCTACATTGAACAGAACAAAATGCAGAACAAATGACAAACTTAATATGTTACTCGGTCAACCATAATGAACGTGAATATTGAGCCCTTGAGGCTTCACTATGAGATGAACATTTTGTTATAAGAGAGGACTGGTGGGCTGCACACTTCAAAATAACATTATGGCTTTTGTTGTAAGTGGTGTAAAGGTTCCACAGTGTTCTTTCAAGTCACAATGGCGGTGATAGCAAAATCCACTGTGGCCGCTTCTAGAGAAGTGTTTTGAGATGGGATACTGCTTAATGTTAAGGAGATGTTCAGTATATCTGTCAGAAAGGCTGCGCCCAGTCTCACCTAGATACGTCATGTGGCAGCGAGTGCAAAGAATGGCATGGCTAGTACAAATCAAGGAATTCGGATATATGTTCGGTGGGGCAAGAGCATGTTGAGACAATGGGTCTGTCAGCGTTACCGTACTTTTGTATTAAGTAAGTAGAAACAGGGCGTCACTATCAAAGATGTGTAAAGCAGAGGCCGATTGAGGTCGTGCCGATTCTGCGATCAAATTTGTTGACAGTCTCTTTTAACATGTCACAATTTTTAGCAATTGGGTTGCTGGTCCTCGGCTGCTAGAACTGGCTGTCTAAATACAATTAAACAACAACAACAACAACAACAAACAAACAACAAATAAGCAAACAAACAAGAGAGGTAAAGTTATTTGTTTTAGACATAACAACATCATTACACAATCCCTACAGCGTACGTTATATACGAATCTCCATATTTACTGTTCCTATCAATACCATATTCCACTAAAAACATTAATTATAATTTGGTGACGAGATGAGAATCCCCGATGATTTTAGTTAGGTACCTTTGCTAATTTATGGAAATAGTCCAGGCGTGAATGGGAAGGAGTGGCTGACATATGAACTCATGTGAGCGAAAGGTACTCGCGTTTGGTAGCGTGGGTGAACGGAGGGCGACTCAGGGGGTGAAAGAAAGGACAGTGTGTTTCGGTGATCCAGTTAGCAGGACGTCTTTTGGTTAAGTTTGTTAGCGAGTCGTATCGTAATAATTGGACGAATTGTATTATTTATCGTAATGAGCGTGTGCTAACTGTGAAGTTAAAAATAAAGTGCAAAGACTAATATTGAACGTAGTTTGAGTCTACTGTTGTTATTCTTGTGAGCTGGTTAATCATAATCATACTCATACCCCTAGACAACACAACCAAACACTAATTTGCTATAACCGCAATTCTTGACATTTGGCCGTTTTCTATAATCAAAGCAACGATTTAAGTTTAAAATTGTTGACTTTGTTTAACCACAGACATAAAATACAACATGTACTTGAAATACATCGAATTGATCTCAATCCGAGATATCTTTATACACAACAGACGTCGTCCCACGCCATGAGTGAAACCTGTATATATGGACACAAAATAAACAGGAGAATTTTCCTTTAGAGCCTCGTCTACCATGACAGGCAATCAACAGACAGTCACATAGAGGAGATGGAGAAATTTCCCAATGGGCTACTTACACTGACTCAACACACGCCGGAAATCATAGGAACTAGCCACGCTAAACACCGTATCAGTGAGTTAACCCAAACTAAATGTACAGTCCAGACTATCTCAGTTGTTGGTCTAACCCATTAGAAATAAACTTTTACACAGATATAGTTTGAAACAACGGCACCTCAGGGGAGATAACGTGCGCCCTATGTCATTACTCCTGTATTACCCGTGGCACTGGGCAGCCTCATTTTGTAAGCTCAGGATTGGAATTACAACCACACAGATGCCAACTAGTTGCTCAGTGGTCAACAACAAAACAAAGCCCACACATTTGTCCCCTTTATTGTTTTTTAATTAAAGTTTTATTTATTAATATTTCATTATTAGAGTTGGATTTGGGAGGATTCAGCTGGAGAAGTAATGGTGATTTTTTAAAAAATTACATCATGTATCAGGACTTAATGAGTTAATGGACCAGGAAGTAATGTATCATGACATAATTAACAGGAAATTATGTAATAGGACGCAATGTACCTATGCGTATTGTATGAGGATGGTAGTAACTTGACGTAATGTACCACGATATAATGAACAGGACAAAATGTACTTGGACGTAATGCACATGGACGTAATGTCCCAGGACATAATGTAGCAGGACGTATTGTATCAAGATGTTAAGTACAGGGACGTACTGCCTCAGAGAATTAATTTAATGTCTGAACATTTTGTGAAAAACGTTTCCAGGCATCATAGTAGTGCCACAACATGTAGGCATCCACCACCACTGCTGAGACACAACATGTAGGCATCCACCACCACTGCTGAGATACAACATATAGGCATCCACCACCACTGCTGAGACACAACATGTAGGCATCCACCACCACTGCTGAGATACAACATGTAGGCACCCACCACCACTGCTGAGATACAACATGTAGGCATCCACCACCACTGCTGAGATACAACATGTAGGCACCCACCACCACTGCTGAGATACAACATGTAGGCATCCACCACGACTGCTGAGACACAACATGTAGGCACCCACCACCACTGCTGAGCCACAACATGTAGGCATCCACCACCACTGCTGAGATACAACATGTAGGCATCCACCACCACTGCTGAGATACAACATGTAGGCATCCACCACCACTGCTGAGACACAACATGTAGGCATCCACCACCACTGCTGAGCCACAACATGTAGGCATCCACCACCACTGCTGATACACAAAATGTAGACATCCACCACCACTGCTGAGATACAACATGTCAGCATCCGCCACCACTGCTGAGATACAACATGTCAGCATATTTTATAAAAGCTTTCAACCAATAAATCGTTCACTATATCACGTGGTTTGATGACTGCCCAATCAATAAACATTATGCTCATTAAAGCTAAGAGATTTTTTATCTCACAGTTGACATGATAGGCTCAAATGATTTCTGCAATCTCAGTTAGTTATGTCTCTGTCATTCGCAAAGACACCAGCATTGTCAGCTATAACATGATCCTATCTACGAGGTTTCACTGAATGATGTGGAGTCGAATACCACATGAGAATAACTCGATCCCACGTCATCAGATGACACAATACATTCAACTTATAACAGTCTTTACATCGATACTTGCCAAGACAAAGAGAGATAGAGAGAAAGATATAGGAAAAGAGAGAAAGAGACAGAGAGACAGAAATATATAGAGAGAGACAGAAAGAGAGGGAGAGAGGAAGTGGTGATAAAGAGAAAGAGAGAGAGAAAGAAAGAGAGAGGGGTGATAAGGAAGAGAGAGAGAGAGGGTGATAAGAAGATATATATATATAGAGAGAGAGAATGGAGGTGACAAAGAAAGAGAGAAAGGGAGAGAAGGAGTGACAAAGAGAAATTGCCAGAGAGAGAGAGAGAGAGAGGGGGGAGGGAGGGAGAGAGAGAGAGATAAAGAGAGAGAAAGAGGCTTACACAAAGACAGATATTTACATAAAGACAGGAAAAGACGGACGGACATAGAGATAGATGGACCCAGTTGATGGGCTTCAAGAGAAGAATGAGTGGCAGACATACAAGCTGAAATAAGAGTCTTACACTGAAGTCCTAGGAGTTGTAAAATTAGAAATGTACTTTCTCTTAGCTACTTCACAAAAAAATTATAAGGCGATAAAAGAAATTGATCACCACTAGAGACTACGCAGCTAAATCCTTATACCATGAACCACATACCATAAAAAATCAACCCACATACCAGGACACCGCAACCTACAAAATAACAGCAAATATCAGGAAATACGAATGCCAAACTGTGTCACAGCTGCACATAATGATACACTCAATACATTCTGGGCCACAAGTGTGTTCTTGTAGCTAAGCCACAGCTGTCTGAAACATTAATTGTGTATTAATATTTATATACAAAAATTATACACAAGGTTTCCTAATCTGTTAGGATCGTAACCACACCGAAAAGTCTAAAGTAACTGTGTTTTCCGTTTCTAAAGAAGATGGGAGTTATAATAAATTGCATTCTATAAGAATAAAGACAATTGAGTTGGGGTTTGTTAGGAGGATGTCTACGAGTGTTCTCAGCCCTCCTTCAATGAATCTGCCTATATACCTTAAACTAAGGCCCGCGTAGTTGGTCAAATGAGAATACAAGCGAGTTTCCGTTCCGACATTATTTGACCCCAAATAATGTGTAAGCCAGAGGCTGTAAAATATGCGCAAACAATTGATTAACTTTATTATTATAACGCGCCATTTAGTAAAAATATTTAAAGGCTTCTAAATTCAGTAATAACTATCTTTGAGTACTGGTTTGCACCAACTTAAACAATGTAATATATTATGCACTGTTTTTAACGTTTCGCGGCGCCGCAGAGAGAAAGTTGCGGCTCACCAGGACGCCGCGGCGTACAGTTTGAGAATCTCTGTTTTAAGCATAATTGCCCATGCCTGAATTATACCCCTCTCTGGACCCCGTCTCCAACCCCTAAGGCATTTGACCGCGGACGGGTCATCTGTATGTACTAATAGTTACATTCGAGGACAAACGTTAAAAGAAAGTTCTTTGCACACAAATGACCGCTTCACCCAGACTTGGGTATCCGTTCTTGTTCTGACGACTTCCCATTAAGACCAGCAGAGCACGAAGGCTTGCCGTTAGTTTAAATCCCTACACCATTTCCTCCATACACCGGTTGCTCGCAAACAATAAAGCTGTCAGTGTGGGAAATTAGTTTCATTAGCTTATCTCCTGGACAACACAACACTCATGTGCTATAGCTATGTCGTTGGTCGGACTGAATGGGAAACGACCGGCTTTGCTCTTAAGCAAGAGTGTTTTTTTTAAAATAAAATGCATTAAGGGGAGGGGAAAGGGAGAGAGGGGGCGATAGAGACAGAGAGAGAGGAGAGAGTGAGCAAAAATACATGCCCTGGTTGCCCCTTCCCCTGAATCCGCCCCTGACTGAAACAGTTGTATCATTTTATGAGGGGACGTAAAGAGCGCTATTAGCTTTGCTGATTGCCTCCATGCTAGTCTAATCTTGCCGGCCATGAATTAACAAATTAACACCCCCTGATACCCGTAGGCACACACAATCTGGGCCCACCTAATTTAAGTTTGTGGGGGTCATTATTGAACATAAAATTACACGCGGTGCATAGGCCCGCGCGGAAAAGCGATTAGGTCTGACAATGGGGCAGCCGCACATCAGCCTAGGGGAACATCTGGACACCTTAAAACAATGAATGGTAACATAACTTTTAATAGAGGGCACCGATGTGTAATTAGGGTGCACATTTCTGAAAGTGTTTCATGGGGCGCTTTGATGTACAAGATGTTGGTTTTATAGCAGGGGTTCTTAAAAACCAGGAGGCAGAGCGGGGGGGGGGGGGGGGGGGGGTGTCCGGGAAAACCCACTAATTTTTATTTGTTGTCATTGCCAGTTGTTTATTTGCAAGTTTATTAGAAACATCAGCAAGTGTTTTGTCGAGAATTGTTTTAGCGCATTTCTTTGTTCTGATCATTTTTTAGGACAAAGTTAAAGAAATAAAATAAGGATATTTATTTATTTCATTACCATAGTTTTTAATGCAGGGGGGAGGGTGGGTGGGTGAGTGGGTTGGGGGTGGGGGGGGGGGGGGAAAGAGAAATGTTCTGAATTCATGTCGGGATGCGGCGCTGCAAAATGTTCAGGACCCATGTTTTATAATGTGCTTGTTTTATAATGTGCTTGTTTTATAATGTGCTTGTTTTATAATGTGCTTGTTTTATACTGTGCTTGTTTTATAATGTGCTGTTTTATAATGTGCTGTTTTATACTGTGCTTGTTTTATACTGTGCTTGTTTTATAATGTGCTGTTTTATAATGTGCTGTTTTATAATGTGCTTGTTTTATAATGTGCTTGTTTTATAATGTGCTTGTTTTATAATGTGCTTGTTTTATAATGTGCTGTTTTATAATGTGCTGTTTTATAATGTGCTTGTTTTATAATGTGCTTGTTTTATAATGTGGTTGTTTTATAATGTGCTTGTTTTATACTGTGCTTGTTTTATACTGTGCATGTTTTATAATGTGCTGTTTTATACTGTGCTTGTTTTATACTGTGCTTGTTTTATAATGTGCTTGTTTTATAATGTGGTTGTTTTATAATGTGCTTGTTTTATACTGTGCATGTTTTATAATGTGCTGTTTTATAATGTGCTGTTTTATACTGTGCTTGTTTTATACTGTGCTTGTTTTATAAGGTGCTGGTTTTATAATGTGCTTGTTTTATAATGTGCTTGTTTTATAATGTGCTTGTTTTATAATGTGCTTGTTTTATAATGTGCTGTTTTATAATGTGCTGTTTTATAATGTGCTGTTTTATAATGTGCTTGTTTTATAATGTGCTTGTTTTATAATGTGCTTGTCTTATAATGTGCTTGTTTTATAATGTGCTTGTTCTATACTGTGCCTATTTTATTATGTGCTGTTTTATGATGTGCTTGTTTTATAATGTGCTTGTTTTATAATGTGCTTGTTTTATAATGTGCTTGTTTTATAATGTGCTTGTTTTATAATGTGCTTGTTTTATAATGTGCTTGTTTTATAATGTGCTTGTTTTATAATGTGCTTGTTTTATAATGTGCTTGTTTTATAATGTGCTTGTTTTATAATGTGCTTGTTTTATAATGTGCTTGTTTTATAATGTGCTTGTTTTATAATGTGCTTGTTTTATAATGTGCTTGTTTTATAATGTGCTTGTTTTATAATGTGCTTGTTTTATAATGTGCTTGTTTTATAATGTGCTGTTTTATAATGTGCTGTTTTATGATGTGCTTGTTTTATAATGTGCTTGTTTTATAATGTGCTTGTTTTATAATGTGCTGTTTTATAATGTGCTGTTTTATAATGTGCTGTTTTATAATGTGCTTGTTTTATAATGTGCTTGTTTTATAATGTGCTTGTCTTATAATGAGCTTGTTTTATAATGTGTTTGTTTTATAATGTGCTTGTTTTATAATGTACCGTTTTATAATGTGCTTGTTTTATAATGTGTTTGTTTTATTAGGTGCTTGTTTTATAATAAGCTTGTTTTATAATGTGCTGTTTTATAATGTGCTTGTTTTATAATGTGTTTGTTTTATAATGTGCTTGTTTTATAATGTACTGTTTTATAATGTGCTTGTTTTATAATGTGTTTGTTTTATAAGGTGCTTGTTTGATAATAAGCTTGTTTTATAATGTACTGTTTTATAATGTGCTTGTTTTATAATGTGTTTGTTTTATAAGGTGCTTGTTTTATAATAAGCTTGTTTTATAATGTACTGTTTTATAATGTGCTTGTTTTATAATGTGCTTGTTTTATAATGTGGTTGTTTTATAATGTGCTTGTTTTATACTGTGCATGTTTTATAATGTGCTGTTTTATAATGTGCTGTTTTATACTGTGCTTGTTTTATACTGTGCTTGTTTTATAATGTGCTTGTTTTATAATGTGGTTGTTTTATAATGTGCTTGTTTTATACTGAGCATGTTTTATAATGTGCTGTTTTATAATGTGCTGTTTTATACTGTGATTGTTTTATACTGTGCTTGTTTTATAAGGTGCTTGTTTTATAATGTGCTTGTTTTATAATGTGCTTGTTTTATAATGTGCTTGTTTTATAATGTGCTTGTTTTATAATGTGCTGTTTTATAATGTGCTGTTTTATAATGTGCTGTTTTATAATGTGCTTGTTTTATAATGTGCTTGTTTTATAATGTGCTTGTCTTATAATGTGCTTGTTTTATAATGTGCTTGTTTTATAATGTGCTTGTTTTATAATGTGCTTGTTTTATAATGTGCTTGTTTTATAATGTGCTTGTTTTATAATGTGCTTGTTTTATAATATGCTGTTTTATAATGTGCTGTTTTATGATGTGCTTGTTTTATAATGTGCTTGTTTTATAATGTGCTTGTTTTATAATGTGCTGTTTTATAATGTGCTGTTTTATAATGTGCTGTTTTATAATGTGCTTGTTTTATAATGTGCTTGTTTTATAATGTGCTTGTCTTATAATGAGCTTGTTTTATAATGTGTTTGTTTTATAATGTGCTTGTTTTATAATGTACCGTTTTATAATGTGCTTGTTTTATAATGTGTTTGTTTTATAAGGTGCTTGTTTTATAATAAGCTTGTTTTATAATGTGCTGTTTTATAATGTGCTTGTTTTATAATGTGTTTGTTTTATAATGTGCTTGTTTTATAATGTACTGTTTTATAATGTGCTTGTTTTATAATGTGTTTGTTTTATAAGGTGCTTGTTTTATAATAAGCTTGTTTTATAATGTACTGTTTTATAATGTGCTTGTTTTATAATGTGTTTGTTTTATAAGGTGCTTGTTTTATAATAAGCTTGTTTTATAATGTACTGTTTTATAATGTGCTTGTTTTATAATGTGTTTGTTGTATAAGGTGCTTGTTTTATAATAAGCTTGTTTTATAATGTGCTGTTTTATAATGTGTCTTGTTTTTTAATATAATGTGCTTATTTGATTGCATGTAATACTGTTGACTGGGCATTAAATAATCATTATTCTATGCCCATAGGTCAAGAGAGAGTAACTTTTTTGTCACATTGGTATTCGAAATAATAATATGTTTTTATGATGGGTTCTATATAAACATTAGTAGTAGAGATTTTGGCCTATTACCTTTCTATGCCCACGCAAAGCAAAACTTGTAAATAGTAAGCTTTTTCAATTGTCAAATTCCACACCTACTCAACGGTTATATAAACACTCTCATTTGAATAATGAACCCATTGAAGATGGATTTTATTAACAACACATCTGTCACCGTCGTATACTTTGTGTCATCGTTACCCAAAGACCATATGAGCTGTCCTCTTGGGGTAAAACTGACCTATTATGACGAAACTTGCTGAGAAAAGCACCCAGTGAGTTTCTCTGACGTAAGACACAGTCATCCATTAGGACAACAAGATGGCGACGTGTGTCACATTTAGTACTGTACCTAATTAAACAAGAAAACCCTTACAGGACTGGCCGACATTGGACTTTTGCGTCATTTATGTTGTAAGAAGTGGTGTGTGTTGAAAGGGGTTTGGGCTAGAGTTGTGGTCCTGACGTCAGCTTATGACCTTAACCTGATTGTGTCTTTTAATGAGCTCTACACAACAGAAGTATGCTAATAAGGTGTATGTGCCAATGATGCAATGAAACAACACAAAACAGCAGTCTTAAGACTTTTTCCAATGGTTTTTAGTAAAATCGTACAGATGGGCGTCGAGAGACGTGTCCATCCACCACGCACATGTTAACTGAAAGCTGCGACCACAAATCTCCATGTCTCAGATGTCTCAAATGTGTCAATGGGCGATTAAGAGTTTTAACATTTTGAGTTTTAAAACTAATTTTTAATAATCTTTACATAAGACGACGATGTACAAACTGAGTTGAATGTTAAAAACTCATTTTTACCATGATACCAAAGAGTGTTTAATATTATAGTAACACTAAAAATGGAATATCATAAAGGAACGATTCAAGCTTACCTAATTTTATAAATTTCACAAATGGGGTCGCTATTTCTGATGAGATTTCTTCTTCGATGAAAATATGCAGTCTCACATACAATTCATATAGCTGAATATTTATTAGATAGCAGCACCACATAATTCACGAAACATCAATACCAGAGTTTCTTCTCTCACTTTTCTCATCCGATCTAACTCCAAGGTAAGCCACAGACGTATAGTTATAATCTAAACGTATCTTTTCTAGAACAGGTCCAATAATCCACAGCATCCGTGTCTGCCAATCAGATAAGAGTAATGAGATGAGAGGCTCGGGTTATCCTCCAGTACAAGAGGGATTACCTTCCCCTTGGTCTGTCCCTTGGCGAGTCCCTGTGTCCGGTGGCATGCACTAGTTAAGACGTGAATCAGCGGGTCATCTCCGGGAAAAGCATTGCCGAGTCAGGACTGGTGGGATCTGTCAATGGAAAGGTCACGTGGTCATTAACGGTGACAGCAAAATGCATGTGTTTTTATTGTAGCTTAAAAGGCCATCACTGCAATGTGCTGATGAGAAGTTAAAAATTTACCAAAGATAACATCCAAAGTATATGTCTTTGTTCGTGAATCCACAAGACAGTCATAGAATGTATGTTAATTAATCTATATTAGACATAATCATAAACATCTCTAAACCAAATAACTTTGGTCTAAATGTAGAAATGTGTGGTACACTAAATTCTTAAATTGGAGAAATGTATGGTACAATAATATTTAAATGTATAAATGTATGGTAAAATAATATTTAAATGTATAAATGTAGGTACAATAATATTAAAATGTATAAATGTAATATTTAAATGTATAAATTTATGTTACACTAATATTTAATTGTATAAATGTAGGTACACTGATATTTAAATGTATAAATGTATGGTACACTAATATTTAAATGTATAAATGTAGGTACACTAATATTTAAATGTATAAATGTATGTTACACTAATATTTAAATGTATAAATGTATGGTGCACTAATATTTAAATGTATAAATGTATGGTGCACTAATATTTAAATGTATAAATGTATGGTGCACTAATATTTAAATGTATAAATGTATGGTACACTAATATTTAAATGTATAAATGTATGGTGCACTAATATTTAAATGTATAAATACTAATATTTAAATGTATAAATGTAGGTACACTGATTTTTAATAGAGAAATGTATGGTAAACTAATATTTAAATGGAGAAATGTATGGTAAACTAATATTTAAATGTATAAATGTATGGTGCACTAATATTTAAATGTATAAATGTATGGTGCACTAATATTTAAATGTATAAATGTATGGTGCACTAATATTTAAATGTATGGTGCACTAATATTTAATTGTATAAATACTAATATTTAAATGTATAAATGTATGGTACACTAATATTTAAATGTATAAATACTAATATTTAAATGTATAAATGTATGGTACACTAATATTTAATTGTATAAATGTATGGTACACTAATATTTAAATGTATAAATGTAGGTACACTGATTTTTAATAGAGAAATGTATGGTGCACTAATATTTAAATGTATAAATGTATGGTACACTAATATTTAAATGTATTAATGTATATTGTACTAATATTTAAATGTATAAATGTATGGTACACTAATATTTAAATGTATAAATACTAATATTTAAATGTATAAATGTATGGTTCACTAATATTTAATTGTATAAATGTATGGTACACTAATATTTAATTGTATAAATGTATGGTACACTAATATTTAAATGTATAAATGTAGGTACACTGATTTTTAATAGAGAAATGTATGGTACACTTATATTTAAATGTATAAATACTAATATTTAAATGTATAAATGTATGGTACACTAATATTTAATTGTATAAATGTATGGTACACTAATATTTAAATGTATAAATGTAGGTACCCTGATTTTTAATAGAGAAATGTATGGTGCACTAATATTTAAATGTATAAATGTATGGTGCACTAATATTTAAATGTATAAATGTAAGGTTCACATTAAATTTGTACTCAAGAGGTAACACTTGAACACTTGCTTTGTTTAAAACATTGGTTGAAAACCTTCCAGAATAAATCAAATGTTATCAATCAGACTTCCACAAGACAGCGGAGTTTTTCATTGGATCATTTAGAGTAGGGTCAGCCATTTATTTCACGTTCGAATTTCAAGTTTTAATATGACCACGGGTCGATGTGATGCGGGGGGGGGGGGGAGGGGGGGGGGGGGAAAGCGGTTCTCAACGTTGAACAACGGAGACGCCAATTCGTTAAGTTATTAACGTCCTACGCCATGGGTGGGCCAGGCAAATCAATTTTATTGGGCCTGCGTGAAATTATGTCGGGGCCCTGCGCAATGCCCTTCTTTGAACCTGATATCCCAATGTTAAAGATACGGCACAGTTGCCTGTACGGTAATTGGTTAGCGGTAACAGACTTTCCTTGGCAACGTCCCATAAAACTCCCAGCGGGGCTAGTCACCTCACTATAAACCATATATTATTTATCCTGCATCACAACTCAAAAATAAATGGGTCAGATTTAAGGGAAACACATTCACGGGAACGCCCTCATAATATATCAAGGGGATGGGGGACGTTGAAGGGAGTATGTTCCATGGAAGGGATAAGGACGGTGGAGGTGGTGTAGGGGCTGGGGATGGAGTAGGGGATGGTGTAGGGGCTGGGGATGGTGTAGGGGATGGTGTAGGGGATGGTGTAGGGGCTGGGGATGGTGTAGGGGCTGGGGATGGTGTAGGGGCTGGTATAGGGCGTAATGGGGTAAGGACGTGGGAGGGTGTGGAAACGGTAGGGGAACGAGATTAAAGCGACATTAATTTATTTCCAGCGCTGTCTAATTCTGTAAGGTTAAACATAATTGCACATTAATTTTTGCAAGTGATATGATGCTCTTAACGATACCCATTGGCCACTGTCAACTGTTATTTCTAATTTATAAAGTCTCGCGACTTTTTACCTTCGGAAGTAAACAAAGAATAACTTATAAATTAGTTTTATATAGGTCATTGTAGGTCAACGACCTGGGGCTAAAGAACAACTTCCCAGGTAAGTCGTGGTTCACCACTTATCTACCTACTCCATTACCTCACCTGTCGGACGGACGACTTACTTAACATGAAACAGAAAACCTAAAAGTCTTGTTGTTCACTTCAAACTCTTAGAGATTCACAAAACTGTTGCCTTGTAGAAATCATGGAATGACGTCACATTACAATAAGTAGAAACCAATTGAAGTGAAGACGTATTACAACCATGAATATAAACCAATGAAGGAAAGACGTCACATAATAAATATAAACCATTGATGGAAAGACGTCACATAGCATTAAATATAACCCAATTGAAGGATTTACGCTACATAACCATAATGGAACATCAATAAAATGAAGGAAAGACGTCACACAACAATAGAACATCAAGCCAATGCATGACATACGTCATATAAACTTAGAACATAAATCAATCTTCATAGACTTAACACATTTACTAACTTTTTTTTTAAAAATACTCTTATGGCAACGAAAACGTAATTACTGGTTCGACTTGCTTTACACTCGTATGTCAATATCTTAGGTTCGCGGATTTGTTACACAACTTTTGGGATTTCAAGCCATCAACACATGATGGACCCTCGCTTCTACTGTGTAAACATTTCGGCATACCGTCTCCTCAAAGAGTGTGGTTTATAACACGGCAGTCATGTGTAGAAAACTGAGCACGTTTCATTTTAATTAACACTGAAAGCAGATACTTAAATATGTCAACGTGTTACTAGATATAGCCGGCCAAATATTGGCGACAGCAATGCGTGAACTTCCTATCTACTAAAGTTACTTGACAAAACATTTAAGAATCCCAATTTATTTGATACACCCCTTCCCTCCATGACACGTCACTGCACACTTTTTATTTGACACCCATGAGTTAAACTAAATATTATAATGTCACAACCACTTTTAAATCGAATATTTGTTTACATTGAGACGATTTAATTTTCCGAAAAGAAAAATATTACTCGCCAAACAATGTTGCGTTATTTAAAAAATAATCATTATATAGCGTTGTTATCGAGAATTATATTTTGCGCGCTATTGAACTCATTATTAAACCATAATTTTCAAACATATAGTATTAATTGTAATATACTCTCAATACCAAAATCGCTTTTTAGGAAGCAGCCATGATTTTTAAGAAGCAGCCGGAAATGGAAGCGGTCCATGAGTCATACTACAATTCTCATGTAGGAAAACTTCGGCCGTTAGACCAACTACGGCTTATCTTTAGTCTTCCTGTCCGGGTTAACATCCACAAGTTGTTATTTTTTTAAATTGCATCCGGCCTAATTGAATTGTCGCCGTTTTGCTCCCCTTCATTACCGCTGCTCGCAACTCCAGCTGTGATCCATGCTTATTTTTAGAATTGATGTCAGGCACTTGTATGAAACAGAAGCGCCTGACCAGGGAGGGTTGAATGTGGCAAACAAGTTCACTCTTTGGTCTCAGTATCTTTCACCTCACACGGGGTCAAGGCGGGTGTTGTGCACACGCACGTGTCGTGAAACGTGCGAAGCAATTCCAAGAATGAAGAATGGGAGCGCCGACAATCGTCAAAATAGAACACTCAACAATTTAATTTCATGGTCGTACTAATGACATCGAGTTCCAGCACAGTAACCAAAGTTACTATGCTTAAAGAGCAGCAATCAGTCTCCAGTAGTTTGACCTTGAATGTTGTGTCTTCAACCCCGAATGGACTGACGAATTATACTTCACCAATAGCGGCAACAAAGTCCCGTGTTTAGTGTGCAGCGACACCAACAGCACTTTCAAGTAGTCGAATCTCAAGGTACATGTCCATGCCAAGCACGAGCACACGAACTACACCTCGGATCAGAGGAAGACTGAGGCTGCTCGCTTGCAGTCATAGTTGGATCAACAGTCGTCCCTCTTCAAGAAGCAGGCCTCCACAGCTTCTGTGGTTACTGAGCGTCGCACTCGTACCTCCTATTAAGTGCCCTTGTCGATTGCAAAGAAAATGCATCCATTCACTGATGTAGAATTTGTGTCCAGAGCAACACGGCGCTTTCAAGACAATCCCGCTGCCTGCCCACAAAGTAACTCGACGCGTAGAGGACTTGGCCTCTGGTGTACGGTCTTAAGTGTTCACGAAGTTCAAAACACGCGATATATTCTACATCGCCTTGGATGAGAGTTGTGATATGCAAGACACTGCTCAGTGTGCTGTTAACCCTGCAATATATTCTACACCGCCTTGGATGAGAGCTGTGATATGCAGGACACAGCTCAGTGTGCTGATAACCCTGCGATATATTCGACATCGCCTTGGATGAGAGCTGTGATATGCAGGACTCAGCTCAGTGTGCTGTTTACCCTGCGAAATGAATTCTCTTCGCGCGTCACTAATGTGCGCTCTCCTTCGCAAGAGTTCAAGAACGCCAGCACTCCTTTTGACTTTTCCTATGACAACGCCCCCCACCTCTCATGTGCAATTGGAGTTGATTGAGCTGCAGGCTTCAGAAGTTCTCTTGTCCACTTTTTGCACCAATCTTATTGACATCTGCAGTCATCTACCACGTGCTCAGTTTACAATGTTGTTTGGCCTGTGCCAAGCGTCTGATCGCAATGTTTAGCAGCACATATTGGTGTGAATTGCTGTTATCCCAGATGAAGATTTATAAGAACAAGCTATGCTCGCAGTTCACTTACGACCGACTTAATGACTTACTGTTGCTGAACTACTTCCTCGTCTCTAAGGACCTGTTATTGTATATGTCTCTAAGAGTCTGATATGTTATCTGTCTCTAAGAACTTGATATTGTATATGTCACTAATAGTTGGTTTTGTACATGTCTCTACGAGCCTGATATAGTATCTGCCATTAGGAACCGGATATTGTATCTGTCTCTAAGAGCATTCTATTGTATCTATCTCTAAGAACCTGATATTGTAAATGGCTCTAAGAACCTCATATTGCATATGATTCTAAGAACCTGATATTGTATATGGCTCTAAGAACCTGATATTGTATCTGTCATTAAGAACCTGATATTGTTTCTGTCTCTAAGAACCTGATATTTTATATGGCTCTAAGAAGCTGATATTGTATATGTCTCTAAGAACGTGATATGTTATATTGCTCTAAGAACCTAATATTGTATATGTCTCTAAGAACATGATATTGTATATGTGTCACGGTCAGATTGTGGGGTTACTTTTTTGTGTGTATGTTTGGGGGGGGGGGGCGGAAAGAGAGTGCTCGTGGTATTGGCTATATTTTTCCACGAGTATGACCGTCTTGGCAGGGGGGGGGGACCCAGGGGAGAAAGTGTTTGTTGTGAGTTGTGAAAACATTAGAGTGGTGAATGAATGTGAACATTTTTCTTGTTATCACGAGTGCATGGGCAATAATGGTATAAAAGGAGAGGCAGATTATTATTAGAGAGAGAACGATTTATTATTGCGTGTGGATTCGACAGAGTGTTTTTGGAGTGAGGACTTCGTATAACTTTATGATGCTGTTTTGTGTATCCATTGGATTTGTTAGTCACTTCACATGACTATTCAATAGAAGGTGCTGTGTTTGAACACTTATATTTTCAACAAGTAATAAACATATTCGATGACTCTTAAACGACGTTGCGTGGTTTTTCCTTTTAAACTATCGGCTTTATAGGAGCCAGGAAAATGTACAAGTACCAGCTTTCCAGAAGCTTAAGAAACGGAGTTGTAGACTCTGAAACGATTTTCTGTGGCTACAGAAGGGACCTAATCTCCTAGACAACGTACTTTTCACCACAGTGGGGGCCCGTCGAAGCCAGCCCGTCCGAACCATCCAAGCCCACCATCAGACACAATGGGAGCCCGACCAAAGCGAGCTGAATCCTACCATCACCCACAGGCCCGTTAACGCTAGCCGACCGAACCATCCAGGCCTACTATCGCTCACAGTGAATTCCCGTCGAAGCCAGCCCGTCGAAGCCAGCCCGTCCGAACCATCCAAGCCCACCATCAGACACAATGGGAGCCCGACCAAAGCGAGCTGAATCCTACCATCACCCACAGGCCCGTTAACGCTAGCCGACCGAACCATCCAGGCCTACTATCGTGTGAATGCCCGTCGAAGCCAGCTACAACGTAGCCATACAAGCCTACCATCGTCCACAGTGGGGCCCGTTCAAAACTGACATTATTGATATCAATTTTGCTATGCTGTTGAGTCCAGCTGTTCCTGTACATCGCTGCTGTTGAGTCCACCAATCCTGTCATTAACCACTGCTGTTCCGTTGATCCTGTCACCAGCCGCTGCTTTACACTGATCCTGTACTCGCTGATCATGTATCCAGTTGCTACCGCTGTTCCTGGTGGTGCCTTTTCCTGCTGTTCCTGTTCCTGATGATCCCCGTACTTCTTTCCTGTTACCGTTCCAGTATCCGCTGTTTCAGTACTTGCTGTTCCAGTAACCGCTGTCCTTGTGTGACTGCTACTGCACACCACCACTACTAATTGATGTTGCAAGAAGCAAGCCACCTAAAGTCCGGGTAATTAAGTTCATTTAAATTTATTGATATATTGTTAAGATTATATTATGCTAAGCTCTTTTGAATTGAGATTTATGTAAACTGATTTTTTTTTTTGGGTAGCAAAATTATTGTTGGAAAGTATACATTTTTTAATACCTTATAATCAAGTAGATACCATATAACTTGGGGGGAAGTGAAACCGTTAAAATGAAAACGATCCCAGAAATTAAGCAGGAGGCCATTGATTTAGGACTAGAAGGAAAGGATATTATTAAATATGCCGTGGATAGATTAAAAGAATTAGAAAAGTTAGAAAGGGAACAAGAAAAAGCCATTCGCGACAAGGAATTTAATGATAAAAAGTTAGAATGGGAACGTAGAAAAGCAGAAGAGGAACATAGGCGAGCCCAAGAAAAAGCCATTCGCGACAAGGAATTTAATGATAAAATAGCAGCAATAAAAAAAAAGACAGCAGAACTAAAAGCAAAAACAGAAAGATTGAGGGTAGAGGCAGAAGAAAGGCACGCTTTTAAAGAAAATGAAAAATTAGATCGATTAGCATTAGATAATAAAGAAAAAGATAGAGCTCAAAAAGAAACAGTAGACGAGAAAGAGAAATTAGATGCAGAGTCAAATGAGCACAATACAAGTGTACTAACTTGTTCAGAAAGGGGGCAATTTTCACAAGATAAGGCTATAGAGGGCGATAAAAAGGGTAAACATATTTTCAAGGGGGGAGTAGACAGAACGTCGTATTTGTCGAACGAGGGACCAAGGGCAGAAAGTAAGACAGCAGAAAGGCACGCTCATAGAGGAAAAGTAGATAGAAAATTCCAAACATGGTGTGAAGATGAGAGAACATCATTAGAAATAGAGAGATACTTAGATGCAAATTTAAGGGGATACATTTTGGCAAAAGAAAATAGTGATCAGGAGTATTATGACAGTGACTGTAGTGAGTGGGGAGGGGAAAATTGGATTAGTGGTGTAATTAGCGACAGTGATTATAGTGACTGGTCAGAAGAAGAAGATTATGATTACGGGGCAGAAAGGGAAACGGAAATAAATCAATTTAGATGGAATTACAAGAAGAAGGCTTGGGAAACTATAGATCCAACTATAAAAGAGGTCAATAGGAATATAAAGAAAAATGATGAACCGGAATTTTTTCAGTTTAGTATAAGTGACGAATATTTTGAAGACACAGATAAGCTGAATACTTTTGATAGTGATGATGGGTTAGAGAAGGTACAAGATGGCTATCGCCCTGACAACAAGAGTGAACAGAGTATAATTCATGGTTCAGGTTATGATTTTGATAATAATAGTGATTATGAATTTAGTTATAGTGATATTTACCAGGGTGATTTTGATGATTATGAACCAAGTGTTACGGATACTTTAGATGGTCATTTTGATAAGACTACTGTTATTGATGACACTAATTGTGAATTTGATGCTAGTTTTGATTTAGAACCCAGTATTTTTGAGGCTTTGTATTGTGACTTTAATAATATTCATCATGAACCTAGGGTTAGTGATACTTCCTGTGGTCATTCTGATAAAACTGCTGATAGGGAAACTAATGCTATTGTTGGGTCACATGGTGACTTTGATGCAAATAGTGATTATAAATCAAGTATTATTGATGCTTCCCGTGATGATGTTAATTGTAAAATTCATTACGAACTCATTGTTACTGAGTTTTCACCTGGCAAGGTTGAAACTATTATTGATTGTCAATTTATGGTTAATGAATCTCCACATATGGATGTTGATAAAGTGCCTGAGGTCTATTGTGCACCAACTACTTTTGATGATATAGATAACACACCCACGGGTGTTGAACCAAGTATTATTGATTCTCCACATATGGATGTTGAGAGATTGCCTAAGATTTATTGTGTACCCAGCACTTTAGATACTTTAGATAACACACCCACGAGTGTTGAATGCATGAACAACCTACCGCTTCCAAGCAAGCTAGGTGTCATGAATACTTTTGCTGATTTAGATAACACACCCACAGGTGTTGAATGCATGAACAACCTACCGCTTCCAAGCAAGCTAGGTGTCATGAATAACTGTGATGATTTAGATAACACACCGACGGGTGTTGAATGCATGAACAACCTACCGCTTCCAGGCAAGCGAGGTGTCATGAGTATAACTGAGTCAAGCTCAGGCGAGTTATGTGTTGATGAGGAGGGGAGAGAGCAGGTTTCAACTGCTCCAGAGTTGAACTTCGCAATGACTGAGTTGTCAGACATTAATATTGAAGACGTACTAGATAAGAAATGTGATGATATACAATATTTTACTTTTAATGATATTCAAGATATGCCTGTTAATGTAAAATGTTTGCCACTATTGAACCATGATAATTGTGTGTCAAATGAGGGGGTGAGGACCTGGACAAATTACGGTTGTCACGAGGTAGAGGTGGTGGATTTGTCAAGTTCAGTCCCGAGACGGGGACGTAGATTCAACAAGGTTGAATTCATTTCCAATGAATTCACGTGGAGTTATGAGGGTCATAGTCCAATCGGGGAAAGTTGTAGTGTGGGTGACACAGGTTACTCAAGACTTGAGAACCGTGAGTCCAGCTTTGACTGTGACAATTGTGTTCAGGAAAAAGTGGTTGGCCTTGATCACGGGGATGTTGAGGAGGTGAGCATTGTCCCTGAGGTGAGGTTAAGGGAAATAAATATTTTTGTTTTTGATAACATTGTTAATAAATTATGTCATGTGGGGGTCAGGGAGAAACATTATGTTGTTTTAAAATTTGATTTTGTTGTGGAGGTGAGGGTTTTCCATGAGTTGGGAGGTGAAGATTGTTTGTTTAAAATGATATTCATGTTACTTTTGTATATGGACAATGTGACGAGCTTGTTGAAACATGGGAGATTTTACAGCGGAGTTGTGAGCTGGGGAAAAAATTTGCACGCTTTCAGGCTACCGTCTGACAAGCGGAATATCCCGCCATCATAAATTTATTTTGCAGGCTGGACAAATCATGGCTGTCCACACAAGCCCAGATGTTGACAATTTTTTGTTCTCTCTTTTTCACATTTCAATGAATAAAGAATGTTTCGAAGTACTGTAAACATTTAAATATTTGTAACAATGTATTGACATAAATACTCCATTTGATTTTGAATAACAATGAGATGATACCGATCGTGATTAATTTACCTTTTACTTTATGTGTTTCATTATAATTGTCATAATTCTATTATGTATTGCCATGTTCTTACCATTTACTTTCAATTTAGAAATGGTGACAAATGTCTCATATTACATTTTTTGTTATTACTGATTCATTTGTACATATCTATTTGATCTTTATATGCTAGTATTGATGTCATATACGCAGAACATGCACACGACCTGACCGTTGTTATTTTATATAAACTCGCAACATTGGGTTTCACCTAATGTCACTCGTGAGGAGGGGGGTGTCACGGTCAGATTGTGGGGTTACTTTTTTGTGTGTATGTTTGGGGGGGGGGCGGAAAGAGAGTGCTCGTGGTATTGGCTATATTTTTCCACGAGTATGACCGTCTTGGCAGGGGGGGGGGACCCAGGGGAGAAAGTGTTTGTTGTGAGTTGTGAAAACATTAGAGTGGTGAATGAATGTGAACATTTTTCTTGTTATCACGAGTGCATGGGCAATAATGGTATAAAAGGAGAGGCAGATTATTATTAGAGAGAGAACGATTTATTATTGCGTGTGGATTCGACAGAGTGTTTTTGGAGTGAGGACTTCGTATAACTTTATGATGCTGTTTTGTGTATCCATTGGATTTGTTAGTCACTTCACATGACTATTCAATAGAAGGTGCTGTGTTTGAACACTTATATTTTCAACAAGTAATAAACATATTCGATGACTCTTAAACGACGTTGCGTGGTTTTTCCTTTTAAACTATCGGCTTTATAGGAGCCAGGAAAATGTACAAGTACCAGCTTTCCAGAAGCTTAAGAAACGGAGTTGTAGACTCTGAAACGATTTTCTGTGGCTACAGAAGGGACCTAATCTCCTAGACAACGTACTTTTCGCCACAATATGTCTCTAAGAACCTGATATTGTATATGTTTCTAAGAACCTGATATTGTATATGTCTCAAAGAACCTGCTATTGTATATGTCTCTAAGAACATGATATTGTATATGGCTCTAAGAACCTGATATTGTATATGTCTCTAAGAACATGATATTGTATATGTCTCTAGAGTGCCGACTAGGGCACCTTGTTCCTTCCGGCCTAGAGTGCCGTCTAGGACACCTTGTTTCTTCTGGCCTAGAGTGCAGTATAGGACACCATCTTTCTTCTGGCATAGAGTGCCGTCTAGGGCACCTCATTTCTTCTGGCCTAGAGTGTCGCCTTGATCCACTGAAATTGTCTAATAGGAAAAGATTGCTTCAAATAGGCAATAGAAACTGAAGGTATAACTTAGTCTTAATATTGGAACGGATGTCTCTACATCGAAATAACTGAGGTCTTTCGAGCCTCTAGAACACTTTGGTACGTACATAATTAACACATTACTACTTTAAAAAAATATATTTCCAGGAATATGTGTATGCTGGCTAGTGTAATACAGTACCATTTTATTTTATTTGGGGTAACACATATTAATATATACAAAGTAGTACGCTCTTCGACGGAGTGACTATTCCATATTTTGATTATTTAAAAAAGCAAATTTTCAATGGAAACGAAGCTTTTAATAAATTCCTGAATGTTAGTTATTAATAGGACATGCTCCACTATCCAATAAAATATAAAAAGATGGTCTAGGAATTTGGAAATTAGAAAACTTATTGAGAATATCTTCTTTTGGTGAAACGACCGATGTAAAATAACAAAAGGGAAGAAACGTGTCTGAGTTCGGGATCAAAAGGATACAAGGGTATCCCTGTACAAGGGTATCCCTATGAAAAACTTCAAATTTTTTTGGAGAAGACTCTTGATCCGTATGTGAATAGCTCTCTTGGAAAAGTACAGAGGGGCTCTCGTGTTATAATAATGGATGCCTGCTTGCGTGCAGACGAGACAAGATTCGTTTGCTGGACTGCTTTAATGAGAGTGGTGGGGGTGGTGTTCGGGAGGGAGGGGGGTTTCTTTACCCGTAATACCTGACGCCTAGGGCTACCCAGGGGGAAAACAAACGTAATGAAGACATCCAGAACTTGACATAATTAACGTCAAAAAATTTTGGGATCATTTCAGTACTGGGTGGTTGGATGAAAGACGTTCACTGTGAGATGGTGATGGGTGGTGACAGCCTCAAGTATGTCTTATTTCCTGATTTTGCGTAAGGAAAAAAATGTGACCAATTCACAAAGACAAATATGTCGGTGAAATACCTTCAATGGCCAGAAACCTAAGCTAGCTTCATAAAACTTGTTGACACGTTTAACTAATGAGCACTCTAATGGCTCTCTGATTCCTTTTTCCTATTAGGTAGTAAGCTGTTAGACTTCACACACTTTTTATTTACATACAGGCTGACTAAGCGACGACAGGAGATTGTGGGGGGGGGTGGTCCCATTTCGGCATTTTTGTGGGGAAAATACCGATAAAGAGGCTGTATAACCAGGGTTGGTCAATTTGGAAACCTACAGCGGTTCGTGGCTCACATGACCACTTCTTGTATAAATCAGTTTTAGATTGTCTTCTTCTCCTCAATTAACGACACTAGAAATTTTGTTAACATACACAAATGGCTACAAAGATCGTTGATCTCTCTCTATAAAAAATATTATATTTTAACAACGTTAAGCTACCCACCCACACCCAGAGTTGTTTACCAATTTCCCCCAGGTTAAATAGTTGATCACGTGAGCAGCCCCACCCAAAACCATAACAGGTGCATCCAGCCAGACGTCACTAACTCTTGCTGCTCACTAGCTCATCCTAAACCCTCGGCCCTGGCATTTGAGTGGCGACGTGATGGCCGCTAAGTGGCCAGATAAGAGTCAATTACAGACTGAAGGGAGAGGCCAAAATTACCCAAGACGCCCCGCGACTGTTCAATTACTGCGAACAATGACCTGCCGTTATCACTACCGACCGCGTGTGGGGAGTGACTTTCAGAGATGAGAGGGGCCACACCTTCCCCAGGGAATTCGTTTACTTTCAATAACTTAAATTTAAAAATTTATGTTTTCTTCTTCAAAAGTGAAAGTAGACATGCACAAGCTTTTCGCTGATTGAGTTTATGATGTAACTAACCGTTTTAGTGGAAGTTGGCGATCATATCAGTCCGGCCATCTTATGTCTTCTTGAAAGTGTAGACATTATCTGGTGGTGGTTGGGGGGGGGGGGGTCGAGCTAGTCGCAACTGTTGGCCCTGGGTAGCTTCATCTGCATGGATATTGCCGTAAATCAGCACTATAATCCAGGTTCTTTCTCCCCTCCCTCCCTCAGACAGCCCGGGGCGTTCGGTCTAAACTTGGCCAATCATCTACAGTACCTAGCAGCCGTGGTGGCATGTGGGGGTCACTAGTGTCCAGTCTGTTAAAGAAGCTGGTGGACTGGGAGTTGAATTGGACAGTGTTTAGTTCTCATTAGTTTCCACCATGGGATTGACGTCCTGAACGTTCTAATTAGTTCGTCATGCGGAATTAACTCTTGACAAGATGCGTCCTTTTTCGACCATTGACACAAAAACAACTCATATTGTACAACAATATGTGGTTTTCTTTCTTTTCATTTCAATGATATTATTATAGAACAGGCGAATAAAAATTGCAATATGTGGATTAAATCGCACTAGTTAGCTGCTTCTTATTGCATACACCATTTAGGTTCATTACTTTATGAGAAAGAAAACGTTTGGCCATAAATTGTTTCATGTTTAGTAAACAAATCATAGAGCTAAATCCCCAAAACAAGCTTTTCCTTGACACGTGTTTGCACTATGCGTGCGGTGTGGCTTCGTGCGTCGCGCTTCTGTATAATTGAATTAAACTGAAAAGACCGCAGTAGAGTTGAGTCGACTGAACTGGAAGCTGATTGCGTGGATGTTTACAGAGATTGTAGAGCTTCGTCCTAACGCACCAGCACTCGCCAAGCAACGATCTATTACTGGAAAACATCATACAACTCTTCTGGAATATAGCACTAGAAGTCTTAGTGTGCTTGGATTCTAGCGTATATCACTTTAACTGTACTTTGGCGCTGGAATACAGCACTGTTAGTGTGCTTTGGTGCTGGAATACAGCACTTTTAGTGTGCTTTGGTGCTGGAATATTGCATTATAAGAGTGTATTGATGCTGGGATAAGCACTAGAAGTGTGCGTTAGTGCTGGGATATAGTACTAAAGTGTCAATTACGGTTATTGTTTCCCACACCAATACGCCAGCTAAGGTGGGGTGAAAGAATAAACTGATACACACTTATGGGACCCAAACACCATGTGGTATGATGTCAGGTTTTATTTCACGTTCTCATTCTCTGCCCCCACTCTTATATACAACCAATCACCTTGTATTTACTTTCTGTATTATATATACTTCGGAAACTACTTTAAGTGATCTACCATCTGTCAGTTTCCTCTCTGAATCAACAGAAGCTAAGCCCTTTTTTCATATGTATTTGAAATATTCTTGTTTGCTGACGAAGGCTTTTTGCCGACACATTCGTTACTTTGTTTCGTCTTCTTTCAGTCACAGTCATCACCTTAATATCAATACCATTAGGAGTGGAGGATATGAACAACACCCAATCAAACCATTTGGGTAGGACGATATAATCCCCACCCCATCAATGCACTGGATACCTAATCTCACAGAGACCCCACCACTTACAGCAAGCACTTCAATAACTTAATCAAGCGCACATGTCGAGATCTTTCTCCACTGTCAACGTTACCCCATGTCACCCAAGGAAACATGGGAAGATTGAAAGGAACAGATTATGACGTAGAGGACGTCTGGGCCACAGGACGCCCATAGAAAAAGAAATAGAAGAAGTCAAATGAACAAAATGAAAATTAAAAAAGAAATCCCACTCGGTGCATCCAAGAATGAAAAGAATACGGCCACATGAGAAAATTGGTTAAATGTAGCACTCCATAAAAAAATTCATTAAAAAAAGAAAGAATGGGGTGGGGTGGGTGCAGGTCAGGGGCAGGGCCGTCTTAACAACATAGGAGGCCCTGGGCCCAGCAATACACTGCCCCCCTAGCAACACAACACACCTGGGTCTTGAGAAGGGGGCGAAAGGGGGCATTCGCCCCATGCTTAAACAGTGGGTGGGTGGTGGGGCAATAGTTCCTGCTCCCCACCAACTCACCAAAAGAAATAAAAATGTAAAATAAAAATAAATATTCAGTAAAGTTAAACTTCGATGAATTAAATTTATTGATACAAAAAACAAAATCATTTAAAATCAATAATAGTTTTTAAACATTATTAGAAATAAACTATACATAATCTCAGAGGAGGATAAATTATCATTATTGACAGATAGATAAAATAATTTTTTAAATATAAAATATTCCCCTTCAAAAGTTTTGAAATTGTCCAACTTTGATTCGCATTATAATATTAATTTTGGAATGTCCTGATATATATTGTTGGTTAAAATTGGGAATTTTAAATACAATTAAATTGTCAAAATCTTTCAATATTCATTAACAATATATAAAGCATAATGCCTCTATAAATGTGAGTTTCCTAGGAACATGGGGCCCCCCTACAAGCACTGGGCCCATGCCTTAACCAGCACCCTGTTCGTGTTTATCACCTAACCCCAATTTGCCTTTCTCCTTCTTTCTTTTCTCGTGAAATTAAATATCTAAGGCAGCGCGTCTCAAACCTGCCAGTGTAAGGGAACAGCTTGAATAAACAACCGTGTAGCATGGCCCTGTGCTTTTTATATTTCTGCTAATTTTCTATTTTTAAGACAATGTTTCACTGTCTTTGAACATGGAGAATGACGACTTGCGGCCCGCCGCAGTCCACGGACCACCACTTTCAGTACCGGTAGCACTGATTTCGCCTTTGACATACAAAAAAAAATTAAGAGCAATCATTAAAAATAAAATGTTGAATTTAATGTTTATCATATACTATGTACAGCGAGAACGTTCCAAAAACTTTTAAAAAAAAAATCATCTTGAGCTCTACTTTTCGATCTACGTATTATAATCTATAAAAAGGTGCTTTCTATTAAATCTAATAGGGCCATCAATCTACATTAGCCACAAGCTTCACTTTGATATATTCTTCTTTACTTGTATTCATTATCGTGATAGATTTCCTATAAAATGTAGGCGTTGCTTCGGGTTGGATATTTATCCTAAAGGGCACTAGAGATTATAAACTCGTATGTTTTGATGGTATTTCATAACTTTCGTGGTTATAGAGAGTTATTTATTCTGAGTTCGTTCAACACTGATTTTCAATTGAAATCTTGACATTATATTTAATCTAGTGCCAAGCACTTCAATTCAAAGTTAAGCACTTCAATCCAATGCCAAGCACTTCAATTCAAAGTTAAGCACTTCAATCCAAAGCCAAGCACTTTAATCCAATACCAAGCACTTCAATTCAAAGTTAAGCACTTCAATCCAAAGCCAAGCGCTTCAATTCAAAGTTAAGCGCTTCAATTCAATGCCAAGCATTTCAATCCAATGCCAAGCACTTCAATTCAAAGTTAAGCACTTCAATTCAATGCCAAGCACTTAAATCCAATGCCAAGCACTTAAATCCAATGCCAAGCACTTCAATCCAATACCAAGCACTTCAATTCAAAGTTAAGCACTTCAATTCAATGCCACGCACTTCAATCCAATGCCAAGCACTTCAATTCAATGCCAAGCACTTCAATCCAATGCCAAGCACTTCAATTCAAAGTTAAGCACTTCAATCCAATACCAAGCACTTCAATTCAAAGTTAAGCACTTCAATCCAATACCAAGCACTTCAATTCAAAGTTAAGCACTTCAATTCAATGCCACGCACTTCAATCCAATGCCAAGCACTTCAATTCAATGCCAAGCACTTCAATCCAATGCCAAGCACTTCAATTCAAAGTTAAGCACTTCAATTCAATGCCAAGCACTTCAATCCAATGCCAAGCACTTCAATTCAAAGTTAAGCACTTCAATCCAATACCAAGCACTTCAATTCAAAGTTAAGCACTTCAATTCTAATTTAAGCACTTCAATCCAAAGCCAAGCAGTTCAATTCAAACACTCAAATCCTATGACAATAACTCAAATCCTATGACAAACACTAAAATGTAATGCAATACTTTAGGACCTAATACAAACCACAACATCTGTCATTTTTCTTGTTTGCAATGCTCCGCTCTACCAGCTAAGCCTGCTAATGACGATTATCTAATCCTGAAGGAAATTCGCTGGATTCCTACCTATTATCAAGTTGTAAATGCAGTGTTAGTAGAGGAACTAATCCTACATGATGAACATCTATCCTCGTTAATAACACGCGAAATATGTTCAATAAAATAACATAAAACAAGCCAACGAAAAATAAAGATGTTATGAATAGCACGTGCAGAAAACAGTGATCGCAGTGACGAGGTCGCGCTTTGAAGCTGTGCAGCGTGGATAATTTTGTTAATGTAAAGCAACATGAATACAGATTCATTGTTAAGTTAGATGATATTTTGAGACCACACCTGTTATTGTTGAGATGTTCACAAACTAAAACATATGATTATGATTTACCGTAACAAAGAGCAGATAGATAATAACTCCCCCCCCCCCCCCCCACACACTTTTTCCTCAAAAATCAATACGCAACTATTTGAATTATAAAAAAATTACTGGATTGTGAAGAGCTACTCAAATCCAATGCCAATGACTTTATCTTATCATAAATCATGCGGAAAATGAAGGGCTTGTATCTCACAGCTCTTGATGCAATACAAGTTTTACAATTAACTTATCCTTATTCCGTCAGGTATCCAAACACAACTTCGAATTGACATATCTTCATCATTATATCAAAAGTAACAATTTTATTAGCCACTGTTGAGTTTAGCCATAGTTCAGTAGCCACAGTGCAGTGGTCGTATTTCAATAACCATGGTTCAGTAGCCGTAATTGAGTTTCACTGTACAGTAGCCACAGTCCAGTCCCCACATTTCAGTAGCCATAGTTCAATAGCCACTCACGTGAATACTGACTACGGCACTCATCGAGCAATGGAAAAACAGACTTGATGAAATTCCAACGGCCAGTTATTTCCACATGTCTATAAATAACGAACACACATATCATGCTGGGGCCTGAGCTCACGCATTTAAAGTTAAAACTCCGGCTAGTGCAGTGGCAACCAGCTCCATCTACTGGGGGCAGTGGCACATAATATTGGACTTAGGACTCTCCTGCCGCCCTGACCTCCCTTGCAAAAGTTCGAATCTTTGGCCAAATATGCTGGACATCACAACTCCTTTGGTGTATCGTTGTGGAGTCTTTGAGTATTATATCCTTTTTAATGTTATTTCCCTTTATTACTTGTCCCAGCAAGGAAACTACTGCTGGTAATCAATTACCTCAAGTAATGCATGCTTCGACTAGTGCATTAAATATTCAGTGCAACTTTCTGCCCGACCGAAACACAAATGGTTAAGTAAGATGAAGTCAGTAATGGTTTTAAAGGAACTACCCATGTAGAAAAGAAAGTTGAGCCTAGCAATGCGGTACTGCAACTCCTTTCATTGCATGAAATGTTCCACTTTTTTTTTTAGTAATGAATGTGAAAATAGGTTTTTAATTTTGCGTTTTTGTTGTTTTTTGTTTTTTTTGTTATCCCTTTCAATAAATAAACCATCTTTAATAGAATATAGAAGCGTCTTTTACCATTAACTTTCCATTATTAACTCAAGGGCAAAGATAACATGATTTAAGAAAGACAACAAAATCCAAAAGAAAAAACACCATGATCTAAGAACAAAATAGAAGCCGTACGTGTGCGCTAGTTAGAACCTTTTAGTTTTTCAGTTTGAAGTTTTACCGGTCTGCAGAGTATGGGGATACTGTAGACCCCCCCCAACCCCCCCCCCCTGTACATTTCTTTTGTGGGATGGGAGAGAGAAGGGGTGAGTGGGAGAGAGAAGGGGTGAGTGAGAGAGAGAGGGGGGAGAGAGAGAGAACACAAACATATTTCAGCTGAAATGTGTCAAAGCAAGAGTTTTCATTGGTCTCATTGTATCCATCAAACCCACGTAAGGCTGACCCCAATGTTACTTTACACTGGGTCCACAAAGACCCCAAGACCTAGTATAGACTAATATTTTAAAACCATGTTTGCGGGTTATAAGCTCACTAGCCAGTAATGATATCTGCCTATGCCAGTGAGGAGGGGTCGAGGAAGAAACAAAAAAAACGAGTGTATATTTTTGAAGTGTTGTGAAGGAGCACTGGTGATGACACAAACACTACTTTAGCTAGCTCTTGACTAAAAATGGGAGGGAGGGAGGGAGGGTCGTAACCTTCCAACAATGATCACGTGATTCCTGCCACCGTTTCACCATCCGCTGGCAGCTAGAGGAAATGGATATAGTCCACCAAGTCGAGCCAGACAATAAGAAATCACAGCTCCTTTTTTCCCCCCTCTGACACAAGTTCTGCTCTTACTTTTTCCTTTCGATATTTCTAGCACATGAATGGTTCCTCAACCGTTAACATAGAGACTACTCCCTCACCCAGCCTCTTGATATTTGGAAAATGTGTAAAAAATATCAGCACATATTCAGCACTTCTCAACAATGACACTATTTTCATTTATAATTTCGCTTATAGTTCTGTCCTCCTGCTACGTGAGGCAAAATTCTTAATGTAACAACACATTTAAGTGTTCCCAAAAGTATGTATACAATTAGTATAAATCGTTGTAAAAAAAACAAAAGAGGAAAAAAAACCTATACCGAATTAGATTTGAGGAAGGAAACAAAAAAGACGTTGATTGCATTCGTCTTTAGTTTCAAACATGGATGTATAGGTAAACCATCTAAGCGGTGATGTCCACAACATAGATCAAAATGAACCCTAACCAAGAATACTTTCAAACAGAATCGCAAAAGTAATCTTCCGTCAAACATATCGATTTTGAACACATAGCGTGATAGTTGACGACGGCCAGCAGAAAACCAATTGAGCAGTATTGTTATCGGACTGTGCACTTCAAGATAATATTTGAGATCCCTTTGAGCCGCACATTTCAGCTTTCCTGTTCTGATTTTGCCTTGCATGCTTTGAAAGCTGACCTCCATTCCAGCTCACAGTTTCTATGTTCCAATTTTCTCCCCGGGCCCAATTTTGCCGTCCCCGGCCCTTTCTTATCGCGCCACAGTTTCTGCATGGCCAACTTTGAGACACCGAACAGTCATATCTCTTAAGCGATTTAATTTCACACTCGAAAAACTTGTCAGACACGTTTTTTTTCCTTTCTTTTTTAATAAGAGGGATTAATAATTTTCTTTTTTAAAAACTATTTTGTTTTTAAAGTACTAGACTGTGCCAGAAAATGTCGCGTATAACACCCTAACACGCACTTGTAGGGTACTGAGTACTCTTTCAGTAGCACGAAGAAAAAAATGTCGCCCTTAATGTAAATGGTTCATCATTCCATCCATATTGACATATTTCTATTGACGTGTGGCTGGTATACGAGCCTGGCGTCCATAAGCAATGAGAGTTGATATTGAATTGAACACCTGGCCACGCTCTTATTATATATGGAAGAATGTAACGGCGCCTCCACTTTGTCTTTAGAAATTGATCTCTCAACCGCACAAGGAGCTCATTTGTTGTATTGAAACGAGATGAACAGCAACACAAGGAGCTCATTTTGTTGTATTGAAACGAGATGAAAAGCAACACAAGGAGCTCATTTTGTTGTATTGAAACGAGATGAACAGCAACACAAGGAGCTCATTTTGTTGTATTGAAACGAGATGAACAGCAACACAAGGAGCTCATTTTGTTGTATTGAAACGAGATGAACAGCAACACAAGGAGCTCATTATGTTGTATTGAAACGAGATGAACAGCAACACAAGGAGCTCATTATGTTGTATTGAAACGAGATGAACAGCAACACAAGGAGCTCATTTTGTTGTATTGAAACGAGATGGACAGCAACACAAGGAGCTCATTTGTTGTATTGAAACGAGATGAACAGCAACACAAGGAGCTCATTTTGTTGTATTGAAACGAGATGAACAGCAACACAAGGAGCTCATTTTGTTGTATTGAAACGAGATGGACAGCAACACAAGGAGCTCATTTTGTTGTATTGAAACGAGATGAACAGCAACACAAGGAGCTCATTTTGTTGTATTGAAACGAGATGAACAGCAACACAAGGATCTCATTTTGTTGCATTGAAACGAGATGAACAGCAACACAAGGAGATCATTTGTTGTATTGAAACGAGATGCACAGCAACACAAGGAGCCCATTTGTTATATTGAAAAGAGACTGGCAGCAGAACCAGAGGCGTATTTTGTTTTATTGAAAAGATACTGACAGCAGCACAAGGAGCTCATTTTGTTGTACTGAGTCGAGATTTTATTATTTCGAATGTTTGTTGTAAACTTCCTACATAGGTGAGATAAACACGTTCTGACACCACCAGTAAAAAGAAAACCAAAATCTTTCGTTGAATTTGATGATTTAAATAATCAATTTCGATGACAGCAACAAGCTGGTGTACAAACATTCAATGATAGGCTGGAAACATGTATCCAATATTATGCTGGATATACAAGATGTGCTTGATTATGCCTTGATATACATATTCAAGGATATGCAGCATATAAATTATATTTATAAATCTTGTCAATGCGCACAGACGAAATCAACCGGCTGATTCACATAAGTTGAAAAAGGGTCCCGCAATTTGAGAGTGTTATTGTATCGAACACAAATGTTACTATTTTAAAGTTCTGTACGGTTGAACAACAATAACTAAATTAGTCAAGACTTAAAAACAGCAACAACGCACAAACACGCGCATGTGTATATGTACACACACACACACACTTTAAATCGCTAATCTATTCAGATACTATATCCCAACTCATCCATTAATAGTTTAGCACAAGAATAAAAGAATAATAAAGCTATGGGCATTCAGGTACTGGCAACAGCCTGCCCATGACTACGAATAAATTATGTGTTCAATAGAGTTAAGCGCCCTGTCTTTTGTCAAACTTGATGCCCCCGTTAATTGCTGTCTTGTTCTCTAGAATTTTATGATCGGCTAAAGGCGGATGGTTAGGGCGAGACAAGATAATCTCGAATCTCAAGAAAGCACTTCAGTACTCTGGTGTATGCGCATAAGATACCGATTGTGTTGTGACAACTGGAATTGTCTTATATGTTTTTAAAACTATGGATCAGACTTTAAGACTCTCTGGAATTGTCTTATATGTTTTTAAAACTATGAATCAGACTTTAAGACTCCCTGAAATACATCGTTTAAGCTCAAATCTTCTATCTACAGCTGTTCCTTGGAGACTAATGCGACTTGAAGAAGGTGTTAAAGTCTTTCAATCAGCCCGTTATAAACATTTGCAGGACATCGATCGGCCAAAAACGTATATACGCTGACATGCAAGTATAGTTAAATCTTGAGATTTATGACACTTTTTGTGATGACATTATGGGAAAGTACGTTGATTGATATTTGAATGACATCGGACATCGAACGCCTGGTTAGGAAATAATTGCTGTTTAACTTGCATCAAATACGGGGTTGGGAAATGTATAATAGTGATTTCATAGTGTAACTATAATACAGTTATATATGTCAGGAATATTTGGATGGTTTTAACTGAGATTTCTGTGCCAGAAATTGAGACTAACGAAAATTACTGAGCAATACTTTAAATTCTATTTAGAAACTACTATCTATTAATTAAGCGAAGCACTGCAGAACTTTTCTTGGATTTACTACCTTCAACAACAACTACAACAACTAAAATTATACAGGGATCCACTACTACCATTGGGTTAGAAGCCTACAATGAGATCGACAGAGACGATGATACATTTGTTACAGTGAATTTAGTTTTCTTCTGACAGTTCAAATCAAATTCCCACTTCTCAAATCCCCCCCTCGCCCCCCCCCCCCCCCAACCCAAACGACAAAATATAAGGCAATGATCTGAAAACAATTGTTGTTTAAATGTTGAGAAATAATCTCAGTTGTTTGAAACACCCACATGAGCTATTTTAAATGAAACGCAACGCGATGATAAACAATGTATGGGTTAGGGGGAGGAGGATGGAGATAAAGAAAAACTTTGTTGAGAAATTAGATCCTATCCGTCTATACAATTTAATGGAATAAATCATCAACTTACATAAAGTGAGAAGTCTGTCAATTACTTACACCACTCGCTCACCGGCATAGAGGATTGAAAAAAAGAGTTGTATTAAAAGGGGGTTAATTTAAGTCTGCTTTAAGTATTAGGCAAATTGCTTATTATATATCAACAAATATCCAAGAAAATCTCTTACTATATCTCACCTCAAATACCAAAGGAAAATATCTTGTTACATCTCGCCACAAATATCAAACATTGCGTGAAAAAGTTATATATACAAAGCGAACGGAAAAATAAAGCTATTTGTAGAGCAATTTTATTGCGACTTAAATCAATTATTGGGATTTAACCTTATTTGCCCTTTATCTAGATGATACAATGAGACTTCCCATCCAAACATAGTTGCTACCGAGCGGCAGGTAAGAAGTCTTCCAAGATACCAACCACTTGCATTTAGTTTAATAAGGGGATACGCCATTAAATTTTGCTAACAAGAGACATTAAAATGTAGTATGATCACGTGCATTCTTAAAAATACGGTTAGCAGCTTTTTCCAGACACAAGTAGTTCTTTCCCACCCCCTTTTTCTGCCCCATCCCTTTCTCTCTCTGCCCCATCCCTTTCTCTCTCTGCCCCATCCCTTTCTCTCTCTGCCCCATCCCTTTCTCGCTCTACCCTTCCTCCCTCTCTGCCCCTCCCTCCCTCTCTGCCTCTCCCACCCTCTCTGCCCCTCCCGCCCTCTCCGCCCCTCCCTCCCCATTTTTATGCTGTAATAATTATGACCCAACAAGATTTCGTTAGCTAAGGAAATTTAAAAAAAAACAAAAAAAAACACCAACATTACAATTTAGATTGCTTTAAAAATATCACTATAAAATGTTTGAATATTTGTTAAAGCTACCGTATAATAAGCCATTCATTAAATCAATTGAAAGAGGCAGTGGGAAAATAGCGTCACGCAATGTGATCATTTAATGGCAAGCTTTGGCCGGCCTCAGTGCGTCGTTTGTTTGTTTATTCTATAAGCTCACTCCAAACTGGCAATGATTTAAAATCTTAATAAAAATTTACATCGTTTTAAATAATTATGTTGTCACGTGATTCTTAAGATATTTCATTATTTTTCAGATTTGGGGGGAAAAAACGCATTTGCTGAATTTCCTATATGCAACTCTCCCTCCTCCAACATTTTTCGTTTACCCCCCTTTACAGCCAACTAAAGCAAACTATTACATTCATAAATACACTAAATATTTTAAATGTAATATTTATTTCTTTCAATGGTTCTTTCCCGGGTCAAATGCTTCAATTGTTCCTTGTGTTCATTCATCGACCTATTTTATTCTCTGATAATCCATAAACTTTTTAACATCGACCCCTACTCTCTTGACCTCTCCTGATTTCATACATATTCATAAAGCCTCTGTGGATGATGGCACGATTTCTGATTCCATCAGAAGTTAAAAACGAAAGAAAATGACGCTCAAATCTAAACAGGGGCATTTTTGTGGCCTATCAAACATAGCGTTTGCCTCTACAGAATCCCATATTTACATCTGATAACTCAATAACAACACCCCCCCCCCCCCCCCCCCCAAAATAAAAAAAAACCCATAATAGTTTAAAGATATGAACTTGAATTAATCGAGCACACAAAGGAGGGGACATTCACAAAGACTCACACTAGGACATAAAATTACACATTAACCCACACACAAGCACACATACACGTACACGCACGCATCCAAAGACGTCGTACCTTGATTTTCTTACTTAAGTTTCCATATTGAAAGTTTTTAGCCAACGCTTCTAGGCGCTTTCAGTATATACGGTGCTGCTGCATGAATCGGGTACTTTTGAGTTGCTGTATTGTGGTGTTGTCGCTATAAAGATAACAGTAGGAGAAAGTTGCCTGGACTATAACACTGGTAGCTCTCTAGCAAGGAAAAACCGGGCACTTTGTAAAAACGCCTTGAAGAAGCCATGAAATCACTCGTGCCGGGCAATTCAATTACAGAGGTGCTCTGCATGAGAAGGCAACAGTCAGCAGCCAAATGATGAAGCTCCGTGAACAAGTTGCTAGCACACGTCAACAGCTCAAGGGCCTCTCAAGTCTGTCAAGCGTTGTATATAATTAGCAGTTTTAGTTGTTTGCGTTGGAGGGTTTAGTCTTAGGTGATCTTAGAATAAAGAATGACGTCATTTATTGTGGGTTAAAACGTAAACTTGTACCCGAAGCAGGATTCTATGATTCTATGATTCCCGCTCAAATATTTCGTGACACCAGGCCGTTCAAATACTCTGTCAGACCAATAAGATAAAATATTTTGTAGTACGATTTAGTTCAAATACTCTGTCACACCAATAAGATAAAATATTTTGTAGTACGATTTAGTTCAAATATTCTGTCAGACCAATAAGTTCCAATACCCCTATTTAAATCACACACCGCTTAGAAATGCACTGCAGACAACGCATTGTTGTGAACGTTTAGTATTTGAGGTACCGGGTCGGAAAACAGACTCTTCCCGATTGCAAAAAAATAACGTTTTATTTGTGAAAATTTTATTTTGTTTTGTTTATTTTTATTTAAGACATTAAACTTGTGAGGTTACATTATGCAACACTGCATCGTTGCAGAGCGAACGAAATTGGTCACATTATTTTTGGAAAAGGGCCGGTCAGTAATTGCCCATCAACGTGGATACCGGCAATTTTATGGAGTTCGCTTTGGTGTAACAAAACAAAAAATACTCACAAAAAAACAAAACAACGTTATTAATTTGTTTCAATCCAATCGGAAAGGGGCTTGTTGCCCACCCTGATTTTATAAACCAAAACAGCAACAATCTCCGCTATAGAGAGACAAAAAGCTCACGCAGATTAATGGAGAAAAAAAAACCCACTCAGATTAATGACAGACAAAAAATCTCAAGTAGATTAATGACAGACAGAAAGATCACGAGGTAAAGGACAGACAAAAAGAACACGAAGATTAATGACAAACAAATAGCACACGCTGATTAATGACAGAAAAATACCATACGCAGATAATGACAGACCAAAGGCTCACGCAGATTAATTACAGATAATAAGCACATAGAGATAAATGGTAGACTCATGTCACAGGCAGATGAATGGCAGACAAAGGGCACAGGCAGACTAATGACAGACAAAAGGTACAGGCAGACAAATGACAGACAAAAGGCACAGGCAGACTAATGACAGACAAAATGCATAGGCAGACAAATGACAGACAAAAGACACATTCAGGTTAATGAAAGACAAAAGGCACGGGCTGATTAATGAAAGACAAATTCCATATTAGGATTGATGATAGACAAAATGCATATTCCGATTAATGAAAGACAAATGCCACATTAGGATTGATGACAGACAAAATGCATATTCAGATTAATGAAAGACAAATGCCATATTAAGATTGATGACAGACAAAATGACATAAGGCACATTCAGATTAATGACCGACAAAAGGCATACACAGATTCATAAGATAAGGATTGTACGGAGAGAAATTAAATGTCATGACTACAGACGGGCACAGCAGGTTCACCATTCTGGAGAGTTCTCTGTGTGATAATTAGTGCTCTTAAACCAGGGTTTGTTTTTGTGGCCTTGGCTGCGCTACTGCAGCTCAAACCCTTGATGACAACAGGAGCATGGAGAGGGATGCTCAACGATTGGCTTTCAAATGAGGATCATTATTAAAGCTAATGACACTCCAATGTCACACAGTCACGTGTCCATCTCGCCCGTTCTTCTATTAATGAATACACGTTTTGGCTTGTGGGTTTCCCTAATTGAATCTTATAGTTAGGCAGGCGAGGTTTGAGCGAGCTAACAGCCTGAAGCCACCTAGTAAAGGCAAAGGTACAGCTCCAATGTAAATTACAAGCAACGCTTTCTTACACAACATAAATTTACGAAATGGAAATACAGTCAAACAAATTATGTTACAGAATCACCCTAGCAGCTGTGCTGTTCTACTTGACATTTGTTTGATCAGATCATGTGTTCAATGTTGTGTTCTTTAAAGTCAGACAGCATGTTTACTGTTATCAATAACTAGCTTTTACTCGAATATTTGCTACGGAGTATTGCAATTGAAAATGACATCTTTTTCAATAGTGCACAAAACAACTGTCACGTGTTTACACACACATAAGCGTTAAACTAGCGATGTACACAATATATTTAATATATACTTTTTGTAGAGGACACTGAAATTTCTAATAAATGCTCCCTCCTCCCGTCTATTTATAGCAATTTGAGCCAAGTTTAGGTCAGGCCAGGTTGTCATTTTTAAAGATGTATATAATTCTTAAAAATAGCGGAATTTGTTTCTCAATTCGCGGATTACTGCATGCCACCAACATACAAAAGTTGGGGACCCCTGCTTGACAAAATAACCTACTAAAATATAGTATCTAGTAATGCCCCTTTAACCCCAACCGCCTCAACTACTGTATTCAATCAAAAACCAATTCTAATAAATCGTTTAACTACTTTTGTTTTTAACGATGTTATTATTTTAGTAATTTTTTTTTTAAAATCAATTGTTTAAAGAAGGTTTGGACTGATTTCTTGGCTTGGATAAACTATTTAGTTATCATACGACGATTGCTGACAAGCTGTAACTGGTAAGAGCGCTGTTAAGTTTAAAGGGAAAGATTCATCATTTACAAACAATTGTTAGCTTTTCGTTGAATAAAGCAATAGATCACACAGCTAACTCTTAGACAAGATCTTAATCAAAGTAACCGGAGTCAGCACGCGTTCCATCGCATGACCTCACACCAGAGAACTTTTCACTGCCGATTTAAATAAGAAAAAACAATAGGGATGGAGTCATAAAGTAGGAGTAACGATTACGACTCCAAAATTCATTATGTCTTGACTCTGCTACTGTGACCTGGCGGTCATTGTGTTTTTTTTATGATATTTGTTAATTATCTCTTTTTTTCCTGGACTAATAGGTTATGTAGCCCTACAGCCGCAGCCAAGCCGCCCACCAATGAAAATTGAGCGTCCAAGTTGACACAGTTCCAACACACAATCACTCCGCCCCCTTTTTTTCTCTAAAAATAGTATTTAAAAAATGTACACACAACTTGACACAACGATCGAAACTAAACTCGGCACTAGACCTTTTATAATAAAACTACTCACAACTTTCAGACAGCATAACTGAGGAACGGGGTGGGGATGCGTGGGGGGTTGTATTATTATCGATAGCAGTTTGATGATTGCATGATACAACTAAAGACCAAAATAGAACACTTGGAGCTCGTCTTGTTGCTTCCAGCAGGGCAGACAGCAAATCGAGCAAAATAAAAATCGTTGCCTCAAATTCCTCATTACACACTTATAGTCATACATAGTATCCACAAAAGCAAAAAGGCATCATGACGTCACTACAGAAACATTTGGTTTATCCGGACATGTTCAAATAATTTTACCCTTTCCCCCTACACAGACACTGTTAGTTGTTACCCCCCAAAATAAGTACAACGTGCATTCCACAAACAGTATGTGTTACTCCCACAATTACATACAGTGTACATTCTACAAACAGTATGTGTTACTCCCACAATTACGTACGATGTACATACAATGTTCACGATCATTAATAGGATAGCTTGTGTGATTTTGCCGGATGTTGCCATGTAGCAAATGTCAATGGCTGAGTTAGCATAGAAATACGGGTAGATACAACTTGGAAATGTGGGCAAGATACAACCTGGAAATGTGGGAAAGATACAACCTGGAAATGTGGGAAAGATACAACCTGGTAACATGGGTATTTACAAAGTATAAACGTGGGTAGTTATAATATGTAGGCAGAGGCAACGGGGAAATGTGGGCAGATACAAAGAGGAGATCTGGGTAGATACAAAAGGGAGATGTGGGTAGATACAAAGTAGATAAATCCTACTCCACATCGGCCGCAGGTTGCCACAGTGGGCAGACTGCGCTAGGAGCAGGGAGATCTTATTTTATACAAACTGCTTCGGTTTGTTAAAAAAGTTAAATTAATAAAACAAGATTCAATCACAATAAATGACCGTCTTGATCACGGAAAACTTTGATAAAACCATTGTAAAAATCTCTTCTGTTTAACCTGTTTCACCTCCTTCTTCAAATACAGGACAACACAATGAGTTAAGTTGGCCATAAAACAATGCATACGTATACTGATGCCACCCTCCTCTCAACGCTTACGTTTGAATTTTAGCTAAGTCTTTTCGTCTGCAGTTATCAAGCATTGGGTACGGTTAAACGACATTATTAGTTTTCTATATTTGTTCTGTGAATGTTTGCATGATATTATACTGGGGCTCCAGGAAACAATCACGTCTTTCAAAGGGTCTAACAACCCTCAAGCAATGGCACTGAGTGATCAACGCCTAACAACCGTCAAGCAATGGCACTGAGTGATCAACGCCTAACAACCCTCAAGCGATGGCACTGAGTGATCAACGCCTAACAACCCTCAAGCAATGGCACTGAGTGATCAACGCCTAACAACCCTCAAGCCATGGCACTGAGTGATCAACGCCTAACAACCCTCAAGCCATGGCACTGAGTGATCAACGCCTAACAACCCTCAAGCCATGGCACTGAGTGATCAACGCCTAACCGTTTTAATGCCGAGGGACTAATGATATAACTCAGGCTGGAACTCAGCGTAGAATAAAGAGTCATCGTGGATAGAGGCGGCTACAAATATGATCATGTCGTAAAAATTAAGGCAAGACGATCACTGTAATAACATGTGATCGATATTGAAATCTCGTGACAAGCGAAGATCAGACGTGACAGAGGGATTAAGCCGTGGTTAACAGATACCAGGATGTGCATCCAGTCATTATAGGATGGGGATCAGCCTTGGCACAGGGACAGATACCAGGATGTGCATCCAGTCATTATAGGATGGGGATCAGCCATGACGCAGGGACAGATACCAGGATGTGCATCCAGTCATGATGGGAATCAGTCATGGCACAGTGACAGATACCAGGATGTGTATCCAGTCATTATAGGATGGGGATCAGCCATGGCACAGGGACAGATACCTGGATGTGCATCCAGTCATTATAGGATGGGGATCAGCCATGGCACAGGGACAGATACCTGAATGTGAATCCAGTCATTTTGGCACGGGGACAGATACCTGGATGTGCATCCAGTTATTATGGCACGGGGACAGATACCTGGATGTACATCCAGTCATTATGGCACGGGGTCACAGAGATGGGGAGTGGAAGAGCATATTCTTGTCTGGGGTTATAAACTGTCCCAGCGACGTATCACCCATCAGTGTCTGTCACTTAGTCGGCTGATGTACGACAATGGGTGCTAATGAGAAGTCGCCTCGTGCATTCAGTTTGATAGATTCGGTTTTTTGATTGGGTCAGACACCAGGTGAAGGTGTTTACGCTTTTACCGGTAAGTGTGGTGTATTAAAAAAAATATTTAAAAAAATTATTTTTAAAAAAAACATACGTGAAAGGATGAAACGATAAACGTTTATTAATACCGTAATATTTTTTAAATAATTTAAAAAAAAGAAATATTGTATTCTTTGCGAAAAAAGATTTTATTTAAATCTACAACTTTGAATAATTATTTAATAAATATAAGAATTTTAAAAATAGCAAACATTAGGTATATAATTTACAAAATAAGTACGCTCCTCGCTAATGCTTCACGTGATGACGGGCGCTTCGAGTAAAACCCAAAGGACGGTTGGAGTTGTCTTTGCAGGAGTCCATTCTGCTAAACATATTAATTAACAAGTGTCCAGATCGCATTATTTAACCGTGGTGATTGGTAGTAATATAGTTTTGCCACTACATGATATGCGGGCGTTAAGTAACTACCATATTCTGTACAGGAGACACGTCTTAGTGTTGTTACCAAACTCAGGTACCATAGAGCATGAAAGATTTGTTTTGTCTAATCTAAAAATGGACTCAACTGCATAAACTATTTTGTATATCTGACTTTTCTGTCTGTCAAAACCGACACATGTTTAAAAGTTGGATACCCGAATGTTTTTGATTTTCTAAGAGTCTCATCATGTTAAGAATCTTGTGTCAAAATATGATAAAAGATTAATAGGATGTTTTTTGTTTGTTTTTACACAAACGAAGTCAAGACACTGAAACCCTATGATGGAGTCGGATCTTTTTGTCCGCCGACTCTCAAGCCTCGATCTTCAAAGTCTCTTTATTAAAGTGATACTACCTATGAGTAGTGAAAGACGCTAAGCTATCCGGGACTTCTCCTTTGTTCTCGTGTTTACGAGCTGGTATTAAAACTGCCTAGAAGAAGTGCTCGTCAATGTACAGGGTAAGCGCATGTCTCATGGGAATATACAACGTTTCATCAATGAAGGGTCTCTACAACTTATTTCATGGGAGCCAATAGGCTGTGGATTAAAGGAATTGCGTCATTGGAATTATTCATCAACTATTTCATCTGGACGAATTTGATTTGAGATCTTTTTAAACGGTCGTGCAAATAAAAGATCACCCGTTAATGATGGCAGCAGTACCCAAAAAATATTTCTCTAAAACATACTGAAGAGCGACGCCTATGTCATGGTACCCGTCTCCATTCACACACGATTATCAACAATTACCGGTCATTGTTATAAAACCATAAAGACAGACGGTCTTGTGTCGGCTCAAGCCATTCTCTGCTACACCACCAAGCTAGGCACCTCGTTCTTCTCACGGCTCCCCATTCCTTATAGCTTTGGATCTAACTGTACATCGACCAGACTGTTGCGTCCTAGATTTATTTCCCAAGCCAGAAGGTTGATATCCATTCGCTCCTGCAACTGGGGAGTCGTTTCCTGAAAGAGAATTGTTTCCTCTGACCAGTCACGTGTTCACGGCTAACGGCCCAGCGGACGAATATTTCACCAAAACTTTCAGTCGGACTTATCACTCACTGAAATGTCGCTGCTCACACCGAGTGTTTGGAGATTTTAGCGCATCCAACTGGATAGTACAGCTTCCGACCAGACAACTCATTGACGGCTAGAGAATACTGGGATGGTTAGATAACTCACGGACGGTTTGACAATTCAATGGGCTGTTAGTTAACCCATGGACGTTTAGTTAACTCATGGACGGTTATATAAACCATTGACCATTAAATAACTCATGGACAATTAGATAACTCATGTAACACATGGACGGTTAGTTAACCAATGGAGAATTTGATAACCCATTGACCATTAAATAACTTATGTAACACATGGACGGTTAGTTAACCAATGGAGAATAAGATAACCCATTTACAATTAAATAACTCATGGACAATTAGATAACTCATGTAACACATGGACGGTTAGTTAACCCACGGAGAGTTAGATAAACCCCTGACCATTAAATAACTCATGGACAGTTAGATAGCAAGTGGGCGGTTACATAGTACATCGACGGTTATATAACGTGTGGCCGGTTATATAACACATGGGCGGCTAGATAAGTCATGGACTGTTAGATAACATATGGACGGTTAGATAAGTCATGGACTGTTAGATAACATATGGACGGTTAGATAAGTCATGGACTGTTAGATAACATATGGACGGTTAGATAAGTCATGGACTGTTAGATAACATATGGACGGTTAGATAAGTCATGGACTGTTAGATAACACATGGGCGGCTAGATAAGTCATGGACTGTTATATAACACATGGGCGGCTAGATAAGTCATGGACTGTTAGATAACATATGGACGGCTAGATAAGTCATGGACTGTTATATAACACATGGGCGGCTAGATAAGTCATGGACTGTTAGATAACATATGGACGGTTAGATAAGTCATGGACTGTTAGATAACATATGGACGGTTAGATAAGTCATGGACTGTTAGATAATACATGGGCGGCTAGATAAGTCATGGACTGTTAGATAACACATGGACGGTTAGATAAGTCATGGACTGTTAGATAACACATGGACGGTTAGATAAGTCATGGACTGTTAGATAATAATAATAAATAATAATAATAAAGTTCATTTGAAAAATCACGCTTCATCCCCAAAGGCTCGAAGCGCGGTACAAAAACAAAGCTGGGAGATAATAACTAGCTGGAAAAGATGGTAGACAACATCATCCCAGCAGGTGTTTGCGAAATAGATGAGTTTTTAAATTTGTTTTGAAGGACTCCAGCGTGTGTCTGTTTCTGAGAGCGTCAGGAAGAGTGTTCCAAATGGTTGGGCCAGCAAATGGACAAAAGATAACACATGGACGGTTAGATAAGTCATGGACTGTTAGATAATACATGGGCGGCTAGACAGCACATGACAGCGATTTGAGTTTGCTTCCGACAGGATTTGTGCGCGAGATGGGTTCCTTTAATTTTTGAAGATCAAGGAGACTCACTAGTAGAACTAAGATGTGTAAAACGAAAACACACCCGATGAAGCTGTTGCCTCTGAAGTCTTGGCATCTTTTCATGCAATGAAACTTACTAGAACAAAGATGTGTAAAACGAGGACACATCCAATGAAGCTGTTGTTTATGGGGTCTTGACATCTTTATGAATGGATCATATCCCATAGCAAGCTCAGAAACATAACATTACGACAGCTTCACTTGGTTAGAAAAATGTGAGGAAATGGATAAGACTAAATCAATAGCATAAGTTGTTTTTTCTACAATGATTTTATTTGTTGTAGATATAGTTAGAATGACGGCCTGTTCATGACATGAACAAACGTTGCTTATGGTTTTGTTGAGTAAAATAACAGAAGATCAGCAGTAATTCAACTATGCGTTTCATCATGTTATGGCATTCTATGCCTAAATTAGTTTTCACTGGGAGAGAAGATATCTCTTACATATATTTCGCTTCTGGTGTCACTCGTGGACTGATTTCATTTCCGGCTGCTTCCTAACAAGCCGGCTGCTTCCTATTCAGCGTATTTGGTATTGAGAGTATACTACAAAAATTCAATAGGTTTGAAAAAAAGTATGGTTCAATAATGAGTTCAATAGCGCGCAAATTATAATTCCCGATAACTTACATAAATGATATATATTTTTTAAATAACGCAACTGCGTTTGGTGAGTAATTTTCTTTTTGTAAAATGAAATCGCCTCAATTTAAGTATGATATAAAAAAGAATCGGTTTAAAAGTGGTTGGGACATCAGAATATTTAATATAGGTCATGGGCGTGAAATAAAAAGTGTGCAGGGACCAAAAGGTGGGATTATTAAATGTGCGTTACTTGAGTTCATGTTTTGTCAAGTACTCTCTTTAGTAGATGGGAAGTTCACGCATTGTTGTCGCCAATGTTTTGCCGGCAAATCTAGTATATATATATCATCATCATCATGTCCCGTAGTCTTTCGACCGTTGGGGCGCCACAGATGACGTAAAAACTATTCCTCTCCATTCCTCTCGGTCTCCAGCCCTAAGCATAGCATCGCCTAGTTGTAATCACTTCCATTCTTTGATGTTATCTTCCCATCTTTTTCCTCTGTCTTCCTCTTCTTCTTCCTCCTCTAGTTGTGCCCTGCAAGATTTCTTTGGCGAGCCCTTGTTTTCTGGTCACGTGGCCATGCCATTCAAGTTTGCGCTTTTTTACAGACGCCAGGAGGTCATCGTAATGCCCAGTTGCTTGACGAATCCTTTCTTTTACTTGTTCATTGGTGATATGGTCTATATATTTATATATATATGTTTAACTGTCGACTGGTCGTAGAAGATTTTGTGAAAGCGTTCAAGAACTATTATGGTAAAGGCCTATTACATGCAAAGTAAATATCTAAATACAAATGGTGCTTGCTATTATTAGGTTGATAACAACAGAGCTAACGTAGAGGTTACATTTAAAAAAAAACATACTTTTTTTAATTATAAAGGAAATTTACGGAATATGTAATCTAAGCGCTGATTATGTGAAAGGAAATGACGCCCGCAAAAACCAATTTAAAAATAAAAAAAAACCTCTTCTGCATGATTTAATAGTGCGCATGCAGTGATAACGGCAGATGTTGGTAAGTGCAAAGTCTGCCTTGAGAGGAGAACAAGTTATAGGAAGTGACAAGACGACCAGGCTTTAGCCGACTTTATCCTGTTAAAATAATATGTTTATGTAATATTTGTGGGCAACAAAGATAAAGAACAAATAGTTGAAATGTTTACCTATAGGAAAGAACGTTTGTTAGTAAAGCGACTAAAACATGTCATGCAGTGTGAGCAGTACGAAATATTGTGTACAAGCTCCCCCTGTTTCTCTGGAGGTGTAAGCTGTTGTCTCCAACAATTGGCCGCTATGGATACTATGGTGAGTACGCCGAGAATGAGGAGGACGCTGGTTTGTGGGAGAAAGTGCTGACGTGAGGTGTGCGCAGGTAGGGCACTGATATGGCGCATGTGTGGGTAGCAGGTGCTGGAATAAAGGAGGCTGGTTGTGGGGGAAGGAAGCTGGTGTGGAGGGAAGGAGACTGGTGTGGGGGGAAGGAGACTGATGAGTGGGAAATAAGGCTAGTGTGGGGTGAAGGAGGCTGGTGTGGGGGTGAGGAAGGAGGCTGGTGTGGAAGGGGGAGGAGGCTGGTGTGGGAGGAATGAGAGCGGAAACTATGCTTCAAATTCGAATGGGGCGATTCTCCTTTCTATATCCAAAGGGTTTGCGGTTGCGCAATAAGGGAAAACCGTAACAATAGATAATAGATGCTGCAATATAAAGCTATGTACAAAGAATGGTTGTATAAAGAAAACCCAAGTATTGGACTTACTTGGGGGTTGTGTGATGACTCGTTCTATCCAACCGCTTAACCGTCTGCAACTCCAACGTACTCCTGGTGTTATAGGGGGGGCCTAAAGTAAAATAAAAATGTACTTAGTTAAAAATCGATAGAAATAAATACAAATAGTTAATACCTCAAAAAGATTTTGTCAAACACAACAAAATTTAACGTTTCAGAAGGGATTTCAGTGGTTAAAGTTTTGTCAAATTGATTTTCCCCGAATCGGAATGTTTGAATCTTTAAAGCAGATTAGGTGGGACTGTACCATTTGTAGTAATAAAGTACAAGAATGCGGTTCAGTCACTGTGTTATCTTTAAGAAGATGATTCATCAAACAAGGATCAAGATTGCAATTAAAATGACTTAAAAGATTTCCAGATGTGTAAGCAGCAATAACAATAGGAACTGTCAATCAGGTTCGAGCATATCATACCATCTCGTGAAAGAGAAAATATCCAATAATGACCAAAAAACGAATATACTTGACACTATAAACCATTCCCACGTATAGACTACACAATGAATCGTCTACGAACTATCACTATATCCATCATTAGACTATACGATGCATCATCTGAGACTTGTCACTACATGTTAATCCAACTACAGACTATGCGATGCATCATCTGAGTCGTGTCACTACATGTTACATCCAACTACAGACTATACGATGCATCATCTGAGTCGTGTCACTATATGTTACATCCAACTATAGACTATACAATGCATCATCTGAGTCGTGTCACTATATGTTACATCCAACTATAGACTATACAATGCATCATCTGAGACGTGTCACTATATGTTACATCCAACTATAGACTATACAATGCATCATCTGAGTCGTGTCACTACATGTTACATCCAACTATAGACTATACAATGCATCATCTGAGTCGTGTCACTACATGTTACATCCAACTATAGACTATACAATGCATCATCTGAGTCGTGTCACTACATGTTACATCCAACTATAGACTATACAATGCATCATCTGAGACGTGTCACTACATGTTACATTCAACTATAGAATGCATCATCTGAGTCGTGTCACTATATGTTACATCCAACTATAGACTATACAATGCATCATCTGAGTCGTGTCACTACATGTTACATCCAACTATAGACTATACAATGCATCATCTGAGTCGTGTCACTACATGTTACATCCAACTATAGACTATACAATGCATCATCTGAGACGTGTCACTACATGTTACATCCAACTATAGACTATACAATGCATCATCTGAGACGTGTCACTACATGTTACATCCAACTATAGACTATACGATGCATCATCTGAGACGTGTCACTACATGTTACATCCAACTATAGACTATATATACAATGCATCATCTGAGTCGTGTCACTACATGTTACATCCAACTATAGACTATACAATGCATCATCTGAGTCGTGTCACTACATGTTACATCCAACTATAGAATGCATCATCTGAGTCGTGTCACTACATGTTACATCCAACTATAGAATGCATCATCTGAGTCGTGTCACTACATGTTACATCCAACTATAGAATGCATCATCTGAGTCGTGTCACTACATGTTACATCCAACTACAGACTATACGATGCATCATCTGAGTCGTGTCACTATATGTTACATCCAACTATACGATGCATCATCTGAGTCGTGTCACTATATGTTACATCCAACTACAGACTATACAATGCATCATCTGAGACTTGTCACTATATGTTACATCCAACTATACGATGCATCATCTGAGTCGTGCCACTATACAGATGACACGATAAAGAATCGCCACCAAATTGGCCCCAGTACACATGATATCCACCCGCCCCAAAGCACAGAGCTGATCATTGGTTATTATTTGTATACCCCAGCTGATAGAACATTGAGTCCCATGACACTGGTAACATAATAATATATTGTGTAATGGTCTAGCCAAAGGACTCTTTTTATCCCATGTTCCGTTCAGCCAAGTGTTTACGTTTAGGCGACTAAAAGTATCATTATAGGATTGGAAAGTCGTAGCCAGTCTGGATGCTAGAGGGCAAACCGGTTGTTCAACATTTGTACATTTCAAGACATTTTTCCGTCTTGATTTTTTTTTTTTTTGGTCGCTATGTGATGATATTTACCTTTCTAACATCATTAAATTTTGATAAGTATTTGTCTGCTATATATAATACGCCTACCCTACACTCTTTCAAGCCCTTAAACTGTATTTTATTTCTCTAAACATGACCTTAAATTAAAAAATCTAAATTATCACTAATTATATCAATAGTGTCACTAAAGAAGTTAATTGAGGGACAATTTCTATCCTGGAAAAATACTTTAGATGCCATGTGTTTTTAAATTGTTAAATGTTAGACCTACCTCCCCCCCCCCCTTTTTTTTTTCTCGTGCCCCAGAACAACATGTTATATCCTCTAAACATTGTGAAAACATTATCTTAAATTTACAACAAAAACTCTCTATATGATATAAATATATTTTATATTAACGGAATCTGATATATTGATATCTTCAACAAAAATTACAACAAACTTTTGCCTTGTTGTTTTTTTTTTATATATCGGACAATCATAAAACAAATATATCTTTTATCTAAAGAAGAATCTCGCATACGTTTTTCACGTCTTGAGTGTCTTAAAAAAAAAAAAAAAGCTATTAATCTCATAAAAATACATACCCACTTTACTTTTCACAGAGTAAAAACAAAAATATATTCAATTTTTTAAAGAAAATATTAACCCATCTCCATTTTTCAAAATTATATGTTCAAGTGTGTAAAAAGATTGGGTTTTGATATTCAGGGGTATACTTATGTAAATGTACCCTCGTTTCGTTAACGCAATTCATTTGTTTAAATTGGTAAACATGTGTTTATTTGTAAACAGAGAATGTAATATCTCTTTTTTCACAGATGTAATACTATAGGATTTAAATATATTGTTATCCACTAAAAAGAGTATAACTTATTTCCTACCCCCGATAAGCATATAGAAGGCTAATTATTTATCATATTCATTCATTTATTATGAGACGTATCTTGTACCGCCTGGGGCAAAATGAAAGTATAGACCAATCTGCCCCCCCCCAAATCCCCCCATTGCCCCCCCCCCCCCCCCCCGATTAAATACAATTTAATAAAAATCTTCCACTGATTGTAGTCCCCTTCATACGCAATCACACATTTTTTTTGGATGAGTTATACGTGGTTTTAAAGATTGCCATACAGGAGAATAAAATAATAGAGTGCTGATACAATTATTGAGTGACAAAGCCAATAGATATTCCAATTATTGAATGGTATGACAACGAAAGGGGTCTTTGATAGGGTCATAAGGTAAAGAAAAATGGTGAAAACTCGTTTATTATAGCAGTAGATTAGAAATAGTCTATGTAAAATATTTAGTATTCGTAGTGTTGAGGAAAGAGTTTGAAATGCTTCTCAGCTGTATAGAATACACACTTCTACAGACAGGATTAGATCCTCGTATTACCATAGGGACTCTTACCAATCGTATTGTACTTATGAGTATACGGTTACCGCTTTGATCCTCGTGACGGGTTACTAGTTTGTGGCATGTAAGTCTAACGCTGGGTTAATATGCAGACAAGACTGGGGGCGGGAGATCAAAGGATCATATGAACTAGACGATGTTCAAACTTAGTCTACTTCATCCCCATATTAAAATGTCTTGATGGTGGAATGGTGGTAGAATGATGGGGATGACGCCAAGTGATGGGGGTGAACTGACCACGGCGGGATAACTAATATGTTGATCACAGTCTCGCTAGAAGGTCATCCCTGCCGAGATCAAAGAAATGGAGAGACACTGGATGTCCACAATATTGACAGCAGAGGGATTAACGTGAATGGCTTTTTAGTCAAACTGAATAATTTTTACAGCCGACATAAATAGCATGTATATAGGATATGATGAAAACAGTTGACAGGGATGTGCTTGTACTTTTTAATGAAATAATGGTAAAGACGAATGGTTAAGCTACTTGTAAAGATAAAAGATACTCACTAATCAAATACCCTTCGACATACCCCCTCCCCTGCCCGGACCTCCCCCTCCGCCGCCCTCCCCCTAAAAAAAGCTTATCAAAAAATCAGGAAGTACTGCTGACAAAGTATTTGAATATGTAGATTAGTGAACAAGATGTAAACAAAATGATCTTTTGTTCAAAAGAGAATAATTTTTAATTAAGGTTTGAAAAGGAAGACAGAGAAAAAGATGGGAAGATAACATCAAAGAATGGATGGGATACAACTAGGTGATGCTATGCATAGGGCAGGAGACAGAGAGGAATAGAGAAGAATATTTTTTATGTCATCTGTGGCGCCCCAACGGTCGAATGACTACGGGACATAATGATGATGATGATGAACGAATGTATATGTATTAGTTTGCCTCCTGTAAAAATCTCTACCCCGTTTTAACGACAACCATATATTCAGTGCTATCTACTCGAGTGCCATAAGTCATAAAATGTATGTTCCAAACCAGGCCTGCACAACTCAAAATGTAAGGCGGGCAGTTATCCTTTATGAAAAACTTGTGAGGGCCAATAGGAAATATAGGACAGGACTTATACGGGCCAAAAGAAAATAGGACACGGGAGGGGGGAAGCTCTTACGAAAATAATAAGAATACATAATATTTCGTTACTTCGCGGGCCGCAAAATGGGTACTGGCGGGCCGCATCAAGGGCTGTATGTTGTGTAGGCCTGTTCCAAACAGAACCAGATGTTCAAGTTTTTTTATACAAATGCTCTCCACATAAATTATACAAATATAGAAGATTGGTATTTGGTAAGTTACATTATTTACCATTCATTACACTGAATAATTACCCTACTCCCACAGTAGCGTGTATGTTTTAATATTGCCAGATGTATCGTGTCATTGACATTTACCGTTTACGGCCAATTATAGTCCTACAGTTTTACATATATAGATTTCCCTCTCTCTCCCTCATGAACTAGACCGACTAGATTCTATTTATTCGGTTAGTCATTACAGCAAACTGGTAATTTATGACGTCATAGTTTGAGAACGAGTAAACATTGCCGTGGGGATAGGGATGAGAGAGTTGAGTGAACACATTTTTGGGGATAGGGATGAGAGAGTTGAGTGAAAAAATTTTTGGGGATAGGGATGAGAGAGTTGAGTGAACAAATTTTTGAAGATAGGGAGGAGGGAGTTGGGTAAACAAATTGAAGGGGATAAGGGTGAGAGAGTTGAGTGAACAAATTGATGGGGATAAGGGTGGGAGGGTTAAGTGAACAAATTGACGGGGATAAGGGTGAGAGAGTTGAGTGAACAAATTGATGGGGATAAGGGTAAGAGAGTTGAGTGAACAAATTGATGGGGATAGGAATGAGAGAGTTGAGTGAACAAATTGTTGGGGATAAAGGTGAGAGAGTTCAGTGAACAAATTGATGGGGATAAGGGTAGGAGGGTTGAGTGAACAAATTGATGGGGATAAGTGTGAGAGAGTTGAGTGAACAAATTGATGGGGATAAGGGTAAGAGAGTTGAGTGAACAAATTGATGGGGATACGGGTAAGAGTGTTTAGTGAACAAATTGATGGGGATAAGGGTGAGAGAGTTGAGTGAACAAATTGTTGGGAATAAGGGTAAGAGAGTTGAGTGAACAAATTGCTGGGGATAAGGAAGAGAGTTGAGTGAACAAATTGTTGGGGATAAGGGTAAGAGAGTTGAGTGAACAAATTGCTGGGGATAAGGGTGAGAGAGTTGAGTGAACAAATTGATGGGGATAATGGTGATAGAGTTAGGTAAAAAAGTTCCTGTTGTAAGAGTAAGAGAGTTGGGTAACAACTTTCGAACAAGCAACCCTTCAAACAATATTATTTCATACATTTTTTTCCCAAATGTTTTGAGTGCCCTCCCATCTTTACTATCCTCTAGAATTATATTGCGGTTCTAAATCTGTAAATCACACCTGTAATTTATATTCTACTTTTTTGACTGGTCAGGTCACAGAACGAGATCGTATGTCAACAAAGTACTTCCTCGGAGATTTGTCACGGTACAACTGTTGTTCTGCTCTAGAGAGTCTGCCATGAGCTGTGTGATATAGTCATCTTGATATAAAGATATTTAGCCAGGTACTACAGAGATAAGGACTGCTACAAAAAGACTCGCGAAGTCATATATTTTTAATGAAGACAATCGTCAAAATCATTCAGCTTTTGTTAGGTTCATCTGGACCTAAAGGTAAAATTCTATGAAGGTACATTTCTGATATAAAAGGCTTATTCGTATTTTCCCATACATCCCAAGAAACGATATATTCACCGCTCCATTAAAGAGCCGGAAGAGCTATTTTGTTGAGTAGAGAAGCATTGACCTCATATTGAATTACGACTGCCAACCTTTCACGGTTTGTTCATATTGACCCGACGAACCTACATTGTGGATATGGTGGCGTGATGAGTGGGTCGCTTATAATATAGAGTTAAAATAAACAAGAATCGATTCAGCTTGATCTACAAATAGCAACTGTGCAACCGTCATTCAGCGTGATACATAGTGAAATATAAGGGCAAAGGATGTTGGTGTACACGTCTCTACATTCCAGTGACAGTTGGTGTACGCGTCTCTATATTCCAAAGATAGCTAGCGTCAGCGTATCTATAATCCAATGATACCCGGTTTACACGTCTCTATATTCCAAAGATAGCTAGCGTCAGCGTATCTATAATCCAATGATACCCGGTTTACACGTCTCTATATTCCAAAGATATCTCGTGTGCATGTCTATATATTCCAAGGAGACGTATGTACAGGGCCGGCCTTAGGCCATTGCAACCTATGCGGCCGCAATGGGACCCGCACTTTCATAGGCCCCGCGCGAATTTATTTTCTAATACAAAATCTTAATTTTCACTTATTATCCTTATCCCTACCCAGACAGGGCCCCGCGCAATCCGTTTCGCATAGGGCCCCGCAATTGTTAGGGCCGGCCCTGCGTATGTACAATGGAACACTGCAGTAGTTCTGTTGATAGAAGTGTACAATGGAACACTGCAGTAGTTCTGTTGATAGATTTCTGTGAAAGGACATTGGGCGTGAGGATTACTTAATTTCACCAGGTCCACCACCCTCCTTCATAATGTTTCTGGTACCTTGTACTTGTAAATAAGATGATAATACAAGATAAGATGAGATTTTTAAAATGAATTAATGAATCAAATAAAAGGAAATGCGTACTGTTTGCATCGCACGTATTGTTTTCAAGTCTTGAAAGTAATAACTTGGAATAGGAGACTTATTTGTGTTAATAATTAATAATCAAATGGCAATAAATACAATACATTAATCATAAAGAAATTGGTCATTTGATGGAACGCAGTGCTCGGCATTTTCCAAGACCATGGTTAATCATAATATCGGTAGCCGACTTAAGTTGGTTGTTTTGATCTCGCCATTTGCATACAAGATGGCGGATCCTTTTTTTTCAAATATGGTCTAAGTGAATGTATTGCTGTATGCTTAGTATATCCAGAAATTCATTTAACCACTGTTCCTCGTGATAAAAACACAAGATTTTCAGTCAAATCAGATTAAAAACGTTTACCACTCATTGGTGCCAAAGAAAACTTTAAAAACAACAACAAAAAACAAAACAATAAAAAACAATACGACTCCAAAATTATTACTAAGCAGAAAAAATAAGCACATATGCAATCGTGTCACGTGCAGAGCGGCGCCCGGGGAGTAGTGATCACCCACATAGCACCTTTTTACCAAGTTCAAAACACGTTAGGGCTTTTTGGGGTAAGTGGCTTTGTCTTTTCACAATTATTAAAAAGAATAATTAATAATGATTAAAATATTGTCTTCCAAGATCCGTCAAGCTATACATCAATGAGTCTTTGTGTGAGGGTGCTGCATTCGAAATGCCGGTTACTTATGTTCACCTTGAGCAGCCTAAAAGAAAGCGATCACTGCCCCCCCCACCCCCCACCACACCCCCCGCCACATCCTTTTTTTATTGCACTTTTTTTTGGGCTGTTTTTTCCCTCTTTAAATCAGTCTTGTTACCTTCGGAAACTAGTCTTGCCCGCGAACAAAGTTATTATTATAAAACCGTAAAATGAAAACCACCTGGGCCATATGCATAATTTATTATTGTCCTGGCTTCAAAAAAAAAAGCGCAACTATAATTAGATCATAAATTGCTTACAAATGTGACCACACACGGCGTGACGTTTAAAGTATAGTGAGGACCATTCCCACATGTCCACACCAGGCGTTGTATAATGACGTTATACATGTATAATACATATGACCAAACAGGGTGTTGTATAGTAACCACAAAAGGTGTTGTATAGTGACCACACACGTCGTTGTAAATTTATATCACATGACCACATAAAGAGAGTTGTACAGTGGTGATTATTTTCATACGACCACACACACTGGTCAAAAGTGATAACTATCTTCGGTATCTCATAGTGCTCTTCGTGTTTAATGGAGACTGTAGGCTAACATTGGGGTGTGTCTATGAAACTAACATCTGAATAATATAACGTACAATGAACCAGAGGCCATCGCTTCACCGTGGGAGATTTGCTGTATTCGTTGTATTGTCATGCCATAATAGGATGAGCGCTGGATAAATCAATACCCGCACGGCACATTGGACTGTTTATGCATTTTAAATCTTGAATATCGTTTCATGGATTTACAACGCATAACCGAGAGATGACCATAATACAATAGTACATAACGGTTGATGCTAGTAAGCCCCAATTCTCTGTCTTATTGAAGGAAAACGCTAAATACAACTAAAAATTTCTAAGAACGCTGCCGGCTTTCACTTCATAAAGCCTAATGAGGGATTGTCATTACAAGCACTAGTACATGTCTTAAATATTTTATAATTCTAATGAATTTTTTAAATAAAATCTCTTTTTAAAAAATATGATTAATTTATCAGACCTGTTTAACGTCAAACTGTTAAAATCGTACAATATCATCACAAAATCGTTACCTTATCTTAATAGTAAAAAATAAACCTACAGTATATATAATGTATACGCCTCAAAATCATACAATGTACGCCAAAATCGTAAGAGTAAACAGGTCTGATTTATTGTCATTTAATTATGAATTAATAACACAAATAAGACTCCTATTCCAAGCTACATGTTTATCTTAAAAGATGCAATATTATGAAATGATGTTAAGAAGACATCCTGAGAAACTAAATCTATAAATGACACTTTAGAGAGGGGAAAAGCACTTTTCGTGTACCTTTTAGAAACCCTACTAGACGCCGACCAACTTTTACCGTTAAAAGTATTCTTATAAACGTCAACAAAGGAAATCTCTGGCCAGAGAAATGAGGCTCAACTAAAGTACAATATAAAAAGTAAATAATTAGCTAATTCAAGTCATCGCATACACAGACAGTGCCCAACCTAAGACACATTCACACAAGGCTTCTTTTGCTTCCCTTTCCTTACACTTATCACATCGGTCTATATTTTTGGCTATTCAATGTTTGTATAGCCAATGAAATTCTTACTCTCCTTATTTGTAGGAAAGTTGTAAGCTAACGCAGCAATTTATAAACATTGGGAATCTAGGCAACAATCTATAATGGTAAAACAAATAGGTCTTTCGTTTAAAAAATATGCTGGAAACACTATACAAATATCTACATATTTAAACAGCTATCAATCGGTGTTAATTGTACGGAACGATATGATATCAGTTCCCATTCTCAGACTAGTATAGTTATACATCAAACTCAACTTCTGGTAGCTGAACAACACGAACACTTTTTTAAATGGATTACACGTATAATTTATAATGTCAGGTCTGAGTATACCTGATTCCAAATAGTTTATAGCGCCACATCTGAGTACGTTAGATTGCTAGGATGGTTTATAACGCCAAGTTTGAGTATATTTGATCCCTAGTATAGGTTATAACACAAAGTCTGAGTATACTTCATTCCAAAAAAGTTTTGACGCAAACTTTGAATATATTTGATTCCTAAATAGTTTATAGCGCCAAATCTGAGTATATTTGATTTCTAGTATAGTTTATAAGGCCAAATCTGAGTATATTTGATTTCTAGTATAGTTTATGAGGCCAAGTCTGAGTATATTTGACTCCATGCATTGATGTATCTCTTATAAAAACACATCGAGCATACTAGAATTCCTTAGGGGTTGTGTCCAACTCTAGTACGCCACATCCGATTTAACCCGTTATTATACAAGCCGCGTAGTCATCACAGCCAAAGACAAAGGCGATAAATTCGTTAGTAGAAAGTCAACTGTTAGCGGCACCATCAAGCAGTCTACGCTGATAGCTGGCTAATCTTGTTCCCGAAACAAGCCGAGACGATTGCCTACAGGGAAGCCCGGAGTTTAGGTATGAGGAGTAAGGGGGTAATATGGAAGAACGTTATGTGTACAGGGATATAACGTGAGACAGATGCAATTGACCTAGCCGTCTATATTAGGGGTCGGGGCTTTGCCAGCTATCAAGGAATGGAGAGATGACATAAGATGTCCATATCAAAGACAGGAGAAATATTTAACGCCCATAAAATTGACAGCGGTAGAATAAACTTAAATGGCTTTTAGTAGAATTGATAAATAAAAAAATTTGCAGCCAACCTAAATGGCATGTATATAGGATATAATCGAAACATTTTACAGTGATGTGCTTGTACTTGCTAATGATTTATTGGTATTGGTAAATACGAATGGTTAAGTTACTTGTAACCATAAAAGTAACGAACTATTCAACATCCCCCCCCCCCCCCCCCCCAAGAGATTATATACACACCAGGAAGTGTTGTTGACGATATTTCATCTGTATTGCATAAATCAATTCATTCAATTTATAAAGGAAGATTATTAACAAGATTTACATTTAAATATGTAACACATTTCAAGGGTTGCATGATAGCAACGAATGTATATGTCTCAGTTTCCTTCTTGCACAAGTCACAACCGTACATTTAGTGGGATGTACTTGCATGCAATATGTCGTCAAATAAATGTATTAAACACAAACGCATATCCAGTGTTGTGTACTTGAATGTTATAAAATATATGTATTTAGAGAGAAATTTGTCTTTAGAAATAAGTATAGGATTCATATATCACCCCATATCATTAAATATCCACATGCCTACAAGGAATATCATAATTAAATATACCATACCTACAGACAATATCATTGATTATATCACACCTACAGAATATGCCATGCTTACCGAAAATATCATTAAATATGCCACTATACCTACAGACAATATCATTGAATGTACCATGCATACATACAGTGGTAGAAGCATAAAACATAACTTTATCAAAGCCTAGTACATGTATCTCCAACGTACGATTGTTCACTGTGTTACTAAGCCAAAACTTGGACGCATGACATCTCTTCTAGATCGAATAATGACAAAGAATGTCATCAAATAAAATGTCACACGTTGCTTTCTTGGGAGTCTGAGACATAAAACAAAAAACTCGAACCATAAGCTTGTCTATTCAAACGAATACAAGTGCATTTCTAACCCATTAGCAAATAAACAATACATATAAAAGATTAATACAATCCTACAACTTATTTTTGTCAATTACCTTACCTAAGTTTTTTTTTCAAAATACTATTTACCTCTGACAACATTTATGAGCAAGATAATGATAAATCGAAACACAAATGAATGATTTCAATCTACCCAGGGTTCCCAATAAAAATAAAATTAATAATATAAATTTTACCATTCCATTAGTATTTTGTTTTTACCTTTCCACTTGCCTTACTGAAATTTCATTTTGGTAAATATTGGACAAGTAAGTCATCACGCAGCTGTGAACAGTGTTCGCTGAGGATTTTTTTTATATATTATTCGATGACAGCAAGATGTCGATCAATAGTGAATATCGTATTTCCGGTCGACGGACAGGGTGACAATATGATACCTAGTAGAAGACCGAATGCCTCTATTACTTTCGGCCGAAACCGAAACTACACCGAAAGTGATCGAAATTCGGTCGGTCTCTAATATATATAAATGTATCCTACTTAAAAATGAGAGGAAAGAATAAGAGTGGGCGCAATGTATTAGAATACAAATGTTTAGTTCATGCAAGACGGTCAGAGTAGTTGCAATGACGCATGTCATAATTTGATGTAAAATGTGAACGTAAAACTGTGTAAAAGCTGTCAGCGATGCTTCTATACCGCTTTAATTGAGACAGCCTCTCCATTTCTTCTCTATCAACGATAAACTCGAACAAACGGCGATACCTGGAGATAACAATGCCGTTCTCCGGGAAAGTGACCTTCAGACAACCTTGACTTGAAGACGACTTTGGTATTTATCAATTAAACGTCGGAGGATCCCCGGTAAATGTCAGAGATAGCAGTAGGTTCTATCACCGGGGTATCGATACGGCGATTCAAGGTGAGGTTCCCACGCGGTGCTGCTGCTGGAGACGTAGGCACGTTGTTACAGTTTGTGTTAGAGCTAGAGGCGCACTACTAGAACCGACACCGAATGATGACGTAAACAACCACGACGAAACCATCACGCGGTTGTAAGACCTGAAGCCCAGTAGATCAGAGCAAAGTTTATAAAACTCAATCTTTGAGATGGACACAAAAACTCTATTTCTTTATTTATTGACTTGTGTATGAAAACAAAATATCTAAGCCTAAATAGGTTTTGAGAACTGTTACAGATTCTAATTCTACTTCCATTTTCTTTAGACCAAGCCTCTCGGTGATAATCATTTTTTAAAATAAAGTATATATTTTTTTAAATATAATAATTTGTTTCTTTAAATTTCAAATTAACTTTGTCAAAATACATCCACATTAAATTACAAGACGCTTGTTAGCAAAGACTCATAGCTGATTGTATTTTTTAGCCCCCACATGCATGTGTTTTATCTTTGAAAGGTAAAAAACATACTCTGGGTCAACTCAAACGTTCTGCCAATTATCAACATGTGCCATGAACGTACACAGACACAAACTGTTGAGGCAAAAGGACTATCGTAAATGCCCAGTAACTGATGACCATATAGTAGCGTCAGCCTAACAAATGTGGCCACGAACTGTTGTCTAAAAAGTTTGATAAAAACAAAACCCAGACAGAGCGTCATGTTTCCTCCCAAGCGTGAAGAACAATAGGTCAATACAGCGTTTAACAATCATGGAGCTCGTGCGAGACATACAGTCACACGGAGGCCAATTGACCCTTCAATGGATCCCAGGACATGCGGGTATTCCACCACAAGACAGAGCCGACTGTCTCGCGAGGCAAGGCTCTTCCCAGCCACAACCTAACCGGCCAATGACCCAGCTGGGGGCCCAAGCCTGGATTAAGGGCCTCTTCCACGAGGAATGGTTAAAAGAATGGGAACAGGGGCACACGGGCCGAAAACTTTACCGGAACATGCCTAGAAACAACCGCAAAGGCGATCTATGGTGGAGTCTTAAACGCCACCAGCAGAGTCTCATCATTTGGATGAGAACAGAACATTGCCCTACCCGCAGCTATCTGAATAGGTTGCACCCACTGCGGGACCAGAGCTGCCGCCACTGTGGCCAGGCACCAGAGACGATCGAGCACCTTCTAGCCGAGTGCTCAACGCTGGCGACTGGCGTGACTGGGGTCCTCCCAGCCAACCATGTCGAGAGTCTTATCTACGGGACTGCCCACCAGATGAGGCAGGCCTGTACCTTACTTGCCGGGGCAATTAAAGAGCAATAGCTCGGCCCTTTTCATTGAATGTAATATGTCAGCGTTTTTAAAAGCAGGAATTCACCTGTAATACTCATTTAGGAACTAAGAACAACAATACGTTGTTTTTTTTACTCTTCTTCTTTGTTACGTCAATCTTTAAGTACTTGTCCTAAAAAAATATTATGATTTTCAATTGTTTGTTTATTGTTGGGTTTTTATTTATTTTTATTATTGGGGGGGGGGGGGGAGAGAGAGAGAGAGAGGGTGAGAGCGAGAGAGAGAGAGAGAAAGAGAGAGATTTTGAAAATGTTTTTTAAGATGATTATATATTTCTTTTGAAGTGTGTGGTCATTTTTCTCTAGCACCATTTAATCGTTTAGAATCTGATGCTCTCCCCTTTGCTCTAAAGCATTTGTTTTATGAACCGGTGTAACGTCCAGGTCTAGGCCCATCGCAATGACGCCGTCTGAGCTTGTCTCACTAGATCGTTATCAATTAATCGAACTATGGAGAAGTCACTATTTCCCATTGACAGTTACCACCGTAAAACTTCGAAATATGTATTAAGATAGTGAACCAATCTTTTCAAAGAATGTCATTTAATTGGACGGCCGAGTTTCTTGACTGATATCTTTTAATAATAGTAAAGATTTGCCCCAAAGCAGTACGTAAGCAGAAGTTAGTATGTCATTAACACATTGGATATGCAAAGCGGTACGTAGGCAGAAGTTAGTATGTCATTAACACATTGACTATTCAAAGCAGTACGTAAGCAGAAGTTAGTATGTCATTAACACATTGGTTATGCAAAGCGGTACGTAGGCAGAAGTTAGTATGTCATTAACACATTGGATATGCCAAGTTTACCAAGATGGGCTGCGTTCATCAAAAAGAGAATACAACTCTGCAAGGAAAACTCAGGATGCGTACATAAAACGAATTAGATCTAATACCTTTCAAAGCTGAATCAAAACTTTTTTTTTGTTGTCTATCCAACATTTTGCTGTATTGATTTAAAGTAAGCAGCGATAGGCCGGCTCAGACAATGACAATGCTGCAGATTGGCTTGAGTTGGAGTCTTTCTAATTATAGCATTGTTATCATCGGGCTTACGAAGTGTCGGGCATTTAATACCGCACGGATAATAGATCTTGGGCTGAGAAATGGTGTGTTGAGAACTCCCACTGTAAAGCTACTTTTAGTGACATGATCTTTGATTTACACTGGTCGCTGTAAACTAGAAATGCGGGGTGGGGAGGGTGAGAGAGAGAAAGAGAGAGAGAGAAAGAAAGAGAGAAAGAGAGAGAGAGAGAGAGAGGGGGGGGATGCACTCATTTACAAGTGTTTTGATCACTGAGGGGTTTTAGGAAAAAGCAATGCACATTATTGCGTCAAGAAAGTAGAATATAAAGGGACTCCACTCTTCTGGTGCGCTTCAAACTGATGTCACATTAAGATGATTTAGCATTCCTTGATTATATTTCCCATAAGTCATTTAAATATTAAATTGTTAAATTTTCAAATCAGATTAACGGAAAAATTAAATATAATAAAGAGATGGCTGGCATTGCACGGGGATGATAAAGAATTGTCTATGTATATCCTATAATGATTCTACGCCAGTCATGAAACACGATTTTTCCATTGGTAATTAAAATCAACGGATTGCCTATCCATCTTACTGATTGCTTTGCTAACAACTTTGGTGTCAGCTTTAAGAACTAACTAACGCACACATTCTGTTGAGGATTTGAGATTACTCTCTTACAACCCCGGCAAGCGCATTGGCAATCAGCTCCATCTGCTGAGCTGTGCCATATAATATTTTCCCAACATAGGGCTCTCCCGCCTTCTCTGAAACATCTAGTGATGGGCATTCGGTCAACAGATGCGCTACAGTTTTCGGGATCAAGCTGCAATGCCGGCTGGTAGGGTCCCTGTTATGGTCTTGCCTATTGAAATATGTGTTGATAGGACAGTGCTCGTTACACATCTATGCCACTTGGCTCTTCTGTCTACGACCTAGCCCCCACCAAGAACTAACTGTAAGACGCAAACTGATCGTCATACAATTAGTTACAGATCATTTTTTAAATTTCCCCTAATGTAGGGAGAGCGTTGACAAAGTCATTTTATGTTTGTTTCAGGCCCATTAGTGTGCAATAGATTACGTAATATCTAGATTCATGTACTTCGCTACAAGTTATGTAATATATACATTCATGTCATTTTGCTACACATTGTGTAATATCTAGATTCATCTACATATTATGTAATGTCTAGATTCATGTACTTTGCTACACATCCAGATGCAAGTCATTTGCTACACATTAGGTAATATCGAGATTCATCTACACATTATGTAATTTATAGATTCATTTACTTTGCTACACATTATGTATTATCTAGATTAATGTACTTTGTGCCAACTTATTTTCACTTGCCCCAAGTCAATTTAATTAAGATTAACTATAATACTTACTCACACGAATTATTGTCTTTATTGTTCATAAGCTTTATCGCTGTCACATCGCAAATGTATTCCCCTTGAAAACTAGAATATTCTTATATGATCGTATATATGAGTATTATGACATAAAACTCGCTTTAAATAAGTATTATGTTATTCGACCGTCAAAAGCTTTTACTTGCGTAAGCCAAGATTTCATTGAGTTTGGTTTTCTTAAAGAAACAAATACATTTATAGCGCTCAATAATACAGTTTAACCAATATTGATTCCATAAAAGATATTCTTAAAAATATCGTTTAAAGTGCGTTTGGCACGTACTATTTTCTTCTCTTTTACATAAATAATTACAGAAATAATAAATCTCGGCGTAAAGATGGGTGGGTCATTAGAATATTAATATAGTTCAGGGGTGTTGAAAAATGTGCAGTTGCGAGCATTGTGGGGGAGGTGGGGGATGACACTAATTGCTATTCTTATAAAGCGCGTTACTTGAATACACTTTTAGTCAAATTTTCAGCCCTACCCCTCATTGCTGGATATATCATTTTATAAATGAATTACACGAAAAACTTTGGTTTTTTTAAGGGCTGTTTAAATTTGTGTCTTAAAAAATGCATGATTCTTGTTATAGCTTTTTGTCGCGCGACACACCTACACCTTACAGGTGTCACACTACTGTGTTGCTACACACAGTTCGGAAAGCACTTGTATTTACAATGGAAGTGTCATACAATCGTAGCAGCTAATACGTGGACAATATGGCGTATTATAGCGGTTTGTATTCAAACGTGTTCTCGTAATAGAAGATAACAACACTCTTGCACGAAGACTGATAGACGTTAGTTTAGCAACAAATCAATGAGTGTTATGAAGGTTCAGGCACAGACTACAATCACAACGTTCTGTATACCAAAGTCATGTCATTATTTCTGCAATGATATGAATTTACACACAACCAAATTGATATATATTGAGTACACCTGTATACGGAAGTCAGATACTGGGGGTAAATACACGGATGGACATTACGCACCTTCTTGACCAATCTGGCTGAAAAACTGAGGCATCGCTCCCCCCAAAAACAATTACGATTATAGCGAGATGGGCCACTGAAGGCCAACAGTGTTAAGGGGAATTCATCATTCGTAAGGTACATGAATGAACAATTCAGACTAGAACAAGCCCAATCATACGTTTATTATGTCATAAACAATTAAGCTTTGGCTTTGTTGTATTTTATCTGATGCTATAGACAGACGTCAATCTACTGTCATAACTTTAAAATTCGTATATACATCCGTAATTAAATGGCTGACTCTCGAATACAAGGGCGGAAACAAAAGTATTCCGACTTTATGACTTAAATAGCATAAACAAAACAATGACGCGTTGGCATAGCAACACGCGCCAGTAAATAAAGTGCACGTCGTGTAGTCTCGTTTGTTGTTCTGTTGTATTATAAATGAACATTTCCAAGTTAATCAATGATACCACGTCAGGACAGAATGACTTCCTGTTGTAATATACGATGTTAATGACGCTATTTTTAATTTATACATTAAATTAGCAAGTCATTACACACACAACACACGCACTGCGGAAAACTGAAAAGGATTTATTTAGCCACTGAGAATAAATGTAACACTGGCAGATTATATATAAATATCTCCTCATACGATATATATATCGGTAGATCAGCAGTGACTCCAAAACGACCCTACCTTGTTAAATCCTAGAAGTGTAGCCCTTACAACCAGTAGCCTACATATCCAAGCTTAAACTCCACATGATCTCACTAGTTTAACGCAAAGCTTTCTTTACGCCCAACGGCCCACGCGTTTTGCCTACGGGCTCGGGGATATTTAAACTCACTCTTCCGACCACGGTTGTGCTTCTCTAACATAGCATGTTCGAGTGGAGCCGGCGCGCACAGCTGCGGCGATGGTGAGGAGACAGGATGGGGCAAGGTAACGACGACAGAAGCTGTCGTGGTGTCACAGTTAACAAAGGTAACGTAGTGGCGACACAGGTATATTTAGCGTGAATTCGCCGATTCCTAATCTAACGTTATAGGGGTAAAATAACACAATTGAAAAGTTAACATCTTTTTTTTTTAAATCTACATTTTTAAAATAAATGTGTAGTTAATTATGTTTTTTAAGCGTTTCATTTAAGTATCTTTTTAAAATCTTTATTTTTTATTTTTGTATGCTGTCTTTAGTTAGTTTCTTTTGTTGGAAGGCGCTCACTATTAGAGATTAAGTTACTCAGTAAAATACTCCGTGTAAACAATGAGGCTCACAGCTAAGTATTTAAACTGAGAGAACTCACACACCGATCTCAATATTAAGCCCGTAGAGAGTGTCATGTCAGTCAGTGATGCAGTAGCTTGGCACTTTAGTGACATCTCTATGATATCAGTTACTAGTACTAATTACACTCCTCTATAGCAGGCCTGCACAACTCAAAATGTAAGGCGGGCCGTAATACTTTATGAAAAACTTGCGCGGGACCTAATACGTTATGTTAACCTGGTGCGGCCGAAATATAATAGGAAAGAGGGAAAGATATTAAGACAATAATAATACATTAATAAAGAATATTTCGTTACTTAGCGGGCCGCCAATTGGGTGCTGGTGGGCCATATGCGGCCCGCGGGCCGTATGTTGTGCAGGCCTGCTCTATAGCATTACACAATGTGGTGGCGTAAAAAATTAATAGAAACATATTGTATGTCCTATTCTGAGACCTGGTTATATAAAAGGTACCGATGCGGCGCCCTAATGCGACCTGAAACGACAACATGACTGAGTAATTTAACTAACATTTCTTGGTAAACCTCGACATTTCTTGGTAAACCTCGACATTTCTGGGGACTGGTCCACTTAACAGTACAATAATTTGGACAAGTCCCCTGGAAAGCCCTTATATAAAAAGGTATGGACGGTTGATCATTTCAACTTTTCTCTCATTTTATTAGACAAAAAATAAAAACTTTGATTATGACATAATGTTAAATTATTAAGATAGTTTAAAATATCGTAGATTAAAATACCGCGCATATTGTTTCATGTCAATATTCAAACATTACCAACTAAACTTGTCTGAAATAAAAATGATCAAGCCCAATTATTCCACGAATTTCTATTGCATTAAGCTGTGATAGAAATGACACTTGATAATTGTCTCACCGATGCCGAGCAAAGAAAGACATCCTCTAATTATTCCTTGGACAGAAACTTTTTGTTAAACAAGATGTTTGAGGCACAGTTTCTCCACTGAGCCCACTGACCTACAAGTCGACAGCCGCTGCGGACAGGTCTAGCAATTAGGGCGCAAAGCATTGTTCCTCCGTCAGTCATCATTAGCATTTCTCATTACGGCCCAGTTGATGGGGAGAATAAACTAGTATTATATGTCAGAGTCTTCTATGTTTTCAATGATAGAATTATGGGGGTAGCTGGAACCAATAATTTATTTTGATTCTCTACATCAAAACAACCTATGTGAGGTTATCAAATAAAGAATTGCTACACCCGGATCGGAACATCTATGTATAGCTATTTATTGAGTTGTTAAATAGAAGACGACTGTTGTGATTGAGATATTGCTTCTTGGCTACCTTTTCTCGGCCACTGTGAGAGTTCAGCCAATCCTATACTCTTAATCTGAGACTCACTGATCCAGTCTACCCAATCACTTTCTTAATTAACCTGAAACTTATTTATCTAGCCTGCCCAATCCATTTCTTAATCTGAGAATCACTGATCTAGTCTACAAAATCCCCTTCTCGATAAACATGAGAATCACTGGTCTAGTCAACCCAATCCAATTCTGTCTTGACCGCAAGCCTAAACTTCAACACAAGCCAGTAGCTTGGCCTATGTTCTATTGTTTTTAAAGGGCAATCATATTTCAAGATAATGTATCTCTTTGGTTATAAATTACATTAATTATTTGAACAATAATAGATCCCTGGTTATCATCAAGGTTAAACCGTATTCTAAATAAGGGTGCTAAAATGTATAGCGATGAATTTTGTTGTTCTAGATAGTTTGTTGTTGGTTTTTTTTTTTTGGTAGGGAGGGGGTGGGGTGTGTGATTATACCACTGGATATGTCGTAGCGAGTTATAAGAAAGAAACAAAGCTTTCTTTGTCATTTTAATGCCTGGCTGGGCCATAACAACAGTTGAAGAGTTATAATGGAATTTGATTAAAGTACACAATCTTTCGGGATCGAAAGGGTGATATTGCATCTTGTACTGACGCTACTGAAGAGAATAATATCATCTAGAAAAAAGCCGTTTGAATGGCAGATAGATAGCATGTTTTAGCTATGCGTAGCATGTTTGCATTATATTGATTTTGCTTTGTATTATTTAAATTGGTATCTGTCCAACGATTATAATATGAAATGTAAATTTTTTCATGTTTTTAATAAAAAAAATTAAAAGATACATCCATGCACCATTGAAAGCTAGATACTTATGCACAATTCAAACTTTCTTTAAAAAAATCAGTTTTTAAAAATTATTATTATTTTTAATACTGTGAAGACGTGCGATAGAGAAGGCCAAGGGAATTTGCTATTTAATTCACAATTGTTTCCCCTTGCGGACACCGCCTACACATACGTACTCTTGGTAGTTTTATCTTTCGTTACAAGGCGACTCTGTCGACGGGCCAACTTGTGCATTTGAACGAGGTGCCAATAATCTTCGGGCCGGCAATATTTCTGGAGCCGGCCTTACTCAGATTAGACTACTTTTCATTGACACGGCTGCTGCCTCAAGATAAAAGTGTCTACAAATAAGCTTACAATTTGCAAACCTGAATTCTTTGAGGGCAGAACCATGAAAATAGTAGTACGAGATTGGCCGGAAAAAACCAAGACAACATCAAGGACATATGGTACAGATTTGGATCTGATGTTAAGTCATTTCCTTTTAATAGATCCGTATAGTTCAAGAGACAACGGCATCCCATTGGCCAGCATTTGCATGACAACAGTTTATTCCAACCATTGATCCAAAACTCAATAGCTCAATAGTCCCAACTCACTCTATATTCATTACGATAAGGTATGCTCTTACATGTTCACTCGTTAAATGATTGATTGGCACAGTTCATTATAGAGTTCTAATAATGATAAATAAATCAAGCAACGTCACACTCAGTTGTGAATGTACGTTGTTGTATTATATTAAGTTAAATTATAGCGTGCCATTAGAAATAGCTTCAGCAATATGAGGCAATCAAAATAAAAGCTTATATTTATTGCCGTCATCCAATAAGCACATTCCTAAGGAATGGCCAAAATTTTATCCACGACACACTGCCATGCTCTCGTAGATTATAACTTTGTGACGTCACCATGCTCTCGTAGATTATAACTTTGTGACGTCACCATGCTCTGGTAGATTATAACTTTGTGATGTCACCATGCTCTCGTAGATTATAATAACCATGTCCCATTACCGCGTTGTCAAGGCTCAAACCCACGTAAAGCATTTTCCAATATTACCACGCTGAGTACTTGTTAGGATTTATTTCTTGGTCATCCTGTTAATTGTGTAAGAAATATTTGCCATAAAAATTAAATAGCAAATGCCCCCCCCCCCCCCCCCACACACTTTTTTTCTTCATGTAAACTATGATTGATTTAATCACCACATAATCTCGTGGCCCAGTCTTACTTTGTAGGACCAAGGAATCGTGTATTACCTCGGATCGCCTAATTATGGTCATCTATAACGATTAGGTTAGTGTCTCCTCGACAGCTCTGGGAAAACAGAGTTTTTAAATCAGTTTTTCAACATCTGAACTAAACCAATTTGCTTCAGATAAACGTTAGTATTGATAAGGAAGTCGACTTTTCCATCACGTACAAAGTGTAGATAAGGAGATGAAGGGAATCTGAGTGAACTAGTTTTATAGGAGTGGGGGTAAAACGATGGAGAGAATACGGGGAATATTGTTAGGGAGTGAGAGTAAGAATGAATGAGGGAGAATATTGTTAGGGAGTGAGAGTAAGAATGAGGGACAGAATAGTGAGAAGATTTTTAGGTAAAGAGAGTAAGAACTATGGAGAGAAGAGTGAAAAGATTGAGAGGAGAGAAAGAAGGTGTGATCATAAAAATAAAAGGAGATGAATATATAAACTTGTCTTGATCTCACAGCAGACAAAAACGAATGTAACGGTTGTGTATGTGACAGACCCCTCACCCCTGACTGAAACACATAAGTGTGATATATGTGGCTGATCCCACGGTATAGGAAGAGTTCAATGATTGTGCATCAGTGCGGCTGCAATGAAAACTAACTCTGACTTGCCCACGTTAACTAGGCGTGCCAACACACCCTCGCCACAACCATTTATGTATGGGCTGAAATACACCCTCGGCACAACGTCGGTGACTTTATACCCCCTGGTCACGCATCACGTAATGGATGGGCACTGTCAAAGTGGCGAGTCACTAGGTGTTGAACAGACTTCTATGTTCTTTTTTGACCGACTGAGAGAGGAGTTAGGAATTTCCTGGCTGATTCTTCAAGTGATTATGTGGCTATTGGTGGAGGGAAAATTAAAAATGGATGAGACCTTGCGTGTAGAAGGAAAGTGTGTATAAATACAGATGTGTTACGGGTGGATGAGTTAGGGTGGATGGGTAAGTGGTGGATGAGTTAGTGGTAGATGGGTAAGGGGTGGATGGGTTAGGGTGGATGGGTTAGGGTGGATATATTAGGAGTGGATGAGTTAGGGTGGATGGGTTAGGAGTGGATTTATGAGGGGTGGGTGGGTTAGTGGTGGATAAGTTAGTGGTGGATGGGCTGGGGTGGATGGGTTAGGGCTGGATGTGTTAGTGGTGGATTGGTGAGGGGTGGATGGATTAGTGGTGGATGGTTTAGTGGTAGGTTAGTGGCGGATGGGTTAGGGGTGGATGGGTTAGGGGTGGATGGGTTAGTGGTGGATGTATTAGTGGTGGATGACTTAGTGGTGGATGGGTAAGGGGTGGATGGGTTAGATGTGGATGGGTTAGGGTGGATGGGTTAGGGTAGATAGATTACGGGTGGATGTATTAGTGGTAGATGGGTTAGTGTTGGATGAATTAGGGGTGGATGGGTTAGGGGTGAATGTATTAGTGGTGGATGGGTTAGTGGTGGATGGGTTAAGGGTGGATGGGTTAAGGGTGGATGGGTTACGGTTGGATAGTTTAGGGGTGGAAAAGTTTGACGGGAAACTATTTATTTCATAGGTCCTCAACCGATGATTATACAACACAAGGAAAATCCAACGATTTCTGCAAGTACATAATGTCTTGATAAAAGCTCATGTGGTAGACTGAGATGAAAATCTAAAGTGAAATAAACGGAGTTAGTATCTTCATCTAAAGAATAGCAATCAAGGATATAAAGTATTAACATCGGTCAATACCCTAAGACGATTGAAATGCTCTTGAAAGTGGGTTACAGAACAATCTCATTGCAAAACAAAAGATAAAAAGCTTTACTTCTTCGATTTACCGTCCATACAAAACCGTTGCCAGACAAATAGATGTCCCACTAGCCGAGTCAACACAGATACAAAGTTAATCCTTTTAATAATGGCGCCACCAGATCCCTGTAGATTTCCTCAACCATTTTACTAATTATTATTAGCTGTCGCGAGGGATTGGAATCTACAAGTACGTGATCGGATGCCTGTGACACTTGACAGCCTGAGTCGACAGCCTCTACGGGGAACCAATGAAATTATGACAGACTGGATCAACAGCTTCTACAGGGAACCAATGAAATTATGACAGACTGGTTCAACAGCTTCTACGGGGAACAAATTAACTTATGACAGACTGAGTCAACAGCTTCTACGAGGAACCAATGAAATTATGAAAAACTGGGTCAACAGCTTCTACGGAGAACCAATGAAATTATGACAGACTGAGTCAACAGCTTCTACAAGGAACCGTGCAAATAATGACTCTAACTTACAGAATGATTGACATACGATAGATCAAGTGAAGCGTGTCATGATTGCTCAAAACCTTTAACTAGACGATGAGTCTACACATGAAACCGTTCCTTTGCTCTAAGGTATTATCACTGCATATGTCATAAAAGGTTAAACTATCGATGGTGCATAAGTGTTCACTAGCATATCATATAAATGCGAGGCCGAGCCCTCCAGGTTTGTATGAATGAATGAGGTAGTTTGCCATCGACTGACAGAGACGGATCTAACGACGAGAATAACAACGATCACGCCGTGTCACAATAACTACGCGATGTTTCAATACAAGAGACATAAAAAAGCACCAAGGTCCCGGGGTGATGGCGATGGTGTGTCTAATGGCTAAAGCCAATCAGTCGGGATCTCTTTGCTCTGAAGATTGCATTCCACCGGATTACACGTCTGCGGCCAGGGCAGTTTAATACACGTGTATTACCATTTTCAATGAGGCGTTTCCACGTAGATGCAGGTGGTGGATTCAAACAAAGATGGGAGTTCGTAAAAGAGCTCCAGGAGTCGAAAGTTTTAAGTATTTGTTTAATAAATGATATTGCATTTTAAGTCTGTTTTTTTTTTTTTTTTAAATAATAAAAATCGAAGCGTGACTTCAAAAGTTACTTCCTCAGCCCAAAGGAGTTTAAGTACAAAATTTAAAACTAATGCAGTTCAGTAATTTTCTATTTAGGTAATGATTATGCTGTATGAATAATATGCATGTTGAAGAGCTGTCCAATAATAATGACGTGAGGATACAGTTGAGGCCGCCAAGTAGATTAGTAGAGTTCTCATTAAATTTTCATCTCAGCGAGTCCTTCGAAATGTTAAAGAATGTAAACATGTCAAATCCATTCTTAGCTCCCTAGATACTCTGCTGTTAGTTGTTTGTCAAGCAATGATTAAAAACAAATTCAATGTCGCCCCCCCCCCCACCCCAGCCACAAAACAAGAACAATTTATCTTCCGGGCAGCAGACTATATTGATGCGCTCCGTCCCTCGTCCACCGCTTCCGAGACCGTACAGCGACACGGAGATCACAAATTTCAGCGCTATTTCAAGACATCAAATGACACTGCAGATGAGATGTCGAACACACGAATACTGCCACAGGGCTGCTAGTAAGAGTGCAGCTACTTCACCAAATCAATTTCTTTTTTTTTCTTTTTTTTATTTAAAAGTCCCCACACTATTTAATACAAAAAATAAAGACCCTGAGAGAAAAACATTAAAAACCACTCTGTCACCACCTTGTTTTTTTATCAAGATGGATTGTCTTACAGCTTACGATAGAAAATAATTACCGAATATTTTCAACAATTATTTTTCTTCCCAGCGTTTTACAGTAAAAACTCGCTACTGTTCATTTCGCGTCCAAACTCCTTCGCGTCCTCACCTCACTCCTTCGCGTCCTCACTCCTTCGCGTCCTCACTCCTTCGCGGATTTGATTCTAGGATACGTTGTGGGGATTTTTCACAGGATTTTTACGGTATACAGTATAATTATTTATATATTTATTATTTGAATAATTTGTGTTGTAAAATAAGCATTTTCTAGCCTCAAAATTGAAACTAACATAAATATAACTTTATATAACCTTTTATAAGAGTGTTTGGAGGGTTTATTAAGTTTTAAAATATACATAAATTCTACTTCGACTTTTTCGCATCTCAAGGTATTAGTATAGTTGGTGAATGTAATAAGAATGCACTGTAAAATTATATTTATTGCTTTAAAGATGGTCTGTCAGCAATGTTGGTTTTCTCAGACTATATTCCCATCATGGGTTTGTTATAAAAATATCCCTAACATGGGTTTGTTATAAAAATATCCCTAACATGGGTTTGTTATAAAAATATCCCTAACATGGGTTTGTTATGAAATGACAACACCATGACCCCACGCTGTGTTGCTTATCCATTGTGATAATTCAGTAATGACGTCACAAAAGCTTTTCGCTTTAGAGTAGATTCACGGACTCCCGCTTCCCGAGTCCAAAGCATCCTTGAATCTCGTACAACTAAAATCTCACAACTGGAATAGCTGTTCCTGATATTATATCCAAGATATCTTCTTTCCCAGTCTTCCGATTAAGCCCAACTATAACAGAAGTGGGAGGAATTAAAGGCGAGAAAGTACCGGGGGGGGGGGGGGGGAAGGGCTGGGGGGGGGCAAGACAAAAGAGAAAGAGAGAAATAAAACCTGCAAGGCTTTGCCGGTCTTTTCAAACCGGTTGAATTCACTCGATTTCCCGGCATCCGTATTCGGATTGTGGCCTGGAGTAGGTTTCTTTCACATCGATGAGAAGATATTTGATAGTCCAGATGGGAGGAAGACGCGATCAATGTAAACTATTGTTAGAGATGTGGCTGTACGGAGCCAGGATTCCAGTACTACAAGAGCCTAGTGTTGTTCGCGTAGACGACATTGCTTGGCTGCTTGATTCAAATAGAGCGAGATAATGGACGGATAAAGAATATTGCCATTTCAGGACACACCTTTATTTATATATTATTAGAACATTTTCAAAATGCATACATATCTTTACCTATTCTCTTATATCTCTCCATCTCTCTCTCAATCTCTTTTTCTCTATTCGTTTTCTCTCCTTTTATCTCCATTTATTGATGGGAGCGCAGGTCTGATTTCAACATTACTAGGAGCTCAGATCCGATTACAACATTGCCAGGAGCTCAGCGCTGATTACAACAATGATAGGCGCTCATAGAATAATATACGACTGATGAGAGCTCAGAGCTGATTTCAACTTTACTGAGAGCTCAGGTCTGATAGCAACATTGCTGGGCGCTCATAGGTGATTGCAACATAGCTTGGGTCAGTAAAGTACGCGTAGGATAACTATGTAAGTTTAAAATGAATTCCAGATGTCAAGGAATAAATATTTCACACAAACAGAAGATTTTATACCCACTGTAATCCTCGGCGTGTCTCTACTTTCATAACAAGCAGACACTGATTTTTTGAGATGTCTAAGACTCGAATGCTGTATGAATAGTATGTATTTTTTGAGAAAAGAAAATCTGTCTCCAGGATTCGAGAAGAAACATTCACGCAAAACACTTGGTGTAAACGATATCTTTTCCCCTTACAGTACAAGAAGCCATAAGCCATAAGGCCAAATAGTGAATATATCGCCATTTTTAAACAAGGATGAATTAATTGACTTTTTTTCTTCTCATTCGTCTGTTTGAGCATAGACATGAATCACTCCGAGAATAATAGTCCGACATCGACTCCACTCCGGACTAAAAAGCATTAGAACGATTCCCCTCCGCATATAAAATGCCATGGCCTTAGAACGGCTCTCTTTCGGAGATAATGGCTTGAGAACGACTCGGCTTCGTATTTAATGGCATAAGAACGACTCCACTCCAGACATAATGGCCAGAAAAAACGAGTCCACTGACCACAAGACAACAGTTCAAAGTACGTTGACGCAATATATACAAAATAAGTTTTATGTGACTTTAAAATGACATTGCACACACAAAATGTAGTGGTGGGCTGATTGTCTTTTGTTGTAACAAAGAATAAGAGGATAGGAGGAAAAAAAAAAGGGGGGGGGAAGCGACACATAGATGCGCTATTGATTTGTACAAACCTGGGATAAAGTAAATCTTTTTGTTTGGATTTCTTTCTTGCCCCCTAGCGACCACGGCCAGGGCAAATGTGGTCGCGTCAATTCCACCAATAAAGGGAGCTGGATTTAATAAGCAATTTATCATGACGTGGGAACTCACTGATATCCATTATCTTAGTCTATTTAGGGCTTCTGGCCAACGCTACCACGATTTTTCAATGACATTTTCTTATGGACATTTTCTTTAAAAATTTCAAATCAACAGCAGCCAACTAGAAAAAAAACAGAATTAAAAAAAATATAAAAGTCTTATGTCGTAAATTTTAGATAACAAACAAAACGAAAGACAGACGTAGGTATTCTGTTTGGGACATCAATGCGCATAATAAATTTAATTAGGTCATCGCAGCGTGGGATGTTCACGGTAATCCATACAATTATTCTTAGGCTTTGCTTCTTTTAATCTCAAGACAATAAAAGGCGGTACAAAAACACACGATGTTTCTTAAACATTAGTGCAGAAGATAACCGAATGATGCCTCGGTGCACCTCAAAGGCCTTTAGTAAAACAGATGACCAAGTAATGCCTCCTTGCCCTCATTTGACATTGGTAAAAACAGATGACCAAGTAATGCCTCCTTGCCCTCATTTGACATTGGTAAAAACAGATGACCAAGTAATGCCTCAGTGCCCTCATTTGACATGTCTATATAGCCACCGAAAGATTAACATGAACCAGCTATGTCTATTGCAATTGACATTAAAAATCCGTCAATGGCATTGCTGAACTCAAGCTGAATTTTGCCGGTAAATCGTTCTACACAACCCATCCCGTCCATCATGACGTATAAACTCATTTAACTCTCAACTCAGACGTCTTAATGTTTCATTATCCATTCTTCTTGCACATTTTCCTTTTTTTTCCACAACTAGCTTTCAAATCACAACCTCTTCACAAATTGAATCCAGTCCAGTTCAGTCATTCTCCATATCCGATTGAACGCATGTGCAAAAGGTCTTCAAGTGTTCACTGAAAGGTTATGCGGTAATAACAGATTAAAGGTTATGCGGTAATAACAGATTAAAAGACATGGCATATTTGGAAATGTGTTGATGAATCATTGTGAAGTAAACCCTTTGGAATAATCAAATAGCAGGTTTTAAACCAAAGAGATACACACTGAAATTGTTTGCTGTAACATTGTGTATGTAACTATGACCTGCAGGGTTTTATTTGGGGTCATGAGGTTCTATATAAAACTATGTTATTGACGTAATGTATTGGTAGTTAATGGTTAACTTATTGAATTGACATACACAACCTGGATTATCAGCATAAGATTATTCAGAGGAAACTAATTATGTAAGTAACATAAACTACCCAACGTGAAGGTGCTTAGTCTAAGCTGTCTTGAGAAGTACTAAGGATCAATAGCCGTCTCGAACAGTCCTAGGATCAATAGCCGTCTCGAGCAGTCCTAGGATCAATAGCCGTCTCGAGCAGTCCTAGGATCAATAGGCGTCTCAAGCAGTCCTAGGATCAATAGCCGCCTCAAGCAGTCCTAGGATCAATAGCTGTCTAGAGCAGTCCTAGGTTCAATGGCTGTCTAGAGCAGTCCTAGAATCAATAGCTGTCTCGAACAGTACGAGGATCCATAGCCGTTTCAAGCAGTCCTAGGATCAATAGCTGTATCGAGCAGTACGAGGATCGACAGCTGTCTCAAGCAGTACTAGGATCAATAGCTTTCTCGAGCAGTATGAGGATCAATAGCCGTCTCGAGCAGTCCTGGGATCAATAGCTGTCTCGAGCAGTCCGAGGATCAATAGCCGTCTCAAGCAGTCCTGGGATCAATGGCTGTCTCGAGCAATCCGAGGATCAATAGCCGTCTCGAGCAGTCCTAGGATCAATAGCTGTCTCGAGCAGTACGAGGATCGACAGCTGTCTCGAGCAGTACGAGGATCAATAGCTGTCTAGAGCAGTACGAGGATCAATAAACGACTGGAGCAGTACGAAGATCAATAGCCCTCTCGAACAGTACGAGGATCAATAGCCGTCTGGAGCAGTCCTGGGATCAATAGTTGTCTCGAGCAGTCCTAGGATCAATAGCTGTCTCGAGCAGTCCTAGGATCAATAGCCGTCTCGAGCAGTCATAGGATCAATAGCCGTCTCGAGCAGTCCTAGAATCAAAAGCTGTCTCGAGCAGTCCTAGGATCAATAGCTGTCTAGAGCAGTACGAGGATCGTCATCTGTCTAGAGCAGATTTATATGTTTACACGGTTAGAGTGGTACAATCGGGTGGCTTTCTTGTTAGAGTGGCTATGGATGAAGCATGTTGAAAAACCCCGCGCCATCGTAAAGCTATATTTCCAGGGCGATCTTCCTCGGTTAACAGTTCCGGTTGTAACGTTGTGCCAAGGAACGCAAAGCGCCTGGAGACAATGGCGAAATAAAAAGTCCCAATTCAGTAGCTTCCTGTACTAAATAGGCCATCATTTCAAACTTAATGGAGGGGGAGGGGAGACTTTATCCTGGCAGTTCAATAGTAGTGGGCGCTGCTCAAGTTCAAGGAGAATGTTAAATTTTGTTTGGCAGAAAAATCGACCAAATTGGAGAGATTAGCGGTAAAAGTCTGTCCGTTTAGGTCAGTGATTCCCAAAGTAATCTTGCAAGGGATCCATGTCAGCGAAAAAAAAATTTGGGGTCCACGAAATGAAAATGGGGGTCAACGATAGTGGATCTCATAAAAGCAGGTCGTGACTTCTATTTTGGAATTCCATGTATGGAATAATTCACAAACACAGATAGTACATATTTATGTACATAATATTACTTTATAATATAAAGACATATATCTTCCTACATAAATTATTAAAGTACCTATGAAGTAAAAATGTTAAAAACATAAATGTTCATGAAACGTGATGAAGAATCATATTAAAATTGAAGTTATTAGGTTTATTTTCTGATATATGAATATAAATTTAAATCTTTTAAAGTGAGTTGCACTATAACGGCTGTCAAATATACATTTGAAGTTAATGAATTTGCAAAAAATCAATATCAGGTAAGCAGGGGGTCTACCCAAAACCGAAAAACATGGCAAGTGGTCTACGAGACAAAAAAGTTTGGGGCCCAGTGGTTTAGGTTGACATCGCAAGGATAGAAGTGGGTCAAATCACGAGTCAGTGACTGGACTCAATATGATTTTAATAGATGGATTGTGCACTTTCAACACACTATATATCAAATAAAATACACATTTAACGACTGGCACAACGAACGACTTATTTATAAACGCTTACAAGGCTTACAAACATACAAACAAATAGATAATACAAATATATAGTATGGTAGATTAAGTTTTCAAGAGAAACGCAAAGTGACATCCAACTAGTTATGTTTAAGAAAACTTGGTAAAGAGTTGTTGTTATGTAGGTGATGTGTTTTGATGCACGCTTTCCCCACTTTCCCCGTGCATGACCACTTGTAGTCAACAGACACGAGGCCGTTTTGGGGTGTGGCTAGCGAAATTTAACATGCTTAGTATAGTCCGTTCCAGTCAGAAAAAGTATAGAATAATCTAGATTAAACTGGAAAGCAAAACAATGCATACGGCGTTTCTGGAATCGTTTGAAACTGAGTATAAAAGGAAGAAGATTGAATGACGAGAGAGATCCTTTATCACGAGACTTGGGTCGGGTGTTATTATTGTACTACTAGACAGTGTTTTGTTGTGTGTAGATTTTCTTTTTCTTCATTGTACAATTTTTGCTCATTGTATTTTAATTAACACAGTACCGGTACCAGCCAAACTGTAAGTCAATAGTTTTAATCATATTCTCTTGCTTTTGTAATTCATTGTAATTAACACATTAAAGCTTATTAATTGTAATTAGTGCTGGTTTTTGAGTGTCGTATTATTTGTTATTGTATTTAAACTTTGGTATCGTCTTTTGTTATTCCACATTAATAGCAGTCCGTAATAGTTGTCGACTTTAAATCTGCTTTAAGTCATATATCATACTTTTAAAAGTCAACGGATGGAAACTTAACATTACATATAAGAAAGATATGCCGATAAAATTCCGTGAACAAAAAAAGTTAACATTGAACAATCAAAATTCATAATACGAACATTGAGCAATCAACGTACAGAATGAGAACTCTGGGCTATCGATGTACAGAATAGAAAAACTGGACTGTCAACATTCAATATGGAAATATTGAACTATCAACATTCATAATGGTAACTTTGGATATCAAAATAAAGAATAGGAAACTTTATGTCTTCTCGTTTTATATTTTGAGGGCCCACGATCAATGTATTGATCATTCTGGCTCCTATTTTATCAACCTATTATCTATCCACTAACTAAGGTCACAATGAACTAGAAATACGAGGTCGGGGATGTGTTCCCGTATATAAAAAAAATGTGAGTAGCCAGATTTTTCATCCATCCAATTAATTTGTTCTTCTTATATTTTCCTAATCACCAATAACAACAATATCCACTGTCCACCTCATCCAGTTTCTCTCGACTCTCCCTTATCTCCGTACACGTTATAAGGACAGTGTTGTAAGACAAGACTCTAGAGGAGAAATCAATTTATTTTTTAATCTTGAGCTTGTCGTCGCAGTCTTCATCGCTATTTTAAGTGACCGAGTTTTTATTTGAGAAACTCGAAAATAAAACAGTTTATGCCTTCAACCCGGAACCATTCTTCCAAGCAATATTAAAAATTTTTATTTCGAGGCAGTAAGAAATTAAGTCTTGGCTACTCTCACCAAACTCACCCCATTCCCACCATCACCAACACCGCATTCATCAATAATATCAGCAACATCGATGACATCAGCAACACCGATGACATCAGCAACATCGCTCTCATCAGCAACATCGATGACATCAGCAACATCGATGACATCAGCAACATCGATGACATCAGCAACACCGATGACATCAGCAACATCGATGACATAAGCAACATCGATGACATAAGCAACATCGATGACATCAGCAACATCGATGACATAAGCAACATCGATGACATCAGCAACATCGATGACATCAGCAACATCGATGACATCAGCAACATCGATGACATCAGCAACATCTATGACATCAGCAACACCGATGACATCAGCAACACCGATGACATCAGCAACATCGATGACATCAGCAACACCGATGACATCAGCAACACCGATGACATCACTAACATCACGCCAATCACCAACATCAACCAATTACCTACAAACCCCCAAGTCTAGAATAAACAGCCCCATTACCCTTTGGATTACTATGACTACCACTGACTGAAAATCTGGTTGGAGCTAACTAACCAGGATAAAAGTGTTATGGCACTATTCTCTCATATTATATTTCATTGAGTTTTTACCCACACACGAAAAGGTAGTTGAAAACCACATTGATAAGTCTTTGGTAAGCCCAGTTACATCTGGGGCCAGAATATTGTACCCTTTAAACGCAAAGATAAGCGAAAGGACGAATGCTATTACACACAGCGATTGTACATGGATGGCACCAACACCAAGTCTCGTTATGCGAGGAAACAGATGAAACTAAATCAGATTGGTCAACTTCTCAAAGAAAAAAAGAACTAAATTGAGCAAAGCCTTGGGAAAACATGTGGTAATTAGATGACCCAACGGTCTTAGCCAGCAAAAACACTTGGATTCCCAGCTAACACCGCACAGGACGCATCGAAACTCTCGTTACTTGACGAGTCTCCCGAATGTTTTGGTAAAAAAAGACGACGGAAAGAAGTAGCGACTTAAAGGTTCCAGCAAGCAAAATAATAAGCTCCTTCCCCCTCATCCGCCTAGCTGACCAATCCATCTGTACTGGACGCTGTCTGGGGGGTTTAACTTAATCTCCCGGTCCGATGAGGTCCTAGTATAATTCTCTCTATCCCATTTCTTGTCCCTTATTTATACATCTCTATTTCTCATTTCTCACACCCTCCTATTTATCTGTGTATCCCATTTCTGGTCTCTTATTTATACAAGGCACGGTTTCAGTGCTTGGAAATGTCTGGAGATAATTTGATCATTAACTTACTTGCTGTACTCATGGGGGTCAGGAAAATGTTTTAGCCATTACCGGGTACCCCAAATTATCTATGTTCACACCGACATTAACGCCTCGATTTGAAAGGTAGAAAATCGGAGACTAATTTCAAAATGTATTTATGGGATCTAGGTTTGGACGACTAGGCCTAAATGACGTATACAGGACATGATGTTACGCTAGCTGCCTGGCCAAAGTAACCTAAGCATGCTGGCTGCGCTTCTTTATTAGGTTGGCCAGATAAATTGTTACCAGATTTCGTGGCTTTAAAATAATCAGGACGACCAATCTTATACCACCTGCCACCATAATACTGTGTGTTGAAATGAAGCAAGAAGCTTCAAAAAAATCTTCCAAAGTGCAGAATGTGATAGAGAGTTTCAATGTGTAACCAACATCCTTAACACAATTTGTTAAACTATACGGCCATCCCCAACTTCACCAGTTGCTTCATATTTTGTATAATGAATGTTTCACTCGAGCTATGAGTTCATCAAAAGAAAAGCCTGAAATCGGTCAGACTATCTTATGTAGCATGTTCGAATTGTACAATTCTTGCAGATGATCATCTTGCATCGCCCTTTCTAGCTAAGAAGCGACTTAAAGGTTCCAGCACGCAAAATAATAAGCTCCTTCCCCTCAGAAAATTGGCACTGTTTATTCCCTCCATAAGAAACTACCAACATCTGCAGTCATTCATTGATGGCGCTCAACTGCAATAATATTTTAGTAAGTTATATTTTCTTGTCGTGAAAGAAATCTTATAAAACACGCTGAAATTTGTGAAGGAAATGAGAGAAACAAATTATAAGGAAACCTGAAAAATAAGAACGCAACAAAACAACGAACGTGTCGACAAGAAGCCATCTACCGCGAACAAACAGTAAAAACGATCTAAAATTAAAATGAACACTTAGCTGCAATGAAGTATCCGATAGGACAGCAAGAGAAATGCGACAGGGCATAAGTAGGTGAGAGAATTAACGAAGGCACAATGGAAGGAAGAGAGGAAAAGTAAGTCCACTGCGATTGGTCGTAACGAGGAGACCATTATTCTTTTTTAAAAATCCCCTGTATAGAATTTCGGGAGGCACGAAATAATCCATATGTATAATGTATCTTTATCTTTTCGTTAAGGAGAATGGATCAATAAATAAGTTCTGACTGCTCCAATAAAACGTCAAACCAGTTTTTTAAACACATTATTTATGTCTTCAAATCTACTTAAGCTTTACCGGAGTACGAACATCTTCTTATTAAGCAACGTTTTAAGTAGAGGTGGCCGGTCCAGATTTTTTTGTACTTCACGGGGAGAAATTTGATTGATACCCGGTTTTCAAATTGAAGAACAAATATGGATCGGGATTAGATATTCGGAGCTGTTTTGTAAAATCTGAATGTTTGAAAACTACGGTATTTAACTTTTCGATATTTATTCAATAAACATTTTTCGATATATTTATTTATTAAAGACTTACTGATTCCCCCTCCTCGTTACGACCTACCTATGTTCTGTCGCATTCCTCTTGCTGTCCTCTCGGATACTACATTTCAGCCAAGTGATTATTTTAATTTTACACCGACTTTACTGTGATCAGCTGAAAATTATGTTGTTTCCATCAAATATGTTTGTGTTTCGTATTTACGCAATCACACAACACACTCTCACAATAATAATTGTTAGGATGATACAAATTGTTTCCCCCAAAATATGCCGACATTAGCATTACAGACTATAATTGTGTTTATCGAGACAATCTATGCCTAACAATATGATTCTTATGTTCGTTATTTTCTCAAAATGGTGTCATGCGTAGAAGATTTCACCAACCTCACGTTCTCTATTCCGAGCACCCCTGCTTTATCACACCCTCAGAGCACCACTGCTTTATCACACCCTCAGAGCACCACTGCTTTATCACACCCTCAGCGCACCACTGCTTTATTTGCTTGTGGTGCTAAATTTTTATGTTTACCAAAAAATAATGTTAAATACAAATGTTAAGATTACTTTATTGATACAAATAAATGGATTAGGAACATATGAGAATTTTCGGTCAAACTTTGAGAAAAAAAATTCACCCTGATCGGCTGATCTTAGGATTTTGAAGTGCTAATTTAAACTATAAAATTATACAATTTAAACCAATTCGCGCTCTCCCCTTGACAGAATATCTGTATTAGTCCCAACATTTAACTTTCTTCTTGACAAAATAAATATTTTCAATGTTTCAACAATATCTTTGTTTCTCTAACTTGTGTGGGTTTTTTTTTTCCTTTTTTCTTTGCGACCCAGTCTTGTGTGAGGTCGTGTTTCTAGAGTCACCAAGTTTCCCTCAAAGTGACCACTAAAGTGCTATCCCAACTCCTGCGGATAAACCTTCTCCATCAATGTTGCAAGCAAAAATCTATTTGTTACCACGTGAACACACTACTATGAGCCAATTAAAACCGAGGCCTGTTACCCTCCACTTGGCATCCCTGCTCTAGACACTCGTCTTTCCAACAAGCACTCTTTCTTTCTTGCTATTTCGCCTCCCACCATGAATTTCTACAATAACAGGCCATTGATTTTTCTGATGGAGTTATAACGTTTGATTGAAACAAAGGGGCTTTCACGGCAAGGCTCGCGTCTGAAGGAAAATAACACATCCGTCAAATTTTCCAACAGAATGAGACGCGCAGGAAAACTATAAAAGGAAGCCGCGGTCTCTAGTGACGCCTGCGGTTAAGGCTCGGGGTCAAGACGGCATGTGTTGTTTTAATTGAGGGGAGTCTCACTGCTGTCCTGGTTGTCCTTAGCCGCAGTTGACCGGGCCTGGAGATGGCAAGAGATGAAAATGATGGGCAAGTTACAACAAAACGGAGCTGGTCAAATTGGACATTGAACTTGCAGACATCATAGATAGGATAGTCAAGGACTGGCCTATTTTTAAGTATTTCACGTCAGTGGAATATATAAGCGAGCAATACAATAAAAGGTAATACCAGAAAAGTATAATGCCGGTCTGTTTTAGGACATCGATGATCTCACATTTTAACGCTCTTAGGGCACTTACGTTCAATAGTGTAAATTAACGACGTCAAATGCAATTTATGAAAACACTTGCTGAAAGTAAATATGTCAACAAAATAAATTTCAGCTTTCTAGGAACTCCGTGAGCTGACAACGAGGCCGTCAAATCATTGAAGAAAATACAGCGAGAAATAATGTGAAAAGCAATACAGTGTAGTGGAAGAACCAGTAAATTGATGGATAGGTCCAACATCGTATATATATTGAAATGAGCTCCTCGTTTATCAGTCTCTTGTGAGTTGTCTTTCAAACGCTGCATAAACCAAGAGTAAAAATGTGTCACCTGATCGGATGGTGCTATGTTATGAAGACATTTTAGTCCCCTCGTCCTGAGCAGCTAAAAGGACACATTTCTGGGGAAACATGTGCTCACGAAGTATGCACTATTTTGGAATAATGTCAACGCGACTGTTCCATGCCACATCAGCACTACATGTTAATACAGGAGACATTAACGATTGTTCAATACCATATCAGCCCTACATAGTGATTCAGGAGACAGATATGATTGTTCCATGCCATATCAGCACTACATAGTCATACAGGAGACTTTCACTGGCGGATTTAGGTTGTTTAGAATAGGGCTTCCTTTTGTTTTCAAGTATAATTAACAATAGGTAGAATTATCACGGCACTCGGAATCTGTGATCCACCACTGCACAAATCAAAATATGTAATCCAGCCCAACAAATAATGCACTAGCGTGACCACTTGTGATCCGCCGCTGTAAAAATCAAAATATTTAATCCAGTCCAGCAATTAATTAACTTGCGTCACCACTTATGATCCGCCTATGTACATTCATTGCTATTAAAAAAAACCTGCAAACACATCAATCTTAAGCAGGGCTGTGTTATCTACTGTCCCCTGAGCATGGGTTTGCGTGCAGTTGTGGCTCGTTCAGGGAAATGAATCTAAGCTACACGTGAGAAGTTCCTAATTCAATCCGACACTTTGAATGGAATATATTCCTATAACGCTAATGGCAGGCGCCGGTGTCCTGCTGTAGCTGATACCATGTGTGCATCTCATGCAGTTTCACTGGACACAAGTTATTGGCAAACGTCAACTTTCACTACAGTAACAGTTTTTTAATAAAAATATCGTCGTGGTAGTGCACCTGTCTTGACTAGTGTTTCTAATCCAAGTCCATTGACACGCAGGTCGTAAGAACTATCAATAAATCTGTTTCTGCAGGAATACTAGCGGCATAGCACCGACTGGTTCAGTTATCATTCTATAATCCTGATAAATGGATTTTTGTTTTCCAGATATTTGAACGGTTAAAAGCACAGTTTTGTTTTGAGTCGACTCAACTGAAACATTAACGTGCGTCGGGGATACTTAGCAAGGATCCCTTTAATAGGAGTCAGTCGGTCAGAGGGAAATCTTGGCAGATGTAAGCAGGGGCGAAACTCTACATCACAATTAATCGGGGTAATTTTTTGGGTGTACAAGTGTGGGTTAGTGCGCCATTGTCGACTCTCATTTGATCCATCCGACATAATACATGTCCCAAAAATGACGCAGAAGTGTATTCCCATAAAGCATCCGAGATCTCTCTAGAATGAAATTTATTTTCAAAAGATATTACAGTTATAACTTTACTTCCGGCGAGCATCAAGATGGCTGCCTTAGATACTTATGTGTACCGAAATTGTTAAAAAAATAGGAAAGTGTTCTATAATTATTGTTATAATAAAAAAAATTCAATTTCGGGACACTAAGAACTGTCTAGAGAACGGGACTACGCCTTGCAGGCATGTATAGGCTCGAGCTCTAGATCATATAGTACTTTTAATGTGTGTTAGCCTGATTCTCAGTATATTTATATCGTGATATTCGCCATGGATCGCTGCTTTCATCGAGTTACGTTTTTTGTCCCTCCCAACTTCAGACTTATAATGTTGGCTTTTCTTCGTTGTGGAGCTCTGTTAAAATTGCCGCTATCTTGTTGACCGGACAATCATGCAAGCTGCTGGTGACACACCCCGACCCCATGATGGTAATCGACATTTTCTGATATACACACGTGACCGCCTATTGTCAATGAATGTCCAGCGTACGCACTTGACCGCTGACCTCGTGTGTCGACTGAAGGAACTTTCCATTGGTCGAGGCCTACCCCGGAAACGTACCCATCGTGGTGGTAGACGGAAAATAAAACAACATGGCAATCCTTCATCCTCAAGATTTACTCAACGCTTTTCTAACCCAAACAACCTCATTCGCATCGACACCTCTCCACCTTCAAGCAACAGACAGCTTCGCATCGCCTCATTTAACGCTCAGTCGCTTGGCCTTTGTGAGAAACGTATCGCAGTCTCCGAATTTATCACAGATAGGCGAATTGACATTCTGTTTATCCAGGAGACCTGGTTTCGGCTGACTGGCGATGAAGGAAAATGTACCGATCTCGCTCCCCCTGGTTATTCTGCCAGATCATTTCCTCGTGCAACTCGTGGTGGTGGCCTTGCTGTCATCTATAATGACACGTTGTCCCGTTATCTAGGCTTTGTTACAGAGTTTTCGTTTGCTCACACATCGTTTGAAGCGGTTCAACTTACCTTGTCGGTGCCCCAGCAGATCGTTCATTTTATATGCATTTATCGCATCTGCCCTAGCAGGAAAAATAAACTTACTGATGCTGTGTTTCATCGGGAGTTCCCGGATCTGCTGGATCATTGCAACACATTGGCTGGCACTTACATTGTAGTGGGGGATATGAACATTCACTTCGACCAGCCACAGAATCCCTCCACTGCTAAATTGATTGATCTTTTGGACTTATTTAGTCTTAAGCAATTAGTCGACCAACCGACTCATAATCGTGGACATATTATTGATTGGGTGCTGCATAGGCCTCATGATTTTGTAGTTACCTCTACTTCAGTCACTCAAGAGCTTTCCTCAGACCACTTCTGTGTTGTTTGTGAGCTTAACGTTAATGCATCCTCTCCTCTCCTTCAATCCAGGGAGGTCCGCAGTTTGTGTACTATAAATAGGGATGCCTTTAGGCGTGATCTGAGTTTGGAAGTGTCCCCTGCCCTCTGCCCTACTTTGGAAACACTACACAGTGCATTGCGCACTGTGCTTGAACGGCATGCCCCCCTAACCCGCCGTATTGTTAGGTCAGCACGGTCAGCTCCCTGGTATGCAACCATAAGGGAGGAACTACGCAGTGCCAAGAAAGAGCGGCGTAGCGCGGAAAAGAAGTGGCTTAGGTCAGGTCTTGTTGTTTTTAGGCAGATGTATTATGCTGCCAAGAAACGTGTGACCAAAATTGTTTGTCGAGCAAAAACTTTGTATTTTAGCCAAAAGATAATTATGGGTAAAACCGGCAAGCAGTTGTTCGATGTTTGTAGCAATCTCAGAGGGAGTAACAAAGGAATTGCTCTTCCTTCAGTGTATCCGTTGCCCCAGCAACCAGATATGTTCTGCAATTTCTTTACAAGCAAAGTTGCTGACATCCGCGCTGAGCTTGATTGTCTTGACATACCCCCCTTAGAATTGCCACCCTTTTCTTGTGTTAGTTCACTTTTCGAAATTTTTAAGCCGGTTTCAGAACAGGAGGTCAAAATTACTATTCTGGAGTCTAAGCCTACGTCATGTTCTTTGGACCCCATCCCCACCCCCCTGTTGGTTGAGTCGTTAGATCATTTGCTCCCAACGATAACCAACATAGTCAATGAAAGCTTGTCATCGGGCACTGTTCCATCTATTTGTAAGTCAGCTGTCATAAAACCATTGCTTAAGAAGCCTGGTCTGGATGAAAATAATTTTAAAAACTATAGACCTGTATCTAACTTATCATTTTTGTCTAAAGTCATTGAAAAATTAGTTCTAAAACAACTTTTTGCTTACTTAAATGACAACTCTCTTCTCAGTCCTAATCAATCAGCCTATAGACCTTTCCATAGCACTGAGACGGCTCTCTTGAAAGTCACCAATGACCTCTTGCTTGCATTGGACAGTGGTGATGTCTCCCTCCTGATCCTCTTGGACCTCAGTGCGGCCTTTGACACTGTCGACCATGAAACCCTTTACAAAACGCTTGAAAATTACTTTGGCATTTCTGGTTCTGTTTTGTCTTGGTTTAGGTCGTTCCTCTCCGATAGAACGCAGGCAGTCGCTGTCGATGGCTGTATCTCCAGCAGTGCTGACTTGGTGTATGGAGTGCCACAGGGGTCCGTTTTGGGCCCGGTTCTATTTACAATGTATACCAGGCCACTGCTCCTCTTGCTCGAGAGGCATGCTGTGGGGAGCCAGTCTTTCGCGGATGATACGCAACTATACAAGCATACCCATCCCTCTCTTGTAGATTCAGCTGTCCGGACTTTGCAGGAGTGTATTGGTGATGTCAAGTCATGGATGACACTAAGCAAGTTGAAACTTAACGATGACAAAACGGAAGCACTTCTTATTCATGATCACAAATCATCTTCTAACTCAGCTCTCCCCACCTCATTTCAAGTAGGTAACTCAGACATACAGTTTACATACTCAACTAGGAATCTTGGTTATATTCTGTCTAACAACATGTCTCTAGATAAACATATATCTCACATTTGTCGCTCTGCATACACTGCTATCCGTCAGATCAGCTCCATCCGCCACTACCTCACAGTTAGTGCAACAAAAACCTTAGTCTGTGCTCTTGTTCTCTCTCGTCTTGACTACTGCAACTCTCTTCTGTCAGGCTCACCAAAACACTTCTTAGAAAGATTACAAAAGGTTCAAAACTCAGCTGCTAGGCTAGTTTTAAAGGCAAAAAAACGTGATCACGTCACACCACTACTTCATTCACTTCATTGGCTCCCTGTACAAGCACGGATTGATTATAAACTCTCTGTTCTGTGCCACCACTTTTTCTCGAATTCCTGCCCTTCATATCTAACCGAAATTCTCTCTGTCTATTCACCCCTTCGACAGCTTCGCTCCTCCGCAGACGATCGTATTCTTTCTGTCCCTAAGACTCGCACAAAAACATACGGTGAAAGATCTTTCTCTTACTGTGCCCCCAAACAATGGAATTCTCTTCCACTACACATCAGAAATATATCAACCATCACAGCCTTCAAAACTGCACTCAAAACACACCTCTTTAAACTTTACTATCCTGACTGATTCCCCCTCTGAAAGTTAAACGATGCTGCTGAGTGCCGTCCATGGCTTCACATGTAAATTGTTATGGAATGGTTGGTTTTTAATTTATATTTTTTAAGTTCATTTTAATTTGCATGTACAGCGTGGTGAGCCCAGCCCTAGGCTGGGGTACCACGCTATAGAAAACTACCCATAATAATAATAATAATAATAACGGCTTATATATAATTTAAGAATGTTTCATAATAATCTGTGACATAACGTAAATACTATCATGAGAAGTATTTAATGGTATAACTAGCTTTTAAGAATTGTTTTATGAAGTTTATATTACAAATTATGCTATACCATTTCATTTCATGCTATTCTAAGGCATGTTCCTGACCAACAGAACTAAACATGCAGACTTAGGAAGAGTGGCCGTCTCATTAAAGGCCGAATCGGACCTCTCAGGGAAATGAATGGCTTTAATAAGGAAAACCTATCACGTGATGATATACTGATGTCTCCAGCCTCGTGCTTTCTTATAAAAGCAATAAGGAAAATCTCACCGCACACATCAGACGTTGGTTTGTTGGTTGTTAGTTGTTGGTTTTTTTTAAGTTTGAGTGTGGGTGGGGGGAGGATTGTTGAAAGTTTTATTAAATTAAGAACCACTTCTACAATTCAATCAAAACAGCATAAGTCAGTGGTTCTCAACCTTCCAGATGCTGCGACCCTTTTCTACAGTTCCTCACGTTGTGGCGACCCCCAGCCACAAAAATTATTTTCTTTGCTACTTCAAAACTGTAGAACATATGTTTTTTCAGATGGCCTTTGGCGACCCCTGGGAAAGGGTCGTGACCCACAGGTTGAGAACCGCTGGCATAAGTGAACATTTATAACAGTGTGATAAATACAGCAACGATTTAGATTCCAGACATACATATTTTATTGACCTCTATTGTCGTCGACATTTCCATGGACAGTATACAAACCACTGTCTCACAACAAAGGAATGAACACATGGGAACAGACTATTTTTCTCTGCTAAATTTCACGACATCTTTACTTTAGTAAAGGAAACAATGAGCGTTTAATAGGTGTGTTTTTGTTTGTGTGTGTGTGTATACGTGCGTGTGTGTGTTTGTGATAAGCTCAACACGCTATGTAAAACGTATGCATCAATAGATGTCCAAGAAAAGTATTTCCTCTGATTAAGTCGAGACTACATGTTCTAGAGCAGGGGTGGGCAAACTTGTTGTGCTGAGGGCCACATTGACATATGTAAAACTATTTGGGGGCCGCATGTATATTATGTCCAATTTTTACGTGTCGATAAACATTTCTCTATATTAAAAATCGCATTTTAGCATTACAAGTACAAGACAAAAGTCAAGGACTGTTTTTTAAAAATTGAAAATTAGAAAAATGTTGATACAAAATGTAAAAACAATTATAACGGTACATGAAATTCTGTAAAATTCAACAATATGACTTAAAAACAAAGAGTTTTTTAAAATTAATAAATGCCTCAGAGGGCCGCATAAAATCAAATGCCGGGCCGCATGCGGCCAGCGGCCGTAGTTTGCCCACCCCTGTTCTAGAATCTAGACAGAAATAAATGGATGACATGAAGTAATTGGTTCCTAAACAAGCCTCTTGGAATTGCTGTAACAAACCATATAGCGAGAAGTTCAACGAATGAGATATTTAACTTTGTGACAAAATAAACGTTAAAACTCTCAGATTGGCATAACAAAAAGACACAAAATACCTACCACAGAGAAGTCTTACTATTCGTCAAATTTCACCCTGCACTTCTATGGCCCGTTGTATTTGGCTACCGTTATAAATGTATTGGGGTGTGCAGTGGAGGCGACACACTAATCTCTATTTGATCTCGTGTGTGGGAACATCACTTGTAATTCTGTCTACGCGGACAACTGTTAGCCTAACTACATCTGGTCACTAATGAATGGCTGGGATTAATTCTCCGCACTTACAGCGTCACCCACCATCCCATTTACCTCGTTATGCGTTAGTGCTCCAGTTAGCGGAGTAATCAGGAGTGTGTCAAAAGATACCAATCAGAGACAACCCGAGGTGATGGGCTGATCATGTGATCAATGCTGGAGCTACTGATCAGGAATTCCTTCTTTCTCTTTGAGCCAAATGACATGGAAAAGTGGATATAAGAATGACACGGGGAATTGGATATACAATTCACACGGGGCAGTGTGTATAAGAATGACAGCAGTGTATATAAGAATGACATGTGGCAGTGTGTATAAGAATGACACGGGGCAGTGTGTATAAGAATGACACGGGGCAGTGTGTATAAGAATGTCACGGGGCAGTGTGTATAAGAATGACACGGGGCAGTGTGTATAAGAATGACACGGGCAGTGGGTATAAGAATGAAACGGGGCAGTGTGTATAAGAATGAAACGGGGCAGTGTGTATAAGAATGACACGGGGCAGTGTATATAAGAATGACATGTGGCATTGTGTATAAGAATGACACGGGGCAGTGTGTATAAGAATGACACTGGGCAGTGTGTATAAGAATGACACGTGGCAGTGTGAATAAGAATGACACGGGGCAATTGATATATGAATGACACGGGGCAAATGGTATGAGAATGACATGTGGCAGTGTGTATAAGAATGACACGGGGCAGTGTGTATAAGAATGACACAGTGCAAATGGTATGAGAATGACAAAAGTCAAAATGTATACGAATCGCACGAGGCAAAAGTTAAGAAAACTTAGTCATTTAACGGGCTGTCAAAGTATATTTATGTGTCTTTCACCCCACCTGGGCTTAGGTCGTCTACAAAATGTGCACGTATATTTTGTTCAATCATACATCCATTGTTTAATTTTTGTATGGTGAGACAAAGCATGAAGATTCACACGTGGAAGCCTTGCTTGAACAGGCAGCTTCAATGAACAACAGCGTACGATATGATGTGCGTGTTGTTGTAGAGTAGACATGAGCTATTCATAACTGGTCACACTGCTGTGTCTCACTACCACTGAAAGCTATCTTGTCTTACTGCCACTGAAAACTAGTGTGCCTTTCGTCTCTAAAAACTATTTGTCCTTTTGTCACTGAATATTACTGGGTCTTATTGCCAATGAAAACTAGTGTGCCTTTCGTCTCTAAAAACTATTTGTCCTTTTGTCACTGAATATTACTGGGTCTTATTGCTAATGAAAACTAGTGTGCCTTTCGTCTCTAAAAAACTATTTGTCTTTTTGTCACTGAATATTACTGGGTCTTATTGCCACTGGAGATTATTTAGAGCCCTTCCTATACATACCCAAAAAGGTAAAATGGTCCTGTAAAATCCATGCCAAAAATAAAACAATAGCAGGCAGATAAATGTAATCAAGAGGCAATCATGTCTTTATTGCTGAAAATAGCACAAGAAAGAACTGTATAAACTTGTGATTGACCTATTAAGATAAATGATGCTCTGCTACTCGTAAAAAAGCAACTATTTACTTTCTCTTTCCAGGAAAGTTTTGCATAAAAGAGGAAACCTTCATATGATGAGGAAAATGCCATGAAAGTCCCAACAATCTTCCCACGCAAAGAAAGCTAACAGCCCTGTCGCTCATCAAACAGTTGTAAATCAATAGTTGGGTACCATGTACGGGCGGCGCAATTAGGACAGGAAACAGCAATAAATGGTCATGTCGGAATGTGGATTCAAAAATCAGACAGGAGTGAGGATTCAAAAATCAGACAGGAGTGAGGATTCAAAAATCAGACAGGAGTGAGGATTCAAAAATCAGACAGGAGTGAGGATTCAAAAATCAGACAGGAGTGAGGATTCAAAAATCAGACAGGAGTGAGGATTCAAAAAGTAGACAGGAGTGAGGATTCACAAATCAGACAGGAGTGAGAGACACTGTTGGGGTGGGACGAGGGAGAGAGCGACACGCTGGTGGAGGATGGTGAGAGAGAGACATAGAGAGAAAAAGAGAGAGAGACAGACAAACAGAGGAAGAGAAGCGGAGGTAATGAGAAAACTGTACACAAGAATAAAGAGGGGAGAGAAGTGACGAGCGTAAGAAGTAAGCCAGATGCGGTAATAACAAACAAGGAAATAATGTGAACATTTGACTTAGTGATGTGACGTTAGTTGGCGGGAAGAGAGGGGGGCATTTCGCTTTGCATTGTTTTGTTTTTTTTAAGATAACCTTGTGCGTCTGCGCTATATTTGGAAGGTTTCTACCTCCTTCCACAAGTTACCATTTTCTTTGTTCCCCTTTTCTTAAAATAGACATTCTTGGCCACGTTGGTCAAAAGGCTTCAATGGGACAAAAGATGACTAAGGAAAATATCAAGGCTTCACACAACGCCTCATGTTGAGCGACATATTATTGTTATCAATACTTTGATATATATTATTGTTGACATGTAAATTTTATATTCCAGTTAGTTTTACTGTTATATGCCAAGAAATATGTACTCTAACTATGTATCATAAAGAGAAACAAATATATTGAAAATATTTAGGCTGGCCAACAATTTTTTAATGAATTTATATGTAGAGTGATAGTATTTTGGTCTAATGTTTAAATCAAGAAAATACTGTTAATAGCGGTGAAAATGTATTGTTTTATCCCCCACCACGCCCCACCCCGGAAAATAATAATTCAAAAGCCATTTTATATTTTATGCCACATAAATTAATAAGAGTGCAAGTCTCGTAAGGAGCTACTTGAAATTAAAAACAACCTTTCAATGCTGTCGTATACCTTAGAACATTGGTGGCCAACCAGCACTTGAAACATTGCGCACCGTGGATGCCTGATTTATCACGAACTTATTTGTGCGTCCTTCAATAAACAGGAAATATGTTTTAAAAAGATAAGAGAGAGAAAATCTAAAATTTTACCACATTTATTTAATTTTATTCTGTTTTGTTATTTAGCATTCCGTTCCGTGCATTAAGAATAGATTGATATTTCTATACAGCATTAGTGAAAGTGGGTGTTTCTATTTTTAATGTTAATATATTTTGTAATGACACGCAGCCCGCCAATGGTTTACTCGCTATCAAAGTGGCCCAATAAGCCTTTGTATTGTCCTACCCTGCCTTAGAATCTCCCAATCCTTGGCGGTCCTCTATTATAACGTTATCACCGTCCTGTCCCGGTGCCATTAACACCCCTAAGATTTACTTCAGCTTGGGGATATTTGGTTTAACCATGCCAGAAACACAAGTTTTGGTTTATCTTCGAATTCAACGAAAATCCACATTTCCTGAGATGCTGTAGCGGGGGTCACGTTAGACTAGTTAGAGTGTGTGTGTGTCATGACCCGTGAGTGCAGCATCATGAAAGTCACGACTGGGCTGTTAAAATGGCCCATAAACGTGGGTAATGATTATCTACGGCTGGAAGAACGAGAAGGTGTGGCCACAGGAGATGGGAGCAAGGAAATGATACAGATAACAAGATGTTGAGACAAGTTTAACAAGAGGGTGAGACGAGTTTAACAAGAAAATGAGACACGTTTAACAAGAGGTTGAGAAAATTTTAAAGGGATGTTGAGACAAATTGAACAAGACAATGAGACAAGTTTAACAAGAGGTTGAAACAATTTTAAAGGGATGTTGAGACAAGTTGAACAAGACAATGAGACAAGTTTAACAAGATGTTGAGACAAGTTTAAGAAGAGGTGGAGACACTTTTAAGGGGATGTTGAGACTAGTTGAACAAGATATTGAGACACGTTTAACAAGATATTGAGACACGTTTAACAAAACTTTAAGACAAGCTTACGAAGCCTTTAAGGCACGTTTCTTATAACATAACAACGCAAGATGAACGTGATCGGTCGGTTGTCTTCTCGGGACTAACAAATTAACTCTTTCAGCAATCACAGAATAGAGATACCAGATTAAACAAGCTGTCCGTTCCTTACGGATTATCGTGCGCACACATACCCACCAATACCTTGCACCCAGGGGTGTATCCAAGTTTTGAAAATAATAATACGATTCGGAGCGCGAAGGTAAAAACCCCCATTAAAAATGAGTTTTGAAAAAGAAAATCAGTTTTTCGTCTCAAGTAGGAGTGGCGAACCTACGCCCGGCAAGCTATATTTAGAGGCCCGACGGAAGCTAGATGTATGGAATATTTCTTTAACTTTAATCAATATGTTTTTCTATTCAAACTTTTTATAAAAACACATATTTGATATAATGAATGATAATTATATTTTAAAACTTGTAGAGCTGTAATTAAGATATAACTGTGTTTGTGCGGCAGGTGTAATGTATTACCATTTGAAAAGTACGTCTGTATGTATGTGCGGCTATATTATAATTTGAGAATTATGTGCCAAATAATAAATATATATCTATGGAAATGTTTTTTTTTCTTTGTTTTTTTTCCTTTCTTTTAGGAGTAACGACATTCGGCCCGCCGTATTTGACACGTGATCAAAATGTCACATGAAGCCGCTTTGTTTGCCACTCCTTGATCTAAACGAAAATACACCATGAATTTAAAACTTGAGCCCTGTAGGTATGTTTACTGTGTGTTACCTTAATGTTTAACAATATCATCTTTAAGGTTACCCAAACCCCAATTCGTAACCTCTTGATAAAAGTGCCATGGTAATATACATTTTGTCAAATGGCTGATTAGGAAATGTAGTAATGACCTAAGTACCGGATGAGTTAACCAATATTGAGTATGATACAATATATGGTAGGAACCGAATGGATTTGGAATTATAAGGTTTTCAAGAAACCTTTCAAAAACATCAAATCCATGCAGTCCACTTCACATTCTTAATTTTCTAAACAAGTTTAAAGCCAGAGAATAACGTCAATCCAATAATAAAATCACCAAATGTTAAGGAAAGAAAACTTGAGCACACAAATTATGCACCTTCAAACCACCTGCACTCAATGGTTTGAGACTCTATGTGATGCAGCTGTTACAGCTCTTTTGCCTGCGACCCTATTGTAGGAAGCCCTTTTTCAGGGTCCTATTATCGGGTTACTATTATCAGGGTCCCTTTGATTGGAGCCTTAATGACGGGGGCCTTATTGACGTGGGCCCTTTTATTGGGGTCATATTGACGGGAACCTATATCGCGGGTCCCCTTGTCGGGGTCGACTCGTCAAGGCCGATATCAAGGACCGTAGTGACGAGACAGAAAATAGACTTTATGCAAAATGAGTATCATACAATATCGTGGGAGATGCAGAGAATAAAGTATTTACACTGTGGCTGGCAACAAAAGTTAGTAGAAAGACATATTATATACTATCATATCATATTAAAAGTAAAAGGTTTACCTTAAAGTCAGATAACCTCCAATTCCACTACTTCATCTAACGACCCGGTGAAGAAAAATGAACGAGAGAATTAAATACTTTGGTTTTTTTTAAAACTCTAGAACATGACACTTGGACACATTTTCACTGGCACGCCCTTCAGAAATTCGATGCGTAGATGAAAGCAATGAAAACCTAAGACATCCAAGGGCAAAAAGGGTAAATCTTTTGAGTAGCGAGAGTTGAAGGAAGTGTACCTCTTTTTCTCATTTCAATTATTTTGTTATCTTTCTACCACGAAAACAGTGTCCACAGGCTACAGTAACCAGCAGGCTGCACTTTTCAGTCTTCACTGCCGAGTCACTTCTGCAAGCCCCATTTCATGCAGTTTTAGCCTACGATATCACTACCTGTCACGACGCATATTCAGTTTTTTTTAAAACATTGAACTCCCTTCAAGCAATGAAAAGATGCACTGTTGAAATGGCTGAAATCGTGAACACAACCAACACTATAGATTAACATACTGTACATTTTATAATGGCATTTTTGTAAAACACACGTTGTAGTCTCTAAAAGACCAATTTTCTATTGGCTGTAGTTCTATGTAGTAGTGTTGGTACTACTTACGCCATTTTTCCCCTTAGTGTTACATGGATGACAGTAATTATATCATTAGTAAGGATGAGTCAAGACGGCGGTTAGAAAAGGTTGTCTTAATATGCATGGACATGTATGCATTATCGTCAAAATATTTTATTACTCTTTGTTTACAATTTGATTTAAGGCATGAAGAAAGTTTGGTTTAAGTATTACAGAGAATGAAAATATACAGTAACTGAGTTTTGTGATTAAATTAAAAGAAAGCAAACCAATTTCCCCCACATTAAACATAACATTGTTCATCTAGCAATAACAATGCTCATCTAGCTGAAGTGAAGCAGGCGTGAGAAAAAACACTTTATAATTTGACATCACAAAATATGTTGGCTTATTTGATGTTCACGACTATATTGATGAGTAGACGGATATAAAGGTAGCTCACTCTTCCGCCACTTCTCCTGGTGGGTTACATCCCGGGAATGGAGGACGCAATACAATAGTACCAATGACGTAAGGAATAGATTCATCCGTTTGTATGAATAGACTTTAGGGAATGGAGGACGCAATACAATAGTACCAATGACGTAAGGAATAGATTCATCCATTTGTATGAATAGACTTTAGGGAATGGAGGACGCAATACAATAGTACCAATGACGTAAGGAATAGATTCATCCGTTTGTATGAAGAGACTTTAGTTGGCAGTCAATAAAAAGACGTGTTGATATTAATACGAAAAGACCGCTGCTGTAAGTCATATAACAAGACCGTGCTTCTTGATACCTTATTTATAATAATCAGGTACTATTTCTTACTTTGATGGGCACCTTAGGGCAGTGAGTTGTTTAACGATAAACATGAATCTAGTAAACGTGTAATGATAGTATTGCTATCTAACGCCAAAGAGTTGTGCAATAAACACGAAGCTAGTAGCTAGTAGACCAGTGATAATAGTACCGCCACCTAACGCCAAAGAGTTGTGCAATAAACACGAAGCTAGTGGCTAGTAGACCAGTGATAATAGTACCGCCACCTAACGCCAAAAAGTTGTGCAATAAACACGTAGCTAGTAGCTAGTAGACCAGTGATAATAGTACCGCCACCTAACGCCAAAGAGTTGTGCAATAAACACGAAGCTAGTAGCTAGTAGACCAGTGATAATAGTACCGCCACCTAACGCCAAAAAGTTGTGCAATAAACACGTAGCTAGTAGCTAGTAGACCAGTGATAATAGTACCGCCACCTAACGCCAAAGAGTTGTGCAATAAACACGAAGCTAGTAGCTAGTAGACCAGTGATAATAGTACCGCCACCTAACGCCAAAGAGTTGTGCAATAAACACGTAGCTAGTAGCTAGTAGACCAGTGATAATAGTACCGCCACCTAACGCCAAAGAGTTGTGCAATAAACACGAAGCTAGTAGCTAGTAGACCAGTGATAATAGTACCGCCACCTAACGCCAAAGAGTTGTGCAATAAACACGAAGCTAGTAGCTAACAGTAATGATAGTATTGCTATCTAACGCCAAATAAAAACCATTTAAACTCTTTTAAATAGTTTTACGGCTCAACTTCCTCAACTAAAGCTTTTGCAGTTTAAAAAAATAATATTTCCTATTAATATATTGTACCTGAGATGTGGGATGCTGGACCTGAGATGTGCGATGCTGAACACGACATGCGGGATGTTGGATGTGAGATGTGGTATATTGGACCTGAGATGTTGAGCCAGAGATGTGGGATGTTGGACCAGATTTGTAGGATGTTGGACTCGTTCCCCATCTCTGTATCATCTATCATCTATGGTCGTATGTGAGATGTTGGGTGGGACAGGAAAACATGACTTGCACACTATAAATTGTTAGTTTAAAAAACAACAGTTGTACGGAATTGAAATCATTTCAGTCTGGTCAAGTCAAAATGATTATTCAACACAATATTTCAGACTTTCTTGTACTGGGGGCGAATCGTGTGATTATTTATTTTTCAAGTCTTTTCTGTGGTGAATATTTCTAGAAGGAATTGGATAGAGCCAGTGCAATGTATTTCTTTCCTAGACTAGCAGGTGCAATCGCTTTTTCATATGTATCAATATTTGAGGTACAACAAAGTTAAAACCTCCGGGCGATGTGACTCAGACAGAAGCTGGATGCTAAATGAGACACTGGCGTCTGGTACACGGATCCAGGCTCTGGCGAAATACGGATTCTTTTCTTGGCTGGTAAATTTTTATCAGGAAATATGGTGTTTGCAATGATAGGTGAAGCATACATCATTACAGCTTGGACGATGCAACACTAAGGCTTGGACAATACAACACTGAAGTTTGGACAATACAACACTAAAGCTTGGACAATACATAACATAATAAACTCAGTGCCGTTGGATATGATGCACGATTAAAAAAAAAAAGAAGCTATATGATTGGCGACATTCAGATTTGTATCAATAAATCTGACATCCCATTACGACTACATCACTAGAAAACATCTTATTTCCTGGTGTCAAGGCAGTTGGTTCAAATCGTAATCTCAGTCCAAGTCAAACAATGGACTGACTATTAATGCTTTCAAGAATTCATTAACTATTCATTAAACAATGTATCATGTGAGGACATAATGTTTGGCAGTTGTTAAGATGCATGTGTATATTCAGGGTCGCACGGTTTCATGAGACGAAAGGCGCTCTGTGGTTTTGCTTTAGTTCTTGAAATAATTCAACACTGGTGAAGAAGACATTTGGTTCCATTGGATGTGCAAAAAAGGTTGTAAAGCCTTGTAATTAACTATTTGTAAGGGATTTTAAAAAAGATATAAGGTACATCACACACAATTTGCATAAGTACAACAGTTTAGTTATGCTCTGATTAAAAGACAAACAACACAAGGGGGGGGGGGGGGGGGGAAAGAGGGGGGGGGGGGTAACCGACTTTACAGTAGTGTTCTGAAAAAAAGGGAAGGGAGTGAAAGGCTGCGTGTCACAAGTGATGACAGAAATAGCACTAGAGGAAAGTCACAAGGTCTTGACATGTACGAGGACATCCATACACAAAGACAAGAAAGAGAAGTTCCACGATTTTTCAAGGAACCTTGTTGGCAACAAGCGTTTGAATGTGATGATCAGCATTTTGACGTGTCTTTTTCTATAGTGTTGTGTAATATCATACACATATTAAATATTTGTAGTTCTTCCATGTAAATACAGTGGAACCTCTCATAACGAGTACCTCTCATAACGAGTAATTCGCATAACGAGCGAAAATGTTTTTGAAGAAGTTGCTCCCTTAACGAGCGACATTTCGCATAACGAGTGACGCAGATAGGGGAAGTCAATTTTTCTACGAAACGGTTACGTAGTCTTGATGACGTTGAGAGGACCAGCAGGCTATTTATAACTTTAAAAAACTCAACACCAAAACACTCTTCGAGCGTTGTTTTGAAGTTACTGAAGAGACAAATCTCACTCTTAGAGAGTTTTGGAAAGATCATTTTCACATCTTTGCTTGCCTCAAGATGATTGACAAGGCTTGGGAAGGAGGTACCTAGAGGACCCTCACTTCTGCTTGGAAATAACTTTGGCCAGAGAGTGTTGTTGAATGTGATTTTGAAACAGTATCTGTGGAGTCTACAGTTAACGAGATTGTGTCATTGGCCAATATCATGGGACTCGAGGTGAACAACGATATTGAAGAGCTTGTGAAAGAGCACAGTCAAAAGTTGACCACCGAAGAGCTTATGGAGTTGCATCGTGTTTCACAGCAAGAAATTATGGAGGAGAGCTCGTTAATGGAGGAGGAAGTAGCAGAGCAACAATCTTCTAGCGCAATAAGAGAAATGCTGAAAGCATGAGAAACTGTTGCATCGTACATTGGGAAGCATCACCATAATAAGGAGATGGCTATTCGTGCTACAAATTTATTCAATGATAATGCTGTGACCCAATTTTCCTCAAAACTTTGAAGCGTCGGCAAAAACAAATGTCTTTAGACAGTTTTCTAGTTAAAAAAGATTAATTATTTGTCATAATTTCATATTTTTATTTACGTTTTTTGTTTCAAATCTAAATTGTATTCCAAGTTGTTACACTCCTTAACAATTTATAAGTAATTTTATTTTAATAAATGTAAATAAAAACTTTTGAAAATTAGTATTTTTTCAGCATGGAACGCATTATCATATTTTACATTGATTTGTATGGGAAAAATTGTTTCGTATAACGAGTGTTTCGCTTAACGAGTAAGACTCTGGAACGAATTATGCTCGTTATGAGAGGTTCCACTATAACTGTATATGGCTATCAAGAGTAAGACAAACATGACAACTTAAACCACTATATCAAAAAATTCGGTGTTCTTGTTACTGTCGTGAAATAGAAACACTATTATTAAGTCCATTGTTTATGTTATGCACTAATATTCCATATAAAAGCTTTGACTTAACTCTTAACAAACTTAAAGTAAAGAGATAGCAGTTCAAAGCAAGTACTGAAGACAACGAAACATTATATTACAATGCCTGGCTCATGACTTCTTATATATCAACGCGTGGGATTAGCTTACAACAGATCATCTTCCCTGTCCACAAAATAGAAATGACACACAGACTGCCACGTGTTATCAAAGACTCACAGATTAGACTTAGACCATGTTGCAATGAAGCAATGACCTGAGTGAAAGATACAGCAAGTCTAAAGAACAAAAACACTTCTGTTTTTTAGCACATTTTTTTTTTAAATGTACGAGGATTTCTTTTTCTTCTTTCCAACTTTCTATGAGAGGCTCAGAGAAATTCTCACGGCCAAAATCTCATTCAAAGTTAGACAATCAATAGAGAAACATTTGGAGGAAATAATATAATCTTTAACATTCAGGGTATGTTGAGGTTCAATAATTTGTGGCTGTTTGCTATATTCGTTTTTATAATCCGTCCAGCAAATGATTTTTTTTCAATTGAAATTCAATGCATGCAATAAAAGCAGAAAAGTTATGATGTGTTTCAGCATTATCAAATGTGTGTATAACACAGGTATATTAACTTAGGCATCATCAGACCTTAAAATCTATGCTTATTGTTTTCTGCCGAAGGACGAGCAACGGTCCAGTATAAATGCATAGCAAGTGTCCGGGTTGTGATACATCAAGCAAATGAATGGAGGAGGGGAATAAACCCTTAAAAATAAATGAATAAAATATGAGAAGAGAGCCACTTGAGCGACTCAATCACTGCCAAATGATCCTATTATCTTTACAATAATTTCCACACACAAAATGCTTTTTATTCCCCTGGCCCTTTATTCAACCTTAGACCTCATTTTGTTTTAATGGATTCTCCTATCTCGTCGGCACTGCTGCACAAAGCAATATAATACCAATACCAGTTTGGATTTTGCCAAGGTCAGAGATTACGGGGCCTTGATTTTCACTCTTTCCCATACTGGAAATAATTGATTAGTTCACTCTCCCTATCTTTCAAATCATTAATAATTATATCTCTCTTTTTTCTCTATCTTCCTCCATCCATCCCTCCCTCCCGTTCTCCAATCCATTCCACCATCCATCCATCCATACCACCATCCGTCCGTCCGTCCGATCAACTGCCGCCAGACCAAAATCCACCCACCCATCCATCAATCCATCCATCTATCCATCCATCCACCCCCACCATCCGTCCGACCGCTCGACCAAAATCCACCCATCCATCCATCTAGCTATCAATCTATATATATCCATCTCTATCTTGTGCACAGCGCCCAACTGTGAGAAAAATTGTATACTCTAAAACCAAAACAACTTCAATCAATTCGGGAAATATTCAGTCTAAAAGATATGACTTTTGTACACCTGATCTAAATTGGTAACGCCATTATAAAACCAAAACTTGGAATGCTTTTTACGTGATCAAAGAAGGCTAGACAAGGGAGGCAATCCATGAAGGCTAGACAAGACAGGCTATACTAATCGCGCTGAATGGACAACGAGTGAACCATCAGTTCATAATCAAAGTTTGTTACATCATTGTAGATTTGATAACATCTTAGCTTATTATTGATGCATTTCTCTATAGTAAATTACACCCTCTCCCCCATAATAACCCAATTAAAAACTACACAAAAAAATCACTAAATTGCTTTTCTTAAAATAAGTGCAGATTTCCTAGTCGCGTGACATTGCTTTTACAGGTGGAGGAAAGATCTGAACAAGATATGTTTAGGCCTCAAATGAAAAGAAATTACAATTAAAAGGACAACTCGGCCCAGACGCCTTCATCAGCAAAACAAGAAACAGAAAAAAAAATGTAGAATTTAAAAAAAAAAAAAATATGTTAATGAACCAAGCCCTCTGTGTTTAAGAAAAGGAAGCACTAAGTCAAATTTCTTACTGTGTCTCTGGTTGATTGGAACCATTCATGGTGTATTTGCATAATTTATTTTTTATGTCACCCTATTGCAAGCGGGGACAATTGTATATAAAAAGGGAGCTATCATTGCCTCCAGTCACCTGAAACATTCTGTGGCTTAGTAACAATTGTTTCGTTTTAATATTAATTTTTAATTTGGCAGGCATATCATTTTGTTGCTGTTCCTTTAAATACGAATATTAATGAGTCTGCCAGACATAAGGGTTTCGACATTACCTATAGTGAACCACGTCAATGTTTTAGAGTTTGTCCTAATGATTGTCGACGTGTACATTCGTAGTCTGAAATATTTTTTTTTATCCGTACATCGCAAACTCATCAATACTACTGTCAATGCACGTAATAAATAACGTTAATGTATGCAGTGTTTTCGGTATATTTCGTTGAAGTTAATCTTAAATACGACTTTCAGCTTACTTGTGACATTTCAATTACAATTTTAATAAATAAGACTGTCAACTTACTTGTGAAATGTCCATCAAACTTTTAACAGAGAAGACTTTCAGCATACGCATGACATTAACAGAGTAAGCGTTCAGCTAACTTATGACATATCAATAAAACTTTTACTAGAGTAGGCTTTCGGCTTACTTCTGATATTTAAATTGACATTTTCAGGAGTAAGCATTGTCAGCTTACTCATGACATTTCTTTCCAAACTTTTGGTATAGTAGGCTTTCAGCTTACTTTAAGTTAAGACGTTTCAAAACGAAATTTTACGAGAGTAGACTTTCACCTTAATTATGTCATTTCAATTGACTTAGAAACAATTTTTTAAAATTAAATTTAAATTTCTTCCCATGAATAGGTATGAGCATAAATTGTTGGGTGGTAATATTGTATGGTATAGCTAAAAGAATAGACATATTTAATGAGACGTAAATATTGAGACACACAGATTCATAAGTAAACGTGCACCCAAGCACATGAAAGCGCTAGAAATTCTAAACGAAGAACTACGTAACGGATCAATTTCCCAGATATAGCGCTATCAGGGCGGTGTCAGGAATATTCTCATCTGACCTAGTCATGTCGACTGCACGCATTTCAAGTGGACCAATCATAGCGTCTCTACGCCGCGAAATGAGGAAGTTCTATGCAGAGAGACGGTAACTCGATCTTTAAAAAAGAATTCAAACCGGCACACATTAGAGATCTATTTGTGCTCATCCAAGGAGCACACAATAGAGATCTATATGTGCGCATCCAAGGAGCACACATTAGAGAAATATCTGTGCACATCCAAGGAGCCCACATTAGAGATCTATTTGTGCACATTCAAGGAGCCCACATTAGAGATATATATGTGCACATCCAACTAGCACACATTAGAGATCTATTTGTGCACATCCAAGGAGCCCACATTAGAGATCTATTTGTGCACATCCAAGGAGCCCACATTAGAGATCTATTTGTGCACATCCAAGGAGCCCACATTAGAGATCTATTTGTGCACATCCAAGGAGCCCACATTAGAGATATATTTGTGCACATCCAAGGAGCCCACATTAGAGATCTATTTGTGCACATCCAAGGAGAACACATTAGAGATCTATTTGTGCACATCCAAGGAGCTCACATTAGAGATCTATTTGTGCACATCCAAGGAGCTCACATTAGAGATCTATATGTGCACATCCAAGGAGCACACATTAGAGAACTATTTGTGCACATCCAAGGAGCCCACATTAGAGATCTATATGTGCACATCCAAGGAGCCTACATTAGAGATCTATATGTGCACATCCAAGGAGCACACAGATATATATTTGTGCACATCCAAGGAGCACACAGAGATGTATTTGTGCACATCCAAGGAGCACACAGAGATGTATTTGTGCACATCCAAGGAGCCCACATTAGAGATCTATATGTGCACATCCAAGGAGCACACATTAGAGATCTATTTGTGCACATCCAAGGAGCACACAGAGATCTATTTGTGCACATCCAAGGAGCACAGAGAGATGTATTTGTGCACATCCAAGGAGCACACATTAGAGATATATTTGTGCACATTCAAGGAGCCCACATTAGAGATCTATATGTGCACATTCAAGGAGCCCACATTAGAGATCTATTTGTGCACATTCAAGGAGCCCACATTAGAGATCTATATGTGCACATCCAAGGAGCACACATTAGAGATCTATTTGTGCACATCCAAGGAGCACACAGAGATCTATTTGTGCACATCCAAGGAGCACACAGAGATGTATTTGTGCACATCGAAGGAGCACACAGAGATGTATTTGTGCACATCCAAGGAGCACACAGAGATGTATTTGTGCACATCCAAGGAGCACACATTAGAGATATATTTGTGCACATCCAAAGGGCCCATATTAGAGATCTATTTGTGAACATCCAAGGAGCTCACATTAGAGAACTAAATCTAGGATTTTTTTAAACGCATTAAAGGGGCGAAAAAGTCGATTGACCAATTAATTCTTCCAACTATAACGCGGTTTTTTAAATCCTTTGTTGGACAAAATAAGAACAGTTAAAGCCATTTGGACGATTGTATAAGAAAGTATACAGTTTCCAAATGTGAACAACAAACTGATTTTGATGTGATTTTTCTTTAATTAAAATGGGAACCATTTACTTTTTTCTAAAAGTATTCCTCGCATTGCTTAGAAAACCAATCTCTACTTGTCTACTGGAAAGTCCCACGGGGCTCAGCAATACAATACATATGATCATAAGATGATATTGTATAAAACTTCTTGATTTATTTATTACAAAGAGTTGAACTGGCTTGCTTTCACCATCACACTGAGATGAGTAAATTGATAAATATTTGACATTTGGTTTGTTACGACAGTTACGGTTTAGATAGGCGTTCTCACGTCATGCCGCTTTGTAAAATGCAATCCTTTATGTTTCATAATAAATCAACAAAATATTCCATTAAGAATTGCGGCCACTCAACTTAGCTAAAAATATTTTTTTACACTTATTGACCACACTTTAAATGCTCATAACTATTGTATGTTTGTTCTATTTGTGTATTATTCATGTTCTTTTTTGTGTTCCGTTCGTTTTATTGTGTGTGTTATATTCGTTATATATTTGTGTTCTATTCTTGTTCTTTTCGTGTTCTATTTGTGATGTATTGTGTTACATAGGCGTCCTTGTCCACATTGTGAAATGCGTGCATGAACTCTGGGTGAGCCCCAAGTTTACCTATGCGACGGGGTGTGACTAAATAACAAATTTTCTCCCTTGACCTTGATTACAAATATATATACAGTCTATAGTCTGTAGAAGTAGAAATCTTTAGAATGTACTAGACGAGTCGAGGCACTTGTACAATGCCGAACCCATTTCTGGAAAAGTCTATTTAAAAAAACTTTAAAAACTCCTATCGGCATCGGAAGATAGAGCGGGGAGAGATTGGGCTATTTACAAGAGAGTTTTGCTTTTACACTACGAGAGAAAGAATTTGTACATTAATATTTACTGTGTGTGTATATGGACCTTTTCTCAACTTTGTAAAGGTACAAGTCATCGCTGTACTGTAAGTCAAAAGACTTAGTTTTTCTTCTATTTGATTTTGTAATTTTAAATTAACTTAAGAAATTATCATTTGTAATTAGCCCTAGTTTGGTTATCGTTTCTTGATTACAGTATTTAATTTATGGTATCATCTTTTGTTATGTACTGTTTGACACGAGCCATAGAGTAAAATAAGGGATTAAATTCTCTACACTTATAACAATACGTAACAATTGTATATTATGTACCGCAATATGGAAACTTCAGCCTTTCTTATGAGAGCTGTTAAATACACTTATTTATCTAGAGTTTGAGCATGAGTCCCCATAAACATTTATACGTGGGTTGTTCAAGATCCTGACATTCAGCTAATTTATGAACGTTGCCCTAGTGGGTTATGTAAATTGTCGTTCTTTAGATTTTAAATTGACAACATATCTCACTAAATGACCCCACTCGACTCTGTTCACATGACACAGAGTTGAAGCCAGGTCTCCCTTAATGACCCCACTCGGCTCTGTTCACATGGCACAGAGTTGAAGCCAGAGGCGGATACAAATATATATACACATAAAATAAGTGACACAACGGTACAACAATTGCCCCATAATGACTAGGTAGTAACATATTTCTCCGACTTATCTCTACATCAATACCAGGACAAGACAAATGTCAATGACGTGCCTCTGTAACGAGGACAGCAGATCGGCAGGTTGTGATCTCCTGATAGCACGCCGCCAACAAATGTTCTAATTCCAGTGTTACTTAGTGAATCCCCCCCTCCCCCCCCCCCCCCCCGATCCCCAATCCCCCAGTGTTTCTTTTCTTTAAAGCCATGAAATAAACGAAGCCCAGCAATTGAACTATTGCCTCACACCCAGAACTGTCAGCATTGGGCGCTAAGGGATTTCTCCATAATTGAACCGTGTGACCCAGTGGCCAAGAATTTCTGGGGATCACTGTGGGTTCATCCACGCTGGAAAACTATACAAGGTCATGCAGTGCAATTATTTTTCTGTACACTTCACAATAAGCCAAGTGGACCCTGTTCCGTGAAAGAACAGAAAGCACGATCGAGGAGTCAGCTGGGACTCCCGATGCCTCTGAAAGCATCGGTGCTGCATACAGCAACTTTGTGAGTGCAATACTCGCAGTGGCTAGAAAAACAGTCCCTAGAACAAACGGGAACCGCAAGTTCCGCCCCTTTTGGAACAAGAGGTTGGCAGAAATGGTTCGTGAACGAAAGAGAGCATGGGCCAAAGCTGGGAAGTTGAAGACGGCTGCTGCTCGTGCAGCTTACAACAGACTGACAGCCGAGGTCCGTAAGGAGGTTGACAGGGCAAAGAAAGAAAAATGGGTTGGTACATGTGGAAAACTCGACCTGAAAGACGGAAAAAAGGACTGGCGATTGATGGACTCTCTATCCTGCATGGGGAAGGTCCGTAACCTGCGTCCTTTGCAAACGACTACTTGCACGGCTACAACGGATGCCAAAAGTGCCGAGGCTTTGAATAAGCATTTTGCAAGAATTAACAGGAAGCAGAAATAGTCCAGAGAGAGCCGGAACCTTAACCGTTTTCGGAAACATGGAAAAGAGGCCCAACGGTGGGGACCGCATGACGAGATATTCACAGCCCCTTACACTATGGTTGAGTTGCAAACCGCCATTGACAAGTGCGACGCCGCCAAGGCACCAGGTCCGGATAAGATCTGTAACGAAATGATAAAAAACCTTGGCCCGATAGCGAAGACAAAGCTATTGTCAATCATAAACAGATCATGGGTAACTAGAATCCTACCCAGAGCTTGGCTTAGTGCTACCATCGTCCCTATTCCCAAAGAAGGGAAAAATCTTGATCACCCTAAGGGCTATCGTCCTATCTCCCTGACATCGTGTTTGGGAAAGGTAGCCGAGAGAATGGTTAATCAAAGGCTGTACTGGTACCTGGAGAGTACCGACAGCCGTAGTCCAATATAGGCGGGCTTCCGCAAGGGAATGCAGCCAGTAGACCAAGTGCTCCGTCTTCTCCAGAAAAAATCACATACAGTGGCTGTATTTTTTTACCTCCGGCAGGCATACGACCGAGTCTGGAGGTCCGGTCTATTATTGAAATTGTAAAAGATGGGAGTAACTGCCAATACGTACAGGTGGATTGCCGGTTTCCTTAAAAACCGGACAATAAGCACGAAATTCGGCAGTGAAACCTCCAGGAAAAGAACCCTTGAGGAGGGGATCCCACAAGGGTCAGCCCTCAGTTGCACACTTTTCCTGGCATACATTAATGACTTGCCACAAAATTTGGTAACCAATGCCGCGATGTATGTTGACGATTTGGTTATCTGGAGCACCGGTAAGGATGTCCACCGCCTGCAAACGCTATTACAGCAAGACCTTTCATCTATCAACATGTTCATGCAGCGGTGGCATCTGGAAATCAACACCGAGAAGACGGTCTATTCGCTGTTTACAAACGGGCGAACCATTCTCAAACAGGAGATCGAGTTGAAGGTGGGGGATGTAGCGCTCAAATGGGAGTAGAGTATCGCTGATCACCGTCCCGGCTGGCCACCAGCAATGAATATGAAAATAAAAAGGCAGCAGAGGCGCGAAACAAAGTCCTTGTAGCAAAAAAGAGCAATAGGGCCAGAGAACACCATAAATTAAAAAAGAAAGTGAAAGAAAAGAGGAGAAGTAAGTCCACTGCGATAGGTCGTGACGTGGAGGGGCGGAGCTAGGTTCAAACAGTGAATAGAGACATGACATTCAAACCATGTGGGTACAAGGTGTCTTTCACTCTTCCCTATTTAAAACTTTCTCCCACTTACTTTCTGTCACTAATAATTTGCTGCCCTCTTGGATACTACTTCTGAGCTAAGTGCTATATTATATTTATAATTTATTTTTTTAAATTTTTTTTTATTATACATTCTCACTTTATTCGTTTTTGTGTTTGTTCGCTGATGAAGGCTTCCTGCCGACACGTTCGTTGTTTTGTTGCGTTCCTTTTATCAGGTTTAACCTTACTGTGTTCTACTAATTTCCTATTGTGCTCACCTGATTGCAGTCTCCCCCATTATTACAGAGAACACCAGCAGCCAAGGTTGCCATGCGAGAAGGCAAGACGAGACTGCCATGCCAGGACGTGAAAATATTACAGAAGCTATGCCATCGTCTCATGAAGACGGAAGGTAACCGCACCATTAGCAGCCATTATCCTAACGCATAACAAGTAACAGATACATTCAATTTTACTTTCTTATTGCTGAATGCAAACAAATAATTCATGTAGATACCATTTATACCCTACATCATGGCCAATCAAGGCATCATATTACCCCTTAGCGTCCTCCATTGGTGAACGCTATTAGCTCATATCATGATCAATTGCGTATCAAATTACATGGTGTCATCCTCCATTGTTGTATTCTATTACCCCACAGCATCCTCAATTGCTGTATCTTTTTACCCCATATCAATATCAACCACAAGTGTCTGAATATAACGCATAGCCTCCCCTCCTCCTCGCCCAAAAAGTCTAACTCTTCTACCTCACTGTATGCACACTCTCACCCTTGCCATGAGATTCACAGCATGGACAGAAGATTTTAGTTATGTTTTTTTAATGTAAAAAAAATTCAAATCAATACTTCTAAAGTTTAAAGTTGCGTTCAATGAGTTCGGCAAGATTTCTCTTAATTAAATAATTTTCATTTTTTTAAAAATCAAACTTTAATATAAAGAAGAGAGATGCTATGCTTTCTTTCATCCATCAACCACAATAATCGTATTACTTTAATCCGTGTACAATGTTATAAATCATCAAATACAGTGTCAGCAGTCAGTACTCCGCTACATCATCAAATACAGTGTCGTCAGTCAGTACTCCGCTAGAAAACTCTTTTCATCAACTTCTCGACACTGAACAAAGCTGACAAACCATTTGGAAACTTTGAGATATGAAAACGTTGGTGGAGACGACAGCAAAGGGGGGGGGGGGATAATAAAAGGGGAGGGGTGGTGCTCTTTTTAAATTCCCAAGGACGGACGCTGTTTTTTTTTTTTTCTGTTATTTTTAAAGTAAGAACTTGAGCTATTATTTTAAAGTAAGAACTTGAGCTATTATTCTTTGTTACAAGTATTGCTTGGTTGCCTATAGGATTGATTGTTTGATGTTTTTTACCGTTTGACAGCCTAACATCTTACTGACACAGCACTACGAAGATTTATGTCAGAAGAAAAAAAAAAGTAAATATGAACAAAAGTTAATTTTAGTTTTATTTTAAATATTCATTAACTATATTTCCTTAATAGTCGAATAAACCATCTGTCGCAAAGTGGTGGGTAAAAACGAGGAGAGGAGGTTGCCTTTTTTTCCATACTCGAAGATCTGATCTTGATCCAATTTAAACTTGATTAGAGTTTGTCGAGGTTTCACTTCTTGGAATCCATCTCTATCTAGGTATCCGACAACCTGGAGAGCTAAAACTGTTTACAGAGCTTAGTCAGTGTGATGTTTTGAGTCTATCCAGTATCGTTGTTTATAACAAACTAAATTACAGAAAAATATAGTAGACAATGAACTATTCCCATAATCTAACTGACTCATGTAAAAAAAAATGCGGGTCGTATGTTGCCCTTTGCAAGCACGACTGCGGCCCGCAACAAGGATAGTGTAATTTGTGCACTGAACGGCCAAAATTGTAGTCATATAATTTAAACTGGATAATGGCGCGTCGTTCACAGAAAAACGTCATGCTTTTCTTTTTTTTTCGTTTTTTGTTTTAAACACTTGAAAATAGTCTATCACTTTTTGATCGATTTCAAAAGCAACCATAAATATTTAGAGTTGTTTTTTCAACGTGTAACGACAAGTTGCTCGTGAAGCTTTTTGGGTTTGCAATCTCACGTCTAATTCAGGTCAAAAAAGAAAGACAAGCTTTGGATTACAGTTGCGTTTTCAGAATTTGTAATTGCGTCCCCTTTAAATCGTTGGTGGAACCTATATAATAAGCCCTCTCTTATAAGGATTTTGCCTCTGGTTCGTCCTTTCTTTTCACAACCGCCCCCTACTCCACATGTTTTATAGTAGTATTTAAAAAAGGCTGTCAAGCAAAAAAATTAAGCGCGTGACGTCTGAACTCGGATAAATAGGTTGAATTTTTTTTCTTTAGGGAGAGGCGACTGTTATATTAATAAGTAAAGAGCCACGGGTATGGTGTAGGACTGTCGGTAGGAATATCGTTTAAAGGCCGGCAGGTAGGTGTAGGACTGTCTGTAAGCCTATAGCTAAAAAGGTCGGCATTATTAATAGAAAAAACGGACTCGATGTAAAAGAACTGCCCCCGGTTAGGCCCTAGTGTTACATACAGTTTTTTAAATATTTGCAATAAAATGGCATGGGCAGGTTTGACGATGTTACGAGAGCTACATAATTATATATAATATTGCATTGAATTCTCGTTAATGCTTCATCTGTTATAAGAGGGCGTTCTATAAGCAACATGCGTTGTTGTTTTAATTACTTTTACTTGACACTGACAAGAGCTCTAACTAAATCTAAGACACCTCCATAAAACCGGCTCAGACAGAGACAACATTAGTGATTCTCGAAATTGTGTCAAAAAGCAAACGTTTTTATTCATTACGGGAAGAGACACACGAACGGCTATGAACTGCTTGATACTGAAAGGGTAGTAAATAACCGGCTACTGTACATTCAAGCATTGCACGGAGAGCAAAATAAGATCTTAATTTCTACCTTCAGCTGATTCCGAAACAATGATCTCAGTATGTCGGGGGCGAGAGAGAGCTAATGAATGGTTTTAGTGGAAATGGCTAACCTAACATTACAACGCCAGACATTGGCTGTTGTTACAAGTCTGTGTGGCGTAGCAGTTTTAAAACAAAGACAACACCAACACGTCTCAACCTTACAGCTCATGCAAGCCCCGTGCGTTAACTAATAAATGGTCAACATTACTTCACATGTTACAAGCGTGAAGATCAACCTTATACTTAATGCAAGCCCCGTGCGTTAACTAATATATGGTGAACATTACTTCACATGTTACAAGCGTGAAGATCAACCTTATACTTAATGCAAGCCCCGTGTGTTAACTAATACATGGTAAACATTACTTCATATTTTACAAGCGTGAACGGTCTGCCGACCCCGCCACTTTGTAGTACATGAATATTTTAATCACGCCAGCAACATCTCACCAGAGCGCGTGTACCATTTCAGTATCAGACGATTAGTATCGTAAAACTGTAATTTTCTTTATAGTATTTTCGCTGCCTAAGGCAACAAGGGACAAGCATTGTGGATGTTTACGATGGTGACCAAGTCATCTGTGAGAATATATAACATTGCTATTATACTCATATTGCCCAGTTCAAGATGTTTACGATGGTGACCAAGTCATCTGTGAGAATATATAACATTGCTATTATACTCATATTGCCCAGTTCAAGATGTTTACGATGGTGACCAAGTCATCTGTGAGAATATATAACATTGCTATTATACTCATATTGCTCAGTTCAAGATGTTTACGATGGTGACCAAGTCATCTGTGAGAATATATAACATTGCTGTTATACTCATATTTCCCAGTTCAAGATGTTTACGATGGTGACCAAGTCATCTGTGAGAATATATAACATTGCTGTTATACTCATATTGCTCAGTTCAAGATGTTTACGATGGTGACCAAGTCATCTGTGAGAATATATAACATTGCTGTTATACTCATATTGCCCAGTTCAAGATGTTTACGATGGTGACCAAGTCATCTGTGAGAATATATAACATTGCTATTATAATCATATTGCCCAGTTCAAGATGTTTACGATGGTGACCAAGTCATCTGTGAGAATATATAACATTGCTGTTATACTCAAATTGCCCAGTTCAAGATGTTTACGATGGTGACCAAGTCATCTGTGAGAATATATAACATTGCTATTATACTCATATTGCCCAGTTCAATGAGTTCTGTGATTGCGTGGCATTCAAAAAAACCAAGGGACCCCTTGTGATTGACATTTCAGAACGACTTTTAACAAATGTAACTATTTATGATCAAGTCCGCCCAGACGCCGAGTGTCACGGTGTAGTTCATTCAGTGCATCAGACCAAATGATGACTGTCGTATATTCTTTCTTAAAAGGTAACTTCGAGTTAACTTTTCTGTTTTTTTTTTTTATTTTACTTCGTTTCCATATCACAGAACTGGTAGCGGTTTTCCAAACTAAGATGATATTATCAACTTTATTGTGGTCGGGGCGACAGCTAACAGTCGAGGAGACAAGTAAGAGTCAAGGAGACAGCTAACAGTCGAGGAGAGAGATTACGGTCGGGGAGACAGCTAACAGTTGAGGAGACAGCTAACAGTTGAGGAGTCAGCTAACAGTCGAGGAGAAAGCTTACAGTCGAGGAGAGAGCTAACGATCAAAAGATGTCTTTTTTTTAAAACTCGGAACTTTAAAAACAATTTTATTTCAAATGCCCATGAATTTGCTTAAGTCAGTATTGCCCACCGACACTGGTTATTCAGTTTTATTGAGTGGAACGACTACTTGCAACTGAGTCAACTTAACTACAAGACAAATTTAATAATTGCTCTTTACGTTAATCCTGTGTTGCCGTAATCGAAACGTACCAGATTTAAACCACGTTTGAACTTGGCCAAGAGCCCCACTGCCACCACACAAGAATATGGCTACAAACCACACTGCCACCACACAAGAATATGGCGATAAACCACACTGACGCCACACCAGAATATGGGAACAAACCACACTGCCACCACACAAGAATATGGCTACAAATCACATTGCCACCACACAAGAATATGGCAACAAATCACACTGACGCCACACCAGAATATGGTCATAAACCATATGATTGATCATAAAGTTGAGGGAAAAAATAAGCGATGATTTCATCTTCGTGACTACAAGAAATATAACATATCTTCTATGGGAACCTTCCACATAGGATGGAAAGTCTTTATCACAAATTTGGAAATACAAGTCTATATTTATACATATCAACAGTAATCCCATCAACTATTTTCTGGCGCCTTGACAGAAGCTGGTGATGGCCGACGTGTTCAATTATCGTTATCATTCCCTCCATCCAACAGCGGCCAGACGTTTCCGCCCAACAACCGCCCTTGTTTACTCAAGTAAGTGACGCGACCAATGTGAACAGTTGACTATTTTCCTACCATCTCACGGCCCGGCAGCGAGTTAAAGGGGGGAAACATTTCATGACCGTCCATTTCGCAGATGAACCCCAGTACAAGTCTTGTTTGCACCACATCACAGGGGTCAGCACCAATTATAGCTCCATTCATTGCCCTCTCCGTTTCATTTTTATTATTTCAGTATTACCCTCGTGTTGCATTCTCTGTTACACAGTTTTTATTCTAGCTTATTCTAGAGTAGGGGTGGCCAGACCTGTAGTAACTGAGAGCCATTTTTTACAATAAAAAAAAATTGTTGAGAGCCGCATTGAAGCACTATTTTCTTCTTTATATTTTCGTTTCCTGCAACTTGTTGAAATATTTGATTTAAACTTTTAAATAATAAGTTACTAACTTTAGCAGGACTAACAGTAATGGTCAATACTTTGAAATGCGGGTGTTTACCGGAACCAGAAATCTAACAGTTCACATCACCAACAAATCAGAAACCAATCGCTCCCTTCAACTTTTAAAATTTAAATCAATCCCAAATTATTTTCAACTCTTTGTTTCAGTCAAGATTTAAAAAAAAAACTTTAATTTATTTTTGATATTATATATTTCAAACGAAAAGTTTTAATTTCATAAATTGTTCGCGAGCCGCAATGTGAACACAGAAGAGCCGCATGCGGCTCGCGAGCCGCGGTTTGGCCACCGTTGTTCTACAGTATCTTTTTTTTAAAATGTTCTTCATTGTCATGTCATAAGAAATTTCAATCGATGTGTTTGCCGAAACGTCTGCTTATGTGTAATGTAAAATTATTATTAAAGCTTAATATATATTGTTATATTGACACAGATTGTTCGTGTCTATTTAATCTGTTTGTAGAGTAGCTTGACAGAAATCTCCTCCGTAGTTGTTAGTTTTAATAAGAAATGTGTTTTTAAATTACCGGCAAAACATGGAACTATTGAAATGAAAACATTTAAAGCCTGCGTTGTTTATTTACTTGTGTTGCTCAGGTTACGTTTATTGTCAGCACACAAGATGGATAACATTTTTAAATGATTTTACTTCAAACCGACCGTCCATACACTTCAATTTAATGCTGTGTAAGCACAACCTCCCAACACGTGTGAAATGAATGATGTAGATTTATTCGTTACAATATAGATCGAAGTCCCTATCTGTGGCGAAGGAATCTGAAAAAAATAACGACTTTTCTAACGCTAAAGAGTTGAAATTACAAAACAAATACGTAAGCCTAAAAAAAACCTTAAAAACGAATGAAGATGGTGTGGAGGAGGCAGTCGGCCCTTTGCGACTCTTTTTCTTTATATGGAGGGGCGGCCTTTTCTGCCAAATGTAGTGATCTCTTTCGTGAAAGAAGGGTGGCAAAATATTCTGCCCGCCCTTGGCGGCACTAACCCTAGCTACGCCACTGAGAACGATACACTTTCTTGCATTCAGGATTTGTTTTGATCATATAAATAACATTTTACTCCTGACATAATGGGTCAAAATCGATTTCCTAACTGCACAAATCCGAAGTTAAGTTCAAACCTTACTCCTATCGCCCTTTTATTGTGTTGTTTATATTTAACAGCTTGTGTTTTAACACAATGAGACAAATGCATGTCTGAATTGTTTAGAGTCATTAAACAATACAAGTTACACAAGGGACTAAACCATTCTTAGATTAATAAATGCCCATTATCGCGTGACGGGAAATGACAACTTAAATCATTGGCGTGCTCGTCTGAGGTGTCAAACTTTCACTGAGCTGTTGTGTCACGCTACGCAGGTGAAAAAATGATGCATGCATACCAGTGTAGATAAATCCTTGCTTGTTAAAATGTGCATCTCCGTACATCAATAGTATGATGGTTCAATGTTTTATTTTGTAAATATATATATTAAAATCCGGTGATATAGGAGTGCTGTAACCAGAGTTACGTTCAGTTCTAAATTTAGTGCTACATCGTGTGATATAGGAGTGTTGTAACATGTGTTACGTTCAGTTCTATATGACAGAAAAACGATGCTGCTGGGTGACGTCCATGGCTTGACATGTAAATAGTTCTTGAATGGGTGGAGTAAATATAAATTTGTTTTGTTTTATTTAATTAATGTATGTTAATTAATTTTTTAAAGTTCCATATTATGTTTTTTAAATTGTATGTAGAGCAAGGTGAGACCAGCCCTAGACTGGGGTACCACGCTGTATAAAACCAACAATAATAATAATATAAAAACTGGTTAACAATAGAAGTGTAACATGCCGTCGGATTTCTTCGTGCGCCGTTGCATCTCTAGATATTCACATCATGTTTCTTAAATTACAATGACTGTAATTGAAATGCATAAAATGTGTATATAACCATTGTTAAACATGTAGTGTGAAAGTTGAAGTTTAGTAAAGGTAAATATAAGAAGCATTCCAAGAATCCATATATATTTATATAATAGCTCAAATTTCGATTTTCAAATTTAATTTGCTCTGCAGTTTTCAGTATTCTCTGGATCTAAAAATTAAATCGAAATCGATATTACCGGTACAACCAATGAACAGAGAGAAGCCTTCGAAAGCTCGACAACCGTTGGAGGCTTCCCTGACTTGTTTTGCTATAATAGAAAAGTCATCGAACACTATAAGAGCTGCGGGGTGATTTTTTAAATAAAATTAAATGTGAATATTTTTTTTTAATTACCTTTTTTTAAAAAAAACAACAACATTGAACCATTCTAATGTTGTTGAAACATATATCCCTTGAAACAAGGCATCCCTTTCTCCTCTATGTAACAACAATGAAATCAGATTATCATAACTCACAAGGCGACCTATTTTTCAGACACTCCCAGTGGACGCACGTGTATAGTGTACCGTCAATAACAATCAATCTCCCAGACGCTTGTCGAGACGTAAAGGGCAATAATAGTGTTATACCAATGAGATATATGAGGTAGGGTGATGAATTGCACATTAAAATCATATCTCGGTCATCCTGAAAAGAATAAAGGCTTTTCTGTGCCAACTAACTTTTATTATAAATAACCAAGTTATAAGATAGGGATTCAAGTAATATACAAAGACATTGTGACATGTCATGTTTCATTTATGAAGGAGAATCTTTAAGTTAGAATTTATTTATAGTTTAGACAAGATTGAAGCTTGCCAAAGGTTACTGATCAACGTAGAGCGCACAACTGTGACTGAGTTTATTTTTAAAATAAACAAAGTGATCCAAGGCTTAATCAAAGAATATCAATGTATAATATAATAGAAAATGAAAGCACTCCGTCAAGACAAACAATGATACTGTTTAGTAAATTGAGATGATGCTGCAGGCTGGCCAAGTGAAAGCATTGGGGGTCGAAGGAGTCACCCCCTCGACATCATCATCAAAGGGAACCAAAATCTTTATTTATCATCAAAATTTGTTTTAATTATATAAATATTTTGGGGAAGGGTGTGCCATAGTCGGGCTTTGCGTCCAGTGATGTTGTTGCCTGGGACGTCACTGGTTGCAGGAAAGATGGAGAGGGAGGGAGGGGGGTAAAACAACGGGTGGGGTGAGGTTTCGTACCGAAGTCATAAAAACTTATTAATTTCGACATAAGATTCTGTTATTGATCCAAATAAATGGAAATTAGTTTTGATTGCATTGTACATATTCATTTTCAGGACATGGATACCATTCGGATTAAGATTTTTGTTTTTGCTTAATACAATAATTTAAACGAGATACATTTAGAGTATTTTATTAAAACTAGCTCCATATTAACACCAAAAAAAAAAAGTAAAAACCCTTTTTTAAAAAAACACATGTTCTTTTTTATACAGAATTTTGATACGCCATATTTAAACTATATCGCTAATTAGTATCCATCAATGTATCCCTTTTATTCCGTCACGATAACAAATGTATGCATTTGCAAGCTCCTGTCCAATTTTACATGTTAACGGGAAATGTATACGCGAAATGCCAAAGACAAGCGGGCGATAACGCATAAGACACAAAGTATGTTAAAAGCAATGTGATGGTTTAGAATTTAGAGGGTGTTAGGTTGTGGAAGGGGCAATGGGTCATTTAGATCAAAGAATATGCTCGGGTAATTTCTAGAATTTCTTTTCTGGGGGTTTTAACTCCTTCCCTTTAAATAAGTCGACAGCTTTCCTGGCCATGGGATATTTGCTAGATTTCCTAGACACGGGACATAGTATGAGACTTACCAGACTTACAGGAGCGCTACAAGACTTAGTTGACTTTGTACTGTGTGTTTGGATTTCAATTCTAGTATTATACTTTTTTTTTCACTTGCTGTGCTGTAAGTTAATACAGTTTTTTTTTATATTTCTGTATACTTAATTTTGTATTTTTATATACATTTAATAGTATGATTAAATTGAATATTGTTAGTATCACTAGCTTTGGTATAGTTTTTTTTTTAATACTGGTTATCGGTCCTTTGTTATCTATTGTTAATCTAACGAGCCAAATCTTAAAACGTATTAATTTGTAAAATCATACAACGGTACGTAACAATGGCATATATCAGTTGACATAGACTAATATGATATATATATATATATATAGGCTAGTATATACGAATATGACAATAACAGGTACATATAGGAGAAATGGATATAAATGGCCGAGACATTTAATTTTTAAAATAAACATATAGTGACATCAAACAGCTATCTTAGAGAGACATCAAATAGCTTTATAGTGAGACTTGAAACAGCTTTTCATAGTGAGAAATCAAACAGCTTTCATAGTGAGACATCAAAGAGCTATCAAATTGAGACATCAGACAGCTATCATTTAGAGAAATCAAACAGCTTTCATAGTGAGACATCAAACAGCTATCATAGTGAGACATCAAAGAACTTTTATTATGAGACTTCAAACAACTATCATCGTCTGATTTCAAACAGCTCTCAAAGAGAGACATCAAACAGCTTTCATAGTGAGACATCGAACAGCTTTCATAGTGAGACATCAAACAGCTTTCATAGTGAGACATCAAACAGCGTTCATAGTGAGACATCAAACAGCTTTCATAATGAGACATCAAACAGCTTTTATTATGAGACTTCAAACAGCTTTCATAGTGAGACTTCAAACAGATGTCTTAAATTAAAAGCAAACTGTAGATGGGATTGGGGAAGTTAGTGAGACAAGACATAAGAAAACCACTGAGTTGGAAATGTTAACATAATATTATTATCTCCGCTCTTTATGGGTGCGTCTAAAGAAGTTGTCAGAAATATGAGTGGGTATTTCAGTAATGAACGAAACAAGGAAAGTGATCGATGGCCAGGATTTTAGCAGCCTCGCATCCATAACAGGGAGACAATCAACGTGGACGGTTCATGACGTGCATGTTAAAATGTGCAGGAGTTCAATTTTGCATCGCTCTGTGCCAACCCACTTGGAGATTCAAAGTCGGTTCCAATGGAAATCAAAATGGATTGCGGTTTTAGAATCAATTTATTAGTTCCGCTTCTTAACCATGACATGTCGCTGGGGAAAAAAAGCAAATTAACATGTCTTCTTGATGATCGTTTCGAACAGAACCGGGAAATAGACCGGGACACTTTGACTTGAAGTTTAACGACTATATCATCTTATTCCATCAAACCTGGGCTCATATTAAGGAATTAAACTTCATAAAAACCACCAAACATAAGGTAATCAATTAGGTTAGTCGTCTGTACAAATATAAGCCTAACTGTGGTAAAGCAGATCCGACATCGAATGCAATTTCTACCAATCAACATGAAATTGGTAACGGTAAACTCGGACAGCGTAGCAACGGATTGCATTTAAAACATCTTGTAGAAAGAAAGACAAAAACTGACCAATTCAGATGATGACCACCAGGACGAGGTCAAGCACGCTGAACGTCAGCAAGTTATACCAGACGGGAGGTTCACCTACATCCCTGACCCATTTACTTTTCAGAGACTTTGGCCGCATTATTTCGTGGTAAGTGTTGTTTTATATTTCAATAAAACAAATGAAAACATAAAATGTATTAGATATTGTGAACTTAAAATGACAACTGTAATATGGCCCTTTTTTATCTTTAAAGCTAAAAATTAGCAAAGCAATAGTTAAAGATGCCAATACCAAATGCAAGAGAGTTTATTTTTGAACATCATTGGTCTGTTGACTCTTGAAAGTCGTTATATTTCAAGGTTAGTAGTGTAGCTATGGAGATTTCTATTAATGCAATTTCAAGGTTAGCCAGTCGAGATATGTTGCAATGCTCTTATATCGTGCATAAATGCAACTACTCACGCGCTGACTATGGTTAATCATAGTGTTAACCACAGATTTGCACTTTGGCTAAATGCGCGCGTCTAGAACATGAGACAATCTGTAAATGATAGCCAGGAAATGACAACATTTTGGCACATGTTTCCACGTGTGGACCGCGGGTAGGGGTTCTATTCTCATGTTAAGCCACGTGTCCTTTGATTTATGTACCAATAAACATCTGGAAAAAAACGTAGGATTGGCTACTTTTATATGGCAATCTAAAACTTGCCTGAGTATAGGCAATCTACCAAATAGCCTTAGATACCTAATTGTAGGCAATCGATAAAATGTATAGAGAATTTCACAAAGTACTATTTGATACTGAATATTCTTACTCTGCAGTATACGGCCCACACATGATTTTTTTAAAAATACAAACTGCGCAGTAAGTTAAATAAACACCATTGTCTTGGATAATTTACTATGTGATATATCAAGAATGTGGGGAAATGACATGTGGCAGCTGTAGGGAAGTAAGCCTACAATATGACTAATATTAGATGACACTCTTCAGTAACTGATCCAGGAGTAATGACAAGTTAAGAATAGGAAAGCGACATTCTGATAACTTTAATGCTAAAATAATGACATTTATTTCTTAACAAACGTTCGCATCTATTATAGGACCATGAAAAGGACGGAGAAGGGGCAAGTATTTGAAATATACCGTGGCTTTTCTCTGTCTCGGTCACAACAATTTATTGATGCGATTAAGCTCAATATTTAATTACATCATATCATTCCTGTTTCTTCCTTTAACTGTTTATAATATTGGCTATAACGGTCTTAACGGCTATAACGGTCGTAACGGCTATAACGGTCGTAACGGCTATAACAATTAAATTTGTAATGAATGAAAACCGCACATTTCACCAATCTAAAAATAAATTACGAATGTGTAAGCCTCTTGGGAATAAAAATTAGATAAGTGTATGCGCAACATCATTATTAGAATGGGGAATAGTCCTGTCAGGGAGACCAGGTAACGCAGGCTAAGAACCCTCAGCTCTTACAGAAAGAAAAAAAGAAAGGGGAAACGAGCGAAGAGTGTCTATACTTCAAGCATTTTCAGAAGCTCCGTGTTGATGCACAGAAATGAGTTGATGGGAGATGATGGATGTGCTCACGGTCATTGGATATTCACCAACATGCATGCGGGGAGAGATGAATGTGCGGCGTTCGGATTGAGAAACTGGTTTATTGGGGAGGCTGAGCTCCTCTTAAAACGAAGGATTTTTGCATTTTTTTAGAGATGCATTCTATTTCTGGATGTCAGGAAAAATCACCAATAAGAATAATGTCTAAAAACACGGTATCTAGTCGAAGAATATTTTATTCAAAACGGAGAAATCATAAAAATATTTCAAGACCTTGATCCCCAGTAGCATGACTCTGAATCCAGATACGACCAGTTGTAAATTAATTGAATATAATACATCAATCCTATGAGAATCATTCGTTAGATTGAAAAAAGGTTGAACCTGATCAAATATCAACAAGGCATTTATTTTTATTTTTTTAAATGTAAGAATCTGTTACCTTTCAATTAGTCAAGATGCGCCCAATGGCTTGCCTGATCTAACTTGTGCTATGTCTAACAATGATTGCAGCCTTACAAATGAGTTCAAGTAGTGGAATGTTTGAAAATATCGCCATCAATGTGTGCACACACATGAGTGAACCACGGCGTGGAGAAACGCAAGCCTCTTTGCGACATATTTTAACAACTAGGTCACATGGGACGCACACAAGTTCAGTTCAAAACTTGCTGTATTCATTCTAGTGTCGACAGACGTATCCTTCAAACCTAACATGTGCTGAGCATGTCACCAAACTGCCATTGTAATTTCTTGTATATGTGCCGACGCGTACTCTTGGTACTAGGCCTATGCTAATCAATTGTTTTTGCAGAGCGAAGTCTAATATTTTAAATGCTATATAGAGTAGACCAATGTGCTAATAAGCATCTCCTATAGCAGTGGTTCTCAACTTTCGTAATGCCGCGACCTTTTAACACAGTTCTTCATGTTGTGGCGACCCCAAACCACAAAATTTTTTTGTTGCCACTTCATAGCTGTAGAGCATGTGTTCTCCGATGATCTTAGGCGAGTCCTGCGAAATGGTCGTTCGACCCCAAAGGGGTCGCGATCCACAGGTTGAGAACCGCTGTCCAGTAGATTAGACCCATGTGTTAATAAACATCTCCCTATAGAGTAGATCCATGTGTTAATAAACATATCCCTATAGAGTAGATCCATGTGTTAAAAAACATTTCCTCATAGAGTAGATCGCTGTGTTATAAAAAAAAACTACCTACAGAGTAGATCCCTGTCGTAAAAAACATCTCCCAATAGAGTAGATCAATGTGAATAATTTTCTCCCCTTGTTAACTTGACTTATTTTAAAAGTATGGTCTACCCTTGCCCTGAGCTGGTCTAACGCGTTATTAATTGGCTACTTTGATGTTGAGACAATAAAACACTTGCTCTCTCAATTCTATGAAGGAGAATGCATCTGCACGTGTATAGTAACTCCATTTTAAATGATAATTATCTTTTAATTGCGACACTCGTTTCAGATATCAGTTTGATCAAAGGCTCCTATTTCAAATTACAATTTTTTCACAAAGTTTAACTTCTAAATAACACTTCTGAACATATCTATTTTTATTTAAAAGTGTAAGTGGAGGAAAGAAAAAAAATACGTGTCCAATATTAGAAAGTGACGCGGTTCCCAGTACAGAAGCGGAAGATAAACGTTTTGTTTATTAGCGAGACTTTTATTTGAAAATCGACTTATGTCATTGTTGGATAAATGGGAGTTTCATTATTGTGTTTGTTGGTTTTTCTTAATGAAGAAGACAGATTAGTCATTGTAAGAAAAGTATTGATGCAAAATATCATCGCACAGCTCTACGCATTTTTTAAAAATTATTTTTTGTGGGAAAAAAACAGAAATGAGAAATGGTTTGTTTGTTACTCTTTTGCTTTATAAGTTGTAAAATGAATGATAAATGTTAGGGGGGGGGGGGGGAACAACCATGCTAAGTAAAAAAATAACCACCATGCTAATGAAAAGATAAACTTATTTTTAATGATTTCTGGTAATATGAAAACTTGGAAAGCTGAGTGCAATGACGTCACATTACAAATTTTATACTTGTTACTTCTAGGTTGTCTATGTCACGGTCAGATTGTGTGTTTACTTTTTTGTGTGTATGTTTTGGGGACGGAAAGGGAGTGCTCGTGGTATTGGCTGTATTTTCCCACGAGTATGACCGTCTTGGCAGGGGGGGGGGGGGGGACTCCAGGGGAGAAAGTGTTTGTTGTGAGTTGGGGAAACATTAGAGTGGTGAATGAATGTGAACATTTTTCTTGTTATCACGAGTGCATGGTCAATAAGGGTATAAAAGGAGGGACAGATTATTATTAGGGAGAGAACGATTTATTATTTAGTGTGGATTCGACAGAGTGGTTTTTGGAGTGAGGACTTAGTATAACTTTATAATGCTGTTTTGTGTATTCATTGGATTTTGAGTCACTTTACATGGCTATCGAGTAGAAAGTGATGTGTTTGAACACTTATATCATAACCAGAAATAAAAACTATATTTGATATCTCTTAGACGACGTTACGTGTTTTCCCTTATAAACTATCGGCTTTATAGGAGCCAGGAAACGTTACAAGCACCAGCTTTCCAGGAGCTGAATAACCAGATTCTTTTTAGACTCTGAAACTATTGTCTGTGGCTACAGAAGGGACCTCATCCTCTAGACGACGTACTTTTCGCCACAGTCTATACTCATACTAAGTCAAGAAGATGGGGTTAGCGTTCCCTTCAATATCCCCCTCTACACATTTCAACTGTTTGAATTCAAATGGAGACATTCAAAAACAAAAGAATTGTGCAAAATTTTTATCTCGGTAGGTCTCCGGGAATCTTTTAACGGGAATTTTTCAAACACAGAGTGAAAAGAAGTTGCATTTTCACATCTTTTCTTTCAAATTTCCACTCCTATACAACTTTTCAGTGACCCAAATACCACTACAGCCCCTTCCCCTCTTTTTTACCTATAGATGCGTCATATTTTTCACTTTTAATTTCAAGATTATTTTCCAGTTTAGCTAACCTACAATGAGCCATCTCGACACTTGATACTTCTTACTTTTGGGATACTACTATAACTACTTACATGTAGGTTACTCGTTACATCTTGGATACTACATGCATCTAGGATACTTTTTACAGCTTGGATACTCTTTACATCTTGTATAATTTCATCTAGGATCGCTTTGGAATAATTTCAAAATTGCTAAAAACGGAAAACAAAATAAAATGTAGGGCAAAAAATACATCATCTTGGAGCCTGTCTTTTGGTGAAAAGTGATCAAAATTGTTCATGCCTCGTCACAGGAATCCAATCAATCGCCATCATCAATATTCATATGTCGGGACCTGGTGGAATGTCATAATGTCCCCGGCGGCCAGACCAGATTACCCCCGCCCCACTACCGACATACTAAATCCCTTTAACCCTTCTTGGCTCAACTATCTCTGAGAGAAACAGGAAAAGAGTGGAAGATGGAAAATGGACAATTTTACATTTCTAACGAGGAGAATCGAACTTTTTACTGAGTAGACTAAGGAGTCGGCTACAGAATCAAATTTGCATCGACTGCTAGGCAGAGGTAGGCACGGCATACAAAATAACTACGACACACTAAGCAATATGAATGGTGCGTTTAGTATAACGAAATGGACAACTCAAAATTGTATACAAGTAATTATTACCTTCTTGACAGGTGACTCCGATGGGAGGATTTCAATAGGAAAATAATCTACGGGTGCGAGGGTTGGACAGTGGTGGAGGTGGTCAACCTCAATAATATAAACGCGTCTTGCAGCGTACAAAGAAATATGTTTCAGCAAAATAACAATAGCTCAAACCATGCTGATTTATATTTTTAGATTGGATTGAGAGGGTCACTTTGCTTTTTAATGTATTTCATAATTTGCACAACTTTCAGCCTAAATGTGAAGACAACAAAATTTGTTCAACAGCCCACTCTATAAGTAAAGTAGACGATATAGCGAGAGTTCGGTTACAGCTGTCCAATCAGCTTACGAGGCTTGATAATTATAAACGCTACACCTACAATCCCAAACACTGCCATATTTCTTTCTATCTGCATATACAGGTCATATGTGCATGCTCTATTCTAAATTCGGAATATCGTTATCTATTTCAGGACCAGCCTTCCAATCCCAAGTTTTTGTAACGCCTTCATCCCCTATCTCCCCCCTCTCCACCACACGCCAGCTCTAATCCATCACGACAGAGGACAGTGTTTATGCGAGCAACAAAATGTCTATCAATCTCAGCTCGTGAGCAGCCACTTACCCCAGCAGAGACATAAGATAGCCGTGTGACGCAGCTGATTACTGTCTACACTTGTGCAGAGCAGTTGCACCCGCTCGTTTCATTCTAAGATCAGCTTCCACGTGCGGGCGCAAGACTTATTGGCACATGGTTTATTGGGTGGCTTTTGTTATTGGCAGTGGGTAGAATTCTGAGATATTTGAAAAGTCCCACGGAAATGTATGACCTACCAAGTCAATGCTATTTGTAGGATCCACTTTAGGCCTACCACCATTACGCCTTTGGATTGTAACAGCTTTTTCACCACTTCAAGCCCAGCTTAATATGCATAAGTGACTGGCAACGAGACCCCCATGCCTCCCCCGTGGATCAAGAGATACAGTAACTGCGTGCATGTCCTTACAGCCTTTGCAACAAGAGAACTAGTGAGGAGGTCCAACACGTTTCGAACATGGCTCCACCATTGCAACCCAGAGATATGGAGGTGGATACACAATTTAAGACAATGGTACGTGAGCAGCACATGGGTTGTTTTCCAGAAATCTATTTTTACGTATGTTTACTTCCCAATACGGCGTCTCAGTAGATCTTTTAAAGCATACAACGTTTGTTATATTCTTTACAACATACAAAATTGGTTTCTTTTCTCTGCGACACTGTTCCAAAAACGTTTAATTGATCAATATCCGTTACTTAACTTTGGACGTGCATTAGGCCGAACTGACAATGGAAATATAACAGCATTGTCCGACAAAACAAGGATATGGTTCACAAGCACGTGTTGACATGGGCGTCGTTAGAGCGTATTTGAGGCGTCGAAATGAATCATCCTGTTATTCCTCATATTTCCTAACTACCTCGGCGCGACCAGGTTGACAATAACAAGTTAAGCCTCGTCACGGTTGGTTGTACATCCGATCGCAGCAATTAATATTTTAATGGCTTGTTTTTTTTTTACTGTTTGAAAGGAAAATCTAAATCCCAGCAACGCACGCTTAAGTTCAAATCAAACGTGTTACTAGCAGATGCTATATCCCCAGTGTGTTGCATTAAACTATAGGTGGTACACAGTCAAATTTGTTGTTTAAAAGGAGACTCCGTGTTGTGACATAGCAGGAAATTATAGCTTTGTTAAATACGAAGCTGTGGGTTAAATTGATTTATGAGAAGAGCACGTTAATGGGTTCCACTTTAGATGAAGGATGATTTTTATGATGTATTTTCTCATTATAAATAAATAGGTATTTCATTTCTATCTCTTATCAGATTTTATGTACAACATTTGCCTTACTTTCCTCATACGGCGTAACAATGCGCATATCTTCAAAATATGGCGATTACTTTGGGATCGTTTTCGCATTAGCTGCATCCTTTTTATAATCGTTAACTAAACAGTTATTACCGTGAGATGTTCAGTGCACCAAAGATGGGGATATTGTCATAACTATAACAGTTTATTATATAACTCATCTCACCTTTATTAACATATGTATGTTGCATTTTTGTTTCCATTATTATTATTTAAAAAATAACACCGGTATGCGTATTGCTGTGTCTACGAACAAGCGTATTTTGTATTTTCCGTGTCAATGAATTTTATGAACATCGTAAAAGTGCGCTGTATTACATTGTCAATGAATAGTGCTGGTTGCCAGTACAGTGTTTACTTCCGCTTGCATTATGTCACTTTCCAGCTTTCAAGTTCCAAACCGTATGTCATTCTAGCATTCAGTTCCCACCCACTGACCCACCCACGCCTATCCCACTTAAACCTAACCAGTAACCGTCTAGTCAGCCATTGAGGCCGCACGAGTTTACCCGCGCCAAATGACACCGGCGATCGACTGTGATGTGAATGTCGACCATAATATAGTGGCCCGCAACTTCCGCTATTTTACGCGGAATTACACCACAATAATCGACAACGCCGAGACGGGAAGCAATTTTTAGATTGTAACCAAAATGGCATCTACTTAAAGAATGGCACCAGTTTAAAAAGACCCTAGTTGGTCAGCTTATTGTAGCGTGTGGCCGTCTTTTCCAAGGGCCAGACCGACATTTAGTTTCAGTAATTGGCCAATTTGCTCCGTGTGTCACGTGACGGCGATGAAATTCCATAACGCAAATGTTGTGACACAAAAGATGAATTGAAATTGATTGGATGTAACTATGGAAATTTCGATTGTGTTCTAATCAATTATTGTTACTTTCTGTATTCCAAGCAACTAAATAGTTAACATTTAGAAAAAAGGGAACCAAAGTAAGATGGAAGATATAAATATTAGAACTGATTAAATGCAGAGTAAAGTGAAAAGTATGTTGTCAGTGTTTTTTACCAGCGGTCGGTATACTAACTCCAAACAAGGTGTTGTCTGTTTTATGATAACACAAAAGACTGGTGACATTAAAAGTGAAGAGAGAGCGTTTCGAAAGAAGCTGTATCAACATTCAACAACAAGGAATGAGACATCTTAGATCAGCGGTTCTCAACCTGTGGGTCGCGACCCCTTTGGGGGTCGAATGACTCTTTTGCAGGGGTCGCCTAAGACCATTGGAAAACACATATACTCTAAAGTTATGAAGTAGCAACGAAAATAATTTTGTGGTTGGGGGTCGCCACAACATGAGGAACTGCATTAAATGGTCGGGGCATTAGGAAGGTTGAGAACCACTGTCTTAAATGAATATGTTTATGCACAATGAACGTGTCCATCTTCTAAGCGTGAACTTAGTATAGCGGATGTACACACACTGTTTGGTTGTTATTTTTACAGATATATTGAACAATTCATTTTGTACTGGAGAAGTGGCTAATATGCTCAGAAACAAGTATCACGAGGACTAACATTTGACCAGAATGAATATGTATATATAAATTTAAATGCTCATAACGCTGTCTCAAATACGTCAATCCTTACACTTGCCGTATTTCAGCTGAACTTTACACCAGCCGTAACCTGACGCTAATACATTATTCGGCATCGAGACAATACAACGAATATATAGTTGTAAGATACAAAAAACAACAAAAACAACCAGCTATGCTCACACGACACACACGACTACATACCTCAGATACTAGAGATCTAACACTGCCTTCTTGCTGTCATCACTGGCGTAACTGTATATCCCCTGACCAAGTAGTCGTTTCACCGACAGTCAGTCATGATCAACAAACAAACTCAACGTCTGCAGTGTAATTAAGTGTCACAATTCTGCCAGTTCTAGCCCTCACTGTCCAGGTAAACATTGAATTCAACGACTCGTTCACGAACACGCTTTCCGTGTTTATTAAAATATCTGACAACTTCGCTGGGCAACAAAATATCAAAGATGTTAAGAAACTGGTGACAATCAGAGCGAGAAATTTGTGAAGGTGGGGAAGGGGTGGGGGTGAATCCTTGCAGCATGGCCCATAATAACAGCCTTTTCACACCCAACCCTCAAAATGGCTGAAAAGGGTTGCGACAGCGACCCAACGGCATACTCTTTTTTTTTTTTAGGATAGTGGGTCTAAAGATGTGGTAGACGGACACAAAAGAATCATACATGAATAACGTATTGCATTTAATCTACGGCAGTGAATGGACTAGGGGGGTAGCATAGAGTTTAGTGTTTAAGACTCGCTGTCACAGCGGAAATGTAAAGGAAAATCTCAGTTACTTTGTAAGTTACAATAGATTGACGTCAAAGGTGCGTCACAGGGAGTGCATTCCCTTTGTTGGTATACCCGTACTTTGGTGTTGGTGGCCTAGCTATTTTATAGTAGCGGCCAATGTTGTCGTTATCATTAACGGAACAGTTAATGTCTAGCTTTGGCCTTAAGAACAAAATGTCTGACCTGCGTCTTTCATGTATTGAACTATTCCATTTAAACTTGGAGACTATTTGTGACGACTCACTCACCCCTGGAGCTACCCGAGTTTGCTGTCAGATTTTACCAGCTCATTTTTCTGTAGCAATCGTAAACGCCTAATGAACAATGCGTTCTTGATGTGTCATACAACTGACGATCACTGATAGCCCCCTACGACTTATTCAATGTTAGGACTCGATTATACAGATGAACGATCGATTTTCTGACTGACCTCCTCTAAATTCTTCCTCGGTGGGATCAGTACTGTTAGTATTAAGTCATAAGTGTCTTTTTTTTCCTTCTTCCATTTAAAGGTTGACTCCAGGGGTTCATAACAATAACTGTTGGTTTGACCATGAACTATTACGTGATCTAAATTTTTGTCGTTGAAATCTCATCTATCTTGAGCCATTCATTCATACTACATGTAGATTTATTTGTCCCCAAAGAGATGGGACATCCTTTATTTAAACATCTTCCAGCCTGCTATTCACAGCTATGTCTCAAGGGGTCCTTGAAAAACGAAAGATTATTTTAAAATACCCCAGCTTCCTGACAAGAAATTTCGCCGTCAGACTCATTAAGAGATAAGCAAATTTCACGATGTTGCCTCAGTTAGACAGCCATGTTATCTTGCACTCTAAAACTAAAGTGATATGGAAGCATAGCCGAACGCCTTCACTTTATGCTTTGCTCTTAGCCGTCCAGTTCTGCACGTATCAAAGTTTATATAACCATAAAACTCAAAGGAACTGAGAAGATCTCTCCTATGGAAAGTCGGGATACAAGTTTGGGTCATGCTATATAAGGAACTCGACTTCTGGTAATTTGATGTATTTGTTTTCAACCAGTGGTTCGTGAAGCTTCACTTAGTAGGATTAAAAGCAAAGATAAAACGTCGGTCGAAAAGTGGTCAATATGCTCTCGGGGAATATAAAGATTTTTTAGGCACTGAGGTCCATACAACTAAAAGTGTTGATGAATAATTGAATATTTACGTCGATCGCCATATTCCGGTAAAAAGATTGTAACCCTGGGCCAAGGAATAGGATGGTATTCTGCACAAAAACGGAGTCAACTATTTCGGAAAATGATTTCGAGAGGAGGGGCGCAGGTGGCAGGTCGTAAGGGTTCATGGAGGTTTGCCAATGAAAATATTCATAGGATTTTATAGTTGAAACAAGAATAGCACTGATTAATTCTGTTTGCTAATGGAAATATTCATAGGATTTCCGAGTTGAAACAATTATGGCATTGATAACTCCGGCTCAACTATTGATACATAACACGTTCAAGGAAAGTTAGTGTTCAAGTGTAGATACACAGACAGACAGACTTTCATTTTGCAGGACAAACTTGATCCATTATTACTTGGAAATTTGAAAGAGGAAACTTGAACTGCTCCCCAAACCAGTCATAATTGCACATCTCCGAAGCCATCAGCTTTAGAGGTAAAACTACACTAAGGATGTTTTAACAGCAGGAATTTAATTACCGCGACGCCTAATAAATAGCGCCATAAAATGTTTCCTTTGTGGTGTCCGACGTGGTATCATCGCACCATTGGGGAAGCCCCACCACAACTCTGCCATAGTAAACAAAATGCCATTGTCAGGTTCGTCATGCATGGTGTTACGACATCCAACACCAGTGCTGGCACCCGACAACCATGTGTGAAATACGGGTGTGTCGCACGACAGATAAACAATATTTCAATAGATCCCTATCGCAATTCATCAATGTAATTTTTTGTTAACTTTGGCCACAATGGAGAGAGGACGTGGGAAGGATATCAGTCAAATATGAAACTACCACTAGTTACTTTGGCGACAATGGAGAGAAGACGTGGCAAGGATATCAGTCAAATATGAAACTACCACTAGTTACTTTGGCCACAATGGAGAGAAGACGTGGCAAGGATATCAGTCAAATATGAAACTACCACTAGTTACTTTGGCGACAATGGAGAGAAGACGTGGCAAGGATATCAGTCAAATATGAAACTACCACTAGTTACTTTGGCGACAATGGAGAGAAGACGTGGCAAGGATATCAGTCAAATATGAAACTACCACTAGTTACTTTGGCGACAATGGAGAGAAGACGTGGCAAGGATATCAGTCAAATATGAAACTACCACTAGTTACTTTGGCGACAATGGAGAGAAGACGTGGCAAGGATATCAGTCAAATATGAAACTACCACTAGTTACTTTGGCCACAATGGAGAGAGGACGTGGCAAGGATATCAGTCAAATATGAATCAACCACTAGTTACTTTGGCCACAATGGAGAGAGGACGTGGCAAGGATGTCAGTCAAATATGAAACTACCACTAGTTACTTTGGCCACAATGGAGAGAGGGCGTGGCAAGGATATCAGTCAAATATGAAACTACCACTAGTTACTTTGGCCAAAATGGAGAGAGGACGTGGCAAGGATATCAGTCAAATATGAAACTACCACTAGTTACTTTGGCCACAATGGAGAGAAGACGTGGCAAGGATATCAGTCAAATATGAAACTACCACTAGTTACTTTGGCCACAATGGAGAGAGGACGTGGCAAGGATGTCAGTCAAATATGAAACTACCACTAGTTACTTTGGCCACAATGGAGAGAGGACGTGGCAAGGATGTCAGTCAAATATGAAACTACCACTAGTTACTTTGGCCACAATGGAGAGAGGACGTGGCAAGGATATCAGTCAAATATGAAACTACCACTAGTTACTTTGGCCACAATGGAGAGAGGACGTGGCAAGGATATCAGTCAAATATGAAACTACCATTACTTTGCCCATAAAAATAGATATCATTGGCACCCAGCCTCCTCCAGATGCTTGCCAAATTATTGGGTGCCCTTGTGCTTCTATAAACATTCGCCCCGAGATTAAAGAAGCCAAAATTGTGAAATTTTATTGTGACTGGGTTATCAGATGATCAACAAGTGTGCTGTGAGAGGACAGCCTCTAGTCTTTCGGTTTCAACAGGTGCAACGCGACACACGGGTGTATCGATCCACTTCGTGGGATGTCATAACTGTATTTTTAAGAAATAAAAAAAAATAATAAAGTAGAAAAGTGTCTAAAGCATGTGAAACACAAATAAAAATATGTACATAAAACATAAGATTGTATGTTGTACATTAGATTTGTTACAACCTAGCCATTTTACCCGGCTTTGCTCGGGCTTGTATTCGGGGAAAAAACTCATAAAACGTTATAAGCGAACACGCAGTTAAAAAGACTTCGCTATAATAGGGTAACTATTAAAATTTAAATTTTCGGTAAATTAAGACAATCCGCGCCACGGCCGCCATCTCGGTTGACATGAACCGTGAAAGGTCACCATAAACCTATCCCTATACCTAACCTGAACCCCTAAACTATCCCTAAACCTAACCCTAACCCTAAGCCTATTAAGTTAAATAAACACGTAAATGAAATCAAGTTATATTTTAAACCAGGTTTGGTGTCGCTCTACGTAAAAGATTTCCATTTAGCCTAATCCTTCGTGCATGTAACTTGCTATTGCTAGGAAAATACTTTGCAGAGGCTCCTACTCCTCCGCTCACATGGAAATATACATCTGATTTTGGAACAATTGAAGTAAATCATAGAGACTTACACGGACGTTAGAAAAATAAAAAGAACATCCTAACACTACCGAGTCAATACCTGATGTCTTTAAAAAATAACTAGACAAACTTATCGTGTTTGGAATTTAAGAAACTTAACCTGAATGTGCAACGTGTAAATAATTTAATTAAAAAAGTGAAATCTGCTATGGACTGACATTGTTCTGTGTTACAGATGATGCCTATAAGACATGGCTATACTAATAAAATGCACTTCCCACGCAGGGAGGCAGTTGTACTAAATGCTGATTTGGGGCTCAATTGCAAACTTACGCTTCTCCCTTCCACACACACGCCTACTATATATGTTGGTAATTGAAATTAATTAAAGTGCACCCATGAGTTGAAACCCCTTTATGCACGCCCCTATGCAAAAATTAAAATGCACTATTTTTTGAAAGTTTAGAATAAAAGCTTTATTTAAAATGCGTGCACCAAACAAAAGAGCACCAAAATCTTCCTTCAATAGATGTATGAGCGCACCGTTCTCAATAAAGGCTTCCTAAAAATGCGTACACCAAAAATAACTTCATTTGTAACTTCCTCGAAGCCATTTAAAAATCTTTTCCCTCCAAAATTTACAATGTCTTTTTCTTCTTTTTTTTTTATTTTTAATTTCAGCTTTTGGGATAAGTTGTTATGATCAAACTTTCCAGGAACCATCTGTATGTCAGGAGGAATAACCATGTTAAGTTTGGTAGCGATCCATTGTTTTGTTGTCTTGATACTGATCGGCCCATTTACAAACCTACAAACAAACATAAGTAACACCGAGCATGGTAGCTGCTCCTCAACAAACATATATTTTTAGAACCAAATTTAAAAATGTTGCAGAGCTTCAATCAATAATTCCAATGTGTCTGTAGAAAGTCAATGCTTTCGTTAAAATGGTCTGGTAACTCAATTTACACCTTCAAAGCTCATGCTAAATAAGAAATAACGTGTGAATAAAATTCCATTTGCATTAAGCTATATGTCGTGGCATTTGTCTGAGTGAGGCTGGTGTAGAAACCTGCTTGAAACACGATCAATTTTATGTAAGGGAAAAGATACTTCTTTTTTAAACCACTCGACTGTTTCTTAATGATACTTTTTTTCAACACCACTTTCTTAAGTGTGTAAAGTTTATGTAAATAGCTTTTATGTAAGGCTGCTGTGAAGGAATGTGGGCAGAGTGTGTCGGGTAAGGAATGGCGTATAGGCACCATGAAGAGATAAAAAAAAAATGGGCGTGGGCAGGGGGCGGAAGCGATGGAAGAAAAGGACTCTAAAGGTCCTAGACACGGCAACATGTAACAATATTGCTGGTGAAAGCAGACAATGCCATACGGAAGCCTCTTAAGCTTGGCCCAAGAAACTTGAGCTCTAGGGGCCCTAGAAATGTAGTCCACCTTGGCCAATGGCATGGATAATCCTGTTGAGAGGTGTAGTGGGTGACAGTGTAGAAGATGAGGGAGATGGTGAGTATGATGAGTGTGATGGGGATGAGGTTGTAGGGAATGGGGTTGTTGGGGATGAGGTTGTAGGGGATGAGGTTGTAGGGGATAAGGTTGTATGAGATGGGGTAGTAGAAAATGGGGTTGTAGGGAATGAGGCTGCATGTGATGGGGTAGTAGGGAATGACATTCTATGGTAGAGAGTAGTCGGGAATGATGTTGTAGGGAATGATGTTGTAGGGAATGAGGTTGTAGGGAATGAGGTTGTAGGGAATGAGGTTGTAGTGATTCAGGTTGTATGGGATGGGATAGTAGGGAATGAGGTTGTAGGGAATGAGGTTGTAGGGAATGAGGTTGTAGGGAATGAGGTTGTAGGGAATGAGGTTGTAGGGAATGAGGTTGTAGTGATTCAGGTTGTATGGGATGGGATAGTAGGGAATGAGGTTGTAGGGAATGAGGTTGTAGGGAATGAGGTTGTAGGGAATGAGGTTGTAGGGAATGGGGTTGTAGGGATTGAGGTTGTATGGGAGGAGATAGTAGGGAAAGAGGTTGTAGTGAATGAGTTTGTATGGGAAGGGGTAGTAGGGAATGGGAGTGTAGAGTATAAGGCAGAGTATATTGATTGTGTGTTTGTGATAAGGGTGTTGTGGATGAAGCTGTTTAGGATGAGGTTATAGGGCATGTGTGTCAATCTCAAGGCCCGCGGGCGACATCCGGCCCGCAGTACATTATATCATGCCCGAGAGGTCTTGATCGGGGTACAATTATATTTGGCCCGAGAGATAATTTTAGGCATAACTATTTAATGATCCTGCCTATAAGGAGCAAATCAAATTCCCTAATTAGCAGCCCTTGCCGAACGATGGGCTACCTGAGTTGTGAAGTGAGTGGACTTTCGTCCTTACAGTAACATATCAGTTGCTCGTTTTGGATTGGCGCATAAGACATGAAAGTAGTGTAAAGCCCGGATATTACATCACCTTTTCCCGCTACGGCTAACTTGATTTCAATCAATAGTCTGTCAGTAGATGTACTATCTTTTTTTTAATAATCAAAGATAGCCTTAAAATTGCCAAGAGAAAAGTTGATTTTGAAAACAGAGCCTTTCAAATTCGCTGCGATGCTAAATATATGTTTACTGATATTGGCGGTAAACCTGTGCGTTTGATTTGTGGAGATAATGTGTCTGATCAAGGAATATAATCTAAGACATCACTACGAGACTAAACATAGAGAAGAGTTAAAAAGCCTGAATGTAGAGCAGAAGCTACAGCAGGTAGAAGAAATGGAGAGGAATCTAACATTACACCAGACGTTTTTTACCAAAGCAAAATCACAAATTGAAGCGGCTGTGAAAGCAAGTTTTATTGTGGTAGAGAGATGTTTGCTAATGTAAGCCTTAGCAGAAATATGGTTGCTGATCGGGTTTGTGAGATGGCCACTGATGTGAAAACACAGCTGATCGAAAAAGGCACAGACTTTGTTGCATTCTCACTTGCTGTCGGTGAAAGTAATGACACGACTGGCACTGCACAGCTCGACATCTTCATCCGTGGAGTGGACTCCAGTTTGAATGTTTAAGAAGAAATATTGGACATGAAATCTATGCATGGGACAACGGCAGGAAAATACATTTCTGACAATGTATGTCAAAGGTTAACCAACATGAACCTGCCTTGGGACAAACTTGTTGGACTTACAACAGGTGGAGCACCGGCGATGTGCGGTGAAAAAAGTGGACTACTTGGAAGGATGCGGTTAAAGATGCAGGAGAACTGTACTAGTGAATTGATAGCATGTCACTGCATCATACACCAAGGATCGTTCTATGGTAAAGCCCTCAACGTGGAAGGTGTAATGAGCACTGTAACACAAACCGTAAATTTTATCAGAGCCAAAGGTTTAAATCAAAATAAATTTCAGTCTTTTTGCAGGAAATAGAAAAGTTCGGTGACATGCCTTATCATACAGAGGTGCGGTGACTATGTCGGGGAAAATTTATTAGTAGATTTTTTCCAGCAGATAGAGGAAATATGTCAATTCATGGACAGCAAAGGAAAAGACTCCACAGTTTTTCGGGATAAAACGTGGAAATGTGAGTTGGCGTTTCTGTCTGAAATAACAACTCATCTCAACGGCTTGAAGCTGCAGCTCCAGGGACGGGACCACTTGTTTACTGATATGCTTGATGCAGAGAAGGCATTTCAAATGAAGCTGCGCTTATGGGAGACACAAATGCACAAATGCAACTTGTCTCACTCTCCTTGTTGCCAAGCAATGTTGAACCAAGTCAACGTTATGGTGTTTCCCAATGCACACTTTGCTGATAAACTTAACTTACTTTATGCCGAGTTCACCCGTTGCTTTAGTGACTTTTAAGTACAGAAAATTAATTTCGAGCTGTTTTATACCCTATTTTTCATTGACGTGGAGACGGCACCTGTAAATTTGCAGATGGAGCTAATAAAGCTGCAGTGTAATTGGGACACTAAAGGCAAAGTTCGACACTGTGGGGCTTGCACAGTTCACTCGTTTCATCCCGAAGAGATGTCCCAGCTTTGTCTACATGCGGCTCGAACCTTGAGCATGTTGGGTAGCACATATCTGAGTGAGCAGCTGTTTTCTGTGATGAAGATTAACAAAACATCACACAGGAGTCGTCTCACTGATGAACACTTTCAGTCCATCATGAGAATCCCGATGCTACAGAACATCACACAGGAGTCGTCTCACTGATGAACACTTTCAGTCCATCATTAGAATCTCAATGACACAAAACATCACACAGGAGTCGTCTCACGGATGAACACTTTCAGGCCATCATGAGAATCTCAATGACACAAAACATCACACAGGAGTCGTCTCACTGATGAACACTTTCAGTCCATCATGAGAATCTCAATGACACAAAACATCAAACAGGAGTCGTCTCACGGATGAACACTTTCAGTCCATCATGAGAATCTCAATGCTACAAAACATCACACAGGAGTCGTCTCACTGATGAACACTTTCAGTCCATCATGAGAATCTCAATGCTACAGAACATTTCTCCCAACATAAACGAACTTGTAGCCAAAAACAGATGCCCAACACCCAGCCCTGACAAATTGGCATAAGAGCGAAAATGGGTATGCCAATTACATTTAATTATTAAAACTTTTTTTCTGTTTTAATTTATATTAGTGTTTGGAAAGGTTTAATTTTCCGCTCATTGGATGTTTATCCTGTTCGGCCTTACGTTTGATTTGAGCTTTGGCCCTCTGGGCGATTGAGTTTTACACCCCTGTTATAGGAGATGAAGAGTTAGGGAAAGAGATGTATACGATGATGAAACGGGTGTCGATGATGAGTGTGTTGGGGATGATGGAGTTGAGGATGAAATTGTTGATGATGAAATTGTTGATGATCAGTGTGTTGAGAATGAGGTTGTTGGTGGTGTTGACGATGAGGGTGTTGATGAGTGTGTTGAGGATCAGGATGTTATGGATAATTGTTTTGGGAATTAGGTTGGTGTGAATAAGGGTGCGGTAGAGATTGGATGTAGAGTGCAGGTAAGGATAGGGGGTATTTGTCCAAGAGTCCATTGCTAATCAACATCTTTTTTACTATTACTATTACGCCTTTTCTGATATCGAAAATGTCTTATAAATTGACAGATATCGAGGGCGACTTGACATTTCATATTATAATAACAAGCAACAAGTAACTTGATCAAGAAATAGACAAACGGCTTTGAAAAGAAAAAAAAGATCGTACCGGTACTCGGCTTGTTTTAAAATAGCTAAAGATAAAGAGAACAGAAAGCCTACACCAGCGGACAACAGGAGAGTGGCAAGATCGACAAGAAGAGACAGCGAAATACAAAACTGTCTAAGCTGTATATGTTGATACTTTTATTTTATAAAAGTGTTATGTTGTAATCAGCACTGATCAATCAAAATTAAATTTCTTTGCTTTATAATTGTCAAGTAAACATATGGGTATATAATATATAAAAGGTTGAGTACTAATGGATTGAAATTGAGAATGGTAAATGATATTTCTATCCCTTCTTTCAGCTTCGAACAGAATTAAAATATATCGATTTTTAAAAAATAGTATTTAATTGGTAAAGGCCAACACTATAGAAATATAAGGAGATAAGCCGGTAATGTACAAATACTTACGTCCAAGCCTGTAGCAGTTGAGAATGAGCCTAAACTACCCACCATTGTGCTTGGGGTGTAAGAAATACAACGCAACAATCTTTGAATGATAGCAGTAGAAGCAACACAATAAAATAAAATCAATTCAAGCAATCTAAATTGATTTTCATACTTCTGTATGCCATATATAAACACGAATTAAATCTATACCTAAGATCAGGACTGCACTGATTAAACTCGGCCTGACTTTGTTGTCACTCTGATTCATCCACTACGGCACAATTGTAGTTGGTATTCCCGTGGTTACCCGACCTGAACATACAGGCCACTGTTCTTGGTGCCGCAAAGATTCAGGAAGTCCATTTCTAAACCGGTCAACACATGCAACGCTATATATACACAATTAACTTCTGTTAAAAAATCGAATTGTTCGCTCTCCTGTAAAGTAACATCGACCAACATTAAGCATCTCCGCCGGACCGGAGACGTAAAAGCGTCGAAAAACAGTGTTGATCTGTTGCTCGAGCACTTAAATAAAATCAATGGCAAAACAGCATCTGTTTTACAACATGTTTTCCTCTAATTTATCTGCCTCAACGAGGACGGAACGAGTCCGTCGCCACCGTGTCAGGACCAGTCAGCATGCCGCCATTAAGCCATCAGAGCCAATCACGACAAGACCAATTGGCTAATACTAGGCTAAGACAGCGACGGCCTGATTACTACAATAAACTGTTCTATTTTTAATCTCATCACTTCGGTAGGGAGTTCTAAAATACGGTGTTAGGACTTCACAATCATTGATTTTATTGATTCACCTATTGTGTCACATTGTATGAAAATGTGACAATGACAGCAGGACAATCCTCGAGCTTGGCGACGATTTAAGGAAAGCAGATATTTAATGTCGAATGTCAGCAGGACTGCAATGACTGGAAACAAAGATCTAATTTTCTGAAACTGATCATGCCTGGCAAAGCTGTTGAACCGCTTCGGAGTCAATTAGCAACAATCAAAATCAATAGCTTAGTCAATAGTTCAAATTATAATAGGTATAATATAGGATCCGCATAGCCAAATTACAGCAGCTGACAACTACCTAACTAGCCCCGGCCAGGCGCGGCAACGGACTTGGAAGTGTACCACCACCAGCCCAGACAGAAAATTGCGAATTTAACTCCCGCTTATGATTTCTCACGTTCTGCTTCCTTAAATAAAAATGGAGCGGATTTAAAGGACAATTAATTCTGCATCACATTTATATTACAACTTCAACTTCGGCCAAAGCGCCCGATTTAAGGACTCGAAAACGAAACACGGTTTCAGTATCCTAATGTAGTTACACTTTATTTATGTAATTAAGCTTTATCTAACAGATTCCACATGTGTTAACAATTGAATGGATATCGCCCGGGCATAGTTGGCACGGTATGGGCATGGAGACTAATATATTTTAGGGCTAAGCGTGTAGGACCGCTGCCATAAATAAACATTATTGGTTTTAAACATTCCCCCAAAAACTTTAAACGAGTGCTTGCACGACACTATCTTTGTCGATTGAACTGGGGATATTTAAATACTTTAATAATAAAATAGGGATTCACATTTTCATAAGGTGGCCTTTTACTGTTAACCTTTAAATTACGCCGGTGCCATTCACTTCTCTCCTTCTATCGTTGCTAATTGAAAGCGGTGTTCTGGGAGTGCTGATGGCTTCCCTGCGGGGCAAAGACTCAAATCGTACATTCTAGAAACGAAATTGTTCAACATATTCGCGAATGTTGTTGATGCTGGTTGTCCCATTTTACGTCTATAGATGCTCTAAAAGAAAACAGACGTTTAGCTAAACTAGGATTACAAGAAAGTTCTCTTCAATCATACAGAAGTAGCATGTCGTTAAAGCCAATCAATGACTGGTTACTATTATTACCTCTTTTGTAAAAAGTTGTGTTAGTCTAGTACAAACTCAGAAAACAACTCAAGGAACTTGTGCCGACAATAAACACTCCCACCAACCCCCTCACCCATCAATGCTCCAGGGTCGGAGAATTGCATTGTTTTGATGGTCCGGTCGCTGTAAAGCCATAGCAATCATGGTACACAAGCTGTTGTCATCAAGTCATACTTGCTTGCAGCCAATGAAAACAGAATAAACAAGGAGGATTTAACTAGATCAAGTGACGTCAAGCTATGTTTTTCATAAAAGTCGTCCATTCTGGATAGCGGAAAGAGACCTTGCTGGTAGGACATTCTTGTATCGCGTGTGTGTGTGTGCGTGTGTATGTGTGTGTAAGTTGCGGATGTTTTATAATTGGTTTTGTTTTAAAAGTTGCATTAGATTTTAGTTTCTAATATTTTTATTTTAAAAACAAAAGACAAAACAAAACAAATTGAAGTTTCTTATAAATTTAATTGGAATCCTTTGGCTACATAGAGTGCCTTCTGCACATACATTATTTTTGCTGATGAATTATAAGAAATTGTCAAAACATTTATTTTCAACTTTCTAGTGCGCTTAAACTCGTCCTTTAAAGAAAGTCTTGAAAAAAACTGCAAATATTTTTTTTAATAGTAAATGCTTTAAAACTATTGAGGTAATAATAATTAATTTATTGTCTTTATTTATAATTTGGTCAGGGAAAATTGTCTTTTCTTGAAATCTGAGGGATGGAACAACAATGCTCAGATTTACTATCAGAGTCTATGAGAATCCCTAAATTAAAGCGCTGTAGGATTTATAGAGATTGATTTTTTTAAATCGACTTTAAATGTTTTTTAAACATAAACCGAGTCAAGTTAAAAGCTTTTAATAAAGGAAAACATGATTGGATTTGTCAAAATCGGATACCGGTGTTGTTTCATAAAATACAAGGAAGCCACGAAGAGCAAACATCCTCTTCCTTGCTGCTCCAAGCCCAATGAGGCTTGTCAAGGAGAAAGAAAGTTACGAAGAACAATCCTTCTTTGCCATGGGGCTCAAGCAAATACTAGCTTAGGCTACGGGAATGAAACCTCCTATAAAAACCAGGAGATGGGGTGCAGTAGGTTATATGACAAAATCTATTCTTTGAAAATGGCATGACCTCCCACGACGCCACTGATGCCAAGTGGTATTGACGTTCCCCTAGGTTCACCTGCGGTTTGTATCTGCAGAGTGGGAAAACGTGTGTGTGGATATGGGGTATCTGCTAAGTGGGAAAAGACGAGTGTGAATATATGGTATCTATTGAGTGGCGAAACAGGGGATTTTACATATTTAAAAAAAAAAATTAAACACCTCGCCTGGCCTCGTAGTTTCAGGTCAATTAAATAATTGTCTTTTAAAAGACAACAAAAAGGTAAGCATTTTCATTATTAAATTTACAAAGCTGAATTCGAATCTTTCTGTATCCACGGAAATTATTAATTCTTTTTTTTTAATGAGACTGTAAAAATAGCAATCGTAGTTTCATGTAATCTGGTTTATCTTAGCTCTAAATAATAACGCTTCTAATTCTGGAGGAGAAAAAACTCACGATTTGATTGTATAGGTTAAAAATTTATCTGAGGCTTTAACTTAAACAAATGAAAAGTCAAGCGAACAAAGTTTGTAAGAAGAAACAATCTTATTTAAAATTGATAGGTTCCTGACTTTTCAGCGCCAGCCCCCACCCCTTACCGCCCACCCTATGATCTATATTCTAGAACTTGAAACACTCATTAAAAATTGATGATTTTTTTCACCAAAGTTTGTATCATGAATGCACAGTAATTCTTAATGATGTTCTAAACAAGATCATTATTGTATATCATTTGTTCTAAAAGTGGGCCGGGGGGGGGGGAGAGCTGACAATTTCGGTAGATTTTGGGAGTGTTGGGATTACCAACGTAATAAAAAAAAGTACACCAGGCATCAGTTGTTTTCAAGTATTTCCAAGGAAGACGGGACACTATTTTGACTGCCTGTCTACACCACGTCACTGACAGTGTTATTAATGGCCGTTTCTACTGGTGGTTGTGAAATAGTTCCAAGCTCTTCACTGCCCTTTCAGTTGATGCTGACAATCAAATATTTCAGAATATGAGTCATCACACGAAATAATGTTATTCCTCTTAGTAAGTCTTAACAATAGTTCAGCGCAGTGAGTTCATGTATATATATATATATATATATATATATATATATATATATGATGGAGCGGAATTTGGGATACATTTGTGCATTTAATGTGTTAGTTGATGAAACATTGGAACAGATGGATGCATAATCTATTGAAATCGATGTAGAAAGTGATGTTAATGATCTTTTAGTTTAGCCTATATCTTACACAGACTTGACACATTAATAGGTCTACTGATACTGGTACATCGGTGGATAAAGATTAAACGGAGTTTATGGGAAATTTTACATCAAAAGTGGGTAAAACTGAACTGCTAATTGAGGACCAAACATTTTTTTAAATTATAAATATCTGCTTTACTAAGTGTCATTGCTGTTTTGTTTAATGTTGTCATTATGTCGCCAAGTAGGCCTTAGATTAAGTATAACACAGAGACGCAATTAGATCTAGCAATGAGGAATATAAAATAGAGGGAAAAAACTTTCAAGAAATTCAGGCAAAACTCAACTTTCCACACAAATCAAACACATGTTTTAGGAGTTGAAATGTGTATTTTTGTTTGAAGTCGTATTTTCGTATTAAACGTTCAAAAAGCGCCTGAGAATGGTTAGGCAGGTCTGCTTATGTACATTGTTAGGGTGGGGAAGAAAAATAACAAGTCATTTTTGTAACCTTAAGCAGACTGTTGTGTTAAGCTTTCCCTTACCCTTTACAATTTCTGATAACTTCTAATTTTATACTCTATACACCTAAATCTCAGTTGGGTCGTTTTATTTGTCTTCACCTGATAACTTTTGGTTCTGCAGCAGTAATTGACAGACGTCCTTTACAAGCAAGACATGTGCCTTTTTGTATCTGCAAGATGACGTTTAGCTGCATGCTAACCGAATCCTACAATGTTCACCTCCAGTCCCCATTCACGATAATGATCCATTTTTAAATTATTAATTTAACTATGCATGTGTTGCTGTTTTTTAATCATCTCGCTGTTAGGTAACTCTATGCTCTACGGCCTTTAAGTCCTAGATGCCGGTAGCAAGCAGTTTGAGAATGAGTGCTTTAAGGTTCAATTCTTTCTGCTCGGTAAGGCGTGCAGTAGTTGTGCTCTGGAAAGAGAGGTTTCAAGGAAATTACCCAACTTCAGTATGAGCCCATGATCGATTTAGTCAAGTCCCATTGACGTCACTGGCTTGAATTTTTTATTTTTATTTGCACTGTAGTGTTATCACAATAAAAAGGAACGTTAAGCAAATCGTGTATTACGCAAAACTTTGCAATGTGTCTGTTACAATAGTTTTGTTCAATTATGGTTAAAAACTTAGCACATAATCGCATTCATTAGTCGGGAAGTATAGTTTCTCTTACGTTGCGTATTGGAAGAAAGAGCTGACTAACACAACAGTATTAGCCCAATACGAGGATAAAAATGAAATACCATATTTCAGGTGTTGTAGACTGTGTTGACCTAATTTATTTTGCTTCAATATAGAGCGGTAGCGTCCACAATTTATCTCACCACTTTTTTGTTTTGATATTGAGGTCATAGAATAAATGTTTAGCGCTCTACCACTACCTAGCCCTCCCTAGATTGGTAAAAGGTTGTTTACGTTCAAGTAGAGAATGCGTTCTCGTGAGTTGCAATTTCTCAACAACAACAAAATTCTGGAGGGTTCCATCTCCGTCCCTATAAATAAGCCGGTAGCTTTCTCAGCCGGAAGAGATTTGCTATATTTCCTAGACAATAGACATATTGTGAGACTTACCAGACTTAATAGGAGCCTTACAAGATTTTACTCTTTATTTGTATGTGTTTTCATATTTGTATTTTTTCGATTATTATACTTTTTCATTTGCTGTGCTGTAAGTTAATATAGTTTTTATTTCTGTTCTTTCATTATATACTATTATATAAATTAATAGTATAATTAAATTGAATATTGTTAATATTACTAGCTTTGTTATCGTTTTTATTTTTACACTGGGTTTTTTTTTTTATTTCTTTGTGACGTCTTGTTCATCTAACGAGCCAAAGGTTAAAACTGATTAAATTTGCAACAAAAAAAATCTAACGGTGCGTAACACAGGATCTGAAAATCAGCAACGAAAAGCAACAACATTTAACAAGAGGCTGATTTTCGGAGCAAATATAGGGATCACCACTTTATGAAGCTACCATTTGATCAGCTCTTAACTCGGGCTTATTGAGAACAAACAAATTTACATAAATTTGACGAGTTTAAGTTTAAGCCCAGTTGTTGTTTTTTTTTTATTGTTTTTTTTAATTTAGAGCTTTCTATCTATGTCATACAATTTCATCAATACTATTAGTCAAGCGATAAAATAAAGAGTTGGCGGAAATTCTGGAAATGGTTATAAAATAATATTTTTTGAAAACGAAAGCTTCAGATGCCTCCAAATGAGCGTGACGATTGGTCAACGTGTTGCTCATCGCGGGTCTAGAGTCTGATGGCAATTTTCTCGGAGACATAAAGTTCCCTTCCCCAATAACACGCCCATGAGGAGATATGAAGAATTGAACGATTTTACGCCTTAAAAACTTTGTTTCCATTTTAATTCATTTAGTCCGTGCTAATACAGCCGCAGAGTTTATTATTCGGTATAAGAAAACAAGAGTATACACAGAAAATGTCGGCACAGCGCCTTCTAACGCAAACGTAAATAATTTAAACACAAGAAAATTAGCGAGGAAAAAAAAACTGAGACACAAACATGCGTGTCCGTGGAACCCTGAATAGACTAATTCGGTTAACAGGTCCGATCACCTGAAGGGTAGGAGTGCAAGCGATGGCAAAGATGTAATTGGAGCTGCTAATTAAGTCATTCGGCAAATGTTTGGTTCAACGTCAAAATAAAGGATTAATCTCGAATTTAATTAATTAGCGCTGATTAAATTTTTAAGTTGGTTTTCGCGTTTATTTTGTAGGCATAAAGAAATATTTGACTTCAACAAAAAAAGTATATTATGGATCTCGGCCAAGATCACAAGTTGATGTAACTATACGTTATTCAGTGGTTCTCAATGCCCAGCCCAATGAAGATCCCAAGTCGATCTGCAAGATTCCCATTGGTTCTAAATGTCCCATCCCAATCAAGAATACAAATCGATGGAGCTACATGTCTTCCAGTGATTCTCAATGCGCCAGACCAATCAAGATCCCAAGTCAATAGAGCTACAGGCTTTGCAACACAAGCGGGCATCAAGAAGCCTCGTGACTACGGGTGAATACATCGACTTACAAGCCAGGACGTCAACGGTCTGCTATTCAGTGACAGGAAGTCGCACAAAGACGAGACCGGAACATGCTTTGGTGCTGGAAGATTGTGGGCCATGTGGCGTTCCTTAAGGCGATTAATTAGAGAAACATCCATCGACTTTCTATCCCTCACACAACAAGATCTGCATTTTTATTCTTATTTATTTAAAGAAAATGCTAATTGAAAATTTCAACTTTTTATCTTAAGTCTCTTTAAAGAGAAAAGTATAGTGAAAGTATAGCCAGCTTGCTATTGTTTGCAAGAGGCCCAACTGGGGAAGCACACGTGGTTTGCCGGTATTGAGATCTTAGTTTCTTCACATAATTTTAGAGTACTCACAACGTCATGCAAACGACAAATTTTAAACTGTAGCACCAACAACAATGAAGTGAAAGAAAAACAACTCCCATGAACTAACTACTCAATTAATGAAAGTCGTGGGGGTAATGTGGGGGTAATGCAGGGGATGCACTCACAAGTTAGACAAGGGTATCCAATAGTATCAGATCCCACACTAACGGACAATTCACACCGGTGATAAATTGTAGCACATTAGACTTACTGGTTCGACCCTGTGAAAAGCATATTAAAAAAAACATATCCTAACAGACAATAGCTGCATCATATATATCAAATAGCTACCTATTGAAATGTCTCATTAGGAAATGGCATCAGCGGGCCGTCGAGCTCGCGCTCCTTATGCCCTCCCCGGGCGTGAACCGTCCCCACCAGCAACCGCTCGATCGGGTTTGCCAACGGAGACCCTCCCCGTCCGGAGACATCTGGTCGACCGAAGACGCTGCGTTTAAAGCGTCCGTAGTCCACTTTCCTAGGGGCTGGGACGGTAAATTAACGTCCTAATATCTCCCCCCACCCGTCCCGGGGAAGCATCGGACGCCCTCTAAGAGGGATTTTACAGTGGGTTTCCACCTCGCAACTAATTCGCGAAATGGCTGGGACGAAACGGTTGCCTAGGAGCAGCTTTCTCAGGGCTGCATATTTAGAATCATCGGCCAGAGACTTCCACCACAGCCTCTCGCCTCATATCCCTTAACGGCAACTTGTTTTCATGATCCCTACCCTGTGTCTGCCTTTTCTTCCACTTGTGAAGTATCACAGGTGGCAGCCCTGTAGGAGCCGTTTATTCCAGCAGCTATCATGCATGTCCCTGTTTGCCACGCGGGACACGCAATGGTGGTTATGTGCCCCGGGTTAACGCCGAGGGGGTATAGCTACCTATTAAATCAGCCAATAGCTATACTGTGCACTACATAAGCCAATATAAATCTATATAAGATTCGTTACATTGCCAATAACTGTAAAAGTACATTAACCTACAACTACACAACCTTTTAACAGTATCTTGGATAGAGTAGCTTGCTATTTAACAGTATCTTGGAGAGTAGCTTGCTATTTAACAGTACTTTGGATATAGAGTAGCTTGCTATTTAACAGTGGGCATTTCTGTCCATCGGATGCGTTAAATCATAACATCATTACCTGCATTTTATTGCAACATTATGGGATGGGAGTTGGGGAAATAGGCTTTAAAATATAATTGCTTCCTCCCCTCACAAGACTGAAACCAGCACCCACCACCACACACACTTTTCTCCATCTCTTCAGACTGCTCTGCAACTTTTTTTTTTTTTAAATGATCCTGTGATACCGGGACGAATGCGTCGAATTATAACTGATTAAATATAGTTTTTAAACTCATCCCACTTTACATTTTAATCAGCAACATGTAGAAAATGTGTTCACGGCATAAAATGGTTGGGTTGACATGGCATCATTGTGTTGACATTACATGGTTGAGTTGACATTACATGGTTGAGTGGAAATTATATTGTTGAGTCATCATTACACTGTTGAGTTGAAATTAGATTGTTGATTTTGCATTACATGGTTGAGTTAACATTACATGGGTTGAGTTAACATTACATGGTTGAGTTGACATTGCATGGCTGTGATGACATCTGGTTCAGTTGATATTATATGGTTGAGTTGGTTTTACATTATTGCATTACATGATTTAGTCGACATTAAGTCGTTGAGTTGACAGTACACAGTTGATTTGACATCACATGGTTGAGTTGACATCATATGATTGAGTCAGCCTAACATAGTTGAGTTGATATTACTTGAGTACTTAAGGCGCATTAATATCACACTGATTCTCACATTAAAAATCATCGATTTCACAATAAGCACGTCATTTTTTAAGGGTAATCGCTAGTTCTTAACATAGGACATAAAACGGGATAACCTGATTTATATGTGGTTTCAGTGCCCCATCGAAATGGCACGTTTTAGACAAATGCATATTGCGTGCTTATTAAATGTGATTTCTAATCTGCACTCCGATTTAAATTACAAACTATGCCGAGAATAGATTCTCCCCTTAGAATATACAATTTATCATACTATAGATCCTCCTTATCCTTAAGTACGCGAGACAATCATGTAGCACGTCATCACATGCACTCAGCTCTGACAATATTCTTAACTACAGGTCGTCTGCATAATGATCTTCTTTGCCTTCTCATGACGTGCTGACCAGGTTTCGTTAAGTTCTGAACAGGTTTCTTTAAGTTCTATCACATATTTCAAGAATACGTAGTTAAGTAGTTACAAAACAGCCTAGTTAGTTAAAAAGAGTAAAAGCGATTAGCATCGCTGAAATAAAACATTTGAAAAATATATATATGCCGGAAAATAAATCAGTATCTTACCAGGGAATTTATTTTTGTGACGAATTTTAGACAGATTAGTGACAGAGGGCAGAGGAATATCCCATATAATTCATTTGGCTAAACGAGGAAATAGACGAACCAAAAATACATACATTTAAATAGAACAAAACATTTTACAAAAATCAGACGCCCTTTTAATATAAAAAGGTAAAAGAAAGTTCAATGTGAAATACTGCATGGTTTTTAAGAGATGAAAGTGCGGTTGTCCCCGCAGCAGAAAATCTGACTCAATAATAGATGTGCTATTAATGATCTGCCCCAGATGAAAGCAGCAGATGCTTCCTTCATGAATATTTTCTTAAAACATTTTAAAGCGCTAAAGGCGTTATTTAAAAAAAAAAAAGGCAGTAACCTGCAGGCTGATCGTTCAAATAAACTTCTATGGCTTTAGAGACAGCAATAATCCAGTGCCTGGTGTACATGGTAAAATATAACCAATATCTGACACAAAATGACACGAATGGCCCAACTAAACTAGTACTAGTACTGTGACTATGCTATATAGACATATTATTACAGACGTGGACGATGGGGCTCTAGCGCCTCTTGAACAAGACAAATTTATTATTTGTGACATTTTTATGTGTGTTAAACTTGCCACTGAATTTGAATTTTGACCGACTTTTAAAAAAAATCTAAATATTTGGTAAAATAAAGATAATGATTTTTGTCCACGGCAAAAACCACGGTGTTATCCCTCTACTTCATGCTAATGATTATATTTAATTGTGTGTCCCTGAAAAATATTGCTGTGACTAGAGAACAGGGGTCGACATCCTAAGAGACTTGGCCCACATAGCGATTTCATTGGCACGCGGAGGACCAAATTTTAAAATTATAAATGACTAAATAATGCGTCTTAAATAAGTAGACTTATAAGTTATTGGCAGGCTGATTGAATTAGAAGTCTAACTTTGGAACGCTTACACCTAAATGTTGCCAACCTCTGCCCTAGTGTTCATGATACATAACTTCTTACGTTACCGTGGTACAATGGTTGATTAAATGAAAGATAACTGCTGCAGTGACAATAGTATATTGATTGGTTCATTAAATGATAGCTAACCTGTGCCGTGCTGAGGCCGATCAAACGAGTAAATCACTCGGGGCCCTGAGTGCATGGGGGCCCACAAGGGCAGATTTTTTTAAAATTAAGTGCGATACAATTATTTTTACATTTGTAGGGGCCCAAAATTTGGATTTCCTCGGGGCCTAAAAGTCCTCTGTTGTACGGCCTTGCAGCTAACTATTGCTGTGACCAAAATATTTTTGTTAATTAAATGAAAGCTAACTTCTGCTGACAATGTAGGATAGTCGTTCTGCTAGCTAACTGCACAGCTTTGACCGAACATTGATTCACTTATTGTTAGCTAAATTAGGACTTTGTAGTAAATTTGTTTGAGTATAGTTTCTAACAGGTATAAGTATAATCTATGAAAGAAAGCTAAACTTACGGAGTGACGAATGAGCAACAGTTCTGAAAAGCGGCCATTGTTAAAGAATTTAAAGCGAGCCCACGGTTTACGGAGACATTTTGAGAAGATAAGCACTCGGCACAGATAACTTCTCAGATAACCACGGTGAATAGGAAACCTAACATGGAGAGCACGATGTCTGGAGGCCATGTTAGGAATCTGATCTGTTTCTCGCAAGTGACAAGTGTATTGATCTCGAGGCTTTGTGATCTAAACTCTCAAGATACGGCCATACGAACAGTGTCAGCAGAGGACAGGTAAAAACGGCAAGGACACACATATGTATACTCAGAACAGCTCCACGTGCTTTGGTCATGATTGTGTTCGACACTTTTGTACTCAGAACAATGGCAAAACTTTCAGACAATTTTGTTAGACAGTTTTTTATTAAGAACAAGGATATGCATATCATACACTGTTTTGCTTGCCCATTCTTGTTTCAAAACGTTCCTGCACACTACAGACAAAATATTTCTTATATAATTTATTTGCTTTGGATATGAGTCAACGGTTATGAGTTAAATATGTTCTCGTTTCCTGGAACGCGTTAGCCACAATGATGCATTAATCTATTTACATGTGGCAAAGATGAGTCACAGGAGTAAGATGATGCAAATGATTTGAAGATTTGGAAGCACGACATGGATATAACGAATCTACAACTGGGAGTCATGCAAGATGTGTTAAAAAGCCTTGTAGTAGTGAGTGAAAGCATAATATGGTCCAATGCCCTATAGTGGTGACTGAAATCTTGATACGGCACAATGCCCTATAAGGTGACTAAAAGCATAATATGGTCCAATGCCCAATAGTAGTGAATGAAAACATAATATGGTTCAATGCCCTACTGATGAATGGGAGCAAGATGTGGTCATATGCTCTATTATGATGATTGAAAACATGCTATGATCCAATGTCCTATAATAGTTAATCATCGAATATGCTAATTGTGAACTTAGCAGTCGGTGCGCAGATGGCTGATGAGGCTAATTCTGGCACGAAATTTTCGTGTGCAGTAAATGCAAGAGATTGATGGAATGGGATATCTCCAGTTGCAGAGTTAACCCGGGCTTTTATGATATGTCTTTTGTGCTCTGCAACCGCTGTTCTGTTGGCTTCGTTGTGTGTGGAGCCATTGTGTACAGAGAAACTGTACGATGATCTGTCATTTGACGCTTCTTCTCGTGTGTCCTTTTCTATATCAAACGCTTTCAGAGGGGTTTTATGTGTGACTTAAATAAGCGTTTCTTCTGACCACCAGCAAACCGCCATCCATGCTTGAGCTCACCATGGAATATTCTTTGGGGCAAGGGGTAGTCTGACATTCGCAAAATATGTCCAGCCCCCAGCTGGGACTTCTTTAAAGTGGTAAAGATGCTTGGGAGACCTGCCTGTGCGAGTAACTCAGGGTCTGGAACCCTGTCCTGCCATTTGATGCTTAATATTTTTCTGAGACTTTTCATATGAAAGTGGTTCAACATTTTTGTATGACGTTGATAGACCTCCACGATGTGGTCATACGCCCTATAATTATGATTGAAATCATGTGGTCTAATGCCCTATATTTGTGACTGAAAAATTAGTCATCTTACATTTAATATAAAATCCTTGTAACTTTGGTTTTTTTTATTCCCAATCACAAAACAAATTCGATAAACTAAAAATGTGCACTTTTAGCCTGCTATCACCCGGAGGCATTGGACCACTGGTATCACCAATCTTTAGCAAGGAATGAACTATCAATTCCCGGCGCTGTGACGGAAATGTATTGGACGGATGTTGTATAAGAAAAAAGATGTAAAACATTCAGCTGAACGGAGACAGACCTCCATAACTAGCGAGGCGATGACGCCCGGGGGAGAAAAGAAAAGGGGGGGGGGGGGTGCGCGGAGATTTATTCTTTACTGTCAATCAGAGGATGTTAGACACGGGTTAGATCTAGAAAAGTGCGTTACATTTAGACAAGATTGATTACAGTACAAAACTTGTCCGAGAGGAAGAACAGACATCGGGACAAGATTTATAAACCGAAGCCCTAAAGCCAAAAAAATGTGCATAACAAATTGTCAGATGATCATTTATTCTAAAATCGCCTGCATGTCGACAAATGTGGTTTCCATGTCTGTTAGTCCTTTACGTTGGTGGTTATATTATGAGACAAAATAAATTCGAAAGCAAAAATACAAAGGCAAATGGTGTGCTGGTAGCCCTATCTATATACAGTGAATCAGTAATATAATGACATACTATGGCCTCTGCATGTTGAACTCCCAAGCCCAGATGAACTATTTTAGGAGTTATGAATCGGAATGATAAGCTGTCCAAAAAACATTGTTAAATCGTATAGTTCTGTAATGAATGAACAATGTATTGTCTTACACTCCAGAAGAAACACACACACACATCTAATGATCTTTCTTAATTAACGAAACCGAGAATAGTTTGTAAACTAATAAACATGAATATTATCTAAAACTTCTATAATGCTTACTTACCTATAATATTGTGGAGATGGACGAGTATATTATAAACAAGATGAATGGAACATTGAACAGAACTTACCCTCTTTATGCTCCCAGCAATCATGGGTGACTGTCGTTTACTTGCTAGTTATGTCGTCACGGCTCTGGGGAATTATTAAGTAAAAGAAGAAAATTATTGGACATAAACAACAAGAAACAGCATCGACTAAATCCCAGTGTTCATAGTTTTGTGTGCAGGAAGGGATTGTAAAACATTTTTTTTGTTTATGAAAGTTAGTGTGTGTGTGGAAAAGGGGGGGGGGGCGTTAGTAAATAACTCCAAATATAGAACTTTCTGAGCTATTTTTGTTACTTAATCTACCCACTTCCCCCACCCACCCCCAAAATTCTCCCCATTTTATTGTTGGTGTGTTAGCCACGAACCTCATTCCCTTCTGGAAACACGATACTCAATCTTAATAATAGCCTGCTGTGTCATGGGAGTGCAAACTACAATAGCTCTTCTCTCCCCCCCCCCCCCCCCATCTATCCCTTTCATTTTTAGAATGTGACGCCCTGTCGTTTCTGCTCGGTCGCCGAGAAACCGCCACTGGGTAATTGAAATGAAACTGCTATTAGACGGACGATTATTTGCAGCCGTTCTCTCGGAGATACGTCCGGTTGTTTTGGGAGCGAGAGGTGGGGGGAGAGAGAGTATGTGTGCTGAGATCAGACTGCATACATGTGGGTGTAAATGCGTGGCTGAGAGTTCGTGTTTACTTATTAATACATGAATGTGAGGGGACTATGGGTGTGACAGTTAAATACAAGCTAGAGTGAAGGTTATGTGTCACTGACACATTTAAACACCCGCTAGAGTGAAGGTTATGTGTCACTGACACAGTTAAACACCCGCTAGAGTGAAGTTTGTCACTGACACAGTTAAACACCCGCTAGAGTGAAGTTTGTCACTGACACAGTTAAACACCCGCTAGAGTGAAAGTTATGTGTCACTGACACAGTTAAACACCCGCTAGAGTGAAGTTTGTCACTGACACAGTTAAACACCCGCTAGAGTGAAGGTTATGTGTCACTGACACAGTTAAACACCCGCTAGAGTGAAGTTTGTCACTGACACAGTTAAACACCCGCTAGAGTGAAGTTTGTCACTGACACAGTTACACACCCGCTAGAGTGAAGGTTATGTGTCACTGACACAGTTAAACACCCGCTAGAGTGAAGTTTGTCACTGACACAGTTAAACACCCGCTAGAGTGAAGGTTATGTGTCACTGACACAGCTAAACACCCGCTAGAGTGAAGTTTGTCACTGACACAGTTAAACACCCGCTAGACTGAAGTTTGTCACTGACACAGTTACACACCAGCTAGAGTGTGAATATTATGTCCGTGAAATTGCTAAATATCTAAATAAGAATTTAAATTTGAATATAATAAAGGAGTATACTAGCGTATGTCCGTGTGATGTCAGTGTATGAGAGGTGTATGATGAGAGGTGTATTATGAGAGGTGTATGATGAGAGGTGTATGATGAGAGGTGTATGATGAGAGGTGTATGATGAGAGGTGTATGATGAGAGGTGTATGATGAGAGGTGTATGATGAGAGGTGTATGATGAGAGGTGTATGATGAGAGGTGTATGATGAGAGGTGTATGATGAGAGGTGTATGATGAGAGGTGTATGATGAGAGGTATATGAGAGGTGTATGATGAGAGGTGTATGATGAGAGGTGTATGATGAGAGGTGTATGATGAGAGGCATGTTATTGCATGTCATATGGAATGCCATGAGTTCCTAAAATGTACATTTCTGCTTACACAAGTGAGACAGATCAGTCAGAAGGGGCAGTGAGCAGACCAGTCAGAAAGGGCAGTGAGGCAGACCAGTCAGAAAGGGCAGTGAGCAGACCAGTCAGAAAGGACAGTGAGACAGACCAGTCAGAAAGGGCAATGAGACAGACCAGTCAGAAAGGGCAGTGAGACAGGCCAGTCAGAAAGGGCAGTGAGACAGACCAGTCAGAAAGGACAGTGAGGCAGACCAGTCAGAAAGGGCAGTGAGACAGACCAGTCAGAAAGGGCAGTGAGACAGACCAGTCAGAAAGGGCAGTGAGGCAGACCAGTCAGAAAGGGCAGTGAGGCAGACCAGTCAAAATGGGCAGTGAGGCAGACCAGCCGGACAGACTATAGTTCTGAATAGGGAATGATTAAACCTCCCAGTATCATGGCATTAAAACAAGAGAGTTGAGTGCTGTGAATAAACTTAATACTCCACAATGCTCCCTTACCTGACGTCATCTCTGATGGTCATATTCACGAAATAAACCGTCGGTCTTGAAGCAACCACCAACAAAAAGAACAAAACAAGATTGAAAATGTACAAAGAAAGCCGATTATCTCTTTTCCCTCGTAAACAATACTTGTAACGTCTTGCGACAAATCGGAATAAGGCCAGAAACGGTTGCTAACCTTACAACAACACTTATCTACTGGGTTTAAATCTAGAACATTTAACATTACAGGACAACAACATCCAGACATTCTGCAAGTGTGTATTAGTTTCATTAAACCATATTTTATAAATGAAAGGAAATGTATGTGAGATATTGTTAACACTGTTTTTCTTTCTTTTCTAGAGAGCACCTCAAATAGAGAAATTAAAATGTTAAGTCGTTTTAATTCCTTTGAACTTGATTTGTCTTTAAAATCCTATAAGTTAAGAGGAGCTTACACTAAGAAGGGTTATATCAATAAAACTAGTTTAAAAAGTTTGGGGAATTAACTTTAAAAAATCAATAGGTTTTTTTTTTCTTGTTTTTTTTTTCTGAAGTGTTGGTGTAAGTAGGTCTTGCCTAATGACCGAGAAATATCTGGTGAAAACTCATTAAACTTCTGGCGACACACTGGTACTGAACAAAGGTATGTAACTCTCGATTTTATTCAGGCGTATGGATTTGTCGTTCTTTGATGTCAGAGACACATGACGCGGGCATAGATAAACTCATATTACAAAATTCACAGGAGGTGAAATTGTATTTTATACTTATGCAAGCTGGCTAGATAGTACTAATGAAATGGAAATCATGATACATTGTGTACTCTATAATATCTGATGCTGTAAGGTTTAGCCCATTTATATGCAAGGACGATTTCTAGATGGTAATGTTTAAAATAACTCTTAGTTTTAATCCAGATTGATCTGAAATTTTTTTTAAAGTCTGGATCTTCAAGGACCTTCTTGTGCAGATAATACAGAGGGGAAAGCAACCAAATAGTCAGTTTGCCATTTCAATCAATTCACACAGGACACAATAGCAAGTACTCACGACATCTGCCATTATCAGGTGGTGGATTAGTTTCTTTAAGTGGGAAAATGGCCTGGTCATCTTAACCTACAAGAATATCATAAAGAAATAATAAAATTTGTCAACAATTTTGAACATAATTCCATCCCTTTCTAGTTTTTGTCTAATTAAACTATATTTGTGCAATAAGATTTCTGTACAAACTTTGCAAAAATAACTTTAAAAACTTAGGTCAGAATGACCTCAAAACTATTAATGAAGCCAAATAGAAAGGGGAACAGACACTAGGTTCCCCACCTGTACAGTTAACACTTGGCAATGACAAGGTTAGATATTAATTTCCCATGCCCAAGCCTGGAACATTTTTAACAAGTCACGTGACAGAAATCAATAGCACCACATCTAATAGCCTGCTGTGTCATGGGAGTGCTAACTACAATACACATCTAATTACAAGTTACCTCTAAATCTTCTTCTGTGATCCCTATAATACCAGCGCTGTCAATGATTTTCAATATCACCTTGCCCTGATGATGCAGGGCAGGGGGGAGTCTCTGGTCTATGATGGCCTCCATGTCATCCTTGACCATATCAGGGCTGTAGCACCTCTCAAGGTGACTGAGCACTGTCTTCATGGTCTTTAGATCAATGCATTGAGAGAGAGATGTTTCTTCATGTCCTTCTTTGATTGGTTCTTCTGGCGTCGTCATGGAGTGAGGCAATGCACCACCTTCATTGTCGTTGGTTGCCTGATTCATTTCAACTTCTTGACCATCATCATCTAGCACAGACTCACATATTGAACTTGGCTGGACTATGGGAATCAAGGCCAGTTTCAAGGTCATGCTCTCCACAATAAAATTTCTCTGCAGAAGGCACCTGGAGGTGAGCAGGTCCAGCTTCTCTATGATGGATGTGCGGGCGAGTGTCAGCAAAGAACCTGATCCGACCCACACAGTGAAGTTACCTAGGACACCACTGGCTGAGATCTTGACATCTCTGAGGCTCAACGTCATTCTGCCAAGCTGGATTGTCTTGTCCTCACTCTGCACCGATTCCACTGCCGGTGGCTTATCTAAAACAGATGTTGAGTCTGCCACTTTCAGCTTCTTTCTTGTTCTTGTTGGTCTTTCACTTAGTTTCATGCCTTTCCTTTGATGTCCAAACTTTGACCCACCATCTGAGAACAGTGAAAGCAAATAGGAGTCACATAACAGGCTGCCTGCATGATAGGCCTGTAAGTATGCAGTGAATAGTATGATAGATAGGCAATTTTCTAATAACAAATATCTTTAAATCCGCATATATAAATGAACCAATATTTTAAACTTGCCACATGATCCATGACATGAGTGAATAATTGAATATCTGATTAAATGGTCATATATTTTTAAAAGGCTACATCACTGCTAGAAGGACAATGAACTATGTTATTGTCAAGTTTGGGAAAGTAATTTTGTATGTAAATGACACATTACACAACTGTACCACAAAAAGGGGCTTCCCTAAGGCCACTTGTCATGATTACTTCTGTTGTATACGATGTAAACTGGTTGCTTCCCACAGATGACAATAAAACTATACACTCTATTGGATGGCTGCTCATTTCCTCTTGCCAACCATTACACTAGTGATAGAGACTATCCTAATCAATCTAATGAGGTTTAGATTCTAAATTATTACTACCCGATGGTCTAACGGTGGGATAATGCACTGAAAACCCTGACACCTTTTCAAATTGTTCAGGTTGGGGTTACATGCTGCAATATTTCCTTTCAGGAGTCAGCAGGTAGGCAAAAGATTTGGAATGGAGGTGAACAAGTGCCATATCTGATCCATTTAATTTATATTCTTAGCTTTTAGTAAAATGACAGAAGATATTTAGAGTACTGACTCAACCTACCTTCAGCTGCCCACTGATCCATAGAATCCTCATCACTGTCCATCAGAGCTGCTAGCTTTCGTTTGCGATCAATTTCAGTCTGGGGCTGTTTGAAGGACAGCTTTTTTTTGCCATCCTCATCAATTCTAACCATCTCATCAGGAATGTGTGCTTTCACTTTAACCTTAAGGTCAACAAAGTTACACCTGAATATTACTGGATCATTGTGTAGCCAAGAACTCAATATTTATTGGTCAGTGAACATTAGTGATAATAACACATCTATGTATTAATCAATGCAGTTTTAACAGCAAATATCAGATTTATTGAAAATACGGAATGCATAAATCCAACCATGAAACAAAATGACTTATCATATCAATTTTTCTCAAAACATAATTTTTGAAACAGAAACAAACCAAAAAAAAAAGTCTCAACAAAGCTAGGTAAATGAAAAACGCCATTATTTTAAAGAGAACTAACTGGAATAATCATTAAATAATTAATGTCATAAAATTGCTTCCCTGGATTAGACTCTAAAATTTTGACCTAGATATTACAAAAATTGAGCCACATATATTTCATAAATGGCAAATAGAGGATTAGCCAAGCCGAGGATATGGGGAACTTGGTTAACAATGGTCTTAAAAATGCTGAAACAGACAGATCCCTAAGTGAATAAGATTATACAGCTAGAAAATTAATAAGATTATACAGCTAGAAAATGATAAAGATCATACAGCTAGAAAATGAATAAGATCATACAGCTAGAAAATGAATAAGATTATACAGCTAGAAAATGAATAAGATTATACAGCTAGAAAATGAATAAGATCATACAGCTAGAAAATGAATAGGATCATACAGCTAGAAAATGAATAAGATTATACAGCTAGAAAATGAATAAGATTATACAGCTAGAAAATGAATAAGATTATACAGCTAGAAAATGAATAAGATCATACAGCTAGAAAATGAATAAGATCATACAGCTAGAAAATGAATAAGATTATACAGCTAGAAAATGAATAAGATTATACAGCTAGAAAATGAATAAGATCATACAGCTAGAAAATGAATAAGATTATACAGCTAGAAAATAAATAAGATTATACAGCTAGAAAATGAATAAGCTTATACAGCTAGAAAATGAATAAGATTAAACAGCTAGAAGAGACAACTGTAAATATTGATTAATTTGAAATCTGAGCTAGTTTCTAACCAATCAATTCTGTGGCAGTTTGCAAAACACATTTCTGTGTTGTAAGGATGAAGACCTAACCAAAAAGGGACAAGACATTAGTCTTATAAGTTTGGCCAAATTACCAGGGCCAGAGAAGTCAAAGACATGAAGGCTATGTAACGGCTCACTTATTTAAACATCTAATCAAGAGTAAAAGGGAAATCTCACCATGTCAAGAGCTATGAGTGAGATCACGGCCATGACACATCCTCCCTGGTACTTGTTAATATTCAACTCAACATACTCATCAGTTGCCTCTCTCCTTCTAATGCCTTTATCTGGGTGAGCAGTGCTGTTTACACCGCTAGATCCTGCTGATGTAACACCTATACCAAGGTCAACAGTGCTGCTTGCTCTAAGACAGCCAGCCGATTCCTCTAGAGCATCAACATCCATAGCCACTTCACTGGCTGTTTGTTTCTCCTCTAAGGTTTTCAGTGTTTCATCATCTGCATCAAGGGATTTTGCCTTTATTTTTGACATCTGAAATTCTTGCAGTTGCTTGAGAATATTGACAAAGAGATCTTGTGGCATACGAGACTTTAGTGCTTCTTTGTGCCTGAACAAACCACAAAATGAGGTAGAAAGATTTTTTTTCATTTTTTTTTTTTAATTAAATAATTATTTTGCAATAGCCTCAAGGTCTAGTGATTAATCCAGCTCAAACTTTTTAATACTATTACTATCAGTAAATACAGTGTATCTATTTTATCTATGGTAGTACACTGTGTTGCTAAAAATAATTTGAATATGAATCCACAGATATTTTATATTTAGATGATTAACATGAACAGCCCCATCCAAAATTAATTCAGTGAATTGATTTAAACAAAAAAAACTTAACAGACAAATAAATGGGATGATAACAAATAAAACTTGTTGCAGATGCAGCAATGAGAAAGAGAGGCAGAGACTGCAAAGACTCACCGTAACATACACTTATGGTTGTTCAGCAGGGCAGAGTTATTGGTCAGTACAGGAACTGTGTCTTTCTCAAATTTCTGGCATCAAAGAGATAAGTAACACAGTAATTGCCTCAACACATGAAAATATTGTGTCTATGTAGATGTTAACATGTCAGGAAGTTTGTACAAAAGAAAATAAATTTAAGGAAATGGTCAGACGGAAGTTGGTTCAAACGTAAATTTATTCTAACATAAATTTGTTCACATGGAAATTGGTCCTCAATTAAATTTATTAAAGGATAATTATTTATTTTTATTTTTTTTTTAACAAAGGTGCAAGTGACAAATGGGGAAAGAACATTAATTTTTTAATTTTTTTAATTATTTTTTTTGGTAGATTATTTCATTTTGAACAAACTTCAATTCTAACAAATTTCTACTCTAAAAAATGTCCATTCTAACAAATTTCCATTTTAACAAACTTCCATTCTAACAAATTTCCATTCTAACAAATTTACTTTCAAACAAACTTCTGCAGAACAATTTTCTTTCATACAAATTTCCGGTAACCAGGTGTTTCAAACTGACAGCATACATGGACATGGCAATGGAAATCTACAAAGTAAACTCTCCCTGTGTATCAGAACATTTGAAAACATCATTGGCTGGGAAGCAAAGTATTAATTTACAAAAAAAAATTAATGAGACTATACTTGACAAAATTTCTATTTATTTAAGTTGTTACAACATACACTATACATGCCAAGTATTGACTAGTTATTATTAACTACAAAACGTACCTTCATCTTAACAATGATACTGTATTTTCTCAACAAGTAGTAGGCCTCGCTGATCACTTCATTTGGATATTTCGACAAGGTGAAAAATACACTTTTGCCTTCAAGAGGAGTTTTTAAGTGGAGAAAACTCTGGAATACAAGTTAGATAACTTAGTTGAGGTTTCTACTATTCCTATAATCAATCACTTTTTAGAACCCAAACTAAGAGATTATTGGTGAACTGTTTTGACAAGTCTTGTGTGGAGATACGGATCTTCCAATGAAAGCCACCTGTGAAGGCAGATAGGGGAAAGCTCACCAGAAATAGGGAGGAAATAACATACCAGGGTTGAACCAAAATCAGAACCTACCACCTCGTAGGAAGTGGCTAAAGACCTAAGCCTATACAAAGGCAGCTACCCTGGAAGCTGCAGGGGGGCATCCCCCCCCCCCAGATGGTTGTGCGCAGGGCTGATGATCATGTCATGTATAAAAATACAATGTTACGACAGCTAAATCACAAATGAAAAAACTGATTGATATTTTTGGACTTGGACCTATGCCTTGACAAGGGCATGATTCAGGGATAGTGACCTGGAATGCTCTGAGTCTACACAGAGGTTGAGTGCTGGCTCGCCTCACTGACGAATTCATAAGATATAGAATCCCTGTTGCTGCATTGCAGGAAACAAGATAGAAAGGCTTGGAAATACCAAGTACAAAGGAATAAACTATATTCAACAGTGGAAACAACACCAACACCTTAGAAACAGGGTTTGCAGTCAAAAGAGACAATAAATGCAGTCCTTTGGGTTCAGACCTGTCAAAGAAAGACTTTGCTCTATAACAGGGGAGGGCAACCACTGAGCCTCATTCAAGAGGTAACAGAGTTATGGAAGCCATATATGCTGAAGGGGAGGCCATTTTATCCGAATCATAGGAATTTCTTATTTAAGAAACATAACTCCACAACAAGAAGAAATTGTCTATCCCCAGAAAATTGGAATTTCACCAGGAAAGCAAAACATCCCCATATTGTAGTGATGTCTTTAACAGCCCCATATTGTAGTTACGTCTGCAATCCAAAATTGAAATAACACTTTAATTTTTTATCTTTTACATTTTTATGATCATTTTAATTATTTTATTTTCTTAAAGGGACCATGAGCCATTCAAAATGAAGGCGTAAGCTACAATTGTATCGCAAGCCATATTTTCAGCACCCCTGCTCTAAAAGGATAAGAGTAAATGTTTTTAACATCACCTTAATTTGTGAAAATTCTCAATCAGAAGTTGCAGATAACAACATTAAGGAAACTTTTTATGAAACACTTGAAGAATATTTAATGAGGCACCATGCCATGACACCAAAATCGTCCTTGGAGATTTCAATGTGATAATCGAAAAAAACAGTTTACAGATAACTGTCGGGAAGGAAAGTCTGCATAACTAGAGCAGTAACAACAGAGCACGTCTTACAGACTTAGCTACAGGGAAAGGAATGATGATCAGCAGCACAATAGTCCAACACAAACAAATACATAAAGTGTCTTGGATATCACCAGATGAATTTATACGTTACCAAATGTATCACATACTCATTGACCAGAGGCATGGCTCCGACATATTAGATGAACGAAGCTTTAGAGGGACAGATCTAGGCTCAAACCATATATTTGTAAAAATCAAATATAAACGAAGAATTTTTAACATTAAAAAAAAATAGCAGTGATTGAAGAGTTGGTACAGGAAAGAAATGGAACTGGAATGTATCTAGAGATAAAGTAGGTAAAGAACGGCTTTCAAAAAAGATCACACGTATGAAAGTAAGGTACTAGAGAGATGAGTAACACTTTGAAGGGATGCTAAGTGGCTCATATGGAGGAGCCAATGAGGAGTAAGCTCTACCACAAGAAGGACCGGACCCATTGGTCAGCCAACCAACACACTGAATGAAACAAAAGATGTGATCTTTACCTTAAAAAAATATCAAAGCCCCAGTAATAGACCTTGTCAAAGCAGGAATAATAAAACTATGTGGAAAATAGCTACATAGGCAAATATACGACCACATATTGAGAATCTGGGAGGAGGAAGAAATGCCAAAAGAAGGGGCGATGATATCATTAAAGCATTTAAGGAATTTGAAGATGCTTTTGTTACAGCTGGTCTTGAGTTTAATGAAGCAAAGACAAAAATATATGGTAATGTCACAAGGCATACTAATGAAAACATCAAAATAAGCAGCCATGCCCTTGAGAGAGTGGCTACATTCATCAAATATATAGAAGCTACTATAAATTATCACAATGAAATAATGCCGGAGGTGAAAGAAAGGAAAACTGGAGGAAACCATTTTTATTTCAGCCTACAAAAGCTACTAGGAAACAAAATCCTCTAAAGGAGAACAAAGTAGGCAATATACAACATTTTCCTAAGACCTGTTGTAATTTATGCAAGTGAGACTTGATCCCTTACTAGAAAAACATATAACCTGCTCAACACATGGAAGAGGAAATTCCTAAGGAAAATATCATCTGTGATAGACAAAGTTGGATGCAGAATCTTTAACAAACCAAGAGATATGTCAATAGTATGAACACCCATCCCATAGTCACAATATAAAAAAAAGCAGACTGTGCTGTAGACCAGCAAAAGTTATCTACAGACAGAAACCAAGGGGCAGATAGCTCACCAGTTGACCAATACTGAGATGAATTGATGATGCAGAGGAGGACTTAAACAAGCTAGGGGTCCATGTATGGAGGCGGAAAGCCATGGATCCATCCAAATGGAAGGCCAAGGCCCTACATGGGCTGTAGCGCCACTGATGATGCTGTTTTCACAAGTCATATTAATAAAACTAATTATGGATAATCCTCATCACAACGAACAATTAGCTGGCATAAAGACAGAAAGCAAGCAAATGATTGGTCAGAGTCCAACCTTTGGATTGTGGAAGTCTGGCCTTCTGGCTACACTAATGACTTAAAATTTGTCTGTCACTGTAGTAAGCAAAACTCACTTTAAACAATTTTTTATTTCACCAAACCATTTCACCGTATCTGAATTACCTTAAGATTGCTTGAGTAATTTTTATATTTGGAATCCTAGACTTCAGTGTAAAAGAATTTTTTAAAAGATTTGTTTTTAATTCTTTGATGCTCAGTTCACAAGGTCAAATTTTTGTCAAATTTTCATCAAATTTTGTGTTACAACATAGTGCGTTCAAGAAATTTGACAAAAAATTGATCGTGTGAACTGAGCATAAGACTGGACATAGAAAGATTTCCACAGTCTTAAAGTGCTTAACAACCTCACCTCAATTAGTTCCCAAACAACCATTGTTTTTATGTCATTGACACTCTTGATGTTGATATCAAGTTTTGGGTTATTGTACAAAATATCTTCAGTGTGCTTGACAATGTACTGTCCAGTCAGTTCGGATACAGACCCAGGTAAATACACTGCCTGGGTGTGTGGTGAGCTGGGAGGAGCAAAGACAACAGTAAAGATAAATGAAAATAATTAATTCTAAGTTGAAGTTAGAGACATGACAGCAAACAGTTTTATAGAGAATCTTCACATGGGGACAACAAGGTTCAATGTCAATAACTAATGAGTTGTATTTAACAGTCCTTAAGCATATATTTCATCTTCCAACTTTGTTATTGCTAAGTTGGAACTGATGGCTGTAACTATAAGCAGTTGAACACTAAGAAAGTGTGACAAATTTATCATCTCACTTTCATTAACCTGGTTGGGGATGAACTTTAATATCTATTCCCAATCATCAGATTGACTCCAAGAGTTATACACTCCTAAATCCAGACATGGTTCTTACTCCCCTTTCAGGGCAGTGTCAAGCTCTACTTACTTATTACATCTATATTTAGGCACTTTATTTACTGTAAAACGTTATATGGTAATAACAGCAGAAAGGATTGATACAATAATTAAACTATGCAGGCACCTGTTGTTTTCTTCAATGTATTTATTTATTTTTATTTTGTGTTATCAACTTTTGAATGATTCAATGTTTCCATTAAAATAAGTAAATGAGAGGTCAAGGTCAACATATTTGTGAAATGGCAAAATGACATGATAGGTGAACTTATACAGCATAATTTTGAATAATAAGATATATAATCTCTTCTACTTCCAAAGTAGATAATGCAATATATTATCCACAAAAGGCTCGGACATATTTCTAATGCCAACAATGACTCACCTAAATTTATGCTTGACCACATCAAAGAGTTCAATAAACAACCTCTCCATTTCAGCAGAGAAAATATTGGGTCTCTTGCTGCTACCCAACTTTGATCTGATTTTCTACAAATAAAGAAAATAAATGAAAATCAGACTACTCTATTTTTTGCAATTGAGTTTTTACATGTTGCTTAAGGGGAGGGCACTGTGTGGGTGAATAATCAGGGAAAAAATAAAGTTTAAAGTATTTCTGGGTTGTGATAGATTTGGTTTCAAGGGCCACTTTTTTTATTTTAAGTAACTTTTGATAAATTCTTAAAAGTTGTTAGGAAATATTGTAAAAAATTATTTTGCTAACCCTATAAATGGGTATTAAGGTAATTTTTGATCAAATAAAAAGTGATTTTACTGATTGATTTTGTTTACTTAGAATCACACAACCACCTCTTGATTAGTATTTGGATTTTTATGGAGTTAGGTTATATAGCTTCCAGCCACTACAAAAGTTACTAAACCTTTCAATTTGAATTAAATCATGTTCAAAAATGTTATTTTCCTGACCTAGTTATGGAGGTCTGCACATTTCTTATGCATCAACCTTGTAATTTGAATAAAGCAACCATTTTGATTGGTTGCATTTGTTGAAAGATACCAGTTCTACTTACAAAAGTTTTATATTCAAACCATTTCACTTCAATACTACAAGCAGACACAGCAGCTAAAATAGTTATTTATTCAATGGAAAAAGTGTTCAGACTTAACAATTTAATTTCATACACTTCAGAGATTTGTGCCAATGCAAAATTTTATTAAAATGATTTTTAGGTCCAGTTAAATTAACAAATTCAAATTCATTACTGCTATTTTCTATTATTTTGTCTTTTTTTTTTCTTCAATTTTCAGACATTTGATTTTTTTGTCACCTAATTGCTGATAACTTTTAAATTCTGAACCAAATTACACCATAATTTCTCAGTATGTTCTTTCACCATAAATAAAGATTTCAATCAACTTACATTTTTTAATCTTTCAAAATAAGTAAAATCCATCATAAACTCCCCCCCCCCCCCCCCCCAGCCCCTTAATTTTGACATGAAAATAGAGACACTTTTTGTCAATCTAGATTTTTAAAACTAGTAGCCTACCTCTCCAGAAAAGTCATGTTATTTCTAAGTTTTATTAAAATTGCTACATGTTAAATGATATATATTTTCAATTTGATAGTCATAATTTGAAATTTAAAAAACCTTAAGGCTTTGAAATGCAAACAACAAAAAAAAAGGGGAAATGTTTCTTTATATGTTACCATGGAAACCTTTTTTTCTTTTCTTTTTTTTTTTTGTTTTTTTTGTTTTTTTTACATCTCAAAATAGATATTTTATTTAGATTCACACAAGAAAACCCCCCCTAGAAAGTAAACATTTTCACCCACTCTTCCCTTTAAAGCTGATTGATATGACAGCAAAAACAGCATAATATTTCAAGTTAATGATAGTCTTGCTATGTTTTATCTTTAAGGAAACTTTTTTATCTAACCTCATCGCTCAATGCCTGAGAGATGTAGCTTGCAAGGTAGCCCCTGAACTTCTTATCTCTCAGAAGTCTCACAGACTTTCCTTTGAGGGCATTAGTTGTCTTGTCTTTAGATTCCTATGTTTAAATAAATAAGAGAATAAAAAACACATTTTTTTTTCTAAATTATATTTTAGTGTTCAAGCTTTTATTTGCACTAAGACATGAGCCTATGAGAATTTCATCAAAGGATAAATCAGTTAAATGTCAAAATGTCCTTATTCAACAGAAGTGGCTTATGTCCCACTGACTATATACCAATGGCAACTTATGTCAATATACCAACCAAGTGACATTTTTAATAAATCCAATTATCGCAAAAGGCCATCAATTAAAAAAGAAAAAGAATATTAAACGAATAACAACATGATTACCGGAAGGTATTTTTGTAGTATGTCCCTGAAGACAATGGCTGATACACAAGGTGACAGAGTGTTGGGACTCAAGATACAGCTGGTCACTTGAAACAGCAACAGCTGAAGTAAAATAGACAAAGATTATCGATACATTTTTTACTCTTAAAAATGTAAAATATTATAAAATAAATTTTAATAATTACCGAATTAGAATCAAATTACAAGTCAAATGTTTTTGTCAGTTAAGTTTTTTCAAAATTTCAACTACATATTTATTGATTGAGCAAAATCTGTATTTTTATCATTATTACAGACCAGGTTACCCTGGAACTCCCAAAGTAGTACAATCTTGTTTCATAATAGCTCTTTACCATTTTAAAATAGCACAATAACCTTTCCATAATAGTAATTAAATAAACATAAAGTTTAGGGGCCATCCATATTGTAGGTAGGCAAAAAAGTCCCATTTTTATGCTCATCCCCTTTGTTGCATGCATACTTTTTATATACCCACCCCCATGCTTATGGAGAATGAACTTTTGATACCACCACCCCCCCCCCCCCCCCCCAAACCAGCCAAAAAAATTTCACTTTGTAACCTCACAGAAAAAAATTGGTCGCAGGTTTTAACCGCTGTTTGATGAGCCCAGTGGTTCACAACATGTCACCCTGGGGTGCCAGGTTGCCCATGGGGCAACAGTTTAACTTTAAAAAATGTAATCGCTGTCTATTCATTAGAATAGTATACAGTGCCCATATAAATTTGTCAAGGGCACCAAAAATAGAAAAAATTCTATGAACCATTGGTGTAGCCAAACAAAATAACTAAATACGTGGAATATACAAAAGTGCCATCCCATAAATGATGACATGCTATTTGGGAATATTTTTTCAACTGCCAATCCCAACCACGCCTTGTGTCACAAATTTGACACAAGTTAGATACATGTACCACACTTACAAATTCATGGAAAACACATACCCCCCCTCTTTTCCCCTAAACACGCGATGTCATTTATGAGGGCATCAAAGGTGAATGGTGGACTAAATATTACTGTAACTACCAAATTACTAGTGTGTTATCCAGCATGTTCACTTGTGAAAACACAAAGCAACAGTATGACAGCAATTAAAAAACACTGCATGATATTTTTACACCATTAGAGATATAAATAGCATTTCTAAAAAAAAGGTCACTTCCAAAAGTAGATAACTGACATTTATATATTATTTTGCAAAATATTTTGCTTATTGCAAAATAAAAAGGTGCCAGTCAATGCTACTTTGATAGACAAAAGTGGAGTGGGGGAGTAGAAATCAAGGACCCTTGCTGAATTTTAAACAATTTAAAAGCAGGGATGCACATTCTCGTATACCTGAATATAGTTTTCAAACTCTTAAAATCCTACAATATCATCACAAAAACATTCAATACATTATCGTAATAATAAAAAATAAACATACAGTATATATAATTTATACACCTCAAAATTGTTCATTATACGCCAAAATCGTAACAGTAAACAGGTCTGAGTTTTGCATCATTCTACACTTATTTGGAGAACAACTGAGAAATGCTTGTGGAAAATTAGGTTCCCCATGCATAGCTGTTTTTATATATGGGCTGTCCATAATGTATGTCATGCTATTTTTGGACAATTTTTTTACCCGCTCCATTCCTTGCCACAATCTTGAACAAATCTCAGACCCTACCCTCCCCCCTAAAGTACATCACACTTTATAATTTAAAAAATTGTTACAAAATTACAAACTAATCAAATTTTATCTAAAACACACTTCACTGTTGAACTATTAAATTTCTAAAAGTGATATCTTCGGCCTGAATACATCCATCACAACAGACAGTTCAACATCACTGTTAATTTCAGGTTTTATGTATGGTAACAAAATTTAGAATATGGGACATCACAGAAGATCTCCCCCCACATGTCACAAACTGTCACACTTTCTTAGACCCTCTCCCCTACTCTGGAGTGTGACGCACTTCATGGACTGCACCTAAAGTGTGACATACTTTGTGGATGGCCACTAAATCCTTTAATTCTATTGGTTGCTAAATAATATAATTGTCATATAATTTTTATTTCAGATTTGAGATTACTTATCCAAGTATTTTTTCAAACAGTTTTCACATGTGTGTTTATACCAAGAATGAAAATAACCGCTAATTCAATGAAGAAATAAGTTCATTTGTATTACATCTGCATTGTGCCAAGGACCCGAATTTTATTTACCATTAACATAATATAGTTTAATAAGTTCCACAAGCTGTATTGGTAGAAGGGAACAGGAATAGTGGGGTATTAAAATTGTACAGCTGCTTTGTGACTTCTTAAAATTGATATCAAAAGACACTTCCTACATCTTATCTAAATTTTTCAAAATCTAATGCTGCTGAGCAGTTGAGAATGCATTTGAAAAAAAAATATTTTGGCAAATGCCAAGGTTGAGGACAACAAAACTAGCGAAAGGATTAAATTTCTCAATGGGGTGATTAAGCAAACATTATTGTTGCCATATCTAGCCAGTTCATTGTGAAAACCCAAAGCAACCATATCACAATCATCACCACCATTATGAACCGTGTTCGTGTTATCTAAGTCAACTCACCCACCCCAATTTTTTTCTCCTCTCAGTGCATACCTACCCAACTTGTTTTCTCAGTCCATTCACCGCTGGATGTAAAAAGGGGCTAAGACTAACAAATGAAAATGAATATTTTTTTTATCATAAAAACTACAGGAATCTTTTTTTCAAACCGGTCTTTTAAATAATAGTTCTGACATGTCTCAGTGTACAGTCATAAAAGACATCTCAAGATCCTACATTTTATGCAAAAATCATTATTTGTAAGAGTAACCAGGTCTGTTATTACTATCCCACTAACAGGTTTCAGTTTGTCTGTTAGCACAGACAAAATGCATTCATGTGATTTAACAAAATTATTGATTGAAGAGACACCCACCATTCCATTTTCCAGGGGAGTGAAGGAAGATCTGAGCTTTCCCATTTGCAGCTTGGCCTGTTTGTCTTTGTCATCATCTGAATGAACAAAACATACACACAAGATGTTCATATAATAAGTCCTTATATTTACAAATAGCAAATACATTAGAAATTACAAAATGACCCACAGAAAGAATTTTTGGGAATAAATGGGCTGGAAAAAATAAAAAGAGATTTTCATTTTTCATTCATGTATTAAACGTACCTTTTCGTTTAGGTTTCTTTATCTTTTTTGTTGGTATCCTGGTCTTTCTTGCCTCTGTGCTTTTTAATCTTGCAACAGCTGGAAACAATAAACAGTAACAAAATAAACCCTAAAAAATTATTTCTATAAACCAGTGGTTGCCGACCCAAAAGGCGTCTTGGAGCACTTTGATAGCAAGTAAACCATATGCGGACCACATGTAATTCCAAATAATTTTAAATTATGAAACAAAACCCACTTAATACTGTATAGAGTGGTTTATCATGCACACAATACAACTAAACTTATAAGGTGACGGATCTTTCTCTTTCTGTGCCCCCAAACAATGGAATTCTCTTCCACTATACATCCACAATAAACCGACTATCAAAGCCTTCAAAACTGCACTCAAAACAAATCTCTTTAAACTCTGTTATCCTGACTGATTCCCCCCTCTGACCGATAAATGATGCTCCTGGGTGCTGTCCATGGCTTGACATGTAAATAGTTATGGAATGTGTGGAGTGAACATACATTTGTTTTGTTTTATTTAATTATGTATGTTAATTTTTAAGTTCATGATTATGTTTGTTAAATTGTCTGTACAGCGTGGTGAGCCCAGCCCTAGGCTGGGGTACAGCGCTATATAAAACCACTACTACTAATAAAATAATAATATTGGGATATCATTTTACCTTTTCTCTCACACATCTTTTTACAATTAATTTCTTTGTCAATTGAATGCAAAAAGAATACGTTTATTTGTGATAAATAGCATTCCCGGGTTGCAATATCTGAAGTGGCAGACGGCATGCTGCCCGCAGGCCAACCATCGCAAACAATGTTTTTAAACCATTGAACTTTAAGGGAATTATTATTTTTAAGCATGAAATTAGGGATCAGTTCTTCATATTAAACACAATATAAAAATTTTAGAGGTAAAAAAAATAAATGTACCATGAAGCATACTCGATAGAACCAATTATGCTTTGTGTGATGTTGTCTAACATCTTTTCCAGCTAGCTATTGTCTCCTAGATGTATATTTGCTTGTGTTCTTTATGATTGCAAGGTGATGTAATACTTTGAATGTGTATGCTCATATGTAGTTTTGTATTGTTGCGTTTGGTATTTCAATGTAGTAAAGTATAGATTGATTTCATTTCTCTTTTAATGTGGTTGACTTTGTACAGCGCTTTGAGCCTTTGGGGATGAAGAATGATTTTAAAATCAACTTTACTATTATTATTTATTATTATTATCCCCCTCTACTTACGAGCTTCTTTGGGCTTAGAGGTTACAGATTTTTTCCTTTGTCTTTTGAGTTTTAATGAATGGTGTGAGATTGCAGCACTATTTTCTCCACTGATCTCAGTTCTTGCTGGTGCTTGGCTAGATGATGGTACATCTGAGAACAAGGTGTCAACAACTTCATTTAAATACAACATTATTTTATTATTTCAAATTTCCTTGATATAAAATCATATAAGATATGCCGTCTTATATTAAATTTTCATAATATGAATTTTGTATTAAAATATTGTACATGTTATAAAACACATTAAAATTCCTTTAACTCTGTCAAAATTATTTATTTTATTTCTCCATTCTCAGTCACTCTAAAGCACTTGCAAGAGCAATTTAATATGTATCAATAAATATCATATATCAAATTTTTTTTTAATTCAAATGGCATATTCAGTTACAATTTGAGAATACAATTATAAGTCTATTAATCTTATCTATTTCTAGGGCTATGACAATATATGTTTACCTGTGTTACCTGTCTCGGGTATGGATTCAGCACTAAGAGAGGGGGTCAGCAGAAAGGGGGAACGCAGCCTCTTTTTATCTGTCTCTAATGTCCAGTTATTTGATTTGTGCCTGCAATGAAATCAAAGTTAAAATAAACGTATCATCTCTTTCATCCAAAGCTTGTTGCAAAATTCAAATATATTTAATAAATTGCAAAAAAAATTAGAAAATGAATGACTCCATCCATCTTTAAATGTGATTGGTGGTTTAAATGGAGGTTGAAAAATAAAACTGACACAAACAGTGAGCTGTCCAGTCCTGCAGCACCTCGGCGGTCACCAGGGAGCCAATTGTCTTCCTCTACGTCATCAAGGAACTTGAGCTGGCAAGCTTCAGAAAGAGAGCTTTCACCATGGTTTCCAAGAACATCCTCTGTTAGAAATAGGATGAAGTCCAATACAAGGGAAGATCTAAACTAAAATTGTTCATCCATTACATGTAAACACAAAAGAATTAAGCCACATTGGCCAAATTAATGATCAGCAATGAACTTGAGAGAGCGGTGGCAGTTCTGATAGCTGGGGGAGAAATAATAAACAGTTTGCTGCACTCCAAGACATGTCCCAATATGATGGGTACAGCAGTGCCATAGGTATATAATTATATATTTAAGAATCTGCATTTGGCTCTCTGGAGATTCAAGTTTTAGTAACACACATGCGGTCATGTCACCAATAATATGCATTACGACCTCAGGACAGAATTTCAAAGTAAATGATAAACAACACATTTTAAGAACCAAGGCATTTGATCATTAAATGTAAAGTTGTGTGCTGCACTTACCCACACCAATTGACCCTAATCTTGAGTGGATACCAATAACTTTCAAATCAGCCCAGTAACGATTCAGCTCATCCATAGTCAGGAAGTGATACTTTAGAACTTCAAATCTTTTACCTTCTGGGCAGTGGGTCATGATGTTACCTTGCACACTCTTCCTAGTGTCCAGCAACATGGCTTTGGTGTGGAGGTAGATGGTGCTCTGTTGAATTGAAACATATAGTAACAGACAGTCATGTTATAAAGTTCCAATAACAGAATATATCAAAATTGTTGCAAGATGGAAAAACTATTCAGAATTGTTTACATTTTAATTAAACAATTTAAAAAGTAGCTAAAAAATACATTAAACAATTTGACAATAATACCTTTAAAAAATAATCAGGCTACAAAATTATATTTAGTTACAGTTTAACAAGCAGACATTAATTACAGATAATTCTAACAATCTGATATCAATTACAGCTACATGCTGTCAGTTAAATATAAGTTTCAGCTAAATTCTAACAATCAGATATAAATACAGCTACATTCTAGCAATCAAATATCAATTACAGCTACATTCAAATGATCAGATATCCATTACAGCTCATTCTAACAATCAGATATCCCTTACAGCTCATTCTAACAATCAGATATCCATTACAGCTCATTCTAACAATCAGATCTCAGTTACAGCATCATTTCTACGTCTTTAAAAATGAAATATTTAAAATGTATTCAATGAAATACTTGTAAAGAAAAAAGAAACCTACAAATTCTCGCTCCCTTTGGGAAGTCTTAGGACCAAAAGTCAGGAGCCCCATCTGACACATCAACATGAGCACATCCTTTACCCTAGTCAGATACTGACGTTTCAATAACAGCTGGGATAGGATGTCACTGGGCAGGACATCTATGGGATAGAATTTTTTATAGGGGTGATCCAAGATTTCTCTTAATCCAGGAACCTGGGGAGTTAGAAAAATAAGAATAAGTTGAGCATGAGATGTGATTACAAAACAAGTAGTATAATTTACCGTATATTACAGCATACAAATTGAGACATGTATTATGTGAACCCTTAACTTTTTGATTTAAAAAAGCCCTGAAATGCTATATCCACTTATAATGCCATCTGTTAGTCTTCGTATCCGGAAATTTGATCGAAAGAAATTTCATCGATGGAAAATTGATAGACAGAAATTTGATCTAACGGAAATTTCGTTGAATCTTTTTTTTTAGTTTATACATTAAAATTTTGCTTCAAATTTCTTTTTGAAAGCATTATTTTGTTTTACTATATAGTATAATGCGTTCAAAAAGAAATTTGACGAAAATTTTAACGTCTGAACTGAAAAAAATATTCGACCAAATTTCCGTTGATCAATTTTCCGTCTACGAAATTTCTTTCGATCATATTTCCGGTAACCGTTAGTCTTGTACCATAATAACACAATAGTTATTAAAGAACCAAATACTTATTTATATGAAAAATGTCAAAATAATTTATATTATTATCATGTTTAAAACTAACTGTGGTCACACCGACACAGCTATGCTAATATCCCTTCGAAGGGTCGCTACTTACATTACTGATATTATGAGCAGACACGATGCCCGCTGGGTCACCATATGAAAGTGGGCCAAGAAGATATGGTTGCATAGGCATTATTATGTATGGAACACGGGTAATGAAAAATTTAGCATATGCGTGTATAATACGGCCCCCTAGTTTTTAGTAGCTGATTTACCCTAAATTTCTCACACTATACGCTGTAATATATGAAAGTCCCATCTTGGACTTTCCACTCTAGAGAATAAGTTAATGTGAGCTGAGTTTACAAAAAAACAACTTTACTAGACATATGTGATGAAAAGATGAGATGCCAAAGACAAGAATTTTTGTTTGAAATTGATACAATTAAATGAGAACAATGTCATACAAAAAATTATAAAGACCGATACTTAACAAGAAAAAAAAAGGGTGGGGCCAACTAAAATTTTAAAAAGTAAACTTACCTCCCAACGTATGTTTACAAAACCACAGAAAATATGGACTGGCATATGGAGTATGAGATCACCAACCATACAAACCCCACTTTTGTCCTTGCCATACAGAAGTTCAGCTGCAATGCAAACAAAGACCTCAAATTTTGTTATTGTTATAGTCTAGTTTACATTCACTGTACAGCTAGGTCACATTTACATTCACAATACAGCTAGGTCACATTTACATTCACTATACATCTACCTCACAATTACATTTCAAACACACCTTCATCATATTCACTATATGTTAGGTCACATTTACATTCACTATACACCTAAGTCACATTTATATTCACTACATAATAAACTAAGGTTCAATCACATTATACACCATACTATCCTGAGAACAAAATCTCCTTTACTTGTAATAAAACCCTTTCAGTGAATTGAATGTTTTTTTACAGACCTATTTGCAAGTAAACACTTTGGACAAACTACTTTACTTTACTTATTACTCTAAAAAAATTAAGCTACGGGTGACTTAATTTTATCCTTCAACAACTATGTTTTATCTATTTACAACAGATCCTGAAGGATTAAGTATTATCTTCAGCCTAACCTAAATAGATGTATTCTAAGCTGAAGCAAAATTTCTATAATAATATCAAGGATGTGATTTTGAGGCTTCTCAACACATACATATTATTTAGAACACATTCCTTTTTAATAATATCATAAATAATAATTAACTAGATATGTATGTTTGGCAGTAACGCTGAGTTAATTGTGTCAAGTAACTTCAGTAGATGAGAATTTCACAAATTTGCCTCCAGCATTTTTTGGCCCACTACTTCTAGCTAATTAAATGGTAATAAAGCCATTAGAATCAGAAAATAATGCAATTTAAAAACTAATTGTCACAACCCTGAATTTGTGTGTGACATATTAATTGTTAGGTTCATGATGAATATTCCTACCATTATGTTTCTTAAGTGGTGGTAGATATCTTCTCCAGTCCTCTACATCCAGGTAAACAGTTGGACTTTCAGGTTCCTAACACAAAAGGGAAGCTTGACATTTAAGAAAGTTATGGAGTGCTTGGGCGAATATACATTTATTTTGTTTGATTTAATTAACGTTAGTTAATTTTTAAGTTCATGATTATGTTTGTTAAATTGAATGTACAGCGTGGTGAGCCCAGCCCTAGGTTGAGGTATTACGCTATAAAAAACTTCTTATAATAATAATAATATAAAAGTTACACTTTTTTATTTATTGGCTTCTGAACTTCAAATATATTTACCTTCATTTAGTCAAAATAATTCATGGAGCACAAGAATCATATGAATGGTAACAAGATATTTCCTCATATATTTATAATCTCATTTCCTTGCCTTTAAGATCTAACCAATTGTTTTTAGATACTTTATATTGACTTTGCTTTTCTTCGTGGCTGGCAAAATCATTGGACTGCTGATTGACCATTTCCCATAATAATAATAAAAATACAAAAAGCAACAATACAAAATCTGCATACAAGCCTATGGACAATACAAGCTGATATACTTCAAGGAATATGAGCAAGCTCCTTGGAAACAAGGAAGTAGACCCAATCACCCCAGCAGGTGAGTTCAAAAAAAGATGTGTTTTCAACTCAGTTTTGAAAGACTGCAGTGTCTGGCTGTTTCTGAGAGCGACAGGAAGGACGTTCCAGATAATTGGGCCAGCAAAAGTGCGCCTTCTGTAGGTCTCAAGGCGGACTCCCGGTATCCAGAGTTTGCCACTATCGGATGAAAGAAGTGATCTAGTAGGTACATAAGGCATCATGAGCGCTTTGAGATAGGATGGCAATTTTGTACTCTATGCGAGCGCGGACCGGCAGCCGATGCAGCTCTCTCAGAAGTGTTTTAGCATGGTCCAATTTGCGTTTGCGCAGAACAATGCGAGCCGCATTATTCTGTGATTTTTTAATTCTATCCCGAGCATAACCGAAAGACCCACCACAAGAGCCTTGCAGTAGTCTATGCATGATAGCACGAATGCAAACATCAGCCTCTTTGATGCATCAAACGCTAAAAAAGGTATGATATGACTTATTCTGCCCAGCTCTAGAAAAATCGCCTTGCAAAGCATGTTAATGTGATTTTTAATAGTTAGCATTCTGTCTTAGTAGACACCCAGGTTTCGCACTGTTTGAGCAAACTCAATCTGCACACATGAGAGAGTAAGGGATGGTGTGTTTTTTACAGATTTTAGCTTCTGAGCGGTAGCAATGAGGATCAGCTCAGTCTTTTCATCGTTCAATTTGAGCTTGTTTATAGTCCTCCATAACTGACTTCACTGTCTTCTGTGTCATACTAAGAAGAGGGGATCACGGACTGCTGAAGTTGGGTATCATCCGCGAACATGTGATATAGCATGTCAAACTACTTGATCACTGCACCCAGGGGCTGAACGTACATAGTGAAAAGCACTGGGCCTAGGACCGAGCCCAGGGGTCCTCCGAATTCGATAATAGATCGCTTTGAAGTCAAGGCATTTGTGATAACTGATTGGACCCAATTTGTCACCAGATACAAGCGGAACTATCTCAGGACAGTATCTGTGAAACCGAACTTTTCTGCAGACGTTGGAGAAGCCTGCCATGGTCAACCTATGGAGTCAAAACTTGGCACATAGATCTGTTGCAGATGACAACACATACTATCAAATTTTCAGCCCCAACCCCCAAAAATCAGTTTTTCCTGTTTTTCAAGGGGAAGATGAAGGAAATATGATGCCACTGATTTCTCAAAATAAAATTCCCGATTACTGTGCTAAAGGAAATTCTTTTTAAAAATATATCGCAAATGCGTTTGGTGGGTAATATTTTATTTTGTTTTTCTGAAATAGTTGGTGAAATAAATCTGCGGTGTAAAAGCCGGAGGGTCATTAGAATTTTAATATAGTTCAGGGGCATGAAAATAAATGTGTGGTTGCGAGCCTTGGAGGGGGGGGATTCTTATAAAGTGTGTTACTTGTATATATATTTTGTCAAGTTTTCAGTCCCACCTCCTGTTGCTCGATATTACATTTTATAAAGTATTTATATAAAAAACTTTGTTTTTATGGGTAGTTTAATTTTCAATTTTAAAACATCATGCATCCTGTCAAACTGTAGTCATATAACTTAGACCTACCTCCTGCCTTGCAGCAGTGACTTCCCCTTTGTAGTCATATAGGAGATAAAATATGTATCTGTGGAGAACTTGGACCCTTTCAAACTTGGCCATTGACCCATATTTCCCTGGTCTGCCTTTCTGAGAAAATAAAACCATTCTGTCAAACAACTAAAAAAATAGTCTTTAAATAGTTAAATTTCTATTGCAGTAAGCATTTTCTGACCTCTCAAACTTGTATTAACGCTCAGCAAAAAGCACTTTCAAAAATTACGTTTAAACTGTATAAAATCTATTTATTGTAAGCAAAGAAGTTTTTGTATAAATTCTCTGGGGTTATTTTCTTAACAAAATAATTGCATAAATTAATGTGACTTTTTCGTAGATATAAATACAGCACTCATTATGAAACCACATTTTATTGCACCACAGACCAGTGGGGGTCCTGATGACCATAACTTATAAACCCTTGCAACAGGCGAAGCTTACTGGTATTTTCAGGGGTGTAACTGTTGCAGCAGGTTTGATGTTTTTGTCCAACATGTCACACACTGAGATCACTGAGGTTAACAGGGGTTCCTCTGTGGCAGGTTTCATTGGGGATTTGGGTGATGAAGACATCTGTGAAGTAGATGGCTGTGAGTCTGAGACAGTCCTCTTTGGGACAGGCTGGAGAGGAAGAAAATACAAATGATTGATACCATTCAGGATGTCCATTGGACATGCTGTACTCCATATGTTCAAGAAATGCAGAGAAAATGTGATACTATTAAGTGTAGAACAGTTATATTTAAATTCAATACTTTTGTAAGTCTCTATAGAAGTTTTTGAGTCATAAATATTACTCACAACCCAAAGCATATCACAGACAACCCACTGAGTACCACAGCAACCCACTGCATACCACAGTCCACCCACTGCATACCACAGTCCACCCACTGCATACCACAGTCCACCCACTGCATACCCCAGTCCACCCACGCATACCACAGTCCACCAACTGCATACCACAGTCCACCCACTTCATACCACAGTCCACCCACTGCATACCACAGTCCACCAACTGCATAACACAGTCCACCCACTGCATACCACCCACTACATACCACAGTCCACCCACTGCTTACAAATTTATAGAAAAAGAGTGAAAGAAAAAATATTAATGTTCTTTACCACATACTTAGTTATCTAAAAATGCAGTTATTGGCATCTATTAGCAATGTAGACTTTTACTGTTATATTTGTAAAGACATCCTTTCGTATAAAACTTATCTCAATATAAAAAAAAAAAACCTTTGGCTTGGGTGGTGTAGCACTGGCAGAGTGCTTATACTTGTGCCTCATGCAGTGAGAAGGGGTGAAGAGAAGGGCTTGTTTTACCCTCACATCATTGACTCCTGTGTTGGGCTCTACAACCATCTGCTGAACCTGAGTCATGGAAATAGGACTGAGTGGTAACAGATCGGCACAAGTCTCAAAGAGAGAAATACCCAGTAACGACAACTCATACATCAACCACAGGGATGATTTTCTTTTTTTTTTAAATGAAATTCTAAGCTAATAAATCTTTAGAAATGATAAAGTAAAAAATGAAATTCTAAGCTAATAAATCTTTAGAAATGATAGAGTCAAAAATGAAATTCTAAGCTAATAAATCTTTAGAAATTATATAAAGTGTTGAATTTCCTTAAGATATTATCTTTAACAAAAATAACTGCTCCTCTTCACCCATACTGTTAAGTCCAATTTTACAAAGGAGGAAATTATACTTATAATTTAAAACTGAATATCCCATAAAGCATTCGAATGGGATAAGCTTGGTTATCCCATGGGATGGGCTTCATTATCAAAAGGGGGTTATCTGTTTTAAATGATATTTAACTTAGCAGAATTTCACTTGAGTAATGACATTTAAATCAACAATGGTCATAATCTGGCTACAAGTATAGGTTCCTAATGGCTCACCATCTTATCAGGATTGTCCTGTTCAAAAATATTGATGTAGTAAAGCTTCCCTTCTTTGTAGAGCTCAGTGAGAATATTTTTGAAAGACTTGCGGCACATGACCTCCTTGAGACCTTGTTCTTTTTCATATTGGCAGATGTCCTAATAGAATAGTTCAATTGGTAAGAAAAGGTTGGCAGATGTCCTAACCAGAATAAATCAATTGTTTATTGAATTTCTATAACCTGACCAATCACAACCTGCCCTGACAAAACTTGGCACCCACTCTCGATTAACAACTATATCATACACAGCCCGACACCGCTCACAAACCAGTTCATAAAAAATATGCTATTTTCTTATTTTTAAAATTTAAGTTCAAAAATGTCGCATTGGAGATGGTGTCGGTGGGCCGTCGAGCGCGAGCTCTTAATGCCCCCCCGGCGCCCCACCACAGACGCCAGCGCACTGAAGGTCTCCCCGACGCCAGCCCGTGCGGAGGGGCGCCGGGAACTTCCCCCTGAGACCTAGGGGAAGCCCGGTCGACCGAGGACGCTGCGTTTAAAGCGTCCGCAGTCCACTCTCCGTGAGTCAGGACGGTTTTGCTTCCACTCCGGGGGGGTAAGTGTTGCGTTACTACCCCCCACCGCCCAAGGAGTTTTTTGGTCAGGACGAGTAGTAACGAGACAAAACGGTTGCCTAGGAACAAAAACAAAATAAACAACTTTTTCCCAAACGAGGGAAGGGTGGGGTTGGTACAGCACTACACATTTGTCCGGTGACTTCAATATCAAAACAACAACAAAAGGATGAGACGGGTGGTAGTCATCACAACACTACGTTGAAGTAAAAATTAAGGAAACACATAGGCTATAACACCAGCGCAAGTCTCCATGCTAAATTTCAGCCTTTATATTCTACATACGTCAAAATGTGACCTTTCAGACCTGAATATCCCCATTGTTTCTTGTGGGATTTTCTCCCTCATTCTGTTACATAGGTATTCAAACTCATGAGGACTTCTCTTTTGTGTCATTCTGACCACACAGTTTAACTACTTTAAATGGAATGGCATGCTATCAATTCATTGGTATCAACAAGGAAAGGTTTGACCAGCCAGCATCACAATAAGTTTCCTGTTTCGCAGTAGCCATCTGATCTATTTCATGTCAATAATAAAAGTACCGATTTCATCAGATGTCTAATATTGCAGAAGGCCTCCCACTCCTATACTCACAAGAAATAATTTCCTGACTGCCTCTCTCTCCGATACTCACAAGAAATAATTTCCTGACTGCCTCCCTCTCCGATACTCACAAGAAATAATTTCCTGACTGCCTCCCTCTCCTATACTCACAAGAAATAATGTCCTGACTGTGTTGACTGCCTTAACTTCAGTCAAGTGTTTGATGATGTAAGCTCTCCTCAGTTTTTTCCTTTCACTTTCTGCCAAGGGATACACAAAACAGGTAATATGAAAAAAAAAAGTTTAAGTCTTTCATATCCAGTGATATACAATTACAGATCTTTGGGGGTGGGGGGAATTTATACAAATGGAGATGTCACAATGATTATTTGTTTCATTTTAATTTTGCCCTGATCACCCCCCACATCACCCCCCCCCCCCCCAACACAAACATGCATTTCATAAACACCTGAATGTTTCTGTAGCAAAGTGTATTTTATTTGGGGATTATCTGCTATGACTGATTATAAATATATCTCATCTGACATCTGTAGCTTCACAAATTGATAGGAAAGTTCAAGAAATGGCATTTAATTAATATAGCCATCAAGTCAGACAAACAGCTCAAGTCTTTTTTATAACTCAATAAATACAGATAAAATTAATGAAAAGTGATCAACAATAACAGACAAGATCTAAAGAAATAAAGGTATTAAATATTTACCCTCTTTCTTATTGTCAGATGCCACACTGACTTCTGCCCTTTCAACTTTTAGTATGATATGCAAACTTTTCAGTTTTTCATCCAGGTCAAGGAGAGCTTGTTCATCCTGTATGGCTGGGAACATGAAATTCATTTCCAAATATTTAAATTCAGTTCACTGGAATTGACAAAGCAGCATTAGGTAAAGTAACATGATAAAATTTACCAGCTCCTTACATTTTAGGACAAAGATTTTTACTAACCTGATTCAGCATCCTTTTCCTTTGTTGCAACGACTGGAGGTTTTTCAGGCTTAATTGTTGGCAACTTTTTCTTCTTGTCTTTCAGTCTGGCTGCAACTTCATGAGTCACATAACTGGCAAAGATGGATGGGCAAATAATGAACAATAACTCAGTCCTTGAAGATTAATACATTCTAACATGAAAGATCCAATCTGACTTCCAGGGTAACTAAGAGGTGGCTGGACAAATTTTGGCTGTTGTTCCCAGACCTCCCTTCTCCCAAACCAATTTTAAACTTTCTTTTAAAAATCATAATTAATTACATTTCATCTTGCCTGATTAAAGTTATCTTATGATGTGTTTAAATTGTGTGAGAAATAAGTATGAGTCCTTGTAAGTTATCAAGCTAAACGCTATAACTGTAGAAATATTTGGACAATTCAAATAATAATGTAATTGGAATTATGCTTACAATGAACCATTTTGCCTGCCATATGATTTTGCAATGCTGGCAAATGATTTTTTTTTTAAAAGTTCTTTCATACAATGTCTTATCCTGCTTCTCTTTAGGTTCAATTTGTGAGTTATCTAGACAACAAATATAGAAATATGACAAGTTATCAGGATTGCAAAGGTAAAAAATGTGACATGTCATCAGGATAGAAAATGAAGGTAAATTAATCTTTACAACATTATCTCACTGTATTTCCAAATGTTGATTTCGTTATTCTTTCATCTGAAGCAATCAAAACATGTTTTATGACAAGCTTAACTATTTGAACCATTGGCTTCTTGTCCTAATATACCTATGCCCCTCTTTGGCCCATACAGTATTTTCAAAGCACAATCGTTCTAGTATTTTAATTTTACCTCACGTTCCATTATTCCCCTCTCTCCTGACTCTTGAATAGCCATCATGACCTGACTAAGTAATGACCGATGATAAACAACAGAACCTAAGAAAGAGAATTATGTAGGATTTGTTTCATTTGAGCTAATGTAATATAGAATTTACTTAACTGTGTGTTCTCAAAGCTGTGTGCAGATATAATACTCAACAACTATTTTAAAACTTACAATTTATCAATAAATTGTCTATCAATAAATTGTCTATCCATAATAACTCACTATAACATAGTATACTCTTAACAGATAACAATATTAATGATATTAAAATAAATATTTTTAAACTGTGTATAAGAAACATCACAAAAAACATGTGGTGATTTAAATTAATTTTTGTGTACAGATTTGACCCATTATAAGTAGTATTATATTATAACTCAATGACCTTATTTCTGTTTTAAAAAAATAAAGTAATGTTTAATTTACAGAAAAGCTATCAACTACTAAACACAATCTGATCTCAAAATATATATACAGTGCCCTTAAAAACTATTTGCAAACAAAAGGTTTTAATTCATTGCCAACTTTGAGAAACAGATTTATAGTTGAATGCTTATCAGAATTTAAACTAAGATCCCCCATAGCAGGCACACAATAACAAGATTACATACCATAAGGTTTGACAAATATCTCACTGGACTCTTTCTTTTCTGCCTTCTTCTGTGTTTCTTCAGCACCCTTCTCTTCTCCACATTCAGCCTTTAGGGAAACTGCACTTTCATCATCATCAGCACTCTCTGCATCATCATCCTCATCATCCAAAGCATCAGTGTCCTCATAACATTTCAGTAGCTTCACTATTCGCACCCTCTTCTCCACACCTACCCTGTTAAGAAATTATACAACGGGTCAAATGTAATCATGGCCCATCGCTGACAATTTCTATCAAACTTTTAAGTTAAGGCATTATGACCCCCTTGACCCCATAAATTAATACCCCAGTGGCAGCAATGCCGCACTGAGGAAAATAATTCATTTTTTTCCTAAATACAGACTTTAAAAAATAATTATTGCCTATGTAACAATCTGCATACTTTTGGTACAATCTGCATACATTAAGATCTTCAAATGTCACAAACTCCCCCTGTATTCTGAACTCAATTTCTCCAAGGGTTTCTCTGCCACACATGGTCTCTTAATTATGAGAACAAGTGATGCACTATTCGATTTCCTTCTTCTTTCTTCATGAATTGCACAAATGGTATCATAGTACACAAAGTGGTATCAAAGTACACAAAATGGTATAATAGTACACAAAGTGGTATCATAGCACACAAAGTGGTATCATAGCATACAAAGTGGTATCATAGTACACAAAGTTGTACCATATTACACAAAGTGGTATCATAGTACATAAAATTGTATTATAGTACACAAAATGATATCACAGTACACAAATCACAGTTACAGACAACAACTTGATGATCGTTAAACTCTCAGACAACTAACACTCCAGTACGAGCTCACAACCATTCTCTCTCAGTATCATCCATCTCTTGACTGCTTAACTACTTTCTAACTCTCTCCACAACAAACAATCAGCATACACTAAAACTCAAACCCACAAGCTCCCCCCCATGATCAGAGCTTGCATGACCTTGAACTCACAAAACCCTCCCATGATCAACAACCTTTCATGCCAAGCATTCACACTCCTAAATCTAGTTCACAACAGTGTTTAAAAAAAAAGACTTAAAAACTAATCAACATACAGAATAATTAATAAGACGTGTACTCTTTTCCAATGTCTAATCATACTGAATATTTACAAAAAATAGATAACTGCCATTTGGAAAGAAATTTGTGGTAGCCTTGTCCTCCCATAGTTGTATTCTGCTATAAATATCAATGAATAAATATGAGTAATTGCAGATTGCATTGTTGCAACATAGGCCAGGAGCTGGTACCTTACTATATCCAAATGAAAGTTGCTTTCACTGCTCTTCAATAAGATATCAGCTTCTGCAACAACATCTTATAAAAAATGACAATCTGACATTTCATTCTTCAATGTCATTTCTTTGAAACCCTCTAACCAAAGCCAATCATGGCAATAGCAAAATGAGGACATAACTTGTGACCACATTTTGCACATGGCTTTAAGGTCGCTTTGGTTAATTACTATTTCCAACATCGTTTTCTATTTATGAGTCAATATACTTTTTTTTAAAATCTCCTTTGACCTGCTCATAAATTTACCACCCCACTTATTATTGCCCACTCCAAAACAAGTATATTCCATATTTCAAAATATCCCTCAGTTGTTTTTTTTTTTGGCACTTGTAATTTTTGTGACCAAAGTCATCATAGCTTTTAAAGTTTAAAATTCAACTTTCATCATTTAGCCTACCTCATAATATATTTATACAGAAAACCATCAGAAACAGTTTATAAAGTAAGTGCTCACCTTGTCTTTGAATCAGATGGATTGCAGTCTGGAAATATAGATGTGTATGAAACAATTTCTGATGAAAAGTAGCCAACATACTTCTTCCTGAGAGCTTTGAAGAAGCCTGTAGTAATGCCCTAGCAAATGACAGAAAAATTATTAATTAATTGAACATTGGAACTCAATGAATGCATGAAGAATATTACAGATTTCCGGGTATTGAATAATAACTGAGTTAGGATGGAGAATTCAAATTAAAAAACACTTTACTTATGGAATATATAAATATGCTGGATTGCATACATTTAAAGATAGAGATATGGGTGCTGGGTGGCCAAGTGGTCTAAACCGAGCAAATCTAAAGTAGATGGTCTGAAGTTCAATCCTCACCAAAGCCCGGTCAAGCAAAGACATCACCAGCACCCCGGGTGGATGGGACTCAAACTGAACTCAAAGCCGGAGATGGAGTCCCGTAGGTGGATATTTAGTGAAACATTCTGACAACTCATGCGACACCACTGGTGCCAAGCTGCATCATCCACATGGGTGTGGAGAGAGGTCGATTTGCTTTTGGGAACCAGCTTATAATCCTAGAAGAATGCTCCCATTTTCTACCCCTTGAATGACAGACCTTGTCAAATGTGCCAACATGTCCCACCACAGCATGCTAAAACTTTATGATGGTATATATGCCTTTCAAAAGAAACCCATTAGGGAGAGAGACACATGAATGACAAACAGTTCTAAACATTAGGTTTACAAAACATTTATTCTGAGATCCTATTTATTGATCTATATTGTCATTCAACTTTACACAAAACAATTGTCATGAAATACAAAGCAAAACTGCAAGTTCCATGGCAGATAGAATATATAAAGATTAGTATGGAGAGGTTTCCTTGGGTCTGAACATTATATGAAGCGTTGCAGCAGACACAATAATGAGAAATGGCTGGGTTCAGACCATAATCCCCAATTAAACTAAAAATAAGTAATTAAAGGGACTCACCAGATCATTTAACATATCTTGACAGACAGCAGTATAATTTGGTTTCGACATCAAGTATCTGGAGACAATCTCTAAATAGCCCCTGTAATTGGCCTTTGTTAGTGAGAAGAAGCGTCGTAGGTGAATGAGGCGAACTTGAACAATTGAGTTTGGAGCATAAGCATACCTCAATGTGAATTGCTGTTGATGATAATAATAATTGTATTTTACATTATGTGGTCTTAAGGATTTATCAAAATCCTTAGAAAATGGAGATCTGGACTTTACTGAGCAGTTCAGAAATACTTTTAATATTTATATATGACAAAAAAGTCCTTCTAATGCAATGTGCCTAAAAAATATTCATTTGAATCTATTTTCTTTTATTAATTTGCCTTGTTATGTAACACTATGTATTGTTAATGGCTTAAATGCCCGGCTTAATTTGATAAGTCAATCATAAAGAAAATTAAAAACAAACTCCTCTTAATTATAAATATTGAATCTAAAAACTATATTGCATTCCAGTTCTTCATTCTTTTTCCTTATACTTGACAGATGTAAAAATTGATTTCCAGCTTTATTAAAAATTGCAAACTTTAAGGGTACTTCAACAAATATTTCAGCCATCAATGTAGTTCATGAGTTTTCATGTATTATTTGCATGCAGAATAATTATCTCAAGAACAAGTCTTACTTGCTTGGCCACCAACCCAAACATGTCCAGTTCTTTGAGCCTGGCATGAAGTCTCATCTGGGAGAGTTTCTTGAACTTTGGAACAGACAAACCTCTTAAGTAACGACATGATGTGATTTCTCCTTCATATCTGGCCCTGAGTATTCAAGAGTTTAGTCATAGGGTTAGCAAGAAATTAAGATAAAAACCATTTATAGGAATATCTCTTCTTAGATTTTTAACACAAATTTCATAAATGTTCAAAAGGTGGTGCTTACAAAAAATTAAATTACAATGGCAGAATCATCTTAATTTAATAATAAAACGTGGGTTTGTTCTAAAAAAAACTGTTAAATAAGGCTATTTCTTGGATTCCATAGCATGCATCAAGAAGCAAAGCACAAAAACATTAATACAGATTTTATTTATTTCTCTATTTAATCATAAAGTGGATTGATCTTCATAAAAATTACTATTACAGAAAATGATGATTCACAATTTTTTTAATTTATAAATTTAAATTGAGACCTCCCAACAGCTTCTAAAGTACAGTACATCTCTGCACTTAGTCCAGCAGGCATGAATGCACAGTCAAATAATGCCAGGTTCCTCTGCTTTTGACTTGCTACCATGACAAATGACTCTCCCCATCTGGAAAATGAACATAAATTTAAAACTGCTTTTAATTGATTTTGTTCAGCCAGTTTAAGAATTAATGAGTGTTTGTTAGCTTCTATGCATTAAATTATTTAAAAAGTTAACTGTTTTGGTCATTCTGTTACATCTTTGTAAGAAAATTACTCAATTCAATAACTGAGCAGTATTTAAAATTAGTATTTTTCTATTTTGATTTCAATTGTAAAAACCATTTTTTTTAATAATTCTATATGACTTTTCCAAAAGAATAGATGACTGGATAAATGCCATTATAAATGCAGTTAATTTGATTTAGAAGCATATCATTTTGAAGAAAAATTAAACAAATATTGATTTTTTACCTTTCAAGCACTTTATCCAACGTTAACAAGCCTGTACCATTTTGATCTCTCACTTCTGCTGTAACATTGACTCTCTCTTTGTAGTAATCACAGCTGCCTCTGGTGTCATCTTGATCAATTTGTGTGTCTGAGTAAATATCATCTGGTGTATCAGGCTGTTTTTTGAGAATAAGAGATCAGGTGGAAGAGTCAATTAAGTTTTTAGAGTACCTTTTGAAGTCTATCAATAAATTTAATCGTAAATAATTCTGTAGTTATCACACAGATAATTCTGAATTAAAAATTATGAAATCATGCTCCGGAATTAAATAATTTAATACAAACCGGTAGAAAGCATTTGCATTCCTCACTGCTAATATAATCACTGTATTTAAAAATTATCAAGTCTGCTCTGGGCACAGGTAAAATATAAAACTGGAGATGTGAAACACTTGACAGATGTTTCCATATAAAATTCTTTGAATCTTGATCCAGATTAGTCTTGACAAAGCCTGCTCTTGCATCAAGTCTTTTCCATAAAGCATTGACAGTTATTCCTAAAGAGAAATATCATATATGCCAATTTCATTTGTAATTAATGAATTATTATTATATCAGGTATTTAAATGAATGCAAGGACTTAAGGTATGATAAATGTTTAACTTATTCCTGAAATATTTTTTAATTGCCTTATCTAATAATTAAATAAATTCAAATTTTTCCTCCTTATAATTCTAAAGATAATCTAAAGAAATCATACATTTTGTCTCAAATTATTATAAACTACATATTGTTATGTAATCTTATTACTCTTAGATAACACTTAGGTTATAAAAATAACTTTATAGATTATGTCTTTCTTTATTTTACAACTATTTATAAAAAATAAAATTTAAGTCTAAGGCTAAGTCTATTACTATTATTTTTAATAAAATGTTATTTTATGTCTTACCATCAAGTCCCTCCAAAGCAATTTCTTCTAAGATTGCAGGGAAATCCATGACTACTAAACTAGCAGCTTTTTCATTTGATTTGATAGAAAGAGAAATACCAGAACTGTAGGCCTATAGGATAGGTCTAAGCATAAATGATAATCAGTTATAATAATCATAATGTAAATAATATATGTCATTTTTATACCTGCTGAGAAATAGGCCTCCTAATAGGCCTATATTACTTAACTATTATGAAAATATAATTATCAGCCTATACTATGGCTAGAGCCAGTCACCAGAGAGTGTCAGTGTTATAGGCCCTAAATTACTTCTAGTGCTAGGCATATTTTTATCTTTAAAACACCAAATATTAAAGCTATACACATCACCGACATCATTTTCTCCAAACTTTTTTCAAGCAAAATTAAATGGAAATATTTAAGCACCCAATAAGCTTCATTTTGGAAGACCTACCCATACTATTTAAATGACTTCTAATTTGTAGGCCTATTAGTATATGAACATTTTAGTAGGCTATTGAATATATCACCATAATAAATTAGTAGCAAGTGTTAAGGACCATCTATAAATGACATCATGCAAATTTTCTATTTTTGACACCACCCCCCATCTTCCCGAATTGTCACAAAAAGTTAGACCTCCTCTCAAATATAACGTCACAAACCATTACATCCCCCCCCCCCTATAAAAATCCCTCGGTCCACTAACTTCCTTTACAAACCCTTAAAAAAATCATGCACCTGTGTCAGAAACATTTCCCTAAGACAGTGGTTCTTAAATGGGGATAAATGAAAGAACACCCTACCTGAGGTGTGGAAGACCCAGAAAATTGTATTGGCTGCAATTGTTAGTTGTTGCTGCTTTTGAGAGGGGATGCAGTGCTGCAATAATGTTAAGAATGCCTGCCCTGGAAGATTTACTAAGATCGCACCCCCCCCCCTTTTTTCCATTTTTCATTTCCATCTCATGTCCATGTAGCCCTAATCTATAACTCTCCACATATTCATATTGATATATGTTCTCATGACTGTCAATTATACTGAAACCCTCCTCTGTGGTGGCCTGTAACTTGATCAGTGACCATTTTTTGGACCTCACATACCTGTACTGATTCTCTGAGTGGTTGTATTTTGAAAATAAAATAATTATAATTGTATAATAGACTTTTAAAAATATCTGTAATTTATTTAGAGCTATTAAATGCAATTATTTTCAATAATATTCTGCTTTTAATGTGATGTCACATAATTTTAACCCCCCTCCCGCTCATCACACATCTTCACAAAAATGTGCCCCCCCCCCCACATGACAATTTAATAATAGATGGCACCTTAGCCTTAGGCCTTAGTAATTAGGTCTGTAACTGTACTCCAATACAGTACAATACCCAACTATACCATTCATACATTTCATAACTTAATACTAGAAACTAAATACTACCAGAAACAATTTAAAAATTAGTCCAACTCTGTCAACACACAACATCCCAGATCCAAGGCAATTCCAACACTCACACATCAACAAAGATTGAATGAAAAGGAAAGTGAGTAGTGACCAGAAGCCTAAAAATGGCCTGATGCCTAATTAATAATAATTATCATTATTATGAATGAAGTATGAAGGTTAAAGTTAAGGATAACTTAATGAATGGCTAATAAATACTAATTAAATAATAATAATAATGTTAATTATATTGATAATATGGTCAATTATGGTCTGGAGATATCTATAATTTAAAAAAATATAAATAAACTAAACTAAAACTCCTAGTATTTCTTTTCACATTTAAATGACAAATAATAAAAGGGTCGGTAATTACCAGCAATTCACCCGATAATGTCAGATACACTTAAGTGATGACAAAGTAATATCACGCTTCCATTAGACGAGTGAGAACTGACTACTCGTATACTGTTTACGTTTTAAAAGTCGTCTGCAGAGAGCACCATGGGTTCTTGCAAGACCGAAAGTGAACTTTTTCTCCTCTCCTACGTTGAAGATTTACCAAAACCAGATTTCTGGTTCTGGTTCTGGTTCGGTACGTTGCTGCATCCATATACTGGCATATGTGCAACGGTTGGGGAAGCGATGTTGCCAATCTAACGGCCCCTAGCAGATGCCAGGGCGGCCTTGATTTCTTAGTATTTACTTTCAACTGCATGTATTTATCGCATATTTTGTGTTTTTTAAATGGAGAATTGTAAAGGATGTTACAGAGTCCCAAGGAAGTGACCTAACCAGAGGCGTAACTGGGTTTTTAACGCCCTTGGCTAATTTATTTTTTAAATAATAAAAATGTAAAAATTAGCGATTTAGCGGCGCCCTTTTGAACTGGCGCAGGCCGGCGCCCTTGGCAACTGCCCCAATGTCAAGCCGTTGTTACGCCACAGGACCTAACCATCGCTACTGGCGTGACCGGTTTGGAACGTATAGAAAGTTTTTAAGGGCGCATTGTTTTTAAGCAGTTAAGAGCAGGATTTCTTTCAGCCATCTCTCCGGGACTGCCCCCCCCGGGGGGAAAGTCAAGTGCCCCCCCCCCCCGGAGCAAAATGGGGACAATAATAAATAACGATTATATTTTTTTTTATTAAAAAACGACTACATTGTCATTGTCTTTTTTAACAAGTTTTTAAATGTGCCTTTAACCGATTACTATAAGTGGAATGTATGAAATATCTGTACCTTAGATTATCCCTATATAAAGCCAAGCTAGTTAAAGGCTTACAGTTATCTATTAATAATCTCGTACGCGCCGCTCCAGCCGATGCCTTACTTTCTTTAGTTCGCATAATATATCGTTTTTTTAAAGCTTTTAATAACACTGTATTTAATTACCTTTACATCAATAAAAAGGTCTACAAAATTAATAATAAGTTCTTTGCTAAGTCTCAATCCTGAGCAATCTATTTCAAATTATATTTCATCATAAAAGCATTAATTTTTAAGTAGGGTTAGGTGCTAATTATAAATTGTATGGTGGCATTAGTCTTTCCATGTATGTTAAGTTATATAAAATGGAAAATTTAAAATAATAAGATTTTTTTTAATTAAAAATTTAACGGGCGCATACAAAAAGTGCAAATTTCATCAATTATTATATCGAAAGCCGAAAGCGATTGTGTTTTCTTTTAATGTGCTACAGTGCTACTATTGTAACAATGTGTCCTGCATTTAACAGAGGTTTTAAAAAATACATAGCCTATATTTATTGTTGCCCACCTATTTGCACGAATTTAAACTGAATGTGATGACTTTAAATATTTAAGGAAAGTTTTAAAAATTAAATGTGTACTGAAAGAGATTAAAAATAAATTAAGTGAGTACTGATTGTGAAAATTTGCCTTCCACCCAGACAAGCGAACTCACCCACTAACAAAAGCAAAGTCATAAAAGAATGAGAGCTAAACTGACAATATATATAAGAATGAGAACTAAGCTGACAATATATATAAGAATAAAAACATTAAAGTTATCACATTCAGTACACTTATAATGTAATCACATGAAGCTTTTGTAAGTAGAAGCAATTGAAAGGGCAAATGCAACAGAAAATATAGAATTATGACATGGTCTAACCAATAAATAAATCGGGAAACATAGATTATAGCATCGTTTAAACTTTAAACATTTAAAAAATCATTTAACAGAAAATATTAGCGTCGTCTAAACATTAAATTCATCGGAAAACATAAAATTATAACATCACATAAACATTAAATTCATCCGAAAACATAGAATTATAACATCGACTAAACTTTAAATTCATCAGAAAACATAGAATTATAACATCACCTAAACATTGAATTCATCAGAAAACATAGAATTATAACATCACATAAACATTGAATTCATCAGAAAACATAGAATTATGGTATGGTATGGTATGGTATGGCATCTTTCCGTCTACGAGAGACGATAGATTATCTTGTCTGGTTGCAGCTCTTCGTGTGGCTAATGAGACCGATCCTTGAATGGCAGTCTCTTATAACATCACCTAAACATTGAATTCATCGGAAGACAAAGAATGATAACATCGCCTAAATATCAAACAAAACAAGTAACACCTTTATTTTCTTGGACTTCAATGATTCCAACCTGTCAATGACGCCACCAAACACATCACTCTTCATACTTACCACCATCAATTTATCCTAATCACAGGACCAGAAAACCTGGACAGAGGGCAAACAATTCTTTATAGGTTTCATTTTACACTTAGTACCTTAGTACGTACTCTGGATATAGAACTATTATAGTATGTACATAGGATATTGACCTATTATAGCACGAACTTAGAATATGTAACTATTATAGTACGAACTTAGAATATGGACTAATTATAGTCCGTACATATGGACTCATTATGGTACGTAGGCCTACATAGGATATGGAAATATTACAGAACGAACAAAGAACATAGAAAGATTATAGTTCGTGCATAGGATATGGACTATTTAAATATGTTCATAGGATTCGTACCTATTAAAATACATACATAGGATATGTACCTTAAATAATTTAATTCTGTCTCTGATTTTGACTATGATTTTTCCGGATCCCATAACCTTTCCAGTCGTGTCGACCAGTTTGATTTACGTCCTTTATATATGGAAAAGAAACACTTTTTATATCACCGAAGGATTTACCAGCTTACAAATAGTTTGACTATCTATTAAATCATTTCCCGAATATCTATTTTAAAAAGGTCAAGACGTCTATAACGGACATATAATACATTTAAATCAGAAACTCACATTGAGACGATTTGTTTACTTTATCGAACTCATTATATTATCGAATTGTCATACCGCTTGTAAATAGCAGTAATAATATTAATTTTATGAACATATGTCAGTTATTGTCATAAATCGCCCTAGTACTATTCAATTCAAAATCATATGACAGTTATTGTCTCAAATATTTAAGCTTGAATCATTTCTTAACTTCTTATGTATATGAAATGTGATTCTCAACTTATACATGAGAGAGAAAGAGAGTGACAGAAAGATACAGAACTAAATAGCAAGAGAAAGAGAGATAGAGTGAAAGAGATAATGAGAAATATAGAGAGAATAAGAGTGATAGATCGACACACATTGGGATAGAAAGTAAAAGTTAGAGATACATTGAGGGATACATAGCGATAGAGAGATATAGTGAGGAAAATAAACATATACAGGCAGTTGGGGGGGGGGGGCTAGAGATAGAGAGAGATAAAGAGATAGAAAGAGAGCGATAGAGAAAGACTGAAAGGCAGAGAGATAGAGAGAGATGGAGAGAAAGTGAGATAGTGATTCATAGTGAGATAAAATGTAAGAGATAGAGAAGGACAGAAATATATAGAGAAAGATATAAAGAGATAGAGCGATAGACACAGTGAGTTATGGAGAGAAAGATTTGTAGAGAGATAGAATGAGAGAGATAGAGAGAGAAAAATGGCGAGAGTTAGAATGAGAAACAAAGAGAGAGAGAGAGTAGAGTCTTCCTCTTATATTATTATATTTATCTTGAACTTCCTTTCACTCATAATTCTATGTCATTAATGACTAATACAAATGTATTTACTGTTGACAGTGTGAGAACTTTATGAAATAATACATACAACGACCCACCCGCTTTTACACCACAGATTTTATTTCAACAACAATTTCAGGAAATCGAAAGAAAATATTACGCACCAAACGAACTTTAATATATTTGTTTTCATTAAATGCATTTAACGCGATATTTGTTTCGTGAAATCAGTGGCATTAAGGGTAAACATGCGTGACATGTTTAGTTGAAGACTATGTTAGTAGGTAGTCATAAGGGTCCAAACTAGTTGAAAATTATAATTTGATGATAAAATGGGTGTCAAATTTAATATTTTTAAAACAGAATATATCCAATACCAAACATACATTTTTTACAACAAGACAAGTTTCATGTGTCCACATACTAATATAGTTTCCAAATAGACATGCCCCTTATGAATACATACTTATATAGTGATTGATAAGGTGGGTTCCGTATAAGTACCTACTTATAAGGTTCTCAAATAGACATGTTAAATGTTGCACCTACTTATATAATGTGTTGATATGGCATGCCCGGTATGGCCTAACTACTTTAAATTATTTTAAAATAAGTTTAGTTTATATTAGTTCAATTTAGATAAAAAAAATTATTTTAGTTAAGATTAGATTAGTTAGATATTAGTTTAGATGAGACTATTTTAGCTCAGGTTAAATAATTACAGTTGACTTTATTTCAAATAGACATGCCCCTTATGAATACATACTTATATAGTGATTGATAAGGTGGGTTCCGTATAAGTACCTACTTATAAGGTTCTCAAATAGACATGTTAAATGTTGCACCTACTTATATAATGTGTTGATATGGCATGCCCGGTATGGCCTAACTACTTTAAATTATTTTAAAATAAGTTTAGTTTATATTAGTTCAATTTAGATAAAAAAAATTATTTTAGTTAAGATTAGATTAGTTAGATATTAGTTTAGATGAGACTATTTTAGCTCAGGTTAAATAATTACAGTTGACTTTATTTTACATTAGTTAGGTTTAGTTGACATTCGTTTAGTTTACTATAGATAAGTTAACTTTACATTACATTCATTTATTTTAGATTGCTTTAGTTTAAATTAGTTAAGTATATTTTAATTTACATTATATTATGCTTGAGATTGTTTAGTTAACATTATGTACATTTTATATTAATTTAGATGTATTTAGATCTGTTTTGTTTATATTATTTTAGATTATTTCAAAAATGTTACGTTTGTAAAATTTAACTCTACTGATCTAAGCTAAACGAACATTTACAATGTTTACCCGTTTTTTTTTTTGAAGTTAATTATTTTATTTCAATTATTTTTGGCGGGAAGGGGTTTGTCGCCTTAAACTCTCGTTCAAGGAGACATTTGGTTTTGGCGGGAAACGCCAGGTTCTTTGGCTTCGGGTTAAGACCAAGGTCGCTTAACCCTACTAATCCGGTGCGCCACGAAAAGGCAGAACCTTTGCACCGGGCAACCTAAACCAATTACAGAGCAATCCATAATGGTAAAGATTTTTTTTTTTTTTTTTAAATGGTTTTTTATTTAACTTTTAAATATTTTTAAATTTAAATAATTAAATTGTTCTTTTATCATGCTGTTAGTTTTAAATTAGACTTTATTTTTTTTATTTTATTTATTTATATTGAGGCGTATTTTTTTACCATATTTTTTTTTTTATTTTACGGGGCGTCCCCACCAATTTGGGTCAGCGGCCGTCCTTGCTTAGATTTTTATTTTTTAGGATTATTTTTGCGATCATGGGACGGACTCGGGTGGGGACAATATTCAGTTTTGTGAGGTCTTACATAAAGGCGATACGCGGACGTACTAGAAAACATGATGCAGCCCTTTAAATTTTTAAGACGAAAAGAAAGCCAAAACAAATTGACGATATATCGCCGATGTAATTTCTGTAGTTTATTTCGTTGCTTACGGCTATCAATTATCAATTTGACTTTAATTGTTAAACAAAGGATACCTCTTTCTACTTCCTTCCTGTTAGAACTAGTGTTTGTTTACATGTGTTCTATTAATAGACGCGACTTTTTTTTTTCGATTTATTTTGAACGTAGGCAGTCACGTGTGCAAAAAAAAACCAAGCTTTAATATAGTAATATTTTACATTTCTGATTTTTCTTATCGCCTCACACACATGACATTGTCTTTTCATTTGTTTTATTTTATTCTGAAGCCCTAACATTCTAACAAAATTTGCTTGAAATGCTTTTCAACAAGTACGACCTATCATTCACTAATGTCCTTAGCCTTATATTTTATTGTTGAAAAGCTTTTAATAAAAAAATATCTAACTGCAAGTTTATTGTTTTCAGGAATGATTGATCAGACGCGCAATGAGTTTGCGGATCTCAATAGAATACAACATGCATTATACTTGCTGTTGATAAACTACACTGATCTGCTGTGCCTTAGCCCATTTAGCCCAAATGACAATTTCTACATGAAAAAAGAAAGAGTGCCCTAAGTATGTGTTCCATTTGTTACAGATTCCTCATCGCAACATACTTTCAATACATCGAAATAATAGTAAACTCAGGCAGAGGATGCAAGAGAAGACTAACACAGATTAATCCACAAGGCTCATTATATGTTATTCAAGGACAAAAAGAATAAGACTGCAGTTGAAAGGAACATATCAATTATAACCTTGTTTCAACATTGTATCTCTATGCAATGTGATTTGCAACATGATTAGTGTTAAAATTTGACACAGTAACTAATAAGTTGTTTTCAATGGAGTGATCACTCATGAGTTTTCTGGCTCACACAAAAAAAACTGTTAATAAGCTTTTGAGAAAATACATGTTGCAACTCAAGTGATTCAAAAGTTGTGTAGAAATCAGAAAATTTACGAATGTCAATATTCATTCCATCATTTGAACTTACAGAACTTACAATTCTTTTTACAAGACCAAGAGGTTCATTTTCAGCATACATTGACAATGCCAAATAACTCTTTGGAAATTGCATTTTCACATAATTTAATTTTATGGTTTTGAAGACTTTTATAAAGCTGAAATTCTTCAAAATGAGCAAATTATTATTTTTTTGACAAAAACAGAATAATAGATAATAATACATCAATTGCAGGGAAAAGTTGAGTGGTCAGGAAAAAAGACAAAATCATAATTTTACAATACACATAAGTAAACGTTTCGGCACATGCCATTATCAGTACAACAAGACATACAAATAAATATAAAACAAATTTACATAATATATATATATATATAAATATCCTACATAAAATAGAAAAAAGAAAGAGAGAGAGAGAGATGAAAACCAGACAAAGACAAGGTAAAGAAGAATGGAAAGGAAGTGACTTGAAGTAAAATGTAAAAACCGAACCAAGAAAAAGACATGGCAGTTACGTAAAATTGTGGATTTGGTTTATCCCGTGTGGAGTTAACGTACCAATGTACCAAATCTTATTATTAATTTGTTCTCCATATGAATCCTATCCGGTGTGTTGCTAGTATACAGTATACCAGTAACTGCGATGTATAAAATACCATCGTGGTTAGTGCTTTGAAAATGTTTGGAGACCGGACAAAGAGACTGTTTATGTTATAGAGGTGTTCTCTAAATATGTCTCCAAGGCGACGACCTGTCTCTCCTATGTATAATTTACCGCATTTTTTTTTGCAAAGGATGGTGTAAATCACGTTGCGACTTGTGCAGGTAGAGCCATCCTTTATTTTAAATATTTCCAGATGGAAAGTGATCTTATCAACTTCAATCACGTAGGTTCATGTGTTACATCGGCTACGATTGCAACTTTTGGTGCCTTTATATGCCTGAATAGACGGGAGGTGGCTTCTAACTAGCATGTCTCTAAGGCTCTTGTCCCTCCGGAAATGCGAAAAGAGGAGGTTTTCTGAAAACCTCATTGGTGACAGGGTCTGCTATAAGAATTGAGCGGTTTTTCAGAACCAGAGAACGAGCTTTAAGGTTATGGGATGAAAAGTTAAAATAAACTTTGACCTATCACTAGCGTCAGAATGGGTGGCTTTAAAAGAATCTTGTCTAGTCATGCATTTAACTCGAGTGACAGCTGCTTTTAAAATTTGCTCAGGATATGACCTTCGTCGGAAAAAATCCAACATTCCAGCCGTCCTTTCCCAAAAATCCTCATCATTACTGCAGAGTCTTCTTAGTCTCAACAACTGAGGAAAAGGGATGGAGTTTTTACATGATTGAGGATGAGACGATGAATATAGTAAGAAACTGTGATTGTCTGTTTTCTTATAGGAAATGGACGTAGATATGTTATTTTCGTTAAGGTTAATTTTTAAGTCCAAAAATTAGATACTACTTTTATCGATCATTGAAGTGAATTTGATTGTTGGATGAAAATGTCCAATGAAGTTAATAAAACTTTTTTCAGTTGTGTTATGTCCATGTTGGTAATTCCTATGCAGTCATCTATATATCTCTTGTAGTATTCTGGGAAACGTCCTTTGTAGTGTTCACTCCAAAGATGTTCCAAATGGCCCATAAAAAGACATGCATAACTTGGTCCCATCTTTGTTCCCATAGCAACACCACTGATCTGATCGAAAAATTCGCCATTAAATTCAAATGAGTTCAACTGTAACACCAGTTCTGTTAAACGTACAAGGGCACTTGTTGGGAATTTAGGATTAGGATTCCTATTCAGAAAAAAATAAAAATAGCGGTGAGTCCATCAGTGTGGGGAATTGAGGTTTACAGTGAGGAGACGTCCATTGTGAAAAGTGAATGGGTTCCATTGGGTAAAGCCAAGGACTCGAGAGATTTGATCATGTCGTTAGTGTCATTAATGTACGATTGCAAATTTTCAACCATGGGCTGAAAAACTGTATCCAAAAATTCTGAAATTAGTTCAGTAGGACAGGAACAAGCTGAGACAATAGGTCTTCCAGGACTTCCCTCCTTGTGAATTTTTGGTAACAAATACAAGCATGGTTTACCAAGATCACTGACATAGATTCGTAAGTGTAAAGCAGACATTGGCAATTGTCCAATTTGAATAAGGTCTTCTATGGTGTCCTTGACAATTGCATTTTTCTGGATAATGGGGTCGTTAGACCTTGGCGTGTAAAAGGTTGTGTCTTGTAATTGTTTAGAGGCCTCTTCAATGTATAGCTTCCTATCCCAAACAACAACAGCTCCACACTTGTCTGCAGGTTTGATAATGATATCCTGGCGTTTTTTTAATTTGAGAAGTGCTTGCCATTCTTGTTTCGATAAGTTTGATTTCTGAAGTGGAGTTTGGCGTAGATTTTATATTTGATTCTCTGTACTTTTGATATAAAGATCAAGTGCTTTGGATTGATCGGGTGGAGGTGTCCATGTAGACTTGCGTTGTCGATGTACAGGAAATGAATCCTCATCCTGGTTAATAGGAGTGGGAGCCTCGTGAAAGTAAAGTTACAGTCTCAATGAACGAAAGAAACGATGTGTGTCTGACATCAATTGATATTTATCACTCGATGATTGAAGTGGGATCAATTTTAGTCCTTTACTCAATACAGATTTTTCTTGTTCAGATAGTGGAAGATCTGGCGGTATACAAACTACTAGATTTGGTGCATTTTCTGTTACGGGAGTTGTGGTATTCATAGGATTCTAGGCAGATTGGAGATTTTAGATTGTTTACTTCTTTCCATCAGATAATACAATATAGAGTTCCCTATTGAGTCCATGAATAATTAAGGGAATGAGATAATGTGTGTTCTTTCGAACATATTCTTCCAGAGTGCGAATCCTATCAGAAAGTTGAGATATGAAGCGCTTGTGGGAGTTTAAGACAATCCTCATGCGATTGAAAGCACATTTACTTTCAATAGTCAAAAGTTTAGATTTATCAAACGAATTCAAGGCACAACCAGCAGTTGAAAATTAGTGTTAAAACCGTTTGGTATGAGACGTTTGCGAATACAATTATTCAAAAAGATGACATGAGTAGTGTAAGGTTTTTTCTTAAAAATATTAAAAGCTAGGTCTGTACAATTCTTGGATAAGATGGTGGGTAAAAGTAAAAGACTAAATGAAGTGATAACAAAATTACGGATATGATTTTGAGCTAATTTAGATGACGTCATTATAAAAATACGTAACTATACAAAATGTTTAACATTGCTTTTTTTTTTTTTTTAAATTGAATGAGAACTAATATAAACTTAATCAAATTATAAAATAATATGCATACATATCAGTAAGAGAAAGCTACACTTATATGTTACAAATTATAGTACTAAAATGATAAAAGACAGGTACAAAATAAAATAAACTTAATCAAATTATAAGAAACACATAAATATCAATAAGAAAAAGCTACACTTATATGTTAAAATATTGTAATACTAAAAATGACAAAAGGCAGGTACAAATATATAGTTATTATAAAAGTGTTAGACTGCGATATAGCTTTAAAATAGATTAAATAGACACGAATAATCTGTGTCAATATAACAATATATATTAAGCTTTAATCATAATTTTACAATACACATAAGTAAACGTTTCGGCACATGCCTTCATCAGTACAACAGGTAGGATATTTCTATATATATATTATGTAAATTTGTTTTATATTTATTTGTGTGTCTTGTTGTACTGTAAATTAAATCTCTTAATACCTGACTTTTTTAAAATAAAAATTTATCAGTTTTATTTGTTCCTGTAACTTGTAACTGTACGATCACTAGAATCCGTATCTACCAAGCTACATCCCTTTAACTTCTAAATTCTACACAATTTTGTAATTCTCATTTCCCCTTAACACTGTTAAATTTTGTTCCTTTCTTATAAATATAAATTAATAATGAAAATATGGGGGGAGAGGGGGGGGGATTATTTTTTATTGTTACACAAAATAACATTGATTTAAAATGTACTTGAAATAGAAAGTTTAAAGTTGGTCACGTGTTCGTCACACGTTTGCCTATAGAATATAGAGAAATTAGAAGTTGTAAATATCTACTGAGCCTACTGCCTCTTTATTTAACAGCTGTAAAAAACGACGATGAGAGGTCTGGGTTTTTAAAGTTTTCTTCCCCCAATTGCAACCTTTTTTTGCAGCTAGATATTGATTTTAAAAAAATAATAATAAGCTGCCAATTGCAATCGATAAGTGCAAATAGAGCACCGTATAATATCATAAGTAAGGCTGGACTTATTCATTCATCGCCATTTTCTATCTCAACTTGAATAGTGGATCATAATTAATATTAAAGTGTTGACCTATTTTACAAGGTCTTTCGCAGGGACAAGTTTTCTTTTTTTTTTAAATGTATGCATATAAAGTTGACGTAACCTAGCGTGGCGGTGCACCACCTTGCTCAAATCCTGTCTGACGACTTTCTCACTGATAACACATTCGAGAAATTTCTCGGGGTAAATATTCTGGGCCACTTGGCGAGAACGAATTTTCTTTAAAAATTAATTTAGGTTTAATAATCGAGTCACAGGGTTACGTTACTTAACACAGTGGCGTAGTGAGGGGGGGGGGCAAGGGGTGGCATCATGCCCCGGGCGCTACTCACAAAGGGGCGCCAAATGGTATATTTTACTATAATATTGTATGGCTTTCGAATAAGGGGGCGCTAAAAAGGTATTGGGGGCGCTAAAAAGGTATTGTACCCCGGGCGCGAGTTAAGCTCGCTGCGCCACTGACTTAACACTTGGGTTTCTAGTTTCTTATTTCCCTGGGTTTTGCTTATCCCGATAAAACTGGAATAAAGGTTTCCTCATCCCGAAATCACGGGATAAAATTAAGTAATTCAAAAATAGATTATAAATTGAATTAAACTATAAAAGAGTTTATTTTTGTATAGTTTTCATAGTCTATTAATGAATACCAACACATGTTAACGTTAGTTGATAGTTTGGTCACTTGCTTTTAGTTGTCTAACGTTAATACCTAGGATAGATAAATAGTTAATAATTTGCTTGTCAAGCAACGATGGGAAACAATCGTTTGCCTGTAGGAAAAAAAAACACTCTACAAGCAAATGTTTCTAACAACTTGCAACTGGAGGCTCGTTTCGAATTTTTAAAAAAGTTAAATGCTATACATACATGTATCCATATATGTGTTTGTCTTATTGTGTTGATTTTGGAAATAGAAAAAATTTACATAATGTAAAGGTAGACACTAATTGAAGATCTAGGATTGACCAAGTTACTAGAGCAGCGTTCATCAAACGGTGGTCCGTGGGCCGGTTCCGGTCCGCGAGGCTTACGTTGCCGATCCGCACAACATTATTCAAGAAACTGGAAGGACAGTTACCTGTTTGTTTCTCGTTTCAAAATAGACTTGAAAAAATATAGATTGTCTTTAGTATGAAAATACCCCGCATTGTAACCATCAAGACTAAGAGGAACCTGGAACCAGGGCCGGCCTTAGGCCACTGCAACCTATGCGGCCGCAGTGAGCCCCGCACTTTCATAGGCCCCGCCCCGAATTTATTTTCTAATACAAAAATCTTAATTTTCACTTATTATCCTTATCCTCTACCCAGAATGGGCCCCGCGCAATCCGTTTCGCATAGGGCCCCGCAATTGTTAGGGTCGGTCTTGCCTGGAACTGGAACAGTAGGAAACGGACATTATGTGCCAGAATAAAATGTTAATCAATATAATACCTATCACGTAAAATACCATTTTAAAAAAAAGATCAAAACTATTTGAAAATTTTTTTGGCGTTACATGATCATGCCCAGGGCCGGATTTACAGGCAGATCGACCAGGCCATGGCCTAGGGGCCCCGCGAAATAAGGGGCCCCAAAATCGGGAGTAGTATATAAGAATATTTTTTTTTATTTAAAAAACTTAGAAATATTTTTTTTATTTTTCAAAATAGGGCCTCAAATTTGTGTTGGCCTAGGGCCCCTAAAATTGTAAATCCGGCCCCGATCACGCCTCTACTGGCAGCCCACACAAACTGGTAACATTTCTTTAGAATAAAGTGGATGCAAGATAACACAAATAAAAGTGAATCCACGTGACTCAAGTGAAAAGCACTAGTGTGCCATTCACGTTTGCTTCTTTGATAGCCAACAAAATGATGCGAGCTGGTATTGTTTATTTTTAGGCAACACGCCTGCAACCTGGAAGGGACACACATCCCGACCTTAACTGTGACACACATCTCAACCTTAACTGTGACACACATCTCAACCTTAACTGGGACACACAGCTGAACCTTAACTGGGACATACATCTCAACCTTAATTGGGACATACATCTTAACCTTAAATGGGACATACATCTTAACCTTAACTGGGACATACATCTTAACCTTAAATGGGATATACATCTTAACCTTAAATGGGACATACATCTTAACCTTAAATGGGATATACATCTTAACCTTAAATGGGATATACATCTTAACCTTAACTGGGACATAAATCTTAACCTTAAATGGGACATACATCTCAACCTTAATTGGGACATACATCTTAACCTTAAATGGGACATACATCTCAACCTTAATTGGGACATACATCTTAACCTTAAATGGGATATACATCTTAACCTTAACTGGGACATACATCTTAACCTTAAATGGGATATACATCTTAACCTTAAATGGGATATACATCTTAACCTTAAATGGGATATACATCTTAACCTTAAATGGGATATACATCTTAACCTTAAATGGGATATACATCTTAACCTTAACTGGGACATACATCTTAACCTTAAATGGGATATACATCTTAACCTTAAATGGGATATACATCTTAACCTTAAATGGGATATACATCTTAACCTTAAATGGGACATACATCTCAACCTTAAATGGGACATACATCTTAACCTTAACTGGGACATACATCTTAACCTTAAATGGGACATACATCTTAACCTTAAATGGGATATACATCTTAACCTTAACTGGGATATACATCTTAACCTTAACTGGGACATACATCTTAACATTAAATGGGATATACATCTTAACCTTAAATGGGATATACATCTTAACCTTAAATGGGACATACATCTTAACCTTAACTGGGACATACATCTTAACCTTAAATGGGACATACATCTTAACCTTAAATGGGATATACATCTTAACCTTAACTGGGACATACATCTTAACCTTAAATGGGACATACATCTTAACCTTAAATGGGATATACATCTTAACCTTAAATGGGATATACATCTTAACCTTAAATGGGACATACATCTTAACCTTAACTGGGACATACATCTTAACCTTAAATGGGACATACATCTTAACCTTAAATGGGATATACATCTTAACCTTAAATGGGACATACATCTTAACCTTAAATGGGACATACATCTTAACCTTAAATGGGATAAACATCTTAACCTTAAATGGGATATACATCTTAACCTTAACTGGGACATACATCTTAACCTTAACTGGGACATACATCTTAACCTTAAATGGGACATACATCTTAACCTTAAATGGGATATACATCTTAACCTTAAATGGGATATACATCTTAACCTTAGCTGGGACATACATCTTAACCTTAAATGGGATATACATCTTAACCTTAACTGGGACATACATCTTAACCTTAAATGGGATATACATCTTAACCTTAAATGGGATATACATCTTAACCTTAGCTGGGACATACATCTTAACCTTAAATGGGATATACATCTTAACCTTAACTGGGACATACATCTTAACCTTAAATGGGATATACATCTTAACCTTAAATGGGATATACATCTCAACCTTAAATGGGATATACATCTTAACCTTAAATGGGATATTCATCTTAACCTTAAATGGGACATACATCTTAACCTTAAATGGGACATACATCTTAACCTTAACTCACTGGCTGTATATTACTGTAAATTGAAAGGGTTAAATTTAAAGTTTGCAAAGGAGATTATGTTCTTACTACATGATACATACCTGAACTAAATTCCTTAATAGAGCAGGACGAGAGGTGCAGAGGGACATTCCGCACCGTGTGACACTTTTTTTCTTTATATCGAGTTGCTGGCATTTTCGGGCAACTGCAGAGACTTTGAGGGAATGAGGTTGCAAACATTTTGGCCCACACAGGATGGGCACTAACCCTAGCTATGCCACTGAAATCCGAATAAACTTTTTTTTCAGAGAAAGTTTCATCCGCGGTCTATAGGCCTTGACCAGGGGTTGGCACCTTGTAGCCCGTGGGCCATATGTGGCTCACTGAAACGGAATGCCTTGACCGGGGGTAGCACCTTGTAGCCCGTGGGCCATATGTGGCTCACTGAAACGGAATGCCTTGACCGGGGTAGCACCTTGTAGCCCGTGGGCGATATGTGGCTGACTGAAACGAAATGCCTTGACCAGGGGTTTGGATTCATGATAAGTTGACCTGTCTTGGACTTTAGAGGTGCTATTTTTGAAGAGTGGGGACCTAATGCCCTCTTACATGCCCCTTGCACCCCGGTTATCAGAAGCAAATTGTATATAGCGGCAAAGGTCCAAACAGTAAGTGTTGGCTCAGCGGCGGGAAGTCCGCTTGAATATATGTATATTGTGGACAGTCCCGAGAACCCGTAGTGAAGGTACATCCTGGCATGCCAGTAGGGCTTTTCTCTTTTTCTCAGTTACTGGTTCTATCGCATGTCAATGCGCCTCGCTGGTCTCACCAGACATTGTTTTTATGCTCCCTTATCTCATAACCAGAGATGGCTGAATCGAACGCAACATTTCGTAAATGTGTCCCCTGGAAGTCGATAATGTCAAAGGGTGAACCTTTAGCTACAGGGTATCTTACAAAACACTCATAAATTGCTTCGGTTTTTCTGGTTTGCTTGAGAAGTGGATTCTAATTGGTGGACAACACTTCTTTTTAGGTTAACCGTATTTTGATTGTCACGAGAGAATGGCCCGTGCCACAGTCTTGCTCTATGGTAGATGAGCGTGTGAAACACACATTTACATTGCATACTGATGAATAATGGCTCTTCATTGTTCAGTTTCTCGCACCGTTTTTAGCCGTAGCCCTCAAGCACTTCTTTTTAGGTTAACCGTATTTTGATTGTCACGAGAGAATGGCCCGTGCCACAGTCTTGCTCTATGGTAGATGAGAGTGTGAAACACACATTTACATTACATACTGATGAATAATGGCTCTTCATTGTTCAGTTTCTCGCACCGTTTTTAGCCGTAGCCCTCAAGCACCATTAACTGATTACAGCTAACACAAATCTAGGCAGAAACTATTTGTGCGTGGCATTTTAAAAAGCTTATGATGAATGTACAAGATGAAAATAATTTTAATAAAAAACGTAAATGGAATGAAATGTTTGCGCAAGTTTCTAGTCCATACAGGTAGCCTCAAATGAATTTGCGAAAGGATCTGAGTTGGGTCACTGTCTGAAACTATATACTAAGAAAAATTGTGATTTTTAAAAGGTTTCTTTTTAAATTTGTGTCTTATATTTTGAGTTACAATTTCAAACAAAGCATCGAATATGTCGAAATTACCATGTTTTAAAAAAAACACATTTTTGTTTTTCAATATATCGCGTTAATTGTCACTTAAGACAGCACTGGAGTCATACCATTCTACTTTACAGAGCATAGGGACACAAAGGCAAATTTAAACACGAAAAACAACGCAAAGCATCCCTCTCCTTTGTTTTCAAAATTTTTAAAAAAATTATTGAGTTACATTGAAACCTGGAAATAAAGAACATTGAAATATCACTGGCCATGTCATATGCGCCAATTAGCCCTAATACGGAATGATAATTTGACACTTGTTGAACCAGCAAATAGCACCATTCCTGCGAAAAACACCATTCTCTCTTCGGTTTCGAGGGTTTGCGTTATTTCCGGTGTTTACTGTATTTTGACAAGAGCCCATTGGGTGTTAATTTGGAATTTGGTTTTAAAAAATGCTTTTGGCTTTAGCTGGTTGTGTCTTTGACAATACTACGAAGACTGTGCGTCGGTGGTAATTGTGTTTTATAAAGAGTTGGCGGCTTCCCAGTCGGCAGATCCCCTGTGTCCCTCTATCCAAGCAACTGGTGAACCCAAAGGAACGTCAAATACAGCTTGGCCCCAGGGGCGTAGTGGTGTTGACGGAATTTTCCTTGAGTACATTGCCATAGCGCCTAACGGGTTTCTTAGAGCTGTAAGAATGTGAAAATACAAGGTTTTCAAAACAATGGTATCTTTAAATAAATAAATATATATATATATGTGTTATTAAATGTTTTACACAACACTTACAACGTATTGACAATTCTATTTTTGCAATAATATTTGAAAGTGTCAGCTGTAAAGTTACATATGATGTGTTTCAAATGAGCTTAGAATCTTAATTACCGGTGTAATGAATTAAGTTTTCACGTGTATATTATAGATTTCATTTTAAAAATTGAACACAACAACGAAATAGGATAACTTATATGAAAATTGATCTAATCTGGTCTGTGATCGTTTCGGACAGAAGTTGGAAATTTTAAAATTCTTATAAAATTCAAGATAAAAAGAACGATCGTGGAAGTTACGTGACTACCATACTACCCTGTCCTAAGGAAAGCTGACAACTTGAAGTGGCGATTCTCCCACCTTCACTGTCTAGAATTAGCGGCTAGCCTAATGACATGTCTTTTATTACTTTTAATCAACACAGCAAAATTATGTTTCAATGCTGAGCCTTGTATTTCATGACCCACCTCATGCCTCAGTGCTGAGCCTTGTATTTCATGACCCACCTCATGCCTCAGTGCTGAGCCTTGTATTTCATGACCCACCTCATGCCTCAGTGCTGAGCCTTGTATTTCATGACCCACCTCATGCCTCAGTGCTGAGCCTTGTATTTCATGACCCACCTCATGCCTCAGTGCTGATCCTTGTATTTCATAACCCACCTCATGCCTCAATCATTTCAAGCTTGCGACACTCCCCCCCCACCCTTTTTTTTTTTTCGTGTCGGCGACCGACTATCAAGGCGCTTTGAGGATTTCCCTTATCACTCTGTAAAGTTGTCGTGTTCTCGGTGGAAGGAGAAATTTATGAGGCGACATTCATTTGACATCACCGTAAAGAATAATATAGCACTAGCTGGATAGTAAAAACTACAAGAGCTGTTCACAGGCTGTTTGGGAAGTTGACGAACCGTTTGCGATTTCAAGTAAGTGGTGCATAGCTCAAATAACCTAAGAGTTTCTTTTGTGTATTTTAGTAACAAATTGAAAATCTACTTTCCCGAAGGATTCTGGTTTTACTTTTGGGTAGATTGAGTTTTAAAATGCCTATATTTCAAACCGCGTATAGTGAGCCGCTCGCTACTCACCGGACCAAACAGTGCGGTTTATTAGGCGTTGTAAGTCGAACAAATATTTTCACACTTAAATTTAAATGTCGTCTTGTTAAAACCCCCGTAGAACGTTGAGTCTGCTTAGTGATATAGCGATTTTTTGCGCCCCTCATGCTTTAGCTGGAGATGGCTCTGGATGGTATGACAGATTTTAGGATAAGCTTGATGTAATTACAAGCATCATCCATTTGAAGCTTATTTAAACTTTGAAATTGATAAAAACCAAATAGCCCGTGTTCCAGCCGGCTAAATACGTTCAGAGATTTAATTAATGGCCCACACGTGGGAGAGAGGCGCAGGTCGGCATCTCTTGTGTGCTGATGAAACGCCAGACTTCGTGGTCAATTCTGATAACAAAATATAAAGTTGAATATCAGCACCCGGAAGCTTTATAACTGTTTGCTTGAGGCCCTCAGAAAATGTGACACGTCAGTATGGTAGATAGACTGTGGTTCCCTGGCGTGTAGATAAACCATTGGGATCATGGAACTAAGGGTCTAGGGATAACGTTGGCCACGTGTCACTTTTTGCCCTATGTTACTCGTGTATGTTTCTAAATTAAATAATCCACTGGCGTCAATTCTTATGTCAATTCTTACTGAGCCTGATGGCTGGGACACGCCTTGGTGCACTTACGTCACATAGCGCAAACGTTCATTATATTTTAAGGCCGTTTTGGTCTATTGAGTTCACCTGAACAATGTCGAATGTAAGAGACCGACTGGTTCCACGAGGCGTGAAGAGTGATGTGAATTAAATAGTCCACCAGTGAAGGAAATGTATTTCTATAATGTAATATACAGTGAACATTTGGGTCTAAAACATCTTAGGTTGTTACTCAAGCCAAACATTGGACCATTTCATAGGGTCCCTATTTATAGGGCTGCCTTAGATTTATCTCAAAATTGGGTTCTATAAAAATAAATTGGATACGGAAACATATTATTTGGGGCAAAGTTTCCTTCCGTTGGAGTCAGTTACTGGCACTTTGTAATTGTGTTTAGTGTTATTGAGTGAGCCTACGATATTATGTGACGTCAATAGCGCAATAATGTCACAATATAAAATTACTACAATCATTTTCTTTGGAAAAGCATAGGATTGAGACAGCACACACCTAAAATACTCCTAACATACTACTCACATACTACTAACATACCTCTAACAGACCAGTCCTATGATGCCACTCTTCCTGCTTCTAGCTTCAAACATTCATTATAATATAGTCATTGTACATCGGTCTTGTAAGTAACAACACGGACTCTTCATACTACATGACTTATTCTCACAGCCCCTACACAGCATGACTTATTCTCACAACCCCTACCCAGCATGACTTATTCTCACAGCCCCTACACAGCATGACTTATTCTCACAGACCCTACCAAGCATGACTTATTCTCACAGCCCCTACCCAGCATGACTTATTCTCACAGCCCCTACCCAGCATGACTTATTCTCACAGCCCCTACCCAGCATGACTTATTTTCACAGCCCCTACCCAGCATGACTTATTCTCACAGCCCCTACCCAGCATGACTTATTCTCACAGCCCCTACCCAACATGACTTATTCAAACAGCACCTACCCAGCATGACTTATTTCCCAGCCCCTACCCAGCATGACTTATTCTCACAGCCCCTACCCAGCATGACTTATTCTCACAGCCCCTATCCAGCATGACTTATTCTCACAGACCCTACCCATCATGACTTATTCTCACAGTCCCTACCCAGCATGACTTATTCTCACAGACCCTACCCAGCATGACTTATTCTCACAGCCCCTACCCATCATGACTTATTCTCACAGCCCCTACCCAGCATGACTTATTCTCACAGCCCCTACCCAGCATGACTTATTCTCACAGACCCTACCCAGCATGACTTATTCTCACAGACCCTACCCATCATGACTTGTTCTCACAGCCCCTACCCAGCATGACTTATTCTCACAGACCCTACCCAGCATGACTTATTCAAACAGACCCTACCCAGCATGACTTATTCAAACAGACCCTACCCAGCATGACTTATTCTCACAGACCCTACCAAGCCTCCTCTTGTTATGATCATAGTTTTGATATCCCCAGTATAACATACTAGAGCAACTCTAACTAAAGCGGCGCTGACTTAGATTACGCAATAGAGTCCAATCAGACAATATGCCGGTACACTGGATGTACTCTGTTGTGATGGTGTCAGTACTCACTACCTGCCGGTGATGACCTGCCGGATAGGGCTAAAGGTTTGCGAGTTTTCATTCAGTTGATGTAGAGGCGAAGTCGTTGGTTGGGTCATGTGACCTACACAAGTTAATCCTCCCTTTGTTTTTACCTTCTTGCCCCAGGCCAATCACGTGGTGAGGACATGAAAGACAACTTGAACTGTCAGGTTTTTTGTTTTTTACCTCACTTTTGTTTACCTTAACAGATTAGTGACTTGGTCCGAAAAGACAACAAATTATTTGCCCTGAAAAAAGCTTAGTTACTGCCCTTAGTTCTTGGGGCTCATCTCCGAGTTGCATTTACTGATTTTGTGAATATTTTTCAAATTAATGTCATGTATTATTCCAATAAATATATAAACCTCAAATACTCTAACATATACTCTAACACAAACTCTAACACATACTGTAACATATACTCCAACATATACTCTAAAACATACTCTAACATCTAATCTAACACATACTCAAATATATACTCTAACACATACTCAAATATTTACTCTAACACATACTCAAATATTTACTCTAACACATACTCAAATATTTACTCTAACACATACTCTCCCACGGACACAGACTGTAAATCTCACACAACCACTAGTCACCAGACGATGACAAACAACCTGCCCCAGGTCACGCCACCGTGCGTTGAATATGTTTTATGATAGACAGCTTGCCATCACTGTGAGTTATGACCAGTTGCTCTAGTCTCCCAGACGTGGACGGTGACTCGCAGGCCCGCCAACTCACAGCGGGCCCGCCAACTCACAGCGGGTCCGCCAACTCACAGCGGGCCCGCCAACTCGCTATGCATAGTTACATTGACGCTATATTCAGGTCTAAAAATGTCTATTCCAAGCACTATACTTTACAACAAATGTTCCAGTTAAAATGAATGACCAGAAATGAAGAGATACAGGAAATCTTGGGCACATTTGTGAACCATTCAAAGAAACAGACTGGTCATGTATTTTTTTACACACACAGACGGCACTGTATGCTGATTGCCTCTCTTTTACCTCTGTTGGTTTGTATCTCTGTGTGTTTGTTTTCAGTACTGGTACATACACTCTATTATCTCTTTTTTTGTTAGTACCGGTAAAATCGATCTGTTATCTCTGTAAATTTTCACTACCGGTACATCCACTCTGTTATCTCCGTTCTGGTTCTGGCTTGTTCGGTACGTTGCTTCATCCATATACTGGCCTATGTGCAACGGTTGGGGGAGCGATGCTTCCATCCTAACGGCTCCTAGCAGATCCCAGGGCAGCCTTGAAGCTTTCGATAGATGTCGAGTTCACGGCGGTATTGTCCAGGTGGTTCCAAGCGGAAAGAATGATTGTTTATGTTGCACTGTTTGTTGTCAGTACCGGTACATACACTAACCATGAAAATTAAAGAAATTTTTTTTTTCCTGTATCAGTGAAGCATTCATCAAAACCACTAGCCCCCATATTACTTTGGCGGTTAGCTTTTAGAAATATTATTAAATAAAATTTCTAATGACTTCTAATTAAATTGTGGACATGCCACCCCCCCCCCCCCTGAAATGGCCATTTATTCACGACTGGAAAGTTTTCAAAACAAAAGAATGAGGCCAAGTAACAAAACAAAAATTGTTGGGGGTGGGATGTAATGCAGTGAGACAGATTTCTTTCGGTAACTTGTTCCCCTTGATTGAAATGTACTTCCTCTTCCTGGTTACTTCCCCTCTTTCTGAACTTTCCAAAATTTCACTAGCGTTCTCACCCCCCCCCCCCCCAAACCTCAAATCACCTCCCACTTCTCTCATACCAGTCTCTTTTCAATTCATACGTTTGTTAACAGGAGAAATGACAGCGCATACATTCAACATTTCAGAAATACTTATTTTGAATTAATTTTTTCCCAATTGTTACACTGTAGACCGAAAACGAATTTAAACACTCTTTGATCTTTTGTGAGGGCTTGGTTCCCACCCCTCCCCATTTCCCCCCGTCCCCTCTCCTCACCTCCCCCTTACAACAAAGTGCTTTGTGCAATAACAACGGGGTTATTCCTCCACCCCCGTCCCCTCTCCTCACCTCCCCCTCACAACAAAATGCTATGTGCAATACAAGGGCGTTATTCCTCCACCCTGAAGGCGCTTTTTGTTTACTCATACCATGAGAATAAAACAAGGGTCTATAGAGCAGTAACTAAAGACCCCCTGCCAATACATCACTGGTTCTCAAACACTGAGAACAAAACCAGGGCATATAGATCATTAACCAAACTAAACACTCTCTGCCAATAAATGACTGGTTCTCAAACACCGGGTCATAAACCAAACAAAGTTTATAGTAACATGCGAAATACTCATAATTAGACAATAAATAAAAATAACCTGCTTATTTTGTGGCTCAATTCTTTGCTCTGGCTGTCATTGAAATATGGCTTAGAAGAATTGAAGATGTTAAATTTAGCTAACCCTGGAGAAATCATAAACCTTATAAAAATGTACTTCACTGAAAGAAATCATGTTCTACATGGTGATTGTTTGGGTTCACGAATACAAAGCTGGAATCACATTATTCGAGTCTTAAAATTTCTTTTTGGAATTTATTGAATATCTCAGTCAGAAAAATGCCAAATTCCTAATAATACTCTGGATTACACATTAATAACAATAGCAAACAGCTTCGTTATCTGCTACTGAGCATGTATTATGCGGTTATACTAAATAGATCGTGGTTATTCTAAACCCGAAGCCAGATTTTATGTAGCACGTCAGAACTTTAAGTCATGCAGTTTTGTGTGAAAATTGAATTGTGTATTATGTAAGCAAATAACTGAACTAGTATTTGCTCAAAAAAAAGTGTGACCATGCTGAGAGTAGTCAGAGTATCTAAAATATATTATGTATTCTTTTATAAATGAAATTAAAATTATCCACTAAGAAATTCAATGTTTGATTTTTTTAAAAAATGTTTTAAAAAGTTCCATAAAAGTCTGAATATTTCGTCTCCCATTTAACTGTATACGAATTCAAAAGTGCTTTAGGCACTTGCTCTTGTACTTGTGAGTGACCGCCGTTCACCGCATAAGATCATCAGTAACGTCCCATCATGTATGAATTGTGGTGGCCTTAATACATTGTTTCAAAGGTGAAGATGTTTTGATGAAATCTCTCTCCGTACTCATCGCCTTTATCAACCAAGTTTTGTGGTGAAAATATCGAGATGATAATGCAAGAAAGTTATTTTAGGGACAACAGAAGCCGACTGCTCGTAGGGTGTCAGCATGCTGCTAATATTCCAGCACAGCTCTGAGTTCGGTGATTCACAATGAAAGTTTTACACCACCAAAGTACATGCATCCCAAGCCCCAAGTTCACGTAACGTCAAATTAGTTCTAGATAAAGTATGCAGACTAATGACAAATAAAAGTCCAGCTTTCATTTTAGCATCAGTTCTGATTGCAACGAGTTTCTCTGATTCTGAAAACAATGTTTATGGTGATCCATTGCTACGAATAAATTTTTCCCTAGGCACAGTTTAACGTGAAGTGGTGGTATGTACAGTTTAACGTCAATTGGTGGTATGTACAGTTTAACGTTAAGTGGTGGTATGTACAGTTTAACGTTAAGTGGTGGTATGTACAGTTTAACGTTAAGTGGTGGTATGTGCAGTTTAACGTTAAGTGGTGGTATGTACAGTTTAACGTTAAGTGGTGGTATGTGCAGTTTAACGTTAAGTGGTGGTATGTACAGTTTAACGTTAAGTGGTGGTATGTGCAGTTTAACGTTAAGTGGTGGTATGTACAGTTTAACGTTAAGTGGTGGTATGTACAGTTTAACGTTAAGTGGTGGTATGTACAGTTTAACGTTAAGTGGTGGTATGTACAGTTTAACGTTAAGTGGTGGTATGTACAGTTTAACGTTAAGTGGTGGTATGTGCAGTTTAAAAGGTCAAACCAATGATTCGTATTGGACTTGTACCGACCAACAATAAGGGTTTCTTGCAGGCATACTTTCGGGGGGAGGGGGGCACTGTCCCTCGAGCAAGAAGTATTGACCACCTAACTTGAGACCGTTCACGTCATTACAGAAACAGATATTATTTTTCATTGACTGGGTGGGGCATCTGTCCCCCCTCAATGAATTTGCAGGTTTTATTTAAATTGTTATGCACTGTGGCACCTCCAGTAATAAACAACTAACAAACCGACCAAGTTTTGGTTGTGCCCCGCCCCCTGAAAAAACTTGAAATGACGCCCTGCAGGAACACAGCAAAATTCAAAAAGCCAACCAAAGAATCTTCTAATCAATCATACAGTTTCGACGTCAACAAACAAGTTATGAACTTATTCTACAGTGCAACAATTGGGAGCCTACTGAACTACAGTATCACCTGATTGCGTGGGAATTCATCGTCTAACATCAAAGACAGATTAAATAGACTAACCAAGGAAGTTAGTAACATCATACGTACTAAACAAACTTCGCTTTGAAGAACTATTTTAATTTTAAGAAAAAATGCTGTTGTAAAACTTTTTTTAAAAATTGGGTTAAATAGACACGAACAATCTGTGTCAATATAACAATACAGACCTGTTTACTCTTACGATTTTGGCGTACAATGTACGATTTTGATGTGTATACATTATATATACTGAGTGTTTTTTTAATATTAAGATAATGTATTGAACGATTTTGTGATGAAATTGTACGATTTTAAGATTTTGAGGGTAAACAGGTCTGGCAATATATATTAAGCTTTAATAATAATTTTACATTATACATAAGCAAACGTTTCGGCACAATGCCTTCATCAGTACAACAAGACATATAAATAAGTATAAATCAAATTTAAATATACATATAGATAGATAGATAGATAGATAGATAGATAGATAGATAGATAGATAGATAGATAGATAGATAGATAGATAGATAGATAGATAGATAGATAGATAGATAGATAGATAGATAGATAGATAGATAGATAGATAGATAGATAGATAGATAGATAGATAGATAGATTAGATAGATAGATAGATAGATAGATAGATAGATAGATAGATAGATAGATAGATAGATAGATAGATAGATAGATAGATAGATAGATAGATAGATAGATAGATAGATAGATAGATAGATAGATGATAGATAGATAGATAGATAGATAGATAGATAGATAGATAGATAGATAGATAGATAGATAGATAGATAGATAGATAGATAGATAGATAGATAGATAGATAGATAGATAGATAGATAGATAGATAGATAGATAGATCTATCCTACCTAAAAAAAATGAGATATAAAAACCTGACAGAATCACAGTAAAGAAGAATGGAAAGAAGTGACTTGAAGACAAATGTAAAAGACCAATCAGGAAAAGACATGGCAGTTACGTAAAATTGTGGATTTGGTTTACCCCATATGGAGTTAAGTTTAACGTACCAAATCTTGTTATTAATTTATTCTCCATATAGATCCTATCCGGTGTGTTACTAGTAAACGTTTTCAGATACCTAAGATCAGCTCGATCGGGACGAATTTCAACACACCCACCATTCTAAATGTTAAACCAAATGAACGACACGTGATCTGAGACCTGCAAGCCACTTTATCTTTTCTATAGTTGCCTCCTATAGATATGCCAAGTGTAACGACACTTGTCCCACCCCACCTTTTTTTTTTCTTCATTTCTTTTCCATTTTTAAATACTTCCGACAAACCCAAACCCAAATACACCCCATTAACATTGTCAGACTTGTTTGTTAACTTGTTATTACCTAGACGTTATTCAATTGCGCCAGACATTCAATTTCTTTCTTCTTTTTTTCTAATGAAGAAAAAACCAAGTAATGAGAAGAGTGTATTGAATAGAAGCTGTTCTCTAGGTCCTGGGTGCTGGTGAATCACGTTTGTGTAGACACGGCTTCTCTACTATTTATTCTTTATTCCTGTAAGGATCCTTACTTACAACTGCAGAGCTTAGCATTTTTCAATTAGGAACCTGTCACGTCGGGTTTTTAATAGGCTATATATATTATTATTTTTTTGTATTCTTGGCATTGTCAATGATATAGGTGGATATGAGGACAACCTAGATGTCGGCTTAGGTTGTATGACGTCGGTATTAGGATGACCTAGAAGTCGGCTTAGGTTGTATGACGGCGGTATTAGTATGACCTAGAAGTCGGCTTAGGTTGTATGACGGCAGTATTAGGATGACCTAGAAGTCGGCTTAGGTTGTATGACGGCAGTATTAGGATGACCTAGAAGTCGGCTTAGGTTGTATGACGGCGGTATTAGTATGACCTAGAAGTCGGCTTAGGTTGTATGACGGCGGTATTAGTATGACCTAGAAGTCGGCTTAGGTTGTATGACGGCAGTATTAGGATGACCTAGAAGTCGGCTTAGGTTGTATGACGGCGGTACTAGTATGACCTAGAAGTCGGCTTAGGTTGTATGACGTCGGTACTAGTATGACTTAGAAGTCGGCTTAGGTTGTATGACGTCGGTATTAGGATGACCTAGAAGTCGGCTTAGGTTGTATGACGACGGTACTAGTATGACATGGAAGTCGGCTTAGGTTGTATGACGTCGGTACTAGTATGACCTAGAAGTCGGCTTAGGTTGTATGACGTCGGTATTAGGATGACCTAGAAGTCGGCTTAGGTTGTATGACGGCGGTACTAGTATGACATGGAAGTCGGCTTAGGTTGTATGACGGCGGTACTAGTATGACATGGAAGTCGGCTTAGGTTGTATGTCGGTGGTACTAGTATGACATGGAAGTCGGCTTAGGTTGTATGACGTCGGTATTAGGATGACCTAGAAATCGGCTTAGGTTGTATGACGTCGGTATTAGGATGACCTAGAAGTCGGCTTAGGTTGTATGACGGCAGTATTAGGATGACCTAGAAGTCGGCTTAGGCTGTATGACGGCGGTATTAGGATGACCTAGAAGTCGGCCTGGGCTGTATGACGGCGGTATTAGGATGACCTAGAAGTCGGCCTGGGCTGTATGACGTCGGTATTAGGATGACCTAGAAGTCGGCTTAGGCTGTATGACGGCGGTATTAGGATGACCTAGAAGTCGGCCTGGGCTGTATGACGTCGGTATTAGGATGACCTAGAAGTCGGCCTGGGCTGTATGACGCGGTATTAGGATGACCTAGAAGTCGGCCTGGGCTGGGTTCACCCAAAAAACTTGAATTGTTTTGATTAAGATTATAAAAAATATTGAGTTTAAACTTCCTTCAAATGATTCAATGGGCAACAAGATATTTGTGTAGTTTCAATCAATAGAGTATGGATTATCAGCAGCGAACATGGCGCGGTGCCCTGCCAACCGTTGTTGGTTTATGGAGGATGGCAAGCCCATTAGATAGTACGTTAACCGAGATTTTAAGGGAGGCCGTTGCTAATAGTGATAATATAAGGGCAAGTAAAATACTCAACTGACTTTACGAAACAAATCTGTTGGAATGTACATGGGGAAATGAGATAAAGTAAATGTGTCAGGTTTCTGAAATCGTTGTTAAAAATGTATTTATCTATCTATCAATTCACACCCCACCGTCTTTTGAACAACCATTTCGCTGAGATAATCTCCCTTGGTCAGAACAGATTTATCATGTAAACGTGGTTGCCACGTTATGGCCCCTAAATCAAGTCACAAATTATAAGACTAAAATGCCACATCAAAGTATTCGACAATTTCGACTTTGTGTTTCTAACGACCTTTTAAAACCCCGACTTAGCCAAATGACGTCACGAATGTGGTAGATAAATAAATAGGGGGGAAAAGATGATAATCTAAACAACCGCCATCTTGTTTTCACAGTTTCGACATAAAACAAGAAGTCGAACAATAAGTATGACTTCAAAAAAAATGACCGATTCTATTTTTTAAAATTCACTCAATTTATAAGACGTATGTTGTAAGTCGCATGTTGTATGTTGTATGTCGTATCTTGAATGTCGTAAGGTGTATGTCGTATGATGTAGGCCTATGTACCATCACTAATACGAGCATCAAGGGTGAACACCGCGAAGTTAGACATCTGCGCCCTCTCGCTCCATCCCCAAAGCCACAGCACAGTTTAATACTCTAGGTATTTTCTCGAGTGTTGTCACATTTCGATTTTCTGGCGTGCAGTTGAGCGCAGCGGCTGTTGGAATAGACGAGAGATGAAATTGTTGTAGACTTTGGTACATCGACGAATGACGACATTCGATCCAATCGTGCGATCTATTAGGAACATATGAGTGGACAACGTTTAGACTGAGTTAAAGATACGATATTTACTCGTAATTCATCTATTAGGAACATATCGAGTGGACAACATTAAGGGTGAGTTTTAGGTAAAATATTTAATAATGTTTCTAAAGGGATCACTTTATGAGTTTATTACCAGTGTGTTAAACATTGGAAGCTTTAAGATAATCAAGGCGTAACCTGGCCATCCGGGCGTCACCTGGCCATCAGGGTGTCATCTGGCCATCAGGGCGTCACCTGGCCATCAGGGGGTCATCTGGCCATCGGCATTTATATATTGGATTGTTTTTGTCGTACTAGAAGATTCATGAACACAGCAGACGGCGTGCATTGTATTCCCAGTACGTTACCGCCTGAAGCTGAGTCCTAGTGCCATCCCCTTCCGGTATGGCGGTATTGACCCTTCAAACAAGTTCACATTTTCTTGGAGCTAGCCTAATGAACATTGAGTTTGTTTTGGTATCGATCTTAAGAGTTTAGTTATTTTATTCCGCCTTTACTTACTGTCAGTTGACGTCAACTCCACCCTTACTCACTGTGCCTCGAAACAATTGACCATGTCTTAGTCAACTCCACCCTTACTCACTGTGTCTCGAAACAATTGACTATGTCTTCAAAATTATGACAGTGTCCCAAACCTTTTATAGTATTCCATTCCCACTACTCTATGTGTTCCATTCCTACCACTCTATGTGTTCCATTCCCACTACTCTATTTGTTCCATTCCCACTACTCTATTTGTTCCATTCCCACTACTCTATGTGTTCCATTCCCACTACTCTATGTGTTCCATTCCCACTACTCATGTGTTCCATTCCCACCACCCTATCGAAGTGGTCTTATTTCATAATCTACATAAATAAAGCGTGGCGTGTCACTGACATGACCTCCTTTGTGTCACTGACACGACCTCCTTTGTGTCACTGACATGACCTCCTTTGTGTCACTGACATGACCTCCTTTGTGTCACTGACATGACCTCCTTTGTGTCACTGACATGACCTCCTTTGTGTCACTGACACGACCTCCTTTGTGTCACTGACATGACCTCCTTTGTGTCACTGACATGACCTCTATTGTGTCACTGACATGACCTCCTTTGTGTCACTGACATGACCTCCTTTGGTTCAATATGAAATTGATGTCTTAATTGTGCCAAGCGTGTTTCAAGGCGTGTGTGCTAAATGTATTTTTAAGTTCCCGGAGGACAACCATAACAAAAGCCCTGAGTCAGTTAAAAACTTGTTTGACAAATTCTATTATCTATAGCAAGCCTTCTTCTTGTTCACAGCTAAAAGATACTTGTGTTCTATTATCTATAACAAGCTTTCTTGTTCTTGTTCACAGCTAAAAGATACTTGTGTTCTATTATCTATAACAAGCTTTCTTCTTCTTGTTCACAGCTAAAAGATACTTGTGTTCTATTATCTATAGCAAGCCTTCTTCTTGTTCACAGCTAAAAGATACTTGTGTTCTATTATCTATAACAAGCTTTCTTCTTCTTGCTCACAGCTAAAAGATACTTGTGTTCTGTTATCTATAGCAAGCCTTCTTCTTGTTCACAGCTAAAAGATACTTGTGTTCTATTATCTATAGCAAGCATTCTTCTTGTTCACAGATAAAAGATACTTGTGTTCTTTTATCTATAGCAAGCCTTCTTCTTGTTCACAGCTAAAAGATACTTGTGTTCTTTTATCTATAGCAAGCCTTCTTCTTGTTCACAGCTAAAAGATACCTGTGTTCTATCTATAATCTATAGCAAGCCTTCTTCTTGTTCACAGCTAAAAGATACTTGTGTTCTTTTATCTATAGCAAGCCTTCTTCTTGTTCACAGCTAAAAGATACTTGTGTTCTTTTATCAATGGCTAAAGAACGTATTCCGGCCCTTTTTATTGTTGCAGTACCGTGTCTAATGGGAGTGTTGGTGCAGTACCATGTCTAGTGAGAGTGTTGGTGTAGTACCATGTCTAGTGAGAGTGTTGGTACAGTACCATGTCTAGTAGGAGTGTTGGTACAGTACCATGTCTAGTGAGAGTGTTGTTACAGTACCATGTCTAGTGAGAGTGTGGTTACAGTATCATGTCTAGTGAGAGTGTTGTTACAGTACCATGTCTAGTGAGAGTGTTGTTACAGTACCATGTCTAGTGAGAGTGTTGGTACAGTACCATGTCTAGTAGGAGTGTTGGTACAGTACCATGTCTAGTGGGAATGTTGGTACAGTACATGTCTAGTGAGAGTGTATGTACAGTACCATGTCTAGTGAGAGTGTTGGTACAGTACCATGTCTAGTGGGAGTGTTGGTACAGTACCATGTCTAGTGAGAGTGTTGTTACAGTACCATGTCTAGTGAGAGTGTTGGTACAGTACCATGTCTAGTAGGAGTGTTGGTACAGTACCATGTCTAGTGGGAGTGTTGGTACAGTACATGTCTAGTGAGAGTGTATGTACAGTACCATGTCTAGTGAGAGTGTTGGTACAGTACCATGTCTAGTGGGAGTGTTGGTACAGTACCATGTCTAGTGAGAGTGTTGTTACAGTACCATGTCTAGTGAGAGTGTTGGTACAGTACCATGTCTAGTGAGAGTGTTGGTGTAGTACCATGTCTAGTGAGAGTGTTGGTGCAGTACCATGTCTAGTGAGAGTTTTGGTACAGTACCATGTCTAGTGAGAGTGTTGTTACAGTACCATGTCTAGTGAGAGTGTTGTTACAGTACCATGTCTAGAGAGAGTGTGGTTACAGTATCATGTCTAGTGAGAGTGTTGTTACAGTACCATGTCTAGTGAGAGTGTTGGTGCAGTACCATGTCTAGTGGGAGTGTTGGTGCAGTACCATGTCTAGTGAGAGTGTTGGTGTAGTACCATGTCTAGTGATAGTGTTGGTGTAGTACCATGTCTAGTGAGAGTGTTGGTGCAGTACCATCTCTAGTGAGAGTGTTGGTGCAGTACCATGTCTAGTGAGAGTGTTGGTGCAGTACCATAACTAGTGAGAGTGTTGGTACAGTACCATGTCTAGTGGGAGTGTTGGTACAGTACCATGTCTAGTGAGAGTGTTGTTACAGTACCATGTCTAGTGAGAGTATTGGTACAGTACCATGTCTAGTAGGAGTGTTGGTACAGTACCATGTCTAGTGGGAGTGTTGGTACAGTACATGTCTAGTGAGAGTGTATGTACAGTACCATGTCTAGTGAGAGTGTTGGTACAGTACCATGTCTAGTGGGAGTGTTGGTACAGTACCATGTCTAGTGAGAGTGTTGTTACAGTACCATGTCTAGTGAGAGTGTTGGTACAGTACCATGTCTAGTGAGAGTGTTGGTGTAGTACCATGTCTAGTGAGAGTGTTGGTGCAGTACCATGTCTAGTGAGAGTTTTGGTACAGTACCATGTCTAGTGAGAGTGTTGTTACAGTACCATGTCTAGTGAGAGTGTTGTTACAGTACCATGTCTAGTGAGAGTGTGGTTACAGTATCATGTCTAGTGAGAGTGTTGTTACAGTACCATGTCTAGTGAGAGTGTTGGTGCAGTACCATGTCTAGTGGGAGTGTTGGTGCAGTACCATGTCTAGTGAGAGTGTTGGTGTAGTACCATGTCTAGTGATAGTGTTGGTGTAGTACCATGTCTAGTGAGAGTGTTGGTGCAGTACCATCTCTAGTGAGAGTGTTGGTGCAGTACCATGTCTAGTGAGAGTGTTGGTGCAGTACCATAACTAGTGAGAGTGTTGGTACAGTACCATGTCTAGTAGGAGTGTTGGTACAGTACCATGTCTAGTGGGAGTGTTGGTACAGTACATGTCTAGTGAGAGTGTATGTACAGTACCATGTCTAGTGAGAGTGTTGGTACAGTACCATGTCTAGTGGGAGTGTTGGTACAGTACCATATCTAGTGAGAGTGTTGTTACAGTACCATGTCTAGTGAGAGTGTTGGTACAGTACCATGTCTAGTGAGAGTGTTGGTGTAGTACCATGTCTAGTGAGAGTGTTGGTGCAGTATCATGTCTAGTGAGAGTTTTGGTACAGTACCATGTCTAGTGAGAGTGTTGTTACAGTACCATGTCTAGTGAGAGTGTTGTTACAGTACCATGTCTAGTGAGAGTGTGGTTACAGTATCATGTCTAGTGAGAGTGTTGTTACAGTACCATGTCTAGTGAGAGTGTTGGTGCAGTACCATGTCTAGTGGGAGTGTTGGTGCAGTACCATGTCTAGTGAGAGTGTTGGTGTAGTACCATGTCTAGTGATAGTGTTGGTGTAGTACCATGTCTAGTGAGAGTGTTGGTGCAGTACCATCTCTAGTGAGAGTGTTGGTGCAGTACCATGTCTAGTGAGAGTGTTGGTGCAGTACCATGTCTAGTGAGAGTGTTGGTGCAGTACCATGTCTAGTGAGAGTGTTGGTACAGTACCATGTCTAGTGAGAGTGTTGGTACAGTACCATGTCTAGTGAGAGTGTTAGTGCAGTACCATGTCTAGTGAGAGTGTTGGTGCAGTACCCTAACTAGTGGGAGTGTTGGTGTAGTACCATAACTAGTGGGAGCGTTGGTGCAGTACCATAACTAGTGAGAGTCTTGGTGCAGTATCATGACTAGTGGGAGTGTTGGTGCAGTACCATGTCTAGATACGAGCGCATAGTCAGGAAGTGACTGTCAAAATTATGATGGAGATAGTTAATTCCACTAGAGCAGGCAGATTTTTACATATTTTAATACATTTTTCAGATGGGGCAAATTATTTATTTGCCCGAATTAGATAAACTTGAGATAATCAGCAATGCCCAATATATGTTTTAGACTCAATGGCTAAAGAACGTATTCCGGCCCTTTTTATTTCCTTAACTTTAATTTCTTCCCTCTTTTGTCAAGTTGTTACCTCTAATAACAAGGTATTCTACGATGCCAGCTCAGATTGTCTTGACAAAAGTGTAGCAAGTCGGTGTCCTGGAGTCCTGGGCAGTCGGTGTCCTGGGGTCCTGGGCAGTCGGTCTCCTGGAGTCCTGTGGTCCTGGGCAGTCGATGACCTGGAGTCCTGGGGTCCTGGGCAGTCGGTGTCCTGGAGTCCTGGAGTCATTCAATTTCTTCAAATCCCAGTAAAACTCCATGTGCGCTGGTCTTGTCAGGACTTTTTCGCCATTCATTATTCCCTTTTGTTTCAAGGACTGGTATATATCACTGGGTCATCTGCACGTGTCAGTGAAGGAGATCGGATACGCGGATTAAAAATACGCACGTGGTTGAGACATGCACACCTCAAGTGGTTAAGACATGCAAACATCAAGTGATTAAGACATGCACACCTCAAGTGGTTAAGACATGCAAACATCAAGTGGTTAAGACATGCACACCTCAAGTGGTTAAGACATGCAAACATCAAGTGATTAAGACATGCACACCTCAAGTAGTTAAGAATGCACACCTCAAGTTGTTAAGAATGTACACCTCAAGTGTTCTGAGTCATACACACTTCAATTTGTTGAGACATGGAAACCTCAAGTTATTGAGACATGCACACCTCAAGTAGTTAAGACGTGCACACCTCAAGTGGTTAAGACATGCACACCTTAATTGTGTTGGGATATGCAAATGTAAAGCTGTTTATACATATTTAAAGTTTTATGCGATACAATAAACTTAAACCTTACATATTTGTCGTTGGAATTGTGCACAAGTGGTAGGGGTAAGCTTCATGATTGGTGTTTAACCATCACAGGAAATGTAGACTGTAGACATCCGATCACATAAGGCTTAAACAATGATTGCATTGATATCTATTTTAAACACGACAGTATCATTCAAAATCTTCTGATTGATGACTCCTGGTGCTCACCCGCACACTGCTACGAACTCTGAACAAATCAAAAATGTGTGAGTGTGGGATCGGACATTGGAACGTTCAATGTTTATTTTACTCCATTGTCATGTTACATCCTGGGCCTATAGTTTTTGTTACGCCTATGCCATGTTACATCCTGGGCCTATAGTTTTTGTTACGCCTATGCCATGTTACATCCTGGGCCTATAGTTTTTGTTACGCCTATGCCATGTTACACCCTGGGCCTATAGTTTTTGTTACGCCTATGCCATGTTACATCCTGGGCCTATAGTTTTTGTTACGCCTATGCCATGTTACATCCTGGGCCTATAGTTTTTGTTACGCCTATGCCATGTTACATCCTGGGCCTATAGTTTTTGTTACGCCTATGCCATGTTACATCCTGGGCCATTCGTTTTTTGTTACGCCTATGCCATGTTACATCCTGGGCCATTCGTTTTTGTTACGTCTATGTCATGTCACATACTAGGACTACAGTTTTCGTTACGCCTATGTCATGTCAAATACTGGGCCTATCAGGTTTCTGTTCACGTTCTGACTTAACCTAACAACAGAACTGAAGATGACTTTAGATATCCTCAAACTAAACTGGTGGTCGGTGAATGATGACACGAGTAAATACAAGACGCAATGGGGTGTAATCCTATTATGGTGGTCTTAATTTCCATAACACCGCGAATGTATTGTCCTCTATTATTGTATTTCACCGGCAGTTTGGGTGACATGCCACATGGACGTTTGTAAACAACCTGCACGGAAAAAAAATATTCTAAAATGGGATTAGATCTAACTTCCCTTTTTATTATTTTTTCCACGTTTAATAATTATTTTGTTTTTTGAAACTTCTGTCAACAAATCAAAATTATTTTTAGTGAAAAAAGCACATACATTTTAGTAATTTATTGTTAATAGCCTGCCTACATGTTACGAGATTTGGCCTTTTTTGGGTAATTTTGCTTCTTTTGGAAAAGAATGAACCACATCCGGTACTTGGTGAAAGGGAATGGGGACATGGGAGGGCAGGGGAAATAATCGATCACGGCTTTCAATATAGGGCTATCCAAGTCATGACATTCAAGTCATGTGTCTAATGGGGTCACAGTCAAATCAACTGACATCATTTCCCCTTCATTGTGATACCAAGATAACATTTCTTCACTACAGTCATTTCTTGTTAACGCTGATGAACCATGACATAAAGCTGCTGTGCATCTTCTATTAACCCTCCAACAACGACAATGTTCTAGGATCTGACTGTTCTATAACACGACGCTGTGTCAAACGCTTTTATTAAACGGTGTATTTTATTTACGAAATGGAAACTAGGTTACACTTGAACATTCTGTCTGAGACGATGGGGTTGAGAGTTTAATGACTTTCCCCATGGAGGTCACCCATGAAATACGAATAGAGACAGAAATAAGCACATACCCTGTACAATGATACATAGCATACCCTTAAAATGATTGCATAACATACCCTTAAATCATTATATAACATGCTCTGTACAATGATTACATAACATAGCATGTGCAATGATTTTAAAGCTGACCCTGTACAAGGATTACATACATACCCTGTACAATGATTACATAACACACACTGCACAATGATGACATAGCACACACTGAACGATGATGACATGACACACACACTGCACAATGATGGCATGACACACTGCACAATGATGACATGACACACACACTGCACAATAATGGCATGACACACTGCACAATGATGACATGACACACACTGCACAATGATGACATGACACACACACTGCACAATGATGGCATGACATACACACTGCACAATGATGATATGACACACACACTGCACAATGATGGCATGACACACTGCACAATGATGGCATGACACACACTGCACGATGATGACATGACACACACTGCACAATGATGACATGACACACATTGGACAATGATGACATGACACACACTGCACAATGATGACATGACACACACTGCACAATGATGGCATGACACACACTGCACGATGATGACATGACACACACTGCACAATGATGACATGACACACATTGGACACTGATGACATGACACACACTGCACAATGATGACATGACACACTGCACAATAATGACATGACACACACTGCACAATGATGACATGACACACACACTGCACAATGATGACATGACACACACACTGCACAATGATGACATGACACACACTGCACAATGATGACATGTTCTTCTGTTTACGTTTTCCTCTTTTAAAGAAGTCCGCGTGCTTCACCGCGTGTGACCTAATCAATAAAAGAACAAGGGGTGGGGGACGTAAGGGTTCATGTGCTGTTGTGGGCGGCCAGAGATAAGAGAATTCCGGGACAAGAGGAAATCTTTCATTGGAGTGAAAAGGTCGGTGTTAACAGGATACCAGTTTAGCGGAGTCGTTCAATTAACCGATAAGACGCCATCTTGGAACGGATTTAGAGTGACAAGCAAGTATGAAAAATGCGATATGTTTTAATTTAATTTTTATTTTTGTTAGTTTTGTTAATGCCTTGCTTAGAGTTAGATTTATAGATGAGTTTAAGAATACGGGTATAACCGTGTTCTAGTGCAGCTGTCAAAGACGGTCAGTGAATCTCAGTAACACAGCGGCCATTTATTTACAACATCTTTTATATCTTCTGAAAGATCAACGTCACTGTGACGTCTACACAGTGTTACCCAACGTCCCTGTGACGGCTACACAATGTTACCCAACGTCACTGTGACGGCTACACAATGTTACCCAACGTCACGGTGACGTCTACACAATGTTACCCAACGTCCCTGTGACGGCTACACAATGTTACCCAACGTCACTGTGACGACTACACAATGTTACCCAACGTCACGGTGACGTCTACATAATGTTACCCAACGTCACTGTGACGTCTACACCATGTTACCCAACGTCACGGTGACGGCTACACAATGTTACCCAACGTCACTGTGACGACTACACAATGTTACCCAACGTCACGGTGACGTCTACACAATGTTACCCAACGTCACTGTGACGGCTACACAGCTACCCAACATCACTGTGACGGCTACACAGTGCTACCCAACATCACTGTGACGGCTACACAGCTACCCAACATCACTGTGACGGCTATACAGTGCTACCCAACATCACTGTGACGGCTACACAGTGCTACCCAACATCACTGTGACGGTTACACAATGTTACCCAATTTCACTGTGACGGCTACACAGTTACCCAACGTCACTGTGACGGCTACACAGTTACCCACGTCACTGTGACGGCTACATAGTGCTACCCAACATCACTGTGACGCCTACACAATGTTACCCAAAAAATTAGCGTCCTGTATTCCTAATTTATTTAATCTGAATCCCAATTATGGCAGTAGGAAAAATATTCTAATCCCTTGCCATTGAACTTACGCTTCTAAAATATTTGTTTTCTTTTCTTGGTCCTAAAGCGAAAGAAGTTTGATGGAGGTATTATATGTTAGCTTTATTTTTTAAATATTTTTTCTTCTTCATACGCGTTGAAATCAATATTTCTATTATTATTATTAGAAATTGAAGATTGTATTTACACTTAATGGTTTAAAGACGCCCCTCCCCCCTCCCACAAACTCTGGTAAATACAAGCCAAACAAAAACTTAAGTGATAAACATGGGACTTAAATTAATTATTATCTGATTCTAGACATGATGGCAGAAACAAGTTGACATTTTGTCAGTTTAGCGTGGCATAGACGCAATGCCCAGTACGAACCTTGGTCCAAGGAGCGGGGGGGGGGGGGGGGGGGATATTTCACGTTTTTTTCAAGGGGGGGGGGGGTAGGCAAAACCAATACTTGGTCAGCGTGTTAAGTTGCTAATTACTGGAGGCGCTACAGTACATGGCAATTTAAATAAAACCTGCAAATTCGGGGGGAGTGGGGAAAGAAGGCTCACCCTGCCCTAATAAATGACGTCCCTGCCAAGGAGACACTCTCTAGCTTATCTGACCAACTGCTCAACTAAATATGTCAACATTGTCTCATATTTTGTGTCGCCATTATTTTAGTGTATTATATAAGATGACTATTATAAGTTCCTCCTGCTCATAATACTAATATTTTTAAATATTTGTTCACATTGTGTCCGCAGTTGGTCGTGGGATTATACTTTGTTAATTAGCTTTGAATTTAATGAAACCAGATTAAACTTGGTTCAATGATTGTTAGCATTCATTGAACCGAAGCCATATTGAGGCTCTCACTTTGATTGAACAATCATTTTACCAAAGCCATATTGAGACTCTCACTTTGATTGAACAATCATTTTACCAAAGCCATATTGAGACTCTCTTTTTGATTGAACAATCAGTTTACCAAAGCCATATTGAGACTCTCACTTTGATAGAACAATCAATTTACCAAAGCCATATTGAGACTCTTAATTTGATTGAACAATCATTTTACCAAAGCCATATTGAGACTCTCACTTTGATTGAACAATCAGTTTACCAAAGCCATTGAACAATCAATTTACCAAAGCCATATTGAGACTCTCACTTTGATTGAACAATAATTTTACCAAAGCCATATTGAGACTCTCACTTTGATTGAACAATCATTTTACCAAAGCCATTGAACAATCAATTTACCTAAGCCATATTGAGACTCTCACTTTGATTGAACAATCAATTTACCAAAGCCATATTGAGACTCTTAATTTGATTGAACAATCATTTTACCAAAGCCATATTGAGACTCTCACTTTGATTGAACAATCAGTTTACCAAAGCCATTGAACAATCAATTTACCAAAGCCATATTGAGACTCTCACTTTGATTGAACAATAATTTTACCAAAGCCATATTGAGACTCTCACTTTGATTGAACAATCATTTTACCAAAGCCATTGAACAATCAATTTACCTAAGCCATATTGAGACTCTCACTTTGATTGAACAATCATTTTACCAAAGCCATATTGAGACTCTCACTTTGATTGAACAATCAGTTTACCAAAGCCATATTGAGACTCTAACTTTGATAGAACAATCAATTTACCAAAGCCATATTGAGACTCTCACTTTGATTGAACAATCATTTTACCAAAGCCATATTGAGACTCTCACTTTGATAGAACAATCAATTTACCAAAGTCATATTGAGACTCTCAATTTGATTGAACAATCAATTTACCAAAGCCATTTTGAGACTCTCAATTTGATGGAACAATCATTTTACCAAAGCCATATTGAGACTCTCACTTTGATTGAACAATCAGTTTACCAAAGCCATTGAACAATCAATTTACCAAAGCCATATTGAGACTCTCACTTTGATTGAACAATCATTTTACCAAAGCCTTATTGAGACTCTCATTTTGATTGAACAATCAATTATCAACAGTGTCTCAGCACACTTAAAACGACTCCATTTTTTTTTTTCAAGTAATTTCTCTTTGGCATCATTAAAATAAAGAACGATGCCTTTTATTCTATCAAACAATATGAGATCAAATTGACATTTTTTACTTCTGAAATTGTATTTCTTTTATTAAGAACGGTCTGTGTTAAAATGTCACGACCCGAAGAAAACTTTAAACAAAATGAATTAGTGAATTCCATGAACCGCCTTAACCGGTTGTTTATTATTTTTATTATTATTATTTATTTTTTTTTACAAACATTGAAGAAAACGGATTCATTTTTTTTTTCGACATTCAATTCTGCAATCTAAATTCCTGTATGACTGACTGACTGTCTTCAACTATTCGTATAAAAAAACTGAAATTTTATTTTAACGACCGCACCGTTGGATTGCATGTCACAGATAATTATGTATTCATATAACCATGGTGATTGGAAGTTCCTGTATGACTGACTGACTGTCTTCAACTATTCGTATTCTGCAATCTAAATTCCTGTATGACTGACTGACTGTCTTCAACTGTTCGTATAAAAAACTGAAATTTTATTTTAACGACCGCACCGTTGGATTGCATGTCCCAGATAATTATGTATTCATATAACCATGGTGATTGGAAAAAATGGGATCTCATGGTCTGATGTACGTTGATTTAGCTCTCCTGTCCTGGCTGTCAACTAAACCGGACCAACAGTTTAGTAGGGCGTGGCACACCACGTCGTGCCATCCTTATCGAGAGATTCGTTTTTGCTGTGCAAAGTTTGGGTCTGGGGCCTGGGAGAAATGAAGAATTGCGTAACTTTCCATATGTTTGTGGAATACAGCACATTTTGGTGACTTAGTGGATTTATATGACGTAACGCTGTCCACGGAAGTAATTAAAAAGTATGAGGATGTTAGGAGCTTTTTAGATCTCTTTTATCCCTCTTTCTCTTAACTCATTGGTTACTAAACCTTTAACAGTACCACACTCCCTTTTGATTTCAAAACATATTTCCTGCACCCTCATGTTTAAAAATTCGTTCAAAAATGCAAATCAACCTGTTTTGCTTCTGAGTCATCCCACACCCCCGACACTGCCCCCGCACCCGTTGTTAAGAATTCGTGTCTTAAATTCATATTATATCATATGGACTGTTTTTTGTTCGAATATTTCTGTTCGGATCGTTTATATCTGAAGTTTAAGGAATACTTCAGAGTTGACATTTAGCGAATAGTTCTCTTGTTTAATCTATAAGGGCATTTTAATCTTTAATAAAACTGGTTGAATCTTCCATACTGGGTGAATCTGCCATACTGGGTGAATCTGCCATACTGGGGGAATCTGCCATACTTCCATTTGCCTGTTAGTTCTAAAAATAAATAAAATACTATTTTTTTAAAAATTGATAGCTGAAACAAATTTGCGCAATCAAATTTTTTTTTAACAAAGTTATAAAGTTATCCACAAAACAATCAATTCTGATGCTGGAAAATATACATGCTTTGCTAAATTGTATTCACTATTTATTGACAATCTGGGAAGATGATCCCATTCTATCTTTCGTATCATAGATCGCTACTGGCTTAAGACATAAATTAACCATTTCGCGTAGCAAGACAGTAAGAGGTTCACCAACAGTTACATTGCTGTCTTCTTGTATCAAATGAATGACACAGGCAAAGTTCATCGAAAGACTTCAATTAATCTCAGCTCACTGAATGTGTCGTTAGGTCAGGCTGAACTATTTCCCCAGTGTTTAGGTTCGTATTTGATCCCCGTATTTGATGCCCGATTGATTAATGGGATAGCATCTGCTTTGTCGCGCGGAATGACATCCAATACCATTCATTATAAACAAGTTGAGTCAACGCCAACTCAAACAAACTAAAAGCTTCCAATGGTGAAACTAAATGAACTGTATTTTGTATAGACGATCAACAAATTTAACCTTACTGATGCTCAACACGTTCTTCTGACGCGTCAAATAAGTCACATTCTGTTAATAAAGCTTGTGCACTCCACCTCACAATCTTCTTTATTTCAAACCTTCATGTTGTACATTTTTTTGTCTGTCAACACTTCATCATAGTTTCAAAGTTAAAGCACGCCACATTCAAAGTCTGTTTGCATAGAAGTTAACACACTTTTCGCAGTTTATGAATGTCAACACACCCTTTCCCCATTGCAGTTGCAACTTGTGTTTAAGTAAGTGTTAAACCCTTCCTCCTTGTCTGTATCATCCACCCACCCCGCCCGCCACCTTCGGTCCACACAGAGAAATTTCTGTTCACATCAGTGATGCTATTGATTTTTTTCCGCGTGAAATTCCTTGGTACACACGACATACACAGGACAGACTCAAATTGGTTACTGCCACTACTACCACAGTGTTACAGGCGGTGTGTTAATTCTTAAATACTTCTGGAAGGTTGTTATTAAATGTTAGGCCTATCCTTGTTTGGCGTTTAGCTAACGACACGTTTAAAGTTCCCCATGTCTAAAGTGAAGATACTTGACGAAATTTGTTTGATAAGAAAAATAATGAAAACTTTAGAGGCTTCTGTGAAACCGTTTTAAGGGATACACCTATTATACATCATGCCTTTATTAAAAGATTTTTTTTTAAAAACCAAATTCGAGGGACTTATCCCTCCTCCCCAAAAACAGACTCGGGTCTTGATAAAGTAGAATGTAGTTAGATACTGCCGATGGAAGGACTACTACTTCGAGACAATTTTTTGAAATCATAATACAAAATTTTCTGGTGGTTGTTGCTATTGGCATGGTACAGTGAATGCATATTTCTTGTGGTTGTTGCTATTGGGAACATTACAGTGAATTGATATTTCTGGATGTTCATATTTTTACGCTAAACGATTCGATGTCTTCAAAGTTCACCACACTGTTGACATTTTCAGATATTATCAGATATTGACACTAATGAGTTCTTCAGATATTCACACTGATGACTTCTTCAGATTTTCACACTGATAACACAAATTATATCTGGTTTTTGCATATTATGTTTTATTAGATTAATCCAGTAAAATTAATAGTTAGCCAATCAACTACATCATTGTTTTCAAGAAATGTGACCATATTGTCTGTATCACAACTGTTGCATTAATTTCAACTTCTCCCAAACGTCTCTCCCGTTGGTTTGTCTCTCCCGTTGGTTTATCTCTCCAGTTGGTTTGTCTCTCCCGTTGGTTTATCTCTCCCGTTGGTTTATCTCTCCCGTTGGTTTATCTCTCCAGTTGGTTTATCTCTCCAGTTGGTTTGTCTCTCCCGTTGGTTTATCTCTCCCGTTGGTTTATCTCTCCCATTGGTTTATCTCTCCAGTTGGTTTATCTCTCCAGTTGGTTTATCTCTCCCGTTGGTTTATCTCTCCCGTTAGTTTATCTCTCCCGTTGGTTTATCTCTCCCGTTGGTTTATCTCTCCCATTGGTTTATCTCTCCCGTTAGTTTATATCTCCCGTTGGTTTATCTCTCCAGTTGGTTTATCTCTCCCGTCTCTCCCGTTGGTTTATCTCTCCCATTGGTTTATCTCTCCCATTGGTTTATCTCTCCCGTTGGTTTATCTCTCCCGTTGGTTTATCTCTCCCATTGGTTTATCTCTCCCGTTGGTTTATCTCTCCCGTTGGTTTATCTCTCCAGTTGATTTATCTCTCCTGTTGGTTTATCTCTCCCGTTGGTTTAAATAATGTTTTAAGATGATTTGACTTGTAAGTATTAGTCGAAACTAATTACTTTTTGTTAATCTCTAGGTACATCCAATTGTTGTCAGGTGTAATAGTAATAATATACAGCCGGTAATTTTAACATCAACAGCCATGTCAGGTGAGTGACAGATTGACATTTGGAATTTTAAACGTTTACTGTCATAACAATAATATAATTGCTCAAATAGTTATGCTTAAGTAATAAGTATGAACCTGTCATTCAATGCAGGTTAAGGGTGGAAACAACAGGAAAGTATATAATTCACATCTATATTAGATCATATGGAATGTTTTTGAATATATTTCTTGAACCAAAGCAATTAGCTAAAAACTGAATACAATGAGCTTGTAGCATTTTAGGCAACTACAAAGCAATGCTCTGGGAGCCCCTCTGTCAAATTTCCAAGAGATCTCTAATGAACAATATAGATGCATGGAGCTCCTTGAGATGTTTAACCATAGGTACATGGCACATTCTTCCAATGCCATAAGATGACACTGCAAGCATGCAATCCTGAATAAATACTTTTTCATATATATTATTGACTATATTATATATAGCCCACTGTTGGAGTAGCCCTGTTAGAGTTATTTATTAACTATATTATACATAGCCCACTGTTGGAGTAGCCCTGTTAGAGTTATTTATTAACTATATTATACATAGCCCACTGTTGGAGTAGCCCTGTTAGAGTTATTTATTAACTATATTGTACATAGCCCACTGTTGGAGTAGCCCTGTTAGAGTTATTTATTAACTATATTATACATAGCCCACTGTTGGAGTAGCCCTGTTAGAGTTATTTATTAACTATATTATACATAGCCCACTGTTGGAGTAGCCCTGTTAGAGTTATTTATTAACTATATTGTACATAGCCCACTGTTGGAGTAGCCCTGTTAGAGTTATTTATTAACTATATTGTACATAGCCCACTGTTGGAGTAGCCCAGTTAGAATTATTTATTAACTATATTATACATAACTCACTGTTGGAGTAGCCCTGTTAGAGTTATTTTAATCTATTTAAAAAATTGTTATACCAGGACTTGTCAAAGCCAAGAAGTATGACTGGAAAGATTCTAATATGGCGTTGTTTGGGTCGGACACAGAAAAAAATGTCAAAAGTAAGTCTGATTCTGATGCAGATAACACATTCATAACTTTTTAATAAAGAACAATAAATGTGAACAGCTAAAAATGGTTTAGCAATTTTGCAAACAATGTGGTTAAGGACTCCTCAACTGTAATGTCTTGACTGTAGAAGTATCACTTAAAGTTGTGCATATCTCCACTTTCATTCTTTCAAAATGAAACCACACTTCATTTCCCTTGTACTGTATCATTCTATTCTATGCTTGCATTCTACCATTTTATTCTATTGTATTCTTCTACAATTGCATTATAATTCTCCATTCTAGGATTTCATTCTTTTGCTACAAAACTCCTATTACACCCTGATACTAAATTCTATTATTTTCCATTTTAAATTATTTTCATAGCCAAATATTTTCCAGAACACAAACAGGCATGCACCACCCTTAGATGAAAATTTATTCTTTTGATCAAAAAACAGTCACAAAGATATTGGAAAATTTATTGATTGAGTAATAATTTAGAGATTACTTGTTGACTGCTTTTAGCAGCTACTTTGTAATGTTTTTAGCTTACTTTTCACATTGCTGGTGTAAAACTGAACTTAAAATAATGTCAACTTTTGCTGATCCACTTCACTTTATTTTGCTGATGTATAACATCTGCTCAAGTAGCCTGACAAGCAAAATGTCTATTGATTAATTCAGAATAATGTCACTCCAAAGAGAAAAGTTAGTGTTTGTTATTTTATTGACAAAGCAGTGAACAATTTTGAAATGAAGTGTTAAATGGCAAGTCAATATTTTTTTCACACATGAACCAAGCAAAAGTGTGAATGAAAATTTGATTGAGAATCTTAGAGGCAATAGCTTTTATATTGCTAATTTGTGTGTTTAATTCAGAGAGGAATCAGCCAAGACTGAGATTGTTAGAGGCTCTTTAGGTGAACTATTATAATGTTAATTTGTTTATTTGTTTAACAGAGGAATCAGCCAAGACTGAGCCAGCCTGGAAGGTAGCTGGTAAAGAGATTGGTGTCCAGGTCTGGAGGATTGTGGTATGTTGTACTTCATGATAGAAATGTTGTACAGATGATCCATGACTTAAATAGGTGTAGTCTTGTCATAAGACTGATTTTTTAGTTCTGTTTATAAGTGTATCAACAAAGTAATCCAAAACTACAGTACTCAACTATTTCTTTTTAAATGTTTGGTACTAATTACTTACACCGCCTTTCAACATTTCATTCTGTATAAGGGCTTTAAAAATAAAGAAGAAGAAGAGAATTTAATCCTGATTACTTTGTGTAGTAGAGATGGGAGGGAATTTGGAGAGGGTGGGGCTAGGGGCTGACTTACCACCATGGATGTAGACTTTTAATTGCCATATTTTTACATTATTAACACAATTTTAATGGAATTTCTTTTTCCTAACTAGGTACTTTGAAAATACAAAGATTTTTACCAAAATATTTACTACTATTTTTCTAGTTATTAAAAATTCTTTTTCCTAGAAATTCAAAGTACAAGCTTGGCCCAAAGATGATTATGGAAAATTTTATGAAGGAGATTCTTACATAGTTCTTAATGTAAGTAAAACACTGATTTATTCTTACATAGTTCTTAATGTAAGTAAAACACTGATTTATTCTTACATAGTTCTTAATATAAGTAAAACACTGATTTATTCTTACATAGTTCTTAATGTAAGTAAAACACTGATTTATTCTCATCATTTGTTATATATGAATAAATAAAGAAAACATTTAAAATCCTTCTAGTATCATTTTCAAGAGAAATTTGGGAGAACTGCATTCAGTTTTTGAAGCAATAAGAAATATAGAGAGGGTATATTACTTACAGATTCATTTTCATTAAAAAAATTTTTCATCATTTAAGTCAAGAAATCTCTATAAACAATTTCCATACATATTGTACAGGATTTCCAATGTCCTAAATGTCCTCTTCCTAGTATTATGTACAATATAATGTTTTTTAAAGTTACAAATGTGTGATCTCAGATATTTCAGAGTATTTCTATTAGTTATATAATTTTATTGTATTATTATGTTTAGACTTTGTGATCTTGATTTGCATGTGAGTAGAGTTTGACTTGTACTAAAATTTGGATCTTAACATAGATGTGTATGTGCATGAACCACTAAAGAACAAATGGAAAAAAATAACTTTAATTGCATTTCTTTATGTAATGGTAATTTTTCTTTTCATAGTTTGTTATTTAATGTTGAATTTTTCCCATTGGTGTCTTTCAATTTTGGGAGCTACAAAATGAAGAATTGGCCTATTATATTTCTACACTATTAAAAACTCTTTCATTTTATTAATGTTGAAACAACTTCATAATATCTGCTAGACCTATTATGACCTGGAACAGAGTGTAAGTTTAACACACATCCCATCATTCTCATTGTGTCATTCTTATAAGAAGCAGGGGTTCTCAATTATGTAATAAAAGGCCAGATTAAAAATTACAATTCCAGGAATGCATCTAGACTCAAAAAGAAAATATATAAAATTATATTTCTTGAAAACAATCTTGTATTGTATTTATTAATTTAAATGCCTTTCATTTTAAAATTAAAAACATATTATTGGTTTGAATAAGGCATATTTTTGGGAACCTCTGCCTTAGATTAGGATCCTAGTCAACAGAGAAACAGCTGTAGGTTTCAGCTAAGGAAATATGTTGTAGGATAAACAATAACTATAACACAATAGTGTAATCAATGCCACACACAATGTTGTAAATATGTTATCTCCTGAATTGTTAATTGTTAGTTTTAGTTATAGTTAGAAATGTTTATGTTAGTCTGTCATTCCCTTGCTGCCATAACATGTTGAGCATGATGAAGCATTCCACTTTGCCTCAGGTACATAGTGACATCAGTAGTTGACTAGTTTAGCAATGGAAATGCTGTTGTTTCTTTTTATGTTTGTTAAAGCTTGAGATTATATGACATCTAATGAAATCTGGTGTTAGAATAAATGCCTATCATATCAGTGACCACATTTTTTTGAAGTTATCCCTTCTTTAGTGTAAGCAATTCTAGTTTCAATAACTATCGAAGTTAATATTCTCCATGACATGGAGTTTTCTTGTCAAGATGCAAGGTGCCAGGGAATTTTGCTTGTGTTTTATGTCAATGAATAGATTTAGAGAAATTCTATTATAAGAGAGGTGTTTCAAACAAAAAATTTAGAGTATACAAATTTAAAGACATGCAGATTTGATATACATACAACACATGCAATAGTTTGAATTTCAGATCTTGGAATATACGTTAGATGGTCCTTTATCCCTTCTACCAGCAAAATCAGTTCAACATAGTCCATTTATCTAACCCCCCCACCCCCCCCCAGTAACATAGCTGCACTAGATTGTTACTACTTATGTATCTTATTATTTGTTAATATTTATTTATCTTATTATTTGTCCTTTTGTTCACCTCAGTGTTCACAAGTCTTCACCAACCCAGCAAATCTCTTACCAGTCCCCTGCATATTATATATAACCCTATTAAATTCAGACTTCTATTTTTAACAAATGAGCAACAAATTAATTTTGTTCTCAATCGTCCAAATTGTGGTATGGACAAGCCAGCCATTTATTTATGACTATTCTAATTTTTATATTATAACATTTACCCTTCAGCAACATGAATAAACAATTTCTGTTGAAGGTGTGCAAAGTTTGCAAGCTGTTTACCACAATGGCTCTCCATTGGATAATTTGAAACAGCTTAGTCAAAACTTCTCCAACACCTTGGATAATTTGACACAGCTTAGTCAAAACTTTTCTCCAACACCATGGATAATAATAGAAACATTTTGCCTTGATGATTCAATAGCACCTACAACATAGACCCAATATAAAGACAATGGTTCTCCAATATCTATGAATTCGACCCTTGATATATGCATCTCTCTTAATTTTTAGACAATCACCTCTATATAAATAAAATTATTTGGAGCAAGAATCTCAGCATTTTTATTTATTTTTTTGAGGGGAAGAATGAAAATCAGTTTTCCTCTGCTATCATTATGGCCACCATTGCTGTGTACTTGTAAAATCTCCAAGTTGAGAGAAAATGAACTGGGCTTAATTAATTATGGATAACAAATACATTTTAATGCAATCCAAAAAATCAATTATATGAACCTGATAAAGGTTAGATTCAATATGATCTCCCATTCCATCTCAAGTTATTCATTTTCATTCTTCATTAATCCATTGAAGGTACACTGGAGAGAGATAATGTAAAACATTTAATTACAAATGTAATCTTTATGCTCTGTTACAATAAATTTTGTTTCTATTCAGATCGGGGATTAAGCCAGTAAAAAACACATGCATAATGTATATTGTAAAAAAAAAGACAAAAGAAGACTTGCAGTTTTTCTTGAATAAATTGAATTCTTCATAATTATATGTTCCAATCCATTTTCATAAAATGACTGTCTCATCATATATCTTCAATGTTATGAAATATGTGTACAATTTGTCATATGTGCCTATGTGACATATCTACTTATGAGTTAATGAAGAAGAGTCAAGGAATTTCAACTCATTATTTTGTATACTTATTTCAAATACATGTGAAACCCAGTAATGTTAGGATTATACTAGAAAAATGTTTAAATATTCCAAGCAATTGTTATTGAGCTACATTAAATACTTTGAGGTGTATAATTAATTCTAACAGATCTTTTTCATGACATGTGTCAAGTTTAATTATGAATATTTAGTCATGACCTGATCTTGTTATACATTAATGACCAACTAATGCATTGATCTTCCTTTTAAAAAAGTAAATTTAATCTAACAATTCTTTTTTACAGACATACAAAGAACAAGATGGAGATCAGTTGCTATATGATGTTCACTTCTGGATTGGAAAATACAGCACTCAGGTAAATATAGAATACAAATCACATGACTGTCCAGTAGTCAGGCTTGCTAAGGCAACACAAGTTAAAAGTCATAAGACCACTGGTCAGTATCTACACATATTGGGTAAATCATTCTTTTTTAGTGGGGATGTTTTGTCACTAACTGATAAAAAAAAAGGGGTGGGGGGGGGTGTTAGAGGAAAAACGAATTATAAGGTCTGTCTTCTGTTGGAAATTGAACTCAAATCCTCTAGTACAGTGGTTCTTAACATTCCTAATGCCACAACCCTTTAATACAGTTCCTCATGTTATGGTGATCCCCAACCACAAAGTTATTTTTGTTGGTACTTCATAACTGTTGAGTATATGTGTTTTCTGATGGTCTTAGGCGACCCCTGTGAAAGGGTCGTTGGACCCCCAAAGGGGTCATGACCCACATTTTGAGAACCGCTGCTCTAGTATGTAATGATGTCTATTTAGACCATCCAGCCGCCCAAACAAAATATAAGTTTTAATAATTAAAACTAAGAAAAAAATTATAGGTCTATTAAAATTCATTTTTTGAATAATCACTGGATTTGATTTACTGAAAAATGTGAAGAATTATTGAGCTATTGGTGAAATTGTAATCATTGTGATCAATATTTTATGGAATATTCAACAATATTCTAACAATTTTTGTATTACTACTATTCATTGTGAACTCCTGAATCAAACATCAAAACTATGACTGACATGACCCACACACAGAATTTACCAAGTCCAAGGTCTAGGGGGGAATGGGGGATAGATGCCCCTGAGTCATTCCCCCTCCCATTTTCACCCATGACTCCACCTATTAATTATAAATTAGACTTTCGATTCTTGGCAATGTCAAAAATGTCCCCCCTAGGAGTGCTAAATATTAGTGTATAATGGCTCTAGGCTAATGCAATCAAATCTTATTATATTACTTGAGGGAGGAGGTGTGACTGATGGGGGAATAATCCAAATAGAAAGACAACATATTGTTTCAAACATGGTCCATTATTTCTCTAGTACAGTTTGTTGAATTGTTATAAATGGGACAGTTATGGGTGTCAACCCATTGTGCAGAAGTTAAAGATATTCATAAAATATATTTTAGAAATATTTCTTTTTATGTTACTATAATTTAATTTGTCATATTCTAGCTTCAATTTTACAAAACAATTCATTAGAAATTAAGTTTTTATATTACTTTCAAGTGCTGAATTTTAAAATTACATGAGATATTTGAATTGTGATATGTGACAGGTGTATAAATGTATTTTCCATGTGTTAAGTGGTACATGATCAGTGATAAATGAATGTGATATGTTACTGTTTGAAAAGTGATATGCAATATGCCATGATTTATGCTGTAGGCTAAAATATCAAATAAATTCCAAAGTAAATAGAATAAATAAATCAATTGCTTATTAAATTTAAATAGTTCTTTTCTTATATCTAACTGATGTAACTTTTTAAATGTAATCACAATGAAGGATGAATATGGCACAGCTGCATATAAAACTGTAGAGCTGGACACATTTTTGAATGATGTACCGGTACAACACAGAGAAGTACAGGGTCATGAGTCAGAGCTCTTCAAATCTTATTTCAAAAGCATCTCGTGAGTTGTTTAGGAATGCTTGTCATTTATAAAATCAAATTATGTTTTTACATTTGTATAGTTAAAGTAAATTTAATTAAAGATTTTTCAAAAAGTAATTTTAACACTTAAGTCTCACCTGTTCTGTATCTCAAGTGCATCTATAGCTTTAGATCTCTTTGGAGAAGGGTATACAAATATCTTAATAATAATGTTAACTAAGTGTAAATATTTTCAAGACTCCTTAAGTTTGGGGGTTTGAGTAGTACTGCATTTCAATAGGCACAAAAAAGTAGCATGGTTAAACATTGAGGGGAAGTTGATTTTGTCCCTAATAAATTAATGCATTAGTGCAATAAAGCCGTTAATATTAATATAGACCTGAAAACAAATTAAAAATGTTAATTATATAAATATAACATACAGCAATTTTGACCTCGTTATTAACAATATCATTTTTAATTGTTATAGACGTAAATATTAAAGATTAATTCTGTTTTGCTATTATCTGACATGCAGCCTATATATTTATATATATATATAACATATGCACATGTATAAATGTTTATTCTTTAAATATCTATTGTACATCCCCTCTAGAATATTAAAGGGAGGTGCTGATACTGGATTTAGACATGTGAAACCTGAAGAATACAAGTCAAGGTTGTTACAAGTTACAGGTAACAAGAACTCAGTCACAGTCACAGAGGTACTTATAACTTAGATTGAATTTTTATCAAATAAAAATATTTTGGGACGATTTAGAAAATTTACAAGAAAATATTCCAGTCAAATATAAATATTTCATATGGTTTGTGTTGTATAACTTACATATTCATCACAACCACTTGCAGAAGTGCTTTTGTAACCACAAAATTGAATTGTTTTTATCTAGGTGCCTATGAAAAGAGAAAAGGTGACATCAAATGATGTTTTCATACTAGATAAAGGCCTAGAACTCTTCCAGTGGAATGGCAAAGCTTGTAACAAGGATGAAAAATATAAGGTAAACATCTGTGAATATGATAACCTGTTTAAGGAAGTTAAACAAACTTCACTTCAGCATCATCCAAACATCTGCCTTAGCACCTAATTATGAATTATTATTAAGTATATTGTTTTTATTGTTAAGACCTTGATTTGAATATTTATTTAATATATTTTAAATGAATGATTAAAAACATTTTATAATATTTCAGTCTAAGCATTCATACTATCTACAAAATATTTTAGATTAATCAGAATATTTAAAATAGATATTTTTTTTTAATCTCCTGACATAAAGATTTTAATTATTTGAGGATTATGTTGTTTTGTGTTCTTTAGTGTCTTCTTAATGGGTGGTTACTTAAATTATTAATTTACAATTTAAATATTTAATGACAATTTAAATATGGTTTTTAAAATTGTTTTAATTCTTGTAAAATCTTTATGAAAACAGGCAGTTCAAGTACTTCAACAGATCAAATCTGAAAGGGGAGGCAAACCTAACGTTGAAACATTTGATGAAGATGACAATGGTGTATGCTACCCTTTTTCAAATAATGATAAATACATTTATGATTTATAAAAAAAATAACATAATTTTGGATGTATATTTTTGTTTGATGTCATAGAGACTATATAGTTAAGAAAAAACACATATGACTCCTTAAACCTTACAATTATCATAAGCATTACTACAATTTATTTGATGTCACTGTTTGACATGAATTAGAATAAAATGTAAAAATTCATTAGAACATAATATATTTGGAAAAAAAAAGTTTTTTAAAAACTAATACATTGATTGATATTATTTGGTGTATAATTCTTTTTGTATAAATGTTGTCTTTAGGCCTACAATCATAGATTCTTTTTTTTAGAATGGATTCTTTGATCAATTCATTGATGATGATGATGATGATGATAATGACGATTCTGAGTTTGAGGATGACAATAAAACACCAGAGCTTTATAAGTATGTTTTTCATTGGTTACCAAAGTTTACCAATCTAATAATTAGTGCATGGAAATGTTGTTTGTAGAACATTCCCATATCATCAACTGATGCCAGAAAAATTTTTTAGACAGAAACTTATTGTGTCTGACATTTAAGAAACTTACTATACATAAACAACTTGAAAAATGTGTTATTAAAAAAGGTAAATGTACTATGGATTGAAATTGTTATGTGTGTAAAAAATAGTGCCTTTGAGACATTGCTATTCTCATAAAATGCACCTACCCATTCAATGACATTGTTTTACTAGATGTTGATTTGGGGCTAAATCATAAACCATATCCACACATTTCTACTCATCTACTTTTTAAAGATGGTGATAAAAATTAATGAAAGAACCCTTACGCCTAAGACCATAGTTATGACAAAGCACCCTTAATACATGTCCCTGATTTAAGTGATAATTCTAATCTAATATTCAACCTCCCTTAAATCATGCAATTAACTGTAGTGTCTTAAAATGATGCAACAGATATTTCCCTATATTTAAAGAATATGATTGCATTAGACAGCTTATCTTTTGTTGAAAAACTTTCTTTAAAGTACATAGAATAAACCATTATTTGGTTCTCTTGTGATTGATTCACCCATTTACAAACAAACATAGTCACACTGAGCTTTATATACTAAATAAATAAGATACTTTACTGTTTAAATTGAAAGGTTAAGTGATGAAAGTGGAGAACTGGATTTCCAGAAAACTAAAGAAGGGAGGGTCTTTAAAAATGACTTTAACAGCAAGGTAAAAAAATTGTGTTCAATATAATGTCATGCATCAGTTATGATTTCTGTACATTTTAGTATGTTTTGTAGATATATTAGTGAGCTTAGTTATTTTTAACTTTTTTTTAATGTACTGAATTTCAATAATTAGCAGAAAATAAAATTTAGCTGTTGCATGAAATTGAGATAAGGCCTTAGTAGTTATAAATTTTGTATATAGGATTATTAGAAGGCTTTGATAATCCAAATTCATGTTACATAATTGTGTGACAATTACATAATTGTAAGTTAAAAATTTGTTCAGCAGTTTTAGGTTTCAAAGATTTTCATCATGTTTTTCTTGTTTTTTTAGGATGTGTTTATCTTTGATAACAAAAAGGAATGTTTTGTTTGGATTGGTAAAGGAGCATCTAAGACAGAAAAGCAAAATGCATTGTCTTATGCCCATGTAAGTAATAGCTAAACAACAAAATGGAATTACCATCTAGTCAGTGATTCATATTATCTTCTAAATGCTTTTTTTTTTACTGGCTTTATATATATATATATATATAAATACAGCTGTTATATTAAAACACCATTGAAAATGTAAACAAAATTAAAAAATGTTTAGTTTTGTGTTTTATCAGTAGTAGAAAAGTATGAAACATCTAAATTATTTTTAATTGTCTTTAATTTTAAATAATAGTAATTTAAAATGATGACAAGGCATTATATTTTCTTTACCTAAACCTGAATTCTTTTTAAAAAGATATATAAGGAGTATTAATTAACCCTATCCTATTCTTAAAGAAAGCTTATGAGTTCTAATTAGTTTTTTATAGTTATTTGTCTGTATTTAAAATGTTACACAATTTATTTCAGAAATTTCTTCAAGTTTCCACCCATCCACTTATCCCTATCACAGTTGTCTCGGAAGGTCAAGAAAACAAGAGTTTTAGAGCTGCCATAGCTGCCTAATTCCATCATTCCAAATATCAAATATGTGCTATAGTAATCCTTATCATAAATGATTTTCAACATTTTAATGGGGTTCTTCAATTTTCTGAAACTTTTGAAATGTATCTCTAATCTTTATCTAAAAAAAGAATGCAACACTCAAAGAAAAAAAGTTGGAAATATGTAAAAAAAATATTTTACTTTTTATTTGTTTTTATATAGACTGGTGATAGCTTGTTTGACTGTATGACTCAATGTTGTAGTTAATCTCTTCATGCCAAACCACTTAGTGCACTAAAGTGTTTGTTGATTGTAGAAATAGAAATGAGGAACAAATCTTTCATGTGTATGAAAAAGTTCATGAAAATGGCTGTGGATGCTGCTTTGTACATGAGTAGAGGCTATATAAACAAAAACATCTTTAACTGCATTTCTTGTTGTTGTTTTTCTTGTCAGATAAAAGTTGAGATTAAAAAGGGATGTAATGTTATAAAATTCAAATATAAACTTGACTCTAAATATTTAAGTACCATCATAAATTTTAATTTTGTTTAGCAAAATGCTCTTGATTTAAATTTCTGATAAATTTTAGTTTTTATAGTGAGTTAAGATTAAGTATAATATTAAATTGACACTATACATATAATGGTTGAATGGAAATACTAGGCATGTTGAAATAAGCCACCAAATACTTGCTGTTTGTTTGGACAATGTTCCTTCGTGAAAATTTTTCTAGCAGGTATTTATGATTTTCCTATCTTTATAATTTTATATTTATCAATTTATATGCATAACAGGAGAGATTTTTACTTTTAATAATTTTAAATGTAATAATTAGAACTTTAAAAGATAGAGCATGCATGCATAATCTGTTAACGAAATTGTTTGTTTGTTTTTTTTAAATTAAATTATTTGCATGGTCTATTTCTGAAAAAAAATTTGCACACTGACATTTTTAAACAAAATTCATTCTGGTTTTAAATCACTAGATGTATTTTAAAAGGACAGTGAAACTACTTTAGCCACGATCAAGTTAATTGCTTATTATGTAGTAACCTTGCTATCTAAATCTGATCAATTAAGAATGTTTGATTTGATAATTTTATGTAAGCCTGAGCTTGGTAATATATTTTATCAATAAAATTGGATTTCATTACATTTATTGTTTAGAATAATTTTTTAATTTCTCCTCTTTATATTGTACTTATCCATATTGACCATATCATTATAAAAGATCTGTCTCTTACACATCTATATTTATATTTATTTACACAAATATATTGAGGTTAGTATTTCTGATTTGCGATAAGTAATTCAGCAATGTTTTCCCTTTTGTTAAATATTACCTTTCTTAATTAACCAATTTTATTTTAAAATACAGATTCTCTGCTAAAAATCTGTAAATTGTTTGGGTAATATTATAGTTCTAAGAATTAACCCTACTGTCTCAAAAAAATGTTACCTTCTTTATATGTTTGTAAGCAAATATTTTATTTACTGTGATTCAATGAATTTTAACTGCACTCACTCATTGCAATGTTTTGTTGGTTGTGTGATAACTGATAACAATCTGTGAGAAGAAAAAATAGCACACAATATGAAGACTTACTGGAATATTAAAAATAATTTACTGCTGATATATTTACCAAAACATGCATAACTACCAAGTCCATAGTTTAAAAAAACAACTTTTTATTTTGTTTAAATTTAAATTTGGTTACTAAAAATATATCTTACATAATGTTTAGAATGGGTTGTGGTTGGGTGATATTTGTGCAGCTTCATTCTTTCTTTCATATGTCAAATTTATTGTTAAGATACATAATAAATAAACAATTTTTTTGGCATTTGTTTTGTTCTTGTTTTAGTCTGCCAAAATTATTTATAGGTTACATCAAAATAATTTGTTTAAGATATGATGGAGAAAAGATTTTTAAAATTAATTTCCTCAAAGAATTTGATTGAGTTTAAAAAATATTAATTGTTCAAGACTTCATCACCATGGTAGTTTCCAGGACATAAATAAACAACTTATATTCCCATGTTTTGAGAAGGTTCCTTTTAATTTAATTGAAATAAATTATAAAATTTTGCTACAATGATTCACTTTATTTGGAACAAGTGAAATAGTTAAATTAAAGCTTTTTCACTAACACTTTAATACTTGAGCTAATAACAATGTTTTTGTCCTGAAAATATATGCTATACTATACTCAAGCAAGCAAGGACTTAACTAACATTAATAGTGAGTCTACAAAAATTGAGATGATATGAAATTAATTCTCTAAAATTCATTAGGAATTACTTTAAAATTGATTAAATTGAGTTATATGTCTATTCTGATGAGTTTTTATTTTACCTTATTTCTTTACATGTACCATGAAAATTTTGTGTTATTTGGAATTTGTATCATTTAAAGGAAAAAAGAAAATAATTTTGTACACATGATTGTAATTATTTTATTGTAGCCAAGTGGTAGGCCAATTTAAAGTTTTCAATTAAAATAAAATACAGGAAATTGAGGTCTTGGACACAAAACCTTTTTTTTCACCATGGAAACAAAAAAAAAATACTAAGAAAAGGGACACTATCTGAAGCGATATGAACAGAACAGGTTGTTCAAAGTGTAACAAACTATTTAGCAATAATCATTACAATAAAGTGGACAGCAGCAATGATTATTTATAATAGTAGACCCAACATGAGTATCCAATAGCATCAATAAAATAATGCATTAATAATATTTAAATTTTACAGACGTCATGCTGTGAGTTTAACTTATATTTATATGAGAAGTACACACTTGTGTACCCTGAATCTATGTGAGATGCGATAGCGCCAATGACAATCTTAATATACAGGGTGGGCCAATGAAAGTGAGAACATCTCGTAGCATATGAGTTATTTCAAAATATAATTTAATTAATTATAATTCTTCATACATTTTTTTAACGAAATATTGACGTCCTGTAGCTAAATATGTATTTAAATAAATCAGTAAACTATTTAATCTAGTATGGGTAGAGTATAGTTAATTTACTTTTATGTGATTAAAATCACATTTTACGAGATGTTCTCACTTTTATTGGCCCACCCTGTATGTAAGTTAGCAAATACCTGGTACATATTGTAAGCATGGAGACCCTGATCTACTCGATGATTAAGTTAACCAACCATTCTAGATACTTGGCTGTTATCAGTCAGTTATCATGATACTGTCGCCCATGCGAAGTCTGTGTAAGGCATGCACATGGCAGGATAGTTACTACAATGTTATAAACAGTATAATAACCCTTAGTTAGATACTGTTGTACCAATGGCTGTCTTTTTAAGAATCTTTAATACAAATGTCAAAACAGTCCTACTTTATGGAGCAGAAACGTGGAAAACATCAGCGAGCATTACACAGAAAGTGCAGACATTCATAAACACATGCCTTAGAAAGATCCTTAACATCAAATGGCCAAATACCATCACCAACAAAGATCTATTAGAAAGGACATACCAGGTGCCCGTTGATGAAGACATCATAAAGAAAAGATGGAGGTGGATTGGGCATACTCTGAGAAAACCCCCAGATAGCACCACCAGACAATGTCTAACATGGAATCCACAGGGAAAAAGAAAGAGAGGAAGACCTGAACTAGAGACAGACACGCAAAATATGGGATACAACTGGAAGCAATTGGAAAGGAAAGCACAGGACCGGGATGAGTGGAAAATTCTTGTGGACGGCCTATGCCCCAGACGGGGTAAAAAGGCATAAGAAGAAGAAGAAGAATGGCTGTCTTTTTAAGACATCATCGCATTGCACTATGTCTAACTATATAATATTGATACAGCTCTTACTCGTATTATATCTTGGCACACGCGCTATCCTCTATGGGAGAATTTAGCACACGACAGGACTGTTACCCAACAGTGTTATCAAGTATAATTGCTGGTTAAATACTGTTTTATATGTTGTCTTTTTGAGACAAAATCGCATTGCAGTATTTGTAACCAGAACGATATAACGGTTAGTCTAAATCTAATGCTCGCGCACACACTGGTTTCTGTGTCATAAATAAGTGCGCAGCAGGGAGCATTTTTAACTGGGACCGGAGTCGTCCATTACTCACACGTAACAAAGGCGTGTAGCCCAGTTTACTAACAGTGCTTCCAGATGTGGCCGGACAATAGAACAAGGCGAAGTAATTCTCAGGTCGGCCTTCCAAACATTGAATGATCAAGGCTTTGACACGCCCCCTATAAGTAGAGTCGTGCTTACTTATCAGACGGCAACAACGTCACTCGGGGTCGATTGCCTTGATGGTAAAAGTTACAAACATAGAGACTCCAACCCGAAAAGTTAAAAAAAAAAAAAAAACCCGGACCAATACACTGAAAACTTATGTGTGTATTTTTTCAAGTGCAGTCTCGGCTTTTTGAGATACAACAATATATTTATATGGTCATTGAGATATAGTAATTAGAAGGTGTATGCGCAAGAAATCAGACACGCTAAGTCTGAGCATGTTCAATCTCTCCTAAGGCAGCAGGTACTGACTCTCGCAAGATGTTCTCTGTGATGAATGAACTTCTCGGGAAGAAATCAGCCCCTCTTGTTTTACCTGACATGAGAAGCGAGCAAGCTGCAGTTAAACTAAGCGATTTTTTCACTGACAAAATTTAAACAATCAGAAAGAGCTTTGGAGAACGTTATGATTTGTCTGCGGTGGAGAATGTCTTTGATTGGAATTCTTCCAAGTTTCCCATGAACAGTTAAGGCAAATAATCATGGTATCTAAACCTGCATCTTTTATTGTTGACCACACCCCAACCAGGATTGTTTTGGACTGTCTGGAAGTCTTGCTTCCTGTACTGGTTAGCATCGTGAACAGTAATCTTCAGTCTGCCACAGTCCCACGTCTCTTCAGTAGCAGACCTGTTTACTCTTACGATTTTGGCGTACAATTTACGATTTTGAGGTGTATACATAACATATAATGTGTGTGTTTTTTCACTATTAAGATAATGTATTGAACGATTTTGTGATGATATTGTACGATTTTAAGAGTTTGAGGGTAAACACGTCTGCAGTAGCCTTCAGTCTGCCACAGTCCCACGTCTCTTCAGTAGCCTTCAGTCTGCCACAGTCCCACGTCTCTTCAGTAGCCTTCAGTCTGCCACGGATCCATGTCTCTTCAAGGCGGCGGACGTTAAGCCTCTGCTTTAAAAAAGTGGTATGGACCCAAATGACTGCAAACATTTTCGCCCGGTCTCCAACCTGACTTTTGTATCTAAGATTCTTGAGAGAGTTGTGTCACAGCAGCTTGTGGAACATCTTAACACTTATGACTTGCTTGATAAGTTTCAATCTGCATATCGACCTGAGACAGCCCTGCTCCTTGTCATGAATGATATTCTCTGTAGTGCTGACCGCGGCGACCTAACACTATTGGTCCTGTTGGACCTCAGTGCTGCTTTTGATGTGATTGACCATGTGCTTCTTCTGTCAAGACTTCGCTGGTTTTCTTCTTATCTGACTGACAGGACTCAGCGTATTGTAGTGAAGCAGGCATCTTCCATTGACACTTCCGTTACCTGCGGCGTGCCACAGGATTCAGTTTTAGGACCTATCCTGTTCTCCGTGCGTACACTATTGCCAGCTCGGCAAAATTATTGAAAGTCATGGTATTTCCCGCAAATTATTTGCGGATGACACAGAACTGTACAAGAGTTTCCGTCCTGATCCTTTGGGATGTGCTGCTGCTGTTCAGGCTGTCGAGGACTGCTGTCTTGTTGTGAAATGATGGATGTCATCAATCAGACTTAAATTAAATGATGATAAGACTGAGTCAATTATTGTTCTTCGGAGGGTTGCCAGCGCATCAATAAAAGTTGGTGCTTCGGAGATCCCGTTGTCCTCCACTGTCAGCGAACTTTGCTTTTATATTGACATTAAACTTAGAATGATTCCCCATTTCTGTTCTGTGGCCAGGGCATGCTTCTGTCATCTGCGCACCCTGGATCAGCTGCGTCCTCAACTCAATAAGAGAACAGCCAATGCCGTAGCAGTAACTCTAATCCAGTCAATATTAGATTACAGTTGTTTGTGGGGTTTATATTTAAAGACATTTTTCTTGAAATAGATTTTAGAACATCAGAGCGATGTGAGCATGTTAAAGTAGCATGGATACAAGCGCTATATATGTATTAAATCAATCAATCAACCAATTAACATCGTCATGGAAGAATGTAAAAACACTCTTAATTGTTAAATAAGACACCAAGATGAAGAGAATAATTTCCTTTACCGACAAGATACAGTATACATCTTAAATCACTACGGTTCCCGGGAAATGAATTGTGGGAAGTTATGCGCAAAGCCTTTGGTCCTCATGTCAATGTTCTTTCTCTCACTTGAACCTAGGTAAGAAAGGAGGGTGGGGGGGGGGGGGGTAAACCATTGTTTGACCCATTAAGGGAGCTAAATATTTGCTCGATTCATATTCCACGATGGCTGATCTAAGACTGCTATTATGCGCCATAGTTTGACCAGGGGATGGCGATATTTAAATGTCTTAGAGATACCTGGTATTTAACACACTGAGATATTTCATTGTCCAGATAAGCCCAGTGTTGAAATGGTGGCACACCGTCACATCATGAAACCGGCATTTTATCTTATTTACAACGCAGATGAAGAGATTTCATTAAAATAAAGAATCGACAATTTGTATAGCAAAACAAAAGATCAAAGGCGATAGAATAATGACAAATGCAATATTACTGATCGAACCCAATTGCTCTCTGTTAAATCCGCAGAAAGCAAACATTATTTATTCAATGTTTTCACAACACTGTTTTCATCAACATAAAAATGTACATACAGTGCCTGAAATGTATTTTAAAACAAACCAAGAGAGGTATATGTATACTGCCATTCCATGAATTGAAATAATTGATATTCTCGTTTGAAGAATAGACATTAACAAGAAGAAATGACCAGTAAAGTGAATCGACATAACGGTAATTTTTATGAATTATCCGGAAATTTTAAAATTATTTATATACATTTTCAATTTATATTTTGAGATGCACTGTAGAAAAAATATTTTAAAAAATATTTTTTTTTAAAAAAGGTATGTCCTTATTTACAAAAAAGTATATAATATAAATTCATAAATATATTTACAAAAGTAACAGTTAAAATTTGTTCCAAGGGTTCCAAGTGATATTAATATGAAAAATATGAATCTCATTACAACTAGTATTTCATATGAGTAGCTTCCCTTGAATATGCATCTTCTACTTTAAACCAGCACTAAAGTAAGATGCAACAATGCCAAACTCAATATATATGTTTTAATGTTTTTAAAATGTGCCCTGGAGTGAAAGTGTGGAAATCTCCTTCATTGATCTCATCTCATCTTGACACACTAGCAGCACACAAAGTGTACTGTCTGTCAGGACTTGAGCTTTCTTTGATGAGATTTAAAGAACTGTTCATTGATGACATTTTCTCCACTTCAGAAAACATAAGTCTCACATTGTCTGCTAAATTTACATTCGAATTTGCATTTATCCCGCAGTTTAAAAAACCCCACCAGTCAAGGACGTGTCCTTTTTATTCGGAATTAATAGCAAACAAGCAAACAAAATAAAATGGTTATTTTAAGACCTGAGGTCAAAGAAGTCTCCGTTGACACTTTCCGTGTAGATAGATTTCCCACCATACCACGGGGCTTCCCTTGTCGTGGGCTCATCTTCAATGGCTGACATGCCTTGCCACATTTTACCAAGAAGTAAATCTTTGCCCTGCGACCCTAAGTTAGTTGAGTGTATGCCCACAAATAAGGGAGTTTCCAGAGCAACGTCATCTTTGCCTTCAACTCTCACCTGGGGAAAAAAAATAGAGATCTTTATTATTATTATTGATTCTAATATGCATGTTCAAACAAAACAATTTTTAGGGGTAACTCTAGAACAGGGGTCGGGAACCTATGGCTCGCGAGCCAGATGTGGCTCTATTGATGGCTGCATGACAAATGTTCGATTATATAAAAAAAAATATGTTTCTTTAGACTCCTTTGATATTTTAAACATAATGTATGGCTCTCACAGAATTGCTTTTCAAAATATGTGGTGTCTATTGCTCTCACAGAATTACTTTTCAAAATGTGTGGTGTCCATGGCTCTCATAGAATTACTTTTCAAAATATGTGGTGTCCATGGCTCTCACAGAATTACTTTTCAAAATATGTGGTGTCCATGGCTCTCACATAATTGCTTTTCAAAATATGTGGTGTCCATGTCTCTCTCAAACAAAAAGGTTCCCGACCCCTGCTCTAGAACTAATAAAATAGGGACTTGGGGCGAAACAAATGTACTTTTTAAAAAAAAAACATGGAATGCTAAGAGCCTACCCCACAAATCCATTAGTGGAAGCTGTACTCTTAGCCCCTATCCTATTTTAAAATTTTGCACAGTCTGCAAAGTGCTTAAGCAACTATGGGGAACGTTTACCTCAAGCGAAACACAGAAGCTCGTATGATCTGAGCAAAAACGCATTGCTCCATAATTCTGGAAGAGGTCAAGTTTATAAGCGTTTACATTTTAGAATCTATTTGTCGCCATTTTTCTGGGTTAATGAAAGTTCATCCGTCATAACTATCTGGACAACGTTATTAACTTTGGTTATTAAAACTATAAGAATGAACAGACGCTCAGTGGCACTGGGTGTTCATCTTAGAATCACGATGTTACCGACCTTGAACTGGAAGATGTACTGTAAGTTCATGATCTTGCAATGCTCTAGACCCGAGTCGGGCAGATATGGGGGGACGGGCAGCAGAACATGACGCCAGCGACGTCCTCTGAAAGTGCTGACGTCATACACGTCGTCTCTCTTACTTAAATATTGCCTGAGGAAAATAAAAGATCGGCTGATTCTTTTTCATAACATTGTGGATATAATAGTTGACCTGGTTAGTAGTCCCAACATTACAGAATTTTTAAAAAGTTGCCCGTCTTACCTGAAAACTATCTCGTGTCCCTCTGCCAGGTAATGACTCTCCAGAATGATCGATGCCTGGATCAGACTTATTTCTTTGCCCGTCCAATTGGAAACCTCCGCATCAATGATGATATTGTCCCCTGGCACCGCGGCACTTTTGTCGATGGTGCATTCAACCTTGACCTGATGACATTGACACTTACTTTAAACAACTCATCTAAAAGAAATTGAAGACGAAATGACTTGGGTCATGTAAACTTCAACAGATGCAGAATGCTTAAATGTTTTAAGGTGAAGTTTATTTTACCATTGGACATTCGATCAAGCTGGTAGCAATAGTGTATCGAGTGCTAAGACCAGTGTTTTATTTTTGGGAACATGACTGTTACATTAATGAGTATAGTTTTACGCTGTACAAAAAATGTGTTTATTATTACCTTCCCCGTAGTTAGACCAAGGAAAAATCTGCTTTTTTTAATGGTCTTTTCCTCGTAGATTTCTGGGGAAAGCTCTGGCCTTCTCAGCACCATGAAAGGTTCACTTGTAATTGTCGTGTTTCTCTCGTCTTCACAGTCCAGTTTAACCTATGGGGGGAAAATAATTATCAGTGTAAAACAAGATTTGGTGTGAATTTATTGGCTGGATTGTGATCTCTGTGGCCTGTAATGACATGGTCTTAAAATCCATTAAGCTGCTTACGGCTAAGACTGAAGACATTCACATTCACGCAGTCTCCATTACGTACTGTTTGAATAGTGGTTTAGAGTCTGTGCTATCAGTGGTTAATTGACAAACTGTATTCCAATATTAGGACTTTTTTGTGAAACATGTTTCGAGGTAATCAATTTATCACAAACCAAAATATATTTAAAAAATTTAGATTTTGGTTCATGTTAAAATTTTAAAAGTTATCAATAGCTTTATTTTTGCAGCCAAGGAGTTTCTAATGGGATGTGCATTAATTACATCAAATAAAAAGGTGGGGGGAGGGGATTGGACACATTTTGACAGTGTTTACAAGGGAGGAGGGGGAAGTCAACAGAAATTGACGTCAACAATTTTTTATTACATATATTTATCATGATCATCAATATATATATAATACGCTTCTGGTAGATTGCTTCCATTTCCGGCTGCTTCCTACCACGCTGGCTTCATCCTATTCAGCGTATTTGGTACTGAGATTATTTTCCTAGCTTTTGCTATGTGCCTTGTATTTTGTGACGTAGATTTGGTGACGGGTAGTGACATTGTTAATGTTGCTATGTTTGGGCAGTAGCAGCAGTGATGGCGTAGTTAGTAATGGTGTGTTAGTAATGGACTTCTTTATTTAATAAAGAGATGTTTCCTACATGAATCATTGGTTTGTAAAATAATTAATACAATAATGTTTAAAAGAAATTATGGTTCAATAGTAAGTTCAATAGAGCGCAAAATATAATCCCTATAAATACGCTAAATGCTAAATGTTTTTAAATATTGTGTAATAAATATTCGTTTTAAAAGTGGTTGGGACATCAGAATATTAATATATTTCATGGGCGTGAAATAAAAAGTTTGCAGTGACGTATCATGGGGGGAAGGGGTGTAGCAAAAATTGGGATTCTTAAATGTGCGCTACTTGAGTTCATGTTTTGTCAAGTAACTTTAGTAGATGGGAATTTCACGCATTGCCGTCGAAAATGTTTGGCGGACTAAATCTATTATATCAATATCATTAACATACCTCCATAATGTGTTTCAAAATATGTGTTGATTTTAAGGGCTATAAAAATTCATATAATTTCAAATGATCAGAATTTGACAATGATGGCGTCAGTCGGTTTCATAATAATAATAAAAATATGGCGATGATAAATTAATCAACAGCTATGCACTATTACAAAAGAACAACATTTGTCTTAACAACGTGAACATGAAAATACAAACTAGCAATGCATCTACTAACAATAAAATGTAGACCTTATCACGTCTTTCATAACGTCTGCAATATAAAATTAATCTAGTCAAAGATTCCAATTGTTACAAATGCAAATATTCATCTAAGAAGATTTTTTTAAATGTCAAAAATGTATTGATCTCGCCTATTTCTATATCTTATGATTTAAAAAAGATCAATACTGATTTATTGATTTTTATGTTCTATGGGGATGGGGATTAAGCAATTGTTGATTTAATTAATGAAGAGGAACTTTGACAGTGGTTGACAAATTTGGGGAGGGGTCAAAATTGCCATAAATTTGTTGATAAAATTAATGGACGGCTCTTAATTAAAAGGTCGTAGACTTGCCTTAGCAATGTAGGTAATTTGTCCATATACGCCATTGAAAGTTGAAGGAAGGTTCGTCGGAAGCTGGTATTTGAAACCAAACTGGTGTAGACCTACAGGCAATTCTATGGCATTGTCGTAGCCAATGTCTAAGAGATGTTTGGCTGACTCTAAGTGAACCTCAGATGCTTGGTAAACCTGGCAAATGGGTTTTCAATGGAAAAATTAACCATTATTTCAAAACATAAATATAATAGCATTCACATTCAACGTTTGTTTTGAGAGCAGAGAACTAATATTATATTCTCACAATCTCAAGAATTTTTGTATTTGACTTCTTATGTCAGAAGTGCCTTGATCATCGGGTTTACCATGAGAAACAAACTTTACTAAAAATAAACATTAATTAAATACTCAATTAGCCTTTAAAAATGTATCCCGTGTGATAATTTATTTTCGCAGCCCCCCAGATATACTGCTAACCGTGGTATTAATACCCTTCAAAGTCTGCCCTTGCGGCTCTCTCATGATGGCCTTCCCGGCCATGACAGACACAAGGCCATATATTATCACCAGCCACCCTGACAGGTTTAGTAACCTAATGGGAACGGATACTACACTTCGATATTAGCTACAAGGTCGACATATGTATTCCATTAATTACATTGTATAAGATGTGTATATAGAAAGACGTATTACACAATATCTTCTGATCTTGGCTTTGAAAGGGACTTGTTTCCACTATTTATCCCTTCGTTCCTTTTACTTTTTCAAAATATTTAAATTAAAGGATAAATTTACTGTTTTCTTTTAATACTTGTGTGTGTCTTACTTGTCTACCTAATTTTTTTTTAATGAACCCACGACGTACTCTTTTCTTTTTGTTCGACTCCCATGAGACGGTGGCCATGCCCAAGAAATGTATTGTTAGGCCCCTTGTTTTGATGGCCTGCCTCAGGTGCAGGGAGACCACCCCCTTCATCTCGTCCCCGGGCATGTAGTACTGCCTGTGGAGGCGAACATTCTCGTCGTCGTCGCCATACATAAAATGGATGAGTAGATCTTCAACAGACATGGCGCTCGCGGAGTTTACCGAAGTCCTGGCGGCTCACGGACTTTACCGATGTCTTAGTCGTTGTACTTTGTTCGGGTGTTTCTTATAGTAGGTCGTGAGTGAATCTGGAATAAAAAGATATGAACATTTTAATGAATGTTTGTGGTCTACTGACTATATTCACAAACTTTTGTTCACAAGCTGTGTTCACCCAGTTGTGATTTAGTAAAGGAAATATGGGAAACAAGGTATTGGGGAAATACCCCAAAAAGTACACCTTGTTTGTTACTGTTCTTTGAAGAAGGCTTCTTGCCGACACATTCATTGTTTTGTTGCGTCCTCTTTTTAGGGTTTCATCTAACCCGTTTCACTTATTTCTACCTAACCTTGTTGCAGTCTCCCCCCCCCCCCCCCCAAGTATTCTGTGATTCACGAATTATGGTTCACTAACTGCTGTTTACAAACTGGTCCACAATGTGTGGTTCTTTAACTTTGGTCCATCAGGTGTGGTTCTCTAACTCTGGCCAACCAGGTGTGGCTCTCTACCTCTGGTCCACCAGGTGTGGTTCTCTACCTCTGGTCCACCAGGTGTGGTTTTCTAAGTCCGGTCCACCAGGTGTGGTTTTCTAAGTCTGGTCCACCAGGTGTAGTTTTCTAAGTCTGGTCCACCAGGTGTGGTTTTCTAAGTCTGGTCCACCAGGTGTGGCTCTCTAACTCTGGTCCACCAGGTGTAGTTTTCTAAGTCTGGTCCACCAGGTGTAGTTTTCTAAGTCTGGTCCACCAGGTGTAGTTTTCTAAGTCTGGTCCACAAGGTGTGGTTTTCTAAGTCTGGTCCACCAGGTGTTGTTTTCTAAGTCTGATCCACCAGGTGTAGTTTTCTAAGTCTGGTCCACCAGGTGTAGTTTTCTAAGTCTGGTCCACCAGGTGTAGTTTTCTAAGTCTGGTCCACCAGGTGTAGTTTTCTAAGTCTGGTCCACCAGATGTAGTTTTCTAAGTCTGGTCCACCAGGTGTAGTTTTCTAAGTCTGGTCCACAAGGTGTGGTTTTCTGTCTGGTCCACTAGGTGTGATTTTCTAAGTCTGGTCCACCAGGTGTAGTTTTCTAAGTCTGGTCCACCAGGTGTGGTTTTCTAAGTCTGGTCCACCAGGTGTGGTTTTCTAAGTCTGGTCCACCAGGTGTAGTTTTCTAAATCTGGTCCACCAGGTGTAGTTTTCTAAGTCTGGTCCACCAGGTGTAGTTTTCTAAGTCTGGTCCACCAGATGTAGTTTTCTAAGTCTGGTCCACCAGGTGTGGTTTTCTAAGTCTGGTCCACCAGGTGTAGTTTTCTAAGTCTGGTCCACCAGGTGTGGTTTTCTAAGTCTGGTCCACCAGGTGTAGTTTTCTAAGTCTGGTCCACCAGGTGGGGTTTTCTAAGTCTGGTCCACCAGGTGTAGTTTTCTAAGTCTGGTCCACCAGGTGGGGTTTTCTAAGTCTGGTCCACCAGGTGTAGTTTTCTAAGTCTGGTCCACCAGGTGTGGTTTTCTAAGTCTGGTCCACCAGGTGTGGCTCTCTAACTCTGGTCCACCAGCTATCGGTTGTAAGCAGTGGCGGGTCAAGACTAGACAGTAACAAGGTAAACACAAATATGGCACAGATGTGTCACTGTCAAAATAATTAAAACCAAGCATTCGTTACCGCCTCCATAGCATGTAATAAAGAATCGCACAGTTGAAATAAAATGCTTTCAGCTAACAGAAGAAGAGAAAATATCTAATTTTAAAAAAATTTAAAATAACATCAGATATTTATAAGCTTTGAAACTTTTCACAAGACTTCAAAAGTAACTTGTTCAAATAGATCAGCAGTTCTCAACCTGTGGGTCGCGAGCCCTTTGGGGGTCGCGCGACCCTTTCCCAGGGGTCGCCAAAGACCATCTGAAAATACATATACTCTACAGTTATGAAGTAGAAACAAAAATAATTTCGTGGGTCGCCACAAGGTGAAGAACTGTATTAAAGGGTCGCGGCATTAGGAAGGCTGAGAACCACTGAACTAGATCTTTATTTGTGTAGTTTCGCAAGTGAAACATGTTTGTATATAAATGGGTTTACTTCATTGGTCGCAAGATTCATAATAATAGTTCAATCTCCCTCTCATTTGATGTGAACATAACAATAGTTCAATCTCCCCCTCATTTGATGTGCACATAATAATAGTTCAATCTCCCTCTCATTTGATGTGAACATAACAATAGTTCAATCTCCCCCTCATTTGATGTGCACATAATAATAGTTCAGTCTCCCTCTCATTTGATGTGCACATAATAATAGTTCAATCTCCCCCTCATTTGATGTGCACATAATAATAGTTCAATCTCCCTCTCATTTGATGTGCACATAATAATAGTTCAATATCCCTCTCATTTGATGTGCACATAATAATAGTTCAATCTCCCTCTCATTTGATGTGCACATAATAATAGTTCAGTCTCCCTCTCATTTGATGTGCACATAATAATAGTTCGACCCCCCCTCATTTGATGTGCACATAATAATAGTTCAGTCTCCCTCTCATTTGATGTGCACATAATAATAGTTCAATCTCCCCCTCATTTGATGTGCACATAATAATAGTTCAATCTCCCCCTCATTTGATGTGCACATAATAATAGTTCAATCTCCCCCTCATTTGATGTGCACATAACAATAGTTCAGTCTCCCTCTCATTTGATGTGCACATAATAATAGTTCAATCTCCCCCTCATTTGATGTGCACATAATAATAGTTCAGTCTCCCTCTCATTTGATGTACACATAACAATGCTTCAATCTCCCCCTCAATTGATGTGTACAATGACAGTCACAAAATTATTCCCGGCAAACTGGCCATTCATTGTTATTTAACCTAACATTTGCATTAAAGTTATTACACCTAACATTTACATCAATGTTATTTAACCTAACATTTACATCAATATTATTTAACTTAACATTTAAAATGTGTTGCATTACAATTTAAAATGCCTCCCATGACAAATGGAGAATAACCATATTTGAAGTATGGGGGCTCACTGCGAATAATATGGAAACCACTGCATTGTGATGCTGTATTGTCAAAGGTTTGTAAGCCCCACACAGCCCCAACCCCTGCCACCCTCTGTTCCCCCCCCCCCCACCGCCATTTTTACGCTCCACATGCAAACATTAACGTTCCATTTGGTGTCTTATGAATAGTCATATTTCCTACCTCACCTCGGCGTGTAACAAAGTTCACGTAAACGTTCAATCATGCCAACCATAACAAACATGCTTTCAAAATGGCGACACTCTGCAATAGTTGTTAAAATGGAATTTATTTTTGCCTCCCTTTATATAGAAATCTCCTTTCAAAGGCGCATGGGATTCGGTATTTAAAAGACCAAACTCTACAAATATTATTTTAGTGACTAATTTTAGGGACTATTAAAAATCTTTCATTTTTTACCAAAAGGTTTTGTGTTTAAGCCTTCTGTTGCATGGTGTGTTCAAATATTGTTGACACTTATTTGAAACTAGAAATAAGCCGCCAAACAATGGCGGCGGCAATGCGTGAACTTCACATCTACTAAAAAGTTACTTGACAAAACATGCATCAAAATAATGCCCTTTATAAGAATGCACCAGTTATTGTTCACTTCTGGGAATGTTATTTCGGGCGACTATTGAACACAGTGTTACAGCCGTAAATAAATACCTATAGAATTGTATCTGGGATAAGTGATAAGTGATAACCCCGTGTTAATGAAGTCTTGATGTCACATTTTTATTCAAATTAGGATAAAGCATGTCTCTTCTATCAGATGTGCACATCTCCTACATCTAATCAATCAGATGCGTACATCACCTCTGGCAGACATACACATCTACTCTATCAGATGTGCACATCACTCCTAGCAGATATGCACTTCTACTCTATCTGATGTCCAGATCGCTGGGGTACTACACTTGTCATGCACAGTCTAGTGCTGGGGTACTACACTTTTCATGGGGTCATTAATCCTGACCGCCGTAATGGAACCATGTTAGCAGCGACAAATATAAAACCGGACGTTGATCATCTCATTAGCCTTACTATTGAGTTTATTTTTGTTATATGTTTTTTTCATTTTAAATATGTTATCGTTTTTTCAAGAAGTTTATTTCACCACAAATGAAATATGTGCAGTGTGCATATAATTTGAGATATGTTTTGTGTGCATAAATACTTTCACATATTTTTCAAACGATAGTCCAGCCCCCTGCAGTGCCCGAGGACACTGATCCGGCCCCGTGTTTGAACAGTTTGGGGGCACCTGCTAACGTGTTCTCTGCGCAATTATTCCAAAGGCAGTGAATGCGTGGGCTGGGTAAAGTGATAGCCGGTTTTTTCATTGGATTTTTTTAGCAGGAACTTCATCGACTATGTCTTAACTTCCATGCTACTTCTTTGAATTGTTCAAAGCCGGACTACCTCACTAAAACCACGTCCAAACCTGTAGTATAATGCCGGACGAACTCTCTAAAACCACGTCCAAGCCTGTTGTATAATGCCAAGAGTGCACCAAGAAGCTTCCACCTCCTACATATGATCAAAATGTCCTAACACCAAAGCCCTGGGTATCATTTCACAGTTTTGCTCAAGCTTAATATTATTTTGGTGTGGGGGCGGGATAAGCCCTTTAATCCACTTCAATCATACAAATATATTAATTACTCAATCCGTGATTTCAATGAAAAACATAAGAGATAAGTATTTTTTTAAAGTATCTCAGCTTTCTCTTCTAGCTAAAATGTTAAAATTAATTAGACTCGAGATGGGCCACGGGATGTAGTTTATTTTTATAATTGTAAAGTCAGGTATATAGACAGTTTGATAGTTTAAAAATGATTGACCTAATTTCACTGCGACTGCAAATTCAATTTTATTTAACTGAGAAAATATTTCGGAAATAATGTCGTGTGTGATCTCGCGTGTGATGTAACGTGTGATCTCGCGTGTGATGTAACGTGTGATCTCACGTGTGATGTAACGTGTGATCTCACGTGTGATGTAACGTGTGATCTCGCGTGTGATGTAACGTGTGATCTCGCGTGTGATGTAACGTGTGATCTCGCGTGTGATGTAACGTGTGATCTCGCGTGTGATGTAACGTGTGATCTCGCGTGTGATGTAACGTGTGATCTCGCGTGTGATGTAACGTGTGATCTCGCGTGTGATGTAACGTGTGATCTCGCGTGTGATGTTGTGTGTAAGGTCATGTGTGATATCATGTGTGTTGTCATGTTTGATGTCTTGGAGTAGCACCATAGTGCAAGGAAAAGTCAATATTTGAGCATAAGCGTGTATTTAAATTAATTTTATTTGAGATCTTCAAAGACATACGTTTTATTTTTTATTTGAATTTATTTTCTACTGTCTGATGAAGAAGGCGTTTAGCCGAAACGACCGTTTAATTGTCCTGTCGTTTTTTAAAAACCTACACGTATCTTGTCCCACTATTTATTTACATAAATTTAATTCACTGCAGTAAAGGCGGTAACTACGTTTTTATTGGTGATGAATGGGAAAAAAGAATTATTTTTTTTTTAAAATTCGCCACTGTGTTATTAAAAACGCTTGCAGCTAATGCTCCATCGTCGACTGTTTTGTACTTTTCCGATTGAGTTATCAACAACACATTGTTATAGCGTACGCTGGACGCAAGCGTATGTGTTTTGATGAGAATTGTACCAATTCAATTATTACAATAATATATTGTTTCGTAATTTTTTAGAAACGCTGGATGCAGATAGTTATAAAGGATAAGCAACTAAAGAAATAGTGTGGTCTAAATAATCAGTTATTAAATATATATAAGAAGATTGACAGTCGTCGGTCCAATCTGTTTAGCTTTCCCCTTATAGAGGGCGGGACGAGGGACTTATAAACCTGTTGCTCAGATGAGGCGGGAGCATGACGGTAGGGAAACACTGTTCTAACTAAATGGTTTTATCTCACAACACTTCATCATCATCCTCATGTCCCGTAGTCTTTCGACCGTTGGGGCGCCACAGATGACATAAAAACTATTCTTCTCCATTCCTCTCGGTCTCCTGCCCTATGCATAACATCGCCTAGTTTTAATCCCGTCCATTCTTTGATGTTATCTTCCAATTTTTTTCTCTGTCTTCCTCTTCTTCTTCCTCCTCTAGTAGTGCCCTGCAAGATTTCTTTGGCGAGCCCTTGTTTTCTGGTCACGTGGCCATACCATTCAAGTGTTCGGTCTTTTACAGACACCAGGAGGTCATCGTACTGCCCAGTTGCTTGTCGAATCCTTTCTTTCACTTGTTCATTGGTGATATGGTCTCTATAGCAGATGCCGAGAATGCTTCTGAAACATCTCATCTCCATCGCCTTTATTTTGTTCAAGTTCTGCTGTTAATGTCCAGGACTCACAGGCATATAACAAAATGGAGAGGATTAATGAGAGCATCGGCCTGATTTTGGTGCTGGGGGCTATATTTTTGTCGTTCCATACTTTCTTGAGCCTCTTTAGTGCTGTTGTGGTCTGCGCAATCCTGGTCATCAATTCGGACTTGGAGCCTTCTTCCGAAACTATTGCTCCGAGGTACTTGAAGCTGCCAACTGTCTCTAATCTTTCCTCTCCGACCTTAATTTCAATGGTGCTATTCGTCATCATTTTTGTCTTTTCTGGACCGAATTGCATGCCAAGGACGACAATTAGCTAAGTATAAATGTAAACTTATAGATCAATGCTGTTCAGAATAATACTAATAGTTTTTGTTGTGTGGAAAAAACGTGTTGTCTTGCCTCGCCATTTACTTGACGCCAACAATTAAGACCGTATTTATTCTTAATTTCGAAAAAAAATTCTAATTAAAACACGTATTCTCATTCTAATTTCCCAGCGCCCCTTTCAGAGTCCCAACGCCCCCTAAAATCGTTCAAACATTCAGCCTTCAGCACCCTCCTGAGCTATCCCAATTTAAGAACCACCGGTGTAATGCCTTCATCGGTAAAAAAAATAAATTACATGAATTTAAACTAAAGTTTACATAATAAATATCCTACCAACAGGCGTTCAATGGGAGGGCGGGTCTGTCTGTCCTGGGTGGCACTTTAACAAAATAAGAGGGCAGCGTTCAAATAATATTATTTCTTGCTTTGTATTTTCTGCAGAAGACGGCATTTAGTCGAAACTTCTTTTTAATTGATCTGCCTTTTTTTTACCCAAGGCTAAACATTTATTGTTCCACTATTTACTTACTTAAAACGGCTTGAACGCAGTTAACCCCCCCCCCCCCCAACCACACGTCTATATTACCAGAGTAATACCATGGCTTATCTTAACGTTTTCAAGAAGACTTTATTCAGAACGAAGCGCTTTCAAACAGCTAAGAAAGGCAGGTTTTCAGTGCGATTTATTAAAGAAAGGCTTTCAGTGGGCTTTTGTGTGCGGGTATGGTCCTCTGAACATGTCAAAAAAACAAAATCTGTCCCTCGGGTACAAGGTTTGAGTACCTTTGGTCTAGTTGAAGTTTGGGGACGGCGATGCCTCACAGTTGTCTATCTTAAATGGGGTTATCTCTCTTTAAGAGTAACGCAATTCAAACAGCTGTTTTAAAAGGACCATTTAGAATTGTAGATTTTATTAGTATTAGTAGCTATAGCCAATAACCGTATCCAAAATCCTTATTTGAGCTAGACAGACAGCAGGCAGACAGACAGGCAGGCAGGCAGCCAGATAGACGAACAGGCAGACGGACAGACAGACACTGCCCCTGATCGTGGGCCCTTAATATATAGAAGAAGAAGAAGACATTTTCGACCTTGCAAATTCCCTTCGGAAGTCTTCAACGAACCTGATATAAAAACAAATAATGTTTCCTGTTCATAATTATTACGTCATAGTCATAGTGAAGCCTAACTGAACCATTACACCAATGGGCGTAATAACGCTTGTCTAACTGAGCCATCATACAGTAACGCTTGTCTAACTGAGCCATCATACCGTAGCGGTTGTCTAACTGAGCCATCATACCGTAATGCGTGTCTAACTGAGCCATCACACCAATGGGCCTAGGAACGGTTGTCTAACAGAGCCATCACACCAATGGGCGTGGTAACGCTTGTCTAGCTGAGCCATCATACCGTAACGCTTATCTTACTAAGCCATCACACCAATAGGCGTAGTAACGCTTGTCTAACTGAGCCACTACATTACTTTTGTCTGTATGAAGCAGATACATCAAGAACTACATACCAGAATACATTTCCATTTTTTCTTTAAGTTTTTTTGTGTGTGTGGATGTTACTTATATTTTATCAGTGCACCGATGAGGGCTGGATACTCAGTGCACTGATGAGGGCTGGAGACTCAGTGCACCGATGAGGGCTGGAGACTCAGTGCACTGATGAGGGCTGGAGACTCATTGCGCCGATGAGGGCTGGAGACTCAGTGCATCGATGAGGGCTGGAGACTCAGTGCATCGATGAGGGCTGGAGACTCAGTGCACTGATGAGGGCTGGAGACTCATTGCGCCGATGAGGGCTGGAGACTCAGTGCATCGATGAGGGCTGGAGACTCAGTGCATCGATGAGGGCTAGAGACTCAGTGCACCGACGAGGGCTGGAGACTTCATAATTGCACTCGAAATCAAAGCAACAATTAAATGCTACATTACTTTATAACAGTGAAACACGTGCTTTGCTATATAAAATAATAATAATGATAAGATAACGTATATCCTTTTAACATAACTTATTGTGTTTAATAATCCGATACATAAGGCTATGTTTTAATTTGAACACTCTTGGGTGTTCCATAATCCAAGCCACTTCTGCTTATCTTTTAGATATCAGCTTTTCTCTAAAAATTTCATTTAATTTCGATTATCGGCTCGTTATCTTGGTAGACAGCGGCGGATACACGGTGGGGAGCAACACGAGCGTTATGTACCGGTATCTCGCTCCCCCTTCTCTACGGGTTCGCCTCTAATGGAATATTGATATACGCCTAATAGCCTAATACTCATACCGTCCTTGGTGGTAGCACAGCAGACTTGATGGTAGCACAGCAGACTTGATGGTAGCACAGCAGACTTGATGGTAGCACAGCAGACTTGGTGTTAGCACAGCAGACTTAATGGTAGCACAGCAGACTTGGTGTTAGCACAGCAGACTTGGTGTTAGCACAGCAGACTTGATGTTAGCACAGCAGACTTGATGTTAGCACAGCAGACTTGGTGTTAGCACAGCAGACTTGACGGTAGCACAGCAGACTACACCAACGATATATTAAATATAGGTGTGCCTCGTGGGAACTATTCGACTGAACATCGCCACGCCCAATCTTCTTTTTATGGTTCAATGAACACCACACACCAGTTCACAGATGCTGAACCGCATGAGCCAACGCTTAGATCTAAACAAATGTTCTGGCCATCGTGCTATCAAAATCATAACCAGTGGGAGTGAGGGAGGGGGCGTCAATCCTAAAGAATTTAACGGTTTGGCCGGGCAGGCTTTATCTTGTGAAGATTTAAGTTTATATCATGCATTGCAAGTGATAATATCCATTAGTTGCGTAGGCAAGGAGGGAGGGGGTTGGGTGGCAAACTAAGAGAGCTAACATTGACTTGAAAAACTGGGCACCCCAAAAAAATAGATAAAAACTAGACATTTTCAACAACAACAAAAAAATGGAGAAAAAAAAACTAGACATTTTCAACAACAAAAATAATCCATAAATATCGCTAAATATTTTTGTAGGCTTTTCATAAAATTGGAAATGTTTCGATGCTAAATAATGTGACATGTGATGTCACCTTATCGTCATTCCAAAGTGAAATTTATTTTTTCAGGGGAGTGAAAAGCTGATTAATGCTTAACACTAGGACATTAAGCTCTACTATAATCTGTTCTGTTGCTCTCCCATTAGCTGCACAATGGTACAAAATTAAACTCAGATAAAATGCATCACTGCAGGTTTGAAGTTATCAAAGATTTCTGGGGTGTAGGGTTAAGAGAACCCTTCCCATCATATATCCTAAATAGTCACCCTCCCCTTTCAGAAAATCCTGGTTACGCCACTGATATCCTTAATCAAGCTAGGCTATTAAATACAGAATGTCTGAACTAATTTGGATCATTATTGATTGTAAAAAAACTAAATAATCTTCGAATGTAGTTTCTTTAGCACAAACTTTGTCTGATTGATTAGTGAGATGAAATGTATGCAACATTTACTTTGAAGTGATAACTAAAAGCGTTATGTGTATAGGCCAGGGCCGGATTAAGCCATTTTAGCGCCCAAGGCACAAACCCACATGGGTGCCCCCTTCTGCCCGGGGCCCCTGATCTTTCACTGACCGTAACCGCTGGTATGTTCAATATTATTCAAAGAAAACAGTTGTTAACAAATATGTTTGTAGTTTGTACTACTATCACTTATATAAAACCTACAATAAAGTATTTCGGTATTAAAATTAATAGTTAATAAATTTTGAAATAATGATAGACAAAAATACTTTATATTTTATTAGATGAAAAATTTTTACATTTTAAAGATTTTTTTTCCTAGATTTACATCTAGCGAAGTTTTTGAGTATATCGTCAAAGTTAATTTTGCGCAACACATCTGTCTCGATCATAAGCAGAGATGAGGAATCAAGCCTTTCTTGTTTCATTGATGATCTATTTGGATTTTCTGTACGTTTCAACTGAGAAAAAGAGCGCTCAGTTGAACAGTTAGTAACCATTAATTTTAAAAATATGCGCGAGGCGATTTCAACATTTGGAAAGGCACACTCGATGTTGTCTCTAACTATTACTTTGTATAATTCTCCATGATTGAACGTTTTGTTTTCCGATTTTGATGCAGGAAACTTGTGGCGAATATATGAATGAAGCTGTTGTAGTTCAGTACATAAATTATTGTTGAGATATTTAGGATAAGCATTTATTAGTGCTTCACAACACTGAGATGTTTGTTATAGTGATACATCGACCAAACAAGAAAATCGAACTGCTACATCATTCTACACCTCTTCAAATCTTTCAAATTCATTCCTAGATTTATGCAAGTGATCTGCTAGTGAAGAATACAAATTAGCACACGTTTTCAAGTTCACATGCTCATTTTGTGTCTATTACTAAGGGGTTCCCGGTCGAATTAATTAATTAATGTTATTATTTTAATATTATTTATTGAAAATATAAAAATGGTTTAAATTTTTTTATAAACTTCCCAAAAATTTTTAAAATTCGAATACGACCGCATTATTTATTTACAAGACGAGTGAGTCCACATGGTCCGCATTTTGCTCATTACCATTTACCAGGAGTTTTTTAATTTTTTTTATGCGCTTAATTTTTAAGCATTCAAGATTGTAACAAACTTGAATGTGAATTTTTTATTATAATGTATTTCTTCATTTTCATAGCATTTGTTCAATTTTCAGTTGTTTCTGGACTTAAATTTGTTCCAAAAAAAATGTATTGAGGAATTGTGGTGCCCCCAAACGCTTGGTGCCCAAGGCACGTGCCTTGTTTGCCTAGAGGTTAATCCAGCCCTGGTATAGGCCTGTTAGGAATGATCCCAAAAAATGACTAAAATATAATATCTTGATGCTTGCTAAAGTTAGCGTGTGATAGACAGCAAAAATTTGCGTTCTTGTATTTACTTTTTTCAATTAAATCAACAAAATACTTGTCCAACTATTTTAAAACCCCATTATCAACAGCTGTAATGGTGAAATCGTGGTGTGTTTTGTAGTGACAGCATTGATTGCCTAAAGGATGACACAGAAGTTTATTTAGAAACGATGTTGAACGCTCTCTGTTCATTGTATGATTATGATGTTTACAGTGCCACTTTACAATACATTGCAAACAAGGAATTACACTGTTCAGTTATGGTGTTGTCAGGATTTGCAGTAGTGTTACTGTTACACTATTCTGTCTAGTAGCTAGTAGATGCATTGATTCACTAGTCAACTCACAAAACAAGACACCATCGGACCTTTTTTAAACTGGTAATTGGGGGGGGGGGGGGGGAGAGACTGCAATCAGGTTAGCAAAAAAATGAAATAAGTGAAACTGGAAAAAAAAAGGAAGAAAAAAATGAACGCAACAAAACAACGAAATGCTGTTCATTTTTCTGGTTTTCACAAACTTTGTTTCATTCATTTCCTTTTTTTTCAAACAGTAGTTAAGTTGCCCAGCTGGTGATTTAAAAAGTTGTGTCCAGAAAAGCTTTGGGATGGACCGGTTAGGAACGTCAGAACAAGCTTTTAGAAAAATGCTGACATTTAATTTAAATTAATTTTTGTTCTAGTGCATGTCAGTTTAGCTGTAGACATACTAAGACATGATGTCAATTTAGTTGTAGACATACTAAGACATGATGTCAGTTGAGTTGTAGACATACCAAGACACGATGTTCGTTTAGTTGTAGACATACCAAGACCTAATGTCAGTTTAGTTGTAAACATACCAAGACATAATGTCAGTTTAGTTGTAGACATACTAAGACATGATGTCAGTTTAGTTGTAGACATACTAAGACATGATGTCAGTTTAGTTGTAGACATACCAAGACACGATGTCCGTTTAGTTGTAGACATACCAAGACATAATGTCAGTTTAGTTGTAGACATACTAAGACATGATGTCAGTTTAGTTGTAGACATACTAAGACATAATGTCAGTTTAGTTGTAGACATACCAAGACATAATGTCAGTTTTGTTGTAGACATACCAAGACATAATGTCAGTTTAGTTGTAGACATACTAAGACATGATGTCAGTTTAGCTGTAGACATACTAAGACATGATGTCAGTTTAGCTGTAGACATACTTAGACATGATCAAACTACTTACTCACCTTGTGAATATTACACTTTATAATGCATCAATAAATGGGGCACAAATTATCCAATGTTGACAAAGAAACACCCGCAGTCTATACAAAATCTACTTCAGCAGACTTCAACACTAGACACCTTATATTCCACTGAAACTACGACTACTGTAGACATATAGACCTACTGAGTAACTACGACTACTGTAGACATATAGACCTACTGAGTATAACAAGAGTTGCACTATTTCCCTGAATAGCCTTGATAGTGTTTTGATGTAAATAAACGTCTACTCCTTCACTGACGAAGAGTGCGCCCTTGGTTACGTAAATTTCCACAGTGAATACAAGTTTTGTAAAGAATGGTAAATACAAACTAAACGTTCACGTACAGCCGCTTCTTTTAGACCTCGTACCAGCCGATTCAAATGATCAAAACACATTTTCCCTTTTAATGAGGTGTTCCAACAATATATTCATGCACATTCAGTTTAACAGTGGTTCTCAATAATTAGGCGCGCCATTGAAAAATAATCTTAAGAGCTGTAAGGGTCGAAAACTGTTGTAAAAAGATTTCTTAGGACCTGGGGGTGGGGTGCATGAGACATCAGCTGATCCTGTGTCTATAAAAAAAAATAACAACATTGACATTTTCAAAAAAATATTTTTAAAATATAAAAAAGTATCCCTATTGAACGATGAGTATTTCGTAAAGGTCTATATGTGATGGTTGTTTTTGGTTTGTTTAAAGTATGTATGAAAACCCTAGAAAGTAAAATTCACAATGAATGTCATGTGTTCCGAACACAATCAGAACGCATCATTAAACGCATGCAAAATTTTAGCTAAGAAAATAACGAGTTGCTTAGAGGTATACATTTATTTATTCATTAATTTTTTGTGAAAACATGGACGTTAAATTTGAGGATCACTGATGTAGCCTTGTCATGCACAGGGAGGCATAGAACTGAAGTCATATGTTATTTTGGAGGCGCGCCCTGTATAAATATAATCCGCCGTGTATAGTCAGGTACTATGTTAGGCAGACGTGATCCACCATACCTTTAATTCTCCCCAGGTAACTGCGTCAGCCAAACCTAAGTAGGGTTGGGTCCTTGAATGATAAGGGCGGAGTGAAATATGAATGGCGTGTTGACTTGAACTTTACTACGGCCACGGTACAAGAAGTCTGCTGTCCATGCTCGGATACAATTAGGATTACAGCGTAATCCGTTTGCATCGCAACTACTGCACTACTTCTAGTTCTAGGTGGAGCCCAACAAAATATGGCGATGGTAACAAATAGAATAAATTTCAGGAACGCCACGATACCAAGAATTAAGTCTTCTGATAACAAGATAGTGCTGAGAAAACGTTCCTGTATCCCTCTCTTCGACCTAGGACGCCCCTGCCCGTTCAATGAAACCACTATACGTACAATGATGCCCATCTCCCTGCAATGACATATTTATCCATAAAATGACACCCCTCTCCTTACTAAGCCGCCCCCTCTCCGTCTTGGACACCCCTTTTAGTACTATGACACTCCTCTGGGTACAATGAAGTCCCTTTCAGTATTATTCTGCCCCCCCCCTCGGGTTCCACCAGTGACAAAAGCAAAAGATCAATTAGAAGAAGTCAATAGCGGCTCTTTGAGAAGATCCTACAAACTGGAAAAGTTCTCCAAGCCATAAAATTATATTGAATGTAATACGTGTTGTAAATGGTGTAGCGTCTTTAACAGCACCCATGTACACAAGTAGGCAGGCCCAATGGGGTGTTTCAATTGAGATCAGAGAATTCATATTTTAGTCCCTGAATTTTAACACAAAAAGAAACTTTAAATAGTACAAAATCACATTTTGTCCAACCCACCCGGCCTTTCAATCCTTGCCTACCATCCCCTTGCGTTCCCACCTTTCCTACCCATGCACCCTGTATTCCCACTTTTGTATACACCTGTCTTTCCCCACCTTGCCTGCCCTCCCTGCCTTTGCCACCTTACCTACCCCACCCTATCTTACCTGCCCCTCCCTACAGGCTACCTTTCCCAACTTACCTACCCATCTTGCCTAACCCTCCATGCCATTTCCACCTTGCCTACCCCACCCTATCTTACCTGCCCCTCCCTACAGGCTACCTTTCCCAACTTACCTACCCATCTTGCCTACCTCCCCATGCCATTTCCACCTTGCCTACCCCACCCTATCTTACCTGCCCCTCCCTACAGGCTACCTTTCCCACCTTACCTACCCATCTTGCTTAACCCTCGATTCCTTTGCCATCTTGCCTATCCCACCCTATCTTACCACATAATGCAGACATGTACACAAGATATCCTAAGTTTAAATAAACTCATATCGATTTTTTTTTAAATATATAATAATGATAAGTGAAATTATTGAATATCTGTTGCAAGTTTTTTTCTCCATCCAAGGATTTTTTTTAAAAAACATGAATTTATTCCCATTTATATTCACAGGCTTTTAATGTGTTAGTCAATGATTCTAGATATTTTATCAATTCCCATTCTACCGTTCCCATCTACACAGACAACACTAGTAGTATGTCTACGTGTAGTAGTGTAGTGATGTAGTTTACAGAGGAAATTTGTTTGAAAGAATTTTCGTCGACGGAAAATTGATCGAACGGAAATTTGATCGAATGGTTTTTTTTTCAATTTAAACGTTATAATTTTCGTCAAATTTCTTTTTGAACGCACTATACTATATAGTAAAACAAAATAATGCTTTAAAAAAGAAATTTGACGCAGAATTTTAAGGTGTGAACATATGTGCTTTCACACAGTGGATCTGTTGCGGCCACAATGTTCAGGGGTGAAAACATGTTGATAATCCACGGTATCCCAGGGAAATGGTCACACCGATCAGGCACAACTATGTCATCTGCTATAGAACCTCTGTTTATGTTATCAATTTTAAATGTATGTGCGAGGGTCAGCAACATGCGGCCATTTAAATGAGTTCATTCGCCGTTTTTCTTTTAAATATGATTTTTATCAATCACCTCCTTGCAAGATAAAATTAAAACGTCATTTTAAAAAGAAATCTTACATTCATTAATTACATTTTTTAAAACCAAGATTTTGTTCCTGTAAAATCGTTTCTTCTTTTCTTTTTTTTTTTTTTTTTTTTGTCCACTCAAAAAAAAAAGTCAAACTTTTATTTTTTTTTCACAAATTTTAATCTTCGAACTATTGAATATGGCATCTATCGATTACAACATTCGTAAATAATTCACCTGAAATTAAATTCATCATGTTTTTAATTGTAATGACCACTCCATTTTCTAACGGTTGCTATGATACTAACCTGTCAGCTGATGATAACGCATGCATATTGAAAAAAATATGATGGAATTGTTTCTGCCTACAGAGATTATACTGCAACAGAACAAAAATCCGAGAAAATGAAATTTGGTGTCCACGTTCCTTGTTGTAGCGGGAGCACGTGAACGCAGGCTACCATTACAAACTTAAATCACTTTGATTTGGAGCAGGATCGCACTTCTGTAACAAATGTTCTTGCTTGCTCGGTCTTTTTGTGAAGTCTTACACATCAAAAAGGAACTTAATTGATGATGAACAATAGAGAGCATAATAAATTGATAAAGTTTTGTAAATCGTAAAGAATTTGTAAGCCGGATAAGAGACAACAAAACAACTACGTTGTTTGCAAGGCACAATTTGTAACTTCTCTTTCTTGAGATAAGATTAATTTTAAAACTGTGGAGCGTTTGTTTACTTCCCATTTCCCCTTTTCTAAATTGATCTTAAGAATAATTTTATTTTTAAGGGTGTAAAATGAATTAATGGGAAACTGGAGGGGATGTAGAGAAAACGGAAATTGTGAAAGTTATTCTAAAGGATATCAATGAATATAGTTATTTTTTTCTCTAACAGCGTTCATTGAACGGCAGACATATATTATATAATATCGACCAACTGACTATAGTTGGGAAATCGGGCGGTGGAGTGGCAGAACGTTTGGTCACATTTGTCCACATACAAAGCAACATGGGGAAGAGCTTGACGTCACTATTTTGACCTTCTGAAACAAGTACAGCACTGACATAAATATGTTGAGTCTTTTTTTTATAGTCTTTTGATTATTATGCAGAAGACATGTCAGGATGCAACAGTTTTCCTCTATTAGTAATCTAGAATCATATTCATAAGGCCAAAATGAATCACCTTTCACACTACCGGTATATTCCTTGGGTAGAACTAGGGCCATGTCGGGGCAAAGCCTGAAAATGGCGCCCACCAATCTAAAGAAAAAAGCGTCGCCCGGGGCGGACCAGTACATAGATGATTTTGACGCCCTTGTCTTTGTGAGATACGTGTACTAGGACCAGTACAGAGATGATTTTGACAGCCTATGTCTTTGTGAGATACGTGTACTAGGACCAGTACATAGATGATTTTGACAGCCTTTGTCTTTGTGAGATACGTGTACTAGGACCAGTCCAGAGATGATTTTGACAGCCCTTGTCTTTGTGAGATACGTGTACTAGGACCAGTACAGAGATGATTTTGACAGCCCTTGTCTTTGTGAGATACGTGTACTAGGACCAGTACAGAGATGATTTTGACAGCCATTGTCTTTATGATATACATGTACTAGGACCAGTACAGAGATGATTTTGACAGCCTATATGTCTTTGTGAGATACGTGTACTAGGACCAGTACAGAAATGATTTTGACAGCCTATGTCTTTGTGAGATACGTGTACTAGGACCAGTACATAGATGATTTTGACAGCCCTTGTCTTTGTGAAATACGTGTACTAGGACCAGTACAGAGATGATTTTGACAGCCCTTGTCTTTGTGAGATACGTGTACTAGGACCAGTCCAGAGATGATTTTGACAGCCCTTGTCTTTGTGTCACACGTGTACTAGGACCAGTACAGAGATGATTTTGACAGCCTTTGTCTTTAAGATATACGTGTCATACGTGTACTAGGACTAGTACAGAGATGATTTTGACAGCCCTTGTCTTTGTGAGATACGTGCCATTTAACGTTTAATTCACATTAAAAGTACTATCTAAAGACGATTTTGGTGCCGCCCTGATGTTGTTCCCGAGTCGAGTGCCCCCTTCGCACGGCCCTGTGTGGGAAAACTCGCTCAGTATGGTTTATGTATGTTCTGTTGCTGCGTTGGTGGTTGCTTCTGCAACCAGTGGACAACTCTTTCTCAGCAATAATCCACCTTGGGGCGGAGTTGATGATAATATATAGTGACTTTGGTGAGCTTAACGATCAACAATTAGACTAGGTTTAAAAATAGGGACTGGAATGATGCAGTGTGCAACAGCTAAAGGAATCGTTCGTAATGTTTTTACCATTATCGTACTTTTAGAAGGAAAAAATAGATTTGACCTGATTAGTTGTGAGTTCACTAAAATTCAACCTGACAAACGAGCAGAAACGAGTGGAACTCAGTGTTACCTTGAGAAATAAGTTCCAGGACCTGCAAGTACAAACATATTATGACCAGATAGAATGGCAAACATAAAGATGTCAATAACATCCACGTGCCACGAAGAAAAATGAAGCAAACACACAAAGATTGGCTCTAACTTAACACGCTGCCAAAATATACGAGAGGAAAGAAATGAAGATTGTAGTTAGCAGCAGCCGTACCAGGGCGGAGAAAACGAAACTACAAGAGAAATATAAAGAAGCAAATCTAAGGGTAGAACCGGCACCAAAAGAAAGATAAAAATGCTTAGATAGATGGTTTAGCATCAACAGAAGAAGAAGCAAACGGAAAGAGAAACCCGAAAGAGCTCTATGACATAACAAGAAAGCTCTCGGGAAGGTACAAGAGGCCAGAGAGACATGATAAAGATAAGGAATTAAGATCAATAACGGAACGGAAAGAACAACACAGAAGATGAGTGGAATACTTTAAGGAATTACTGAACAGACCTCCACCCACAGACACACCAGACATAAAACCAGCAAATGAAGACTTTCAAATAGAAGAAAGTGGCCCAAATAAGGAAGAAATAGCCATGGCTACCAAGCAGCTCAAAAAATGGAAAGCATCGGGACCGGACAACATCACAACAGAGGTGATGAGAGCAGACATAGATCAACAGTTACCATGCTGCACCCTCTGTTTGAAAATATGTGGGGAGAAGACAGAGTTCCAAAAGTTTGGAAAGAAAGATACCTCATCAAGATACCAAAGAAATGGGATCTCGGCAACTGTGCAAGCTACAGAGGAATGACAATGTTGTCTGTACCAGGAAAGGTCTGTAACAGAATTATTTTGAATAGAATAAAAGATCAGGTCGACATGCAGCTATGAGATCAACAGGCTGGCTTCCACTCAGACACATCATGCACAGATCAAATTGTAACACTACGAATCATTGTTGAACAGTCCATCGAATGGAATTCATCCTATATATAAATTGTATCGATTTCAAAAAGACCTTTGGTAGCCAGGACCGACAAACCTTGTGGAAACTTCTCAGACATTGTCGGGTACCAGGAAAACTAGTCAGGATCATTCAGAGTTCTTATGAAGAAATGACATGCAGAGTGGTACACGAAGGTAGACTCGTAGGTGCCTTTAAAGTGGAAACGGGGTCAGACAAGGATGTCTCTTGCCCCCTTTCCAGAGACGTAGCTAGAGTGTTTGGCGCCCGGGGACAAGATTCATTTTAAAGCGTCTTTTTTTCAACTCGCAAGCCCATTATTTTCATCAATAAAATAATACCAAAGCACATTTTGGCGCTCCTAACTAGCTGGCGCCCGGGTACATCTGTACCCCCTGCACCCCTACGCTACGCCTCTGCCCCTTCCTATTAATCCTTGCCATTGACTGGATAATGAAAAAAATCCACATACAAAAAGAGGAACGGCGTACAGTGGACACCCTGGGAACAACCGAATGACTTAGACTTTTCATATGGCTGTGCACTTCTGTCCCACAACTAGCAACAAATGCATAATTTGACATTAATAGTGGATACGGAGTGGATGTCAGGACTAGACTCGGAAAGGCTAGGTCAGCATGTGTGCTATTAAAATAAATGTGGGGAGTCAAAGGAAGATTTAGCTCTGCAAATCAAATTCATAATCTTCAACACGAGCATGTCAAAACAGTCCTACTCTATGGTCTACGGAGCCGAAACTTGGAGAACAACAGAGATAATATTCCCTGCGTAAATATATTTCTGTACAACATGACATCCACCCATTACACATTTTTTTTATAATTAAGTAATTTATTTTAGAAAAACATTTTAGTTAATGGAATTTAATTCCTAGTTTAATTGATTTTAAAAACCGGATGTTGACAAAGTTTTCGATATCAGAATTTAAGTACAAAAGAGGTCGGTGAAAGTGAACTATAAAATTACGATAATAAAAAGACTTTTAAAAAAATCTGCAACTGTGCGAATGATTAGAAATGGTAAATTCGGATATATTGTACCGCGTTTTTTTACCATGGCCGCAAACTAAGCCAACTTGGGTATGCGGTGACCCGTAAAATTAAAAATAACACGTGGCTAATTCCTATATATGTGGTCCCTCGATTTCATTAGGCTTAGGTTAGGTTTAGGGATAGATATAATATATGATTTAGGGTGAGGGATAGATTTAGGGTTCAGGTTAGGGTGAGGGATAGATTTAGGGTTCAGGTTAGGGATACATTTAGGAAGTTTTTTCATTATTTTTAAACGTTTTATTCTTAATTTTACGTCTAGTTGGCGGCCATGTTAAAAAAATGGAAGTGTCTACACGTCCGGCGCGCCGGACTTTTTATCCCCTGCACTAAACGTCCGGCGCGCCGGACTTTTTAGTGCGGGAGCTATACGTCCGGCGACCAAGTCACATGACCTCCGTAACAAACCCTATTTCTCAGTACTGACCTAGTTTTAAGATAAGGCTGTTCAATATGAACCAGTGTGGTCTTGTGGTAGAGTAGACGCTTAGCGACCTAATGATATGTGATATGTTACTGGATCAGGATCGAATTTTACCCTTTTTTTCCTATTATTTTAATTAAAAGTATATTTTATATTTAATTTATTATGTTTCTTTGTAACAGTAGTCAGAGCTTTATGAGATGTTTAACCAATTTAAAGGACTTTTTTTTTTGTTGAGTCGGAATCAAATAGTAATACTAGTACGTCTACTAATCTACTACTTACTAGTTAGTTAAGTATAGGCCGACTAGTTTAATATTCACAGTCAAATGCTTAGTTTATGTATCTGATAGTAGTCATAGTCATAGCATATGAATATATTAACATGTTCAGTATTTATTTATTATCTAGGGATCGGCTGACTAATATAATATGTAATTACTGTACACAATATTGGAATATCATATGCAATGCAACTATTTTGCCGGCGACCTCTTGTCACATGACCTGACGGAATAATAACACTTACTAGTCGTCCGGCAGTCACATGACATATCTTCCACTAGCTCGCCGGAAAAATTTCTCCAACTAGGCGTCCGGCGGTCATGTGACTTGGTCGCCGGACTTTTTATCTCCCGCACTAAACGTCCGGCGCGCCGGACGTGTAGACACTGCCTAAAAAAATGCGGTACCAGTAGCATGCAATTACCTAAAACTTAAAACGTTAAAAAATAATGAAAACATTTCCTAAATGTATCCCTAACCTGAACCCTAAATCTATCCCTAACCTGAACCCTAAATCTAAACCTAATTTAATGACAATGAAATGAGGTACGATCTATCTTAATTAGCCTAAATGGAAATGGGTTAATATTTATCATAATAAAATATAGGCCTACTTACTTAAAATTAATAGTAACTAGGGCCGTGCGAAAATGGGGGAGGCACAAAAACTATATTGTTAATTATTATCCTTCTACTTCTATAAATTCAAAAAGCTATAATGCATTTTGGCGCAAACATGAATTTAGTTGTTCATCATTCTAAACTTAATGAAGTTAATGGAAGAGCAATTATTGACTGCAATCAACAGAAATAAACAAACTGCTAGTGGAAAAATAGGTGCCCCTGATAATCACTGATATAGTTGACAGCTGTCTATACAAATCTTTTCATTTAATTTTAGGAGCTTCCGCAAACAGTATAGACCCAGTATAGTATTTACTAAAGACAAAAGTGAGCTACTGGTTTGCACCAGGTCTGCTAGATGATGCATCCACATTTGATTGAAAATGAAAATAGAATCATTAAGAAAATAGTGTAATATTTTGCAGTGTCCCTGTGAGCAATCCCCTGCTCCCCAGGGCACGGCCCCATGGCGCACAGTTTAAGAACACCCTTGGCCTTGGGCTACATTAACCAGTCATTTGTTTAATTGCTGTGCACCACAAAATAAATATTTAGAATCACTGACATTTTTCTTGAAAATAAATAATTGGGAATTATAATTAACAAGAAAATTGTGGGTTTTTTGTATGCAGTGTTAAAAGCTTGAATAATTACACATTGTGGTCTATTTAGAAGAACAATTGTTTATTAGTCTCCTTTTTGCTTCCTTGTCATGTCACTCGCTTGATTTTTAAAAATTATGCTAATTAATTTGTTTACTTTTCAGTTTTATTTTTAGTGCTTAGTTTGTTAATAAGTTTTAAAATACATTATACTTATGATTTAAATGAAGAAATAATTTCAGCTTCTTCCTAACTTACTTTTATTCACAGTGATAGTAATTTTTAATGTTTCCATTTATAAATTGATCAACAGATGTCTGAATACTAATTCATTTTAGTAATTCCTTACAAACGAAACTAAATCGAAATAACTGAGGAGCTTGAAGTTGAAAGTGTACCATCAGCAATATTGCATCACAATTCAGTATGCGTTGTGCAAATATTCTTTCATCGACATGCACTCTAATTCGCTGCTGTTCTCTTTCACCATTTTTGAAAAGGCACATGAGCTCAAAGAAAATGTGCTCATTAAAAAGAACCTTGTTTCAAAAAAATTGTTACAATTCTCAGTCAGCAGTTTATTATGAATTCCCTTGTTATTTCCAAACGTCATCAACAATTAGGAATAAAATATCAAACAGTGGTCAAGCAGCATGTACTGGCGACATGTCATCATTAATTGAGACTTGGTTCTATGAGGTCTGTCCGCATGGATCCTTGAATGCAACGCTCCCTTTCAAGACCATTGTTAAGCCATTGGATCAACCAAGTATCAACAAAGTCATCATACAACTTCATTTTGACTCTGTGACAGGAAATGAAAATGACATTCCAAGTGGTCTTCACTTGAGTCAAATAAGTGACCTGTATAACCTAGAAGTAGCTTTTGAAGAAGATAAGGCCATTATGAACATTTCCTGTGATGTCACAAAAGGCATTGCATTGCCGATAGTTTGCACTCTCCAGGTTCCTCATCAGTTTGGTGAGTCAGGTTTACATATCGTCATGCTCAGTTACAATTAAATCATTTTTAAAAATTGCAAATTTCTAGTTATTTGTCATCAGTGCTTTTTAAATCAATTATTGATTTACTTTAGGGGATTATTTTTTTATAATATTTCGGCTCCCTATTACAATTTTTTTAATATAGTTCTTTCAACAGAAATTATTGAATTCAAAAAAGCATGTGCATTTTAATGGGAGCTTACAATTTTACTTAAAATCCAATAATTTATACACATTTGTTATAGGTCTTCATTTAAAAATTCTTGATGACAAAGATGTGTGTGTTGAACGAATGGAAAGTGATACAATTACAGTGGAAGCTGAGAAGGGAAATTGTTATTTTAGTAATATCAAGGTAAATATAATTAGTAGCTTTAGAATAAGTTTTCACAATATGCTTATCACCCATTAACTGGTATTAAAAAATGTATAGCAATTTACTGTGGGTATTTTATAATTAAGAACAAAAATAGAGATATCATTTAGGCTCGGGATGTAAGAGTAAAAAAAAAAACACTTTTCGTTTCCTGAAAAACACCACTTTATCTAAAAATGATCCATAAGAAAGATGTTTATCCGCTATGCTTCTTGTACATGTATTCTTAGTTAAAAACATTCCTGCATTCCTTGTATTAAATGTATCATTCCTTTTCTAAACTACCTATGTCTTTATTTTTTTTCACAATAGATTATAATTAATCTGACAGCTTTATATTACACTTTTCTATTGCATTTTGACTGAAATTCTTCTTGTATTTTTCTAACATAGTGTGGGTCACTCAGTGCTTTGTGCAGGTCAGGAAACATAACCTGTGGCTCAACATTGCTGGGCAACACATATTTCCACACTGGGAAATCAGGGGTAAAATGTTGGTTATTTTAATTGCAATTCTCGTTGCTTTTTAGATTCACTTTAACTGAAAGTTTGTGATATTCTCAATTGAAAAAAGGGAATTATTAATTCTGGCTGATAAGATTGACAATTTGTTTGCATTCAATAAAATTGAAATTACTGTTCAATAATTTCAAATTCAATTCCCTTTGTAAGCCATAATGCATTACAAAACTTAAACTGCATGCCAAAAATTGCATGCCCTTTATTCTAGTGAAATTGAAGATCACCAATGACCAATAAAGGACCTGTGTTACAACTCCACATCTGTTACTGTTTACTCCGTTGCTGTCTAGGGTTAACGAATATACTCTGTCACACTAAGGTTCACAATAATGACCAACAACAGTGTCCACAGTAAATTATGTGTTTATTACTATATACTAAACTATACACTTGTTACACAAATATATCTGGCAGTAACACAGCACACTCAGGCAACAAGCACTACAATGATTCTAACAAATCTACTATCTCTATTACTACTCTCGACTCTACACTAACTCTAAGGATCTACTCTGGCTCTACTACTCCTGTCTCTACTACTGGCTCTGGCTCTACTCTGTCAACTACCTCCTGGGTCTACCTCTTGTTAACTAACCCAACTACCCAGCTCTTATCCCCTCCGTCTGTTCACCCCCACCCAGCTACACTAATTGCTCAACACGAACCAATTTCACCTCTGACCCCACAATATTGCCCTAACACAACATCTCACAGTCGCCATCCGCCAGACCAGAATTAATTAACGATCCAGGTTGTAACAACCTGCTAAACTTTCTTTTACTCAGAAAGGAAAGCAAAATGAAAAACCTGAAACATTTCATTCTAAAGATAATGCAGTCTGTTTCTGTTGTGTTAATGGGAACAGTTTTTGTTTGTCTATTTTCCTCAGAGCATTACGACTGAAAAACTGCAAGGTTCAAGTATCACGTGTGAGACAGAAATGGGTTCAATGAATGTGAGATCTCTTTATGCTGAGACTGCAACTTTTAGATCTGATGCTGGCAATATGCATCTTGGACATTGTCATGGTCAACTTTATTTGTTAGCTGGAAATTCTAATTTAGCAATAGGTTTGATGGATCACCTTTCATGACCCTATGTCTAGAGCAGCCGTTCCCAACATTTTTTTTTTATCGTGCACTCCTTTCTTAGAGTACCCCCCCTTCCCTCTTTTTGCCTTACACCCACTCATTCCTAAAAAAGTATTAAAAATTAGATTAGCTTAAATAATCATATGAAGCAGATAAAACTAATGATATTTATAGGTTTTAATTTTGTGTTTTACAAGTTTTTTTTACAAATAATTTTTGTTAAAGTTACCAACTTTAACTTTTAACTTAGCTTGTATGCAAAAGGGTCCAATGTGGCTCTTAATAATTTTAATGTGATCCTCGGGCTTGTTTCATGGATCCTTACATTAGACTTTTATCCTCGAGCTTGTTTCATGGATCCTTGCATTAGACTTTTATACAACTATATAGTGTTCTCATTATTAAATTTGTTTGAAAAATATTTTTTTGGATAAACAATTTTTTCATTATTCTTCTAAATGCTGAAATATTGTTTCTTTTAAATGAACAGGTGTAAAAAAATATATTTTTTGCCTTTTTTTTTTTTTTTTTTTTGTTACTTACACTTACTCTCAAGTGGCCTAACCCCAGGAATATGCATACCACAAGTTGGGATCTGCTGGTCTAGGGTTTTATGATTTAAGTTAAAAGTATGTGTGATTAATATCAATGCTCAAATGTTTTATGTTTGTGGTGCTGGCCACACTTGTACCAGGAATGAGTACCAGTTGTATGTCTGTAAGTTGTGTAAAAGGGTAGATCTGTACAGCTAGACTTGAATTTGTATTGAAAAAAAAGTAATGTTAGTGTTTATCTTTAAAAGAATCCCTCTTATTCTTAACATAAAAACTTTCCATGCTTACTTTTAGAGAGCCTTGAAGGGGATATTGATGTTGGATTGCAGTCAGGGAGTGTTTCTGTCCACCTCAGTAAGCATCAAAATGCCAATATTGAAGTTGAAACAGGTACATATTTTTAAAAAACTGTTTTCTTATAGTGAAGCCTTTCAAAAGTTTCAACAATTGCATTAAATCAATACACATTCAAAATGAATTACTATCTGTAGATAAGTTAGTGTTTCTTATTTTGTCATGTGTACTTCCACACTGACTTGTAGAATGCTTCATGACTTCATGTTATAGAGTAATTTTGAGCACTTGTTTTTTCCCCCTCAATTAGGAGACATTTCAATAAGCTTTCCTGAAGGTTCTAGTACAGATCTGAACTTAGATTGTCGAGCTATCACAGTTGATAAGAACATGAATGTTCATTTTCATGACACAACATTACCCCATCACAAAGAAGGTACTCTAAGAGATGTTAAAAATAATTTTCAAGTTTTACAACATATTCTTTCCTCCTGTTTTTTTTTTAAAATTGTTTTTGTTTTTTTTTTGTTCATGATTTTAAAGTTTTCAGAGCATGATTTAAAATGGCTGTCACGACATTCAAATTTTAATAATCAAAGTATTTTAACTTTTGGAATTGTTGGGGTAGAAAACTGCTGCTAGAATATTTTATGCTTGATTGCTAGTTGTAGCTGTGTAAAGCCCATGTTTTGGAAGTTTTAATTCTTCTTAACTACAATATTTTTTTAAAAAGTAACATTTCCTATACCGCTTTAACAGGTTACATAGGTAAAAAGGGAAAAGCTTCTTTGAATGCAAGAACTTTGTCTGGCACAGTACACCTTAAGCTTCTTGACTGGATTCACACAACAAACTTAGCTTTTAAGGAAGATGATTCATAAAAGACAACATGGACTCCTAAAACAGATGTACAAAATTTTAAAAGAATAGTTTTAGTGTTTGTTATAAGCACTTTATGGAATGATTGATAAGTTTTGCCCCTTGTCATATTTTTTTAGTTACATTACATATAGCATTAACCTGGTTCTTATACGTTGTGTGGTACTTCCTATTCATAATACTCTACCTTATTCATTGAACACATTTTGACTATTCCCACCCAGTGCACATTGAGAAGGAAGAGTGTTTAGCTTTGAGACATTGCGCTGTGTTTGGTTCTTAAACAATTGTTAACAGTTTATAATTTATTGTGATCAATATTTTTATCAAGTTCTATATGTGTTTTTTCTTTAGGACATTTAAGAAAGGGAAAACAATGAACAGTATATGTTACAGTGAAATACCATGCCACTCGCATTAGTGCAGTAACAGTTTAACTCCTAGACTTTTCAGGGCCGTCTCAGGAAACTAACACACCTGCACACACAAAAAACATAGGACTCTGGAAAATATCAATGGTTAATGATTTATATAAGTTGATGTCATTTAATGAGGTGCTTGTTATTACTGTTATTTCATTTTACTACTAACTAGTTGTGTGCTCATGGAACAAGGTTTTGTTTTTTTAAATAAAATATTATCATTGAATTTCATGTAATTCTAATCTTTACACAGTATTCTTCAATTTCTTTTGAGATAAGTTATCAATGTACAGTGCCAATAATTCTACTACCGTTAGCACCTTTTTGAACAACATATTTTTCAAACTGTGTTGCTATAGAGGTACCCGTTTCTATTGTCACTTAGCTATAAATTATAGTTATATCTTTCTTTTCCGTTTTTGCAAAACATTTACTTTAGCGGCATTTATGATTTCAGCTAAGTTCAAATGAAAATATTAAATATTCCAGGTAAAAAAACAACTTGTATTCAAGTTCACCAAGCATAAAAAATATGTTCATGAGTAACATATTAATTGGTTTTGTGAAATAATTAACATCTGTAAAATTTGTTTTCAGAACCTGTACAAATTTGTATTGGAGTTAAACTAAAGAAAACACATAATGTGTGATTTTAAGAATCACTTAAAACTTTGGTCTATTTTATTACACATGTGGTCCTGGGTGACTTATATAATGCTCTGAATAAAATAATTTTTGCAGATTGATAGCCAGTCTTATTTTCTCATTTATAAAAATGTATGTATAAAACTTGGAAAAGGCGTTTTCAAATATTTGTCAGCTAATCCAAAATTAAATAGTTCTATCAATATTTGCCATGAATATGAAAATCTCTGGTAAATTAAAAACCAAGATGTTGACTTTACTTAAAATTCAAATAACTAGAAAAATTCAATTTTAGTAAAACATTTACATTTAAAAATTAATTTAAAACAAAAATGTGATTCACTGATGTCTTAAAGTAAAGTAAGTTAAGGCACATCCCTTTCATTAAGATCGCTTAGGTGTGAAAAAACAATTTTCTGATCATTTCAGTAAAATTTATTATATTTATATTCATCAACAATTTATTTTTATCAACAATTTTTAAGAAATCATCATTTATTAACAATAAATATCAAGACAATACATCTCTGTAACTTTTTTCTTCTTCTTTTGGTAAATTTTGCAACTCTCTCAGTCCCTGAAAAAAAAGCATTAATTAATTTTTGAAATCCTGAAGAACAAAATCAATACAAATAAATGGCAATAAAGTTTTTATCTAATTTATCATATAATGCTGTAAATTATTATAACTAAAAATGAATACAAAAACAAGTAGTCATCAATTAAATATGGAGTTAAAAGATGAAAAGTCATATATTTTAGAAATGACACAAAGGCAGAATTAAATGAAATAAAGCATTCCCCAATTTATCAGAGAAATCACCCAGCAAGCACTTTTACTTTTATATGGCTCAGTAAAACCAATCGTTAGTCAAAAATATTAACATCCCTAGTTGCTAATTCTGGACACCCAAAATTAGGATGATAGATCTTGAGGTATTAGGCAGGAAAAAAGGTGGTCCCTTTTTAGGAAGGACATTAAGAAGGAATAAGTTAACGACATCTTTGCAAGAGTAAAATTACTAAAATATTGAAAAAAAAATTAAGTTGCCAAGTAAAGTCAGAACCAGGGGTTTTTTGTAATCTAATTTAATTGTACTATTTCACCTAAATACTAAATGAGCTTAGCACTAACCTCTATCACCAATTTGATGTGTCCTTTGACCTTAGATGCATCATGAGTAAGCTCTATGGCTTGAGACTGCAGCCTCTCTGTCTTCTTGTCAATAAATGATACTGCTTCAGTCAATGTCATTTCAAGGAAAAATCCAAACCCTATGGAGACAAAGATCATGGAAGGGTTTGCCCTGTTTGGAAAATAAAACTTACTTTTAAGTTTTATAAGTAACAAACACCATGACACACACCCACTCCCTCTTTCTCTCCCCCAATTTATATTTCTCTCTCTCTCTCTCTCTCTCTATATATATATATATATATATATATATATATATATATATATATATATATATATGTATCACATTCACTGACTAGTTCATATTTATATGCAGTTTTTTTTTAAATGTTTAAAATTTTAACAAACTAATATAACAAGTAGCAACACTTAATAGATTACTGAGCTTACACATGCAAGCAGCAGCACTTAATAGATTACTGAGCTTACACATTTGCTTGTACATAGAAGTTACATCCTAGATCAATTTTCGTTTTCAATTCTGCTTTAGGTTTTAACTCTTCCTGTGAAGTAAATTAAACATTTTATGCAAATTTGAATGATCAATATTAGAACATAGGGGCCATTCATATATGATGTCACAAATCTGTTGTGGGGTGGGGATAGTGGTGTCACATGTGTGATTGGGGTGGGGGGGGGGAGTTAAATGATGCCATTCAAATAGAGTGCGGATTTTAATGTAAATAACTGCTACTGAATAAAAATCATATTTACCATTATTTATGCACCATTCAGTTATTAAATTTTCATTCTTTATATTGGGAATGTTGGATTTTTTATTGAGTGTTTTTATTTTCACACTACCTTTATTACTGAGCAAATCAGTACCATGGAGTACTGAAACGCACTAACACAAGTTTGCGTGGTCCATCTGTTACAATCAAGTTACAGGATGGCATGAAGGACGAGAGTCAAAGGTATAGTGACATATGCAGTTGCGAGAAATTATTTTAAAAAGTAGAAGACGAGGTGTGGAAATTAAGGGTATGTAAAGTGGAAAGGATGAAAAATAATTTACAGGGAATACAATTTTAGGAAATGTTCTACGGAAAATTTTTCGGACACCGGAGAAGTAAATTGATATGCCAATCCATTTAGGGGTTAAAGCTTGTGATACTATATTTGAAGGGCGTGAACTTTTTATGACCATGGAGGAGGGTAAAAAAGGGCCAAAATAGCATAGCATCATTTATGGATGGACCCATACTTGTAGTTTTTGTATGGTTGTCTTGAGTTGCATATATTCTGATATATCTTCATAAATTTTGTCTCTCTGGTCCAATATTTTCCTGGTGAAGAAAAGAAGAAAAACATTTATCTAAACCCTCTTAGACTTTAGACTCTAAAGCAGTTAATCCAACTTTGATTTAGCTAAGTGTTTGATTTCTAATAAGCCTAAAATTATCAATAAAATAGTTTTATTATCAATAAAATAGTCCGAATAGCGGCAATGGGTACTCGGCACAGGTCCCTTTTAGTCAACTTTAGACTAAATGCTACAATTCAGATGTCATTTGTGGTAGTTTATTTTAGTTAAACTGGAGAAGTAAGTTTACAAACATATAATCCATTCAATTATCTTTCATTTGATACAAAATTTTGTCTTACAAACCCTACAATACAATATTTAGGCAATCCTCCGAAGTCCGGTCCCAAATTATTTTATATGAAAAAAATTGCAATGCACAGTGTGTATTGTTAGAAAACAGCAGAAATTTCAGTCATAGCTTTTGCAAATAACTGTCACTAGACAAAGGAGTCACTAAATACTAAATGTTGTAATTGGCGCATAGCATTTGCAAATAGAAGCCGAAAAGTTATGCTTGTGACTGTTGCGCTACTACAAGGCACCCAAGCAGCTTGCAAACAGACCGCGACTAGTACCACGCTAATAGCGAAGTTTACGTTTCGCTTGAATCCAAAGTCCTTCAATAGTTTCTGTGTGAATGTCCTGGTCTACTGAATCAACAAATTCACGCGCGTGCAAAATTACAGCGTGAGCATAAGTTCCCGATGTTGAGCTGAACTGCGCGACATTTTGATACCCTCGCCAAGCGTCCGTGACTATAGTTATTATCTCCCAGCTTTGTTTTTGTACCGCGCTTCGAGCCTTTGGGGATGAAGCGTGATTTTTCAAATGAACTTTATTATTATTATTATTAACATAGGATTAGTGATAATGCGCTGAGTGTTTGTGCATCACGACGGCCAACAACCCCCATCCCGCATCGTCCACTACCACGCTCAACCAAGCCGACAACCTTCATCCAACATCATCCACTACCACGCTCAACCAAGCCAACAACCCACTTATCAACGTGTCGCTATGGAATAATGACGTAATACTTGAAGCCTAAGACTTTTAAGTAAGGAGTAATCATTGGAAATAATTTGGGACCGGACTTTGGAGGATTGCCAATATTTTTTATTTTTTTAAATCCCACCCTCTCACTTCTGATACCTGGTAATATAAGGCAAAGATAGAGCATCATATGGCCTATGAATATCATATAATACTTCAGACTTCATCAGACTATGTCTTTGACTTAGACTTAGATTTTAGAATGACTATAATTAGGTACTTTGACAGAAATTTTAAATATTGTCATATTGAAATAAATGATGCACCATTTTAAAGGGCTAGCTATAAGGTTTACAAAAACACCAATTTCATCTTTCTATCTTTTATAGAAGTGGAGTTATGATTTTTTTGGTGATTTTTAAACCCTCCTTATTTATCTTTGTATTTAACTAAAAAAACGTGTGACCCACTTTCCAAATTTCTGCCTTATTTTGCTCAAAACTTCTTTATTTTAAGAGATAATGCTACCAGATTTTCAGGACACATTATCAATGCAATATACAACACAATAAACATCAAAACTTTTATATAGCATCAAGACTATTATTTTTTTAAAATATTTATATGAGGGTATGTTAAGAAAAACAAACAGTAAAAAGGAAAAATTAATATTTGTAAAGGAAAAAAAAACAACATATTATTATTAATGTTAATTGTATTTTAATGAATTATATGCTTAAGTTAAATTTTAAATCAATTCTTATATTTTAGAAAGTTTAGTAGAAGTCTTTTTTGTTGAATGTATAAGATTATAAATAAAAACTACGGTAAATATCACCAATAAGACTAATACCAGTACTGGGATATGTGAGATTTAATTTTAAAAGGTAATGGGGATGTTCTGTCTATCATTTTCTATTTAGACTGCTCTTCAAACTGCTTGATCTTTTTTATAAATCTACAATCTCTCTATACTTTTTCCAAACATGCCTCCTTGTCGATGGAAATTAACATTTTCTCTTGTGCCTGAATGAAACCTAGAAATAACATCTAATCATATTCATATCCTGAACAGACACAATTTCTTACTGCTTTTTAATATTATTCAAGTTTTTTGTTTAATAACTATTAATTTCTTTTACTTTTATATTATTAGAAATAATAAATAGTAGCCTATGCCTTTTGCATGCTTTACACTTTAATAAAAAAATAATTACTTATTACTATGATGATGTTATTTATTTTAAATTATAATTAAATGCCTTATTAATATTTTTAAAATACTAACTTCAATACTATTATGCCTGTAAATGTAAATGCAGTTGTAATAATGAAATAGTTTTAGTATTATTAGTAATATTTGTACCAGTCCAGTGACAGTAATTAGTATTATTAAATTATTTATTATTTGGATTAGACTTATTAGTTAAATGTCACTAACTAGAGAATACCAATTATTATTAAAATTATTAAACTATTATTGATTCAATAAAGAAGATCCGATAAAACATTACGCCATTCATTCATAACATTTCTTAACTTTGATATTATACATATTATTATTATTATTAGTTAGCTATTATTAGTGTATAAAAAATAATATTAATATTAATGTAAATCAAGGGACAAAACTGGTCCGAAATTCAACAGACTACACAAAACAAAATTTTTAAAAATTCTTTAATTTACTGGGTTGCATTCATTTCTAATAATATTGTAAAAATGTATCCAACTAATTAACTGATAAGTGTTCCACGGAATTTTGAAGATTAACAATAACAGTCATCTTTTTTATATCTTCATATTTATATATTAATGATGAAGCCATTTCCGACAACCCAATTTTTTTTAATTGAGGGGGGATAACTAATGAAATACTCAAATTTCAAAAATTCGATGGTGCATAACTTTTTTCAGCGTTTGCTAATATTAATGAAATAAAGTTATTCCTCTTTGTGAAAAAATCAAGCTCTGGCGGGGTAAAGCGCTATGCGGCGCGATCTTGCATTAAAAAGTTATAATAATAAATACATATCGATCCATAAAAATAAATCCGTTGCCACTTACAAAATACACAATGCTGCAAAAATGATACCTCCGTGTTTGGAAAATATATGTGCTCTACGTCACTGATGACTAAATAGTTTATTATTAGAAAACTGTGACGTAAAACACAAAAAAACGAGATAACCACTGAGACGAATGTTAAAATGGCCGTACACGTTTTGCGTTATTTTTCCATATGCGCACACCGCATGCGCGTGAGACCTTCGACGTACCTACTATAATATATTATTAGTAGTGACTATACTATACTGACTATACCATAATAATACTTATACTAATCATATAGAATGGATATAGTTATTAGCTTATTAAATGTTAATATAAATATAAGTTATAGTTTAGTATAGAATATTTCGTATACTTGTATCTGTATAGTATAGTCTAAGTATAGACTACTTAACTTAGACTACTAATAAATAATAGTATACTAAGGCGACTAAGCATTAGCGTACCTAAGGTCATTTTTTAAGCGATCGTTTAGGAATGTTTCATATTCTAAAACTTTTTCCTCATTAGACTTTATTTCCATTTCTGATATTATTTATTGTTCATAATTATTGTTGTTGGGTTGGTGTGTCACTGTCTGTGCTGTAAACAGAGGAGCAGAGTAAGTAAATAAAAGATGAGTTGTGTCCTTTTATACCGAGATAGAATGGCACATGGCCCTTTTTGAAAAATATTCATTTATACTATTTGTAGACAATATAATTTTATTTTTATACAGTGTAAAGGGGCATTGAATTTTTTTAAACACAGAAAACAAATTTAATACATTTTTTTCTATTCAAAATATATAATAGAAACAAAGATAAAGGATATTATCTGAGCAACATATAATAAATAGCTTATGACGATTTCTACGACGATGACCATATTTAATACACTATTGTGACAATCAGGAATCATTATTTTTTTAATAATAGGGCTTCGCGTTATTTTAAATACCAGCAAAATACATGAATGTAAAAAAATTAAAATAAATAAAATTTTTAAAAACGTATCAGAGATGGACGCATCTGCATCTGAGAAAAAAATTCTTTTCGAGAATAACATTTTTCAATTACAATATACATGAATGACAAATTAATAAATTTTGAAGTAAAATAAATGTATTGTCTGAAAACCATAATAGTAAATATACCTAAGCCTTTTGACTTTGTCTTGCTCATCTGGGATTGAAAATGGAACAATAACATAGAAACACGATTGTATTCGTTTTTTACAGTAATATCTATAAAATTGAAACTTAATTTAATTTCAAATATATTTTTTTACGTATATTTTTTCCCCACTCTACTTTTCTTGTTAATTAGTGTTACCAGACTGTTCCTACTTCATTTGCACTGTAATCATTCATACACGAAGCGTTCACACCTCAAATTAGGAAAGATCTAGACTCAAGAATCTCAAAAAAGAAATATGTCTCTGGCACACAAATTTAAGGATAAGAAGCGGACAGAAGACGTTCTCATATCCGAAACCGTTGACTTCTCAGGTCTCCTTCTTTCCAAGCTTGTATTGCAAGGCCTTTCTGCGGCTGGCTTTCAAAAACCGTCACCCATTCAATTGAAAGCGATTCCACTAGGAAGATGCGGCCTGGGTAACTAATACGTTATTTTAAGTAAATTCAGTTCTTACAAGTAAAAAATAAAGAGTGAGTTTCATAAAGTATCAAAGGCTAATTTATTCTATGACTATGTTTTGCCCGCATGATGGTAAATTGGTATTGGTAAACTAACTATGTTTTAGTTTCAAGTGTTCAAATTCAGTGATTAGAATTATGCGTATGAAAATGATTTTATGACAGTTAATCATATAACTACAATCAATAGCATATGCATTTTGGCTTGGGTTTCCCCAGCCTTTATTATATTTGTATATATATAATTTGTTTGTCTAGCTAGTCTAAGTCTAGGTCTTGCACCCCTACAAATTGTAACTGAGTAACTGTTTGGCTATACTTGTACTGTACTCCTACAACTTGTTTGTCTATGTCTCACACCCCTTTACAAAAGTAACAATGTATTATTATTAATTTTAACAAAGAAGACTTACACATTTTTTTAAAAAATTACAAGGAGAACAATAGAACTTAAAAATAAAAAATGTGGCTTGTTTTATAAGGTAATATGTTATTGAAGAAATTTAAAAATAGGTATGTGACTATACCAGGCCTGCACAACACATATTCTTTATTTTTATTATTTTCTGAACAGCTTTACCCCCTGTCCCAGTATCTCTCGGCTCACACTGTGTTTTGATAAAGAATTACGGCCCGCATAAGTTTTTGATAAAGTATCATGGCCCGCCTTACATTTTGAGTTGTGCAGGCCTGGACTATACTATGATATTAGGCCTAGGCCTAAAAATTTATTCTGATAACAGTACTTAATAGTACAATAGTACTAAAAATGTTAATTTGAATGTAAATATCTCTTACTTGCACCAAAAGTTCACTTTAAGCCTTTTTAAATGATTTATTATTTATGTTTTATGCCATAGCATCAATGCAACAAAGACATCAGCTATTGGAAATAAACTTTTTTTTTTTTTAAATGTTTATATGAATAATATATCTTAATGCTTAAAATTTCAGATCTTATTGTACAAGCCAAGTCAGGAACAGGCAAAACATGTGTATTTACTGTTGTAGCACTAGAAAGTGTAGAGCTTACTGCATTATGTGTACAAGTAGGTACAATTGTATATCATAGTTGGCGATTGTTTTCTCAAATAATGACAGGCAAATCTATGGGTTGTGTAAGATAAATTCTGTAAAGCCATATTTTACTCACAATTCTCATAATTAACTCTTTTGGCAGTTATTTTTTACTTGGTATTTATTTTTTAATTGATATTTACTTTATTTTGCTTGGCTACAGGTTTTGGTTTTGGCTCCAACAAGGGAAATAGCTCAGCAGATTCATGAAGTTGTGAAAACCATCGGTGGAGGGCTGTCAGGCCTGAAGTCACATACTTTTATTGGTGGCTTACCTTTATCACAAGACAAATTGTTGGCTAAAAGCTGCCACATTGCTGTTGGAACTCCAGGTATTAGAAAAATATTTAATAATTATAATTCAAAGTTATTTTTACATTTAAAATGGTAAATTTATTTTAAGAGACAGTGGCATTAAATATATCATCTATTAAAATAACATTTAATTAAACTGTACTGAAAATTCTGTTTCAATGTCAAAGTGTTTTCATTTACCCTAAATTTTATATATTAATAATTGACTAGAATCCCTTTGAGAAACCCTAGTGACATATTACTCAGCATTAGTACTACTTTTTGTAGGTGCTTATGAACCCTTCTTCGTGTATTTTATTTATATGACTTATAACCAGGAAATGTTCCAACTTAAATATCTTTAATAGACTATTATGTTTAAAACACAGATACTGTTGTACAGCATCATTTATGACACTAAAATTAATTCAAACAGCTCATCGTTTTTAACTCTTTATTTTTTTTCAAAAAATGTTTAATGTATTCAATCCAACATAACCTTGGCTGCACAGTATGGCCATCCCACCTTAGAATTGCACTCTCTCTCAGCTATCTTGCAGGAAAACATATATTTCAATTATTTTACTACCCCAGTTAAAAAATTTAATTTCCTGACACATATTTAAAGCTCAAAGATTTTGTTAAAATTTACATTGGATATAAAGTTATTTTCATTGTATACCACTACTCTGTGCCTGATTTGGATAAACTGATGAAACCATTCCTCTTTCTCATGCCACAGTGCCACACCATATAGATCATGAATTTCATATTTGTAGTAAAACCTACCTAAATTTTTACAAACATTGCAATAAACAACTTCTCTTTTTTTCCACAGGAAGAGTGAAACAGCTGATTGATACTGGGGCTCTCAAAACAAACAGCATTCGTCTTTTTGTCCTTGATGAGGCAGACAAACTACTGGAAGGAGATTTTCAAGAGTCTATCAAGTCTGTGGCTTCTATGAACATCAATTTTAAAAGATAAATTTATTTCTTATTAGAAGGCATACTTTTATATATGATTTTTATATTATGATTTAACAATACAAATATTCTTATTTAAAAATTAACTATCCCGCACAATTTTTTACACACTTCAGATGCTATTCATTGTTCAGTACTGCAGGTATTAAGAAAAGGATAATTTGTTGAAAGTCTAGATTTCCCATTAGATGTACAAGATTTCCTATTTGTATAATGAATATTCTGATGATACATTTCCTTTACAGCTGGATCTATTCCACCCTCCCAGAGAATAAACAAATCCTTGCCCTTTCAGCTACTTATCCGGAATATCTTGCCCAGCACCTCACTGCTTATATGAGAAACCCAACATTTGTACGTCTAAATATATCTGATCCTGCTTTGCTAGGTAAGACAGTTAGTAATGGGATGCTGTACACAGTCTAGGTCAGGGGTGGGCAAACTACGGCCTGCGGGCCACATGCGGCCCGGCAACTGATATTATGTGGCCTTCGAAGGCATTTAGAAATTTTAAAAAATTACTGTTTTTAAGTTATTTTGTTGAATTTTACAGAATTTCATGCACCGTTATGATTTTTAAAACATTTTTGATCAAATTTCTTTCTAATTTTCTATTTTTTTAAACAGTCCTTGACATTTGCCATGTAATGCTAAAATGCGAAACTACCGATTTTAATATAGGGAAATGTTTATCGATATTTAAAAATTGGACATAATATACATGCTGCCCTCCAATAGCTTTACCTTTGTCAATGTGGCCCTCCGCACAAATAGTTTGCCCACCCCTGGTCTAGGTCTATTGTGAGCCATTTAATTTTTAATACATTTTTGTGATAATCTTGATCAGCAAACACAATCCTTTTGTTCATATTTTGTTGCACTGCATAGAGTCTTAACATTTCTGAATGAACTTACTCTCCCTTTTTAGCCTTGTCTTTTTTTAACCATTAAATGTAGTGCATTTCTGCTTGTCATGCCTAAATCTGACCAAATATCTTCTTTGTCACTGAATATAAGAATCGGCGCATTTACCACTTGGTTTAGGCAATAATCAAGGTTTCTCATGTGACAACTCATAAATAATATCTAAAAACTTGGTTGATTGCACAAATAGATTGAAATGTATAGTAAACTTGATTTAATTGAAATAATAGCATTTCTTTTTTGTTTAAATTGAGACAGCTATTTAAATAATCCATGATTTACAGCTGAATTACTTTGTTCTAACCTTTCAGGTATCAAACAGTACCATGTTGTAGTGCCCAATCATCCCATGCCAAACATAGTATTCAACTTGAAGACAGAAGCTGTGATAAAAATTCTCACCAGTGTCAGTTTTCAACAGTGCCTCATTTTTTCTAACATGCAGATGAGGTGGGTCATTATGCAGACAATTATTCGGGATACGTGATGCACATTTTTACTTAGTACTTGAAGGGCTACAATAATAAACTATATTATAAAAGAAGTAGTCCTGACTAACTCATCGATGTTTAATTGAGGAATATGAAATTTGGAAGGTACATTGTCTTTTTGAATTGTGTCCTTATAGAGTGGTGTTGTGTGTGTGGTTGGTGTTGGATTTTATTTTAAATGAGAAAACTAATATCTCAAACACTAGAGAAATATTACAGACATGAAAATCAGTCTTCGATTCTTCTTTAAACATGCTAAAGAACATGTTTCCTTGTTTTCTCCAAAAATATAGTGTAGAGGAGAGGGATTATTTTTAATGATACCTTTAGCTCAAAAACTGCAAATTAAAATTTGGATTATTTTTAAAAAATAAACATGTTTTACCATTTTTGCAAAAACTTCAATTTTTTTCAATGATGAAGGATAACTATATCTCCAGAACATAAAATGGACATTTTAATCCTCACTATAAAGTGTCTTATTTCTTCCTCCTAACATCAGAAGTTTTCTAGATGGATATCACTAAAAAAAAATATTAACTTTTTGAAAATGTTTGTCAGCCCTGTCTAAATATTAAACAACAAGTTATTATTTAATTGATTGTAAACTGAATATAAATATATTTGGTTTTCTAATTTGTATTTGTTTTTTTCAAAGAGCTCAAAATCTCCAGTCTGAACTTCAGTCTAGAAATTGGCCAACTGTGTGTATTGCTGGTTCCCTGGATCAAAAAGAAAGAAACTTTGCCATGGAGCAATTAAAGACTTATAAGTGTCGCATACTGATATCCACTGACTTGGTAAATTGTTATTTATTCAAGTCAAATGTAAATTCAAAGATGTTAATTTAAAAAATGCACTTTTAAAACTCGGAACATAATGAATGTAACTTACATGTGTTTTTCAAGAATTGTATTCTTTGTAATGTGTATGCCATAATTTAATGTGGGGTATTTTTAAAAAAACTTAATTCTTATTTCACTTTTGAGTATTGCAGACCTGGCTAGTCTTGCTTTTTTTGCATACAATGTAGGATTTGAAATTATTTTTACAATTGTACACCGAGACCTTTTAGAACTATGATTTTAAGATACTGTGTTTTAATAAATAAATCAGGTAGTTTTTCCTTTGAAAAAATTAATATAACATTCTCGGTTGCTAGTTTTATCTCCTTTCTACATCCGGCAGTGAATGGACAGAACAATATCATAGTTAGGGACCATCCATAATTATATTGCATACTCAATGAGAGGGAAAGTGGTTGGCTATTGATTTTCATATTTGGCATAGGCATGAGTGCTCATGGGGAGGGACGTTGTCTACATATTTTTTAAGGCTCTAAAAATAACACTGCACATTTTGTAATGATGGTGATGATTGTCATATTATTGCATTGTGTTTTCACTATATAGTAGCTAGATACGGCAATATTACAACTTGGTAGATTTTGCAAATGACATTCTCATTTGTAAATTAATTTATTTTCAATAACTTTTATTTTATGCTGAACTGTCTTCAAGTTTGAGCCACGATATATTTGATTAGTAACTTTCTTTTTTTACTATTGCACATACACCCACATTAATTGATGTATATAGCAGATATACGCTTGCAAAACATAGTGACAGCAGATTACAATATAAGCATCAGCCATCTACTTTTGGGAATGCCCTTTTTTTTTTTACATCAACTTAACCCGAGCCAACTCGACACATGATAAGAGTAGTTATTGTATCTATTAATGTGTTTATTAATTTATTATTAAGATATGACTGGGGTGGCCAATCCACGGTATGGCGCGTTAAATGTTATGGCCAGCCGATATATAAAAAATTAGTTCATTCAATTTGCCCTTTTTCTATAAGGCATACCATCCCTATTTTTCTGTGATTTTTAAAATGTTCAATTCACATCAATAATCTCAAATCTTAAATAAAAACTATAAACCAAAATTACTATTTTAAGTATTTAGTAACACATTTTAATCACATCAATATTTCCCCTAGCATTTAAATTTTCTTCTCAGATTGATACTTATTCATTAAGAAGATAATTTCACGTACAGGGTATTCATCCCTGGATTTTGAATTTATGAAAACTTTTCTAGAGATAAGAGGCCCGCAAAGAGTTGACTAGCTATCAAAATGGCCTATAAAGCCATTTGGGTTGGCCACCCCGGTTGTAAGATAATGTACGATTTTGATATCATATAGTACTATTCTGAGACAATTTTTTACTATTTTGTGAGTTCCAGAGTAACCACGTCTGGTATTGTAAATAAATGAATTTAAGAAAATGTGTTTTTTATTGTCAGACTTCAAGGGGCATTGATGCTGACAAAGTAAACCTTGTTATCAACTTGGATGTACCAACTGATCATGAGACGTACTTGCACAGAATAGGAAGGGCAGGCAGATTCGGTAAGACTATAATATAATATATATTTTAATGAACTCACTAATTAAATTTTTTAATTAGATTTTCTTTCAATTTTAAATGTTAATTCAAAAAAAATAAAATACTTTTTTAGGTTCATATGGTGCAGCCATCACTATTGTTTCATCTGGCGGACAAGATAAGGAACTGTGGGCCATAGAAAAGAAATGCAAAACTCACATTCAGAAATTGCCTGGTAAGAATTTTTATAAGCTACAAATAATTGTTATTTTCAATATTCTCTTTTGTAATATATTTAGTCTTGGAACTGCACAATCTTTTAATGTTTTCAGTCTCTTTTTAAAAAATTCTTTATCTTTCCTCGCTTTTGTTGTCGTGGGGTTTTCCTATTTTGCCTGCTATTATTAAGCCGAGTTTTCCATTATTAATTTATGATTTTTTTAATATCACTCAATATAGATTTTTTTAAAAGTCATTCAACTTTATTCCATTATTTTTATTTTGACAGATCCTATACCAAAAGACATAGTAACCAAAGCTGTCCAGCTTAAACTTGATGACATTGTCAGTAGTGAGCAGATTGTCAACAAGCCAGATATTAGTTTAAAATCTTCTGAAGTGACATCCTTACTTGTTAACACTGCTAAAAGTCCTTTCCTTAAGGACTCCACTAATGAATCCATAGAAGACACTGTATATAGCAATAAGATGCCATACAGTGTAGAAACTTCACATACAGTACCTGACGCAGTAACTGGTGATCAAATTAATAATACTTGCCTTAAACCACAACACACTAAAGTAGATTTAAAGAATCAGAACAAGGCAGAATTATGTAATGTGAATGTTTCTCTTAACTCAAATGCAGACAGTTATACTGAAAATAATATCCTTGCCTTAAATGCTGATAGCACAGCCAGTGTAATAGCTGGCCCCGGGGTACCTGAAGGAATCAATAATCTTGATGGAGAAAAATCTGCTGATCAGTCTGAACTCCCAGTTTTGTATGCATCTTCAGGAAATATTCAGTGTAATGATTCAATGTTTTTGAAGTCACCATCTGAGTCAGTGATTGGTTCCATAGATAGTTCACCCAGTGCTCTTTGCTGTTTCATGTGTCATAATGAAGTTTGTACTTGTTTAATCAGGAAAGATGAACCAGCTCAGGAAGAAATTATTGGTGACTTAAATAATAAATCTATTTCAAAACATTCATCAGTGTGTATAGATTTAGATGATTTCAACAATGGCTCCACCTCAAGAGAAAAAAAAATAGTTGTGCATCATTCAACTAATCATTCCATACTAGTTTCTGGGAAGAAACAGAATAAAATATTTCTCCCAGAACAAGATATCAATTTCATTTCTGCTTTCAGTGATTGCCTATCTAAAGATATTTTAAGTGAAGCGGCCAGTGAAGCCAAATATAAAATTGTGGACAGTAAACCAAAGGGTTTAGAGAATTTATCAATAGATTTAGAGAATTCATCATCAATAAATACAGAAGACAATCTGGCAAATAGCCCTATGGAAAACATTGATAAGTGCGCTCTTGAAAGTGAACATTTTGGACTATCAAATAGTGAGGCACTGACAATCCCTAAAAATCATGAAGATTATGCCAGTGTATCTCAGAATGTTTTTTATACAATGAAACAAGGAAGTAGTGATGTTCATACAAGAGGATTCATTGTTGAAAGAGAATTAGTAGAAGCCAGTGTTTTGTCAGCAGTGAGCAAAGCCCAAGATATTTCCATTCTGAAATCACCCCCCAACACTTCCAGTGTAAAGGTAAGTAGCCTAAAGAAGATAAAAGGTTGTGATGAAATAAGTGAGGAAAAATGTAATATTCCAGTGTTTTCAGACTGTCTACTAGACAATTTGGTTTCAGATGTTACGTCTGATATTTCAGTCAATGATTGCGTCACATTCATATCAGAGGACAAGAAAAGTGTTACAAACATTTTAACAAATGATAGCTCTGCTGCATGTTCTGATCTCATTGAGGTCCAGTCATCTGAACAAAAATCAGAGGATCTCAAAATCTGTAATCTTTCTTCAAATTATTCAGACAAAAACAAATTTGTATCTGCTGATAAAAGACCCAATGATTTTGTCAAACCACAACAAAGGAGAGGAGCTCCGAGGTCATTTGCAGTTTCTGATTTCTTACATTGCGTAAACGAGGGTTTGGGTTCTTTCAGGACCATGGATATTGGTGGAGGTGGAGATAGAAAGGCAATAAAAAATCCAAATAATTATTTACCAGGAAAAAAAATTGAACATGCACTTAAAAGCATTGCATTGGTTGAAAATGATGAATTCAGTCAAGCTCAACTTGTAAAAGATTGTAAAGAAAAGTCTTGTCAATTTGTGCCAGACATGGATTCAAGACAAGAAATTTCAAACAAAAGTACATGCTGCCAGTCCTATACGATCTCAAAAGATAATGATGACAATGTTGAAGCTCAAAGGCCTGACTCTACTGAGAGGAAAGAGTTAGAGATGTTGGATCAGTGTAATGAGGAGAATGTTCCAGAAAGTGACAATTCTTTTCTGAAATCGGCAAAAGGAGAACTTAATTTCCTGCTGTTGGGATCAGTAAGGGGGGACAATCACGCTGCTACATTTGATGAACTTGTCAGAAAGCACAAGGCGTTTAGTGAGAACTTTGCAAGTAAATGTTGTGAAGTTCCAGAGATTTCCGACATGAGGGGGCTTTTAGAGATACAAGAGTTTACAGAGACTGTGGACTGGCAGGATGTGTGCGACGCTAACAATTTCAAGGTGGAAAAGATCCATTTACAAATTAACAAAAAGTTGCTGGCTGTAGAGATTGAGAGGAAACACAATCTTAATAAAAATGTGTCTACATGTATAGATGAAAAGTTAGATGCATGCCAACCTGACGGTCTGTCAGAAACTAGAACAAATGTTAACCAAAAAGACAGGCAGGAAAAACAGTTGGAATCTAGAAAAGGAAATGAACAGACAAGTAAAGAAAAATATAAGCCAGCCCAGTGCAGGGGAAAACAAAATGAATCATATGAAGATGATCTTCATCAATACAAAAATTATAGGCTGGGAAAACAACTGGGTCAAGGTCAAAGGGGAAACAACAAAAGACCCAACCAGAGGAAAACAAAATTTAATGATGAATTTCATTCTGTCAAAACAAAAATGCATCAAGAACAGGATGATAGTTTGGTAACTAAACAAGACAGACTAAAAGGTGTTACTGCTGTGAACTTGGTGTGCAACAATTCAGGCAATAAGCTTTCAAATAATAAGCATGGTGTGAGTCATAAGAAATCAGATGTACCAAATGCATCCAGTGGAGATTGCAACACTAATAAAAAAAGTCATAGAAAACAAAGCAGTGAAGAATGTATGCGCCTGGATGATATGCATACCAGCATGCTAGAGAAAAGAAAAGAGCAAAGTGTTGGACATGTGACTCATGACCAGAAGTCAAACTTGCCCAATGATCACAATTTAACAGATGGGAACTTAAACAAAAGTAGTGCAGATAGGCAAGTTGAATTTAAATATAATGATAAGCCAGGACATGTCAGTGACCTACAGCAAAGTGAGACTTTACCAGTTGTTGAGACTAACAAAATGAGCAGGGTTTTCAAAGATGCTGAATGTCAAGAACTAGACAACATGCATGAGACAATGTTGAGAAGGCGCCAGGAAAGAAAGAAACTGCTGCAGGATGCCAAATTGGCATCACAATGTAAAACTTTTTGTGAAAACCCTGGAACATTGGTTGCTGTTGACCAGAAGGTTAATTCAGCCACTTTAACTGTACCGAGCAGCAATAAGCCGACAGTTAGCCTAAAGGAAGAGAAAGTAATTGTTAGTGCAGCATTGATCAATTTACATGGAAAAAATGACTGCATTACAAATGAAAATTCACTAAAATCCAAAATTAGCAGTTTCCAGGGTGATAAAATCTCATCAAAAACTAAATTTAGCCACATGAAACAAATTGAACTTGAAAGCTTAAAAGAAAAGTCAACTTGCTCAAAACCAATGATCAAAGTCAAACAAAAACCAGGCAAGCCCTCAAAGTCCAAAGCACGTCTGGCTGGTTTGGAAGTGTCTGATGGTTCCACATCAACAACAACATCTAATATTAGCTTGAGTTCAACCTCAGATATTTCTGATGTCAACCTGTCAGATCTGGAGCATGAGACAGGCGCCATCCTACAGTCTCAGTGCTACGCCAACAGATATGCTGATGAAGTAGGTCATGGTTTGAAAAACAACTCTGCCAATTTCAAGAAATCTGTCCTATCAGGGTCTTTATTAAATTCAAGTTATGAAACGGCAAACAAGTTGGGAGGTTGTCAGGGTTCTGGCAGCCTTAGTTATAACAGCCCAGATGAGGGATATTTGAAACACTGTTCATTCTCCATAGGGAAAAAAAATAGGCATAAGTTTTCTTATCCTGCATATACCAGACATCCAACATTTAATTATCATTTGGACAATGCAATGTCATCCCCTCAAAATACTGAGAAATCTCTGCCTTCTATTAATACAGACAATTGTCAAAACACAATGTCATTTCCACAAAATACAGAAACATGTTTGCCTATAAGTATAAGTAACACCAACTATTGTGACGGCATCTCCCATGAGAAAATATCCCATGATCCCAAGTGTTCACAAAGTATATCCAAAAATGTGGAATATAATAAAAAGAAAGCTGTAGATGACGGGAACATCACAAAGACAAAGCAACCAGACTCAAGGGCACAGGAACACAAGTCAAAACATTGCAGAGAGAACAAAAGAAAGACACATACAACTGAGAAGAGAGACATATTGGCACAAGAAGCTTCTGAGGGTGAATCAGAAGATGAATGCTCATCCTGCCACCAGCACTATCCTCTGTTTCACCCTTCATATTGTAATTATGGATATGGTTTTATCCCATCCTATCCTCCTTATTCCCAACATCTCCAAGGAGTCCCACATCAATGTTTTCCATATCCTCTAGGCTATGTGATGTCTCCGTGGCCTGTAATGGTTCACTCACCATACTCGTATCATCCTCCTTATCAGTACAATAGTTTCTATCTCAGCCAGCCTTTCTCAGTTCCTACCTTCCCGCATCCTCCCACGTACTCCCGGTCAGCAACTTTGTATCATAGCTACATTAACCATATGACTAAAGTGCTCTGTAGTATGACCAGAAAATTCAAAAGTGGTGAAGAATAAGTTCAATATATTTAAATGTTTAGAAAAATTTTGTATGAAATTTATTGACACAGATGGACATTTTTAAAAATTCGTAGGTTTTTTTTTTTTAGAATCTTCATCTTCTTTAATATTACTTCTGGAAATTTCCTGAAAGGAATAAAACTAAAGAACCATATGGACTTATTCTTCTAGAATCAAATGAAGTCCTCCATAAATGTTTTTGAAACTAAAGAATCTTCTTAAATCTATGTAAAGTTGTCACAGTATGCAAAGGGAAAGGTTAATAACACTACAGATGCCAGCTGTTTGTTGAAATTGTTTTTGGGGCCCTGCCCCTAAAAGTTAAACTCCTAATTGGGGGTGGGATCAAATAATTAAAATCTTACTTTTTAAAGTTGCCCAATGAAATCTGTTTTAAATAACAGAGCTATAGCCGTTGACACTTATATTATGGCCCTTGCCCCTAAAGCACTATGAAGTAAGGGACTTTGGTCAAAAACATTTGCATGTGGCAACAATATAAAATTTAAAAACTGTCCCATCTGAATCAGTTTGCTGACCAAACAAACCCATAAATATACATGCTGTCAATTCTAGAAGAACAAGTCCATGTGGTATTATAAGTGTTATATTAACAGCCACACAATTTTAAAACTAATTTTAGAACATCAGCAAATGAGTTAACATTAATTCGTTTTTTTTTGTTATTTTTTTTTTGTTCAAGCTTTTTCAAGTTTTCCCAAGGTGTCCAATCTAATAATCATTTTCTAGACTAGGGCATAACTATAGAAAATAAAATAAAGGAGATTTTTAAATCCTGCTCTAGCCATTTCAGTGATTAATTTCTGCATTTAATATTTGTTGAAATCATTGAGAAGTTTTTATGTGTTTACAAATAAAATATCTGAAAGAAAACAATAATCCTTATTTAGTGTTGTTTTTTTCCACCGATAAATGTTTGAAGATGCTATTTTAATATAATCTCATAAAATTGAAACATAATTGGCTTAATGCAATTGAAATGTATTCACCACGGCAAAAATAATTTCTCAGTAACTTTAAACTATCCTGAAATATTTTTAAAATAATACATAACATATATCTGTGAATAAGCTGATGCTTGAAATTGCTTCTGTCAAGAGCCATATACCTGGATCAAATTTTCCACATTTTAATTTTAGAACAAGTGATAGAATGTTGAATTTTTAAAAAACCTGATAACCTCAACCTTGTAATGGAATAAGCAAGTGTGAACAGTATTTATCTATTGATAAAATGAAAACACTAATTTGTAGTACTGAGACTGACTTTAACTTTAAATAAAATTGTTTCAAGTGAAATATGCCTATCTGAAGCTCAGTTTATTGGCCTAACATATTATTATTCCTCATACGTCCTTTCATGATATCCCACCAACGCCAATGAGCCCCTCCCCCCTTATATTTAATGGTCACATAGCTCAAACCTCATGTTCAGCCCAAATAATGAAAGAAGATTATTGTCAACTTAATAAATTTAAAATTAGTTGTAATAACACAATTTGCATATGAAATCATGTTTTATTTCTATAGCAAAAGCCACCCCACTTCGAGCATTATTTGAAGAAATCTACTGAAATGTCCTCTCTTTCTTTACAGTTTCTTATTTAACAACAACATAATGATTTGGGAAAGAAATTGTGCTTTTATAAGAATGTCACAAAAGTTATTTAAAATAGTCTGACATTCCATAGATTTCTTCATTACTATTTATATTGAAAGAAGTAAAATGCTGTACACAAATATTTACAATGCTGCTGTATCAAGAAAAGACAAAAAAAAAAAGGGTTATTATTTGGGTTTACATGTTACAATGTTAGCTACCAACAAGTACTTTCGTCACTAACATTCCAAATTATATTTGTCAATGCAAAAATTAGGATTCAGTTAAAAATGTCCAGAACTTCTAGTAGAAATGAGCCAATTTTATTTCTGACAGCAAGTGGGGGAAATTTGATTAATAAATAATACATTTTCTGCTTTAATGAAATATTTTTTATGAACTTCTGGAAACCGATATTGCCAAATAGGATTGATAAACAATACTTGAAAATATTCATTTGTTAAATCTATTTTTGTTATAATTCATTTCCAACCTCAATTATGAATACATTTTTTAAAAAAGAAAATAATATATAAATTAAATATGTCCAGAAATACAAGTTTTTAGTTATTAAATTAGGACAAAGTCTATCTTAGACTGTTGAACATTAAATCATTTACAATGTGAAAGAAAAACTAAAATTATAGAAGAGGTAAATAAAATGACAATAATAAAAAGTTATTTCCTTATCAATATTATTACAACCTTAAATTTTATCTCCAGTTACTGTTACAAAACCTTGTAGTTATATTTCCTGTTTGAACAGTGTTTACTGAGCTCACAATTTTAGGAAATAATAATTTTTTAAAAACAATTCTAATTATCCATTTATTCGGAAGCACAATCAATCAATCGTTTATATTTCATCTAATTATCTTAACCATTATGCATAATTTATTTCAAATTTTTTAAAAACATTTTAAGTTTTTAAAAGGCTTTCAGTTGTTTCAGATATCAACATTTAAAGGATGAATATATTTATATCTAGTGTAACCACTAAATTCCAAAAAGAATAATTTGTAACGTTACTTTTAAAAATTCTTTTCATACCACAAGTAGTTTGCAACATAACTCAAATCACTTCAAGTATTATAATTTTGTAATGCATACATAAAACAAATATGTACAGCCTTTTAATAAAAAAAAGTTTTAAGGAAGATATTTTTAAATGTTGGGCCTTTAGAAATAATAATAATAAATATGATGCAATGTCTTTTATTCAAGATAAATTACTGGTGGATTACTTTACTTATAAATATGTATTGATGTTAAGAGTATTAGACAACACACAAAATAAATAATGTATGAAAGAAAATGGAAACAAGGCCAGAAGAAAACTAAATCCTATGGTGACAGTACAATAATATATACATTTATTTCCAATGGAATGCCATAAGTTAACATGAGTGCATAAACTACAATTATTGCAGTTTTATCAGAGCACTTATGACACATACAAAATTTCATCCCTCACTGCAATTTTTTTTATATAAACTGAAAAGCTCTGTAATCAATAATGAGACAAATTTTAAGTTTACTATGCAATCTTATTTTCATATTCTAAAATTTACACAAAATAATTTTTAACATTTCAAATTTCAGCAAATTAAGAAAGCAAACTCTAGTACATTCTCTTTTTGACTTTTGAGACTACTACTGTATTCTACAGAATTACCTGTACAAATAAAATTGTAAACCTCAGATATTAGAATTATAAAATAATGCAAACAAGAAATAAGTTAGCTACTATTTTTCTGCTACCAAATTCAATAATACATATCTTTTATTTAAACTATTAAAAGATTTCAGTTAATAAGAAAACAATATGTATTTAAAAATGTACAGGCTGTGTGCAATAAGGTAAAGAAAAAAAGACTCAGCAGTTGTTAGCCATATGGTGATCAAGCTTTTAAAAAAATTACCATGAGAGTAATTTTATTAAATAAAAGATAAATCTCATAAAAGCTTGACAGTCAAATGTGCCTTTCCTATGCAAAATTTGAAATGAAAGAATAAAGATAAATTACTGCAGATACCATATACATGAGGCTATCAATATTATATTTTTATTAACATGTTTCCCTTAACACTATTAACATGTTCTGTAAACTTTTTAAATATTTTCAAATTATTATTAATCACAGATTAATCTGAAACATATTTCACATAGTAGCTTGGCAGCTGACAGATAATATTGCATCATGCTAAGAGATTTAGCAATTTAATATTAATACAGGGCACAAAGATTTAATAACAAGATATTAAACCAAAAAACACTGCAAATATGATTATAACTGAATGTTGCCTAAATATCCAAAACAATCATTCTTCTTCATAAGAGATATGAAGTATTACAGTTATGAATGAATTTTATATATAATCTGTCAAAATACTAAACACATAAATTTCAATATGATATTTCATAACCTAACAAAGATGTTGAAATTGAAATTCATGACCAATACCTAAACTAAGTTAATGGCTTCAATATCCTAAAAAGTTACAATTACAAAAATAATTTAAATGTATTTCTCAAATTGTTCAATTATTTGGCAAGATGTATAATATGAATTTTTAAACCCCTCGGTGCTCACAAGAAACCATTTCCCCCGTTTATACTTTTGTTATACTGTTATTAATTTATATATATACATTACAAACAAAGCAAAAATTGGATCACATAAAAATTACCACAAGTTTTATCAAATTAAAAATTAATACATTTTTTAAAACTTCCTGCAGTACCAATATAACAGTCAAATTTTATCAATTCCAAACAAAGCAAAGATCTCACACAAACTCATGTCCATCCACTCTGACAAGCATGTAAAAAAAAAAAGTAAAATTTCTAAACAATCTCTGAAGAGGATGATTTTCCTTGTTTACTGCCATCTTTGAAGTCTGGAATTGGAATTTTGACTGCTGGAGTAGTGTGTGTTAGTAAGGGTTGATGAGCAGATGTAGGACTTAATGGAGCTGTGGGGCTAGCTGCCCCCTCATCATCTAAACTTGGCCAGCTAGGTGTAGTGTCTGGTTTACTCAATCTCTCATTCAATGCTTTTAGCGCAAGTTGCCTATGGTTAAAATGGTAAACAAATTTTAAAGCACTTTAGTTATAATATAAATAAAATTATACCATAAAATAATGTGATGAAGTACTTTTAATTTGATTTAAAAAAGGATCACATTCATCATCATGAATGGAAGGAAGTGCATAAAAATTGTTAACATACTTTTTTTCTCCTATTGTCTTGACTAACACAAACTTATTTGAGCTATTTTTACTCTAGTAATTTGATTTTTAAAAATATGGCACAAAAAATATATATATAGTTTTACATTTTTAGATGACGTAATTGTATAATTTAACAAATTTTCTAGTCCATGGTGAAATATAAGGATTATCATGTAAAACAATGTTTAAAAGTGAAGCGTTATTAACGCGTCACTTTTAAATTAAAAGCAAATCAATAGAAACATGAGGATAACCACAGCAGGTTTGGTAAAGAAATGGAGTTTTGATTTTTGAAAACACAATAATAAAGATTTTATATTCAAGCAGTTATATCTAATTTTGTTCTCTTATTCTAACTATAATTTTGTATTGTAAACTATGGTATTTAACAAGTAATCAACCTGTTACATCAAAAGAAAATTTAAAGAGATTTTATTGCCATGAAATTTTATATTAATTAGTTAGCTCTAGTATAATCTCAACATTTCTTCCAATTCCATTTTATAGCACACATTTTTAATGTCATTTTTGATGGTCTTATCCTTTTAGGTGTCCCCCTAGCTATTGAAATCTGCTTAAGGCAACATGTCGTACACTTAAGCGAGATAAAAATTTAGAGAAGGGCTAAAGCGAGATAAAAATTTAGAGAAGGGAATGAAATTATGTAGTCAAAGCTTAATACATCAAAATGTATGCAGGACTATGAAATCACAGTTCTCAAGCTTTTCAGAAATCAAAAGAAATATGTGCTTTAAGGAGCACAACCGACAAAAAAATCAAACCAAACTCAAGTTAGGTAAAATAAAAATGGAGCAACAAACAATTTGAAACTAGATAAGGCCTAAATATCACTTAATACATATAGCACTCACTTTCTTCTTTCTGCATCATGAGGTTCTGTGCCTGGCAAGGTGACTGTGATGGTTGTTGGGGAGCTGACATCATATCGTCGCTGTGGTTTCTTACACAATTTGATTTTTACAAACCCACTAAATATGGAGTTAGAGATAACAGCAATCAAAGGCTGAAACTGGCTGGGGAAAAAACTGAGAAAAAAAATATGTTTAGTAACAGGGACAATAACTAATATGAAAGAGCAAGATAAGATGTCAATATTATATTTTAGTTGAAAAGTAACTTATATGCTGTTAGTACTGTTAGCTATATTTAAATAATGAAATAAAATTTATATTAATTGACTTCTAATTCTAATTTAAATCTTTCTATTACAACCTACCCTTTAAATTAGGCCAAATTTAAGGGCATAACCATTATTTATTAGGAATATAACTATAGTCATAGTGTATTAAATATTGATACTATTAAAAGATTCTTTAGTGAATAGTGTATTAAAGAAGAAGTCAACATCAACAAGACAAGATTACCTTGCAAAACTAAAATTATCAGCCATGTCTCCACGATTTCCATTTGTATGCTTCTGATAAAATCGCAAATAAACCCAACTGACAACCATTCCGCTTGCAAACATATATGGATATGGTCCAGGTAATAATCCAGCAATCCTCATCAAGAAGATTAATATTAGCAAAGTCAGGGGTATGTGTGTATTACGCAACTTGCCAAATGGAAGTGTTGCCAGGCAGTGGTCAGGCATTACTTGTTTGACAGCCACACAAAATCCTGCAATGTACCCAGCCAAACCATAGATGTGCACTTCAAATAAATATTCTTCATTGAGAGTAACCAAATAAATGAAAATGTACAAAAAAGCTGTGGCTATCCCTACTCCAATGTTTGTGATGATAAAAAATAGAAGCATGTCTGGTGCTCCCCAGAGTGGTTCAAGTAGCTTCCCAAAAAGGACAATGACTGCAACATCAGCTAAGACATGCCAAAAGTGCAGTTCCACAAAGCAATAGAAAACAAAACTGTAGACACGAAAATTAGGTGGCATAACATATCCAGGGGTGATTGTTATATATGGAATTGCTGAAGAAATGAAAGAAAACAAGTAGCCAATAATAACTGTAACAGCTACTGCTTTGACAACTATGCTGCTTTTTCCAACAGCAGCTGAGAAATGGTCTCTGAGAATGGGCAATGGTGGAATTACCGAACCAGTGCCCCTCGTAAGTTTACTTTGAGAGGTGGAAGCCGCCATCTTGTTATGAACTGAAGGAGTGACGTCAACCTCAACAAGTTGGTGACCACAACACAGAAAAGTAATCAACACTAAAGCTCTACTAACGAAACAATTGTTAAAAATCATTAATTTTAGTAACTTTTATTCCATTATCGACAATAATGCTCATATATTCTGTTTTAATGTCTGGCAAGACTTTCATGGACTAGTCAGTCGGCAATCCCTTATTTTAGCGCGATTTATTATTTCTAGAGAAATAAAATTAAAAAATTCATTTTTACTCCATGGAATATGCCAATGGAACGTCTTGATGATCAATGAGGTAAAAATGAATTTTTAAATTTATTTCTCTAGAAATAATAAATTGCGTTAAAAGAAGTGATTACCTAGTCGGTAAGTCTAGTCCTTGCACAACCATCAGTCCTAACCTCGAATTATAAAATAAGAAAATATAGTTGATTATACCGTTAATATTGTTTTGTGACATTTGTTATTTTTCCCGGAAAATAGGTTTCAGCGGCGTGATAAAATGACGGTTCATTTTATTTTAAAATATTCAAATAGAATATCTCTGGTAAAATGAATCGTGTCGGCAAAAAAACTATAGAGAAGCCCCTTCCAGTGACGTAGAAAAGTGTGTGGGGGGGGGGGAATTAGGTTGTTCACTCAGGTGTCACCTTTTCATTCTAAGGATGTGCGGCATGTTTGGAAGAATGCAGTTTGTATCGTGAAAGGAAGAGCGGCAAAAATATTTGACCGCCCACTATCTATCGTCACCAAAATGAGCGATCATTTTCATCGGGATGTAGGGCAGAAAACGAGGGCGCATGTGAATCTTGCTGCTATTTATATAAATAAAAGGAAGACAAAATCATGAAGGTAAAATCAGACAACCAAGAGCATATCTCTTTGGCAGGAAATGCAATGGAAGAAGTGGAGGCCTTCACATTATTAGGCAGCACCATTGACACAAATGGTGGATCCGAAACGGATGTCAGAGCTATAATTGGATAGGCTAGATCAGGTATTTGTACTATTAAAGAAAATATGAGAGTCAAAGTAGATGACTCTTCAAACAAAAGTCTGAAAATTCAACACAAATATCTAAACAGTCCTATTCTATGGAGACGCAACTTGGAGAACAGCGGCAAGCATTACGCATAAAGTACAGACCTTCATAAACACTTTAAAAAGATCCTGAACATCAAATGGCCAAACACCACCACCAACAAAGACTTAGAAGAAATTATATACCAGGAGCCTATTGCTGAAGACATAAGGAAAAGATGGAGGTGGATAGAGCAAACTCTCCGCAAACCCCCAGATAACATCACCAGACAATGCCTAACATGAAATCCACCTGGGAAAAAGAAAGAGAGGAGGCCCTAAAAATACATGAAGACGTGAGCCAGGGACAGACACACAAGGTATGGAATACACCTAGAAGCAACTGGAAAGGAAAGCACAGGGCCGAGCATGGGCGCCCGCAGAATTTTTTTTTTGAGGGGGGGGGGATATTTTCTAGGGGGGGGGCAAAATACTTTCTCTTTATTTTCTCTTTACTTTAATAATTTTTTTGTCTATTTTTGTCTACAAAAATTTTTTAATCAATCAATCCAGGGGGTGGGTGCAAGTGCCACTACTTGCGGGCGCCCATGGGGCCGAGATGAATGGAAAATTGTTGTAGACAGGCTTACATAAGTAAAATGAATTTTGAGCGGTACAAGGGACTGGGGAGCCTTCTCTACAGACATTTTTATTATTATTATTACAAAATCAAGAGTTGCCTTTTGGCGTATAGTTGAATTCAATGCTTCTATTAAGACTTTGATCAGGGGAAAGAAACTTTTAATGGTCTGGGGAGGTATTTTGATGCCAGTGTCATACATAAACGGAATCACCCCGGTAGTGGTTTGCCCCAGGCTAATCATTTGACACAAGCTTATATTCAAAGTCATACTTTAACTTTGATAAGAGTCAGCGAATGGAGTGCATACATTGAGAATGCTGAAGATAGTCACGCAAATTCAAAATGTAAAGGTGTATTTTGGGTGCATATTTAAATTCTGTGTTTCTTTCAGTTAATTTTAAGGTAACATTTCAAACTTTCGTGTGAGGAGCGCCAAAATTAGCATAATAATTATCAAAATGATCTTACTTTAACGCTGCACGAGGAAGACATGAACTAAATACATTCTAATTTTGGCGCCCTTGAGGGTAGGCATTTTCCTTAGCTTATTGTCGCCTCTAAAAAATTTAAGTCCCCAGAAAATGTTTGATTAATACAAAATACAAGAATGCATTTTAGTTAATAATTTAATTTCGTTTTGCAAAATTATATACTTAATTGGAGAGCAACGGAAGAGATGCTAGCTTCAAATATGCGGGTGTCCTTAACCATAGAAACATCCCGTAAGCCCAGCAACCCCTACGACTGCAGTCGGCCTCGGATATTTTAGGGACTTAAAGATGTGATGTGGATATTCTCCAAAACCAAAACGATGCCTCAAAAAGTTGAGCGACGACTCTGCTTGAGTTATGTAAATATCTTCTTTTTATTTTTTTTTTATTTTTTTTTTACTAAATAGTAATGTGGCTTCCGTTTTTTTGAAGTGTTGCCATCACAAAAAGTACTGATAACATCATTTTACATGTTGAACGCAAACGAAAAAACAACTTATTTATAACAATTACCTTTTCTAAATATTTCAAAGTTTTACCCGAGTCAAAATTAAAGAAAAACTGTTTATTAGAAAGGTGTATACATTTTTATGGGTTATCGAAACGGGTCATGTTCATAAATTTACGCATTTAACAAGATTCATTTAATATACGGATCTTCAAATACATCGCGCTTAGCGATATTTCTTTGATTCCACTAATTGTAATTGGTTAAAAGCACCAGATATTTTTAACTGTTTAAAAAAAAAATTTAGTTGTTTTGAATAAAATAAATATGAAATCCATATATTGTTTTACACATTTTTCTCCGGGGAGGGGGGAGAAAGGGGGGGGGTGTAAGGGGGGCACTTGACTTATTTAGCCATTGAACTGTTAAATGCAATTATTAAAATTATTTTCGATTGAAAATTCTGCCACCACCATTACCCATCCTTTTAATCGAGGGCTCTAAAAAATATACATATGTATATGATATTTAAAGTCACTCTCTAACATCTACCTTTGTTAGGGCCTGTATATATACATATCGGACGTTCAAACATCCACCCTTTTTAGGGTTGGGGGTAGTCACCCCTTGATTATCCAGAAATTATTTTTTTACAAAGAGAAGGTGAATTTTTACAAATGAATCATAAAAGTAAAAGATGTAATCATGCTAATGACAAATATAGAGCTTAAGATAATAATTTATTTTTAAAAATCAGATTCACCAATTCATTGGGATTTCTCTGAATAATATGCTAAACTTGGTAGCAGTATTTGATTTTTGTTAAATTATTTTGTCTGTGTGCAGGTTTACTTTAAATTTTCAACATTAAAAAATAAATATTTTTTAAATGACAAAAATGACCTAAAATACATATGGATTATGTAGCTTAGACCTTAGGGTAAATTTTCCAAGGGAGGAAAGCGCTGGAAAATTATCTTTGAAAGGGCGTGGGTGAGTAGAAATGATGTGGGAACCACTGGGTAACATAAATAGCGACGATTCACGGCGTAAAAAAAATTGAGTGCTAATGTGGTGAGTCTTGTCAGTTTGAATAACAAAGAATACATAATAGGCAATGTTCAATGCTGGGCCTGTTGATATATTGCTACATCAGTTAACACTATTATAGCTATTGACGAACTTTAACATTTGACTATAATGTTAGCCTATACAAATTATTCCATTTTATTATATCTTATGAAAGGAATTTGATCATTTTGATCATTTTGCGCAATATATTAACAAGTGGACTCGGTACTATTTTAAATATCTAGGATAGGGAAATGTTTTCGGTACTATTTTAAATATCTAGGATAGGGAAATTTTTTCGGTACTATTTTAAATATCTAGGATAGGGAAATGTTTTCGGTACTATTTTAAATATCTAGGATAGGGAAATTTTTTTCGGTACTATTTTAAATATCTAGGATAGGGAAATGTTTTCGGTACTATTTTAAATATCTAGTATAGGGAAAATTTTTTCGGTACTATTTTAAATATCTAGTATAGGGAAATTTTTTCGGTACTATTTTAAATATCTAGGATAGGGAAATTTTTTCGGTACTATTTTAAATATCTAGGATAGGGAAATTTTTTCGGTACTATTTTAAATATCTAGGATAGGGAAATGTTTTCGGTACTATTTTAAATATCTAGGATAGGGAAATTTTTTTCGGTACTATTTTAAATATCTAGTATAGGGAAATTTTTTCGGTACTATTTTAAATATCTAGGATAGGGAAATTTTTTCGGTACTATTTTAAATATCTAGGATAGGGAAATTTGTTCTGTACTATTTTACATATCTGGTCTGGGGATATTGGACTCTGGGTGACTTAATATAAATGGGCACTCTCCCTTAAAAACTGTCCCTTAAAGTAAACACTATTCCTTAAACACTCTCCCTTGAACACGCTCCCTTGAACACTCTCCATTGAACACTCTCCCTTGAACACTCTCCCTTAAACACTCTCCCTTGAATACTCTCCATTAAACACTCTCCCTTAAACACTCTCCCTTAAACACTCTCCCTTGAACACTCTCCATTAAACACTCTCCCTTGAACACTCTCGCTTAAACAGTCTCCCTTGAACATTCACCCTTAAACACTCTCCCTTAAACACTCTCCCTTGAACATTCTCCCTTAAACACTCTCCCTTGAACACTCCCTTAAACACTCTCCCTTGAACACTCTCCCTTAAACACTCTCCCTTAAACACTCTCCCTTGAACACTCTTCCTTAAACACTCTCCCTTGAACACTCTCCCTTAAGCACTCTCCCTTGAACATTCTCCCTTGAACACTCTTCCTTAAACACTCTCCATTGAACACTCTCCCTTAAACACTCTCCCTTGAACACTCTCCCTTAAACACTCTCCCTTGAACATTCTCCCTTGAACACTCTCCCTTAAACACTCTCCCTTAAACACCCTTCCTTAAACACTCTCCCTTGAACACTCTCCCTTGAACATTATCCCTTGAACACTCTCCCTTAAACACTCTCCCTTGAATACTCTCCCTTAAACACTCTCTGTTGAACACTCTCCCTTAAACACTCTCCCTTTAACACTCTCCCTTAAACACTCTCCCTTAAACACTCTTCCTTGAACATTCTCCTTTGAAAACTCTCCCTTAAACACTCTCCCTTAAACACCCTTCCTTAAACACTCTCCCTTGAACACTCTCCCTTAAACACTCTCCCTTAAATACTCTCCCTTGAATACTCTCCCTTAAACACTCTCCCTTGAATACTCTCCCTTAAACACTCTCTGTTGAACACTCTCCCTTAAACACTCTCCCTTAAACACACTCCCTTAAACACTCTCCCTTGAACACTCTTCCTTAAAAACTCTCCCTTAAACACTCTCCATTAAACACTCTCCCTTGAACACTCTCCCTTAAACACTCTCCCTTAAAAACTCTCCCTTAAACACTCTCCCTTGAACACTCTCCCTTGAACACTCTCCCTTTAACACTCTCCCTTGAACACTCTTCCTTAAACACTCTCCCTTGAACACTCTCCCTTGAACACTCTCCCTTAAACACTCTCCCTTAAACACTCTCCCTTGAACACTCTCCCTTAAAGAATATCCCTTAAACTCTCTCCCTTAAACACTCTTCCTTGAACACTCTCCCTTAAACACTCTCCCTTAAATAATATCCCTTAAACACTCTCCCTTAAACACTCTCCCTTAAACTCTCTCCCTTAAACACTCTCCCTTGAAAACTCTCCCTTAAATAATATCTCTTAAACTCTCTCCCTTAAATAATATCCCTTAAACTCTCTCCCTTAAATAATATCCCTTAAACTCTCTCCCTTAAACACTCTCCCTTAAATAATATCCCTTAAACACTCTCCCTTGAACACTCTCCCTTAAACACTCTTCCTTAAACACTCTCCCTTAAACACTCTCCCTTGAACACTCTCCATTGAACACTCTCCCTTAAACACTCTCCCTTGAACATTGTTCCTTGAACACTCTCCCTTAAATAATATCCCTTAAACTCCCTCCCTTAAAAACTCTCCCTTGAACACTCTCCCTTGAACACTCTCCCTTAAACACTCTCCCTTAAACTCTCTCCCTTAAACACTCTCCCTTGAACACTCTCCCTTAAATAATATCCCTTAAACTCTCTCCCTTAAATAATATCCCTTAAACTCTCTCCCTTAAATAATATCCCTTAAACTCTCTCCCTTGAATAATATCCCTTAAACACTCTCCCTTGAACACTCTCCCTTGAACACTAGGCAAAAGCCACCATGTAATTAGCCTCCAACTGCTGGCATAATGTAGACAACTCATTAGCGGTGTAGGTTAAACATAAACTTAAAAAAAAAAAAAAACATGCGTACACAGGGACGCCATTAAATAAAATCTTTAAAGCAAAAATACAGATCCAATTAAAAAAAAAAAATACCTAAACTAAAACACAATGACCGTTAAAATTAAAACTAGACTTTCTTCACGATACCACCCCCCCCCCCTTCCATTTTTCAAAACCTAGTGTAAATACATGTAGATAATTATGTTAATTGCATGACACGAATGACTCCGGGTGGTGTTATATGCTAAAGGAATGTCACTTCTTCCCAACAGAGAGGGAACGACACACGACAAGAAGGAAAACTAAGAGACGGACAAGTCTCATGGAGGAACAGCCATCATTTTTTTTTATTTCATCCCATATGCTCTCTGATTTCAGAACATTCTATTCTTGTGATTTACCTATCAAAATGTATCAGATCTACATTTTACAAAATAATTTCGTACTAATTATCCACTGTATTGTCAGTATTACATTAGAGTTTCCGCAATTTCAAATTAAAAGTTCAAGATTTTTTATTAATTTTAATTATTTGTATCCCAAAAGTTCCATAATTTAAGAAAAAAAAAGAGTGGATCTCCAAATAATTATAAACGAATCACTAATATATTGTATTTATTTGTCTCTTTGTTTTTGTCTGCTGTTTGTTTTAAAACAATAAGTCTAACAGCATAGTGGCAACGGCACTACATTCGTAGAGGGATGTTCCCTCACTTCCAATTATTGAGAAGCACCGGTGTAGCAATTAGTGTCACAGTAACATGTTAATGACACGACCATTGAAACTGTTGTTATTTTAATCTTCAACCACCAACCCACCCAAAGGCCCAGCACAGTTGCATCCTCGGAAAGACAGGACGTCAACTCTTCATAACCCCAATCATATGAGTTATGAACATTACAAAAAAAGGACTTGTGATTTTCTGAGAGTGGTTGAACCAATGCAGAGGTTCCGCCCAAAGACCCAATGAGAGCAAAGCCGTCTAAGAGCCACGTGTATCAGAAAATGCTATAGGCCTAATTTGGTTTGATTTTGTTAAAAATCCAAGCCAGACTATAGGACACTACGGATTTGTATGTATTGTTCAAGAACAACTGTGGCTATTATATACAATACGTATAATCTACTCTATAAATTTTGCATATTATTAACTCAAAGCATAGAACGATGTGTACAGTGAAAATGACATTTTATGTGTCGTTGTGCATCTTACAAAGTCTGATTCTTTGTTCTCTACTTCAGGTAAAAGTTTTATGTTTTTTTCACATGAAAAGTTTCAAGCTTAGCAATCCCACATCTCAATATAACAATATAAATATAGGGCAATGAACTTTACTTATTTATTACAAGAATATAACATTTGCTATTTTTAAAACATTTTTTTTACTGAACTCTTAAAATGGAAACTAGATCTATCTCAAATTGAATATACCCGTTTTTTTTATTTGCGAAGATTTTTAAAATTATATAATTAAAAAAAAAACAATAGTTTATGAAATTTGTGTCATTAATATTTGGTGTAAACACTGAGTGAGGACAGGGCATATATGAAAATGTTCCGGCTCTCTTCAAATCTGCTCTAGGAAATGTAGGATAAACTCGTGGTAAGCGAGACTATGAAAATGTTTTTTTTAACCTCTAGACTTCTTTTTTTTCCAGTACTTTAGACTTAAGTGGTGAATCCAAAATATGTCACCTAGTAACGGTATTTAATGCTGCAAGAAACTTAACATTTCAGCCCCAAGGTTCGATGGCTCTAGCAGTTTCAAGCCCTGGCTCCCAGTGCCGTCACGTGACTTTTTGAGGCCCTACCGAACACTTTTCAGTTTTGCGCGCCTTGCATTGAAAGTTGATAATTTAATAATATCCCCACAACATAACTTTGGGCCCCTTAAATATCCGCGAACAGTTTTTCTTTCAGACAATTTGCTCCTTTTTTTCAGTAGCATAGAAAGGGTGGGTGGAAAGAGCGGTCCGCCCCCGAGGGGGGTGGGGGGGGGGGCTTTTTCATTTTATGGAGGAGCGGCGTTTTTGTGGAAAGAGGCGACAAAATTATTGGCTCACCCAGGGTGGCACTTACCTTAGCTACGCCAGTGGGTGACCATGGACCATGCACCAAGGAAAAATTGGTAGGAGTCTATGGAGGAATTAACCGAGAAATTGTTGTATAAATTCAAAATCAAGAGGTGCAGCTTGGCGTATATTGTTAATTGTTTCTTTCAGAAAATTCGATTCAGGCACTGGGCATTTCAGAGAACCCGTTGACAGCTCTAGTTATTATAGATGAAGTAGCAAGTAGCTTTTTTAAAATTTAAATTAAACATGAATTTATTAATACTTAATACAAATCCTACTCCACTTTTCTCAGGACTAAATTTGCATAGTTATTTCTGGGGGAAATCCGTCACCTTGAAGCACCACCACCTGATTATTTTCTTGAATAGGAAGATTGTGTCCACAATAATTCATCTTATTTTTGCTTTCTTTTCAAAAAAAAATTTTTTTTTTGTTCTGCAAACTTATCAATGTATAAACAACAGGGTTTAATTGTTTCGTTATGTTTTGTGAACCTTTAAAAATGTCTATATACCGCGTTAAACTTATTACATCTGCTGGTCATTTTCTTATATATATCCACACATACACGTATTTAAAATTCAAGCAATGTACAAATAGACTAACTTTCCACCCCTCTTTCACCACATTCTACTAACGCACCCTCGACACCCCCACCCCACTTCTTCCCTGGACTAGATTCAATATTCCGCCACTGTCCTACCAATCGTCCTAGATTTGGCCCACTGTTGCTTCAGTGGAATACAGTTCATGATTAATATTTTTCTTAAAATGTAACTTTGCCTGACATTCTCTAGAACATTACCAAAACGCCTGAAAGGGGGAAATCTGAAGTGTTCTCAAACTTCACTAAACGTCTGCAATGTGCCATGTCATCACGCCATCGCGTGACACATCACTACCAATCCTGGTGCTCTATCACTACCGGACTGTCACGTGACACATGTGCTCATACCACTCCGACGCTGTCAAGAAATGTTGGCTTCGCTAACCGACACATGTGCGCGTTGATCATTCATCGTTTTGTTATTTTTAATTACTGCTAAAATAAACATTCCTGAATTTACCAGTCACGCCAATTTTTTGGGGGGTGGAGGGAGAAAGGGAGCGTTTCTGTGTGTGAGAGCGAGAGAGGAGACAGATAGATAGAGAGAATTAGTTATAGAAAGATATATATATACACACAGAGAGAGAGAGAAAGAGATCTAGAGATAATGATAGAGAGAGGATATAGAGAGAGACAATTTAACTTAACGAGATCTTCAATTTTAAAAGGATTGGGGATGGGGGCACAATAACAGAGTCAATTCAGTCACCACAGACGTGTTTAAACGCACTAAAAAGTAGAAAATTTCTTAAAATGTTTTATGCCAAGAAAGACTGCAGAAGTGTAGATTAGCGTTTTATGAAGCCAAACAATTCGAATTTAATGTAGACGAAGCTAAAATATGTTTTATTTGTATTAAATTTGTAATTATTTTCTGCTCAGACTTTCTTCGCGCGATGCATTTTAGGAATTAAAAAAATTATGTTCTACTTTTTAGTACGTTTAACTTTGTCTTTGATAGAAAGTGTTTTTTAAATCATTGTTTAAACATATTATTAATTAGTTACTTTAGAGTGTTAACATTTTAATCTTTAAATTATCAACTAAAGTATAATTCTTTACTTTTTAAAACATCGAATGTTGACAAAATCCCGATTGAAGTGAGTTAACTCTTTGCCTAGGCATAAAGCTAAAACCGCTCACCCAACCGCGAAGCACATGTGTCAAACACGATATTTTAAGCGAAAATGTCAACCTGCCTCCGTCGACCCAGTTTTCCAGCCGTTCACCAGGTGAACACTACACGACACCGCTTAAAATGTCACGCATTCAAGAAAAATAATTTTGAAAAAATAGCGCCCCGTCCGCACTGCTACAAGATTGAAATGTGAGTATAGATAGTCTTTTAAAAAAATTAATAAGGAGTAATCCATGGATAACGTCATGCTATTTTTGTAGTTTTTATACGCCCCCGCCACACTCTGTTCCCCTATTGTCACAAATTTGTCACACATTTTTCACACATTTAGTCACACATTTGTCACACATTTTTCACACACCTGTTACACATTTGTCACACAATTTAGATACCCTCATAACAGATCGTCACAAAATGGTGACAACACCGCCCCCCCCCCGTACCCCCGTAGCATAGCTTTAGTATTTGGCGCCCGTGGACTAGATTCATTTCTATGCCCCCTCAATTCTGAAACGCATTTGTTTCATCAATAACAAAATACAACCAAAGCCCATCATAAAATACAACCAAAGCCCATCATTTTGGCGCCAAATTAGTCTGGCGGCCGGGCACACCTGTCCTGCTCTTCTTACCTTATCTACGCCCCCCCCCCCTTTTTTTGTGTGTCTCCCCGACGTGTTACACCTAAATAATGAACAAGATCCGAGTACTGGTACATTTTTTACAAGAAAAAGCACATGATGTGTAAACTAATGGGTATTCTTATAAATTGCGTTACTTGAATGCATTTTCTGTCAAGTAACTTTATTTTCAGTAGATGGCAAGTTCACTCATTGTAGCCGCCATGGTTAGGTGGCTTCGTTTTAGTTGTTTTTTTTTTCTTTTAAATAAATCCACAAAAAAAGAAATTATCTTCTATGACAATTTTATTGTTGAACATTTTGTTTGGGACATTGTCTCTTTGAGTTCTGCTTCTACTCCTGTGAACAATCTCGTTAAACCTTCTCTCGCTCTAACACATCTGGAGAGTCTTCTGTAATTGGTCAAGTAGGTCTCACGTGGTGTGGTGGGTCGATAGACTGTTGATCCAACCATCTCCCTGTAATAATAAACTTACCACCCCGTTTACTAGGAATATATACACAAGAAAAACTTTTAATGTATCAAATTTCTCTATTTCCTCAGGTCGCCGAAATGTCTCTATTTCCTCAGGTAGCTGAAATGTCTCTATTTCCTCATGTCGCTGAAATGTCTCTATTTCCTCAGGGCGCCGAAATGTCTCTATTTCCTCGGGTAGCTGAAATGTCTCTATTTCCTCAGGTAGCTAAAATGTCTCTATTTCCTCAGGTAGCTGAAATGTCTCTATTTACTCAGGTCGCTGAAATGTCTCTATTTCCTCAGGTCGCCGAAGGCAACGCTTACGTTTCCATAAAGTTTCTGACCTTTCGTAACCCGAGAGGTGTGGGCAGCAACGGTCATTGTTGTGACGGCAAGTGGAATATGTGCTTTAGCCCTTGCGACCACAGCTTTTACGTCTGCTTAGATCAAATTGACGGGTGAGTGCTTTTGGTGAACAGTTTCTTTCTCTAAAATAAATATTTTAAAAAGGGTTCGAAACAGTTAGGAGCAAAATTGTGGCCCCGTGAGCTTTAACTCGTATAACTTCAAAAATAATGATGATTTTTAAAATTTAACCAGAATGTCTTTATGTTGTTTCTTTTGAGCATACAAATATCCCCCACAGATCTCAAATGTTGACCTTGGCCAAAAAAAAAAAAGATTACCTGGTTGATCGATTTTTATATTGAAGGTGTTAAGTTCGGTTGTTGGATCCACTGCTACATTGATAGTATTTGGTGGGGTTGTTGGATCCACTGCTACATTGATAGTATTTGGTGGGGTTGTTGTATCCACTGCTACATTGATAGAGTTTGGTGGGGTTGTTGGATCCACTGCTACATTGATAGTATTTGGTGGGGTTGTTGTATCCACTGCTACATTGATAGTATTTGGTGGGGTTGTTGTATCCACTGCTACATTGATAAAGTTTGGTGGGGTTGTTGGATCCACTGCTACATTGATAGAGTTTGGTGGGGTTGTTGGATCCACTGCTACATTGATAGTATTTGGTGGGGTTGTTGGATCCACTGCTACATTGATAGAGTTTGGTGGGGTTGTTGGATCCACTGCTACATTGATAGTATTTGGTGGGGTTGTTGGATCCACTGCTACATTGATAGAGTTTGGTGGGGTTGTTGGATCCACTGCTACATTGATAGTATTTGGTGGGGTTGTTGTATCCACTGCTACATTGATAGTGTTCGGTGGGGTTGTTGGATCCACTGCTACATTGATAGTATTTGGTGGGGTTGTTGGAGCGATGGCTACATTGATAGTGTTAGGTGGGGGTTGTTGGATCTACCACAACATTGATATTGTTAGTGACTTAGGAAATCACTTTAAATCAGCGCTGTCCAAGTTTGATAGTTTGAGAGCAAATATAGGGGTCACAACAAATATGGGGGAGACAGCACAGCGATCACAGCACAAGGACCACATCACAGGTATCACAGCAAAGGGATCACAGCACAGAGACCACAGCACAGGTATCAGAGCAAAGGGATCATAGCACAGGGATCACAGCACAAGGGTCACAGTACAGGGGTGACAGCACACACAAACTAAATCAAATGTTATTTTAGTGGACTTAACAACAACAACAAAAAAATTAAGATAAATTTGAGAAAGTCTGGCAAGGGAAGTTTTGATTTTCTTTCAGGCCTATTAAACTATTTTCTATTGGAAGAGTCTATTGTCTTTCTGACCCACTTAACTATTTGCTAGTATTAGAAGAGTCCATTGTCTTTCAGACCCACTAAAGACACCAAACGCTGCACGTACGGGACCTTGAACTCAGGGGAGATAGCCGATCAGAACTACATCAACTTCAAAAACACAGTTGGAAAACTCAATAACCCACTGATTTGGCAGCTCAAAAGTTGGCCGGTGAGCTTCTTGTACTGTTGTTGACCCCCAACCCCATCCTTTACATACGAACCACTGATCACGGCTTTCTTTTTGTCCAAACAATGTGAAATATTAACACCCTTAGAAAGAGAGATATTTTAACGATAGGAAGTAATCAATATGTTGGATAGAGAGCTAGTGGCGTAGGAAGGGTTTACGGGCACTTATTTTTCTTTAAATGGAGGTGTAGCATTTTCGGCAAACTGCAGAGTTTTTTCGTGGAAGGGGGTAACGAAAAATCTTAGCCCGCCCCCAGGCGGCACTAACCCTAGCTACGCCACTGCTCAATGCGGTAAATGTTGTGTTCAACCCCCCAGCCCCAACATGGATCTCCATCCAGAATCATCGTTAATAATTTTGTGTACGCGTATAATTGTGTGTACGCGTATAATTGTGTACGCGTACAACACGTCGAGATGTTCATATCCCGGCATTCAAGCCTATGAATTAAATGATTGAACTAATGTGGATGAATTAAGTGATTGAACTAATGTTGATGAATTAAATGATTGAACTAATGTGGATGAATTAAATGATTGAACTAATGTGGATGAATTAAGTGATTGAACTAATGTTGATGAATTAAATGATTGAACTAATGTGGATGAATTAAATGATGAACTAATGTGGATGAATTAAGTGATTGAACTAATGTTGATGAATTAAATAATTGAACTAATGTGGATGAATTAAATGATTGAACTAATGTGGATGAATTAAATGATTGAACGAATGTGGATGAATTAAATGATTGAACTAATGTGGATGAATTAAATGATTGAACTAATGTGGATGAATTAAATGATTGAACGAATGTGGATGAATTAAATGATTGAACTAATGTGGATGAATTAAATGATTGAACTAATGTGGATGAATTAAATGATTGAACTAATGTGGATCAATTCAATGATTGAACTAATGTGGATGAATTAAATGATTGAACTAATGTGGATGAATTAAATGATTGAACTAATGTGGATGAATTAATGTGGATGAATTAAATGATGAACTAATGTGGATGAATTAAATGATTGAACTAATGTGGATCAATTCAATGATTGAACTAATGTGGATGAATTCAATGATTGAATTAATGTGGATGAATTCAATGATTGAACGAATGTGGATGAATTCAATGATTGAACTAATGTGGATGAATTCACTGATTGAACTAATGTGGATGAATTCAATGATTGAACTAATGTGGATGAATTAAATGATTTAATTAATGTGGATGAATTAAATGATTGAACTAATGTGGATGAATTAAATGATTGAACTAATGTGCATGAAATAATTGCAGGCCTAATCTTGAGGGCCCTATGGACAGACAACAAAGGAACCTATAGCTAAAAGCCAAAATATTGGCCTCTTATCCCAGGGTCAGGGCCGAGCAGAAGATTTTTTTCCCTGAGAAAATTCAAACTTTAGGCCCAAACAAGTTTCAAAATAATATATTAAATGGAATTTCGCCATTGTGGGGGGCATATGTGAGCAAGGCCCCCTGTGATTTACTCGGTGGCCTCGACCTCTGCACGGCCCTACTCAGTGTGTAGTTAGCTAAACGTCCACATTTTGCTCTCCTTTTCCAGGGTGCAGTCAAATTAAAAGTTGAGGTGTATGATGCTGACGCAACCAACACAGATGAACACATAGACACTCTCATGAGCGACATCTATGTTGAGCCAAGCAACTCGGTGAAAAGACTCATACTTAGCGGTAGAGTAGAGTAAGTAAATTATTTCACTTTTAATATCAGTGACGGGTCTAGAAAAGATTTTATGAAAATGCTAGAAGAGTTATAAAAAAGGGGGAGGGGGAAAATATTAATCGGAATTTATATTGATCCTTTTGAAAAAAAAATCCCATGTGTGTATTCTGAAAATGGCGGATAGTATGTGCCCGTATGCTCCCTGGATCAATCAGTCCAGTGGCAATAAGGGGGAGAGACTGCAATCAGGTTAGGAGGAAGGAAATGAGCTAAATAAAGTATTTAAAAACCTGAAAAAAGAACACGACAAAAACAACGAACGTGTCGGCAAGTAGCCTTCCTCGGTGGTAAGACAGCTTGTCTACGTCGTTGTTTGTACCCGCTGTCAGATGGCGTATCTAGGTGAGACTGAACGCCGCCTCTCAGACAGATGCACTGAACAGCTTCGCAATTTTGCGTAAGACAAGAAGTGTCCATCTCAAAACACTTCAATAGAAGCGACCCCAAGGTCTCCAGAGATTTTTCTACGAGAAGATAACTCAGTTACGAATTGATGCGTTATCATCTTGGTGATTCATGAATTCTATGCTGATTCAATTTAGATCTTACTGTTTTTTTTTTGTTTTTTTTTTTACCATCTTTCTATTAATTTCAAATAGGTGATGTGAGCAGTATATAATACATAAATTAGTTTCTTGGCTTGGACATTACATTCACATTCTTCTATAGCTATAGTTTTCAGGAAGTGTGGCGAGAAGGTCGTCTAGGGGTTAGGTCCCTTCCAATAGCCACAGAAACACACACAAACGAATCAGAGCCGAAGCTCCGTTTTCTTTCTCTCTGATAATTATTGATAATAACTTTAAGATAGTGTTTGAGATAAATGTTATTTAATTGCCTATTTGATGTGCCAAGACACAACGACAATACCGCTCATTGTTGAAAACAGCACAGAGAAACAAAACACTCAATCTTTCTTTATAAAAAAAAAGAAACCGTTTTAGCCTGACGTCCATAACAACAATTCTCCACCATATATATCGCACCAACCCGGAATTGCGTCATGGCGCATTCATTACTTGTTAGGCTTGGTGCGATATTTGGGGAATTCCCAAAAGCAAACATTATTTCTTACTATTAAATTTATAAACACGGACACATAACATCAACACGCGATATGTCCGTGACAGGAAGCTACAGCGTTAAATTTGTAAGCAGCTTAATCTAAATTGAGCTTTTAATCTACCAACCCAAGGTTTAATCTATAGCTTTACGAAATAATGTGAATATGTAATGTGTGATTATGTTCGTCGGCATGATAACAGAACATTACTTTTGTCGTGGGCTCAAGTTCAGACCCCAGCTTATTTCTGGCCGAGTAGTTTCGCTACTTTTACGGCACTGTTGACACCACATGGTGCACGCAAGTTGTCAGCAAAGAGAACGTGGCGACTAAACTTCCGTTTACAACTTTACGTAGTTCGTTGCAGTCCTTAATTTTTTAAATTACACAAATTTGATCGTTAGTTTATTTGTTGGTTTGTTGTTTCGACATCTTCTTTGTTAAAAGAAGTTTTTCCTAACAAACTATTGGTGATAAGAATGTGCTTCTAAAACTTACACAATTTATTTATAAAAATGTTGTTTTTCAGAATATTTTTTTCCCACTCAGGTGTTTTTTCTTTCAATTTCAACCATTTCTTTCAATTTCAACCATTTCTATCAATTTCAACCATTTCTTTCAATTTCAACCATTTCTTTCAATTTCAACCATTTCTTTCAGTTTCAACCATTTCTTTCAAATTCAACCATTTCTTTCGATTTCAACCATTTCTTTCAAATTCAACCATTTCTTTCAATTTCAACCATTTCTTTCAAATTCAACCATTTCTTTCAATTTCAACCATTTCTTTCAAATTCAACCATTTCTTTCAATTTCAACCATTTCTTTCAATTTCAACCATGTCTTTCAATTTCAACCATTTCTTTCAATTTCAACCATTTCTTTCAAATTCAACCATTTCTTTCAATTCGTTGCATGTCAATCGATGTCTTGACCAGGCTGACCACTGACGTTCGAATCTATTGTGGATCAAACTTTTATGGCCAAAATTGCAGTGTGTTCTGTGTACCTAGAGACAACAGCTCAGGACACTACACGTGCGACCAGCGCCTTGGCAACAAGATCTGCATCAAAGGTAACAATCAGTGAACCTGGATGAAGGAAAAGGGTTCTCAAATATTCTAGCCCACTACCATTTTAAAGGTTTGCCTTCGCACTGCAGGAAAATAAATACGATTTTAATATTATTTTAAAAAATCAATTACATCTTAATGTATCTTTACAGACTCTGTTTCAATAGCCCCGGATATAGCGGCACAAACCAAGAAAATCCATACATATCTGTAAACTGGATATATGATTAGATATATAGGTAATTGGATAAATAGGTAATTGTGTGTATAGGTAATTGTATTCATTGCCAGGCTGGGTGGGGCAGAACTGTGACGCCAATGAAGATAACTGTGTGGACATATCGTGTCAAAATGGCGGCGTTTGCAGGGACCAGATGAACGATTACCAGTGCTTGTGTACCGAAGGTTTTCAAGGTCGGCTCTGTGAGGAAGACATCAACGAGTGCCTCAATACAAGCAGGTGTGTCAAGGGCGACTGTATCAATCTACCTGGATCGTTCACTTGCAAATGTCATACTGGTAAGTGAAAAGGCTTTCATTTTTGGCAATGTGACTTAATTTCACGAAAAGACTATATTTAATTAAAACGGTTCTACTTATAACAGATGACAAGCAATTCAAAGATGAAACAAATTGAAAAAATGAGGTTGACAAAAAGAAAGAAAAAAAAAGGAAGTCAGAAGAGAAATATTTATGGTGCTCCTTTTTTCTTTTTTTTTTTGCTCGTTTTGATACATTTTTTTTAAATTGTATAAATCATAATATGATATATTATATAAGACTTCAGATAGTCTCAAATGGAATGTTCAGATAAATAAAATAATATTTTCAAATAACTGCTAGAAATTTGACTCGTGTTCATGTCCAGTAGCATATGCCAAATGCTTGCAAACTATGGAGGCCTATGTTGAATATAAATAAGGAGAGCTGTGTATGTATGTAATAGGAACTTTAAAATGGTCATAATCATTGATTAAAAGAATATCTGAATGATATGTTGTCCGTGAATTCTGTTAGGATTTACTGGGGCGACGTGTGACCAGAACATGGACGACTGCTCCCTGGATCCGTGCGAGAATGGCGCCACCTGCATAGACGACATCGGGTCATATTACTGTCATTGTACTGTGGGGTTTACAGGTGAGGAAATGTGTGGGGCAGTGGGGAGAAAATATCATGGGAGCTAATTATAGTTGTAGCAACGTTTAGAAAATGGTTTTATGTAAATACGAGGGGACGTATCACCTGTTAAAATAATTCCGTGGAACACATTTAACAATCTTAAGAACGACAAATGCTTAGGTTTATGAAATCATGACGCATTGAGAAAAGGATTCACTACTACTTGAATAACAACAGAAGACAATCAAACGAACGTTTCTGTTGAATTCTGACCCCCTGCGAACACGACAAAGTCAACCTGAAGCAACGGTTCTCAACCTGTGGGTCGCATTACTTTTTCACAGGGTTAGCCTAAGATCATCTAAAAAAACACATACTCTAGAGTTACGAAGTAGCAAATAAAATAATATTTGTGGCTGGGGGTCGCCACTACATGAAGAACTGTATAGCAGGGTCTCGTCATTAGGATGGTTGAGAACCACTGACCTAAAGGAATCTGGCAGTAAGATTTTAGTTTGTAGAAGGAACTTGACAGGAAGTCGTTTAAATCTGACATGGAAACTTCACTAACGTTTTCGGAAACCTCTTTGAACGAGGAGCCTTATTTAAAAATTAAATCTACTGAGGATATAATTCTGGACACGAAGGCAGGGACAGATTCGCGGTTTTCCCACCTCGGGTCTGATTTTGTTGATTTATGTGTAATCTGCCCTTTATTAACCAAATTAGTCACGTGGTTATCTTTTTTTACTACAAGATTAAATTATTTCCAACATTACTGTGCATTTTAATCGGTGCATGGATAATGCAGTCAAAGGATCAATATGTTAGTTTCATCTGTCAAAAAAAGGGGGGGTGTTAAAGGGGGGGCTGAGTGTTTAAAGAAATGTTTTTATTAGGAAGATTTACCCATCTTATTTACGAGGCATTAGAAATGGATGTACCAGCAACATAGTTGGTAGAAGATTGGGGGGCAATATTGTTGGTAGAAGAGTGGGGCAACATTGCTGATGAAAGAGTGGTGACAACATAGTTGGTAGAGGAGTGGGGCAACACAGCTGGAAGGGAGTGCGGCAACATAGCTGTAGAAGAGTGGGGCACCTTAGTTCTACAAGATTGGGGAAACATAGCTGGTAGACCGTAGAAGAGTGTAATATCAATTTGTTAATAAATTAATGTAACACAATAAAGGGTAAAATTATCATTTTTGAATTTTAGAAAATTTAAATGTTTGGAGCTCGGAGCCCTTAGAAATGTTTTCAGCTACAAAAAAATACTCTGCCCCAGAGCTCTTGGCTCAAGCTTTGAGAACTCTGCTCCAGAGCTCTTGACTCCAGCTTTGAGAACTCTGCCCCAGAGCTCTTGACTCCAGCTTTGAGAACTCTGCTCCAGAGCTCTTGACTCCAGCTTTGAGAACTCTGCTCCAGAGCTCTTGACTCCAGCTTTGAGAACTCTGCTCCAGAGCTCTTGACTCCAGCTTTGAGAACTCTGCTGCAGAGCTCTTGGCTCAAGCTTTGAGGGTTACTTCAAATCTCTAAACTAAGAGATAAATAAAAATTATTACGAGTTTCACTTTCACATAAGAATCAGTTCCAATTTGAGGGCATCAACAAATGATTAAGTTGCCTTGTTCCAAGAATTGTTTCACGGTGTCCTATAGTGTTTTAATTCAAATTAAGTATTGTGTTGTTGTTGTGTTTCTCCACCAGGACCTGAGTGCAGTAGTGACTTGAATGAATGTGATTATGCCCCCTGCAAAAACAATGGCTCCTGTATGAACTTCGTTGGCTCCTACATGTGCGATTGTTTACCTGGTTACAGAGGCAGCGACTGCGCATCAGACATGGATGAATGTCTTCGCCTGCCATGTAAAAACCAGGGCAACTGCAGGAACTACTTGGGAGGATATCAATGTGACTGTTTGTCAGGGTTTGAGGGTGAGTTTCAACCCGTACCCTAATATTGACAAGGGGAATAACGCATTTTCTAATCTAGAGCTACTTCCAACAGAAATCTCCTATGATTGTGGGAGGTGTCCACCCCAAACCCAACTCGGTTTCTCAGAACACATCCCAACAAAACATGATTAGTCAAACCACAGATCAACAACTTTTGGTAATTTCACACTATTAGTGCCACGATGACTCACACGGCCGTCATCTTGGTTGCCGCGACCCGTAAAATTAAGAATAAATCGTTAAATAATAATGAAAACATTTCCAAAATGTATCCCTAAACCTAACCTGAACCCTAAATGTATCCCTAAACCTAACCTGAACCCTAAATATATCCTTAAACCTCTAAAGAAATATATTTTTAAACCTAACCTGAACCTTAAACAATCAAATCACGCTTGGCACTAATAGTCTGAAATAGCCCAACTTTTATATGCCCGTGTTGTTATTGTTGCGTACAGTGTTGTTGTTGTTGGTGTTGTTTTTTTTAAAAGATGTGTGCTATAAATAAACCTCTTTCCCAACAGGCCTTCACTGTGAGAGTGACATCAACGAATGTGACGTATCGAACTCAACATGTCAACACGGTGCAAAGTGTGTCAACGTGGATGGAAACTACTCATGTGAATGTGCTGAAGGCTTCTGGGGGCGTTGGTGTGAGCAGGACGTCAATGAGTGCTTGAGAAATCCTTGTCAACATAGAGGCCACTGTGATAACAAACCAGGATCTTTCCAGTGCAGATGCAGACATGGATACACGGGTATGTGAGAAATGTTAGGAATGAAGATGTATGATCAAAGTATATATGCTGTAGACACACATTGTTAGGAATGAAGATGTATGATCAAACTATATATGCCGTAGACACACGTTGTTAGGAATGAAGATGTATGATCAAAGTATATATGCCGTAGACACACATTGTTAGGAATGAAGATGTATGATCAAACTATATATGCCGTAGACACACGTTGTTAGGAATGAAGATGTATGATCAAACTATATATGCCGTAGACACACATTGTTAGGAATTAAGATGTATGATCAAAACTATTATGCCGTACACACACATTGTTAGGAATGAAAATGTATGATCAACTATATATGCCGTAGACACACAATGTTAGGAATGAAAATGTATGATCCAATATATATGCCATAGACGCAATAGTAACTCTTATATTAGAATAACTGTTTGCTACCATGGAGCTTGGGACGTTAAATTCTGTTTGGAGATGTAGTTGCTGGAAATTGCGATTTGCCGGACTGCCCATATCAAGGAATGTGAAGTTCGTGGCAAGGACAAAAATGGTACTCGATATTTACAAAGGAATTCCCCTAACCTCTGACACTTAAACTGTCGCTACATCATTGAATGACTGGACGACTGTTTTGAACCGAAAAATAATACATTGTTAGAAAATGTTAATTCAATAACTTCTGATGGCCACAACTGGAGTCATACGACTCAGTCGCTAAAAGTGAAAACAGACATTTGATGCATTTTTAAATACTTAATTATTTTTCTATATATAGTTTGTGGGAGCATGAAGAGAAATATAACCTTTTATGAATAGGTTTAGACTTTTCACGCTAATTATTCTTGGGAAGTTCTAAAGGCTTTAGAGGGTCTTCTAATTTGGTCAAATGTCTTATCACATTGCCCCGGTAATCAATTGGCAAACTAAAAGTATTAGAAGGGAACAACCACGTAACACAGGCTAACAGGATCTAGGCCAGTGGTCGGCAATACGCGGCTCGCGAACCGCATGCGGTTATTCAACGATATGAGTGCGGCTCGACCATTCGACCACAAATCGGTTTTGACTCCGAAAAAATTGTTCTTGGCAGGTTCTTGGAAAGAATTTTGGCCCTCAAGTTTTTTTTAGTCGTCTTGCTGCTGATTTTTTTGGCTCTTTTGACTAATGAGTTTTCCAACCACTGGTCTAGACAAAGCGAAAGTGAAATCTTGGAAGATTTTGACAGAATTCTAAAGAATACATCAAGCCAGGGACATTTTAAATAAAAATGTAAATGACCTATACCTCTTAGAGCCACTGGGTGTCACAAGAACATTATGCTCCTATAGGAATCACACGGATGAAGAAAATAAGATAATAAGATTGCCCTTAGTTGCTTTATTTGATGAATGAAAATAAAGTTGCATTTCTTTTTTACAGGAAAGTTTTGTGAACACAACATCAATGAATGTGATTTTGGAATCTGCAGGAACGACGGGAATTGTACAGATCTGGAGGGAAGTTTCGCCTGTGCATGCAATGACTTATGGGAAGGTCCAACTTGTGAATTGAATATAGACGACTGTGTGTCACGTCCTTGTCAGAATTCCGGGATCTGTAAAGACACACACGAAGGATTTCTCTGCATTTGTTCCCGGGGCTTTCTTGGCACGAATTGTGAAGTGGACCTTGACGAATGCCAGCTAGATGGCTACTGCTTCAACAACGCCACTTGTGAGAACACATACGGGGGATTTCTTTGCACGTGCCAAGATGGCTGGATGAATGACAGATGCAGCCAAGACGTGGACGAGTGCGAGGTTACAGATTGTAATAACTGGGGCAAATGTATCAATACGCCTGGCAGTTTCACATGTGAATGTCCAATCAACTGGACTGGTCAGAGATGTGATACGGACGTTAATGAGTGTGAAGAGAAGACTGATGTGTGCCACAATGGAGCGACCTGCGTGAACCTGCGAGGCACGTTCCAATGCTTGTGTCCAGCTGGGTGGACAGGACGACTGTGTGACTTCGACGTCAATGAGTGCCAGCTGTCACCGGATCTGTGCATCAGAAGAGGTAATTTGACCTATGATAATGTAAATCAAAGCAATGTCACGTCCAAAGTCCACACTGTTTGTCTAAATACCCAGCCCGGCTACGTGTGTGTTTGTGCTCAAGGATGGACAGGAGCTATGTGTGATGTAGACATCGATGAATGTGCTCAAGGAATTACTTTTGCTGCACCTTCCCCGGCCATACACGGGGGGCCTTCCCGGATTGATTCAGAAAACAGCAGCGGTCTCAGTTTAGGCCAATCATCTTTTGAGAACATTTCAGACGCTTCAAGTCCAGATATAGGCGATACAACTTGGGGTGTCTCTCAAACAGAGTCAAAGGTCAGACAGTCGGGACCGGACACTGGTAACTTTAACACCAGCACCAATAATAGTAATACTAGTACTTCTGGAATGACTGGCGTAGGCACGATGGTAAATGATTTCCCAGAAATGAGGCACACCTTGCAACCGATGAATAACCAAATCAACAAGAAGCAAAGTGCACACGATCTTAGCTCAAACAGCACGTTTCAACGTGTCTTGGGGATCGATCAACCACCTCTTCCATCTCGTGCATGTCTATTTAACAGTAAATGTGTCAACACTATAGGAAGCTTCATATGCGCATGCCCGGCTCATCGTACAGGGAAGAGGTGTGAGTTTGACCTGCACGTGACATGCACACCCAATATTTCCTGTACTAACCATGGGAGTTGTAGGCCTACTGTTGAAAGCCATGCTGCCCTTTGTGTTTGCGATCCTGGATGGGCGGGTCAGTTTTGTGACAGCCGAGTGAGCATTGACCAACCCTGCCAAGAAACAGATTTTGGCAATGTTAGTTGCTGTAACAGAACATTAGTTAAGACATCAGTTGACATATCGGTCAACACATCAGTCGACACATCGATCAACACATCAGTCGACACATCATTCAAAACATTAGTTCATGAAAGTTCAACTGTTATCGCCAACAATAGCAGCGCTACAGATAATGAGATTCCCATTTCCCCCAATAATAGCCCACCAGCATGTGACCCCCAATACTGCTTCAATAATGGTATATGTTATTTAAACGGCACTTCCTCTCCAAGCATGAGCTGTGCTTGTCCCAGAAGATGGACTGGGGCGAGGTGTGAGAATGAGTCGATGAACACGCCATTAAACAAGACCGCCGCTTTATCACCTTGTATTTTCAACGTTTGCCAAAACAACGGCTCCTGTACTGACCAGTGGGACTCACTGTTTTGTTCATGTCCTGTAGGTTTTAGCGGAAAAATCTGCGAGGAAAATTTAAACATTTGTGATAATTCTTCATGCTCTGACCATGGACGATGTATTCTTGAGAACAAAATGTTCCATGCGTGTTTTTGTGACCAAGGTTGGACAGGCCAGAACTGCGAGGATGATATAATGTTTGATTGCGTGGCTGAGCCTTGTCATAACAACGGAGAGTGCTCACAGGGGAATGGTTCCAACGCTTGTCTGTGTCTGGGAATGTGGTCCGGCATAAAGTGTTCAAGCATTGGTAAATTAGGATTGAATTTTAAGCTAGTCTTAATATTTAAACATATCAATATTTTTAAATTGCATAACTGTATTTTTCTTTAACTTTATAAACTGTATTATTTTAATATATACGGGGCCTACCTTTATCTAATATCATAACCATTGGGTAACTTAAAAAAAATCATAGTTACATACTAATTTAATTTTTTTTTCATCATACATTTTGATTCACTGCAGTTTGAATAACTTTAAAATTGTTTTCTGAAAACGAGAAGGCTTATCCTTAGGTACATCCAGTAAGAGGCAAAATGTATATTATGTAATACAATATGCAAATACATTTCTTGTTTCTGCAGATATCACCTTGCCATTCTATCTAGCGTGTCCTATTTCTGAAGCCAACACATCGGTGGTCAATCAAGGACTGCAGAACCTGTTCGCTGAAACACACTTTTATGAAGGCAAACAGCTGGAAATCAGTCACAAGTCAGAGCCTGCCACAGCAGAGGCAAAGTGAGGGAAGAGATATTGAGATTTTGTTTCATTTAGCCTAAGAGGATGAAATACACTAATTTGATTACTATATAGGCCTACAGTCGTCTTTAAAAGCACATAAATGACACATCTGTAATCTGCTTTTGGGATTAATTGTAAACAAACATTTTTTTAACTCATAAAAAAGGACCCTTGTGGGTTATCTATAGTTGACAATTGTACAGCGTTCAAAACACTACCACCCTGTACATATTATTGGCTAGGTAGACAGTTTCTGCCTACTAACTTAACTCATTTCATGTTAAGATGCATGTAATTTTAATACTTATTCATTTGTTTTCAAATCAAAACAGAAATAAAGTAGTTACAGCAATCTACCCCACTGTCAAGGTTGATGGGAAATTATTGACTGATGAAGAGGTCACATATGTCATTAATAAAGTGATCAATAAGCTCATTGACTACATGTGCTGCCCACTTTTTTTAGATGCAGTGGATTGGAAATTGGCTCCCCCTGAGGAACCATTGGTATGATGAAATTTTTCCGTATGAATAGCTTTTTATTTACTGTAATCACTTTGCAATGTATGACTGTCTATAAAGATCTAAGTAATACTGTCTTGCATTTTACCAAACTGTTGTTGACAGAGGGGAGTGATAATAAATCCTATTTTTAAATGTGCTAGTTGTTAGTTTTCTGCTCCTTCTTCATATTTAAAAAAAATATATATTCCAAATTATGCAGATATGACACATAGACATAACTTGTGGGTTTATGCACACCTGCTTAAGAACTCTTATTGTACAACATTGGGCAATATTTAAAAAAATATCGCTGTTAGTACCGTATTTAATTTTACAGCATTTTCACAATGATCTCGAGCAAGTTGACACCCTTTGAAAAGTCTCCACCATGAGAATTATTCAGCTGGCTTCCTCATTCTGTAAAGCAGTTTAGCTCTATGAATGTGTGATATATTCATCTTTGCTACTTTTTATTTCCCAGAATTATAATGTAGCTGATTGGTACCCAGCCCTTATTACTGCTTGTGGCCTATTTTTAATTGTTATTGTTGCTCTTATAATAGTCAAGTGTCACAGGTAATTTCAATTAAATTATTTTTTTAAAAATCTTTTAGTTAGTCATTTTGTAATCATTTTATATTTCTTGTCTGTAAAGTATAACATTCAATGTATGATAAACAACTAATTAAGGTTTCTAAGTGAGTTAAGATTCAGCTACATTGTAGAGTTAAATTTATGACTTGAAAATCTAGAATAATTGTTTAACTTTTCTTAACATACATGATATTCAAATTTTCTAAAATTTATACACACAAAAAAAAAACTTTTAACAAGTTAGAGATTTACAAATGTGTTTCAATTAAACTAGAAAGCATTTGTTAGAATGCAAGAATATTCAATGAGTTTTCTATCCTTAACAAATTAAAATAAGAAGTAGGCTGTTAATTGAAATTGCAAAATATAGTTTTAGAAAGATTGCATGAGATGAAAGTTATCACTAATCAGTGCTAAAGTGTAAAATTAAATATTTATTTAGGTAATGTTTTATATTCTAAACAGATATTCCACTAAGTGATCCAAAAAACACATCATAACATTTTATTTTAGAATCATATTCTTAATTTTTCAATTATCATTCTATTTTTATGCTCCTCCTAAATTTAACAAAAATATATATATAGGCCTATAAATCCTTGGAGTTAATTAGTATGTAGTTTCATCATTTTTTTCAGGAAACGACTTGAGAAATATAAGATTGCTGATGCTCAAACCAAGTTATCATGTAGAAATGAATTGTTTGTTGAAACTGAACCAAATACTCTACAGGCCTCAGACTTGCTTTCAACTGACCAGTACAGGGAATATGGTGATGCAGCTGTACGTTTGAGATGTCCATGATATCAAATAATTATAGTTCACCTTAATGGTGTTTGACTTCAACATAAATTTACCCCCTTGAATGGGAGTTATCAAAAAACATTTTTAAACAAAAATATATTAGTAAATCATTGAATAAATCCACAATAATACATTCTGTTGAATTTCTGTACCATTTAAATATTTTCTGAAATTTATCTTCATAGCTTTGATGATAACCATTTTCTACTTTTAAAAAGTTTGATACATTTTTTATAAAAGTCTATAACCAAAAATTTAAGTTTCACACCTTTAAAATAAAACAGATCCAAATAACAAGAAAAATGAACAAACGCTAACATTTGGGGGTTTTGTTGCCAACAATCTACTAATAAATTAATGAATTTCAACAAAAAAAAGTACCTGGTACAATAAAACAGTTATCTATCAAATTAAAGCAATTTTACTACAATTAATTTACAGAAATCTTAAATAAATAAGTTTTTCTTGCTAATAAATTTCAGTAATAATCAATTTTTAAAATTATTTTTCTAATAATATTTAATTAATTAATTTTAAAAATACCCCAAACATGGTTGCAATTTGTAGGATAACAATATTAGTCAATTTTTTTTCTAGAACAAAGTGATCTGAGTGTACCTAGCTGTGTAATTTTGATTTGTAGGCCTATACAACTTTTCAATGTTCTTTTTTATGCATACACTGAAAAATCCTCCAGTTACTAGAATTCTTTCCTCACAAGTATACAAAATATGTTACATAACTGACAAACATTTTTTAATAAAATATTTTGAGCTTTATAAATCCATTATTATTTAAGTCTAATACTTGAAATAAATTTTTTTGAATATTATAAACATAATTTTGATAATTAAAAATAAATCATTATTATAAAAATATAACAGCACAATTTGGTAGACAATTTATGACACACCCATAAGACAAAATTACATATAAATAATTGTATGCAGTGCTTTGATTTCTTAGTCATACAGAAATGTTGACTTCAGAAAAGGTAACATTTAATATAAAAAGTGTTTTTTAAATTGTGCCCTTCAGCAGTTATCTGTCATTGTTTTGTTTATTCATTTTGTTCCTCTTTGCTAATAAATGACCCTTTAATTTTATTAATATTTTATGAAATATCCCTTTCATGTTTACACAAACTTATGAGTAGATTACTACAAGTAGTGTATGCTGTATCATCAACAGCCTCATTTTTTACAGGTGAGAACATCCCACCATCACATTAACAACTCATTGTATGCTTCAGTGGAAGATGTAAAAGTAGCAAAGCAAGAAAGCAGTGCAATTATAGCGGTAATTTTTTGTTGTTGCAATTGTTAGAGTATATTTATTTCTTGTCATTTTTCGGGAATATTCTTTAAACTTTTAATATTATCTTCCATCCCCTCATAAGGTCCCAATCATTAAAAAAAAAAAATCTCGTTATCAAATTTACTGTGTCCATTTCTCACTTCCTAATCTTGCATTACTTAAAACAAGTTATTTCAAAGTAGTCAGATGTTAAAATTTCATTAAGCTTAACAGAGTAACTATATAAATCAAATAATTTAGCCTTTTTTATTTTCCAATAATTTAACAACAGTATTAACTGGTAGTATTAAAATTTTATTTGCAACTTTTATGTCCCTCTTAGAAAATAGAATAATTTTTTTTATAATTCACTGAAGTTGCAATAGCGAAACTTTTTAAACTGTGCATATGATGTGTAACTCTGGTGCCTGACAACACCATGCAAAAGACAGCTCCAAAGTATAACATAAATTATAAAAACAAAAATAAATTTTTAACAATAATGGAAATGATTCCACTCTCTGTGTTGTTTTCACCTTAATTTAATCCAAGGGTGAAGATAGCCAGGTGTTTTATAATAGACAGGCATTTTCTGTAACTCAGGCTGTTGTAGAAACAAATTGTTCTTCTGATGATGTTTCAAATGAACAACCCACTCTTGTAAAGAGACCTGTGAAAAAATTTGGTAATTTCATAAAATCTGGCTTTGCTTCATGGTGATATATTTAGTAAATGTTGAATGAACATGATTGTAAATTTTGATTAGCCTGTGTTTTATGCAAAGTTCACCATTTTCATGCCTGTCTGGTTTACATTTTGAAGTCAGCTTATTTGGTTACTAAAGCACTAGATGTTATAAAGATGTGCATTTAAGAATCTTGGATATCCCAAAATCAGTTAACTGGAACTTCAGTAATCCAGATTTTGTATTTTGTGATGCAGCAAAGTGCAATTTAAATCTTGAAAAGGAAAGAAGAATTATTAAGATGAAAGTATTATGTTAGATAAAGAGGGATGCAAAAAAAAAAAAAAAGAAACACTGGGCTGGTTAACATTGGAGGAATGATTAAGATTATCCAGGCTCTCCATGATTAACAAGATAGAAAATGGGCTGGTCCACTGCTCCAGAAATAAAAAGAAACTCGTCCCTCTACCCCTAGACAGTGACGAGGCCATGACAAGCAGTTCCGGCACATAACAGCGAGAACACTGTACAGGAACTGCTCATTCATGCCAAAGACAATCAGGGACTAGAAAAAGCTTCCAAAAGGAACAGTTGAGGCGACAGCACTAGACACATTTTCGTCTATTGCCTTAGGCCTTCCAACCGCCCAGTTCAAAAAAACTATTAATAATGTAAAACAATTCAGGAAATCTGACTAAAAACTGAATACTGCAATAAGTCCTAAATTAATGTTAATAAAATATTTACAATGAAAGTTACAGCAAAATAATATTTTAATTGTTGAATTTGGTCTATTGATTTTAGAAACAAAAAGGATTTAAATAAAATTTATTTTTATGCGTGCTTATAGGCTATGAAATTTTAGGCATTATATTTATATATATTTATGTTTCTGTGCAAATGAGGCCTAATATTTCATAACAGACTTGCTTTTCAACACATTCTTAAATATTCTTCAACTGTCTTGGTGGCTTGCTTTTCCAGGCATTCTTAAATTATTCTTCAACAGTCTTGGTGGCTTGCTTTTCTACACTTAATTTATTATTCAGTTTCTAAAAGAAAGCAAAGAACAATTTTGATTTTTAATGAATTTATGTGCCTTTCTTTATTTTGGATGATTTATATTTTACTTTGGCCTATGGCAACAGAGCTTGTGCAATAATTACTTATGGATTGGTGCTTAAAATAATATTTCGTTATATCAAATATGTGATATGAATTTCCATTGATGCAAATTTACCTTTTTGAATAGTAAAGCTAATGACAATTACAATTTGTAAAAGAAATCCTCAGAAAGTTATTTAATTATAATATTCATAACAGTATTCATTAATTAATCGTTTATCCAATGTTAACTATCGCCACCAAATGAAATAGATCAAATGTAATTTATTTTTTAGCTTCAGTTTATGACAGACCCAGAGACTGTAAGCATAATGCCATACCAGAGGATGTGAGATCAGAAATGGTAAGAAAAGACATTATTTCTGACATGATTTGTAATTATTACTCCCATCAAAAATACCATTCCCCAAATCCCCAAGTGCAGTCTGTCCCAATGGCAGCCTGCAGCTATTTTAATGCAAATCAGAACCTATCTCCTGATTTAGCGACAGAGGTACAGATCTCCCCGGCTGATATGTTGATATCAACCATCGCATCTAAATTGGTGTTCGTGACACTGTGTTATGTGCTTGGGAGTTAGGGTCATGATTACAGCTGCCACTAATGGATTTAAGGAACAAAATGGTGTTACCAATGATGAAAACGCAGCCCCTATTGAGTGTGGGTTTCCTAGCTAGAACATAGGAGCCAGGAGAGCTAATTACCAACACTCTTATAATTAGCATTTAAGCATTGCTGAGATCATTGCGGTTGGCAGATCATAGGAAACCTTCAGAAGAGGATTCCCATGAGAGGATCCGCCTATCTGCGACAACCAAAAACGTATGGTTGCACCCCCACCCACCCACCCCCGTAGTGTAAAAAGAAGCTGGCATAGTAACCCGAATTAGGGGTCATTTCATCATGGCATCCACCCATTAAAATTAAAGGAAGCTGCTTTAGGCATCCACAGGGTAGCCGGATGTCCAACAGCTAGTGGTGGATGCTCCAGGAGTGCAGCTTTGTGACACTCCTTTCACTGGCTTCATGGTGCAGGCCTTGTGGTGTTAAAAGTGGGGTTTGCAAAAGGGATTATCTATAGAACATAAATAGTTTAGGCTCAGGTCTCTAATTTCATCCCTAATGTAACATTTTCAGTATACCAATAAACATATATTATGTCTGTGAAACTCTCTTCTTCTTACAACCTGTATACATTAAAATTAAATCTTACGTCCTTCATCTGAATTCTGCTTTTTTGAACAAAAATTAACTTACAACTTTGGCAATGTACTTCTTTTTAAAAAAAATATATTGTATAAATATAGATTTTTGATGATTGTAAATTGATGTGCATTCATGATCTGTCCAGTATATTTAAAATTAACAATCACTTCAAAATAGGTGGCTGATTCAGTCAAACATAAAACAAATATTCTGATTTTCAAAGGATTAAAACCTTGTCAGATTTCTGTCTCTAACATCGGTTTAAATTTATTTTAACTTTTTAGCTTCGTGCACACAATTTGATTACTACCAACCCCAGAGCTAAAAAACACAGCACACATAAAATAAAGTTTAATCAAGGGCCACTACCACCTGTACCAAGCAGCATAACCGCAAGCTACACCAATATAAAGCATGTTACAGGCAGTGAAACCATGGGAACCAGTCAAGAAATACCAAATGAAGATTGTTATGTAGCAATGAGCAGTAAAGAGAGAGCACAAGAAGTCAAACTGAGACCAAAAAGTGGCTGTGGAAACATAGGTAGGAGAGTGACATCTCCTGTTCGCAGGAAAACTGTCTCAGATCTAGACTATGAGAAAAAGTATAGGTATTTGCCTTATATTGATGATCCCCCTTATCATGATCTTAAGGTACACCCGCATCTCTCCATCTTAAAGTGATGATAATTTTAATAAGGAGTCAATGGATTCTTAGGTTCAGAGTACCATATTTAATTCCTTAAAGTTAAAAACAAACTTGAAATATGCTGAATAATAATTTTTTTTAAACCCATCTTCATTCTTTATGCATAAAAGAATATTAGTTATGATCAATTCTAATTTTTTTTTTAATAAAGTATCAAACCAAATTTAATATCAAAGATTTTGTGGCATAAATTTACATTTAATCCAAAATTTATAATATAGGCTTTAATGCTCTCAATTAGGAAGCTTATAAAAAAATTAACAGCTGAGATGGTTTATGGTAAAAAATCAACTAAATCCTGCCTTTTGTCAAAATGAATTATTTCAAAGTTTAAAAAAAATCTTTTGTCAGAAGGTTACTATTTCAACCACAAAAAGCAGTGCTTTTCAAACTAACTGCTGCTAGGATCAATTTTCATCTATTCCTTATCAAAATAGTATTCCAGTATTGCCAAATGCAATCTGAAGTGCCATTTTCATTTGACAATTTTCTGGAACTTTTTTTTTCATAATTATATTAATTACCCTTTACATTTATTTAAAAAATAAAGTTAAATACCATATTTTTAAAAATGTCATCATGTTTCACTGCCATTAATTTGTTTTCAAATGTAATCTGTGCTTAATATTAAGAAACCAAAAATCATAAAGACTACAAATGCAATTTCACATATGAAGTTTTGTGTGTGTTCATTATCATTCATCACATTAAGAATATGATCATAATAATGCCTTGTTATATTATTTAAGTATATTAAAGTCAAATGATTTTAGACCAGATCAAAATTTTTTTTGAAATTGTCATGATGGATGCTTCAAAATTCATTTCCTTCATAAGTAACAAATAAAGAAAGGTGTTGAATAAACATTTCTATTTGATAAAGTTACTCTAAATTTTGGTGTGACCATAACAGTGGAACAAAATTAAAATACGAAAGGGGTGAATGAAAACTAATTTTTAATATGACATTTTTTCCCCCTCTCATTTTTAATGCAATATCCATGTGAAAATAAGATGCTGTTCAAAATTTTCATGAATAGAAAGTGTACTGCACACAAAACAAATGTCATACATGATGCCATGCTGGGCTTATGTTTAACTATAATATTTCAGTCACACACACACCCCCCCCCCCTACCACCAAAAAATTGACCTTTAAACTGAAGCTCGGGGTCTCTTGTGTAGATTAGTGCACAATCCAGATTTTAACTTCATTTTCAAATTTTTAATTATCTTTTATTACTACATTTTTAACTATATAATTCCATCAAGTTGATGTGTCCTGAAAAGTTTTGGTGCATTTAAAAACCGAACATGAATTCCTTTGTTTAAGTGCTTCAAATAAATGTTTTATTTTGAAAATATATGTAATGCATTTTGAATGTTCCAGGTGCATCTCATTAATCTCACTGCTTTGATTTTAAAGACTTAAATATGTAACTAATATTCTATTTCATCAAATAATGCAAATAAACACACATTTTTCTTTGGAAATGTACTCAGATTTATTGAATATCATTGCAACATATGTATGGAAAAACTGACCTATGCCTGTAAGGATAGACATGTTATAGCAAACATCAACATATATAACAAAAATTTTGGCTTTTTGCATAAATTTATAATGAATAAATGCCATGCATCTAAAAATCTTGAAATACAGAAAACATTTTTTTTAAATTACAAGGCACATAAAATGACAGGAATCTTAATAAAGTTAAGAATCTCTTATAAAGCTAAATATCATAAACCATTAAGTTTTACATATGTGTAATTATAAGACTTGCTTTTATTAAGAAAAATAATACTTTTTCAGTACAGTAAAGAGACTTGGACACTCTTAAATTTACATTAGAATTGAATTTACTTTAATATATTTACATCAACTAAGTCTAATGAAGACAGTCAAGAGATTAACATCAAATGTTAACAATTTTCATCAGCTTAAGCATGATCCTCACTCAAAGTGTTTTGTTGAACATGACATTTATAATACCTATTTACACAGAAAGTGTTTAAGTTTAAAAGTTGATGTGAAAATTATGAATGTATCAGTTTAGTAACACAAATCATGGAATGTAAATTATGTAGATATCAAATTTGTTACATACACTTTTGAAAGCAAAATTGTAAAACCTACAAAACTCCAAAGTAGTTATGCAAGAAATGTAAGTAATTTATTCAGCGGATTTTTTTAATAAACAAGTGTCTTTTAATATCATACCATGATAATTTAAAATATTTCTGTGTCAGCCTATATATATTTTAATAATGCACAAATTTAAACATTTTTAAAAAGACCTTGTCAAATTTTAAAATATTCTGCAAAAATTAATTATCCTTGAGCCTTGAAATATTGGGTCTGACCATGATACAAGTAAATAATCTTCTGCACCAAACTCCAGCAGAAGAGAATTAATTTGATTCTTAGATAATATAACGAGTGAATGGCAGAACTATAAAGCTTCTCTATCCTTAACACGTGTCGATTGTAAGTATTTTGTAATGAAACATAAAAACATATATGAATGGAAGACTTGTATGAAGGAATGGAAGAAGGAATGAGAATGTTTTTTTAATGCTGAGATAACAAATGGGCAATGTTCCACATCAGTAAGAAATTATTTCCTTTTTGGGGACACTGCTAGAATCGAATTTGTCATGTTAAGTTGACATCCCATTGTCTTTTGTCATGTTAAGTTGACATCCCAATGTCTTTATGACAGACAGGTAGCTAAATCCAGGGGATCAAAATTAACATGGTTCGACATAAATAAATATATTGGCTTAGAAATGAGTAAGATTTATTTTGATTTATTTTTAAGGTGTTGGACAATCTAAGGTGAGTGGAACTTCACCAAAATAATGATGATAATAATTTTCTCCAACAAAAGTTTCCAACTTTTGGATTTTGAAAAATAAATGTATTTAAAAGCATCTAAAGTTTTCTCAGAATTGGACTATTAAGTAATTATTGCAAGAAGTAAAATATTTATTCAATGATTTTGAAGAATTTCTGACATACAGAAATGATTATTTGCTATTTATTACACCATTAAATGTCAATGGCTTAAAACATTCAATATTTAATACATTTTAATCAATTTACAAAACAGCTGGCTCAACCAAAAGGAAAATTATTACTGAAAAAACAACAGCCTTAAAATAAAAAGAAGCTCACATTAAAATTAAGATTTTCATTGTGTAAAAAAAGGATGTTTACAAACACTATGAGGGTGACCTGTTCTCCAAAGAACTATACTGTTGCCTTGATTTCTCACGACAAGTGCGCCAAGGCTGTGCGAAGAGTTCCTCTACCTCCTCTAGCTTACATCCCTTTGTTTCAGGCAAACAAACACCAATGAAAGCTAATCCTAAGATTGCAATGCCAACAAAAAGCCAATAGGTTCCTGATGGGAAGAAATTAAAACTTTTTATCAAAAACAACATAATAAATTGTAGTTACACAAATAATTTTTGGTTTAAAGACTAAATTTAAAAAATACATAAGCTAAAAAAAAACTACATTACACACGCAGAACTAATAAAGAGCTAAAGGAATATAAAAGTGTTTTTTGTAAAATAGAATATTATAGGAATGATTACTTAAGGATGGAAACAGCTTATTTACAGTTTTGAAAATATCAAACTAATCTCTGCGTTAAAAACGTGAAGAATAAGTCTCTTATTAAGAGCATATTTTAAATGAACAAAAGGGAAACAATATGAACAGCTAAAGCTTTGACTTATACATACCGTACTTGGTCAGAGTTTCAGTGAGAGTTAAGAATGTCATGGAAACTATCAAATTAGAAATCCAGTTTGTTGCAGCAGACAGGGAATTTCCTGTTGATCTTGCCCAAATCGGGTAGATTTCTGAATTTATCGTCCAAGGCATCGGACCCATCCCTAAAATTGAAGAAGAATATTACAATTTTTTCAATTATTAAAACAAGGGTTAATTACTTTAATTAATTTACAAGGATTAATTACTTTAATTAATTTACAAGGATTAATTACTTTAATTAATTTACAAGGATTAATTACTTTAATTAATTTACAAGGATTAATTACTTTAATTAATTTACAAGGATTAATTACTTTAATTAATTTACAAGGATTAATTACTTTAATAATTTACAAGGATTAATTACTTTAATTAATTTACAATTAACTTTATCCACACAAGAATGAGTCACAGCAATTCAAAATGCAATTAAGTAAATTTTACTATATTAAATAGAAAATATGGGTGCTGATATTTTATAGATACAGCTCTAATGAAAACATTTACCTGGTGCAAAAAACATCAGGTACAAGACCAGACCAAAGATGGCCATCCAAGAATATGAAGTAGGGCAATAGTCATAAGCCCATACTACTTCTGATAAACTTGTATTTTGACATTCACCATAATCTGAGTGGTCATTTTCTTTTGGATCTGTGGTTAAGCATGATCCATTTATGGATGATCCACTTCCGGTGTAACAGAATCCACAGTCGGCATTCTCTATACAAGATTCACAAGATCTGAAAGCCAAACGACCAGTTTAGAAGGGGATCATTTAAAAGGTTAATCTGCAATATTTTTGAAAAAAAAAAAGATCAAATGTAATAATTTGATAGCTCATCAATAAAGTAATGAGGTCAAATTTGGGAATTAAATTAATTTGTCCATAGCTTCATTAAATGTTCCTTGAACTTTTGGAATTCAATAATCTCAATCGACTCAGATGTAACAAATCTGTGAACTTTTTTAAGATCTATATTTCACTCCATGAAAACAAATACAAAATAAGATACTGAAATAGTGTTTTAAACTACTATTACAAAATTATCATGTGCCCCTCAGCTGTAAAGTGAATAAGCAAAAAGCTAGTAAACATTGTGCAATGATGTTTAAAGTGTACACAATAATGAAGCCAGGCTAATCTGTTTAATAAGAAACACCCAATTTCTCCATTAACAGAAAAGCATTTGAAAAATTTAACTGACTCAAATATTCTAAAACAGTTTTATACTTTTTTCAGATCAGATCTAAAGAAGCCTGCAACATATTTTGTTAGATCTCTACAGAATTTTACCTATACAATGAACATGTGTTATTATTTGAAGGGCCAACGTTCCTTGGGAAGATTTCTGGTGAATTGAAGGCTGCCAACTGGAATGCTACTGCAAGCACAACTAAACTGACTATAACTCCTGAAGAAAACAAAGAAATGACAATAAGATCAGAACATATTATAACATAATTATTTTTCCATTGTCTAAATTGTTTCATGTTAGTCTCTACATTTCTTTAAACACAAAAGTCTTTGAATTTCTTAGTCTTTATTGATTCATGTTTTCTCTGCTGAAGAAGGCATATGGCTAAAAGGCTCTTTTATTGTCCTCTCTTTTAAAGACTTTACATATCTTGTTCTACAATTACCTCCATGTTAGTTACTGTTTTAATGTTAAATATCTAAAATGGTATGTAATTCTGTTAAAAATATTATAACAATTTACTGCAATAAATTAAATTTGATTTCCTATTATAATGTTTCCATGTTAAAATTTATGTCATGGTTTCCATTATTTATTCAAATATCGGTATTATTTCTAGTGACATTATTTTGAAACAAAATGTTTTTAATTTGCATATTTTAAAGGCAAACATCTTATTATCAACTTCAACAAAATAATTTTTCCCATTTTTGTTTTAAAAAGATTAAAACATCACATGCTATGTGAACCTCTTGGTTTGGGTATGTTTAATTTGGATTTACCTGTAAGACTTCCCATTATGAGTTTTTTCCTTCCTATCTTTTCCACTAACCAAACACCAACAATTGTGAACAGGAAGTTTATTCCCGCAGTGAGTGCTGCAAGCCAAATAGCCGTCTGCTGGTTACTCACTCCAGACATCTTTATTATTGTGGCACTGTAGTACCTTTAAATAAAATAGATTCAACTGCTTTTTATGGCAAGTTAATATAAATGACTGATTATTAATTAGCTTCATCAATATTTAAAATTAAAAACAAACATGTCAAAATATGTAATTTAGTGAGGTAAATAACTAAAAACTAGGAAGAAGTCTATTCCACACTATGTGAATATATTCGTACATTACTGTATTTATTCCACTAAGTTGTTGGAACAACTGAAGCCCACACCCGACAATTAGAGCTCTTCTTACTGAGGGTGTTTTCAAGATTCTTACAAAGGTATTGCCATCTGGAGTTAAATGTTTAAACAATTAAAATAGGTAAAAACAAATTTAGAAAATAAAATGCTAAAATTAAGAGTTTATATATACATGTTGTTCATTTGTATATATTTAATTAAATTTTTCTTCCCGGCAAATTCAGTTTTTCATTTATTTGTTGATTCTATAAAAGAAAACTAAAAAAAAAAGTATTTGACGGCAGAACAGGAAATGGATTTTGAATTATATTTTTTACTGTTACCAGTAGCACGAAAATAAATTGACCTAAATAATATGAGTTTAGTGGCCAATCAGGCTGATTTAATAAGTTGTTTTAATAAAAGTTCAACTCTGACTCTAACAAAATGATTCCTTACAGTAATTTAAAAAAAATTAAAATAATGTGCTGAATTTTTTTAATGTTCTGTAACCTGTCAAGTTAAACCATGGCGTGAAATGCTTGGTCTGTGGCCTTGTACATACACTATACAGGGCACCAGTACAGGGCACTAGTTGGCATTTTTAAGTCAAGATAACAAGGAAAATCCCAGAAGAAGGAAGCACAGACTTGCCATGGGGGCATTACAGCTGCTACAATCCAGTGTAATTATTTGTGAAATATTGTATAGCGGTTTGTCAAGATTATAAAGTTGAGTATAATGTCAATAACAAGTATCAAGAAACTGTATTTTGAACTGAATGCATGTTAATGATATTTTACAATTGTGAATTTGTAGTTGCTACTATTTTTAATTGCTTTAGTACACAGTGTAGTTGGAGGATATGACCTTAGACACAAGTCATTTTGTAACCAAAAAAAACAACCTCCTAAATGGCTAAATAGATGAAAAATGTTTAAATTATCAAATGTAGAAAATTTAAAAATGAGTACTTCAATCCATGGGTAGAAGTATTCCAAGAATGAATAAACCATATGTTATTTTCTAAAACTATTAATACCACCATAAACAACCTGTACAGCAAAGAAGTGTCCACCAAGTCACATTATTGGCCAGCTAACTTTTAATAGAATCTCCACAGATTTATTTACCTTTATTGATATGAACTGACTCCATTTCAGTAGCCTGTTTTATTTCCAGAATTTCAGCCTCCACATGTGGTGTGCCACGTAATTTTATGAGTATATCTAATGCTTCTTTTTCTCTTCCTTTGCTAAATAACCAGCGAGGGCTTTCAGGTAAAATTAAAAATCCACAAAACTGTACCAATGAAGGCAGCCCAGCCAATCCAAGCATGTATCTGTCCAATGGATAAAACAACAGTACATTAAATTTTTTTTTACATATAATAAAATATCATAGTTTTAAGAAAATTATGAGATAACCGTAAAGGAGATACTGATACGTCACATAGAAGATGGCGTCGGTGGGCCGTCGAGCATGAGTTCTTAATGCCCCCCCCCGCCGGGAACCTCACCCCTGACCTGGGGGACGTCCAGTCGACCGACAATGCTGCGTTTAAAGCATTCGCAGTTCACTCTCCCAAGGGTCTGGGCGGGTTTGCTTCCACTCCAGAGGGAAGGTGTTGCGTTACCACCCCCAGGGAGTATTTCAGTCGGGACGGAAAGTTGGGACAAAACGGATGCCTAGGAGCAGCTTTCTTACGGCCGCATAGGAGATACTGGTAAAATATATTATTCTTAACAATATAAGGAGAAAAAGAATTGAGACTATTCATTTGAAATGCCTCCGGCGCAGCTGACATATAAAATAAAAGCAGGTTATAAATAATAAAAATTTGGGTCGTTACAAAAATGATTTCATTAATTAATTTACTTTCACAAATATATCTTTTTCACAGAGTCAAGATTGTTACCCATAAACATGGGAATTTACTTTAAGATATTGCTTCAAAAAAAACCCTGAAAATTTGAAATTATTAATTGATAGGATATTGACAAATTTACTAGTTATGTAACTTTTATAGCTCTATAGTTTATAAGCAGAGACAGATATTTTCATTGAGATATTCAAACACAAACATTTTTAATTTCTAATTATTTGTTTTTCCTTGTTGTGTCTTGTCTGCTGAAGAAGGTTTTAGTTTTTGCCAAAACCCTCCTTTGATTGTTCTCTTTTTTTTTTCAAGCCTAAACATATCTTGTTCCACTATTAATTCATAAAACTTGTGACAGCCTTTTTTTTTTTTAATTGGAAGGCAGAGAAAATAAAATATATTTGACAACATCATAACTCTATTGTGTTTTGTACCTCCAACCATCAGGTTTAATGTAACTAAATCCTCCATCCATTGTGCTTGCAATGAACTGGCCGCCAGTAATGAATAAAGTATTTACAGTGACCATGCGACCTCTGAGATGGACCGGGGCACTTTCTGCTATGTAAACTGGGATTGTCATAGATGCAAAACCTTAAGAATAGAAAGTCACTTTTATCATTATAAAAAAATTTGTTGCACTTTTTAAAATTATAAGCAAAAATTGTTATACATAGGATTAAATTACAAATTCAGTTTTCAAACTTTTAATCTGCTGATTAAGACATTAGGAGGGTTACATATCATTAATTACATAGGTTAATTTTATTTGTAAACTATTGGAGGCTAAATACTTAATTTTGTATAAAAGATACAGTTGTCTTAAGGTAAAAATATTGTGGGAACCACTACTTGAACTCAAATACATCATTGACATGTTCAAACCGTTGCTCAACACTCATCAATCAAAAATATTTACCAAATATTTTTAACACTTATGTTATGAATAGTTAAATAACACTTTAAAATGTTTAACTGTATTTCATAAAACATACCTATTCCAATGCCTAGAATTACTCTACCAATCACCAACATGGTGACATTTGAGGCACATGCTAAAACAACAGCACCAGCAGTAAAGACAAAACTTGCTGCAAGAGTCACTGGTTTCCTCCCAAATTTGTTATTAAGATATCCTCCAATAAGAGCTGATAAAAATGCAGAGCCAATAGTAACACTGACAATAACCTCTTGCCAAAATGATGACAAAGAAAATTTGTCTTTAAGCAGTAACATTGCACCAGAGATGACGCCTGTGTCATATCCAAACAAGAATCCTCCAATAGCTGCAAATGATGAAAGTAACCAAACATAAATTGTTGATTTTCCTGTTGGGCCATGTCCAAACTTCTTATTTGACATGACAGGGCTTGTGTAAATAGTATTTTCATTATTAAGACTGTCAGAATCTGAATCACACTCAACAGAATTAGAAGACAAGACTTTAGAATTAACACATTGTGAGGAAGTTGGCCTGATTGTTGGTGAGCCAATAAGTTTTGTGTCCTCTGAAAAGTTTGACATCATTAGTTCCTCAGCCTCAATTTCTAACTCATGGTCTTCATCTGATGAAAACATCTGAAGCTATATATGTAGTCTGTACTTTGGTCCAAATAGATAAACTCTGCAATACCATAAATCATTAACAATTAATACCAGGTTAGTATGATTTGATAGGCTTGTTGGTGTTAGATTCATGACTTAGATTATCTTTGAACTTGATGCAAAAAGCATACTTATTTTAAACATGACAAGAATTTTTGAAATTTTGAATTTGTGTTATGGGAATGCTGTGAAAGTAATATGTCAAAGGAGCTGTTTAGTTTATTGTGGAAATGCCTTAACATAAAAAAATCACTTGATACTAAAACAATCAGATTTTTATAGCCTTCATAAAATAAAAAGATGATACGTCAGAGTAAATATGTTCAAAATGTTAAATGTGACATGTTTTATAAAATAGCAACATTAGAACAATGATTACAATGTAACTAGGTCCTAGGTGGTGACTGTCCTAGGTGGTGACAACCCCAGGTGGCGGTTTTTGGGCTTATAATTATAATAATACTTGACTTACATTTATATAAAATAATATATAATAATTATATAAAATAATGTTTGTGTGTGAGTGTGTGTTAGGTGCCTAGTGGGTGAGGGGTGCACTTTTTTAGAAGTAGAGAAGGTCCAAGTAACTAGTACTGTACAGTAGGACTGATTCAATCAACTGTAGGCCAACAAATGATTGATGTCACATTTATTATGATTAATTAACTAAAACTAAACGGTTCAAGTACTTATAAACCTATATTCTATAACTATACTTATACTGATTCGCCCTATTAATATTTACCTTCATGACATAATATAAAAATAATATAATATTATTATTAGCGTATATATTATTTTTACGTCTAAGTCTAAAGGCAAGGCTTAGAGACAGAGTAGCTATGACGAAGAAAGCAGCCAGTCAATTGAAATTAATTAAATAACGATAATTATCTGACTCAGTAATTTTAGATGCTTTCAAGTTTTTGTCATTTATGATTTAATTTTTATTTTTAAGTTAAGAGTCCCCGTCCCCACCCTTCTTGTCGACTCCCGGGTTTCAATAACTTAATTAATATGTATATAATACATTTATTTATAATGTTGATACCTCTTCTAAAAGACTGATCTACCGTTTTTATACTTATAGTAAGTTATAGTATAGGCTTAGACTAAGTACTAAGTTAGACTTGAGAGTAATTTAGAGTAGAGACTTTAGACTTTATGTCAAGTTGTGGTCTTTAAAAATAAAATAAAAATTTGAGTTTTTTAGTTTCAGTAATTAAAAAAAATTAAAAGATGTTGGTATATCCTAGTAATAAGTATTGGATTTATTTTACTGTGCACACATTATGCGTTAAAATTTTAACCTCTGAAATTTATTAATTAATAAGAATGTATCATTTGTAAAAAAATTTAACCACAAATGATTTTAGACTAATCCAGGTTTTGAAATGACCTTCATAATTCACAACAAACAAAATGGCAGGTGTACATAAACTTGTGAGTTTATCCCCATCTTGTAATGCTGTAGCATACAGGCTAATGTTTTACAAATGTCTTGTTTTTCGATCTGATAACTTACACTTTCCGGATCCCCTCATTTCATGTGTTTTTGTACTCCTTTTTTTTTTTTTTTTTTAACACTGCCACCGTCTTCATACCTAGGTACTTTGGTAAAAAATTCAAAAATTTTGTAAAAATAACCAATGGCATATTTGAATAGAGCTAATTTTTAACAGAATTATAACACCAAAATCATATTTTTAGCTGTTGTAGTTTTAAAGTTATGAATTTTTAAAGTACGACTTAGTTTGTCATTTTTTACTATGGACGAAACCTCCACATCTTGTGACCTCATTCCGCTGATCGCGTCATGCGCAATGACTATATAGTTTATATAAGGCAACGCATCCCCTTATTACTTTAAATACTGTTTAGGGTCGACTTATTTTAATCTTTCAACTTTGGCACATGAATAATTAATTAAAGCTCTCCCTGACCAATGGTTTAATAGTTTTTGCACACGGCCAACTCTTATGAATGAAATAGTATTACGGTATAGCCATTATGCAAATGCAAGTGGCTGTGTGAATGGCCGCCCTGTACAACGTTTTGCACACGGCAAATTGTGATCATTTATAATATGGACTCAACCGGGTTTTTAAACCTCAAATTAGGAAATTCTTGTTTAAAGACTTTTAAGTTCACTCGAAACTATAATTTATCCAAATATTTTGATGTAAATAGTGATAATAATTGAATATTTGTCGAGTATCGGCATCTTCCGCCATTGAAAAGGGGGCGTGGTCACACCCTAGCGAATTTGGGTAGTGCGACCTACATAGTATACTGCTCACGGGCGGAACTATGGTGTCTCTGGCGAAGGACGTGTCGCTTTGAAATTTGGCATACTGGTAGATCAATGTATGCCCGAGATGCATAATAAATATGAAAATGACATATTTTGTACTTTGACTTATATTAATGATGAAAGTTGCCTTATATTCAACAAGGATTTTCTCAAATATTAACCGATTGTAAATAAAAAAGGGATTGATTAAAATGTAGGCCAAGATGTCCTCTAAAGCGTAAGGCCGGAAAAGGAACACAATTGTGGGATATAGTAATTTTTTTATGAATGAAATTGCACCAACATCAACAAATTAAAAACACGAATTTTCGCGCGCCGACGCCCATTTCCCATACAAAATTTTTAGTAGTCTCCCTTGCTTTACTGAAGTATCTACTTTAGGGTTCAGGTTAGGTTTAGGGATAGATTTAGGGTTCAGGTTAGGGTTAGGGATAGATTTAGGGTTCAGGTTAGGGATACATTTAGGAAGTTTTTTCATTATTTTTAAACGTTTTATTCTTAATTTTACGGGTCGTGTCAACCAAGATGGTGGCCATGATAAAAAATGTGTACCCATCTCTCAAAATTTACCCCAAAAAAGTAGGGCTAATTAAGATAGATTGTACCTCATTTCATTACATTAGGTTTAGGGATAGATTTAGGGTTCAGGTTAGGTTTAGGGATAGATTTAGGGTTCAGGTTAGGTTTAGGGATACATTTAGGAAATTTTAAAATTATTTTTTAACGTTTTATTCTTAATTTTACGGGTCACGGCAATCACGTTGGCGGCCATGGTAAAAAAATGTGGTACGATCTATTCGAATTTACCAAAAGTAGAAAGAGTCGAGTGTGATTAAGTTAAGTAGTGCTAAGAGTGAACAAAAAGCATTCAGAATCAATTCATAATCATATTCATACATATTATATATTGATTGAAATATTTTTTATTGCTAAAACTTTCAAAAATAAAATCTTTTACTCTGACTCTACCTAACCTGAATGCTAAATAAACATTGGTAAAATCAGTCCGTCTACGTCCACTTGTAGATCTTTAAACCTAAAAGCCCTAACATTAATGAGGTCTTTTCAGTAAAGCAAGGGTAGGAGACTAGCGTAAAGACTAAATGAGAAATGGATGTTGGCGCAGGAAAATCCATTTTTTGTGTGATGATTCTGTTCAAATTTCATCCTAATCCTGCTGTGGCTATTGGAAGTTTACTACCAATAGACAGTTTCTTTCACTTTGGAGGGCATCTTAGCCTACATTTCAAGAGCACAGTGAGACACAAGAAACACTGCTGGTCATCTACTACACTCTTGTGTATTTCCAGTCGTCTTGACTAAGTTTTGCCATTTGAACAAATAGATAAGGACAAGAGAGTGATGCCGATGAATTGAGCAACTATCCCTCACTTTAAACCAAATTAAGTTAAAGTCAAGGCTACTACTCAAGTTTATGCATTGGTCATATTCCCATGCAAATGGCGAACCATAATAATAACATATCATGGACACCTTAAACTTGGCAAACAGAACATCCATAACATATTTATTAAGTTTACTGATAATGCATATTACATTGTTGATATATAACAATTTATTTGTAACTGCATTATAGTGGTAACATTTATTTTAAAATTAGAACTTCCATTAATACTGAAAATTAAAGTTGAATAAAATTATAATTTAAACAAGATAAGCGGAATTGTGTCAAAAAATATGGAGATGCAGTCTATAGTAAAAAATTACAATCTCCCACTTTAAAAATGTATAGTTTAAAAAGTACTAGACTTAAGTGTAAGCTAAAAAGTTTATTAATGGTTCTTTTTTTTTATTTGAGGTTTTCTTTAATTTATACAACAGTAATATTTTTATAATTTTTATTTTTGAACGGAAGTACTTACCTTAACTCAAACATAAATTTTCAAAACTAAAATCAGTCCACATAACTTGAACATAAATTTTCAAACCTAAAATATATCACTAGGCCTAGACCCAACCCAAATCCTAAAACCACCTGTTCTCGTGTGCTACAGTTACACAATGTAAGGAGAAAATCATAAATTTGAATAAAACGATTAAAATTAATAATAAATATTAAAAATATTAAAAACACAACTCACAGTTTCATCAAATACACTTATATTAAGTTATATACACACTTTAATACAGGTTCCACTGAAAAAAACAACAAAATACCGGTATGTCAGAAAAGTCAACATCCATTTTTTGAAATGAACGGGGCAAAATATTATTTGAAATATTATAATTAAACATTGCATGAAATATTAATTTAAAAAAAAACATCAATCAGAAACATTCCATGGGCATACTAATATTAGAAAAGAGAATACTTAACTCTAGTAACCATCCGCAACTAAAAAAAGGGGGATGCACTCGGGTGATCCATAAAGCGTAAGTTGACCTTTAAGGACTTTCATGTTTAAATAACTCCATCCTTTTCTCGTTAAAAGTTGTTCCATGTTCAGCTATTAGTTAAAGTTCTTTGCAAAGCCCCCTATGCCTATAGCCTTCTACTACTCTAATCTCATAATTTAGCGTAATAAATTCAATTCCAAGGGATTAACTTTTTTTTACATGGTTGACTTTTTAAAAGAAATAATAATAAACTTATTTCATACCGGTAATTAAAAGGATTTTAGGAAATCTAGCACGACTTAAGTGTTGGCTATTCAAAAACCATGTTTTTCGGGTCTGAAGTGTTTTTCAACAGGAATTACCACTGTAGAGAAAGTTGCCACTGGGTTTTCGGTTGCGTAGAAAATGAAGCAAAATGAGTCTATCCTATCTATGATAATAATTCCCAAGTGAATCTTGTTTGCCCTGCTCTCTATGTGCACTGTGCTGCACTCTCATTGCCTGCTTCCCCTTTCTTGCACTTAGTCATGCATGCACCAAATGCACACAAAATAACAGATTTTAAAACTAGCATGGTGTCAGTACACATAAATTCCTTACTAAAATGGCACTGCTTTTTGTCAATAGCCAACAAAAACAGCATTAGTACCCGCCACCATCCACTCTTTCTAGAGTCAATACAACTAAGCATTAGTGAATATATTGGAGCACCATCTGGAAATATTATTATAGATTATGCGTCTCTTCCTGTATTTTAAATGCGCGACATGGTTGCATCACTCCAGCTAGTTATATATAATCACTAACGCTGTCTTATTTGATGCAGCCCATATCACAGTCAACTTAGATGTCAGATAACCTGTTAAGTCCCAGCTATCAAATTAGTGCTGACCAACCAAGGACCACTGTAACCCCTTATTTGCCTCTTTGAGATGACCTGCAAGTGCCAAGAAAAAGTAATTTCACTTGTGTAGGAAGCGGGCTGAGAACGCACCACCTCGGGCTACATATTTTTTATATGGGGGGTGGGTAGCGGTGTACTATTTTTAGCCAACTGAAGAATTTTTATAATTTTGTGGTAGTAGTGGATAAAAACTTGGCTCATCCCAGGCAGCACTAACCCTCGCTAAGCCACTGAGACATTCTTCTTCATCCCTTGCTGAACCGTAAAAATAGTATTACAGTACACCAAGATCAGGTGCACCAGCGATGTCTCTGGTTGACACCTGGTACCAAAATCTCTGGTCTGCTCACTACATTTCCCTGGCCGCTTATTATGATGACATGTGACAAATCAACCAATGCTTTGAGATTGGTCACTCCCATGCTTCACATCTTTGCGCTGGCACTGTTTCCCGGGTCTGCTGCTTTCGAGGAAAAAGTTATTCTTTGATACATTGATGTAATGTAGAAACACCAGCATACTGGGTCACTATGACATTGCCATATTTCTGTTTAGGAAGGCGAAGGCATCAACACAGTCGTTGCTGATTCCCAGTGTATTGGTTTATGGTGGCACTTGTGGGCAAATTTCTGATTGTTAAAGCTGCATACCTTGATCATCCTGATGGTATGTCCCTGCTGCCTTCATCAGAAACTGAACCCAAAACACTATCAGTTGTCTGGGAACCATTCACTGCATTGGTCACAAATCAATTTCTACTACCCCCTTCCCCATGGCTTCAAGGGACCATCCACATATTCCAAACGCACAGAAAAGTGGGGTGGGGGGGATGCCTAGAATCAGTGTCAGTCTTATACAACCCGCTTCCAAATATTGTCAATAAATGTATTCAGTAAGAAATCCATTTGACAAGAAAGGAAACACTAGAGGTATATTATGCCCCAGCTGATAGCATACAAATGTCTAATTTTATTGCACGCCCCCCACCCGTGGAAAAAAAAAAAGAGGTTTCCATGCTCCTTAAAAAATAGTAAATTAAATTGGATTTCAATTTTGCTGTCTTTTTAGGCCCTTAATTTTAAGAATCACAATTGTAGGATAAAACTATGTACCAGGTAATGACATATATTTGTATTGCAATATCTGATAAACAATTTTTTATAAATATTAAAATATTTTAAATATTAAAATTTGTTTTAACATTACACTGTCAGCAACTGTCTCCACTGCAATTTCCTTTTAATTTTTATTTTATTTCTTTGGGATGTATTCTCCCTGGTCTTTTTTTTTTGTTGCCCTTTCCTTTAGTCTTCTGGATTTTACTGTTGCTCTCCTTTAGTCATTGCTTTCGTGATTTGGTGTGATCTCTGATATATCTGAATCACCTTATACTATATAGGTTGATTCCCCATTAATTAAGCTATTCCCACATAATTTAATATTAGCGTTATTTTGTTGTGGATAAGACAAGCTGACATTTGCTGCTAAAGATGTCCATGAAAAGTTTTTAAGTATAATCTAAAAACTAGAATCTGAACATTTTATTTTTAATATCTTTATTGAACAGACTACAGGACTAACAGGACTTGCTGTTGCGAAGCATCCTCACAAGGTAATGTTAATAATTTTATTCAGTACAAAGATTATTTGTGGTGGCATAAGCAGTTAAGCTTTAATTTTCATTGGGTGGGGGTTGTGGTTGATTCAGGAGATTTTGAGTATGGTGAGTAGGATTTCTCCTTCCGCTGGATTTTGTTTATACAGGGAATATGTGACAAAAGTCACTCTCATCCTGGGACCCAGGAAATCCCGGGATAAAATTATTTCAAAAAATATATTACAAATATTGTTAAACTTAAACTATACCAGAGTAGGTTTTTAAAATTGTTTTGCTTTTTTATATTGATGAACAAAAAATTCAGCCGATTGATTAAAATGCCATCATACACTAAGAGCTATTCTGACCACACAATTATTCACTGAAGGCTTTGCCACAGATCAGCTTTAAGGAACCGCGGAAAAACTCTGAGACTTTCAAGACTGAAAACAAACTGTGCAATTCATTCAAAATAAGTTTCCATTTATTTGGATCATTCAAAATAAGTTTCCATTTATTTGGATAAATAAAAGGATCTTATTTATCTTATTAAAAATATCTTTCATGTCTTATATATTATGCATAAAAATCTGGTTTAAATATGTTTTTATGTCCAAAAATTTACATTTAAATCTTTTTTTTCTCAATATAGTAAGGGTCACTTGGCTTCTATATAAATGTGGTGGTGATTTGAAAACCCTTGTGACCTGTGTATTAGCTTAATAATTCAGTGCATTTAACTAGATTTTACAGTACTTAAATTATAGCAACAATCTGACTTGATGAAATTCTTTTTTAAAAATTGTATTTTAAACAGGGTTTGGGTAATTTGGATTGATTACTATTAATATGTTCATCATAATTGTCCATAAAATTTCCTCATCAATGGATTTCCTCCACACTAAGGTGGGTTAGGGGAGGGGGGGTCTGGGTTGAGTACTGGTACCAAAATTATGGATGGCTGTATATAAATTATTCTAATATATATTTTTATTTCTGACAGACGCTTAGAGCCTTGTATACCAAGATTTTGAGTAATTTACAGAAGATGCCAGCTAGTGCTGCCTATCGCAAACACACTGAACAGATTATCAATCAGCGTTTAGGTCTTGTTAAAGCTGTAAGTTTTTTTCTTAAATCAATTTTTAAATCTCTCTTCTTAAACTTAAATATATTGTTCTTTTTTTCCTTAGCCAGTTAAGCTAAAAGGGAAAATAAGTGTAATGATTTGGTTACTTCTTATATTAGATTCACATTCACAAGTGCTTTCTTTTCCATGTTTAACATTTTTATGTTAGTCAAATAGATGTTTGGAGAATCCGTACAAACCAAAAGCTGTATCAATTGTACAAAAATCCACCCATAGTCGCAACAATAAAAAAGGCAGGCTGCGCTGGAAGGACATATTGAAAGGATGCCGGATTGTAGAGCAGCAAAAGTGATATACAGGCAGAAAGCTAGGGGCAGACAGCTCACTGGTCGACCAAGACTGAGATGGATCGACGATGTAGAGAAGGACTTACACAAGTTGAGGGTTCGTGCATGGAGGCGGAAAGCCATGGATTGATCCGAATGGAAGGATGTGGTGGAGCAGGCCAGGGCCCTAGATGAGCTGTATCGCCACTGATGATGATGATGAGATGTTATGCTCCCATTTGGTTTTTGGAAAGTAGTTAATTGAAAATGGATTAAATATTTTTCTTTTTTTATTTACTCTTGGCAGGAAGCTGAAGTGATAAAGTTGGAAGAAAAAATAAACTGTGGTCAAATAGAAGAAGTAATTAAACAGGTGAAATGTTTTTGATCAATGCAAGGATTCTTCTATAATAATTAATAATATTTGTTTGAACTCTTTACTTACTGGGTGCATATAGACAAGCTTTATTATTTTCAACTACTTTTTTTAACATAGCTATGAACTAAATCTTCAGAGGTGGGCAACCTTTTTGTGCAGAGGGCAGCATGGAAATTATTTATATCTGGGGGACTGCATGATAATTCATATACATCATATTTGTCCTTATAGTTATAGGTGAACTTTGAAATTTATTTTGAATAAAGTTCACAATAAAGCAGTGGAATCATTTTTTATATTTACTTTATTTTATTTGTATATTTAATTCTATTATACGGTTTTCAATATCTCTAGAATTTAAATTATGGTCACTTATTACTGCTGCTATTTCAGTAGTTAACAATGTTAAATTTTAAAATATTTTACAAGCTGACTTTGGTCTCTGTACCGTATGGCATAACAAATTTTATACTTGATAAAAAGTGGATCACATACTTGAAAAATGTTCCCCTAGTATCACAGTGATCTGATTGTATTATTAATATAGTGAAAATTATTCATCATTTAAATAAATTATTCATTACTATTAAAAATATTTTTTTTCCTAGGCTGAAAGAGAACTGAGATTATCAAGAAAGATGCTTGAGTGGAAACCTTGGGAACCTCTGATTGGACAAGCCCCCCCAAACCAATGGAATTGGCCTCTTGCATAGAAAAATAAATAATATTAGAAACTTTAATGATAGGTTTTATTTTTATTGTGAATAAGGAATTATTATGACTAGATTATAATTTAATAAAGAAATGAATGCATGTCAGAGAAGTGAGCAAAAATAAAAGTTTAAAAAATAATTGATTTTTTTTACATTGATATTTGTCAGTACTGGTATTCTGGTATAAAAGTTTCATTTAAATCTGTAACTAGTGCTTCAAGAGATTGTTTTCAGGTCAAACTTCTTAAAATTTCTGATAAGAGTTTTGAACAATAATAACCAATTAATTTTATTGGTTTATATTTCAAAACAAACTCTAAATTTAGCTTATATTTAATTTAATTTATAAATTTAAATATTGCTGTCTGATGCCTACCTCTTCCACATCAGGGCTGTGAATTGCCTGCTATCCATGCCATTACAACATAAAACAAACAAAATAAGAAAGCAGTACTATGTTTTTAATTCCATTGTTAAAATAACAATTTCAATTTTATACATTACTATTAATGAATATTCAAATAGGATCAAAATAATAGTAATAATCATTAGAAACAAAGGTCTTTTCTGCAGATAAAATGAACTTAAAACAATCTTTGCATTTCAAAACATCCTTGTCCAACAAATTTAACCCATTGCAGTCATAGTCTCAGGCAAGTTAGTCACTTTCCAGGGTTTGATTAATTCAAAATATAATGAATGATCATGTTGTCTAGGATACCATGATACACTTGGGTTCAACAATACCTATATTTACACAAGAAAATCCATTTGATAAAACAACTATCACAAAGTGAGATGTCAGCCTGTTGTAAGAAACCTTGATTTGATCTCAACACATCAATTATATTTGATCACGTGGGAGACCTCAGTAAAAACTACTTGTGAACAGCGGTGTTACTTTGGCCAAGGGAAATGTATTTTCTATTTCCAAATATATCCTGTAGTCCAGTGTGATGGAATAAAGATGGATACTATCTATCTCAAAAATTAAAACCTCAGGTAACTCATGTTACTTGTTACAGATATGACCATTGAGATTTAGATGTTGCATTTATGATGACTTGAAATGTGTTGGAAGGGGGATCATTAGAGCAACATGGTATCCTGGGTTACATTTTAGAGTCTGTATATTTGTAGATTTGATAAGAAGAAAAGAGGTGCAGAATAAATCTGGATCTAATGCAGTATAAATGGTTGAGCGACGAAGCTGAAGTGAGCCAGTGCAATGCAGATAAACATGACCTGAAAATTTTCTATTCCGCTCTTGAAGCAGTTTATGGCCCCACTTCGTCAGGATCATCCCCACCTCTGCGTGCTGATGAATTCTCTAATCACTGAGAAACAATTATTGAAAGCTGGACTGAAAATTTTGATGGCATTCTAAATCAACCATCATCCATCAATGATGAAGCTATTAAATCGTCTCCCATATGTGCCAGTCAATCAAGATATAGAAGACCTACCTACAGATCCACCAAGCTATACGCCTGCTCTCGTGTGGCAAAGCTCCATGTGATGACACGAACCAGGCTGAAATATACACAGAAGGGGGCACAGTTCTGAATAAAGTTTCCACCAACTGTTAAATACTACTTATGTGGCAGCAAGAGACGATTCCTCAGGAGTTCAAGGATGTATCTATTGCTCACCTGTACAAGCGTAAAGAGAACAGCCAATCTTGCGTCAACCACAGTGGCAGAGTGGAACGTAGACTGGCCCTAGCTACACAAAGACCAGAGTCTCTTACAAATTTTGTGGTGAAAAAATTCTTTTGCATGATAATTCAGCTTTACACAGCGCCTCAGTTCACTGGTGAGATTAATATCAACATTATGTGGATGCTCTTCTACTAACGTATCTACTGATTGACGTAGCTGTACCTCTGAAACTTCTAAATCTATTCTAAATGAAAATTTATTTGCAACATCACTGTAGATTGTTGCTGTTCTTTATAAATGTGCGTCAAATTTAGTTTTGCATCACTCCACACTTAATGGGAGAGCAATAGAAGAGTTGCTAATTGAGGAAAAATCAGCTCTCCGCTAACCCCCAATAAATATATTTCACTTTCAGATGATGATAAGGGGACATTGTGTGGCACAACAAATAGTATAGAAAATATATTGTATTTTTGGTGTACTAATATTATTATAATATGTAGTCATTTATGGTTTTTAAATATAGGCTATATCTTTCAGGATTAAATGTTATATGTGTATCTTTCTGGTGCCCATGTCACATGATATCACCAGCTTAATACTTAATGGTTAATCCGAGCATGATCCTAGCCTTAAAAAATTACCAATATCCTTCTCTCCGGTCAACTATTTATCGCTCACTCCCACTTCATATGCCGCTAATTATCAGACTCCCCTCTTTGGGGGGCGTCCATTAATTATTAATTACGTCATCGAAATAGGGGGGGGGGGATGTTTGACAGTTGTTGAAAAGGGGGAGGGGGATTAGATTAGCTGACGTCAACAATCATGTTTTTTTTTTTCTATTAAAATTTTAATCTAAAAATTGATTGGTTCTTACATTATTTTCAACAATTTAATGAGTGCAAATAGTCATACATTTTTTGGCTTTTAACAATATAAGTTATTTAATGTGTGTCAGTCTGTGCACTACAGATGAATGGTCAGAATGTTAGCACACTTTGTTAGTGCAAGAGAAGTCAAAAGTTGGCATCTCTTCACCTGTCATTTTTCTCTGTATCCGCTCCCTAGAAATGATTAACACATCATAAAATCATTGTACACGTTGTGCAATTAAAAAAAACCCACCGACTATCAGTGTGCAAAAACAACTATACCAACTCAGAGACAGAGAGAGCTTATGGTAATTATTTCTCACACCGACAATACTCGACTTCTATTTTAAGTGGTTTGAAAAGGATGATGTTGACTTGTCTGGTATATCAGTTCCGCAAGATGAAAATGATAAATCAGCTACTATAGACTATGCCCATCAGGGGCGTCATTTCGGGTTTTTAGGGAAGGGGAGGGGGGGCCAAAACCAAAACTTTGTCGGCTTGTTAAGTTGTTTATTACTGGAGGCGCCACAATAAATAGCAATTTAAGTAAAACCTGCAAAATCGGGGGGGGGGGGGGGGGGAATTGCGTAAAAAATTTTGACGTAATTAATGGACGATCCCTTCTACTTTTTTGACCGACTGTCAGTGTCACTACACTACACCTTCAACTCTCGCTCTCCCGTACCTTGATCGTCCCAGAACAAGGATGCAGTTTTTTACACCCGGTCCGGGTATTTTGGGACTTGACTCGGTGGGTCTTTTTTAAAAAGATTTTCATGTACTTACGTGTCGACAAGAAGCCTTCTTCAACGAAAAAAAACCCTATAAAAACAATATAAAATAAAAATAAAACTTGGCTGCAATGTTTCAATGTAGTATACGAGTGGACTGTAAGTGATCATATAGAAGTGGGCTTTAAGAAATATGTTTAATATGAATATGTCACTTACCATCGTATTAAATAAACAGACTAAGAAATGTATGTGGGCCTACAAGTACAAGTAACATAGCTGTAGAAGAGTAAGGCAACATAGCTGTAGAAGTAGAAGGACTGCCTTGTTTGCCACGACCCGTGAACTTTTATAATTCACGGTCACTAAAACTAACCTGAACCCTAGATGTATCCCTAAACCTAACCTGAACCATAAATGTATCCCTAACCTAATGGCACCAATTTTCTGCTTTAGCAATTAAGGGTTAAAAAAAAAACATTAAAAAATTACACATTAAAAAATTATTTTTTTAAAATAATCTTTTTTTTTTTGGAACAGTAAAAAATTTTACCAGTTCTGGGCAAAAAGAGCCCGCTCGTGGGGGGAGGGGCAGATGTCTCTGGGCGCCAAAATGTGCGTTGGTGTTATTTTATTGATGGAAATAATGGGTTTGAGAGTTGAAAAAAAAGGCTCTTTAAAATGAATCTTGTCCCCGGGCGCCAAAAACTCTAGCTACGCCTCTGGCTCCGGTGCTTCGCTCCTACCACTGTGCGTGGAACTGTCAGACGACTTTGCAAAGTCATGCTTACATTTCGTTTTTCAACATTGTGTTTAGAGTTTTAGTCAGCCCATTATTGTTATGGCAACGAATTTTGCGCATGTTTTTTTCGCTAGTTCCGGTCACGTATTTCCATTCCATTCCTAACAGGTTACCATCAATAACTTGTTATTTTCGTAACCTGTCTGAGCCTGCTAACAAACGACCTTTACCTTCGTTCATAATTAAATAGTGCCAGGCGGTCTATTTAAACCTTGTCTTGAAATTATAAAGACAATTAAGATTAAATACCACTATTATAACAAATTAGTTTCGGGGCTTGCTTAATTTAACTAAAAACCTAAATCACTTAGTCTACTAAGTAACACTTTTAATTTTAAGCAAATCAAACAATTTTGCAAGATGTGCATGAAAGTTAAATGCAGCAAATGTGGAAAATTCACTTGGTCAGGTGAGTCTGCTTGATCTCCTCAATGACAATGTATTCAATGTGAATGGTCGTGACTTTTACTTTTAGCTTTGTTTTGTATTATTATTTCTAATTTTAAACTTGAACTATTTCTAAACTGAACTATGATAACTAAGTCTAAGCTAAATTGCCTCAGTTTGGCTAATTATTACTATTGGTGCCTCATTTGCAAAACCCTGGTTTAGTTACTTGGATATGAGGCTATTTAAAATAGTATTTTGACGCAATTGCGGCCCATAGCCATAGGGTTTTGAGACGCTTTTTTGTGTGTGCTGGATGATAGGGTTCACTAAAAAATTATTTTTTCGCGCTAGAAACATCGTATCAACAAACGAATTACTGTTCTTGTTACGTTAATGAACAGGCTTTAACAACATCCATTTTGTTTTCAGTAATATTAGTATGTCGTAAAGAAAAAAAAATGTGGGAAAGCAGCAAAGTCTAATTTATCAATATTTTGAAAACTATACGTCGTCCCATTTTAAATCAACCTGGTGTACCTGTAAAATTGTATCTAAAATCATAATGTAAAATTTCAAGTCTCTAAGATGGCCATAACAATGTTATTTTTGGCCAGAACGGGTGTTAAAACTTGAAAAAAAAAAATGGCAGAAAACGAAAGTGACAAACCGGAAACAGTATTATTTATGACTAGTTGACAGATAAGAAAGCCCAAGAAATTTATAATGCTAAAAGCAATCAAGTTCCATCTTAATTAATACGAAATGTCTACACTCTACACGTCCGGCTCGCCGGACTTTTTATCCCCTGCACTAAACGCGCCGGACTTTTTAGTGCGGGAGCTATACGTTCGGCGACCAAGTCACATGACCGCCGTAACGAACCCTACTTCTCAGTACTGACCTAGTTTTAAGATAAGGCTGCTATATATGATCCAGTGTGGTCTTGTGGTAGAATAGACGCTTAGCGACCTTACGATATGTGATAGGCTACTGGATCGGGATCGAATTTTACTTTTTTTCTTATTTTTTTAAATTAAAAGTATATTTTATATTTAATTTATTATGTTTATTTGTAACAGTAGTCAGAGCTTTATGAAATGTTTAACTAATATAACGGACTTTTTTTCTTTTTTTTTGTTGCGTCAGAATCAAATAGCAATACTAGTACGTCTACTAATCTACTACTAATAGACTACTAGTTAGTTAAGTATAGGCTGACTAGTTTAATGATTCACAGTCAAATGCTTACAGTTTATGTATCTCATAGTCATAGCATATGAATATATTAACATGTTCAGTATTTATTTATTATCTAGGGATCGGCTGATTAATATATGTAATTACTGTACACAATAATGGAATATCATATGCAATGCAACTATTTTGCCGGCAACCTCTTGTCACATGACCTGACGGAATAATAACACCAACTAGTCGTCCGGTGGTCACATGACATATCTTCCACTAGCGGTCACTAGCTCGCCGGAAAAATTTCTCCAACTAGGCGTCCGGCGGTCATGTGACTTGGTCGCCGGACTTTTTATCTCCCGCACTGACACTGCCTAATTAATATTAGGTTTTGTATTATCTTTACAATAATAGACATATTAATTAATATTTTATCAGATATTCTCACTTTCATAATTTTTCATAGTGAAATCGCCTGTATATATTTCCTGTTTTACGTTTGGTCTTACTTTTTTTTGTGGATTTTTTTTAATGACATTAAAAAATATTTTTAAAATATTGTACTTAATTTTTTTCATTTTTTAAAGTAACAAAGATGTTGATAATACAATTTTGAATACTTCTGGAAAGTTTCATATTATTTGTCCACTCTGCTATAAAGTTATGTGCCTTTTCGTAAATTTTTTTTGAAAAGTGGTCACAAATCTCTATGTTAAAAAAAGTGAGTTTTTATTCACGAAAAAAATCATAAATTTTTAACAAAAAGTGCTACATAAAAAATGAAGACATATTATTACTTCATTTAACAAGGGCTATCTTACAGATGCGTTCATTTCTTAATTCATTCAGTTTGAAAATTTTATCCCAGTACCTACCTGGTACCGATAGGCATAGGGTCAAAACCCTGGTGCCGATAGGGTCAAAACCTTGGTTCCGATAGGGTCAAAACCCAGGTTAGGGATAAATTTAGGGGTAATCTTGCAGTTCAGGTGCGTATATTATTTCTGATCCAATTTCGTTCGTATTATCGCGTGTAAACTTAAGTGTATTATTTTAAAAATTAAGTCCAGCCAGGGTAAATGCGAAGAGATAGCACTGCGTTTTCTACCATGGCCGCCAACTTGATTGCAGTGACCCGTAAAATTAAGAATAAAATGTTTAAAAATTAAAAATAATGAAAAGAATTTCCTAAATGTATCCCTAAACCTAACCTGAACCCTAAATGTTTTGCAAACGAAAGTTACTGTGCTATCTCTTTGCATTAGCCCTAGACAGTATACTAAATTGTACAGCACTAACTTTTATTTTTATTTTTACGGCCCCCATTGGTACATAGCCGGTAGCGTAAAGGATCTCTCCATTTTCTTGTTTTTTTAAATTTACCCTGCATGCCAGATTGCAATTATATATATACGCCCCATATAAAAAAAAAGCATTTTGGGCCCCTATAAAATATCGGAACATCCAAGTTCAACCCCCTCCCCCCTAAATTCCCCCCACCTCCGTATTTCATTCTATTTGGTGAACATGCCTACACTTTGAAAATTTCATTTAGCATACCAACTGATAGGTGATAAAAAATCTGGCACTAGGGTGAAAAATACAAAGCAAATAAAGCTATGGAAGGTTGAGGGATGTTTAAAGACGCTTTAGAAATAAAATAAAAGTAAGCGCTGTATAATTCAGTATTAGTTATCTATGACTGCCTGGATTTAATTTAATGAAGAATACATGTAAGTTTGCAGGCTAGAATACAAAATTCTATCAGAAATAATATACGCATCTGAACTGCAAGATTACCAATTTAGGGTTCATGTTAGGTTTAGGTATACTTAGGATTAGGAAATTTGTTCATTATTTTTTAACGTTTTATTCTTAATTTTACGGGTCGTGGCAACCAAGATGGCAGCCATGTGAGACATCGCGGCACCAATAGTATCAAATTACCCAGTTTGGCTAATTGTTACCCGTGATGGGTTATGGCAGCCAAGGTGGCGGCCGTATAAGACAACACATGTCTACTAAAATGGGGTGGGGAAAGCAAGAGAATGTGCTGGTTGAGCTTTTTACCAAAAGAAACTCAACTAAAACGTGTGCATCCACAGTTACATACTGTGGTAAGAAAACTGTAAAAATGAAGAAAAAACAATACAAAATAATTTTAAAAAATGAAAACCCAACTTAGTTTCATATAATACACTTTTACACACTTTATTTCACGTTCCACAAAAAAAACAAAAAAGCACCAAAAGTTGTCATAAAATCAATACAATTTACAATACGATAATTAAACTCATTTTCCAAGATGCCAGAAAATTTAGCTATTATAATTAATGTCCAAAAAATAAAATTTTCATGTAAAACATGCCATTGTGTATTAAGGAAAAGTTAACTCTAGTAACAACACAAATATAAGTAAAAGGGGGAGAATCCTACACAGACACACATCATGCCGCGGAAGGCGGAAATTGACCAAAAAAAGTAATTGAAATTTTTGTAGTTTGTAGGCTAAATTATAATACAAATTGGTACCCGGTACATCCCTAGAATTATTCTTTATTGTTTGGGATGTACCAGTACAAAAACACAAATCCAGAAAAGTCTACATCTCTATAGTCTAGAAGACCCTGTGGCTGTAACTGTATGCAGGATGTAGGCCTACTTATAGATTGTTTTAATAAAGTCAGTCTGAGGCTGTTCTACTACTGGAAGTACCCGGTAGTCTACCGAGTAGAAATAACCTAAATAAATGTGCCATACCATATGAGTTATGAACTTTGATGAACGGTATAGACTATTGATGGTGTAATAGTTTATAAGATAAAAGTTAAGGCCTATGAGTATGGTCCTGTTATGCCTTATAATGACTACATTACTAGTAGAGAAGATGCTAATTAGTAAGAATAAATTCTAATACAAATATATGTAAAACTAAAATAGTAAATAGAAAGGGTTTATCCCCCTATGTGGTAAATCTAAATTTTTCTGATAGTAATACCAGTATTTGAAATAGATTGCTACATCTTGTTTTTCTCGATGACTTTTAAATTTTAATCAAGATTTATAGGCCTATATATTATACATAAACTTAAGCTTTTTATAGATACATTTTAAATTTTGCCTTTTTTAAATTTTCATAAGATTTATGTGAATATTTACATGATACAAAAAAAGAATAATTTCTATGTGACATAGTAACGTAGTTTTAAAAAAAATTTCAAATGAGAATACAAATATCTTGTATGGGTCATCCGATAATGTACCTAAAGGCCTCTTATAAAGTTGAAATAAAAATGTGTCAGTGGATATGAATAATGGGTGTCATCATGGTTTGTGTAAACCTACTCGTAAACTTTTTAAAAGTTAGCATCCACTGCAAATTTCTTTTTGCAGGATGTGGAATGCACAAAGATCAAGTTTTAAAAGATGTTCCACTTGATCAGCGATGTCAGTGTCCCCGCAACAGCTGTCAGATTCTGTAGCATATTTCAGCATAATATGTTTCATGATAGCTATTGTGAAATTTTAAAAAAAATTTGAAAATAAATATTTTCAAATATTTGTGATTAATACTTCTTAAATATCACCATCCAATTTTTTAAATTGTTACTTTGTGGTGAGTTGACATCAATCTCTGACATGTGAGAATCTTTTTAAGATTCACAACTTCAATGAGTACCATTGCCAGTTTCTAATAATTATAATTAATATTATAATTTGAGGCAAATACTTGATTTTTATGAATGTCAGGAAAATAAAGAATTAAATTCTCATCTCTTTTATTACTATTCTATATTACGATTTGGTCTCAATTCAACTTTTATATGCTTGAAGCTTGTCTAAGTCTAAGTTATCATCATAACTTTTCAGTCTCTAAACTTTTGATAAGATACAGGTAAATATTATAGAAATCAAATTTTGCTCATTTCAGGATGCGGAGCTCATGCCGAACAAGTCATGGCAGAAATTCCACCAGAGGAGAGATGTCAATGTCCTAAAGAAAAGAAATAGGTTAATGAAATTTTTTACTTTACTCAAGTTAAATATTTAGTTTTTTAAAATTATATTACAGTAGAACCTGGTTATGTCGAGGGCCTCGGGGTATGCCAAAAAGCATAACCGATGATCGAGATAAACGAAAACCAATATGGCGGCAAAATATTAACATGTGCTTGAAATTTCTTTATGTACATGATGTGCATTAATAAATGAGAATGTACATGCACATGTTTTTGGAGTTGTTTTTTTTACACAACAGCGTTTTTTACAGAATTAATACACCAAAATCATAATTTTAGCTGTTGTAGTTTTAAAGTTATGAATTTTTAAAGTTCGACTTCATTTGTCCTTTTTTAACCTTGACCGCATCGCCACATTCTGTGTCCCAATTCCGCTGTTTGCATCACGAGCTAAATAACTGTCGCTTTTATGATAATTTTATACAACTTTTATTTACAGAACTAATGCTGTATTAAAAATAATATTATACAATTATATATAAATTATAATTTATCTAACTATGCACCAAGTATACCAGTAAATTTAATATAATGTATTAATATAAGGCTTTTCTGTTTACCAAATCAAATCTGCAGCTATCATTATACCGGTAAATGCTATATAATCTATATAAGGCAACGCATCCCCTTATTACTAAATTACTTTTTGGGAACTACTTATTTTGAACTTTCAACTTTGGCGCATGACTAATTAATAAAGCTTTCCCTGACCTAGTTTTAATAGTTTTTAATAGTTTTTGCACACGGCAACCTTTTATGAATGAGATAGTAGTATGGTATAGCCATTATGCAAGTGACTGTGAATGGCTGCCCATGCGCATGGCCATGACACTTTGCACACGGCGAATGATGACCCATTATAATATGAAGGGCCGAGTAGAAAAAGAACTTGAGTGTATTTTTGAAGTTTTGAGAAAAATGAGTTTAAAATTTTTAAATTCTTATTTAGATACATTAAAATCTGCTCGAGGTAACTCTGAATCAAACACTTATGTACATTTTTCACGAATGATACCGGTATTTACAGTAATGATTCAGGGGAAGTAATCAAATATAATGCCTGTCTTAACTCGTTTTTGGAAAATTGTAACTTAAGTACTTTTTCTACTCAGCCCTTCATATGGACTCTACCTGGTTTTTTAACCTCAAATTAAAATATTATACTGATTGATTCCAATGCATTGCTTAGTCAAGTTTGTAGTTTCCTTTCGTGGCATCGATAACTAACATTTTTAAAAGCTGGCGATTGGTCATGGGGATCGAGATAACCAATGTTAAGTGGCAAATTTGGCCCTCTTTTGTGCTTGAGATATTAGGGTTCGGCGACATAAAAGAATCGACATAACCGATGAGAAAATGCTAAGACAAAGAGAGAATTTGGCGGTTCCACACCAAAGACGTCGACTTAACAGGGTTGGCGAGTTAACTGAGGTCGTGATAAGCGGGTTCGACTGTACTGGTAACTCGCCCCCCAGACTTTAATACAGTATTCCTGAACTATGGGAGTAACTCCAATATTCTATTACTCTTACCAGAAATAGGTATGGTTTAAGAAAAATATAACCAAAATATAATCAGTAAAGACAAAAAACTATAGATTTTTGTCACCACGGACAGACAAGTGCCAGAAACAGTTATATGGATTATAAACAAAACAAGAGCAAAACATCTAGTTTTCTTCATTGAAAGCATACAGAAAGATGTAAAATTATGCCATGGCAGAAGACAGGGTACACATGATTTGTTGCTGCTTAAAAAACAAAGAGGTGTGTTTCAGGGAGCATTTTTCGCATCTGATGGATGCCCAAAAATGCATTTAGACTTAACGGTAATCTCCAGGAATGAGTTAAAATCTGAAGTATAATTGAATATTAGTACAGGGATTTCAGTTTTTACATACCTCTAAATAAGAGATCACAGAACTGGTCAGCTTTACCTCTGTAATATGGGCCACGTACTAATTGTTTACGGTTACATCATAAAATCAAAGTTTGGAAAACAAAATGTCATATTTTATGTCTGTAATTTTAAATTGCTTTAGTTATTCAGCTCTTATTATAGTTATATCTTAATGTATATATTCGGATCTATGTGTAAAGAATTCCAACTCTTACCAATAATATTTTTTTATTTCTTCTTTCTAGCAATTCTAGTGAAAATCGTGTTTTAAAATCTGATGTAAATAACTATACAAAATGTATCCTATCTATTTTCTTCAGGTTCAGTTTTCTGACATTCTCAAATCAGTGCTGTTTTCAAGCTATGGGATTGCCTTGAGGATTCAAACTATTTAGGAGATTTCCATGGAGTTGACTACAAAGTATACTTGCATTTTAAATCTGTTCCATTTTTAAACAAATAAAATAAAAATAATAAATGAACAAAATATGAATAATAGTCAAAATTTATTATTGTCAACTCATTTCTCTTTGTGTCAATTTTATTTATTTTTGCCCAGAATTCTTATTAAACCTCAAATAATACAGTCGTGAATTATATAATGGACTATTCAAATTTATTTGGATGACACGTTGTGAAAAGATTTATTACACTAGCTGAAGATAAGATATCAGATTGATACTTGATGTTAAAATTCTTTTACAGGACCTATACTTTTTATGTTAACTTCATGGAAATTGAAATACCATATGTAATTTATTTTGGTTTTTACCTCACTTATGATATTGCTCTACACATTTACACTATTCCAGTGTTTTATAAAGAAGAAGAATGTTGTGTTTAGCAGCAAACAGCTATATCACTTATTCATTTGAAGTACTAATTTTTGGTCAGTTTTTAATCTGTTGAACAATTTCTGTAAGATTTCAATTTTTATGTTCTGTTTAATGTTCATGCTACTTAATTAAAACTATTAACAAAAAATGTTTTGTATTATTTTTTTAATGTTTTTATTAAAAATTACTGGTAAATTAAAATATTGTGGCATTATTTTTATTTACATATTTAAAGTAAGTAAACTGAAGATAATCATTTAAAATGTATAGTCTACCGGTATAACAAAACTTTCTGGGTTTTTGTTTTGTTGCAGTGCTTTGAATTTGAGTGCACTTTATTCTCTCCTGCCATTTTTTAATATTGATTAAAATATAATTAAATGTTTAAGGTTCAGGAAACAATTTTGTATAACAATCTGATCTTTTTTACTACTTGGGAGAGTACAGGGGTAATAGATTAGGTTTGTGGGGAGGGGGAAATTGAATGTCAGACTTTAGGGGGAGGCTTAGATGCTCAGGGTGTCCTGGTTGGTAACTCCAGGTCATAGTTTTATTTATAAGAATCTAATTATAAGTATTGCTTCTATTTCTATAAATAGACACTCAAGCAGCCCCCACAGACTAAAGAGGTTCCTGTCTGAAAGTTACTGGAAGCTATACAGTAGTCTACAGATATCCAAAAAATATATTTAAAAAGATTCTCTCTTTGGATTTTTATATCGAGGGGTTATGTTTAGTTTTCAATTCCAGGGTATCAGTATCATGATTGCTTCCTAGTCTCTTCTTGAACCTTAATAGTCTCAATTCCTCTCGATTGTAATTTCTTATTTATCTGATTTTAATTTGGTTTATTTAGTTGCACGGTTAACAGCATAAATACTATGTAATATTATGTCTCCACATCGAGTGCAGAATAAAATCTTGGCACCTCTATCTTGGTCACCACATTGTCAAGGATTAAGCCCTTGATCTATAAATATTGGTTTGGAGTGAGATTTTCCAAAAGTAAATGAGAATTTAAGATACCGCAGGCACAGAATAAAGACCATATGCTGTATTTCTTGTCAAAATTTTCACGAGTACCGGTATCACTGAAGTTAAAGACTTTAACTTCCTTTGCAACCGAATGCATATCTATTTAACTGCACCATTATGAGAACTCATTTGTGTTTTTGACATTGTTTCTTTCAATTGGTTTTGGGGGGTGGGGGTGTGTGTGCTCATTTCACACATTTGGTTGCGCTATGACTCTATCAGTGTTTAATACGAAAAATTAACTATTTATAAGAGTGTTGGAGTGCAATAAAGCTTTAAAGTAGATTAATTAGACACAAACAATTTGTGTAAATAAAACAATATATGTTAAGCTTTAATAATGATTATACAAAATATGAATATAGACGTTTCTGCAAATGGCTTCATCGGTGAAAAAAAACCCCAAACCATTCATGAATAGGCTTTTTCTTTCACGCTGGAGTTGCTAATCCTTAGATTTAGCCTTGCCCTTAGCTAGGGTCTTGTTTGCCGGTTGCACACATTGTTAATGTGGTCGTCCCAGCAGCCTCTCTTTACTTTGAATGGTAACACAGAGGTACCTTATGCAGAAAACTGGCTCAAGCATATGGCCATGCAGTTCGTAAGGGTGGTGTAGAGGGGTTCTACTTCTGGCGACTGACAGGGTCTGGCACTTAGCAGGATGCAATTCCATGTCCCATTCAGCTAACCGATGGAGGTCCTGTTGTAGCTTGATCTAGTCAGTACTGTTTGAAGTGTTTGTGATCGTCCTGTACACAGCTGTGTCGTTTGTGAACAGTCTTGCTTGGGAGGTCCGTTTCTAGGGCAGGTCATTGATGTATGCTAGGAACAAACAAGTGCCTAGCACCAAGCCCTGTGGGCTTAAACAATTCATTTGGAATTTGTAACTACTATTTCTTTTTTCATTTAAATCACTAAATAAGGAACTTTATAGCACCTTTTATAAGACTCTGATTTTTTAACCCCCCCCCCCCCCCACCGTTTTCCTGCTGCATTTTGAATAAAAATTGCTTGAAAATATATCAATATCATTCATTAACAATATTGGAACATAATGCCCCTAGAAGCGTAAGTGGGAGGCCCCATAGAGGCATGAGGCCCTGGGCATGATACTTATATAACTCATGGACACCACTCACTTTAGAAAAATTAATTTACTTGACATGAAGACATTTAAACTAAGCCAAGCAAATAGTTTAATTTGATTTATAATAGTAATAGTTAATAAACCTTTTAACACAACATTACTAATTACTATTTAGGGTACCAATTTTAAAAAATTGACAACCCTGTCAAGGGACACTTAAATTTCACAGATCTGTTCTGCGTTGATAAATCAATTAATATAGGACTGATAGGTACATATACATAACTAAGTTCAGCCAGTTTAGGTATATATTATAATTATATATATAATTTATATATATTATAATGGTTTATTCAATCAAAATAAATCTTTGTATTTTTAATTTAAGAAAAAACCGTGAACGACAATTACAATCAGGAGTTGCCTATACTGAGAATAGAAATAGAATGCTGTAAGAAGATATGTCTTTTGTTACAAGGGCACCGCATCAGTCACTATTTAGATTACTAATACTAATATTACTACTAAAACGGAGTTAAATTCAAAAGAAGAAAGGCGACTCTAACCTTTTAAAATCTGGATTATAGGTACTGATAAAGGCAGGTTACTCTTACATAAAAATCAGATTATAAAAAAAACAACAAATGGACTAACAAAAACAAAAAATCAACTCAAATTGGAGACCGTTGAGTCCATAGATTGAACGAGGCAAAACTCCTGCCCACATCAGTTAAAAAAAACACCCAACATGAGTTACATGTTGTCTACACTGTCATCAAAAAAGGAAGTTGATAAAGTTATCAGAGAAACCGAAGATGTAGTGCTGGTTTTAAGGTTTGGTCGCGAAACTGACACTAGTTGTCTTCAAATTGATAATATTGTAAGTTGAAAAATTTTTAAGTTAGTTCTGTCTATCGGCTATAGTATGATATATTTGAGGCTATATTATTAGTAGTTAACTACCAATAGCCTCTAGGGAGCTATTGGTAGTGAACTAGTACTACCAATAGTATAGGCAATACTATAGACATTTCCATGAAAGATAATTTGGAGACAGACTAGAGTTCATAGAGTTAGAGTGTCATGAAGTATAGTATTTTTTATTGGCATTTTTTGTTGATGACACGTTGGCACTGGAAATAAATAAAAAAAATATCCAGATAGTAATTACCCGGTATAAGTTCTGGTATCCAGATAGTAATTACCCAGTATAAGTTCGGGTTCTGGTAAGGTAGGTTGCTGAATCCATGTACTGGCATATGATATGTGCAACGGTTTGGGATGCGATGCTGGTATTTTAACAGCTCCAAGCTCTCGATTGACATTGAGTTTACGGCGATGATTGTGCATAGGAAAAATGATTGTTTATATTGAACTGTGTTACACCAAGGCACAGTGAAGCATTTACTATTGCTGCGGATGTAATTGCTTATGGGGTTGTTAGAGGTGAAGTCAATGTTTAGTGAGGGTTTGGCTCTGATTAAGCGACCTGACTTCTGTGGGATGAGATATGTGTTTCCTGGGATGGCCGGCACTAGCCCCATGACCACTTAATATGGGAATGTTAGGCGGAGCTTTCTCATCTGTCTTTGAGGGAGGGGATGTCAAATATTTTTAAGAGGCCAGTGACGAATCCAGGAGTGGTGGATTTGTGGTCACGTGCGATGAAGCGCACTGTGTTATGCTGAATTCACTCCATCTTTTCCACATCTTGCTTTAGGTATGGGTCCCAGATGATCGCACCATATTCTAGTAGTGGACGGACAAGTGCAAGATAGGCATTTCGTTTGCAGGAGGTTGGGCAGTGGTGCAGATTTCTTTGAATAAAACCTAGTGTGGAGTTTGCATTTAAAAAAATGTTGTTTATATGGGGTGATCATTTTAGGTTAGTTGAGAAGAGAATTCCAAGGTATGGGTTATTTGATACGTGTTGAAGAATTGTGTTGGTTAGGGAGTACATACAGATTGATGTTTTTTTTCTTGAGATGCTCATTGTGTAGCATTTGGTTTTGTTAAATTTCATGCCCCATTTGTCCGCACAATTCATAAGGCACTTCAAATCTGCTTGGAGGTGGTTGTGGTCATTGTAGCTATTTATCTCTCTGTAGACAAGACAGTCATCTGCAAATAGCCTCACTTGAGATTTTACAGTATCAGGGAGGTCGTTTATGTGACAGAGAAAGAGAAGGGGGCCCAGCACTGTGCCTTGAGGAACCCCTGAGTCTACATTGGCTTTGCCTGATCGTACGCCATCTACCACTACTTGCATGGTCCATTGTGTTAGGAATATTGAGAGCCAGGAGTGAAGGTTGCCGGTAATGCCGTAGTGGTGGAGCTTCTGTAGAAGAAGGCCATGTGGAACAGTGTCATAGGAGGCAAGAAAATCATTGGTGGTGATGATTGAGTTTCTGTTGAGAATCCAGAGTGGAAACCGTGGTTTAGGTTGGTCAAAATGTTGTAGTGTTCAAGGTGGTTCATGATGTGGCAACATATGATGTGTTCTAGAATTTTGCATGGGACGGAGGTCAAGGATATTGGACGGTAGTTAGCTGGGTTATGACGGGCACCTTTCTTGTAGGCACTAGTGATATTTGCATCAAGCTAGTCTAGCGGGAGTTTGCCGGAGTCAAACGACTTTTGGAAAATGCGGGTGATGGTTGGGGCAATGTTGTCACCCAGGGTCTTCAGGACAATGTTTGGGATACAGTCAGGTCTGGGTGCTTTATTGGGATTCAAGTTTTTGAGAAGTCTGGCTACTCCTGGTTCAGTTATGTTGAGGGGGCCTATTGTACCAGGTGAAGGTTTTAGGGATGGTATGACTGTGGTGGACATTTTGGTGAAGACAGATGATTGAAACTGCCTAAAGAGAATTTCTGCTTTGTATTGGCTATCATTTACAAGTTGCCTGTTTTCTAGTAGGGGGGGGGGGGGCTACGCCAATGTTGTCTTGCTTCTTGGATTTTATGTCGCACCAGAAGGGCTGTTGAAGTCACCGCCAATGATTATGTCGCGAAGATGCTTGCCGTTGGCTGTAAGAATGTTGATGGATTTTTGGAGTAGGTCAAGGTCGCACTTGGTTCATTTGGGCATATAGAAGGCATGATGTAGAGGTCTTTCTTGTTTTTTAATTTAACCTTTGCCCATACTGTTTCACAGGCTGTGACCAGGTGCGGTTTTTCTACTGATGTGAGGGATTGGTGAATCATGATGAAGACGCGCCGCCTTTTGTTGCGCGGTCATGACCATACATATTGTAATCCACTGGAAAGACTTCTAAGTAATTTCTATGGACCAGGGTTCTTTCCCAGGTTTTATGCCTCTGAGCCAAGACTCTGTTCCAAATATTATGTCTGGCTTGGTGTTTTGGATGATGGCTGTGAGCTCTGGTCTTTTTTTGATTCTATGCTTTGGCAGTTGATATTTAGAAAGCGGAGGTTTGCATTTTTACGGTGGTCGGAATACAAGAGGAGGAGGTTGCAGGATGTCGTTTATGTTCTTGGGAGCTTGTGGGATGCCTTTGGATGGAGTAGGGAGGTTGACTGGGATTGTGGGATTTCGGGGTACTAGTTCTAATAGGTGAAAATGGGTCAGGTGCTACTATAGCTTCAGTGTTTGTGTTGGGTGATGAGAGAGGAGAGAAGGAGTTTGAGCAATTCAGTTGGAAATGTGCAATGTGAAGCTGTTGCTGTTGATACTGTTGCAGTGTGGACAAGGCCATGCAAAGGAGGGTTGACTCGTTTCGCCATAGTCCACGAATTGTCCGCACATAGCAGGTGGAACCAGATTCCATGTGTCGCACGCCACCCTTTTGCAGTTCCAATTGACTGGCTCTTGGCACAGTCCACAGGGGTGTGTGGAGGCTGTATGTCTGGAGCCTGGGTTTATGTGCACGTCCCCACACAGGATGATGATCAGGAAGGTGATAGAGGGGTTGTGGGTGGGTCTATATAATACTATGTAAAGCTGGCATTTGGAACGTTTCATCCATATCTCAATGGAGCAGGGGTTTAAGGTCCATTGCTTGGGAAGGGTAGTTTTGTCTTTTACTTGTGCAGTGGGCGACCAGGTTTGCGTTGATGGAGGTAGGAGTCTGTTTATTAACAGCTATATCATGGGTAGGAGTAGTAGACCTCGAGGTACTCCATGGGGAGAACGTGGGGGGGGGGCATAATAGGGCGTAAAGGTCAGATGGGAGGGATAGGGTGGTATATTAGAGCCAGCAACAAGTTACTACCATACTAGATTTAGTGTTATCCTAAGTTGGCAAAAGGCCACCCAGTATAATTGTGCCTTCTGATGAGGGTTTGTTTTTATTTGTGACTCTAGTGGCAATTCTACATGAGCTCTAACACATCAACAGCTAAATTATTCATATACTACTTCAAAATTTCCTGGGAGCTTAACACTCCAATAATTCCGGCATGGTTACCTTTGCATATGAAAAGTTAGTCAATTCACTTCCTACAATGTGCCTAAAGTTAACACAGTGTTCACTCAGTGCGTTGTTGTTATGTGTAATCCAGTATGAATGGTCGTAAAAAAACGAACACTTGGCTGCATGCCCCAACACATACAGTTGTTGATGAATTTTGAAATTCCAATTTTGATTGAAACAAGTATTTAATGTTGGGTTACAATAGCAACATATTTAAAGTCCAGTTTTAGAATGCTGGTGACAATTTCTGTTTCACACACACATGGCCGCCATCTTGTTTTCTACCACTTCAGCGTTTAATAGTGTTTGCCTTTGCTCATGGTAAACTCTTTAATAGTCTTATGAATGAAACTCTGAGATTTTGTTGTTCATTGTGTTTTATATTTATTGATATTGTATTGAGAAAATCACCTGAAAATTTGGTAGCATTATCTTTTAAAATAAACAAATTGTGGGCAAAATAAGACAGAAATTTTGAAAGTCAGTCACAAGATTTCACAGTTAAATACAAAGATAAAAAAGGGGACTAAAAAAATTCACCAAAAGTCACAACTCCACTTCAATAAAAGTATTGAAAGCTAGAAAGATGAAATTGATAAAGCTTTTAGCTAGCCCTTGAAATGATGTATCATTTATGGCAATAGGACAGTATTTTAAAAAATCTGTCAAAGTACCTCAAGGAATATAATGTAAGCAAATGGAGTTTGAGTTTATCATAGTTTTTCCCCCACACCCATGGTAATAATGAAGGGAATAAGAAGTGATAAAAGCATGGCTGGTACCGAACTGTCTATTCCATATTTTATACATTATGTGTTACATTGACATTTGTTTTAACAAAGTTTTGTTGATGGACCTTGACCTAGTGTTTGTAGATTCTGTGTCTTATATGATTTATATTTGCGTACCCGCCCATCTGCCTGAGATAATACTGTGTACCTGGTAGAATATATCTCTCAATGCACTACTAGAAAGGGATCACACGTCGGTCTTACAGCGCCAACCCTCACTTTCATTGCCAGCAAAAACCCAGTGGCCCTCTCTCCATGGGGGTATTTTTGGTAAAAACACAATTTTTGAATAGCCAATACTGAAGTGGTAGGTTGCCACTAACTAATTTAAATATTAATTTTAGGCCATCTCATTACTCATAATAAAAAATATGTTTGCATCTGAATTAAATAGCTGCTAACTAAATCTAACTTTTTTGACAATTCTGATTTCCTCTAAAAAACAACATGGGCAAGTAACTTAACAGAAACAATTTGCAGGACTACCTGGATCAGAACAACCAACTAAGGGCAAGTTGCAATAGACATTATTATCCATGATCTTGAAAAAAAATTAGAGATCTCCATTCAAACGAAAAGCCCAGACTCTGTTCAAAATATCACCATGCACTGAGAGGTTTACACATCTCAAGGTTAATCTGACAACACAGCAGTCACCTAATACCTTGCTACAGATCAATTAAAAAGACTTTCAGGACTGAAAATAATATGTGCAATTTAATTAAAACAAATTTCCATTTATCTGGATCAATACATTTTTTTATCTTATTATTTTTTATAATTCCTTATTTTAAATTTCTTGGTGGGGAGAAAACCATAGCAAGCTAGGTGACTTCCTAGATTTGATAAATCCTAGATTTTAAATACTTTAGAGCCAGGGTGGACAACCCTATGGCCAACTGAAACTTGTGGCAAATTTGGTTTAGCCCATAAGAAAATAATATGTAAATAATGTATGTTCAAATAAAAATTATTCTTAAAATATTAAAATTTATATTTCATAGTATATAATATTAAGCAACCAGTCTTATTTTCAGTTAGCATAAACTTGGCTAGTTTAATTAACCCTCTCTACAATAAGATTGATCAAAATACAGATCCCGAATTGTTAATAATAATAATAATAAAGTTCATTTGAAAAATCACGCTTAATCCCCAAAGGCTCGAAGCGCGGTACAAAAACAAAGCTGGGAGTTAATAACTAGCTGAAAAAGATGGTAGACAACTTCACCCCATAAGGTGTTTGCGAAATAGATGAGTTTTTAAATTTGTCTTGAAGGACTCCAGCGTCTGGCTGTGTCTGAGAGCGTCAGGAAGGGTGTTCCAAATGGTTGGGCCAGCAAATGCGAACGTGCGCTTTCCGTAAGTCTCAAGTCGAACACGCGGTATAGAGAGTTTGCCACTATCGGATGAGCTGAGTTGTCTAGTGGGTACATAAGGCGTCATGAGCGCTTGGAGATAGGACGGCGCCAGGTCATGCAAGCAGCGGTAGCACAGAGTTGCAATTTTATACTCTATGCGAACGCGGACCGGCAGACAATGCCGTTCTCTCAGAAGAGTTTTAGCATGTGCAAATGTCAAGTCTCGCCCTGATCTTCTTAACTTTCATAACAAAGAACTCATTTAGAGCGTCTGGTAACTCGGCCAAAGCAATATTGTTTGGCAAAGATGTGTCCTTCTGTTTACCGCTCAGCTGACCGACAATGCGAAATAAGTCCCTATTTGAACTGCATTCTACAATCCGTTGACTGACATATTCAGTCCTAGCTGCAAGGACCATCTGCTTAGTTCGTTCCTTATTTTCAACAAAGATTTGTTGGTGCACAGTCAAGCCAGACTTCCACCATTTGCGTTCTGCACGTCGCTGCTTCTGCTTCGCGTCCTTTATTTCTGGCGTGAGCCATGGGGCAGAAGGGCAGTCCGTAACGCGCCGTGTAGACAGAGGTGCATGTTTGTCTAAAATAACTCTGAGGCCACTGTTGTGTCTGTTGCAGGATCATCTTCGCTGTACCTGAGGGCGGCGACGTCACATCTAAAGGCCGCCAGATCTATTCTTCGGATGTCACGGGATGTGACTGTGCGCAGAAGGCGTCCTGGCTTCCTCAAGTCAAAGTCAAAGGTTACTGGGAAATGATCAGAGATCAGTTTGTCCTCAATTATGAGGTTGCAGATCATAGCTGCACGATCCTCTCTGACAACCAGCCAATCTAGGATGTGACCCCGCTTCTGTGTCGGGACACTGACAAGCTGAGTCATTCCGTGTGTGTCAAGAGCTGATTTTAAGGTCTTCACATAGCTGTCGGTGGTGGAATCAAAATGGCAGTTTGTGTCGCCAATTATGATGACGTTGTTGTTTGTGGAGGCGTACGTTTCCAGAAGCCGAAGAAAGTCAGCAGCAAATTGTTAATGTGAATTTAGAAGATGAGTTGTGCTTCTAGTACAAGAATTGAACTAAAATATGTGCAGCGTGTTAAATTTTGCTTATTTCTTATTTTAATTAGTCGTAGTTTTCATGATTTATATATGCTGTAACGATTTTACTTTTCATTCGCCATAACTGTGCTTTTTTTTGAGGCTTAACTTTTGTAGTTATTTGAATAAAAAAAATTAACTGATTTAAGATTTAGGATTCCAGACGTATGTCATCTCTATCCTGACTGCCCAATCTTACATTTACATTATGCCATTAAGTATCACATTGTATAAAAAATTTAAATATTAGATTAAATATTTTAAACATTTTTCAAACAAAGTGTCTGTATACTTTCAGCTTTCGAAAACTGCAGATGAATTATCAAACATGGCAGTCATACATCTTGTAGACATTGATAAAGTTCCAATCTACACTCAGTATTTTGACATCTCACTTATTCCTTCAACTATTTTCTTTTTTAATGGTCAGCACATAAAAGTGGACTGGGGGTAAGCTATTTCAAATTTTTGTTAATTTATACTTCTACTGGGCTTGGTGTAAGCAGGGAGTTGTGCTCTCTGGTATTTGGAAGGCTACATCTGTCTTATTTGACCCTTTCCTCCTGGTTAAGGCGTGAAAACAACAGGGGGCTGTAAGAAGTGAAATGAGATTTATACCCAATATTCCATGGCTATGGTTTAGTTGATCCCGTGTGCACAGCACCAGGTGGATAGTGGAGGAGAAATAAACAGATGGTAAACTTGTGATCCATTTTGTACACTCCCAACAGCTGCTTAACTTTTCCTTTTCCCCTTTACAACTACAAATGGAACTTCATTCTGCAAAGGCAAAGGAAACTGATGTGTGCTCAGTAAGATGAAAGGGCAGCCTTGTTTCCTTCAAGGTAGTTTCAGTGGGCTATAAATAGCTCTGTGATGAGCCTCCTGGTAAAACCACTTTATGGTTTTAGTTTCAGTACAATGAATGGAAAATTGGCTAATTTGAACAAATTGCAGTAAATCAAATATCTGAATTACAGTATAACATTTCTACTTACCTCCTATGGAGTATACCAGTAAATGTATTGAAAAATGTATTTAACCTTGTGTGAAGATGACCTTTTTTGTATTTGTATGCGTTTTTCAGAAGTCCAGACCACACCAAATTTGTTGGCAGCTTTAAGAATAAGCAAGACTTTATTGATGTAGTTGAAGTGATTTACAGAGGAGCAATGAAGGGCAGAGTTATGGTGAGGAGCCCTTTGGAGCCACAGGATATACCAAAATATCATTTAATTTACAAAGACATTTGAAACAGCACAATTCGCTTACCGGCAATTCGTCATTGTGAAGTATGACAGAAGGTGACAAAAGAACTGGTTTTTGCATCTTCTTAGTCAAAGAAAGGCAACTCAACGGTTTGTTCACTGAGAAACAATTGTGACAATAAATATTCCATTAGCAGCTGGTGATTTAAACTTAAACTAATTACAATTTACAAAAGTGTTTCTCAACCGTTTCTATACTCCGCACCTCCTAAGAATTATGCAGCTAGTCTCGCACCTCCTACAAATTGTTTTACTCATCCTTGCATCCCTACAAAAGTGACAATGCATTTGAAAATGATGGACTTCTTATTTACTTATTTAATTGCAAAGAGAACTGTAAAACTAAAAAAATAAAATTGTGACTTGTAATATAAAGGAAAATGTTAATGAAGAAATTTTTAAAAAATATGTAAACTTTGGTATCACAATTTAAACTAATGTCGTCTCTGTTCTTAAATTTCATTTCCTCACACCCCAGTTTGGGACACTCTGATTAACAACCCCAATAATGCATTCCTGTTATATCAAGCTTCTAAACCCAAAATGTGTTTCCTTTAACAATGAAAAGAAATCTTTGTCTTTTTATCAGTTAACATGAATTAGAACTTTTTAGGATTAATTTTGGATAAAGGACAAATGTGCATCATGACATTGCACACTATATAGTAAACTGTACTGAGAATATATCAATGAAGTCTGCCATGTAAGGAACTTTATCTTTCATCTTGGGCCAACACAGTATAAGTGTCAAGTGGATAGGATTAAAAGTCACACAGTAGCCAGAATATAATGCCTGTTGAATCAGCTGGAAATTTTAAACCTTTTCTAAAAATAAAAAAAAATTCCATTATGGTAGTGGTTGAGACTTGAATGTAACTGGCAGCGTCATTTAAAATCATTTAACTGGGAGTGTTCTATAAGCCTCTGCAGTACCTGCAAAAATGCATGCATCATTTTGTCAAAATTTGAAGTACCGTATTTACAAATGATTATACTTTTTTTTCCTCAAAATTATAAAATTTTTATATAGATCTTTGAGGTATGGTGGAGTTATCAAAGTTTTTTGTAGGAGAGACTATGCCATTGATTTATTTCAAAGTCAGCCATTGCCAGTAATAAGGCTCCTTTTGAAGTTACAGAACTGTTTGCCAGTAGTAAGGCTCCTGTTGAAGTGACAGACTTAATTAATGAAGATGATAATTACATCTTGTAATTCATGATTTTGTCAGACTTATTGATGACTTGTATAATAACAAACACAACTAATGCAGATGATAATCTGTAATTGTAAAATCTTGTCTCAATGAGGCAATTTCCCATAATCCCATGACACAACCTTTAAAAATTAGTACAAAGACCCAGTCTTGGCATTTCTAATATAAACTTTATTTAATCTTTATATACAGTTCATAAGCACATTGATTTTTTTTTTACATGAAATAGTTAACTTATTCAACAGAAATTTTGAGTGGATGTATGTTGAAAAAGTAAATCAAATATGATTAATGGTATCAAAAACTGCGTAATATGCATTTTTACTGCTCCACTTCCCCCCAAAATGCTTAGAAAATCCTTATTTCTATATAATTCCATTACTGTGCATAAAAAATATTCTTTAACAACAGTAATAGTTCAGTATTCCAATTCCGTTATTACATATATCTAATGAATGCTCCAGAATACTATACTTAACATGCAATGCTTTTTTTCTATTAACATATGCCAATGTTCTATCTTCATCATTTGAGATACATAGAGTAGTGGTATTAGCTGTTTTCATCTAACTTTAGGGCAAAAGAAAATAAACTAAAAATAACAATTTTTTGCATGCTGTCATTTATGATATTACTTGATAATAAAAAAAAACAGAATAAATTTAATGACTTCATTTTCATTATATGAATAATGCAAAATATAATTTTTAAAAATTAGCATAATTCTTATACAAGAAAACTATTTCAGATAAATCTTCACTAAAATTTTTAATTAAGAACTCCATAAATGTGAATTCGTGAAAAATAATATTTTCTCTAAAATTCTCTAAAGTTACAAAGTTCTCCCATAGACAGCATCTGTATGCACTGTATTCAATTTCTGAGTTTCCTTTTGGGTATTGACTTCTTAAAAGCATCCAACCATGACTCTTTGTTTTTCAAGGATGTCATGATTTTCATCACTTGGTCCAATGTAATGCACTTACTACCAAGGTTCCAACTGGAAATAAAATAAAACTTACAATCATCATAGTTGTAGAATAATTCTTCATAATTTAATTTTTGTCACTGAGTAATAATAATAGCCAACATTCTTGATCATCGATACAAAATAAAAAATAGCACATGATTTTTAATCAAGATTTGTTGTTTCTGTGCAGTTTTTACTTTTAATAGTCAGAATGATTCTTGATCATGTGATTATGATAATGACTGCATGCCATTACACAGATATACATACAAATTTAATTTTTTAAAATAATTTTGTATGCAGAAGTCTTTTAAGAGTTTTTTTTAATCCCTGTCTATCAGGTTAGAGTGAAAGGTTAATCCAATTACAGGTTAGAATGAAAGGTTAGAATGAAAGGTTAGAATGAAAGGTTAATTCAAATAAAGGTTAGAATGAAAGGTTGATTCAATTAAAGGTTAGAGTGAAAAGATAAACCTGATGTCTGAAAACTTTATGTACCAGGTAAGATATGTCTTTTTAACTTAAGGTGGGATCAAACTTAACTTACTTTAGATACTGATCTAAGGGAAACCTCATAGCTTTGATTCCTTGTTTTTTAGCTCTGGCATAGGACACAGGTTTTTGTGTTCCTTTATCATTAAAAGCTCCAATAATATACACAGCTTCAGGATCAAATGTTGTCATAACCTGTGGGGAGACATTAAGAAATCACTTAAGAGACTTCAACGGTGTAGGGAAATTGATATATGTAGTTATTTATTTGAAAACAATAAACTTTTAAGACTGCATTCTTAAATTCTTTAGTTTATAATAATAAGCCTTGTTTAGCTTCTTGAGCTGCAGTGTGAGTAGCCAAAAAGTTGTATTAACTCTCTAAGCACTTTTTCAGGTTTGGTATATATATAAATAGATAGATATATAAATATTCCGATAAAATGTAGCAGGATAAAACATCTGCATCATCATTCTACTACACTATTAGATTCCTATTAGATAACATAACTATGTTTATAATTATAAGGCCTAAGAACTCTTGCTTTTATTTACTAAATGGGGATCTGTAGGAAATCAATTTCTACCCACACAGACTTACCTGTCTGGCATCAGGTGACAGATAAACAAGTTTGTCTTTGTCATATAAGTCCAAGTAACTTTTTTCAGAGACCGATGCCAACAAATCTGAAGTATCTTGCATTTCAATTTGCATTAACCTGGCAAAAACAATACAAAATATATTGGAAATTTAAGTAAATATTACATGACTGTAATCTTTTAACTTAGCTTGTTAATTAAAGGTGATAAATTAGTATAATAAACATATCAGAGAGACCATTTCATTGATAAAAGATAACAACAGATATGGCTTTTGTTACTTCATAAAGTTAAAGGTACTTTCATAATATAAATCAGTTTCTGGAAATTTGACGGCTGTATTTCAAGAGCACATTTATCCAAAAACAAACTTCTCTGCTACTCCATTGATCAGAGTAAGACATTTTTGGACTTATTGTGACACAGTGAGATGGTGCCATTAACTATTAATTTTTGGACTTAATGTGACACAGTGAGATGGTGCCATTCAAGTCATCTGCCATTAAATATGACATGATACAGTAAGGAAGAACCTGTAGCCATTTGCATGAAATTGAAAATGCTACAAGTAGGCATATAGTTCACCATCCTGTTTTAGGAGCATCTTTTTTGTTCAAACTAAGGATTTGAACGTGCATAGATTTCAGACAACCAAAAAAGAAAAAACACAAGCTTTGCGCAGCTAATTAGATACAATTTTGAGTCTCTATATTATATATATGCTACAAGAAATAAATATAAGAGGTGCAATTATCAAAAGAATTTTCTCATAAGATAGTCTATTGCGCCAAATGAATAAGCAGTGGTATAACATTACATCCGCTGAATTAGCCTAACCCTTGTCAAATAATTATTTATAAACAAACTCATTTTTAAATTTTTATTTTCAAAACATGCTATGGTTATACTATGAAAATGTTCCAGAAAATGGAACTCTAGCTGGAACTAAATTTCTGGCAACCAACTTTGTAAAATGTTTATTTTTAATTTCTCTGTGCTTCTTTTCTGTAACCAGCCATTGCCAGGCCAAGAAAAAACAGCTATAAAAGTAATATCAAAAGTTTAAGTGTACCTGTACATAGGGTTATCCTCAGAACAGTTGGTAAAGTGTAAATGATAGGGGAGGTTTGTGTCTGCTCTGTTCAGGGAGTAAAGTGAAAAGAGTTGGGAAGCTGTATTTTTGACATCCTGGGGCCGCATGAAGTCTAAATAGTCCATGTCAATTACAAGTGGAGTTCCGAACTGCATGGCTGATGCAAGGTTGTAATTCTGCCACCTTGAAAAATACATACAAAAATGCACAATAATCACAAAGTGGATACTTAATAAAAGATTTACCTTAAGTGTAAATATGCTAAATAGTTATTGTATTAAAAACTTTGTGGTTTCATTTGTGAAGATTTAATTATTGACTGAAGCCAAGGCCATTGGGCTCTAACTATCATAATATTATATAGGTGGCTGTGTTCAAGCCATGTGAAATAAATAGTGGAACAAGATATGTTTTGGCTTGGAACAAGAAACAGAACAATTCAAAGGATTTTTTGGCTCAATGTCTTCTTCAATAGACAAAACAAAACATAAAAACAAACATTTGAAATTGAAAAACTTAATTGTTCCCAGATCACAAAGTAGCTTCCTTAGTCTCTGTGTAAGAAAAAAAGGCATTTAGTTCTTCTCTCTTCCTTTTTCAAATGACCCAAAAATTATTACACTTTTTTTTATAATGAAGCCATGAGAGTGACATGAAAATGAGGGTTGCCTCAGTTAAGATAAAATAAGATTCTTTTATTGATCCTAATAATTGACTGAATTTTACACATTTTTTTAGCATAATGATAAAATTCTGATTTAGAGAACAATTTTTAAACTAGAAAAATTTAAACGTACGAAAATATATCTCAAGTGCAAAAAATCAGCCATCACATATAAAAAATCACTTCCTTAATCAAAATATTAACTTTAATTTTAATCAGCAGGTATTTTGTTTTGGTTTAATCAACCATTTTGCCATTTAATTAGCATCTGCTAGTTTTTAACCATTTAGCCTTTGTTTAGCTGGAAATGCTACCCACATTTTAGATGTAAATCTAGATGGTTTTTAATTAAATCTATATATCTACACGTCTCTAGGCTGCTATCATATACTTTTTTCTCCACTGGATTGTGTTATATTCTAGGTCTGTACCATTATCAGTGTTTACTATTTTTGATGCACTTCATTTGCTTGACATGATGTAAGTATTTCTTCAAAATGGTTTTATTTCCTTGCTGTCATTTCAGTCTTCATATAAGTTTTCTTGCTTAGATTACAAAACAGGGATTAATTTCATAAATTATTTAAAAAAAAAATTGAAATCACATTTAGACAGAAGGAGCTCTTACTAGGACAATTTTAGGTGAGGTTACACCTTTGCAGAAGAATACTTTAACAATAAAAGCATTCTTTTTAAGATACTGCTTTTGCTCAAACAATAATATATTGACTCATAAGCACATAACATATGATGAGTGCTTCTAGATTACTCTCATTACTTTGCTGATGAGAGTCACCTTTTCTTAAAGGTGAGCAGAGGGTACTTTCCCAAGTCCAGGTGCTAGGGTCAATTGGTAATCAGAGGTCTGCTATCTACTGTTTACTCACACAGGCATTTACTCATATTCTATGTAATCTAAATTGTAGCTCTATCATCAAAGATAAATTACTTTCATCTAATTACAACTTTCATTCTCACATAACTATAAAATAAAAATTGTCAACCAATTATCCATTTATCAACCAATTTGTGCATCCTTAATAAAAATGAAATTTTGAATCAGTTATTAAAGATAAAAAAAATATGGAAAACAAAAACCTACTTTTTGATAGTGCTATCATAGATCCGCATAAAAAGTCTTCCATGCTCATATGAATTGAAGCTACCTTCTTGAGGCTGCGTCATTGGCTCCTTTTTAATCTTCTCCTTCTCAGCATTTTTCATTGTCAACTTTTTTTTTAAAAAGAGGTAATACTTTAGTCTCTGCATTTTGGAATTTATCCCCATTGCTTCCAGCCAGTATTCACTTTTCATTTCCTCAAGGCTCTAAAATAAAACATATTAAATATAAATTACTTAATATATCTGTACAAAAGGCTTTGTCAAATAAAGATTCACTCTTTTTAATAATAACCAGTCATATTCGTATGGAAAATTTTTCAAAGTCCCTACCAACCAAAACCTTGCACTACAAAAAAATGAGATGGAGAAACTCCACATTAAATAGTATTTTTAATAAGAAATTCAAAAGAAGGGGTTGGGGAGAATCTGAAAGAAGAAGTCCGTTTTCAGGTTTGCCTCATATACTGTGCTTTATATTTCTGATTGCTTCAAGCAGAATGCAGTCCTCTCCATACTTTACACTTTCTTTTTCATGCAGGTCTGTGTGTGAGTGGGTCTATATCTTTGCCCTTTTTATGATGTTTGGGTTTGTTTTGAATGGCAAGCAATAGGTATGTTTTTGTATTCCATGGACATTAATCACCGTTACACTGTCACATATATTTGACTGAGTTGACAAATTAGTCTGCCTTTTTAAAAATCAAACTTGTCAAGCAAACTTGTAAATGTGTTATAACTTTGTAGTTTTTTGCAAATATTTCATTGCAGTCTAATTTCTTTCTATTAACAATACTTAAAAACGTTCTAGATAAGAGATTCTCAAAATTTATAAATTTTGTACCATCTATATAATTTATAATATGCTAAAAATTCAACGACAGCCATCTAATATATGCTTTATATCTTTTTTATTACACCTGGAATGATGAAACATACGGTTATTGGCACAAGTACCAGTAACACATTTTGAAAATCTCTGATCTAGCACAAAGGTGATACTCACTGGAATATAGTAACCCTCTGAGTACAAGAAGTCATGCTCAAGTTGGATAACTTTTAATGCCTTCTTTTCCTCTTCATTTAGATTTGCTATTGCTTGATCACACTTTGCTGCTACAGTCTCTTTAATTTTTGCAATCATCTGTAAATTTGGTGTGGTTTGCCGGTCTTTCTTTACCTGTTCTTTTAGGTCATCTAAATTTATATCTCGTGTATATTTTACTAATACTGATGGGATTTTTGCATTTTTTAAAGAAGCAGTACTGAAAGATTTCTTTATGTGTAAAAACCAAGAGCATGATTTATTATTGGTAAACTGAGGGTCAGAAGTTTGGGGGCATGTAGTGTTATTGAGTCTGGACATTACTTGTTTAGTAAAAATCATGTTAGATGCTGGAAATACATGTTTGGTGCTCTGAGAATAAAACAAAACATTACTGCCTTGAATTATTGGTTTAAGAACTAAATTGTTCAAATATGTCAAGCATCGGTGACTGATGAATGAGCTTTGATGAAATCCCATGGCTTGGATTGTAATTCAGTTTCTGCTTGCACCTAAAAGAGCAGAAGAAAAAATACTGTTATATTTAAATAATTTAGTTTATATGCTTTCAATAGCTCACTATCATCAAAATCAATTTATTCTTTATATCTGTCATATACAGACTTCATTATTGACACTAGGGAAAGAAAAAAGCTATGCAATTAGAAATCAAGTTTAATACCCTATCTAGTTCTTTTAATTTTAGTGACTTATATATCGCTTTTACATTACACTAACAATTCCAAATTACATTATGAGGCAAGTAGGGTTCTTACTCTTAAAACTTAAATAAATTAACTAAGCTAAGGCTAAATTAAATAAAGAAGAATTGAAGTAGCTTACTCCAACAATGGAAGAGTTGTATAGGCCTACCAATATATAATATAATATTGGTCTGTATATATATATATATATAAAGGGCTTAGACCATACACAATTTAACACCTATTTAGAATGTTAATTAGATACCATTTGAATCTGTAAGTGATATCTGTTTGCTATGTAATAATGCAATGTAATAATGATCATTAATATATATCTGTTTGAGCAATGTAATAATGATCATTAATATATATGGTTTGTTTGGGTTATCTTTAGTCAATTCTTAAATAACTTAATTTTCTGCTCTTTTCAAATTCTCTCTGCCCAGTTTGCCTAAACAAAACTTGGTTGCCATGATGGCAGATGTGTCATAGCAACCAAGAGGGCTGTGTACAAAAACAATTAGCATTAAAAAATGTCTGCTGAAATGGTAAGGGGAAAGGGAGAGAATGTGCTTTTTTAACTACTTACAGAGAGAAATGAAAATTAGGAAAAATAATATTAAAATTAGTTAGTCTGCCTAACCTGAATGCTAAGTCATTAACCCTAACAAAAGCATAAATTCCCCTTTAACATCACTAACTTAAGTGTAAATTTACCCCTAAATTTAGTTCCTTTAAACTTAAAAGAGGGAGGAGAGGTCTCCCCTCCCTAGGATTTATTTGGTTTCTTATTTTTGTATTAAAATTGGGGGGTGGGGTTTGGGGAGGGGAAATTATGTTGAAATGTCCCGTTAAACTGTAACATTATATCGGGGAGGGGGGGCATTATAACATTAGTATTTGATCCCTCTGGGCATGGGGTAAAAAATGAATAGGAAGCCAATGTATCTTTTTTGTTAACTCCAAACTCCAAGATATAAATATGCTACAAATACATTACAGGCAGAGAATCCCGTACATTGGTCTTGAAGCTAAAGTTGTCCGAGGCTAACAATTGCCATTGTCATTGTGATATCAGGCGATTGTCAAAACAAAACAACAGTGTGATGATACATACAAAACATGGCAATGATTTTTTAAAGTCTTTTAACAATAATTAAATATCACTGATTTCACAGATTTTTAGGTTAAAGTTGACTTTATTAGATGTATTAGAGTGTACGTATAATAATTATTTATTATATAGGATAATTATTAAATGTATGTTTTTTCTGCCAAACCCACCTCCCCTCCCCCAACCGCTATAAGCAGTAGTATGCAAAATATCCAAAATCAACAACCTCCTCCTCCTCCCCCCATAGTGCATAATTAATATATGGATGGACCTATACATTTCATACTGATTTTAAAAATTTAAATGTATTAACTCTGTGCATGCTCTTTATAATAGTTTTATTTCCTGGCATTACACACTGTAAAAAATACCGGTGGACATATGCAACCACCCTGGGAGGGGATATGCAAAAGGTAAATTTGTTGTGCGGACGTCCTCTGTGGACAACCCCTACCCAAAGCTGTGATTTTTCCTTTTGTGCCCCCTCTGCCAATATGCCATAACTCACCCCCATCCTCCGGCATGGATCGATTTTTAAACAAAAAACAACCACACAAAAAAAAAAAACTGTCTTATGCTCATTGTGCAATGGTTTCTGTGAGACTTTGTGCTTTACCCTGAGAATAGCACATGCCCTGCCATTCTTGAAACCAATTCTGTCATGAACAGGGTAAACCCAGACCTATTGCTTTGCTATACAGTTTGTTACTGTGCTGTATGTTTCTAAAAATCGTGGTGTTTTTAAAAGATTTGCTACGAGACTGAGTGTTGTGAATGAACTGTGAATATTGTGTGTCAATTTTGCCAATGCATATTGCAAGGAAGATGATTGAAATAATGACCATTCACATTAATATTTATATGTTAAACTGGTATTTTCGTTGGATGTTCATACGGTATCAGACTTGTGAAAAGCTGTAGTCTACACCATGGCTACATTTACGTGTAAAAGTAAAATGTAAACATTTAACTACATGAAGAATGTTGAATGTTGAAATACAATAAAATATCACTTAGTATTCTTGTTCTCTGGTTATCATACATGTTACTTACATTATATATGCGCTTTTTGTTTGTTTTCAAATTTCTTATTATTTTCAAATTCAGAGGCTGGCACAACTGACAACTTGTTCAAGTTTAAACTATAAAACTTAATAATCTGAATATAACATCTCTTTAAATTCTACTACCCCGACTGATTCCCCACATCTCACCGATAAACGATGCTGCTGGCCACCGTCCATGGCTTGTCATGTAAAAGTTCTGGGGTGGATGGGGTGAATATGCATTCGTTTTTGTTTTGTCTCTATACAACTTTTCTTTATTCCATAAATGTATTTTATTTTATTGTCACGATTATGTCTCTTTTTATAATATTTTTATGTACAGCGCGATGAGCCCAGCCCTAGGCTGGGGTACCGCGCTATATAAGACAACTAATAATAATAATATTATTATAATAAAAAGGGTATGAGAAGGGCAAAGAAGAACTGGATTGAAGAGCAATGCTACGACATTGAAAATTGCTTGAAGAAAAACAATAGCAAAAAGGCATACCAGTTGGTGAAAGAACTAACCACTGCAAAACATGGGCGTAGTACTACCATACAAGATAAAAATGGCAAATGTTTGACCGAGGAAAATGATATCCTAAAAAGATTGACTGAATACTGCTCAGGGCTGTATAATGAAAATATAAAGATAGACTCAGAGATCCTTAATGTCCCCCCAGCAACGGACAATGAAAGCTTCCCCATTCTCCGCGCAGAAGTAGAAGCAGCAGTCCAAGCACTCCAAATAGGAAAGGCCGCAGGAGTAGATAATATCCCTGCCAAGTTAATGAAACAGGGAGGAGAAACAATGATAAATGCCCTAACCAATATTTGTAACAAAATATGGCTAAAAGGGGAATGGCCCAAATCATGGACCCAATCTCTCATCATCACCCTCCCCAAGAAAGGTAACCTACAGCTATGCCAAAACTATCGTACCATTAGCCTAATAAGCCACCCAAGCAAGGTCATGCTCAAGGTCATACTGAACAGACTAAGACCATATGCCGACAGAATCATTGCTGAAGAACAGGCGGGCTTTAGGCAAGGCCGTAGCACTACTGAGCAGATACTAAACCTCCGGATACTATGTGAGAAATATGCTCAACACCAACAAAACCTATACCACGTCTTTGTGGATTTCAAGAAGGCATTCGACAGGGTTTGGCATGCTGCTTTATGGGCCACCATGAGGTACTACAACATCAACACAAACTTAACCAGAATGATAAGAAGCCTCTATGATAAGGCCACCAGTGCAGTCTTCTTCAACAATAACATTGGAGAATGGTTCAAGACCACAGTTGGAGTACGACAAGGCTGCTTGCTCTCCCCCACCCTGTTCAACATCTTCTTAGAGAGAATTATGTCAGATACACTAGAAACGCATGTAAGGACAGTCAGCATTGGTGGCAGAACGATCACCAATCTACGTTTTGCGGATGACATAGACGGACTGGCGGGAAGCGAGGAAGAGCTAGCCAACCTAGTAAAGAGTCTCGACAAGACTTCATCGTCCTTTGGCATGCAAATCAGTGCAGAAAAGACAAAAATGAAGACGAATAGCACTAATGGCATCACCACTGAAATTAAGGTCGGGGAGGAAAGATTAGAGACAGTTGGCAGCTTCAAATACCTCGGAGCAATAGTATCGGAACAAGGCTCCAGGCCCGAATTAATGGCCAGGATTGCGCAGACCACGACAGCACTAAAGAGGCTCAAGAAAATATGGACAAAAATATAGCCCCCAGCACCAAAATCAGGCTGATGCGCTCATTAATCCTCTCCATTTTCTTATATGCCTGTGAGTTCTGGACATTAACAGCAGAACTTGAAAGGAAAATAAAGGCGATGGAGATGAGATGTTTCAGAGGCATTCTTGGCATCTGCTATAGAGACCACATCACCAATGAGCAAATAAAAGAAAGGATACGTCAGGCAATTGGGCAATACGATGACCTCCTGACGTCTGTTAAAAAGCGCAAACTTGAGTGGTATGGCCACGTGACCAGAAAACAAGGGCTCGCCAAAGAGATCTTGCAGGGCACTACTAGAGGAGGGAGAAGAAGAGGAAGACAAAGAAAAAGATGGGAAGATAATATCAAAGAATGGACTGGATTACAACTAGGCGATGCTATGCGTAGGGAAGAAGACCGAAAGGAATGGAGAAGAATAGTGTACATGTCATCTGTGGCGCCCCAACGGTCGAAGGACTACGGGATCTGATGATGAATAATATATTTAAAATATTTAAATTGTTACAAAACATTAAAAAAATTGAGGAAAAAAAAAAGATCCGCCTCTGGGAATTGATCACAAAATATAATATCATCTAGCGTCTACTCTACCACAAGACCACTTAAGACCTAACAGGCATATCTTTTAATAAAACCGAATGGAAAATTTCATTTTAACTTATTTCAAATTAACTGTATTGACTTTTAGATTATGAATAACACTCAGTGAAGAACGGGAAAGTTATCATTCTCATTGTTCGAGTCCAAAGTCATGCCAAAGTGTTAGTCTTGGCACTGTTGTTTACTGTTAATGTTGGTCCTGTTGCTGTTACTGTTAATAGGCATTTCAAAGGTCCACTCGCGCATGCAGTCTGCGCATACCAAAAATGTTGAAAAAACTTGTTCTACAATATGGCGTACGGCTACACGGTATCTTTGAAAAATTGCTTTCTACGTCACCTTTGTTTACTAAATATTGCTTTCCTCATCAGTGACGTTTCAGTTTTTGTGTTCCGGTGTTTCTAGGAAATTTTCGCAACGATTTATTTTCTGTGTCACGGACAGGATTATCATAGCGACTCGGTAAGCATATATAATATATTCCTCAGTTAGTGAAAAAAAGTTAATGGGATCTAGATAAAATTAAACTACATTCAATTTACAAGTTTAAACATTCTTATGTTATTATACTTCAACAAGTACCAAAAAAGTTATGCTGCTCCACTAGCTGCATGGGGTGGGGACGAAAATGTTGCCATATTAAAAGTTATTTATTTTCCGATCGAGATGCCGGAAACGGCTATTTTCACTGTCAATTATGAATTTAATCATAATTGTTGAATCCCTTAGCATCTGAATAATACTACGTAGTTTCAAATTAATAATTTTACAAAATTAAATAAAACATTTCAACCGAACTTGAAAAGTTTTTAATTGGGAATCAGTGGGTTGTCATTAGTTTTACCGTAGTTTTATTACGTTAAAAAATTGTGTGTAGCCCCACCAAAATTATCGGTTCTCTTTTTAATTACAGTACCTGTAAATTATAGAATCAATAATTAATCCCCCTAGCGTCATTAATTGCATCAATCATAATAATAATAATAGTTATTCTCTTATTAATGCCAAATCATATGGGATTATATCACTAAAATTCTTCTTCTTCTTCTTATGCCTTTTTACCCCGTCTGGGGCATAGGCCGTCCACAAGAATTTTCCACTCATCCCGGTCCTGTGCTTTCCTTTCCAATTGCTTCCAGTTGTATCCCATATTTTGCGTGTCTGTCTCTAGTTCACGTCTCCATGTATTCTTAGGTCTTCCTCTCTTTCTTTTTCCCTGTGGATTCCATGTTAGACATTGTCTGGTGGTGCTATCTGGGGGTTTTCTCAGAGTATGCCCAATCCACCTCCATCTTTTCTTTATGATGTCTTCATCAACGGGCACCTGGTATGTCCTTTCTAATAGATCTTTGTTGGTGATGGTATTTGGCCATTTGATGTTAAGGATCTTTCTAAGGCATGTGTTTATGAATGTCTGCACTTTCTGTGTAATGCTCGCTGATGTTTTCCACGTTTCTGCTCCATAAAGTAGGACTGTTTTGACATTTGTATTAAAGATTCTGACTTTGGTTTGAAGTTTCAGCTGCTTCGACTCCCATATTTTCTTTAATAACACAAATGCTGATCTAGCTTTTCCAATTCTAGACCTCACGTCTGCGTCGGATCCGCCATTTGTGTCTATGGTGCTGCCTAAGTAATTGAAGGACTCCACTTCTTCCAGTGCCTTTCCTTCCAGACAGATATGTTCTTGGTTGGATGAGTTCACCTTCATGATTTTCGTCTTGCTTTTATTTATATTAAGTCCGAGCTGTGATGAAAAGGTGGCTACATCTTTTGTTTTTTCCTGCATTTGTTGCTGGTTGTGGGACAGAAGTGCAATGTCATCTGCAAAGTCTAGGTCATTCAGTTGTTCCCAGAGTGTCCACTGTATCCCATTCCTTTTTTTGTCTGTGGATTTTTTCATTATCCAGTCAATGGCAAGGATGAATAGAAATGGGGACAAGAGGCATCCTTGTCTGACTCCTGTTTCGACTGTAAAGGCATCTGTGAGTCTACCTTCGTGGACCACCCTGCATGTCATTTCTTCATAAGAGCTCTGAATAATCCTGACTAATTTCCCTGGTACTCCATAGTGCCGAAGAAGTTTCCACAATGTTTGTCGGTCCAGGCTATCAAAGGCCTTTTCGTAGTCTATAAAATTTATGTATAAAGGGGAGTTCCATTCGATGGATTGTTCTACAATGATTCTCAGTGCTGCAATTTGATCTGTGCATGATCTGTTTTGGCGGAATCCAGCCTGTTGATCTCGTAGCTGCATGTCGACCTGGTCTTTCATTCTATTCAAAATAATTCTGTTAAAGATCTTTCCTGGTATGGACAGCAGTGTGATTCCTCTGTAATTTGCACAATTGCTGAGATCCCCTTTCTTTGGTATCTTGATGAGGTATCCTTCTTTCCAATATTTTGGAACTCTCTCTTCTTCCCATATCTTTTCAAACAGAGGGTGCAGCATGTTGACTATTGTATTTATATCAGCTCTCATCATCTCTGCTGTGATGTTGTCCGGTCCCGGTGCTTTCCCTAATTTGAGATGCTTGATGGCCAGAGCTATTTCTTCCCTATTTGGGGCGCTTTCTTCTATTTGTAAGTCTTCATTTGCTGGTTGTATGTCTGGTGTGTCTGTGGGTGGGGGTCTGTTTAATAGTTCTTTAAAGTATTCCACCCATCTTTTTTGTTGCTCTTTCCTTTCTGTTATTGATCTACCTTCTCTATCTTTGACAGGTCTCTCCGGCCTTTTGTATCGCCCTGACAGCTTTCTTGTTATATCGTAGAGCTCTCTCAGGTTGCCCTTCTTGGCTGCTTCTTCTGCTGTTGATGCTAGGCCATCTATGTAGGCATTCTTATCTTTTTTTATGCTGTTTTTTACTTTTTGGTTTGCTTCTTTATATTTCTCTTGCGCTTTTGTTTTCTCCGCCCTGGTGCGGCTGCTGTTAACTAAACTTTTCATTTCTTTTCTCTCTTTTATTTTTTGCAGTGTGTTGATTGAGAGCCAGTCTTTGTGTTTCTGTTTCACTGATCCTAAAACTTCTTGGCAAGTGGATGTTACAGACGACTTTATGTTTTGCCATTTATGTTCTACTTGGTCATCTTCTGTTTGGTCTTCCAGCACTTGGAACTTATTCCTTAAGGTAACACTGAATTCCTCTCTTTTCTGCTCATTTACCAAAAGTGCTACGTTGAATTTTGTTCGCTTAACAGTTGGCGGTTCCCAGTTCTTCTTCAACTTTAACTTTAGTCTTGCCCAAACAAGATGATGATCAGATGCGACATCTGCTCCTCGTTTTGCTCGTACATCTTGTAGAGACTTTCTAAATTTTTTGTTAATGCATATGTGGTCTATTTGGTTTTGCGTTTTGTTGTCCGGGGATACCCATGTAATCTTGTGGATGTTTTTATGTTGGAATTCGCTGCCTCCGATAACAAGCTCATGTGTTGCGCAGAAGTCTGCTAGTTTTTCTCCGTTCTCATTTCTCTCTCCTACACCATGGCGTCCCATGATTTCCTCATATCCACTGTTGTCGTTTCCGATCTTGGCGTTAAGGTCCCCCATTAAAATGTTCAGGTCTCTATTTGGGAATTTTTCTATTATTGTTTGTAGTCTATTGTAGAATGTTTCTTTCTCGTCTTCTTTGCTGTCGTTGGTGGGTGCGTAACACTGTATTATGTTCATCTTTATTTTCTTTTTCTTGGTTCGGAATGTTGCTGTTATTATTCTTGGTCCATGGGCTTCCCATCCAATCAATGAATCCTGTGCCATCCTAGACAACATTAGAGCGACTCCTTGTGTGTGCGGAGCATTTTCCTCCTCATGCCCAGAGTATAGTAACATTTCTCCCGAGGCCAAAGTTATTTGTCCAGCTTGTATCCATCTTGTTTCACAGATGCCCAGCAGTGTAAGTTTGTAAGTTCTCATTTCTGCTGCCACCTGCGCTGCTTTCCCTGTTTCATACATGGTTCTGACATTCCACGTGCCTATGTTTGTTTCCTTAGAAAGGAGGGTCTTCGGCTTTGAGGCTTCCAGTATAGTATCACTAAAATTAGGCCTACTTATAAGTTATAACAATAAAAATTATAATTTTATTATTTATAGTCCATTTAGTCATAAGATCATAAAAGCCTACTTAATTACTAATATTCTTACAAGCCTAATGAAAATCTACATTTTTAAAAATTTAATAAGGTATTTAATTATAAATGTTAATTAATTGTTAATTTAATATATTATTTTAATACTGTTTGTTTTTACAGGCATAGTGAAACAGTTTACATAGACAGACAAATATTTAATATACCAAAATAATCAAATAACAAAAAAAAAAGAAAAGATTTGTTAACAAACTAAAAAATTGAATAATATTAAAAAGAAATTAGATAGTCTTTACATTCAGGATTATAATTATATTTATAATTTAGTGTTATGTCTACAGGGTACGTAAGAATCAAGACCATTTTAATTTTTTTATTGAAGAACTTTGTGGAATTCCACCCATCGATTATGAGGCACATTTGGATGTAGATGGCAAAGACGACAGAGACATCGTGGGACTCATCAACAAGACCAAGCAGTCTATATAGCAAATGACAGACAGAACATCCCCGTTACCTTTTAAAATTTTATCTCATAACGGTATTGGTATGCTCGTATTAGTCTTGTCTTATGAGTGATTTTAGTCATTTTTATAAGTTCATGCATTCAATTTTACATTAAAAAAAGACATCTACTTACCTTTTATAAATATAAGAATTTATTTTAAATATAAATTAATCATATATTTAATTAAAATACAATGAACATGTTATTTTTTTGTTTTTGCCTTTACAAATAATAATGTTTACAATTTTTTTGTACATGATTTTTTTTAACACACCTGCAAAGAAAATTATCCAAAATAAAAAGTCTTGATTTAATGTAAAAGTTTTGTTGTTCTTTGTGTTGTATATTAGATTGGGAATGTCTCCTGAAAATTGTGTGCAATTATCTTTAAAAATAAAAATGTTGTGGGCAAAAAAGTGCAGAAATTTGAAATTCGGGTCACACGTTTTGGGGGTAAAATATATAGATTATATAAGGGGCAACACAAATTGACAAAAAAATTCATAACTCCACTCCTATAAAAGATAGAAAGATTAAATTGGTGTTTTTATAAAGCTTATTGCTAGCCCTTTAAAATGATGTATCAATCATGGCAATCGGACAATATTTAAATTTGGTGTCAAAGTACCTACTGACTGTTAATCTAAATCCAGTGTTAGGATTCCCCAACAAAGAGATGTCTCTGTGAGACAAATCTTGGCAAAACCCATGTTGCTAGCAACACATTTACCCAGAAACTCAAAGTGGCGCACCAAATGTAAATTGATCAAAATTATTCCCCAAATTTCAAATAAAAATTCGAAGGCACTAAAATAATCGGTTATTGCATGCTACTGGTCCCTCTGTCGCTCACCCTAACCCGAAATCTATCATAAACAAAGGGAAGTGACTCCCAATAAGGGGACCACAACAGCACATTAGCCAAATAATCAAACTTCATATTTGAACTTTGACGAGAGGCCTTATTTTCCTTTATCGAAGAGGTTGCTACCAATTTGATTTATACTTTTACCTTCAGATTAAACAGTTTCAAATCAATATACCTTCAAATCTATTTATAATTTTCAAAGGGATAGTTGCAGTACAATTTAGTAGGTCTATGATAACCCTTGTTTGACTTTTCCCTTTTCCCTTGTCTTTTCACATGGAGGCAGCCATTTTATTTGGGCCGCAATTCAGATTTCAGGTCAATGTTTACGACATTAAATTGTAAACAACTAAATTATATAGTCTATCCAAATTTATGTAAGACCAAAAATTATTATTAAATTGCTTGAATGTTGAACACATTTTAATTTAAGATGAAAGGTTGACTAAGACTTTAATTGATTGCCCCCACATAAACATTATAGAATACCTGTTTTGAGCAAAAGCCATACGCCCCTTTGTAATTTGTTGACGTTTCTGAGAAAACATTATGGCGGCTCTGTCCAAAAACAAACTAAAAATTTAAGATTGCCACTTTTGAAAGTCCAAATTTGTAGAAAATGGCGAGTGTGTTTGAGCAAAGAAAATCTAACAAAGTTACACTAGATGATACAACTCCGCTATCCTGCTTGATAGAAACCGCGCAGAAAAGAGAAGATCATGTTGTAAGTTTTTCCTCGTCCTCATTTTAGTCTTGAGATCATTGATACATAAATACCCCGCCATTAGTGTATGGGCCATACTGCTAATTAATGATTTGAGCATGGGGCAATTTCGGTAACTTTGGACTACCCGCACCATGACGTTTCACATGGCCGCCATCTTGGGTCATCATGACAACTATAAGGTGGTGTGGTGTTAATTATCACAAGTCTGCTAAAATGGGGAAGGGGAAAAGGAGAGAATGTGCTGGATTAGCTATTAACCAAGAGTAGCGAAAATAGGACGAAAATGTTAAAACTTAATGAAAAAATTTCCGCCAGTACTTAAATTTCGAGGTGAACGTAGCTACTTTATTAAGAAGTCTCAATGACATGCTGGGCTCCCTTTCCTGATGTAATATCAGCAGGTACATGCTTGTTTCCCTCAACTAAAACATGGCTACAGTTTCACACTGCTTCTCTTGCTCGAGAGGCATGCTGTGGAGACCCAGTCATTCGCGGATGAAATGCAGCTATACAAGCATACCCATCCTTCTCTTGTCGATTCCGCTGCCCGGACTTTGCGGGAGAGCATTGCTGATATCAAGTGAAACTTAACGATGACAAAACGGAAGCATTTCTTATTCACAATCACAAATTATCCTCTAACTCAGCTCTCCCCTCCCCATTTCTAGTAGGTAACTCAAACATACAGTTTACATCCTCCGCTAGGAATCTTGGTTATATTCTGTCTAACAACATGTCTCTCGATAATCATATATCCCAAATTTGTCGCTCTGCATACACGGCTATCTATCAGATCTGCTCCATCCAATACAAACTCATATTTATGGCAACAAAAACTCTAGTCTATGCTCTTGTTCTCTCTTGTCTTGACTATTGCAACTCTCTTCTGTCAGGTTCACCAAAACACTTCTTAGAAAAATTACAAAAGGTTCAAAACTCAGCTGCTAGGCTAGTTTTAAAAGTCAAAAAACGTGATGACGTCACACCACTACTTCATTCACTTCACTGGCTCCCTATACAAGCATGGATTGACTATTCACTCTCTGTTCTCTGCCACAACTTTTTCTCGAATTCCTGCCCTTCCTATCTAACCGAACTTCTCTCTGTCTATTCACCCCTTTGACAGCTTCGCTCCTCTGCAGACGGGACTTTCCAAACAATGGAATTCTCTTCCACTACACATCCGCAATATATCAACCATCACAGCCTTCAAAACTGCACTCAAAACACATCTCTTTAAACTCTACTATCCTGACTAATTCCCCCTCTGACCTTTAAGCGATGTTGCTGAGTGCCGTCCATGGCTTCACATGTAAATAATTATGGAATGGTTGAAGCGAATATTATTATTATTATTATTGGTAGTTTTCTTCAAATGTGTATTCGTTTCAACCATTTGTTTGTTTTATTTAATTAATGTAAATCAATTTTTAATTTTTAAGTTCATGATTATGTTTGTTAAATTGTATGTACAGCGTGGTGAGCCCAGTCCCAGGCTGGGGTACCACGCTATAGAAAACTAACAATAATAATAATAATAAAATAATAATAAGCCTGTAAAAAAAGTAAAAACAATACAAAATAATTTTAAAATAATAAAAACCCAAATTACAGTTTCATAGAATACACTTTTAAACACATTATTTCACTTTCCACCAAAAAGAAAATCTGAAAGTTTTCGGAAAATCAATACATGAGTCATTTTCCAAAATCTCATCTACAAATCAAAATATTTGATAACTTGTGTTTTAGAATGAACTTAGAAGGCATTTAAAATTAAACAAGAATATTCTTATTGGTGGTGTGCAAAATGTTGTTATGGGTAACCATTCACTTGCATGCACTATACTATTATAGTATTAATTTTAAAAGTGTCATTCATAAAAGAGATAGCTGTGTGTAAACACTATTAAATAATTAGATTGGGAAAGCTTTAACGCTCTTGAGGCTCCATACCTTTTCAAAACATCTTAGACTATTATGCCTTTGCCAGTCAAATTATGACTTTTTAGTTGGGGGCTAAAGATATGATGTACTTCTTTTGCTCCACCTCTTAGCCTGAGACTATCCTAGTTTTGGCACTCAAACATGTTAGCACAATCACATGTAATGATGCTTTTAAATCTCATTTAAAAAATAAAATGAGGTAGAATAAAACTCATCCTTACCTACCACCTTCACAATGTGATTGTCAAGAAAATGTTCTTAAAGAATCGTCATATACTATTTGTTGACCCTGACACCTTTAGAGTATTCTCATCCCCTCCACTTACTGTCTTCAGGTGGGATAAAAATCTAAGTGATCTTCTGGTTCACAGTTGCCTTCCAGCTGACCCTTCTCACGTTGGGACTAAGCAATTTTAAAGAAGTTGTTGTAGGACTTGCCCCTAGTTAATGGAAACTGAACACATTGGTTTCCCTTTACCATCAAAGAGAGCTTCACATGTATCAGTCGAAATATGTTCTTTATGATTGTTTGTCAAAGATGCCTTTCCAGTTTTATAAGTGAGGTGGCAAGAATACTATCTGATAGATTCAGTGAACATCTTAGAGATATTGAAAGAAAAAACAAGCCATCCGGGGGTCTCATCCTATTTTTAAAAGGAAATGGGGGCACATCAGCAGTATCCTTCATGGCTCTGATTTCTTACATCAATACACCAGTGAGCGTGAAGAGTGAAAACTAATTGATTCAGATTTTCGGCACCATACATATGAAATCAATAATCAACTGGTTTGTGAAGGCATTATCATAATTTTTTTTTAATGAAACGTCTAGCGACAAAGCAGCCTTATCTGATGAGTACTAGTAAACAATTTTAATGTTAGTTTTACTTTGAGCGTCAGCTAAATGTCATTGTGTCGGAAATGCACCAGTTTCATACTTCTCACTTATGTGGAAGTGGCCACTGTGCAATTGAAGTTGTTTTCATCTTATATTATTTTATTTGGAGTCTCAGTTAAACTGAGGTAATCTTGTGTAAGAAAACCACCAAATTCTTGCTTCATGTTGCAATTTGACAAGCTACGTTGTAAAGCAAATAGCTCATTACACAGCTCTATTGCTTTATTTAATATCAGCTGAATCTTCAGCTAGTTGATTGTCAAAGCATCCTTTGAAAAATTCCTTTTCATCATATTTCTTTAGTATTTCAATGTTATAAATTATTCAAGTAAGTCATTGTAGGATGATAACTGTACCTATTGATCATTAACTAAATAAATTGCAGTATCCAAAATCTGGTTAAAATTAAAATCAAAATTCTTTTCGGGGTCAAGAATTGGATCATCTGAGCCATCAAAGTAATATTGTCTCTTTTTTGCTGTCTTTCCTGAGGTGAAATTGCATTAAATGCCTAGTTTTTCTGCAAATGATTTAGCTGTTGAAATTGCTTTAACAAATACTATTTGTTATATAACTCTGGAAGATTGTTCATTTTTTAAATATTTGTAATAAATGTTAAATTTATTTAAAATCAAGATCTTTTCTTGAAGCGTTTAGCTACATATATTGATTATATAAAATCACTAATGAACAAATGAACTTGTTATTGAGGAATTTTTGTTGTTGCAATTTCCCTAGCTCCTGCACATGACTGAGTTTCATGTGTTCCAGTTAGTGAAATATCATCAGTAATTGAAAAGAGTGTATTGTAATTTAAACTGTTTGGTATTGTATAGCTTTCACAGCATTAACTTCAGTGGCATAGCTAGAGTTAGTGCTGCCAGGGACGGGACAAGATTTTTGCAGCCTCTTCCTAAAAAAACAAAAAACATCAACATGCAAATACCTACCATCAATATAATGATATAAAAAAAAAATATGCAGCTCTTGGTGGACGGCCCCCCTCCGCCCCCCTGAAGTGAAACCTGCATCCTCTTTTACAAGTTCTAATAATACATTCCAGCAATATTTTGATGTAGACAAAAAATTTACATGTATATCTTTTAAATTATACCAAAATAATGTTGCTGCTTCAACCAACAGTTTTCAGCATCATTAACTGCCAAATCTAATAAATAAAAATTGCTAGGAACATATATGCTCTTCGATTTAGCTCTCTACTTTCTCATGTTGGAGTCGTAGAAAGATTTAATTATTTTTTTCATAATTTTTTATTTTATTTCTATCTTCTGGCATTTGCCGCCCCTTGAAGAAATGCTGCTCTAGTGAGCCAGGTATACTTCAGGGCATACTTCAGTAGTAAGAGTAAAAACATTGCAAGAGAAACAAAGAAAACTATTTATAAAACTGTAATCAGACCAGTTGTAACATATGCAGGGTGAAACTTGGACCCTAAACAAAAATGGCAGAAAACCTATTAAACACATGGGAGAGGAAAGTTCTTAGGAAAATATATGGACCAACAAAGGATGAATATGGATGGAGAGCATGAACCAACCATGAACTGTACAGTCTATATCAGGATCCCACACTAGTAGCAGAAATAAAAAAGGGCAGGCTACGCTGGGCAGGACACTTAGAGAGAATGACAGAGGAGTGAAGAGGGTGCATCACCAAAACCCCAGAGGGAAACGGCTCAAAGGCAGACCTAGGCTTAGATGGATGGATGATGTGGAAAAAGATCTACAACAATTGGGAATCCAAGCATGGAAAATAAAAGCATTAGTTAGATCTGAGTGGAAGGAAGTAGTGAGGCATGCCAACGCCCTACATGAGCTGTGGCGCCACAGGGATGGATAGTGAGCCACGTATATTGCCTTTAGGTGTCATAATGAGGGCTAAAATATCACAAAAAGGGCTAAAAATAACAAAAAGTAGTGTTTTGAACACAGCCCTCGGACAAATGATGTTTATTGAAAACACACCAAAACACTTATGAGTCTGTGGGATTGTGCATACAGGAGTATGCGCATGTTCATAACTTGAAGTATCATTCATTAGCCAAGTCAAAGATTATTCACAAAACATGTTTGTTCACCAATTTGCTTGTTAAATGGCGGGTTCATTATCCAAGGTGACACTGTATTTAAAACACTTATTATCTGGTTACACTAAACACAATTCAATGATGTTTAATAATGATTTATTATTTGCATTTTATGAATAAAGGAATATATCTTACGTGTTCAACGAGGTCCGCTGAGGGATCATTCTTGGCAAGTGACCAAACGCTACAGTGATTTTGAAAAACTTGATGCTCAGCTACGTGTAACTAACATAGAGTTACCTCTGCCCCCAAAGAAAGTTTTTGGCAATTTTGACAGAGATTTCATTGCAGAAAGACAAAATGGGCTACAGGTATACATTTACAACTCCTTCGTAAAAACTATATAAAAAAACTAAAGTAAATAACTGTTGTATGTTGTTGTTGACAAAATTACACTGTTTCATCAATAACCACCAAACTCCAAAAGGTTTCCTCATGCCATTAAATGAATAACTTATTTTAGTTACTAAATTTTATAATGGAAGATTTTAATTGAGTGTCTAAACAGCTTAAAAGCCAGTCATACTTTTTTTAAAATGTTTAAATTTATGCTTAACTTGAAACGTGCAGTTTCTGTTGTAAGACATTCATATGCATACATTTTTGTATAATCCTGCTTAGGTCTATCTTAATGCCATTACAAGCGTTCCTGTTATTGCAAACAGCTTAATTGTTAAAAAGTTTTTAGATTTAAACAACTACTCCTCCAATTTTTTAGGTAAGTTACCAATGATTGGTTATTATTATCTGTATAAATCGCAATTAATTTTTTTTCACCAACTGTGTTTATGTGTTATAATCAATTTAACAAGCTCTACAATATAATAATTAGATCCAAATTTTTTATTTGTCCAGTGTCGTGAACTTTTACTAAATACTTTTAGTATAACTCGTCGTAAAGATCATTCAAATTATTATGTTTTCTCCAGAGATAGCATTACAACACGTCTCAATGATATTTAGGTCTGAGCCCAACTGGGATGTTATAGAACCACTTCCAGAAATAGGTATTTTAAAGAAAGTTTAATTTAATAGAAATCTAACAGCAAATGGATATAATTTTTTTTTTTCTTTAGCACTAGCAACATTTTTCAATATGATGTTTTGTACCTGATTTTAAGGATTTAATTAAAACATCAAGAAAAATATATTCAAGTAATCTTTTACTATTACAAAATAGTACCCTATTATAAAAATTATTTGAAACAGTATTGGTAAATTAAAAGTCTGAAATGATTTATTTGGGTATATATTTAGGGTGGAGAATTCGCAAGCATTATATACTTGTAAAGCCAGTTTCTCAACCCAAAGTTCGTCAAATGTTGTCTTGGGTAAGGTATAAGTATTTTTATTTTTTGTTGTATAAATTAGATTTTTACTAATGAACTTACGTCTAAATATTATAATAGAAATTAATCATTTTTTTGGTGACATTCTAAGAGAAGATATTCAATATTGATTGGTGGACTTAGTGTGAGTTTAATTTTGTTAAAAATCCAACCGTTTTTATGTTCTGTGAAAACTTCCAACTTGAATTCATCTTAACATAATTCAAACTGCTTTTAATCATGAGATGATCATTGCTAATGAATTTCTGATACTTTCATTATCATTAACTAAATATTTTCTGCAGACTGAGTATGGCCCTGACATGTATTTGGCAGTTAAGGACCTAAGTGGAATTATAAAGGTTCTCCCCACCATCAAGGCAAGTGATTTTCTCCTTTTTTGCTAGTGCTTGCTGTCTCCAAACCCTTAAAAAATATCCATAAAGGATCATTGACTAAAAAATTCTGAACTCTTCATACTTAATCAGTAGCTTTTTGTTTTTTCAGCACCCCTATATTTTCCCTACCCATTTTACCACTGCAAATGAAAATGGAAGCATGATTATACGCGACTTTCTGGAAGGGGGAACACTGCGAGACGTAATCTGTAAATGTAAACCAAAAGGAACCTACTTAAAAAAGTATTCCAACCCAAAAGCTGTCACTTCTTTGGATTTTGGAACTGTGAAAATATTTGGAAGACAAATCTTAGAAGCTTTAAAATTCCTTCAAGACAAGGGGTTTCCTTACGGTAAGAAAATGATTTTATATTTTCTCCCCTAAAATTATTTAGATTTACTGTAGAATTTTCATTTTTTTATTTTAAATTACATCTTTTTTTTCTGAGAATTTGTTTTTAGTGATTATTATTTTATTTGGTTATATTTTACTAATACCTTTAAAATACTATTCTGACTCCTTTTGCGCTGATTTATTTTTTAAAAAGAATGTACAGCTTGGATATTTACAAAAATTGCTATAAATCAATTCAGTCACAGGTACCTTAAGTTGCCTTTGACATTGACTGAGCTATTTAACAATTGTTTGGGAACCAGAAAAAAATTAGATTGTGTTTGTCTTGCAGGACATCTACATGCAGGCAATGTAGTGGTGGTTAATAATACATGTCAGCTGCTGGAATTAGAAAACAGTGTGATGGGCCTGCCAGGATACTATCGGGCCTTCTACACACAGCTAAAGAAAGTACAGGTGTGTAGTTGGAAATCATGTTAGGCAATGACAACACACGAATTAAGAGTGGTAAAAATTAGTCTGATGAGAAATCACTTATCTGTTTTCATGGTGGGTGCATTGGTTTGTCCCACTTTTATGCAATTTATATTTAATGTGGCTATAATAGTTTTCAGTAGAAGAACTTTTAAAAATAATTTAATCCAGCAAGATAGCTTATTTGTCATGATAATGCAAAATAAATGTTTAAAAATTAAACTCAAGTAAATGTTTAAAAAGGCTACACTTAGCTTTTTCAAAGATGTTTATACTAAAGCTATTTTTGCTGTACAGACCCTGGAGATGGTAGATGTGTACACTTTTGGACAATGTCTCTATGAAATGGCAATGGGATGCCAGCTGACCACACCCACTTGTGATACTTTTCCTGTGGAATGTCCTGCACAGATTCGTGAGTATCCTCTTTATGAGTAGTTAATTAAGTCAAGAGGCTTGGCCGTTTCTTGATGATCTGCAAGTGAACCAACCAAATGAATTTTTTTGTAAAAAAATCAATTTGATAACCTGTCAGCACACTGTTCTTAATATAACTACAACCCAGTAAAAGCCATTTCAATTTGAAAAATGTTTAACTTCTTTTCAACTAAAAAATTTTTATAAGAGAATTTTAAAAAAACAAAACCTTCAGGTCCCCCACAATTGGAGATTATTATCTTTTCATTTTAATGTAAATATTGTTTTGTGTTTAAAAAAAACTTGGTTTTGTTGTTACACACAACATAGGTTCTGTCCTGGAGTCCATACTAACAACTGAGGCCTGTAAGAATGGACTTCCTTCTGTCACTGACCTACTGTCTCATCCGTAAGTGCAACTGTCAATGTGTGAAATTTAAACTCTGAATAATATGTGATTGTGGGAGTGCTTTAAAAGGGTTATTGTTCAACTTTTAGGAAAAGGAGAGGAGAATTTCACATATTAAATATGATAGAGCCATGTGCCAAGGAAAAGCCATCTGTGTGAAAATTTTGGCACTCGCGCCATAGGTTGCCGACCCCTTGAACAACTCCCAGGGAAGATAACACATTTCCCCCTTCAAAATTTCACAAAAGAGCCTGCTTTTCTATTTCAGGCTTTTTAGTGACGTGAGCCTGCCCCCGCAGGTTAGCAAACCTGTGTTAAAAATACCTAGCAAATTGAAAGAGTTCGTCAAGTCATCTAAAGAGGAGATTGAGAGCAGGCTGAAAAGCGATCAGAAATTGGTATTTCTTGTTATCTTTTTCACAAATTATCATTTGTAACTTTTCAGTCTATAAAATGTAATTATAATACTTCAACTGCCATGCCCTAAAATTCTTAGAATATTTATTTAGCTAAGAGACATTTTATTTTCTTGTTAACAAACCCTTTTAACTGTCCTTTTTTGTTGACAATTTGACATTGTTGGTGGCCTTAATTCAAATTACAATATATTTCAGCTGAAACAAGTGCAGAGAATTTCAAGGGCAAAAGAGTTCCACATGTCTGAGGAGGAAAAAAAGAAACGAAGGAAATCTAGAAAGGTATTTGGGGGGTAGATAATTTTATTTAATACTTACTACTAATATTGCATTAATTTTAAATTCTGTACACACTTGTTTATGAATTATTATTTTTTTAAACCATTAAAGGGAAAAATGTTTGGAAAAAAAAAGCAATGTAGGATTTATATTGATAAATGTTATTGATTTTTTTTTTAAATGAGAAGGAAATCAATTACGAATGGATCGTTTAGATTTTTTTTTTTAAATGAGAAGGAAATCAATTACAAATGGATTGTTTCGATTTTTCTTTTAAATGAGAAGGAAATCAATTATGAATGGATCGTTTAGATTTTTTTTTTTAAATGAGAAGGAAATCAATTACGAATGGATTGTTTCGATTTTTCTTTTAAATGAGAAGGAAATCAATTATGAATGGATCGTTTAGATTTTTTTTTTTAAATGAGAAGGAAATCAATTACGAATGGATCGTTTTCAAAATGAGGTTCAGTTTCTCTAAACATAAATAAGACTTAAGTCATTACATAACCTTAATAAATGCATTGTATTTATTTAGCTGAGCAAATTGCTGCATAATTGCGATATAAAATTTGAATAATTTCCCAGAAGGCTCAGGAAAATGGTGGAACAGACAGCGTCACATCCAGCACCCCTTCTGTGTCATCCCCTCCACCTACACCGACCACTCCTGGTCCTAGTAGTAAGTAGTGACATGTAGTTAATTAGTAGGACAACATTACTGAATGCCTACCACAACAATTTGCTGTCGTTCACCTTACATTCACCTTACTTTACAAAAACATTGTGGTAACTTTGTTTTAACTGCATCAACCGAAAATTTTTACCCAGCCAAAAAGCTGCTTCCACATGTTTCAATTATCTTTTTAATAAATTGAAACAAATTTAAAGGTGACAGTTGTTAACCTTTAGTTATTAAGGTAAAAATTACTCATAATAAAGCATATTATTATTAGCAACTGATCCAATCCAGCTATTACAATGAACCCTTTGAATGAAAATGAAAGAGTTAACAAAAAATATTACAGCAATGTACTTGAGTTTGACGTAATGATGTTCTCTAGTATTTGATGTGCTATTGTAGATGTAATAATAGATATGCTCACTGATATCACAAGCTTGCAGAGCACTGAACATTGTATAAACTTATATTATTTAAATAATGAAACATAAAAAAAAGATGTAGCCGATCATAGAGCAAACTGAGATGCGCCATCGTTGGATCTTATCCTGCCTTTTTATCTTTCTATTTATATGACTTTTTGTCTCAACCTCACGGGTTTATTTGTATCCTTGATGCTGTTAGATCTGTTATAAGAACACCTTTATCCTAGGTGCTGTTAGATCTGTTATAAGTACACCTTTATCCTTGGTTCAATGAGATCTGTTATAAGTACACCGTTATCCTTGGTTCAATGAGATCTGTTATAAGTACACCAATATCCTTGGTTCAATGAGATCTGTTATATGTACACCTTTATCCTTGGTTCAATGAGATCTGTTATAAGTACACCGTTATCCTTGGTTCAATGAGATCTGTTATAAGTACACCTTTATCCTTGGTGCTGTTAGATCTATTATAAGTACACCTTTATCCTTGGTGCTGTTAGATCTGTTATAAGTACACATTTATCCTTGGTTCAATGAGATCTGTTATAAGTACACCTTTATCCTTGGTTCAATGAGATCTGTTATAAGTACACCGTTATCCTTGGTTCAATGAGATCTGTTATAAGTACACCTTTATCCTTGGTGCTGTTAGATCTGTTATAAGTACACCTTTATCCTTGGTGCTGTTAGATCTGTTATAAGTACACCTTTATCCTTGGTGCTGTTAGATCTGTTATAAGTACACCTTTATCCTTGGTTCAATGAGATCTGTTATAAGTACACTGTTATCCTTGGTTCAATGAGATCTGTTATAAGTACACCGTTATCCTTGGTTCAATGAGATCTGTTATAAGTACACTGTTATCCTTGGTGATATGTTTTCACTAAATCTTTATCCTTGGTGCTTTGAGATATGTGATAAGTAACACTGGAGTTTGACTTCATTTTTAAAAAAGGAACTAGAAATAACCTGCGAAACAATGGCGGCGTCAATGCAGGAACTTCCCACCTCTTAAAGTCATTAGTTTTATCAAGTTTAAAATGAATTTGATTTCTGTAAAATAAAACAAATCTTATCCTGTTTTTAAAAAATAATTCCATTTAGAAATAAGAATTTTATCTTGTGTGCCTAATGAACACAAATTTGCATTCTGTTAAGTGTAGTTATTGTGAATTGTATTTTGCAAGATTCTATTTAACACAGTGTTACAGCCATACATACCGAGAACATTTTTATTTTTGATTTATCTTTAATTAACACTTTGAAAATACTTAACTCTTGCCAATGTTTACCGTGTTGACCCTATCTAAAAAGTAGTCTGACCCATTTATGAATCATCAGTAAGTGGTTGGTTAAAAATAATAGTAATACATACAGCAGATCTCAGTGTACCAAACATGTTGGAATCATTATGAAGGCCATCAATCAAAGAGAGATTTCTTAACAGCACTTACACATCCCTAGTTTAAGGCAAAGGGGTTGATGAGGAAAATTCCAAGACAACCAACTCCAAATCATGCGCTTACTCTTAAATCTCATTTAATGAAGCTTCATCTCTTTCAATGTGAAACAAGGGCTTTAAAGATGACATTTGCTTGTTTGGATCAGTCATGTAGAACATCACTATTCAAGTCTTTTAATCGTTTGACAGATTGTAAATTATAATACAGTCTGGACTATATTTAGAATGTTTTATCTTGAAATTACTTTATTATTTGTTTCAAAGTACTGCCCAATCAATTTAACCAAAGAAAACTTTTGTTGACATGTTATCAATAATTTGATGATTTAACAAGCATATTACATAATAATGGTTGTAATTGTAGTTATATATATATAAGACAAACTTTTAATGAGCAGATTGCAGCTAATATTCTAGTAAATTTGCATTTTCGTGCAGACTTAATGATTGTTTTATTTAAAACAACATAGTAAATTGTATCATATTTGCCGCACAGTTTTTACTATCACATAGTTATTTGATGATATAAAAAAATCACACTCTGTACTATCACATAGTTAATATAAAAAATATCACAGTTTATACTATCACAAAGTGATATCAAATTTGTAAAAAAAAAAGGGACTATTTAATAAACCAACCACAATGGTGAATAAACCACAGGAAGTGCTGTATTAACTTAAAGATTCTTCTTTTGTGGTCTATAAATATAAGTCAACATGCCCTAATTTGGCCTTTGGTTTTTTTTTATACACTTTATTTAATTAATAAAAGATGTATTTGCATACAAAATTTAAATACAAAGAAAGAGTATAAACATAATTTAAATTCAAGTGTTTAAAGATAGTGAAAAGAAAAATTCATGTATTGCTAAGTTACCTTAAGTTTTCTTTTATAAGTGGGTTTTGTTCTTTTGGGAGTGGCTTATTAGACTAGTTTATTTATGTTTCAATCTCTTTTTCTTTCTTTTTTTAATTCCCCCTTACATTCTTACATCATGCAATTAAAATAAAATAAATATGACTTACTTTCTTCTACTAACGTTTTAAAAACCTTTTAATTTTTTTGTGCTATGTGCTACCTCAGAAGTTCCTTGATGAACCGGTGCCTTTCAATTTTCCAGGGATAGTGTTATATTAGGTACTTTTTTTGTTTAATTTCTTGTCTATGCTAAGCTTAACCCATCATAATATGTAGAAGTTGGGAAAATATGGTTTAAACTCTAACTTTAGAGTAGTGCCCCCTGGTAGAATTGCCATCTTAAAATTGATGTATCTCTTTTTTGGTTTCTAGAGCATGCACTCTCTTCTGTCTGTCACTTTATATTTATTTGGTTTTGTCTGCTTGCAGTAAACATTCTAAAGCTACGCTCTTATTTCATGATTGTGAGAAAAGGTTTTCTTTGTATCTAAATGGAGGGTTTGCTAGGACAGATTTTGTATGAATTATTTTAGAAGGTATACTTACAAGTAGGTGAATGATTTTACAACTTAAATTAGCAGGTTATTTGTAAAACTATCAGCTTATCATATCAACCGACATTTAAATATAGTGCAGTTATAAATTATTGGTATTTCATATGTGTATTTGATTAATGCAGGAACTCTGAGTGACAAACAAAGGTGTTATCTGTTACATTGTCACTGAGTAGGCCTACATGTAGAAAGAAGGGAACTCTGGTTAAAATAATCTCTTTTTTAAAAATTTTTGTGCACTTATTACAAGAAATTTGGGTTAGTTCAAATAATTTTATTTTTTACCGACAGTTACATACATTTTTTTTCTGATACAAATGCATTTTATTTTTCCCTATGCACCAAAGGTCCTAAATATTTGTCAAGAAAAAGCTTTAATAAATTGAGTATCAAATTTCTAGAAGATAAAACTATTCTCAAATTATTGTTCTTTTTATTTGCATTTAAGACTGATCCTTAACTTCACATGATTGGTGCGTTTTAGCATTCTACTTTCCTGGTGCCATTACACAATTTATTGATTAGTGTAAAATTTGGATTAAATTTTATATGCATTTAATGGATTTATTTGGTTTTATAAATTTTAACACTAATCTACTTGTAATGTAGTTCTGGCACTTGTTATTATCAGAAAGGAATTTTTAAAAAAATAATGCTGAATGATTTTCAATTAGCTTGTCTCCTAAATGGGTTTTGTTAACTTTGCAGCACCTAAAATGTAAACACAGTGATTAAAAGATTAACACAGTTGAATTACAAAGCCTTTTTTCTTGTTCACGAATGTTAAAAGTTGTGTCTCAGACTATAAAAGGTTTGTCTTAAATTATGGTCAGTGAACTGCATGAATGTTAAAAGTTGGGTCTCAGACCATAAAAGGTTTGACTTAAATTATGGTCAGTGAACTGCATGAATGTTAAAAGTTGGGTCTCAGACTATAAAAGGTTTGACTTAAATTATGGTCAGTGAACTGCATGAATGTTAAAAGTTGGGTCTCAGACCATAAAAGGTTTGACTTAAATTATGGTCAGTGAACTGCATGAATGTTAAAAAATGGGTCTCAGACTATAAAAGGTTTGACTTAAATTATGGTCAGTGAACTGCATGAATGTTAAAAGTTGGGTCTCAGACTATAAAAGGTTTGTCTTAAATTATGGTCAGTGAACTGCATGAATGTTAAAAGTTGGGTCTCAGACTATAAAAGGTTTGACTTAAATTATGGTCAGTGAACTGCATGAATGTTAAAAGTTGGGTCTCAGACTATAAAAGGTTTGACTTAAATTATGGTCAATGAACTGCATGAATGTTAAAAGTTGGGTCTCAGACTATAAAAGGTTTGACTTAAATTATGGTCAGTGAACTGCATGAATGTTAAAAGTTGAGTCTCAGACTATAAAAGATTTGACTTAAATTATGGTCAGTGGACTGCATGAATGTTAAAAGTTGGGTCTCAGACCATAAAAGGTTTGACTTAAATTATGGTCAGTGAACTGCATGAATGTTAAAAGTTGGGTCTCAGACTATAAAAGGTTTGACTTAAATTATGGTCAGTGAACTGCATGAATGTTAAAAGTTGGGTCTCAGACCATAAAAGATTTGACTTAAATTATGGTCAGTGGACTTCATGAATGTTAAAAGTTGGGTCTCAGACCATAAAAGGTTTGACTTAAATTATGGTCAGTGGACTGCACTAATGTTAAAAGTTGGGTCTCAGACCATAAAAGATTTGACTTAAATTATGTTCAGTGGACTGCACTCCTGTGATCCCAACACTCTTTCTGTGTTCCCATTTATATTGATTGTTTGAGAGTTAAGTATTGTAACTCTATAATTGAATACATTAACAATAATTATATCACTTCTTCTTCTTCTTAATAGTTAACACTGTTCACAAATAAAGGAAATTTTGCACTAAATTATTTTTAAGGGTAAAAATGGATGTAAGTAATGAAAGCGAAATGAGACTGATACTTTTACATGTAGTTAGAAACATGCATGAATTAGAATTGTAATCCTTGTTAGTCGTTTTAATTAGAGATTGTAATCTACCTTACTAATGTGGCAAGGCTGCAAATATTTTTCCTCTCTAATAAGGATATATTTAAAATGAAAAATTTGGAGCAAATTTCAGATTTTTTACCTTGACCTGTGGACAGTAATTGACCAACTTGTCAAGATTAAAACATTTCTTAACAGCAGATTCATCTGTGGACATTTTTTATTAATGTTTTTTTTTTTTATCATTACCCACTTTTTGAAACTACATATCTGTGATCCCACCTTACCTTGACATTGGCAAAAGGTCACCTGTTAAATTAGAATTGTCAGATTACTAACTCTCTTTTACTTTCAGTAACAACATAATTGTTCATATAGCGCATGAAATTCATTCTTCTCTTCAAGCAGGCATGGGCTCCATCATAAATATTTATTGATGCATTCATTCCAATCATATGTCACTCTTTGAAACATTTGGTTTCATCAATAACTTCAATGTCTTACAATTCAAACTGGGTACATAAAATATTTAAAGTACATTTAGGTTTTGGAATTTGTAGTAATATTTAATAAATTGAAAAAAAAATTTCAGTTGTAATGATGAGCTGTTAGCAAATAATGATGGAAAGAAAAAAAATAGACTTGATGCTCATTTGATGTTTTTTTAATTTGATGCAATTAATAGCAATTATTGTATCACTATTTTTAGCCAAAGAAAATCAAAGCATTAATGTTTGTTATTTTTTCTAGACCATTTGTTGGTTTAATGTTAACTGAATGCAGTAGAGCCTCAGTGGGAAAACTTTTTTTAAAAAAAAGTAACTTGTGTGTGAATCAAAAGTAAGATTCTCCTCACTATTTATAAATCATGAAATACTATTACTATTAAATAAAATACGATGCAGAAAAAATCTTTTTAACCATATGAAAAATTTGACTTGACTTTTCATTAGCAAGCAGCAAAAAATGTTGGTTCAATTCTTGTACTCAAAGGCACATGTCATCTCTGCCTCTTAGTTCAAATAAACAAATTTGGACTGTGTTTTGATTTGATGAATCCCATTATAGAGAATGCTAATTCACAGAGTCATGGTGACCTATACATTGAAAATAAGTTTGAAATGCCCAGTGGCAATGTTTCATGATCCCTGTCGGTCAGCAGTTTTCCAGATTTCTGTGATTGAAGAATACATCTGCACATTCACTAGTCTAGAAAGGGTGGTGTGGTCCACATCACATGGCACTTTTTAAAAGATACTGAGGGGGGGGGGGGGGCGTTCTTGACCAATGGAATGAGTTTTTCATGGGGACACTGATCCTTGCTTTGCCACTGTGCATATTATCAAATTCTCGACTGCTGTGTAGAATTAACATATAATTTTTTAATCCATATTCGTCCAAACATTTTAAAAAATACTTTATATCAAAAAGCAGTTAAAATGTATACTAAAAATTAGAAAATAATTTAACATTTCGTACAATGCATTATGCAAACAAACAAAAACTGTGCGGAAGTGTGGATGAGCACTCTATGAAGCTAAAGGATTCTCATTGAATGTGGACACAAATTATTTATGTTTTATATTTATTAATTTCAGAAAATATTTTTTAAATTATCAACAAAAGTAGAATTATTTACTTTTTATAAACATCAAATGCCTACAAAATCACAGCTAAAGTGACCTACCTTTTAACCTTGGCATAAAACTAAAAAGTAGATTAAAAAGTAGATCTGAGCTCACCCATCCACTACAATAAATTGAGCAACAGTATCAACCCCCCTCCGTTGACCCAGTATTATTTTCCAGCCCATTCACCTGGTGAACACTGCATGATAAAGACTCAATCTTAAAATTTCATGTGTGTAATAAAAAAAGTACGCTCCACACACAAGATGGAAATGCGAGTAGAGAAAAGTATTTTACAAAATTAGAATTTTTGTTTTTAAGAAGAAATAAAAATTTTATATTTTCAATTGCATTGAACTTAAAACTATTTTTTTTTTAAAAAATAAATAAATATAGTTTCAAACACTTTTGTCATTTTATTTACATATGTATTTTCCTTACAGGTCCACCTCAACTGGCCCCTACACCACCATCTTTAGTTCCTCCACCACCACCACCACCCACTGGGGCACCACCACCACCACCCCCTCCTGCTGGTGCACCACCACCTCCTGCTGCATCCGGAGGACCTCGCTCAGCACTGCTCAGCTCAATAACAAGTTTCAGTAAAAATGGGCTGAAGAAAGCAGAGACGAATGACAAAAGTAAACCTAAAGTATAAGGGTCATTTCCATTATCTTAACCTATTTAAAAAAAAAAAAAAAAAATTACCTTAAGGATGGCAATTTATGTGTTGCCAATAACAATTTAACACTTGTAAATAATGATTAGATAGAATAAATAGTGCATATCATTTTATAAATGAGATTTTCAGAACAAATTTTAACGCCGATACACAGCAAGCCTCTAATTTTTAAAAATATAATGCAATGCCATGATGTCAAATGTTCTCAGATGGCCTTTGTAGATTAAGTAAATTCAAAGGCCAGCTTATCTAATGCAATGATACATTAGCAACAGCTGAACTTCTGGAAGTTACTTATCATTAATATTTTACTAGCTTCAGAATGAAAGATTTATTGCGGTCCTTCTTTGGCGGAGAGTGTTGAAAAAGATTAAAGAGATTTAGTGCCATTGCGCAACAACATAATTAATGGGCTTCAATTGCAAATTTTAAATTATTTCAATTCATCCTCTTGATAAATATAGTATCTTGTTACAGTTTTAAAAAATTATTTAAATTCTAATACTCAAATTGAAAATCTCATAGAACTTGTTGGTTGTTGTAATGATGAAATACATACAAAATTATGGCTGCAGAACTCTTTAATGATAAAGTTTCTGTCAGGATATTTAAATAGCAGAGATGATTTGACATTCATTTTTTTTTATAAGAATGATTCATTGAAATGTATCTACCTTAAGCATCTTAATATATAAAATATTTTCATTCTTGATTAATATACATTTTGACAAAAACAAGTTTATAAAATTAAAATTTTTAAAAACATCTTTTCATCTTTGAATATTTGTTGATACGGTACACAAAGAAAATGTATTTTGCATGTGAAAATTATTTTAAGTGAAATGATTATGTTCTAATTGTATCCTGAGTAAAATGACAAGTTCAACATGTGAGGTCCTACTCACAATTTTTATTTATTAAGTCTTGAGCACTTGCTAAAACTCTTTGAATTCTGCACATCAGTGTTTGAGAAATGGTTTATTAGACTTAGAGTTTACCAATGTATAAGATCACCAATCACCATCTGTTCTGTTTGAGAAGTGGTATTTAGGGTTTAGTAATGTGCATGATCATCATCCATTCTGCACAGTATTCACATTGTCTTCTGCTAAATTCATTTTAGCCTTGAAAATGGTTGTGCCAAAAATAAAATAAAAATGTATCTAAATGAGACTCAATAATATAATACGTAAGTTCTTTTTGGGTACAGATTTTCATTTCATTCAAAATAAAATGTTCAGCCAATTAAAAACAAAATGTATTACATAATCTATTTTGTACCACTCTTCTATAGAACTGATGTGTGGACACTATTGATGGTTCAACATATTTGAATTACAGTCATGTAACATTTCTTTTAATCAATGCTTCTAAAATTGATTCAAAAATGGGACATAACTACTATTTTACTCCTTGCATACATTACAGTTGTTGTTCAAGAACCTCATATATATATAATAGTTATTAGTTGTCTGAATATTTCATACTTGATTGAACTGCTGGCTTCGTGTTTTAACAAATCTGCAACAACAATCACAGATTTGTTTCACTGCCAGATGAAATGTAAAATTATATTTTTTCTTACTTCAATGTACATCAACAAAAAAATAGAAATAGACATACTTTTTTAACAAGACAACAGCAATTTGAGATGTAGCATTGAGCTTGCTTTTCAATATTACAAGCTGTCTGCATAATTCCTTGTCAATACATAAAGATGTTTTACATGTTCTTGGAACTTAAATATAAATAATAAAATGAGCTCAAGAAATGTCTTCAAGCTTGATTCAAAAATAATTTAACTTGTGTCAAGAGATAAATGAACCACATACTAAAAACAATTTTACATTTCAATGAAGTTAAACCAAGTAGAACCACTTATAAGTTTTTTTTGTTGTTGTATTAGACGAATTTAACGAATGAAACAAATTGTAACAACCATAATACATTCTGAAATTTAAACATTTCAAAAGTTTACTTTTAATCCCTTAATTTTGCATGTTTGTTTCAATACTTTTCATTCTTAGTTTTAGAAATTGCATCAATAATTTTAAAAAATACAGTTACTTTATCAAAGTGTCCTATTTGCAGTAAATATCTAATATTCCATATCTGGGTTGTGATCATTATATTTTTAAAAAAATCAAGCTGGACAGTTTGCCGATGTTTGTAAATTGCTCTAAATAAAAAATACCTGGAAATCTCTGTAAAATCATTTTTACGTGACTATATTATATCATCTGATATTCAAAAGCATTTATTTATTCACAATCCTTTTTTTATTTATGGTTATTGTTGATGTTTTGTATTTTTATGACCAGGAGATAAAACAAAAAGTAAAATAACCATGAGTTTCAATGTTGTTCATTGATTCTTTAATACAGATGATATTCTCCTGTGGATAAAATAATTGATGTTTTTAGTCTTAGCAATTGTTGCTTGCTCCAAGCTTGGAAGTGATAAATTTAGAATGTCTTTTTTTCTGTGATTTCTTCCCTACAAATTTCTCTAGTTTTAATTTCACATTGGTGCATAATCCCAGATGGTTGCATTTTATAATGGCTCTTAAGAAATTCTTTAAAAATTTACATTCATTATCTTTATCTGTTTTGTGGAGTTCAAAAATGACAATTCTTTGCTGTACCCCTAAGTTTACAGAAAAATCATCATATTTTATTCTTGTAAGTTCTAATGGAAAAACATCTCATTGTTACATGTTGATATAAATTTTGTAAAAAAATGCTTACTTATCCAATGTGTTTTGTGGGTTTGCTACAGTTACTTACATGTCATAATACTCTACAATAGTGTCACGTTCAAATATTTGAACAAGTCCTCCGTTCTAACTGGATAAAATTCACAATGCAAGCTCTGCATTTTGACTCGTTACTTTAAAAAGGCATTATTTTTTCTATTTTTACATTTTGCTTTCAGTTTTGTTAGAAATGAATGGATGCCAACTTACACATTGGGAATAATAATTTAACATTTCTTTCACCTATGAAGATAACCATGAGACAAGTTTTCTTCCGCCTCTGTCTTAAAATAAGAACTTGATATATTAATTACCGGTATTTGAATTTGTTTCCATGAATGTCCCTAATCAACATTGCTGTTTGTCAGACATCATTCCAATCCATTAATATGTTACCTAATGTCCTTTAAAGATAGGGCCACATTTAGGGCTCCTGTGCATGGAGGAAAATGTTTAAGATGATTGTTGATGTCAAGGATGTTTCACGGAATCGAGAGAAATTTTTGCATTTATAAAAAGCATTTTCGAAACAATTTCTTCACAATGTTAATTTTTAAACTTTGACTGCTTTATCTTTGGTTTGGTGATGAATTGTTAAATGACCAGCAGATGTGGCCCTAAATATGGCTTTTGTTTATGTAAATAATAATTTTATTGGAGTATTCAGTCAGAGTTTGGTTGACTTATTATGTTTCTGTGCCTAAGCTTCACTGTTGTACACATTAGAGACACCTAGGCACTGTGCAGTATTAAGCTGCATATAAACTGGCCCAAATCGGCGAGTGTTTACCGACTGTCTAGAGTCCAGTCGTCCAGTTGAAAAACGTCTTGTCCTACACCAAGCTGCCTATGCCCCATCCTGTATTGGCGAGTTACCGAACTGTCCAGTGTCGGCTATTCACCTACATCCTGTACAGTGAGCTGTCGATATTCTGTGATTTGCCATCTAGTAACCTTTAAGTTCGTGAGAGAACCATTGGCACTTAACTTAAGAGCCATTAACACTTAATTAAGCCCCAGTGTGTTGTTTTTAAATAATATTTTGAATTCCTGTAGGACATTCCACAAACCAGGCAAGTTGGCTTTTTTTTTATATAAAACTTTTTAAAAAAAATTTTGTATGTATATTTAAATTTTTTATCTTGGTAGAAATTAACTTTTTGCCAGAGTTGGATTAAAAAGACTAAGATTTGTCCTTAAACTAGAGTTAAATTAATTTTCAATGTATCCTCACCCCTAATTGTATACTATGGCGGAATATGACAGTGATGAAATGAGTCTGGAGGAAATTAGGCATATAGGAATATTACTTTGTCACAAGGGAGACAAACTTGTGGAATTTATAAAGAAAAAGTGGGAAAAACAGAGACTACAAGTCACCAGCCACTTGGTCCAATAGTTAAGATCTTTTAACTAAATGGACTCCTAACCATCTTTAACTTCATCCATACATCCAAGTTTGGGAAGTTTCTGTTCCAAGTCTACAAAAAAAAAATGTTTCAATGTAAATGTTTTATTGGTCATAATGTCTAATTGCGAAATGTTATTTAAAGAAATTGTGTGATAACTTGTTACTGAATAAATTGACATGAAATTAGTTCTGTTCTGTTTTGCTTATTATTAATATTATACCTAAACATAGATTTTATCTTTAACATTTGCACCATATTAAAAACATACAAAGACATTTTTTTAAAATAAACTTAGAGACTATGAGTTCCATGTTTAAAAAAAAATATCTTACTATTCATATTTTTATATGTATTATATTTTATAAGGAATTATACAATTGGAATTGTAGATTTGTATACAAAAATGGATTTATACAAAATTCTGTATATTCAATGGATTTTTGACACAAAATTTTAATATGGATTATATTTAGACATTATTGAACCAACAAAAAAAAACAACAAACATTTTTATCTCTTTACTTACATTTTGACACATCATGTCACATATTGGTCACATGTTGTCACATCAAGTCTCACTTTGTCACATCCAGTCCACTTTAAAGCCCTGAGACATAAACCCATTAGTTTAATTTTTTCACAAACTCTTGATGAGTCCACATCAAATTTTGATTAGATTCATCCAACAGCTATAACAAAGCTTGGTGAGCTGCAAAATGTCAACATTTATTACCACTGTCTTTGTAATGACTGACCCGTCCAACTTTGAACATTGTGTCATTATTAGGATTTAAGTAGTTTTATTCCTAAGATAGGAAGAAACTATTGCAAGAAGCAAATGCTCAGGTCTAACAAAATTGTTCAATTAAAAAACTATGCTGGGTGAATTCTCAAGACCCAAATGTTTCAGTAAATTATATCATTTACTTCCCTTGATTAGCCTGCACCTTCTATCAGCTACTTCCCCTGATATGTGACTCACAAAAATGTTGTTCATTTGTTGTGATTCTGTGCCAGATAAAATATATTTCCCTATTGCATTGTAATTATTATATTTTGTGTGATTTGAAACATAAAAAAAAAATAGTAATTTATTTTTCAGGCAAAAAGTGTTCTTTTAGACCAAATCAAAATTTGAAATAAGTAATCTTTAGGCAAATATATATTTGTAAAACTGGAAATTCCCTTTAGCGTATTCAAGAAATTCTTGTGAAGTATAAGAACTCAAAATGAGCTTGTTTCAAACTCCAGCTCCGCTCCAAATCCCTAGAATATCTTTGATGAAATGTATGTATTGGTGGTTGTTCTTTGTTGTTCTTGTTTTGGTTAGGGGTTTTTCAGTTGTTTAAAAAAAAAAAACTACTTTGGACATTATTTATTTCATCTTGCAATTTCCATTAGTCTTTATGTATCCATTCCATTCCCTGAATAATATGAACACGTTGTTCAATTTCTTTGGTTTCCAGTCTTTCTTTCGTGATTTTTTATGTCATGAAAAATCCAAAATAAATTATTTGTTACAAAGGTGTGGACTTCCATTCTTGTTTTGTCTTACAATGACAGCGAGCCCCTGAACAAAACTATAAGCTACAATACCACAAATGACATCTGAATAGCATTTAGTCTAAAGGGACCTGGGTTCGAATAGCGTCCATGCATGCCCTGGTCCCATTAGACTAAATGCTATTCAAATGTCATTTGTGGTAGTTTATTTTAGTTAAACTGAAGAAATAAGTTTATAAACGTATAGTCCATTCAATTAACGTTCATTTGATACCAAATTTTGTCTTACAAACCCAAAAATAGTAATAGTAATAGTATTTTTAATATTTTTTTAAAACCAGCCTCTCACTTCTGTTACAGGGTCCGAATAGCCACTTCGATTTTTAAGTAGGCTACACAATGTTCTTTAGTATATAGTTCTTAATAACTTAGGCTATCTTGCTTTCTAATTCATTGATCTTCGCATGTCACCGCACTTGATCGATTTGTTGTCTTATCATTGATATCTAGACTGTTCTTATATATGAACTATATTAGGCCAAAAGTGTTATTTTAATCAAAAAGCAGTTATTAAAAGTGTATATTTATAATCATACCACTAAGTTATAATATACAGGAAATATTTTTTTAGATGTTTCAAAAATGTTTTAAATAATAATAACCACTGTTTAAAGTTTACATCAGAGAGACACCACATCCGTTAGCTCGAGGGGGAACAATTGGTCAAGTATTTTTATCAAATAAATAAAATAAATATCTGACTTGGCTTTAGATACCTTTTTTTCTTATTGACTCACTTTTGTGACAAATGATAATTAAAATTTTCCTAAATTAGCTGTAGTTATTGAATATTTCATAAGTATTGTCATCTTCCAACATTAAAAAGGGGGTGTTGATAAATTGGGCTGAGTGACCTTATGATAATGCAGGTTATTTGGACAAGCATAACTAATGGCTTACATGTCCTGCCTAGCTCAATCAATATCATTGGCAATACATCAATATATAATGAGAGGAAGGTTTAATATGAAAGACATGACATAGGCATAGGCCTAAATTTTGAACTTCTTCAAAAAAAATTAGGGAAAGATGCGTTATGTCAGTTATGAATTTCTAAAATAGGGGCCGATTGAAAAGGCAAAAAATTATGATGGAAACGTTTGTCAAGATGTCCACTACTGTAAACCTGTGGATCAATACCACAATTTTATGACAAAACAGTCATTTCATCAGTGAAAAAGCACAACGTCCAAAAATTTATAACTTTGATTCTTCTGTTCCGATTTCTATTTCCCATACAAAATATGAAGTAGTCTCCCTTGCTTTACCGAAGTGCCTTTAAAGGTGATCCTGGCATGCTGTACCACTTCAGAGGTAAGAAACTAAAAGAGCGAAAAGATTAACCTGCTTTTTTTTTTTTTTTTTCTTTTACAAGTTTTGGACAGATTATTTGTTGAATTTATGATTTTATATCACAGAACTGAACATGAATGTTCACAATGTTTCTGTATTTTTATGCAAATACACTAAATGAAAATATAGCCAGAACGTACTTAGCAGTAAAGTCATTATTGTCTTCCACAACAAATAGGCATAGCTCATGAACGTTTCCCAGGTCAACTACCGGCTAGATTTCCGTATTTTTCCTAATATTTTAGTATATTTGTCTTGAAACAGAAGGATGGGAATACAAATAATGCTCAGTGAAGCTTGGGAAATTTATCATACTCCCATACACAGCGTTCAGATCCAACTGTTGGTCACTCTAAGTCTAGTGTTGGGATTACCCAAAGTGACGTCACTGTGCTTAGGGTGAGAACTCTTGGCAAAACTCATACCCTTAACTACACCTTTACCAAATATACTATCTCATACTCATGATGGTAAATTGTGATAATTGGAAAAAAGCTATATATATCTTAGAGATAATGATATTCCTAATGAAGTTTTATCTGAAATGATGGAGCCTGATGGACATATTTTGAACTTCGGTTCAATCCTTTATTTAGCTATGAGAAGGGCAGTTTCTAATGAAGTTTTATCTGAACTGATGTAACCTGATGGAGATATTTTGAACTTGGTTCAATCCTTTATTTAGCTATTGGAAGGGCAGTTTCTAATGAAGTTTTATCTGAACTGATGGAACCTGATGGACATATTTTGAACTTGGTTCAATCCTTTATTTAGCTATGTGCAGCGCAGTTTTAGAACCTAACTCTTAAAAAGCTGATGCATATGTTTTTTCCAAGCTTCTAACTGGGACATTTTTGTGTGTGATGCTTGAATTAAGTTGGGGGAAGGTACAGTACGGAAATGAAAAGGCTGGCATATTTTCCTGCCATTTTCTATGTAGCTTATATTTAAAATCAATTGAGAAATTATTTGATAATTTTATCATTATCAAAAAATTTCATGATTCAGTTTTTATCAATTTGATATAATATTGTATGTTTACAAAACGTAAAACCAACTGCATGCCATTTATAAAACACCAATCGCTCTGCTTTCATTATTGCACTGAATTTAAAAAAAAAAATGTTGTTCAACGCTGACTTATATTTATCAAAATTTGCTTTATTTAAAGGCAGATGCTTTTATGATTTTTATGATAGCACATTTGTAAGGCACGTACTGAATATTGAGATGTCTTGTTTTCTTTTGTGTCAAAAGCAATGCTTTGAATTACAATCACATGGAGAGAGTCAGTATGGGAGAGTGTCTGTATGGGAGAGTGTCAGTATGGGAGAGTGTCAGTATGGCAGAGTGTCAGTATGGGAATGTGTCAGTATGGCAAAGTCTGTATTTGCAGCCATTTTGTGAAAGAACGTTGTAAAAGGTGATTATAAATAATTTACCCAAACAACATATTTTTATACATAAAAATAATATGTTGTTATATTCAATTAATTTTGTTTGGTATTATCAACAATAAAAAAATGGTAGGTGAAGGATAATTCTCTCAATAGTTTTATTCACATATTTTTAACTGCATCCTTAATATTAGATTAGTTACAAAATGCATCAGTGAGACAAGTTGTGAATGAATGATTTTTGTTATGTATTATTCTCAGGGCCGGATTTACAATTTTAGGGGCCCTAAGACAACAAAAATTTGAGGCTCCATTTTGAAAAATAAAAAATATTGCTAAGTTTTTTAATTCAAAAATATATTACTACTTTAATGTAATTCAAAAATGTTTTATATACAACTCCAAATTTTGGGGCCCCTTATTTCGCGGGGCCCCTAGGCCATGGCCTAGTCGGCCTGCCTGTAAATCCGGCTCTGATTATGCTCATGAATGTAAAACACATAATTCTAGCAGGGACAATGATGCAAGCCCAGACAACTTGAAATTAAAGTTTAAAGGTGGTAAGGACAGGGATAACAAGGTCAAGTCCCAAGTTGTTGTGCGTGGTAAAGCGGGAGGGGGAAGTGATGATGGCACAGGTACGACCCATCGATTGTTACGGCCCATCGATTGTTACGGCCCATCGAATGTTACGGCCCGTCGATTGTTACGGCCCAACGATTGTTACGGCCCATCGATTGTTACGGCCCGTCGATTGTTACGGCCCGTCGATTGTTACGGCCCATTGATTGTTACGGCCCATCGATTGTTACGGCCCGTCAATTGTTAGGGCCCATCGATTGTTACGGCCCGTATGCACAGATAGCCCAAGCATTAAGAATGTAATTATATCACGCATTTGTCATGGGAACACACACACAAATAAAATACAAACAACACTGATATTTTTGTTGTGTTTATCACAGAATGCTTTAATTCAAACACATGTTATCGTAGCTTGCCACGGAGCTAGACTAAATATACATTATAACAGGGGTAGAGAAGCGACAACTGAGACCTTTATTAAGTGTTCTTTGGATGCAACATTGTACTAGTTATTTCATTAAAGCTTTTTTTCACATTGGTATCGCTCTCTCTCTCTCCTCTCTCTCTCTCTCTCTCTCTCTCTCTCTCTCTCTCTCTTCTCCCTAGACTTTATACAAATATTATCAATAAAATAAAGGATAACTCAGCATATTTAACATTTGCAAATGAAAATTATTTTTTTTTGCAATAGCGTAACATTTTCTTGATACTGTTTTTTGCAAAATGATACCAGTGTTTAACTGTATAGCTTATGTAAGCAATGTTTAACTGTATGGCTTATGTAAGCAATGTTTAACTGTATGGCTTATGTAAGCAATGTTTAACTTTATGGCTTATGTAAGCAATGTTTAACTGTATGGTTTATGTAAGCAATGTTTAACTTACAGCTTATGTAAGCAATGTTTAACTGTATGGCTTATGTAAGCAATGTTTAACTGCATGGCTTATGTAAGCAATGTTTAACTGTATGGCTTATGTAAGCAATGTTTAACTGTATGGCTTATGTAAGCAATGTTTAACTGTATGGCTTATGTAAGCAATGTTTAACTTACAGCTTATGTAAGCAATGTTTAACTGTATGGCTTATGTAAGCAATGTTTAACTGTATGGCTTATGTAAGCAATGTTTAACTGTATGGCTTATGTAAGCAATGTTTAACTTACAGCTTATGTGAGCAATGTTTAACTTACAGCTTATGTAAGCAATGTTTAACTGTATGGCTTATGTAAGCAATGTTTAACTGTATGGCTTATGTAAGCAATGTTTAACTGTATAGCTTATGTAAGCAATGTTAACTGTATGGCTTATGTAAGCAATGTTTAACTGTATGGCTTATGTAAGCAATGTTTAACTGTATTGCTTATGTAAGCAATGTTTAACTGTATGGCTTATGTAAGCAATGTTTAACTGTATGGCTTATGTAAGCAATGTTTAACTGTATGGCTTATGTAAGCAATGTTTAACTTACAGCTTATGTAAGCAATGTTTAACTGTATAGATTATGTAAGCAATGTTTAACTGTATAACTTCTGTAAACAATGTTTAACTGTATAACGTCTATAAGCAATGTTTAACTGTATAACTTCTGTAAGTATGTGCTCTTGTCCCCACCCTGCCCAGCCTTTCGCTCAACCTTATTCGAACTTTCATAATCCCACTAATCCCCCCTCCCCCCACAGACATTGGGGTAAAGGGATTAAGGATCTTAAATGTTGAACAAATATAAGTGAATGAATAAAGTTTGAATACAATCTAAATCTATGACACTTAGATGTTTTAATATAATGTCGTAAACTATAAACAGAAAAAAAAGAATAAAACAAAAAAACATGTGTAATAAATGTGCTTTGTTTAAGCTATGTATTGGTGTGCTTTGTGTAAGCTATGTAATGGTGTGCTTTGTGTAAGCTATGTATTGGTGTGCTTTGTTTAAGCTATGTATTGGTGTGCTTTGTGTAAGCTATGTAATGGTGTGCTTTGTGTAAGCTATGTATTGGTGTGCTTTGCTTAAGCTATGTATTGGTGTGCTTTGTGTAAGCTATGTATTGGTGTGCTTTGTGTAAGCTATGTATTGGTGTGCTTTGTGTAAGCTATGTATTGGTGTGCTTTGCTTAAGCTATGTAATGGTGTGCTTTGTGTAAGCTATGTATTGGTGTGCTTTGTGTAAGCTATGTATTGGTGTGCTTTGTGTAAGCTATGTATTGGTGTGCTTTGTGTAAGCTATGTATTGGTGTGCTTTGTGTAAGCTATGTATTGGTGTGCTTTGTGTAAGCTATGTATTGGTGTGCTTTGTGTAAGCTATGTATTGGTGTGCTTTGTTTAAGCTATGTATTGGTGTGCTTTGTTTCTGTGCTAGGACTTATTTTCTCTTAAATTCAACACTTTGAAAACCTATTTATAACAAAACATTTGGTTAAACATCTAGGATATTGGCGCATATCAGTATCTAGTTAAAAGGAGGGACTTAACGTAACCTCTCAAAAAATAGACAAACCCCAAGAAAAGAAGGGGGGACAAACAAAAGTAACTCGGCATTTACATCAAATTAAAGATATGTTGTCTGAAAAAAGGAAAGTCACTGGATCCGACTTCCCACCCTACCCCCTTTTTTACACACGCAACTGCATGAGCGAGCAAGCCCCCATAATGTGGTGAGATAAGATGGAGATAAGAGGCGCATTCAACAAGCGATTCAAACAAACCAATGAACAGTGAACGTAAAGACTGAGCCTTGCCAAATGTAACATGGATCCATGTTTAATAATCTTATTCAACAATTTCTTCTTCTGAAACAAGGCTTGAGCAGTACACACAACAATTTGATTTGCTGTTTTATATTACCTCCAGAGATTAACAAATTGTATCAACCGACAACAGAGAATATACTTCATTCAAGCAACACAGAGCAATACATCTATAGGTTTATCCAAGAAGGCGTATTTTATTTAATACTGAACAGATATCGCTGAAATAGTCACAATAGACTTTCTCATTCATTGAACCCAATTGCACCCGTCCAATATTGGAGACTTTATAAAACCCCATGGCCTACATTCCAAATCACGGCCCAGAGAATTGTGTTTTGTAAACCCACTTCAGGGCAAGGATATTGGTCTATTGTTGCACATTATTGTTGTCATGGTATTTACACCAATTCGAATGTGGACCCTTAAGATATTGCTACAATGCTTTCAGTTTCTTGCAGAGAATGTCAGCAAGTACAATATTGCTACTTTACTGTAAGCTAAGAAATGCAGAGGTCAGAAAGATTTATAATCTAAAAAAAAAAAAAAAGTAGTACAAACTGAACTGGTCGCCATAGTCGCAAACACAGACCGTGTGGGCAATGACCTCGGCTCTTGCGCACACCCCTCCCCAGGAAACATCACTTACGTTTTTTTTTCCAGAAACACATGACGTCTACATTTTTAAGAGTGACTTTATTATTTAAGTAAGTTTTACCCCATGTCGCCGTTTTCCCCATTCCTTCCTCACTCAGATTTTGTCTACAAATCAAGAATTGATAAACCCACTCTAGCAGAACAAGGGAGTGTATAAAATAGAATGATTTATTTACCTCCATTAATGTTTCCTTCCTCTCCCTGTGACTAAAACTTTTTTTTAAAAAATATTAGAAGAATCAATTGATAACAAAATAAACATTTTGGGCAAATCACGTGCTATTTGCAACACCATGAGTTATTCTTCAAACAAGTCTATTGTTCGTAACTGGTTTTGTGGCAAGATCTTTTCCGCCTCCCCTCCTTCAACGTTGAAAAACCCTCTGCAGTAGGCCGAAAATACCTCCCTCCTTCTTAGAAAAAAATGTGTCGCTTGGGCGGGGTGGGGGGTGGTTGCCCCTTACGTCTCCGCGTGTATGCCACTGATAGGAGTATATTCTATTATTTTAATTCGCTCGGCATATTTGCTAGTAAACAAAGTCCAGGCTAGGGGATTTTAAACCTAAACAAAAAGAATGCGTAACTTTTGGTTGCAGATAAAGCACTGCAACGGAAGGAGATGTCTCAGATATTTGACGAGATCAAATAAGTCCTTGTGTGGTTGAGATCGACCATCTGAAGTGGGATCAACTTGATATTAAAGATTTACATAGTTAAAAGGCAGGCTAACATGTGGTATGATAATATAATACCTTTAGTTATGACAGAATAATACCTTTAGTTATGACAGAATAATACCTTTAGGTGTGACAGAATAATACCTTTAGGTGTGACAGAATAATACCTTTGGGTGTGACAGAAGAATGTAAAAGCAGAAGAAAAAAAAACTAAACTGAACAAAAAGCTAAAAATTGTCAATTAAATTAATAAACTGACTACAACCACTTCAAGTAGACCCCAAGGCATGTTTCGATAAGAACATCCACACACTACAGGCCTTGCTCCTAACCAAAAGTGCTCTCATTAGAAATCAATATCTTTGGTCCACACGCGGGGAAGAATTTACCTATATTTACCGGATATCCAGAAAAAAAGGGGGTTCCCAGAAATTTATTTTATATTTTAACAACGGCCTCCAAGTTTTAACATGGGCCTCCAAGTTTTAACATGGTCATCCAAGCTTTAACATGGGCCTCCAAGTTTTAACAAGGGCCTCCAAGTTGTAACAAGGGCCTCCAAGTTGTAACAAGGGCCTCCAAGATTTAACAAGGGCCTCCAAGTTTTAACAAGGGCCTCCAAGTTGTAACAAGGGCCTCCAAGTTTTTACAAGGGCCTCCAAGATTTTACTAGGGTCTACAAGTTTATACTAGGTTCTCTCCAAGTCCAAATCACAGATGGACGTATTCGGAATGTAAGCAATGACAAGCAAATTATGCGTTGAACAAAACAAAATCTATACGTTGTGACACCAGGTAAGTGCAGGTCACTTTACTAAACAAGCCAGGGCTGTCGCCTTTTGTTGACAAGGTTAAAAAAAAATTAAAAAAGGACAACTTCATGGACATCATCATTTCTACTGAAAGACTATCATCCAGCGGTTCTCAACCTGTGGGTCGCGACCCCTTTGGGGGGTCGAACGTCCTTTACACAGGGGTCGCCTAAGACCATCGGATAACACATATTTACAAGAAGCAATGGAAATAATATTATGGTTAGGGGTCGCCACAACATGAGGAACTGCATTAAAAGGGTCGCGGCATTAGGAAGGTTGAGAACCACTGATCTAAACCACTAGGCCAGATAAGCTCGAGTCGTCGTCATGAAGTTTGAGTGTAGAGCAAATGTCGCGTGTAACATGGGTTTCGTTATATGGATTCACAGAAACATACGAAACAATGGCTTCAATATCGACAATGTTACTATTATAATTCATATCTATATAAACAGGTCTTTTTGTTCTTTTTGGTCGGAGAACGCATCCAAACGGCGCACCGGCACATTTTTTCGATGGCTTATGAGTGACGTCATTATGGATGGCCCTACAGAAGAATAACAATTAAGATATGAGTAACACAACAAAGCGTTACACACGACATTATATAAATGTGGATGTAGGTCAGTTGAAGTGCACGAGTCATTTCCATGTTCCAGCATAAAATACTATATGATGCTGGTCGCGTTACATAGTGTATTCAAATACAACACAGCGAGAGGCAACAAATAGACCATTAAAAAATTCGCGTCTGAGCCCCCACATAACACACTCATTTCTCTGAAAGCTTTAAATTAATGCTAAGTCCTCAACACCTGAGATAGGGTGTGCACTGGTTCTATAAGTGTGTTCATCTTGATGTAGGGAACTTCTTACGACCGTGCTGTACGGATTGGGGTCTACAGCACTGTTTCCCAAATTGTGTGCGGGGCCGTAGGATCGCACAGTTAAAGGATCTTCATAAAACCCTCTCTGCACTCCTCTGGTCGCACTGGGTAATCTTGCGTTGTAGCTATGTCCAAGCACTGCCGCCGGACTGACTGACCTTCTCATATCGTCACCACGATTGGAAGCAGGTATGTAGGACTGCCTTCTTGTGTCGTGTCCGCTGTCTGAAGTCACGTTGTTACTGCCAGGCTGTCTCGTGTCATTGTTTTGAGAACTGTTGGTCGACGCCTGTTCGCCACCTCGCCTACCGCCGAAATCAGGTTGTCTTCTGCGGCTCTCAAACTCTTGGTTAGGAGGGGGCAACACCACGATGACGTCCGAGGAGACGCTGGACAAGGGCCGGACTTGCCTGAGGCTGTCCGCGTGTCTTCTGTTGATCATGTTCATCGTGTGAACGGTTCTGTGACCATGACCTTGGTTGTTGTTAGCCTGATTGCTGGAGTAATTTTGACCGATATAGTAGGTGTTGGGGGGTGGCACATTCCTAGAAATGGTTGGTATGACGTCGTCGTGTGCTGGGTAATCTGAAACAGTTTAATCACCACTGTTTGAGTACGTATGTCTTTTAATGAAATACATTAACGAAGTGGCTATTGGTACACGGGTAGCAGATTTGAGAGGTTGGGATTAAAAAACGATTTAAAATATTATTTTTGGGTTTGTAAGACCAAATGAGGTATCAAATGAAAGATAGTTGAATGTACTATACGTTTGTAAACTTAATTCTTCATTTAAACTAAAATAAACTACCACAAATGACATTAAAATGTAAACTTGGACAATGCATGGATCCATTCACACCGACCATCTCTTCCTATCTAACATATCACTGAAGACTAAGCTTGTGTACTTCTTTCAACACTGGAAAGCACACACTCACCATTCTTATATTTAATTCAACACTGGAAAGCACACACTCACCATTCTTATACTTCTTTCAACACTGGAAAGCACACACTTACCATAGACTGGCGGACCATATGGTAAATCGCCAATGCCAACAACGTGTCCGTTCCGTGGAAGTGGAGTAGCCACTTCTTTATATGCAGGTGGGGGAGTGAAAGGTATCTCTCTATCAGATGGGAAGAGATTCTGTCTGTTGGGGTCATACGGTGGAGGCCGGACTGTACAAGAGAATGGAAAAAGGAATTAGACGCAAAAAACAAAATTCATGTTTGCCCAACTCTCAGTATAGCAATGTCGAGTCTTTTATCCTAATCATACCTAAAGTATATCGTGACATTTTGTAAGTTTACTTTTTTTTACTATTTATTTATTCTTTTGTGGTCCATAGCGTTGTTTCTTTTTGAATTAATCAGAACACTTTGGCATTTTGGGCAATGAGATTAATAGTATACCCATATGATCCTGGGCAAATTGTCTTTCAAATACCGGTACATTAAAAAAAATCCTTTTTTTTTAAAAATGAAACTTTTTAATTTGTTAAAATTCTTGAATCTTGACGACATGTTACTAAGCAAATTTATAAAACAAAATCAGTTACGTAAGTTGATTTTTAAAAGATGTTCTTTTGTAAAGACCATGACGTATCGGACATGGAAAAAAAAAAGACGTTTTCATTTATTAAAATACAATTATTTTGTTTTTTAAAAGCACGATAGCTATTTTTTAAATAGGTTTATAAAACGGATAATACTGGGTTAATCCTTGCAGGGTGCTAACAATTGATAGATTTTCGAACGCGCACAAAAACGAACAAAAAGAAGTAAACATGGCAAACATGTAGCTACAACGTTGGTCTGTGTCTGAACTAAACTGAACAAAGTTTACAACCTTCACTAAACTGAACATTATGTACAACCTTCACTAAAGTGAACAATGCATAATCTTCACTAACTGAACAATGTGTACAGCATTCACTAAACTGAACAATGTATAATCTTCACTAAACTGAATACTGTGTACAGCATTCACTAAACTGAACAATGTATAATCTTCACTAAACTGAATAATGTGTACAACCTGCCCTAAACTGAATAATGTGTACAACCTTCACTAAACTGAATTCGTTGAATTCGAACCTCTACTTTCATCACAACAAAGTGCATTTTGAGGATCCCTTCACTACACCAGGGGAGGTCAACAACATTTAGAGAAAGTGGCTTATGATGTGTTGAGCAGCTATTTTAAAAATTAAATTACTAACATTTTTTTTTTGTAAAGATTTTAGGAATTTGCATTAGTAATAAGTAATAAGTAATACATAATAAGAGCCAACGGGTGAAAAAAAAACCAAACCCGTCTGTTTATAACCACGAGAAAGTTAAGTTTGCAGTAACCATTTTGTGTATCTCTTCAGATAACTTCATGGGGTCTAACACTCAGTTTATCATATACAATCTAAGGTTATAGTACTAACTTATCTGCCTTAAGCTCTCAGACAAAGTGGCCCGGGAGACTTTTAAATCTCCATATCCCAATGATCGCTGCCTTCACTTAGTCGTGTTTTGTGGTGAACTGACAAGCCAAGAATGACGTCAAAGAAATCAATATAGACTCGGCATTTAAATAATATCAATATCATATCATATATATATATATATATATATATATATATATATATATATATATATTATTTAAAACTCCAGAGAATTTTCGGGGGTCTAAGGTAATGCGTCACAGGGCTTTATCTTTGCCCCGAACAGCATGAAAGGCTCAGCAAATAACGTAACTCGATACTTGGTTTTATTTGTTTTTTGCTGCCTCAACCTGGTCGGCTAAAACTGGAACACGGTATTCACGTGCAAAGGTTTGCTGGTCTGCGTTTGATTTGGCTGTTTAGGTGGAGGAGTGATTTTGGGATGTCCCCAAACTGAGAAGGATGATACCTATTTATTTTAGTTTGTTACCCTATGGTTTGATAGCGAACTTTCTAATTGGACAATTTTCGTTCATAACGAACGGTACTGTTCAAAACGTGAAAGTGAACAAGAAAAATTATGCGCTGAATTTAAACTTAAAGTAGCAGCAAGGAATTGTCAGAAAGTCTAATTATTCTATTTCAATGTCAGTTGTGCATCACTTAAGAGCCATAACATCTAAAGATGCCTATTTGAATTTAATGGAACTTAATGGAGATGACAAGATAGAAAAGTCAGAATTGCAGACCCTCTGCAAAATAGAGGTTTTCCACCATTGTGGTAGAGGATAAGGTGATGTCACGTGAATTGTTGCAGGTCCAATGAGCAGAATCCTCGGGGAAATGAAGAATACTTTTAATTTGACTTAAGCACATAGACACTAAAAAAAAAGTATTTGTCGAATGGCAATTTTAGGTAGTTTTGTTACACACCTAAATCCGAGTCTATTCCTTCAATGTTTTCTAGTGGCATGACATGTTTTGTCATCCCACAAAACGAACGAGTCAAAATGAATGAAAACTCTGAAAAACTCGGCCAGAGATATGTACAGTCCCCTGGTTTAGCTACATAATCCTTCGTTCTCGCGTCCGATATTTGACTATTAATTGTGTTTTCAGCGTTCTATTGAAAGAAGGCAACATTTCTGTATTTTAAGTCAGATTTTAAAATAGTTCTTTTAACAACAACACGTCATGAATATCGGCATCTGTTTAAATCTCCAACACTTCATTCAAAAGAAATTTAGGTGCAGAGGATACGGGCCATCTTAAAAACAACAACAGATACTCTGGGCAAAGTAATACATTGGGGCCATACATTAATCTAAAATATAATCTAGTTATGTCAAGGGAAGCGTTTGGAGCCTAGTTTGGGTCATGCACTATGACCAGTGTTTCTTTTATACATGTACATCGTTGGGGAGGGGGCATTTCAGGCGTTCATAGTGGTGGTGGGGGGGGGGCAGAGCATCTATCAGCGCCAAAATTAGACATTATGACGCCCTGGCTCAAATGGGACTCCAGCGCCCTATGCCTAATATAAACTTAACTCCATGATTTGGGGCATGAGGGAAAACTTTTGGACAAAGCTTAGATTCGCACCTGCAAGTTATATAGTCCAACTATAAAATACCCAAACTGAAGGGGAAAATACTTTTATCAGTTAAAGAAAGTCGTTCTAAATTGATTTAACAAAAATATTAAATGATGCCGGTAATGTCACTTTGATCGCGAAATAGACAGAAGTCGAGGAAGCCGAGCTTGGGGGGGGGGGGGGGGGGCCTTAGTTATCCCCTCTCTGGAAAATGTTTGATAAATTAAATATGCAGTATGCATATGCGTGTATACCTGAATAATGTTTTGCATTATTTTACTCTATTCCAGAGGAACACTGGATCTCTAGGTGACCCGTACTTAGCTGTATTTATTCAAATTCAGTTGTTTTTAGATAGTAGTGCTGTGATATAATGTTAATTTCAAACTTATTTATTTGTTATAGCTACTTCATTAATAAATTTAAAAAAAATCCGTTTAAAACAAATTGTCCGCCACGAAAAGTCCTGCTAATATCATCACGCATGTTAACCAAAACCATAATAATGACCTTTCACATTTATTGAAAATGTAAATAATTTCAAGTTTTACTAGATAAAAAAGGAACATCTACTGTTTAGTAGAAAATTTCTATAGATCTTGTATGGCTAATTAAAGCTGATCATTTTATAATTTGAATTTGAATGGCATAATTATGTAAAAAAGATAGAATATATTTACAAACGGCAGAATATATTTATTACTGTGTGATTTATCCAAGGGAAGATAAAGGAACCCCCCCACCCTCCCTCACACACACACACACACACACACACAAATAAAATAAATTAATTTAAAAAAATAATGATAATAATTTAAATCAGGAGATTGAAAGAAGTTTAAAAAGTAATTAAAACAACATTAACTTTCTCCATTAAATAAGTGACGGTGTTGTTTGATCTAATTTAACGACCCCTGACCCCAACACACACACACATCCAACCCTAAATTCCTAGATTTGTTTAAATTGACGATCAAATAAAACAATAAAATAATTTCTCCTACAAAAAAATATTAGAAATTGGTTTTAAGCTCTAAAAACTAATTTAACGTACTAACTGTTAAAGCACATTCAATCGCAAAAAATCGTTCAATATTCATCAACATTATGGGCAGCGTAAAGCCTCTAGAAATGTGAGGTCTCCAGAAGAGTGAGGCCCCTAGAAGCGTGAAGCCCCTAGAGGCATGAGGGCTCTAGAAATGTGAGGTCTCTATAAGAGTGAGGCCCCTAGAAGCGTGAAGCCCCTAGAGGCATGATGGCTTTAGAAGCTTGAGGCCCTAGAAGCACATTTTTGTTTTTAAATGAATAATGCGGTGCGCCAATTGTCTCGTTGGGGAAAAGATAATCCTGCAATTTTGATGTGGGAATAAAGGGCCTCTAAAATAACTAGGACTAGACCTCTTTCTGACCTACCCATTGTTGTCCTCATCAGCTGCCGACGATGCCTCTCCTCCCTCAGTCTCCTCTCCCTTTGGTGCCTGTGATTTTCCTTGTCGTTGTGACGTTTCACGCAGTAGATGATAAAGACGATGAACAGAAGGACAGCCACGACACACGCAATGCCAATGGCGACGTACACGGACTCATTGCTCATTCCTAACAGAAATCCTGACGAACCTATTCAGCGTCTTTATACATTCTTGTTTCTTAGAAACTCCTCGATTTTGATTGAGCCAGTTATGAACTCTGTTTAAAATCAAAGTTTTCACACGTTTTGGGAAGTATTCAGAATTGATTTCCCGAGACAAGATGTACACATACTTTTTTTTTGTGTCTCAGATTATCAGAGTTTAATTTCAGCTTTAACCGCGTTCATGGACGGGCAGCTTTGCCGGATTTCTTTTGAGCATATGTTTACTTTGTACAAAGTTATTTGTTCGTTCCCGGCTGCAAATACAACGGTAATAAAATTTTACAAAGAATAAATTATTTGCTGCTTCTCCGGGAGATAAATATCCACAATTCACAATAAAGCAGCATCTCGCATCTTATCTGAAAAACAACAAACAATGTCTTACATTTATTACATGAAAAAGAAATACTTAAAGTAAATTATTTTTTCTCACCATTAATTAGACCTATACACATTACTTTGTCTCACCATTAATTAATTAGATCTATACACATTACTTTGTCTCATTATTAATTAATTAGATCGATACACATTACTTTGTCTCGCCATTAATTAATTATTAAGATCTATACACATTACGTTGTCTCACCATTAATTAATTAGATCGATACACATTACGTTGTCTAACCATTAATTAGATCTATGCACATTACGTTGTCTCACCATTAATTAGATCTATACACATTACGTTGTCTCACCATTAATTAGATCTATACACATTACGTTGTCTCACCATTAATTAGATCTATACACATTACGTTGTCTCACCATTAATTAGATCTATACACATTACGTTGTCTCACCATTAATTAGATCTAGACACAAAGATTCAACTGGAAGAACTATATTATCAACGTATTCATAATTCAATTAATTAAACATTTGGATGATTTGATAAGTTTAGTTTGTGTGTGACCTCGAGCAGAAGAAAATGGCAAAGAGTTCTGTTCGGAGGTCACCTGACTTCTCCTTTGGGCTGAGGTTGAAAAGTTCAAGAAGTCATTTGTCCTGACTATATAATAAAGCTACACACCGACACCCTTCATTCGAAGTGTTAAATATTTGCGTTGGTTCCCCCCCCCCCCCCCGGTAAAGCAAATATTTGTAAAATTATCTACCTACATTTCTATTATTATTATTAATATTTATCCACATAAAAGGAAAAGAAAACATATATTCAATTTGCTATGAAGCAATGAATGGACTCGTTTAAATTATTTGTATGTGGGCCTAAATATTAAAATCTAAATAGTATATATAATACGGTATCTACTGTTTCAAATGTTTTAGGACATTCAGGTGACGCTAATTGTTACCATCAATGTCCAAAAATAGAAATATTTAACCAAGGGAAACAATTTTAACTTTCCATAACTTGACCACTTTGACAAATGAGTTTAACACCCGACAAATGAAACTTGGCGTTTGCTTATTTGCATTATCTATATCAGGGGGGCATGTTGTGATCAGGGGGGGGCATGTTGTGATCAAGGGGCATGTTGTGATCAGGGGGGGGGCATGTTGTGATCAGGGGGGGCATGTTGTGATCAGGAGGGCATGTTGTGATCAGGGGGGCATGTTGTGATCAGGGGGGCATGTTGTGATCAGGGGGGCATGTTGTGATCAGGGGGGCATGTTGTGATCAGGGGGGCATGTTGTGATCAGGGGGGCATGTTGTGATCAAGGGGGCATGTTGTGATCAGGGGGGCATGTTGTGATCAGGGGGGCATGTTGTGATCAGGGGGGGCATGTTGTGATCAGGGGGGCATGTTGTGATCAAGGGGCATTTTGTGATAAGGGGACATGTGATCAGGGGGATGTTGTGATCAGAGGACTTGTGTCATTTGACTTTTGCGACAAAACCAACAAAGTCATGAACATGTTACTACCAAAATAGTTGTCTTACATGATGACGTGACGAGGTTATTTCTAAATCTTAAAATAGTTGCATTATTTTTTTAAAGCAGATAAGAAAAAATTAAATTAACGATTTGAAACATTCCAAAATAAAATTTAAAAAACTGTTGTTAAAAAGTACTTTACAACGCGACTAAAACTCAATTCATCTTGATTTCATCTGTCTAGCCTCTAACAAATGAGACCCAAGAATAATCTTTCCAAGTTTCAAATATAATCTTTAAATGTAAAATTTCTTGACTTACATTTAAGTAAATGATAGAAGGTTTAATGAACTCGGTGACCTTGAAAGATGTATACAACAAAAAAAAAAAAACTTGAGACATTGGGAAAATATGCCAAGGATCAAATTTGATTAGTAGCAATAATCACTTAAATTGACTCACCATATTTCATGAAATTGTTGTGTGTCGTGGCACCTAGCCCGAGAAGATCACGTAAAGCAGGACACACAGACACGGCTCAAAGATAGTCCTACAGGGTGTTCCCTGCCACTGTGCCAACACTTTAAATGTTTAAATTCATCGATCGAGGGAATGGAAGACTTACAGCTATTGAAAACAAACTTAGCATAAACACTGGTCAATTGACTAGAAAATGACGGGGGAAGGGGATAGTGGGGGGAGCGTATCGATAAGCAATCGATCGATAAGGAAAGAACTATTTATTACATTGGGGTGTTTCGACGTCACTGGTTTAAATTCAGGTCGCTTACACCAACGCCAGGGCTCTTTGTTTGGTCAGGTAAGATTGGTTCGTGCCCGTTGTTTATAAGTGGAGATTCAAGTTAGATGTTAAGTCACCATGGGAAGTCTCCTCCTCTGTTTGACCCCCCCCCCCCCACACCCAACAAAAAGAAGATTTATCTTTGTGTGATAATTGATATTAAAAATGTCGTCTAGCTGTTCATTCCAAAGACTCTTCCTATTCTCAACCTATCCAAATGTATGTTTTTCCTAGCTGTGTATTCTCAAATCTCAAATCATTCAGCTGTATATTATCCTGGCCGTATATTCTCAACCTATCCAACTGTATGTTATTCTGGCCGTATTTTCTCAATCTAACCAACTGTATGTTATTCTGGCCGTATATTCTCAACCTATCCAACTGTATGTTATTCTGGCCGTATATTCTCAACCTATCCAACCGTATGTTATTCTGGCCGTAAATTCTCAATCCATCCAAATGTAATTTTATCATGACGGTGTCTGAACACTCGTATAGTTTTTAACGGTTAAATTTGAATGGAATAATTGTTTTAACTCTTCTATTTATAAATAATCATACTGCCCCTCCACCTCCGAGGACCGTACCATCGCATCTCCGACCAAGTGAAAAAATGGCGGGCCAAGCAGCACGCCTGGGAACCCCCACCCCCCTCCTAGCCACCGCCCAACCCCCCTCCACCCCTCCTTCCTAGCCAACGCCCAATCAAAGATGATGTTTAAAACAGATTTTTCCACCAGGCATCTGCAGTTGTCTGACCTTGGTCAAGGTTGGGGTGGTGTATACATAGCTGTCACGACTACAATCCCCGTGGGTTGGGGGGGGGGCACAAAGCCGCCTATTAAGAAGAATATAAGGGGCGTCAAGTACGGTAGACACGGGAGTCATCACTGGTTCACGAAAGTAGAAGTATTCCTTATAATAATTTACCAAATTCTGTTATAATTTACAGAGACATTGAATGATTGGAGCTTTGGGATTTCATTACCTTCAAAATGTTTGATACTCACTATCCTATATCATCTTTTATATCATATTCTATATCAGGGGTCACCAAACTTAGGTCCGCGATGCCAGTTCAGCCGGCGCGCCGACGGTAATTGATAAAACGTATGGAACACGAGACGTTGTGATAAAATTTAAATTTCAATATATTGTTTAGAAGGATAGGAGATCTTCACATGCGCAGAGACCCCCTGGCTGCTATGCGCCTTAAATTTACAATTTTCAATTATTGTATCTAGATTTTCTTGTTTATTAAAGATCTGTTTACCATCGACCTCCTAAAATCGTACAATATCGTCTAAATCGTACAAAATAGTAAATAAATAAACTTACAGTATGTAAAAAGAATACAATAACTACTCGCATCGCAGTGCCTAGTGGGAAAAAAGTCAACTACTAAAAGTAGATGACAGACGTTTATAACACAATGTGCGGTCACTTAGTTTTACAGACGTGTATTTGCTAGTGACATCAATTTATATTGAGTGGACGTACAGATCACATTATCACAGTCTTGAGTTGACGTACAGATCACATTATCACAGTCTTGAGTGGACGTACAGATCACATTATCACAGTCTTGAGTGGACGTACAGATCACATTATCACAGTCTTGAGTGGACGTACAGATCACATTATCACAGTCTTGAGTGGACGTACAGATCACATTATCACAGTCTTGAGTGGACGTACAGATCACATTATCACAGTCTTGAGTGGACGTACATATCACATTATCACAGTCTATCACTGACGTACATATCACATTATCACAGTCTATCACTGACGTACAGATCACAGTATCACAGTCTATCACTGGTAAAAGTAAAAGTTCAAACTCGAACTCAGATCAGCATAAAATAAGATGTATTTAAATAAGAATTAATTAACAAATGAAGACATCAATCAAAAAAACTTACCAAATAACCCGAGGTGGTTGTTGTTAGAAAAAACTGGTTTAAAAAATATAAAATTTTCATTAAGCATCTTCCCGCTAATATATTATAGTGTAATAACTACCACAAACTGGGTGGTAAATGGGTGAAAGAAAGAGGAGTTTGGAAACATACATAATGTTGGGGACATTAAAAATCATAGTCTCCGCGATTGAAACGAACAGCCCTTCGGCAAGTTCAGCTGTGCGGAGAACAGAAGAACTTGGAGAGAACATAGGGCTACAAATATGTGAGAAAGCTAGGCACTTGTGGTATTCTCTGGCACTGGATGAGTCTACTGATCTCACACAACTTCTCGTGTTTATTTGTGGTGTCAATTTGGACTTTAAGATAATGGAGGAGTTGGCATTCGTTTACAGCATGCATTAAACAGCTTATATGTCTGTAAGCAAAAACTTTCAAAAATAAAGTATGTGAAGTCAACACATTGAACGAGAGGGATTGATGAACATTTGAAAACAATTATTCTTTTGATTGGATCTGCAATTCCAAACCAAACATTGATGATATCTTGAAAGCCAAACGCCAGTTTCACAAAGCTCACTAAATTTTTTTTGCTGTTTAGTTTGTGAGATTCGAATATGTGCGCACTACGTCTGATGTAACTATCTTTTTGCTAAATCGCCTTCTTTGCTAACTTTTTTAGAAAATAAATATGTTGGTTGTCTCTACTTTTTTGCATTGCACGCCACTCACCCATGATTAACTAAATTTTTGTTTTTCTTCTCTTTTCCCAGAGATTTCGTTCTAACTTGCAAGTATTGTACAGAATGATTGTTCGGCCCGCGCTCGTCCTTTTTTCCCGTTATCCGGCCCGCCGTGAAAAAAGTTTGGTGACCCCTTGTTTTATATTATTCTTCACCCTTCCCCTCCCCAAATTATCTTCCGCAGTGTAGATGCTGCTCACCAAAAATTTTATTTGTAATTTCAGAAAAAAATTATTACAAATAAAAATGTCACTCTGCAATGAACTGGTTTTTAGAATCTTATTTGTGAAATTGTTGTAGCTTTGTCACGCCTATGGATGCTGACAGATCAATTTCTTTGATATCACAACTAACTTCCAAACAAAAGCCCATTGTTGCTGAGATAGCCGCCCATGAGCCACTATTATTCCAATTCCACGTGTCTAAGTTTTGGTTCCCACGAGGTAGCCTTTAATCTCAGAGATAAGATTAACACTACTTTTTAACTCGATTCACCTCACCTTGTCTGGAAATGCGGGGTGGACCATAACCAATTAGCCCTGATGAGGGATAGATTGATAAGATGAACGAGCAAGAGGGTTGTCTACACACAAGTTAAAGCAGATGCTTGGATCACTCAAGCTGTTTCCAGCTTCTGTGGTCCGATCTTCTGTGGTCCATGCTTCTGTGGTCCATCCTTCTTTGGTCCATGCTTCTGTAGACCATTCTTCTGTGGTCTGCGCGTCTGTGGTACATAGTTCTGTGGCCAATACTAATGTGGTCCATGTTTCTTCGGTCCATGCTTCTGTGGTCTATGCTTTTTATTCAATGCTTTTGTAGTCCAGGATTCTGTGGTCCACGCTTCTATGGTCCATGCTTCTGTGGACCATTCTTCTGTGGACCATTCTTCTGTGTTCTGTGCTTCTGTGGTCTATGCTTCTGCTGGAACTCTTATGCTAGTGACTAAAAACGACCCAATTGCTCTTTCGTCTTGTCATCATATATCGCTGTAACTAGGCTACTTTTTCGTGGACCACCCTGTAGTTCGGATTTGCCTTGTCTGTTCAGAACGCGATTGAATCGCTAGGCAAAACATGACCTAGATATGTCTCGCTAGGTGCCAGCATGTGTTCCAGGCCTATACCGAGGAACACCGGACTGGGCTTTAAACACCCCAGTCCTATACAGATGAGACTTGCTTTACAGGAACACCGGCCAATGTACGTCAGGCCGGATACAGTTCAATAATGACTTCTGGCCACATGTCAAGACTTTGCCAAGTTGGATGTGTGGTGTGGAAGTCGCCATATCCCTCGTTTCAGTTTTGCTTCAGAAAATATTTCCCGTAAATGTGCTGAAGGCATTTCAGATTAATTTTAACTTGAACTACAGCCTATGAGATGGCCTTATGGAAATTTAAATAAAAGTCAGGGTTATAATGACAATTCCTTTTTTACCCCCCCCCCCCGCCCCCGACCCTCTGCCACACCACTTATGAAGGTGGTGAAAATTCACCTCTCTGATATTAACGGGCTATTTAAAAATGTCGAAGCAAGTGTTTCTGATGGTATTCTCACTCGATAGATTTAGTACTACAATAATTGTATTTTCCTCACCTGGCTGAATTATAACCACCTTGATTGTAATTCCTCACCTGGGTGATTTATAACCACCTTGATTGCAATTCCTCACCTGGCAGATTTATAACCACCTTGATTGTAATTCCTCACCTGGGTGATTTATAACCACCTAGATTGCAATTCCTCACCTGACAGATTTATAACCACCTTTATTGTAATTAGCTCACCTGGGGGATTTATAACCACCTAGATTGCAATTCCTCACCTGGCAGATTTATAACCACCTTTACTGTAATTCCTCACCTGGGTGATTTATAAACACCTATATTGCAATTCCTCACCTGACAGATTTATAACCACCTTGATTGTAATTACCTCACCGGACAGATTTATAACCACCTTGATTGTCATTTCCTCACTTTGGTGACCGTATAAAATAATAATCAGGCCCCATATCACCCATAATGTCTTCAAGAGTGTTTTGTTAAATGCTTAGAAGGTCTTACAGAAGAAAATTAGACGTATGGCCTTGGCTTTTAGTATAATCATTTTATTTATTTCTTTCTCTTACACATACGCAGCTAACTCTCTCTCCCTCTCTCCCCCCTCTATCCCTCTCTCTCACACAACTGTCTCTCTCTCTCTTTTTCGCACACACACATACACAAACTCTCTCTCTCTCTCACATACATACGTGTGTGTGTGTCTCACCGATTCCCCTGCTATACACAGACACATTCACCTACACAATATTACAAAATACAAATAGAGCATTCGTCTGTTTAAAGATTAAGTTTGAGTACATTTCATGTGGGCTCCGTTACAAAATATTTATTTTCTGTTTGATAAGGTGATGAACTTAAGATCTAGAAATTTTTTTATTATAGATCTTAACAGTGATCTAATTTGTTTTATAAAGTTTTATACTTACCTTATGAGGTTGTGACGTTTAGATATTGACTATAGAACGGTAACATATTGTCTATAGTGAAATGTACACATTGTCTATAGTGAAATGTACACATTGTCTATAGTGAAATGTACACATTGTCTATAGTGAAATGTACACATTGTCTATAGTGAAATGTACACATTGTCTATAGTGAAATGTACACATTGTCTATAGTGAAATGTACACATTGTCTATAGTGAATGTTACACATTGTCCATAGTGAAATGTACACATTGTCTATAGTCTATTTTGATTTGTTTTGATTTTACACAAAAACCTGCAGAAGGCAATTGAAAAGAAATAAATATGTACATGATCTAAATAAGACCTACAACAGCCGTATGTACATAGAACAACTATATGGTCGTATAAAGAACAGCTATATGTTTGTATACAGAACAGCTATATAGTCATATATATAACAGCTGTATGGTTGTATATAGAGCAGTTATATGGTCGTATGTAGAACACTATATTGTCCTATATAGAACAGCTATCTGGTCGTATATAAAGCTGCATGGTCGTGTATAGGTCAATTTCATGGTCGTATACATAGGTGGGTGAGGTCAAGCTTTGCACAAATTGTTGTTTTTAAATGTATACGTTTCTGTATTTGCTAATTTTATGTGAAGCGCAGTGAGCCTAGCCATAGGCTGGGGTAGCAGTGAGCCTAGCCCTAGGCTGGGGTAGCAGTGAGCCTAGCCCTAAGCTGTGGTACTGCAGTGAACCTAGCCCTATACGGCTGGGGTACTGCGCTATATAAAACCTCCTAATAATAATAATATAAAACAGCTGTATAGTCGTATACAGGACAGCTATATGGTCGTATATAGCACAGATGCATGAAGACTATACCATTTATTTAAGTTCCATGAATAGATTTTCTTTAGATTATTATTCATATTATTCGATTAAGAACCTTTTCCCCAACAGGTTTTTAAAAATGAATTATTTTTTGTTACCTCTTTTTTCAAGTCTGTGTTTCTATTACCGGTAAATTCTTATAACTTGATTAAAGTGTGTGCTTCTATAACCGTAACCCTTTTATAACTTGATTTAAGTCTCTGCCCCACCCCAAAGGTGTTCATGTCATCAATTATCAAGTTTTATCACCAGAGACGTTGACAGAAAATAGCACACAGAGAGACATACCAAAAATTATTTGGGTAACTCAGAAACGTCTACCATTAGCGCTCACTGCCAAGTTGTCGACTTTCATAAACGTACCATTAGCACTCGTTGTCATGTTGTCGACTTTCATAAACGTACCATTAGCGCTCACTGCCAAGTTGTCGACTTTCATAAACGTACCATTAGCACTCACTGCCATGTTGTCAACTTTCATAAACGTACCATTAGCACTCGTTGTCATGTTGTCGACATTCATAAACGTACCATTAGCACTCACTGCCATGTTGTCAACTTTCATAAACGTACCATTAGCACTCGTTGTCATGTTGTCAACTTTCATAAACGTACCATTAGCACTCGTTGTCATGTTGTCGACTTTCATAAACGTACCATTAGCGCTCACTGCCATGTTGTCGACTTTCATAAACGTACCATTAGCGCTCACTGCCAAGTTGTCGACTTTCATAAACGTACCATTAGCACTCGTTGTCATGTTGTCGACTTTCATAAACGTACCATTAGCACTCGTTGTCATGTTGTCGACTTTCATAAACGTACCATTAGCGCTCACTGCCATGTTGTCGACTTTCATAAACGTACCATTAGCGCTCACTGCCAAGTTGTCGACTTTCATAAACGTACCATTAGCGCTCACTGCCATGTTGTCGACTTTCATAAACGTACCATTAGCACTCGTTGTCATGTTGTCGACTTTCATAAACGTACCATTAGTACTCACAGCCATGTTGTCGACATTCATAAACGTACCATTAGCACTCGTTGTCATGTTGTCGACTTTCATAAACGTACCATTAGCACTCACTGCCATGTTGTCAACTTTCATAAACGTACCATTAGCACTCGTTGTCATGTTGTCGACATTCATAAACGTACCATTAGCACTCACAGCCATGTTGTCGACATTCATAAACATGAAAAAATCAAAGACCGGAGATACTCATCATAAGTTAATGTCTATTTAATAGACAAAAAATTTCTGACATACATTTCAATTTATGTTGGAACAAGTCAATAATAAAATAATTGTAAAAATTGTGAAAATTAAAAAAAACAAACATAAATACAAAATATAATATTCTATTCCTTCCACATAATTTGTGTATACTCTAGGAATCTTTTAATGATTCAACATTTCTCGTCATAAAAAAGTGAATGCGTTACAAGAAACACAATATTTTTTTTAAAATGAAGTACAGTTTTCCACAACATTAAGAAAAATTAGGATTTATTTTCTCATTCTTAAAATTGCCCATAATTTTCAAATATTTAGTAGGAGCTGACATTTAGTTGTAGTATTTACGGGACAAAATATAAAAAAAATAAATGAGAACGACTAGACAAATTTTAAAAAAAACTTTATACAAAAATATCTCGTTTGGTAAAACTCAACTAAACATTCGTCCCGAAACGTCTTTAAAAAAAAATATTCGGTTAAATGTATTTCATTGTTTAATTCTGAGAAAGGAAATAAAATGCCCCCTCCCCCACCCCACGTTTCCAAACACACACCGAATTTTGCGATGGCCGTTTGGAATGCTCGGTCTACGACTACACTTCATAAACCAGTTTCCCAATTTCTTCAATGGTTTACATGTCTTTTCAAATATTAAAATAGGCCTCGGACCCTCTAAGAACTAAGACAAAGAATGTTAGACTAAGTCTCAAATAGTTAATAAATGTAACAATGGCTCGTAATTAATTTTTAAAAATGAACTTACAACAAACTAAATACAAAATTATGAGATAGAAAACAAATCCGTGACTTGTAAATCTAGAGTACGTTGAAAATCTAGATACTAACATTTACAACACAACTTAAGGGTCAAAGGATCCTCTATCCCTATCATCACTTTTCCTAGCACTCTATGAAGTGCCACCTGGTACCCCAGTTTCGACAACCCTGCCATACATATTGACCCGAAGGTTGGACAACCGTGTCACAACTCTGGACCTGAAGGTTAGACAAGCGTGTCACTACTGTTGACTTGAAGGCTAGACAACCGTGTCACAAATGTTGGCATGAAGCTGACAACAATTTTATATTCCACATAATTCTATTTTAATACTGTGCTGCTATTATGGAAAATGCCCTCCCCCTTTCCATCTCTCTTATAGTATTGTAAATGATCTTTACTCCCCCAACTGCAAAACAAAAAACACCCTCCCCCAGTCCGCCCTGGTCACATGGCTGTTAGATATTTTTTATATATTTCGTCTCTAAACGATTTATTTTTAAATTTCTTATTTTAAATTTTTCAATATTCAGTCGAGGTGAGTGCGGAGAGGAAAAAACATTTTACAAAAAATATTTAACCGATTTTTATTTAATTAGAGAATTGATTTCAGTAAGAACTGATCTCAGTAAGAATTGATCTCAGTAAGAACTGATCTCAGTAAGAATTGATCTCAGTAAGAACTGATCTCAGTAAGAACTGATCTCAGTAAGAACTGATCTCAGTAAGAACTGATCTCAGTAAGAACTGATCTCAGTAAGAACTGATCTCAGTAAGAATTGATCTCAGTAAGAACTGATCTCAGTAAGAATTGATCTCAGTAAGAATTGATCTCAGTAAGAACTGATCTCAGTAAGAACTGATCTCAGTAAGAACTGATCTCAGTAAGAACTGATCTCAGTAAGAACTGATCTCAGTAAGAACTGATCTCAGTAAGAATTGATCTCAGTAAGAATTGATCTCAGTAAGAATTGATCTCAGTAAGAATTGATCTCAGTAAGAACTGATCTCAGTAAGAACTGATCTCAGTAAGAACTGTTCTCAGTAAGAACTGATCTCAGTAAGAACTGATCTCAGTAAGAATTGATCTCAGTAAGAATTGATCTCAGTAAGAACTGATGAACACGTTTCATAGATTTAAAAAAAAATCAACAATATTTTAGCACCAGTTGATTTTCAACACACAATTGTAAAATTTGATTAAATCCTTTCAATCATTGATTTCATCCATGACAATGATTACCAAAAGAAAACATTCACATTTTTTTAATACTGAATATTATCTTCGCTTTTGTTCGTGACTGGCAAAATAATCGGACGGCAAATTCACCCACTTTCCGCCAACGCATCAAGCTGAAACTTTTCACATAGACTCGTTGTCGAAGACAACATACTCTGACAATTTTTCAGCGCCATCCCCAAACTTAACCCCCAAAGATTAATTTTTCTTGTTTTTCAATGGGAAGATGAAGGAAATATAATGACGCTGATTTCAAGAGATAAACTTCGCGATAACTGCGCTAAATGAGATTCTTACCCACCAAGAATATCGCAAATGCTATTGGTGCGTAATATTGTCTTTTGTTTTTCTGAAATGGATGGTGAAATAATTCTGCGCTGTAAAAGCGAACGGGTCATTATAATAATTCTTTAGTTCAGAAGCTTGACAAAAAAAGTGCGGTTGCGAGCGTTGGGCGTGGTTGGGGGGGGGGGGGGTGACTAATTGGGATTCTTATAAAGTGCTTTACTTGTAAGCATGTTTTGTCAAATTTTCAGCCCCCCTCCCCAGTGACATAGCTAGGGGAGTGCGGGGGGGGGGGGTATGCGGATCGCAACAGGTGACACCGTCTGATGGGGGTGATACCAAATTGAAAAATTGCATATTTACAGAACACACACTGCTCGGTCTAAATGAATTTCATAAAAGGATAGCCGATCAAACGTAAAATGTCCACACATGTAGCCAATCTAAATGCGTGCTTTATTAAAAGTTGAAGGTTGATGCGTCAGAAATGAGGTGATCCTATAATAAAGTCAGAAAAACATCGTTTTCACCATGAATTAACGCCGATGGATGTGTTCGGTAACTTTCGTAAGTGACAGGAAGCTATATTTATCTAAATTCTGAGAAATAAAACTTTTATTGATACCAAATACGATGGGGTCGGGCGATTCTAAGTACATTTTACAGCTCGTAAATAAAGTTACCTCCTGACCTTCAATTAATTTGTTTTTGTTATTGTCATTGTCATACTGTGGACTTATTTAAACAAGGAGTAATCCATCGTGGAGGTCGGGGGGGGGGGAGTGACACCATGAGCTTACCGCACCGGATGGCACCGACCCTAGCTACGCCACGGCCCCCCTCACCCCCCATTGCTTGTTAATACATTTTACAAAGGATTCACATGAATAACTTTGTTTTTAGGGGTTGTTTAATTTATTATCACAATAATGTTACCCTCAGTAGTGAGTAAATATCTTCAAAGGACATTTTAAAAAAAAATGCATTTGGATGAGATTTACTCTGCATGATGAATTGTTAACAAACCTTTCGTCTCTTGTCAGTCTACTCTGCTTTACAAATGCAGTTCAGCAGCTACTTACTGGGAACAAGCTGCTAGTGCACGTGCGCTTATTATTGTTTATTAATTTAAAAAAAAATGTTAAAGCAGTCCAGGGACTAACAAACATTTTAATAAAAATGGTCATTTACACATATTCGTTTTATTTTTGTACAACAGAATTAAATATTTACTCATTAAAAAAATTTCCATCCACAAAAAAAAAAAAAAAAAAGAACGTGACCTCACGGTAATTTTGTAACCTAATGGACCTAAAGGAATGTTTACTTCATGTAATCATAGAAACATTAGCAGCAATTTTGAATCATCTTAAATCTGGCTGGAATTTTAATAATTCATTTTTTAAAGGGATATGTGCTATATTTTCATTTGATTCCATAATATTAGTGTCCATAAAATTAGTGTCCATTTTTAAATTATGTTAAATAATTCGTTTCATAATTTTTCTGCCATGTGGGAAATCATTCCATGCCATTTTAAAAGTCATTCACTGACACGTGGTAAGTCATTACCTGTCATATGGTAGGTAAGTCATTCCATGCCATTTGGACAGTAATTCACTGACACGTGGAAAATCATTCACTGCCATGTGGTAAGTCATTCATTGCAATGTGGTGAGTCATTCTCTGACTTGTGGTAAGTCATTCACTTCTATAGGGTAAACTAATGATCAGACCGTGATACACAACATGTTAACCAAAATGTTACAGCTGCTCCTAACAGTGTATGTAATACAACAAGCTTAACATTTAATGAGGTAAATGTCAACAATTGTAAATAGATTTTGTACTACATACTCCACACCTGACTGCAGATCTTGATGTTTGTTTGCATCACAGAAACTCTTATCTCCAGGTAACATAAGTGTAGCTAAGAAATCTTCAATGGCATAACAAAGAAATGCTCAATGGTATAACTAAGAAATCTTCAATTGGTATAACAAAGAAATCTTCAATGGCATAACTAAGAAATGTTCAATGGAATAACTAAGAAATCGTCAATGAAATAACTAAGAAATCTTCAATTGGTATAACAAAGAAATCTTCAATGGCATAACTAAGAAATGTTCCATGGTATAACTAAGAAATGTTCCATGGTATAACTAAGAAATCTTCACTGATATCACTAAGAAATGTTCAGTGGTATAGCTAAGAAATCTTCACTGATATCACTAAGAAATCTTCAATGGTATAACTAATTAATGCTCAATTGTAACACTAAGAAATCTTCACTGATATCACTAAGAAATCTTCACTGATATCACTAAGAAATGCTCAATGGTATCACTAAGAAATCTTTCAACTGTTTCTTTTTCAACCTTCAATAAACAAACAATATAAAACAATAAGAATTTCTAGGTAAATTTTGAATTCCCCCACCCCTAACATATTCTTTATAATATATCTCTGGGCACTGTGTATTTCTTACCCCCAATATGTTAAAGTTTGAGCTATCTTACCCCCATCATGTCCGATATATCTCTCAGCAGTGTAACTATCTTACCCCCATCATCATGTCCGATATATCTCTGAGCACTGTGTAACTATCTTACCCCCATCATGTCCAGTATATCTCTGGACACTGTGTAGTTAAACAACACGAAATCCCACTGGTACATCTTGAACAGCCTCACCAACAACCTCCGCGGCAGCTGACTGTAATACTCCTTCATAAAAGTATGTGTCTGGTTCGTGGCGTATTTAAGGTCTGACCTCCTGGGAATGGATAACTTATAACCCAAGGCAAGCTTATCCAAGACTTGCTGACCGTCCGTTTCTATTGATTCCAATTTCCCGATGAAGTCATAGTTGACGAGGCAAGGGTTACACAAAGTCTCGTACTGCTCCCAGTGTTCGTTCATGGCGATCTCCTTCGTGGAATCAACGAGGTATTCCACGAACTCAGTGAACGTCACACCTTCGCCTTCGTGATTGGCCGGCGGAGTCACGCGGTAAGTGTCGATGATTTTCTTACCGAAGTTTGCTTTGAAATACTTTGACGAGTTGGTCTGTGTGACGAACTTATTTCTGAAGGCAGACAGCAGGCGCTCGAAAGGTTCTCTCACGAAGACGAACTTGTAGTAATCCTTTAGACGTATTTGGATTTCGTCCTTGGAAAACGTGTTGAGATATTTAACGTGTTGTCTGTACTTGTGGTGGACGTCGTCTGCTTTGAAAGACAAAGGATTGTTCACGGCTGTCCTTCCCGATAGAATGAGGAAGATGCGACGCCATGTAGTAGATGCTACTTTAGGAATGGCGCAGTATAAGAGCTGAAATAAACAGAATTAAACACTGAATGTAACATACGCATATTAAAGCATTAAACACTGATTTTAGCATATGCAGATTATTATTGTTTGCATTTTAAAGGAAACGCAATTTAATAAGATTTAATTTAATTTGTATCGGAAGCATGTTTGAAACAGGGGCCAGAAAGCTCGCCAATAAACCTTGCCGGATAGAAACAATATATCTAATTCAAAAGTCAGAGAACAAAAGAAGTAATCAAACTTTATAAACATTTATAAAAGTCTTTGATTCTTGAACGACGTGCACAAAATATTTTTTAATGATAAAAAAAGATGTATGTATGTTCTAAAACGCTCCTAAAAGAATTCATCATCGTTTTTTTTCATGGTTTATTTAGAGATAAAATAATTAAACCCCCTGTCAACCAAAGACAGCCTACCCAAAATGGGGCATACAATGGACCTCAGGCTCATGCCGTGACGCCACGTTTGCAAAAAGACAACATCTCAAAGGCCCGGTCTTGGCCATTGTTATGTAGACGACGCGTTTACGTCATATTTCCATATGCTGCGTGAGCTCTAGCTGACCCCAAGTTCGGCAGCACTATTAGGGTGTGGCGTACTAAAAATAGTCTCCCTTTTACATCGGTTACAATTAACTACAATCTATGGTCTGTTTATTCTTAGAACTTTGTAGAACAATGTAGAAGGTTTGAGAGACGATTACAATGTGTTGTCCGGTTTCTAGAAATGTCTTTGAAACCGGCTATATGTATTGAGTGACAGGAACGTGTGTGGATGATTTTGGCTATCATTTTATCACGAGATATTTTGAGCGTATGTTATTTTGTCCACGAAAAAAGAAATTTGTTTACTGTGTGAGTGTAGATTCCTTTTAATCATTGTACCTTTCTGCAACATTGTGTATTTTTCAACCTTATACCGGTACAAGCCAATCATTATTTTGTAAGGCGATAGTAATAATTATGTTTCTTTTGATTTTGTATTTTATCATTAACGAATTAAAATTTATTATTTGTAATTAGCCCTGGTTTGAGTATCTTATTCTTTGTTAAAGTATTTAACTTATGATATCGTCTTTTGTTGTGTACTGTTTTAGAACGAGCCACTTAATTAAATAAGAGATTAGTTTCTCAATATTGGTAATAATACGTGACAGCATTCAATAACAACTGATCTTCACAACATCTCAATGTCCCGGTCATGGCCATCAATAGCAACTGATCTTCACAACATCTCAATGTCCCGGTCATGGCCATCAATAACAACTGATCTTCACAACATCCCAATGTCCCGGTCATGGCCATCAATAACAACTGATCTTCACAACAGCTCAATGTCCTGGTCATGGCCACCAATAGCAACTGATCTCCACAACATCCCAATGTCCCGGTCATGGCCACCAATAACAACTGATCTTCACAACATCCCAATGTCCCGGTCATGGCCACCAATAACAACTGATCTTCACAACATCCCAATGTCCCGGTCATGGCCACCAATAGCAACTGATCTTCACAACATCCCAATGTCCCGGTCATGGCCACCAATAGCAACTGATCTTTACAACATCCCAATGTCCCGGTCATGGCCACCAATAACAACTGATCTTCACAACATCCCAATGTCCCGGTCATGGCCACCAATAGCAACCGATCTTCACAACATCCCAATGTCCCGGTCATGGCCACCAATAGCAACTGTTCTTCACAACATCCCACTGTCCCGGTCATGGCCATCAATAACAACTGATCTTCACAACATCTCAATGTCCCGATCATGGCCATCAATAGCAACTGATCTTCACAACATCTCAATGTCCCGATCATGGCCATCAATAACAACTGATCTTCACAACATCTCAATGTCCCTGTCATGGCCATCAATAACAACTGATCTTCACAACATCTCAATGTCTCGGTCATGGCCATCAATAGCAACTGATCTTCACAACATCTCAATGTCTCGGTCATGGCCACCAATAGCAACTGATCGACACAACATCTCAATGTCCCTGTCATGGCCATCAATAACAACTGACCTTCACAACATCTCAATGTCCTGGTCATGGCCATCAATAACAACTGATCTTCAAAACATCTCAATGTCTCGGTCATGGCCATCAATAACAACTGACCTTCACAACATCTCAATGTCTCGGTCATGGCCATCAATAATAACTGATCTTCACAACATCTCAATGTCTCGATCATGGCCACCAATAACAACTGATCTTCACAACATCTCAATGTCCCGATCATGGCCACCAATAACAACTGACCTTCACAACATCTCAATGTCCCGGTCATGGCCATCAATAACAATTAACCTTCACAACATCTCAATGGCCCTGCAATGGCCATCAATTACATTTGACCTTGACTACTGCATCCATGAAGTACTGCATCCATGAACTACTCATACGTTATTATTATTATTAATCAATATTTATTAGTGAAAATCGGTTCAATTTCATGTTAATATTTTTTAATCCCGTAAAGTCAATTTTATAAAGCGACCTTTGACCTCTCAACTTCATAAGGGATTGATAAATTATTTCTGCTTAAATTTATGCATCCTGAAGCGAGCTGAAAGTTTGTAAAACATTTTTTGTTTGGTTTCTGGTCCAAGGCGACGAGTCCGACATCTTATAGGCATTATTTTAGAGTCCCCTACGCTGCTATACACAACACTATGGAGTTACTGGACCAAGAACAAACAACATCACGCTACCTTATTCTTGTCGTCCACTATAATGTGTCTCAGCATAGACTTGGTGTAATTTAGCTTGTTTCCGAGGCCAAGCGTCTTGCAGTTCCGCTGGATATGATTCCTCCACCAGACTGGGCTGACTGCGCGGCTCGCTTTATGTCGTGGTGACTTTGTTTCGCCCTAAACGAGGAAAAATTTTGAAATCATTTTCAAAGTAAGGTTGTAGAAACACGTGCGTGTATGAGATTATCATTGCATGACTATTTACTACAACATTAGAATACTCATGATAATTAATTAATCGATGCTCTCTGTGTGTTAAATGGGACAGAAAGAAAATATTGTGACTGACTTTAACTCTGACATGGCAAATAGTTTATATATTCAGTGGATATTTTCTTGAGAATGAATAGTTTTCCAAATCGGCTGTAACAGCTTTATCGGAATAGACAGCCTACAGCGCCGGGGTCGGTAACATACTGCCCTCGGGTCACAGCGCAGGGGGTGGGTAACATACTGCCCACGGGTGACAGTGCTAGGGTGGGTAACATATTGCCCACGGGTCACAGCGCTGGCGTGGGTAACATACTGCCCACGGGTCACAGCGCAGGGGTGGGTAACATACTGCCCACGGGTCACAGCGCAGGGGGTGGGTAACATACTGCCCACGGGTGACAGCGCTGGGGTGGGTAACATACTGCCCACGGGTCACAGCGCAGAGGGTGGGTAACATACTGCCCACGGGTGACAGCGCTGGCGTGGGTACCATACTGTCCAGGGTTGGTAAAAGACTGCCACAGGCGGCGCGACGAAACGTTTTAGACGGCCCTAAAGAACTGGATTAATGTTAAGGTAAAATATAAAAAGTGTGAATGATTACGTGTAGATCCATGCATAATTACTAATCACATTATAAAAATCTCAAACTGTAATAATAATTATAACCACATCAACTTTAAATAGCATACCAAAGCTTTTTTTTTATAATGGATTTGGAGTGAATTTTCAAAGCCTATCTTCAAAGAATTATTTGAAAAGTAGGTCCTTATTATCTAATTTGGCCAAGCCAACAAGCCCATTGATTTCGTAAGCTTCTTAAAATATAAATGCTAAAAGAACGTAGCAGCCTATTTCTCAGAGGCACAATAATCTGTAAGTAATAATCACACTAAATTTTTTTATAGATAAAATATTTTCAATTTAATGTTTAGAAAATTATCAAAAAATAAAAAAAATATAACAAAAAAATCCTTTTCCTGCGCCCTCATCACATATAAAGGTTGCCCACCCCTTGCTATATTAAAAAGTAAAAATCTGCTACTCAAAGCTACCTGATGCATCTTTTTAGCACCTCTAGCCGTGACATTGATTAGACAAACGTCAACCGTTATGAATTCAGTCTTAATCAACATTTGACATTCCATTATTATGCTAGACGTTTTTCCTCAACATCAAATTGACTCGGGGGGCGTATTCTCGAGCCCCCCCACGCCCCTCTTTCCCGCCCATATATTTCCTATCCTTAGCATGTTTACATTGCCTTTCTGTTTTTTTATTTTGTTCCCACCATTTTACTTGGTAAATTGACAGACTTACGGTGACATTACCAGCATGGAAATGTTTATGGGAACCCACCGGATGTCTCGTAGATGGCAAATGGCCGGATGTAGCACAGGCAACGTTTGTACCCGATGAATATAAGAGAAAATGATAAAGTGATAGACAAGAGTCCTTGTTTCAATATCGGTTACAGTTTTTAGGAATTTGCCACAGCAAAATTGGGGTCAGCGAAATGTGGGGGTCATTCATCTTTGGGCTCCGAACATTTGAGACGTTTTTTAAAAGTATAAGCAGCAAGCAAATATTGATCTGCAGCTAAATCATTCCATGACTTTGACAACATCACTCATTTTAAAACCACAATTTCATGACACTTTCTGAAAGCTTACCAGATTTTCCGAAGCCAAGTACGACACAAAGACACATAGCAACCGGACACAAAGACACACAGCAACCGGACACAAAGACACATAGCAACTGGACACAAAGACTCACAGCAACGTACGGCCAAGCCGGACGGATGGAAAGTACGGCCAAGCCGGACGGATGGAAAGTACGGCCAAGCCGGACGGATGGAAAGTACGGCCAAGCCGGACGGATGGAAAGTACGGCCAAGCCGGACGGATGGAAAGTACGGCCAAGCCGGACGGATGGAAAGTACGGCCAAGCCGGACGGATGGAAAGTACGGCCAAGCCGGACGGATGGAAAGTACGGCCAAGCCGGACGGATGGAAAGTACGGACAAGCCGGACGGATGGAAAGTACGGCCAAGCCGGACGGATGGAAAGTACGGCCAAGCCGGACGGATGGAAAGTACGGCCAAGCCGGACGGATGGAAAGTACGGCCAAGCCGGACGGATGGAAAGTACGGCCAAGCCGGACGGATGGAAAGTACGGCCAAGCCGGACGGATGGAAAGTACGGCCAAGCCGGACGGATGGAAAGTACGGCCAAGCCGGACGGATGGAAAGTACGGACAAGCCGGACGGATGGAAAGTACGGCCAAGCCGGACGGATGGAAAGTACGGACAAGCCGGACGGATGGAAAGTACGGCCAAGCCGGACGGATGGAAAGTACGGCCAAGCCGGACGGATGGAAAGTACGGACAAGCCGGACGGATGGAAAGTACGGCCAAGCCGGACGGATGGAAAGTACGGCCAAGCCGGACGGATGGAAAGTACGGCCAAGCCGGACGGATGGAAAGTACGGCCAAGCCGGACGGATGGAAAGTACGGACAAGCCGGACGAATAGAAAGTACGGCCAAGCCGGACGGATGGAAAGTACGGCCAAGCCGGACGGATGGAAAGTACGGCCAAGCCGGACGGATGGAAAGTACGGACAAATAGAGGCGCAACAATTAGTAAGGGCAAGGAGGGCAACAATACAAACAGTCCGTACTAAATACGGACGTCTGGTAACCCTACTTTCTGCATCACTCTATAACAGCGGTTCTCAACCTGTGGGTCCGCGACCTCTTTGGGGGTCGAACGACTCTCAGGGGCTGTCCCTTTTGATCAGTACGTTTTGTGAATTAGTGACTCTTTGATCAATATGTTATGGAAATTGGTGAATCTTTATTGAAAATGTGCTTAATATTACGGTGTGTAGTAGAAATAATAATTTACAAGCAATTTGACTTACCGCTGAAGAAAGCTCGGTTTCCTGGTTACCTGTGGTGAAGAAAAAGATCAAACTGAGTCAACAATATAAGCAGCTTGATAGACTGGTACATCTTTATGTACTACACCATGACTAAGACTTGTGTTACAACATCACTAAGACTTGTGTTACAACATCACTAAGACTTGTGCTACAACATCACTAAGACTTGTGCTACAACATCACTAAGACTTGTGTAACAACATCACTAAGACTTGTGTTACAACATCACTAAGACTTGTGCTACAACATTACTAAGACTTGTGTTGCAACATCACTAAGACTTGTGCTACAACATCACTAAGACTTGTGTTGCAACATCACTAAGACTTTTATTGCAACATCACTATGGCTTGTACTACAACTTCACTAAGACTTGTACTACAACATCTCTAAGACTTTTACTCCGAAAAAAATCTGATAATTATTATCAGATCGATATGAAATCATTTTTTGTAAAGCGGATCTATAAATTAATATTTTAAGCTAGCCAATATAACCGGCGCAGCTCATATTTGCATTCGGAGGAGAAAAAAAAAACTTACTAGGAAACAACAAATTTAAGGTCATGTCAAAAAGTCTTCGCTCAAGTACCAATACAATTAAAAAAATGTCTACAATAAAAATAAAAGTCACACTTATAATAACTCTTGTAAACATTGAATTTGGGAACAGGCAATTTTCATAGACTAGGGCAAAAACCTTGCTTTAAAGACAAAATCTAATCTTTGAAAGTTACGTATTTAAATAAAGCTTTTCACCAAATCCAAAGCTATGACCGTTTATCAAGCAATATAAAATAGCATTCCCAACAGAAGCCCATGGTACATAGTAGGTAAATGTTATAGCTGAATGATTCATGGGTGAACATTTGAAATCTTGTTAGGACATCATTTTAAAGTTGTTTTTAAAGACCTACGACTAATTAAAAATTAGTTGTATATCTTTTTTAAAAACAAATATTTTAAAAATATTTTAAAATGACATACAACTAATTAAAAAAAAAATCACCAATTGAAATATTAATGAATATGACGTCTTATGGTTTTTCTTTTAGTGTCTTGCAACGCTTTTCATTGAAACACAACGGTGTCGTTATCTGATGTCGGTAAATTTACTTCTAAAGTGTTATTAGCTTACACGTAAATAAACTGATGCCAGTAACACAATTTAAACAGAAACTTATTGTGTGTGGCGCAACATGTAAATAACTTTATATTAAATGGGAAATAAGCTATGGACCGAAAAATTTACGTGTGTAACAAACAAATCGCGCCTCTGAGACTATGATATACCGGTACTCATTAAATACACCCATCCATTCGGCGGCGTATTTTGACTAAATCCTGACGGGGGCTAAATCCCAAACTTGTGATTGTCCCCCCCCCCCACCCCACTCACACAAATATTATATAAAGTTGGTAATAAAAATTGACAAAAGATTCCCCCAGGACGGTAAACCCCAAGGTTACGCCCAAAGCCCCCTTTATGCACGCCCCTGAACTATGGGATCATTCTTATCTAATGCCCTATCCACCTTAGGGACCGTGCACATACGATATGACGCTAAGGGGTGGGAGCGGGTGGTTTATCATTTTGTTATATTGTGTTAAATGAGGCTCGGGTCGGTAGAGAGAAATGTTATTGTACAATTATTTTTACTGGTTTCTCTTTTAGATGTTTCTCTTTTAGATGTTTTCTCTTTTAGATGTTTTCTCTTTTAGATGTTTTCTCTTTTAGATGTTTTCTCTTTTAGATGTTTTCTCTTTTAGATGTTTTCTCTTTTTGATGTTTCTCTTTTAGATGTTTCTCTTTTTGATGTTTCTCTTTTAGATGTTTTCTCTTTTAGATGTTTCTCTTTTTGATGTTTCTCTTTTAGATGTTTCTCTTTTAGATGTTTCTCTTTTTGATGTTTCTCTTTTAGATGTTTCTCTTTTAGATGTTTCTCTTTTAGATGTTTCTCTTTTTGATGTTTTCTCTTTTAGATGTTTCTCTTTTAGATGTTTTCTCTTTTAGATGTTTTCTCTTTTAGATGTTTTCTCTTTTAGATGTTTCTCTTTTAGATGTTTTCTCTTTTAGATGTTTCTCTTTTTGATGTTTCTCTTTTAGATGTTTCTCTTTTAGATGTTTCTCTTTTAGATGTTTCTCTTTTAGATGTTTTCTCTTTTAGATGTTTTCTCTTTTAGATGTTTCTCTTTTAGATGTTTCTCTTTTAGATGTTTTCTCTTTTAGATGTTTCTCTTTTAGATGTTTCTCTTTTAGATGTTTATATTTTTGATGTTTCTCTTTTAGATGTTTCTCTTTTAGATGTTTCTCTTTTAGATGTTTCTCTTTTAGATGTTTCTCTTTTAGATGTTTCTCTTTTAGATGTTTCTCTTTTAGATGTTTCTCTTTTAGATGTTTCTCTTTTAGATGTTTCTCTTTTTGATGTTTCTCTTTTAGATGTTTCTCTTTTAGATGTTTCTCTTTTAGATGTTTTCTCTTTTAGATGTTTCTCTTTTAGATGTTTCTCTTTTAGATGTTTCTCTTTTAGATGTTTCTCTTTTTGATGTTTCTCAGTTCTCATATTTTAAATCTTGAATAGTTAATTTTTCTATAAGTACTGTGGCAAAATTTTATGGGTTCGTTGTTAATTCTGGTCTTTATACAGTTGTCCTGAAGTTGTACAAGGCTGTTTGAATAAAAAATATTTGGCTAACAAAAACAGTTGTGTAATTTTTAAAAAAAAATGATCAAAAACTAAATTTTTGTTGTACCAATGTTTAAATGGGGAAAGGGGGGGGGGGGGGCAGAAATATTAATCAATCTGAGGGGGGTAGTGGCCAATTTCATTGTCAATGTTATATAACGTTATATGAGGTAGTGGTCAATTTCATTGTCAATGTTATATAACGTTATATGAGGTAGTGGTCAATTTCATTGTCAATGTTATATAACGTTATATGGGGCAGTGGTCAATTTCATTGTCAATGTAATATAGGTAGGGGTAAATAAAAAAGGTCATATTTGTGTGTTGTATAATATGTGCAAGTCAGACATCTTTAATGATGAAGGGCTCTGAAAACCTGCTATTCATCTATCTTTGAACGCGCACCGTGCGCTCCGTTCTGAATAAAGGCGTTTTAAAAATCAGTAAACAAAAAAAATAGCTTAACTTTCCCGGGTTTCATAGAGTAACATCGTCAGACCCTTTGAAAATAATGTTATATTTACTCTTTACTTTCTAGACTTTACTAATTTTTAAATAAGGGTTGTGGGATAAAGGGATTTTGATCAAACCTTTCAGGAACAATCTTAGGTCAAAACGTATGATCATATGAGAAGGTATGACCGTGTCAGAAGATATGACTGTTTCAGAAGGTATGACGATTTCAGAAGGTATGACCATGTCACGAGGTATGACCATGTCAGAAGGTATGGCCATGTCAGAAGGTATGACCATTTCAGAAGGTATGGCCATGTCATAAGGTATGGCCATGTCAGAAGGTATGACCATTTCAGAAGGTATGGCCATTTCAGAAGGTATGACCATGTCAGAAGGTATGGCCATGTCAGAAGGTATGGCAATATCAGTATGTATGACCATGTCAGAAGGTATGACCATTTCAGAAGGTATGACCATTTCAGAACGTATGACCATTTCAGAAGGTATGACCATTTCAGAAGGTATGACCATGTCAGAAGGTATGGCCATGTCAGAAGGTATGACCATGTCAGAAGGTATGGCCATGTCAGAAGGTATGGCCATGTCAGAAGGTATGACCATGTCACGAGGTATGACCATGTCAGAAGGTATGGCCATGTCAGAAGGTATGGCCATGTCAGAAGGTATGGCAATATCAGTATGTATGACCATTTCAGAAGGTATGACCATTTCAGAAGGTATGACCATTTCAGAAGGTATGGCCACGTCAGAAGGTATGGCAATATCAGTATGTATGAACATTTCAGAAGGTATGACCATGTCAGAAGGTATGACCATGTAAGAAGGTATGTCCATGTCAGAAGGTATGACCGTCTCAGAAGGTATGGCCATGTCAGATTGGGCTGCGATCCATTGTTTTGTTTTCTTGTTATAATGCAATTGATTAGAATTCATCTAAACACATTCACACTGCGCTTTATTTGCTAATTAAATAATTGATTTAATTCGACTTTTTAAGCCCTGTCATTTCACTCTTTATAAAACTAAGGCTTAATAAGAGAGGTCAGAGAGTCTGCGAAGTATAAATGCCTTCGTTAATAGGTCGTCCCTTGCCTTATTTGATTCTCTTTGATTATAATAATCAAACTGCCGACCTGCCAATCTAGCTAAATATTTTGTTAGTGCTAACAGCGAACGTCGACAACCTGTCCAAAGAACACATCCCATTCTATCATCTGGTGCGTGAGTACTGTTAGCATGCATGAAGTCACATTCCAACACGCCAAGGGCGAGGGCGGTACCCACCAGCAGAGAATAGGGTCACACCTTGACTGCCAGTCGTGTGGTGACGCCATTTGGCAGACAGGAGCACGCATACAGGGGCCAGCACTCCTACAGCCAAAACTGTAACGAACAGCCGGATGGGAACTCTCATCCTGTACAATGGGAGTAGAAACAAGGGCAAAGTTGTAGATTACGAATAAATACTTCCGTGCACTTTTCATATTTTTAAAAAGTTTTTAGTGAGTCAAGCAAGGGGTGGAGTAAAGTTAGCGTACAGAAAGAAGTAAGATTATACATATATGGGTGAGATAGAGGGAGACAGAGAGGAATATAAAGAGAGAAAGGGAGACAGAGAGAGAGAGAGAGTGTGAGAGTTTGGGGGTTAATGGCTTACTGGGCATGCAGACAATGTTTGGCATGCTGATATAAATAAAATACATTTTGCTTTGCTACAACTTTGTAGCTGGGAGACTGCCAGTTATAGGGAGAATTTTGGTTATTATTGTAGTATATTCTAAATATTGAGCGGGATTTTACTAGATAACGCTTTTATTGAAAACATGCAAATATGTTAATAGTTTTATATTTGTATCGAACTTTCTACTTGGTCAACTTTTATTTAATGTTCAAACTGTTGTGTTCAGTGGTTGGCCCACATACACCTGCGTGATCACGTGTAATTAAAACCAGCAACAACAACCAGAACCTAGGGTCCAGACATTTAAAACAGCAACAACAACCAGAAAATAGGGTCCAGACATTTAAAAATTATATAAAAAGATGATTTTCAAATATCTGAAACAAAATGAAAATGCTGAATATCACTTGTTTCCTTTCTGTCTGTTACTCCAGATTTCGTGGATGATAACACGATACAATATGATACAACAAGATACAACATGATACAACATGATAGAACACTTTAAAATAGAGTAAAAAGCGCATGAAATTATTGTTCGTCCATGCAAAGTTGACCAATGTAATATTCAAACGTGAGTAGTAGCCTTGAATTTGAGCTGTACTTTTAGGGGCTCAATTCGTCAGCCTCACTGTCTCGTCCTTCCCTATAATGTGATCCAAGGGCAAGACTTGGGCAAGATGACTTGGAAAAACCAAGATGAAGTAGATGACCAGTGTTACAACTCCACATCAGTTACTGTTTACTCCGTTGCTGTCTAGGGTTAACGAATATACTCTGTCACACTAAGGTTCACAATAATGACCAACAACAGTGTCCACAGTAAATTATGTGTTTATTACTATATACTAAACTATACACTTGTTACACAAATATATCTCGCAGTAAAACAGCATACTCAGGCAACAAACCCTACAATGACTCTAACAAATCTACTATCTCTATTACTACTCTCGACTCTACACTAACTCTAAGGATCTACTCTGGCTCTACTACTCCTGTCTCTACTACTGGCTCTACTACTCCTGTCTCTACTACTGGCTCTGCTACTCCTGTCTCTACTACTGGCTCTGGCTCTACTCTGTCAACTACCTCCTGGGTCTACCTCTTGTTAACTAACCCAACTACCCAGCTCACAGCTCTTATCCCCTCCGTCTGTTCACCCCCACCCAGTTACACTAATTGCTCAACACGAACCAATTTCACCTCTGACCACACAATCTTGCCCTAACACAACATCTCACAGTCGCCATCCACCAGACCAGAATTAATTAACGATCCAGGTCGTAACAACCAGCAGAGCCCACTCGGCCACTAGAGCATGAAATTAGACCTTGTACAGATGCGTCAATGAAAAAAATACGTTGCTAACTTTCTGTATTGTCTACCAGATTCCATCTACGACATAGAGATCATGTGTTCAAGCTCTGGTGGTCAGAACATGGGGGGGGTGGGGGGGTCAAAGTAAAGTGCAGACAAGGGAAGAAATATAATTTAACGAAAGTAAATTATTCAACTAAATAGCGAAGTGTCTGAGCAGTGCCGTAGCCAGGGTCAATGCTTCATGGGCAGTGCCAATATGTTTGCCGATTCTTCCCCTTACTACCACAAGAAATAAAACAAAAAACAAACAAACAAAACAAACAAACAAACAAATATCTGCAGATGACCGAAAATGCCACCCCTCCATATATACAAGTAGACACAAGTAGACACAAGTGCCGTCCAGGTGTACCTCCCCCCTTTTAGTACGTCAATCACTCTAAGATAAATACGACAGTCGTATGCCTCGTATAGGTGTTTGTTATCGGGTGTTAGTTGCACCAATAACGTGGGGCAGAAAAATTGGGCTTTTGTGTTTGTGAATGTGGATTTATTGAAATGAAAAACGTTGATAAAAACATGGTGGGACGGGACACGACCCATCCCAAGATAAAACAGTAGTGATGCCCATGATTTAAGACAATAATTAAAAACATGCTTATATGATTTTGGCGAATCGAAATATTCCTTTCAAAAATACACTAATTATATGAGTGTTTATAAACTAATTATATGAGTTCTGACACGTGGTTATCTTGGTGATAAATGGAACGACGAAGTCTTGCGTGAAATTGATCCAACCCATGCTTTAAAATAACCGGCCATTGATAAGTCTAAACTCAAACTTTAAGTCTACACAAGCGAAGACATAACACGACAAAGACTGCTCTGTACGGAGGCTGTCATTTAGTAGCAATTGTTCATACTTAGCTCATGTGGGAAATTATTTCAAGTGGGTGAAACGAATAAGCAATAGACAAGAGGCCTAGACACAGACATTAAGGAGACTCATCAACTTACAGTGATTTTTACCACCAGGATGTCAGCCCTCGTATTATTCCCACCAGGAACGTATCTACATCAAATAAAACACGCAATGGCCCGTAAGTATGAAGGCACTGCCAAGCTATTCGTTGTACGTCTATTATTAACATCTTTCCATTATTATCAAATATGTAAAAACAATCCTTTAATAAAAGACAGGGTGGCCACTTGGATTTCGCCCCTGTCAGTTCGATCCACTGACTTATATTTTCAGACTCATTTATCAATCATGATATCGTCATAGCTTTTTTTTTTTTACTCAGATAAAGTTCTATAAAGTTCATGCAGTAGCTCACCTACGATTACATCATAACTCACTTGTATAGTCTAGCGCTGAATAGCATCACGTAATTCCATTGGTCAGGTACTAACAACACGTGCGAGTCATTCCAGAAAACGCTCTTAACTCAGTTCAACTTCCCTGGCATGTAGAGCAGTAGTCGCGCCATTTAAAAAAAAATTACACTTGTTAGTTATAAATAGGAAGGGCGTCTCTCGAACGCGTTGGGCTCTGTGCTCTCCCTCTAGGTACGCGGATAACTGACAAACACGGCCGATGGTGTTCCACTTCCACCTCTGCTTTTCCTAACAACATTCACTGGTAGTCGGGGCGGGGGGGGGGGGGGCAGACACGGTGAGCAGAGCGAGGGAATCAGAAGCTGGTTGCACCCCTTGGCATTTTCATAGCGCCATCTGGCTCTACTTTTCACAGTCTGGCAACGGCCTGGTCGAGACTTGCATCACAAACCGATCGGGCATGATTTTTTGTTTTGAATGTTTGTGTGTTTGTATTGAGGAGGGGGGTGCTGTGGGGTTGTCTTTTAGATTAGGTTTTAATCTTATAAGCCACGTTAATAATTATGTTTCAAAGAACCGAGCTGAGTACGGATTATTTAATAACAACATTTATTGGATGTCTTCCGCATAGTACGTCACGCTCTAGAAAAAAAAAGGGTTGGTGGGTAGGGTGGGTTAGGTGGTGTAAGAAATTGTGACCAGTTTGTATACATATTTTTAATTATACATATAAAAGCTGAAATTGAAAGTGATGTTTCACTCTCTGTTGTTTTTGGATGTAGGCCTATTCTGAAAGAAGATGTCACTTAGCAGTGCATAATTTGAATATTGAATTGTGTGTGTGGTTTGGGGGGGGGGGGGGCGAGATTCGTGAAAGAATGTGACAGGGACAGAGGTGAGTAAAAATTGTTTTAAAAATAGCTTTTATAAACCGCCCCTTAGTGACTTAGTGGTTATTAACAACGAGAACACACTGAGCAACCGTGCGCCGTCTACTGACCAGACGAATAAATTAACTCTACGAAACTTGCAAGTAATATTTTAACCAGGAATATGAGTACACAAATTGAAGAATTGATACAAAATTGATTAAAAGAGAACATAGCTTTATCCAACAGGTTACATAGGCCACAACTTTAAGGAACCAAAACCTTTGCAAAGAATTTATTGAAACAGATTTCATTCTCAGACTCCAGTGCTCCTTTCTTTGAAAACAAATTTGTTTCAATTTGACGTAAGCGTTGTTTGTTAGTTTGTTTAGTTACTAACATATGCTCGAATTTTCGCCGCCGGCATGTCTTTGGGTTCTGTTAAGCTCAGAGAGCTGACATTGTGTAGATATGACGTTCCTGCTTTGGCTGCTCCCAGCCCAGAGATCCGGCATTGTGTAGATATGACGTGGGGACACTGTGGAACCTTTCCTACTTTGGCTGCTCCCAGCCCAGAGAGCTGACATTGTGTAGATATGACGTGGGGACACTGTGGAACCGTTCCTACGTTGGCTGCTCCCAGCCCAGAGAGCTGACATTGTGTAGATATGACGTTGCGACACTGTGGAACCGTTCCTACGTTGGTTGCTCCTCGATGTACCGGTACCGAAATAATAAGTAAAAAAATTGGTTTTTAAAAATCGTTCCGGGTAAATTTTTATATTCAAGGAAGAAAACTTTATTATTTTTAACAATTCAATTATAGTTATTCCAATGACTTACAGTGAATGAAAACTTGCATCAATTGATCGGACATCGTGATATATGTAATCAATGGATTGGACATCTCGATATATGTATTCAAAATATCGGACACATTGATATATGTAGACAATGGATTGGACATCTCGATATATGTAATAAATTGACCATAACAATAACATAACGATAAGATAACTTACTTCACGTTTACAATTAATTTAGTCAATGCCATAGCTGAAAATATTCAACATTACTCTTTTAAATAATGAAAATTCTCTATGTCTTAAAATGGCACATTATAGAACGATGGTGAATAAATACTACCACCTCGGCAACATTCTACAACAAGATTGAATCAATACCTCCATTTACGCAACATTCTACAACAAGATTGAATCAATACCTCCATTTACGCAACATTCTACAACAAGAGTGAACCAATACCCCCATCCAGGCAACATTCTACAACAAGATTGAATCAATACATCCATCCAGGCAACATTCTACAACAAGAGTGAACCAATACCCCCATCCAGGCAACATTCTACAACAAGATTGAATCAATACCCCCATCCAGGCCACATTCTACAACAAGATTGAATCAATACCCCCATCCAGGCCATATTCTACAACAAGATTGAATCAATACCCCCATCCAGTCCAGGCCACATTCTACAACAAGATTGAATCAATACCCCCATCCAGGCCACATTCTACAACAAGGTTGAATCAATACCCCCATCTAGGACACATTCTACAACAAGATTGAATCAATACCTCCATCCAGGCCACATTCTACAACAAGATTGTAACAATACCCCCACACAGGTAGACATCAGGTTGGTTGAGGCAGCTTCTTAAGTAAACAACCGTCTAAGTGACGTTGTAACTTTGTTGTAAATATTTAAGGAAGCTGAGGTTTGGGATTTGGATAGCGGTAAATGGGTTAAACGTGACTTTTTAGAATTGACTGGACATCAAGATACCCCACCCCTAATGTGTCTTTTAGAATTGACTGGACATCAAGATACCCCACCCCTAACTTGTCTTTTTAGAATTGACTGGACATCAAGATACCCCACCCCTAACTTGTCTTTTTAGAATTGACTGGACATCAAGTACCCCACTACTAACTTGTCTTTTTAGAATTGACTGGACATCAAGATACCCCACCCCTAACTTGTCTTTTTAGAATTGACAGGACATCAAGATACCCCACCCCTAACTTGTCTTTTTAGAATTGACTGGACATCAAGATACCCCACCCCTAACTTGTCTTTTTAGAATTGACTGGACATCAAGATACCCCACCCCTAACTTGTCTTTTTAGAATTGACTGGACATCAAGATACCCCACCCCTAACTTGTCTTTTTAGAATTGACTGGACATCAAGATACCCCACCCCTAATTTGTCTTTTTAGAATTGACTCGACATAGAGATACCTTCACCCTCCAGTAATCCAGAGACTGTATTTTAAGGAAGCCCATGCTTTGATAATTCATATTTTCAACAGGTACAAAGTTGTTGAGTGTATCAAGACATCGCGGTGTTAACCATTTTAACATTTAATTTAAAATAATAATTATTTTTAAAGTGAAAACTATTATAAGCTGAATTAAATGAATGAAAACAGTTAAATAGCCATTTCCTATCAAACTAATTAAATAGCCACTTTCTGTCAAAGTAATTTAGGAACCAAAATAAAAAAATATGTGCTTCGCATCATCACTTATGTTAATTTTTTAATTCGTTCATTCGAACTTCACGAATCATTTTAACGGGATTTCTTATATGTATAAGATGTGATCTCTCATAAGTATGAAGTGTGTCCCAGTTGGCAAGGTCGTCAACCATAGGTAATTTACGGACAGTCCGTAAACATTTGACCTAAAAAATGACATGTCAATAAAAGAAATGTCAGTTTTTCAAAAAAAATAAATACATAAAAATTCAAACTAATCTTTTGAAGCACATCAAAGTGAAAGACATAAAAGTGAAACACATCAAAGGGAAACACATCAAAGTGAAGCACATCAAATTGAAACACATCAAAGTGAAGCACATCAAATTGAAACACATCAAAGTGAAATGTCAACTTGTGTGAATTCTTCTCAGTGGCTCTGAATAGGCAATCACGAGAATTCAACACTGGAGAGAATGCCATAGAATAAAGATGTGTCATAAAATCAGGCTCACCCCCCATGATCATATGAATTTGTCATACAGAGATATAGTAATAAAATCACTCTTTTTGTCACTTCCCAGCTGCGGTGTGAATTAGTCATGCCGCAGAAAACCACGTAAACCCTATTAGAGGGCGTCTGTTAACACCTACGAGTCCCCCCGGGGTGGGAAGGGGGGTTTTTAGAGACGTAAATTATATCCACCCCAGCCCAAGGAAGTCCGGCCCGGTTGCTGTGTAAGCATCAACCCGGCTGGCCAGGCGTCCCTTCTCTGATGCGGCCTCACTCGCATAGTCAATCGAGTGGAAGGGTGGGTGGGGCTGTCTCAGGGGCGGGGAGCCCTCGGCATGCCGCTTTGCGGCCTGACTGGAATAAAGACCACGGGGGGGAGTGGTTGAATGCCAGTTGGGGGCGGTGGAGGTGTGTTGGGGAAGACCTTATGAGCCTTGGCTCGATGGTCTGCTGATTTTCTTAAGTATGTTAGTTAGTAATAAAATCAAAGTTAGCTGCATATGAAGACAAAATAAGATTTAAAAATTCATAACATCTATTTGGAAATATGACCGTACAAAACTATTTGTCCATACAAATTTGGGCATTTTAAAACACTTGTTCATATATTTTTTATTTTGTTGAGTTGGCAACCCTGAAATATGGGCCGTGTTTTTAGTTTGTTGATTTGACAATCCTGCAATATGGGCCAGGTTTATCTTTTGTTGAGTTGGCTTATACCGCAACTTAGATAAAAGCTTTATTTAAAGTTGGTGCGGTGAACATTTTCTTCAGTTGAATGTCCCCAAAACGAAAGAAATAATTGTTGATTTCCGGAGGGGAAATCTTTCGCACCCAATTGCAGATCTCATAATAAATAATCACAACATATATCCAGTAGAGACATATAAATGCCTAGGTGTCACCATTTATAATAAACTAACATGGCATGAACACAGCGAAATTATGTATAAAACAAAGTCAATCAAATACTTTTATATCTTTAAAAAATTGTGCAATATCGCCGTAAAGAAGTTAATATCTTATTCTACAGTGCAACAATTAAAAGCCTACTAAACTTCAGTATTGCCTGCTGGTGTAAGGAATTCATTGTCTGACATCAAACACAGATTAAAAAGACTCATCAAGAGCCCTAATAATATTACAAAAACTAAACATCCTTCACTTGAGAAACTATTTGAAGAAAAATACAGATGTAAAACTAAAATACTTTTTTGTATGATATATCACACCCAATTCATCGCAGATACCTAAGATTCCATCCCACCCACTTCATCACAGATACCTAAGATCACATTCCACCCACTTTATCACAGATACCTAAGATCCCATCCACCCACTTCATCACAGATACCTAAAATCCCATCCACCCACTTCATCACAGATACCTAAAATCCCATCCACCCACTTCATCACAGATACCTAAAATCCCATCCACCCACTTCATCACAGATACCTAAGATCCCATCCACCCACTTCATTACAGATATATAAGATCCCATCCCACCCACTTCATTACGATACCTAAAATCCCATCCACCCACTTCATCACAGATACCTAAGATCCCATCCACCCACTTCATTACAGATATATAAGATCACATCCCACCCACTTCATTACGATACCTAAAATCCCATCCACCCACTTCATCACAGATACCTAAGATCCCATCCACCCACTTCATCACAGATACCTAAGATCCCATCCACCCACTTCATTTAGATACCTAAGATCCCATCCACCCACTTCATCACAGATACCTAAGATCCCATCCACCCACTTCATTACGATACCTAAGATCCCATCCACCCACTTCATCACAGATACCTAAGATCCCATCCACCCACTTCATTACGATACCTAAGATCCCATCCACCCACTTCATCACAGATACCTAAAATCCCATCCACCCACTTCATCACAGATACCTAAAATCCCATCCACCCACTTCATCACAGATACCTAAAATCCCATCCACCCACTTCATCACAGATACCTAAGATCCCATCCACCCACTTCATTACGATACCTAAGATCCCATCCACCCACTTCATCACAGATACCTAAGATCCCATCCACCCACTTCATTACGATACCTAAGATCCCATCCACCCACTTCATCACAGATACCTAAGATCCCATCCACCCACTTCATCACAGATACCTAAGATCCCATCCACCCACTTCATTACGATACCTAAGATCCCATCCACCCACTTCATCACAGATACCTAAGATCCCATCCACCCACTTCATCACAGATACCTAAGATCCCATCCACCCACTTCATCACAGATACCTAAGATCCCATCCACCCACTTCATCACAGATACCTAAGATCCCATCCACCCACTTCATTACGATACCTAAAATCCCATCCACCCACTTCATCACAGATACCTAAGATCCCATCCACCCACTTCATCACAGATACCTAAGATCCCATCCACCCACTTCATTACAGATACCTAAGATCACATCCACCCACTTCATTACAGATATATAAGATCCCATCCACCCACTTCATTACAGATACCTAAGATCCCATCCACCCACTTCATTACAGATACCTAAGATCACATCCCACCCACTTCATTACAGATATATAAGATCCCATCCCACCCACTTCATCTTATCTTATCTTTAAACTTTATAATTAAACCCAATATAAATGTTTGTTTTCTTATTCTTTTTTCATTAACTTTTAGTGACCTACGCCATTATTTTTTGTTATCTAAATCCCGGTGTACTATGATAGCTAATGAAAATATGATTTCATCTATTTTAGTGCATTTCTATAGTTTTATTTTCAACACTTACTTTTATAAAAATATAATGTTTCTTTTCTATTATTTAAATTTAAACTGATCTATTTCAGTGACAGTAACATTGAAGAGTCTATCTAACTTACTAAGAGTGATGTGACTGTCTAACTTAGTCATAGTGATGTGACTGTTGAACCTAGTCATAGTGAATAGATGACTAATTTAGTCATAGTGAAGAGAATGACTAACCTAGTCCTAGTGAAGAGACTGACTAACCAGGCACAGTGAATAGACGGACTAACCTATTCATAGACAAGAGACTGACTAACCTAGTCATAGGCAAGAGATTGACTAACCTATTCATAGTGAATAGACGGACTAACCTAGTCATAAACTAGAGACTGACTAACCTAGTCATAGGCAAGAGATTGACTAAAATAGTCATAGGCAAGAGACTGAATAACCTAGTCCTAGGCAAGAGATTGACTAACCTAGTCCTAGGCAAGAGATTGACTAACCTATTCATAATGAATAGACGGACTAACCTAGTCATAGACAAGAGACTGACTAACCTAGTCATAGGTAAGAGACTGACTAACCTAGTCATAGACAAGAGACTGACTAACCTAGTCCTAGGCAAGAGATGGACTAACCTAGTCCTAGGCAAGAGATTGACTAACCTAGTCATAGGCAAGAGATTGACTAACCTAGTCATAGGCAAGAGATTGACTAACCTAGTCATATGCACGAGATTGACTAACCTAGTCCTAGACAAGAGACTGTTGAATGAATGAATGAATGAATGACACGATTAAAGCCACTCCGTATCCGCCCTCGTTCAAAGGGGAGAGAGTCATATCCTTGACCTTTGCCCTACACGACCCAGTGATTACTCGCAGCGTGGGACCCTCACCGGAAACAAAGGTCTAACTGTATTAACCCAGCGTTATACAAGTTGTCTCACTAGACTCACCAACATCAGCTGATGGGAAGGTCACTAGAGCCAGCAACATCAGCTGATGGGAAGGTCACTAGAGCCACCAACATCAGCTGATGGGAAGGTCACTAGTCTCACCAATATCAGCCGACGGGAAGGTCCCTAGCCTCATCAACATCAGCGATAGAAAGGTCACTAGTCTCACCAACATCAGCCAAAGGAATTGTTCCAGCGATTGATCTAATGGAATGTCTCGAAACATTGACGGTGTATTTAGGCATGTTATCATTGCCCCACTTACTTTTCTTTAATTTAAATCTCTCTCTCCTTCTCTTTTCCCCCTATCTCCCCCTCTCTCTCTTGTTCCCTCTTTTTAGCCACCTCTCTCTTTATCTGCTATATTTTTTTTCGTTTTCCCTCTCTGTATATTCCGTCTCCTTTATTCAATTCAAATAAAGTTGTTAATTAAATAAAACTTCACCGGTGGCCTCACTTCCATTCAATGACAGCCTATAATTGTTCGGTGCAAGTGCTAATTAACCGCCACATTTGTGATGATATATTTACATTTGGCACGTTTCACAATAATATATCACTACACCACCAGGTACGATGAATGGTAGACATTTCAAACTAGCTTCTTTCATGGCTGTACGTGACATATTCATAACCAGTTCTTAAAGACCTCCACTGGCTTCCTGGGGCTGAGCACATTAACTACAAAGTTCTGTCCCTGTCGTACAGCTGTATAGAAGGCTCTGCACCTGTACATCTTAAAGAGATGATTTCCAATCATATATCATTAAAGAGGCTGCGCTCCTCATCACTGTCTCTACTCAAGAGTTCCCAGTGTGGACTGAGACAAAAAGAAGTCATACGGAGTGCGCTCTTTTGAAGCTATTGGACCTAAATTATGGAAGCGTTTGCCTCAGCCTTTGGGGAACTTTAAAAATGATAAAAATTCATTTAAGGGACATTAAAAGACATTTTTCTTTATTAAATAGATTGTATGACATCAGAGTGCTTTGAGTATGTTAGAATAGCATGGAAACAAGCTCTATACAAGTAATCAATCATCATCATAAAATCATTTCCAAATAATTTCTTTCAAGACTGCAAATGACATATACATAACATCATTTCCCACTAGTATCTTTCATGGCTGTACATAGGAGCATATCTTGGGCATCTGTCGGTGACATGACCGTGTCATGAAAACACTTCTATCATCACTAAAAAACAAGGACGTGTCCCGACTGACTGAATCATCATGTCAACCACTATATTTAATTTAGGAAAGTGACATTTGTTAGGTGTATTTTTGTTAAGACGTAGGCATCCACTTAAAAGGATTTACAACATTTCCGCCCTCTACTTGGTTGAAAAGAGGGGGGGGGGGTGCGCGTGAAGCTGACCATTCCCTAAAAGTCCTTTGATGTAACACGCGTAAAAATAGGCAATTAGAGTCTTCTATCAAATTTTATCTTTAAAAAACCGTAAAGGGCAATAGAAATACTCCCTTAGTGACCATATTGACTTAAATATAATAATAATGATTTTTTTTTTGTAACAGCCGGGGGAGCACACTGGCAAATTCTATCAGATTGGATAACAAAATACTTTTAAAAAAATATGTATCGGTCCTAACATTGAGGAAAGAATTTTCTCAGTCCGATCTGACCTTAAGTATCTGTGTTGAAGAGGGTGGCATCTGACCTTAAGTATCTGTGTTGAAGAGGGTGGCATCTGACCTTAAGTATCTGTGTTGAAGAGGGTTGGATCTGACCTTAAGTATCTGTGTTGAAGAAGGTGGGATCTGACCGTAAGTATCGTGTTGAAGAGGGTTGGATCTGACCTTAAGTATCTGTGTTGAAAAGGGTGGGATCTGACCATAAGTATCTGTGTTAAAGAGGGTGGCATCTGACCTTAAGTATCTGTGTTGAAGAGAATGGGATCTGACCTTAAGTATCTGTGTTGAAGAGAATGGGATCTGACCTTAAGTATCTGTGTTGAAGAGAATGGGATCTGACCTTAAGTATCTGTGTTGAAGAGAATGGGATCTGACCTTAAGTATCTGTGTTGAAGAGGGTTGGATCTGACCTTAAGTATCGTGTTGAAGAGGATGGAATCTGACCTTAAGTATCTGTGTTGAAGAAGGTTGGATCTGACCTTAAGTATCTGTGTTGAAGAAGGTTGTATCTGACCTTAAGTATCTGTGTTGAAGAGAATGGGATCTGACCTTAAGTATCTGTGTTGAAGAGGGTGGATTGGTATCCTCCAATTTTCTTCAGTTTTACAAATGCAATTTTTTGCTTAAAATAGTTCTTCAAGCGAAAGTAATTTTGTTAGGATCATAAAAATCGCTTTTTGTGTGTGTGTTAAAAAGTCTATTTGATGTAACACCATAGAAATGTATCCCCACTGGCTTTAACAAAAGGTGTGGGGTGGGGTTGTGGATGACCCAGAGTAGATAGAACATGTATTTATCAAATGAGTTACGCCAAGTTTGTATGACGTTTTTACGAGAAAGGAAACCCATGTGTCGGCCATGCTTTCCTCCTTCCCGGCAAGCCCCATCTGTTTATTTCATCAAATTGATCCACATGGAGGAACCAAGAGCGTCTCATTACTAAGCAAATTACATTTCACGATTTCCGGACGTTACAAGAGGATAATGTAAACAATGCTATTACTTGAAGAGGGATGCCACCCTGTCAAAGAAATACCACGAATCCCCAGCTCTTTTAGTAACATTTGAAATTAATTTTTTTTTTTTTAAATATAGCCTACAAAGTAGGCTACCTTATTTTTGTAACGATCTTTATGAATATTCTATTTTAGATCTTTAAAAAAATTGTTAGTGCAAACAGTAGAATAAGTTAAACAAGATATAACTTATTTACAAAAGCTTACATTATTTAATAATGACATGATACTTTAAATTCAATAATTCAGAGGCTCTCGACTTTTTCGAGACCCGGTGCCCTTGATTCACGCTACATCCATGTTCTCCAAAGGCGCCCTATGTCAAATTCGTACAAGTGGACTACTCAATAGTGATTTTTAAAATGTTTATGTTAAAAATATTAAAATGCTTATTTAAGAAAAGAAAAAGAGTTATTTAAAAAATCCAATTAATAATAATAAGTGGGATGTAGGAGAGCAAAACTTCGCTTTTTTTCGAGGGTGGCTGGCTGGCAAAGTCTTTGGACGCTTAATTGACCCACTTTCTGTCAACCTATCAAACTGAAACATGTCACATGTATATAAGACTCGTTGCGGATTACAATATTTTCTTTTGTTTTCCTAAAATTTTTGGTGAAATAAATATGCTGTGTGAAGCGGATGGAATATTGTGTAGTTAAAGGGCGTGAAAAAATGATCGGTTTCGAGACTGGAAAAAAGGGGGGGGGGGGGGGAGGCAGTAATTGGGATTCTTAAAATTGCCTTACTTGAATGCATGTTTGTTAAATTTTCAGCCCCACCCCTCATTGCTCAATAGTACATTTTATAAAGGATTTAAATTGAAAAACTATTTTTAGGGGTTAATTATTTAGCTTCATAACTTCAAAAGCATAACATTAAAAATTGTTGCTTGTCTGTACAAATTGTGGAGATTTGGCAGATTTGGCCGCAAATATTATTTTATTGAGCTGGCAACCCCTGTATGTCACCCCCCCCCGCCCCTTAGGGCCCACACCTTACATTCGCAAATGACGCCTCTGGTAGATGGAGAGTCGGACTTGTGTGTGTATGTGTGTGAGTGTGTGTGAGTGAGTGTGTGTGTTTGTGTGAGTAAGTGTGTGTAAGCTATCCTAACACAGGCCTGGCGGGGGGGGGGGGCTGGTGGTTATACAATTGGACCCCAATTTTATATAATATATGATTCTGGAGAAGATATAATCCAAGAAAAGTAACTTACTGATATTTTTTACAATTGTTTTTTTTTTTTATCTGTTAGAGTCAATTTATGAACATCACTTAAATAGGAACCAATATCTTATTATAATACATTAAAATATTCCACATTTATTCGTTGAGCTCAACCACACCTGTTGTAAATGTTCCTCGATACAATTCATACAACAGGTAAAAACTATCAAATAAAATGAACAACATTTTATTCAAAATAATATTTAATTAATCAGCGCCTTTACATTAGATTCATTGCCAGTTAACAGCAGATAAAAACATTCACGTTTGTGAATCTGAAATAAAAATTTAGAATTCTTTAAGGTCAGAGAACAAAGGTTTCTTCTACAATTTTAATTTGTGTGCATCACCGGGTAGTCTGATCTCTTAAATATCGTCATTTCAACAAATAATATGCCACATAATTGCATCTTATCATTAGCTAAAAGTGAAATGTATATTTTTTGTGGGGGGTTGGGAGGTGGTGAAAAGCTGATTAGCGCCTACCAAAAAGACATAAATTTTATTTAGCGTTTCTTCTGTCGCTCTCCGAGTTAAGTACAGAATGATACAAAAGCAAGTTCAGGTATGCGTGCCAGAATGAATATCTGCAAATGGACGTTTTGAGAAATTTTCTTGAGAGGGGCTCACTGAGCCCTCTCCCAGACCCCTTCAACAAGTTTCACTCAGAAGCTTTCGGTGCCCCCTGAATTATGCCTGCCTCCCTCCATCAAAGGTAAATACAGGCCCCATATTATGTATATACAATAGGCACAATTAAGAGCAGAGTCATGGTCAGGGGCATTAACAACTGGTGATAATTCTATAAATCAAAGGTTCTTAACAAGGGCCCTCAAGTGGTTGTGGAAATCAGTGTAAGGAAGAGGGGGTGTCGCAAGAAGATCCTGAGAATCAGGTTTATTTTCATTTGAAGAAAATATTTTGGGGGATTGGGGTGAGTGAAATATGTTTTAAAATAAAGTGGGGTTGGGGCATTGTAAAAAGCTTAAGAGATATTGCTATAAATAAACAAACACTACTTATAGGATATTGCATCATATGACCTACAGCTATATTCTTGATTGACCTATTTACATTTATTTTGTGCGTTGCTCCATAGTTTTAACAAATTTATATTGAAATTTGTTCATTAAAAAATGTTTGATAATAAAAATTGTGTAGTTTTAAATCAACTTCCGGTATATTTTATAATATTGAGTCAGAAAAAAATGTTACAGAGGCAAGCTTGACGCTTAATTAATCTCTACTTGGTATAGTAGCCAATGGATTTGGAAAATTTAGTTTTTAGAGAGTGATAAAAGACTTTTTAACAAGAAAATGAGGAAGAACATTTTAAAAAAGAAATCAAGTGAGAGTTTAAAAAAATATAGACATTATAATTATTTTCTATTTTACTGTTATTATTTCTTCATATTTTTAAATATTGATTAAGATATAAAGTATGGGGAACCAAACTCATTTAATCTGGCCCTGGATAGTCAGCATTCATAATTATACAAATGAATATCATGGTTTATTTTTTCAACATTTGCTCAACAAATCTTATACCCCCCCCCTTTTTTTTTCCTCTTAAAAAACAAAACAAAAGCTGCCTAATTTAAAGGAAAAATCCCATATCTTTTATATCTAGAACATTTTCACTTTAACTTGACGTTACTGCAGATTTTCTCAAATATAAGACACAGAGTAGGGGAAACCATGAAAGATCACAAAACATTTCTGAACAAAGTTTCCATAAACACCCAGGGGTTAGGTGAAGATTCCAAAAGGGTCATGTAAATTGTAAATTATGAAATTATAAAAAATGTTCTAGCAAACAACTTTAATCAACAACAATATTTTAGAAAAACATCCAGTGAATGTTGAAACAGTGCGATATTGGCCCAAAAGTCCAGTGATTGTTGAAACAATGCGATATTGGCCCAATAGTCCAGTGATTGTTGAAACAATGCGATATTGGCCCAAACGAAGCTCATACATCTAAAAATGCATTTCAGAACATGAATAAAAATTTTCTTACTATAAAAGACTTTTAACTCTTTTTTGTTTATTGTGTTGTTGGATTTGTTTTATGTTGATATAGGCAAGCTTGTTTTATTACAGCTAGATAAAAGCAAAATGTAAAAATTTAAGTGGAAAAGTATTACAAAGAAAAACATGTCAAACAGTGACAAAACATTTACATTTAAAACAGAGGGATTCAAAAAGAATTTAAATAAAATTGATAATTTATGAATTCACGTAAAGTAAGTTTAAATAATAACTTTATCAAAACATATTTTGTAATAGATTTATTTCTATTGACATAAAGTCCTCTACTGCCCTGCTGTTTCCCTCATAGATGGCAAACATTAACAACAACAAATTCAAAGAAGAGAGTGAAAATGAGATTAAAAGAAGCACTCAAATAATGCGAGTTGATGGAAGTAAATAGTTGAATAGCACTCAGTTGTTAACTACAACAGTGTCCGGGGTATCACTAGTATCAGTGACTGAACCATAGTTGGTTTCACTGGTCAGTCTTCTGTAGACTCCATTTCTCTTTGACCTACGTCTTTGGATGAGGACGATCATTATTGTAGCAATGACGACAGCAGCAAGGGTAGCCCCAACAGATATACCTTTAACAAAATATGGTTTTAATAAAGCATCTTTTGATCTGAATACATTTGAGATACTTAAAATTAAAACAAAACATTTTGAAATAATGACAGCTTTGGTGAAAAAAATGCATTACACTTAGGGTAATATTTATATAAAAATTAATAATCTAGTTAATCAAGATTAAAAAGTAGAAAGCGGGAAGAATGGATTAGTAAAATTAATTTAGAATCTAGACCAGTGCTTCTCAACTTTCTTAATTCTGCAACCTTTTAACACAGTTCCTCATGTTAAGGTGACCCCAAACATAAAATTATTTTTGTTGCTACTTCATAAATATGTATTTTTCAATGGTCTTAGGCGAGCCATGTGTAAAGGTTGTTTGACCCTCAAAGGTTGAGAACTGCTGATCTAGACTAAAACATTTCTTGAGAACAGGCTTAAGGTCCAATCTTACCAGCGGCAGTACCAGCAGACATGCCATCTTTGTTCTGACCATGGCCATAAAGATCGTTTGGCACATTTGCTGTCTTTAGAGTCTGTTGGAACTGAACAGCTTTTTCATTCCTTATCCATGTCTACAATAAGATACCAAAAATACATTATTAAAACTTACATAAATTGTTCATTTAAAAATATGTTGGAACGAACTGCTGCAGCATTTTGTTCAGTGTATGTTTATGCTGATTAAAGAAAAGACTAGAGTAAAAAAAAAAAAACTAGTAGGATTAGTTTATATCAGATTTGTAATGCAATGTTCACATACCTGGGTCTCTGTATTGAACATAACCAAATTGTTCTCATGATCAAGAAGAGTTGGGGGCTTGGTCAGAAAAGGTGGTCGCTTGATTGGAGGTAAAGTTGGACCTGACAATGCTCCAGTTAAAACACAATAGTGAATAGAACATCCCTGAGGAGATTACATATTAATTCATCTATTAAGTGAACACAAATTTTGATGGAGAATTCGAACATTTTAGAATCAGGAAAGGTATATGATCCCAATAAGACAGTGCCATCCAAGTGAAAAAATCCATCATGTTTTTACTATCTAAGTGTAATTATCCATCATTTGTGATTATTACATTTGAATAATTACATCATTGTTTAGCTGTTATCCAAATGTAATATTCTATGACTGTTTAACTATCCAAATGTAATAATCCATCATTGTTTTACTACATGCTGAAGTGAAATGTTTGATTCCTTCTATGTTTTAACAAAATGTTTTTTTAAATATTCTGATTATGAAATGTTTAGTCAAAGTAAAGTTTTGAACTTTTAATTAGAAATCTATTTCAATTGGCTATTCTTTTGTTTTATTCAAACTTGTCATCATCATTCAAGAAGCATTATTTAAAAAAATCAATTCATAATTTTCAAATACTGTTACATGCTCTGCTGGACCCAAAAAGCTGATAATGTTAAATTTTTTATCTCACGTACCACATCAACCGTGGCCATATGTTGGCTGTAACCTTCAGGACACCTCATGGGATATGATCCTTCAGCCCCATTTTGCTGTGCCATAAAAGATTTCAAGGAATTTTTAAGCTCAGCTTTTACACTAGAACCTACAGGGTGCACACCTTCAGAGGCTAGGGGATTTCCTGCACAAGGGAAATGTTAAAAAACATCATACAATTATAGATTCAGTAAAACACAAGGCAGGCATGCAAGAGAGAAAGATTTTAAATCTTAACCAGTCTTGGCCACAAAAATAGCAGCCAACCTAGTTGAAATTCTCAATGACCATTAAACATAACCTAATGAACATGATGAACAACACCTACAGCAATCTATGAAAGAGACATCTGAACCATAGAATCTAACCAAACGAAAAAAAGCTGTAATTAAAATATAATTGAAAGTAAAATACTTATTTATAAAAATAACAGTATAATCATGTTTTTCTTGCTTTTTTTTTTGTTGTTGTTTTTTTTTTTTTTTTTGGTGGGGGGGATACAAAGGATTGTGTACCATAGAATTAGCTGTAGAACAAATATAGAAAAAAACTGTACACAATGGGATTAATCTTTAATAACAACTGTATGATTTTTTTGAGATTAAAATCATCAAAAATGTAATAATTATTTTGCACCAGACTAACTTACCACTCTCACAACTAAAGAATCCTCCAAATGGAACAGATAAGCCGGAACTCATTTCATAATCATCACTGATACAAATTGTAACATCAAAAAATATCCGGCGTGGGTAAAAGTTTTGTGGGCATCCCTGAAACAGAAGGAATATTTATTATCCCTAAAAGATAAATATTTTAGGCTTTGATTATCAGATAGTCAAAATCAGAAAGTATTTTATGTGCTGTAGGAAAAAATATGCATTATTTTATTTTAAAACGTTTTTTTAGGGCATTTCTATTCCATATCATCTTGTTTCTCTTGACATTTTTATTGCTGAAATATTATTTGAATTTGAATTATTTAAATTTTGATAAAATTCTAACTTTTTTTCAGATAAGTTAATTTTAAATTGACAATCAGTTTGAATATTTAACAATCATAAGACAATTAAAATGTTTCTGAACAATACTTTTTGGTCAATTTTAATTAGATTAAACTTGGCAACATTTTGCCTATTGAAATTGAAACAATTAGTTTATGTTAGTCATGAAAGCATGGTAGCCAATATAAAAAACTAAAAATTGTGCTTGGCAACATTTTTCTTATTGAACCAATTAGTTTGTAAGTCATGAAAACATGGTACATACTATAAGCTTAAAACCCGTTTTAAATTAATGGTAGAAATAAAATCATCATCTTAAAATTATTAATTTTCCATATTAAAATAGGCTTAGAGGTTGATGCTCTTTTGTTGGTGCTGATAATTTGTTTTATAGCTTTTTGCAATTTTTTGGGTGGATAAAAAAAAGTTTGTTTTAAAATTAAAATTTGGATCCCTTTTAAATTATGTGTTGTCTTTTTTTGTAAAGTAATAAACTAAGTGAATACTTCCATTTGCTATTTTAAAAGTTAAAATATTGTTTATATGGCACTCACAACTGTCCCAGTGACAGGGTTATCTTGGGTTGGAGTGAAGAGGCCACCAAATAAATAACCGGATTCTTTCTCCACATGACCTGTAGCAGCACACCAGTAGGTGGAATACACTGCATCTGCATGGTATTGCTCTGTGTTACAGCAGTGGAAAAACAACCAGCAGCTAAGAAAATGTATCAGAAATTTGATTTTTTAAATTATTAAATAAATGTGTAATTAGGTTTCTTTATGAGACAATCTGTGATATTCTGAGCTTACTTTATTCAACAACAAAAAAAAAAAAAATAATAAAAAACTTGCGATTATGTCATTACAAAAATCATAGCCAGTATCTAAAACAAATCTCATAAAAAAACTTATAAACAAATGAACCACATAATTTACCAAAGCATCATGGTGGTGACATCAACGTAAAAAAATTTAGATATCAGTATTTAAAAAAAATTATTAAAAAAATATTATTTTCAAAACAATAGTACCCGTATATAAAGTTCTTAACAATTTCTACTTAAACTTAAATCTCATTGTTTTCTGGCATACTAACCAAAATTGATTTTATGGAATTTTTTTACCAATAATAGTCAGCTAATAATATTTAGTTTTAGAAATGAAAATCAATGTCTGTTTGTCTATTTGATTTTAAACATTTTTCAAGGACATTATAATGGAAAACATAATAAGAAAATTTGAAATATTGTGCCCATGTAATGTTATGCAAATGACATAGGTCAAAGTACATTGGCCTTTTGATTAAGGAGAAACTCCTTAATTGTTCAGGCTTTTGATTTGCTATAATTTCTTAATACTGGTGTGATAAGTATGGAGCTAAAAAAATTTCAGTCAGTCACTACAACAACAAACATTCAAAACATATTTTTTTCAAGAATCTCTCTTTTGGCAACAAGTTTTTGAATAGACAATAAAATTATTTACCTGTGACAATGTGTTTGAGTTTCAGTTGCACCTGTCTTTACAGCTGAGTGCATCCTCACAGCTGTATATGATGAAGGACAAGAAAATGCCCCTGTCTTTGGGTTCACTTGATCCAAACCATTACAAGGGTTTTGTGTTAAGTATCTGCCAGAGACTGTACAGGTCTGAAAGATACCTGATTAAAATTTAAAAAAAAATAATTTAGCATTGATAAATTTGGAATCTTTATTAAAAGATGAGAGAAAACAGTAAACGGGCTGTTTAGAAAACCACTACAGTGACTGTCATGGCAGTCCTATTCAGAACAACAAATTAAGTTAAACCAAATACATATAATTAAACTTATTTCATATTATAAGTTAGGCTTCTTTTTGTTGTCGTTGATTTGAAACTATATCGATGATCTACATCCTTTTTAACCAATGTTAGATTTTAATGAGCTACCTTTGTTTATTAAAAAAATTTTTAATGTGCATTGCCTAGTTTATTTTCAATTAGTTCATACAGGAATTGTGAGAACAAGCAATCTAGTATTCAAATGAAATACATGTGCCCAAAGGACCCAGATAATTTTTTTTTCAGAAAACAATAGGAAAGTAATATATCCATTGAGCAAATTTTTCAGACCTCCAAAGGTTAAATTAGTTGGTCGTGCATCACAAGATCCATCATCAAAGTTAGCAGAGAAGCTGAAATTTGGAGAGCCCATTTTAGTGCAGCCTCTAATTGTATTCATCTCATAGTACAATTCTATTGACTGTCGGACAATCTAAACAAAAGGATACAAAAAGTTAAGTTTAAATTAAATTACTTTTATTTTGAAAATACCAACTATATTCTTTTATTGCATCACAGTAGACTTTTCACTAATTAGTTTAAATAGATTGTAGATTTCAATTTTCCTGTTAAGGGAATAGAAGCAGACGATGATGATATACAGATGAATGCAGTTATTTTTATTAGTTTAATTGTTTTATTAATAAATAATATCATGACAATAACCTTTTCAACTTCAGCCACTGTAGTTGGAGGCAACTCTGGCAGTGTGTGAGGGGTGACTAAGAAGTAAAGAGGGTCACCAGATCTGTCCATCGGAACGAGATTCTTATCAACTCCATTAGTCCACTCATCAAGAGACATGTTGTCTTCCTTGAATAATGGGCCACCAAAAGTTTTGACCAGGGAATGGGTCAAGCTCTTGTTATACATGTCACTCACTTTGTCATCAGTGTGGTGGCTGTAAAAACATTAAAGATCTAGATATTGGTAAATAGTATGTAGTTGATGGTTTGTAATTTATTATATAAAAATTAACTTTTCATAAAATTCATCAACTAAACTGCGGTAACAAAAATAAAAATTAATATAATATAGAGGCTAACATAAGACTCAAAAAATTTTAATTAAGGAGCAAATTTGAAACAAATTCATTTCAAAAGTTGTTTTGAATAACTCTCAGATTTTAATGTACATTTCATATTATAATTATTTACTACCACTAGTTGATGCCACTGAAACTTTAAACTTACCCATATGAGGCGCTGAAGTGAAAGATGTTTAAGAAGGAAGCACTAGCAGATGCCAAGATGTCTGACTTTTTCTCCATCTGACTTAGAACAAACTCACTTTTCAGATAATCATCTTTGACCAATCCAGCGCCAGCAGTCACACTGGACAACACATGGGTACCTGGAATAGTAACATTATAATTTCTTTTAAAGATTCTTCTATTTTTCATCCCTCTGACTAAAAATATGTCCCAAAAGGAATGGGACCCTTAAAATACCTCTTATGTTATAATCAAACACACCCCCCCACACCACCAAAAAAAAAACATACAAGGACACAAATCTTGGTTGAGTGTGCATGATGAGATTGAGAGACAAATGAGCAAACGTAATTAATTCAACTAAAACATGTGTTTAAATTTGTATTTAAAATTTCAAATCATTTAAAACTAAGAAAAACATCAAGACATCTGTATCAGTCCAGATCTAGTTTTCAATAAGCAATTCCTTTTTTTCCTGCCTTACCAAAATCTCTAACCAAGAGTTGTCCCTCATATCTGGCCATCTCGGTCTGGTTCAGCTCAACATGAGCAGCGATACTCATGAGACGACTCCTGAACTGTGGGCTAAGGACTGGGTCAGGCTGGAGTTTGGCCTCATATCTGGGCAGGGGGGGGGGGGGGGACATCATTTAAAAATGGGTAAATACAATGGTTCATCAATATGTATGTATTCAAAAAACGTTGCTTACCAATGCCCTGACAAATGTATTTAGTTAAACATTGGTCAATCATTCAGTTAATCAAAGTCAAACATTCATTTAAGTTATTCAATTTGAAACTTAAGTTAGGATACAATTTCATAGCGAGACTGAAAATTTGCTAAAAATGTTGAGTAAATCTAGATCAGCGGTTCTCAACCTGTGGGTCGGGACCCCTTTGGGGTCGAACGATCCTTTCACAGGGGTCGCCTAAGACCATCGGAAAACACATATAACAGTTATCGAGTAGCAACGAAAATAATTTTTAACATGAGGAACTGTATTAAAGGGTCGGGGTATTAGGAAGATTGAGAACCACTGATCTAGATTAACTCAACCTTAGGCCAGTGAGTAGAATAATTTTGAAAGATTGAAATTTCTTGAATTTATTTTCAGTCTGCCGGAAATTAATATTTTTGCAGAAATTCATGGAATTAAAACTTTAAACATGTTAGTAGATGGAATCCAATACAAAATTAATGAAAGGGGCTTCACAGTGTGAGAACCACTATGGTGGAATACAAACTTTGATCATGTTGGTAGATGGAATACAATACAAAAAAACAATAATGAAAGGGGTTCCACGGTGTGAGAACCCATAATGTGGAATAAAAACTGAGCTTCCTATTGTATTTGTTTAGGTCTACACCAAAAAATATATTTATTAATAAGTTATGTGTAAGACTCTAAAAATTCAAGAGAATTTGATTGAAAGGAGGGATAGGGTAGGTCCATATTCAAGTTAGCTATATGTTTTAGATGAAGTTCTACATTCAAGTTGGCTATGTTTGTTAGATGTAGGTCGACATTCAGGTTAGCTATGTGTGTTTACTTGTAGGTCTACATTCAAGTTAGCTATGTGTGTTAGATGTAGGCCTACATTCAAGTTATATATGTGTGTTAGATGTAGGTCTACATTCAAGCTAGCCACGTGTGTTAGATGTAGGTCTACATTCAAGCTAGCCACGTGTGTTAGATGTAGGTGTTAGATGCAGTTCTACATTCAAGTTAACTATGTGTGTTAGATGTAGGTCTACATTCAAGATAGCTATGTGTGTTAGATGTAGTTCTACATTCAAGTTAGCTATGTGTGTTAGATGCAGGTCTACATTACCTGAGGTATCTCATCTGCACCCTCACGGTTACAGCCTTGTCCTCAATTTGTTTTGATTTCAGTTCCTGGTGTTCATATGAAAATCTTCCGCTGATTGAGAACTGGGACAACGACATGCCAGCCTCAATGTTGATGGTGTCAGCAGTTACAGATGATGTGTTGTGCCAGTGATCAATCAGCTCAGCAAATCTTTCAACCCTGCTTGCCTGGAGGGGGGAATACAATTGATAGGCCTTGTCAAAGCTACAGAATCTATTGTTTTGTTTTCGAAGATGTTGGTTTAAAGCTATGCCTACTTAACATATGGAAGTCTCACTATAATGCTAATAAAACTCCTGTTTTATGGAATCTAGCAATGTTACAACGTGACAGTTTAGTCATAATTTGATGAAATAAATTTAAGTTGGTAATCAGTAAGTGGTAAGTGACAAATAAATTAAATTATAATCTTACAATTTAATTTATGGGCCTGTCACTGGTATAATCTTCCAAGTTATTACTGAACTTTAACATAATTTATCATATACTTAGTACAACTTGATGCAGAACACTGTAAAATTGTTACCTTTATCGGGACAGTGAACACGTTGTCGGGTATCAGAAAGTTCCCGTCATCTGTGACCTTACACTGAGTAAAGTTATAGGTCACCACCTGTCCAGCCTCAAGATTTCTGAGGTTGTCCCATCCAATTCCTGGCAGAACCTGAAATAAATAAATAATAGTTTCTGTGTGGTGGTCAGAAATTTTTTAACTGTGATAGAGGCTTGGGCAGTCCGAGTGGCTTGAGCTGTGATAGTGGCTTGGGCTGTCCTAGTGGCTTGGACTGTCCTTGAGGACAGTAAGATAACAGGCTATGAATGTAGGTCGCAGACTAGGAATCTAAGGTCACAAGCTAGAAAGGTATAATCACAGCCTAGGAATGTCAGAGCACAGGTTGGAATGTCAGAGCACAGTTTGGAATATCAGGTCACAGGCTAGAAAGGAATGTTCAAAGCTTAGGAATGTCAGAGCACAGGTTGGAATGTCAGGTCACAGGCTAGAAAGGTATGATCACAGCCTAGGAATGTCAGAGCACAGGTTGGAATGTCAGGTCACAGGCTAGAATGTATGATCACAGCCAAGGAATGTAAGAGCACAGGTTGGAATGTTAGGTCACATGCTAAAAATGTTTGATCACAGCCTAGGAATGTCAGAGCACATACAAATAATGTCAGCTCAATAACAAGACCATGATATTACTCAAGACCATGCGGAATAAAATTAAAATGAGCACCTTAGAGAAAAGTTAATTTTACAAATTTTACACAATCTCTTACTTGTTGATTCTTCGAACTATGGTGATTGTGAGACCGTCAGATGCCCAGTAAGGGAATTATCAGATGTCTTGGGTATATTCTTTCAAGGACGCCGTAAATGGTCTGTTCTTAGATGTACATCTACAACGAAATCTTTAGATTATCACCGTTGACTTACCTCAAACCGTTTCATGTCAAATTTACTGAGCCTCGACTGCTCTTGACATCTCCTTGGATCGCCCACCGGCCAATCGGACTGAAATGTCCCAAAGTTGGCCACTTCAACTTTCTCGCCATTTGAAGCCGCTGATGTCCACCTGGCCACAGCAGCAACAAGCAGAATGAGAGAGTGCAACTGTGAATAAGTAAGATACCAATGTCAAATCTTCATAGGGGTAGACATTAAATAGACGTGTCTACAAAATATTGTGGAAGCTGTGGACATAGAAATAACATTAAAGGGCTTTGGGGCAACTTTCCGGGAATTTGTGTGTCAAAAAGAGAGGTGGGGATGGGGGCCCAGAGGCGTAGCTAGAGTGTTTGTCGCCCGGGGACAAGATTCATTTTAAGGCACCTCCCTTTCTTTTTTCAACTCTCAAACCCATTATTTTCATCAATAGAATAATATCAAAGCACATTTTGGCGCCCCTAACATACTGGCGCCCGGGGACATCTGTCCCCCTACTCCCCTTAGCTACGCCTCTCTGTGAGGTGGGGGTGATTTCCGTTTTTGATTCTATAACAAGAGGCTTAATAGTTGTTAATTTTTTAATTCAAAATTATTCCTCATGGAAATTTTATCCCCATTCTTTGAATTAGCCGTTAAAATAAATTACGAAATTGGGGGAAGATTTGCTCAGCCAGCTTTAATCCTAATGAATATAAAAGGCGCCAACATAGATAACGATGGGTCTACGACCATAACTAAATTGTAAGTGACTGGTCTTTTGATTAAATGCGCGTGAAATACTTGCACGTTATAACTACAGATAACATATTTTCTTTTCAATTGGAATGTTAGAAAAAGCTGATTATCAAAATGCTAAAACAAAGAATATCATTTCGCCATTTTTAATTCAAGGGGCCTTTTCTGCCTGTTTAATTTTTCTATGAATTTAAAAAACAACAACAACCAAACAACGGTTATCACTTTTCAGCTCTGGTGGGATTTACATTGGTTTAGTATTTTATAAATCTTATTTATGGCAACAAGCAAACTGATTTTTGTTTCCCACAACAAACCTGTAGTTTTAAAAAATGTTTTAAATTTAAGAAAATTAGGCGTAATGTCTGTACTAAAAGGCAAAAAGATTATTTAGGCCCACTTGATGAATAGGTTAAAAGCTATTTCAAAATAATATGAATATCACTCAAATGACGTGAATTGTCGTCAAGTGTGTTAGAAGTAGTATTCTAGAGCGAAATTTACTTCTTAGTTAGAATATTTTCTTGTCAACATTTAGTGATAGCTTTTGTATATTATAATTGTGTAGGAGTGATTTATCTTCCTTGGCAGTGCCCCACCCCCCACCCCCAAAGAAAAAAGGATAATTTCAACTGCCCCCCCCCCAAATGTGTATAACAATAAAACAAAAATTATTTTTATTTTGAAAATAAAACCCCCACTGAATTGTCATTTTTATAACCTTTTGAAAAAATAGCAACTGGTGCCTTAAACCCGTTACAAGTAACGCAACCTGTTAAATGTCGATAAGCTCCAGATGTTTGATCATCCGGACATTGAGGCTAATCTTGTTAGAGCAGCGGTTCTCAACCTGGAAGACGAACGACCCTTACACCTGGGTCGCCGAAGATCATCGGAAAACATATATTTATGAAGTAGCAACGAAAATAATATTATGTTTGGGGGGGGGGGGGGACATCATAACATGAGCAAATTATTAAAGGGTCTCGGCATAATGAAGGTTAAGAACCAAAGTACAGTATAATATCGTGCAGTTCCGAAAATTAGCCCCCTCATAATTAAAAGCCGAAATAGTACTTCCCGTTGTTCGCATATATTTTAAATCATTTTTTTTTTTTTTTTGCAACTTCCCAATTTTAAAGATTTTACTTAACATGATTTTAAAATTCCTTTTCTTCTATCATTTTAAAACAGTTCTTGCTAAGTATTCAATATGTGTAATCTGTTTTTCAAATATATTTCCTCATTACAGCATGACTTTGAAAGTAGGGATTATAAATTGTATGATGGCATCATGGTTTTAAAAAATGTTTTCTTTAAATGACCTACTTTTGTAACAGTTTCCGGAATAAAAAAAGTTTTTTTTTTTTTTAAATGCATATATTTTTATTAGGTTCCTTAATGTTTTTCTCTTTTTTAAATAAGAATAATATTTACCCCACCTATTTTCACGCATTAATAATATTAATATATTAGTACGTTTTTTTCTTGTTTATTTTTCACTTTTTTGCGTTCAACTTGTAAAATGATGTTGGCAGATCATTTTTATGATGGAAACCTTTTTTTCGTATGGAATATTTTTATGACAGTATATATATATATATATATATTAATAGTAGTTTACCCACAAAATAGTTTAAATAAAAATGTAAACCACATTACTATTTAGTAATATAAAAAATATATATAACATAACCAGGTTGAGCAGAGCCGTCGTTTGACTTTTCGAGGCCAATTTTCGGTTTTATCCAGTCCCCCCCCCCCCTAAACCCAAATCAAGTAGTCTAAGAGAAACACCGAGTTCTGGTATGCCCCAAATAAAACTCTTGATTTTGAAATAATCTAAAAAATTATATGGGAAGGTAATCAACAGAACCACACACATTCCCGTTCAAAAGCCATCGGCGCCCTCGATATCTGCACTACTTCCTGAACAAAATAACAGCATAGCTATTCCTGGTCCCCCAATTTTGGTTCTGATAGATACACAGCATAGTGGCGTAGATAGTGTTAGTGCCGCCCTGGGAGGGCCAACATTTTTTGATGCGCCCCTTTTACGCCCCTTTTAACGCCCCTTTTAACGCTACAAACTCTGAAGTTGACATAAAATGCCGTTGTAGAAAGGAAAAGTGATACCTGGGCACTACTGAAAATCGCCCCCCCCCCCCGGTCACTCTCCTCTTTTGAAAGAAGCACGGTGTGTAAGGACTATAAAAGCATTTTTTAAAAACTTTACAATGAGACGCTTAGAAAGGTTGGATCTCCTTTCAATGTATCTGTACAATTTCATTTACTTCCTCTTAAAGTTATTTTCAATCTTCCGTGACCGTGACAATAATTTCTGTTTGAAACCATTCATTGCACCGCTCCAACGTCACCGTTTCGTACGGCCCAAGATACGGCCTAAGAGTAAGAGGTTAGGGTGAAGTTTACATTTTTTTCACTTCCTTTTACTTGAAGGTTAACGCTATGTTGAAACAGTAAGTCACGCTTCCATAACGAATGTGAGGTCTTCGTTGTTATAAGACCCAAGAAAATTGGCTCATGTATCTATGGCTCATGTATCTATGGCTCAGGTACCTATGGCTCATGTATCTATGGCTCAGGTACCTATGGCTCATGTATCTATGGCTCAGGTACCTATGGCTCATGTATCTATGGCTCAGGTATCTATGGCTCAGGTATCTATGGCTCAGGTATCTATGAAACAGAAGTCCCTATTTTCTCCAAAGTAAATACGAGTACCTACATACGGGTACCATTTTAATTTGTTGCCTCATCTCTCTCCCCCACCCCCCACCCCCTTTCCCAAAACCCGTAATGAGATTTCCTCTTGGTGCTCAAAGTAAAAGTAGTTGCCCTTTCAAAAAAAAAAAAAAAAAGAAAAGAAAAAAAAGAAAAAGGACTTCACGACCCTTGGTCTAGAGTCTATAGAAATGGCCCAGCATTCTAGGAATTGAGCACAAAGCACTGATTCAAATGGCCAGTTAACTTTCAGTTAAAAATGATCAGCTAAGTTTTTATTAATGATGGACCTATCCATTGAAAGCAGCGGGTCTCAACCTTTCTTATGCCGCGACCCCTTAATAGAGTTCCTTGTGATGTGACGACCCCTAAACACAAATTATTTTCGTTGATACTTTTTACTGCAGAGTGTATGTGTTTTCAGATGATCCTAGGCGACCCCTGTGAAAGGGTCTGGCGACCCCCAAAGGGGTCGCGACCCACAGGTTGAGAACCGCTGATTTAAAGGAACATTGTCAAAGAAAGTTAATTGTGTTAAGTGTCTTATTCAAGGCTTTTAATCAAGTGTATTCAAATCAATTCTGGTGTTGTTGTTTTTTTTTAAAACTACAAATTGTATTCAAGTATCTCAACATTAAATAACCTAAATGTTCGTGGTACATATTCATTGTTGAAGTCTAGTTGTATTTATTTTCTAGTGCGGGACTTGTGTACAGGGTCGGGTGGAGAACAAACGACACCCGGGGCAACGCCTGAAAGTACCACCCCTCAATATGATACAGAAACAAGTGTCTCCAGAGGCGTACCTTTTTTTATTCATTACATTGGAACGTACGGTTTAATTCACTATCAGGGTCCTATCAAAAGAGGATTTTGGTTCCACCCCGCACCCCCCGATATTGGCGCCCGTGTTGAGTGCTCCCCTCCCCCACTACCTTTGTATTTTCTTCGCTCAGTCATGCTTGCGAGTAATCAATTGAAATTAATCATATATGCTCTGTAGTTAGAGTTCATTTTAAGTGTCTCTAATAATTCTTTACAGACAAAACAAAACAGAACCAAATATAATTATATACAGTCGAGGTTATTCCTAAAACTACCGTCTTATAGGCTCCTAATATCTAAAATATGACGTAATGTATTCTGTGTCCGGACCACAACAGAAATAAGCGATCTAGTGACATGTTTTATTCAAATCTGTCCCTAAGTAGGTCACTGTTGGGGACTTGGGTTTACTTCCAGTTTCACATTAGTTTAAGTAGTTTACACACATTTCCCAACGTGGCCTTCAATTTACTTCCTGTTTGATCTCTGTAGGCCATCTATCATCTCTCTGTAGGTCTGCTCTCATCTCTCTGTAGGCCTGTTGTTATCTCTCTGTAGGCCTGCTGTTATCGCTCTGTAGGCCTGCTCTCATCTCCCTATCGGCCTGCTGTCATCTCTTTTTATAGGCCTACTGTCATCTCTCTGAATGCATGCTGTCATCTCTCTTTACAGGCCTACTGTCATCTCCCTGTAGCCCTGCTGTCATCTCTCTGTAGGCCTGCTGTCATCTCTCTGTAGGCCTGCTGTCATCTCTCTGTAGGCCTGCTGTCATCTCTCTGTAGGCCTGCTGTCATCTCTCTGTAGGCCTGCTTTCATCTCACTGTAGGCCTGCTTTCATCTCTCGGTAGGCCTGCTGTCATCTCTCTGCATGCCTGCTGCCATCTCTCTGTATAGGCCTGCTGTCAAGTCCAAGAGCTAACTCTCAAACACGTCATTCATTGTTAACAAGGGCTACCTTTATTTACATTAGCTGAGTTAAGAGCTAACTATATTTACATTAGCTGAGTCCCAAGTCCAAGTGATTGTTTGGGCTCCGGATCAGACAACAATGGCAAAAGCAACCTTGATGACGTAACAAGGATGACAATAGAAGTAATAATTTTCTGTATCTCCGTATAACAGCTTACAAGATACGACCAATGCGGTAGAGACAGCAAAATTTGGGCAAAATGAGACACACATCATTAGTCATATATTGGCTCACCTAGACAAAAACCATTAGTCACTGGCATACTGAGACACACCATTGGTCTCATGGTGGCTTACTTAGACAAAAACCATTAGTCACTGGCATACTGAGACACACCATTGGTCTCATGGTGGCTAACTTAGACAAAAACCATTAGTCACTGGCATACTGAGACACACCATTGGTCTCATGGTGGCTAACCTATATAGACAAAAACCATTAGTCACTGGCATACTGAGACACACCATTGGTCTCATTGTGGCTCACTGAGAAACACACTTCTAGTCACATGATTGCTCCCCCCACCCTCCAACCCCGTTAAGTCCTCACATGCCAGATGTATCAATGCTCTGAGTGCATAACTTAACATTTCGCCATAATCACATGCTCACATCCTGCCGGTATTGTTTCAATCTATTACAGTAAATTTCACGGAAACTGGCTATCGCGTGATTGTGAATGTATGAGTGGGGGGGGGGGGAGGGGTGAGGAAGGAATTAGTGTTAGTTGAGGGCAATACTCGGGAGTCAGAGTCAAACGATGTGAACATGATTTCATTTATTTTTGCTATATTAATGCTGTTCTTGGTTTGTTTGTTGTTGTTTTAATTGTAGGAATTAACACTATGAAACTGTCTGCAGGTGAGAACTAAAAGAAATAGTAAATAATAATTTTAAAAAAGACTTAATTTCTTTCCAAGACCAGTTTAAACGCAGTAAAAAAAAACTGGTCAACCCTCCTACTGGCCAATCCTCCTCCTGTTCAACCCTCCTACTATTCAACCCTCCTCCTGGTCAACCCTCCTCCTTGCCAACCTCTTCCTGGTCAAACCTCGTCTTGGTCAACCCTCCTCTTGGTCAACCCTCCTTCCGGTCAATCGTCCTCCTGGTAAACCCCCCTTCTGGTTAACTCTGCTTTGATGAAATAACGGAAGCCAGGCTGCAGATTATTGGTTTCGTGTTCTCATTCATTAATATAAATGACGTCATTCATTCCAGTGACAATCTATGTTCTTTAAAAGATTGTTAGCCAAGGACTTGATGGCCAAAGCCTGCTTTGGCAACTTGCAATCGGTGGTGTCTAAAATACTAAATAGTTGGCTGGGAATGGAACTGTAATGCAAGTAAGGTAGCTAGTGTTGGGGGTGGGGAAAAAAAGGGGGGGGGTAAAGCCTTAGTAAAAAAGAAAGACAGCCAACATGGCGTTTATTCAAAGGTATTAAACGAATTAACACTTCTGTTTGATATGGAAGTCGGCATAGTCACACAGTCACAGACAATGTTGAAACTGATTTTTAATGAGATGAAGTGCAATAATGTAGACTTCTACGGGAAACATTTTCTTGAATTTGCAATGCATAAAAACTTGGCACTTCAAACAAAATAACCACAGGTTACAGTGTTCGGCATTAGAAATATGTGTGAGCAACACTTCTAAACAGTCAATGCACGGGAAAGTAATGTTGCCAACTCCTGGCCTAAGGACAATGTGGTTTTGTTCTGTCAACCAAATCTAGTCAGGGTCCAGTCCTACTAGATCAGCGCTTCTCAACCTGTGGGTCGAGACCATTTGGGGGTCGAACGACCCTTTCCGAGGGGTCGCCTAAGACCATCGACAAACACATATACTCAACAGTTATATAGGCGCAGTGGGGTCGCCACAATTTGAGGAACTGTATTAAAGGGTCGCGGCATTAGGAAGGTTGAGAACCAGTGTACTAGATGGTCGACTGGACAGGGTCCGGCAATGGTTGTTCTACCGAAGACTACAGCTATTTTGGTTTACACAAAAGTTACCAACTAATCTTCATCGCGCGTACCAGTGATTCTTTCAGGCATCTCTCAAGGGAGCGGGAAAATGTGTTCAAATATATCGAAGATATAAATTCCCCTGAAAAAAGTTTGAGTAGTTTGAAATTCAAAAATGAACATTTCATTCAACTGAATACTATGAAATGTAAACTTTAATTTATGTACTTTTTCACTCAAATAAAATCACACATTAATGAATATATGAAGTCTTTTGTAAACATCTTATGTCTTCTTAAGATAATTATACCGTTCATTTCCGATTGATAAAAATAACCAGTTTTAAAAACCAATAATAATGTATACATCTTTCTACTAAACATTTTTCTTTCTTTTTGACTGTGGTAAAACTAGGGAATATTCAGGAAAGGTGATTAATATCCGAAGTTTTTTTTTCTTTTCATTTGCGTTCATCATGTAACATGAAGTTAGCATTAATTTTTGTGATGTAAACCTCTTTTTGGAAATATTTTTAAAAAAAGTTAATTCATTATAGTTTAAAGGCACATTACTACTTAGTAGTATAAAATTATATTTCTCTATCACAACCAGGTCAAACAAAGACGTCGCTTTAGTTTTCGGTGATCCCTGTCACTTTTTGAACACCCTCTCCCTACAACTTTCATTCAAATGTAGATAGTTAAAAAAAAGTGCCCACACTGTTGCTCCCGATTCTTTCGCACCTTCAGTTTCTGCTCCCCCTTCCCTCACGCCGATCAATGTTACAGTATGGGGTTGAATCTAAGCGTGTGCCAAATGATTACCCTGGGGTACGCCACAATCGGAGAACATTCGGTTTATGTATGGCACTGGGTGCCATTATTCATCATCCCGGGCGCTTTATAAATCAAATAGTCAAATAGAAACTCTGAATTCAGGTAAACTCGAAAACGCACCTCTTGATTAGGAAACAATCAAGCATTTTCTGGGTAGGAACTCCACAAACATCTTCCCCACCCTTACGCCCAAGAGTCACCGGCGCGATCGATTTCAGCCCATCTTCCAAAAAAAATATAACAGAATAGCTGGTCCTGATCCCAATGTTGGTGGTAATAGATAATGACAGTATAGCTGGTCCTGATCCCAATGTTGGTGGTAATAGATAATGACAGTATAGCTGGTCCTGATCCCAATGTTGGTGGTGATAGATAATGACAGTATAGCTGGTCCTGATCACCAATGTAGGTGGTGATAGATAATGACAGTATAGCTGGTCCTGATCACCAATGTAGGTGGTGATAGATAATGACAGTATAGCTGGTCCTGATCCCAATGTAGGTGGTGATAGATAATGACAGTATAGCTGGTCCTGATCCCAATGTAGGTGGTGATAGATAATGACAGTATAGCTGGTCATGATCCCAATGTTGGTGGTGATAGATAATGACAGTATAGCTGGTCCTGATCACCAATGTAGGTGGTGATAGATAATGACAGTATAGCTGGTCCTGATCACCAATGTAGGTGGTGATAGATAATGACAGTATAGCTGCTCCTGATCACCAATGTTGGTGGTGATAGATAATGGCAGTATAGCTTGTCCTGATCACCAATGTTGGTGGTGATAGATAATGACAGTATAACTGGTCCTGATCACCAATGTTGGCACTCACTATCAATGACTAAATCTCTTTTCATATATGTGTATGTACAGTTCAGCAAATTATATAAGTATGACATCACAGTCTTGTGGATTCATTGTAAAATATTTTTTTTTAAATTAAAATAACAGCGCGGTTACAAAATAAAGAACTTAAGAGCGGTTAGTGGTCTAGCTAGAATGGACCTGGGATGGAGATGTCAAACACACGAACGTATCCTGCAAAGTTGTTTGTTTTTTTTTATTAAATCAGGCCCACAAATTAACATCTCTCATCTCATACAATGTAATTAATAAAGTTAATAACCTGTGTGGTAATGACAGCGAGAATCAAATGAGACAAAGAAATAATTAACATTACCTTCAACATAGTCATTCCTTCCTGGTAACTAGTCAACGGCAGTTTCAGTTCACGCAGCTGGTTAACAGTGTGTCGTCCAGCAGCGCTGAAAGTTGACTGACACAGTTACAGTAGGGAAAGTCAACCCCCACGGTTTCAATAACGTCACTACTTAAAACACTTTAGTTCATGACATAAAACTCGGCTTCAATATAGTACAACCCGTTAGTCGGTAAAGGAAATCGTCTGTTTCTGCCAGGTTGGAAATACCAGGAGATATACGTTCACTCTGATCACTGCTAGGTTGAACAGGGGGCTCTAGGACCTAACTTAAGGGCAAGAGGCCCCTTTATATTTATAGGATCGGAAAATCCAGTCAGGCTATTTATAGGTAAACCTCAACGCAGGGAAACTCCCGTCTTTTGTTGTTGTGTGGAATTCGGTAAGTTTTCTGTTGCTGATGACGTCAGAAATATCAAGCTGGGTGGCTAAGGACAAATGTTGAGAAATGGAGTACAGTGAGTTGCCACTGGTAAAATAAAAATAAAAACAACAAAAAGAAACAGTAAAAAAAAATTTTTTAATTAAAAACCTACCGTACGACCTATTTGGCTTGTGTCGACCATTCCCAACACGAAACCAACACTGGATGGTGCTGCTATATCAAACTATATGTTAGGTCAGAGTGGATATCTGCTATATCAAACTATATGTTAGGTCAGAGTGGATATCTGCTATATCAAACTATAATATGTTAGGTCAGAGTGGATATCTGCTATATCAAACTATGTGTTAGGTCAGAGTGGATATCTGCTATCTCAAACTATCTCAAACTAAATATTAAGCCAGACACGAAACTACCCCTGGATGGTGCTGCAAAGTCAGAGACTCCAATTAAGCAATTCCACTGGTTGCCAAAATAAACAAGATTATAAAGGTCAGGGGTTCCTATGTTTAACTCAGTTGTCCCCACTAACAGTGTGCATGTGAAATGATGGGTCGTGCCATTAGGGGAACCCCGGAGTATGCCATAGGTTAATGTCACATGTTCTATGGCAATGTTTCTGAAACTTTTTCCTGCCAACGCCCCCTTAAGACCCTAAATCCCCCACAAACGCCTCCTACACACACACACACACACACACACACACTTTCTACCTCCATTATAAGCATTCTCAGAAATGAAAGCCTACACGACTGTCTATGGTAGATCATTGCATAATTACATTTTAAAGCGTAGGCTACACAAAATTGAATATTGCTTTAAAAGACAAAGGAAATATTATCCCTTTTATTAATCCAATGATAATCTCATTTGTTGGATCAAGCGATAACTTTTAAAGTGGAGTCATTATTTAACAAGTTATTCTCGTCGCTATGGATACAACTGATTCGTAAAGTGCTAACAGTCTCTCAATACCAGGTTTTAATTGTCTTTGAATTAACAAAGCCAGTGACTATGTTTGTATCTCTGTGATTGACTTTGCTTTAAGCCAGTGGTTCTCAACCTTTCTAATGCCGCTACCCTTTAATACAGTTCCTCATGTTGTGGCGACCTCCAGCCACAAAATTATTTTCGTTGCTGCCTCATAACTGTAGAACATATGTGTTTTCCGATGATCTTAGGCGACCCCTGGGAAAGGGTCGTTCGACCCCAAAGAGGTCGCCACCCACAAGTTGAGAACTGCTGATCAAAGCTGGATGACCCCAATAGAACCACCTCCCCACTAAGTACAGTGGCGAACATGCAATAAGTCGATTCTTATCCTCCAAGCAGAATAGGATTACCAAGTTTCATACTGTAGCCAAAACTGAAAAAAAAAAAAAATCTACATCACTCAACCTATTATCTTATTGTGGTATATAGAAAAAGTCCAAGCCAATAAGCATCTCGCATGTCATCCTTCTCTTCTAGCTCAGGCGGGCTACAGTGTAAATCGAGACGGTCTACATTGCGATTGAAAAGAATTAATTTTTAATCGAAAGTACGTGACACAGATTTGTTTTTTTTAAAAGATTGATCTCATGCACCAGCTGCTGCAAATTCATGTTTATTGAATTGAGCAAATATTTCTGATGTATGTGCAATGTCGTGTCTCTGTGTAGTCCGCACCGTGATTATTGTTTACACCCACACTTGTCAGCAAACTCTGGATTGTTCTCAACAAAGAGCTGACGAAGTAGTCAATCATTCATTGAGAACGTGTGCTTCAAAATGTATTTAACTTAACCCTCTTGAGACGGCTGGGATCGAAAATCGACCCAGGGTGGAGTAGCGAAAAATATGGATGGTCCTATCTATCAGCCCGATAATTCAAGCCTCGAGATTGGCTATTTGGTCTTCGTACCAGCTAATCAGATTGCTTCTTAAATATTCATGCACATCTTGGCAGCCTCCGTTTATTGTTTCCTAGCTTTTTTGTGTGTGCAGGAATTTAAAAAAAATTTTTATGCTGCAAGTAATATCGTAAAATTCCAAAATGTCTGACAATGACACTGAACAAACTATACTAAGTGATTTTGATATTCTAGCAGTGAATCTGACACTGATGAAAACAACCATTAAAGTAATGAGGGCAATCAATATGAAGATGTTAACCATAATGTTGTGAACCTTTGTTTTAGTATTAGGGATCCTCAAATGGCTAAAGATGTCCCTTCTGAATTTTTAGAAAATATAGGTCCTATAAACATTTCTCAAGGCATAAGCACCCTATTTGAGTACTTTGTGCTATTTTTTACACTAAATATCACTCAAATGTTTATGAGAGAGACCAATGGGTATGCAGACAACTTTCTCTGTAGCACCCAGCTTAATAGAAGGTTCACAGGTGTGTGAAGGGCCTCAATGGGCCACAGGTGTCTGAAGGGCCTCCATGGGCCACAGGTGTATAAAGGGCCTCCATGGGTCATGTTTCTCAAAACACAAGTGCCATGACTTATTCGGGCTTCATCCATTAAAAAATTCACACAATTGATACAAGTACATCATATTTATATTCTTAGTTTAACACAAAAAATTACACACATAAATTATACAAATCAGGGTCGCTCATTTGCATAAATGATGAAATTTCAGTTTGATTCATTAAGATTGTATTAGTTCATTCAATTTCCTACAAGAATATATATTTTTTTATACATGTAAAGGAATTTTTTAATTTTTTTATACTTTTCTTTGCAATGCGAGTGCCGAGCTCGTAATAAGTGCTCAGTATTTTTGGCACAAATAAATGATCCGTCTTTTTTGGCACAGACAAATGCTCCGTCTTTTTGGCACAGACAAATGCTCCGTCTTTTTTGGCACAGACAAATGCTCCGTCTTTTTGGCACAGACAAATGCTCCGTCTTTTTTGGCACAGACAAATGCTCCGTCTTTTTGGCACAGACAAATGCTCCGTCTTTTTGGCACAGACAAATGCTCCGTCCTTTTGGCACAGACAAATGCTCCGTCTTTTTGGCACAAACAAATGCTCCGTCTTTTTGGCACAGATAAATGCTCCGTCTTTTTGGCACAGACAAATGATCCGTCTTTTTGGCACAGTCAAATGCTCCGTCTTTTTGGCACAAACAAATTCTCCGTCTTTTTGGCACAGACAAATGCTCCGTCTTTTTGGCACAGACAAATGCTCCGTCTTTTTGGCACAGACAAATGATCCGTCTTTTTGGCACAGACAAATGCTCCGTCTTTTTGGCACAGACAAATGCTCCGCCCCGAAAGGGTAAAATAGCAGCGGTCACTGAGTTGATGTGTTTCCTTTGAAATGCCGGCTGTTTGCAGTGAATGACACAACAAAAAATGACAACACCAGACAATAAGGAAAGAGCCACAGTTTCAACCAATCAATGACGGTCATCAGTTCATTGTAAACGTATGCTGTTCATAGTATTTTATTAGTGTGGAGGATCTGCACATAGTATTGCTCCGACCTTCCAACCCCATTGGTGTAATGAGACATTGTGGCGACCCGGGTGGACTTTGAGTTCGCGCCCCAACCCCCCGAAAACGTATAGTCCTTTTGGTAAGAGAAGCCTAGAAATAACTAACCTTGAAATATCACTGACCGTGGCATATGTGCTGACTCACCCAGGAACGTTATAATTTGTGTTTGTTTGCTTGTGTTTGTCTGCTTGTGTTTGTCTGCTTGTGTTTGTCTGCTTGTGTTTGTCTGCATGTGTTTGTCTGCTTGTGTTTGTCTGCTTGTGTTTGTCTGCTTGTGTTTGCCTGCTTGTGTTTGTCTGCTCGTGTTTGTCTGCTCGTGTTTGTCTGCTCGTGTTTGTCTGCTTGTGTTTGTCTGCTTGTGTTTGTCTGCTTGTGTTTGTCTGCTTGTGTTTGCCTGCTTGTGTTTGTCTGCTTGTGTTTGTCTGCTTGTGTTTGTCTGCTTGTGTTTGTCTGCTTGTGTTTGTCTGCTTGTGTTTGTCTGCTTGTGTTTGTCTGCTTGTGTTTGTCTGCTTGTGTTTGTCTGCTTGTGTTTGCCTGATTGTGTTTGCCTGCTTGTGTTTGCCTGCTTGTGTTTGTCTGCTTGTGTTTGTCTGCTTGTGTTTGTCTGCTTGTGTTTGTCTGCTTGTGTTTGTCTGCTTGTGTTTGTCTGCTTGTGTTTGTCTGCTTGTGTTTGTCTGCTTGTATTTGTCTGCTTGTGTTTGCCTGCTTGTGTTTGCCTGCTTGTGTTTGTCTGCTTTTGTTTGTCTGCTTGTGTTTGTCTGCTTGTGTTTGTCTGCTTGTGTTTGTCTGCTTGTGTTTGTCTGCTTGTGTTTGTCTGCTTGTGTTTGTCTGCTTGTGTTTGTCTGCTTGTGTTTGTCTGCTCGTGTTTGTCTGCTTGTGTTTGTCTGGGTCCAATCTTTTAAATCAATAATCAGCATGTTCCTTTCGTCCGATGCACTTGAATTTTAACATAGATACTCAATCTACGTGACAAAACAAGCCTACATGATCAGTACAGTGGCGTAGTGAGGGGGGCAAGGGGGGGCATCATGCCCCGGGCGCTACTCACAAAGTGGCGCCAAATAGTATATTTTACTATAATATTGTATGGTTTTCGAATAGGGGGGGGCGCTAAAAAGGTATTGGGGGCGCTAAAAAGGTATTGTGCCCCGGGCGCGAGTTAAGCTCGCTACGCCACTGGATCAGTAAGTCATCAGTGATCCTTGAACGACCTATGCGGGTCAAATCGTGCTTCTCAGTTTTGCCCCACTTCCTTATCTCCAACTGAAGCAGCCTCTTAGAAGCTCCCCCCCCCCCCTTGTCTTTTCAAATGTCTCTCGCCCTGTTCAAATGTGTGTTTCAGTCAGTGGCGTACAGCTAAGGTTAGTGCCACCCCGGGCGGGCCAAGATTTTTGTCAGCCCCTTCCACGAAAAATAAACTATGCATTCTGTGAAAATGTCAGCCCTCCAAGAGATGAAAAGAGTGCCTCAGGAACGGACCATCCTCTCCTCACTCCAATTTCCAACGTCATTGATTTCGCTGGGTCTTGTTTGTTTTTGTGGGTTTTTTGTTTTTTACAATGTTCACACGACAAACATTTTTAAAAATAGATGTATTATTAATATAGCCATGAGAAGAAAGGAGTAGTTGAAAATGTATGTATCTAGAGACGAAAGACACAACAAACAAATTAGAGAAGTGACACAACAAACAAATTAGAGACGTGACACAACAAACGCATTAGAGACGTGACCCAACAAACGCATTAGAGATATGACTCAACAAACACCTTACAGATGTGACTCAACAAACACCTTAGAGACGTGACTCAACAAACACATTAGAAGTGTGACTCAACAAACACCTTAGAGATGTGACTCAACAAACACCTTAGAGACGTGGCACAACAAACACCTTAGAGACGTGACCCAACAAACGCCTTAGAGACGTGACCCAACAAGGAGAGTATAGGTCATCTGTTTAGGAGAGTATAGGTCATCTCTTCAGGAGAGTATAGGTCATCTCTTTAGGAGAGTATAGGTCATCTCTTTAGGAGAGTATAGCTCATCTCTTTGGGAGAGTATAGCTCATCTCTTTGGGAGAGTATAGCTCATCTCTTTGGGAGAGTATAGCTCATCTCTTTAGGAGAGTATAGCTCATCTCTTTAGGAGAGTATAGCTCATCTCTTTGGGAGAGTATAGGTCATCTCTTTAGGAGAGTATAGCACATCTCTTTGGGAGAGTATAGCTCATCTCTTTGGGAGAGTATAGCTCATCTCTTTGGGAGAGTATAGCACATCTCTTCAGGAGAGTATAGGTCATCTCTTTAGGAGAGTATAGGTCATCTCTTCAGGAGAGTATAGGTCATCTCTTTAGGAGAGTATAGGTCATCTCTTTGGGAGAGTATAGGTCATCTCTTCAGGAGAGTATAGGTCATCTCTTCAGGAGAGTATAGGTCATCTCTTTAGGAGAGTATAGCACATCTCTTTGGGAGAGTATAGCTCATCTCTTTGGGAGAGTATAGCTCATCTCTTTGGGAGAGTATAGGTCATCTCTTTGGGAGAGTATAGGTCATCTCTTCAGGAGAGTATAGGTCATCTCTTCAGGAGAGTATAGGTCATCTCTTTAGGAGAGTATAGCACATCTCTTTGGGAGAGTATAGCTCATCTCTTTGGGAGAGTATAGCTCATCTCTTTGGGAGAGTATAGCTCATCTCTTTGGGAGAGTATAGCACATCTCTTTGGGAGAGTATAGCACATCTCTTTGGGAGAGTATAGCTCATCTCTTTGGGAGAGTATAGCACATCTCTTTGGGAGAGTATAGCTCATCTCTTTGGGAGAGTATAGCTCATCTCTTTGGGAGAGTATAGCACATCTCTTTGGGAGAGTATAGCACATCTCTTTGGGAGAGTATAGCACATCTCTTTGGGAGAGTATAGGTCATTCAGCTATGTGGTTTTCGGAATTTGTTTTTGTCAACCATGAGATTAACTCAAACTGAGCCACGCATCGGTTCAGGGCAATTCTACTGTTTTAGCATATAAAAAAAATAAGTCGGAAACTTAGCGAATTGTTCACTTATGAAGTGTCCAATCATTATGACCAGTAAGATCCAGTAAGACAATGAAGCGCCTTAATATCACGTCTTTCGGGTATATTACGCCCAAAGACCCATATACATTTTATTTAGCCATAGCCCCACGTAATCACAGTAATAAAAAGATACGTATTTGATATTTCACATGTACATAGAGTAGTAGAAATATAGTCTTACGGATTTTTAAATATTTTTTTTTCGAAAACACAACTTTATAAAAGTAACTTAGAGTTTTTTCGGTTTTTTTGTGTGTTTTTTTTTTTTTGGTGTGATAATTGTGGAGATTTAGAATGTTTGTCCGTAAATTTTCTTTTATTGAGTTGGTAACCCTGAGTATCACCCCCACTCCCCTCCCGTGAGAGAGAGTCACCCAGTACGATAGGGAGTCATGGTCATTACTACAAACGTCTCTTGTTTACATTTATATGAAGCAATTTCAGAAACCAGAACTAGACAGTTCATTTTCCCGGTGGAAACTGTCCAAACATTGTAGTAGACATAGATTCCCGTGGGCAACTGTCAAAACAATTGTAGAAGACATAGATTCCTGGTGGCAACTGTCAAAACAATTGTAGAAGACATAGATTCCTGGTGGCAACTGTCAAAAAAATTGTAGAAGACATAGATTCCCGGGGGCAACTGTCAAAACAATTGTAGAATACATAGTTTCCGGGGGCAACTGTCAAAACAATTGTAGAAGACATAGATTCCTGTTGGCAACTGTCAAAACAATTGTAGAAGACATAGATTCCCGGGGGCAACTGTCAAAACAATTGTAGAAGACATAGATTCCCGGGGGGCAACTGTCAAAACAATTGTAGAAGACATAGATTCCCGTGGGAAACTGTCAAAACAATTGTAGAAGACATAGATTCCCGGGGGCAACTGTCAAAACAATTGTAGAAGACATAGATTCCTGTTGGCAACTGTCAAAACAATTGTAGAAGACATAGATTCCCGGGGTCAACTGTCAAAACAATTGTAGAAGACATAGATTCCCGTTGGCAACTGTCAAAACAATTGTAGAAGACATAGATTCCCGGGGTCAACTGTCAAAACAATTGTAGAAGACATAGATTCCTGGTGGCAACTGCCAAAACAATTGTAGAAGACATAGATTCCCGGGGGCAACTGTCAAAACAATTGTAGAAGACATAGATTCCCGTTGGCAACTGTCAAAACAATTGTAGAAGACATAGATTCCCGTGTGCAACTGTTAAAACAATTGTAGAAGACATAGATTTCTTTTGGCAACTGTCAAAACAATTGTAGAAGACATATATTCCCGTGGGCAACTGTCAAAACAATTGTAGAAGACATAGATTCCCGGTGGCATGTTTCAATCTAACTTTTCTTTTAGATCTACAGCAATGCTGCATTTGCAAGAAACACACACACAGAGAAACTGTAAGGACGACGCTGTGTGCGCGATGTCCGAGTGCGGAAACAGGTGTGCAAGATATTCATGTGGAGAATTTTCTTGTTGAGAGTAATCCGTTCTTCGAATATTTTTTTTTTTTTTTTAGTTTTGTTATTTGTGCCCTTAACACGAAAATAAGATTTCAGACGAGGAACACGAATATTCCCATCAGGGCCGGCACTCAAGGGGGGGGGGGGGGTTGGGAACGGGACGACCACCCAAGGCCCCGCGCTTGTGGGGGCACCGCACGTTGCCCTTTCAATATTATATATAATAGATACAAATACAAACAGGCTGCGTCTGTTCATAGTTCGTAATTTCCAGGCAAAACAATATTAGGAGGTGCAAGTAATCACATGATCTGTCCGTGCTTTTCCCTGTACTTTCCCTGTACTTTCCCTGTACTTTCCCTGTACTTTCCCTCCAAAATCAATCGCGAGAAGTGCCCAAAGCGAATAATGAAACTGCATATCTTGCTAAATATGAGCAGGGGATTCTTTCATTTCTGTTTGTCGTGGTCATACTTTGACGTCGATGTCTGAGGTTCGATTGAATGAATGGTTTGTCAACCTTGTCAATTGAATGAGACATGGTAACAGCTATTCACAGCGAAGAGCTCTCAATTTTTCTCTTTAATATAGCTGCCCGAGTATCATCTGAAATTAATTTTTTACAGTATGCAGTTTGATTAAGTGCGTATAGTTCATTCAGGTTTTTTTTTTCTGGTAATTTATGTTTGACAGCCATGAGGTTAGCAACAACCGAGTCGCGATGTGTATTTAGGCTCATTGCAATTCAAATGTTAAAGTAAAGAAACAAAAAGGAAAGGTAAAATTTCGATACATAAGCAGGTGATCAAGTACTCAATATGAAGAGTCACTTTATGACCGGTAAGCAGGGCAGGTCTTTGGTACAGGCAAATGCCTGAAGCGCCAAATCCTTGGGGCGTCCTTCTGATTCCCCCCCCCCCCCCCCAAACCAAAAAAAATAATACTATATTCACGGTTATTACATTTGATATAGATTTAATGAAGAAACTTTTGCTGTTTAGTCCTATTCATTTTTACGCCCAATTTGGGGCTATAACAGACTTTTAAATGAAATAATTGGACATCCCAAAGAAGATTTGTTCATGATTTGTGTAACTGAAAACAGCGGCGTTCCTTGGTAATACATTTTGTGGCGTGATGATTTTGTTTTGAATTTATTTTTTACAGAAAATGGTAATTAATAATTAAACATTTTGCATAACACGGTACGGAAAGATGTGTTTATGTTCGATTTTCCTTGTTCAGATCTACGCCACATGAATAGATTAGTTCATGTTTTAAAATATATTTGTTTTCATTATAAGTGTATTTTAAGCAGGCATACTATCAATTATTATGCAAACATGACATCTTTATTAGGACCGACGGAAGCAGATCTTCTGATTTCGAAACCAAAACCAGGACGAGAGTTAAAAATGGCTTTCGGCAGAAGCCGATACCAAAAGCTTAATGACACTTTCGGCCGAAACCGTAAGATTTAGATATTTCCATACGCGCATACGTTCTGCGTACATCGAAACATGATGAAGAAAAGTATCGATATTTATAATTCCTTTATTTTAAAAAATGAGATTATCGTGAATTTTAATAGATAAACATCTTTTTTTTTTAAATATTGGACAAGTAGGCCAATATGTAGCTGTAAACAGTGTTCGCAGAGAATTAATCATGTATCATATGATGACAGCAAGACATCGAGCAATAATGAATATATTACCTACCGACAGACTGACAGAGTAACAGTCTGACTTATTGTAGACGACCAAAAGCCTAAATCTATTTCGGCCAGACGGTCGAAATTCTCAATCAATTTGGGCTGAAATCGAAAATAAACCGAAAGTTAACTTTTCTTTTCGGCCGAAACTAAAATTACGCATAAAGGTATCAAATGACAATTTTCCGCGGCACTGAAATCGATGCCGAAATTCGGCTTTTCTCTAATGTTAATATTCCTTATTTATAATTTCCGGGAACAATTAGGATAAATAATTTCTTTTTCATTCATTTTGGTACTTGTGGTCAATGCCAACTTAGACTATGCGGGGATTGGAAAGCGTTGGAATAATGTAATTGTTATTTTTTTAAGGCAGTTAGATTATAAATCAATGATGAACTATTGAAAATGCTGAAAACCGTTACTGTGTTGAAATTGTCCATGCCATATTTGATACTTGTTATAGTATAGCCTAGTACAGCGTAAGTCTTTGCTTATTTTTCACTTCAATGTAGAGCTATTTTTAGCCATTGCCATTGTTTCCTTTAGTGTGGCCTTGATATTGACATGGCCGAGTAAATGTACTGTCATCTTTTTCCACACCTTTCTTGGTTGGAAAAAGTTTGTTTACGTTCAAATGCGTTCTATGTGTTCTCACGAATGTCATCAGGGGACGCAATTTTGGATAGTTCTGATTGAATCCCTATATATATATATAGGCCGCCAGATTTCTTAACTTAGCTGAGACAGAACGAGAGGGGGGCAGCGAGAGATTTTTGTTATATTTCATAAATATAATTGTGTGTAATCGATTAATTTTTGTATTTATGGGGAGTGCACCTTTTCCTTTCTGTGCTGTATTGTAAGCTGATATAGTTTTTTTTTCTTTATTCTAATTTGTATGTTTATAGGAATTTAATTAAATAATTAAATTGAGTATTTTTAGCATTCCCAGCTTTGGTATCGTTGTATTTGCACAGTTTTTCTCAGTCCTTTGTTACGTATTGTTTTTCTACAAGCCAAATCTTAACACAGATTAAATGTTTAATACCATAATTGACATAACAGTACTGCTATTAATTCGACGTCTTGAGCAAATGACAAGACACGTATCCGGAAATTTGATCGAAAGAAATATCGTCGACGGTAAATTGATCGACGGAAGTTTGGTCGAACGGAAATTTGATCGAACGGAAGTTTGGTCGAACGGAATTTTGATCGAACGAAAGTTTGGTCGAACGGAAATTTGATCGAACGGAAATTTGGTCGAACGGAATTTTGATCGAACGGAAGTTTGGTCGAACGGAATTTTGATCGAACGGAAGTTTGGTCGAACGGAATTTTGATCGAATGGAAGTTTGATCGAACGGAAATTTGATCGTACGGAAGTTTGGTCGATTTTGTGTGTGTGTGTGTGTGTAAATTAACGGTTTCTAATGGTCTTTTTACACGAACACGTTATCGACAATTCTTTTTTCAACCCAATATAACAACAATATATTGAGTTCAAAAAGACATGAGACGCAAAATTTGAAGACAATTTGATTCGTTTGAACTGAGCATAAGAAGTCCGAAAAGAGTTTCAAGTAAGAAATTGTGAAAATAGACATATACATATATTCTAAATTTTTATTTAAATTTATTTTTTACGTTTTTATTCTAATATTATTGAAAATTTGACAAAATATAATTGATTTTAAACTTTTCCTTGTCAAAAGATAGTTAGCTGTTAACTAAATGTTTATGTTAGCATCGAAAATTCTGGCATCGAACAAGTGTCACTACTACTACACTCAACACAGTCTGAAGGCTACATAACAGCTTGACTATATTTATGTAAAATTTTAATAGCAACACATATTAATACAAAGTTTAAGGTTATAACAAATAAAACGTCACCAATTTAAAAATCAAACACCAGCTTGAATAGTGCCCATAGCAAAGTAGGCAAGCTGTGTAATATAATGTCACTCATCAGCTACGCTGGCTTAGTCTTACTCTTAAATCTTAGTCTTAGTCCTTAGTTTAGTATTTGTATTAATAGTAGCCTACTAAGAGTAAGATTAAATTTTAATTTAGACTACTTAGAAGTTGTAGTAGCAAGTTTTAGTTAGAAAGTTATGGTTTAATAACATCCTCACTTAGGCCTACTTACTCATTTAACATCGTACTTGAATAAAATTATAAAAATATCAGATGCTATACCAGTATCAGTAGTATGCCTTTAATGTATAATAGACCTATAGCATAGTTGTTCTAAAATATTGCAGATTTAGTTTCTATAATATTATTAATTACTTTTTATGTAGCTTGAGATTTGATATTATAAATTAAAATGTAATTGATAAATTCAAGAAGAAGAGGCAAATTACATAAGTAATATTACGGACACAATAGTCTTAGATAGCAGCTTTTTCCAAACTGTTATGTTTGGTGGATCGGTGTACAAGATTGCACCAGTGACCAATGTCAGATTTATTCATTATGATTTCTTTTGTTTTGGGGACCGGTGGTCTATAGTATTATTTCTAGTCAAAATGTAGTCATACTCATAGACACATAGATTAATAATATGAAATCAAACTTTCATGTAAGATCTAACCAAACTTAGTTTGTAAGAGGAAAAATCCTGCATAGTTATTGTTATATACAAAATAATATTTCTAAATTGATATTTATTTTATGCATAAATAATTGTTAATCTTCATCATTAACTTTGACAATATTGATAGCTTTTTATTTAAACCTTTTTGACATGCCGCTAAAAGGTTGCTCCTCAGAACTGAAAGTTTAGCTGATGAATAAACATTATTAATTAACTTTTTACAGTTATCTTTACCAGCCCTTTCTCATTCCTGACTTATTATGCCTTCCTTCCTTTTCCAAAACAAAATAAAAGGGAAAGTGATTTTTATAGTGCCTATATTCATGTATCGTCAAGTTGATTTTCTGATATTCTAGATATTTGAATAATAACGTCGCATTAATAGACACACTAATTTAAAAAAAATTTTACCGTTGGTATTTATATTTTTACTTAATCAATTAACTTAATGCGTTAATTTATCAATAACTAAATAAGTACTGGCTAATGTTTTGTATTTTTTCAGTTACACGCGTCCGTTCAAACAGATCTATACCCATTTCTCACACGCAAGTCTTAGACTTAACAACATTTATTTTTAAAAATATTAAAAAAATGAATAATCAAATTAAATATCGTTCGAAAATAAGTACCATTCCAATACATTTCTCCACGGCAGCTGTTAGGAATTTTTTTTTTAATTCGACCAAACTTCCGTTCGATCAAATTTCCGTTCGATCAAACTTCCGTTCGATCAAATTTCCGTTCGATCAAACTTCCGTTCGATCAAAATTCCGTTCGATCAAACTTCAGTTCAATCAAATTTCCGTTCGACCAAACTTCCATTCGACCAAAATTCCGTTCGATCAAACTTCCGTTCGATCAAAATTCCGTTCGACCAAACTTCCGTTCGATCAAATTTCCGTTCGACGAAACTTCCGTCGATCAAGTTTCCGTCGACGAAATTTCTTTCGATCAAATTTCCGGTAACCGACAAGACATGATAACGATTTTTAGAGGATTAGAAACAGTATGCCTTAAGGAATGGTGGAAAAATTGAAGAGACTAACACAATTAGCTAACAAATGAGAATATATCAGATATTAATGAAATTTAATTCTATGTAGAGATACTCCCTATTGTACATATTATTATGTTGACAGGAAAGAAATCACTACAGATAGTTAGTAAATTTTTACAGTCAAGCCGATGCATGGATTTTTTTCTTCTCTAACTTTGATGACAGTTGTCATTGGCTCATATCTTTGGCTATGCTGTCTATTGAATGCTGTCAGTCAACTAGATTATGGAGATATCGACAGTGCAACCACAAAAGTCAGAAATATTTGCTTGTAGATTATTTTACTCGTTATGATAACCCCTTTTGGCTCAAAATCACCTAACCTTTGTGTCACGTTTTAGCCCGATATGTTCACGAGAAGTGGGTCAATGAGACGTCCGAAGGTTTTGCCACATAGCTAGCCATGAACAAAAGCAAAACAAAGTTTTCACTTCAACTTTTATAGAAATTAAATTTCATTTCGGTGCAATAATAAAATATGGGCTTCACATATATTTATATCCCCACCAAAGCCGAGTCAAGCAAAGAACACCACCAGCACCCCGGGTGGATGGGACTCGTTAACCGTGGATGGCAACTCATCTAAGAGAAGGAAACTCTGCATTCAAACCCGGAGATGGAGTCCCGAAGGCGGATAACATTGGTACAATGAAACAACCCGACAACTCCTGTGACGCCACTGGTGCCAAGCTGTATCATCCACATGATGTTCCCTTGGGTTTATCCAGCGGCGTGGAGAGAAGCGATTTACTGCTGGGGACCAGCTTATAATCCTAGAAGAATAATCCCAGGCCTTGGGGAATTCGTCCTGCGAATTCCATTCCATCGTCAGATTGTGACGGACGGATGCCAGAAAAAAATATATATCAGAGCATGTTGGATACTGTCTATTTAGTTAAATAACTGATTTCTTTGCTTTGTTTCTAAGTTCCTTAAAGCGGAGGGAAAATTCCTTGTTCGCAAAGGTAGGTTGTTGCCAAAGGCAGCACATTTTTTACTGCCACTATGTAAGCAATTGTGAAGCCTTTGCATCTATTTACGTTTTGACTCTTAACAGTGATGTCAATAGGGGTGAAGGGTTGCGTACTGCACATTGTGACACCCTTACAGGAGGGTGACACCAGATGAAAAATAGTAAATTTGACAGATCTCAATCAAATGGATTTTATGACCGGTAATAGATATAAGTTAAAAACAAGAGCAGGGTGTCAACAGAGCCGTTGCGTGGGCCTTGCATCGCCTGCAGCTGCAGGGGGCCTCGTCTAATTGAGGCGCCCAAATTAGTGATGGAGGAAAAAGGAAAAATGAATCATTTTAAATTGCATCGAATAGTTCAATATTTGAATATTTTGGCATTATCTAAAAATCGTGGAACAGGGATGAAAAAAAAGCCAACATTATCAACAATAATTTAAGAATTACTAAGTAATCCGTAATCCAGTATTAATCTTTACGAACCTGCGCTTGCGGTAAGAGTCGGTAAGTTGTAGTTCATTAAATGTTAATTGGTTAGTCATTGAACTCAAATAAACGAATGATGGAGTTCAGAAGCAACAGTTTCTCCCCATTATCGCCCAGTAGGTTGATGTGTCGGTAGGAATCCTGAGATTAATTTGATAATAAAGTAGGACTGCTACATAATTATTTTATGAAATGGTGATATACGCACACATGTTTATATGCTTAAGATCTAAGCTGTGCTTTATGCCGAACTATAAAACTTTTTTTTACTTTTGTGTCCTTACAAGTGACTAATTTTGTTGTAATATTTTAACTTTTTATTACGTTGTCCATAACAGCATTAACAAGCACGATAAGATGAATGTCAATGAATACATGAATAGAATAAACCTAGGGTTCTCTCATTTTTATTTTTTTTAAATTTAAGCAAAATTAATAAATAGAAATGTTACCATTCCATTGGCATTTTTTCACAATACTATTTACCTTAACCCGTGACAACATTGATGAGCATGATAATGGTAAATCAAAAATTAATGTCACGAATAAATGAATTGAATAAACCTTGGATTCCCAAATTTTTTTTTTAAACGAAAAGTTCAATTCCCTTTTTTTCCTCACAATACTACTTACCTTTGCCTAAGCTTAATTGAAATTACATTTTTGGAAATATTGGACAAATAGATTAGTATGCAGCTTTGAGCAGCGTTCACATAGGAATAGTCACATATAATACTATGACAGCAAGACAATGATTTTCGGATTACCGGGTGACAGACAGCCAAAGTGACAGCCTAAATCTCTGTGGGCCGAAAACATAAATAAAAAGATTGTTAACTTTTCTGTTTCGGCCTAAAACGACTCTACGTCGAAATTGATCATAGGGCAAATTTCGGCGTGTAAACCGAAATTCCTTCGGCCCCTAGTTTTGTAGTTGAGGGGCAGTCAAATCAGCTACAACAATGAACGTATCATTTTCAGAAATTAAATGTCTTGTAGTTTTTAAACCCTTAAATATTGATACATTTTGCTCTTGATGTTCTGAAATTTGGAGGAATATGAAATTGCAATACAATGTGAAATAAAATACAATCACATTTATATCGAAATTAAATTGTTAGATACAGAAAACAAATAGCTTTATGCATTAACCTTTGAGTGTTCTGGTTATGATTTTTTTTTATAAATTAGATGTTTCCCTGGTAATGTGCGCCAATCTTTGTTCCGGACTATGTGAAAGCGCCACCTATAGCAGTGTCCAAAACAAATGTATTACATTCAAGGATAAAATCTATGAAAGTACCATCAGCTGGACCAGCGATAGCCAATGGAGGATTCTTTATAAGGATGACTTCAGTGAGTTTTTCATTACCATTATTTTTTTAAATGTGTGTGTAGAAATGGTTTCAGCTCAAATTTTAAAACGTTTTCTCTCTCTCTCTCTCTCTCTCTCTCCTTCTCTCTCTCACTCTCTCTCTCTCTCTCTCTCTCTCTCTCTCTCTCACACACACACACATACGCACACATACGCACACTCAATTTATGTCTTCTCAATGAAAATTTTCAGGATTTATTTTTTTTTCTCTCCAGTCAAATTCGGAAACTGGACAATGGTCTTCAGGGCCCAAAAAGAGATAAAGAAATCATTCTATGGCTTGTTCTTGGCCAATGGCAGACACGATGACAATCCCCTGTCAGATGACAATCCCCTGTCAGATGACAATCCCCTGTCAGATGACTTCCCTGTTGAATGCTATCGACTGGATAATCTCGGCAACTGCAATCGACATTTTAGGAGCTACATTCTCGACAACTGGATAAATATTGACACGGTCTGCATACAACGTCTCAATACGAGTTACATGTCACATTTGTTTCAGTATGTTATTGTATGAAACAGTTTATAGTTGTGGGAGATGCAAATAATAGACATTTTCATATAATTAAATATAAACTAACTCGACACTTTATATTCTGAAGATATGGTTCTGGGTCTAACATTAAATTCAGTGTATCGAAAGTATTGAAACATTTTTTTTTAAAGTTCTAGCCGAGATGTCTTCGACAGATTTCTGAAAGTTAGCATTGTTCATCTGACAGCAGCCTCACTCTAAACACAATAGAAATGATAGTTTTTCATTAATAAGCCAATCATTAACAAGGCAATCATTTACAAACCAATCATCAACAGGCCAATCATTTACAAATTAATAATTAACAAGCAAATATTCAACAAGCCAATTATCAACAAGCCAATCATCAAAAACATATTTATAAAAGTGGTTAAAAATCATATACCGTTTTCCTTTAGGCACATGATAACATTCAAAGTCATATCGATTTTAAAAGTGATCAAATAAGTTATCCATTGACATAAAGATCAGTCAGATTTTCGCCCAGATTAATGAGTTTGTAATTATCCACTGAAGAGTTAGAGATGGTTTTTTGTTATTTGAACATTATTTGGCAGAAGTAGTGAAATTATTTTTTTTTTACATTTATTCTGTTTTTTTTGTTTGTTGTGGTGTTGTTTTTTTGCCTGCAAAAACCTTTTCGTCTCAGCTAGAGATTTGACCGTTAAATTCAGCATTAGATAGCATTGGAAATGTAATACTTACAACGCTAGAAAGATTTACTCAAGCCGAAGATGTACACGAAGCACATTGCCAAGTGATTACGTCATAACATCGTCACACAATTCTGTCATAGCGTTGCAATGTCAGCGACGGCGCTAGGGGATGCCTTTGTTGTCATATACCCCGGCCGATATAGTCATACTGGGTCTTACTGGACATAATGGTATTTATTCATTTGCACATTTTATTAAATTTCTTGTTTGAATTTTTTTTTGCTGTAACATTTCATTAATTAGCCCTGAGCCGAATTACGCATAGCGGCTCGTTTGTTGCCAATCATATTGTTGTCAAAAGCATATTCCAAAAAAAAAAACACGAAGCTGTATGATCTACACGAACTTAAAACTCAAAGGGGCTGCATAGTGTAAGAACAATAATTACTCATACAGTAATCGGTAGGTAATTGAAAATAACAAAAATGAGACTCCTTTCATGTCAAGAGTGATAACAATGTCTCGTTAAATTGAAAATGTTGACTGTCCAATTAAACGAACCCGAGACATTCATGATCTCAAGTAAGTTTTTGTCAGCTTGAAGTTTGAATAAAATCTTTGTGTACGGGGCACGGTTACTGACACTGTCAACATTATTTTATTAGCGAATGATATTTGAAGACTCCATAATGATGTTTGTATTGCCCCTGGAATATTGTCTCTCTTGGCCTAGAATAATTCTCCCTCTCTCTCTTCTCCCGGTATAATGTCTCTCTTCTTATGGAAGGTCTCTCTTCTCCTGGAATAATCTAACCCTGCTCCTGGAATAATTTCTCTCAATGTCTTCAGTTATTTTAGTTAGTACAAACCATCAACAGGCCAATCATAAACAAGCCAATCATCAACAAGCCAATCAGTACTTCTTAAAGCCATGTTTAAATCCACAATCCGTTTAAAAACTGAATCATGATAAAAAGTTTATGGATATCATATAGGAAGCCATGCATTTCAAAGTACAGTTGCAGTTGCTGGAAATGTGTCTTTAATGATATCCTGGATGCGTCAGCTGCGTCTGGTCCCTCCATTCATATTCAAACAGCTTCCTTCTTATCCACCGTTATAGGGCGTTCTTAAAAACCGCTTTGGTGTTCGATTTTGATGCCAACCCTTCTCTGTAACTGACGAAGAAACGGATTAGACCTATAGGCGTGTAATGGCTGTATAAAAGAGGTCCTCAAGAACTTGGTGTCGGTGTTGACAGCAAACAGGACGTCCTACAAAATGACCTTGTAAAGGCCAGATTTAAGAACCTCTAGCTCATATTTTGCAAGACAAGCAGCTCCATTATTTACTGTACGGTCTTCACGCGATTGAATTTGGAGGGAAAGTACAGTGAAAATCACAGACAGATCATTTGAATATCCTAATATTGTGTTGATTGGAAATTATGAACTATGAACAGAAACGGCCTGCTTGTATTAATAATATATAATATTATAAGGGCAGGTTGCCACCGCCCAGCGCCGGTCCTGCCTTGTGATTCAGCCATGAATTTGTCATTGTTTTTAACGTTATTTTCACGTTGTACAAAAAGGTGAAGTTTGCATTCTACACAGAAGACGTGGAGATGAAGTCCATCGTATTTGAGGGCAAGTACTCCACATGGTCGTCTTGGTACAATCAATCGGCAATAGTGACCTCTTCCTGGACCAATATCAAAACAGATTTGAGCATAAGCCACTTCACAATTCCTGGGTAAGCTCTTGAATAGCTCGATATTTATACCATGTTCAAGTTTTTAAATATTGAAAAGTGATCCTGATTTTGAGCTAATCCTCAGTGTTAACATGTATATGGACATTCGCGAATGAATGACCATGATGTATTGTGTTATGAAAGTAGCGATTTTAGCATAGCTGTATTATTATTAAATAACAGAATTTATAATAGCACTGATAATAATGAAAATATTTTAAAATTTAGAATTAAAGTTGTTAACTTTAATATAATCGCCCTTATTGATGTAAATAATATGGTTAGCGTTGAAAGTAATAATATTGACCAGATTTAATTTCTTTTTTAAGCAACACTGCCTTTGGCATTGAGCGTCGTTTTACAATAGACGGCCCTTATAACGAATGTACTACTGGCGTCACTTATATGTTTACCATAGATACGAATTGGGATGTGTGCACAGGCTCTTGGAACTTAACCATTACAAACTTTCCTTTGTTTATCTACGCTCCTGGCAACACGATGGTGGCACTGAGTGGAACTCCCCCAGGTAAACGTTTGGAATATTTACAATAATTTGTATTCCAAGTAGAATTGGCTCATTAATGAAATATGCATCGTCATCATCATCACCATCATCACCAACAAATTTAGGATTTCCATGTCTGTACAAAACTAAGACAAGAAATTTAGGTTGCCCCGGTCTGTATCAAACTAAGAAAAGAATTTTAGGATGTCCATGTCCGTAGAAAGGTAAGACAAGAAATTTAGGATGCCCAGGTCTGTACAAAACTAAGACAAGAACTTTAGGATGTCCATGTCCGTACAAAAAAGCTTTTTTATATAAAGTTTGTTGCAGTCAAACAAAAGGGGATATTATAACGTTGGTCATTATTTTATTGTGTGGTATTCTCTTTGTTGTTGAATTTCTCCAGATTATGATCACAAATATATATAGCAAACAAGAACATTTTATAACAGTTGAAATAGCTCGTATTGTTACAAATCAATAAATTCAATAATCAAGTTATATTGAGTCATACAGACATTATAAAACAGTCTTACGAATATATTTTTTTCAGCTTTAAGTTTATTTTAAAATTGTGTACATAACAAAATGTGGAAATTTAAAACTTCTTTTCAGTTAATATTATGTTTTGTGTTGACAACCTTGTTCAAAGGGGGCCGTGCTCTATGCTCATTATGGAATGGCTCAACCGTGCTCTATGCTCATTATTGAGTGGCTCAACCGTGCTCTATGATCATTATTGAGTGGCTCAACCGTGCTCTATGCTCATTATGGAGTGGCTCAACCGTGCTCTATGATCATTATTGAGTGGCTCAACCGTGCTCTATGCTCATTATTGAGTGGCTCAACCGTGCTCTATGCTCATTATTGAGTGGCTCAACCGAGCTCTATGATCATTATTGAGTGGCTCAACCGTGCTCTATGATCATTATTGAGTGGCTCAACCGTGCTCTATGATAATTATTGAGTGGCTCAACCGAGCTCTATGATCATTATTGAGTGGCTCACCCGAACTCTATGATCATTATTGAGTGGCTCACCCGAACTCTATGATCATTATTGAGTGGCTCACCCGAACTCTATGATCATTATTGAGTGGCTCAACCGTGCTCTATGCTCATTATGGAGTGGCTCAAGTTTAATTGTTGTTTGTATCCATATTTCTTAGCCGTCTTTATCGCTCTTTTTGCCTTATCTGTGGCCTGATTTAGCGCAAATTTTTTTTGCAAGTTGGGTTTCTCTCAATTATTTTCCTGGCAGATTCCCTATTCTTCATACAATTCTATACTATTAGACCAGGTTTATAACTTTTACTACAACCACTGGGATTGCTAAGAAAGACCATTTCTATTAATGTAGATCTGTATTCAAAACATATTTCCTATATTTGGAACAATGACATATATTATATTATCTTATATTAAATTAAAAAAATAATGATATCAATCATTTAACATCAATAATAAAAAAAACCTTAAAACTGAAAAGTTTTTAATGTAAATTATAACAAAAATCTCAAGCCTAGGACCATCATCATATTAGTCACAGCACTCTTGACATTGCCAATCATTCAAGGGATTATGTGATTTTCTAACAGCCCGGAGGAAGGGCGCAAATGATTTCTATGTTATTGTTATTTTAGTGGAAAAAAATGGATATTAATAATTTTTATATTATCCTTGCTATTTAAGTTTTTTATCATTTTGCTGGTAGCCAAAAGATGACAGGCGGCTGAGGGAGAATTTTTTTTTCTTTGAAACATTTAGAAAAAAGTTAAATAACAATTTTTTTCATGGTATATTTTTAATTGCGACGTTTTCAGCACGATGTCTCAAGAGAAATAAAGTTGCGCAATAGTTGGATATAGGTTTTTAAACCGATGATCGGGTTGCCATTTTTTCACAAAACGATAATCCTTTTCTTTATCATTTTAAAAATATATTTTTTCATTTAGATTTTATTTTTTTTAGCTAGTAGGATTACAATTTTTTTTTTAAAAAGGGGGGGGGGGGGGGGGGACTCTTTAAATTATCAATGGTCCGATTATATGTTCCATTATATGTTCTATAAAAATGTCTCCTCTATTTTAAGAAAAATAATGTGTGGATTTTGTTCGCATTTACAGGCAGCTCAACTGCCGTGAATTTATTTCCAAAACAATCATATAAACAAAACTTTACTTGTTAAATATGATAGTGTTTACCATTTAAGCGTACTTCCAACTATTTCAATTACTTAAAATTGCATATCAACAATGCAAATCTTCATACATTTTTACAATAAAAATAGTGATATGCTCTTCATCGTTAAATGGCTGTCTTCCCGTTTCCCAAGTGACCACTGTGACCAATGTTGTTTTCTTGCGGTCAGGTAAAGGCCGATAACGCTCCTGTACTACTTGCAGCAAATATAGTTTCTGTTGCGTCCTCTTTTGTTACAATGCTGTCAAAATCCTGCATGAGTGCCGCACCTTTCTCTGCGTTGTCATTAACCACTTCCTTGATTTGACCATCTCCTTATTTTTCTATAATCATCTCTGATATCACAAGTCTCGGGATCAGATACTAGATGTCTCAATGGATTGTTCAAACGTGTTTAGAAAGTCATCGTGCTTTAGGAACAACATTTTCTATTTTTATTCAAGTAAATTTCTTGAAATATGATTTAATTTAACTGAAAATTTGCAGGAATTATTTTGTTGCGAATTGAGAATAGGTAAGAGGGTCTCTGTCCATGCTATTTTCACATTTCGAAAATTTGGAGTTTAATTATTGGTAACCAGAAATAACCCGTGGAAAGCAATGGACGCAATAGAATTTATATATTTTCTAATTTTGCAAGCTTTTTCAAAAGTCGTCCATAAATAGTTTCATTTTGCTTTGCACGACATTTCATACTAAATAATTCCAAGGTAGAACACTTTATCAAAAACCATTGCCGGTAAGTTGGTATTTTATAACATCAAAAGAGTTCTTTAAGTTATACATTTAAAAATAGTATTAGACCCGTCAAAGCTGAGCTCATTTTGATACCACACACACACACATTCACACAAATATATATAATTTCAGCTTACTTCTTTAAATTTATTACAATTTTCAAATTCATTTCAGCCTACAGATTTGCAGACGTCCTAGCCATATTTGTCACATTCACTACGCAATAATTTGTGGCCCAAGTAGAACTACAAAGCTGAAAAAGATTTTTTGAGAAATGTTTGTTAGAAATTCAATATTGCCTTTTAAAATTATATACAGATAAAAATAAAACTTGTAGAAATAAAGATAATAACACAGATTTGAGTAAGGGAATGTTGGTAAGTACCGGTCAACGCGCATTATGTATAAAGACATAATCACATATAATTTGGTATTTTCCTCAATAAATAGCTCAGTGGCGTAGCAAGGGGGTTGCGGACCGCACCGGGTGGCACCATACAATAGCTGGGACGAAACGGTTGCCTAGGAGCAGCTTTCTCATGGCTCTCTATCTCTGTCTCTCTCTCTCTCTCTCTCTCTCTCTCTCTCTCTCTCTCTCTCTCTCTCTACCTATACCTCCTCCTTCACCACGACCTATAGGTAACCTTACTATACCTATACCAGTCGGTAACTATGGAGCGAAGGGAGCTAACTATATGAGTCCTTAAAACTCGACAGATCCAACTGTCTTGATTGGATTTTAACTCACTCGCCAAATGTCATCACTGCAGGATGTAGTATGGATTGTTGCAACTATCTGACACGATGTGAAACCATGAACCAAGTCTGTATAAATGTTTTTTTTAAAACTTTTTAAAATGTCGTGTGGTCGTAGTTTTTGTAATTCTTCAATAATTAATTTTAACAGGGGGTGTAGACAGTTCCAGATTAACCACGTTGCATCTTATGCACTTGCACCAGGCCTACTCTATGTTTTTAAAAAATTAGGCCTGCTTATCCGTATCCTATTAATTCATTACACTTGACTATTTATTGTTTCTAATTTTCGATTAACATAATTTTTTTTTTACCAAAGAAAGAAATTGTTGGCACCACTCAATTCGTTTTTTAATATTATTTATGCACCCGAACAGTAGCGTTAGAGAGAAACTATCAAAGAGCAAACTTCCACAGGAAGCCAGAAAAGTGAATATGCTTTCCCTGCGTTCTGTGTAAAGTTATCGGTATTTTGATGTGGACGCCGACGGCGGCATTGAGATTATCTGCACTTTAAAGTTTGTCGCATCACTGCGACCCTCACATTGCTGTATTAACAACACTCGGTAAGGACACAGTGAATACAAATAATAATAATAATAATAATACATAAGACTTGAAAAGATGCAGGAAATTGTGTTTCATTAAAAATTGGTCAAAAAAAGTGCAACTAGCTTCTTATTTTGATCGACAAAGTCAAGTTTAGGACTTACAATTTTTAAGTCATAGTTGATGCCATCGTCGCTGATTAAGGCCAAACAATATTTATGTATATATATATATATATATATATATATATATGTATCGTGTGTATGTATCAAAACAGTTGAATTAGCAACGATATATGTATATATTATGGTCGTGTGTTGTAAATAATTGGTGTCAAAATGACTCTCTTTTCATCAACTATTGAATTAGTAAATAATTAAAATTTGACTGTACTTATTTTTTCACATTTTTATTTTGTTTCTTTAAAAAATATAATAATCCACTTGTATTTTTTTTTCTACAAAGGTTAGTCAATGTTTCTCAAAAGTGTGTGATACCATCCTCGGTGTGTTGTCGGACTCCTGGAGGGGGGAATTAAAATTATCCTGAGACATGGTGTGGGGGTGGGGTTGCCATGGGATTAATAGAAGGTAATTAGTGAACTTTGTAATGCTAACTTTTTCAAATAGTAAACATTTTAAAATAATAATGATAGAACACTTGTTTTCAGCATTATTACAAATGTCGTTAACAGATATCACCCTGAAACAATAAATACCCTTAAACGCTAGGGAAAACCTTAGATCTTTTTCAACAGTTGCCATGGCAATAACAACGAAACATGTAAACTATGCAGGGTCTAGGAACAGACAACCCTAAACATATTGACTAAATTTGAGTCGCCGACACAATTTTTAAAAAAATCAACATTTACGCAATCCTCTCTTTTGTAACTCAGTGGTACAAATGTCAGCAATGACATTATTAAAAAAATAAATCTCCATTCAAATTACATTTTTACGAACTGCATTCAATTTAATGCCAACAATTCATCTGGTCTATCATTTTGATTCTGTCGTGCAAAAAGATTATTACGAAGTCCACGATATTTGCTCTACTCTTAAACATACTTGTTGATTACACATAAAATACAAATTATTTGTATCCGCTTGCCATTGAAAATAAACAGCCCTTGCTTGAAATAATTTTCATCCGTGCAAGATAGGTTTGAATCGACCTACTCGTACTGCAATTTGTGCAACATTCCACTGTAGGATTGTAATGTGCTTTCTCACTCTTCCAGGACGATGTCAAGATTTATCTGAATCTTAGGCTGTTAACCTGCTTCACCAAAAAGATAAATTAGCATATAGGTCAATGGATCCTAATGAGGGCTCATGATGTTCAAATTGATTGCTGGACGTTCTGCGTTGCGACATAAACTCGAAAATCACATTCAAATGGGGGTGCACCATCAGCAGAGCGAAAAATTATCGCAACTTCAACAGTTGACAGATTATAGCGCCCCCTATCAGCACTGCCGTACCGCCGTATATTTACCGCCGGAACAACTTGATTGTTTGCTTCTGCCAGTTGTTCTACTCCATTTTCCACCTCGCCAAGCTTCCGTTCAGCTTGAGCGTAGACATTGTTCTGCCGAATCAAAGCATCCAATTTATTGACGATATTAGATTTTGGCCTTTGAATTGCTGGATACTGCGTGCGATCAATATTTGCCATTCTAGATTCGATACTGTACAATTGCGCATGTTGATGATGTTCCCCTTGAGCAGGGTGCAGGTGACCTCTCCTGGAGCAGGTTGCATGTGACGTCGCCTAGAGCAGGGTGCACGTCACCAGTACAATAATAAATGTGTCCATGACCTCTGAAAACATATGGACCACTTCAAATGATCGAGTTGTGCTCCCATAGAGCCAAACGCTAACATGTCATGAACGTTGTCACTGAAGTTGCTATGTTGAGGATGGTCTGGAATACTCAGACGTTCTTGAATATAAAACTGAAATGTCTGTCTTTCCTGACCAACTTATTCCAACAGAACAGCTCCTTTTTGACAACAATGCTTGAAGTTTCCATTAGTTGATTTTTTTCCGCTTCAAAATTAAGAGAACTGCAATAGTTGCACTGTTGATTCATTGGTCCACAGCTAAGCTCATCAACTTTATCTTCATTGAACGTGTCATGGTTGGAATTAAGGGATACTCGGATGCTCTTGATCTATGAAGTCTTTCAGCCACTTGTCATCGGCGTATTTTGCGTCAAATTTCTTGTTGAATTCATTATTTTGTTTTACTGTATAGTATGGTGCGTTATAAAAGAAATTTGACGAAAATTTTAAAGTGTCAGCTGAAAAAAAAGAGTCGACCAAAAAATTCCGTTCGATCAAATTTCCATCGATCAATTTTCCGTCGACGAAATTTCTTTCAAACAAATTTCCGGTAACTGTGCTCTTAGCCATGGGGGGAGGGGGGGGGAATTGTCCGAAGCCCATCCGTCTACCATTCGCATAACCATTTATTTTTTGGAATACACAGTGTATTTTACAAGCATAGTGAACACACAATTTTAATTTGCAAGCTGTCTAGTGCACTTTTGGTAAAATTATTTTTCGCATTATTGAAAGTATTTATATTTTGCGAAATCAATCTAAAATGTAAAGAAATATTTTTTTTTAACTAACTTCAGCACACACTACAATATGAACTGTCACAACAAATAAAAGTATCGAGACATCGTAGTAGGTTTGTGTAAGGGTGTGTAAAATTGGTGTGTGAAATTGGTGTGTAATTTTTAATAATATTGTGCTTAGTGTTTATTTCATGCAATCTCACGGGGGGGGGGGGGGGGGGAAGGAGAAGTGTCTCCCATAAAAAGTCAAGTGCCCCCCCCCCCCAAATCCCCGAGGAGAAAAATGTGTGCAACCAAAAACGACCAAAAATACAAAATTGTCCTGTTCTTAACATTTTTAAAAAGCATTGTAACTGATACTTTTAGCCGATTACAATAATTGGGACCTACGAAATATAGCATTCCGCTCGATGTATTTGATGATCCGTATATTTAAAGCTAATCTTGATTCAGGCTTGCAATAGTCAATTATGAAAATCGATGTTTGTTTTTTTTAATTGGCCGCTCCTCATTATAAACCGAAGGCTTACTTCCCTTTTTCGCATGGTATTTTTTTAAATTTACTTTTTGCAACTTAACAAGTTTGAAGACTTTAATAACAGTATAATAAAGTACATTTACATCTATATAAAGATCTTTAATTTTAAAATATTTCTTGCTAATAAGTATCAAACATGTGCAATCTGTTTTCAAATTAAATTTCAGCATGACTTTTAAAGAAGCTTAGCGTGTTCATCATAAATTGTCTTATGGCATCATGATTTCAAACAATATAGTTACTATAATACTTTTGAATGTACTCGATTACATGAATGTTGAGCTTGATCAAATGAAAATTCTAAGACAATTTTTAAATTTTAAGGGAAAAAAGCACGTTTTTCAATTGTTATTAAATCGACGTGTTTGTATTTTCTTTAAATGTGTTAAGTGAGTGGTAGAGTTTCCTGAATAACAGATAGGAATTTTGAATACTTTATATATATTAAGTTCTCAACAGCGTTTCTAATATCAGCTTATTTAGCAATATGCCCAAACAAGCTGATAGTGATAGCTTTTTAAAAAAATAATAATAATAGTTTTTAAATAAAAGTTTTTGTGAACTATCATTTTCATTTTTGTGACAATAATTCCATTCATTTTTCTTCTGTTTTTAGAAAGAATTTTGTTTCCTCCAAATCGTCAACTTTGAAATAAATTCTGTGGATTTGGTAAAAAATATATATATATCGAAGAGGTAATTTGTAAGTTATCTAAAGACACTTATAGTAGTTTGAAATTTAAAAAATAAACACTTCAAGCACGTGTGACTTGTGAGTACTTTGGTTCAATAATACGTGTGACTTGTGAGTACTTTGGTTCAATAATACGTGTGACTTGCGAGTACTTTGGTTCAATAATTCGTGTGACTTGCGAGGACTTTGGTTCAATAATACGTGTGACTTGCGAGTACTTTGGTTCAATAATACGTGTGACTTGGGAGTACTTTGGTTCAATACTGAACTGCTGGAACGGACTTTGTGTGTCGATAAATCAAGGGCCAAATATTTGCTTTGTCCCAAAACATGTCTACACACGGTATGCTACTGAGTGCGAGGACTCCAAGAAGGCGTGAGAGGACATCATTTCAAAGTTATATAATTATTTTGATGTATATTATTTGTCATATAAAAACCCCATAGTGATTGCATGGTGATCTCTCTCATTTGACCGTACCGAAATCTTTGTAATTTACTTTTAAAATAACAATAATTTACTCCATATCGAATTAATGACAACTGTGGATTTGTAGTAGTCAAAAGAGAGATATTTTAAATATTACTGGCACACATACACATTTATGTGGGGAATATCATCATTCGATTCGGAAATATAGACTGGTGTTTTAAACACATAACAGCCAAGAATTCATTTCATTGTGAGGTTCTGCTAAGACGTTAAACAAACAAAATTAGTTAGATAATTTTTTTTTTAAGTTCTAAGATTCTAAGCAGCAAGAGTTATCAAACCTGTTGTCAAGAGGTGACCATACAACAACAGATCACTTTCGACAATTTTTTTTGTTTTTTTCCTTCAAATAATTACATGAACAAAATCACGGCAAGTTTTCTTGTGGTAAATATTGTAATAATCAAGTATTTGACAACATCTGCACTCCAAGGACACGGAAACCTAATGGCAGTTGTCAGTCTTCATGACCAGACTAATATTGACCAGCCATTAATACATCAATAGCATCTCTGGCAGGGTAAACAATTCTATATAACCATCGGTGCGTACAATTGTAAGAGCTTTTGACTAGGGGACAATCGGCCAGGCTCAAATTTGAAACTTAGCTTCGGAAGGCTTACAACGTTGTAAATAAAGCTTAGTGTCAGCGGTTTATAAAACTTTAGGTTATGTTTAAAGTAGGTTAAAGTGGTGTAATCATTCTAAAGTATTTTTTGTGTGTTGTATTTAGAATATTTATGGATGTGTGGTTTTAATCTAATATAAAGATCAATCTATCGAAGATTTACAGTAAAAGTAAAATGCAAGCAGGTTACGTACAACAGCATAGTTAGGCCTGCAGTGATTGCTTTAGTTTTTGGTATCTCTGTGTGATCCGGACACATATCGTTGGTGATTTAACGACAGTTCTTTTCATTTGAGTGTTATAGATATTAACATAGATATTTAACATAGATAATTTAACATAGATATTTACATATATATTTCACATAGATATCTAACATAGATATTTCACATAGATATCTAACATAGATAGTTCCCATAGATATCACAGCAGTAGCTAAATCTTCATTGAAGGAAACAGGAATTTTATTCAGGAAAAGAAAACGATACACCAGCCATTTCTTAATTACCGGTACTCTTAAGGCGACGGTCATTTTTTGGTTTATTCTCAATGGAATCAAAGAGTTTTGAATCATTATAAAGACATTTATGCCAGGAATTTTAAAATATGATAATCAATGGGTAAATTGAATATTTAAAATAAAGATTCTTGCAAATTAAAGTATGCTTTAAAGTGGTGGTCAGCACATTCTTTTATTTTACGGTTCAAGGAGACTGAACTTTTTGTTTTCTCGCTAGCTAGAAATATCACCAATAGCATTACAATCAGTTGCGTAGAAATGTTCTATATATAGAGGGACTTTGTTTTGGTCAACGATAGAGGCTTTTTTTCGAGGAAGGGGAGCTGCAAATATTATGTCAGCCCCAGACGGCAATCTACACCATTGATTATACTTGTTTTACCTACATCTCTGATTATACTGTTTCTATTTACAACATTGATTCTACTTTTTCTATCTACACCAATGATTATACTGTTTCCGTCTACACCACTGATTATACTGTCTCCATCTATACCACCGATTATACTGTTTCTATTCACAGCCACTGACTTTACAAGAGTCCCAGCCAAAGATTTATTGTATCAAGTGGGTCTTGTAGTGAAGTTCATTGCTCACAGTTATTGTAACGCTCAACCAATAAACGAAAAGCTAACTCCAATTTTCATGTAGCCTTTACCTGGTTTTGAAAAGAAGAAAAAATCGGACTTATTTAAAGAAAAAAAAAAAACTATTGTGTAGTGGTCTACTCTATTACAATGTTTCCTTTGGTATTGCTACTGTTGACCACATATGTGTCGGAGACAACTGGTCATTTGGAGACGCATAGATTTAAGACACGTAATGGATACAAACTACTGAATGGGACGCCTCTGCGTTCATTGACGGATGCAAGTGTGTATTCTCTATATTTTTGGGGTTTCGTGAGTGGACGGGTAGTTAAATCATTGACCACACCAGGCGTTCCAAGCTGTAGCTTCACCAATGAATGTAGCACTTTCATAGGCCCCGCAATTATTAGGGCCGGCCCTGACACCAAGCGTTCCAAGCTGTAGCTTCACCAATGCATGTAGCACTTTCATAGGCCCCGTAATTATTAGGGCCGGCCCTGACACCAGGCGTTCCAAGCTGTAGCTTCACCAATGCATGTAGCACTTTCATAGGCCCCGCAATTATTAGGGCCGACCCTGACACCAAGCGTTCCAAGCTGTAGCTTCACCAATGCATGTAGCACTTTCATAAATAAGATGTCTTGTAATTTATCAACCCATAGCTATTTATACATTTTGCTAATTGATATTCTGAAATATTTTTGGAGCATGGAATTGTAATACAATGTGAATTAAAATACTAGCAAATTTATATCGAAATGAAATTGTTAGATAAAACAATAAATAGCTCTATGCACTAACCTTTTCGTTTCTGGTTATGATTTTTCTTCTTTCTTTAAATAATTATTAGAAGTTTCCCTGGTAATGTGCGCCAGTCTTTGTTCCGGACTATGTGAAAGCGCCTCCTATAGCAGTGTCCAAAACAAATGTATTACATTCAAGGATAAAATCTATGAAAGTACCATCAGCTGGACCAGCGATAGCCAATGGAGGATTCTTTATAAGGATGACCTGAGTGAGTTTTTCATTACCACGATCTTTAAATGTGTGTAGGATAGAAATGGTTTCAGCTCAAATTGTACACATACATAAATACATGCGCATGCGCCACACGCACACATAATGTATTTCTATTCAATGAAAATTTTTCAGGATTTATTTTTGTTTCTCTCCAGTCAAATTCGGAAACTGGACAATGGTCTTCAGGGCCCAAAAAGGGATAAACAAATCATTCTATGGCTTGTTCTTGGCCAATGGCAGCCACGATGACAATCCCCTGTCAGATGACTTCCCTATTGAATGCTATCGACTGGATAACCTCGGCAACTGCAATCGACATTTTAGGAGCTACATTCTCGACAACTGGATAAATATTGACAAGGTCTGCATACAACGTCTCAATACGAGTTACATGATGAATAGAATAAATATGTTGTTTTATTAGCAGTTCATAATTTGTAGAGGTAAAAAATAGCAATTTTTAGGCATAGGAAATATAAAATAGCACGAAACTTTATATTCAAAATCCATAGTTCTGTGTCTATAATTAACTTAGTTTTTGTTCGTGGGTGGCTGACTGGCTGGCCAATCATAACAAGCCAATCATTAACAGTCCAATCATCTGGTTACAGATCATATACCATATTTCTTTAGGTGCATGATAAACTTCAAAGTTATTCCAATTTAAAAACTTGATCAAATAAGCTATTCATTGACATAAAGATCAGTTAGATTTTTGCCCAGATTAATGATTTCGTGTTTTCCCACTTAAGGGTCGGGGATGATTTCTTGTTAAAATATGAAAACTATTTGGCAGACCAATTGGGATTATTTTAAATAAATGTATTCTTGTAATATTTTTTTCTTTCTGCATACAACATTTTTGTCTCAGCCAGTGATTTAACCATTAAATGCAACATTACATAGCGTTGGAGATGCTCATAGTACGACATAAGCCAGGGGTGGGCAAAGTACGGCCCGCTGGCCGCATGCGGCCCGGCAACTGATATTATGCGACCCTCGAAGGCATTTAGAAATAAAAACAAATTACTCTGTTTTTAAGTTATTTTGTTGAATTTTACAGAATTTCCTGTATCGTTATGATTGTTTAAAAATGTGGCCCTTCGCACAAAAAGTTTGCCCACCCTTGACCTAAGTCAGCGGTTCTCAACCTGTGGGTCGCGACCCTTTTGGGGGTCAAACTACCCCTTTACAGGGGTCGCCTAAGACCATAGGAAACACATATGATCTAGAGTTATGAAGTAGCGATGAAAATAATTTTGTGGTTCGGGGTCGCCACAACATGAAAAACTGTATTAAAGGGGTCGCGGCATTAGAAAGGTTGAGAACCACTGACCTAAGTCATTATCAAGATTTATACAGACTAGGAAATTAGTAAAACACAGTAAGGTTAAACCTGATAAAAGGAACGCAACAAAACAACGAACGTGTCGGCAGGAAGCCTTCATTAGCGAACAAACAGAAAAACGAATAAAATTACAAAATGTATAAAAAAATATAATGTAGCACTTAGCTAAGAAGTAGTGTCCAAGAGGTCTTTTGCTGCCCTCTTGGACACTACTTTTAAGCTAAGTGCTACATTATATTTTTGGAAATTTTGTAATTTTAATTTGCGAAGTATCTTGGACGAAACGGTTGCATCGGAGCAGCTTTCTCAGGGCTGCATAAATAGAATCATCGGCCAGAGGTTTCCACCTTCGCCGTTAGCATCGATGTTCGTTTCTGGTGCCAATCCTTCTCTGTATTTGGTGAAGACACGGATTAGACCTTGGACATGTGTAATAGCTGTATAGCAGAGGTCCGAAAGAACTCGGTTATGGTGTTAACAGCAAAGAGGATGTCATAGCATATGACAACGGCAAGCCGAAATTTAAACAGCCCCAGCTAATAATGTCGCATAGGAGATGGCGTCGGTGGGCCGTCGAGCGCGAGATCTTAATACCCCCCCCCCCCCGGCACACCTCCACATGGGCCAGCCGCCGGGTTTCCCCGCCGACAGACTGTGCGGCGGCACGCCGGGAACCTCCCCCCTGGCCTGGGAGACGTCCGGTCGACCGAGAACGCTGCGTTTAAAACGTCCGCGTTACCCCCCCCCCCCCAAACCGCCCAGGGATTCTTTCGGTCGGGACGGAAGGTTGGGACGAAACGGTTGCCTAGGAGCGGCTTTCTCACGGCCGAGTAGCTAGAATCATCGGCATGGGCTTACTCGCCACCCAAGCCTCATATCCATCAACAGCAACAAGTAATCATGTTGGACACTGCTACTCCCGTTGCGTTGGGAGTCATGCGGTCGGTCGGGGTTTTTGGCTTCAGGTGGGCAAATCCACCCTACTAGTCCGCCACGCCACGAAGAGGCAAACCCCATGTGGACGCCCCCGAGTTACCTCGGTAACGCTGCCGCGGACGTACGGCACGGAAACAGCCCCAGCTTGAAAGTTTGCTCTACAAACAGCGTCACTATTCACTTCGGGGTCTTCACTCGATTAAACTATGAGGGATAGTACGGTAAAAGAACACACACATATCATTTCATTAACTTATACCTCCTAATACTGTGTTGATTGTAAATTTAAAAATATGAATAGACGAGACATGGCTGTATTGATAAATTATAATATTATAAGGACTAAGAACAGGGCCGTAACAATAGCGTAGCTTTGGGCAGTCGCACAGGTTGCCACCGCCCAGCGCCGGTCCTGCCTTATGATTCAGTCATGGATTTTTCATTGTTTTTAACGTTATTTTCACGTTGTACAAAAAGGTGAAGTTTGCATTCTACACAGAAGGCGTGGAGATGAAGTCCATCGTATTTGAGGGCAAGTACTCCACATGGTCGTCTTGGTTCAATCAACCGGCAATAGTCACCTCTTCCTGGACCAATATCACAACAGATTCGAGCATAAGCCACTTCACAATTCCTGGGTAAGCTCTTGAATGGCTCGATATTTGTAACAACGAAAAGGAAGTTTTTAAATATTGAAAAGTGATCCTGATTCTGAGCTAATCCTCAGTGTTAAAATTTATATGGACATTAGCGAATGAATGACCATGATGTATTATTTTATGAAAGTAGCGATTTTAGCATAGCTGTATTATTATTAAATAACAGAATTTATAATAGCACTGATAATAATGAAAATATTTTAAAATTTAGAATTAAAGTTGTTAACTTTAATATAATCGCCCTTATTGATGTAAATAATATGGTTAGCGTTGAAAAGTATAATATTGACCAGATTTAATTTTTTTTTAAGCAACACTGCCTTTGGCATTGAGCGTCGTTTTACAATAGACGGCCCTTATAACGGATGTGCTACTGATGTCACTTATATGTTTACCATAGATACGAATTGGGATGTGTGCACAGGCTCTTGGAACTTAACCATTAAAAACTTTCCTTTATTTATCTACGCTCCTGGCAACACGATGGTGGGACTGAGTGGAACGCCCCCAGGTAAACGTCTGGAATATTTACATTTACAATAATTTGTATTTCACATACCTTGTTCCACTATTTCTTCACAAAAATAAGAAACAAAATACACAATTTCTTGAGGTGAAACAAAACGGGAGATTTTTTTTATTTATTCGTGTTTGTTTTAAACTTTTGATTACTAATCAGTGAACGTGGATACTGATGAGAATGACATCAATGAGTTATTAAATACTAAGTACTTACAAGAAAATATGTAAAAAGTTGAGATATCCGGTTTTATTTCCCTTCAGGGGCGTCATTTCAGGGTTTTTTTCAGGGGGGGGGGGACACTAAAACTTGGTCGGCTTGTTAATTTGTTTATTACTGGAGGCGCCACAGTGCGTGGCAATTTAAATAAAATCTGCAAATTCGGGGTGGGGGTGGAAGGGGAGTGGATGCAAATGCCCCACCCTGCCCTACCCAAATGATATCCCTGTTTCACTTACTTCAGTAGATTCAAGTCACATGATCAAATGATATTGTGTCATACAGACATCAAAAATATTGTCGTACGAACAATTAATTAATTTTTTTTAGCTTCCTAATTTTATTTTAAAAATGCGTCCGTAACAAAAATTTGCTTGCCCGTACAAAATGTGCAGTTATTTTGTCTGGCCTTTTTTTTAACAACACATTTCAAAAGGGTCAAGTTTATCTGTTGTTTTTATCTATTTGTCATCTTCATTGTTCTTTTTGCCTTAGCTATAGCCTGGTTTAGAATGTATTTGGTTTTGCCAGTTTGGTTTCTCTGTAGTATTTTCCTTTTCCCTATTATTTATCTTATTCTATAACATTATCCCAAGATGTATATCTTTTCTATACAACCTCTTGGAATGCTAAGGAGAAACATCTGGTAATCTAGTTCTGTAATCAAAATACATTTTTATTTATTTGGAATAATAAAATAGCATATATTATCTTATATTAAATTAAAAAATAGAGAAAGAAACCATTAAACATCTTCATTAAAATAAATTTTGTTTTTAAATTATTTTAAAAATTCAAGCAGAAAATCATTTTGTCCGTCACATCACTCTTTACTCAGCCCTTTATTCAAGAGATAATTCGATTTTATAAAAGCCGGGGGAAGTCCGCTTGTCAATTGTTGAGTGTTATTGATTTGTTAATTTTAAATAATTAATGGAAAATATTCATTTTTATTTTTATCCTTGCTGCTCATGTTTCTTTTCACATTGCTGGTACATGAATGATGGCTGATGGCTGACGAATAGCGGCTTATGGCTGACGAATAGCGGCTTATGGCTGACGAATAGCGGCTGATGGCTGACGAATAGCGGCTGATGGCTGACGAATAATGACTGTCGAATAGTAGCTTATGGCTGACGAATAGCGGCTGATGACTGACGAATAATGACTGTCGAATAGTAGCTTATGGCTGACGAATAGCGGCTTTTGGGCTGACGAATAGCGGCTGATGGCTGACGAATAATGACTGTCGAATAGTAGCTTATGGCTGACGAATAGCGGCTGATGACTGACGAATAGCGGCTTATGGCCGACGAATAGTGGCTTAAGGCTGACGAATAACGGCTTATGGCTGGCGAATAACAGCTTATGGCTGACGAATAACGGCTTATGGCTGACGAATAGTGGCTCATGACTGACGAATAGCGGCTTATGGCCGACGAATAGCTGCTTATGGCTGGCGAATAATTTTGCAGAATTGTAAATATCCGTGTTTTTCCCCACAAATAAAATTTCCCACATGATCATTTCTCACCCGTAGATCACGCACACTGAAAACTGCCCACACGCAATACTACTCTCACATAATATTCCAAGGAGAATACCCAACATAGACACTTTCACACACGGACTATTCTTCACACTATTTTTTCATGTTTGTTGCGAGTCCATCAGGGGTGTACAACTCAAATGAATTACGCATCTTATATTTAAAATGGGGTTGAAGCGTGTTTTATGTAATTTGAACACAAGATTTTGGTGACCAGAAATACGCGCACATGACAAACGCGCACACGATAAACGCGCACAGAAAATTCCGCAAAAACACAGCTACGCACAGGAAAACTGCGCACACCGACAGTTGCGCACACAGAAAACAGCGCATACCGACAAATGTGGACACCGAAAATTCCGCACACGGACAGTTGCGAACGTTGACAGTAGCGAACACATACAAATGCGCAAATTTTTATGAAATTTAGGCTTAGTTAGTACTAGGAGTAGGAAGATTATTCATTTAAACTATAATTATTATTAATGAAACTAAAATAGGCTTAGTTATATACTAAGACGATTATTTGGCTAATGTTAACAGATATCACCGTGACTTCGTTAAGGATACATAATTTAGTTTAGGGTTCAGGTTAGGTTTAGGGATAGATTTAGTGTTCAGGTTAGGTTTAGGGATACATTTAGGACATTTTTACATTATTTTTAAACATTTTATTCTTAATTTTACGATTCACTGCAATCAAGTTGGCAGCCATGGTACAAAACGCGGTGATATCTCTCAACATTTACCGATTATTTTAAATTATAATTTTAATACTTCATTACGATGATATAGTCTATCATAGTTGTACTATAAAGGCCTACGTACTAAGTGTTAATGGAATGGAGAATATAAATTCAAACGTTCATTGCCTACAGGCGTCATTTTGCTTATTGTGACTATAATTTAATAATTTTAATTTAAAAGTAATATTTTCCATACCGTTATCAGACTTTTAACTCGCCTTATACTTATAATAACTTATACTTATATCAGTAATCTTTTTAATACCCGGTATTTAAATATCTTTTACAGGAGAATGAGCCCACTGTCAATAAAATATTTTTAAAAAATAATTCTTCTTTGCCACGCAATCAATCTATTGTTACCTATATAATTACTATTATTATTATTATATTTGTGTATAGTTTTAATTTTATAAATCATAAATAAGATGACCCAATTATTTTTTAATTATTCGTCTTTAAAAGGATTCTTTAATAATTATTTCTAATCCCAGCCACTTATTATCCTTATAATTGCCGACTTGTCTTTTAAGCTGACAACCAACTACAACCGTTTCAACTCTTTAATGACATTTTAATTACATTGTACGATTACAATTGTGCGCAAATGTATGTGTTCGCTATTGTCAACGTTCGCAACTGTCCGTGTTCGGAATTTTCGGTGTCCGCATTTGTCGGTGTGCGCTGTTTTCTTTATGCGCAACTGTCGGTGTGCGCAGTTTTCCTGAGCGCAGCTATGTCTTTGCGGAATTTTCTGTGCGCGTTTATCGTGTGCGCGTTTGTCAAGTGCGCGTTTTTCACGGAACCCAAGATTTTATGTCAATGTTTTGAGAAGCCTATTTGAGCTTACTTTTTCAAATTTTCAAATTCATTTCAGCCTACAGATTTGCAGACGTTCTGGCCATATTTGTCACATTCACAACACAATAATTCGTTGCCCTACCAGAACTACAATGTTGACAGAGATTATTTTAAAATCTTGGTTTCAAATTCAATATTGCTGTTTAAATTGTGTCCTATTGAAAATAAAACATGTATAAATAATGGTAATAAAACGGATTTATTTAAGGGACGGTTGGTAGGTAGCGGTAAAGGTGTATTTATATATAAAGACATAATCACATATAAATCGGATTTTTCTAGAATGCTCCATCTCATTAAATAGCCAACCACTTTGTTACATATATTTTTAGTAAGTTTTACATAATATGTTCCAAACAAAGTCCTCCCAATGAACAAATGTCACTCATTGCCGTTGATTATATAATGATTTATAAAGTAGCTGCCGGTAACTGTGTAAGGAAGGGAACTCTATGAGACCTTAAGTAGATTCAATTTTCTTATTTAGTCATATAGCATCTGGAAACATTAACCAAGCCAAGATAAAAAAAAAATTAAATTGAGCTAACTCTGAACCTGTGGAAGTCCCATCCCTCCCCTGCACCTTCTGCGCCAGAACATTTAGTGCCAGAATCTGCCTGATCAGCCATCTGCGCCCCCACATAAAGATTCAGCCGCGGCAACATGTCGATGTTTAAAATGGTCATGATCGACGTTTGACAGACGAACTATCAATAAATACATTATGTTATAATAATATACTAGTCATTACATGGGAGACTTCAGATGGGTTGCAAAACATCAGGTTAATGTGAAATGTCTAATTAATTTTACTTCTGATACATGTTTGGTAATCAAATTAGACTTCATACTCAGGGGTAAATGCCGCCCGTGACAAATTCTAAAAGAGTGCGCCCCAACACACAAGCACACACATTCATACATACATACATACATTTATATATATATATATAGTCACACACACATGAGACGACAGTTGGTAGCAAGAAGAATACAATAGCAAAGAAGATGGTGCATGCACGCCACCTTGCTTCACTCCACTGGTAACTAAAAATTCAGGTGTGTACGTGTTGAAGCCACTATAATTCAGTATAATGTGCATCGTTACGTGGAAAGACGTTCTGATTGGATAGCAACCAGTTGTAGGAAGAATGGACACGTATTTTAAACATATAACTAATATAAAGGCGATGTTCCCTGTAAGCTGAAGAAATGTCTGACACAAAAAGGGAAAACGGCAGCGCACACAAAATTTAAAAAGAGGAATAAAAATCGTTCTGTGCCCGAAGTCTATACTCTAACTCTAAGTGAGTCTAAGGCCCCAAAACATAATACACTTCAATAATTCGTAAAATTCGTAACTTTATTTGCGATAAACTTTTTTCCCCCCGTCTAAATGTTAACTTTCCACAAGAATGCAAGTTATATAGTTTTTGGTGTATTTAGTTTTGGGCTTGTGATTCCACTTCCATTTTGTCTGGGATCTAAAAAATTCAATGTAAAGCGCCAATTGGATCTCCAGAAAAAAGGTTATTTTTACAAGTGGTGTGGCCTCACTTATACTAAGCAGGCTTAATTGAGCTGCGGCGCAGCTCAAACGTGACACCCCCCCCCCCCAATATAATACAACAATATTGTTTAGAACATAAGGAGGATTTAGGTATTACTCAGATCTGGAAAGGATTCTGCTGTGTGAATTTGAAACACCCGTGCATACACAATGGTTAACACTCATCCAACAGCTACAACAAAAAGTGTTGCTGACTCGTAACATGAAGCTTCCGCATTTAGATCACTGAATGAAGTGAGATTACTTTTAACTTTCAAAACATTTTGAGTTTAATGCTTTAAAAAGAAATTATGACCGCCTCATTCGGTAATTTAGTGAAGAGTTTCAAACATCAAATAATCCCATTACCGGTAATTGTATAGTTGACTTATATTGTGGGTAAAAAGTAAACGATATAAAGATAGCACAGAGAAGTAGAATAGAATAAGACTGAGATTTAAAACGAATCTTATTGTATCATTTGTCTCATTGTGTGTGATTTATTAATATTCTTTTTAATTAATACAAATTAATTCACAGTTGAAGAAACAACATAAGAATTAATGAGTTGAAAAAAGTTTAAAAATCGTAGTGAGTATTATTTTCAGTATTAAAAGCTTTAAGTATTAATTTTGTTTGCTAACAATAAGTTAAGGAGTTTATAAAATATGTAACTTGTTGAGGTATAACGTTCATGCTCATGCGCACAGTGCACACATTTATGTTTAAAAAAAAATATTTGGTCAAACTTGGCTCAACACCAATAATTTGCTCGGAAAGACAAGAAAAAATTAACGGAAACATTGTATACAGGTTAAGGCCTACTGTTTGAGAAATTCAGTAAAAATGGGGGGGGGGGGGGGGGCTAATTGCGGTCCCGCTCGCGTGCACCCTTGTGATTCAAAACAATTACTTTCGTCTAAGTCAACTTATTTCAAGAGAATATTAAATGTTGTAAAGCTGCTTCCCTGGACCAGGGCCGTGCCGAAGAAAAGCGTCACCCGGGCCTAAAGCTGAAAATGCCACCCCTAAATATACAGTAAACAAATATTTTAGCGCCTCTTGTCATTGTTATATTTAGTAGTACTATGTCTAACACAAGGAAAACTAACATCTCTGATCAGCTTGATGTCTCAATTTTTACTGACCAGCTACATGTAAAACAACATGGCCTCTCACATCTCAACTGAAGCATCACGGTTATCACGTAATTCTTCAACAAAGGAATGCAACTGTAACAATACAACAACAATGACATCGCAATAGTCCTTGCGACGTATATGGCACGGGGATGTTGTAGTTTAATTCACTTTTAAGATCAAGATAAATATAAAGGCGATGTTGGCACCCGGGAATTTGCCCTTCTCCCTTGACACGGCCCTGTCCTGCCTAAACAATTTTAAAAAACAAATTCAACTTAGAAATATATTTATTTAAAATAAATCAATTTAACTATTTTTCAGTAAGTTAAAAATCCTAGATGTTGTCTTTCCAGTTTTTAAACATAACTGATATTTTTACTTTAATTTTTTTTAAATACATTATTAGCTATTTTCAATCAACGTAGTAGAACTAAAGTCTAGGTGTTATCTATTGTTCTACTGTAATTTGTAATGTTGCGTGGTGTGCCTTTTCACGGAGACGTAACTAAGGGTGACAAAAGAGGACATATGTCCCCGAGCGCCAGACTAATAGGGGTGCCAAAGCCGGCTATTATGATGTTATTTTATTGATGAAAATAATAGGTCGGGTTAAAAATTAATCTTGCCCCAAGGGTCCAAACACTCACTCTAGGTACGCCTTTGGCTTTTCAGTCGAAACGCCTGTTACTTTGTTGTCTTATCCGTTTTTCAACCTTCGAAATATCTAATTGAGAATATTTCTTTGTCACTGCTTTTTTAAAAATTTAACTTGTCAGTAGCGATAATAAAAAGTTATCTGATTCTGGCACCTAATATAATTATATATTATAATAAATAATTATAAATACTGTAGTCACTGTAAGTGTAGTAAATTTTATTTCATTTAATCAATTTATTCAAAAGGGAATAATTATAATAACACTTCCTAATAGATACCTACTATTAATAGCTTTAATGATCTAAAATATTTTATTTTAAAACTTATTAAACATAAATTATTTTGCAAGCATGTTTTAACTTTTTTTAAAAAAAATAACTTAAATACCAATAGAACTTACTGATCTCGGTAATATTTTTGCTAAATCGGTGTTTGGTAACACCATTAGGACCCTTAATAAATGGAGTAAATATTCAAAGAACGACGCATAGCCTATTGCTAATCTACTGTTAGTACTAGTAATTAGTTCTACTAATAGTTATGCTTTAAGGCATATTCTTTATTTTGTGTTTTAGCAGAGAAGTTGAGCGAAGTTACCAAATGTAGTAGTCAATTTCCAAAGCATACAATCGACATCTACAACAATGGTAACTTTAACAAGTTTTTTTACTACTTTTACATTTAAATTAACAACGTCAACTATATAATATATTATAATTTAAGTATCAACTTACTTACATTTGAGTTGTTGTTATTATTAGTACTAAAAGTATTAATTTTAAACATTAGTCATGATTAGTATCATTACTATTTAAAGTTATGGGTAATCTTGCAGTTCGGGTGTGTATATTATTTCTGATCAAATTTCGTATTATCGCATGTAAACTTACATGTCGTATTCGTCATTTAATTAAATCCAGGCATTGATAGTTGAATAATACTGAATTATAAAGCACTTATTTTATTTTTTGAACATCCCCCAACCTTCCATAAATAGCTTAATAGCTATGTTTTGTATTTTTCACCCTGTTGTCAGATTTTTTATCTATCAGTTAGTAAACGAAATTTTCAAACTGTAGGCATGTTTACAAAAAATATTAAATGGGGTGGGGGGGGGGGGGTTTGAACTTAGATGTTCTGTCATTTTATAGGGGTCCAAAATTATATATTTTTTTATATGGGGTGTATAAATATAATTGCAATTTGGCATGTAGGGTGAATTTAAAAAAACAAGAAAATGGAGAGATCGTTTACACTACCGGCTAAGTACCAATGGGGGCCGTAGAAAACAATAAAAAGCAAAGTTAGTGCTGTACAATTTAGTGTTGGTGTTAACTAATACTGTCTGGACTTTATTTTATAAAGAAAACACATAAGTGCGAAATTTGATCAGAAATAATCATTTTATACAGAGAATACCATTATAATAAAAATTACTAAAATTAAATTAATAAAATCCTCATTGGTATGTTGTTGCAAAAGACAGCAACTTTTTGACTGCCTACTCATGAGCAATTTTGAAAGCCTTAGCATATCTTAACATTTTAAGCATAAATTATAAATAATTGCATTACTAGGGGATGTGGGGATGCAGATCACACCACCAGAAGGTGGATGACACAAATGTAAAATAGTAAATTGATTGACAGAGCCTGATCAGATTGGTTTCATAATAGATCTAAGTTCAATACAAGAATAGGGTCCCACCTGAGCATGATGACTAAAGGCAGATTCTTTCTGAGGGCCAATTGGAATTCTGGATGGAGTGACACCAAGAATTTACCATACTACTGAGCATAAGATAAAAAAATGGACTAGGCCAAAATGACATAAACAAGATAAAATGTGATCTTATGCTAGATGCTGAGCAATTAGTAACTACATGTTACTATGTTTGGTGCATCTCTCTATTTCACTGGTCAGAGGCAGTGTTGTCAAAAATAATTATTGCTTTAAAAGTAAAGTGCTTTAAATACATTATTTATGTCCACTGAGCCTTTGTTACCCCCAAGATTTTCAATTTTACCCCATTTCTTAAACCCCTGGCCTAGGTAGGCTAGTACAGTGTCTCCCAAATTTTAAGTTTGGAGGACAAGATTTGAAAATGAACCAGCTACAGATGCCATATTTACTTATTATATTTTCTTAATTTGACCATAAATATTGATGTTGTGTCGACCGGCAACATGAACCTCTCAGAACAGTGCCGGTTCATGGACTACCATTTTGGAAACGTTGGGCTAGGGAATTTTTTAAAGTCATAACTAGCTAGATGGCCTGGAAAAAGACCTGCTCAAAGAATCAACTTATGTACCAAAATGACCAAAACAACAACAATTAAACCAACTGGGTGATAACAATCATCATCGTATTCATATTGTGCATAAACATAAGTATATATAGTCAGTGTAGAACCAGACTGTAACTGTAACACTATAGGATATAGGCCAATTTGATAAAACAAAATCCAGCCATATTTTGTTTGTGTAGTGTAGACCTAGCCATGGGGTCTATTAGATGGTTCACAATGGGTGGTAACCTTTTCTTCAACAATCTTTAAGTTTGTGAAAGATTCATCTGATTCAATGTTACAACTTTTTATGGAGATATATCATAAAGAAGAGACTCAGTCACATTGTGAAGAACACTTTACACTCATTAAAAATTACGAATAATACTATACAGCTTGGTGCCCTAGTCTTTAGGTTTCTGTAACTTAGGCTATGTGGGTTATGACTTATGTTGGGGTCCACTAATGTTTACATCCCCACCAGAAAATCCTGATAACCTAAATTACCATGCAGTTAGGTCTACAGGTAAATTGCTGCATATGAGTTTTTAACCAATATTATTCTAAATACTTTCAGCTTCGAATTTCTGCACTTAATGATTCTTCAAATTCACAAGATGATACAAACAAGATACAGCTTACTCAAACTAAGGAAGCCAAGGTTTGTTTAAAACACTGCTGTTTCTATCAATATCATGATGAGTGTTTCTCTTTTTTTTTTGGCTCAGGTAATACAAGCTACTACATTCATAAGATGAATAGTAGTGCTCAAAACATTGTTTTTGACTTTAATAGAGCATACAAAATTAGTCTGAATAATTTGAGGCATTATAAAGACAGTCATTTCCATTGATACCATTAGAATTAATCTATTAAATTGAAAGACAGCGTACTCTTTCTATTGTATCCATTATTTATTATTTCAGGAGGCTGAGGCTTTTGCTGCCTACACCAAAGCTCTGTCATACCAACACAAGGGCAATTCAGTACATGCTGAAAAATTGCTCAGAAATCTTTTTGATCATCCACTTTTAAAGGAGGTTTGTTTAATAATGTTTAAATGTAATTACTGGTAAATGTAAAATAGAGGTTTAAGAAAACATGTCTAAAGGATATTTCAATTTTGAGTTGCAACTTCAGATAGTTTCTCAATCCTTGGTGTACATTTTTAAAAAAAAAGTTGTTTTAAAATTTAGTAGTGCAATTAAAACTTGTCAACAAATTCAATTACACAGGCATCAAGTTTGGTTGATGATGAAAGTCAGGCACAGAATAAAAACCACAGTGGCCTTCAGCTGTTGTACTTGATTCATAAGAATCTGGCATCCATACTTTTGCAAAGGGAGCAGCTGCGAGAAGCTATGGCTGCTTATATTGAGGTAATAATTTGTTGAGATAATGTAATCCAATAGTTGATATTTTTAAATTTATTCTTTGAACAATGAATAAAAGCATAGTATAAGATTTATTTATGTTTAATTGTCTTATCAATGCCTTGAAATTGAAAGACACAACATTACTTGATAGATTTAAGTGTAAATGCGTAATCAACTGATGAGACTGGATGTGCATATTGTTAAATCTGGGAGTAGCAAACATTAAAATAGTGCAGCAGGGATTCATTTCTTATCAAAAACCCCCTTTAAAAAGAGCAAATCCTGTTAAGCATGAAATGTGTGAGTGCTTCTTTGGGGAAAAAAATTGTGCTTTTCCCTGCAAATTCACTGGTTACATTGCACCATTTGTTTGACCAAATTTTTGACATGTCCTTAAAATAACAATGACTTTATTGCTTCAATTAACTTTCTTTACTCTTATTGTAATCATTACTTTTATAACAGGCTGTGAAAATTGACTCCACTGAAGTTACAGTTTGGTTCAAAATGGGGCAAGTTGCTCAAAGAATCAACAACTTTCCTTTGGCCAAAATTTGTTTCCAGCAGGTGAAAATTTTTTAAAAGCTTAAAAAACACTTGAGAGTTTGCTTAGCCATTGTTTCGGTCTCAACTGAACCAAGAAATATCTTTTCTTTTTTCTAAAAAATCAGGGATCTAGAGATATTTCTTAATCTACACCAGCTAGATTTTCCAAAATACCAATAGATTATTTGTTCTAAAAATCCAAGGGAATAGATGATTTTGACTATACATTGTAATACAACCATTAAAAGTATGTGTTAATGATCATCTTTTTTCAGGCCTTACAGTGCAACCCAAACCATTGGCCTAGCCTAGATAATGCCATCACTGTCACATATGCTTTGGGAGATTACCTAAGTACAAAAATATTTGTTTTTTTCCTGTCAATTGTACTTTAGTGTTATCTGGAAACAAAAATTATGACCGTGATCTATAGCTCAGAGCCTTGTATTCTATAGTATATTAATAGTTCCCCATTTACACTCCACAGATATCAAAACATTCATTACTTATAAATAGTTTTTGCTTTATTGTAGTGTGTCTTGAAAACATAAGTATGGCGCTGGAGAAAGACTGCCACTACCCCAAAGGTTTGGCACTGAGGAAACAAATTTTATCAGAACAACCCTCTCTGGAAAGTTTGACTAAAGAGTTATTCGTTTACTGGTACGTTGGTCAATCTTAAATTACATGACACTAAGAAATTCTTGCTTTTCATTTGTACAATAAGAAATAAAAGCATAAACTCTGTTTAGATTTAATATAAACTAAGCTTCATGTTTAAGTGAGAGAAATATTAATTGAATTATTTAGTTGCCTCTATTGCTGGGCTTGGGTAAAAACATTTGGAAAAATGGACATGACTGATACTGATAATAGAGTAATGAATTAAAAAGTTCAACCACTACTTTACGATTTGAAACATGTCTGGAAAACAATCAATGCTCAACTGGTAAAGAGAAGGAAAATAGCTATAAGTTGTTTAAATTTTCTTGATAAATGTTGGCACAAAGAAGTACATTGCACCTTCCATTATGTAAACTCTAGTGAAACTTATCAACACATTCAAATGAAAATTTAACTTAGGATTTGTTTACTCTCAGTGACCAACAAATATACTCAGCATCTGTTGACAAGGCGGAGCAACTTGAGGTATGTCTACATTTTTCAAATATTTTTAGTATCCTGATGAGGATTTAGACAAAAGGAAATTAGTGTTAACAAGACATTAAATTTGATTATTCTGGTTTTTTTCAGTATATCAATGAAGCCGTGAAAATTCGTGCCAAGAGGAGGCAACTTGTCATGGAGGACCAGGAGAATGCCCTGAAGCCTGTGACATTCCTTAAACCACTGATACCATTCACGTATGATCTCTGACTGTAACATTTAAACCACTGATACCTTTCACGTATGATCTCTGACTGTAACATTTAAACCACTGATACCTTGCACATGTGATCTCTGACTGTAACATTAAAACTGCTCATACCATTCACATATGATCTCTGTTTGTAACATTTGTGAAACTGTTCTATCATTTAAGTAGGATCTGTGACTCTAACTGGTTACATATTGTTATGGTATTGAAAATTTAATCTGTTTTAATATTTGGTTTGTAGAAAAACTAGACCAAAGCTAGTGATACTAACGATATTCTATTTAATCATACTATTAAATTTCTATAAAAATACAAATTCAAACATTACAGAAACAAAAAAACCATACAGCACAGCTAGTGAAAAGGTGCTCTCCTCGAAAAATAAAAAAAATATTTATTTACATACACCAAGAGTACAATATTGCAGTTATATAAACATCTTGTATGTGTCAGGAACTATAGCAAAAATCTCTCCTGGCTAGGAAAGCTCGCAGCCTATATATATATAAGGATTAAATAAGAACTATCAAGCAAAGAAATTCTAGTATTTGCATCACCTTATAGCATTCTTCAGAACAAATAAAACACATTGGAATGTAAACAATCTATCCCCGATTGAGGGTGGGGCTGGTAAGGAGTGACACAGCAAATTTACTCAGTGACATCAATATCAAAGCAAAACTAAGGGGAAGATAAGTGGTGTTTGCTAAATAATAGGCCAACACATGTGCTGTAACAGTAACATTCTTAAAACCATTTCTACCATTCAACAATGATCTCTGACTGTAACATTTGTGAAACCGATGATACCATTCATATATCACAGACTGTAACATTTAAACCTCTCATACCATTCACAATGAAATTCAAAAGCTAAAACTTTTCTGGGTTTTTTTCCTTACAGCTGGAAGAATGTTGGGGAGCAGCTCATTGACTTGTATGACTTTGCTACTACAAGTGATCCTCCAAAAGTGAGTAGAGATATCATCCTGACTCTTTTACTTGTTCCATGCCCCACCCCATCTCACCACCAACACACTTGTGTATACTTATAATAAAATTGCAGCTTATGCATGTGTCTAATTTCTAGACACATGATTTCTTTTGAGTTCTCATGTTATGGATAACTGTTCACACATTTGAGAAATATTATTTGGCCAAGATGCTGATGTAAATCCCCTATCAAATAAATGGTCATATCACTTTCATTCAGTTACATAGTGTTTGGGAACATTTCAAGGTGTTGTTGGCTGAAAGCAAAAACAGAAATATTATAATTTTAACCAAAAAAAAAAAATTCTTATATTGAAAGTAATTAATGATGCATTTAATTTTCTCTAATAGAGTTTGGCCTTGGAAGTGGATCTGCGTGACTATGCCTTCTTGGATCAATCTGTATTTTTGGGTCAGTTTGACAAAGAGAACCTTTTACCGGCTGAAACAAAACGGCATGAGTCTGGAAAGGAGAAACGCCTTCCCATAAGAAAAGCATCAACAGATTTAACCAGCAAAGAAAACAGCCCCTTCCTGAAGCCCAATGAATCAAGTAGCCTCACACCTCAGTCATTAACCATTGGGGACAATGCTAAAGAAACAGCTTTACTGAGACGTCTCCGGGGACATGAGGATCCTTTAACTCTGGCATTTAAAGATGGTGGTTTCAAGAAAAGTTCTACTGACGTTCCAGAACAGCTTGTAAATGATACTGTCACAGAGACCCCGGAGCCGCTGGCCAGTGATGCAGTTCCGAAAGATTTGGAATCCATGGATGTGAGTGATACGTTTGAGATGCCCCTGTTAAGAGAAGAAGATATGGACATAGCGGCAATGAATTTGGCGGACATTCAAAAAACAGATTTTAAGCCTGAGCTACTGCTCAAAGACAATGAAGATGATATTTTGGCTCCATCAGATCTCCGATCTCTGGAGAATGTGTTGGCCTCGGTTATTGACATGGAGTTTGGCGCGGAACCTGAGATTAAAGACAAATCACAGGCAGCGTCCTCAGTGAGAATGGAATTGGATGATGAGTTGGATACATCTGTTGGCCAAAATTTTGAAGCTCAACAGAATTCAGCAAAACCTGATAGCTCTGTTGTCCGAGACAGTGAAGGTGGACAGAAATCAGAAGAGAAGGTTGATAGTCTGAGTCTTGTTGCTTGCACTCACAAGCCAGATACCAGTGCTGTCATCCTATCCGAAGCTCAAAGTGAGAGTGATGCTGTTCCGTCACAGTCACCTTGTGCCAGTGGGGATATTTTGTCTTTGGCACCAAGTGTCAGTGGCATTATGTCAACACAGGGCAATCAGGCATGTATATCTGTCCATGTTGAGACGTCATCCATAGCAATGATCTCTTCTTACAATCCAACTGTTGAGATGTCATCTGTAGCTATGCTCCCATCTAACAACCCAACTGTTGAGATGTCATCAGTAGCTATGCTCCCATCTGACAACCCAACAGTGATTCACTCAGCTACTCCAACTGAACCATCCTCCCCTGTGAATCAGCTTCAAGAACTAGCTAAACCATCAGATCATATTGCATCATCAAGAAGTTGTTATGCAGCTTCTCCTACTGTGCCTCCATGCCTACAAGACATAACTTCAGCTCAGCCATCTATTAACTCTCTTCAACAAACCACTTCATCACCTGACATGGCTCACCCTCCCAGCACCAAACTTTCCCTTCAACAAACCTCTTCATCACCTGACATGGCTCACCCTCCCAGCACCAAACTTTCCCTTCAACAAACCTCTTCATCACCTGACATGGCTCACCCTCCCAGCACCAAACTTTCCCTTCAACAAACCACTTCATCACCTGACATGGCTCACCCTCCCAACACCAAACTTTCCCTTCAACAAACCTCTTCATCACCTGACATGGCTCACCCTCCCAGCACCACACTTTCCCTTCAACAAAGGTCTTCATCCCCTGACATGGCTCACACTGCCAGCATCAAACTTTCCCTTCAACAAACTTCTTGTTCACCTGATGTGACTCACCTGCTCAGCACCAAACTTACTACAGCCCCACCTCCTGCTCATTCATCTCAGTCCATGATAACTCCTCATGATATTTTAACGGTCTTGTCAAGAAGCCCTAAAAAGGCCCATTCCCATCAGGCGCACACCTTCCCAGATTCAATCTCGTTGCCTGATGTAATGTCCCACCAGCATCCTCAAAGTCTTACACCCCCTCAGGCATTTTCATTGAGCCCTGCTAAGATTCCTACACCACCAACAACCCAGCACTTGATGACATCCTATCCCAGTGGAGAATTGTCATCAACATCCCACATTTCTTCCATGCTGATGTCAGGATCTGTAGTGACAGGAGTGAAATCATCACAAGAGCAGTCATTACAGCCTTCCACCAGAATTTCTGTCATTCCTTCAGAACTGTCTCACTCACCTATCATTACAAGCTTGTTGTCCCCAAATAGCAATACTTCATGTCCCAAGTCAGCCTCAGTGTACCACAGCGTGTTGACAAGCCTGAACCAAAGTAACACAGAGTCAAGTGTGTACCAAACGCCCACCGGAAGCAGAACATTTGCTTCCCATGATGCACCACATTCAAAATCTGATGCCAGGCCATCACCAAAGTCGCCAAACAGAAATGAAAAATCCCCAGGCTCGAAAGGCTCTCCTCACAGAGCAGCTCACAGCTCCCCTCATAGAGCAGCTCACAGCTCCCCACAACTCTATGACAGACGTATGGATGAGATCTCTCCAAGCATACCTGCCAAAGACAGTTTTGTGGACAAGCCCCAGCCACCAAAAGCACACCAACCATCCCAGCCAACTTTGCATCTTCCAAAGCAGCCTTTACCTGCTCACTCCCATGGATCTGGTCAGCACTCCCTTTGGCCTCCTCCCGGTCAGCTTTCCCTGGTATCCCAGCATGGTCAGCTTTCCCTTGTGTCCCCACCCACAGCCCACTCTCACCCCAAGTCTCTGCCAGTCTACCACAGAAGCCCATCCCAACCTTTTGTCAGCTCACTGCCACCTGTTGAACCCCCTGTCTACATGTCACACGTAAACAGTGAGCCTGACCTCTACGTGGATGCACCTGGACTGTTGTCTTTTTCTCTTCACCATGTCAACACACTTACAGCACTGGAGGCTGAGATGATTTTAAAATCAACAACGGATAGCCAGACAACAGCCATTGCAGCTGAGCGGATCAGAGAAAAACTTGTAGAGAAACTTTCTGGATCCCATCGTCATCGATCACCATCTTTGCTGCGGTCATCATCACTTCCCGGGTACTACAGCCCGTCCCTTGATCTTCCCACCTATCTGTCCCCACCGCCACTGACCCCTTCTCCAATCTCACCATTTTTTCCAAGTACCTGTAACCTGTCACAAACTGGGGGGCATCCAGATTATGCCGCCCTACTTTCCCCATCCGTTTCAAGTATCTTCCCTCGGTCTACATTCCCATCTTATCCTCATAGCCATCACCAACAGGAACTTGGTTCCTTGCCCTATACAGGAGCACTTTACTCCAGTATTCTGTCCAGACTTTCCCCTTCTCAGTATTCCCCAACCAGTAAATTGCCTCCCTCTCTCATGCCACCCAAGGCATCATCTGATTCATCACATCATTACAGAAGCACGAAAAGTAACTCACCTTCCACCAAAAGTCAACCTCATGAGAAATCCCATACACTTCCACATTTACCTTCCGGTAATGTTGGTCACCACCATCCGCGCTCTTCCAAACCTCCATCCCTCAGTCCCCATCACCGTGACACACAGATGCATCATAGATATGCACCGGCTACTGCACAGCTCCAGAATCTTGCCTGGATATCACAATCATCTTCCCAGTCATCAGAGAAACCGTTTATTCAAGGTACCAAAATTACATGGCCATTTCTTATCATTTTATCTAAATAAAAATTTTTTTTTTTTGAAAACTTCTTTTTGTTTTTATACTGTCAACTCTCAATAATTCAAACCTAGTATGAGCTGTGTGATTTATTATGCTTTGAAATTATTTTTCAATTAACAACTAAAGTCTTTTTGGATGTAACATTTTTTTTGCAAACATTGTCACCCGGCATGAGTCTTCATACTTATTTATTAACATGCAAAATGCAATGATAGAAGTTGCCATTCCAGAGCTGCTTTTGAGAATGTTTCATGCAATTCTAAGCATTGTTACAATGATCAATCTGTTCAATTTATTAGCAGGTGACCACAACTATCAAAAGAGAGGGTTACTTTTTCAAGTCAAGTTTGATTCACATCAGTCGCAAGCAAGCACAGCTTTAACAAGAACCACCTCAAGTCTTTCTTTGCCTGCCACTTCCAAGAAAGCTCAGCATGAATCTACAAGAACATCTGCAGACCCCAGTAGGACACAAGGTGGGACTAAACTTTCATCAGGTAGGACCAGAACTGGTAATTTAATCCAGTGCTTCTTCAAATTTTGTGTACACAGACTTTTCCCTTTATCCACAACACCAGTACCCATTTTATGATTATCATAATTTTGTATATTTTTAAATTTGTAATCAGCAAAAGATGATACCATATGTTAAATACAATAACAAAGAAAAAGATACCCAAACTAGGGCTAATTACAATTAATAAATTTTGTTAAGTTAATAAGGCATTACAAAATCAAAAATTAAATTAAATTAAAGCTATCTACTTAGAGTATAATGATTGGCTTGTACCGGTACAATATTGAAGAAGATAACAATGTTGTAAAAAGGTACAATGATGAAAAAGAAATCTACACACACACAGCAAATGTTAGTAAAGAATCTCTGTCTCGTATAGCAAAGATCTATCATAATATCAATAGCCCAAAAAAAATCTCCCTTTACCTTCCTATCGCTCAAGTCTGTATCATTAGAATTCTGTAGAAAAATCTAGACAAATCAGGAATGAAAAACAATGTGTAAGCCCTTTGAAACATATATATAGCCTGTTTCAAGGACATTAGTTGAATGGGCTTACACATTGTTTTCCATTTCTGATTTGTCTAGATTTTTCTACAGAATTCTAATGATACAGAATATAGATTTATTTAGTTCTAAACGAGGTCAAGAGAGACTATATTTAGTTAGCCACACCCTAATGCAGTACTGAACTTGGGGTCAGCCAGAGTTCATTCACAGGGAACGATGACTTAAACACGTTGTCAGCATAACACACTGATTTAACAGACTACTTCTAATAAAGGTCTTTGTTTGTTCAACATCATCTTATTTTTTTTAATGAGCAAATAATTCCATTTCCCTGATGGAAACAGATACAAAAAGTTAGACATGAACAGTTACTTGAATGTGTCAATGTTTCAGACCAAATCTAAACTTTAATTTCTTCCAGCTTATGTTTTTTTGTTTTTATTTCCAACTCAGGAGCCAAACGTGGACCCAAAAGAAAGTTTGAAGATACTGTGTTAGAAGAATGGGCCGATGCATTCAAGAGGAGATCAACTAGAAGCAGGAACTCAAGAACCAGGAAGGAAGAACAAATTGTCAACTATCAAAAACTGATGAAAAATTATTTCCCATCCACATTGCTGGAATTGGAGAACAATGAGAACTTGGAAAAGAAAGATGAAAACGAAATGGAAACAGATAGATGTGATGGAGAGTCTGGCAGTAAAGGGTTCACTGAGAGCAGGCTTCTCAAAGCTCTCACTGAAACAGAAGAGGAGGATGTGAAAGGTTATATTAAAATATGTCTCAAAGGCCATGGCATTTTAGATTTGATCTATAAATATCTTCTTCTGCTGGCTGATAAATCGGATTGCGTGTGGTACGAAGGAATTTCTGACCTGTACTTAAAACTTTATGAACGTTTACGTCAACACTTCTCAGTCCCGTCATTGTATGATAATGATGAGAGTTTTCCTCTGGAGGGCTTGAAGAACTATGCGGCAGTTATCCTGACCTGGGCTGAGCTTTCACTTAACAGAGTGATGCTTGAGAATGGTCTGAAAAATGTCATGTCTCCCTCTAAAGCTGGTCAGAGCAATGCCAGTTTATTAGGTCTTTTAGGAAAGTTTCACACAGAGGACATGCTATTCTTGTCATCACTGACAGCCAGGAATGACGCCTTGGGTAATTACTTTATTTGTGGAAATATCTGCGTAATTTTTGTTTGATCACGCTCATGTTTTTAGTTAGAATGTAAAGAAATATTCAAGTTTTCTCTTGATTTCATTGACAACATGAAAGTTGACATATTTGTACAAATCTAATGAGGCCGTCCAATCCATGTCTAATCAATACAAACTTAGACAATTTCTTGATATGGAACAGTTGTTGAGCTAGTCATTTTAAAATGCTTTCTTGTGTCAGGCTCATGGCTGGGTGAATTCAGTCTTCGTTTGTACTGGTTGAAGGCCAAGCAGCACCAGCTTCTCAATGAGACACTTGATGCTGTAGATTGCTTTGAGATTGTACAAGAACTGCTTCAAGATATAGAGAAGGAGAGAAACAGTAACCAAGAAGGTTGGATATTCAGAAGCAGTTGTTACAGATAGGGCTTTTATATTGTGTTCTTTTTGTACATTGCCAAATTCAAAATGTTAAACATTCCTCTGATTGGCTACTTTTACATGTCTTTGATGAATGTTGGTGACACAAGAAAAGTTCCTTAGTCCCACTGTTTATAGTTTTTTTTTTTGGTAATGTTTATTAATTCTCTATAACTTAAATAAAAAATAAATCAATGATTACCTGACCAATCTGCAATGCTATTTATAGACTAACCTAAGGACAGTGTTGTTGTTGTTTCTTACAAGACCCCAGTTTATTAATGTTCTCCATATCTCACCCCCCCCCCCCCAGTTGTACTGGTGCCCAACATTAGCGAGGACAAAGTGATCTCACTCGGGGAAGTGAAGAGACAACTAGAAGCATTACAGAGGTGCAGGTCACTGGAAGATACTCAGAAGCTCTATGAGGAAGGACGTTTTGATCTTGTTGTGGAGAACCTTCTCACCACTTTTAATAACAAGGTGAGCCCTAAGACAACCCCCTTGTTGTTCTTTCAACTTGAAAAGCATTTAGCACTGTCTCTATTCAATACTCATAGTAGAACCAAAAGTTAATAAGTTCTGAAGTAATAATACATTGTTATACACACACACACACACACAATATTGGACGCAAATTATGAAAAATTGAGACCATTTAGTTTCATAGGCACATGTTTAATGATTTGTTTTCTTATTTCCAAACAGAGTAAGACCCAGAAATCTATTGCCCAGAGAGAGCGTCCATCCCAGCTGCTTCTTTTGCTGAATTCCCTCTACAATCTGAAAGAGAAAGAACGTTGTATGGAGTGGGCCCAAGTTTCACTCAATGAAGCTATCCTACACTATAAAAGAGTTCCAACTGTACAGCTTCGCCAGGATTGGGCAGCTACTCTGGTATCAATCTTTGGATTCATTGACAAGTATGTATAGAGGAGTTACAACTAATGGAATCAGAAACTGTTAATTTACTGTGTTCACCCATTGGTCTTGATGATTTACCATTTTAAGGCTCAAATGTTAATTCCGCTGAAAGCATAAAATGCTAATAAGAAAATCAAAAAGTTTTTTAAACAAAAGTTTTAAGCACTGCACATTTTCTTGATTAAATCTCCTCAGGATCATGGAGGAAGACAAGTCCATAATTGCTTCCCTGAGCCGGCAGTCCTTTGTTCGTTTGGCTCACAATTTGGTGGCAGTCATTGAAATTTCTCTTGATGTTGGTGATAGTGTCACAGAGATGCCCATTGGCTCACTGCTGCCTTGGAAGATTTTATACAGGTGACCAGATAATTGATGTGTAATGTTTGATTGGTCTCACTTAGCTGTCAGTGTTCAAAATGAATTTTAAATCATTAAGAATTTAACAGAACACTGAGCATTGGTCTCACTTAGCTGTCAGTGTTCAAAATGAATTTTAAATCATTAAGAATTTAACAGAACACTGAGCATAGGTCTCACTTAGCTGTCGGTGTTCAAAATGAATTTTAAATCATTGAGAATTTAACAGAACACTGAGCATTGGTCTCACTTAGCTGTCGGTGTTCAAAATGAATTTTAAATCATTAAGAATTTAACAGAACAATGAGCATAAAGAATCAGGATTAGAAGAATGACATCATTGAGATTATTTATGTAAAACATTCAATAATATGTGCTCCAGGGCGTTACAGTTTGAGGAGCAAGAAAATGCTCGCTGCCAGAACACAAATGGAGCCCAGGGCAAGAAAGATGATGATGAAGATGAGACAAGCCGATCTTTGACAATGCTTGTTGAAGCTCATGAACATTTGGGAAGGTAAGTAAAGGGGAAGTAACAATAGTAACATGAAATTATTCACATTTTTTCATGCAAAAAGATGTTACCTCTGTGAAGTCAGTGATTTCATGAAAGGAAACATAAATTGAGTTGAAGGCCTGACCTTAAAAGACATACACCAGTTACATTATACTTTGAGATTTAATTATACTTTTAAGAGGTAAAGTTAACTCAAATCAAGACTGCTCCAATCTATTCTAATTTTGTCACACTCAACAAACTAAAACAAAACCCTCATTTGAAATATAATATTTATGCAATAATTTAACCAAAGCCTGAAAGGGACTAAGATTTTCTTGCTGCCCCCACATACCAGATAAAAAAATGCAGTGCAACACCTCCATATAAAGAAAAGAAATTGCCGCCCTCGACAGGTCTCACCCTCCGCCCACACCTCTACAATCCCTTTCCGTCACCATTGGATCTTAGATCGATTTTCGCAATTTGAATAAAAGTAATTTTTTTAAAAATAATCCTCACAACAAATTCTTCTGAATTAATATTTCATTGGTATTCTTTCCAGGCATTCTTGGTGTACTAAAGACGAAGGTGATTTTCTTCTCTTTTTGATGTCCGTTCTTCAAAAGGAAATGGATGACAAAGACAAGGAAGATCTGACATTTGAGCAGTGTGTTTTCTGCTTGTATGGTCATCCAAACAAGAAAGGGAAAGCCAGGTCAAGATGATTTTACTATTATAATTGTAAATAATATTAAATTCAGCAAGATCTGTAACAGTTACATCATATCCAAGGCAATTTTAATGTACATGAAGATCTAAACTAATAATAATGTGTAATTGTCTGTTTCAGGCACTTGAGTGATCACAATGCAGCACCCATAACATTGGACTGGGAGAAAGTTGGTCTTCTATATTTCTACTTTGCTCCAGTGCCAGCCCCTGAGTTTGACAGCTACAAGATTAAATCTGTCTCATCCGATGTGGAAAACTTGCTGCGCAGAATTTATGCTTTAGTTCCAGCTGAACTTAATCCAGGTATGTGGGGAAAACTGTTTTATTGGTTTGTTGGGATCATAATTTGAGATTGTGGTTTCAAGGATCAATCAAAGGCCAGACACAAACATTTGAGAACTTTTGTCACTTGTTCTTTTAGGTAACTGTGAGCTATTGAGATACACTTTTTGGATGTGACTACTTTAAGAAACATTTCATCTATGCCTTAGTTTTAAGAATAGCAATATTTTTTTTTTTAAGTTTTGAAAATAGATGATTAATTAGACACAAACAATTTGTGTAAATAAAGCATTATATGTTCAGCTTTAATGATGACTTTACAAATACAAATGTAGATTTTTCATCAAACGCGTTCATCAGTACAAAATAAAAACATTTATATAAGTATAAATTAAATTTACATCATATGCATATACATGTATCAAATGGTACATAAAAAAAAAAAGAACAAGAGAGATCACAAAACCCAGACCAAAACACATTTGAGAAGAATGGAAAGGAAATGAGTGGAAGTAAAATTTTAAAATAAAACCAAAATGAAGACAGGCATGACAGCTATGTGAAATTGTGGATTTGGTTTGTTGAAAATAGTTGCAGTTATCTGGTCTTATTACTTTCAAATCATATCTTGAAAAACAGCCCCATGTATTTCAGTTTCTGGGACATTAAAAAAAATATTACATTGTTGAATTTGGTGAATATTTTTTTTATTTGTTTTGAATTTTTGTGATTTCAACTGAAAATGTGCAGCACATTTTGTTTTTAAAATTTAGAAGATAATAAAAAAAATAAATAAAGAATTTCTGCTGTGTGATTCTAATCAATTTTGGTTATGAACATTGACTGATGTGTTCTTCTGTCAGCCCGTCATGTGTCAAAAATTACAGACTACATTGAAGGCATCACCTTTGATGTCCCAAGTTGCTCTGTTTTAACAATCAGTTCTACAAATGACCCATACAAAATATGTGGCCAGCTGTACTACCTGCTGGGAGATTTCTACTTCAAGAACAAAGAACCGGCCAAAGCGGTCAAGTTCTATCAGTTGGATTTGGTGATCAACTGCAACAGGCTGGACTCATGGGCGGGGCTTGCACTGGCCAAAATGTACCAGATTGAACAAAAACTTAATTCTGTAAGTTACTGTGTTGGTTGGCTGCTAAGGGCAACAGGCTGGACTCGTGGGTGGGGCTTGTACTGGCTAATGTTGGTTGGTTCCCAAGGGCAACAGGCTAGAGTCGGGATCAGGGCTTTCGCTGGCCAAAATGTACCAGATTGAACAAAAACCTGAAGTCTGTAATAACTATAAGGCTAGCTGGTTGCTTAAGGCAACAGGTTGGACTTATTGGAAAAACAAAAGGGGGGGGGGGGGGGGGTTACTCTAGCTAAAATGTACCAGGTTGAAAAAAAACTTAATTCTGTAAAGGTTGGTAGGTTGTTGGGGGCAGCGATGTAAATTTTGTATATGTTGAGTTGAATATGGCTTGATTTTTAAAAAAAATTCTTTTATTTAGGCTTAAAGATTATAATTTTTACATGGTTTTTCAAACAAGAAAGTTCACTGTTTAATTTTCTCTCTTCTCCTTTGACAAGACTGATTATAAAATAGAGACTCCCATTCAGAAGAAATCTGCAGCTCCTCTGAGATGCTTTAAAAGAGCTGTTGATCTCCAGAGGACATGCAGGAAACTGTGGCTTGAGTACGGCTCATTGGCTTATCAGCTACATTCACATGCATCAAGGCAGATTATATACAAGGACTTATTATCTATTAGTCAGGATATTATTGAGGTAAATCATAGTTAGAGAAATCAATTTGATCTACAGGTTAAATTGCCATTTTAAAATTGCTTTGGGGGGTGGTGTGTGTGTGTGTTGTTGTTGTTCATCTGCATTTGTTTCAATATCAAAGTTTGGCTGCAAGATAATTTGATTAAAAGAAGTCTTATAAAAGATGGACAAACATGCAATATTTGTAATAACAATGCTTGTTTCTTTATGGCTAAGTTTATTGATTTGGATTATAGGAGGCAAAGAACAGAAAACAAGATATGCTTGCCCTAGCTAAAAACAGCTACTTGCAAGCAGTTGACTGTGAAGGGGATGGTACCGAGGATGACTGGCTCACACACTACATGATGGGGAAAATAGCTGAGAAGGAAGGGGACAATCCTCAAATATACTTGGAGCATTACAAGCAGGTTTGTTCCATAGAAAGTTGCCACAGATTCTGCATGATCAGACTTTGCTCCCTCAACTGTTAAATTTTCCATAGTTTCCCACCACAATTTTACAGTATGTTTATTTTAACCCATTCCATACATTTCGCTGCAGTGTGCGTCACCTTGATTTCGTCTGAATACATTTAGCTGCAAACGAGGTCCTGTCTGGTTTTGTTTCTTGCCTTTAGTGTTTAAACTTTTACAGTCAAATATTTTATTTATAGCTTTTATTCAGAAGAGTTTCAACTTCCTTTCTTTGAAATTTCTGGTGGATTGTACCACGTTTAGTGTATTTTTCGTTAACATTTTAAATATTGTAAACAAACATCAGAAGATTGTTATGTCTTCAAAAAGTTGTACTGACACTAATATTAGGTCTGCTCGCTCAAGATTTAGATGTATGACTGCCGAAGAAGCAAGCCAATTATTTAGCTTGGATGATTCATTGGACTCGAATGAAGACAATGAAGATGATGTGTTTTTATAGTTTGTAAATATGTGTAAAATATTTGTGTACCTGTATAGTAATTTTTATTATTAACTTATGGAACATTTATTCAAGACACTTGTGTTGAAAAAAAGATTGAGGTATAGCAACAAATTTGTCCCTATATTTTGGGTATATAATGAGGCTTATTTGCTGAAAAAATTGTATCTTAATTGTATTATTCTTACCTGATTTATGGACTGCTGAGTAGAATTGTTTTGTTTTTTTAATTGTTATTTTTACATAACACTGTTCATTTACCCCTAAAGTTTTTTGTCTTTATACTTTTTGTATCACTATTTTATAAATAAAAACATATTCCTTGTTCAGTTAGCTTAACTCTGATCTGCTACATGACAAAAGTTAAAAATCATCAGGTCGATTGGAATTTTAGTCCCTTAATTTTACAATGCTCCATTGAAAAAATTGTGACATGTTGAATGGGTTCATCTGTGGTACATAACAAATCTAAAAGCCAATATGTTGCATAGTTTTACTCTTATATCTAAATGATTTGAAATCTGGTTAACAGAAAAACCAAAATTTAAATAATGAACATTTCACTCACTCAAAACTTGATGCCATGATTGTTGGATTCAAATAAATAGTGGAACAAGATATGTTTAGGCTTGGAAAAAAAAAGACAGAACAATTATTATGGACAAACACATGGCATTTGAAATAACAATGCTTATTATTATGTTTTGTTGTATTCAACAGGCAGCCATATGTCTACATGAAGAAAAAGCACTGTACCCTAAGAAAATCCAGTTTGCCAGCATCCCACCACACTTTGCATTGGAGGCCCTGGAAGTTTTCTACCGTATCCATGCATCAGCTTTAAAATTTGTGCTCTATCGCTGCAACAATGAACATCTGCCCATGTTGTATAGTTATGTAAAAGATTCTCTACAAAGCCATTTTGCCAGATGTGAGGAGAAGCAGCACAGTTTGAAAGACCAGGAGAGGTGAACTGTTTCTACAAATCTCAATTCAAATTTTATTTTGCCTTTTCATTTTTTAACAATACAAAAAATTTTGAGTAATTTTATCAGTCATGTTAAATACTAACTATTATTATTGAATTTGTCAGTCTCATTAAATACTTACTATTATTTTAGATTTGGTCAGTCGTGTTAAATACTTACTATTATTTTAGATTTGGTCAGTCGTGTTAAATACTTTAGCGAACCTTGCTCGTCTCTTTTCTCTAACTCATTTGCAACCTTATTCACTCTGTCTCTCGTCTGCACCAATATGACAACTCAAAAATGGTTATAGTCTTTGAACATTTATTTGTCTTATCCTTTGACTTCACTTTCTCTCGCTCTCTCTGTCGTACTCGACTCCGACTGTCACGGTCCCTCTCTAACTCCCGTCTGACCACCTGCCTGCCCGGCTGAGTTCTCCCCGGCTGAGTTCTGTCTAGTCCCGTCCTACTGTCCCTTTTATAGGTCCCAAGTTCCCAGGGCCCCAATCCCCTTCTTATGTAACACACCGCGTAATAGGTCATAAACCAACGCTGCCATTCCGTCGCGGGCAATCTGACAATCTTGACACTTTGTTTGGTCAGTTGGTCTTAGGTCATAAAACCAACGCCATCATCCCTTACGGGTCGACTATTGTCTGGACACTCCACGGGTCGACTATTGTCTGGACACTCCACAATACCCCCAACCAACAAAACAATGTCGTCCCGACATTACTTAACATCCTCACTATTATTACGGGTGACTGATCTCTAAATGGCTTTAAGTGACTTAGACCTTCAGCGTTCAATTAGAAACAGTACAAAGTAATGCACGCTACGTCATCCCATTTACGGTCTCCTAAACGGTTCTGGTCAAGGTCAGATTCAACTTGGGTCACAGTCGGAGCATTTTTACATTCACACAATCAGACAATTATGGTAGAACAATGAATTATACAAAATTTCGAGAATCAACTAAAAGTAATACATTTAGAAAATCAATTAACAGGCAGCAACACATGACATAAAGTTGAAAACTAAATTAACCAGCTAATCAAAAATTATAATGACAACATGTCTAGTAAAATGCTAGAACCGTCTAAGGTTCCAAATGCAGGAAAAATAATTTACAAAAACACCTTAAACTAACTCAAACCCTTCATTCTTAAAGGTCATACTAGGTCACCAATAAAAAACATTTTATAAAATTAAACAATCTTTCAACCGCAAATTAAAATTAATCATTACATGATTAGAACATTATCCATGTGTCCATTTATCCAACCGTCACCCTCTGGTGCCTCGAGAAAAAAATAACCATCAACATTAATTCACTATAAATCTATTTATAAAAAAATTGTCATGCTATAAGATGAATCTAAGTGTCCCAGAACACACTACGCTTCCTGCAGAACTCGTGGAATCTCCGGAGTGGTTTCCATCAAATTGTCTCTTAGGCAAGCTGTTTGTAACTTTAAAATCCAGTCTGGTGGATCATTGTCATAATGCTTCATCCTATAGTGGCCTTCATGATGAATTATTTTGCATGTCATTCTTCCCTCTCCTTGAATCTCGAATAAATTATTACGTAGCTTTCGACTGATGACACGAGGAGCGCACCACTTATTAATTGTGCTCAACTTCTGGTTTCGACTCACTTTGTTTGTTGAGTCTGAAAACTGGACTACGTCACCCACGTTGAAAAGGCGCACTACAGCTCGAGCATCGGGGTCACTTTTCTGTCCCTTTACTGATCCATCTGGAATTGCCTCCCTTTTCTCCGACTTAGAATTGACCTCACCACATAACTGGATTGATTTATTACTCACATTCCTGAGCTTCGTCGATGGCGAGGCCATCTCAGGACGGGGTAGCACGTTAACCTGGACAGGAGCCATGCTTGTCCACTGGCTTTTACCTGAACGCTGTCTTTTGTTGTGTGTAGTGACCGTGTTCACTCTCACACTGAATGGTGCTGAGAACTGGGGACGTTTTGACGCACTAAAATGCCTTTTATCTGCCGTATTCTTTGCACTCGGATATTTAGCCAAAATCGGCACATTGTGAGAACCCAAGCTCAGTCCTTGGCTGACTGAGAAAGAAAAATTGTAATGACTCAAAAAGTCAAAACCCAAGTAACCGTCTTCTGCTATATCTGCCACATATACTGTCCAGGGATACACTTCATCTCCAATCAATAATTTAACGTCACTCACACCATAAAGATTCATTGGTGCTCCAGTTGCTGTCTGTAGCTTCACGGGTGAGAAATGGTGATGAATCTTAGGTCGCTGACGTCGTGGAATTTCAAAAAATCGTTTTCTCGAAATAACGGCCACCGCCGCACCTGTGTCCATTAGAAACTCTGTCCTAACGCCACACACTTTCACAGGCACAAACACAGCACTAGGACGAATGTTTGGACCATTTGATGAAATGTGATTTAGTTTCAGCCGATCAGTAATTTCTCCTCCTTTGCTCCTGTTTGGACAATTACGGGCAATGTGTCCGATTCGGTCACATACGAAACACCTGGGTTCCGCCCTCCGAACACCTCTCGTTTCTCTTGCAGGCTGATTGACTGACTCCCTCTGCCATGTGATGAATGCTCTAAAGTCCTGTCTCAGGCCACTTATTTCTCTTGTCAAGTGGTCTGTACCTATTGACGCCACTTGGTGTCCAGGTACACAAACATTATCCTTGAGATTTATTATCTGGTCGAGGGCAGCTCTCGCCTTGTCTACTGTGGGAGGAACTGACATAGTGCCAACTTGTGTCACCATAGACTGGTCAGGCAGCCCACGAAGAAACTGTTTGAACCCAATGGCATCTCGTATAGCCTGGTCTGCCGTTGGAAAACTTTTCGCTAACAATTTCTTGATGTCAGTAGCATACTCTGTACTTGTCTCGGATTTCAGAAATGTGCGTTTTTCCAAAACATTTTGGAAAAATGCTGGCGTTCTGTGGTCTCTGAATCGATTCGCCAGGGCATCTTTAAATTCAACGTACGTCTCTCTCTCAGCTTCACCTAACTCACTGAAAGCAAATTCAGCCGCAGCGTCTTTCAATGCAAAGCTGAGATAAAAGAGTTTCTCTTCCTCACTCCACTTGAAAAATTTCGCAGACGTTTCGAACTGGATGATGAACGTGTGCCATGTTGAAGTGCCACTGTATGTCGGGAGGTTGTTTAAGTACTGTGAATTCATTGTTCTTGATGTAGTTGTTCCGCTCCTTGTACTTTTCATCTCAGGCTAAAAATGTTTGTCTCTTCGGAGTCGTTGCAAGGTTTCGAATCCCACCGCTGCCACCATTTTAGCGAACCTTGCTCGTCTCTTTTCTCTAACTAATTTGCAACCTTATTCACTCTGTCTCTTGTCTGCACCAATATGACAACTCAAAAATGGTTATAGTCTTTGAACATTTATTTGTCTTATCCTTTGACTTCACTTTCTCTCGCTCTCTCTGTCGTACTCGACTCCGACTGTCACGGTCCCTCTCTAACTCCCGTCTGACCACCTGCCTGCCCGGCTGAGTTCTCCCCGGCTGAGTTCTCCCCGGCTGAGTTCTGTCTAGTCCCGTCCTACTGTCCCTTTTATAGGTCCCAAGTTCCCAGGGCCCCAATCCCCTTCTTATGTAACACACCGCGTAATAGGTCATAAACCAACGCTGCCATTCCGTCGCGGGCAATCTGACAATCTTGACACTTTGTTTGGTCAGTTGGTCTTAGGTCATAAAACCAACGCCATCATCCCTTACGGGTCGACTATTGTCTGGACACTCCACAATACTTACTATTATTTTTGATTTGGTCAGTCGTGTTAAATACTTACTATTATTTTAGATTTGGTCAGTCGTGTTAAATACTTACTATTATTTTAGATTTGGTCAGTCGCGTTAAATACTTACTATTATTTTAGATTTGGTCAGTCGTGTTAAATACTTACTATTATTTTAGGATTTGGTCAGTCGTGTTAAATACTTAATATTATTTTAGATTTGGTCAGTCGTGTTAAATACTTACTATTATTTTAGATTTGGTCAGTCATGTTAAATACTTACTATTATTTTAGATTTGGTCAGTCGTGTTAAATACTTACTATTATTTTAGATTTGGTCAGTCGTGTTAAATACTTACTATTATTTTAGATTTGGTCAGTCGTGTTAAATACTTACTATTATTTTATATTTGGTCAGTCGTGTTAAATACTTACTATTATTTTAGATTTGGTCAGTCGTGTTAAATACTTACTATTATTTTAGATTTGGTCAGTCGTGTTAAATACTTACTATTATTTTAGATTTGGTCAGTGGTGTTAAATACTTACTATTATTTTAGATTTGGTCAGTCGTGTTAAATACTTACTATTATTTTAGATTTGGTCAGTCTTGTTAAATACTTACTATTATTTTAGATTTGGTCAGTCATGTTAAATACTTACTATTATTTTAGATTTGGTCAGTCGTGTTAAATACTTACTATTATTTTAGATTTAGTCAGTCGTGTTAAATACTTACTATTATTGATTTAGTCAGTCGTGTTAAATACTTACTATTATTTTAGATTTGGTCAGTCGTGTTAAATACTTACTATTATTGATTTAGTCAGTCGTGTTAAATACTTACTATTATTGATTTAGTCAGTCGTGTTAAATACTTACTATTATTGATTTAGTCAGTCGTGTTAAATACTTACTATTACTGATTTAGTCAGTCTTTTTGGATACTAGACTATTATTATTGAATTAGTCAGTAATTGATCATTAGTGAAGGACATTATTTTTGTAAACCCAACAGTTTTATATGTCGTAATTTTGTTATTGGAAAATGATTGTCTGTGATGTCTGTGATAATCTGAATAATATAGGAATAATGGACATAACTCTGTTAAGGAAGGAAATAGTCATGTAGAAAGGGGGATAAGTATAAATGTATTATATGAGTTATCACTGCTTTAGGTTTTCATTCCCATGTTTTTTGTTTTTTTTCATCTTATAGCAACAGTCGAGATTTTTATCATAGAGCTGTGTCTCCTTGCAGCTGATCTATTGACTCTGCTATAGAAGTTAATGTTAATTAACATTTTTGTTTATCTCACCGACAGGTTGGAGGTTTCCAACTCTCCAAAGCCCAGCAATGCAGTGTTGCCAGGGGGAGATAAACATATCTATCACAAAAACCCAACAGATCATGAGTACTCTCGTCACAAAAATAGAGGTGAGGTACAGTCAGAAGGGGAGGTCACTCGAGATCAACACAAACACAAAACTCAACAGAACAACTTAGAATCTGCATATCAGGGTCAGACAAGTCTTGGTAAAAATCAAGAATATCAACGTATGGAAACAAACAAAAACTACTGCGACACAGTTGTCATTAACCTCGACAACAAACAAACAGCAGAATTTGTTGATTTTGACAGACAAATGTCTGGGTTGGTCAGTAATTCCCAACCTGGAAGCTCAGTACAGAAAGTGACTAGATCTACAGCTGAAGGCGGCCTGTGCTTAGAGGGGTCTGGAGAAACCAGCCCTGTTACTAGCACAGATAAACAAGTGATATCCAATGAGAATACTTGTAAGGCCAGCTTTTCAGAGGATGTAGATATGAACTTTGTGTCTAGTATTGATGTTGGTGCACCAGTCCATATCACCACCCTATGTATAGCAATGCCTGATCCTATAAAAGATGAAGACATGGACTTTGAAGAAATGGAAGTTAGTGAAACTGTTCCAGACACATTATGTGATCTACAGAAAAGTTATTCTAATTCAAAGGAGATTTTTGGTGATGAAAATTTTGCAAAAAGTACTAACCTATCACCCAACCTTGGAGTTCCTGAGGTCATTTCACTTCCTGTGGATGGTCAGCAAGTATCCTTAAGCTGTTCTGGGAATTCAGAGTCAATGCCAATTGAATTTATGGAAACAGATGAAAGCAAGCCTGTGATAGCTGCTAATGAAACTGAGCCTAAATGTGTACACAAGAGTGAATCAGCTCAACGCATATCTGCAAGTTCTTACTCAGACCAGGCTAATGCAATGGAGGAATGTACAGAGGTTGTCTGTCATCAGGATGTCACTTCTGCCGACATGGGGCAGAGTGATATTAAGGAAACTATAGAGCTTGTGTGTCAGCGAGATATCACTTCTACCGACAAGGATACGTCAGACACAGACCAGGCAGTAAATCTGTCAGACATGGACAGAACAGTGGTTACAAATGAGAACAGGGTGATAAGGGAAATGATGGTGGGTGTGATGTCTACCCTTACAAATGATGATAATGCAAGTGCCCCTGCTATTGTACGAATGGAAAGTGAAGGATTTTCTCCAAGCCATAACATTGAGGATTGTCCAAACGATCAACGGGATAGAACTAATTCAGGTGAATCATCTGAGTGTAAACAACAGGAAACTTATACCCTCACCTACATGAATGATCAAGGTATTTCAACAAAAGGCAAAGTAGAGGCCAGTGATACAGTTATAAATGTTAAAAATGACAGTTGTTTGAAAGTAGGTTCTGGAGAACATAAAACCGTAGAGGGATCTACTCAACAAGCTTTTGTGGATGGAGCAGGAGACTTAAAAGACAACAGAGAAAAAAATGGTATGATGTTGGAATCGGTTGATGAGAAATGGGAAAGTGAGAGTAAAGAGAAGTCCCATGTTACGGCACAATCTGATGAGGATAAAAACATGGTGACTGTTTGTGAAACTGCACTTGTAGTGGGGATGGAAACTGAAAGCTTAGAGATCCATGGAGATAGCTCTGAAACCCACTCAGATCCCCCTATAATTGTTCCTATTCCAGAGTCAGTGGTTCATAAAACTGGAGCTAAAGAAAGCCCAGTAACTGATGATAAAGATGGTGGCAATGATTCTCATAATACAATACAAAACACACCAGCCGATGCTACTAATGTGGATGGGGATGCTGCTCCTAAAGACCCATTACTACTTAGAGCTGATATTATCACCAAATGTATCCGTGGCCTTGAACTGTGTGTAGAAAGATACAATTCTCATTACAAGTCCTTGTACCGATTGGCTGATGTTTACTGCTTCTCTAAGGTCAGTTTTTAGTATAATAAATTACCGTACACAAAAACGTTAGCCAAATATTTTCTCCAAATCCTGCCTTGATTTAATTTCCCTACATATAACAATAAGAAGCAATAATGTTTCATTTGACCTTGATGTTTCAAAATTGTGTAGAATCCAAGTAAAGCCCGAGACATACTGCTTGGCCATCCAGATTGGCAGGAACAAACACACATGCCATCGTCTGGTCTTTTCACAGAGAGGAAACAAAACAACTTTTTCCAGGTAAACCTTTCAGGGATTAAACAATTATGGATGACTGCACAAATTATCCAACTAGTCAATGAAGTTGGAACATTAAAACTTTCATAAGTATTAAAAAATGTTTGATATATTTTTATTTTGTATATATTTTATGTGTAAATAATGTGCCTGCATGCACGTCATTGTTATCCTTGGAAATCTTATATTAATAATTCAGAAATCCTTGTACCGGGTATTAATCATTTAGATTTGTCTAATAAACATCCCTGTTTAAAACATCCCTGTTTATTATTTAATATATATTGTTTCAGGGTCTCTGGAAAATTCCAATAGATGATATCGAGAGATCTGGTTGCTTTGCATCACATGTCCACCGATCTGTTGTGCTTCTGATTAAAGTCCTAGCAGAACTTGGGGACATTGAGATGCTTAAGACAGTTCGCATGCATCTTAAGCGGACACCAGATGCAGGAAAGTGAGTGCTTTTATCAATGTGATAATTTAAGTGACATGAAATGTGAAAGTTCTATAAGAGACTAACTTAATGCACTGCAATAGGGGCCATCCATATAGTCATTTATGGATGGCCCCTAATTTGAAATAATGGACTGAAATCTTGACCTTCTACTGGAGGACTTAGTTTAGTGGCCAATCAGCTTGAAAAATGCATGTTTAGGACTCAAGTTTTATGTAGCTTTTAAATACATGAATACAATTGCCATGTCTTCACTAACTATTGCTTTTAGGAAATATTTGAGGGATGCTGAACGTTGGGTACTGGCTGACGAAGCATTTCTCAAGTGTCTTGAAGTTGTTCAAAGGGAAATGGATGCCAGTGACAAGTGGACAGAGACTCAGAGAGAGGAGAATCTGACCAGAGTGTATCAAGTGTGGCTGACGGGCAAAGGTTGTGATCACTTGAGGAAAGCATCATCTGTACTCCTTCGAGCTTTTAGAGTTATGATGAAAGGCAGGGTGAGGACATTGTGTTTAGTCATAACGCAAAGACAACCTTTAAGTTCATTCAAATAATTGTAGATTTCTTCATTCATTATAATACTTTCAAAGTATGTTGATTATGATACATATATATATATATATATAAAGTGGTTTTGAAATGCTCAGGTTAGCTCAACATTTATTTTTTATGATGGCAACAATAATAGCAATAATGTGGTTAAGTTTTTTTTATTAGTTAGAGCACATGAAAGATATCTTAGAGTACAAGTGCATCAGAGTTTCCGGTTAGAAAAATTCAATATCACATCATGTTTTGTGACAGGTCAATGGGAATAGGTCAACCTTTAACAGGTAACAGTCTCTCAGAAACACGGATTATAAGAAATTCAAAGATGTGACATTGCAAGGCTGGAATTTAACTTGTCAAAAAAAAGGAGATGAATAAAATATTTTATCAATTACTCTAAATCCTTTGCTTTCCAGACTGATGTTAATCGCTTAACTGAGGACCAAGCTATCATTTACTGTCAGACCAATGTGTCCAAAGCTCTCACCCCAGTAAGGTTATTGATTAGTTTAGCTATGCATTTAATACATCTGCGTTACTTAATAAAACCATTCTGCCTTATCACAAGGATATTGATCTGAAAATTGAAACACAACTAACTATTTTGTTGTTTATTTTAATTTTTTTGACCCATATTTATGTTTTTGTCATGGTATTCTAAATTTAAATTTAAAAAATGCTTTTTATGATTTACTGTTGACTATGGGGGCAATTCATTTTAGATTTGAAGTTATTGAATTTCATATTTCGGTATCTAGACTATAATTCTCTATTAGCCTTTTTCCCCTGTTTGCGTATTTTTGTATTAATTACCTTTTAATGGATTCCTAAATTATTTTTTTAATTTGATACTGTCTATTCAGTCAACCCAGATCAATAATGCAAATCAAGGAAAGTCAATGTTGGATAAAGGAAAGTTTGGTCAGGGAGCCCCAGTCATGTCTTTAGAAAAGTCTATTGTCCAAGGCCAGGCCTTTGTAGAACTAACTAGACTTGAGGATAGAATGGAAACAGAACCATCAGCCACTCACGACAAGCCAGAACCTCTGAAATCTACAGAACCATCAGCCACTCATGACAAGCCAGAACCTCAGAAATCTACAGAACCATCAGCCACTCAAGACAAGCCAGAACCTCTGAAATCTACAGAACCATCAGCCACTCAAGACAAGCCAAAACCTCTGAAAACTACAGAACCATTATTCACTCAAGACCAGCGAGAACCTCTGAAAACAGTGAAAACTAAAAACCATGAACATAGATCAACCAGCAATCAAACTGGTAAGTTATTTTTATTTAACATATAATTTTTTTAAAATTTCCACAATACAATTTAAAGAACCAATTCTATTTATATGTTAAAAAATACATAATTTCATTTTTTTAAATTTTTCTTGATCACATTTTGGGACTAAATCACTTAGATTCTTGTTTAAAGAATTAATAAAGTAATGCACCTCATTTAAAATAACTTAAATCCAGGCATCTCAAATGACCAAATGGAAACTATGGACTCAGATCAGCCAAGTGAAGACAAGCCAGCATCAGAACAACAATATTCCTTGCCAATCACTGCATCTGACAAAATGCCTTGTGAAAAGTCTGTTAACAGCCAATCCAATGAAGACAAAAATCAACTTGAGTTAGAAAAAGACAAATCTACCCAAAATATAACTAAGCTCAAAACTTCATATACAAGTGCAATACAAAATTCTACAGATGGTCCATCATTGGGGCTTGAAAAAGCATCATTGGAAGAAAAATCAAGGACCGTGCACACTGAATCTGCAATCCCAGGTACAGCAAAAGAAGAAAATTTCAATACCACCGGAAAAACAAAAGAAAGTTTAAACAATTCAACTGCAGCACTGGCTGAGAAAGCCCTCTTTCCTAAAAAAGATAACCTCACTCAGAGAAACTCAGAAGGGATCTCTTCTGTCTCCACTCTGCCATTCACAATTATTGTTCATTCAGATGATGATGTAATTGTCATTGAATCTGACTGAGTGTTTATGTCACATAAAGTTTTTTATCACAAATGAACTGTTCACACATGATGTACAAAAAATGCATTGAAATTAATGATGCTGTATTGGCAATAAAATTATTTGAAAACTATTTATTAGATATTAAAATAATTCTTGTAGAAACTGTATTTCTTGCTTACAATTAAATTTTAAAAAAAACGTTAATAATAAATTAATTAACTTTTCAAATTTGCATTTTGTGAAGTGAAAGATTCAAAATAGCTGTAATACACACAAAAAAGTGCCTAGTCATCAATATTGTATCACACCCTTATTAATTTTTTTTATTATGCACTGCCAAAAAATTCTATGTACAGCAAAAGATAAAAATGTCTGAACCACCTAAAAAACAAACAAAACTTTAATTTAATCTGTTTACTTGTCCTGTCTTTTTTACTTCCCTAAACATCTTGTTCCACTATTTATTTGCTGCAAAAAAAAAAGGAAGTTCAAATGGATTAATCAGGTTTAAGCTTCTCAAAATCTTATTGACCAATATTGCTATGAACGCATGACGTATAGTAAACAATGGGTTTAACAGATACACCATTTTTAACCCGTGCATTTTTTTAATAATAAGGAAATACAAAATCATGCTCGGGACATACAAATCCAAAATTCATCTTTTTTTTTTTAAAATATATACCTTTAGCAAGTACAAACATATGTATTCAATGTTCAAACTACCGGTATTGAAACAATCACTGAAAATCTGCATTAATCATGTGCAAAACTATAAATAACTTATATTTTTTTCAAGATAAATAAAATCCCAGAAAGAATATTGTTTTTTTATAATGCCTGTGCATGTTTTTGTTTCTTTGTAGCATGTTTGGAAGTGTATAGCTACAACTTATTTATGAATAAAATAAAAATAAAATAGCTGAAGTTAATTTAAAAAAAAAAACATTTTCTGACAATGATGTTTTTGTCAATATGTTTTCATTGGTGAAACAATAGTAAGTTGTTTGGGACGTGAAGAAATAAGTGTTAACTATCAAAAGCAAGGTTCATATGAAATTTCCATGCGTTGGTTTAAGTTTATAGCCTCTGGAAAGGGAAATACTTGCATATTTCATACTTGAATTAATACTTAACAAATTATAAACATGTTTTTTATGTCTGTTGTAAATCATATATTAAAGATATGTTTGAATGAAATTTATCCAACTGGTTTTCTGTTTATGAGACGAGATAGTTGTACTGTATTTCATTTTTTAATACCAGCAGTCCAGAAGATGGATCTCACAGTCAACTACCTAGGTAAAGCACTGGTAAAGATTGGTCATAACTAACATTTCAGAATTGGTAGTAAAATAGTTCCATTAAAACTTAAAGGAACATATCAGGCCTGACAACTCTTCATCTGATAACTTTTCCAATGTTTAGAATTTTTATGATTAAGTCAACAATTTACCAATTGTAATATAAAGAATTATTTAAGTACTAATGCTTAACCAGGTGCATTTTTTTTACACCGAGTCCAGGTATTAAGAGAAAATACATGATGGGTCCATGTGTTATGAAAAAAGAGTTAACTTCTCATTTTCTTAAATATCCAACTAAATCTTCTGCTCTATGTCATAGTGAGAGTGCATTGCCTTCATCAACCGTTTGTGTCAATAAATAACCCACTGATAGGAACAGGCAATTGCTAGGTCCCGGATTAGACAAGATGTACTAAAACCCGTGGACAGAGAAGTTCCTGTCATTCATTTTATAACAAAGACTTATGACAAAAGTCCCATTATAACAAAAATAGCAACATCTACATGAACCAGGCTACAGAAAAGACTCACAGAGGCACATTTTACCGAAGTGAAAGAATGGCACATTACCCAGTTCTGTATGATGTGCAGCCCCAGAACAAAGATGTGAAAAACAGTGACAATTTTAAAAAAATTACTTTCTAAAGAAAAAAAAATTACTTTCTAAAGAAAAAAAAATCAACCTATTTAGGAAATTAGTAAAACACAGTAAGGTTAAACCTGAAAAAAGTAACGCAACAAAACAACGAACGTGTCGGCAGGAAGCCTTCATCAGCGAACAAACAGAAAAATGAAAAAAAAAAAAAAAAACTATCAAAAAATATAATATAGCACTTAGCTGAGAAGTAGTGTCCACGAGGGCAGCAAAAGATTTGTGACAGAAAGTAAGTGGGAGAGAGGTTAAATAGGAAAGAGGGAAAGAGAAGAGGAGAAGTAAGTCCACTGCGATAGGTCGTGACGTACGCACCTTATATTAATATATATATTTTTATATTAATATATATATTAATATAAAATGTGCATTTGGAGGAAGGGGTTTTGAACAGGAAGCAGGATGCACCAGAAACAAAATATATACAAGAGATTCTCTCTAATACAGCAAACTTAGAGACTATAACTCTGATTTTATTTTAGAAATTGAATATCTAAAATTCCGCCCATCCCAAGCATATAAATGTAAAAAATTGATTAATTTGTTATCTCTTATATATATTTTGCTTCTGGTGTTTCCTGCTACTTCCTTTTCGAAACAGCCCTCCCTCCAACTCCACGTGTTTTATATTAATAGTACTGAGTGAAAAAAAAGGCTGTCGTGTGTGACATGTGAACTCGTAGAAATTTTTTTCTTTTAAGGAATCAAAGATCCACATTTAGGACTTTATGTAGGACTGTTGTTTAAAGGTTGCAGCCGTAGGGTGTAGGACTGTGGGGCTTTTTCTAAAAAATACCCGGACCCGGTTTAAAAAAATACACCTGGTTACGCCCTAGTAGTAGACTATTAAATTTTAGTCAATTCTTGACACATTTTATTACTATAGACTATAGCCAGTATAGTATATAATATAGTTATGGACACTTATAAGTATTAAGTCAAAATATAGACTATAGGAAAGATTCCTGCATTTGATATCTCCATTAAAAACTGTTCGAAAGTAGTCAATGCTGAAAATTTTTAAAATAATAAGAACGTTTATTTGTTTTTTTAACTTTAAAAGATTTCTGAAGTTATAAATAATCCTAATATTTTTAAAATGCGAAACTTTTATTAATTAAAAGCACAAATGTTTATTACGGATTTGGTTTCCGCTTTCTTTTTCTCTAAGCTTCAATTGATAATAATAATGCCGCCGACCGTTGCTAAAAAGCCATTATTTCCAGTAACCCCCGAACCAGCTACTGATGTAAGCGTGTATTTTAAATTAAGATTAAATCAATGCTATAAAAATGTCTGGCGTATTACTTAGTTACTTAATGGTCGTAAATCAAGCCTTTAGACTAAATAAATCGGGTTCGAAATAACTAACACAGTAAGTTGAGTAAGAAAGAAGGTAAAGTCGCCTAGTCCTGTAAAAATATCGTAATAATAAATAATAATTAACTTGTACAGTATAAGTTAGTACTTTAAGTATAACAAGAGAAGTCAACTAGGCTAATTTTTACGTACGTATCCGTGACGTCATTTGCGATGTCAAAACCCTGTTAGGGAGAGGGTCAAAACCCTGTTAGGGAGAGGGTCAAAACCGGGTTAGGGAGGAATTTAGGGTTAGGGTGAGGGATAGATTTAGATCATTTTTTCATTTTTAAAAACTTTTTATTCGTCATTATATCAAAAACAACGACCAAGATGGCGGCCATGGTAAAAATCACGGATATCTTTTTAAAAATTTACCGTCAACTAAAATTTAAAGAGACTTAAAATTAAAAGACTAAAAGTTTAGACTTAAGTAGGCGTAGGCCCCAGCCAATTGGCCTAGTAGTAATCGTAATATAAGTATTATTCTTTATTTTAATGCGTCAAAATAAGGGATTACCGTACTACTGTACTTCAGACTGTACTGTAACTTTTGTAGTCTTTAGTGTAAGAGTATGAGTAGTATGACTAACTTAGACTAGGGATGTCAGATGAAGAGGAGAGAACGACAGTTTTAGGTAGACCTATTATATAAAAATAAATATAATATAATTCTTTAAGTTTAAAACTTAATTTTAATTTGAAACCTATTGCCAGTCTTGCTTAAAATTTTTACGGAAAAAACACATTTTTTATGAACACGTGTTTGTTAAATAAACTCAAGAAGAAGCTAAAAAAAGAAAAGGCATGTGATGGGTAGGACGAGAAGTGCCTTAGCCCTAAGCATGTAATATAATATAATTTATAATACATGATTATGATGGGTAGAACTCAATGGTTCCTTGCATTCATCAAATTGCAATGAACCAGAGCTTGATGAGCCTAAGCATAATTCAGGATAAATGTAGCATTTTTATTTTAACCTTGATTAAAGTTGATTATAGAAATTTTTATAGACAATTTATAATAAATTGAATCAGAAGTTTACAATATAAGGTGCATAACAAATTGAGGCCTGGGAAACCTAATTCCCACAGGGCTCAATTTGCTCCACCTGCTACCCAGACACTTAAAAAAAAGTTCAAAAACTGTACAACTATAGTTTTATGACCATTAGGCTTGAGCACAAATGCTTCTTATTTTACTTCAAATGATTTTTTACACATCTCATTTTTTTTAAAGGACAATAATTTTTTTTTCTTTACATTTATTTTCTAGCAAACTCCAGTTCAGGCTCAAACAATTATTGTCATACAGCCCGGATCTGTCAATTTAAGAATAGGTCGAGCAGCTGATGCTTTTCCAATCACAGTACCACATTGCATTGCAAGAAGATGTCCTAATCCTGCTAATAGATTGCCAGATGATTATATGCTTTTACGTCCAGAATGTAATGTAAGCCAGCTTGAGTTGCATATAATATATGAGCCAGATTGATTTTTGAAATTCTTACAACATAAAGGGAAAAAAACTAAGATTGAGAAAACTTGTGCTAAACTTCAAATAATCACATGTAAATGTGAATTATAAAATTAATTATTTATTAATTGATAAAATCCTTTTTTATTTTATTAAAAGTAAAATTAAACACACAAAAAGTGAGATGAATGTTGCCTACCAAAAAACCAATCTAGTAATGTCATTTTGTCCCCAGTTAGATGCAAAGCATATATTCAAACATTGTATTTTTCTCAGCATCCCGAGGCAGGCCAACAAATCAGAGCAGGTCTAACTTCTATTGAAGAGTTATTATTATCACGATCAACGCGGGCAGGAGAGTACAGACAAATGACTTTACCCAGGCAGGTAAGCTTTAATATATTCCTATTGTTATATTATCTAAGCAGGTAAGCTTTGGTATTATGGTATATTTCAGTGGTTTTCAATTGGTGTTTTGTGACAAAATGGTTTGTCACTGAAGCCATCCATGTGTGTGATATATCCATGTGTGTCAATAATAGAATTTTTAAAATAGATTTAAAATATATCCAATACACTTTGAATATACAAAATTATTTTTTTACCTTAAAAAATATTAATGAATAGCATTAGTAATCAACTGGAACCATGTGCTTTTCTTTTCTAGTCGAATTTAAAAAACTGAGAATTAACTCAAAATTTTTAAATTAACTCTTGATTAAAAAATTGGGGAACAAAACTATTTTAAAATGTTTCCTTTTCAGCTAATGGCATTTAATTCACAAGTCCCACCTGAAAAAATAGAATCAACCGACACACCTTCGTGGACAGATACAGAAAAAAAGCCACCATACTTTGTAGGTGAAGAGGTTGGTATAATTTTGTAAAAGTCTTGGCTTAACCGCTTTTTAAAAAAAATATGTTGGGTAAGTTATTTCTTGAATTGAGTACCGGTATGTATATATTTTAAAACTTTCTAATTAAATTATGGCAGTTTAAATATTTGCTTACATTTACATTTTAATTGTTGTCAAAATGAAATTAATTTATACATTTAATTTTCAGGCTTTGTATATACCTCATAAAGAAAACTATCGCCTCAGTTGGCCTATGAGACGGGGCCGCCTTAATGTACATGATGGACCTGGAGGCTCACTAACGTCCATTTTAGCTGATTTAGAAACAATTTGGAGCCATGTTTTACAGGAACATCTTGAAATTCCAATCAAGGACTTGAAGGTTTCTTTTTTTAATTTGAGAATCTTTTATTTGGCTTGTAAATTATCATTAATGCTAACACTTATTTAAAATTTTTAAAGTTCATTTAACTTGTAATTATTTTATATGATTATTTTAGGGAAATAAAATTATTTAGATTATATTTATTTCATTACAGTGCCAACAAGAAAAGTGTCTCTCTTTTACTCTTGAAGCTAAATTTATCATATAATATTTCTACTTGTGTATGTTAATGTTATTATTTTTTAAATATCTAAGCATTACAGAGCAGTCCTGTTGATTCCAGATGTATATGTACAAAAGCATGTCAAGGCATTTGTTAATCTTCTTTTGAATACACTGGGTTTTGGAGCAGCCATAGTTCACCAGGTAAACTATATTCCTCCACTCTGTAAGAGTGTTGGCCAGTCAATCCATAGAGCAATAAACACATATTTGTAAAAATAAAAGAACGCCATTCTTCCTCCACCCTCTAACTTTTTTATTATGAATTTGCCAAAAACGCATTGAACATTAACTTTTAAGATGATAATGTATTGTTATACTTATTCATGATGCTACTTAAGCTTCTGCCCTGAAGTGTCTTTTTGGTTTTGTTCAGGAATCTGTCTGTGCCACCTATGGATCTGGTATTACTGTAGCCTGTGTGGTGGATGTTGGAGACCAGAAGACAAGTGTCAGCTGTGTGGAAGATGGGATTTCTCACAGAGCCTGCAGGTTTGACACTGATGTTGAATGGAAGTCTTTCTCTGTAGGGTGTATAGATTGTGCAACTTTCTGTGTATAAATTTTCTGAAACTTTATATGTCCCTGTACAGTATATCTTCTGAAACAACTGTTTTACACTCTTTCTTACAATAACAAACAATGATTTAATGACCAATGGACTGCAACAGAATATAAAGTGTTATAGTATAGACTAGACATATATTACTATCATGATGTCCCTGAAAAACTTTTTGTTTGAAAATCTTGGTTTTGCATATGGCCAAAGTCATTTCATGAACTCAACATTATATTTCCAGTATTATAAAAAAACATAGTGATTAGTGACATGGATCAAATTTGAAGTTGTATCATTATAAATATTGTTGATCTCCTTCGGTATCATTTATTTATCTTAAATAGGGTTACAATGGAGTATGGGGGAAGTGATGTCAGTAGACTGTTCCACTCTCTACTTGCCCGCTGTGGAGTGGCTCTCCCTGAACTCAATCTGTCTCATCCAGCAGATGTCATTCAGTTACAGGCCCTGAAAGAAACATGCTGTCATTTGAATCAGGTTCCTCATTTTATCTTTACATTAATGATTAGCTCAAAAGTGAAATTATACTCACCTTAAATAACTTTAATAGATTTAGGTACAAACGTTCATAGCTGACCTTTCTAAACAGGAAAGCCTCATTCTAGTACTCTACTTAAAGTTAGTACTTATAATACAACAAACAGTTGTTATATACTTAGTACCTGTATATACAGTTGTTATACCCTTAGTACCTGTAAAAACAGTTCTTATGAGCTCACACATTATTTTTAGTTCTATTTAATTAACAGGAGCAGTATGGAGTCTCACAGCAGAGTCTTGAAATTCATCGTCCTGACAAGACTGTAATAAAATACTGTGTGAAGTTAGGTGATGAGCCGATTCTTGGACCAATGGCCTTGTTCAGGCCAATGGCATTTGGTCTGCTGGGTGATCATTTAATTCGTGTGCAGTCCAGATCAGAGGCTGATCCTGATGATCCACATGATGAGGATTACCTACGTCAAACACAACGTCAATCTTGGGTAATAACATATTAATATTGCGGGTCAATCTTGGGTAATTTTGATAGTAAAAATCCTATAACCACTAACAGAACTTTAATAATTGTTTCGAGTTGAAATCAAATGGTGAAAGTCCGGGGGGGTGTAAACAAATCCATGGCTCGTTTGTATAAATTTTTCCCCCAGCTTCTTCAATACAAATATATATAAAAGTCAAATATTAATTTGTAATTAAACTATTCAATAAAATAAATATGAAAATGTAAGTAAGCTTATGCATTAGAGTACTACAATGTTTGAAGTTCTACAATTGTAACAGTGTTTTCAAAAAAGATATAGCTATCCACTTGTGTATGATATTATACATTTCTGTTTGTGCACCATCAAATTAATTCTACTATTTTGTTTTGTGACTATTTTGAGTTACAATTACCGGGACAGTTATTCTGACTTATGATGAAAAATATTTTTTTCATGATGTAAATCTTAAGTAAATTACCTGCATTGCTTATCCAGTGTGCAGTGTATTAATTTACATTTAAGTTAAATCAGTTATTACTAATGGTGTTTGTTTATATCAGGGGGATTAAAATTATAATTTTGTACAAATCTTAACAGTTAAACAAATTTCAATTTATACGCCAAGAAGACATGTCTACTTAGTATTGAATTTATAATTTTAGGCTGGTCGCATGGCTGGATCAAAGAAAGACAACGCAGACATGTCCCGTGACACATCTGAACAGAACCTCAGCCAGCTAGATGATCTGACCAATGGTCCTCTTGATGATGACTCCAATGATGTCCCAGATGTTATGCCCACAACAGGTAGTCCTTTTTATTTTGGCGTTCTACCATCTTTATCAAAACCATATTATTAGGCTTTGAACAGTCAGCATTCGCATTAACAAAATTTTTTTTTCCAGAAAGCAATTAATGCTCCCCGGTCCAGATGTCCATGTGTTAATTATGTGTCTACCAGGCTATAAACATGCTTACAAACAGAATTCTTTTCTTGGCTTTTTAATGTGTCACTTTATTCAACCTAATGCGAACTATTAAGAAAAATGTTAACAACTTATGTTTATCTCTTTAACAGCTGGGAGGGTTTGAAAGTTCTTACAATGTGTATTGTGAATTTATAGGACTTTGATATTATTATTATTATGACAATAGGAAATTAGTAGATCACAGTAAGGTTAAACCTGATAAAAGGAACGCAACGAAACAACGAACGTGTCGGCAGGAAGCCTTCATCAGCGAACAAACACAAAAACGAATAAAATGAAAATGTATCAAAAAATATAATATAGCACTTAGCTCAGAAGTAGTATCCAAGAGGGCAGCAAAGGATTAGTGACAGAAAGTAAGTGGGAGAAAGGTTTAAATAGTGAAGAGTGAAAGAAAAGAGGAGAAGTAAGTCCACTGCGATAGGTCGTGACATGGAGGGGCGGAGCTAGGCTCAAACAGTGAATAGAGACATGACATTCATACCATGTGGGTACAAGGTGTCATAAGTCAAAATAAGCTTGTGCTCCAAATTGACCCGGCTGGGTGTGTTTGTGCTGGCCACAATCGCGCATATTGAAAAGTCCGCCTTGCCCAGGTGGTCGGCTCTATTGAAGTGTTTGGAGACAGGACACTGTTTATCTTGTGTAATATTACGGAGGTGTTCAGTACACCGGTCAGAGAGTCGGCGTCCTGTCTCTCTATTATTATGACAGTGGTCTTATATAGTGCCTAGGGCTGGACTCACTGTGCTGCACATAAAATATTAGGAAACATCATGATGACATTTCATTAAAAAATTACATACATTTATTTAATTTAAAAAAAAAAATTTATATTCATCCCGCCCACCCCAGAACTATTTACAGATATTGGCCGTTTATGTACAATAATACTTGACCATTGAACTGAGGTTAACATACATCAAGCATAAGATTTAATCACAAAGATGTTAATAAAAGAAAATGCAATTTCATGCAGACTCAAAGAGTTTCATTTCCTGGATTTCTAATGTTTTAGTAGAGACTTTAGTTACAGGTACTTAAAAATGTTCCTTGAAAGATTTGTTATTAGCAAAATGACCAACATTTTCATAAATTAAGTTTACATATATCAAATGATTAATTTCCAGGAATTACTTGATATCTACTATACTATAATTATAATTTACCATGAAAGAAAAAAAAATCACTGGTTTCAACACACAAAAAAAGATTCAAAATATTTAATGAAAAGTTCTTATTTGACAATACTTTTAGTTTTAGTGAATGAGGGAACTTTTTGAAATTAATTTTTTAAAATTCTTTGTGACATAAGGGAAACACAATCCCTCACCAATGGCATTAATTTTAATTCTTGTTTTATTCTTATATCGGTTCTTATAATATGTTGGTTAATTATTTGCTTTTACACAATATCTTTGATAGACAGCAAGTCAAATAGAAGAGGTGATGATGATGAGGATATTGAAATGGATGATGAAAAAGATCTTCATTTGATGGGCGTCGATGAAGCCATTATTCACAGCATAGAAAAGTGTGGTATGTTTCATTTGGTTCACATGATTAAGTCATTTTGCCTTGTGCTATTTGAAAGTACATTGTTAGCTATAATAACTTACAGAAGTTATAGTCATTTTAGTTACTATCCCACAGTTTTGTATAGAAATCAATACTATGGATAGAGCATGCAAAATATTTGAACTAGTGTGTGACCAGTAATGAAAATTTTAATTCAGTTGCAATTGAATTTTTAAAAGATTTTAACTCTTATTTTCGTTACATTGCTTTGGTGCTAAAGTTAGGTGAGTCTGGTAAGGCCTTGTGGCTTAAGATTTTAGTAGTGTGGGACATGCTCTCAATCTTCTATTTTTGCATTAATTTCAGATTCTGATGAATTGAAACGTAAACTTTACAGCTGTATCCTTGTAGTGGGTGGAGGACTGCAGTTTGAGGGGGCAATGACCTGGTTACAGCATCAGGTTTGGCAATCTCTGCCCATTAGCATGCGGCAGCAGCTAGAAACAATGGATATTATTACAAAACCAAAGGTGGAGTTCCTTTTTTTTGTTCTTGATTGACTAATTACGAAAGTCTGTAAATTAAATGATAATGGCACTTTAGTTGATCAAAGTCATTTCCAGAAGACAATTTTGTCAGCTTAAAATGCAGTCCAATGAGGTCACTTAAAACTTTAAATTTAAGAAATTAAACAATTTTGAAAATTAATTTCAGGAGATGGACTCAAGTTTTACAAGTTGGAAAGGAGGGGCAATCCTAGCATGTCTAGATTCAACACAAGAACTCTGGATACGACAGAGAGAGTGGAAACAGTTTAGCGTAAGAATGCTCAGAGAAAGAGCACCATTTATATGGTAGCTTAAACGATGGTTTTATTGAGCAAAGAAAACTGGAAGTTTTTGACAAATCTTGAGGATTTTTATTGTACAAAAATAACACGTAGGACATCATCCTTTAGCAAGGATAACTTTATATATGTTTTGAAATAAGTTGTTATTAAAATTGTACACCCTATTGGTGATGACCATAAATATTTTATTGGGACACCATAAAGGAAACTGTTTCATTAACTCATTCCCGACGGATGTGACTAAATGCGTCCTTTGGGGGTTCCGACGGATGCATCCAAATGCGCCCTGGCGCATAGCGACACACCTCTCTCGTTTTTAGTTAAAAATAGCAATGAAATCTCGCATCCATCGAGACTTCCGGCGATGGCGTGATTCTGCATTGTTTCAATTTAAAAACCGGATGTTTTTATCTTGTTTCACTTTTAAACTACGTGTGCTTTAGTATGGCGCGTCTATATCTAGCATGTGTTCGACCGAGGTGCCGAAAATCGATTTTTTTGCCATTGTTCATTATTTTTGCGCCGCTAATGTTATATTTTTATTAAACCTTATTCATTCTTTGATGCATTCGTCCTTAATTCATTAACATTTATTAATATTTAGCAGCTTAAAAAATATTTTTAAAATGTAAATCAATTTTAAAACCGAGTTACTTCCCTTTCTCAGGAAAATAAATTAAGTACGGAAGTAGCACTGCCGGAGGGAATGAGTTAAGTATCAGGTGTGTCTGAACTCACAAAAGAATTAAACTAAACAGATGATAGCAGTCGGTATTTTTTCATTACCGGTAATAATAAAAATAAACTTACATTTTTCTTGTTTCAGAAAGATATTGAAGCTTTTGATTATTTTCAAATAGGCTTTTTTTTTAAAGGCCTGATTATTTTGGGGTGGGATGAAATCAAGGCTTTTTCATATCTTGATGTGAATGTTTTCAATGTATGATTGCAATAAAGTTATATTTTGTAAACAAGACACTTCAGTCAATTTTTTTATCAATGTTGGATTGAATTTCAATAGAATCATGAGATTGCTGACATTTTGTGGACATGTTCTTAAGTTTAGGACAAAATACTAAGTGGCATAAAGTTTTGTCTTTAAATTTTAAGTATATAGACAATACACCTTAATTTTAATTCTATTCTCAATGCCTGTTTATTACCGGTATGCTCCTTTTTGGTTGTAACCTGATCACATGAAACTGAAATCAATGAAAGACAATCCAAAAATGAAAATCACCATTTTAATTTATTTCCAACTTTCTTTTTCTTCTTGGTTAATTTCTCCTTGTGCCTTTTAATGGCTCGCTGATTCATCCATTCTGGGTAATGACCATTTTCATCTTGCTTAGTTTTCTTGTCAAAAAGTTTTTGTGCCTTGTCCACCTCCATTGAAGAACCTGGAAGAATCCAAATTTTACTACTTGACCTTGTATTCTTATGAACTGTTTCAAATTTTCTTAATGTCTAAATATACCGGTACTTTAAAAAGAAATTTTGTCTTAACTTCATCACTACTCACTACCTCAAATACAAACCCCTTTTTTAAACAAAAGGAAATTTTAAATTCACAGAAAATCATTTTTCCACTTACAATACAAAACAAGCGGTATCAAAAATAAAAATAATTAAGGCAATAATAAATAATTTGCTGTACTTTTAAAAACCCCATCAAGGATTTGATAAGCATTAAGCAACACTTGAGTGAAAGACCCTTTCTGATATTTAGGACATGATAAATAACTATTTTAAAAGTATATACCTTCTTCTTTATTTTGTTTCTGTTCTTTTATTTCCTCAACACTTTTCACTGTCAATATACAACAAAATTTCTTTTTTCACTTTCAAATAAATAATATAATTTCTCAGGCTAAGTTAATCATTTTAAACTTTTAGAAAGCTACAAAGGTAATATCAGAAATGAGCACTGGCTACAATATTTAAAAAAAATTTTTTACTTGAATATTAATTTACTTTAAGTTTTAAGCTAATAGTTTGAAATGCCTTGATTTTCAAATGTAAATGTAATGTACCAAAATTGCTTTTTTAAGACATTTGTTTTTTTTCTATATACACACCTTAATATGTCAATCTAAGAATTATTCTTCACTTCAAGTATTCATTTTCCTGTTCCTAGCATGAAAGTATTTGATAGTGATAACAGATGATTTACAGTTAACTAACATACTAACTATAATCTACTTACTTGTTACAATCTCACTAAGTTCTGAGGCTCTAGCTACAACTTGTTTAAGCTTTTCAAGATCTTTCTTGGCATAATGTTGGCGTTTCACATTTCTCATCTTTCTCCTATGCTTGCTTCTGATGCTTTTTGCCATGTTATCTAAAAATAAATAAAAAATAATGTCACGTGAAAACATGGCAATATTTATTTATAAATTTTTTACCTATTGGAGGGCTAGAATTTCAAACTGTTTACAAAGACTGTAATTACTGTTAGAGTAAGATTAAGCCAGATTAAAAGCTAAATCAAAAGTCAGTGATTAAACATTCTAAAAAAGGGATGGCTTATAATTATACAAGTTTTATAAGCCTTAATATACTTTTAAATGCTGCCCTAAAGCCAGGCCTTAGCCCATATTAGCCAATTGGCTTAACAATTATAATTATAATGCAATAAGCTTAATGATAATTTGTCCCAAATCAGTCTAATTATAGTTCATTATAGACTTAATTGGCCCCAGCTCCTACTCTTAGCATTCATATTTAGGTACTTTCACTGAAATATAAAAGATATATACTTTTAAAGGGCTAAACTATAAGCTTTCCAAAAACATCAAGTTCACCTTTCTATCTTTTATAGAAGTGGTGTTATGTTTTATTTTTAAGCACCTTTTATAAACTTTGTATTTAAATTTAAAGCATAAACTTGTGACACACTTTTATCATTTCTATATCATTTTGCCCATAACTTGGTGTTTTTAAAGATAATGGCACCAAATTTTCAGGAGACATTCTCAAAGAAATATACAACACAATGAACAACACAAATTTTACATAATATCAAGACTTTTTGTTGTTGATGATAATTTTGTTTGAACTTCTAATAGAAGGTAACTTCATTAGAAGAAAAAATGATATATTAACAAAAAAGTGACATTTTTCTAGAAGTTAAAAGGGAGTCCTTTACAAAATAATTTGAAGCATGAAAATCCCCTATAAGAGCGAACTGTTATGTGATTAAAGGGTAATGAGGATGTTCTGCCTAACAGTTTCTGGTTAGACTGCTCTACGTCACTTCTTGCTCTTGTTGATGAATCCAACAATCTCTCTTTCATAAACTTTGTCACCAACGTCCAAACATGCTTTACATTGGTAAAGGAAGGAATTCCATAGAAATCTGGAAAAGTCTCAGTAGAATGTTAAAATTTTCTCTTGTACTACAACTTGTACATGCAAAAAACCTAAAAAAATAACATCTAATCATAATCCTAATCTTTTTTCATATTATTCCATTTTTTGTGTATTATTTTATTAGAAATATCTATGTCAAATATTATGTACAGGCTAAAGTCTATCTCTATTTTTTGTAAACTGTTTTGTATGTCCTATTTAAGATGGTAAAATGATGTGGAGGCTCATTTATTTATTTGATGTTTTGTAAATGAACCTTTTATAGTTTATAGTATAGGCTAATTTTAATGATCTAATTTTAAACTAATCTAAGAATGATGCAATTTTCACAACAAAATTAATTTAAGTTTAGCCTTATCATTTATGCTAGGCTTATTAGTGATTTATTTTGGGCCTGGAGAGGGTGTTTGGTTTTTCAATGTCTATCAAAAGCTTTAATTATAATAAATAATAGTTAAATCCTGATAATTATGACAAAATATACCATGTTAATGTTTAAATTATCACTTGAGCTATAAATGCTGTCACACTTAAAATTTACCTTATTTGTTTACCTTTACATTTGGAGCTTAGTCATTTAAGCTAGTAAACTACTGGTAACTTATTAAAAATATGATTGTAAACAGCGTCAGTAGTAGTAGTAGTATTAATAAGATTTATTGATAGCCCCTTCTAGCATACAAATGTAAAAAAAATACAAAATTTTCCTGATATTTTAAAAATTAAACCTTACAACTTACCAAGTGTTCACTACACAGCTGTGCACAACAAACAAAAAACGCATCAATGAAGTTTGCATAAGCGTGTCAGTGTTAGGAAGGGAATCCTCTCTACGTCAGTTCTCACTCACACTCATAAAGAAATCCTTATTTAAATAAAAATTTCTGCCAAAAAAGTTAATTATCGCCTGTGGTCACAAAAATCACAAGTCAAAACAAACCACCTCATTTTTTGACAAGCGCAGACCGTGTGCGGTGAAGTATATTGAAGTACCAATTAATTTTACGAAGTGTCTACACGTTTTAGTCCGGGAGCTATACGTCTGGCGACCAAGTCACATGACCGCCTTCTCAGTACTGACCTGGTTTAAGATGTGAACCTGTGTGGTCTTGAGGTAGAATAGACGCTTAGCGACCTTATGATATGTGATGATAGGTTACTGGATCGGGATAGAATTTTACTTTTTTCTCTTCTTATTTTAATTAAAAGTATATTTTATATTTAATTTGTAACAGTAGTCAGAGCTTTATGAGATGTTTAACCAATAAAACGGACTTTTTTTTTTTTGGCGAGTCGGAATCAAATAGTTAGAAATACTAGTAGCAATAGTAATACTACTGGACTGGATAATAGTTAAGTCAACTTATAGGCCGACTAGTTTATATATTCACAGTCAAAGGCTTACAGTTTATGTATCTCATAGTCATAGCATATGAGTATATTAACATGTTCAGTATTTATTTATTTATTATCTAGGGATCGGCTGACTAATATATGTAATTATTGTACACAATATTTTGCCATCGACCTCTTGTCACATGACCTGACAAAATAATAACACCTACTAGTCGTCCGGCGGTCACATGACATATCTTCCACTAGCGGTCACGTGCTCGCCGGAACAATTTCTTCAACTAGGCCACGTGACATATTGAAGGGCTAGCTATAAGCTTTGCAAAAATACCAATTTCATCTTTCTATCTTTTATAGAATTGAAGTTATGAATTTTTTAGTGAATTTTTTAACCCCCTTCTTTATCTTTGTATTTTACTACAAAAACGTGTGACCGACTTACCAAATTTCTGACTTATTTGCCCAAAACTTTTTTATTTTACAAGATAATGCTACCATATTTTCAGGAAACAGTCTCAATGCAATATTAAACACAATGAACAACAAAGCTTTTAAATAACATCAAGACTTTGTATTTTGAAACAAATTATTTGAGGATATGTTAAGCAAAATGTGAACAGAAAAATTGGAAAAACCATTGCTGATAAAAAAAATAATTACCGGTACTTGTTTGTTGAATTTGAACGAATTATATGCTTGTGTTCAATTTTAAATCACTTCTTATATTTATAAAAAGGTAAGTAGTCTTTTTTCTCTAAAATCGAATGTAATTATAAATAAAAATTAATCAAAATAATTTTTTCTCTACATTCAAACGGGCCTCCTTGGGAGAAATTCCGAGTTCTACAATAGAAAATTTTCTCTTGTATCTGAAATTAGCCTAGAAAAACATCTTATCATATTAAATCATAATCCTGAATTTACAGTACACAATTTCTTATTTCTTTTAAATAATTTAAATTTTCTATTAATTAAAACTTGTTTCTTTTTTATTTTATTATTAATTATAATTAGACATTTTTTTTTCTAATTCTATGTCATTACAAGTACTTAAGAATAATTTAAAATTTATGATTAAATACCTTATTTAATTTTAAAATATTACTTAAATTTCTCCTTTAAGTGCATTTGTAGTAACAGAATAGTATTGGTTCATTAAGTGTAATAATAATTAAGCTTAAATTAGCAAGTAGACTTAGACTACGACACCGACACCGGTAGTTCTCGCATTTCTATTATTTTAATTTTAATTAAAAAGCAAGTTCCCATCAGTTTAATATTCATAATTTAAATTTATTTGTATTATCTTATCCAATTCTATGATTTTTTCAAGTATGTTTTATATATTTACTTAGATTTATTCAGATGTTTAAAGATTACAAAAGGATTTAACTATTATTAAATGTTATTTAGAGCCGCGTCTATCAGCCCGGTGAAGACAAAAAATCGGTCGCCATTTTTTTTCTCCCGGTGATGAAGGTTGACCATTTTCTGTGGAGTGTTGTAACATTCAATTGAGCTAGGATAATTGACTATTTCAAAGTTATTAGCAATCCAAATTAGATGATACACATGAGTCTTTGGGTTTCAATCATGTATGAATGCTCCAAAGAAGTATTTAAGACATTTATAGCTTACCGAGAGTCAAAAAGTGACTTAGAAAAAAAAACGGGGGTTCCCCTCATTGGGTAAATTGTATGAGCGTCACCGGAAGACAAACAGTAAACGTAATCGATGACAAAATGAAGTTATAATTAGTAAACTGTGACGTAAAACACATAAATCCGAGGTCACCGTAAAGGCGACTATTAAATGGCCACAAAAGTTTTTCCGTAATTTTTCGGATGCGCGAGTGACTTTCAAAATACCTAATATTAATTAATTGGCTAATCTTTGATTTAATACTAATAATCCTCCTATGACTAATAATGAAGGGATTCCAATGGCCTGGTCCTTCAGCTTTTGGTTGACTTAGTCTTACTGTCAGTCAAACTCTTAAACTTAACTGTACTGCTGTACTACACTTACCCCACTTTGCTCGACTCTTTTTACTGCCTATAAACTATACTACTATACTTTTAATGAAAACTATTTAAGAAGAAACCTTTACCACTTATATCTCTACCAAAAGGGTGTGTGAGGTCTGTTTCGAATATAGTTATACGCCACAGTCAATAAAAAAATTCTGAAAAACTGAAGAATGCGTGCTACCGTGGTGTTTGGTGAAGTTAAAAGGAAGTCAATAAATTTTACCAAAATTTTGTTTCTTGTCGGGAAGAGTCACACAAAAGAAAACTATTAATTTGTGTTGTATGATTTAGTGGTCTCCCCTTACCAACTTTGATACATTTCATTCCTTTGAGTTTATGAAATAAATCTTTATTCTAAATTTTTAATTCTGTTTTATTGCCTGTGAAGTCTTATTAAGTCACCATGACTTTACCACAACGGTTGACACCAACCCAAGTAAATTTGCAAATCGGGGTGGATCTCCCCCTCGTCCCACCCTTCCTACGCTGGTGCCCCGGGTGCCATCAATTCTAGTACTCCACTGCCTATACTACATCATTACAAGCACGTTCAAGAGGTCATACACAAGGGACATCATTTGGGGGAAAGGTCGCGAATTTGTGAAGCTGTAATGTGCGGTGAAAATAAAGTGACGTCATTTATCGAAGGCAATAAAACTAGAATGCCTACTTGGGAAATTAGCGGCATCTACTGGGCTTTGCCATACGTAGGACTCGCTCTTGTCTACCAAGCTTCGGACACAGCAAATATTCCTCTGTTACTGGTGTTAGTCTCATAAAAACAAGAACCCAGTACAGGAGCTCCTCATTCCTGCCAAAGACATAATGGGACTGATACAAGCTTCCAAAAGCAACCGTTAAAGCGACTACAATTGACACATTTGCGGCTATTGCCCCTTGTCTTCCAACTTCCAGTTCCTAATACCATTGCTGAGTAGCCCTGGCACCATGGAATTATCCCCTTCAAAACCATAGTTACAGTTACATAGAGAACCCCTCTAAAACATAGGAGCCAGAAGGATCAACTCATTGATCGTGGGCCCTCAAAATATAGAAGAAGAAGAAGGATACGGTGCCGACGGTTGAGATCCCTGTTACAACATGTCAATATCGCTGTCTGCATTGTTGATTTAGGAAACTGGAGAAATCTCATAAGTTTAAAAGATTCAGGGGTTTATTTAGCTGCTTTTAATTTCCTTACTATTAAGAAGCGAAGGTTTCAACTACAAGTCTGATTTTTTCCCTTATTGATTTGCTCCCTTACCATACGTGTTTGCTTTTGGAGATTGTTTACAACAGCTGAGCCGTTGCGTGACTTTTGGAGGCGCCCTGCATCTTTTCTGTTTTGTGCCCCCTGTATTTAAGATGACATTTTAATACAGGGAGCGCGTGACGGCTCTGATACCAGTCAACCAATTCGCATTTCCAGCCTACAATAAAAGGCATCCCGTGTTTCCAGTCTACAAACATGTCAATCACTAAAACATTAATTATATCAACACCCCTCCTCATTTTCTACCATACAAGGGGCAACATTAATCGTAACATTGTGCTCGGCACATTATTATGTCAAGTCCATCAAATGACTGTCCAGACTTTTTTAATTTAAAACTTTAGGTATCAGCTTATCCCACCTTCCCCCTAGGAAAAATCATCGAGACACTTCTCCCTTTTCAACACGTAGCCTACATTTAAGGATTTCAACCCATCTGACCATAGCAGGCTGTTATCAGTGTGTCTTGTGTCGGGAAAGTGGGGGGGGGGGGGGCAAAGCAATAACTTAGTCGGCTTGGTAAGTTGTTTTTTACTGGAGGCCCCACAGTACATAGCAATTTAAAATAAAATTGAAGGGGGAGGGCAAATGCCCCATCCAGCCCTACCCAAATGACGTCTCTGCTACATAATGCAAGCAAGTTCTGCAAGATGAGTGAATTTAATATATTTTCAGCAACACTTTGTAAATGAGTAGAATACAAATTATTAGAAATAAGGTATTGGTGTACTTCATTAAAATTTGAGAAAAAAAAGTGTTTTTCATATGCCAAGTCTTAGTTCGATAGGATGACGGGAAATAGGTATTAGCCGTACAAAGATTTGCCCTAAGCTAACAATAAAAACGCGAAGTTAATAATAAAGGATTTTAAAAAGTTCCTTTTCAACTGATGTCACCGGCACAGTCCTGACATCATTGACAATGTTGATCACTAAAACCACGCAAAAGACGACTCAAGCATGTTCGAAGTTGATTTCATAAAAGACTTTGCAGAAGACAGTTGTGTATCGATTCTATTAGTAGTATATAATTTCACAAGTTCGTTAGATGTATCGATACTGTTGTAGGTTATAATTTCACAAGTTCGTTGGATGTCTCCGGGTACACAAAGTTTGATGAACTTTGGTTTAAAATGCCGACAAACATTTCAAGCCATTACAGTTGATTGTAAATATAACATTGAGTTCAGAGATTAACTTGTCTACACACACATAATCCTCATTAATTTGAGACGTTTCTGTAACCGTTTTTACCAGTTGCTGACAGCACAAAATATTCTGATAATTATTTTTTTTTTTGGACATCGCCTGAACTCTTTGTAGCCTTGTACCATGTCGTGTATGTAGATTACCCTTGGAGCTATGTCTTTAATCCTTTCCTGAACACCTCGGAGGCTGCCACTCATTACCGAAGCATTGTCATGACATTGGGCAATACATTTATCCCGTGGTAATTTGTTTTCCAGAACTACATTGTTGATAGCAATTGCCAGCATCTAACTTTTCAATTTGAAAAGTATCTAGAGGCATTTCTCAAACTGAACCATCTGTGTGAATTGTATCTAATGATGAAGCTCAGTTGTTCTCTGGAATAATTATCTTTCAATTCATCGACCATCACTGCCCAGTATGTTCCTCAAGTGATCAACTGTGTTCTTTCTAAAAACGTTTGCCCGGCATTCTAGTTTTGACGTGTGGTGTCTAGATCTTGTTCGCAATCTTTCTCGTAGCTGAGGAGAAAGTTCGCCCGTCGTTTCAAGCAATTCAACAACTTTTCCTTTGTTTTATGATTCTTTTGATTCATCGTCACCACGAAAAGCCAGACCTTGACCTTGACGAGTCAAATATGACGTCTCTAAAATTAGAAACGTAAGATGATTCCTATTTTCCAGAAAAACTTACTTTCTCTGAACATCAGATTCAGCCTTTCCTGCTGAAACATTATTTTCTTGCGTCCATAGCCCTGATCCATCTTTGTGCCTGTGTTCATAGCAGTTATCACTCTTTGTGCTTGTGTCCGTAGCACTAGGCCTAATGAGCCTAATCCATCATTGTGCGTGCTACTGCGCTCATGTTCTGTCAACAATACTTTCATATCTTTCTTTTTTGTGAATCCTTATTTATTTCTTGCTATGTTTAATCGACTGCTGTCCAAGATACTGATAACAAGTATATTATTTTCCTACAAATTCACCCAGCCTCTCCCCCGAATGATTTAATAAATTCAATATAGGCCTACAGGAATTCATTTTATTATTTTATATATAGATCTACTTCTGCTCGGGTGCGTCGAGTGAGTTATGGCTCTTTAGTTACATTAGGATCAGGATCGAATGGCTAAATAAAAGATTTGTCCATTCTGCCAAATTCTGCCTTTTTTAAATTATAAAATTTATTGGAGGGTTACTTGGTTCCAGGTTTTTTTGGTCTCCTTTATTATTGTCATCGTACAACATGTTCAATCCCTTATCCCAGTTGGATCAATCGACCCCAGGCCAGGCGTACTACACTCAAAATCTATGGACAATGAATAGACTGCTATATTGTTGACATTACCCAACTATTACAATCACTATCTATGGCGGGCAATGAATAGACAGCTGTGTTCCTATGTTGACTATACCCAGCTACTAAATTCACTATCTATTGGCAACGAATAGACAGCTGTGTCCCTATGTTGACCTTACTGTCTATACCCAGCTACTATACTCACTATCTATGGACAATGCATAGACAGCTTTGTGTCGGCCATGTTAACTGTACCCAGTGCCTCAAACGCCTTAAATCCGACCATGACATGCACCACAGCAAGGACAAATTAGAGAGGAAACACTGACGATAATCAAAGTCATAATATGATGGATTTACTATAGAATAAATTAAAACTATTATTTTGGGTAACAGATCCCACGGGACTGCATACAATAAAATAATTGAAATTATAATGTAAATCTTAAATATTATATATATATATTGCATTTAGACTAATAATAATATCTAGGCCTACTTAAAATTATATGCATACAATCACAATGGATTCTAGTTAAAGTTAATCGAGTTAAAGTCTATCTTTATTAAATGGCCGCTTCACCTGAGTCTTAACTTCTGGAAGTTGTGGTTTTCATTTTTTACCCTTTTACTTTTAAACTCTTATTAAATTTTTAACGAAATTTTTGTATGCATAGGAAGGCTAAAGCATAATTTTTAAAAAATAAAAAAAAACGTAGGCCTATATTATACCAACTGCCACATTGGCCTGCATTTAGATTGTTATTTAATGTCACCAAATGTCATTAAAAGAAACTATCAAATTTCGCCCTATGATGATTACCGCCTTAGTTGTTCGCTCTTTTTTTTCTACTTTGCTCCTTTTTTTGCACACAATATTTCTATTGGGTCATAAAAAAATAAAAGGCTAAATACACTATGTAGAATTGAGCCAATATCTTTGGAATCTCATAATTAGTTAATATTAATAGTTATAATTGATGATTAATACTTTAAATACAAATTATGTCTTGCGATTTTTAATCCTTTTCTTTTCGAAAATGCCGTCCACCCTATTTAGTGAAAAAAGTGCCACCAGGGGTGGACACCCCACCCCTTTCTAACGCCACTGGTGAGGCCCACTACTTGTCCGTTTTGTGCCCCCTTGCATTCAAACTTGATAGTTCAATTTAAAACTGTATGTAGCAAAACTTTGGGCCACTTAAATACCCGAGCCCGCCCCCATTTTGCAGCCGTAGGGTTTACTAGGCCATTGCGACGGTTCTCAAAGTGTTGATTCCAATCCAGCATTTTATCACGGTTCCGTTCGTACCAGTATGTTATTGTTAATCACAAAACTAGGTTCACGATGTGATTTGTTGCATGCTAATATCCTTGTGACTTCACTTTAAGAAAAATGGAATCATCGCCAACTTGTTTTTATTGAACATTGACACAACTATTTTATTAAACATCTGTTTATGCTAAGCCGCCAATGATTATTGCCTCAAGGATAAGTAGTAGCTTTTAATAATTAAAATGTGACGTTTTGAAATCTGTTGATCTTTTCTTGGATTATTTAGCATTTTGGGTAAAAACTTTTCACAAGGAATACCATCTAAAAAGCTATTAGAATTACTGGTAACTCAAGATCACTTGGTGGGAACTCACTCTGGTGACATGAATGAATGAAAGCTAAACAAGACATTGTTGAACTTCAAGCTATTTCCATAAACAAAACACATACAAGGACTCTAAATGTCATCACTCTTCCGAAGTGTCCTGTGCTCAAACTGGGACAGACGAGGCCCAGTGATTGATACTGTTCCTGCTCATGAGGCAGGCGGCTGACACACCAACTGGGCCTTAAATATCGATAAGCTTGGCTCACCAAAATAAGAATAAGTACCAACAGTGTTACTAAAAGAACATGGGCATTTATGATGTGATTTTTTTCACCTTCTTTTCTTAAATAACTTTTTTTGAATCAAGATAACTATTAAGATTACCAGTACAACATGCATTAAAAATATGTTTGAATTAATAAATCTTTTCTTCATGTATTTCTTGTAATAAAGGACATCCCTTTTTTCTGTTTCATGAATCAAGTCTCAGTTAAGATTTATGACAACAGATAATTCTCTAAAACTGAAAGTGACAAGCAGGGCCGGATTTACAGACAGGCAGTGGCCTAGGGGCCCCGCGAAATAAGGGGCCCCAAAATTGGGAGTAGTATATAAAAAAATATATATTTTTGAATTAAAAAAACTTAGCAATATTTTTTATTTTTCAAAATGTGGCCTCAAATTTTTTTTGGCCTAGGGCCCCATAAAATTGTAAATCCGGCCCTGGTGACAAGGTTATCTATTTTTCACTTTCATACATTGAATGAAATTCTAAAAGACAATGAATGAAAGTAGTAACAAATATTAGAGGACATTAAGTTTTTAAGTTTAAACTAATCTATTTTTATGTTTATTAAAACCGGTACAAAACAACTATCTCAATAATTCCAAATATCCAAGATTTTAGAAACAACATTTTATTATGACTTAATAATCTTTTCTTTCATTAAAAGGACAAAACATATTCATCAGAAAACTGTTCAAGTACATAATTTACTCCAATAAAAAAATCAGTCAAATGGATTCAGAGGGCTGAGAGGAAGAATGATTAATTTCTTTTCTCAATTTCCTCAAGCGCTCTTTTTCTAATTCAACTCTGCTGTCCAAGTCCTGTGAAACAAAATAGTTGAAAAATATTTTGAGAGCATGGTGTTTAAATGGAAAATACAAAAAAAGGGTTATAGTTTGGACAAGAAAAAGATAGTTCATAAAGAAATTGTACCTGGTACTGTCTGAAGGACAAAGTTATGATCATGTGCATATGCCTAATTATTTTTTATTAGTGTATGAGCATTTACGTCACCTCTAAAAATTTCCTAATTTATATTTAATTAAAAACATTTTTTTTTAAAAAGGACTATTATAGAAAAGCATAAGATACCTTTAAAGGAACATATATCATGTGGACTACTTGAGCTCCTGCGGCCATTGAGAGAAGAGCTGCAGCACAAGCTGACAAATAACGTGGCCAAGAGGTACCAGCAGGCATGACTTCTTTTGTATTTTCATTGAGAGAATTATTAGTTATTAGAATGTAATTTTATCAGATTGACTAGCATTGAGCATTAAAAATTAAGAGCTGCATTAAACCAGGTGTACCTTTCTTTTTAATATAATTTTGTTCCCATTACTTTTCTATAAAAAACTGTTCATTAATTGATTTACTAAAAAGACTAGACACAACAAAAATGGGGAATTAATTTTATATGAAATTGAATTAGCATTCAGTGGAATTATTTTGAAGTCTTAAAAACAAAAGAAAATCAATCAGTAACTAGCAACATTGTTTTAATTTATTAATCTGTTCTCAAATAAATATGGTACGCATCAAATTTTTACTCTAAAAGCTTTGTACTTTGTTTAGTTTTGACCCTCAAGTTCCAGAGCTTCTTCTGCTAGTTTAGTAGCTTCTTTTTTCATGTAGACGTCATCTAAAAAATAGAAATAATTCTTTAAGTAAAGGATAGAGAGACTAAAGAGTCTTAGATTTAGAAATTAAATATTAAAATAAGTTATATCATACTCACATAGGCCTACAACTGAAGATCAGGAAGTACCTAAAAAACTATATAAATGAATCATCAATATTCAATGATTGAATGATTGATGTCCCATTTGTGCAGGGTTGCCAATGGTCCATAAAGAAATATTTACAGTCTGTTAAAATTTTACCTAAATTTACTTGTATGTTAATTGGCATAATGATGTGTATCAAAATAGAGATGTCCTTAAAAAATGAGACAATTGTACACAAATCTTTAAAAGTAAAATAAAACGGAACTCGTCCATCTCAGTCTAAGCTAAGACTAAGCCATAGCCATGATTTGATGATTTGACTAATGGCAAGTAACCTCTAATAATAATGTAGACGTAGTTATTAGAACTAGTTTTAGTTTTACTGAGTTAAATTAGTTTAACATCACGCTAGAAAAATTTATTACACGCATACATGTGAGCACCACTGGAACCATAACAAGCTACTTCCAGAGAGGTATTACAGAACAACAACCATCAGGAACATTAAATAGCCAGCCATTGCAGTACCTGGCATATGCAGATGATATAGCGCTACTGGGCAGAAACAGTTCAGTAATGACATAATTAAAAGCATTCAGGGAACTTGAAAATGCCTCAGCCAAAGCTGGTCTTAATGCAAATGAACCGAAGACAAAATATATGATAATGTCACAAAACTCCCACGCTGATGACAACATAAATATAAACAGCCACAAATTTAAGAGAGTAGCTACATTCAAATATCTAGGGGCAACTACAAACGAGCACACTGAAATAATGTTATTTTAATGTTGGAAGTAAAAAAAAGAATAACAGCAGGCAACCGTTCCTATTTCAGCCTACAAAAGCTACTGGGAAGCAAAAACCTCTCAATGGGAACAAAGAAGACAATATACACCACTATCATAAGACTGTAGTAACTTACTCTAGTGAGACTTGGAGCCTTACCAGAAAAGCAGAGAACCTTCTCAATACATAGGAGAGGAAAATCCTCAGAAAAATATATGGTCCAGTGATAGAAAATGATGTCTGGAGAAGCCCCACAAACCAAGAGCTTTACCAATTGTCAATTGTACAAAGACCCACCCATAGTCGCAACAATAAAAAAAAGGCAGACTGAAAGGATGCCCAAATGTAGAGCCGCAAAAGTGATACACAGTCACAGGCAGAAACCTAGGGCGGGGCTAGGGGCAGACGACTCACCGGTCGCCCAAGGCTGAGATGGATTGACGATGTAGAGAAGGATTTACACGAGTTTCAGTTGAGGGTTCGCACATGGAGGCGGAAAGCCATGGATCGTTCCAAATGGAAGGATGTGGTGGAGCAGGCCAGGGCCCTACATGGGCTGTAGCGCCACTGATGATAATCTGATTAAGATTAGTTAGCTAAAACTAAGTCAATAAGCTAGTTATGACTAAGTCAATTAGTAATAGTAATAAGTCTAAGTCAAGTAACTAAACTTAGTAAGTCTAAGTCTAAGTGTCTTAGTACTCTTAGTCTTACAGTTCACTCTCTTAGTTAGTGTCTTGGACATGGGACTAATGACTAGACTACTACTACTAATCTTACTAGTGTTATTTAGGAAATTAGTAAAACACAGTAAGGTTAAACCGTAAACCTGAAAGTACTGAAAGGAACGCAACAAAACAATGGTTTAACCTTACTGTGTTTTACTAATTTCCTATTGTGCTAGCCTGATTGCAGTCTCCCCCATTATTACCTTTTACTACTTTTAGTGTTATTTAGTCGTAGTAGTAGTAGTGTAAGTACTAATAACTAAGACTAGTCACTAAGTCTAAGTCGTCAGTAGTGACTACCGTGTACGACGTGAGTAGTCACTCGCTCAGTGAGTTTCATTCATTCAAATCAATTCAATTAAAAATCAAATAAAAAAATTACAAAAATTCACTCCTAGCGGTTTCCACTTAATCATAGAAAATTCTAAGGCAGCTCCCATTACAAAAAACAGTGGCATTAATCTATAAATGCCAAGCTTTTTGTTACCAGGCCACCTTTCAATAAATGTTTTAATTATTTGACTATGAAACATTTCAATCTCAAGGGTATCATCGTTTACAATTATGATTACTTCGTTTCATTGTTGAATCTACATTTTAAACGGCAAATATAATCGAAATTATATTTGCTGAAAGGGCTTCTCATGTTTTTATCTTAAATTAGTGTTCCTAGCCTGGGACCGGTGCTCGCAACCCCAGTGAGTGTGAAGTGGCAGTTCAGGGGATATATATTTATATGATTTCTTCAATAACTTTTACTTAATGAATGTTAAATTTATTGTACATTTACATAGAGGCCATAGAGAGTGAGAGGTCTTTCACTTTCTCTATTTTATACTCTGGCTGATCTACACTGAAATCTGAACTACCACCGGTAACTGTGCTTTTCGAAAACAAGTTATTTATTGCTATTTTTTTTTAAAACGTATCTGTCGTTTCTTCTTTTCTATTTTTTGCCGAAGAAGGCATCTATCCGCAACTTCTGTTAAATTTTCCTGTCTTTTCAAGCCTTGCCTTAACAATTATATTTTCCCACTATTTATTTGATTTGTTTTTTTAACATCATGACTTCATGTAATACTACCGGCGAATTGAATAAGTCACAATGTCACAAGTGACACTTTTAATTTTAAGCTCTACAGTTCTCTTTGTAATTCAATAAACAAAAATAGAAGTCCTTTTTTCAAATTTAAAATGCATTGTCATTGTTTTTCGTGGTACTAGACATAATTAAGCAATTATTAAGGATTGCGAGACTAGTAAGAGAAACTCGTAGGCGTAGGCAGGGAATGCAAGCCACAAACTTATTAATTATGAGATACACCAAAATCATGAGTGGGGAATACATTTACATACATTATTCTACAATGTGAAAAAAAGTAAAATTAAAGATACTTTGTGAGTGATCCTTCATAATTTTATTGAGAACCACTGTTTTCCCCGTTAATATGTGATAAACAAGTAGCTATGTACTATTCTAACCACCCCAAGTCGAATTTTTCACTCTTTCCTGAATAAAATATTAAAATTATAGGCTCAGTTATATTTATATGCTTATATTCATGAATACAATGCTCCTCTGTAGACTATCATTAAAGACATATTTTTATGATTTAGATAACATTAGTTAATTTATCATTTATTATTCACTATATCATAATGATAACAATTGTTGTTGTGGACCTGAAGAAGTAAACTTCGAAGTAAAGTGACTGATTATTCTGATTAAAATTAAAGTACTTAATTTAAAGTTCTATTTAAGCGACATAAGGCTAAGGCCAAACTCAATCTCCACCCTTACATAAACTATGATAGTTATTATCTTAGATTAATAATATATACTTACTACTTATTCTACTATAATCAGTGTAGAGTCGGAGTATCATCATCGTCAGTTCAGTGCAGTGTCTACCATTTAAATTTATAAAAGTATAAGTATAACTATAATTATTATTAGCCTACATCAATCTCCAGTAAATTTGGGTAAGTTTTAGTTTCTTAGTAGAATGTAGAATTAAGTTGAAACGGCATCTAAGCCAGTTGTGAGTAATAGTACTAAGAATAATAATAATAGTAAAGTGTATTTTGACCATGTTTAGCGTCAGTTATGGAAAAACGTGTTGTTCTGGTTTGAAGTGCTATTTAAATAGCTATTCTTTATTGATGTCCAGTGGAGAGGGCCTTTGGGTTTTGGGTGACATAGAAAGAGAGAGTGGGCTCTGTTTTCTCATTGAAGTGCAAGAATGAAGTGCGATCACTTTACATTCATGAGGGCATAGAGAGATATATCCTTCCAGGCTCACTTATTGTATCAAACGGATGGGCGGCTTATACTTATACAAACATAAACCAGATGAGATAAAGATTCTACAGAAACTCTATTGTTGTTAAAGAAAATTTTGTTAATCCAAATGAAGCTGGTGTCCACACACAGACTGTTGAAATATGTAGATGCCCGCAAACTGAAAAGACAGTTTGACACAAGCCACAATATATTCCCTTCATATTTGCATGAGTTCATGTCCTGTAATCGTTTTCATGAAGATGATATAAACTCAAAATCTGTTTTTCTTTTCAAACATTAAATTGCTTTAATTTTTCTATTTAAAAACTATTAAATTTTTAAAATGTTTATATTATAAAAATGTCTTTTATATATGTGTTAAAATTAATATGTACAATGTCATAAAAAAACCATTTCTATTTATTTTTTGATCTATAAAAGAATTGTATCTCATCAATAAAAATTTTTTTTCCCTTTCAATAGTTATGTGTGCTAGTGCTAAAAATAAATGAAAGCAAGGACTGATTTTTTCTCAAGGATCAATTTCTCTGAAAAATGGCAGAAGCACTTATTTCTTCTCCAGAAATTGAAGAAAGGTATTTATTTAAGAGAAACACTTGTTAAGCTTCTTTAAAAATATTAAATTATAAATATGTGAGGTTTCATCATACTTTCACTCATCATTCTTCCATTCAACTTCTTGGTATAAATGATGTTGGAAGCAATATCAATTTAATATCTGCAAAAAAAACAACAAAAAAAAACCAACTACTGTACAAAAGTGAAAGGGACACAGTCAAGAGATAACATTGATAACATTTGTTATAGAGTAAAGAAGAAAAAAAAACAGGATTCTGCTGTAGTGAGTAAAATAAGAAAGGTGACCCATGTACTAATGCCATTTACTTTAGCTCCTATCTTAAATTTAAATTATATTGTCAATGCAAATCTCAGTGATCATTATAAGCATCTGATGAGTGTGACATGTTCTTTTAAATATTATTATTGTCAGTGATTCATTAAGATGTATTTATATGTGGATATAACACCCTGGTTTAATTGTCACATTGATGTAACATTGATTGCGACTCAATTAAAATTTAAAAGTGGGTTTTATGTCTTTAAACAATATACATACAATTTATAATATATACAAGGGCATTACAAACAGAACTTCTGCAAACTGTTGAAAAGCTGTAAAATAAATGCGATTAATATTTTACTATTCATTTCAGCACATAATAATTAAATACATATTTTAAACAAAGACAACATTTTACAGTTAGAACAAATTAATCACAAGATATCTAAAGTCTTTCTCAAGCATAAAAATCAGCCACAATGTAACCACATAATTTTAAAAATGAACTCCCTTAGTGACAAAAATGAATTAATTAGGGATCATTTAGATTTGGTAACCGTTGGAGGAGCATGCTTGTGTATTTGTACTGGCTGAATTTTTATATCTTTTGGACTCAACTTTAATAGAAAGAATTCATCCTGATTGAGCTGATCCTATGTAATAGAGTTGACTTTCTAAATCCATTGGGTTGTTGGCCTATTAAAGGTTGAGGAAAATCTGATTCAGCTAATCAGCTGAGATTTGACATAATTTTTCTCTATTTACTACAGGAGAGTAAAATTTAAATGTCAACAATATGAAGCAGATGTTAAAGCAACACAGTGGCCCATTATATATAGCTCAGAGTACAATATTAGCTTCTGTGGCCTTGAAAAGCTACACCCTTTTGATGCTGGAAAATGGGGAAGAATCTTTGAATTCCTTAAAGGTAAATCCATTTAAGTACCATCCCAGATGAGACATTTAGTTTTAAAATCATTAGAAACATTTGAGAAGAAGGAATGGAAATAGCTAGCCATGATTTTTAAAATATTTCTAAATCACCAGATTATTAAAGATACATAGGCCTACTATTATTACAACGGCAGCATGTCGCATATATCGTTTAGATAAATTTTGATCACCAGTAATGTTAAACATAATATTATATAATGAGTTCATGATAAGAGTCATTGAGGAGGTTTTACTAGCTATCTGATTTATGTTATATTAGTTCAAAAATTATGGATGCTATTTTTGTAATATGCACCATACGTTAATATGTTAAATTTTGCAGCTGCTGGAATGTTGAGAGAGGACACAATTGTAGAACCTATGGAGGCTACAGATGAGGAATTAAAGTTTGTACATTCTGCAAGATATTTATGTAGCTTGAGGGTGAGTTTAAAAATTGAACTTGTAATATAACAGTCACAGTTTAAACAATTTGTAACATGAAAAGAGGGTTGGACTCTGGTGGATTAAAAACATAAACTATTTTTGTCAGTAAAAAGTATAGTTAGTCTATTAAATAAATGACAAAATGAAAATATATTAAGTGTTTCAGCTACAAACCTTCATAAGTAAAACAAAGAAAGACATAATTTAAATTAAATTTCCCATAATGTTAAGTCTACCTATTGATTAAAAAGCAGAGGGAAAGGCACAATAAATTAAGGCCTAACTATTCTGTATCATTGGGAGCTATCATATAAAATTGATGGTAAAATATATATTACCCCTTTTAGGTCAGCTTTATTTCAATATAGTAAAAGAGTTTGAATTGTCACTCTTTTTGAGAGACATGGGTTACTACTATTAACAATCAAAATTATTCCATAAAAAATATTCTATAACTATGAATTTTCCTTTTTATAATTTTCTTTCATCTTATTAGTATGATGCAGGAACTCTCTCTCTTTTTTTTTTATCCTGGCTTGGAACTGTCTGGATGTATCCATTCAAAATTGAAAATATAAATCTCATTATTTTGCATGATAGCAAAAGTTATTAATTACAGCTTGTTTCTGTTTTGGTGAAAAGCTTTCATTCTGTGTATTCCATCTACAAGGCACAATTGAATCAAACTCCACTCTTGATTACAACTATGCTTATTATACACTATTATCTATAGCTGACTAATATTGTGGAGGGGATTAATGAGGTATTTTCTTCATCCATGTTGTCTTAGATATGTCACTGTATTTTTTAAATACGCTATTTGATTTCATCAACATTGTGATTGAAAAATATTCAGCACTCTCTGCATGTAAATTACTTTTAAATTAATTTGTAAAATTAGTATTATTGTGATAGAATATATTTTCTAAATGACAAACACATTAGATATTCTAGAAAATATATTTAAATAAATTACAGAAATAATACACTGCTGAAAAATTCTTAAAGTTCTGAAAAGGCCCTTGCCTAGTAATTTTCAAGATGTACTTTATATAGTCTTCAGTTAAAATTATCTTTTAGCTTTTTCTAAGTAAATTAATATCTCATCAATAAAATATCTGCCTTGGGAAATATCATTTCATTTGTTCCATTGATGATAATAGCAGACAGTCGCACTGCAACTTAGTTTCATAGATTGGTAACAGAAAAACAGTTAGTTAATAACACTGGGACTTAAGAGTTTCATAGCTAGTTTTGTAACAGAATAATAGTTAATAACCATCTCCCTTTATTTTTTAGTAATGTGATGTTGTTTTTATTTTGTCTCTATCATATTATTATATTATACATTATATTTTACAATAATTATTTTTTACCAAACAAGAAGCATTGAATTTGAATCTCTCTAAGATCAACAGATCAAAAAAGGAATATAAAATTGCATACAGAAATATTATTCAAGATATATTTTAAGTAATGAATGAATCTGAAGGAGACTTTAAAAGAAAAAAGGCTTAAAAAGTAGAAAAATGAATACTATTAATCTACATGTATGAAACAATGTTTTTTAATAATTTTTTAAACCATAATTAAAGTTAGATGGCAAGCATAAGGACATAACAGCTTCCCTATCTACATAGCATTTTGTCAAGTAAACATATACATTTCCAGTCTTGCTTTTTAAATCTATGATTTTTGTCTGGTATGTGGTTTTTAATAAATTCCTCTCTCTTGCTTTTTTTATGTGTTGAACAAATCGAAATACAGAATCCCCCAAAACAGTTTTTTGGATGGATACATCCAACACTTTATCCACTGCATATACCATGTCAGGTGGCTTTGATATCCTGCATGTGTAGTGTGTTACTGAGAGCTTTGTTATAATAGATGTTTTCATCTAATTCATCACTTTATCTTAAGAAGCATTATTTTTAGGTTTGGTTTACTTAAGTCATTCGTATTGGAAATCATCTATAAAAAAACCCAGAGAAATCTAGTGCAATTGCAAAAATAACTAATTTTTTTTTCAAATATATCATTTTGGATCATTGGGAATAAAATTTTGAAATAATTTATACATCCTTTAAATGGTGTTTGATTTTAAAGACAACATCAAAGTTAATTTATATGCTTATAATACTGCATACACTACAACAAAGGGACGTTAGTAGATTGGATTGCCTCAAATAAAAATTATTAATGGCACTTCTCTTTAGCATTAGCGATAAAGATGTTCTGAAATGAAATTGATGTTATAGTCTGATGTGTTAGCATTATGTTATAGGAGAATGTTTTGTGCATTATTTGGTAAAGAAAATCAACAGCAAATAAAGCAAAATGATACAGTCAAGAAACATTTGTATTCCAAAAAAAGTATGTTTCAGTTAATTGCTTGAATTTTTTTATATATTTCAGTGGAGTTTAACTGTAGCAGGTATAACAGAAGTTCCACCAGTAGCTTTGTTGCCAAACTTTTTAGTACAGAGAAAAGTGCTTAGGCCATTTCGCTATCAGACAAGTGGAACAATCATGGTGTGTAGGTTTTTGTTGGACCCCCCCGACTTCTCAAGGAAAGTTTTGACCTTCCAGAGTTAATTTCCAGATATTCTCTTTACTTTTTTTTTCTTCAGATAGTAATTTGCTAGAAGAAGCAATTATTAGTGATTAAACATTTTTATGTACTAGAATAGTTTATAATTATTTTAATTGAAAACCTAATATTTCATGTATAGAATGTTGATTGCAACTATAATGCAATTAGATATACAAAAGATATCATTACTACTTACAACTGAAGGCATACTGTTCCCTCCAGGCAGGCAAGCTGGCACTGGAGCGTGGCTGGGCCATCAACATTGGAGGAGGTTTCCATCACTGCTCATCCGACAGAGGGGGAGGTTTCTGTGCCTATGCTGACATCACTTTGTCCATTAAATTTGCCTTTGACAAGATTGAAGGTGTGTCTAAAGTCATGATCATAGACCTGGATGCTCACCAGGTATTGCATCTCATGTGGTTGGTATTAAAGGAAAGATGAGAAAATAATATGCTAGTTTAAAAAAAAAAATAGTTTAAGTTGAAGTATCTGTTTTAAAATACATTTTAATAGTTGTGAAACTCAGAAGGATATTTAGGATGCAACGGTAAGCCATTAGCCAAAGTATAACTACTAAATCATTTTTTTTAAAAATCACTCTTTATATATTGTATGGAAGGTCTTTATATATTGTATGGAAGGTCTTTATATATTGTATGAAAGGTCTTTATATATTGTATGGAAGGTCTTTATATATTGTATGGAAGGTCTTTATATATTGTATGGAAGGTGCTCATCCGGCACTTTTTATTTCAATAGAAAGGGACATTCCAAAGCATGGCTTGTTCTTACCTTGACAGCAGGAAGGAGGAAAGTAGGAAAAAATCCCAAACTTGGTTGCTATAGGATAGATTAAAAACATCATAGTGTTGTCATGATAGGGAACAAACCAGACATAATTAATCTGAGCAGAAAGACTGTTTTTTTAAAATTTACCTTGCTAGTGCCATGTGTGGATTGTTGTGTGAGATAAATATTCTGTAGTTTTATTGGTAAACATAAATAATTTTGTAACTCTCACATCACAGGGAAATGGACATGAACGAGACTTCATGGACGACGCCAGAGTTTTTATCCTTGACATTTACAACAGGGATATCTATCCTCACGATGGCTTTGCCAAACGTAAGAATAAGTTTTATGCTTAATCAAGTTTTGAAATGTATTTTTCTTCACAAATGTTGCTGTAGATTTTATTTTTTTATTTCACAGTTAAAATATTAATTAGATAATTTTTATTGGTCATTTTCAATTATTCAAAGCTGCAAATATTTTATGAAAAAATAAATTGTGTTTAACACAAAGATATCAATTTATTTATCAATAAATAAGCAACAAAGTTTCCACAGCATTGTAAAACTAAAATAGAAATGACATCAACAGGTATTTGTTCAAGTAAAATATAAAGGACTAATAGAATCTCTCATGATTAAAAAATTTAAAGTGAATTTCTTGATAGAAAAGCTGGTGAAACTCTTTTGGTGCTGAGAATGGAAAATTGATCAGGTTGAATGCAAAACTTTTTTGTCATTTTTGTAAATGTGGAAATCCTGTCCTAAAGTGACAGATATTTATTTTGTCATTTTTGTAAATGTGGAAACCCTGTCCTAAAGTGACAGATATTTATTTTGTCATTTTTGTAAATGTGGAAACCCTGTCCTAAAGTGAAAGATATTTATTTTGTCATTTTTGTAAATGTGGAAACCCTGTCCTAAAGTGACAAATATTTATTTTGTAATTTTTGTAAATGTGGAAACCCTGTCCTAAAGTGACAGATATTTACTCAATGTTTCAGGAGCCATAAAACGTAAAGTGGAATTGAGATGTTATACTAACGACGAAACGTACCTAGAACATGTGAGAAGGTAATCATCATCCTTCAGATCCAGTGGTCACTTGGACATGTGCCCTCTGGCAGCTGTTCCTTGTTTGTATATAGGGCGTTGGTGCAGTCTGTTATTTTCGGTAGATAGCTCAGGCCTAAGTCCCGAAGTGCTGGGCAGTGGAAGAAGTGATGTGTTACTGTCTCATTTGGATGTTAGCAGAGGGGGCACATTGGTGTTTTATCTGGTTTTATGGGGTTAAGGTGGGCATTAAGTTGTACGTGTCATGTGGACGGGAAAGATTATGTTGGTGCCTTTATGTTGGATCATTACGGTCTGGACATGTGTGTGAAAACATATCTTCCTGTTGCGCCCATTGTTTGTATGTTTGGCTGTTCATCGGATGCTCCCTGTTTTGCTAGTTTGTTTGCAAATTATTTCTAGGTATATTGTGGTGTCCTGGTATCCATTGTAAGGTTAGCTTGACTGCGTAGGTTTCGAGCAAGGTTTTTATTTTCAGAAGTGACTTGAAGTAGTGATTTTACTGTTTTAAGATCTTGATTCTCGGCGGCCTGAAGTATTGGTTTGCAGTCTGAGAGGATAACATTTCTTTGTTTGCCTTGGAAGCTTTGAAGAATGCAGACAGGTAGTGTAATGCAGCTTCACTAGCAGTCACTTCTGCTTTATAATTACTGCAGATTGCCCCACAGTGGTTGCAGAGTTCGTCACATGATAAGATACGATAAGATTGTTTTATTGATCCAAATAAATGGAAGTGTTTTTTTATTACAATGTACATATTCATTTTCAGCACCTAATCCAATAAATATTTTATTAACCAAGACAACTATTTACAATTAAAACAATTTAAACACAAGGCATTTAAAGTATTCCTCTAGCGTAGAAATCAGCCATCAATGAACTCCTTTATTGACAACAATGACTTAATTAGTGATCATTTAGATTTGGTAACCACTGGGGGAGCACACTGATACATTTGTTCTGACTGGGGAACAAAATAATTCTTATAACTTTTGGACCTAACTCTAATAAAAAGAATTCACCTTGATCGAGCTGGTCTTAGGTATATCTGTGGGGAAGAGGGTGGGATGTATCATCCAAATTTTTTATAAAGTTTTACAACAGCATCTGGGTACTCTATTTGTGCACACATCATCTGGGTACTCTGTTTGTGCACACATCATCTGGGTACTCTGTTTGTGCACACATCATCTGGGTACTCTATTTGTGCACACATCATCTGGGTACTCTATTTGTGCACACATCATCTGGGTACTCTGTTTGTGCACACAGCATCTGGGTACTGTGTTTGTGCACACATCATCTGGGTACTGTGTGCCCCAAACCTGCATGTAGAGCTTCTTGGAAGCTGACCAATCTTTTGTAGATTTGGATTAGAGGGCCCACATTTACCTGCATCTGGTTGTGGATTTTATCTGGTTCGGGTTATTTTTGAGATTTCAGTTTCTTCATTGCTCTGTTGAGATCATTCAGTGTGATGATCTCTTCAAAAAGGGCAATGCTTGCATAAGGAGTTCTCTCTTTGGCCTTTAGATCATCTATTTGGGATTGGTAACTGTCTGTCTTTTTGTTTGCCTTGTTCATTGAGGCAAAGTGTTTGTTAAAGATTTTTTATTTATTTTGATCTTACCCTTTTTAAAAATATTTTTCAAAATAAATTGGTTTTGGGTTGGATTTCCACCTTTCACCACCGAGGTCTGTGCCCCAGGTCTTCCCTTGTGTAGATCTAATTCTCTGGTTGTCTGTGCCCAATTATTTCTCTTGGCTGTCTTGATGGGTATTTTTGCCTATGCTATGGTCTCATTTAGAATTATTTTGTTTTCAACAGTTGGATTATTTTCTAAAGTTTTTCTGGCAGATTCTCTGTTGTTTAAGACTTATTCTATATTTTTGTCCCAGAAAGGTTTATATTATATGAACCAATGCATTTGCTCTTTTCTCTCAGAAAATAAATATTTTTTTTCCTTTTTGGTATTACTCCATTGTCGCCAATGTTCTCTCTGTGCCACGTGTGCACAGTGCCCATAATGTTGCAGCGCAGGAAAAAAATAAGGGCTCACAGTTAATTGAATAAAGCCAGAATTATAATTTTATTTCTATTATTTGGGAACAGTTGACTCGTGATCAAATGGTGAAGACATTTGGGTTGGCTACCCCTGTTGTAGTCTGTATGATTGTATTTTAACATTTGGGTTGGCTACCCTTGTTGTAGTCTGTATGATTGTATTTTTACATTTGGTTTGACTACCCTTGTTGTAGTCTGTATGATTGTATTTTTACATTTGGGTTGACTACCTTTGTTGTAGTCTGTATGATTGTATTTTTACCTTTGGTTTGGCTACCCTTGTTGTAGTCTGTATGATTGTATTTTTACATTTAGGTTGACTACCTTTGTTGTAGTCTGTATGATTGTATTTTTACATTTGGTTTGGCTACCCTTGTTGTAGTCTGTATGATTGTATTTTTACATTTGGGTTGACTACCTTTGTTGTAGTCTGTATGATTATATTTTTACATTTGGGTTGGCTACCCTTGTTGTAGTCTGTATGATTGTATTTTTTACACAGTGGCTAACCTTACTAAAGAAATTAGCTAATTTTGCATTTTCTAAATTTGTTTTCCATCTTTTCCAAATATTGTGCAAAAAAAAAATTCTTGGCGCTCATCTTCTCCGAAAATTTGGGAACATTGATCGTCACATTTTAAAAATAAATCATTGACAATGTATAGGACATTTTTTTAGAATTTAGCTAATTTGCCAACATTCAATAGTTACCTCCCCTGGTACAGATCTAGCTTAAATAAATTTTTACAAATATAAAAATAACTTTTTTTTAAATTTTCTAATAACTCAATTTTCTTTGTTATTAAAAAAGTTCATTGACTGCATACATTAAAATTGTTCCAGACAGAGATGAAATAAAAGTCAAAAGAAAACTTAAGATAGGTTTTAAAGAAAAATTTCACATATTTTTCTCTAAGACAATGGAAAGATCTAGCTACTGTCTTCTCTGTTTGATTAGTGTACCATGCAATTTGTTCAAGGAAATGAGTGAAATAAAGTTTGGGAGAACCTGAAAATAGGATGCATTAAAACAACAAACGTGTTTGGCAACAAGTCTTCTTCAGCAAACAACTTTGTTTCAGCAAACAACTTTGTTTCAGCAAACAGCTTTGTTTCAGCAAACAGCTTTGTTTCAGCAAACAGCTTTGTTTCAGCAAACAGCTTTGTTTCAGCAAACAGCTTTGTTTCAGCGAACAACGTTGTTTCACTCAGTTCCTTTTATCTAACCTGATTGCAGTCTCACCCACTTATTACCATGGTATTTTTACTTTGTCCAGGAATGTCGAGGGTGCCCTGAATGAGTTCACGCCTGACTTAGTTGTTTACAATGCTGGCACTGACATCCTGGAGGGGGATCCACTTGGTAGCTTGGCCATCACGCCCGAGGTAAACTAATTGATTGAAACGGACTCAAATATTACTTAATATACATGATACAGTGACGCCCAAGCTTTGCTACACCAGGAATCTCTAAATGTCTAATAATTGTTCATGCTGGTCATGCTGCTTAGCCATGACAGTGAAAATACAAACCTTAGCAGAGACTTTATTTTAAAAAATCCTACTTGAGAAAACAATGAAGTGAAAATACCGTCCTTAGCAGAGCCTCCTACATAAAGTACCATCTATATTGTATTAATTTAACTCAACAGGGTATAATCGAAAGAGATCAGATTGTCTTTCAGAAATGCCGCACGCGGGGTGTCCCTATATTCATGGTCACCAGCGGCGGCTACTTGAGGGAGACTGCAAGGATTGTAGCAGATTCTATTCTCAACTTAAGGAAACTCAACTTAATCTCGTGTGTGGAGGCAGAGACAGCTCCACTCATTGATTCAGATGGTAAGCCTAGTGGAGAGCTACTCCCCAAGCTCATCAATGTTGTGAGTGTTGCTGTTCTTGTTTTTTAGTGTTGCTATAGAGATGAATATTGTTTGCAAAGTGCTCATGTAGGTGCCAGCCTTGATGTCCATTTATGTGCCTGAAAATAAGGGTAATTGTAATGCATATTTATTTAAGGACATATGACAGAAATTTAAGGTCAGTATTTTCACGGCTATTTATCTGTTAATTGGCGCAGTGAAGTCATTGTTTTAAGCTTTTTGGAATTAAACAACACAAGCAGTTGCTTTTATTTTACTTCAATAGCTAAATGTCTTGAAATCCTACACACATTTTCCTTAAACTAGATTTTCCAGGAAAAATCCTGTCAGTTTTGCAATGGTGATGAAATATGTGGACAAAGTTAAACATTTGAAGGTTTATTTATTACTTTGTGTTTTTACTGCTCTCTAGACATGTCAAAAATAAGTTTAACTGTTTTACGGAATTGTTTGATACAACATACCACACCAATTATTCCACACATTTACCTTTTTGTTTTAAGTTTGTAATATTATTTGTTGAGTCATGTTTTAAAGCTCAGCATCATTATTTAAAGACAGTGCACTTGTTCAAAAAGTGCAGTTGTTCAAAAAGTGCAGTTGTTCAAAAAGTGCAGTTGTTCAAAAAGTGCAGTTGTTCAAAAAGTGCACTTGTTCAAAAAGTGCAGTTGTTCAAAAAGTGCAGTTGTTCAATAAGTGAAGTTGTTCAATAAGTGAAGTTGCTCAGTAAGGTGCATTTGACGTTGATCATCGTACCCTCTCCTATTAAGTAAAATTAACATTGTGGGGAAAGGTCTTATAACTAGAGTGCCTTTTATTTTTTTAAACATATTTTAGGCCAGTGGTCCTTTAGATATGGCATCCTATACAAATAAACATTAATGTCAATTTACATATTTTAGGCCAGTGGTGCTTTAGGGATGGCATCCTGTACAAATAAATATTCATGTCGATTTCCCAATTAATTAGAAAGATCCATCAACTTGTTAGACTTTACTTGACCATCTCATTGCACTGAAGGATTTCTTCATGGCACTTTAAGCATAAGTTACTGAGTTTTAGAATATTTATGTTAATTTTATGTGGCACATCTTTCCCCATTCTTTACAATTTTGTTTAGCACTTTGTATTCTAATCTAATGGTTTAGTCAAACACTTGATTTCTCAATGTGGCGAATTTCACTGCCAATTGTTGTTGTCATGTTACTACGCCATGGTCTTTTGTTCTTTATGGTAAGCAAGTTAAAAGAACACTTGCTCACTATTTTTCCCCTTTGTTTTTAAAGATTCTGATCAATGTGGAACATCGATATGAAGATGTCTGGTGCATGGTGAGCTATTTGCCTTTTGTTGTGTACGTTCAAACAATTATACCTGTACATTTATTGATATTTATTTATTTACAGGGAGTGGGTTAAATACTAAAGGGCAAGCAATTTTAATATCCATGGTTTAATAAGTATCCGGTTTTTGGGCCCAATAATTTCTATATAAAATAAATTTGTTATATTCTATATCAACCATGAAATAAATATTTAGTGACTTTCTGAAGAAGAACTGGTACAATGTAATCGTTTTAAAGCTGTGCTAAGGTGCTATGGTGCTAGTTCAGTAAGATCATGGATAATGATTTTATGGGTTCTAAGCACAACGTTAAATGCCCCTGTTTGTGATTCTACAATGATTATTGTAATACCCTCAGGGAAATCTGGTCAATATAAAATGTACTGTCACAAAAACTCATCAGTTAATTTTTGTATTTTCTGTACTGACCTTTGTCTTAATGATTAAATTTTGTGTGATAGGTAACATGTCACAACCAATTACTAAATGGTAGAGAACCAAATAAAATGATAGCACTTTAATAGATTACTTAATCAGACAAAATAGAAAGGTGTGGGGGAGAAGTCATTGACAGGTGTATGGGAGATGTAATTGACAGGAGAATGGGGATATGTAATTGACATGGAAATTGGGAGATATTATAGACAAGGCTATGAGGGGATGAAATTAATAGAATTGGGAGAAGTAATTGACAAAGGCTATGATGGGGTTTCATAATTGGTACATATGACTATACATTTATTCAGATGAGAGAAAATGAGGTTAAAAGGTTAGTTAGGGTTTCCAAATATTCTTCAATAATTTATGTTGTCAACAAATGTTCATTTTTGCTTCATTTGAGTTTTTCATAATTGCTTTTTTAAATTTTAAATGGACATTAACATACCAGACTAGATGCCATGACTGATAAAATAATGATAAGTGTTATATTAATATAACATACACTTCCTAATGTTTTCAATCACATTCATATCATGGATATCATGTATTGAATATAAGGGATTAAGGGATATCATGTATTGAATATAAGGGATTAAGGGATATCATGTATTGAATATAAGGGATTAAGGGATATCATGTATTGAATATAAGGGATTAAGGGATATCATGTATTGAATATAAGGGATTAAGGGATATCATGTATTGAATATAAGGGATTAAGGGATATCATGTATTGAATATAAGGGATTAAGGGATATCATGTATTGAATATAAGGGATTAAGGGATATCATGTATTGAATATAAGGGATGTTATTTTTAATTACTTATATTGACTTATGCATTGTTTAAAATGGCAGTCAAGCTGTGTAACCCTAAATTGTCAAATATGTTATTCTCTGGATTGGATACAACTGAATGTGATGACTAAGAGACATTATTGTATAATATTTTATGATTATCAAGTATAATGCATTTACAGATGTTTAGAATGTATGATACTGAAAATATTGTAACTGCCATATTAAAAAAAATAAATTGTATTCTTAATCTTCCAGTGCCTTTAACATCGTTACCCCGAAGTCGAAGTGATGGTGGACTGTTTGCCAGACTTAAGCGCTCTTGTTTGTCTCGAGCATCCAGTTCAACTCAAAATATGTCTAATATCGGCAGCCCCGCAGAGCCGCCTTCATCAAGTCATCCCTGCAGCACAGGGCTTTCCCTTCCTAAAGACATGTGTGATCTTGACAGCCCAGTGGATCCACCACTGGATGAAGGCACAAGCAACACGGCAGCCATTGACCAGTGCTGCATACCAGACAGGAATCTTTTTTAACTTCATTGACCAAATACTGACTTTTTAAAAAAAATTTTTTTTTATATATTTATTATCATTGAACCATGATTATGTTATGTAAATAATTAATTTGTGCCACACATTCTCCTTTAACACTAGCTGAGTGGGTCAATTTGCCATTATTTCACCAGCATAGTGGATCAACATTGACATTATTTCACCAGCATAGTGGGTCAACATTTGCCATTATTTCACCAACATAGTGGTTCAACATTGCCATTATTTCACCAGCTCAGTGGGTCAATATTGCCTTTATTTCACCAGCTCAGTGGGTCAACATTGACATTATTTCACCAGCATAGTGGGTCAACATTGCCATTATTTCACCAGCTCAGTTGGTCAACATTGCCATTATTTCACCAGCACAGTGGGTCAACAGTGCCATTATTTCACCAGCATAGTGGGTCAACATTGACATTATTTCACCAGCATAGTGGGTCAACATTGCCATTATTTCACCAGCACAGCGGGTCAACATTGACATTATTTCACCAGCATAGTGGGTCAACATTGCCATTATTTCACCAACATAGTGGTTCAACATTGCCATTATTTCACCAGCATAGTGGGTCAACATTACCATTATTTCACCAGCACAGTGGGTCAACATTGCCATTATTTCACCAGCACAGTGGGTCATCATTGCCATTATTTCTGTAAATAGATGCAACTACTTCTTATCAATATTTCATTGTGATATTGTCACTCAGTACACACCAATGACACACCAATCATGAATCAAAGCATATATCTTCATCATTTTTATTGCTGACAGCATAGAAGTAGCCTCATTGCTCAATCACAATCTCACTAAATGCCCAAACTTCAGTTGCCTTATCTTACAAGCATATCTTCACTTTACAAGCCTTGAGGCCATTTCTTGGCCCTTTAATGGGTGAGGCATGGAACAATATGTTCACCTTCTTTGAAAAGAATACAAAGTTTAAATGCTAGCCAATACAGCACAACTTTCTGAAAACAGTCTTCACAGGGCAAACACAAGTCTCACTCAGAGGGATTTACCAAACATTAGAAAGTACCCAGTTGTGATGAGAAAAAAAACGTTTTTAATTTTTCATCTTATTGAGAAAAGAGGGGGACATTTGAAAAGGGATGTTAAATATTATTTTGACCATTATAACTTCCAGTGCAAAGTGAATCTCTTTGAGTCTGTGATGGAAAATGTGGTACTATCTATAACTATAAGAAAGTCATTTTTATGTGGATAGCCCCAAAAAATTGAAATAAAACTTTGTGTATATATTATTATGAAGTCTGGTTACACGTAGGATTTCTAAAATATATTATTTTTTAAATGTTGTATAATTTAAAGAATGACCGTAATGGAAGTGTAGTGGTGGGTACCTAGACGATCTCTTGATATTGACAGAACAGAGATGTAAGTAGAACATAATGAACGTCACAATTGAACACAGTAGAGAATCATAAAAATGATCTGATTCTAAGGCAACCGTCAAGCTTTGACTAACAAAATTATTTTATCCAGTTTTTTTTAATCTGCATATGACACGATAATAGAATTTCACTTCTTCACTGGAGCATATGACACGTTAATAGAATTTCACTACTTCACTGGAGTATGTGACATGTTAATAGAATTTCACTTCTTCACTGGAGCATATGACACGTTAATAGAATTTCACTACTTCACTGGAGTATGTGACACGTTAATAGAATTTCACTACTTCACTGGAGTATGTGACATGTTAATAGAATTTCACTTCTTCACTGGAGCATATGACACGTTAATAGAATTTCACTTCTTAACTGGAGTATGTGACATGTTAATAGAATTTCACTACTTCACTGGAGTATGTGACATGTTAATAGAATTTCACTACTTCACTGGAGTATGTGACATGTTAATAGAATTTCACTACTTCACTGGAGTATGTGACACGTTAATAGAATTTCACTTCTTCACTGGAGCATGTGACATGTTAATAGAATTTCACTACTTCACTGGAGTATGTGACATGTTTTATAGAATTTCACTACTTCACTGGAGTATGTGACATGTTAATAGAATTTTACTAATTCACTGGAGTATGTGACACAATAGAATCTCACTACTTCACTGGAGTATGTGACATGTTAATAGAATTTCACTACTTCACTGGAGTATGTGACACAATAGAATCTCACTACTTCACTGGAGCATGTGACACGTTAATAGAATCTCTCTACTTCACTGGAGTCACGTAAGCTGCTAGAGCCGTGGTTCTCAACCTTCCTAATGCCGCGACCCTTTAATACAGTCCCTTGTGGCGACCCCACAGCCACAAAATTATTTTCGTTGCTACTTCATAACTGTAGAGCATGTGTTTTCAGATGATCTTATGGCGACCCCCTAGGAAGGGGTCACGACCCATAGGTTGAGAACCACTATGCTAGAGGAAAAAACATGAGGATTGACTCCTGACAAGTGACATTGTAAGCCCATGTCGACAGTGTTTATTCAGTGGCATTGTAAGCCCTGTCCTGACACTGTTAGTTAAATTGCATTGTAAGCCCATGCCGTCAGTATTAGTTAAGTGACATTGTAAGCCCCGTGCTGACAGTGCTAGTTAAATGACATTGTAAGCCCTGTCCTGAATTGACCTTTTCTTAATATTGATGTTAAATTTTGAATCATTAAATCCTGTACGATTCACATCTGATGGATATTAGGAACAACAGTTGACACTATGTTATTCACGCTCATCCTGTGACACTGTTTGCACTGCCATATCTGGCCACTTTGACTCACACAAAATGCTACATATTTTATTTTTTATTAATGAACTACAATGAAATAAACCCCATTCAATTGATATGTTTTATTGTGTTTTTCTCTGCATAGAGTTTAGTGTTGTAATCCTTAATTAAAATTCAGACATCAACTACTCCATGTAGTATATGTTGTATTGTGTCTTTCTCTGCATAGAGTTTAGTGTTGTAATCCTTAATTAAAACTCAGACATCAACTACTCCATCTAGTATATGTTGTATTGTGCATTTCTCTGCATAGAGTTTAGTGTTGTAATATTTAATTAAAACTCAGACATCGACTACTCCATCTACTAAGCCTATATGCTTTATAATCATCTCCCACCAGCAACCACTTCTATTGCATAAAGAACAGAGGCCTATAAATTTAATTCCACTAAAGTAATTCTACTTCTCAAGCATACTAATAAATTGTGCCATAAAGTATACATCTCATTGTATTTTTATTTTAAAAATTTCAACCATATAAAACCACATAACATTTTGGCCACTATGCAAGGTACCGCGGTTCACCTCCCCAAAAAACCTAATAGTAACACAACTTAACTGTTGTTCTGTCAGAGGAAAGATCACAGACCTCACCATGTTGCTCCACGACCGTATGGCGGACGTTGCACTTCTAAAAGAGACCCTGCTGAAAGAGCAATCATTGCACTTATCGGGCTACACACAGTGGTTAAAGCTGTTAAGTTCTTTACCATTTTAGTAACGTATATAACACATTCCGTACACGTGCCAACCCTAGTACGGCAAAACAAATTTAAACGCAAAAATAGCATGATATTTTAACGCCTATAAGGGGTGCATATGGTCTATCCAGGGAGGAACGCCCCGGGGCGTTATTTAGAAGAGACCGAGCTCTCTACCAGCCTCATAAGGTTGCAAGCGTCACAACGCTTCTTCACACACGCAATAACGCCCTGGACCCCCCTCTAGTATCAGCAGAACTCGAATCAAAAGTGAGGTTCGAAATTCTCCCTGAGATTGTTAGCGACCAGGGAGCAATACTTACCACGTTAGACATTGGTTTAGAAAAGGCAAGTTTCGATAGGAGATACTGGCTATTCGGGAAAGCCAATTGGACCCTATTCCGCGAAGGAATAGAAAGCGCGTTCTCAGGATCAGATGGGATCCCCGAAAACTCCACGGAAAGTTTTTACGGATGTATCAGGCAACTTGAGAGAAATGGAATGTGGGGTACGTTGCACTCATCCTATATCAAATCGGAGGGGCACCTAATGAGGAACTTTCAGGGCCCTGTGGGACTACGGCTTCGAATTTCGATCCGGAGCTGAAGACTTTTCACAGGGCGTTGGAAAGTGTGCACAGTACGTTGCAGAGGTGGGAGCTTGTTGAACTAGAGATGGCCATGTTCTTCGATTCCATATCTGCTCTAGAAATCTTAAATAAGAAAGTTATATTTAACACCCACTTTTGACACCATCTTGGATGACGTGGGCAACATCGATAAAATCGTAGGCATGGTAACTGTGCAATGGGCACCAAGACCGGTAAACGTGAAGAGCAATGAAAAAGCAGACACAATGGCAAAAAAATCGGGGCTGCCTAGTCCCATGCAGAAAGATCAGTCACTTATCTAGGTGTCAACAACTGGCTGGCAGACCACTTTAAGACAAAGTGGTACGGACAATGGGGAGACAGCACGAAGGCCAGACGTGTATCCGCTAACAACCCGCTTCCTAGCAGACAAAACCCCTAGTGGTAATTGTGTCGCCGAGTCTGATGACCAACTAACGCCTTCTTCAACAGTCTATTCAACAACAGGGATCAGAACAGCCTGCATCGCACGCTGACCCTGGAGACAGTAACGCATCTGAAGGATCAGAACAGCCTGCATCGAACGCTGGCCCTGGAGACAGTAATGCATCTGAGGGATCAGACCAGCCTGCATAGCACGCTGGCCCTGGAGACAGTAACGCATCTGAGGGATCAGACCAGCCTGCATAGCACGCTGGCCCTGGAGACAGTAACGCATCTGAGGGATCAGAACAGCCTGCATAGCACGCTGGCCCTGGAGACAGTAACGCATCTGAGGGATCAGACCAGCCTGCATAGCACGCTGGCCCTGGAGACAGTAACGCATCTGAGGGATCAGAACAGCCTGCATAGCACGCTGGCCCTGGAGACAGTAACGCATCTGAGTGATCAGAACAGCCTGCATCGCACGCTGGCCCTGGAGACAGTAACGCATCTGAGGGATCAGAACAGCCTGCATAGCACGCTGGCCCTGGAGACAGTAACGCATCTGAGGGATCAGAACAGCCTGCATAGCACGCTGACCCTGGAGACAGTAACGCATCTGAGGGATCAGTACAGCCTGCATAGCACGCTGGCCCTGGAGACAGTAACGCATCTGAGGGATCAGAACAGCCTGCATCGCACGCTGGCCCTGGAGACAGTAACGCATCTGTTGACTTCATTCCCTGCACTGGATGTTGCAGGTGACGTCAGAGCGGCGGGGAAAGTCTACGTCACAACAAATGTTTTATGGCACAGCCTAGAAGAAGGAGCTGGTTGCCAATGAACTAGCCGTGGCCTTAAGAGCTTAAGCTCAGGCCTCAACCAGAATATGTACGTTAGTTTCTGTGGATGCCTAGTTGACAAATCCTAATGTGGATTTCTAGTTGACAAATCCCAGTGTCGTTGTCTAGTTGACAATTATTTCGAATGTGGTTGTCTTGTTCAGTGTTTTCCAGTGAAGTGGTCGCCGACAGAGTCCCAGTTGCAGTGTGAAAGAAGTCCACCTGTCCAATAAACTTAACATTTTACGAAACACTGGGCTCTTAGATGATCAAGATTAAATCGTAGTGTGGTTGTCAAGTTTATAAATCACAGTGTGGCTGTATAATTGATAGATCGTAGTGTGGTTGTCAAGTTTATAAATCACAGTGTGGCTGTATAATTGATAGATCGTAGTGTGGTTGTCAAGTTTATAAATCACAGTGTGGCTGTATAATTGATAGATCGTAGTGTGGTTGTCAAGTTTATAAATCACAGTGTGGCTGTATAATTGATAGATCGTAGTGTGGTTGTCAAGTTTATAAATCCCAGTGTGGCTGTCTAATTGATAGATCGTAGTGTGGTTGTATGGTTTGAAAAATCCCAGTGGGGTTGTCCGTTGACAAACCCTAGTGTAATTTGTCTGACAAAGCGCAATGGTGTTGTCTAGTAAGGGGCGTGGGACAGGGTCGCGGAGGGGACGGTTTGCCCCGGGCGCGATTTTTTTCTTGTATTAAGGGCAGCATTTTCGGCCAACTGCAGAAGTCTTTTTCGTTGAAGAGGGTGGCAAAAAGCTTGTTCCGCCCCGGTCATCACTAACCCTAGCTACGCCACTGTGTCAAGTGACAATTCCCAGCGTGGTTGTCTAGTAGACAAATATATCCTTCTGTGGTCATCTAGTTGACAAATCCTTGTGTGATTATCTAGTTTACAAATCCTAGTCTGGTTGTCTAGTTGACAAATCCTAGTGGGGTTGTCTAGTTGACAAATCCTAGTGTGCTTGTCTAGTTGACAAATCCTAGTCGGGTTGTCTAGAGGACAAATCCTAGCGGGGTTGTCTAGTTGACAAATCCTAGTGTGGTTGTCTAGTTGAAAAATCCTAGTCGGGTTGCCTAGTTGACAAATCCTAGTGTGGTTGTCTAGTTGACAAATCCTAGTGGGGTTGTCTAATTGACAAATCCTAGTGGGGTTGTCTAGTTGACAAATCCTAGCGTGGTTATCTAGTTGACAAACCCTAGTGGGGTTGTCTAGTTGACAAATCCTAGTGTGATTGTCTAGTTGACAAATCCTAGTGGTGTTGTCTAGTTGACAAATCCTAGTCGGGTTGTCTAGTTGATAAATCCTAGTGGTGTTGTCTAGTTGACAAATCCTAGTCGGGTTGTCTAGTTGACAAATCCTAGTCGGGTTGTCTAGTTGACAAATCCTAGTGGTGTTGTCTAGTTGACAAATCCTAGTCGGGTTGTCTAGTTGACAAATCCTAGTCGGGTTGTCTAGTTGACAATACCTATGTTTTTTTCTAACCATAAAAGTATTCGGTTAATTAAATACTGCTCAGATTGATCATTCATCTCTCCTGATTGAAGCATGAAAATAGCAACTTTATTTTATAGCTATAGTTAGTTATGTATGTCCTCTACAGCACCTAAAAATAAAGCATCTTCTGTGTTTAAATTTGTATAACTTTTATGTGAAGTGCAGTGATCCTCGCCATAGGCTGGGAGTACTTAAAAACTACCTAATAATAATAATAATAATAATAGTAATAATAATAATAATAATAGTAATAATAATAATAATAATAATAATAATAATGTAATAATAATAATACTGGCCATAGAAGGAAACCCAAGAGAGAAACTATAAGAGCGGACCTTTCATTGCAAGTATTTTTCTGCCTAATGACATTGTTTGACGTTTTAAAGATCAAGAAAACTTCACCAAATATTGCGCACGCGACAATGAAATTCGTAAACTGCACCCACTCGCACCGGCACCCAAAATTGGAGTTGCTACGTGTTGCGAGACAACCAACTGACGTCATTATTAGCCAAGAAAGTATGTCCGCACGCAATGGTGTTGAGACGCTTTCCCCACGGGTGAACTTTTATCCCTTGACCATGACAGTTTTCTAAAGCGAATTTTCCTACAGTTTCTCCACCAGCAGCCGGCACCATTATCTCCTCTCTGGTTTTCTTCACAATTTGTCTCGTCGAAATGGGTGAGTCTTGCAATATAAGATCGTTTTTACCCCTTGACTTTGAAAAGTTGTCCTTATCCACACTAATCTAGGCTTGGAACTAAGTTGTTCTTTTCGTTATTTGACAATCCAAATAGAAGACGTTAGAGCCATCCCACCGCTTTTAGCCATGAGGACCGAGGCGACCTTCACTGGCATTTTTTAAACCTGAAAGTTATTTTGACTAAATTTTTTATACATTTTTTTCACATAGTAAGTTAAGAGTTGATAAAACGTTCAGAAATCAAGAAACCTTTAGGTTTAAAGCTTCAGAATATGGAATCAACTGTCTCTGTCTCCTTTAATTACATCCGTGTTCGATGTTAGGTTCTAAAATGTAGGCTACTGTTCCCAACTAGTTTCAAGCTTTGTTCCTAAATTTTACTTAGAACAGGGCTGGCCCTAACAATTGCGGGGCCCTATGCGAAATGGATTGCGCGGGGCCCAGTCTGGCTAAGGATAACGATAATAAGTGAAAATTAAGATTTTGTATTAGAAAATAAATTCGTGCGGGGCCTATGAAAGTGGTAGGCCCACTGCAGCCGCATAGGTTGCAGTGGCCTAAGGCCGGTCCTGACTTGGAATGCTTGCATAACTGCATTATTCTTACGTTCTTGTTGAAAATTTGAAATTTGTAAAACAGTCGTCAAAAACTAAACCAATCTAAAAAAAAAAAACCTCGGGGTTTGCACAGATAAACCATAATTTTTAGAGGGCCTCAGATACTACAGTCTGGTTTATTCATATTTGACCTTTTAATTGAATCTTCCTTAACCAAAACCTTAGCACCATTCCCTTTGAACAAATGCGTAGAAAATCTGAAATTTGCCAATTTTTTTCATTGTAAAAAAACAAATATTTCAACTGTAAAATATTTTTCCAAGATAAATATGAAAAGTTCATTCCCTAGCAACCCCGCCAAATTTTTCCAGTTTGAAATCTATGCATCGATGAGTTGCCCTCTAACGGTAACAAACTTGTTTTCACGTTGCTCTGGTTATGTTGAGGTGGTCCATCGTTTCTAGTCACCAGACAATTGCGCAGCAAGGCGAGTTTTCTCATCCCCGATGCTGGTCTAGTTTTCTCGTGAGGCCGTCTACACTGCTCTGTGTGTGTTGGATGAATATGGCTCTAGGCTTTGTCCACTAGAGTGAGTTTCAAGGACAGCAAGACTGATAGATTTTGTTTTCAGTTGCGTAAATTCTAATTCCATTGATACCATCTAATTAATAATTGTTATAATTTAAAGGGTTATACTTTTTGAAACATTTTTGCTGTCGATTTCAGAAAAAAAATTATGAGCCACTCTCTCAGATAATGTGAGTAATTTAATAGCCTCGATTGCGATTTCTTTCTTAGTGGAAAGGTTCGCTGGAAAACGGCAAGCACTGTCTTTGAAGGGCAAGCACGGTCTTTGAAGGTTTTAATGGAACGTTTCATTTAAGTTTAAAATAAGTCTGATATGCAAAACCATCTGATTAAAATTAAAAGAAAACGAATAAAACGCCAATGCTAAAACCTTTATAAAAAATTAAAACATATATGTTCAATCTAGGACTATGCTTGTTTATTTTCTCAGTGAAAATTTCATTCATGATCACAGTTAGGCTCCCCCCCCCCCCCCCCAATACATACGGATAAAACAAATGCTGCCCAGAAGAATTTATTTTTAGGTTCAAATATGGAGGCTTGTAAATTTTAATGATGCCATTGAGTTTAGTTAATTTTTGTTCTATTTGAACACTGCTATTATAGTTAACCAAACAGTTTAAACTCATTTGAACTCTTCTTTCATTCCAGCCCTGATGATAATAGCTTTGGAGATTCTACCCGAATCAGCATGGGAGGAATTTAGAGATAGCCGTCTTTTCAACAACGCCATCAGAAGCAACCAGCATTAATTACGCACGTCCAAGCTTCCAGCTAGTTGCAGGCCAGCGCTGACTACTTCAGAACTCTTTCGCCTTTTTCCATAAGCTTCTCAAACCGTCGCACCAATGTCGAACCAGCAGCCCTTGCCCGTGGCTCCTGTGACCAAAGTTTCCCGGGACGGGGACAGTACAAACAGCAGTAAAGAGGAGCTGCGTCCCACTAAAATAAATTCATTCAAAATCAGCTCGACAGATAAGAAAAGTCCCCCCCGCACCTTAAGTCCCGTAACTCGAAACATTCCATCACCAGACTACACCCCCACGGAGCGAACGTCTTCATTATCATTCAAACCGCCATCTTTAAAAAAGAAACCTCCGGAACCAGAGCCACCCCCACCCCCAGGCACCATTTCAGCAGCTTTCGGTTACATTAGTTCTTTTTTCACTACTCGCGAGCCGATTAATACAAAATCTTCGGGAACCGTGGGAAAGAACCAGATAAAGAAAGTCTCATCCACCGCAGAGCAAGTGAGCACGGCCTTATCCCAAATGCAGAAACAAACAGAAGGCGAGAATGAGAATCCCGTAGTGGAAACCGTCGGCCACACCCCTGCAGCCCCATCCCCAGCCCCGCCTCCAAAGAAAACAGACGCAAAGAAAGCGTCACAAGTGACGAGGAGATCGGCGTCGCAGTCCTCAAAACCGGGTGGCAAAGCCCGGGGATCGTCTCCTAATGCGTCGAAAGACAAAAAGACCACATCTCCTTTGGCTGTACCGAAAGACGCCGTAAAACCGATCCAAGCCAGTCATGTTAAAATAGCGGCCAACAAACAGTCTTACAAAGTCACCTCAAAAGAGAAAGAGGAATCGCCAGTGGTGAAACCTAAAAAAGACCCTCGCAAGGTTTCCTCCGCCAAACAAACAAAAATCCCAGCTTCTCTGGTAAGCTCTAGCTTGCAGAATTCACGTAAAACTATGAACGTTTTTGAAAGAGCAGATGAGATCCTTCCACCGACAATGCTGGCCAAAGCGCCGAAGTCTTATCAAATGAAAAGCGCGACAAATGTTGCGACAGTCACAGCTCTTTCCAATGATACGAGCATGAACGTGCCTGTCGATGAGTCACCAGATAAATCGAATTCGGCATCAGCTTCTTTGGCTAGTCTGTATCCTCCAAAGTTGCAAGTTCTATTGGATACTAAAAGATCACAGCATGCATTTGAACCGGACGAACCCCCGGTACTAATGCCTACCTCCAACCGATTTACTGCAGATGCATTTTTTAATGAAGACTTCACCTACTTAACTCCCACTTTTTTAGGTCCAACAGAATTGCCGGCCTCCCCCATGGTTACAGATATGCTGGAAACAAATTTATCCCCGTGCAGTCCAGGAAATATGTTCTCTACTGCACCCACCCTAACCCAGAATCAGACAAACACAGAGCTTCCTAGCAATTCATTTCGAAGAATGTCCTCTCCTCCACCTAGTTACAAGGCTCCAAAGTCAAATTCACCTAAACAAACTTCCAACTCACCGGTGAAAGTGTCCGGGAAATCTGCATCACCATCCAAAGTGTCTTCCACCAGTCCTCATTACAAATCATACTTTAACCAAAGTCCATCCTTCAAAGTGGCTTTGTCGCCTTTAGTCTCACCCTTAAAAACATCCCCCCACATCTCACCAATGTACGTCAACCCCAACAAAATTTCAATTTATGGTTCAATGCCTGGACATACTATGATACCATCGGCTCAGGCAAATGAAGTCAAACCAAAGACTCGATCGGTTTCTAGCGACCCTAAAGCTAAAAGTCCAAGTAGTTCCAAGAAAACAACCGACAAACGCGGTGCGTCTCCGCAGAAGAAAGCTCCCGTCGGCAAATCCTCCCCTGGAGCTGGCAAATCCTCTCCTGGAGCTGGCAAAACCTCTCCCGGAAAAGGCAAATCCTCTCCTGGAACAGGTAAATCCTCTCCTGGAACAAGCAAATCTTTGGCATCTCAACCGAAGGGCCGTACACAGTCACCACAGAAAGGGGCGTCACCTAAAGTAGAGACCCCTACTTCAAGCTCCGGAGTTTGCGAAATTCCAGTCCTTCCTCCATGTGAGCGTTCATCTAATGTACGGTATGTGCCGGATACCACAGTAACACCCACGCCTATAGCCAATGACTCCACAGCTACCGGTGTTGCTGCCTCTGCAGCAGGTGCTGCCGCATTCGCCGCTGCTTCTGCAGCAACTGCGGCCACATTTTCTTCCACAGCCCCATTGTCTGTTGCAAAAGATAGCACCATTGTAACCTCTGTCTCACACAAAGACAACACAGCATCATCCGACGCTGCCGTTTCCCCAGCCTCGGCAGCAACGACGGCAAAAACGGCGACACCTCCCAGACCAGCTAAAGAACTCTCGAATTTGATGAGTCGATTTGGCTGGAATGATGAAACAGAACGCTCCAATAACAACACAGCATCTACCAGATACGAACCATCCACCCCTTGTCATATAATCTCGCCACAAACACTACCCCTCTCTGAAAGATCACCACCCCGAAGGATGGAAGAGCCACCAGTACATCATCTCCACACTAACGCTAACGCCATTGACAAAGTGGTGACGTTACCATCTCATGTAGATACTGTCTCCCAACACGATCTTGTGAGGGAGTTGACTGAGTCTGATTCAGAAGTTGACTACACGGACTCGCTAGAGAACTATGGCGGTAACCCGGTGCTTCACGCGGCAGCGACCACGATGCTAGGAGAGTTTCCTTAATGCCACTAAACATGCACGAGGAACCAGAAACCTGACATATGGACCACTCACCATGCGTGCTACCCATTCTTTAAATAATTACTCGGCCAGACACATTTTTAAACAGTAGTAGTGAGTATTCAAACTATCCTGTGAAACTAAGCGGCTGGAAGTGGCCATCTTGCAATCGTCTGTAAAGAAGCATCCAAAAGTGGACATCTCTAATTCACAGCAAAACGTCTGCAGCACCTCATGAGAATCTACTAGGATTCAATGCCTATATAAAATAGATATTTACGCGGAACACGCCTCTTCACGATTTTAAAGGAATTAACCCTTGAACCTGTAAAACTTTGTAGTTTTTTAACATCACATCTTGAGAAATGTGTGAACTTTCTACACCAAGGGCGTAACTCAGCTCATTCCGTACCTTATCCGTTGAGGGTTTGTGGGAGTTAAACGCCCTTGATTACATAATGACGATGAGAGAAGCTCCCTGGTTGCAGAAATTATCATATGTGGCTTTTCACTGATACCGGCTGCATAATCAATTTAATTTAAATTTGGAGACGGAACAATTGAGATTCAACTCATTTGTGCACAGTTTTGTAAACTTGTGACTAAATCACCACCTGTTTGTCAGAAATCTTTACAAAGGGATAAAGTTTAAAATATATAAAAAAAAAAAAAGTAGGAAGCAAAAAAAATCGATCATCTTCAATTTGCATAAATAAAGAACAAGAAAACTTATCATTTGTCGAGTGTCATATTTGTGTGTTTTCTTATTGATGGTGTCCTCTCTTCATGTTGGTTCTTTTAAAAAATGAATAATGAGCTGCGTTTATTTACAGGGAGAGCAGGACTAAACGTTTTGAAAACCTTGATGTCCATGCTACAGTATGTCCTAAAGGAGTCGAATACTTCACATTTCTGTAAACGTCATGTTTAATATATCGGGGAGTCACGGGAACAACGTTTTGTAAATAAAATATAAGTTAAAAATACAAGAAATGGAAGAAAAGCTGTTTAAAACTGCAGTGGAAGAAGCTAATGCCTCCGTACCAAGGGGAAAGGTCAAGGCTGAAGTAAGAGAAATAGAGAAAAGCGGCGGCCTAATTAGGACAGCATTTAACAACAGCGAGTTGGGGACTGCTAAGAACTCGATTGAAAGTAACGAAAATGTTAATCAAACGGAGAACAACGCCGAGCCGGGTGCCTGGAAAAATGCTCTAAATAGTCTTAATGGTCTAAATATCAAGGAAAACTTCACGGCCGCCATGAATGCCATAATCCCAGAGCTACATCCGCGCACTACGATTTCATCCTCAGTGGATCCATTCGTTTATGGCAACGAAACACGGGATTTTAAGACGGGCTTACAAAAAGACATTGTCATTCCACTAGATGAATTCCTACGAAACCTTCCAGCCCCAGTTATCCCAACAGCAGGGCCTCAAAGTAAATTTGGAGACGTATTGTCGGTTGATCGGCCGATTGTCTGTTGTCCTTTAGAGCAGGCCGGCTCTTTGTTTTCGGCACCCACAAACACCCCGGCTTATCTCAATCCACCCATGTTTCCAAATTTGTATTTACCGCCCTATCCACCGAACCCTTGGGATCCTTACTTATTTCCCGGACTATTTCCATTTGGAAATGATATTTTTGGAGAAGAAACTCTAAAGCAATCAGTCCTCCCCTTCCATGCACCGAATGGGCCCAATACATCTGTCCCTGAAAACAACAACAAAGGCAAGAAACGAAAGTCCACGAAGAAGAAAAAGAAGAAAAAGAAAAGAACGACTGAGGAGGGATTTGAGCCTAGCTTTTTTTCATGGTCCCACCCAGCAAACAGGGTAAGTTAAGTATTTATTCATGGTCCCACCCAGCAAACATGGTAAGTCAAGCATTTATTTATGGTCCCACCTAGCAAACAGGGTAAGTTAAGTATTTATTCTTCGTTCCACCCATCAAATAAAGTAAATTAATAATTAGTTCATTGTCCCCCAAATCACATAAGAATGTAAAATATTTATTCTTGGCCCCACCCATCAGATAAGTAAATAAATTATTCATTCATGGTCCCACAAGTCACAAAGGTAAGTCAAGTATTCATTCATGGTCCCACAAGTCACATAGGTTAGTCAAGTATTCATTCATGGTCCCACAAGTCACATAGGTTAGTCAAGTATTCATCAAACAGGGTAAGTAAAAAATGGATGAACTGTTTTCCCATCAAATAGGTTATAGGTATTTAAAGGTTCCCAACACATGAAAATAAAGCTCCACGTTGTAAAATGAACAAACTGTACCACATAATATGTTGGAGAAAGTACACCTCGTTGTATATGTCGTTACGGTGTCTAGATATGTATATTACATGTAAATTGTTGGCCGCTGGTACGTCCGTTTGAAAGTTGGATAAAAAGAACTCATCTCACTCCATGTTGTGTGAGTCTTTATGAAATTCACCTATCAATAACTTCGTCAAATTGCATTCGCATATCTCTGTATATTGACATGACTAAATGTTTCTGTCCGAGCGAGTGCGTGTACTAGTAGGGTTTCACAACAGTCCACAGTCGTAGCTGCTACCCATACACGATACTCATTCTAAACTAACACAGCGATTATCGAAAGAAGAAATCTTATTTGCCCCCACTGACGATTTCAGAAATCGAAATGGTGGGAGGTCTGGAACAAAATGGAGGGCACAGCCTTAAAGAAGCATCACGCGCTTGATCAGCAGGAGTTCATCAGGAGTTCACCAGGTCCAGAGGCTCTGGTAGGCGAACGACAATGTATTTTACTTTTTTTAAAACTACTTTTTAGCTATAGTCATAATACTTTTATTAAACATGGCTTACTTTTAGCTGTTATATTATTTTAATTAAACATGGCTTACTTTTAGCCACACACAAAGCTCTTTAGTTCAACGCACAACAGCTTTAACTTGCAAGAGAATTCCTTGAAGAAATGCAATTTATTACATATGAACAGTATAATAATGTTTATGGTGATTGGTAAAATGATTGCTGCTTCATGTTTTATGTTCAACTTATTTAACTCACTTTTATTTTTGTCTCTCCTACCCCCCCCCCCCCCACACGCGTACCACTCCAACCTAACCCCACACCCTTGTCTCCACCAAACACCGTCCCCCCTCCTCGCTCTCCCCCCCCCCACACACAAACAAACCACAAAATGATTGCTTGTGGCAAGATGGCACCAAGCCACAGAGTTATCAGAGGAAACGAGTGAGTAGTTCAAATTTTCAGTTGTCACTTGTAGAAATGAAGTACTTCCAGTGTTAGAATACATGTCCCGTTGTCAGTTGTCACGTGTAGACATGAAGTAGTTCCAGTGTTAGAATACATGTCAAATTGTCAGTTGTCACGTGTAGACATGAAGTAGTTCCAATGTTAGAATACATGTCACATTGTCAGTTGTCACTTGTAGAAATGTATCCAAAAAACAAGACATCGTTTATTTGCAAAACAAATTGGAGAAAACCCGATTAGCTTAAGTGACAGAGCTGCGTTTCTTAACCTGTGGGTCGCGACTCCTTTGGTGGTCGAACGACGCTTACACAGGGTGAATATCCATCGGAATACATATATTTATGAAGAAGAAACGAAAATTATTTTATGGTTGGGGGTCACCACAACATGAGAAACTGTATTAAAGGGTCGCGGCATTAGGAAGTTGAGAACCACTGTGATAGATCAATAATTCTCCCATTAAATCCAATACGCGTTAGAAAGGTTACATGTACTGACCTGTACCACCAGGCTGTGGGCATTAAATCTTGAATGTCTCCCATGTACTGACCTGTACCACCAGGCTGTGGGCATTAAATCTTAATTGTCTCCCATGTACTGACCTGTACCACCAGGCTGTGGGCATTAAATCTTGAATGTCTCCCATGTACTGACCTGTACCACCAGGCTGTGGGCATTAAATCTTAATTGTCTCCCATGTACTGACCTGTACCACCAGGCCCGGGGCATTAAATCTTAATTGTCTCCCATGTACTGACCTGTACCACCAGGCCCGGGGCGTTAAATATTAATTGTCTCCCATGTACTGACCACTTGTACCACCAGGCCCGGGGCGTTAAATCCTGAATGTCTCTCAAGCAAAATAAAATGAGAAAATCTAGCGCCCTTAAGCAAGATAAGATTAAACAAAAAGGCAAGCGACATATTTCCATGCACTGAAATTGAATTCAAGTTAAATTTTTAACATTTTACAATGACATAACGATAAGACATTATTTTTGTTAATGCTGCCCATAATGTATCATGATTACGATTACATAAACACATTTTTTTTCCTCCTTTTAAATTTTTAACACGCATAATTAGTGTGTATTTTTTCCTGTACAACTGTGTAGTTAATTTTAAATCCCTTCATTCATGAACTACGATTTTATCATTGCGCTATTTCATACTCAAACATGTCTCCAATGTTCCAGAGTGATCTGCACTTGTGGTCGTGTCATTCCTAGACCAATAGTGGCCCACATGCACTCGAACAAAGTCAAAAACGTCTCCTTTCCATTTAGATGTCCGACTTGTCAGGACGACGAGCCACCTAAGACGATGTGTCAGCATTCCAACTGCACACACAGTAATCGGAATCTACTATGCGAGTGCTGCCCGTCCAACTGGCATGTCGCGAGAGGAACATCGGCGGTAGGACGTGCAGACGCGAACGAGGAAAGTGTGACGGAGGTGAACGCTACAATGGTGCGCAGCATCCAAGTGAGCATGCGAAGTAAAAAGAAGCACGAATGCAAGACAAAGAGGTTTAATCTGAATATTGAAACGGCGAGTCTCTTGGGGTCACTGTTCCTTGGAGGCGCAGTAGCGAAAGAGCCGCCTAGGGTCGAGTGTCAGGGTTGGGGAGTCAGTATGACCAACTCATCTCCGAGAGATACAAGAGGCGCGACGGACAGCTACCTTTCTTTACCTCGCAGAGCAAAGTCAGTTTCCCCGTGCAGGCCAGGACGTGATGCGACAAGCAGGGGGAGAAACTGTCCGCAGGACGAAAACCTTACATCTTACGACTCTTCGTTTTCCATGCGGTCAGTACCAGGCCGCAGTCAACAGGGACGCCATCTTAAGCGGTTGATGTCCCACTTCTACCACGATCTGTTTACCCTACCATCCCGGGGTGACCCTGCTGACGTGATGGATTACACATATTGTGATGACGTCGATGGCTGTTGTCCCGCCAAAGTTTCCCTTTCTACCAATACAAACAGGAGTAACACAGCTCTAGCACAGCCCACAACGCCAAGGACGTTCCCTAAGGCGAATGGAGGCAAATCCCCGCCTCGCTGTTGTAAAGGACGATCCGACTGCGGCTGTGAACAAATGGAAACATGTTGCCGGAGATCTAACGGGAACGATAAATACTTCTTTGAAAGTTCCAAGAACCAGAAGTGTGGGAAACCATGTGACTTCCTTGTCGGTGATGCATGCGATTCATCATGTAGAAAGCCCCACAGCTCTACAGATTGTTGCAAAAGATGCTTTACTGCACTAGACACTTGTGATGAACGGATAAGCGTTCGGAAAGCAGAAAAATGTTTTTCTTTTCAATGTTCGGATATTGATGACTCCACACACATACCTGATACCGTCGACAATCATTGTACTCATAGAACAAGTGTCTGCCCCACCCAGCCTTGTACGCCTAGAACAAGTGCATGTCACGCACAGTCTTGTACGCCTAAAACAAGTGTCTGTCACGCCCAGCCTTGTTCATCTAGAACAGGTGTCTGTCACGCCCAGCCTTGTACGCCTAGAACAAGTGTCTGTCACGCCCAGCCTTGTTCATCTAGAACAGGTGTCTGTCACGCCCAGCCTTGTACGCCTAGAACAAGTGTCTGTCACGCCCAGCCTTGTACGCTTAAAACAAGTGTCTGTCACGCAGACTTGTCTCCGAGATCTAGAAAGTGCGGGCACGCTCCAGTGACCAGAGATTCAATGATTGAAGATCTTGGTAAAAAGACACGTAAATCGATAGTCAGCTGCGAGAGTGCAGCACACTCGTCAGAAAGTTTCTGCAGCCTGGACTCAACAGTGAATGAGACCAGAAATATACACTGCACCCATTCATGCTCAAATTCTTACGTGAGCACATTACATGTGGTGGCGAGGGGTTCTTGCAAAGTTCGGTTCTGTAAGAAGACCACTGCAGCTTTGAGGAGGCGAGCTGTCTGCGGCAGGAATCTCTGCGTTAGGCGAGAGACCCGTGGTTCGGATACGAAATGTCTAGTATTCTCTGAACCGTGTTGTTGTCCAGAGATGCACGAAAACTGCAAAGAATTTTGTTGCAGGACAGACAAAGAGAGACTGTTGACTGACACGTGTTGCCCTCTCCGGCGGATGCTCACTTGTCCCAAAGAGTGCGAGGAAAAAGTGGTACACAAATCAGGGAGCTCAAAATGTAGTCCAAATTGCTGTAAGAATTCGTGTAAACAGAAACACAGTGGCAGCTGTATAGATGATCATACAAGTTGCTGTGATAATAAACAAATGTGTTACGCACCCAATATGTGCTATAAAAACAGTCAACACATTTGTCATTTACCGACTGTGCTCTGTGACCATCCAAATAAGCTCAGGTGTAAAGAATCGAACTGTGAGGAAAAAAGCGACATAGAAAGATGCTCTTCAGTGACAAATGACAAGAAACAAAAATGCTGCAAGCCGAGTTGCTGCCCTTCCACCCCAGATCCTGTGCCCAATGATGGTGCGGACTCATGCATTGGAGGAAAAGAAAAGATGTTTATGAAATGTAAAAAGGTGGACAGAAGTCAAGTGTGTGAAAGAGTAGAAAATAATCCGTGCGACTTTATGTGTCATGCTGAAGATAAATGTCTTTCTAGTGATTCATCGAAGGAGAAAGTTTGTAGCTTGGGCTTGAATGATACGAAACCTAACAAATGTCCAATAGACGATAAGAGATTACACGCAAGTCCCAAAAACAGATCACGAAGCCAATACGAAAAAACAACTTACTCTCAATCCGAAATCCTCCAGAGATATAAGAGAAAAGATCTTCCTGAATCAAGAGGGATTTCAAATAGAGAAAAACACAAACGGTTCATGTGCTCAGAGGAACGGGGAAAGGCAGCATCCTTTTCAGTAGCCAGCACTGGGAATGCTGCTCTAAATAAACCTGCTTCTTGCATCAAGAGAAAATCACCTGAGAATAGTCCCCGCATCATTAGAAAATCATCTGAGAATACTCCTTGCATCATGAAAAAATCAGCTGAAACTGGTCCACGCATGGAGAGAAAATCATCTGATACAAGTCCCTGCATTATAAGAAAATCAGCCGAGACTACTCCCAGTATCTCGAGAAAATCAGAAGAAACCTATAAAAGGGCGTTGAATGTAACCGATCCAGACCTGGATGAAGTATCCAGTGATGAATGGCGATTTCCTTGCATTGACTCTAACTGTCCGGGCTGTTCAAACCACATTCCATTTAAACACGATGGACAACTTGAGATCACTAAGAAAGAGACGTTTCCTCGTGTGGTGGTAGCTACTGCAAGACACGTTGACCGTGAGCATTCGTCTACTCAGACATCCAGTAACACCAGCGATGACACTGGTTCTTGCAAAGTGTGCAATGATCTGTCAGAAACTCAAGACAGTTCCGAATCGAATACAAAATCTCTCAGAATAAAAAGAAGAGAATCAGGCTCTCAGAATAGTATCATAACTTCTAAGAGCTCAATTAGTCAAGACCAAACACACACTCCTCCCTGTCTATGTTCCATTCGAATACATTCAGAATCCGACCAGCCGTGGAGCCCATGCCTTCCAAACTTTATTTGTCCAACGCAAAATGCCAATGAACAAACATACATGCAGTACAAACGGTTGTTGGGATATTGGGAAAGTCAGTGCACTAGAACATTGGATGGTACAAATCTGGCTGAAAAGTCTTCTGATACATTATTGAACAAACGTTCGGTCGTGAGCGCACAATATCTGGACGAGACACTTAGAAATTCCGACACTTGTTCAAGTCACGAGAGGTCTGAAAATGGAGGAAGACGGAGCATTGTTATTACACCACTGTCGTCATGCAGTAACAACGAAGGAAAATCTAGGTCATGTTCATCCGCCAATCGTATGGAAAATAGTGCAGTGGGGGTTCGTATGAGTTCGAACAAGATGACAGATTCCCCCAAGACAGTTGAGAAATTACATCATAGTTCATATTTACATTGTTCCACTAAAAAACTGCAGCCAGACAACATGACGTCAGAAAGCAGAGGTAGTCTTGAACACCGGTGTCAACAAAGCTCATTTTTGGACTCGTTCAGAAAGGGGCGAAGCAAGAAATGTCTGTCAAGTGATTCGGTGTCACACAGCAAGAAGCCACTAAGTTCACGCTCAGATAACAAGGATGTAAGACTTAATGAAGTGATCACGTCTTCAGATTTCAATTATAAATTTGAAGTAAATGAAAAACCCTGCTTAGATCACGTTAACGAAAGGCCATTGTCAGAATGCATTAGGAAAAGAAGAAAAGATGAAAGCCTATCTCGAGGTGTGTATTGTAATGTTGAACTAAACGAAAAACCATGCTTAGATCACGTTAACGAAAGGCCATTGTCAGAATGTATTAAGAAAAGAAGAAAAGGGGAAAGCCTATCTTCAGACTACAATTGTAAAGGTGAACTAAACCAAAGACCATGCTTAGATCACGTCGAAGAAAATCCATCGTCAGAATGCCTCTATAAAAAAGAAAAAAAGAAGCTTTGTTCTTCAGATATCACGAAGATAAGAAACACAATGAACTGTCTATCCATGGATTCCATCAGCAGAAATATGCATCAAAGTCTGATTGTAGGCTGCCTCAATAAAAAAGTAAAGCTTGCGAATCTTTCCAAAGCACAATTTAACAAAAGACAAGATGGAAAATGCCTGTCATTTGAAAACTTGAGCCAAAGAGACAACTGCAGCTCTGTCACAGATTGTAGGTATAGAAGACGGAATAAAAGCCCAGGTAAAAATTGTGTCGAGGAAAGTCTAGCCCCACATAGTGTTAAAAGAAGAAAAAGGCAAGAAATCCCATCATATAATAGACTAAATTTACATTGTCCCTCTGCAGATATACTAAATAAAGTACATAGCTCATCTTCAGATAAAAGCTTCAAAAGACAGTATACAGAGATGTCTTGTTCAAATCACATTAAAACGAAAGAAGACGTCCTTAGTCCATGTGTAGATTGTGGCACTAAAAAACAAAGGGGAGAAACTCTGAGCTCACAACGAGCTGAAAAAATCAATAAATATAAAAGTCCGTGTTTAGAATGCACAAAGGGAAGACACGAAAATGAGAGCAGCAAGTCTTCGACCGGCATCAGCAAGCGTAGAAACCAGAAAAGTCATTCCGATTACTTGTCTAAACAGCAGATATCAACAGATTGCCTGTCTAAACGACAAATATCTACAGATTTCCTGCCTAAACAGCAGATGTCTACAGAATGCCTGTCTAAACGGCAGATGTCTACAGAATGCCTGTCTAAACGACACATACCTACAGATCGCCTGTCGAAACGACATATATTTATAGATGACGCGTTTGAACGACAGATGTCTACAGATTTCCTGTCTAAACGACAGATGTCTACAGATTACCTGCCTAAACAACAGATGTCTACAGATTACCTGTCTAAACGACAGATGTCTACAGATTTCCTGTCCAAACGGCAAGTTTCTACAGATGGCAGAAAGAAAAGGTCTAGGCTGCAATGCACTTCTTCAGGCTCTTTAAATTCGAGAAAAACGTTGCAAAGCCCTTCCTCTGATCGTATGTATAAAACAGAGGAGTACAAAAGCCCTAGTTTCGATTGTACAGGTACACAAGAAACGTACAAAATTCCGAGTTTCGATTGTACAGGTAAAAAAGAAACTTATAAAAGGCCTTGTTTTGATTGTACAGGTACAAAAGAAATATATAAGAGCCCTTCTTATAATTTTATTATAAGAAGACAAGCGGATGAAAGCTCCAGTTCGGAAAGCATGGAACAAACACAGTCCAGGAAAAGTTATAATTCAGAATACATCCAGGGGAGAAAAAGTCACAAAAGACATCGTACTGGTCACGTCGATAAAAAATCGCAAGAAGGGAGTGCGTCTTTAGTTTGTACTCCTAACGTTGACACGGGCAAAAACATGGCAGAGTATGTCATTGTGAGAATAAAACGTAAAAGTCCGTCTTTTGATAGCGTAAACCAACGTATGAGCTATCAATGTTTATCCTCTGTGTCCTTATACAAGGGTCGAAATAAGCAGAGTGCTTCATCTCGTTGCTTAAACAAGGAGAGACAGAAGAGCATTCGCTCAGAAAGACTGAACGTCAAACAAAGCCCCAAAAGTCCAAATTTAAATTGTCTTACAAGAAACGAGCACCAAGACAGCACCTCTTCAGATTTCCTTAATGGTAAAGTAGAACACTACAAAAGTCCTTGTTTAGGGTGTGCTAATTTAAGAAGGCATAAAAGTCCATCTGCAGATTGCTTACACACGAGAAAAAGAAAACATATTTTTCATGACGCAGACAGAATGGGAAAGCGAGACATTTCTTCTTCTGATTGTGCTATGAAATTCTACGGCCACACAACGTCACGTAAATACCACGTCGAAAGGAAGCGACGGTCGGAAAGTCCACCCACTGATTCCACGGACAAGGTTCAAAGGTACACAAGTCCATGTCTGGATTGTGGATATCACGTTCCAAGCCAATCTTCAGACCGCATGAAAATAATATGTAACCAAGAAAGCCCGCCTTTAAATTTCTCTGACATGATCCACAGTCGTAAGAGTCCGTATACAGATTGTATCGATCAAAAAAAACGGCAAGAAGGAAGCCCGTCTTTAGGATGCCGTAGGAAAAGACGAGCCAAGAAAATACCATCTGCGTATTATATGAACGAAAAGGGAATTAACAGACGCTCTTGCTCAGATTTGATCCATAAAGGCAAATCACCCGAGAAGATAACAACGCCATCTTTAGACTCGGTCAGCAAAAATGAAGATACTCCGGTCGTGAGGACAAATATGTTTGAAAAAAATATCTACTCTCCGTGCAGAGATTTAATCATGTCAGACGCGTGTAAAATTGCATGGGATGATAGAGCAGGTGCTAGCAAAAAGTCTTTTAAATGTCTGTCCTCCAGCTCCGAAGAGTGTTCGCCAAGAACTACAAGTCACAAAAACCACCGTAGAGTTGTTAAAAGAGAAAGCACCACAAGTGGTCAAGACGCCACATCGGTCAAGTTTAATGCTTGCACGAAATTCAGTTCCCCGCATATCTCTCAAAAGCACAATTACGTCAGACAGCCTGCGATGCCTGTTGTGAAATCAAGTTTAAATGAATGTTCCGTGGTCGATCGGTCGAGTCCGTTGCCGTGTCTTGCCTGCAGTCGATGTTCCAAGTCTTCCTCTGATACCGTCGACAACGAAAAAGCAAAAGGAGCGCAAAGAGAAACTTTACATCGTTGTCTCGAGTCTAACGATTGTGGCCACCAACAATGTCTCAGCTCAGTTTCCTGCGTTAGCAAAGCAAACAAATGTAGGTCGTCCGGCAGGAACTCGTCTCCTGAACAAGCAAGAATAAATGTGTGTAATGAAAAACATTCGCCATTAGCTTGCAATAAACAGGTTCATCAAGGTGAAGAAAAAAAAGAAACTCTGAAAATAGAGAAAGATCGGTCCTTTCCCAGACCATGTACGCGTTGCTCAGAGAAAGATCGGTCCTTTCCCAGACCATGTACGAGTTGCTCAGAGAAAGATCGGTCCTTTCCCAGACCATGTACGAGTTGCTCAGAGAAAGATCGGTCCTTTCCCAGACCATGTACGAGTTGCTCAGAGAAAGATCGGTCCTTTCCCAGACCATGTACGCGTTGCTCAGAGAAAGATCGGTCCTTTCCCAGACCATGTACGAGTTGCTCAGAGAAAGGTCATTTTCCCCCCAGACCATGTACGAGTTGCTCTAGGTCTATTAATAGTAGCACAGATGAGCAGAAGTGCGTAACGGTGCACACAAGTCATAAAAAATGTGCTTCGCACAAAATTCCACTATCATTAAGATGTCCGGGCTCAAATGAATGCTTAGTTGAATGCTCGAAGAACAGCAGATCATTTAGTTCATGTTTGGGGGAAAGCCATAGATTTTCAAAATGGCATTGTGTCTGTTGCCAGCCAGCATCAGACATAGTGCCGCCCAGCAGAGCCGATATTAAATGCAGTAAGAAAGACACTAAACTTGTAGAATATTCCTTATCTACTCGCAGTAAGGAAAATAAGAAGTCGGTTTCTGGGGTAAGCCATTTGAATTCAAGTTCTGCAGCCATAAAGTTATTTTATAATTTAGAAGCACCGTCGTCCTCGCACTCTAGTAGCCCCGGAAAATTTCCTGAGCCAACATTACTGTTGTCCAGCTCTAGCCATGTTACTTCCGATGGCCTGCAAAAACAGTACATCAATATAAATGGGAGAATAGATTTTCCCTTTACGGAAAAGGGTAAAGAACTCTTGAGTTCGGGCATCAGTGACGCTAATGTGTCCAGTGTCTTGTCCGGAAAATTGTTTTCTTGTGCAACACATTGCTCCATTTCTTCAGATGAATCAGAAGATTCTGACGATGAATACGGGGTCCCAAATCTATGTCTTTCATACGATGACTGCTTAAGTCTCAGCGAATCTGAAGGATGTCAGTCGCAGAACTGCTCGTATCCTACAAATTCTAAGAATCATGCGCCTCCCAAGCCCAACATTCCAACCAGTAGCCAAATGGCGACCATACAGTCGGCCAGTCCAGCACCTGTTCCACGAAGACGATTTAGTGTTAAACGAATTTCCCCCGTTAGCCAAGCATCCAACGCCTCATCAGAGCGTCGCAAAAGCCAGGCACGATCGCCAGCAAACCAGAGGGCATGCGTTGGCTCTACAACTCCTTTGGTCCAAACGCCAAACACTCTGACAAGGTCAGATTTCAGCCAGGCGTTTACCGCGCAGAAGCCCTTTGAAAGCCAGGGGTGTTTAAAATTAAAGCAGCAAGGCAGCATGGACTTGGGGAAAAATGGGGTCAAGGAAACCAGTAGCATCCGATACAACGATAAACATTTGGTCAAATACCCTCTGAAGGGGTTTAAACGATGCACCAGTCTGCCGGCCAGAACGTCAAATGCTGTTGGTAGAACCAAGAAACACGCAGCCCCAAGAGATCTACACGGCACTAGTTATGTTTCCACTCTGACTAACATCGAGGAGAACAAGCCGAGCCCCGGAACAGATTTAACCAACGTCATCAAGCGCCTTGAGAATTGTGACAGCAAAGAGTTTTGGAAGATTTTATACGACGTCAAGAACGGGAGACTTGACGAAAACTGTCTGAGGGAGAGCCTGGCTGGGAAAATTTCAGGATTCGAATACACAACAATTAAAACCAGGGAAACTGTTGGCACAAAAACACTGTGCACGGCTAGGAAAAGATCAGATGCTTTATGGGCGACTGATTACGTCACGTCGGCGGCGCGAGAAGGTCGGGCCTACCGTTTGGCGAGGACGAAGAGCAAAGATTCCTGTTTCGAAGGTAGGTCAAGGTCGAAATTTATTTCTTCATCGAGGCCGCACTCAACCAACTCTCAATTGCTGAATTCGAAAACGGTACCGGAATGTGACATTGACAACATGATCATGTCGACCGAATGGGAAGAGAAAACGAACAATCAAAATTTCGCAGTTTGGGAAGAACAAAACAACAAAAGTATCGATACATGTGGCTCTATCTGCGAGGTGGGAATAACAGAATGTAGATTTAAGCCTGTCAAAGCACATCAAAGTAACGAGAGGGCTTGCAATGAACGACACATCGTAAACAGTTTTATAACCGATGAATTTATTCCTGAAAATACCCAAGAACAGAAAGAATTCACGCGGAACTGCAAGGGAAAAAACAGTCCAAAAAGTTTGGCCAATGAAATGGCAGATAATACGCAGCGGTTCGGTGCAAGAGGTTTGAAAACTTCACACGACACAAGAAGTCCTCCTCGAATGGGCCTTAACGGTAGCAATATTTCCAAATGTGTACAGCAGGCTCAGAGCCGTAGAAAGGGACCCACACAATGTATACGAGAACTCAGTCAGCTTTTAAAAAGCATCCCTGACGACGACATGGTCAGTCCAACGCTGGTCAACACATTCGAAGAGCATCCAACTCCACCATCGATCAAAACTTGTGTTTCAGGTACACAAGCCTGCATTCATGACTCTGAGGCTGCATGTGCACAGGAAGTTTCCAACCAAGATGAGAAGCCGGCGGCAACCAATACGGGGTTGAATAACACGAAGAGGAGGGCGCCGTGTAGGCCTCTGAAGAGAAATCTAAAACAAAAGAAACACCTAGCTCGTGTTTCTTCCTCAAGTACGTCACAAAAGCCTCTAGGGGAGAAGTTGCCAGGGGTGCCCAAGAAAGCAAATAAAATTAAGTATATTTCAAGATTTCATAAACCATTAAGCAGTAAGTTTAAGACCACGGTTACGTCATCAATCGTCGGAGAGAGCAGCGTTGTGAGGCTACCACTGAAGAAAAAGAAGGCAAACGCAGAGCCGAAGAAAAGAATCGCAAAGTCTGCACTACCACCGTCATCTTCCCTGAGCTCTCTGTCGTCGAACGCCAGCGAGAGTTCGGCACAAAAGATCCAACCATTTACAAAGAAACATAGAGCAAAGCATAGTTCACGTAAGGTTTTTCACAAATCTTGCAGCAAGGCCAAATCCCGCTGTTTGAAGTGCAAATTCAGGCGAGAAAAGGCGCTTCTGAAATCGATGCCGCCAAATATTGGCTGTGATTTTGTAAGCGATCTATGTAGCGAGTACTTGGACGTCCTGCAGCATATGCAACATAACATCAAACTGTTGAAGACAGTTTCCAAAGTGCCAAGCCCTGGTTCTGTGGCCTCTTCACAAAACTCTCCATCAGATAACAGTTCTTATCCTCAATGTGAAAGCTCAGATATCTCGGGAAACTATTTTCCGTATTCAGGTCATCAACATAGCTCGAGGCATCCAGCGAAACAAGACTTCTTTGGAGAGGTCAACTCAAGGCGGAGAAATTATATCCAGAGCCAGCCAAGATGCACACGGATATTTCAGCATAAGAAAAATGGGGACATCGACTTGGGCTACAAGTACAAAGTACTGAAAAATGTTTTAAAGCTGTACAGAAAAAACTTCTTACACCGAAGCCGAAGTTTAGATAATACGGTAGAGAGACAACATCCAACAAGACCTGAAAAACATACGAAACTTCAGGCGAGTTGCTTGTCAAGTTCTTCTTGGAGTGACACGCTGGACGATGAACCAACAAGTCAATCTAAAAAAACGAACAAATTCAACCATCAAATGCCGAAATTTTCACCTTCAGCTGAACGCCTGTTGTGTCAAATGTGCTCGCCGTGTCGAAAGAGAACCATACGTTGGGGTCTTGGTGACAAAGATTTACCCATTACGAAAACGGCATTTCATGAATTAAAGAGCGAAACAAATCCCCTAGAAGCGGATAATGATCGTCTTTTTGATGCCGAAACGCCGCCAGGCTCAAGCGGTGTACAAGACAATCAGTGCTGTCCTCTTTGCAAACGCAAGCCTAACACCCTGATAACGACTCTGGACATTTTGAAAGGTATAAGTAAAACCGTTTCTTCAAGAAAGGACGATTGTTGCTGGAGACCGAATTCGCCCAGCAGCCTGAACCAGTGTTCCCCCACCTGTGTTACCCGAGATGAGAGTCGGCAAGCGTACGACCCATGCCATGCTAGTATGGAGAAGGAGGCGCAAGAGGAGTTCTATGAAGCCAAGGTCCTACCTAAAACATTTCAACCCGCGGAACAAACTCCTGATATTCAGCAATATGCAGATTTAAAGAGACGCTTAGAACGTTTGAAATCGAAGCAGACAACTGGTCCGAGGGGCCACGACAAGAGGAAAAAAACACGTAAAAGGGACACCACCCAAACTCCCTTATCTAATGTTAGGAGAAATAAGCAAACTAAGTCGTTAGCTAAAGGGTCCGGACTAGCCAAGTACAGCTCAGGACCGATCAAGTACGGCTCAGGACTCGGCAAGTACAGCTCTGGACTGACCAAGTACAGCTCCGCACCCAACACGTTGATGGGCATGCCGTCAAAACTGAGTCCCGAATACTTCAACAAGTCTGGTTTGATTGAAAAAAAAAATTCCAGCGCTGTATTCCCTGGCTCGTCGCCCCGACTTAATAACGTTACCGGAACAGGTTATAAATCCATCGTAACGGTCGATCACTTCGAATCCTTTAATCTGAATAAATATGCGATTCACAATCCTGCCACCGCAGTGCATCCCCGAAATATCTCAAACAACGTTGATTTTTATAAACAAAACAAGACGCTGCTGCAAGGGTCACAAAACGTCGAGCCGAACTTTGGTTCTATGCAAGCCGCGAGCCCGCAATGTTCGAACTACGTGCAGAATAAAATAGACGAGTTGAAACAATTTATCGCGGCAAGCTCAAGTGGCAAGAGGGAACACCACATTTTAACGGACGAAACCAAATGTCTGGCGGAGCTGAAACCAGCGGTTCCCAGGAGACTGGCCAGCACCTCGGAGAGCAGTGTAGACATCGAGCAGCCCTCACCGCCGTCACCGAAGAACGTCCACGCAGCCCACCCCATCACGCTTCTCCAAGACCTCGTGCGGGACAAACCTAAATCCCAAAGCGCCAGTAAAGCAGAGGAAGAGAGCCCCGTGTGCCCAGTGGATGATGCCGCCGGCAAACAATGTTCTGACCATACGCTTGCCGCCTCTAAAAAGCAAGATGCCGTCGTCCAGTGTGAACTCAAGCGCAGCCGTTTGAGAACGCCAAAAAAGAATCCGGAAGAATCCCCAAACAATCGTGCGATATTAATTATATTGAACAATAACAGCAAGAAGGAAAGAAACGAGTCTCAAAACAGAAAATCTGGACTAAAAAATATGAACGTTCTCGGGCAGATAGACAATGGCCTTGACACTAAAATCTTAGAGAATGACCCGAACGTACCGCCGGAAAAACGGTTGCAAGGTGCCTGTGGTTCAACATCCAAATGTCAGAATGTCAATGACCCCGATGCCTCGAAGGCTGGCCTTAAGGTCGAAGAACTGGATGTGATCTACAAGTCGGCGAACGAAAGGAACTCCAGCTTGAGTGGCGAAAACGCTTGGCATAATTCTGTACCCAACAACGGGAACCCAGAAGATGACGATCTCCGTACGGAAGCCATTAATACTGATATTAGCTTCTTGTAGAGTCTTAAGTGCTTAGATTGGATGCCTGGATCTTCATCGCTCTTTTTTTATGTTAGGATCTTCGTGGCTGGTGGGATGTCATGGCTTGATCGATAAATTTCCTAACGGGTTTATCGATACTTTTTTTTAAAAAAATAAGAAAATTGAAATTTTGTTCATTTGACGAGGTGTGTAGCTAACATTTAGGTCATTTTACAAGATGTTTAGCTAATATTTAGGTTATTTGACGAGATGTGTACCTTACATTTGTCATTTGGCGAGATGTGTAGCATACATTTGTCATTTGACGAGATATGCAGCCAACATTTAAGTTATTTGACGAGATGTGTAGCCATCATTAAGGTCAATAGACGAGTCGAGTAGCTTACATTTGCCATTTGACGAGATATGTAGCTTACATTTGCTATTTGGCGAGATGTGTAATTAACGTTCAGGTCATTGGTCGAGATGTGTAGCTAAGATTTAGGTCACTTGTCGAGATGTGTAGCAAAAATTTAGGTCATTTATCGAGATGTGTTGCTAAGATTTAAGCCAATTGTCGTGATGTGTAGCACACATTAAGGTCATTTGGTTACCGTCTTGGGTGCCCACGTTAGGTAGTTTCAGGTGTGTAGTGAGGTTAAGGTCATGTGATTAGGTGTTCATCCAATAATTACGTTGTATGTCTGGTCATGAGAACCATTATTATTTGACCTTATTAATGTTCTAATTACAGATGATGCACTTTTGTCAATATAACTTAGGCATAATCAATTTATTTGTATCAATAATGCATCTAGTGCAATGATCAATTTATTTGTATCAATAATGCATCTGGTGCAATGATCAATTTATTTGTACAAGTAGTGACGTCCAAATAAAGAATACTTCGATCAGTCTGTCGTAAATATTGATGAGTTAAAATATTCTTGTAGCAACTTGGCCGAGTACATAAACAATAAAGCTGGTGATCTATACATAGCGTTCATGTGCATTGTACTTGTCAACAATTTGATCTCTGTTTGAGTCTGTTTTATGTCATTGAATGTGTCTGTGTCCACGTTTCTGCGCCCATGTCTCTGTGCCCATCTGTATGTGCCCACCTGATTGTGTCCAGGTGTCTGTGTACCCCTGACTGTGCCCGGAGGTCTATGTTTACGTGTCTGTGCCCATGCGTCTCTGTCCATGCGTCTGTGCCCATCTGTATGGGCCCACCTGATTGTGTCCAGGTGTCTGTACCCCCCTGACTGTGCCCATATGTCTATGCGGCCATGGGTCTGTGCCCATCTGTATGTGCCAACCTGATTGTGTCCAGGTGTCTATACCCCCCTGACTGTGCCCATATGTCTATGTGGCCATGGGTCTGTGCCCATGCGTCTGTGCATGTGAATATGATTCGAATGTCCTGGCGTCCAGTACATCTGTTGATATTGATAGTTTGTACACATCTCATGGATAATTGTACACATCTCATGGATACATGAACTTATCAGTTTAGTTAGATACAGATTGAAATTCTTTACTGACATAATATTTTATCCTTCTCACAAGATGACAATAAGAATTGTTTTACCATTTGTAAACTACTGGCTCTTTAGACCAATAGTTTCATATACTAATCACTTAGACCAATGGCCTACTATACTAATCACTTAGACCAATAGCCTCATATACTAATCACTTAGACCAATAGCCTCATCTACTAATCACTTAGACCAATAGCCTCATATACTAATCACTTAGACCAATAGCCTCATATACTAATCACTTAGACCAATAGCCTCATATACTAATCACTTAGGCCAATAGCCTCATGTACTAATCACTTAGGCCAATAGCCTCATATACTAATCACTTAGAACACTAGCCTCATTTACTAATCACTTAGACCCATTGCCTACTATACAAATACTTTTAAAACAGATGTTTTTCACCAGGTTCTCGGATCTCTGGGCTACTGGGGGCAGGAAGTGTAAAAAAAAAATCGAGATTAGGTGTGGCGCTGTCAAAAAGTTTAAGAACCCTTAAAAGAGACCTAAAGCCACATATTATAATGAACACACAATACTAAATACTAGTTACAGCTCGCCAAACATTGGCGACAGTCATGAGTGTATAAACTAAAGTTACTTGAACAAAAATGAACTCAAGTAACGCACATTTAAGAATTCCAAATTTTTGCTACACCACTTCCCCCTATGATACGTCACTGCACACTTTTTATTTCACGCCATGAGCTATATTAATACATGTATTCTGATGTTCCAACAACTTCTAAACCAATTTTTTTTACACCATATTTAAATTGAGAAGATTTTATTTTCCGAAAAGAAAATATTACGCACCAAACGCAGTTGCGTTATTAAAAAAAACACAAATAGCCTAGTTATCGGGAATTATATTTTACGCGCTATAAACTGATTATTGAACCTTATTTTCTTTGAAACATTTAGAATTATTTGAAATATACTCTCAATACCAAATACGCTGATTAGGAAGCAGTCAATTAGGAAGCAGTCCACGAGTCACACCAGAAGCGTAATATATATAAGAGTTATTTAAAATCGAGTCTTAAATGTTTACGAGAGGGTGACTTCTTAGCTTTAACATACATATGAATAATTCGATTATCTCCCTTTTAGCACGAAGGTAACCTTCTTATGATTATCTCCCTTGGTAAATAAACTTTACCCCACTGTTCCAGAGGAAGAGAAGGAGTTGATAAACCCGTGGAAATAAGAAGAGTAGAAGATGGCATTCTCTGTAAACAGAGTGGATAATGGTGTCCTATTTTACAGAGTGGATAATGGTGTCCTATGTTGCAGAGGATTTCTTAGCTCAGCCACGGGGAGCAGGGTGTAAACGAACACGTTACGATCATAACAGACGTTTGTTGTCAAGATGTTTAACCAGATGTTTATGGAAAGTGTTCACGTGATACTGTTACTTGGGGATATTTGTGAGGCCAGCCTGGGCTGGGTGAGTCCATGTTGGGATATCTGTGATGCCAGTAGTCTGGGTTGGGAGAGTCCATGTGTAGATATTAGTGGTGCCAGCCTGGGTTAGGTGAGTCCATGTGGCGATATCTATGGTGCCTGCCTGGGTTGGGTGAGTCCATGTGGGGATATCTATGGTGCCAGCCTGGGTTGGGTGAGTTCACGTGGTGATATCTGTGGTTCCAGCCTGGGTTGGGTGAGTCCATGTGCAGATATGTGTGGTGCCAGCCTGGATTGGGTGAGTCCAAGTGTAGATATCTGTGAGGCCAGCCTGAGTTGGGTGAGTCCATATGGGGATATCCGTGAGGCTAGCCTGGGTTAGGTGAGTCCATGTGGGGATATCTATGGGGCCAGCCTGGGTTGGGTGAGTCCATGTGGGGATATCTATGGATCCAGCCTGGGTTGGGTGAGTCCATGTGCAGACTTCTGTGAGGCCAGCCTGAGTTGGGTGAGTCCATTTATTGTCTTTAAAAAAAAACAGATCTTTTTGACGGTAGTGACATTACGTAATTCATTCACTTGAAATTACAGACAGTGTTAAAGTATACATAGTAATGCAGCAATTATTGACCCCCTATATTTAAGTGTCCCTTCAAAGATTACCCCCCACCCCTATGATGAGATGTCCCTTCAATGACTGAATCCCCCGCCATGGTGAATTGTCTCATTTAAAATATTGTACTAATGACAAAACTGGATCAAACAATTACAATAAAAATGTGATCGTATCAACGAAAATGATGAAGAATTGTTGTATCTTTAAAGTTTATTGAATAAGTTACAATCCGTCACAATTTGTCATTTTGCGAGGGAGCTTATGAACCTTAGTCGGCCAGGGAAGTGGTACCGTATGCAAAATTACAACGGTATTAAGGAAGATTCAAATGTCATTTGAATCGTTCAACATGATTCTGTGGGCGGGGCCAATGAGACACGCACTAAGTTTATACTTGGCACTTGACCTTTGACCGTTTGAAAAAAAAAAGAGGATGATTGAGTGCCCTCCCCTGACAGTTAAGGCCAGTGTCTTTAATCTACACGTCACTCGTCAATTTCCCAAAATGCGCCGGATCAGCGCAGTAGACCATGTCGGCAGACGTTTCTCCACTAGTGACAAGTACAAACCAAGGAGTTTAATGACAGCTCGTCACTAACTACACTACCAACATGAGGTATAAAGATACACTACTCTTAGTTTTACCTTTCTTTCTTCTAGCTTGGAAATAGCAGAATGTTCCATGGAAAGGTAAGAGTTTGTTACTTAAATGTTACTACTGGAAGATATCAAACGACAAGAGTCCATTCGACAAGGTAAATACCACGTGACAGTCCGACTCCATTTATAATTGTATTGATAATGTAGCGTCCGTCTTCAGTTAATTCGTCAACACCAGAATGAGAAGTGAACCAATTTTCATAAATGGAATTGATCACATAATGTAATAACAGAGTGGGCCTATTTAAAATCTGTGTCCAAACTCTAAAAGATCGACAACAGCTAGAAACTGGTAATATATTTTATTACTCTGGGTAGCTTATCTATTATAGTCGCTACTTTGTGTAGTAATGTGTTGTAGACGCTACTCTAGGTAGCTTATCTATTGTAGACGCTACTCTGTGTAGGTTATTTATTGTAGTCGCTACTCTGGGTATGATATCTATTGTAGTCACACGTCCCCTTTTTAGAATTTAATGATTTTTTAAAATGTATTTCATTGGAAACTTCATACTTTTTTCTCCTTTTGTTCAAGCCTTGTCCACGTGAGTCGTCTGCTCACTTGTCCCTTAAAGTGACCACCCGATATCATCGTGTGTTATTGTTTGGCCAAGAGATTCAAAAGTATAACTTCACAGCTAAGCTAGATATAAGTGATCGAAGAATGAATTTACGGCACCACTGAATCAAATTAATGTTGTAGTCGTAGCAAATATAATTTAAAATAATTTTTAAAAAAAACGCTCAATAATTAAAATTTCAATTATTTTCTTAGTTTCCAAGATGTTTTCAATGCATCCCCTAAGTCTCATTTCACAATGTTATTTTCCAAGGATTGACAGACTTTGGGTTTTAAAGCAGTCTGTACCAATTATCTGATTCTTTGTCTCATTACCCAGACACTCATGCCAAGCAAGCTGTAAATTAATGAAATTTTGGGGGTCTACTGTTTTAAGTTTTCTTTACATAGTTTAAGTTTTAGTTGATCGTGTTACGGGTGGCATGCAGGTTTTAGTTTTAGTTAAGCGTGTTACGGGTGGCATGTAAGTTTTAGTTTTAGCTAAGCGTGTTAAGGGTGGCATGTAAGTTTTAGTTTTAGTTAAGCGTGTTACGGGTGGCATGTAAGATTTAGTTTTAGTTAAGCATGTTACGCGTGGCATGTACAACACACGGGATTAAAATAAACGAAAAATTAAAAAGAAAGGATCAGGCTTTGCTGCTATTGAGTTGATCACGTCTATATATAGACAGAAAGTTGGCTGTCACGAGTGACAGGACGGTGGCTCCCATGGAAACCACTGACCCGTGAACAACGTGTTTGTCTGGCCACGTGATTAAACAACACCGACTTTTCAGATCACTTATAAAATCGATGGTTTACCTGTGGAACTATGGTTTACCTGTGGATCGACGGTTTACTTGTAGATTGATGGTTTACCTGTGGAGCTAAGGTTTACTTCTGGATTTGATAATTTATCAGTGAATTGATGGTTTACTTGTAGATTGATGGTTTACTTGTAGATTGATGGTTTACTTGTAGATTGATGGTTTACTTCTGGATTAATGGTTTACTTCTGGATTAATGGTTTAATTCTGGATTGATGGTTTACTTCTGGATTAATGGTTTACTTCTGGATTAATGGTTTAATTCTGGATTGATGGTTTACTTCTGGATTAATGGTTTACTTCTGGATTAATGGTTTACTTCTGGATTGATGGTTTACTTGTGGATTGATGGTTTACTTCTGGATTGATGGTTTACTTCTGGATTAATGGTTTAATTCTGGATTAATGGTTTAATTCTGGATTAATGGTTTACTTCTGGATTAATGGTTTACTTCTGGATTAATGGTTTACTTCTGGATTAATGGTTTACTTGTGGATTAATGGTTTACTTGTGGATTGATGGTTTACTTCTGGATTGATGGTTTACTTCTGGATTAATGGTTTACTTCTGGATTAATGGTTTACTTGTGGATTGATGGTTTACTTCTGGATTAATGGTTTACTTCTGGATTAATGGTTTACTTGTGGATTGATGGCTTATCTGTGGATTGATGGTCTACCTGTGGATTGATGGTTTAATTCTGGTGTTATAAGGGATGACGTATTTTGAGACACACTTTGCCCGCCTTCCACGTGCATGACCTCTTTCAAGTCGGCACCCGTGTTGGGGCGGCTAGAAAAAATATCCCTTTGATGATACTTTTGTTTACTATCATCCGTTTCTGTGGAACATGATAGAACAATCTAGAAAATGTGGGAAACAGTAAGACTGTGTGTTCCATTTCCAGAATGATCATCTGAAACTGCCTATAAAAAGGGCTGACCGATAGAGAGGGGGAGATTTTCTTTTCCTTGATTACGAGGCATGCTGTGTGTCATTATACTTTGTTGTGTGTAGAGATTTTTATTTCCTCGTACAATTTTGTGCTCATTGTATTTTGATATACAGTACCGGTACCAGCAAATCTGTAAGTTTATAATTTCAATCATATTTCACTTGCTGTTATTATTTAATTGAAGTTCACAAATTAAAAAGTTATTAATTGTAATTAGCTCTGGCCTTAATTGTCGTTTTATTTGTTATTATTTTTAACCTTTGGTATCGTCCTTTATTATGGACTGTTTTGTCTAGAACGAGCCCTAGACAAAACAACAGAGATTAAATTCTCCATCTATAACGGTCCGTAATACTGGATTGATGGTCTACCTGTGGATTGATGGTTACCTGTGGATCGATGGTTTACTTGTGGATTGATGGATTATTTGTGGATTGATGATTTATCTGTGGATTGATGGATTAGTTGTGGATTGATGGTTTACTTCTGGATTGATGGTTTACCTGTGGATTGATGGTTTACCCGGGGATCGATGTTTACTTGTGGATTGATGGATTATCTGTGGATTGCTTGTGTTGTGAACAAGATTTAGTAGCGTGAAGTTTTGGTATGAAAAGTTGTTCAGGCATGGTGAGAGTTTGTATGAGAATCACTGTTGTTAGTGTGAACACTTTTTGGTCCATGAGTTATGTCATGAATTGTATTATTGTGACTAAATGGTCATTGGTTGACAGGGAAATATTAATAAACAAGTGAGTGTATATAAGGCGGGAGACAAGTTGAGTTGGGGGAAGATCGTGATGAACACCTGTGGTAGTGTGAGTTTATTCCATACCTATTACGTGTTTCAAAAGTGACTCTTGCTAGGACTGCATTTGTTTATGAGGAATAAAGGATTGAATAATAAAACTTTAGATATTCGTGGATTTAACTGTGTCATTGGTGATCCATAGCTGTCAACCGAGTAGAGCTGTAATCATAGACGTAATAAATAAGTCACATGTATCCAAGACCCTAGACAACGAAAGTAGACCGTAACAGATGGTTCACTTGTGGATTGATGGTATAACTGTGGATCTTTGGATATTTTAGGATCAGACACAGTAATAGTCATGTGTGGGTTGGTTGTTTTTTTTTTGGGGGGGGGGGGGGGAGTGGCTCGGGGTCAAAGCCGATTCCAATTTGTGACAACATAAATTTGGTCAGTTCAGTGTTTATTTCGCTGACTCCATCATGTTTGTCACGGTAACAAACTGATAGTCTGGCACCATTGATGTTATGACGGTTCTACACTAAATGAGCTCACCCGTCTGGCCGATGTATGTTGTTCTAATCTGATACAACCGGTAGTAAGTATATGAATCAATTCATACTTATTCGTTTTCAACTTACAGGTGTCCACGTATGACCCACCCGAGGGGTCAAATCACACGATGCTACTGTATTGGATTGTTTTGGTGGTACTGATGACGTCAGTAGATGGTGACCTGGAAGGCGACATCAAGGACAAGACACCCCGCAAAGGTGAGTTGATGCGCAACACGTCATAACTGTATAACACGGCACAGACGTGTCACATCTAGTTGGTGCGCAACACGTCATAACTGTATAACACGGCACAGACGTGTCACATCTAGTTGGTGCGCAACACGTCATAACTGTATAACACAGCACAGACGTATCACATCTACGTCGCATAGACATTAACATAAGACATACCTGTTTACCCCTACGCTTTCGCCGTAGTAACTACGTTGTTAAAAGCCTACGACTACGGCACTACGGTTTTGGGCGTTTTTTCGTTTGTTTGGTGCATTTTTAAAATAAAAAAATAGATGATTGGGGTGTTTTCAATAAAAAAATTACGATATTTTTTGTGTTAACACCGTAAGCAAATCGAATAAGAACGACATCCTTCAACAAATCGGAGAACCATAGCTGGTATATTTCTCTGTGTTAACTTATATTAGCGGCTAAACAGCTGGGTGGATTTCCCGACACAACTTGTATTTTGATTGTAAAACTCTTCCCGCTAACTCCCCCCCCCAACCCCCCACCTTATTGTCCAAACTGCTCATTGGAGCCTGAAGCTACGTTTCAGAGACCTGAAAATTACGCTGACACCAACCCGCGGGGGAAAACAGGTCTTCATAGATATCATAGACGTGTAAAAGAGATATCAAAATATCACAAACACAAATAGCAAATATTTATATAACGTATTTAAGGTAACTTACCACTTAGGTCACCATTAAAGTTCACTTACCGATGACGTCAACGTTTAGGGTCACTTACCGATTAGGTCAACACTAGGTCACTTACTGATGAAGTCCCCATTAGAGGTCACTTACGATGAGGTCATCATTTAACGTCACTTACCGATGAGGTCAAAATAAGATCAATACCGATTAGGTTACCATCCAAGGTCACCCACCGATTAGGTCAACAATAGGTCACTTACCGTTGAGGTCACAATTCAATCACTTACCGATTAGGTCAGCCATTGGCCACTTACCGATGAGGTCACAATGAACTCAATACCGATGAAGTGACCATGTAAGGTCACTTGCCGATTATATCAACAAAAGGTCACTTACCGATGAGGTCCCCATCACAGGTCACTTACCGATGGGGTCACCACCAAATGTCACTTACCGGCGAGATCATCATTTGTTCTAAGTTACCTGATGTTAGGTTTATCGTCCAAGTTTCTCTTGTGCAGCTTGCTTGATGATCAGAGAGTTTGTACATTGAATTGGTCATACATGGTTGAACATTCTAAAACCCATTACATCCTCACGCTATATATATATATATATATACATTAAAGTAAGAGCAACCTAAACATCAACAATATATATATATAAGAAGAATGTTTGAAATAGTTAGTAGGATTAATTATTATAACCGTTAAAACATGTTTAAAACATGACCATTATAGCAAACAAGTTAAAAAAATAGGAGCATTATAGCAAGCAAACTTTACAATATGAAACATTACAAGAAAGGTGCTTCTGTAATGAGGGGGGGGGGGGGGAGAGAGAGAGAGAGGGCACATGTTTATTTTCTCCCTATCTTGTTATCGCAGAGAGAACTCCGTCACGTGACGACAACACACTTCCTTTTCTAGTTTCTCTCATGACGTAGCCTAATCGTGTCTGTTTATCAGTATTTTTTTTTCTTTTACAAGGAGATTTGTGCGACCCAACTAAGTAAAGTTATAATGTTTTAAGTCTTTTGGGGTTGTCCAGTCTCACGGAACTGATTACGTCATCCAATTTATTCCAAACGCTTTAAGGGAACTAAAATTCTACCGTAAAAAAATGTATGAGACCAATCAGTCAAGGTCAAGATACAAGATGAGAACCCCTGGTGGTAAGATGGGCTCAGCTCGTGAATACAAAGCAGCCATTGAGTGGCTATCTGGCGGGATAAGGGCGTTGATGCGAGGTTGTAGCTATTTGCCCGTCCCTAATATAAACATTTAGCTGGACGTGTCTTGCTTGTTCGGGCCGCTCACTTATTTGCAGGATTGACTCCAAGGCTTGTCTTGTAAGGAAAGCCTCAGTGACGCAGAACTCTCACAGCACAGCCTTGTATCACTCCGCTACGAAATCTACTTCCATTAGGAACACACATTTTTCATGTATATGTGTGGGAATGTCCTATTTTTGTTCTTATGTGCGTATGGTTGTGTTTAAATTGATTTAAAATAACATATGTGATTTATGGCATGGCATAGTTGGCATACAACTTGCATAGTTGGCATGCAACTGGCATAGTTGGCACACAACTGGCATAGTTGGCATACAGCTGGCATAGTTGGCATACAGCTGGCATATTTGGCATACAGCTGGCATAGTTGTTATACAACTGGCATAGTTGGCATACAACTGGCATAGTTGTTATACAACTGGCATAGTTGGCACAAAACTGGCATAGTTGGCATACAACTGTCATAGTTGGCATACAACTGGCATAGTTGGCATATGTCATTTGCTAGTTCAACGATGTCTGACATTAATGCATATTTACCTGTCTTTTTTTTCTTTTTTACCTATACTAAATAGTGTTCTAGCTTTGATCAACTTGGCAGACAACACATCCATTAATGTGTCACTTGTAATCCCCACAAGGTTGTGGATATAACAGTCATGTCTGTGGATATTGCAGTCATGTCTGTGGATATAGCAGTCATGGATGTGGATATAACAGTCATTGAATTTTTATTGCGGGAACCAGGCAGCCATACATCATCTTTTATCATATCTACTTGCTTAAACAGACTCTCAAACTGTTTGCTGATAACACAATGTCTGGACCCCCCCTCCCCCTGTCTGATGACGTCTCCCCCTTTATTACGTCAAACAGAGGACTTAATTAATCAATTTATAACTTTCCACGTTCAACTGTGTCCACCAATCTGCTCCACGGGACGTCTCGACCCCCCCCCCCACTCACTACCCCCAAGACGCACTATAAGCCAGCAGCCCTCTCGACGGTAGCTATGCTATTTACACATCAATCAAATGGCTGAGCGCATTCATGTTTCATTGTAATCAAGAATATTATTGTATTCTAAGCCCGCCCCTCCACTCCCTCTTTGAGGCATTACCCAGCCGTCCATTCTTAAAGCTGTAGCTGAAGAGACTGAGAAGCTGGCTGCTGGCACTATAGTATGTTTCCAGTAGCGAACAATGCAAGAGTGACGCTAGATTCTGGAGCAACTTTTTGCGCTGGAAAACTATGCTTGAAATCCTATTTAAAATCGCAATAAGAGATCTTGAAAAGGTGGATGATAACATGACAAAGTACAACACAAAAAAAAACGTACATTTTAAAATGACAAACCTATTCTTTATTCGGCTTTATCCGTTTTCAAATGGGGTACATAGTGCTGCGGTAGACCTCGCCGAGAAACAAATCTAAGTAGAGGAAAAAAAACATCACGTCAATCACATTATAAACATGGCTCGTTAACTTATTTAACTTATTGACCTGCTCTGGACATGCCATGTAAAGTGAAGGGAGGTGGTCACTGGTGGACATGTCATGTAAAGTGAAGGGAGGCGGTCACTCGTGAACATGCCAATTAAAAATAAGTTTTAACATTGTCTAAAAGTTCAAAAGCGACTTCCTCCCCCCAGGATCAAATCCAGGCTACGCCTTTGCCTCCCCAGGCTACGCCTTTGCCTCCCCAGGCTACGCCTTTACCCCCCCCCCCCCACCCCGCGCGTGTTGTGAGAAACACGGGAGGGACCATCTGCGAACGTCGTTAGATAATACTTTATTCCAGGCCGAGATAAAGTAGATGACATGTCAACTCAGAATTCTGCCATGGACACGTGGCCAAAAACAGATGGTTAGTTATCAAGGGAGGTAATCATAACATTATAACTGGAAAAAAAGCAATAACGATACGATGTCTGTGGTATCGATGCTAGAATATGGAGTACGTCTAATCGTAACTGGTTTCACACCACTTCAGACTTTCATGAATCCACAGCAAGTGTCCTCACTAAGATGAAATGTGCTACAGAATGCTAAACTACTTTTCTTACTTCCTATTTTAATGTTATTTTTTCCCACTGATGAGTGATGTCTTCCCACTGATGACTGATGTCTTCCCGCTGAAGACTGATGTCTTCCCACTGATGACTGATGTCTTCCAGCTGAAGACTGATGTCTTCCCACTGATGACTGATGTCTTCCCGCTGAAGACTGATGTCTTCCCACTGATGACTGATGTCTTCCCACTGATGACTGATGTCTTCCCACTGATGACTGATGTCTTCCCGCTGATGACTGATGTCTTCCCACTGATGACTGATGTCTTCCCGCTGATGACTGATGTCTTCCCGCTGATGACTGATGTCTTCCCGCTGATGACTGATGTCTTCCCGCTGATGACTGGTGTCTTCCCGCTGATGACTGATGTCTTCCCGCCGATGACTGATGTCTTCCCGCTGATGACTGATGTCTTCCCGCTGATGACTGATGTCTTCCCGCCGATGACTGATGTCTTCCCGCTGATGACTGATGTCTTCCCGATGATGACTGATGTCTTCCCGCTGATGACTGATGTCTTCCCACTGACGAGTGATGTCTTCCCACTGATGAGCGCTGACATCTGTGATAGTCGTTGTGCTGTCTCTAGTCACACTCGTACATACAGCTTCCGGAGGACCGTTATAACGACATGATACAAGACATGACCAGCATAACGTCAGGTTATATGATGTAAGCAGTATAACAACCGGTTACATGGCATGACCAGTATAACAACCGCTTACATGACTGAACCAGAATAAGTATCCTGTACCATAACTTCTGATATACAGTGTCCTTTACACTACTTTCTGAAAAAAGAGTGGTCTATTCACTATTTTCTGATATAAAAAGTGTCCGATAAACTACTTTCCGGTATATCAAATGTTAAGCTCCTTTCCGGTATACAATCCGATAACTACATTCTTGCATACTTTCAGGTATACAATCCGATACAATACTTTCCGATATATAATAGATCCATATAATAATGGTCATCGACACTAAGCATCAGATTTACGAAGGTTCCTATAATCCATGAGTGCCTGGTGCTCAAAACCCCGAATGAGCTGGAAAACTAATCAGTTAATGAGAGCATCGTTTATGAGTGACGTCCAGTAGGGAAAACGAGCGTGCTACCTTGTAGCGATTACTTCAGAATCAAGATAACGTGCTAACGGACCGCCATCTTGTTAACTAGGAATTAACGGCCGCATACGCTCGTTCCCACATATGTTAATTATTGGTTCCGGTCATCAAAGATAAGTAATGTTGAATTGTACATAAAACACATTCATGAGCTAAGGCACTGTTATGTAAAACATATCCATGAGCTCAAGTACTGTTAAATAAAACATATCCATGAGCTCAAGTACTGTTAAATAAAACATATCCATGAGCTCAAGTACTGTTAAATAAAACATATCCATGAGCTCAAGTACTGTTAAATAAAACATATCCATGAGCTCAAGTACTGTTAAATAAAACATATCCATGAGCTCAAGTACTGTTAAATAAAACATATCCATGAGCAATGGTACTGTTACTATTCTCCCCTTTTCATTCCACTCTAGTGTATAGCCCAGTTTACAGTGTGTAGCCCAGTATATAGTATGTAGCCCAATTTACAGTGTGTAGCCCAGTATATAGTATGTAGCCCAATTTACAGTGTGTAGCCCAATTTAGTGTGTTGCCCAGGCAAATGTGTTGCAGGAATATTTTATCATTGTGTGTGGGGAAAAAAGATGTAGGGGGCGGGATATAGGAACCACGATTGCACCCTTCTTTTACATCTACTCCGTGAAGAGAAAAAACGTTTGGGTTAATACGATCAGTGTGTTCATCTATTACTCTACATTGTAGATATACAGATCATCGGTCAGCTTTGTGGTTTAACCCAGGTACTCTCAAACTTTTTTGTCCATGTCCCACCTGAGTTTTTTTTAAATGTAGTATGCCCCCCCCCCCCACCCCCGGCCTAAACCGATATTTAAGGTAGGAGCTTAAAGAAGACGTCTCCAAGCTGCCACCAGGAAGATGAATTTCACTATCCTGCCATGTTTTAGTCCAAAAGATGTAACGGTGTGGGATATAACTTACGATAAGTGAAGTCCAATTCTTTTGAAAATAATTGGTAGACAATAACATCGATTATAGAAACGTCCTATCTAACATTGCCACACAGCTCAAGTTTTACACAAGGTAAAAACTGATTTTTTTAAAATAAAGGAATAAATTCCACGCTTCCACTATCTTCGCAATCACCCCCCCCCCCCTTTTCCCAGCCGCCTGTGGGGCGTATGTCGCACTAGGGAAACTCTGATCTAATCATATTATTATTACCCAGGGTACGAACACTGGACGATGTGTAACTCACTAAATTCTTAAACCATTAGTAATCTCCCTTTATTTGAGTCAGAAACAGAAAAGCACATGAAATAAATCGGAAAAACCGGTAGACTCAACCAAGGAGGACGGTAACCATAGCTAATTAGATCTCTCAATAAATGCACCGTATATATTGGGTTATATTGTAGAATACACACCTGGTAACTCAATGAATGCAACACACATTATGGTATGTTCTTAGAATACACACCTGGTAACTCAATGAATGCAACACACATTATGGTATGATCTTAGAATACACACCTGATAACTCAATAAATACTACACACATGATAGTATGTTCTTAGAATACATCCCTGGTAACTCAATAAATACAACACGCATGATAGTATGCTCTAAGAATACACACATGACAACTCAATAAATATATCAATCGTGGCAGTATATTGTAGAATACTCACCTGGCTAATATTTCACACCTGGCCAATATTTCACACTTGGTCAATATTTCACACCTGGCTAATATGTCACACACGGCAAATATTTCACACCTGACCAACATTTCACACCTGGCAAATATTTCACACCTGATCAACAATTCATACCTGGCCAATATTTCACACTTGGCCAATATTTCACAAATGGCCCACTACTTCACACATGGCCCACTACTTCACACCTCGCCCACCACTTCACACCTGGCCCACTACTTCACACCTGGCCCACTACTTCACACATGGCCCACTACTTCACACCTGTCCCACTACTTCACACCTGTCCCACTACTTCACATATGGCCCACTACTTCACACATGGCCCACTACTTCACACCTGGCCCACTACTTCACACCTGACCCACTACTTCACACCTGGCCCACTACTTCACACTTGGCCCACTACTTCACACATGGCCCACTACTTCACACCTGGCCCACTACTTCACACCTGGCCCACTACTTCACACCTGGCCCACTACTTCACACATGGCCCACTACTTCACACCTGGCCCACTACTTCACACCTGGCCCACTACTTCACACCTGGCCCACTACTTCACACCTTGCCCACTAATTCACACATTGCCCACTAATTCACACATGGCCCACTACTTCACACCTGGCCCACTACTTCACACCTGGCCCACTACTCTTTGTAATGTTTTATTTCTTTGTTTACCTCAGTTGCCTTTTCTTTAGATTTTCATTGACCTCAAACATGCGTCACGTTATTCATTATGGAACATATATGCTAGCATACATATATTGTACAGACACAGATAAATACAAGAAAGAAAGATATACATTTATTTGATCAATTACCAATACGAAAACACACTCATTGACGTTTGACCTCATGAAAATGAGTTTTGACCTGAAATAAATGTCAAGGTCATGTCAGGTTTAATGAAGGCTAACGTGACCTCTGTTGTATTTGTGGGACTCATTTAAGAAATTTGACCGTCACCATAATCTGCATAATATCGATACTAGCCCCACTCCACCAAACATGTAGAAGTCTCCTATCGCCCCTTTACTAATATCGATACCAACACAACTCCGATTCTCCCACGCTCTCCATTGACTACTGAGATCCCTCCTCCTCCCCCCCCCCCCCCCAAATCTGCCGCTGCCGTCACTTAAAAGTTGGCAGCTTTTGACTTCGTGTCCCGAGCTGTGGCGCGAGGGCGGCAGAAGACAGCGCTTGGACAAAGTGTTCGTATCGATCGCTTCGATCCACCGCCGCCGAATTGTGATCTGAGTTTCCAAAAGGGGAGCAGGTAGGGAACGTCCCAAGGTGCACGGGACGATCGCAACCACTTCATACCTCAGTGGCTTCGTCAACCATTTCAGTGTTACCCCAGGTGGAGGTTAATTATATTTCATTCATGGCTTGGAATACAAAAGTGGATTCGGACCACCGAGTGTTGAAGACGTTGTCACCATTTGTGCGATTGAGCGGGACACGGAGAAGTTGAATTGTCTCGTGATAGGCTCAACGTCGTTAAAGTTTGTTTTTTTAAAAATAATTTTAGTTTCGTCTTTTGAAAAGGTCAAAGAAATTTATAAGACGGGGTTGGCTGAATAGTACGTGAAACAGTTCAATTTGTTTAGAAAGTGATTCGATTTTGTAAGCGTCGGTGTCATTATAAACTATTATTCGTACTTGTTTAAAAGCGAAGACGTAAGTAGCAAGCTGCGACCGAAATTTAAAAATAAGAAAAAAATTAAGTTATAGACGTTTGGTACGAAATGACGTATATAAATAAATTGTGTCATACTATGAAAAAACAGCCCTCCCCCTAAAACAATGATAGGGTTGGGTCATCGGGCTGTATAATGTCAGCAGGCTAATAGAATGTTAATATAAATATATGTAATGTAAGATAAATATGAATATATGTAATGTAAGATAAATTTCAATATATGGATTTTTAAGATAAAAATAGCTATGTGTAATTTAATACACGTAAAAATATATGTAATTTAAGATAAGCATAAATATATGTAATTTAATAAAAGTATAAATGTATGTAATTTAATAAAAGTATAAATGTATGTAATTTAAGATGGTGTATAAAAAGACCAAATTGATCTCAAGAGAACATAATCGGTCATGTTTTCTATACAATATTTTGAACACAGGTCTTAGTGTGATAGGTGATATTCACACAGATGGCATTATGTGTAGTCTGGGAATTGTTGATAGGAAATCTTATCTCGTTGTTATTGGTAACTCTGAACTTGAACATGGAGATATCGCGTCCTACCGACTGAACTATTATTGTATGGTAAAATACGCTTATACTTATAGTTATAGCATAATACGTTGGCTGATAAGATACGTACTGCCATGTCTAACTAAAACAAGCAAGTGCAGCGATAATCAAATGTCACCATCAAGCAATCAACTAAACAAAAGAAACCCAAAATTAATGGACTGTTCCAGTCTTGAGGCTTGAGACTTGACAACATGGAGGCTTGAGACTTGACAACATGGAGGCTTGAGACTTGACAATATTGAGATTTGAAACTTGACAACATGGAGGCTTGAAACTTGACAACATGGAGGCTTGAAACCTAACAATATTGAGATGTGAAACTTGACAACGTTGAGACTTGAAACTTGATAAAATTGAGGCTTGAAACTTGACAACATTGTGACTTGAAACTTGAAAACGTTGAGACTTGAAACTTGACAAAATTGAGGCTTGAAACTTGACAATATTGAGACTTGAAACTTGACAATATTGAGGCTTGAAACTTGACAATATTGAGGCTTGAAACTTGACAATATTGAGACTTGAAACTTGACAACATTGAGACTTGAAACTTGACAATATTGAGACTTGAGACTTGACAACATTTAGGCTTGAGACTTGACAACAGTGTGACTTGAGACTTGACAATATTGAGACTTGAAACTGGACAACATTGAAACTTGACAACATTTAAACTTGACAACATTGAAACTTGACAACATTGAGGCTTGAGACTTGACAACATTTAGGCTTGAAACTTGACAACAGTGTGACTTGAGACTTGACAATATTGAGACTTTAAACTGGACAACATTGAAACTTGACAACATTTAAACTTGACAACATTGAAACTTGACAACATTGAGGCTTGAGACTTGACAACATTTAGGCTTGAAACTTGACAACAGTGTGAATTGAGACTTGACAATATTGAGACTTGAAACTGGACAACATTGAAACTTGACAACATTTAAACTTGACAACATTAAAACTTGACAACATTGATGCTTGAGACTTGACAACATTTAGGCTTGAAACTTGACAACAGTGTGACTTGAGACTTGACAATATTGAGACTTGAAACTGGACAACATTGAAACTTGACAACATTTAAACTTGACAACATTGAAACTTGACAACATTGAGGCTTGAGACTTGACAACATTTAGGCTTGAAACTTGACAACAGTGTGACTTGAGACTTGACAATATTGAGACTTGAAACTGGACAACATTGAAACTTGACAACATTGAAACTTGACAACATTGAAACTTGACAACATTGAAACTTGACAACATTGAAACTTGACAACATTGAAACTTGACAACATTGAAACTTGACAACATTGAAACTTGACAACATTGAAACTTGACAACATTGAAACTTGACAACATTGAAACTTGACAACATTGAAACTAGACAACATTGAGGCTTGAGACTTGACAACATTGAGGCTAATGCCATCAAAATCCAGTTAAAATTAGAAAATCACCCCCTCCCCCCGGGGAGGTCCCCGCTTGGATGTTTCTTTATTATTTAAAACAAAAAATCGTAACAACGACATTTTCCATCATCATCGGCAGTTCAAACTGGTTCCAGAGAAGGTGATATCACCGCAGTACAGAGAAGGTGATATCACCTCAGTACAGAGAAGGTGATATCGCCACAGTACAGAGAAGGTGATATCACCTCAGTACAGAGAAGGTGATATCGCCACATTACAGAGAAGTTGATATCACCACATTACAGAGAAGGTGATATCACCACATTACAGAGAAGTTGATATCACCACATTACAGAGAAGGTGATATCACCACATTACAGAGAAGGTGATATCACCACATTACAGAGAAGGTGATATCGCCGCAGTACAGAGAAGGTGATATCGCCACAGTACAGAGAAGGTGATATCACCACAGTACAGAGAAGGTGATATCGCCGCAGTACAGAGAAGGTGATATCGCCACAGTACAGAGAAGGTGATATCACCACAGTACAGAGAAGGTGATATCACCACAGTACAGAGAAGGTGATATCGCCACAGTACAGAGAAGGTGATATCGCCACAGTACAGAGAAGGTGATATCACCTCAGTACAGAGAAGGTGATATCGCCACAGTACAGAGAAGGTGATATCGCCACAGTACAGAGAAGGTGATATCGCCACAGTACAGAGAAGGTGATATCGCCACAGTACAGAGAAGGTGATATCACCTCAGTACAGAGAAGGTGATATCACCTCAGTACAGAGAAGGTGATATCGCCACAGTAAAGAGAAGGTGATATCGCCACAGTACAGAGAAGGTGATATCGCCACAGTACAGAGAAGGTGATATCGCCACAGTACAGAGAAGGTGATATCGCCACAGTACAGAGAAGGTGATATCGCCACATTACAGAGAAGGTGATATCGCCACAGTACAGAGAAGGTGATATCGCCACAGTACAGAGAAGGTGATATCGCCACAGTACAGAGAAGGTGATATCGCCACAGTACAGAGAAGGTGATATCGCCACAGTACAGAGAAGGTGATATCGCCACAGTACAGAGAAGGTGATATCGCCACAGTACAGAGAAGGTGATATCGCCACAGTACAGAGAAGGTGATATCGCCACAGTACAGAGAAGGTGATATCGCCACAGTACAGAGAAGGTGATATCGCCACATTACAGAGAAGGTGATATCGCCACAGTACAGAGAAGGTGATATCACCTCAGTACAGAGAAGGTGATATCGCCAGAGTACAGAGAAGGTGATATCACCTCAGTACAGAGAAGTTGATATCGCCACAGTACAGAGAAGGTGATATCGCCACATTACAGAGAAGGTGATATCGCCACAGTACAGAGAAGGTGATATCACCTCAGTACAGAGAAGGTGATATCGCCACAGTACAGAGAAGGTGATATCACCTCAGTACAGAGAAGGTGATATCACCTCAGTACAGAGAAGGTGATATCGCCACAGTACAGAGAAGGTGATATCACCACAGTACAGAGAAGGTGATATCGCCACATTACAGAGAAGGTGATATCGCCACAGTACAGAGAAGGTGATATCGCCACAGTACAGAGAAGGTGATATCACCTCAGTACAGAGAAGGTGATATCACCTCAGTACAGAGAAGGTGATATCGCCACAGTAAAGAGAAGGTGATATCGCCACAGTACAGAGAAGGTGATATCGCCACAGTACAGAGAAGGTGATATCGCCACAGTACAGAGAAGGTGATATCGCCACAGTACAGAGAAGGTGATATCGCCACATTACAGAGAAGGTGATATCGCCACAGTACAGAGAAGGTGATATCGCCACAGTACAGAGAAGGTGATATCGCCACAGTACAGAGAAGGTGATATCGCCACAGTACAGAGAAGGTGATATCGCCACAGTACAGAGAAGGTGATATCGCCACAGTACAGAGAAGGTGATATCGCCACAGTACAGAGAAGGTGATATCGCCACAGTACAGAGAAGGTGATATCGCCACAGTACAGAGAAGGTGATATCGCCACAGTACAGAGAAGGTGATATCGCCACAGTACAGAGAAGGTGATATCGCCACATTACAGAGAAGGTGATATCGCCACAGTACAGAGAAGGTGATATCACCTCAGTACAGAGAAGGTGATATCGCCAGAGTACAGAGAAGGTGATATCACCTCAGTACAGAGAAGTTGATATCGCCACAGTACAGAGAAGGTGATATCGCCACATTACAGAGAAGGTGATATCGCCACAGTACAGAGAAGGTGATATCACCTCAGTACAGAGAAGGTGATATCGCCACAGTACAGAGAAGGTGATATCACCTCAGTACAGAGAAGGTGATATCACCTCAGTACAGAGAAGGTGATATCGCCACAGTACAGAGAAGGTGATATCACCACAGTACAGAGAAGGTGATATCGCCACATTACAGAGAAGGTGATATCGCCACAGTACAGAGAAGGTGATATCACCTCAGTACAGAGAAGGTGATATCGCCACAGTACAGAGAAGGTGATATCACCTCAGTACAGAGAAGGTGATATCGCCACATTACAGAGAAGGTGATATCACCGCAGTACAGAGAAGGTGATATCACCACATTACAGAGAAGGTGATATCACCTCAGTACAGAGAAGGTGATATCACCTCAGTACAGAGAAGGTGATATCGCCACATTACAGAGAAGGTGATATCACCGCAGTACAGAGAAGGTGATATCACCACATTACAGAGAAGGTGATATCACCTCAGTACAGAGAAGGTGATATCGCCACATTACAGAGAAGGTGATATCACCGCAGTACAGAGAAGGTGATATCACCGCAGTACAGAGAAGGTGATATCACCACATTACAGAGAAGGTGATATCACCTCAGTACAGAGAAGGTGATATCGCCACATTACAGAGAAGGTGATATCACCGCAGTACAGAGAAGGTGATATCGCCACAGTAAAGAGAAGGTGATATCACCTCAGTACAGAGAAGGTGATATCACCACAGTACAGAGAATGTGATATCACCACAGTACAGAGAAGGTGATATCGCCACAGTACAGAGAAGGTGATATCGCCACTGTAAAGAGAAGGTGATATCACCGCAGTACAGAGAAGGTGATATCGCCACAGTACATAAAAGATTTAATTTAAAAAAAAAACATTTCAGATGGGGCTTAGCGGGAAATATTTGCACAAGGACTTTGGGGGAATCTTCCGAGTCTAAACGGGAAAAATCCATTAGGAGAAAATCTTTAAAACACATGACTTCATTAGTGTTATTGACATTCTAATTAAATTTGGGTTTTTGCATAGCATTTGAACATTAGGTACTTTTTCAAAAAAGGTACATTTGCGCACCTAACACGAATCTGTAATAACAATTCCTGAGTGGATCTTGTCCGCCCGCGCTCTCATTACACACCGTGCTGCGCTCTCATTCGCTGCTTCCCCGTCGTTCGCCTGATCACATACGCACCAGTCGCACACAAAAACATAGGTCTAAGTCAGTGAGTTTAAATTCTTTAAAAAAACGAGGTCAACACATTGTCACCTCCTCCTAATAATTTGTCAATGGGAATAAACCCAAAACTGTGGAAATAATTGATAAAATAGTTTGTGCCAGATAAGGACACATATCCTAGGCTTTGTGACATTGTGAAAATTAACACGGTCCATGAGGGCAAAAAAAAAACCCTCTAAAAAGTCCATGCATCTGGAATTATTATAATGGATTAAGCACCTCTTCAGGCATTTTACACGTTCAACTTTTTACAAAAACAGCTATACATTTGTGCATGGACTGGGCATTAAGACATTAAGACTATTACAGCACATGCGGTTCCGTAACACACAGAGACAGCACAGGTGACATAACACACCATAAGACAGCACACGCACGCCGGCACTGAAAGACAAAGCTGTCAGGCCAATCAAAATGAGGCCCTGTCAATTCAACTATTTACATAATCACCTGGAAGGCATGCCGCTAAAATAATCAATTCAACTGATAATAGCATGCGGTCGTATGTGTGACAGCAGTGCTGTGAATGTAAACACAGTAGTCTGAAGTCACTGGCACTCTACTGCCTGACATTCTTATGTTCCTTGTGTTCTACTGCCTGGCAATCTTATGTCCCTTGTGCTCTACTGCCTGACATTCTTATGTCCCTTGTGTTCTACTGCCTGACATTCTAATGCCCCTTGTGCTCTACTGCTTGACATTCTTATGTCCCTTGTTCTCTACTGCCTGACATTCTTATGTCCCTTGTTCTCTACTGTCTGACATTCTTATGTCCCTTGTGTTCTACTGCCTGACAATCTTATGTCCCTTGTGCTCTACTGCCTGACATTCTTATGTCCCTTGTGCTCTACTGCCTGACATTCTTATGCCCCTTGTTTTCTAATGCCTGACATTCTTATGTCCCTTGTGTTCTACTGCCTGGCATTCTTATATCCCTAGATTTCTCCTATCTGATATTCTGATATCCCTGACATTCTGATATCCCTTATGTCAATCTGCTTGACATTTGACATGTCACGGCAATTAACTCTGGGGCCGAGGTGTCAGCCACGTTAAAACGATCACTTTTTTTAGTAATGTAAATGTTGATCTTTATGATATCCTTGTTATTTATATATTTATAACTAGTTTATAAGTTACAAGCAATTTATTAAGTCACGATAAAGGAGTAATAAACCATAAAGTCTTTGAAACTTTAGCAATGTATTAATACTTGAACATTGAAATTCCATGTAACAGTATGTTTTATAAAAAAAATTGTCTAGTAAATAATGGAATGAAGGTGTGAGGGTATGGACTGAGAACCTCTCCACGAGGGGTTCTTAACCAGGGGTTATGGGAAGACCAATATTAAATACTGACGTTAAGAACATTGATTAAGCTGTTTGCATTCTGTGTTTTGCTTCATTGTGCTCAGACCTTCAGTCACTGGACAGCCACGTGACAACAGACGACTGTACGTGACTAGAATTCTATACGTTTATTGTGCTCGAGATATGAATAGTTGATGACTTGTCCATTGTGACTGAGAGGTTCGGTCTTGGTGTACTGTGACACGTGATAGCATCACCTCAGTGGAGAATTAATATTCATAGTTTAATCAGCTCCAGTAGGGGGACTGCGCGTATCTTTCTACCGTAAGGAGAGATTAAAACATGATATACTAAATACCCAAACGAAATTAAATTCTGTAAAGTGTCCGTCCGGTAAAAATAATGGTGCGTGCTTTTGTATAAAAAAAATTTTGAATTAGATCAGAAAAAAAAATTTGCCCCGAAATTGCGAATTGAGCCATGGTGTAAGAACCGCATGTGGTTTCAGGAAAATATTTATGTGGAGACATAAGGTGACAGTTGGCCAATATGGTCCAAACGGTTAAATTTTAATTTTCAACCCTTAAAATTCTCTCTCGTTAGTCTATATACTACTTCCACGCTTTACAAAAATGTGTTTTGATTGTGATTTTTTTTAGGGAAAGTGTGGGTATTAAGCCCTTGTTTCGCCGTATATACCATATATTATAGATGATTTCACCCACACATACAACGATACATAATGTTAACACCATGTAATTAGCGGCGGATAAACAACTAAGCACCAACTAAATATGTATTAAACATCACTTAGACATTTTAGTCCAGCTCATAACCTAATGAATTTTGTAGTTTGTTGCTATAACGCGATGAATGGTGTTACTAATGTGACCTTGTAAGCTCGTGGTGTGCACGCGCCAGGTCATAGAATCAAACTAGGAGTCAATAATTTGTGGTCATTACTGTCATCAGGCAAAACAGTGTTACACCATGTCTTAGGAAAGTGCAGTAGTTATCAAGTAAGTTAGCAGTAGCATTGTTTAGCTATATATCTTAGGAAAGTGAAGTAGTTATTAAGTAAGCAAATAATAATATTGTTACAGCATATCACAGGACAGATTTACACAATCTCGTAGTTACGCAGAGGTAAAGGGAGGACAACTTTGTATTGTTTCTGGTTAGGTTGTCGAGTTACCAGACATGACATTCACTAACTGAGCTTTTCATTCATTCAGTCCGGTAGATTGGTGTCTGCCGCTACGTGTCGTCTGGTGTTGGCTGTACATCTTATACTGACAGATGTACGTGTCATCTTGTGTCGGCTGTACATCTTATAGTTTATAGTGACAAATGTTTGGAAAGGATGACTTTTAGTTCGGAGTTTGAATAAATTCCTAGGGTCGTTCCGATACTTGATGCGAATCACTTTGACGATGCGAATAAACAGAAGATGTGCAAATTCTGTTTTTTTTAAATATTTAGATAATTTTTTCCTGGGATGTCATCATGAACACCGCAAACTATTTCAATGAACAACAACACACTTGACAGTGTTGGCTATGTACGGAGTATTGACTGGGAGATGTAAAGATGTTATGGACCGAACCCTGAGTTGCCAGCGGGAATCTGATATAACTAGATGATAAAGAGGATCGACCCCGTGAGAGTATCGCCATGCTGTGTCACCGAATACGACCATGGGGTGTTGGCTGTCTCGTCCTCGTACTCCTGTTAAGTAAGTTGTGTTGTTTTGTCAATCAGTTATTTTAAAACTACTAGATACGTCCCCGGTGTCACCGGGGTTATAATGGAACACATATTGTGCTACTTTATACAGCTATTTTTTGCAATTGGGAAGTCTCAACATCTAAACACCAATTTTTACGTATATAACTGAATCGGGTTTTGATGTATTGTAAACATAAAAAAAACAACAAAAAAACTTGCCGCATTTTCCCTAGACATTGAAATATTTATGAAGGAAATAGTAAATCAGACATTCCTTATTTTAAAGAATTATCTATGCATAGATATTTACGTTTCTAAGACAGCTGAAATTGTAAAAAATGTTTATTCTCTATATTATATATCCACACCCAACCCTTTTACACGCTACTGAACAACAAGATATCATATCAACCCTTTTACACGCTACTGAACAACAAGATATCATATCAACCCTTTTACACGCTACTGAACAACAAGATATCATATCAACCCTTTTACATGCTACTGAACAACAAGATATCATATCAACCCTTTTACATGCTACTGAACAACAAGATATCATATCAACCCTTTTACATGCTACTGAACAACAAGATATCATATCAACCCTTTTACATGCTACTGAACAACAAGATATCATATCAACCCTTTTACATGCTACTGAACAACAAGATATCATATCAACCCTTTTACATGCTACTGAACAACAAGATATCATATCAACCCTTTTACACGCTACTGAACAACAAGATATCATATCAACCCTTTTACATGCTACTGAACAACAAGATATCATATCAACCCTTTTACATGCTACTGAACAACAAGATATCATATCAACCCTTTTACATGCTACTGAACAGCATGATAGCATATCAACCCTTTTACATGCTACTGAACAACAAGATATCATTTCAACCCTTTTACATGCTACTGAACAACAAGATATCATATCAACCCTTTTACATGCTACTGAACAGCATGATAGCATATCAACCCTTTTACATGCTACTGAACAACAAGATATCATATCAACCCTTTTACATGCTACTGAACAACAAGATAGCATATGTCTAATACTTATAAGAAAACATGTCATTAAGTTTAAGAAATATATATTTGCACCATATTAAATATCCGTTTATTTTCTTTGTCTTCTGCCGTGAGAGTGTTGTTCCCTGACATGAAAATGTTGTTCCCTGCCATGGCTGTTTTGTTCCCTGCCACGAGAGTGTTGTTCCCTGCCATGACAGTATTGTTTTCTGCCATGGCAGTGTTGTTCCCTGACATGACAGTTTTGTTCCCTGCCATAAGAGTGTTGTTCTCTGCCATAGCAGTGTTGTTTCCGGCCATGACAGTGTTGTCAGCCCTGACATAACAGTGTTGTCAGCCCTGACATTTCACGGACGTGACTCAAAACTTAGTTGTCATATTAGTTTCAGTCCTCGGGGATTATCGGCCCTAGTCAGAACTAAACATCACAATCTTGATCCTTGGTCAGCCTGTCTGTCGTGTGTATGAAGTACGTCTTCTGTAACATTTTGTCTTATGTATGACTTATGTCATGTGGTATGCATTCTGTCGTTGTATGAATACTGTCGTGTGTATGAATTCTGGAGTGTGTATGCATTCTGTCGTTGTTTGACTTATGTCATGTGTATGCATTCTGTCGTTGTATGAATTATGTCATGAGTATTAATTCTGTCGTTGTATGAATACTGTCGTGTGTGTGAATTATGTCATGTGTATGAATTATGTCATGTGTATGAATTATGTCATGTGTATGAATTATGTCGTGTGTGTGAATTATGTCATGTGTATGAATTATGTCATGTGTATGAATTATGTCATGTGTATGAATTATGTCATGTGTATGAATTATGTCATGTGTATGAATTATGTCATGTGTATGAATTATGTCATGTGTATGAATTATGTCATGTGTATGAATTATGTCATGTGTATGAATTATGTCGTGTGTATGAATTCTGTCGTATGAATTCTGTCGTATGAATTCTGTCGTATGAATTCTGTCGTATGAATTCTGTCGTATGAATTCTGTCGTATGAATTCTGTCGTATGTGTGAATTCTGCTGCGTGTAATTTTATATATTTTGTAATTATTTTTTTATAAATAATGCAGTGCGTAATTTCGTTTTTTTAATTTTGCGGTGTCAATTTTTGTGTGTATTTTTGTGTGTATTTTTGTGTGTATTTTTGTGTGTATTTTTGTGTGTATTTTTGTGTGTATTTTTGTGTGTATTTTTGTGTGTATTTTTGTGTGTATTTTTGTGTGTATTTTTGTGTGTATTTTTGTGTGTATTTTTGTGTGTATTTTTGTGTGTATTTTTGTGTGTATTTTTGTGTGTATTTTTGTGTGTATTTTTGTGTGTATTTTTGTGTGTATTTTTGTGTGTATTTTTGTGTGTATTTTTGTGTGTATTTTTGTGTGTATTTTTGTGTGTATTTTTGTGTGTATTTTTGTGTGTATTTTTGTGTGTATTTTTGTGTGTATTTTTGTGTGTATTTTTGTGTGTATTTTTGTGTGTATTTTTGTGTGTATTTTTGTGTGTATTTGAATATACGCACTGATTTGATTTGTTTGCTAGAAAATTCTATTGATAGTTAATTATGCAAGCTCTGTTGTGCATGACTTATGTGTTGTGTTTAAGACCGTTGTGTGTTCAAAGCAAGTGTTGTGCTGGATGTGATCATGTCTGTAATATTTTAGACATGCGATCGTACTGATGTAATGAGCTCGTATTGATGTAATGAGATTGTATAGATGTATTGAGATCAACTGTAACACAACATCCACATCCAACAAAAACTTACCGGATAAAGTATGCAGATGAAAATCAACAGGAAACACAATAGCAATGTATGACGTAATGACGTAATGGCCTATTTATTTATATATATATATCTACATATATATTTATCTGTCCATGGGTGTCTGTCTGTCTTTCACTCTCGCTCCCATTTCTTTGGCTATTTGTATGTACGAATGTATGTCTGTGTGTTTGTTTGTTTATTCCATTCCTTCTGTCGTTCCCTTTTTTCTTGTCTTTTTTTGACTTTTCTTCCTTTCAATTTTTTTTTTTTTCATTTTATTTTTTTTCCCTCCATTTCTTCAATAACACTATAAAATGGATTTTACCCACACATCAGCAGTGAGCTGGAGTCGGTCCGGTCCGGTTTGGGTGAACTGGTTGTTAAATTGTGACAATTCCACCGAGCCGCTTGTAAAAATTAAAGTCAAAGTAATACACACTAATCTAAAAATGCGCTGTCGTCTTTTCTATTACCGCCCAATACCGAAACTGTGGCAGCACATCAAAACGAACAACACACGACAACGCACAACACACTGCAACGCACAACACACTGCAACGCACAACACACTGCAGCGCACAACACACTGCAACGCACAACACACCGCAACGCACAACACACTGCAACGCACAACACACTGCAACGCACAACACACTGCAACGCACAACACACCACTACGCACAACACACTGCAACGCACAACACACCGCAACGCACAACACACTGCAACGCACAACACACCGCAACGCACAACACACTGCAACGCACAACACACCGCAACGCACAACACACTGCAACGCACAACACACCGCAGCACACAACACACTGCAACGCACAACACATCGCAGCACACAACACACCGCAGCGCACACCACACCGCAGCACACAACACACCACAGCACCCACACCACACTGCAGCACACAACACACTGCAGCACACACACCACACCGCAGCACACACCACACACAAGCCCTTTAATGTCTGCAGTAGGTAAGAATTATAATGTGGGCATACAGATATTACGTTTATGGAAAACGTTCAAAATGGAGGACACAGTTTAAGTTTACCCCTGTAAATCTTAATAATTTTACACGATAAAACACTGTCTTTTTATGAGCCTCGTAAACACTTCAAATATCCTCGACCTTTTACTGACATGCTCTTCTTGGAGCTTTCCTTAAAATAGAACGGTAATTAAAATAGACAGTTCATGATCCATTTACGAGTTTTGTATATGGAAATAACCCATTCCATGTATTGTGTTAGATTAACACTTGAAAGCTAGCCGATCGCTGTTGTAAGAAACTGTTTTAAAAAAATATTTCTGCAGCTATTCATTGACTCTAAAACCAAAGTTGATTAATGAAAGTTGACCAAAAAACTATTTGGGAGTTTTTTTTTATTTTTATGAATGATAACAGGGGCAAATAACTCCGTACTTGAAGACACGCCACAAACGGTAAATTATCGTTATAATTTTAAAAAAGATAAACTATTTTATTTCATTAAAGCAGCCTGGCATATGTAACACGCCTGACACTGTCTCGTAGCCATTAGAACTACCGTGGCCCGACACTGTCTTGTAGCCGTTAGAACTACCGGGGCCCGACACTGTTTTGTAGCCGTTAGAACTACCGGGGCCCGACACTGTCTCGTAGCCATTAGAACTACCGTGGCCCGACACTGTCTTGTAGCCGTTAGAACTACCGGGGCCCGACACTTTTTATTGTAGCCGTTAGAATTACCGGGGACCGACACTTTTTATTGTAGCCGTTAGAACTACCGGGGCCCGACACTGTTATGTAGCCGTTAGAACTACCGGGACCCGACACTGTCATGTAGCCGTTAGAACTACCGGGGCCCGACACTGTTATGTAGCCGTTAGAACTACCGGGACCCGACACTGTCATGTAGCCGTTAGAACTACCGGGACCCGACATTGTCTTGTAGCCGTGCTAAACTCCACACATCACCACAATTTCGCCTCGGTAGCTTGATTTTCTGTGTGACAGTAACCTGTACCCATCACCAGTATCCATCATCTCTATCCATCACCTTTATCCATCATCTATATCCATCACCGTTATCCTTCATCTGTAACCATCATCTGTTTTCTTAACCTGTATCCAGCGCCTGCAACCATCACCTGTATCCATCACATCCATCCCTGTGTTTCACGGTGATTGGTCGTAGGAATGCTTACAGCGGTCAGGTTTTCCAATTGTTTTATCAATTACTAGCAAACAATTCCAACATGAAAAGCCATTATGGGTTTAGGGATTCTCAAAGTGATTTTTAACGCCGCAATTGCAATAGAGCTAAGACGTTTTAACAAGCCAAAAAATTGCCTATCATTATCTCACATAATCACTGGAAATTCGCATTCAACCTGTAGTAATGGACACATGATAGATTGCCAACATGGACACATGATAGATTGCTAACTTTCCTTGTGTCACGAACTGTTCCATCATTACGACCCTTGACTGACGCAATGTTCCTTGGTTAATTGTCCCGTTGCACATTAGAGATGAGCCGGGTACAGAGTTATTTCGGGGGGGGGGGGGGGGCGGGTGGAGGGGGCGGGTCCGGGTATTAACATTCAGGAATTATCCATAGTTTATACTTATGGAGATTGAGAAATATGTTCCACCCGATAGGGACAAGGGAAACCTGATGACATTGAACACATAGAGATTTGAAAAATAGATCAAAACTGAATGCTTCATAACACTAATGGCATTGGAAGCTAACACACAACCATAACAAAAATAGATCAAGGAATGGAGCTGTGATACATGCGTTAGTTGCTGGTTGTTGGCTGGTAGTAGTAGTAGTAGTAGTAGTAGTAGCAGTAGCAGTAGTAGTAGTAGTAGTAGCAGTAGTAGTAGCAGTAGTAGTAGCAGTAGCAGTAGCAGTAGCAGTAGCAGTAGTAGTAGTAGTAGTAGTAATACTCGGGTCAGCAATACTGTCAGTGATCATTCTTTTGTATCATTCTTATGTGTTAGTGAGGTCTGACCCCATAGCACACATTTTCTACTTTGACCTCACGATGCTCTATGCATAATGACCTCGGATGTTTTGTTGACACTATTAATTGTTGCAAGAATGGGGCACGCGGCTGATACTTAATGTTCTAAATGAAAGTGTTGTGTGTGTGCGTGTGTGTGTGTGTGTATGTGTGTCCTAACTTGCTAAAGATCATTCTCCGAATACCTGACATCGACACGAGCATTGGCGCACTTCGAGGTCATGTCAACGTCAATGGTCTGGTGGTTGTTAGACCATCTTTGTACATAAACAAATACAAATCTATGTGGATAAATGTTTAAAAAACAACTGAGTAAAAATATTTCTACACCGCCCCAGTGCATCTGCTTGAAATACACCTGAGTTATAAGATATGTACACCGCCCCAGTGCATCTGCTTGAAATACACCTGAGTTATATGATATGTACACCGTCCCAGTGCATCTGCTTGAAATACACCTGAGTTATAAGATATGTACACCGCCCCAGTGCATCTGCTTGAAATACACCTGAGTTATGAATGTACACATCAACAAAATAAACCTATAGAAAATGTTTCATTTATTTCATTAGGAGTCTTTATAATGTGGACAAAAACTGAATGACAACTCTTAATGTCTGATGTTAGGTGTAAGGAATGTAAGCGATGTAGGAGACAACAGAAAAAAGTCTGATGTTAGGTGTAATGAATGTAAGCGATGTAGGAGACAACAGAGAAAAGTCTGATGTTAGGTGTAAGGAATGTAAGCGATTTAGAAGACAACAGAGAAAAGTCTGATGTTAGGTGTAAGGAATGTAAGCGATTTAGGAGACAACAGAGAAAAGTCTGATGTTAGGTGTAAGGAATGTAAGCGATTTAGAAGACAACAGAGAAAAGTCTGATGTTAGGTGTAAGGAATGTAAGCGATTTAGAAGACAACAGAGAAAAGTCTGATGTTAGGTGTAAGGAATGTAAGCGATGTAGGAGACAACAGAGAAAAGTCTGATGTTAGGTGTAAGGAATGTAAGCGATTTAGAAGACAACAGAGAAAAGTCTGATGTTAGGTGTAAGGAATGTAAGCGATTTAGAAGACAACAGAGAAAAGTCTGATGTTAGGTGTAAGGAATGTAAGCGATTTAGAAGACAACGGAGACATGTGAACACGGAGATACATGACAGTAAACAATTAACAAATTGAAACCAGCTTGATAAAGACAGTATGCTAAGAGAGAGAGAAAGAGATAGATAGAGAGAAGAGGAATGGAGAGAGAGGGAGGGAGGGAGTGAGAGGGAGAGAGAGAGATAGATACGGATAATGGAGAAAGAGATAGGGGAGGGAGGGAGAGACAGATAGAGAGAGAAAGGGGGATAGAGAGATAGGGGAGTGAGAGAAATAAAGAGCCCCCCCGGGATTCCGGTTGACAAGTCTGTAGTGACTTGCCGATTTGGAAGCGCTGGCCACCGACCCCCTCGGCGTTAACCCGGGGCACATTACAACCATTGCGTGTCCCGCGTGGCAGACACGGCCATGCATGGTAGTTGCTGGAATAAACAGCTCCTACAGGGCTGCCACCTGTGATGCTTCACAGGGGGAAGAAAAGGCAAACACAGGGTAGGGATCATGATTACAAGTTGCCGTTAAGGGATATGAGGCTATAGGCTGTGGTGGAAGCCTATAGCCGGTGATTCTAAATATGCAGCCCTGAGAAAGCTGCTCCTAGGCAACCGTTTCGTCCCAGCTATTTCGCGAACTAGTCGCGAGGTGGAAACCCACTGTAGAATCCCTCTTAGAGGGCGTCCGATGCTTCACCGGGACGGGTGGGGGGAGATATTAGGACGTTAATTTACCGTCCCGGCCCCTGGGAGAGTGGACTACGGACGCTTGAAACACAGCGTCTTTGGTCGACCAGATGTCTCCGGTCGGGGAGGGTCTCCGCCGGCGAACCCGATCGAGCGGTTGCGGGCGGGGACGCTCCACGCCCGGGGAGGTCTCTGGCGCCCTTCCGCACGGCCTGCCGCCGAGGCGGCCGGCAGGTGCGGGTGGGCGCCGGGGAGGGCATAAGGAGCGTAAGCTCGACGGCCCGCTGACGCCATTTCCTAAAGTGATATTCGAGAAATAAAGAGATATATGCAAATAGAGAGAGAGAGATAGAAAGAGAGATATAGGGATAGAAAAGGAGGGAGAGAGAGAGACTGGAGAGGTAGGGAAAGAGAGATTTAATTATTTAAAAACCCGGATCAGATATCAATTCTTAATTTCATTTTAAAATAACTGTCAAAGAGAATGGACGTGTCAAACAGAATGGAGGTGTCAAATAGAATGGACGTGTCAAACAGAATGGAGGTGTCAAATAGAATGGAGGTGTCAAATAGAATGGACGTGTCAAATAGAATGGACGTGTCAAATAGAATGGACGTGTCAAAAAGAATGGACGTGTCAAATAGAATGGACGTGTCAAATATAATGGGGGTGTTAAATAGAATGAACGTGTCAAATTGAATGGACGTGTCAAATAGAATGGACGTGTCAAATAGAATGGACGTGTCAAATAGAATGGATTTGTTAAATAGAATAATTAAACACCACGCCCCCAAACATATGTTTAAATGTGGCTAACCAAAACAAACATCTTGCCCAACACGGACAAGGGATGTGCATTATTTTTAATGGTAATTGATTTTAAATAACTGAAATGGATTATAAATAATACAATGCAAGAATTCGAATAATTGAATTCACTAGATACTGTTCTAGCTCATGTGTTTCAATGACGAAGCCTTGCTGTGGGAATATCTGTATCTATTCAAATCTAATGCACTCATAAAGTGACGTCGGTTTGTTGTAAAAATAGCTCTGTTGGGTGTGGCTGCATAAAATAGCTCTGTTGGGTGTGGCTGCATAAAAAAGCTCTGTTGGGTGTGGCTGCATAAAATAGCTCTGTTGGATGTGGCTGCATAAAATAGCTCTGTTGGGTTTGGCTGCATAACATAGCTCTGTTGGGTGTGGCTGCATAAAATAGCTCTGTTGGGTGTGGCTGCATAAAATAGCTCTGTTGGGTGTGGCTGCATAAAATAGCTCTGTTGGGTGTGGCTGCATAAAATAGCTCTGTTGGGTGTGGCTGCATAAAATAGCTCTGTTGGGTGTGGCTGCATAAAATAGCTCTGTTGGGTGTGGCTGCATAAAATAGCTCTGTTGGGTGTGGCTGCATAAAATAGCTCTGTTGGGTGTGGCTGCATAAAATAGCTCTGTTGGGTGTGGCTGCATAAAATAGCTCTGTTGGGTGTGGCTGCATAAAATAGCTCTGTTGGGTGTGGCTGCATAAAATAGCTCTGTTGTGTGTGGCTGCATAAAATAGCTCTGTTGTGTGTGGCTGCATAAAATAGCTCTGTTGGGTGTGGCTGCATAAAATAGCTATGTTGGGTGTGGGTGCATAAAATAGCTCTGTTGGGTGTGGCTGCATAAAATAGCTCTGTTCGGTGTGGGTGCATAAAAATTAATAGCTCTGTTGTGTGTGGGTGCATAAAATAGCTCTGTTGGGTGTGGCTGCATAAAATAGCTCTGTTGGGTGTGGGTGCATAAAATAGCTCTGTTGGGTGTGGGTGCATAAAATAGCTCTACCGTCAAAGTGATGCCTGGAACCCATCTATTTATAACGTTGCCATAACTTCTTGAGTTATTTTTAGTCTCAAGGCGGGTAACTGTGAGTGAAGTGCTCCACCGAGGGAACGGACATGATGAATCATTAACACCTTGATGGCGATAGGCTGGTACCATCATTAAAATACTATCGCTTATTTTTAAATTTCTTTTTCATCCTATCTGTAAAATGGAGTCCTGCGTTGTGAGTAATGAAATTGTTTGGTATAATGCTACGTTAAAACCCATGCCGATGATTTTAACTACACAGCCGTTAGAAAGCTGTTCCTAGTCAACCGTTTCGTCCCAACTGTCGTCCCGACCGAATGACGCCCTTGGCGGTTGGGGGGGGGGTAGTAACGCCACACCATTTCCACCGGAGTGGAAAGAAAACCCACCAAAACCCTCGGTAGAGTCGACTGCGAATGCTTCAAACGCAGCGTTTTCGATTGACCGGACGTCCATCAGGCCAAAAAGGGGGGGGGGAGGGTAGTTTCCGGCGTGTTCACGCGCGGTCTGTTGGCGGGGAGACCCGGCGTCTTGCCCGTGCGGAGGTGTGCCAGGGGGCATCAACAGCTCGCGCTCGACGTCCCAACGACGCCATTTCCCATTGTGACGTATAATGCTACAGCTGTAGTAAAGGTTATAGTTTTGATTCTTACATAATTGCTAACATGAAATATGAATTGTTTTTACCATGTAGCTTAATTTTTTTAAAAATATGACTAGAACTGAAGTACATGATTTGGCACGTCAGTTTCAAAATCAAATTTCGTAAACAGCTCTGTCTTGATTAATCGTCTGCACAATTGCAACTTTAGTGTCCTAGTAAATCAGGGGTCTCAAACTCGGGGAACGCAGGGCATTTGCGTGGGGGCGGCTAGACGATATTTCTCGGCCCAATACCTGACAGAAAAGTTTAGTGCTAATGCGACCCGCGCGTTTTCCCCATTCTCATATTTATAATTTGACCCTCCGAATGCGGTTTTAGTCGAATCACACCGACTAGTCTAATGATGATTTATTATGTTTGTATAGGTTTGGACGTTGATTATAATGGTAAAAACCGTTTTAAAATCGGACTAAAAGTTATTATTTTATAGCATTTATGAGACAAACATTGCCAAAGTGCAGTTTTGAGAAAACACGCTTCGAATATTATATATACAAATATCAAAAGTTTTAAAAAGACGGTTGGTGGGTAATGCACAACCATAATTTTTTAAATGGTAGTAATCTGACACAGTATCAAAGAATCCCCATTAAAATTGCCGCTAGTGTGTACGAGGGAGGGAAATTCCGAGCCTGTCAGCTTGGTCACTTTCAAAATAGAGTTAGTCTAAAAGGCCTTTTCCACGATAAAAAAATCAAAATTCATTCTCCCTAAGATAGCATCTTCCTTCCATCAAATATTCATAAATATGAACTGCTCCTGCCTACTGTTTTAACACGTTTTAGCCTTCAAAGCCTTCATGTACTAAATGATCCCAAATGGCTCATGGACTTGTTGACATTACACGGAAGCCGAATGTACTCAACAAGAAGTTACAAGACCAGGGGCAGCTTGACAGTGTTACCAATGACAATGTCCGGTCATTCCGAAAAAAACCAACCGGTGTTATTGATCTCAGAGAAACCTCTGCCATTTTCCAACATGCAAAGTACTCATGGACTCGGGTACACCATTCAGTAGTAAGTATACTGATGCCATTGCAAAACTACAAAAAGAATTTGATCACATGTTTGCAGACTTCACAACACACAGAGCCACTTTTTAAAATGTTGATGATCCTTTCTCCTTCAATGTGGAAGGTGCCCCCAACTGGTCTAGCGCTTCAAATGGAGCCGATAGATCTACAGTGCAAGTTCAGGGAGGTGAAAGGAAAAACCAGACAATCAAGGACAGTTTATGAGATTGCCTTCCACATTCCCTGAGATTTCCAGCTTGTTCAAGCACATCATGTGCCTTTTTGAGAGTACCTATCTGTGTGAAATGCTCTTTTCCACTATGCACTTTAACAAGTCAAAGTTCAGGGCCAAACTTCCTGATGAGCATCTTCAAACTATACTGAGAGATTCCTTTGCTTCCTCACTCAAGTCAAAGGTTGCTCAGCTGTGTGAGAAGACGCGCCGCCAGATCTCTGGCAAGAAGGAGTAGGAGGAAGTAAGTGTAGCCTAGTTCTTGAGAACCCTTACTGTTTTTATTTCTTATTAATAAAGGTTCAGCAGATTGTAACTGTTGAACTTTCTTGAAATTGTAATCGTCTTTTTGTAGAATACTTGATGCGGCCCAGTCTCACTTAGACTCTACCTCCTGCGCCCCCCAGATAATTTGAGTTTGAGACCCCTGTAGCAAAGGATGGAGCACAAAGCACGTTTTACGCTGATGGCAGGGTGCATTGTTGGGGGGGGGGGGGTCCACGTTTCGGCAACCTGGCCACTAGTTTGGAACGGATATATCCCATTTTTTGGGATACAATCAGCAATGATGATCTGATGTTGTTGAGTTCTTGGATGTGCAGCTGCATTCCTTAAAAGTTCAGGTCTCCAACTTAATGTTTTATTATATTGTAGGAATATTTGTTTTCCCCAACTTCACTAACCTCAACATGTACCAAAAAATGGAGCTGGACGTCTTAAGCAGTCACTCTCGTGTTTAAATGGCAATCTCTTTAGCATTGTCGGAAAAAGTAGATTCATTACGTTGTAAGTGCATTGTTAGTTGTGCGCTTTCCTCGCATGATTAGTACAGTGCTAGATGTGCACTGTCCTGGCATGATTAGTACATTGCTAGTTGTGCACTGTCCTGGCATGATTAGTACAGTGCTAGTTGTGCTCTGTCCTGGCATGATTAGTACATTGCTAGTTGTGCACTGTCCTGGCATGATTAGTACATTGCTAGTTGTGCTCTATCCTGGCATGATTAGTACATTGTTAGACGTGCTCCTTCCTCGCATGATTAGTACATTATTAGCTGTGCACTGTCCTGTCATGGTTAGTACATTGTTAGATGTGCACTGTCCTGTCATGATTAGTACAGTGTTAGTGGTTCACTGTCCAGTCGTTATAAGTACCAGCTGATTCTCCCACTGTTCTTTGTATCAAAGTGCCGAGCAGCCGTTCACCAACGGATTCACCCACTATTCCTTATATCAGCGGTTCTCAACCTGTGGGTCGCGACCCCTTTGGGGTCGAACGACCCTTACACTGGGGTCACCTAAGACCATCGGAAAACACATATTTATGAAGTAGCAACAAAAAAAAATAAAGGCTGGGGGTCGCCACAACACGAGGAACTGTATTAAAGGGACGCGGCATTGGGAAGGTTGAGAACCACTGCCTTATATTAAAGTGCCTCTCAGTCATTATACTATCAATTATGTGCAACCACTTGTTCGTGTCAAGAAGGCGTCTCTGTGGCAACAAAAGTCTTTGTTGTCAACAACCAACTGTAACAAAACAACGTATTCGATACACATTCCATCCATTCCTGTTGCGCCTCAGCACGTGCAGGGCTTTGAGCTTTGTCCAGAGGCGTCTTTAGGGTTGGTGTCGTCCCGTGCGGTGAGCTCATGGTTTCAACCCCAACCCTTTTATTCCGGTCTCACTCGACCCCCATCCCCGGAGGTGCTCATGGTCATTCTTGGCCATGTCACAAAGAACCGCTTGTAATGTTGTTAGTAAATGAAGTCCTAAAACAACAAAAGATTATTGACCATGTCACACAGAACCGCTTGTAATGTTTTAGTAAATGAAGTCCTAAAACAACAAAAGATTATTGGCCATGTCACACAGAACCGCTTGTAATGTTGTTAGTAAATGGTCCTAAAACAACAAAAGAGACAAGAAAACATAGAATTTGAAGTAACGGCCTATACCAGTGGTCGGAAAACGCGGCTCGCGAGCCGCATGCGGCTCTTTAACGATCTGAGTGCGACTCGGCCAGTCGGCTACAAATCGGGTTTGACTCCAAAAAGCATGGCTCTTGACAGGATCTTGAAAATAAATTTGGCTCTCAAAAATTTTTTAACCCCCCCTGCTGCTGATTTTTGGCTCTTTTGACTAATGAGTTTGCTGACCACTGGCCTACACAAAATGCAACAAACTTATTTATTACTGAAGCGTTAAACTCCACAGTTTCAATTTTTACTTTCCTGGTCTTCAAAGAAGATGCAAACATGTCAATCACTTCATTGAAAACCGTTCTTCGCATTAAGGCTTTCAAATGACAAAATCACAAGATCGGTTTCAAATGACAAAATCACAAGATCGGTTTCAAATGACAAAATTACAAGATCGGTTTCAAATGACAAAATCACAAGAACGGAAAGCTTGGACCAGATCGCAAACAGTTCTAGGCGAGTTTCAGTTTTGAAAAGTTCTTCTCACATGTCGCCACAGATTCAAAGATCGTGATGAATAACTGTATGCTTAATGACAGGATATATTCCCAACCATATAATAGCAGACTGATCTTTTGGGAACCTGTTACGGTTGCAACCTGATCTGATGAAACCCTGTTCCTGCGGCGCCCTGCTCTGGTGGCACCCTGCTCTGGTGGCGCTCTGCTTTTGTGGTAATCTACTTTGGTGGAGCCCTGCTCTCGTGACACCCTGTTCTGGTGGCACTATACTCTGGTTGGACCCTGCTCTGGCTGGACACACGGTTTCGGTGGCACCCTTGTCTGGTGACCCCCTGTTCTGGTGGCACTATACTCTTGTTGGATCCTGCAGTGGCTGGACACACTGTTACGGTGGCACCCTTGTCTGGTGACAGCCTGTTCTGGTGGCACTATACTCTGGTTGGACTCTGCACTGGCTGGACACACTGTTTTGGTGGCACCCTTGTCTGGTGACACCCTGTTCTGTTGGCACTATACTCTGGTTGGACCCTGCAGTGGCTTGACACACTGTTTCGGTGGCACCCTTGTCTGGTGACACCCTGTTCTGGTGGCACTATACTCTGGTTGGACCCTGCACTGGCTTGACACACTGTTTCGGTGGCACCCTTGTCAGGTGACACCCTGTTCTGGTGGCACTATACTCTGGTTGGACCCTGCTCTGGCTGGACACACTGTTACGGTGGCACCCTTGTCTGGTGACACCCTGTTCTGGTGGCACTATACTCTGGTTGGACCCTGCACTGGCTTGACACACTGTTTTGGTGGCACCCTTGTCTGGTGACACCCTGTTCTGGTGGCACTATACTCTGGTTGGACCCTGCACTGGCTGGACACACTGTTTCAGTGGCACCCTTGTCTGGTGACACCCTGTTCTGGTGGCGCTACACTCTTATTGGACCCTGCACTGGCTGGACACACTGTTTCGGTGGCACCCTTGTCTGGTGACAGCCTGTTCTGGTGGCACTATACTCTGGTTGGACCCTGCACTGGCTGGACACACTGTTTCGGTGGCACCCTTGTCTGGTGACAGCCTGTTCTGGTGGCACTATACTCTGGTTGGACCCTGCACTGGCTGGACACACTGTTACGGTGGCACCCTTGTCTGGTGACACCCTGTTCTGGTGGCACTATACTCTGGTTGGACCCTGCACTGGCTGGACACACTGTTACGGTGGCACCCTTGTCTGGTGACACCCTGTTCTGGTGGCACTATACTCTGGTTGGACCCTGCACTGGCTGGACAGACTGTTACGGTGGCACCCTTGTCTGGTGACACCCTGTTCTGGTGGCACTATACTCTGGTTGGACCCTGCACTGGCTGGACACACTGTTTTGGTGGCACCCTTGTCTGGTGACACCCTGTTCTGGTGGCACTATACTCTGGTTGGACCCTGCACTGGCTGGACATACTGTTACGGTGGCACCCTTGTCTGGTGACACCCTGTATATGTATTTAATTTTTGAGTTTTGCTAAGAAACCTATTTAAGCCAAACAAAGTAAGGTTAAACCTGAAAGAAGGAACGCAACAAAACAACGTCAGCGAATAAACAGAAAAAACGAATAAAATTGTAAAAATATTTACAAATAGCACTTAGCTGTGTCCTGCTGAGACCTTTGTTGTTTCGTTGCGTTCCTTTTTTTCCGGTTTAACCTTGCTTCATTTAAATAATTTCCTATTGTGCTAACCTGATTGAAGTCTCTTCCCTAATTACCCTACTTGAGCGAACTCTGTCTTTTCCATTTGGCACCCCCATACCTGTCACCAAATTGTGCCACTAAGCCTTCCTCACCACTTCCTTTCACTCAGAACTAACTGATGCTTTTCTTTTGCATGCTTGGATTCCCAGCTGCTGTAGATATTTTTCCGCATCATCCATCCATCCATCCATCCATCTAAGCCTAGGTCTGCATTTGAGCCGTTTTCCTCTGGGGTTTTAGTGATGCACCCTCTTATCCTATCTGTCATTTGGCATTCTACCTGTGTCCTGTCCAGCGCAGTCCGCCCTTTTAAAAAATTCTGCTACTAGCGAGAGACCATGATAAAGTCTTACAATTCCTAGTTGGTTTGTATTCTCCATACGTATTAACCTTTTGTTGGTCCGAATATTTTCCGGATAACTTTTCTCTCCCACATGTTTAATAGGTTTTTGTTATAGTCCAAGTTTCTCTGGCATATGTTACAACTGGTCTGATTACACTTTTATATATACCTTTCTTTATTTCTCTTGTACTGTTTTTACTTTTGAGTATTTTCTAACTACTGAAGTACATTTATTACACCTTTCCGGCGCAAATTTTTTTCTTTTATTTGTGTTAGTATTAAATTCCTTTCTTTTATTTATTAAGGATCCTAGATGATAGAATTGATTTACTGTTTCTAATTGTAATGACTTAATCTGTATGTTCTTCTCCTAACATAGTCGTGTATTTTGTTTTTTTGTTTGTTAACTTCCAGCCCTGCTTGTAGTGACGCCTCTTCTATTTTAATAAACGCTTTTGATATGTCTTTACTACTTCTCCCTAGCAGTGACATGTCATCGGCAAATGCAAGATTCTAAAAGGGGTTGGATTTAGAGAGTGCTTATTGGTTGTGGGTCTTGGATCTCCCTCAGAAAGTATCTTGTTATTGTTCCTATAGTGTCAATATGTATGTTTCTTGAAACTTTCTCTAATGTTACTTTTAATAGCATACACGACATTAGTTAATATTGTCTTAGGCCTCATCTATTTTAAATTCCCTTGAATATTCGCCTTAAACTTTGCAAATCTTTTTGACTTAGTACGGTATGTATCAGTGCTGTAAGTTTGTTGGGTTTGCCAAACTCCTTCAGTGTCTCATATAGGTATTTCCTTTTAAAGCTGTCATGGACCATAAAATTTGGATTGTCCAATGAGATTAAGTGCACTGGGATAGTATATTCGTAATATTATTCTAATAGGCATCTGCTAGTGAAAAATATAATCAGTTTTTTTCTGAATCCATACTAGTGGTGACCTAGAATTTGTTCATTCTACGGTTGTAGTCAATGAACACGTACATTACTGAGCAACTGTTGGCACACGCTAGAATGGTAGAAAGAAACATTGACCTTTAACTGCTGTAACGCCAATAGGTCAATCGTTGTTCGGTCAATAGGTCAACAATTCTTTGGCTTTGGAACGTTCAACCGATGCCATGTTTGACTGTTTGATCACAAGACAGCACTTGTTGACTTTCGTAGAGATATGGATTGGTGAGGCGAAAACATCCATGGATAGACAGAGAGGATGTAATTGGTCAATTTTCTACCACCGTCTAATGAAGATTTCCATTGCCATTTGTCACCAGAGTTGTCGATATATTTTTTTTAGGTTTATTAGAACTTAGGGGAGATGACTGTCTTCATTACCACCCCACAATGAGCTTGCCCAATCAGTGGTTCTCAATAGATCCAGGTAAAGTTATTATTTCAAGAGCAGGGTTGCTATATATGGACTAGTACATAGTTGTTTTAAGCCACCACCGTTTATGCTCGTCTCGTTGCATTGATCTGGAAATTGACGTCACCGAAGAGTGAATGTTACTGTCTCTGCCCCCCCCCACACCCCCCACACCCGATCCGACTGGGGGATAACGGTTTTTTTTAATGTTTGAATGCGTATCCCATTGTTGTCAAGAATGCCTATAGGCGAAGCAATTTCTTGTACTAGAACATCCGGGTTTAAATAATGTATAAAGCCTGCAAGGTTTCTGAGGCTTAGACTTACCCTCTGAGTGCCATTAATGTGCGTAAACTATAACACATCATCAGCAAGAAACATTAACCGCAAGAAACATCAGACGTTTACAGAAAGAAATTCAAATAAGAAAGAAACAAAAACAATGGCCGCATCTCAAAGTTGTTTGATTTATTCACAATTAGATTCATTCGCCATTTGATTCATTCACCATTAGATTCATTCACCATTAGATTCATTCGCCATTAGATTCATTCACCATTAGATTCATTCGCCATTTGATTCATTCACCATTAGATTCATTCACCATTAGATTAATTCGCCATTAGATTCATTCGCCATTAGATTCATTCACCATTAGATTCATTCACCATTAGATTCATTCGCCATTAGATTCATTCACCATTAGATTCATTCACCATTAGATTCATTCACCATTAGATTCATTCGCCATTAGATTCATTCACCATTAGATTCAATCACCATTAGATTCATTCACCATTAGATTCATTCACCATTAGATTCATTCACCATTAGATTCAATCACCATTAGATTAATTCAGCATTAGATTCATTCGCAATTAGATTTCTTCACCATTAGATTCATTCGCCATTAGACTTATTCACCATTAGATTCATTCACCATTAGACTTATTCACCATTAGATTCACTCGCCATTAGATTTCTTCACCATTAGATTCATTCACCATTAGACTTATTCACCATTAGATTCATTCGCCATTATATTATTCACCATGAGATTTAGAGTTTCCACCACCACTTCCCATCCACTCCACCAACCCTTCACCATCCCTTCAACCAACCCTTCATGACCATATCTGCATCACAATTGACCAAATTTAAAAAATGATTTTTTAATTCGATAGAATGGTTAATTTTAGAATTTCTTGTATTTTAATATTTAAAAACAAAATGCGGCAACCAAGAAAAACCCGGAGATGTTCAGACATATCAGAGATGTTCAGACATCTCATCTACTTACAACATATTAAAAAATTGCAGAAATTACAAACGAATACATTTATTCTAATGCCGAGGAGATGAAAAACGCGGAGAAAACGATGAAGTCGATAAAAATTGTCAGAGAATTACACAATGCGTTGACCTCGAATTGACATGACGCCATGCCCTGAATATGTAAATGGTGACTTGCCTGTCACAGATTTAATGTGATCCAAGTAGGTGAGCTCTTGTGAATGGCGTGGATCACATGCACGCCATTTACTCGGTATTGTGGAACCGACGCGTTCCATTGAAGACTCGAGACAGAAAACTGGACATGAATCTATGACTCATGACTACCACGTTTTTTTTTTGTTTGTTGTTGTTTGAAATGCCACGACACTGAAACACTCTGATATGGGCTAATCTGGATATTCAATTCAATGTGTTCGATGAGTTCAAGTGCAGTCGTTTGAAATGAACAAGATTCGTGTTTTAGTTGGTGCGGGATGTTAGGGTCTAGAACGATTAAATCATTTTCTAGCGTCATCCGATGAGTTGTGTCTTCCCTTATTTAAAAAAAAATAAATTTCGAATTAAATATTACTGATTTTTTGTTGTTGTTAAAGACTTTGTAAAGAGCAATCGAGAAAATGAACACTGTTTGATGGCGGTGATTGGCCGCACCACACGAGCATTGTGTCCACGTTTGTGTTATTTCAACAAATCGCACCGACTTTGCGCCAAAGTGATCTGAAGAAACAAGGCTTGGCTGTTGACTTGAGTCGGGTGTGCTTTCAGCCCAAAGTTCAACTTCCCCAGATCTGTTCGAGGCGCGGCTCTAGCTGGGAGCAGTTCTTGCCGTGTGCAATATAAACATATCGATCTCTGGAGTGTGAACACCGTATTCTATCGCTTGATTTGTGTTAAGTGCAAACAGCGACCGAACCAGGGTCAGGTCTAAGTCCACGTGGTTCGTATGTTACTATTAGTCGCGGATCTAACTGGACTTAATATTTGAATCCGAAAAAAACCATTCTTAAAACATTACTATTGTATTCACTCTCTGCCTTCCCTTTAGTTTTAGTCGTGATATTTTGACTTGATCGTGACTTCAAGTCTTAGTGGGAAAATAACAATGCATAGTGAGATTGTAAGTTTGAATTTGTTTACGACAAGAAACCACATAATATAATCAAGACATTCCAAGAGTCTTAAATACATTACGGGTTTACAAATGTCAAATATCGTCTTGAGGTCTGCGTCCATCTGGTCCAGTGCCCCGGCCTGGTCGTGTTATGGTAATCTTTATATCAAACTCATGCATAATGGATCATGTTATCGTACATGACACTCGTCTCTTATCAACAGATCAGTCGTTCCATCATAGAAAGTTATGGATAGGGCTGCTGCTTGGAGGTCCACATCTTATAGAACTCTATGGATAGGGTTACTGCCTGGAGGTCCACATCTTATAGAACTCTATGGATAGGGTTACTGCCTGGAGGTCCACATCTTATAGAACTCTATGGATAGGATTGCTGCCTGGAGGTCCACATCTTTAAATACATGGATCCTGGATTCTGTAAGGTGCACATTTCTTTTGAAACTCACCTGTCAAAGTAAATTGGCTACGATACTAGTTTATTAATTGTTTAACCAAAGAAACACACTAACCAACCATTAATAACACAAATCTCATCAAACACTTAAGAATTGCCTTATCGAAGTAATAAATATCATTGGAAATAAGTGTTTTCAATAACGTTTAAATCTCCTTGATTTTTCTTTGACCACTTTCAGACACATCTGGTACGCCCCTGCGCGAAGGAACATTAGTAGTTACAATGAGAAAAAAGGAGCGCCCCGCTCCCACACACACACACATAATCGTTAGACTAATATTATTCTCAAATATTCGGCCAGGCGGCCATAACTGGTTCCACGAGCAGATGGAAGACAAAGCCGCCATGATTAAAGAAAATCTCCATTTTGATAACGAGGCTCCCGGGGAGGGACATTGCAGTAAACGATCTTAGATCGCGCCCCAAACTTGAGCGACGGGTTAACCCAGAGGTTTAGTTGTGGGGGCGACCAGTGGCGAGTGATGTAATGAGATTCATTGTATGAAAGGGCGGAACATTAGGGCGGATTTCAAGATTTATTTCGTGGGGGGTGATATTTATCTCCTTATAGTTGGAGGTTAGGCCATGCCATATGGGGTGTGGTGTGGATGGCTTGGGTGTGGATGGCTGGGGTGTGGATGGCTGGGGTTTGGATGGCTGGGGTGTGGATGGCTGGGGTGTGGACGGCTGGGGTGTGGACGGCTGGGGTGTGGACGGCTGGAGGGTGGACGGCTGGGGTGTGGACGGCTGGGGTGTGGACGGCTGGGGTGTGGACGGCTGGAGTGTGGACGGCTGGGGTGTGGACGGCTGGGGTGTGGACGGCTGGGGTGTGGACGGCTGGGGTGTGGATGGCTGGGGTGGGGTGATATTTATCTCCTTATAGTTGGAGGCTAGGCCATGCCATGTGGGGGTGTGGTGTGGATCGCTGGGGTGGGGTGAAGTTAAATGTGTTGCAAACAAAAGTCATGGATCACACTATGTTATAAAATCCAAATTATTGCTTCGGATCTTGCAAAAATAAACTGTAAAATGAGGTTTGTTAAATGATACACGAGGATAACGGGAGCAATGGAGTATAGAGCCCTTTTACGTGATACTTAGTCTACAAACACAAAAGTCACTACTTCTGTTAATGAGAGGGAGTTTTCTGATTGGTGAGTCCTGAATGTGTGTCATCGGATGAAGCACAATGTGACACAAAGTGATAAAGAAATGTAAAAAAAACAACAACAACAAAAAACGACGATATTACTGATATGTCAAATTAAATAGTGATAGCTTCTCATGAAACTGAGACATTTCACGGCAACTAGTGGATTGACACGCCTATAAGGCGAATGATACGCATGAAAGAACGGAATATATGCTGTTTATCACCAGAAACAGCAATTAGTGTAAGTAAATCTGTCTAGTACTCTAATCATAAATGCTGTTCAAATAGAATATCCTTAAAGAGTAATAGTGTCAGAGTCCTACCAGTTTAGATTTCAAAGTATGGGATATCTAGAACTCTTTGTAATTGGAAAGTTACAGAACAAATACAAGTACCAAAAAATGGAGGCCTCATCCATTGCAAATGAGGTTTTGATGATAAAGACCATCTCGTGCTGAAACTCGGCGAGTTGTTCCCCCCAAGTGTTGGGAGATAAGCGGCCACCGGAAGTTGGGATACGTCACAGCAAATTACCGATGGCTATCGTAAAATCCCGTCTCGTTGAAGGCCAACTTTTTTACGTGAGAACTACACGAGATCTGAACAAAATGGCTGAATAGCGTCTACTTCAAGTGGATTCTCAATACAATTTCCTTTTTTTTAAAAAGTGAACTCAATTCATGATAGATGCTAGTTAGCAGAACGGACATGGAGATACAGGGAGGTTTTGAGTGTGAATAGTTAGCACGAGGGTTTAGGGAGTCTGGAGATAGAGGGAGATATTGAGAGCAAGTAGTTAGTGAGAGGGTCAGTGAGACTGAGAGATAGAGGGATGTTTTGAGAGTGAATACTTAGCACAAGGGCCAGGGAGTCTGGAGTTAGAGGGAGATGTTGAGAGCGAGTAGTTAGTGAGAGGGTCAGTGAGCCTGAGAGATAGAGGAATGTGTTGAGAGTGAGTAGTTAGAGGGTCAGTGAGATTGAGAGATAGAAGGAGGTTTTGAGAGTGAGTAGTTAATTAGAGTGTCAGTAAGACTGAAAGATGGAGGAAGGTTTTTGAAACCGAGTTAATAAATTGAAAAAGTAAGATAATAACCAATTTTGAAAATCAAAAATGTGCTCGTGGTGGGCATTCCGAGATGTTGTTTTAGAACAGAATAATTAATAGCATTGTTATATATCGTTTTATATTATTTTATATCTATTTAAATCCGAGATTAAATATTTCATGACACAATCATTTCATTATTTGATTTGTTGATTTGATTACACCACAAAGAATCGTCTGCTACTGTTCTGTGATAGTTTACTGATTACATCTTGGGTCTTGAATAGTTAACTAATTACATATTGGGTCTTGGACAGTTAGCTGATTACATTGTGGTTCTTGGACTGTTGGCTGATTACATTTTGGGTCTTGGACTGTTGGCTGATTACATTTTGGTTCTTGGACAGTTAGCTGATTACATTTTGGGTCTTGGACTGTTGGCTGATTGCATTTTGGGTCTTGGACTGTTGGCTGATTACATTTTGGGTCTTGGACAGTTAGCTGCTTACATTTTGGGTCTTGGACTGTTGGCTGATTGCATTTTGGGTCTTGGACTGTTTGCTGATTACATTTTGGGTCTTGGACTGTTGGCTGATTACATTTTGGGTCTTGGACTGTTGGCTGATTACATTTTGGGTCTTGGACTGTTGGCTGATTACATTTTGGGTCTTGGACTGTTGGCTGATTACATTTTGGGTCTTGGACTGTTGGCTGATTACATTTTGGGTTTTGGACTGTTGGCTGATTACATTTTGGGTCTTGGACTGTTTACTGATTAAATTTCTGGTCTTGGACAGTTTACTGATTAAATTTCTGGTCTTGGACAGTGCTGATTACATTTCTGGTCTTGGACAGTTTGCTCATTACATTTTGGATCCGGGAAAATTCGCTGATTACTTTTCTCGAGCTGTCTCTTAAAAATATTAAATAAATAGGTCCCGTGAGTTCATTAAAAGTTGAGTTCCGTCCAAGGTGTCATTAACTCAGACGATTATTTGCGTTACATTTGAAGTGTGGGCTTCGGTCGTCATTGCTGGCTCACCAACTCACGTGTTACCAAATGTTTAAACTGTGGGCTTCGGTCGTCATTGGTAGTTCACCAACTCACGTGTTACCAACTGTATGTGATGTCATGAAACTTTCCCATCGACCATAGCACTGAATACCCATAGTTTGTTAGCCTAAGCTCTTGATTGGTCTGAAGTTACGTGAAGAGATCTCATTGGTTTATCGTGATCTCAGTGAATCACTGGTTTGTGTGAGCTGAAACACTTTGTCAAATTAAAGAACAATTTAGTCGGATCAAAACAAACTCTTTTCAAAATTTTTTTTGATTTTAAGCTGTTCAATGCTCCTGCGGTTCTCAAATTCTTTTGATTTGAACGTATACAAGAACTTTTTGTGTGTCGTAAAATGTTTGATGGCCTGTTATAAAAAATTATGATTGCTACTTAATAAACTGAATACAGTCATGCGGAGTGTTTCTTTCAGACATCTCTGCGAGCGTGGGGGAGGGACAGTCCCCCCCCCCCCCCGGAAAATTTTAACCACCTCACCCCGGAGAAAACACAAAACAAGAACATATTTTTGTAGACATCGACAAGATTGCAATTTTTATAACATAAAAGTCTATAATTTAAATATAGTTCCTGCTAAGTATCAAACATGTGCAATCTGTTTTCAAATTATATTAATTTGAGGTTAATTATAAATTGTACGATGGCTTAAATGTACTCGATTCCATAAATGTCCAGCTAGATAAAAATGAAAACTTAATTTGATATTTTTAAAAAAAAGCAAAGATCAAGAATTTAGCGGGCGCATGCGCATAGCGTGCGTTTCATCAACTCTTATTACCGGGGGAAATCGAAAGCGTGTGCGTTTTATTTAAATGAGCTACTTTTGTAACACAGTTTCCTGAATAACAGAATTTATTAACCAAAATATTGAATAAATTTCAAACTTCTTTTCTCTTTTTAAAATGGGAATAATAAACCAAATGCCACACCTATTTGCAGGTATTTTAAAATTCGTTTTTTTAGTTGAAAATCCAGTAGAAAGATTATCTACTCACCTTATTTTTTCTTATGTTTTACGAGCTAGCATTTGGATTAACACACCAATTCATTATTTTTTTGTTTGTTCTAGTTTTACGCTAAATCGAAAATTTAAAAATAAATTCTATTAATTTGGTCCATAAAAAAAGGTTTAAAGTATAATGAAGGGACAACTTGTAATTTAACAGAGGAAAGTTTTCGCACTTTGTAATTTCAAATAAACAAACTGAATTTTGGGAAATTTATATTTAATTTATTTTATACGATTTCCCACCGATAAATCACAACCTTAATAAATGCATGATATTTTTGCAAGTATATCATGTCTTTTTAACATAATTATGTCCTTCACATACTATTTATAAAAAAACAAACACAAAAATATATAAACCTTCCCACAAACCAGTGTTTTCTTTTCTTTTTGACTCTGGTGAATCTTGAAAATATTCAGAAAATGGGTTGTTCGTAAATAAATTACGTCACGCTTAAAATAACCTTTTTAGACACACATCCACCCCCCCCCCCCCCCATAAAGTGTCAAAAAAAATTCATTCAAAAATTTTCTGGGAACTATAAAGATTTAAGCTAGGGCTAAAATCATACCCCCCAAAGTCGCAAAAACTATAATGAATTTAGGTCATGTTAGATTGGGGCGCAGTTAGAGATGACCTTTATCGTTAATTATGGCTAAATTTGGCGCTCCCTTCCCTAATTGTCTGAAAGAAAAATCTAATCCAAGGATGCTCCCAAATTGAAAATTTCAAAAGGCATCCGAGAGATACAGTGCCTAGTGACGTAGTTCGTGTTGGTGCCGCCCTGGGCCTAGTGACGTAGTTCGTGTTGGTGCCGCCCTGGCAGGTCAAAGATTTTACCCGCGTTACCTTCCACTATACAAACTCTGCAGTTGTCCGAAAATGCGATCCATCCCATAGGTGAAGTTGAAAGATGAAGTTGTGAATATAAGGCATGTTGAAATGTAAAGTTGAACGTTGAGTTACTGAATGTATGTGAACTTATGAATATAAATAAAGTTGTGTATTCATGTGATGTTGAAGCTCTGAATATAGGTGAAGTTGTATATAAATGTGATGCTGATGTTGTGAATATAGGTGAAGTTGTATATAAATGTGATGTTGAAGTTGTGAATATAGGTGAAGTTGTATATAAATGTGATGTTGAAGTTGTGAATATAGGTGAAGTTGTATATAAATGTGATGTTGAAGTTGTGAATATAGGTGAAGTTGTATATAAATGTGATGTTGAAGTTGTGAATATAGGTGAAGTTATGATTTTAAGGAAAGCTGAATGTTGTGGTAGTGAATTTGGAATTTGGTTTTGAATATAGGGCAATTTTAAGGTGAAGTTGTGAACATAGGTAATTTTGAAATTTGAAGTAAAAAGGTGAGACAACCTGACCTTTCCGCTCAAGAGCCATCGGTATCCTCGATTGTTGCCCTACTTCTCAAAATAAAAATAAAAAGATAGTGTAGCTGCCCTGGTCGCCAATGTTGGAGCTGATAGATACACTGCCTAGGATCGTATTTATTGTTAGTGCCCCATACTGGGTGGGATAAGAGTTATACCGCACCCCTTTTCACGATACAATCTGTACAGTTGTCCAAAAATGCCACCCCTCCATATAAAGAAAAATTAACACCTTGACGGACCACCCCATTCGCCCCCTTTTCTAAGTCACCGGAAGAGACGTAACTAATATGTTGTTCCAATGTGAGAAAACTCTTTTTTTACGCCCCACCCCAAAACCCATTATTTTCATCCATTCAATACCGCCAACGCCCATCTGGGCGCCCACGCATGTATAGACCTACGGGGAAATTAGTCCCCATTAGCTTCCTTTAGCTACGCCTCTAGCCACTGGCGCTGCACACACCCCCCCGGCCACTAAAAGAAATACTGAACATGAGGGGAAAGGACAAGAAAAAAGTTGTGAAACATGAACATCGCTATTTTATTTAGCTTTAGAATTAATTAAAACATTTCGATAGTGATAGGAAAGTATTTCACGTATAACATATCTATGTGAACGTAATGTCGGCACATACAAAGCAAATTGCAAATTGTGCATGTATAGTCCATATAAGCATACATATTGTGTAAACGTAATGTTGTGTCTGTATAGTCCAAATAGCCATACATATTGTGTAAACGTAATGTTGTGTCTGTATAGTCCATATAAGCATACATATTGCGTAAACGTAATGTTGTGTCTGTATAGCCCATAAAGGAATACATATTGTTTAAAGGTAATGTTGTGTCTGTATAGTCCTAATAGCCATAAATATGGTGTAAACGTAATGTTGTGTCTGTATAGCCCATATAGGCATACATATTGTGTAAACGTAATGTTGTGTCTGTATAGCCCATATAGGCATACATATTGTGTAAACGTAATGTTGTGTCTGTATAGTCCATTTGAATAAAGATTTTTGAATTGTTCAAACGATACCGCCAATACAATAGAACATTAAAGGACTTCTTGTTTACACGTGACGTCACAGACCGTGACACCAATCACAATGGTCGGGGGCAGACAGACGCGACATTCACAAATACCCCACGTCACCGATAGAGTTATAAATACGTCGAGATCGATCTGAAGTCTCATAGTAGGCAGTTAATCCTGTAAAAGTGTGTGTGTGTGTGTGTGCGCACACGGGTATTAAACAGATATACGCAGTGGACGGCTGTACACAGCTAACAGCTAAACACAGGTAGACACAGGGTTTGTGGGCATGGAGTGCTTATAGGTTATACTTTGGGGGATACGCAGTTGACAATACATTGAACACTTCTCAGATACAGGCGTAGTTATATAGGCTACTGTTTAGGTATTGGCGTGGTTCCATATCTCAGAAATATGTCTGGTCCATATCTCATATTTACTTCTGTTGGTCCATATCTCATATTTACTTCTGTTGGTCCATATCTCATATTTACTTCTGTTGGTCCATATCTCATATTTACTTCTGTTGGTCCATATCTCATATTTACTTCTGTTGGTCCATATCTCATATTTACTTCTGTTGGTCCATATCTCATATTTACTTCTGTTGGTCCATATCTCATATTTACTTCTGTTGGTTCAAATATCATGTTTACTTCTGTTGGTCCATATCTCATATTTACTTCTGTTGGTCCATATCTCATATTTACTTCTGTTGGTTCAAATATCATGTTTACTTCTGTTGGTTCAAATATCATATTTACTTCTGTTGGTTCAAATGTCATATTTACTTCGGGTGGTTCAAATATCATATTTAGTACTGTTGGTCATATCTCAAATTTACTACTGTTAGTCTCATATTTACTTCTGTTGGTTCAAATGTCATATTCACTTCTGTTGGTTTAAATATCATATTTACTTCTGTTGGTTCAAATATCATATTTACTTCTGTTGGCCCACATCTCATATTTACTCGTGTTGGTCCATATCTCATATTCACTTTCGTTAGCCCATATCTCATATTTACTTCCGTTGGTGCTTGTCTCATAGCCGCCATGTTTTCCAATCGCACGGACGACTTATGATTCAAAACGTGGCCAAAAATTCTCACGTGTCCATAAAAAGAAGTAGTTATTGGAGAAACGCTATTAACCCTTTTTTTCAGTGGGTCAAATCAAGTTCTCTTCAGTGTTTGACCCCAACCCCGATCAGACTGACCCCAATTTCTTTTCCCGCCATCCTTGGAAGAAGAAGACAGACGCTAAAAGAGCTGGGCCGCCGATTAACCAGGCAATAATCGCACACTCTATAGTTTTCAGATGTACTTCCGGCGTCTCGGGAGATAAGGCTTGGGGCGAGAACGCTCTTTTCCCAAACTTAGTCATCGGTTAATTTGACAAGACATTTGGGCAACATTTTTATTTAGTATATCCCGTTTAAAAGATAATTCGATTGATATGGAAAAAAAAAAGTATTCTTTTGACTGAAGAGTTACATTTCTATCTTATAGCTTTTTCTTTCTTTCGCTTTTGTATTATTTCTTGTCTTTTTTTAAAAATGTAATTGTAGACCTTCCTAAAACAAGAGGCATTCCGCTCACATAAGACAGCTTATCCCCATAGTTATCCCCCCCCCCACGTCCCCACTTCCTTTACACACAGACCACACTTTTTTTAATATCAATGGTGGTGTTTAGTAGAATTAATAAAATTTAAATAAATATTTTCAAAGCATTTTCAGCTTTCTCTTGACATTTCGCCATTGCATATCATATGTCTCCTTTTTACTTTCTCAACTATGCAAACAGTTCATGGTTAGCATATCATTTGCCATACGTAATTTTGGAGGACAATACGCTGTCAAGTCTTAGTCTATAATATGATAACAGTAGATTCATCCAGCAGCTGATGTGTTCTAAATGCATGCAAAGTTATTACAATGACATAAGAAGTTACCCCAATGTTATATTAATGTATAGTAAGTAAATCCAGGGATGATTTTCTCTTTCCCCCCTTACTGTGTCCACCCCCATCCCTCCTAAAATGAAAACATCAGTCATTAGTAAGATCAAGTCAGCCATCACATATTTGTCTATGTCCCCAATTATTTTGTCCTCCCATTCTTGTCTATTTCCCCACTTATTGTGCCCTTTATGAAATGAAAACATCAGTCATTAGTAATATCAAGTCAGCCATCACATGATTGTCTATTTCCCCACTTATTGTGCCCCCCCCCCCCATAAAATGTAAGCATCAGTCATTAGTAATATCAAGTCAGCCATCACATGATTGTCTATTTCCCCTCATATTGTGTCGCACATGCTTGTCTATATCCCCACTTATTGTGTCCCCCCCCCCCCCCATGAAATGAAAGCATCAGTCATTAGTAAGATCAAGTCAGCCATCACGTGCGCCATTAACTGGCCAGATTTTGACACCGTCTGGACCAGATGTGAGCTCCAATATTGACTCTTCACCAACACGAGTTGTCTGAAAAGATGGCCGTCTGGTTGTTTGAATAGATAACCTTTAGTCTCAATCTTCGCTCTTAAAATTTATCGGATTTTTTCAGTGCTCCCCCCCCCCCCCCCCCCCAAACAAGACCTGTTAAACAAATTACTGATGACGTCAAACATTTATTGACACCAGTTTTAGTGTGTAACATTTTCTTAAAGTGAATTTCTTTGTGGACATTTTTATTTCAAAATAGTAATTATTGGTAACACATTTTTTGTTCATGTAAAAAAACAATGACCAATCCTCGACTAATACTTTTTAAAATGTATTCTAAAATAGCAATACAAATTCTTCTTATTATTATTTAGGTAAAATGTGCATGAACAATTAGGATTACTTTCCATGTAACGCCGAACGTGTCTTGATTTCTCTTCTATAACCTTAAGCCGAACGTGTCTTGATTTCTCTTCTATAACCTTAAGCAGAACGTGTCATGATTTCTCTTCTATAACCTTAAGCCGAACGTGTCTTGATTTTTCTTCTATAACCATAAGCAGAACGTGTCTTGATTTCTCTTCTATAACCTTAAGCTGAATTTCTCAGACGCTACATTTTATTTTTTACTTGTAACCCCCAAACTGTAAAAGATTTCAAGTCATCAATTTTGGCCTGGAACTCACGCCCGTAACATGTCGCGTCCATTTGCCTGCTTCCTGCGAACCCGAAAAGCCGACGAGTTTACTGTTTGAGTCTCCGTGCCCGGGCGCGGTGCCCGATGCTGAGATTCGGGGTATGTACGAGCAATTAGCCAGATCGATGCCCGCAGCCACCAAAAGAGCTTAAACCGGCCAATTTTCTATGGCCGCGAGCTTTATTCTGATCGCTGCCGGAAGCCGGTTCAATGGTTAGTTAATCGCTAATAGCTGCACCTTGGTGGGATGTTGGCAGTCCGAAATGGAGGAGGCCGAGCTGAGTTATGGCCCTTGGCGTACAACTTTTGTCATTACGTAGGAATTGATTGACTTAGGGGCACCGTGGTTGACTGGGAAAAACTAGTTTCAGATTTTAACATTTTTAAGTATCAAGCATGCAAAATGTATTAATTTTAAAAACAAATAAATAGTTTACTAGGATTTTTTAGTTTCCAAAGCAGCACTCTGACATCTCAAACATGTTTATTATTATGTTAATTCAGAGATTCTTGTGTCCAAATCAACAGTTTATAAAAGACGTTTTCTTATAACATTCTTAGCGAAAAAAACATGACATTGTGACTTCAAGAAGTCATCATTTTACATTTACTCTCGACTACAAGATAAGTAACTATCAGGATATCGTTCATGTTTCAAGTCGAGGGGAGGTTAGCTATGTGTACACGACATAAGGGAGAAGATAACCTTTGTTCAATAGACTTGTAGGATAATTTTGTGATATTGTTTTTATTTATTTTAATTTAGGCAAAAGGACTACCTATTTTTTATTTTAGCTTTTCTACCCCCCCCACCCCCCAAAAGAGCTTTAAGTTTCAAACCCAGGCATCTTTTATGACGCTGGCCCTCCCTGATAATGCAATTGTCTTGTCCTCGGCTGGTGATTGGTCCTTAGAGATATAAAACGAGCTCCTTAGTGAGTTCCGGTTTCAGGTTTTTGAAAGCTTAAAAACAAGTCAGTGGACACGAGTGTACCTCGTCATCGTCACACGAGACTACTGGAGCGTTCTATAACATCTGGTGATGGTGACATCTGATTATAGTAACATCTGGTTATAAGAACATCTGGTTATAGTGACATCTGGTTATAGTGACATCTGGTTATAGTGACATCTGGTTATAGCGACATCTGGTTATAGTAGCATCTGGTAATAGTAACATCTTGTTATAGGAACATCTGTTAATAGTAACATCTTGTTATAGGAACATATGATTAAAGTAACATCTGGTTATAGTAGCATCTGGTAATAGTAACATCTTGTTATAGGAACATATGATTAAAGTAACATCTGTTTAAAGTAACATCTGTTTATAGTAACACTTCGCTATTATAGTATCATCTGGTTATAGGAACATCTGATTATAGTAACATCTGGTTAGTAACATCTGATTATAGTAGCATCTGGCTAGTAACATCTGGTTTGTAACATTTTTTTCAAGAAGTCATTCATAGAATTGAATGATGGATGTAGTAGGTCATAAATAAATGTATAGCTAAATATACATGTTTGGGTAAATGTAGGGAAATAATAATCATGTGGAATATAACAAAACCAACAAAGCAACAGGTGGGCAGCCAAAAGGTTGGTGGGGAGAAGACTACGATTTGGGTAGATGTCAAATGTAACGTGACATAAATGCCAGCCTCAGATACACAACGAAACGCTTCTGGTATTGTGAGGGTGGGTCAGCGCTCAGAACACACGCCTTCGTCCATGTCAGCTACTGTTAACATACATCAAGAAAATGTATTGAAGGCTTCATCACGAGAAATATACAAGAAATACAAACTAACAATGGCAGGTCCCTAGATGTCACACACGTTTATTGATAAATATTCTTGAAACCAATATTTCTCAAGGAATCAAAAGATAATGGTGACCAAAAATACGGCCAATATTTATCAATATTATTCTCCTCAAAGTGATTGGTTCGTGTGATTGAGAGGGCGAAGCCAAATCTCCTGCTATCGAAAAAGCTCATTTTGAAGGCAATCAAGAATTCATTATGCGATACTGGAACAAATGACAGCTCTAATGATCCAAGCTTATTTGTTACTGCCCTTGCCACAAGTGACTTGAGGAGGAATTTGAAGAGTTTTCTAGACAAAGTTTCCCAGCGTGTGAGGAACTGCTTCCTAAAATCCACCCCCACCCCCATGCCGCCAAACAATGCAAGTCACGATGGGTTGTTATGGGAACAATATGATTAGAGTTGTTTGCAGCCAAGTGGCAGACAGGAAGTAGAAACTGGAGCGGAAACAGTTACGTCTCAGTGGGCAAGTATTCTTGCGCGAGCTTATCGGGGGCTGGTGGTGTCAATCACGAGAGAAGGAACAGTTCGTTTGGTGGTATTAGAACCTGAGAGTCGACATCGGGGCCACAGGCGACAACGTTGAGAGTTAAAGTCAGGGTCACTGAAGACAAAGTTGACAGCTGAAGCCAGGTTCACTAAAGACAAAGTTGACAGATGAAGTCAGGATCCCTAAAGACAAAGTTGACAGTTGAAGTCAGGGTCACTAAAGACAATTATTCCTGACAAAGATAATCGTTTCTGCGCCTGTCATGGCCATTTTGTGTGAATTGGTTTTCAGAACTAATTAGAAGACCTTAGTGCTAAAAGTACTTAAGTCACAAAATACCCATTTTTAGATAATCACGTTCAAATATTCTTTTTGTCTATAAAATGTGATCATTTTCATATTTTGTCTTGTTTAATTAAGGGATTTATGCAAATTTTAATGTGTTTAAATTTCTGCAGTACGCTTGGCTGAACCGGATAAGAAAAGGTCACAGCTTAGATTGATTTTGACAAAAATGTGACTTAAATACTTTTAGCACTAAGGTCTTCAATTGAAAAATTTGCCAAAGTAAAGATATTCCTGTTCAACTTTCATTTTGTTATTGAAAAAAATGCATTTAAAAAAAAGTATAAAAAATAATCAATTAGATCGATAAAACCATTTCTTGTTATATAATTATGTTTAAACCTTGTGAAAGATTCACGAACGTGGGCCATACGCCAACCAGCACACTGTAAGAGATCAAGATGAGGGTATCACAGGTCAGTCCTTGGTTGATGGTCTCTTCTTAAACAGAAAATGCGTGTACGGATTTAAGATGTGGCTGGTACTTAAGATGTGGCTGGGACTTAAGATGTGGCTGGGACTTAAGATGTGGCTGGGACTTAAGATGTGGCTGATACAAATTTATGGGTGAAATAATTGTTAACACGACAAAGAAGTGACTAAGTTGTAATTGAGGGCCACCTACTTATTTTACACATATTAATATGTATTAGATATTATTACATGGATGCACGTCACATATTTGTGTGAGGAGTAGTGAGGACAACCATTAAATTATCTGACAAACGTCTCTCTCCCCCCCCCCCCCCCCCACACACACTTCCCGCTCAGCTACTTTCTTTAGTTATAATAGTAAACACACATCCATATCTGTACCTGTTTGAATTAAGCATTGCTCCGGAAGTTTGAAATATTTATAAAGTTTATAATGAATCATACTACCAGAAAATATCATTTGCATCGCAATGTATTTATAATTTCAAGCAATTTTTGTAAGCTAATATGAGATTCATTTTTATTATTTGAAGGGGAAAAAAGTGGGGGGGGGGGGGGGATTATTTTTGCTTGATAATGGTAAATTGTGGACGTAAAAATATTTTCGTTTTTCGTTTCTTTAGTAATTTTATATTTTAGGTACTCAGCTTTCACAACATGGAAGTAATATTGATCAATATAAGTTACAAGTAAATTGCTGTTAAGTAGGTTTAACTGTACGTAGGTCGATAACTTGGCAACGTTAGGTGTAGAGGATATGAAGGGAAGGAGTTCAGAGCTAGCAGTACTTGGGATGTGTGACAGCAGAGATATACATCGTAACAAACTATCTCGAAGTGGGTTACTGAAACTTGGCCTCCCAGCGGCTTACAGACGTTCATATCCTCAATTCTCACCCCATCTGTAAATTTGTTACCAAAAACTTCGAAAACTGACTACCAAGTGTCCTAGTTGGTGAATGTAACGACGTTATATTGTATCAGTTGGGGTGGGGGCGGTCCTGTAACTGTCAATCACCAGCCATTCCAACCACCCTCAACCAAACACAGCGCCCCCACCCCCCCCCCTTTTCCAAAATTAAACGATAACAAATCTTAAAATACAAATATATAACCAAGTTTGAAAATAAATCTTGATCGTCGTAAACAAGGTCACTATACTTGAATGGAGCTGCTTAGCAGGACTCCCAAGTTTGGTAGTTGGGTTTCCCTCAGACGTGTCTCCACAATACATCAATTAGCGGACATTCTGTACGCACGCAAATATTTTGATTTCTTGAGCAGACAAATTAAAGCTAAATCCAAGCGAGCTTCGTGTCGAGAATTTATAGCTCGGCCCAGCTCGCTTACAAATAATGAGAGATGGGAAATCTGCTGCACTAGTTAAATAGAGTGCTTTGGAAACAGGAAATGGCCGCACCGTGTCTCCGCCATATTGCGTGACGTCATTTCCTCTCGATACCCCAGGAGCGAGTTCTTTGGCTTGTATTAAAAGCAAGGCTTCTCAACATTCGTTTGGGGCGGTTTTCACCAATAATGGCAGGACCACGATTTCATTTCATCTAGGTCAAATTGCCAACAAGTTGTAATTTAACATAACTTGAATACAATCACTAGCCTCTAGGAGTAGCATGAAGTGCAACTGATAGGTTCGGGTCCTGGAGAAATACGCTGAGAATCATTGTTGAAATAACTTTTATTTAAGATGTGTTCTCTTTGTAGTTTTTGTTTTGTTTTGTTTGTGGGGTGGAAATGTTAAAGGAATGTTGGGTTACGACTTTGGAGGTTAAGCATCATCATCATCATGCCTCTTAGTCCTTGGACCGTTGGGGCGCCACCGATGACATGAAAACTATCCTTCTGCATTCCTGTCGGTCTTCGGCACTACGCATAGCATCGCCTAGTTTTAATCCCGTCCACTCTTTGATGTTATCTTCCCATCTTTTTCTCTGTCTTCCTCTTCTTCTCCCTCCTCTAGTTGTGAGGTTAATATCGTGGGATTAATCTTCTTTTTAATAGCCATGAGAGACAGAGAGAGAGAGAGAGTCAGATGAAGAGAGAGGGAGAGAGGTGGAGGGAGAGAGATGGATGGAGAAAAAAGAGAGAGAGAACGAGAGAGAGAGAGAGAGTGATAGAGGGGAACATAGAGAGAGAGAGGGATAGTGGGGAACAGAGAGAGAGAAATAAAGAGAGAGCGAGAGAGAGAGAGACCAAAAACGAGAGAGCGAGATTTATACACGACATAGTTCTGATATCTTTTAAAAAAAAAATAGCTGGGGTAAAAGATATTCGAAGGAACAAGAGAAATCATGTTTTTAATGGGAACTTTATTGTTTTGTCAAAGTTTTACTTGCCCACATCAAGCCAAGCAATGCCAGGCTGGAGATAAACTAACATCTCTGAGACAATATTTACAGTTGGCCGAAAGCAGACTATTGCCATTGGGTCTGTACCTTGTTTGGTGCACATAATCTCTAACACGATTGATTACAAGAATACATGTCTCATATATACCGTGCCGCGATTGTTACAACTGATCTAGTTTCCTAACAGTATACTGCTCTAAACGCGACGGTTTGCCATTAGCACCAATGAAAATGTGTTTAAACATCTGTGTGTAACACAAGTGTCGAGTTCATTAGTAATTGTTGCCACTGGATGTCATGTTATTACGCGCGATGCGCGTGAGAGAGTTTTGATTAGTTGGTGAACGCTCTCCCCGCGCTCGACTTGGTGACGTATTTTTACGCCGACGTACTACAACGTGTTTAAGAACTTGACGAATTATTCTATCCAGCAGAACATGGGAATTGACAATAAGTTACAGCATAATAATAGAAATATTCACAATTAAGGTTTAATATAATAGGGCTCTCCATCCAGTGGTCAAATAAGATCAAATTTCTGTTATTACATTTCACATTTAATTTTTTTTTAAATTGCATATCCTCCCAAGCTTTGTTAACATAAATTTACTGATCCGTGACCGACACCCCCACACGCCCCTCCTCCCTCCCCCACACATACAATTGATGGCCTTCATTCAAGTCATTCCTAATTGCAAATTTAAGTAGCTTCAAGCTGGCGACACATCTGATTAAAATAACAAACAGGATGTCTTTCAAATAAAATCTTTGTTCTCTGTGTATCAGACGAAACCTCAGCAAGCCATGGGAAGGGATTTAAGTCGTAGACAAGAAAAAACAATTAGAGGTTTCTAAACAGAAGTTGAGGATTGATCAGATAAATATGGGGATGTGTTATTGAGGGCAAACGTATGCAGTCGTTATGACGTTACTAAAAACATTTTTTTTCCTGAATTACTAAATCAGTAAATAAAATGTGCGCATTAAGTATGTGCTCATCAAGTATGTGCGCATTAAGTATGTGCTCATCAAGTATGTGCGCATCAAGTATGTGCGCATCAAGTATGTGCGCATCAAGTAGCTACGGTTAAGCGAACTCATTTAATATATTTTCTGTAACTTCCTTTGAAAAATAAGACGATTTGGGTATTACCGTGTGCCCTTTACCTTGTTTATGCCCCCCCCCCCCCTTTTTTCCCGTCTTTACCAAAAAAGTACTGACAAAGTACTGGGGTTCTTTGGAGTGAAAGATATCCAAACATTTTGGAGACATTCATACGACATCCCATTTCATAACACTATATACTACTAATTGAAACAGATAGGACTTCATTAAAGATGTTAACTTGTTTCGTGATGCTACCATAGACAACTCTATGAGACGGGGTGCCACTTTAGAGCACCATGTGACACGATGTCTCGCGTGAGAGAAATGAAAGACATATTATAGACAAAATATAAAGATGATACAGAGATTGGCTACACGTCTACAGCTATGATGGAGTACAAAGAAACCAGCGATGAAATCTGGTAACGAGGCGGTGGAACCGCGACGAAGAGCTCACGATGGGCAAGGGAGGCTATCCATCAGAGGATTCGATGGATTCGATGCTTATCAAAATCAGAATACAGAGGCAAGGGGAGTAACTGTGCTACGTTTGAATTGATGTTCCATTTAGTTATCAGCGATAATCTTCTATTAAAGCTTGAGGAAAAACTGCCAGGCAGGTTATGTCCACTCACCCTTGTGGTCACATTGACTTAATTCACACTGCTGTGTCGTTCTCCACCAGGAAGGTCATTTTGTTCTGACTAGCTCTCGTTCTGACCACCTCTCGTTCTGACCAGCTTTTGTTCTGACCAGCCTCTTGTTCTGACCACCTCTCGTTCTGACCACCTCTCGTTCTGACCAGCCTCTCGTTCTGACCAGCTTTTGTTCTGACCAGCTCTTGTTCTGACCACCTCTCGTTCTGACCACCTCTCGTTCTGACCACCTCTCGTTCTGACCAGCTTTTGTTCTGACCAGCTCTTGTTCTGACCACCTCTCGTTCTGACCACCTCTCGTTCTGACCACCTCTCGTTCTGACCAGCTTTTGTTCTGACCAGCCTCTTGTTCTGACCACCTCTCGTTCTGACCACCTCTCGTTCTGACCAGCTCTTGTTCTGACCACCTGTCGTTCTGACCACCTCTCGTTCTGACCACCTCTCGTTCTGACCAGCTTTTGTTCTGACCACCTCTCGTTCTGACCACCTCTCGTTCTGACTACCTCTCGTTCTGACCACCTCTCGTTCTGACCAGCTTTTGTTCTGACCAGCTCTTGTTCTGACCACCTCTCGTTCTGACCAGCTGACCAGCTCTCGTTCTGACCAGCTCTCGTTCTGACCAGCTCTCGTTCTGACCAGCTCTCGTTCTGACCAGCCTCTTGTTCTGACCAGCCTCTTGTTCTGACCAGCTCTTGTTCTGACCAGCCTCTTGTTCTGACCAGCTCTTGTTCTGACCAGCTCTTGTTCTGACCAGCTCTTGTTCTGACCAGCCTCTTGTTCTGACCAGCTCTTGTTCTGACCAGCTCATGTTCTTTGAAAATTTACATTGATACATTTTAATATCCTTTCCAATTATTCATGATATATCACTGCCTTCCCACAGCTCGTACTGCGTCATTATGTTGTGTGCACTGTGTCATCATTCAGTGTGTACTATGTCATCATTTTACGTTTACTGTGACACAAGGATTTATGTGAAACTACGGGCGTTTGTGAGCAATGTGGTTGCTAATTTTATTACATTAATATATATATCTATAAAGTTTTTCTTTCACCACAACTGTCTTGTCCATTTCTCTTAAGATTTAAGGAGATTAATGCAACGGTTCGTATTTAAAACTGTCTGATATAACATACAATGCTACACAGTAACTTAGAAGACAACTTGAGTTATTGCCAAACAACTTTAAATGTTTGTAATGAAGTTATTTAACAATACGCCTACTAATTTCTTTGATGAGACGTTTCTAATTTGATTGCATTTGTAAAAACAAAAATATTGAGACATTTTAAGCCAACATTTTTTGTTAATGTTAGTGTCAGATTTATAAAATTACATAAGGCCCAAATGTTCGGCGCTATAGGCCAGAGTCTCCAAGCTTGGACAGTTAGCTGTAATTGATGCATGGAGAACTAGGGAGAGGGAGAGAGAGAGAGTGAGAAGGAGGGAGAGAGGGAGAGAGATGGAGAGGGAGAGAGAGAGGGAGAGGGAGAGAGAGAGGGAGAAAAAGAGCGAGCGAGAGAGAGGGAGAGGGAGAAAAAGAGCGAGAGAGAGAGGTAGAGGGAGAGAGAGGGAGAGGGAGAGAGAGGGGGAGAGAGAGAGGGAGAGAGGGAGGGAGAGAGAGGCAGAGAGAGGGAGGGAGAGAGAGAGGGAGGGAGAGAGAGAGGGGGGATGGAGAGTGAGGGAGAGAGAGAGAGCGAGAATGAGAGAGAGGGAGAGAGCGAAAGGGAGAGAGAGGGATAGGGAGGGAGAGAGAGGGAGTGAGAAAGAGGGATATATATAGAGAGAGAGGGAGAGAGAGAGAGCGAGATGGATAGAGAGAGGGGGAGGGGGAGGGAGGGAGAGGGAGCGAGAGAGGGAGAGAGAGGGAGAGAGAGAGGGAAAGGGGAGAGAGAGAGAGAGGGAAAGGGGAGAGAGAGGAAGAGAGAGAGGGAGAGAGAGGAAGAGAGAAAGGGGGAGAGAGAGATAAATATAGCTAAATTACCCCATTCACGCCATTTTTATCACCAGACAAAGTTAAAACCTCCCTCCCCAAACACAGACAAATATACACACACAGACAGAAACACACGCACAAATACACATCAAACAGACTCATATATATACAGGCAGACAAACACAAACACACACATTCACATACACAATACGCACATACACAGACACACACGCACACAGACACACGCACACAGACACACGCACACAGACACACGCACACAGACACACGCACACAGAAACAGATACACTCACACAGACACACACATACAGACACGCAAACAGACACAGGCACACAGACACACTCACGCAGACATACACACAGACACACGAACACAGAAACAGATACACGCACACAGACACACACACATACATACACACACAGAGACACACTCAAACAGACACACGCACGCAGACACACGCACACAGACACACGCACACAGAGTTTAGCAGAAGAAAAGACAACAAACAATCGAAGCAGACATTTCCGAAAAAAAACAATTCGATCACTGCTTCAACAACGGTAAATCAACAGCCGTAGCCGTAGCCGTGTTTCATTCACGCTCATATCCGTCTCCCCAGTACTGCCTCATAGGATAACATCTCGGCTCAGCCACAAAGCCGTGCATTGTTATCTTACGTCATGTAAAACACCCCACGCCCACAGACAGGCGCCATTGTTGTAAGTGCGCCCCTCTAATCAATATTTTGACAGCAATTAATTGCATTTCTTGCAGTGAGGAACCTGCATTTGTTTCCTACACTACCGTCAATATAAAGTTAATGGCAGCCGATTTCAACATTGCCCGCTCATGCACGTGAGATGTCACTCCATCCAGACATCCGACTCCTGGAAGCGACAAAACTTCATCGATGATGTCCACCTGCTCTCGTCTACTTACCTAGCATCTTATCTCTCACATTACATCTAATAATACATCTCACATTACCTCCCACATCACCTTTCACCTTACCGCTCAAATTATTTCTCACATTACCTCTCAGATTACCTCTCACATTACCTCTCAAATTTTCTCTCAAATAACCTCTCATATTACCTCTCACATTACCTCTCAAATTATCTCTCACATTACTTCTCACATTACCTTTCACATTACCTTTCACATTACCTTTCACATTACCTTTCACATAACCTCTCATATTACCTCTTGCATTAACTCTCATATAGATTTTCACATTAGCCTACCTCTCACATTACCTCTCACATCACTTTTCACATTAGCATAACTCTCACATTACCTCTCACATTACCTCTTACATTATCTATCACATTACCTCCCACATTAACTCTCACATTGAATATCACATTACCTCCCACATTACCTCTCACATTAACTCTCACATCCATTGTCATATTACCTGTAATATTACCTCTTATCTGTTCATCCATCAAACTAAATCAATCCAACAATTCAACGACACGTCGACTAGTCCATGATGTAGAAAGCAGTGGGCGTAGAGGGTGGTTTAGTCAGGGAGGGAGGTACTTCATTTGGTGGCATTGCTTCGGTCCACTTCAATTCTATTTATAGCTAATTTTAATGTTTATTCTAGATACAATATAGCTTTCGTTAATTAGGGGCGGATAAATCAAGGACTATCACGGGCGTCACCAACTCTATATACGCCGCTGCAACCTGTTAAATGTAACATATATCGTCGTATTTATTCCATTTGCTTACAAATGAATTGAACATAATTACTCCTTACCATCCACGTCACACTCTGACCTTTGACCTTCCAATCGTTACAGTTCGGACAGCCGAGGGAAAGACGAACTTCGTCTACATGACCAACTATTGCACGAAGACGCTGCAGGTCAACCAAAGTGTACTCGTGGCCTTGACCCCAAAGGAAAACCTGGCCAAGGACAGGAACAAAGACTTTGTGAGCTGCTACCTGGACCTTAACGTCACCCGAGGCATGGGACTCTTTGTCCACTTTCTGCAGTTGGGAATTTCATCTGAACACTTACACAGTGACCAGTGAGTATCGAAACCTGCCAAAACTTTCATAAAACTCATCAACACATCTACTCACATAAGCAAAACAACGTAGTTTTACATATTAGCAACTGTTGCTTTGTATTGAGATAAATAAAGAGTACTGGTCGCTCATTGGTTGGTCTGCTAGAAGTCATGTGACGTGCGGCACAATAAATAGACCAAATGAGAGCTTTAGTTAAAATTTGATTGAAAGGGAAATATAGAGGAAAGAGAATGAATGCGAGGTGTCTGTAGTGAAATTTGAGGAGATAGAGGGGGTGAGGTGGGCGCCCATAATAAATGTAGTGTGATTTTCTACGGTTTGTTCTGGTCTTGTATACTAGGTTTGTTCTGGTGTTGTATACTAGGTTTGTTCTGGTGTTGTATACTAGGTTTGTTCTGGTGTTGTATACTAGGTTTCTTATGATGTTATATACTAGGCTTGTTATGGTGTGATATATACTTTGTTTGTTGCGGTGTCTATACAGGAATGGTTGTGGTTTTATATACATTGTTTGTTGTGGTGACATTTACGTCGTTATGGTGTCACATAGAGGGGTTTTCGTGTTATTTTTGGGTTTAGTAATGGTGTCATATACAGGGTTTTTTGTGGTGTCACATACAGAGTTTGTTGTGGTGTCAAATATACGTTTTTTTGTTTTTTTTGTGGCGTCATATTCAGGGTTTATTATTGTGTCATATACAGACTATATTGTTCTGCATGTTACATTACACTGTAGTAGGACATTAACATCAAATATCCTGTCCGGCAGCAGATACACAGTTACTTCATTGATATGTATTTCTGTTTTAAAAAAAAACCACAAGATTAAATTAATGACAGAAGAAATATGGAAAATGTTATTACATTTTTTTTCTGCTCATCTGCACTCAACTTCAATTTATAAAAAAAATCTAACATGATTTATTCCCTCTTGTTGTTTAATTTTTTTTTTAAATCATAGCAAACGGGGGATATTTATAAATTGAAGTTGAGTGCAGCTGAGCAAAAGGAATAAAAAAAAAAAAAAAAAAAAAAATTCATTTTCTTCTGCTCATCTGCACTCAACTTCAATTTATAAATATCCTCCGTTTGCTATAATTAAAAAAAATAAATAATTAAACAACAAGAGGGAATAAATCATGTTAGATATCAGACTGCTCATTGTGACATTGATTTTGTGACAAGGCTGCTCGGCGCTTACACCTGCGTGGTGTTGTTGTATTTAGTTTTGATTGGCACCACCCAGCCTGCCCGACAATGGCTGCTACACAGAAATGGTGGATTTAATATTGGAGCGCACTAAACTAATTGTGAGAAATAAAGTAGGACACATCGGTCGACTTGTGCTGATTAGGGCGTTTTTGTTGGTCTATGTGTCAATGACGTGTGGGTGCTGGGGTGGGGTCAGGGTGGCAGTTGCTCTCACAGTTAACACTCTCTATATGTAGATTATGTCATGTAATAGTTTCCCTAAACTCAGTTACCAGAAAACTCAACAATTTAAATGTTTTTCTTAGTTTTAATGAGAATATTTAATAATTTTTTTTTTTCATAAAGCCAATGTTAAGGAAATCGTGTCAACAATAACATCACAAAATCATGTCAACATTGATAACATCACAAAATCATGTCAACATTGATACCATCACAAAATCATGTCAACAAAGATAACATCACAAAATCATGATGACATAACAAAATCATGTCAACAATAACATCACAAAATCATGTCAACAATTATAACATCACAAAATCATGTCAACATTGATAACATCACAAAATCATGATGACATAACAAAATCATGTCAACAAAGATAACATCACAAAATCATGTCAACAATGATAACATCACAAAATCATGTCAACAATAACATCACAAAATCATGTCAACAATGATAACATCACAAAATCATGTCAACATTGATAACATCACAAAATCATGTCAACAATGATAACATCACAAAATCATGATGACATAACAAAATCATGTCAACAAAAATAACATCACAAAATCATGTCAACAAAGATAACATCACAAAATCATGTCAACAATGATAACATCACAAAATCATGTCAACAATAACATCACAAAATCATGTCAACATTGATAACATCACAAAATCATGTCAACAATGATAACATCACAAAATCATGTCAACAATGATAACATCACAAAATCATGTCAACAATGATAACATCACAAAATCATGATGACATAACAAAATCATGTCAACAAAGATAACATCACAAAATCATGTCAACAAAGATAACATCACAAAATCATGTCAACATTGATAACATCACAAAATAATGTCAACAATGATAACATCACAAAATCATGTCAACAATAACATCATAAAATCATGTCAACATTGATAACATCACAAAATCATGTCAACAATGATAACATCACAAAATCATGATGACATAACAAAATCATGTCAACAAAGATAACATCACAAAATCATGTCAAAATTGATAACATCACAAAATCATGTCAACAATGATAACATCACAAAATCATGTCACCAATGATAACATCACAAAATCATGTCAACAATAACATCACAAAATCATGTCAAAATTGATAACATCACAAAATCATGTCAACAATGATAACATCACAAAATCATGTCAACAATGATAACATCACAAAATCATGTCAACAATGATAACATCACAAAATCATGTCAACAATGATAACATCACAAAATCATGTCAACAATAACCCCGTGCAGCATACTTCTTGTAACCACCTTCCCCCCCCCCCCCTTTTTTTTCTGGGGTGAGACTATAACTTGTTTATAAGGTGAAAAACCTAAAAATGAAATTTCCTCACTTTTTCAAATTTTAATCTGACATAATTAAAGATTTGGTAAATATTTTTTTATTTTGAGTTTCATTACTTTTGACTTGAATGACCAGGTGGTGCATGTGACCATACCGATATCAGCTTTCTAGAACAATAAGAATGTGTTTGAATAAATGGTTAAAGTGGTAACATTTAACACTATGCCGAACTTTAAAAATTAACAATTTTAAATCAAAAGGCTAAAATGCAAAAGTGTGAATCGCACACACACACACACACACACACACACACACACAAACAAACACACACACACGAAAACACACATACAAGAATGCGCACACGTAAAAACACATCTAACAAACAAATTTGTTATTGCTTTTGGTCTTCTTTCGTGTACTTGAAACCCTTAAGGGAGACTACTCCAGAAATAGCTTTCACATATTAGAAACAACACAAATATTTAGCTGTAATCTTTCTTTGGTGGTAAAAAAAAATGCGTAACAAAATTATTGAGTGAAAGAAACTCCTTTTGGAACCAATGGGGACGTCAGAGACATGCCCAATCTATTGTATCATAAATATTGATTACAAAATCAATAGGGGACGCAAAACCGGGATCCCGGCTCTCGAAAATACAGGGATACGGGACTAAAACGAATGTTTCAAAATACCGGGATTGGATTTATGAAAACAGGGATATGAAATATTTCTCGTATTTAATTTTTCAAAAAATTGTAATTGTTTTTCATGGCTTCCATTTTCGTATTTAGAGTACAATAAGTCAATAATTACTATTTTTAAACGCGTATTGATTTGAAAATAGGCCTTGGCATATCCACAGACGACGAATTTAAAAGACTGTTAAATCTCATCAAAGTATATGAAATACTGAAAACACTAATCTCATCAAAATATATGAAATACTGCAAGCAACGGCAGAAGAACTTTGTAAAAGAAAAGTCATCTTAATGACTTCTGATGCGGATTGGTGCTGTTTTGCTTTATAAAATCAGATACCATGCATCATGAAATAGCTGCGCGTGAACTTGTTGCCTCTCTGGCATCATGAAATAGCTGCACGTGAACTTGTTGCCTCTCTGGCATCATGAAATAGCTGCACGTGAACTTGCTGCCTCTCTGGCATCATGAAATAGCTGCACGTGAACTTGTTGCCTCTCTGGCATCATGAAATAGCTGCACGTGAACTTGTTGCCTCTCTGGCATCATGAAATAGCTGCACGTGAACTTGTTGCCTCTCTGGCGTCATGAAATAGCTGCACGTGAACTTGCTGCCTCTCTGGCATCCTGAAATAGCTGCACGTGAACTTGTTGCCTCTCTGGCATCATGAAATAGCTGCACGTGAACTTGTTGCCTCTCTGGCGTCATGAAATAGCTGCACGTGAATTTGTTGCCTCTCTGGCATCATGAAATAGCTGCACGTGAACTTGTTGCCTCTCTGGCATCATGAAATAGCTGCACGTGAACTTGTTGCCTCTCTGGCGTCATGAAATAGCTGCACGTGAACTTGTTGCCTCTCTGGCATCATGAAATAGCTGCACGTGAACTTGTTGACTCTCTGGCGTCATGAAATAGCTGCACGTGAACTTGTTGCCTCTCTGGCATCATGAAATAGCTGCACGTGAACTTGTTGCCCCTCTGGCGTCATGAAATAGCTGCACGTGAACTTGTTGCCTCTCTGGCATCATGAAATAGCTGCACGTGAACTTGTTGCCTCTCTGAAGCGCCGGATAAAAGATTGCAGAGTGTTGTTAGCCTTATCGTTGAAATACTTACATAACCCTAAGACATAATTTGATTACTTTGATTACCCTTAGACATACTTTGATTACTTTGATTACCCTAAGACATACTTTGATTACTTTGATTACTTTGATAACACTTAGACATACTTTGATTACTTTGATTACCCTTAGACATACTTTGATTACTTTGATTACGCTAAGACATACTTTGATTACTTTGATTACCCTAAGACATACTTTGATTACTTTTATTACCCTAAGACATACTTTGATTACTTTGATTACCTTTAGACATACTTTGATTACTTTGATTACCCTAAGACATACTTTGATTACTTTGATTACCCTAAGACATACTTTGATTACTTTGATTACCTTTAGACATACTTTGATTACTTTTGATTACCCTAAGACATACTTTGATTACTTTGATTACCCTAAGACATACTTTGATTACTTTGATTACCCTAAGACATACTTTGATTACCCTAAGACATACTTTGATTACCCTAAGACATACTTTGATTATTTTGATTACTTTGATTACCCTAAGACATACTTTGATTACTTTGATTACCCTTAGACATACGTTGATACTTTGATTACCCTAAGACGTACTTTGATTACCCTAAGACATACTTTGCTTCGTCGAATGATTACTTGGACGTATTTCTAAAGCCAGATTGCAGCCAGATGCGAAAACATATCGTGGACCTTTAACAGCTTAGTCAAACGGTGGCTTCCTCGATGGAGGTTTCTACGGACAATGAGATTGAACCTCTTGGATTTGAGCATAACGAAACCGGAAAAAGAACATGGCCGCTTAAGAGACATTTGGAGATTGAAACCCAAAAGAAATGCAGGCTCGAGATAATACTTCCAAACCCTCTGATGGTGACTTTGATATTGTCACATTGGTCGACACATTTTAGACCAACTGATGGAGACTTTGATATTGGCACAATGGTCGACACACTTTCAGATCAACTGATTAAGATTTTGACATTGACATATTGTCCCGTTGGTCAACATACTTCCAGACCAACTGATGAAGATTTTGACATAGACAATATTGTCATATTGGTTAACATACTTTCAGACAAACTGATAGAGACATTGACATTGTCACATTGCTAAAAATAATGATAGCTTTTTAAAAAATAAAATGGTGGTTCAAGAGATAAATATCTCGAAATTGCGTACACGAGCTTAAGGCAGTGGCGTAGCTAGGGTTGGTGTCACCCGGTGCGGTAAACTCAGGGCATCACCTCCTTGCCCCCGACTTCCACGATGGGTTTCTTCTTGTTAAAATAAGTCCGCAGTATAACAATGACACGTCCACAGTATAACAATGACAAGTCTACAGTATAACAATGACAAGTCCACAGTATAACAATGACAAGTCCACAGTATAACAATGACAAGTCCACAGTATAACAGTGACAAGTCCACAGTATAACAATGACAAGTCCACAGTATAACAGTGACAAGTCCACAGTATAACAATGACAAGTCCACAGTATAACAGTGACAAGTCCACAGTATAACAATGACAGGTCTACAGTATAACAATGACAAGTCTACAGTATAACAATGACAAGTCCACAGTATAACAGTGAAAGGTCTACAGTATAACAATGACAAGTCCACAGTATAACAATGACAGGTCTACAGTATAACAATGACAAGTCCACAGTATAACAATGACAAGTCCAACAGTATAACAATGACAAGTCCACAGTATAACAATGACAAGTCTGCAGTATAACAATGACAAGTCCACAGTATAACAATGACAAGTCCACAGTATAACAATGACAAGTCCACAGTATAACAATGACAAGTCCGCAGTATAACAATGACAAGTCCACAGTATAACAATGACAAGTCCACAGTATAACAATGACAAGTCTACAGTATAACAATGACAAGTACAAAAACAAATTAATTGAAGATCAGGAGGTACATTTATTTAAAAACTACAACAACGTTAAGTTATAGCTATTTTACATTAAATTTAATTTATTTAAAATTGTCTTTTCCTGGTCTTCAAAGTTGCAAACCTGTCAATCATTTGATCAAAATCAATATCCTTCACAGCATCACTTTCAATTGATAAGCAGAGCCAGATCAGAAATCTTTGGCTGTCCACGAAGTGTTTGTTTTAAAATGACCTGATTTCTTTGTCAATCTCCAGTGTCCACCTGTATTCCATGTACCCCACAAAAAAGATGATCACGCCAAAGCAGGGTCTGTTCGGACGAGTGGACAGGTCCTTGTCCTTGCTGGACGGCTCAGGTAAAACACCAAAACCACAGTAGAGTGACCACATCTAAGTTGTAACTAATAGAGCACCAACGACTAGTATCGTGTCTCAAAGAAACGTAGTTAATGAAAACATGCCTGAGATAACAGATAAGTGTGATATAATACAAATAACATTTGATTTTTTTTTAGGTTCCGGCGTAGGCGACTACAGAATACCCAACAACAGTATTAGAATCGATTATTTGGGTATTCCGACTACGACGAGTCCAGGATTCCGACTACTGATCACCGCATTTTATGGTAAGTTCTAAGTAGGTTTGTCAAATGAAAATAAAAAGGGAAATTTACGGGAAAATACTCTAAATATGCACAATACTCTAAATATGCACAATACTCTAAATATGCACAATACTCTAAATATGCACAATGTGTACTCTTAATTTGCACAATACTATAAAACATCGATGGTTTACAATGTTAAAAAATCGGTGGTTTACAATGTTAAAAAATCGCTTTTCTACAATGTTAAAAAATCGGTGGTTTACAATGTTACAAAATCGGTGGTTTACAATGTTAAAAAATCGGTGGTTTACAATGTTAAAAAATCGATTTTCTACAATGTTAAAAAATCGGTGGTTTACAATGTTACAAAATCGGTGGTTTACAATGTTACAAAATCGGTGGTTTACAATGTTAAAAAATCGGTGGTTTACAATGTTAAAAAATCGGTGGTTTACAATGTTAAAAAATCGCTTTTCTACAATGTTAAAAAATCGGTGGTTTACAATGTTACAAAATCGGTGGTTTACAATGTTAAAAAATCGGTGGTTTACAATGTTAAAAAATCGATTTTCTACAATGTTAAAAATTCGGTGGTTTACAATGTTACAAAATCGGTGGTTTACAATGTTAAAAAATCGGTGGTTTACAATGTTAAAAAATCGGTGGTTTACAATTTTTAAAAAATCGGTGGTTTACAATGTTAAAAAATCGGTGGTGTACAATGTTATAAAATCGGTGGTTTACAATGTTAAAAAATCGGTGGTTTACAATTAAAAAATCGGTGGTTTACAATGTTACAAAATCGGTGGTTTACAATGTTACAAAATCGGTGGTTTACAATATTACAAAATCGGTGGTTGACAAAGAAAGCTGTTTTGTAAAACACACATTTACCGGAAAAAATATTAAGAGGAAAAGATGTATGATCCAAGAATATATCACTTTTTAAAAAAAAATTAGAAAAAATGATTGCAAAATGTTTCTTATTGCTAAAAATTCTTCCAGAGCCAAGCTCCGGAGGTGAGTGCCGCGCTGACCATATGCTGTGTCCCTTTCATCAGTTGTGTATACCTCGTCGACTGGCCTGTGATGGCAACTTTAATTGTGGCAAAGATGACCGACTGGACGAGAAAGGGTGTGACAGGGAGGATACTGTCACTGATATTTTGGCCAACTGTAAGAAAAATCATTATTTGACTGGACAATGTAACATACTGTCAATAAAGTAATTATTTGACTGGACAATGTAACCAATTGTAAGTAAAGTCATTATTTGACTGGACAATGTAACCAACTGTAAGCAAAGTCATTATTTGACTGTACAATGTAACCAATTGTAAGTAAAGTCATTATTTGAATGGACAATGTAACCAACTGTAAGTAAAGTCATTATTTGACTGGACAATGTAACCAACTGTATGTAAAGTCCTTATTTGACTGGACAATGTAACCAATTGTAAGTAAAGTCATTATTTGACTGGACAATGTAACCAACTGTAAGTAAAGTCATTATTTGACTGGACAATGTAACCAACTGTAAGTAAAGTCATTATTTGATATGAAAAACTGTATGAAAACTCCCCAGATTCGCTGGCCAAGGACATTCTGCTGGTCATATTGTTGCCACTGGTTGTGTTCCTTCTGGTTGTTGTTTTGAGTTTCCTTATCGCCAAGAAGTACATCAGACAAAAGTAAGTTGATGACGTAACAAATCACGTGACTCAGGGCGAAAAGGAAAAGGGTTTGACTGAGTTGTGGAAAAAAAAAGGGGGGGGGGGGGGTTAAACTGCAATTTTAATTATTCTTTAGTTAAAATTTAGCTTATTTTTTTAAATTCATTTCGAATTTTTAAAACTTTGTCAAACTTTGATAAAATATACTTTCACTATCTCATCAGCATCATAAAATATACTTTCACTATCTCATCAGCATCATAAAATATACTTTCACTATCTCATCAGCATCATCAACGAGGTGAATTTAAACACGGTAAAATCTTAAATTGTGATTGATATTTTAGGTTTTCTCTGCGATACCGAACTATCTTCTTGGATATCTAGAGTTTATTCTTTGACATGCGCCGTACCCATCATCTGACCCACTCTAACCAATTCTGTACCCAGCATCTGACCCAGTCTAACCAATTCTGTACCCAGCATCTGACCCACTCTAACCAATTCTGTACCCAGCATCTGCTCCAGTCTAACCAATTCTTTACCCAGCATCTGACCCACTCTAACCAATTCTGTACCCAGCATCTGACCCACTCTAACCAATTCTGTACCCAGCATCTGACCCACTCTAACCAATTCTGTACCCAGCATCTGACCCATTCTAACCAATTCTGTACTCAGCAGCTGACCCAGTCTAACCAATTCTGTACCGAGCAGCTGACCCAGTCTAACCAATTCTGTACCCAGCATCTGACCCAGTCTAACCAATTCTGTACCCAGCATCTGACCCATTCTAACCAATTCTGTACCCAGCATCTGACACACTCTAACTAATTCTGTACCCAGCATCTGACCCACTCTAACCAATTCTGTACCCAGCAGCTGACCCAGTCTAACCAATTCTGTACCCAGCATCTGACCCAGTCCATCTGACCCAGTCCATCTGACCCAGTCCATCTGACCCAGTCCATCTGACCCAGTCCATCTGACCCAGTCCATCTGACCCAGTCCATCTGACCCAGTCCATCTGACCCAGTCTAACCAATTCTGTACCCAGCGTCTGACCCAGTCCATCTGACCCAGTCCATCTGACCCAGTCCATCTGACCCAGTCCATCTGACCCAGTCCATCTGACCCAGTCCATCTGACCCAGTCCATCTGACCCAGTCCATCTGACCCAGTCTAACCAATTCTGTACCCAGCATCTGACCCAGTCCATCTGACCCAGTCCATCTGACCCAGTCCATCTGACCCAGTCCATCTGACCCAGTCCATCTGACCCAGTCCATCTGACCCAGTCCATCTGACCCAGTCCATCTGACCCAGTCTAACCAATTCTGTACCCAGCGTCTGACCCAGTCCATCTGACCCTGTCCATCTGACCCAGTCCATCTGACCCAGTCCATCTGACCCAGTCCATCTGACCCAGTCCATCTGACCCAGTCCATCTGACCCAGTCCATCTGACCCACTCTAACCAATCGCAATAAGGCTCTTATTATCACAACAAAAATAAGTTCATTTTTGTTAATCACAATGACGACTCCGGTTTAATATTCTCTAACACAAATCTAACAAACAATGTAATTGTTGTTCTAATACATTCTGATTGATATTTTAACCATTACTGTTATCTCTGTTTGTAAATATGACCCCAACTTATAACCAGTGTTCTCTATCGACAGAATTCTGAAGCCCCCTCCACCATCTGTCATCTATACTCAGGCTCAAGGAGGGCGTGTCACCATATCAGACTCAAATGATGTTCTCCCACCCACATACGAGGACGTCATGCAACCAATATCGGGACCAGAACCTCCCCCGGCGTACAGCACCATCATTGATTTCGACAGACCAGTCGATGTCCAATCTGTTTTTGTTGACCACGCTCACATGACGAGTGAACGTTTCCAAAAACAGCTCTACAAAACCAATCTCCGTTTTAACAATGCCACGCCCGGAGGCTCAGCTTCTTCTGTGGATGATTGTGGTGAACGTGGTGGACAGGGCGATGTGTTCTTAACCTCAGAGGAATACGAAGCACACAGACTCCATGGTGTCTGGCCCTCAGATACAGACGACGACGACGACATCAAAGAAAAACGTCGGCGAAAAGGCGGGAAAAGCAAATCTACAGGTAAAAGGCGAACAAACGAAGATCGTCACGTGATTGGCAAATGTAAACTCCGAATAGGTTCCTCTCCCGCCAGTTCAAACTCCAGCCAATCCGTGCCTTATTCACATTCAGCTGACTCATTCGATCCCGTGAGGTCACATCCTTTCCATTCCCATCGTTTGCCAAATGCATCTTCCGAGCATCAAATCAAAGACACACGCCTGACGTCACTCCCCCCTCACCAAACAACACCCGCTGCACCATCTTCCAGCGACTCTGTGATATGCGTGGCCGAGATCTCGTCCGAGTCTATCAAGTCCCGGTCATCTTCCGGTGGGGACCAGGACCGGAAAAGCGAAACAGAAAGTAGATTCACCAGTAAGAGAAATTCCGTCACTGAATCACTAACTTCGCTCCATGAAAGCGCTGGGTTGAAAGCAGACACACATGTAGATAACAATTTTATGCAAACCAAACCTACAGCAAGCGCGAGTGTTTCAGCTGAACGATGTCAAGGAAGCACCGATGGCGAGAGTCGATCAAATCCTGATCTAATGGTGTTGAAACACGCTGTTTCGGTCAGTCCAAGAAAGGGTAACTTGATAGTTACAGTGCCCGAAGAGTGCACTGCAAGTAATGGCTGTATTACTCATCTTTAACAAAAGTGTTGGATCCAATATAGAACACTTGCTAGTGATACCAAAATACATATTTCGTTCTTTCTTTTAGTTGCACTATTATGCAAATTTGTATAGTTTAGCTATTGTTTAGAACGGTGATTCCCAAAGTGGTCTATATCGACCCCCAGTGGTCGACGACAACTTGCAAGGGGTCCATGTCAGCGAGAAAAAAAAACTGGGGGTCCATGAAATGAAAATGGGGGGTCAATGATAGTGGATCTCATGTAAGCAGGTCCTGACTTCTATTTTGGCATTGATCCACATACAATGATAGTACCTGTTTACTTACATAATATTACCGTATAATATAAAGATATATCTTCCTACATAAATTATAAAAGTAGCTATGAAGTAAAAAATTTTAAAAACATAAATGTTCATGAAACGCGATGAAGAATCATATTCATATAAGTACTCCAATCAATCTCCTAGATTTGACTTTGTAACGCGCTTCGAGCCTTTGGGGATGAAACGTGATTTTTCAAATACAATTTATTATTATTATATTTAAGCTATTAAGTATATTTGTTTATATATGAAACTGTTTAAGAATCAATTGCTTTTCCATCCTCAGACCGAGTGGATTTAGGAGTTTTCAGCAGAATATAAAATCTCCTTATAAAAAAAAACGAAACAAATTTGTCGTCATTAACCGAGGAGATTTGAGATTAAACTTAACTATATTGATGCCAAATGTTGAACATTTATTATTAAAGCATCAGGTTCATCCCTCACACTATAAGCATTTAATTTTTTGCTTAGTTATTTTATGTAACTGAAAGTAAATTTTTAATTTGGTTTGTCTTAATTTGTATTTAAATAATAAATTTATAAAACTTAACATATTTAAAAAAAAAAAAAAAAAAAAAGTTTTTCACACTACACTTTACTTCCGTTATAAATTTAAATCTTTCAAAGTGAGTTGCACTTTACCGGCTGTCAAAAATACATTTGAGGTTAATGGATTTGCAAAAAAATCAGGGGGTCTACCCAAAACCGAAAAACGTGGCAAGGGGTCTATGAGACAAAAAAGTTTGGGGACCTCTGGTTTAGAAGCTTAAAATATCGTCACTTTTGTCATGAAGATTTTGATGACAGATGTCATGAAAATATTTTCCTCATCACTCTGTCTGCTGCTAAAAATATTGATGCATTTATATCTGTGTTAATTTGTTGGCTTATAATATTTGTAGAGTTACTTTAAAAATTTGTAACGGCTTAAAAACAAACATATTTATTTTATTTTGTGATAAATTTAATTGTATCATCGATGGTAACGCTTTGGGACATCGTAATTCCAGGGTAAGAGAAGCTGTTTACCACTTTTAGTCGTTGGGCATTGACTTGGATTTTTGGGCTCGATCTAAGGTTTCCGCGGACCTGGTTGGTAAAGGACCTCAGTCTTTTTCCTGGTAATGGTGAGACCAAAGTTTGAGCAGGCATCCGAGAAGTTTGCAACACTGCGTTGCGTGTTGGCCTGTGATGCAGTGTTAAGGGCACCGTCAGTTCTGAGTCTGATGCCCGATTCCAATGTATGCCTCTTTTTAAGTGCCAGACAGCATCGCGGAGAAGTGTTGGTGACACAAGCGATGATTGAGACGTCTCTCCATTTTCTCGGACCCTAGCCAACATGTCATCATTGAACTAATTTTAAGTAATTTATCAAATGCGTCTTTGTAATAAAAAAAAGGGCGGGTTGGGGAGAACAGATGCAGTGCCGGTACAAATGTTTTAATGTATCGATATCTTTTAACTCTTAGTCCTGATACTCTAAATTATTTTTAAGTCTGTACAGATCCATGTTTGCTATTAGTGAAATTACTTTAAAATGTGTACATATTAATATTTTGCAATCAGTTACATTAATTTACATGCTATAATTAAATAAAGCTGTATATATTAACGTTTCGTCTTAGTTGTTATGTTTATTTATTTGTTTCAACATTAATGACATAAATATCCCATTAAAAGAACAACATCGAACCTGTGTCCCCTGCTTCCATCTCTTACACAGATCTCAAGGTAAACACGGGCACCAATCTTGTCATTACTTTATTCAATGCCGACAATACATTTTTTTTTTTTGCGGTTTACAACATGACATGAAATAATATAGCTTTACCTCTATGAGATTGCAAACAGTACCAGTGAGATATTCCTGACAGTACTTAAAACAGATAAACATTGCTGTCTGCAAAGTTGATCGCAGGTCAACATAGCTGTCTACAAAGTTGGTCGTAGGTAAACATTGCTGTCTGCAGAGTTGGTCGCAGGTAAACATTGCTGTCTGCAAAGTTGGTCGTTGGTAAACATTGTTGGCTGCAGAGTTGGTCGCAGGTAAACATTGCTGGCTGCAGAGTTGGTCATTTTTAGGTCTAACATAAGTCAACAAGTAAACGCTACTCCAGCGGTTCTCAACCTGTGGGTCGCGACCCCTTTGGGGGGTCACGCGACCCTTTCTCATGGGGTCGCCTAAGACCATCTGAAAACACATACACTCTACAGTTATAAAGTAGCAACGAAATAACTGTGTGGCACGGAGGTCGCCACAAGATGAGGAACTGTATGAAAGGGTCGCGGCGTTAGGAAGGTTGAGAACCACTGCCCTAAGCTGTCTAACGCACGGCTTTGGCCCTTTCAAGAACACCAGAACTGATACCACGTGAGAACTTGCATGTCATTTCATAATAAAATAGCATTAATGATGTTTGTGGATAACCTAGCCATCTCTTAAAGGTGTATAAGAAATTTTACTTTTATTTAGACACATGAAAACGTCTCCTAATCGTTAAATCAATATTGTGTTAAAATTGGTTACAAATGAGAAAATTGCACTAAAAAATGATTCACACATTAGGTATTTCTATCAGCCAATCTTTATGTACATGTAATGGTTGTCAGTCTGCACCATTGTCTATACCTCTTGTCTGTTTATGAATACATGCGTTAATATTACAGACGACTGTATCTTTAAAGAACTTTATAACGTATATCAAAATTCACATTACTTAATCTTGCAAAGTCAGGTTTAAATGTAATTTTACAAAGATGTTTGATACGGCACATTGTTATTGTTAGTAAAAAAACTGTCATGACTAATAGACAATAATATTACGTGCCCTGAGACCCCCCTCTTAGGTCACCAACGGTTGTACACCTTGCCTAGTGACTCACGACTCTTAGGCAATCAATTGTTATACACCTAGTGACTCACGACTCTTAGGCCACCAATTGTTATACACCTAGTGACTCACGACTCTTAGGCCACCAATTGTTATACACCTAGTGACTCACGACTCTTAGGACACCAATTGTTGTACACCTTGCCTAGTGACTCACGACTCTTAGGCCACCAATTGTTGTACACCTTGCCTAGTGACTCACGACTCTTAGGCCACCAATTGATGTACACCTTGTCTAGTGACTCACGACTCTTAAGCCACCAATTGTTGTACACCTTTCCTAGTGACTCACGACTCTTGGGCCACCAATTGTTGTACACCTTGCCTAGTGACACACGACTCTTGGGCCACCACAGATGTACACCTTGCCTAGTGACACACGACTCTTAGGCCACCACAGATGTACACCTTGCCTAGTGGCACACGACTCCTAGGCCATCAACTGATGTACACCTTGCCTAGTGACTCACGACTCTTAGGCCACCAATTGTTGTACACCTTGCCTAGTGACTCACGACTCTTGGGCCACCAACTGATGTACACCTTGCCTAGTGACTCACGACTCTTGGGCCACCAATTGTTGTACACCTTGCCTAGTGACACACGACTCTTAGGCCACCACAGATGTACACCTTGCCTAGTGACACACGACTCTTAGGCCACCAACTGATGTACACCTTGCCTAGTGACTCACGACTATTGGGCCACCAATTGTTGTACACCTTGCCTAGACTGATAGGTGGTAATTTATGTTGACTTAGTTCAATGATCGGCAAACTTATTAGTAAAAAAACACAAATCAGTAGCAGGAAGATTGAAATAAAAAATTAAGAGCCATAATTCTATTCAAGAACGTGTCAAGAACCATGTTTTTCTGAGTCAAAACCGATTTGTAGCCGGCTGCCCTATCCGCACTCAGGTCGCTAAAGAGCTGCGATTGTTCTGACCACTGACCTAGTTAGTAGACGATATATACGTCCACTGTGATAAACGCAGATCTCATTCATTTTGGTCAAATCTCATTTCACTTTATTTTACTCACGGCAAATGCTCACAGAGTTAGGGTCGGTTCACACGATCAAATTTCGCGTCAAATTGTTGTATGAACGCACTATTTTGTGCGTGGTTTCTTTTTGGGGGAATTTGATCAAGTAGTAATTTGAAAGTTGTGACAAGGCTTCATACACGAATTGCATCAAATGCTTGAAGGAAAATCTGATCGTGTGAACCGACCCTTAGGCGCATTTATTAAATTACGCAGTTATCTTGAATGCATAGCTGGGAAAACCTCTTCCTGTCATTTTTGCACTGTCTTGGACTCTCGGAAACTTGAGCTGAGACTAATCTTTTAAATATTCATTTCTTTCTTTTCGTCCTTACTTAATCTGAAAAAAAAGGCATGCAGCTCTGTGGGATTTATTCTTGTTAATTTGATTTGGTCCTTAGTTAAAGACTTACTTCATACATTGGTTTTGTCTTTAATGGGAATAGGGTAAATGTAGCGAGATCGTACCTCTTATTTTATTATGGCCGCCATCTTGGTTGCCCCGACCCGCGAACTTTTACGTGTTCACGGGTCGGGGCAACCAAGATGGCGGCCGTGCAAAAAAAAAAGTAACTCGGTAAATTCGTATAGATTGTACCGCGTTTTTTTACCATGGTCGTCATCTTGGATGCCTGAATCCTAAATTTATCCCTCACCCTAACCTGAACCCTAAATCGGTAAATTCGGATAGATCGTACCGCGTTTTTTTTACCATGGCCGTCATCTTGGTTGCCTGACCCCCAAATGTATCCCTCACCCTAACCTGAACCCTAAATCTATCCCTCACCCTAACCTGAACCCTAAATCTATCCCTCAGCCTAACCTGAACCTTAAATCTATCCCTAAACTTATGATGAGGTACGATCTATCTGAATTAGCCCCTAAATCTATCCCTAAACCTAATGATGAGGTACCATATATCTGAATTAGCAAAAAAATTCACGTTTGCTAAAATTAAGAATAAAACTTTAAAAATTAATGAAAAAAAAATGATTATAATTTATAAAATTTCATTGGTTGTCTTATTAAATATGTTAAAGTGAGCCGCCATTTTATGAGATGCCTTTAGAGGTTGACCAGACTGTGTTTCATTAATTTTTGGATATTATTTTCGTTGGAACCTGAAATAAAGTGTCCTTAAACCTAACCAGAACCCTAAATCTATCATTAAACCTAACCTGAACCCTAAATCTATCCCTAACCTGAACCCTAAATCTATCCCTAACCTGAACCCTTAATCTATCCCTCACCCTAACCTGAACCCTAAATCTATCCCTCACCCTAACCTGAACCCTACATCTATCCCTCACCCTAACCTGAACCCTAAATCTATCCCTCACCCTAAATCTATCCCTCACCCTAACCTGAACCTAAATCTATCCCTCACCCTAACCTGGACCCTAAATCTATCCCTAAACCTAACCTGAACCCTAAATTCATCCCTCTGCCTTCTACGTTTTGACCCTGAAAATTAAAAAAATGGAAAAAAAAACCCAAAGAAAAATGGCAAAAAATAATTATAAAATAAAGAAATAATGAAAACCCAACTTACAGTTTCATGGAATACACTTTTACACACTTTATTTCAGGTTCCAACAAAAATAGTATCCAGAATATTGAATAAAATATAGGGTCTGCCATTGAACAAGCCGTTCCAAAATGGCGAAAATAGCGGAACACATAATAATATTATAATAAGCCTGCCAATGAAAATTTTAAAATTATAATTAATCAACCAATAAAAATTAGCCAACTTTATATTAATGAAAATTTAACTCTATTAACAAAAAAATAAATAAAGTGAAGTGACTCCCAATGGACTACGATGAGTCGATTGTTTTGTAACGTGATAAGCGTAATTACGAGTTAGACTTCCGGTCGGCTGTCTGCAACACACTAGTCGCTCACAAATTTTACTTCAAACAACTTTCTTCCTTTAATCATAACTGAATTATAATTATTGTCACATTTAATGAATGTCATTTAAAGAAACGCGTGTATTCAAAGAATATTTTGAAAAGTAAAATTTTTAATTAACATTGGGGAGGCGCTGATGGAGACAAACATTTTGCTTTAAAATTAATGATGATGGCAATGGCTGATCAGCTGTTATCTGTTGTTATGTGTTGTTATGTGTAGCAGAAAGCCTGCCAATGGCTGGTACGTATCACGTGACAAAACAAGGAAGTGACTCATCGTAGTCCATAAACACGCAAATGAAATGAGGTACGATCTATTTGAATTAGCCGCGAATGGATTTAATTAAATTGGCTGATGGCATTATGTAACAGAAATACGTATATCATTTAAATCGTAACTGTAGGTTAATTTTTATTTACCCAAAAAGTTATTTTGATCTCTAATTCCAGCTAATTCCAATTAATTCCAACTTCATATCTAATAGGAAAATGGCAATTTATTGGAATGCATATTCTGTGTTGATCGTTTTGGTATGTTTTAACAAACTTATCCTAGGTAAGTGACATGCTTTATTGAAGCTATTGTGCCATTTCCTGATCTTATGATATAAATGTGTAATTCTCTTTATATAGCCTGCAATGCTGAGCTTAATTCTTAGAGCGAACATTTTCGAACAAACTACAACTACAAAAATTCTTGGCTAAATTTACATATCAGCTCATGCAACATATTCAAATAGAGTGCTAGATCGATAGAACATTCCTTAGTGCTAGATCGATAGAACCTTCCTTAGTGCTAGATCGATAGAACATTCCTTTTTGCTAGATCGATAGAACATTCCTTAGTGGTAGGTATAAAATATTATTTCTTCGGAGTTTAACACCATTTCCCAAGGAGTAATTGAAATATATAATTATTTATTTTTATGTCAATACAGCTCAAAGAAAAACAAATGTCATAGGATTGAGAGGAGGTAGGTTTGTGCAGGATGTATGTGAGGTAGGTTTGTGCAGGATGTATGTGAAGTGGGTTTGTACAGGATGTATGTGAGGTAGGTTTGTACATGATGTATGTGAGGTATGTTTGTGTAGCATGAAAGGTGAGGTATGTTTGTTTAGCATGAAAGATGCGGTAGGTTTGTTCTAGCATGAAAGGTGAGGTTGGTTTGTGCTAGCATAAAATGTGAGGTAGGTTTGTGTAGCATGAGATGTGAGGTAGGTTTGCACTAGCATGAGATGTGAAGAATGTTGGTGCCTTTAAAATACGATTTAAGAACGCCCTGTCTTAAATACAAAATTGACTCTTAATGTCTACCTAGCTTGTGTAGGGATCAGCATCATATATTATTTTTAGTGAAAAGCTAATTTCATAAAATATAATGTGCCAAAAAATATTTTGTGAGCTGCAAGCAGTGCCTCATTATTTAAAGTTCATTATAAATTAAATCAAGTTTAAAAAGGAAGTATTTATTGATTAAATGCATGTCAGATTCCATAGATTGTCAACGAGTGAGCAAGAGGACACTTTATCAATTTGTCTTTCTCATTTCTTTTCACAGCTGAAAGGAGTGGAGAAATCGTTGGAGTGCGAAGTGGGTTTATATAGGCTTAAAAATTATCTGAAAAAATATACTAAAGCATAAAAATTTTATGTAGGTTTTCAAGCGATTAACTGTTGGTTTTAATTTGTAAAGTAAAATATTTTTTTTGGATTTGTAAAGTACAACTGTTAGTTTTAATTTGTAAAGTAAAATATTTTTTTTGGATTTGTAAAGAACAACTGTTAGTTTTAATTTGTAAAGTAAAACATTTTTTGGATTTGTAAAATACAACTGCAAATTTTAATTTATAAAGCAAACAATTTTGGCTTTGTAAAGCACAACTGTTAATTTTAATTTTTAAAGAAAAGTATGTTTGTCTTTGTATTGTAACTTAGTTGTTTGTTCTATAGCAGGGGTGGCCAGACCGGTAGTAACTGAGAGACATTTTTTAAATTAGAAAAATTGTTGAGAGCCGCATTGAAGCACTGTTTTCTTATTTTCGTTTCCTGCAACTTGTTGCCATATTTGATTTAAACTTTTAAATAATAAGTTACTAACTTTAGTAGGAATAACAGTAATGGTCAATACTTTGAAATACGGATTTTTACCGGAACCGGAACCAGAAATTTAACAGTTCACATCACCAACAAATCAGAAACCAATCGCTCCCTTTAACTTTTAAAATTTAAATCAATCCCAAATTATTTTCAACCCTTTGTTTCATTCAAGATTTTTTTTTTAAACTTTCATTTATTTTTTATCGTATATATTTCAAACGAAAAGTTTTAATTTCATAAATTGTTCGCGAGCCGCAATGTGAACACAGAAGAGCCGCAGTTTGGCCACCGTTGTTCTATTCTATAGTTTTAAAAAATGGTAGCAACGAGGTTGACTTCTTCTATATTGCGATTGTCCATCGTAGTCATTGAAATAAACACCAATGTTGTGTGTGTGTGGTACAGGCTCGAAGTGCTCTCCCCTGCCAATAATGGAACACGGTAGCTACAGTTGTAGCAGCGAGGTGGACCGTCATGAGACTTGTGTGATGAAGTGTAAACCTGGTTACATGGTGCCAATTACACAGCGGTCGCGTGACAAGGTAAGCAGCCGAGAACCTTTCAACTTGGCGCCGTAGCTTTACATTAATGCGATCGTTGCATCAAAATTAATATTTGATAAATAAACCAGGGGCGGCGTGTGTATTGCACTGTAAAAGCTGCAGCACTCCCATGTCCTCATTAAATTTTTAAAACTGTGCACTTCATAGTTCCAATGACGGGGTGGTTGGTTGTTCCAGGCACGAGCACATGTCACAGGGAAGAAGTGATGCAGTCAGGAGAGGGAAGCACTGTCGCTCACGCAGTTCTAATCTTCTTGACTGCGTGGGAGGCTGGGGTTATGTGGTGTATCACATATACAGTATATGAATGAGATCAAATGTAGACGATTAGTGTAAAATTCTATTCTACATAAACATACATGCATATATACATACATGAATAAATATCTTTATGGTTTTCGTTTTACACATTATTAAAATAATGTCTATAATTTTCTCAAGCAGTACCCCCCAACGATATAAGTCACGAGCCGCCTTTGGAAATTAAATTAAAATAATGGATCATTTTAACAATAAAAATAGAGACTAATCATTGCTCCTAAGTCATACAATATTACGAATATGAAATACATTTTTTAAACTTTTATTTACCAAGAAAATATGATTGTGTACTTTTAAATTAATTTTAGAATGTGTTATATAAATCAATGTTTTTCAGAAGCGTCTACACATTAAGAACAGAGGTGTGTACCAGTGTTTAGAGCAACCCGGGGGCCGAGCCTGGGAGCCCACTCAGTTTTTCGATTGTGTTGGTATGTCTTAGTTCACATTTGTTTTATCTCATACAGCTAGGTCCTAGATAAGAGTTGTTCTGTGACATACATATATCATTAAGCTTGTTATAGGTTAGAATAGTCGGATGATATTTAGGGATGTCGCTGTTATAACACAGACCTGTAGTGACATCTTGACAAGTCATTTTTCTAATATTCTATTTAAAATTACATACCGATTCGATTTTAGAATATGTAGGGCGATATTTACCGATTGATCTCCTCTCTTAAGTCACGAATGGTCTGGAAATGGACACTGTCACACAACAGTACAATCATGCAACATTCGCGAACCATATGTATAACAAAGAAGAAACTTTACAGCCCATCATTTCTCATATTCTAGGTCATTCTTACATTAAAAACAACCAATCTTTTCTTCCTTTCTAGAGGCATGGTATCCAATCGACATCAACTACTATTATGCCCTAACCCTGACCCCGACGGTACCTTGCACTCCAGATGGCGACAAAAGCTACTACGAAGACTTGATCAGGCGCAAGTTTCAGGGTCCAAAGTTCGTAGAGCGTTGTGACAAGTCAAAGTGTGGCCTGAACCTTACCGTGACATGTGTGAAGAAAAAATATGAGGTTAGCCATTCAAGTTTCTGTAACATTACCCCACCGCACGGGAGATACACGAATGATCAACAAGAGGTGGGAGATAAAGCAATGCATTGTGCTAACATTATCTCACTGTCTTCGTCAGTGTTTCCCCAAAGCGGTGGTCTGTGGGCCGGCATCGGTCCACGAGCCTTTGCCTGTCCACACTAAATGAGCACAAAAGAAACTAGGGAAAAAAATTAAAAAATAAAAATATTTTCCTGTTTGAGTCTCGTTTCAAATCCACCTTTAAAAACGAGGATTGTCTTGTTCATTAAAAATAAGATCTAACTATTCAAAGGCTAATGATTTTCTCTTCCAAAAATATCCGTCCATCCCTGTGGAGCAACGTTCCGTGTAAGGTGCTGGCTTGCCTCACCACTTCCATTTCATTCATACCTAATGCTTTTCTTTTCCATGCTTGGAGTCCCAGTTGCTGTTGATCTGTGTCCACATCATATATCCATCTTAGCCCAGGTCTGCCTCGCACCCTTTAACCTCTGGGGTTTCGAAGGTACATCCTTTTCACTCCTCTGTCATTTGACATTTTTTTCCAAGTGTCCTGTCCAGCGTTTCATCCCTTTTTTAAAAAAAACGAATTCTGCTACTATTGTGGGATCCTGATATAGTCCATTTTATTTGTGGCTGGGTCGCATTCTAACATCCGTACTCAACTTAGATGTTGGCCCATATATTTTCCGGAGAAATTTTTCTCTGCTGGTTTTGCTAATTAAAAATATGCCCAAAAAATAAAGATACTAATTATAATTACACGTACAGACTTAACGGCTGGCAGTCAAAGAAAATATTAAGAATCCTGTCGACAGATTAAAACGATGTTATGATTTATTTGTTAAATACAATATAGAAATTATTAATGTATTTGTTAACTGGTCCATGGTGCACCTGGAAACATGTCCACTGGTCCACTAAAAGTAAACGTCTGGGAAGCAATCGTCCATGTAATATGTCGGATGCAGTGCCATCGAGATGGGCTAATGTACGACATACACGCCAGTCCAGATGGGCTTATGTACGACAATCATACCTTCGAGATGGTCGGTTTCTCCGAAAGGCAAGGGAAACAACTGGATGATAGTTAAGAAATCAAACATGCCGCAGTTCCCTTGTTTGGATTGAGGCAAAATTGGCGTTAACGTTAGTGCGGTACAACTGCAAATGTTTTGTATTTAATATTATAAACGAAATGCACAGGGAAAACTAAAGCTGTATTGACAAAACTTAGCCATATAAAGGTGTCTTCAAATCTATTTATGTAAAGATTAGCAGATTTCTTATATGTGTGAGCTTGAATAATATTGTTGTAAAAAAAACCGGAGTGTCATATGGAGACACATATGATGATAGTTATATGATACCTTAAGGAGAGTCTTGGGATTCTAATTCTTTGAATACTAATCAAAGCATCGAAGTTTTGTAACGATTCAACGAACACAAAAATACAATAGGGGATTTTATTGTAGCGGATCGTCTGCCCCTTAAACATTGATTTGCAGATTTCATCATATCGACTCCATTTATTCCAAGGCAGATTTCATCATATCGATTCCATTTATTCCAAGGCATATTTCCTCATATCGATTCCATTTATTCCAAGGCATATTTCCTCATATCGATTCCATTTATTCCAAGGCAGATTACCTCATATCGATTCCATTTATTCCAAGGCAGATTACATCATATCGATTCCATTTATTCCAAGGCAGATTTCATCACATCGATTCCATTTATTCCAAGGCAGATTTCATCACATCGATTCCATTTATTCCAAGGCAGATTTCATCATATCGATTCCATATATTCCAAGGCAGATTTCATCATATCGATTCCACTTATTCCAAGGCAGATTTTATCATATCGATTCCATTAATCCTCAGGTAGATTTTATCATATCGATTTCTTTTTCTATTGAAAACGTCGACAACCATTTTGATGCCATGCGAGATATTTTAGAAGAGTAAGTAAGGTCATTATTTTAAGTTTTATAATTGTACGTTTATTCTGCAATAAAATTTGATAACTTTTAAATACATCTATACGAAATAAGAACTGAGATAATGTAAAAGAATCATTTAGGATTGGTTGCAGGTTGTCTAGGTACGTGATGTCTAAGTATGTGATTCGTTAGATGCATAACTGCCCAGGTATCTGACTGCTTAAGTATGTGATTCGTTAGATACATAACTGCCCAGGTATCTGACTGCTTAAGTACGTGATTGGTTAGATGCATAACTGCCCAGGTATCTGACTGCTTAAGTACGTGATTGGTTAGATACATGATTTGTTAGGTACGTGATTGGTTAGGTACATGGTTAGGTACATGGTTAGGTACATGGTTAGGTACATGGTTAGGTACATGGTTAGGTACATGGTTAGGTACATGGTTAGGTACATGGTTAGGTACATGGTTAGGTACATGGTTAGGTACATGGTTAGGTACATGGTTAGGTACATGGTTAGGTACATGGTTAGGTACATGGTTAGGTACATGGTTAGGTACATGATTAGGTACATGGTTAGGTACATGGTTAGGTACATGGTTAGGTACATGGTTAGGTACATGGTTAGGTACATGGTTAGGTACATGGTTAGGCTGCTGGAAAAGGACATTCACCTAAATAAATAGCTTAAAACAAACCAGAAGCATATTGATTAGAGTTTTGATTGTCATGGGACTCAAACATATTGATTGAGATAGTAATCGGATGTTGAGCATTTAACCTTATAACTTACAGAAATTTGCATGTTACCTTCAAGAGGGGCTTCACCGAAAAAATTTTATTCGGTGACAACACGACGTACATCAGATGTCCTCAAGGGTCGGTCCTGGAGTATGACCTGACGTGTCGTAAGTCCTTATGACCTACCGTGTCGTACACCTGGGTGAAGGATGTGTCGGAAGTGTGTATGAATGGCGTGTTATAAGTCTGTATGATCTAACGTGTTATAAGTCTGTATGACCTAACGTGTCATAAGTCTGTATGACCTAACGTGTTATAAGTCTGTATGACCTAACGTGTCATAAGTCTGTATGACCTAACGTGTCATAAGTCTGTATGACGTAACGTGTTATAAGTCTGTATGACGTAACGTGTTATAAGTCTGTATGACCTAACGTGTTAAAAGTCTGTATGACATAACGTGTTAAAAGTCTGTATGACATAACGTGTCATAAGTTTGTATGACTTTAAACAATTACGTTTACCTTACAGCATCTGGTACGCAAAGCCCTTGTTGGGACGTACAAAGCTTCGTACCGTTAATGATATGAGATGGTACTGTCAAGGTGTAAGAACACCTGAGAGTCTGTGTTGTGCCTGAATGGGTATCGGACGATAAGCGTAGGAATACGAAAGGCAAAAAAAAAGGGGGGGGGGTCGAGGTGGGGAGAGTACGGTAGTAGTGTGGGCAGTAGAGCAGGGGAGAGCGAGTGGGTAGGACGCTGACCGTATCAGTGGACCAGTGTTAGTGTTAGTTGGTGTTAGTGGTGGTAGATAGTAGTGTTGCTATCCATGTAGTATGTGTGGTTCTTTGGCTAAGCTTGTGAGCAGAACCCACATTACTAAAGTGAGAACTTTTTAGATTGGAGAGTGGTGAAATAAAAATTTAGAACTAATAACTATAAAGAACTCTTAGACTCTTGTGTCCAGTGTTATGTGTGTACAGTGACAGTGTGTTTAAGTATCAAAACCCCTAGACAACGGACACACGAGTAAATTCCTGACAGGTACCACTGGGCCTAGTATTTTATTTCACTTAATGTCTACCAATCTATTTCTCTCTACACCTAGGTGGGTGCTCCAGGGGCCATTTCCTGGACGGGGCAGACATGGAGTGCTCTCCCTGCCCGACAGGATTTTACCAGGACGAGACACACCAGATCAAGTGTAAACAGTGTCCACCAGGGGCGCCAGATGACCAGATGGGGCTAAAAAGTATCTCAGAATGTTTCCATGTAGAGTCTTGTGAGTACATATTGTTTCCATATAGTGTCTTGTGAGTACATATTGTTTCCATATAGTGTCTCGTGAGTACACATTGTTTCCATGTAGTGTCTTGTGAGTATACATTGTTTCCATGTAGTGTCTTGAAGTACACATTGTTTCCATGTACTTTGGCAAATACGCAGTGTTTCCATATAGAGCAGGTGTCCACAAATTACGGCCCGCGGTCCTGATCCGGCCCAATGGGGACCCTTAGCCGTACTTGTACAAACCGTGTAGCAGTGACAAATATGGAAATGGACATTGACCCCCCTCATTAGCCAAAAACAGGCCCGTACTTCCCACTGAAATACTAATAATTTGATGTTTATAATTGTTCTTCATTTGTGTTGTTTCCTGACGCTGTTGTGTCCTCTACATTTAAGATACACGAAGTGTGCATAGGAATTCATTCATACAGTTTTATACTTTCATGTAACAGAACGACTTTCTATATCTCATTTGACATTACGCTGAAATCAGTAGTAGCACGGGGATGGAGTGATACTTCACAAGAGTTAAAATTTAGGGACTATATTTTGTGGGTGGAAGAAGAAAAAGCATGAGAGCCGCCATAATGGAAGTGTGGAGAATATCCATCTCAAGCATGAGGCTGAACAACAAATTATGTCTGATTTCATTGGAACTAAATACTATTTAATATGTGGTGTGGACTTATCTACTTGATTAAGATATTCACTGTGTAGTATTTCTATAAACGTAACCAAGAGCAGTGTGGGAAAATTGACTTTCTTTATAGTTTAAGCAAGTGGTTTGTATGGATTTATCAAGTAAATTAAGTCTAAAGTTAACTAATGTAAAACAAGGCCACCCGGCAAAGATAACTGATTATTGCAATGTAAGGAAAGAGCTCCAGTTACAACCAGTAACAACGACCCGTTACACAACAGGTATAGGCCGGCCCCAAAATGTCCAAGGGAAAGTGAAACGGACCCCGAGAGTCTAAGGGAGTGGGAACAGGGCCCCTGATTAAAACGTTTTAGAACCCCTGATGTATAGTTTTGTGTCCCCTTGTGTGTTTTGTCTGTAGAAAAGTAAAGATTTACAGTTTTTATAAGGGGTTTTGGTATTTGGTTTTATCGTGGGTAAGGTTGTATAACGCCATGCCTGTCACCAATAATGTTACCACTGGTATGTATTTTATCCCCAGTTGTTAAGAGAACCAGCATCATCACAGTCCTTGCTGCCCTTGCTTCTGTGGTCATTGTGGCTACCATCCTCATTTCATACAGAAGGTAATGTCTGATCTTTAGGAACATTTCTTATATCATCATCTCCATTATTCTCAGTGTTTAAGCATATGTAAAGCACAAACTATCATTCAATAATTACATGTTTTAATGCGATCTTTATGTTTCCTTGCATTATGTTTTAAAACACGTATGATGCTACATTCACATCTGATGCATTCCTGGACGTTTTAATAATAACCCATAACTGGGGATTTTTATGTGTAGGGGACATAATCCTGGTCAAATATATGTTCTATATTACTTGACATTTCATATGCAATATACGGCTTAATATTTATATTGGACATTTTACTGGAGATGTATATGTTACTTAGGATATTATTTCAAATAATTATGGGACATGTTACTGGAGAAATATATACAATACTGGAAATGTATTTATAGAATACAGCTGGCGATTTACCTAGATTACTTGAAATGTTTACATACATGTATGTAGCATTTTGGTGGGCATTTATTTGGGACATAGTACCTGACACTTCAACCACATATTGATGGACATTTTCAGCCAAGTTCGCAACGAACCAGATGGAAAATCTCCCGAATACTATCCTGAGAACATTCGAGAAGCTATGCAGGTAAACTTTCAACTTCCCCTATGTTCATTATTTCACCTGCAACTTTCTACTTCGTCTTTATTCATAACTTCCCCGTTAATCACTACCTCATCTTTCCACTTCACCTTTCAACATCACCTATATTGATAACTTCACCATTCAACTTCACCTATATTGATAACTTCCCCTATATACAATACCTCAACTTTCAACTTCCCCTTTTAACTTCCTCTGCACAACTTCACCTATGGGGTGGTCCACCCAGGTGTCACTTGTTCTGTACATGGAGTGGCAGCATTTTCAGACAACTGCCGAGTTAGTAGCATGTAAGGGGGGCGGCGGCTTAACTCTTTGCCCGCCTGGGAAGGAACGCTAGCTACGTCACAAGGCCATGTATATCAGCATCAAACCTAGCGAGCAGGGGTATCAAAACTGTCATTTTTATCGGGAATGTGGGTGGAAATCGAGGGCACCGATGACAAGCGGAAAGAATGAAAGAAGGGGGGTGTGGGTATTGGGAGCCAATGCCCCATAAAATCAGATCAGATAGATCTAGTGTTTTATGATCTCCATAATGTTTCAAATAGATCTAGTGTTTTATGATCTCCATAACGTGTCAGATAGATTTAGTGTTTTATGATCTCCATAACGTGTCAGATAGATTTAGTGTTTTATGATCTCCATAACGTGTCAGATAGATCTAGTGTTTTATGATCTCCATAACGTGTCAGATAGATCTAGTGTTTTATGATCTCCATAACGTGTCAGATAGATCTAGTGTTTTATGATCTCCATAACGTGTCAGATAGATTTAGTGTTTTATGATCTCCATAACGTGTCAGATAGATCTAGTGGTTTATGATCTCCATAACGTGTCAGATAGATCTAGTGTTTTATGATCTCCATAACGTGTCAGATAGATTTAGTGTTTTATGATCTCCATAACGTGTCAGATAGATCTAGTGTTTTATGATCTCCATAACGTGTCAGATAGATCTAGTGTTTTATGATCTCCATAATGTGTCAGTTAGATCTAGTGGTTTATGATCTCCATAACGTGTCAGATAGATCTAGTGTTTTATGATCTCCATAACGTGTCAGATAGATTTAGTGTTTTATGATCTCCATAACGTGTCAGATAGATCTAGTGTTTTATGATCTCCATAACGTGTCAGATAGATCTAGTGTTTTATGATCTCCATAATGTGTCAGATAGATCTAGTGTTTTATGATCTCCATAACGTGTCAGATAGATTTAGTGTTTTATGATCTCCATAACGTGTCAGATAGATTTAGTGTTTTATGATCTCCATAACGTGTCAGATAGATCTAGTGTTTTATGATCTCCATAACGTGTCAGATAGATCTAGTGTTTTATGAGCTCCATAACGTGTCAAATAGATCTAACGTTTTATGATCTCCATACAGTGCCAGATAGATCACTAGAAATCCAACTTCACTACCCTTGTAATATTTGTAAATGAATTTTACAGAATCTCATCTGTAAACCTGTGACTATGGTTCCTGAGGTGGGAACGGAAGTGAGGAGGACCATACAGACGGCTCACTCTGGCAGTGGGGACTCTGGCTCCAGTGACAACACCAAGCCTCCCTCCAACTTTGACTACAACAAAAAAGAAGTGTAAGTGACAGTACATATCTGTGGGTGACAGAACACATCAATAAGTGGCAGTAGTCATCATTAGGTGACAGTAGCCATCATTAGGTGACAGTAGCCATCATTAGGTGACAGTAGCCATCATTAGGTGACAGTAGCCATCATTAGGTGACAGTAGCCATCATTAGGTGACAGTAACAATCAATAGGTACATATTCCATCCATATAAGATATAGAAACAATCAATAAATGAGTCATCAATAAGTGACAGAAGACATCAAATCTATAATACAAAGAATTTGATCTTCATGCCATTGCTAACTGACAGAAATAAAGATCAGATAAATGTTTTCGAACTTCTCACATATTTAACAAATCTTCTACTACATGTCCCAATCTATACTGACTACTGCATGTCCCAATCTGTACTGTCCACTGCACGTCACAATCTTCACTGTCTACTGCATGTCCCAATCTGTACTGTCTACTACATGTCCCAATCTGTATCGTTTAATACATGTCACAATCTGTACCGTTTACTACATGTCACAATCTGTACTGTCTACTGCACATCCCAATCTTCACTGTCTACTGCATGCCCCTAACTGTACTGTTTACTGAATGTCACAATCTGTACTGTTTACTACATTTCACAAACAATACTGTCTACTTCATGTTCCAATCTGTACCGTTTACTACATGTAACAATTTTAATGTTTACCAAACTATCGTCCAGGTCGTTTGCCCACTCCGCTATCCAACAAAAAAAGCTTCGAGCATCTCGGATGTCCCTTGCGGGCCTGGCTGTGGCCCACCTTGCAGGTGCTGTAGAGTCTGCGCCCAAAAAACCACTACCGAAAAAATCCCTCCTAAGCGGTCAGGTGCCTGAAAGCCCTGTCGTCTGGGAACCAAGTCACAGAAAGTCAAGTGCGCGATCAAGTGGTCCAGCACGGAATGACCCCGATGACTCAGATGAGTCTGAGCCAAAATATAAATCCATCACAGCCAAACGGATCTCAGATGCACTTCGACTCAAGCGGAAGTCGACCATGAAAGCCCCGCTGTTGAATCTCCTTGCGGTCAAAACAAAGGAAATTCGCAAGCAAGGACAAGAAGGCACGTACAGACCGTCTGAATCAACTATCAGTAAAATGTCTGAAGGAGACAGAGCGTTCAGACTGGAGACCCAAGCAGAAAGTGGCAGGTCGCGGGGGACGTTTGTGGACAGGGACAATGTACCAGGCAACATCATGGAGCTGGCCAGACAAACCAGCATTGTGCAGCGGGTAAAGCGGCCAGAAGAGGATGCTGGTACATGGGACTGGAAAATAACCGGCCCTAAGATTAGCCCTAAGATTAGCCCTAAGATTAGCCCTAAGATTAGCCCTAAGATTAGCCCGAAGATTAGCCCGAAAGTAACACCAAAACCTTCCCCGACAACTAGTCCCAAAAACTAGTCCAAAATGCTAGTCCCGCTCTACCAGCCCCAAAAGCTAGCCCCAAAAGCTAGCCCCAAATCATTGCTAATTTTTTTAAACTGATGTAGTGTGGCAATTAAATAATTGCAGGTTAAAATCAGGTTCTTAGGTCATAATCATCATAAGAAGGAGGCTACATATAATTAAAAGTCATGTATTCTGGCTACGAACTAAACAATATATGAGCCGTGTGAAAAATATAATAAAAATATCTAATTGGTTTTGAGATATAGACCCATAAAACGCATTGACTGACACAGGGCAACTGTTGATTAATGTGTGGTATAGAAAGTTGTTAGGAAACTAGACTAGCGATAAGAAGAACATGAATAATTTGTTTACGATCTACATCGTCTTTTTTTTAGGGAGGGGTTTGGGGGGGGGGGGGGGTTGGTTGTTGTAAATCGCCAACACAAAGGCTAATATAGTGGCATAGACTTAGAAGCTGTTAAAACAATGTTGTTTTACTGATCAAATCAATTCTAAATAAATGTTAATTTTGCAGTTTCTAGCAATAGTTAGTGTTACTGGAATCGTTCATCCCGTATCTCATGTTTCTGTCCCATCCATTCAAAAGAAAAAAAAAAAGAAAATCATAACAAATATTACCACAGAAAAGATAACAGAATTCATAACAACACATACAAGTTATTAACAAAATTAACTCCCCTTCCACAAGGTGTAAACAGCAGCACAAATGATAATTACATAGGTTTTATGTTTGAAATGCACCAAAATATGTAAAACTATCCACCTATCAAGATTAAAGGGGAAAAGAACAATACAACTATGTATGTACGTAGTGGTTAACTAGCAAGAACCCGTCAAAAAGGACGGTACAACTATGTACGTACTTAGTGGTTAACTAGCAAGAACCCGTCAAAAAGGACGGTACAACTATGTACGTACTTAGTGGTTAACTAGCAAGAACCCGTCAAAAAGGACGGTACAAATATTGCTCATAAAATGTAAGTCGTAAAAAAAAAAAGAACATTTCAACAAAAATAACTAATTTTAGACTATTTAAAAATGTCGGACGTTTTCATCGATAATGGCTCACTACCATATCTTGAAATCTCACAAATTCAACTAATTTCCATGAATTGTTTAGAAATTAACTACTAAAGAAGGATGTTAATGTCTTCAAAATTGATTTAACGTTATTTAAGACAACGTTTGTGAGGTCTTTTTAAAACATGGGATTTCACAAGCATTCAAACAAAACACACACTTTTCTATTCCTTCTATCAATCCGAATTTTTTTTAGCAGCCATGAAATAATTATCGTTAAATACTGGGTGCATTAAAAATTTAATATATAAAGGAATAATTTTTTTATTGAGTAAATGAAACATAATCCAATCGTAATGAGCATAAGTGCCAGACGTGCATTATAGGAGGGGTCAAACACAAGTAGGCCCTAACAGATGGGCTCATACGTGCATTATAGGAGTGGTCAAACACAGGTAAACCCTAACAGATGGGCTCATACGAGCATTATAGGAGGGGTCAAACACAAGTAGGCCTTAACAGATGGGCTCATACGAGCATTATAGGAGGGGTCAAACACAGGTAGGCCCTAAAAGATGGGCTTATACGTGCATTATAGGAGTGGTCAAACGCAAGTAGGCCCTAACAGATGGGCTCAGGGATAACGTGAGCTTTTGTTATGAGCAGCCACCAAAGACATTGGCGTTTACTGTGTGTTACCGTACAATTCATCTTTAAGTACATGTTATCAGAGGCGTCAATAGGTTTAGTGTCACCATGTGCGGTAAATGGTGTCACCCCCCCCCCCCCTCCTTTTCCGGACGGACTCGGCCGCCCCCTCCCAGACCTGGACCGAATAGTTTTTAAATGAGATCCTACAGAGCAGCTTATGAGATCCTACAGAGCAGCTTATGAGATCATACAGAGCAACTTATGAGATCATACAGAGCATCTTATTGCATTGTTTGTCCTAAGGCAAGAGATGGCAGAAGGAGAAGAGGTCGTCACAGATGCAAACATGTCAATCACTTCACCGAAATCAGCATTCTTCACCTTGTAACCTTTATTTGTCAAAATCGCGAGACCAGAAAGCCTGGTCTCTTCGGAAACTCTTCCATGGCACATCGAAATCGCAGATTGTTCTCATTAAGTACCGTATATACTCGCGTAAAAGTCGCTCTTTTTTTAATCAAACATTTCGAAACACATCAGAGGGGGGTTGAGGGATATAATCGGGCCAAGCTCCCGGGACTTGTTAAACATTTAACGGGCCCGGGGGGACTCGAGTTTATTTCAATATACTTTGGATTTTATATATACAAATATAAATTACATAACTTCATTTCATTATACTTTAGAGTTTATGTATATCCATTTCATTTATGTTTGTAACATATGTTTCTAAAATAAAAATACAGTCTCTAAAATATTTTTTTTTAAATTGAGCGATTACAAAAATAATATCATCACATAATCGACCACGTGTAGCATTTCCATACAGCTTGCTGGACTTCTCGTGTCATTCATGATTTGTCCCTCCGACATGTTTGCTATTACGTCTGGATCATAGTTAGTTCATCTTGCCCTAAATGCTCCCAGTTTGTTTCGAGTGTCTGGATCATAGTTAGTTCCTCTTGCCCTAAATGCTCCCAGTTTGTTTCGAGTGTCTGGATCATAGTTAGTTCCTCTTGCCCTAAATGCTCCCAGTTTGTTTCGAGATAAAGCTGTTAACAATCCACCCCTTATTTAAGTTTCGACAAACGTTTTTCACATGAAACTTGGGATATTGGAACAGTCAGTAAGTATTATAATAACTGCCAATGTCCTATAAAAAGGTGTCGTTCAGTAGACTGACAATGGCCTATCACCCAGCTCTAAAGATGTGTCGTTCAGTCAACTGCTAAAGTCCTATCACTGAGCTCTAACAAGGTGTACTTCTGTGGACAGCCAAGGTCCTATCACCCAGCTCTAACACGGTGTACTTCTGTGGACATCCACGGTCCCATCACCCAGCTCTAAGGAGGTGTCGTTCAGTAGACGGCCAACTGCTGAAGATTGCATGAGACTATGCTTTCAAGAATATTTAAATTTAGTTATCTTCAAAATATGTTATATCGCTGTCGGTAAAACCAGACTTATTATAGATCTGTTTTACACGTGGCTTGACCTTTGAATTTGAAGAGAAAATAGTTCTCTGTGTTATGCCGTATCAAAACAATATTTTTTAAAAAAATATCTTTTTTGATGTAGTGCAATTCTCCATGTATTAATTCAGTGTAGAATTTTTTTTTAAATAACAACAATTAAGAATAAAGTTCAACATCTAAAGTACAGTTTCATCAAAAGCCAAAATATATGATGAAATGTAAAGAACATCCAACACTATACTCATATGCGTGACACAGATTTAGCTCTGCAGTAAATCGTCTGCTGTTGATAGCCTCGCGGTGTTTATGTTAAAGAAACACAAAATAACATCTTTTCTTACGGGAGTAATGAGCATGCAAAAATAACAACGATCTCTGAAAGATAATATCTGTTGGAATGAACATGATTTAAACTGTTTGATAATTGCTGGTGTTCAACAAATATTCTTGGCCTTTCTACATTTTTTCATCATTACTTATTAAATGTATTATCTCCGAATTTACTTCATCGGCGCCGACAACACATGGTCTAGTATTAGCTCCTGATCTCATCCTACAATTGTGCGGCCCACTAATCATAACCACAATCCTGTGTCGATGGCGTTGGTTTACAATTTTTGTATAATTTGTGCCTGTAAGGCTTGTGATGTTCGGAACCCGAGATAAAACAGGGCTGTGAAGAACATAAAGACACATCTCTCTTAGACGACCCGCTCATTAAACAAGGGGGACTATTAAATTATTATTGACAGAATGGGGTCAGAATATTATTGCTATCAAGATGAGAAGTTTGAAAGAAGCTTGGGACACTTATATTTAAATAGCATTTAAACATCACAACTGGCAATTTATTGGACTTGGAAAGAAATCAAATATCTTTTGTTGAAATTGACGGAGTGTATTTTAACTATTTATCAAAAGTAACTCGTGAAATTGTTTCATGTAGTCAACAATCCTTCTGTATGATAAGGTAATTGTCCTTTGTTTTGTCCTATTCACAGTCAATGGCAGAAGTTGATGACGTGGCCGTATATTTCGGGGCCATCGTTGATTTCTTAATCTTATGCAGCTTTAGCTTCCTTGGGGCTACCACCAACGCCGTCAATTTGCTGGTATTCGCCAGGCAAGGATTTCGTGAAGAGGTCAACATCTCGTTGTTCGCTATAGCTTCTTGGGATTTGGTCAAGTGCGTCTGTTTCTTCGCCCACACTTTGGGGATTCCTCTAGGCTGGGCCTTGCCTGCCGTGGGCACGTCGTGGCGAAATATATCTCAGATGTTTTTCGTTAACATCGTGTCGTTCTCCGGCTACGTGTCCTACGTCCTTGCGTCCTACGTGTCCGTGGAGCGCTGTCTGTGCGTCGGTCTCCCGTTCACGGTCAAGTCTATCTTCATCCCCCGCTTCTCGCTGGTCATGGTCTCGTCCATCTCCGTGATCGTCGTGGGTTTGAACCTTATCGTATTTTTTGTCACGGACATCGTGTACCTGTACAGCCAGCAGTACAACGCAACTGTTGCAGTCCTCAAGTTCAACAGCTTTTACTTCATGATTCAAGGTCCGTTTGTTGAAGGTATCAAGGCTGTTCGCATCGTGCTGACTTTCCTCCCGTTCATTGTCTTGTGTCTTTCATCGGCACTGACGCTATTCTTTCTCAAAAAGGCATCAAACGGCATTCGAAGTTCGAAAACCTCTCTATCCAGACTAACGAAGAAAGAAAAGCAGGTCTCGAAAATGCTGCTGGTTATTTTGGTCTTCTTCATAGGCAACCTGTTTCCTCGCATTATTTTCTATGTCGCCCAGTTTTCCGAGCCAGAATTCTACTTCGCAAAGAAATTCAATAAAGAATTCAACATGACCTTCAGCTGCATGCTGATTCTAGACTTTATCAACCACTCGTCAAATCTGTTTATATTCTTGAAGATGAGCTCGAACTTCAGGACGACGTTTAACGAGATGTTTCCTTGGTGTAGCAAGGACAAAGATCTGATAAAAAAGTGAGAAATTGTGTTTGCAAAGAGAAATGACTGCGTGTATACGGACCTGGCCTCGCTGGAGATGACTACCGAGCCATTCAAGTGTTGCACTGTTCTCCTGGTTAATGGCCCGTCTATAAAGGACCCGCGCATTAGGTTAGCGCTCCTTCATCCATGCCTGGTTCATTCCAAGAAAATGAAACGTGAAACAAGCATCTTCGTTTACAATCATCCACCAGCACTTCTAGCTATAGCTATACTATAAAGCACATTAAAATTGACAGTTACAATCATCCACCAACTCTTATACCATAACTGTAAAGCACATTAAAATTGACTGTTACAATCATTCACCAGCACTTCTAGACGATAACTGTAAAGCACATTAAAATTGACAGCAGCTTCTTTCTTGGCAGACCTTTAGCTATTTCCGTTGATATTTTCTAGATAGTCATCATTTATTTTCGTTTCATTTTCTTTGACTTACATATACAATTTAAAAAGAAAGCTAGGATGAATTTGGAAGTTGACAAATTGTAGGCCTATTTAAAGATGATATATTGTAGGAGTGAATGCCCGGCATATTTAAACACTTTTTCAAAGATAGTATGGGGCAAACAGTTATAGCGTCCATCTGGAAACTATTTAAAAACCCAGCGTCTTATGTTGTTATCTCAACATTATTATAAGAATTTTAATCGTTGAGGGGTGCAAAGGGCCTCAATCACACCTAGAATAGAAGGGTTTTCAAAAAGCAATAATCACGTCTATAGAGAGAGTCTTTGAACATAATAAATTTGTAAATAATGGCCCGAACTTTAAAATTTGAGATGTGACAAAATGTAATATTTTACAGCAATTTTAGCTCTACTTTAAATTCTGACCAGTGATAGAGCGATATTTTTTTACAAAATAAACCAGACAGAGATGAGAAACTACATTGCTTTGGTATTCCGCGAGTTTGGCCGTCTTAGAGGAATCTATATTTTAAATGAACTATGTTTTCCAAGACCACTTGAGGCCCATTTGAAACACGCGGTCTTTTTTCATAATGTTTTAAATAATAACGTCAAATGAGACATAGAATGTGATTACAGATTAGGGTGAGTGGACAACTTCAGTCATCTTGGTATTTGAATTTGATGTCTTGAAGTTGACTCAAATTTTGGCGAATACTTCTTTAAAGGTCGGCAACTATGCAGCCTATATGTATCAAACATCCTAATTTGTATTTTTAACTTGATATTTCCTGTGTCCACCTATTTTTCTTCACAGTTATCGTTTCACTTATGGTTCAGGGTTACCAGTAGTCTGCAAATTTACGGACAGTCCGTGGCATAAACATGTAACCCAAAACGGCCTACAAGTCCGTTAAACTTTAGGTTAGGACAAGGGTCGGCAACCATTTTGTACGAAGGGCCGCATTGACAAAGGTAAATCTATTGGGGGGCCGCATGTATATTATGTCCAATTTTTACATGTCGATAAACATTTCTCTATATTAAAATTGGTAATTTCGCATTTTAGCATTACATGACAAAAGTCAAGGACTGTTTAAAAAAATAGAAAATTTGAAAGAAATTTTATCAAACATGTTTGGCAAATTTAGGAGTTTGTCTTGTTGCTTTACACTGGAATGATCATTATCAGAAAAAATTACTATTTTATGAAAGCCTCGTTATCAAATCATATAATTAAATTCTTAAAGAAGTGGCACAGGCATTTACGGACTTTTGATTAGCTTCCATAGCTTCAACAACATATTTTATAGAAACAAATATGTCCGTAAATATTATGCAGATTTGTCCGTAAATTGTACGGTGTTGAGTTTGAAATCCTGTTAGGCTATATTGTTATTGTTTCTTATGTTTAAAAATGAATGTTACATCGACAATAAGAACAGAGTCAGAAGTAAAAAAAAAGATAAAAATAAGACAATAACATTAAGGTTATAAATAAAGACAAAAAAAATTACCAAAATAAAAATTTAAAAAAAAGTTTTATTTGAGTTTTTTTTACTTTCAGTTTCAGTACATTATTTGAACAGATACATTGGATTGTGTACAATTAAACAGAAGAATACATTTACTTGATGTACATAGACATTGATTTGATACAGCTTTTAACTATATAAACAACTTAATAATCATGAACTAATGTCACGAGAGAACATTTTAAAATTATAAAATATTTGGGAGATAGAACAACAAATAAAATCGTATTAAAAACTTCAACAAAAGATTCTACAATCTTTTAGTTTTCGTGGAATATAATCTCCCTGCTTTACTTTATTAAACAATAATTTGACATGATGTTTGTTTTTTTATTTCCATATGCTTTATTGAGTATTTAATTTAAGATTGACAAAAAAAAACTATTAGTATTTTAAACAAATAAATAACCAATTTTTTGTGTTTCTAGATCTTGAAAAAAATGTTTGACCTCATCTGACTCTGTCATAATTATGTCATGATTGTCATCTGACTCTGTCATAATTATGTCATGATTGTTAAATCTGTCATAATTATGTCATGATTATCATCTGTCCTGATTATGTCATGATTGTCATCTATGTCATAATTATGTCATGATTGTCATCTGACCCTATCATAATTATGTCATTATTGTCATCTGACTCTGTCACGATTGTCATCTGACTCCATCATAATTATGTCATGATTGTAAATTAATTCTCTTTCTAGTTCCCAAAGAATTTGGCCATCTTAGGTGCCTTTACAAGCTGAACATTAGTTCATGTGGTATAATAAGCTTCTGATGAACAAACGTCACTGCATAATATTGTTATGTTAAATAATAACATGTTATATTACTATTTAGTAATGGCGAATTTAATGTTAAATGTCACAAGGTTATTGAAATAGAAAAGCTTTCATGTTATAGTAAAGGGTTTAGCTGACAGCCACTTCAAACTATTGAGAGCATTTGTATTTCATTTGTTAAGACTTTCTATTACAGAAAAGTAAATATTTACAATGATTACTACAAGAAAAGTAGACATTTAAAGCGGACAGATTAGGCATAAAGGCAAACATGAAAGAAACGTTATGTACAGACATGCCAGAATGATTTTGAGCACCCAATTTCAGGTGTTTGTAATGCACCATAGGAAAGTAGCATTATTACTAATTATATTACACATATGGAATTGTAAAAAACTGGAAAAAAAAATACCAATGAAATTTTTAACAATTTAAAAAACATAAACACATGAAATGTTAAAACAAATAAAAACACAGATTTATTTTTAAACAGCATGAAAGGAAGGACACATCAAACTTTTGAATCATTAAAAAAGAAAAAAAAATTTTGGAAATTGAATAGAATGCTTATAGGATCCTAATGTCTTTTTGAAGCCACTAAGAATACCATGTAAGTTCTAGGTGGTTTTAGTTTGAGACCCTCTGCGTTATAGACAAAAAAATAATAAATCATTAATCACTCATTAGACATGACATTAGGTCTAAGATAATATTATTAATGTATTTACATAAACACTTTTAGTGTTAAATCATGTCTAAACCTGAGTTAAGGGTAATCTTTTTTTGGTAAATGTACAATTTATTTGAGTCAGCTATTATTTCCAATTTGCATTATGTCATGCAACCAGTGGTTCTAAAATGGTGTGGTGTCTGTACAGTACCAAAGCAGCTAGCAGATTTCATTTTAAAAAATCAACCAAAATTTAGCTCATATCACATATTGGGATAATCTACTGGTTATGTTTAACAACTGGGTGAAGTGATTGATAAATTTTGGTTCATTATCAGTCTGTCACATACTGGGATAATCTACTGGTTATATCTTAACAACTGGATGAACTGATTGATACATTTTGGTTCATTTTCAGTCTGTATCACTGTCATTTTCATCTCATTTTAGTTTATTTTAAAGCCATAGTCATATTTATTATAATCTTTTTATAAGCTGCTCATTTGTGACTAACTTTTATATGAGTAGTAAGAAAGCAGTAATTAGTAGGCATTTTACTATAATCAATGCAGAGTAGAATAATTGACATGACAGCAAAGTATTAGAAGTATCTCAAGCAAGTTCAGTTGAAGACTCATAAAAAATTAGATCTGAAACTAGCCTTTTGACTTATTATAGAGGTATTTCTGATCCATAACATCTTTTGAGGGTCAACAGTATATTATTATTCAAATTGGGGGCTGGATTATGTGCAGGTTAAAAAATAATGGGTAGCCATTGATTAAAATTGTCTTAAAAGAATAAGAATCATCTAAACTATATGCAACAATCAAACATTTAAAAAATCATAAATAACATATTTATAAAATTATGTATTAACATTTTAAAAGAAATGTAATAAGTTGGCTTAGATTATGCACACAGAACATGCTAACATGAAACAGAGAAAAGAGACATTTTGTTTTGTACAATTTGACACATTGTGGAGTCAGTCGCTTTTCTGGGAATTTTTAGTAAGAAAAAAACCAACAAAAAATACATTTCATAAAATTATATTTCATAAAGAAAAAAACAGTCAATCATGCTATCTGCTTACAGGATATAATTTTTATAAGTTTCCAAAGAAATATTAATATAGTAGGCCTATGATGTAGGCCTTTGAACATTTTTATATTAATTCAGTAATATTAAAAATGTGTGTTATTGATCTTCCAAATATGAAATCATTATGATGTAACAATAGAAAGAAACCTACTCATGCACAAAAACAGATATTTAAAGATGTATAGTTATAATACACATTAAAGCTGTAATCACCTGAACTGAGAATGGTGATTTTTATAAGAGTGTAACAAAGTTAGGTGTCATCCGGTGTAGCCAAAAACACTGTTAATCTCTATTGACTTCATCACATACCAGACAATACATAGGTTTTTAAGAAACCATTTTTTTTTTAAAGAGACAACTATTTTGGTTCCTCTATCTGATGGCTTTACCAATCTGCACCTTACGAGTACCATAAACTTTTTATAATCTCATTTCTGTTTTTTTAAATAATTTAAAGTTGGCTTAAGAACAATTAAATATTACATAAGTATAAATGCTACAACTATATGCCCTCATATGAAACCTAGATTAAACACATAAGTCATGGTTTGCTCTCTTAACATATCATCTATAAAGCACAATAAGTGTGTGTTTTTTTCAATTCACAAATTTAATCTTTTGAAGTTTGCTGCCTACGTTTGAAACTACAGAAAACATGTACATCTCAAAACATTAAAATAGCATCAATGTTATGTACAATGTAAATTACTTGTTTATTTTGACAGTATCTCACATAAATGTATGTATAGTCTAACTAATGTGACACTAATAAACAGATTGCTTCAAATTTAATTTAGCAATGTCTTAAAGTAAATGCATACATGGCTTCTATTGTCAGGTGTGATGCAAGGTACTTAATTTAATAAAATTGAATAAAGGAACAAGGAAAGGAAAGAAAAAAAAACAAGTGGTTGGGGGTGGGGGGGATTTTTGGATTAAAGACCTCACATTAAGAAATTTTATAATTGGAGTTTTTCAGATTTTAAAAAATATATCATGAGGAAATAAATATATACCCTTATATTATGTCCACTAAGAAGTAATTATGAGAAAAATAATGTATCAGATTGACATTTTTCCAGTACAAAATTTGTGCAGAAAAATATCCGTGGAATTTGTAGCTTGTTTCTTAATACTTTAGAGTGTCTTAACTTCATAAAGAAGGATTACTTTGTACAAAATAGCAATATTATCAATAGTTATATATGAACTACCTTTAAAATACTTAGGAAATCGCAGAGACTGTTTATAAAAAAACTGTTTTGTATTACTTGTGAATTATCTATTATTTTAGATTTTCTTGTTTGATTTTGAAGATTATAGGCAACAATTAAAGGGAAACTACTGTATGAATTCTGCAAAAATTAAATATTCTTATTTTTAAACATCTAGAAACTTATTTTAAATGATTGTTGAGTGAACATTATAACAAAATTATTATAAAATTTTTAATTTGGTAGTTTACAATTAAGACTCATGTAACTAAAATAGGAATTAATATGATTGATGAAAATGATTTTATGCAGTTTCATTGATAATTTCTGCCTTATCTTTGTCTACTGACTTGTCTGCTGCATCTATAACTGCTACTTCTGTATCATATTTAACTTCCTGTTTGGGGTTGTCTTCCTGTTGGTAAAGTTCAACTTTATCATCCAATGGAACCATTTCAAAGTTTTCACCACAAGCCTCGGCTGATTCCACATCTTTATTTGACTCAGCTGTTGGTGCTTCGGCGACGACCAAAATGGAGCTCTTTTGTTTTTCCTTTTCCCCAGAATCTTGAAGTTTGTTGGTCACTTTATAAATTGGGGGTGGGGGCGGGCTTGACTTGGGAGCTTTAGAGATAGCAGCCTCAGTGTTTAATGGTTTTCTTGCTTTATCATCAGAGTTCTTTTAAGAAAAGAAAATTATTTAAGTATTAATGATCTAAAGAGATGACAAATTATTATTTGATTCCTCTTTACTTCATTTAATCAAAATTCTTTGAAGTAGCACTTAATTATATCACATCTCAAGCGATTAGATTTTATATTAAATCAATGTAGCAATTGGAAATTTCAGATTTAAGAAAAAAGGAATAAAAATAAATTTGCATGATACATTATTTTAAATCCTATTTTATTTTCAAAACTGAACAATATTATTTTATTGAACTCCATGGACAGTTCAATGAGTATTGGTGTACAAATGAGGTAATAGTTCTCAGTACAAAGTTAACCTGTTTAAAATGTACAATATTTTAAAAAATCAAATCCTTAAAATTGATATTTTTCAAAAACATCTAAACAGTTTTTCCTACAGTTATAGTCAACTTTTTCTTCTATGACGCCACTTGTACTATTCAAACAAATTATACTTAAATAAATGATAAAATTTAGTAAAAGTCTGACCTTCATTGCCATTCTTCGCCTGTAATAAATTTCTGCTCCAAGTGCACCTCCTGCACCAAGCACCCCCAAAAACAAGAAGAGAAAGGGGACAGCCATGTCTCTCATGTCCAAACTGGACGTAACTTTTTGTGTGGTGCCCCCCTTCTGTGGTACAAGTTTTGTCTTGTTGTACTGTGGACACACCTGGTGTCTGAACAAGTGTTTGTTCATAAGTTTCTGTATGACGTCGTCTTCCGCCTGCTCAAGAATAGCTAGATTAATTCTCTCCAACAGAGGTGAGCCCTTGGGAACAGCAAATGTGTAGCTAGAACAGACAAGAGAAATATCATGATTAGGGATGACAATACAATGTTGATAACATATTTAAAATCTAGTCATCCAAAATTTTTAACTTAAATATATTTCTAATTTCTCAATGTCATGGAAAGGATATTTATGCAAAACTAGAAGTGCAGAGACAAATATTGAGTCTAGAAGTTTATAAATGTCTAGTTCACATATTCTCTTGAGGTTTAATGGTGAAATGCATTTTAAAATAATTTTTATTGATGTTATTCAAAGGTCTACTTTTATTCTAACCCAAAAACAGCTTGGATCGCAATTTTCAGACATATTTGTTGATTTAATGTTACTTGTTCTAATCCTCAACAGCCAATATATTTATTTTTCATGATTAAAAGTATTTAAATGAACACAGTAAAAGTCAATGGTTTTATGTTTATTAAACTAATTATCATTATGATTTCTACAGTTTAAAAAAAAGTGCAGCATTAAGTCCTATGAAACTTGAACACTTCAAATTAGGTCTTTTAGTTATGAATACAAATTATTGTACAACTGATAAAATTAAAATAATTAGTTTAATTTTTTACAGTTCATACCCAAAAGAAGCCAGTTTTTCTCCATATGTGATAAGGTCACAATTTGTTGCTGTCACATACTCTGCCTTTATAGTCTCTAAAAGTAAGGCATATTTCCCACCTGAATCTTTCACTCTCTGAATCCCTGAAAGATAATGAGGTCAGCAAACATTTTACAAAAGGTAAAGGCTAACATTTCGTTACACAGAACAATAATAAACTTTTCAAATTTATTGTTGGGATAAAATGCATTATATAAATATAACTTTTTGAATTGAGAATCCCATAATTTGTTCTTTTCATTTGTAAGTATATTTGTTGAGCAATAAGTAAAAAAAGATTTCCCGGTAGACTTGACTTCTAACCAGCCACAAAAAATATACCAGTAGTCAGCTTAATTGGACTATGTCATGTGCAATAGCAGATGTAAAAGCAGTAAAAAATTAAGTTAGGAAACAAAACAAAAACCTTACATCTCTATATTTAAGACATAGTGTTTGTGTTATGTGTGATGTTTAGGTCCTTTTTAATAAATAAATTTAATTTTTGTCTGTGTTTGTTTTACCTTCTTGTCTCTTCTGGATCCATTCCTGGGAGTCATCGATGTAAGAATACAGTTTGGCAAATAAGTTGTTATGCGATGACTTGCCCGACTTGAGGGACCAGTGCACATGGTTGTACTTCATCTGGTGAGTAACATGCAAATTATCTCCTATACTAAGACTCCATCTAATGATAGCATTGGCAAATTTATATCTATCTATTATATATATATAAATCTATGCTATTTTCCAGCTTTTACTTTTAAAGCCTACAAAGTTACCTTTATTATTATTTTTTTTTACTAACTCATATATATATATAAATTAGACTAAATATTTTGCATTGTGCCAAAAAAATTCTTAAAATAAATAAATGTGAAATAGATTTTTATACATCAGACATGAGTAATCTCAAAATAGATTTTGGAAACAAATTTTAAATTAAAGACAAATCAATACTAAACCAGACAACTAGGCAATGCACTTATTATTACTAATGGAATAGTTACAATGGCAAGCAATCACTCACAGCTCCAAGTTTTACCACTTTGCTGTCTGCTATGTCCTCAAAGCTGGAGAATAATAAATGCTGGCGAGCAGACTCTCCTCTTGTGGTCAGTATGGCACACAGACATGCAGTGTATGCAACCATAACAAACACAGTAAACATGAACCACATGCACATCAAGATCCGCCCAGAGATTGACCTGGGTGCCTCTCTGTAACCTGGCAACCAATACACAATACAGGTATATAGTCATGATTAAGATGTTATATGCATCATCTAAATTATTATAAATGTTATTTTCACGAAGTCAAAGAAATGGTTCAAATTTCATATTTGTGATCTAGATGGCATATTTATAATTAGAATATAATATTTATAATTTGATCATCTTATTTATGATCCAAATGCCACATCTATAATTCAAAGCTTTATGAAGGAAAGCATTTAATATAAACCAGAATGATTATTAAGTAGTACGTTTATCATTTATTTTTGTATATGTGGCTAAAATTTACTCAATAACTCTATTTGTTTCCTGTTGGATAAAATTGTACTAATCATAGTTAAACTCTTGGATTTCCAAACTGTCAAAGACATGTGTCATTTAAGAATTTTTTTTTTACCTTGCCAACTAAGGGTACTTGCTGCAAACAAAAAGCTGTTTTTTAGGCCAAAACTGGTCCGAGCCAGTCTCACATCTTTCTCTTTAGAAACTCTAGCCCATTCGTAAGGACTGAATCTACCAATGAGAAACAAGGCAAGGCTGATGACAATAAAGGCCAGACAGATCATGATCCACACTTCTGTTGTAAAGGGATCTAACATTAGACCAATTCCTCTGGTACCTTCAGAAGGGTACTGAAAATAAAGATTGGGAATCGTTCAATGTAATTATGAAAATTGTGTTTAGAAATGGTTTGGTAATGCATCTGTTCAGTGGTGTATAGCAAGTTAGTCGTAAAGCCATATGGCGATCTCTATTTCTCCAAGCAAGAGCATTTAATTTCAATGTTTAAAAATAAGGCTGATAATTTTTTTTAAATGTTAAAGCTCAATCCGAGTGTGATTGACACCCCAGCCCCTTTTTTCCCTCATTGTTTTGGATAAATGTATGAACAAGAACCTCATAATAATGACTCAAGGTGCTTTTGCAAAAATATATTTTTCATTGTACACAGATGAATCGGGTAGGATGAAAGATGTCAGCCGACGGATGCACTTCAAGTGAAGACTAAAATTTGAACAATTGTGAATAATTTCTGACCTTGATAAGCAAACTTATGCCACTGGATAAGTAAGGCTTGGTGAACTCTATCATGTCATAGCTGTCTGGTTTTGGTGGGATAGGTCCAACCGCAATGTCAGCATTCTGGGGACAGTGATAACATCACATTAACATCTAAATTTGCTGATGAGATATCACCTTGTCATAATAAGTACCGTGTGTGATCAACATTATTTAGTTCATCTTAAATCAATAGATTGGTTATGTTTACATCGAATCAATAATAAGAATTTAGGATATAATCTCATGAATAATAAAAATATTAAAATAAGCCTTGCATGATATTATGTGAAGGCATTGGCATAATGTGAAGGCATTGGCATTATGTGAAGGCATTGGCATTATGTAAAGGCACTGACATGATGTGAAGGCACTGGCATTTTGTGAAGGCACTGGCATTTTGTGAAGGCACTGGCATTTTGTGAAGGCATTGAAATTATGTGAGGCAATGTTATTATGTGACATTGTTTTCTAGCTTTGTTGCCAACAAATACTTTAACATTTCTAGAAACTTCAGAAATATGAGGAAGCCTTTAACATTTGGAGGTCATTCATAGGTGATTGTAACTCTATTAGTAGTGGCATTAGTCATTTTTGTTACTCACTGCCTTTACTGTTTCAAGCATAGAGCCCAGGTACTCAGTAACTAAGTTACCGTGTCCAGTGATAAAATAGTTGAACTCATTGTACTGTTGTGTCTTGGCATAGAATTGTTTAGATAGTATGACTTTGTCCTGACTTAGAACCTATGTACTGGGTGGTTCTTATGTGTAATGGGATTCTTTCAAAACTACGACTTATATATTTCAAGACCAGGCCACAAAGCCATAGTTATAACATTGATACTCACTTTGTTAGAGATTTCTGATATAAGTCCGTTCCATTTCCCAATGTGATCCTGATAGCCATAGGAACTGTGATCGGTTAGCCTGATGTTGTACTGAAACTGAGCCTTCTCGGCCACTAACTGGAGCAGGTCTATGGACAGACCCGAGAAGGTTCTGTTGCCCTCGCTGTCTTTACCCAGCACAACAAACGGCGCCTCCTGGAAACAGACAAAATCTCCAGTTTTAAATGCTGGCAGAACAGCAGGCGAACCATCGATAACAATAAGAGACGCGTCATGAGACCATCGCCAATTTTAATTACCATCTTCGAAGTGTACCTCGGACGTGTTTTGAGTTAGAATATTGTTCACTTGCATTTATTATTCCTTGTTTTGAAGTAGCTTGCAATAATTTGAAACTCATTGTTTTCTAGACTATTCAAAATATTTATGTTTTAAATTCATCATTTGCAGGGGTGAAGTTTCTGCAATCTTTGCAGATTACTTAATTTAGCGCCTATCGATTAATTTACAGTTGTGGCGGAATCCTAGTAGTATCACTACCAACACTGGATTATTAAATATAGGAATAAGCCTGTAAATTATGTTTAAATGCAGACCTGTTTTAGCCCTACGCTTTCGCCGTAGTAACTACGGTTTTAAGACTACGGCACTACGATGAGCCTAAACCTATAACACATACAACCAACTGTAACGATAACATGGAAATAAATTTTTGATGTAAAAAAAATACCCATCCCATGTTGAGATAGTGATCCCTAATATTAAATTTAATCCCTTTTATCACGATTTATGATGCCATTTACCGTCCATATCACATGACCACTCTGTTTTTTTAAATTTCTTTCTCCCCTTCCAAAAGTTGACGCCGATTCCAGGATAACTCGATGTGTCCGCCGGGGTTACATATGCAATCATGGGCGCCCGCAGTAGATAACGAACGGGGCGGGGGGGGGGGCATATGTGAACCCACTTGAAATGACTTACATACTAATTTGTATTGAGAGAAAATTCTAAATCAACATAAAATAAAGTTAACTAAATAATTAAAGGACACCCCCAACACCCCACCCCCACTTCGCGTAAGGAAAAAGACCCGCGGGCGCTCACGTCTGCTACGATTTGGTCGCGTGCCGACCGATATCGCATTCTCACGAAAAGCGTGGATAACTCTCATCGATCGATGTGTCATCATGGTCAAGGTCACATCAAAAATTCCTATAATTAGTTTCAAGGGCGAAATCTGCTTTGTGCATTGTTTTCTGTTGTTTTGTTGTTGTTGTGATGTTTTTTGTTTGTTTTTTTGTAACAGGGGTTGATATTTCTACTCTATTCAAACCCCCCCCCCCCAAAAAAAACAAAACCACCCTATGCACGCATAGAAAATGATGGGCGAGGGGGTGGGGGGAGAGAAATCAAGAGATGCCGAACACATTTTCATTAAGAAAACAAGATGGCGCTGTTTGAGTATTATTGATCGTTATCATTCTGAACTCTCGATCCAGAGCCATCAACGTGATATACATAGATTGTGGAGGCTGTGGAAGGTAAGAGTCTGCTATTTGTGAATGGAGGAGAGCTGCTGGTGCCTTTTATAAAACTGAAAAGGTTCTGATCTGAGCTACTTGAAAGTTAACTTTTTATTTAAAATACTCCAGCTGCTAAACGAAGCTAAAACTTTATCGGCACTTGAAGTTTGAAAATTCGTTGCAGAGCGGGACTTTTTAAATAAGTATCACCTTAACCTTTCATCGAGTCTACAATTACTTCTAACACTCTGTGTGTATATGGAGCCACATTCCAGGCTTTCTGGTCTTGCGATAATGTCAAGTATGTCAAGTGAGAGTTAGTTGGTGAAGAAAGTCGATTCTGATTAAGTGATTAACAGTTATGAATATTTGGAAAGGAGAGTTTTTAATTTAAAAAGTTAATGCTTCAATACAATGTACTTTTGTTTCAATACAATGTACTTTGATTTCAATACAATGTACTTTTGTTTCAATACAATGTACTTTTGTTTCAATACAATGTACTTTGATTTCAATACAATGTACTTTTGTTTCAACACAATGTATTTTTGTTTCAATACAATGTACTTTTGTTTCAATACAACGTACTTTTTTTTCAATACAATGTACTTATGTTTCAATACAATGTACTTTTGTTTCAATACAAAGTACTTTTGTTTCAATACAACGTACTTTTGTTTCACTTCACGCTTTCCCTCCAATTCTATGTTTTCTGCTCATGCCTTTTGATGATATGGGACTTAGTTTACAACCAATACTTTAAGTGATTCTGTATGGTAATATTAATTAGTGAAGTTCGGGGTGAAGATTGGGGGGGGGGGGCGTCACGCTGAGTTTACCGCACCGAGTGACACCAACCCTAGCGACGCCTCTGAGCACAATTGACATTAAAGATAGGCCTACTTTAGTCCGGCATCTACCTTGACTGTTACCGTGTTCAAAATGCGCCTTTGATAGATCTTTAGTACGGACAGAAACTTCTGCCTAGCAACAAAAAAATGTTCTTTACGTTGACGCGTGTGTTGCTATTGTCTCAGATGGGGAGATAATCTTTAAAAAAAGGGAATTATAATGCTTCAAGGATTCGTGTTTTTATTGTCATTTCCGTTTGGCCAGGGTTTCCCCCCATCTGAGATTGCGACATAATTTATTTTTTTTAAACATTTTACTTAGTTACGAGACAAGTTTATTTTGACAAGCGCAAGTTGTAATTCAGTTCAAAAAAATTGTAATGCATTGCTGCTTTAAATTGTTGTAATAAGTCGTAGGAATACAGAACATAGAAAAGGTTTGGAAACCATCCATATAACAAATAAGCTGCTTCGTTTTTACATAAACTATAAACTCATATAATTATATGTGCCTGGCACCTGTGTCAAAATGGTATGTTGCTCGCCAGGGCTGACCCTAACAATTGCGGGGCCATATATGCGAAACGGATTGCGCGGGGCCCATTCTGGGTAGAGGAGCCGGATAATAAGTGAAAATTAAGATTTTGTATTAGAAAAGAAATTCGGGGCGGGGCCTATGAAAGAGCGGGGCCCACTGCGGCCGAATAGGTTGCAGTGGCCTAAGGCCGGCCCTGTCGTTAGCTATATGGGTTTGTAATTTCTGAGACCGGAAAACGTCACATAGCATTACTATTTTTAGAAATGATTTCGTAAAACATAGCTTTTTACGATGTATTTCCGCATATAATATATATATATATATTAGTAATTTGTAAAACAATTAAAAAAATATTTCGTAAAATAATGTTTTAAACACGATTTCATATATGTTAAGACCCACTCAGCTGCATCACATTAATGTAGAAATATACCGAACAGCTGTTGAAAGATTGGCCAAACGGAATACCAGGATGGATTATTAATATCTTAAGGATATGGGCAGCTTCTTCTTCCGGATGATCTATTAATAGATCTCCGCCATTAAATGACAAACCCTATAGTCTACATTTAAGTATTAGTATTACGCGTTTTACTAGATAAGCCAGACTTTCGGACAAGGTAAAAAGTCAGATAAAAATATAGATTCCATATCCGGGGCACGCTCTCATTTTTTCACAAATAACAATTAGTTTTCAAATTTAACAAAGATTCTAGCCAGAGAGAAAGGTTAACAACCTTTGATTTTAATTAAATTGTTTTTTAATCTGTGGTCAACGGTTGAATAGCAACAAAACAAATGAATAAAATGTTTGATACAAAAAGTCTCACCTCCTTAACCACCACCTCGTAAAAGGGAAGCTTGCTGCCAGAACTCATTGTGATCGTCTGTAGAAATGTACAAAATATATCAATAACAAAACGTTTAAAAATTCACAGTATTATTGTAAAGAACAATACAGAAATATAATATTGGAAATTTTAACAATCTTAAGCCGATGTAACTGATTCTGCAGTCCATAGATCACAATAGTGACGTCATGTCCATAGATCACAATAGTGACATCATGTCCATAAGTCACAATAGTGACATCATTTCCATAGATCACAATAGTGACAACATGTCCATAGATCACAATAGTGACATCATGTCCATAAGTCACAATAGTGACATCATGTCCATAGATTACAATAGTGACATCATGTCCATAGATCACAATAGTGACATCATGTCCATAGATTACAATAGTAACATCATGTCCAGAGATTACAATAGTGACATCATGTCCATAGATTACAATAGTGACATCATGTCCATAGATCACAATAGTGACATCATGTCCATAAGTCACAATAGTGATGTCATGTCCATAGATCACAATAGTGACATCATGTCCATAGATCACAATAGTGACGTCATGTCCATAGATCACAATAGTGATGTCATGTCCATAGATCACAATAGTGACGTCATGTCCATAGATCACAATAGTGACATCATGTCCATAGATCACTTAGAACTTCATTAATATATATATATATATATATATATATATATATATACACGACTGTTAATTGTAGAGAATAAACATTGTTGCACAACTAACCGGTTGGTGTTAGTATATCGGTATTAGTTGCATTGTTTACGCTGACCCATGAGATGAGGTAGGGCATAGACTATCCAAGTAGACATGTATAGTCATCGCTAGTCATTACAAGGATATTACGATCTTGCAGTTCTTACACAAATATAGTACGATTGAACGTTTCGTCACCATTGCCCTAGATCCTTACCAACAGCCAACAAACTGACAACCCTCGTTTTGGAGAAACGTTTATAACGGTTTACATCCTGGGCTTTATCCTCAAAGATCTACATCACGTAAAATTCTGAGCCCCAAGTCCGCCCCAGGCTCCACTTCCACCTGAAACATTGCTAGAGAATGAGACGCCTTTGCCTGCACTTCCCCCTGAAACATTGCTAGAGAATGAGACGCCTTTGACTACACTTCCCCCTGAAACATTGCTAGAGAATGAGACGCCTTTGCCTACACTTCCCCCTGAAACATTGCTAGAGAATGAGACGCCTTTGCCTACACTTCCCCCTGAAACATTGCTAGAGAATGAGACGCCTTTGCCTACACTTCCCCCCTGAAACATTGTTTGAGAATGAGGCGCCTTTGCCTAAACCTACACACTAGAAGTTCTTTCGTTGTTTTCTTGCTTCAGTTAAAGAGATTTGAAAAGAATTGCAGGAAAATTTCTCCTGACAGACATTTGAAAGATAATCGGCTTGTCAGGTCGTGCGTGGATAATGCCATTTAATTGGTTTCTGAGTTTACCTCATCACCCCCACACACCACATACACAAACCTCTTTTTCTCCAAGGTCATAGAAGTGGGAGGCAACTATTTTTTTATAGTTTTTCATTTTACTGTAATACTTCTTTTGTACATCTATCTCAAACACACAAACAAACAAGCACACTGTCGTACACAGATACACATTCATAATCTCACCGACTGTTTTTCAGTTTTGTTCTCTCTCTTTCTCTCTCTCATTCACCCTCCCCCTCTCCAACACTCTCCCTCAATTTCCTTCATTCTCTCTCTCTCTCTCTCTCTCTCTCTTCTCACTCTTATACAGGGAGTTTCATTTTTTTCGCTTCTATTCCTCTCCACCCCACTCTCTTCTCTCACTTAGACACAGTCTCATTTTTGTCTCTCTTTCTCTCCCCTCTCTCTCCCTCATGCCACCTCTCTATTACCAATGATAGCTTATTTGTTTATTCTAATGCAAATAATTGTAAGAATGAAGTAATAAAAATACAACTATTATTTTATCCACACATGGCTTTATTGACACATATCTCTCTAATGGCATATGTCTTTCTACTGACATATGTCATTATTGATGTCTAGGCAGTATTTAATCCCCAATGTAAACCATTTCTGCTATTTGTTAATTAAGATCACTATCTTATTCCAACTAGTTACTCATCAATCTTTTTTGCTTTATTAATTAAACAAACTCAAAGAATGTGTATTAATTATAAACACAATGAATAAAAAATAAAGCTTATCATTTATAGACAGTTATAAACGAGAAAAGCTGATATGTGAAGATGACGAAGGCCTTTGCCTTTAATGTTACTGAACAGTAATCAGACCATTTCAATCACCGTAGGCAAGTGGCGCAAACAATGAGGTCTGGTCTATAAATAGAAACCAACAACATCATAAAGATAAAAGGTTATATTTTGACTAAACGATTTTTACGGTGTCGACACAAACTGACTTCATCCGGTGATTACACGTAATAATCAAGCTACCAAGTGCGGACCTATTTACCACTTTACAAAATTCGTAAAAATCAAAACAACGTACCTAAATGTTCATTATTTGGAAGCCCTCCACAAAACGCAACCTAGCGGGCAACAGCAGGTCAGAAATTCAGCCTGTCACAGACGTTCTTTGCGCGAGTGAAGCTCACCCCCCCCCTCTCCCCCCTCTCCCCCAACGTTTACTCACCCGACCGTATGACTCAAACTAGCGCTACGGCTTGAGGCTCCGCCATGACCTCCGTGCCATTGGCTGGGCAGACGATGAGTCTTTGTTTCCGCGACAGTCGCAGAGAGTTCAATGCGAAGCCATCATCGCGTGGGATTCGATGGCGCTAACAAGCAAACTGCGCCGCCAAACAATGCTAAAATTAAAGTCTTGGATAAAAGACCATAAGAATAGAGAGCGGGGTGGGGAAAGAAAATGTAAACTCTGCGGCTTTAAGAAATCGATATTTCGTTGCGGGATCTTATTCCATTAAAAAAAAATTAGGGAAGGAACTAGATAAATCCAATGGACACAGATGGGATACAACACAAGTAGGGTTAGTTCAGGGAAATAAAATACAACACAAGTAGGGTTAGTTCAGGGAAATAAAATACAACACAAGTAGGGTTAGTTCAGGGAAATAAAATACAACACAAGTAGGGTTAGTTCAGGGAAATAAAATACAACACAAGTAGGGTTAGTTCAGGGAAATAAAATACAACACAAGTAGGGTTAGTTCAGGGAAATAAAATACAACACAAGTAGGGTTAGTTCAGGGAAATAAAATACAACACAAGTAGGGTTAGTTCAGGGAAATAAAATACAACACATATAGGGTTAGTTCAGGGAAATAAAATACAACACAAGTAGGGTTAGTTCAGGGAAATAAAATACAACACAAGTAGGGTTAGTTCAGAGAAATAAAATACAACACATATAGGGTTAGTTCAGAGAAATAAAATACAACACATATAGGGTTAGTTCAGAGAAATAAAATACAACACATATAGGGTTAGTTCAGAGAAATAAAATACAACACGTATAGGGTTAGTTCAGGGAAATAAAATAAAGCATATATAGGGTTAGTTTCTTACATTTTTTAAGTATTATAATAATCAATAAACAACGACTGGAAATGGACACATACACACCCACAAACACACACATACAAATAAAGATATAAATAGTATTGCATTTTTAGTGCCGAAGCCAAAGGTATTGCCAGTCAACTTGGCTTTGTTGAACCAATTGTTAGTAATTGCCAGTCACGGTACGGCTCAGTCCAGCGCCGTGTCTCTGCTGCTACTAACGCTGGTCGATATCGACATGTTTCTTTATCACGTGGCTCAGTGGACAGCCCCGAGGGAGCGGCCGTTTAGTCACAAAGAGAAGTTGGACTAAAAAATAAGATGTTAAAATCCGTTGGTTTTTTTAAAGTCAAAATTGACTGATAGGGGCAGAAACTTGATGAGGTGCAGCTGCTGAAAGAATTCAACACAAATCACCATAAGAATTACAACATAGCTCTGAATACAGTCAGGGATGTACATACATCTTGATACAGTCAGGGATTTACATACATCTTAATACAGCAGCTATGTAAATCTGAATACAGTCAGTGCTATACATAATAGATCTGAAAACAGAAAGGGATGTACATAGATCTGAATACAGCCAGTGATGTACACAGATCTGAGTACAGCCAGTGATGTACATAGATCTGAGTACAGCCAGTGATATACATAGATCTGAATAAAGCCAGTGATAAACATAGATCTGAATAAAGCCAGTGATATACATAGATCTGAGTACAGCAAGTGATGTACATAGATCTGAGTACAGCCAGTGATGTACATAGATCTGAGTACAGCCAGTGATGTACATAGATCTGAGTACAGCCAGTGATGTACATAGATCTGAGTACAGCCAGTGATGTACATAGATCTGAGTACAGCCAGTGATAAACATAGATCTGAGTACAGCCAGTGATGTACATAGATCTGAGTACAGCCAGTGATGTACATAGATCTGAGTACAGCCAGTGATGTACATAGATCTGAGTACAGCCAGTGATATACATAGATCTGAGTACAGCCAGTGATGTACATAGATCTGAGTACAGCCAGTGATGTACATAGATCTGAGTACAGCCAGTGATGTACATAGATCTGAGTACAGCCAGTGATGTACATAGATCTGAGTACAGCCAGTGATGTACATAGATCTGAGTACAGCCAGTGATATACATAGATCTGAGTACAGCCAGTGATGTACATAGATCTGAGTACAGCCAGTGATGTACATAGATCTGAGTACAGCCAGTGATGTACATAGATCTGAGTACAGCCAGTGATGTACATAGATCTGAGTACAGCCAGTGATGTACATAGATCTGAGTACAGCCAGTGATGTACATAGATCTGAGTACAGCCAGTGATGTACATAGATCTGAGTACAGCCAGTGATGTACATAGATCTGAGTACAGCCAGTGATGTACATAGATCTGAGTACAGCCAGTGATGTACATAGATCTGAGTACAGCCAGTGATATAATACAAATAAAATAATAAACCAAACTTTAAGGTGCATTATGAAAATGATGTTTAAAAACTCAAACATTCCCGTGTAGGCGCCCATTTAACACGAGCGCCCCCCGTAAATAGTGTCATTATATTAAATATGTGCACCGTGAAAGCACGAAAGAGTTGGACGGGTCAGTTAGTGCAGGGGTATGGGTCTTTCTTATTTTTATTTATATACTGTTCGTGTAAATTATTATTATTATTAGTTGTCTTATATAGCGCGGTACCACAGCCTAGGGCTCGGCTCACCGCGCTGTACATTAAAAATTAAATGACGTCAGTCATTGCACTGGACAACAACAATAAAAAGCAAAATTAGATTTTGTGTAGCACGTCAGGATCTGAAGTCCTGCAGATTTATGTAAAAATTAAATTGTTTATTATGCAAAGCAATTACAGAACTAGTAATCGCTTTTAACTGTGCGACTATAGCCTTTAGCTCAGAGCAGTCCCGTACCTAGGGGGAGACAACCATGGCACTTTTCAGGGACAGGACCTAAGTAGGGGCTCGTCCTTTTAAAATATAAGCACATGTTTGAAAAACGAAAAGGGCCCGAACTCTGTCAGCTGCCTCGGGCCCAGAATTTCCTAGGTGCGGGCCTGATCTGAATTATCTCTCCATTATCATCGCTTCATCAACCAATTCGGGTCGTAAAAAATCCAGATGGGGACGCCAGAAATGCATGTTAGTGACATCAGGCAGCCGAGTTGTTGGCATGTTGCTATCGAGTTCAGCACAGCGAGTTGTAGGCAGTTGGCAAGTTGCTATCGAGTTCAGCACAGCGAGTTGTAGGCAGTTGAAATGTTGCTATCAAGTTCACCATAGTTCTGATTTGCTATATAAATATATATAAATTGTACGCCTTGCTTAATATATTGACGTGCTAGTGCTAGGTAGATTCTGATATCATATTTGGAATCAGTACGTTAAATTCCATGTAAACAATATGTTTAACTTTCATTAACAAAATTACTGTTGACATTGTCGTAACATTTCATCTGCCACGTTATCGTTTCAAGATTGCTGTACAAAATATTTGAACATTGAAATATTTGCCTTGTATTTATCGTATAATTCACCATGAACGTCCTGTCTAAAGACTATTATGGCGCCCCCCCCCCACCTGATTTTAGCGCCCGGGCGAATGCCCCCTTAGCTCGGCCCTACTTTCAATATTTGAACCAAACACTTTATCATAATATAATGAAACTAAAGGCCCAAGTAATGCAATTCTCTAGGTGCACGTTTAAAGTCAATCAAAAGTCCATAATTTAGTTAAGTAGTCCCCAATTAATAACAGCGATAATTTGCAGTGGTCCCCCCCCCCCCGACCTCAACCACCCCAATTTTTTTTTTTTTTTTGGTCTTTGTATTAGATTTAAGAAATACATTAAAATTCTATAAACATTTGGATTGATGATTGATGTGTCCCATGGAAACTCAATTGGCACTGTAATTGTAATAATCCTTGATGGTACAATTAAAACAAGATGAGAACCATTGTTGCCTTTTAATGAATAGGCTGTAATAATGAGATTGCTACAATCCTGACCTATGCAACCACAGTGTACAAACCGTAACTCATAAAGAACGAATGAACTTTATAAATAACTACTGCCACATGCCGGCTCATGGGGACATTTGGACACATTGGACTGGGTTAAAGAAAATGTTATATGATAAAATGTGTATGATGAAATGTGTATGATAAAATGTGTATGATGAAATGTGTATGATAAAATGTGTATGATAAAATTTGTCTGATAAAATGTGTACGATAAAATGTGTTCCAAGAAAAAGATTCGACAGATGTTTATTCAAAATGATTTTTTTTTGGAAGGGGGGGGGGGGAACTTAAATAAATGTTATTAAAAATGTTACCTTTCTTGCCTTCCTTATAAAACCACGCAATATTAAACAATAAATCTCCGTTTACTAATTTACTTTCCAACAAACTTCAGTCTAACAATTTTCCTTCAAACAAATTTGTTTCTTTCAAATTTACTGATAGGCGTGGGTAGCTATAGAGAAAACCAAAAAAATTAGAGAGAGTGGGGTGAATAGAGAGTGGGATGACTAGAGAGAGTGGGATGAATAGAGAGTGGGATGAATAGAGAGTGGGATGAATAGAGAGTGGGATGAATAGAGAGTGGGGTGAATAGAGAGTGGGATGAATAGAGAGTGGGATGAATAGAGAGAGTGGGATGAATAGAGAGAGTGGGATGAATAGAGAGTGGGATGAATATAGAGAGTGGGATGAATAGAGAGAGTGGGATGAATAGAGAGTGGGATGAATAGAGAGAGTGGGATAAATAGAGAGTGGGATGACTAGAGAGTGTGGGATGAATAGAGAGTGGGATGAATAGAGAGTGGGATGAATAGAGAGAGTGGGATGAATAGAGAGTGGGATGAATATAGAGTGGGGTGAATAGAGAGAGTGGGATGCATAGAGAGAGTGGGATGCATAGAGAGAGTGGGATGAATAGAGAGTGGGATGAATAGAGAGAGTGGGATGAATATAGAGAGTGGGATGAATAGATTGTGGGATGAATAGAGAGAGTGGGATGAATAGAGAGAGTGGGGTGAATAGAGAGTGGGGTGAATAGAGAGTGGGGTGAATAGAGAGAGTGGGATGAATAGAGAGTGGGATCAATAGAGAGAGTGGGGTGAATAGAGAGTGGGATGAATAGAGAGAGTGGGATGAATAGAGAGAGTGGGATGAATAGAGAGAGTGGGATGAATAGAGAGAGTGGGATGAATAGAGAGAGTGGGATGAATAGAGAGAGTGGGGTGAATAGAGAGTGGGATGAATAGAGAGTGGGATGAATAGAGTGGGATGAATAGAGAGTGGGATGAAAAGAGAGAGTGGGATGAAAAGAGAGAGTGGGATGAATAGAGAGTGGGATGAATAGAGGGTGGGATGAATAGAGAGTGGGATGAATAGAGAGAGTGGGATGAATAGAGAGAGTGGGATGAATAGAGAGAGTGGGATGAATAGAGAGTGGGATGAATAGAGAGAGTGGGATGAATAGAGAGAGGGATGAATAGAGAGTGGGATGAATAGAGAGAGTGGGATGAATAGAGAGTGGGATAAATAGAGAGAGTGGGATGAATAGAGAGTGGGATGAATAGAGAGTGGGATGAATAGAGAGAGTGGGATGAATAGAGAGTGGGATGACTAGAGAGTGGGATGAATAGAGTGAGTGGGATGAATAGAGAGAGTGGGATGAATAGAGAGTGGGATGAATAGAGAGTGGGATGAATATAGAGTGGGATGAATATAGAGTGGGTTGAATAGAGAGAGTGGGATGCATAGAGAGAGTGGGATGAATAGAGAGAGTGGGATGAATAGAGAGAGTGGGGTGAATAGAGAGTGGGATGAATAGAGAGAGTGGGGTGAATAGAGAGTGGGATGAATAGAGAGAGTGGGATGAATAGAGAGTGGGTGAATAGAGAGTTGGGTGAATAGAGAGAGTGGGATGAATAGAGAGTGGGATCAATAGAGAGAGTGGGATCAATAGAGAGAGTGGGATGAATAGAGAGTGGGATGAATAGAGAGAATGGGATGAATAGAGAGAGTGGGATGAATAGAGAGAGTGGGATGAATAGAGAGTGGGATGAATAGAGGGTGGGATGAATAGAGAGCGTGGGATGAATAGAGAGTGGGATGAATAGAGAGTGGGATGAATAGAGAGTGGGATGAATAGAGAGTGGGATGAATAGAGAGTGGGATGAATAGAGAGAGTGGGATGAATAGAGAGAGAGTGGGATGAATAGAGAGTGGGATGAATAGAGAGAGTGGGATGAATAGAAGGTGGGGTGAATAGAGAGTGGGATGAATAGAGAGAGTGGGATGATAGAGAGTGGGATGAATAGAGAGCGGGATCAATAGAGAGAGTGGGATCAATAGAGAGAGTGGGGTGAATAGAGAGAGTGGGATGAATAGAGAGTGGGATGAATAGAGAGTGGGATGAATAGAGAGTGGGGTGAATAGAGAGAGTGGGATGAAAAGAGAGAGTGGGATGAATAGAGAGTGGGATGAATAGAGAGTGGGATGAATAGCGTGAGTGGGATGAATAGAGAGAGTGGGATGAATAGAGAGTGGGATGAATAGAGAGTGGGATGAATAGAGAGTGGGATGAATAGAGAGAGTGGGATGAATAGAGAGAGTGGGATGAATAGAGAGAGTGGGATGAATAGAGAGAGTGGGATGAATAGAGAGTGGGATGAATAGAGTGGGATGAATAGAGAGTGGGATGAAAAGAGAGAGTGGGATGAAAAGAGAGAGTGGGATGAATAGAGAGTGGGATGAATAGAGGGTGGGATGAATAGAGAGTGGGGTGAATAGAGAGTGTGGGATGAATAGAGAGAGTGGGATGAATAGAGAGTGGGATGAATAGAGAGTGGGATGAATAGAGAGAGTGGGATGAATAGAGAGTGGGATGAATAGAGAGTGGGATGAATAGAGAGTGGGATGAATAGAGAGTGGGGTGAATAGAGAGTGGGATGAATAGAGAGTGAGTAGGATGACTAGAGGGAGAGGAATGAATAGAGAGTGTATGATGAATAGGGAGTGGGATGAACAGAGAGAGTTTAATGACTAGAGAGAGAGAGTGGGATGAATATAGAGTTGGAGGAATAGAGAAAGTGGGATGAATAGAGAGAGTGGGATGAAGAGACAGAGTGGGGTGAATACATGAACTGGTTCAAATAAAGATGCACAAATGGATGCAATATTTTTTTGTGTTAAAAGACTTTAGCTTTAACCCCAGACAAACTAAAACTAAATGGTGAAAAGGTCATCTTACATTTCAGGACTAAATATGTCACATTGGGAAATCGCGTCGGCGGGCCGTCGAGCGTGAGCTCTTAACGCCAGGTCTCCCTGACGCCGGATCGTGCGGCGGCACGCCAGTGACTTCCCCCAACCTGGACCGCCCCCACCAGCAACCGCTCGATCGGATTTGCAGATGGAGGCCTTATTCCCCTGTAGCTTGATGATAAGTGTATTAACACGAGTCAAAACAAAAATGTATGGACAGGTTTTGAAAGTCGCTGTCGAAATGACGTACCCCCACACTTTTCATAAATATAAAACATTCTCGTAATACGATTAATTAATATAAAAATAGCATATTTTAGTAGATAAAGAGTTAAACTTTAATCTCATATAAATTTTATTTGTGTAGAATTAGTACAAGTTAGTCAAAAATCCATCTCAAAAACGATAAAAATAGGGGAAAACGCCGATTTTCCTGATTTGGACTACCTAGTTTTTCTGTTCCTATGATAACCTTTTCTCACACCCTCTGAAATGACAACCTAGCACCCTTGGGGGTGTGAGCACTCAAGGTTGAGAAACCCTGCACAAGACAGTGATTTTTAACAGTTCTAAAGTGACTTAGGACCTTTGCATATGCATCATTTACCTTGATTACCATGGTTTCCTATATTGAAAACGGGACCTTTGCCAATGAACCTTTTCTCTAATTCCCATAATCCTTATATTCAAACTTGGTTAGAAATATTAGAAAAAACAACATAAATAATAATGATTTTCATCAAATCTGATAAAACAAAAAGTGTTGAAGGGAAGTAGACAAGGTGATAAATATGTTTATTATAAACAAGGCTCGCTGGAATGTTAACAGTACATTGCTCTACCAGCCAAAAAGATTTTGTCAATTCAATTTCTACAAGAAGACTTACATGAGCACACGATTATTAATAATTATGCTTAATGATTAAAAGTATCTGCGCAGTTTTTAATTTATGCAACAACAAATACAATTTGGTTTGTCATTTTCCAAATCGAAAATATTATTTCGTAAAGCTGTACTTATTTATGACATAGTACAAATGTATTATTATTAAATTGTACATATTTTTAGCACTATGCTGTACTCTCATTATAATACTGTACTGAATGCACATTTGAGAAGATCTGTTTTCCCCCCATAAGTTATGGAAGCCCCAAACAAGCTCATTATAAAACAATTTGACTAGGAGAGTACAAAGCCATAACATCAAAATTGTATACTAGTGTACACAAAGAGTGATGAGACCCAAGACAACTATCACACGGTGAGTTGGGGGTGCGGGGGGGGTGTCCAAATATAAAATAAACTCAGATCTCTTTAACTGAACAATAAAACTAAAAGAACATAGTTGTGTAGATGAGAAGTGCCCCTTCCTTGTGTAGATGAGAAGTTGTGTAGATGAGAAGTGCCCCTTCCTTGTATAGATGAGAAGTTGTGTAGATGAGAAGTGCCCCTTCCTTGTATAGATGAGAAGTTGTGTAGATGAGAAGTTGTGTAGATGAGAAGTTGTGTAGATGAGAAGTGCCCCTTCCTTGTATAGATGAGAAGTTGTGTAGATGAGAAGTGCCCCTTCCTTGTATCCATTACATGCAAACTAAACACAAAATATATATAATAACACTTCAAGACAATATAAACTCCCTTTTTTGGTCAAATTATCCATCTCTTAAAATAGATGACAACATGCATTTAAACTAATTAGAGACGCTCTTAATCTATAATTTAAAGATTTAACAAATATGAGAGTCAAACTTCTGTTTAATTTACAACCAACTTTTGTTTTGAGAGCACACTAAAAAATGGGGCTATGGACAGCTTACACTGGTGACCAGCAAAAGTAAAGAAAGCGTGAATTGGCAAATGAACAACTGACAATGGGCAATGAACAGCTGACATGAGTCCAGAAACTAGAAAGTAAAGATTTTTTTTTTTTTTAAATGACATCATTGGGGCGGGGGGGGGGGGGGGTGACTCTCCCAACCAAAAACCTGTATCCACATCCATCCTTCTCCATCTTCCACTTATCCAGTCAAGTGAAGTGAAGTTAAATTGTCTATTTTGTAAGTGTCCATTTATAAAGCATTTTATAGTTTATTTATGCTGTCAAAAACATACGTAGGTAAGTACATAGGTTAACATAAGATGCCATTAGGGATTAAGTGAGTATCAACGAAAATGGCTTTTTTATGTTGATTAAGAGTTATGAAAAAATCCATAGATCGCTTCTCAGAATATCTTTCTGTCAAAGTTTGTAAACCAAGGTTCGACAGTTATTTAAAAAAACATCATGAAGTATAATGCTTTGTAATGATCTCTTGTAAAATTGCAGATGTTCCTTAATAAAGCTGTTCTTAAGCAGTGGTACATACACCCTAAGAAGGTACATGAACTTCAACAAGTGCTACCTAAATTAATTTAAAATGTCCCATTACCAACCGACAAGGGGGTATGTTTACTACGAAACAATAAAAGTGTGATGCCTCTCAATAGTCAGTCACACAGGTGGTCATGAATAAAAATTTTAGGGGTAAAAAAAAAGTTCTCTAATTCAGTTCATGATAATATAATTTCTCTCATTTTCATTTATTACATTACAATGTGTTTTAAAATGTCATTGATAACAAAAACTCATGGCCTCAAATGAATTTTTTTATAAAAGGAAACATCTTTAAATTAATCATTGTTTTTTTTGTAATCATTGAATAACACAGTTTGTACATGTAACAAAAAGGTTACACAACTCATTTCATTGGCAAGTCATTATTTTAGTAAGGCAAGATTATCTTTCCTTATTTCATCACTAAACACTAAATAATTATTCAAGGCATCAACAACTCAAACAAAAACTTAAGACATCAACAACTCAATTTCATCAAAGGACAATAAAAGGTTAATTAGCAAGACTGTAAAGATAGGCTTTTATACAATTATACAAGTAGATATTACAAGTATGATGCTATAAAAATAATTAATTTTCGCTTCTTTTTTTTTTCTCCCTTTCAAATGATTCTGTTAGACCCAATTTAAATTTTGACAAAAACCATTTCTTTATTTATTTACAAAATGTTAAAATGAAACTACAAACAAATAGTTGCATTTGCTCTAATTCCTACCGTATTTAATAAAAATGCAAACCCAATAAAAAGGTTGAAATCAATCCTATAGTTATTGATTGATTATCAAAGAGACAAGAAACTAAATGCAAGAATATAAAGCTTTTTATTTATAGAATGTCTCTCATATCCTATCACAGTTCTTTATTTAAATATATATTACTAAATACAGCTAGTGCTTGACTTACGACCTATGCAACTTATGACCACTCAACTTTACGACCGTAACCACTAGCCACACTGTATTAGATTTCAGATTTATTTCTGCCTCAATTATCAGTTGAACGGCATCGTCTGCAACCATCGGGGGGTTGTGAACATAAAAAAATTATGATTTATAACAATGATAAAAGAAATTTATGATATAATTCAGCTTAAATATTTTTATTACATCACTTCACATTACTGTACACATAGCATATTCAACTTACGACCAAATCGTGTTACGACAGATCTGTCGGAACCGATCTTGGTCGTAAGTCGAGCACTAGCTGTATATTCATTCAAAATAATTCCTCTAATCTAATGTTCTGCAATAGTTAGATCCTTGAAGCAATTATGCAGTAAGAGTTTAGATATTGTGATAGAAGAATTACCATAAATTAAAGTGAGCAATTATATACTTGAGCTTAATTTTTTTTTTTTAATAAATAATGACATATGTTTATCATATGCTCAACAGTTACAAAATAAAGGCTTGAGGGGAGCTGATAATATGTATTATTTAATATTGATATGTATTCATTGAATTAAAAGCGCAGATTATCGTTTTACACAGTTGAGCATATCACAAACACACTAACAAAAGCAACCCTTGATATGTAACATTACTTTCACTTTTCTTAATTCTGAAATGATTACAAACCCTTGTAGAGAATGCAATATTTGTTCACAAGAAATAATAATGAGCCTTTAGAATTTTGAAGTTTTCAATGCTGAAACCAAACAGGTACATTAAAAACTAAACAGTTCATTGCTACCTAAAATACCAAGAAAAGTTATGTTGATAGCAGAGTCAGCTTAAGCCAAGCAAGTTGAGGCTCTCCTTCTCTCTAACTGTCACCAAGGCATTACATCACCAAGGCATTACCCAGGCCAAACTTGACATGTCTGGTCACCATTGTGCATGCACATTTTTAAATGGTGTATTAATTTATTAATTTTAGTTCCAAATTAATGATGACGGCTTCTGAATTATTTTTAGTTTTCTCTATACCTTGTAACAGTCAAAAGATATAATTTCCTATCAAAGCAAAATTACGTCACAACCATATGCACACATTAGATTGTCATAAAAACAGCATATCAGATACAATATGCATTCCTAAAGACTATGTCACACAAAAATATACAACACTTTTTTTTCCCTTTCATTGTATATTTTGTTTGGTACAAGTACAAGCTAAAAGTATTTTATTGATCTAATCAAGAAAATCAAGTGCTGTATTAGCTAAAAAAATATATAAAATTTAAAATTATGAGCAAGATCTGGAACATAAGGAAAACTACCTTGTAAAATCAACATGACGAGTGAAATTGCTTCATAAATAATTTATAATACTGTTCTAGGGTCAAGGCAGTGTTTTCGAGAAGCTCTTTTCTAATAGTTAAAATGTAATTTAATTTCTTCATTATTTTTGGCAAGAGTTAGTCTCTACCCAGTAATTTCAATTTTAACATTCTTTCCTTCATAATTAACATAAACTTTGAAGTTACCATTTAAAAATAAATATAGAAATCCATAAAAATCAGTTTTAGAACTTGCTGTTATAAATTTTAGACTTGAGACAAATCTTTAGACATACAGGTAAGTTATAAGTGCAGGCCAGTCAAGCTCAGGATTTATCAAACATGCAAATGTTATCTTTTTATAAACTTTGTTAATCCAAAGCAGTTTCATTCACACCAAAATCAAACCATTCCATCCTCAATTTATTTTTTTTACCACTGTATCAAAATTATTCAAAACATTTACAGGGTCAGCAATCATCTCTAAAACTTAATAGTTATATAATCATATAAAAATGCTAAACCAAAAATTGCAATAATATATTTAGACTTACACTCATGCAATTGAGGGTCAGGCAGCACACAAATTTAAAAATAATAATACAATTTACATAGTTGGAGAATGTAAATCACTGTTATCTATTTTGCAAGAAATCTTTTCCCATTTTATTCAACTATCCAGACACCAGATTGTTAATGTGCCAACTAAAATGTAGAATTGTTTAGTATTTAAAGGTAATAAGAATATTTCTGTGAAACAAACATTCACAAAAGTCTGAAAGCATAGACTTTGCCTACTCTATTTTATAAAAATGTATTTGTAAAACAAATACCATAATATCTCTGAAACGCATGATTTTGAGAATTTTTTTTAAAATTCCTGTTCAAAACCATTTACTCAACATGCTCCACTGTCTCAACTAACTGTCTCAACTAACTGTCTCAACTGTCTCAACTAACTGTCTCAACTAACTGTCTCAACTAACTGTCTCCCCAAATGTGGCTCAAAAAACAAAAAAAAGCTAGGGATCGAAGGAACTAGTACAAACATTTTTATTTTTTCTTCCTTGCCAGGTTTAAGCTAAAATTATAAGCTTCTTCCATCCTTCCATAAGCCATTGATGTTATGTAAATAAAGTTATAATCAAATTACAACTCTACCCTTACGTCAGAAAGCAGGTAGTCCTTGTACACTCTGTACACATCAGGATAAGTGTCTTCAGATAAGCCAAAGCCCAACTCTTGTACACGCTGCAGTGCCCAGTCAAAGGACAAGTTGTACTGTAATGCAGCTGTTAATACTGCAACCATACCTGAAGAGTTTAAAAGTGAAATGAGATGTAAATTTTAAGTAAAGTTAATTCAGTCTCAGATCATCGTTACCGCTCTATGGCATTGTCAACACCAGTATAAGAGTCATACAGCGGCAGAGAAAACAGTATAAAGCATGGGTTGTTCCAAGCAATTATGGTGCGTGGAAAGAATGACTGCTTATGTTGCACTGTGTTACTCCGAGGCACAGTGAAGCATTTGTTATTGTTTCGGGTGTAATTTCTCATGGGGTTGTCAGATGTTAAGTCAGTTTTAAGTGACTGTTTGGCTCTAATTAATCGGCCTGGCTTCTGTGGGGTAAGATAATTGTTTGCTGGGATGGCCGGAATTAGCCCCATGGCCATTTTATATAAGAATGTTAGGCGGATCTTTTCTCGTCTGTCCTTGAGAGTGGGGATGTCAAATCTGTTTAAAAGGCCAGTGACGTAGCCAGGCGTGGTGGTTTTATAGTCACGTGGTGGTATATCATGTGTGGTAAAGGTTTGATCAAATTTACAAGGCTGTTTTGTTGGCTGTTCCAAGGATATGGTTCTTCATTACATAATTCATAACAGGCAATGTGGGGAAAATAACTGTACATATCCTGTGTCCAGGAGTCAGTGGTTTCAACGGTGAGCGTGTTCCAATGGCCCCAATCATCATCACTCCTGTTACTTTTTTTACTTTTTTTAAAAATAAAAGCCAAATATCCAGAATGAACCAGCCTCACTTATGCAGACCTGTTTACCCTCAAACTCTTCAAATCGTACAATATCATCACAAAATCGTTCAATACATTATCTTAATAGTAAAAAAACACTCAGTATATATAATGCATACACCTCAAAATTGTATATTGTACGCCAAAATCGTAAGAGTAAACAGGTCTGCTTATGTCAGATTGCTCATATGTGCAAAGCTGGTGTCAGACCACATCTAATAGGATTTCTACAAATGGTTTCTACCTCATGAATAGTTCACTAAGTAGTTGGGATGAAACAGTTGCCTTGGAACAGTCCCCTCAAAGGCTGTATGATAGAATCATCGGCACAGAGCTGCCACTTCTCAACCATGCATTGGCGACAACTAGTAATCATGATCCCAAACATGTTTCTGTCATTATTTTCAACTGTAATTGGTTAGGTCTCATACAGCTGTGCTCTTTCTTCTAACACAGATACCATGCAAGACCCTTGTCCCCAAATGCAGGTTCACTACATCGTGTGCTGTGCCCCTGGTGATGCCAGGGGGTACGGTGGTAGAGCCTCTTAATCGGCATGCCACTAAAGACATGTCAACTAGAGCTCCAGGGGGGTTGAGCATCAAATAAATTTCATGTCAGAGAAGAACCAGCTTCATGCTTCTCACTCATTTGAAAAAGATGATTGTAGAATTTGAAAGTGTTTCAGATATTTAATTTCGAATCTCTGTTAAATTATGTAATTTTTGTCAGAAAAGCTACAATTTCTTTCTTCGCACTAAATTTCGATGTGGAAATAAAAGTGAGTCATACATTTTTGTATTCTGATCACAGATAAAAGCCACCTTGATTTTAGGACAAATCTATTCAGCCCTCTGAGTCCCACGAGATCTTCTTACCCGGCCCAGGTCAAAAAAAGTTTGCTGACCCATGTTTGCAGCATAAGGGACATAATCAGGCTATCTCTCAGCCCCTCTTAACAAAGGCAGATTACAACATTTCTCATAATACATCAGGTTTAATAAGTGTATGCCTCAAGGAGAGATCGTATATACAGACATCCTGTTAGTACACATCAAGCATATCACTTAATAATGCCGCTTCATTTCCAGTCTTCCCTTAAAAATTATACAAATAAGAAATAGATGAAAAAGCAGAGGTAAAATATTATTACTATATAGAAATCCCTCTCATCTGCTATACTTCTCCACTGAGTTGTACTTACCCTTGGATCACTCACTGTGAGCTTTGTTAAAGTAAATTATTACAAATAAATAAAACTACCTGCTCTCAATCCTATTGCACAATGCACCAAGACAGGACCTTTCTTGCCAATATCTAACAGTGTGTCTTTATGTTCTCTAAAGAAATCCTCAAAAGCAGTCAGCTGCACTGAAATATTAAATAAATAAACAAACTCATACTATACAGAGGATAGACATGTGTAAATTTGGGAGCCTCATGTAAATTTAATTGTGCATAATTGTATCCAGTTTCCAAGTGGCTATCTTTACAAGAGGTCCAGAGGGTTGCATTTTTAAGGGGGTTTGTAAAATCTGGATATTTAAGTTGAAAGTGCACATTGAATTGACATAATACAAGGGAAAGCTAATTAATATCAATTTAAAATGTTATAATGAGAAAAGAATTTCGGCTTTCAATGTAACAGTAGTCAGTAAGTTTTAAAAAATTAAATAAAAATATGGTATCCAAATAAAAATGGTGTAGGCGCAGTATGGTATTATCAAAATTTAATATTATTTGTTAAGTCTGGATGACACAGTGTGTATGACAAGAGTAGAAGCCATAACAGGTAATTCATAATAAAACAGAAGTGGTCATGGAGTGCCCCAACAATCTTTTCATCCCTTAAGTCTAGCTAGATGAGTAATTCTAAAATTCATACCATCATATCGAAAAGGCAGATGGAAGTAGTTCAGGCCTGATTCCTCAAAAGTTTCTTTCTCAAGTTCAGAGTTGTACCCAATTTCATCTCCAAATTCTTCTTCATTACGTCGTTCATAATTTACTTGTGATGTATTACTGATAAAACTACTGGGACGATTTGGATTTACAAGAGTTTCACGTAAACGTTCATCAGACTGCCTTGGCTTGGAATTAGAATCTCCATAGGTTCCTGTGTAGCTTTTAACATTTAACAAATTGACCTCTTCTTGACTTGGAACTCCCTTTTCTGTTACACCCAACCTGAGATTGACAATACTTTTATACTCAAATTCTTTCAGGAGTAAAACGTGTGATTTGTAAATTTGTCCAGCTACGAACCAGTTCAAATAAACAGGATGAGCAAGCCAGTAGTCCAACCAATCATTAGGCCCATTGTTAGCTCTTGGCACCTGTTTATTATCTACGGTCACTAATGGTTCACCAGTTACTTCAGCAACAACTCCAAGTGGTAGGCGAGAAAAAAAATCTAATCCCATGGCTGCAGTTATTTCAAAAAATTCTTTAGAGTGGATCTGAGGCTGAAAATCTGCATTATTTCTAGTCTGATTGGCCATGTAGAGTAAAATAACAAAAGCAATTGTTCTACCTCTGTCACAATGAAGCAAGGATGGTGTTTTTATATGAGGAACAATGGCGGTAAATTTTTCTATAGTCTCCAAACTTGCCCATTCATCCATCGGATCAAGTAAGGCAATGAATTGAAGTCCAGCTATTTTTTCAACTATCTCTTGCTCTTCTGCAGTGTTGGGAAGATGGACACCTCCAAAATTATCCTCTAAATCTTCATCAGGATAGGTAAATAATGAAACAATACTTTTAAAACCAGCCTCTGCTGCATATTTAATTTGACGTTCTGTCATTCGGCCACTAACATGGAAATCAGGTGTTATTTCTTTGGCCCACCAAGCCTTTCTCGCACTATGCAGTCCTGGCCATTGCAACCGACTGGGAAAAACTGATGGGATGTTTCTAATAGACCCACCTACTACCAGACTGTCAGCAAACACAGCATATTCACTTGAATATAAATGTAAAATAAAGCCAATGAGTATAAGTTTTCTTTCACAGGTAGTTGAGATAGCCATCTTTCACTTTCGTAGTTTAACTTTTAGTAAGTCAGTTGAAGTAGTAGTAGGTTCTTTCTTATTGTAATTTATCGCTATTAAATTAATAATAATAAACAGCCACCACAATTCATAGAAATGTTTCTTGTTTATTAATAATTTCACATGGTTTTTTTTCTGCTGCAATCTTCAGTTTTTTAATATTAGAAGCTCCATCAATTGTAGTAACCCAACGTGCGTTGTTTTTAAAACAATATTGTTTTTCATATTCCGGTGTTAAGTCAAAAGTGATAGCAAAAAATATTACTCTACCATCACGTCCACGTAGCAGCGTCACACACAAGACATCCGCACAATTTAAAAATTATAGTGACCTACCTAAAGGTAGATGACTGTAGAATATCTCAGCAGATTTAACAGCTTCTCTTTCAAATTGTTCGTTATAACCAATGTTGTCACCAAACTCATCGGAGTTCATTGACTCGTAGTTCACTCTGGATGACTCACTGACAAATGCAGTTGATCTTGTATGGTTAACAACACTTATCTTCAGACCCCTCTTTGATTGTCTCAGGGGAATGTGATTTGTACCATAGGTGGGTGTTCCAGACATTATGTTTATTAGCTCAACTCCTTCCTGGGGAAATAAAACTAGTTAAATGGGATGTTAGTTTGTGTTTGTACAAGCAACGGTAAATTGGATAGTGTTTGAGTGTTTGTAAGCATTGTGAGTTTGGCGTGAATTTTTAAACAATGCATAGTTGGTTTGTGTGTGTAAACAATGGTAACTTGTTTTGTGTTTTAAAACAATGACAGACAATGAAATGTTGGTTTGCGTTTTTTAAAGATAACATTTGTGAGATGTTTTTTTTTTTCCTCGGGGTTGGGGGGTGGGGGGTGTAAGCTATGATCATGAATAATGGAAATATGAAGCACATGATAGATCATCAAACCTTGAAATGAACCCAAATCATCACGAAGAACTTGTCAACCAAAAACTTTCGTCTGGAAACAGAAGGCATGACAAAAAGGGAGGGGGGTAAGATTAAGAGGGGAAAATGCTTGCCTAAGCAAAGAATGGACTAAACTAAGTCCGAGAAGTAACTAGAATTTTAAAAATAAATAATCCCGCCTCGCCCTTTCCCATCAGTAAAGTTAGGCCTACATATAAGTTTGCTTATGCACAAATAAAAGTTTCACATGTCACGTATAAACTTAAAATCGGGGCTGCCGAGAGGATTATTAAGCGCTTGAACAAGACTAAAAATGGGCCTCCTACCCAGGGCCGGCCTTAGGCCATTGCAACCTATGCGGCCGCAATGGGTGCCGCACTTTCATAGGCCCCGCCCCGAATTTATTTTCTAATACAAAATCTTAATTTTCACTTATTATCCTTATTCCTACCCAGAAAGGGCCCCCCGCAATCCGTTTCGTATAGGGCCCCGCAATTGTTAGGGTCGGCCCTGCTCCTACCTACACATGGCTCATACATAATTCATAATTTATTAATTACATTCAAACATACTTGCAAATATATTTAAAAGAGCATAGTTATTTCTGTAAAGAATAATAAAAACAATAATATACATAGGGATATAAATAATAATGATGTTGTGAACTATTTTGTTGTGAATGTTTGATTTTTTTTTTTTTGGGGGGGGGGGGGGTGTTGATCGTGTGAGTGTTTTAGTGAGTTGTAAATAGTGAGGTCAGAGCGTGAAGTTGGTAGAGAGAGGGAGGGGGAGAGAGAGAGAGCGAGAAGAAGAAGAGCAAGGGTCATATCTTGTAGTATTATTTATAATGAAAATTTCAACTGTTTTGCCATGGCAGTAATCCGGTGATTGACAAAGTTCTTATGCCAATATATTTTTTTTTACTTACGCGCCTATTTCGGCGACTGTGACGTGATAAAAGACACGTGCGCCCGACTGCGCCCTGTTGTCGAGAAGGATCGCTGACACCAACACTAGAAACTTTTACGCCCCCCTTTTTACAGAAATGATTGACAGAGTTGAAATAAGTAAAAATTATTAGAGCCAGGGTTTGCAGGGGATTTTGGGACCACGAGCAAATCCAAATTTTGGACCCCTAGAATTTACCGAATGATTTTATCCAAAGTTTCAGTGCCACTGATGGGCAATGACTTATTTACTAGGCTGCATTTGCCTCGGTAAAAATACCAGTCTTTTTTCATTGCAACAAGCAAACTGCCTGTATGTATATGAGATAATGAGAATGTGGGGTAAATAAATAAAGATTGATCCCTAGTAGCACTAGTAGGCGAGGTAAGTTGTGTAGAGTGTCTGCATACATCGCAAGACTTACAGGAACATCACCAGAGTGAGTGACATTGGACTGGAATTGACAACATCATTGTCATACTATAACTTCGTCATATTACATATTTCCCCACTAAGCAATAAGAGGGAAAGGGGTGGAGGTCACGCATGATCCATGGAGTTGCATTGTGGATGTATTAGTATGTTTATGACAATCTTGTCATATCGGATGTCATCAATTTTTTTTTAACAATGAGTAATGTCATATTTTCATATATTTGTTTGCTTGTGCTTTTAAATAGCGCAACTACCCGATAATATCACGTCATCACATAATTAAGGTCAAGTATATCCACACATACTTGAATAAAACTGGGGAATCTTGGCCCACATGACCCCATGGATAGTCCGGCACTGATAACGACTGTGACGTCATGTCGATAATTTCATTACGGAACACAAAAGATCACGCAGACATTTATGTATATCTAAACTATCACTTATTCAACTGGGTCAAGCTTGCAGCAATCACGGCGGCCGATTTCTTTGCATTAAGACAGTCTGTTAGCGTACTGGGGCTTCAGAATCACAGTTCGAAAACATCTCCCATCTCATCATTTAGTGATGCATGGGGGAATTCCTGTTTATTGGGCTTAGAGTTCAGTGTCTCTCCCTTAGAGTTCAGTGTCTCTCCCTTAGAGTTCAGTGGCTCTACCTTAGAGTTCAGGGGCTCTACCTTAGAGTTCAGTGGCTCTACCTTAGAGGTCAGTGGCTCTACCTTAGAGTTCAGTGGCTCTACCTTAGAGGTCAGTGGCTCTACCTTAGAGTTCAGTGGCTCTACCTTAGAGTTCAGTTGCTCTACCTCAACTAGTTTGATGCTTTTAACAGTGTACTACACTTGACAAAAGACAATTTTAATACAAACAATATGACACGTCCTACCTGTGACGGGACATCTCTTGTTGTCAGTCCACTCCGTACATTAACATGATATGTCCTACCTGTGACGGGATATCTCTTGTTGCCAGTCCACTCCGTACATTAATGATGGATTTGAACCCGCTCACTTTGACAGCACTGACATCACGAGCGTTTAGTTGTCCACTGATGAACCAGTTCAGGTAAATAGGATAGGATTGCCAATAATCGAACCAGTTGGACAAACTAACATTCAGCTTTCTGGCTGTATCGGGTAGATCTTGACCAGTAATCGATTTCACTGTTGGTAAAGTTTTATTAAATAATAACTCCACGAAATCGAATCCAAAAATTCTGGTTATTTCATAAAACCGCTCGACACTGACTCGAGGTTTGAATTCTGGGTTGTAAATCGTCTGATTGACGTAGTGCGCAAGAATGAGGAAGGTCACGGCCACTCCCCTCCCACAGTGCAGCAAAGCCGGAAGTTGAAGTCTGGAATAAATGTCAGCCATCTTCTTCACGGCATCCACGCTGTTCCAATCTTCTCCAGGTTTTAGAACGGTGAAAAATTGCATGCCTGCAATGTTCTCCGCGATATGACGCTCTGTTGCCATTGAAATGTGCGACCTCTTGCCGTCAGCGCTTCGTGTTGCCGTGTGGTCGAAGACGGACACAATACTCTTGAACCCACAATCTGCGGTGTATCTGATTTGTCTTGGCGTCAACTGCCCAGAGATGTAGACACCTTCGTTAAGTCTCTTTGCGAAGCACATCTTCCCCGGAGAGAAGAGGCTGCCTGCTGCCTGTTTGTTGTGGTAGATAGACTTCAGAAGGTCATCTTCGCACGACCCCTCGTCACCCACAGTCACATTAGAACAGCCAGGGTTTGGGGTATTATAGAACCTTCCAGGTGCATAGTCACCTCTTGAATATCCATCAATTCCGATGCAGATGGATAGGATAAGCAGAAGAATGGATTGAGGCAACGGGTTGAATTTCCCCAACCGTGTTGTCATTCTAAGTTCTGTGACGGTATTGACAGCTTTAGACCGGCCGTTGACAGAATTCACCGTTTCTGAATGACTTCAATCAGAATTCACTACTGCAATTATCAGGGCGACCCTCCTGAAATTGAATAATCCAGTTTAATGGTACAAATTAAAATGGTGGTACCGCTAATGTTATAAATCCCATTGAGGAAAATTATGTCGAAAGTGCACGCTCAAGTACCGGTAGGTCTGCGGTAAGGAATATGCACTTCAGATAATTGAATGGGACCAAAATAGATTTTAAATAGATTTATATAAATTAGGTCAATCTCGACTTATTATTGCGACATATTCATATTTTAAAGGGGACTTTTCAGGGATAGTAACATGGGCGCCCGCACGTAGTGGCAAGGTGGGGCACTTGCCCCCCCCCCCCTGGATTGAATGATTAAAATAGACACAAAATTTATTAAAGTAAAGAGAAAATAAAGAGAAAGTAACTAAGCTGATGCTGATCTCGTTTTACAGGGTAATTATTTTTATATTTTCTATATTAATTAGTTTTACAAAGTTTTATCCGGCTGTCAGGTATGCCTTACTAGTTTTGCTAACATTACATTACAAGCAACAACATGTACGGTGGAGCGGTCGTTCAGCACATTACGTCGTGTAAAAACATGGCTTTGATCTACAGATGAACGTCTGTCTGGGTTGTGCATGTTAAGTGTACACAAGACAAAGTGAACTGCAACAAAAAAGACTTTATGGACACAATTGTAGATATGTTTGGTAGCGATAACAGACGACTCCAGTTCTTGTTTAAAGAATAAATTTTATTTTAAATTTATGTTGTAATATTTTTTGCTATATATATATATTGTGTTAATAAAAAATTGTTGCTACAGTATGCCCTTCATTACCACAGTGTCCTTTCCGTTCGTTCACCATACAAATATGCTACAGTAAATTAAAACTACATTAAAACATTACTAAAAAATATTTTGCCCCCCCCCCTAGAAAATATTTTGCCCCCACCCCCCCCCCCCAGAAAATTTTCTGCGGGCGCCCATGGATAGTAACATAGTTAACCGAATCAACCATCGGAATATATCAACGTTGATTGTATTAGTTATTAGATGGACGGCCAAACGTAATGATCCACTGCCTAATATTTGGGTTGCTATTAAGACTATAATTAACAGTGGATCTGGACTCTGGAATGCATGCCATTATGTATTATGGTAATATAGTATTGACCTATGACCTTACATGACGCGGTAAGCGTGCTAGGAGTTTTAACCTTTAGCAGGTCCAATTTGGAATGATTTTTAAATGTTTTACTTTAACATATCTATAGCCCAGTGGTTCTCAACCTTCATTTGCAGGGGTGGTAGTAAATCTTTGCCCTCTCAGCGTGGCACTAACTCCAGCTACGCCTTTATCTATCTGCACAAAATTTGGGCATAATAACGAGCAATGCCAGCTATGACTAACATAAAATAAAATAATCTCTAGGGCAGCGGCTACCACCCCCAACCCCCGTATCCATTGAATTGACTTATGTCGAAATATAGCTTTACGTTTTCCGCAAATATTAATTGAATTTTTGTGTACCCCCAAGCGCCCCCCCCCAACCAACAGGGCTGCGTTTAACAGAGGTTAAGAACCACTGCTTTAGTGTATGATTTTGTTACCAGCTAAATTGTGTTATTTGTTGTAGTTAAAATGGTAGCGAGACTGTCATTTTGAATTGGGGTGTGGGGGAGGACAGAAATCGAGGTTGCCAACTGGATTGGGATTCTCATTAAGTTTTAGCCCCACCCCCATTGCTCGATATTATTTTTCATAAAGGATTTAAACCAGTCTCCCAGCGTCGGCTCCACGCCCCACTAGGGGGCAATTTGATTTGTTAATGGGGGCAATTTGAAAAAAAACCCAAAAAAAGCTGTCTTAGAATTTGAAAACCCAGTCTACTACGATTTAACTTGTATTGTAAAAGGAGAATCATTAGACGCTAAATTTTAAATAAACGCTTGAAGTTTTGAAAACAATTCAAATTTTGGATATAAAAAATTAGTGTATACTACAGAGGAGGCATACGAATTTTAGAAAGCCTTAGGTGGGGCATGGCACACAAAAAAAGTAAGGAAACACTGATTTATACGGAAAACTTTTGACTCAGTTAAAACTTGGAAATATTTCGAAACTCTGTTTATTTAATTTTTGTTTACCACTGCGTTCAAATTGTAAAGTGATGTATTTGGTATAAGTGCTTTTTATGGACATCTTTTTTGGAAAGATTTTGTTGTTGTTGAATTTAATAATTACGTAGTTAACCCCAAAAAATATTATTTTTTTTGAAAGACGAACCCACATTTGTCAACATTTTTCTGGGGACTGCACAGATTTAAGGGGCGAGACTGACCTTGAACAAAAAGCATACCCTGAAGGGCGCCACAACTTGGATGAACTTGTTCATGTTGGGCTCTGGGCGGACTTATAGATTTACTTGATAGTTATTATGGCACATTTTGGAGTTTCCCAACCGAAAGTCTGAAATGCCCCCACCCCAATAGTCTGAAAGAAACATCACTACAAATATGCGCCAAAATGCATCCCTTCATATTGAATTTATCAAAAAATTTCCAAGGTGACCCTTGTACCCGCCGTTGCTAGAGAGGTTTTGGAACCCTCAATTTCTACTCCCCCTTTCCTTCACGCCGATCAAAGGGAGAGTACGGGGTTGCATCAAATGTTGTGCCAAATAATAACCCTGGGGCGTGCCACAAGCACTGGGCGTCAATATGTTTTTCCCCGATCAAATAGTCTGAGAGGATCCCCAGGGCCCTCACTGACTGCATGCCCTACTTCCTGATAAAGATTATCGCCAATTTTGTGCCGATAGATGCACTGCCTAGCGGCGTAACTATTAGTACCGCAATTTCTGCAGTTGTCCGAAAATGCCGCTCATCCATACAAAGAAAGAGTGGATCCTGGTCGAACCACCCCATTCACCCCCTTTCTACGCCACTTGCAGAGGCGAAGCTAGAATGTTTGGTGACAGGGGGACAATATTAATTTTTACCCCCCCCCCTTTTTTTTCTTCAACTCTGAAGCCCATTATCTTCATCAATTTAATAACATCAAAGCCCATTTGTTCGCCCCCGTTAGTCTGGCGCCTGGGGACATTTGTCTCTGGCACTCCTCCCAACTATGCCAGCCAATAAAATGATCAAATCCATTGATAATGATATTTTTCCTTTCCCATATTAATTTTGTAGAAATTCAAAACCCAGCCGAGGGGGTGGGGTGGGGGGGAGTAAAAATCACACCCCCCCCCAATAACTTAGATTGGAAAAGGTTGCTTCTTCCCCCCCCCCCAACCCCCATGGCTGTGTAGATGCAGCTTATCGCAGATGTTCTATGTGCAGTGTTTATTTCAGGGTGAGCTGAGGGTGTAGTGTATAGTGCAATCAACAGATGTATTCACCCGCCCGTCCTTCTTCACAAAGATTGAAGTTGTTTTCCCCTATGATAATTCCCCCCCCCCCCCGGCCCACAAACACAAACAATCTATAAATTGAAAATTTTTAAAAAGAAAATGATGGGGAAAAAATTGATAATTTTAAGTGGCTGACACAGTTCAATTCGTGATATCAGCGAGGTACAGGGGAGATTATCGAAATTCACATCGATTCATTTCTTTGTGTTCCGGTGTCTCACGTTAAACTATTATATATTTGCGTGAGTTGCTAGGGTTAAACCTGGTTTAATCACAGTGAGAGCTAAACTTTGCGTATATTTTGTCTAATATTGTAAATTTGGCTCCATAGAAATAGGAGATGATGCATAATGCTGGCCCGCCTCGAGTGTTTGGCCGTTCAACATTGTTCAATGGAAGGATTCGTTTTACTTTGACATTTACCACACACTACATACCTTACACTACACTCCCAGATAAGTTTACAGATGTGGCATATTTATTATGTATGTGACCTATGGTGTGTATATGGCATATGATATGTGTGTGGAATAAATATGTGTACAATCACAAATTAAGCTGCATGGAGTATAAACAATCTCACATTGACACAATAGAACTCACACGTTATGATACTGAGTATTTTATGAAGCATCTAGAGTAACACGGCAAGCCAAGCATTTGTCCTGTGTAATCAATCCCCTCTTCGCCTTGTATTCCGATATGTCCAAGACATCTTTGTACCGCGTGCATTTGAGTTGATGTGTAGTCTCAGTGTGGTAATGTTAAGTCCGGATTAAGACTCTCGGCATTTTAACACTGACCCAAATTCAATATCAGGCTTACATTTAAATCAAGTGGTTCTTAAAGTGGGTGGTGTTCCACTTGAGAACCACTGGTGTCCATGTAAGCCTGCTCTTGGATTTGGCTACCTGCAGTTTTGGCAGTGTCCACTTCAACAGTTTTCAAGGTTCCCCACAAAGTCTTTACCACAAACATATACATCGTGTACTTGATGACCTCAATTGTTATATTCAAGAAATGAAAAGCTGAAACTAAAGGTTGGTATTACATGTTTCCGTTTCTTGATTGATGGGAAATCTCAAACATGGTTTGGGGGGGGGGGGGGGGTGTATGGGGAGAGTGTCTGAGCTTTTATTTCCACTTGACTCTGAAAATGTATTTTTTTTTAAAATTATATTCTTTTAGGTTTTCTTTTTCTTATAAATATCAAGACTTCAGGAAATTTGTTTTAGTTTAGTGCCAGTTAGCATGGACATAATTTCAAATTATATTTCCTGATGCCACGGGGGGGGGGGGGGGGGGGGGTAGGGAAGATGGGGCTATCTGCGCCAGAAGGAAAAAAGAAGAGGAGGGGGGGTATTTTGGTGCGGCATTTTCGGTCCACGTCAGATACTAAAACTAAAGGGTCTATATATAGCATGTTTTTGTATTCTGTTTATGATTTGGTTTTCGTTAAACAGGGGCGGTAAATCAAGGGCCACCACGGGCTTCACAAACCATAACCCCTCCAATGCCTGGTACTTGTGTGTAAAGTCGGCTGGGCTACATGTTAAGGTAGGTACTCCAACTCAAATTTTCAAATACATCAGACATACACAAATAGCATATCATTGGAAAGAGCTGACTCTAAGCTTTCCAATGACACCAAGATAATCTTTCTATGACTTATAGAAGAAAAGTTATGAATTTTTTAGTGATTTATTTTCCCCCACTATTCGGCTTTGTATTTAAATTTTAAAACTGTGATCGCATTATTACACTTTTTGTACTATTTTGCTTGCATCTTTTTGGCTATTAAAGTTAGAGCTCTCAAATTTGGAGGAGACATTTACAATACAGTGTTTAACAAAACAAAATATATGAATTGTGAATTAACTTATTATATTTTATTAAATATGACTTTATGAGCATATGGCGTGGATAACGACAATTGGCGAAAAATTTAATTTTTCAAAAAATGACATAATTACTAAACTAATAAAGCTACTGCTATAAAATTTTCAATACAAACAGATATTGTCCACTAAAAGTAAGGGTCGGTTCACACGATCAAATTTCGCGTCAAATTGTTGTATGAACGCACTATTTTGTGCGTGGTTTCTTTTTTGGGGGAATTCGATCAAATAGTAATTTGAAATTTGTGACAAGGCTTCATGCACGAATTGCATCAAATGCTTGAAGGAAAATTTGATCGTGTGAACCGACCCTAAGGCACATTTAAAATAAATGAAATACAGATCAGAAAAATGTATGCAATTTTAGAAAAAATATGTCATGAAAAGCAACCACGGCCAAGACTTTTTTACATTAAAATACATAACTTTTAAACTAATAAAGCTACTGCTATAAAATTTTCAATACAAACAGATAATGTCCATCTAAAAGTAAGGCACGTTTAAAATAAATGAAATACAGATCAGAAAAATTTATGCAATTTTAGAAAAAATATTTGATGAAAAGCAACCACGGCCGAGACATTTTTACATTTAAATACGTAACTTTTAAACTAATAAAGCTACTGCTATAAAATTTTCAATACAAACAGATAATGCCCATCTTAAAGTAAGGCACATTCAAAATAAATAAAATACAGATCAGAAAAATTTATGCAATTTTATAAAAAATATTTCATGAAAAGCAACCACGGCCGAGACATTTTTACATTTAAATACTTATCTTTTAAACTAATAAAGCTTCTGCAATCATATTTTCAGTAATAACATTTTGGGACAATCCAAATGTAACAGAATTTTCAAATGTTGCAGAAGCAATTAAAATCATCCTATACAAAATTAAAAAATGTCATGTAATCTTTTGACATTGATGTGCGTCTTTAAGCATAACTTTTAAACTAACAATGCTAATTCAATAAAATCCAAAGTACAAATAGACAGTGACAATCTCAATATAATAAAACATCCAATACAATATCGCAATCCACGGTCCACAGCAACAGATAGTGTCCTAATCCACAGCAACAGATAGTGTCCTAGTCCACAGCAACAGATAGTGTCCTAGTCCACAGCAACAGATTGTATCCTTGTCCACCTGAAAGTATACAAAATGATAAAAATAAAACTTTAAAATGAGTGAACTGAAAATTCAAATGAATTTCATCAAAACACACAATTAAACAAAATGAAAATCTCCCATAAGAACATCAGAAATTAAATGTGACAATGTTGTCCACCTGAAAGTATACAAAAATGTAAAAATTAACTTTAAAATGAGCGAGCTGAAAATTCAAATAAATTTCATCAAAATACAATTAAATGTGACAATGTTATTTCTTCATGATCTATGTCAGAAAATACCAACTTGCAAAACAAAAATTCTTTACATACCCGACTAAATCTCCAAAAAGCTCTTCTTCCCAGTCCATGGTTTTGTTGACCAGAGCTTTAACCTTGGCATCAACAAAACCGGTCGACGCATTAGGGGCTCTTTTAAATTGGGCATCGACCATCCCCAAAACCCTCTCACTGTGGATATTATGAACAGGGGCTGATGAGGTCAGGGCCATTAATTCTGCTGATGGATTAGCCAGTGCCCCAACAAGATACGCCTCAAGCTTCCTGTTTAAGACTGATACAAATCCTATAGTATAGACAGAGCAGAAACTGTCTCAAAAAATCTTGGACACAGTTCGCGGCTCCGAAGCTCCAGCAACACTTCATCCTCATCGATTGGTAGATTAAAAACATCTTCCTCCATCGTCAATATCAATTTGGGTTGTTTGTTGATCAGGAAATGATATCAGTAATTCTGGAAAAAAACTGATCAGGAGTAATAATTAGGATTATTATGAATACATATAAATAATAATTAAATAATTTAATGCAATTAAAAAAGGACAATTACATGGATAGTAATTAATTACAATTACTAATTACTGTAATTAAAAACTTTAATTAATTACACATTTTATTTTTAATTACAGTAATTAGTAATTGTAATTAATTACTATCCATGTAATTGTCCTTTTTTAATTGCTCAGTAAATGTTTATTTGCAGAGCAAAAGTGAAAATACTAAATAGCAGATTACATCCTTATGAATATAATGTCATGGTATACAACATACTCATATAGTACTTTGACCCAATATGACATACAATTTGTCTCCAAGGAATGAGCAAGCTGAATATTATAATTTAAATTATGTCATGGTTGCTCATACACACAATCACTGAAATTTTTAAGGGTCTGCTACAAAATATGATTATGTATTCAAATATACAGTAAAATCATTTAATGAACTTCTCTGACTTTCTTGTATAACAATAAAATCCAAAAGCGGGTTCCCAAAAATGTGCATGTACTGCACTGTAAAAGGAAATATGTCTTACTAAAACAATGTTGATGTTTAAGTTATTGAAACAAATGAACAAAAATTCCCAAACTAAACATTTTTTAAATAAAAAAAAAAGTAATTGTAATTACAGGTTAATAGTGGAGTAATTTGTAATGGTAATTAAGTACACTTTTGAATGAAGTAATGTAAATTGTAAATAATTAAAAATATAGGTCATGTATTTCTAATGGTAATTAATCACATTTTAATGTAATTATGCGTAAGTCTGATAACCGAATACCGTGTTTTTCCAACGATAAGGCATGTAAAATATCTTAAAAATTGACCTTACTTTATTGTATGTTAGGCATTAAAGACGGTGGATGAGTTGGCGTTGAAAACTTGTCGTTTTGTCACCTTGTCGTTTTGTCACTTGTCGTTTTGTCACCTTGTCGTTTTGTCACCTTGTCGTTTTGTCACCTTGTCGTTTTGTCACTTGTCGTTTTGTCACTTGTCGTTTTGTCCCTTGTCATTTTGTCACTTGTCGTTTTGTCTTGGAACCATTGTGGATGTGTCATTTGTTTATGAGTAGAATGGCGCCCCTTAATGCTCAATGGGGGCGCAAAAATCATGCTTGCCAACTGGTTTGTATTGAAGATATTTGTGGAGCTCCAAAATTCAATCTTGCAAACGTATTTGGGAAACATTAGTTTACATCAAACGTATTTGGGAAACATTAGTTTACATCAAACGTATTTGGGAAACATTAGTTGACATCAAACGTATTTGGGAAACATTAGTTGACATCAAACGTACTTGGGAAACATTAGTTGACATCAAACGTATTTGGGAAACATTAGTTGACATCAAACGTATTTGGGAAACATTAGTTTACATCAAACGTATTTGGGAAACATTAGTTTACATCAAACGTATTTGGGATACATTAGTTGACATCAAACGTATTTGGGAAACATTAGTTTACATCTAACGTATTTGGGAAACATTTGTTGACATCAAACGTATTTGGGAAACATTAGTTGACATCAAACGTATTTGGGAAACATTAGTTTACATCAAACGTATTTGGGAAACATTAGTTTACATCAAACGTATTTGGGAAACATTAGTTGACATCAAACGTATTTGGGAAACATTAGTTGACATCAAACGTATTTGGGAAACATTAGTTGACATCAAACGTATTTGGGATACATTAGTTGACATCAAACGTATTTGGGAAACATTAGTTGACATCAAACGTATTTTAGAAACATTAGTTGACATCAAACGTATTTGGGAAACATTAGTTGACATCAAACGTATTTGGGAAACATTAGTTGACATCAAACGTATTTGGGAAACATTAGTTGACATCAAACGTATTTGGGAAACATTAGTTTACATCAAACGTATTTGGGAAACATTAGTTTACATCAAACGCATTTGGGATACATTATTTGACATCAAACGTATTTGGGAAACATTAGTTTACATCAAACATATTTGGGAAACATTAGTTGACATCAAACGTATTTGGGAAACATTAGTTTACATCAAACGTATTTGGGAAACATTAGTTTACATCAAACGTATTTGGGATACATTAGTTGACATCAAACGTATTTGGGAAACATTAGTTTACATCAAACATATTTGGGAAACATTAGTTGACATCAAACGTATTTGGGAAACATTAGTTGACATCAAACGTATTTGGGAAACATAAGTTGACATCAAACGTATTTGGGAAACATTAGTTGACATCAAGCGTATTTGGGAAACATTAGTTGACATCAAATGTGTTTGGGAAACATTAGTTGACATCAAACGTATTTGGGAAACATTAGTTTACATCAAACGTATTTGGGATACATTAGTTGACATCAAACGTATTTGGGAAACATTAGTTGACATCAAACGTATTTGGGATACATTAGTTGACATCAAACGTATTTGGGATACATTAGTTGACATCAAACGTTTTTGGGAAACATTAGTTTACATCAAACGTATTTGGGATACATTAGTTGACATCAAACGTATTTGGGAAACAATAGTTGACATCAAATGTATTTGGGATACATTAGTTGACATCAAACGTATTTGGGATACATTAGTTTACATCAAACGTATTTGGGATACATTAGTTGACATCAAACGTATTTGGGAAACATTAGTTGACATCAAACGTATTTGGGATACATTAGTTGACATCAAACGTATTTGGGATACATTAGTTGACATCAAACGTATTTGGGAAACATTAGTTTACATCAAACGTATTTGGGAAACATTAGTTGACATCAAACGTATTTGGGATACATTAGTTGACATCAAACGTATTTGGGAAACATTAGTTGACATCAAACGTATTTGGGAAAACATTAGTTGACATCAAACGTATTTGGGAAACATTAATTTACATCAAACGTATTTGGGATACATTAGTTGACATCAAACGTATTTGGGAAACATTAGTTGACATCAAACGTATTTGGGAAACATTAGTTGACATCAAACGTATTTGGGAAACATTAGTTGACATCAAACGTATTTGGGAAACATTAGTTGACATCAAACGTATTTGGGAAACATTAGTTGACATCAAACGTATTTGGGAAACATTAGTTGACATCAAACGTATTTGGGAAACATTAGTTGACATCAAACGTATTTGGGAAACATTAGTTGACATCAAACGTATTTGGGAAACATTAGTTGATATCAAACGTATTTGGGATACATTAGTTGACATCAAACGTATTTGGGAAACATTAGTTGACATCAAACGTATTTGGGAAACATTAGTTGACATCAAACGTATTTGGGATACATTAGTTGACATCAAACGTATTTTGGGATACATTAGTTGACATCAAACGTATTTGGGATACATTCGTTGACATCAAACGTATTTTGGGATACATTAGTTGACATCAAACGTATTTGGGATACATTAGTTGACAACACATAGTACCAACGTGTTAACATAATGTGTGAGCCGTCGGTCAACAACACATAGTACCAACGTGTTACCACCATGTGTGAGCCGTCGGTCAACAACACATAGTACCAACGTGTTAACGTAATGTGTAAGCCGTCGGTCAACAACACATAGTACCAACGTGTTACCACCATGTGTGAGCCGTCGGTCAACAACACATAGTACCAACGTGTTAACGTAATGTGTGAGCCGTCGGTCAACAACACATAGTACCAACGTGTTAACGTAATGTTTAAGCCGTCGGTCAACAACACATAGTACCAACGTGTTACCACCATGTGTGAGCCGTCGGTCAACAACACATAGTACCAACGTTTTAACGTAATGTGTAAGCCGTCTGTCAACAACACATAGTACCAACGTGTTAACGTAATGTGTGAGCCGTCGGTCAACAACACATAGTACATACGTGTTACCACCATGTGTGAGCCGTCGGTCAACAACACATAGTACCAACGTATTAACGTAATGTGTGAGCCGTCGGTCAACAACACATAGTACCAACGTGTTAACGTAATGTTTAAGCCGTCGGTCAACAACACATAGTACCAACGTGTTACCACCATGTGTGAGCCGTCGGTCAACAACACATAGTACCATCGTGTTAACGTAATGTGTGAGCCGTCGGTCAACAACATATAGTAACAACGTGTTACCACCATGTGTGAGCCGTCGGTCAACAACACATAGTACCAACGTGTTAACGTAATGTGTGAGCCGTCTGTCAACAACACATAGTAACAACGTGTTACCACCATGTGTGAGCCGTCGGTCAACAACACATAGTACCAACGTGTTACCACCATGTGTGAGCCGTCGGTCAACAACACATAGTACCAACGTGTTAACGTAATGTGTGAGCCGTCGGTCAACAACACATAGTACCAACGTGTTAACGTAATGTGTGAGCCGTCGGTCAACAACACATAGTAACAACGTGTTACCACCATGTGTGAGCCGTCGGTCAACAACACATAGTACCAACGTTTTAACGTAATGTGTAAGCCGTCTGTCAACAACACATAGTACCAACGTGTTAACGTAATGTGTGAGCCGTCGGTCAACAACACATAGTACCAACGTGTTACCACCATGTGTGAGCCGTCGGTCAACAACACATAGTACCAACGTGTTAACGTAATGTGTGAGCCGTCGGTCAACAACACATAGTAACAACGTGTTACCACCATGTGTGAGCCGTCGGTCAACAACACATAGTACCAACGTGTTACCACCATGTGTGAGCCGTCGGTCAACAACACATAGTACCAACGTGTTAACGTAATGTGTGAGCCGTCGGTCAACAACACATAGTACCAACGTGTTAACGTAATGTGTGAGCCGTCGGTCAACAACACATAGTAACAACGTGTTACCACCATGTGTGAGCCGTCGGTCAACAACACATAGTACCAACGTTTTAACGTAATGTGTAAGCCGTCTGTCAACAACACATAGTACCAACGTGTTAACGTAATGTGTGAGCCGTCGGTCAACAACACATAGTACCAACGTGTTACCACCATGTGTGAGCCGTCGGTCAACAACACATAGTACCAACGTGTTAACGTAATGTGTGAGCCGTCGGTCAACAACACATAGTACCAACGTGTTAACGTAATGTGTGAGCCGTCTGTCAACAACACATAGTACCAACGTGTTACCACCATGTGTGAGCCGTCGGTCAACAACACATCGTACCAACGTGTTAACAACACGTGTGAGCCGTCGGTCAACAACACATAGTACCAACGTGTTACCACCATGTGTGAGCCGTCGGTCAACATAGTACGAACGTGTTCCGCCTTGTTTCCTTTACTCCAGGAGCTAAGACTATCCATCTCTGACTCTGAGGCACAAGTCGGGGTTAACAGATTGCAAGACCTCTTCTCCAATTTGCGTGGACTACTCAGTGCATAATTTATTTTTGGTTTGTATCTTGAAACATTGAGTAAACAGTGGGACGTTGTTTTGTATCTTGAAACACTGTGTCAACAGTGGGAAGTTGGTTTGTATCATGCAACACTGTGTCATCAGTGGGAAGTTGGTATGTATCTTGAAACAGTGTCAACAGTGGGAAGTGGGTTTGTATCTTGCAACACTGTGCAAACAGTGGGAAGTTGGTTTTTATCTTGAAACAGTGTCAACATTGGAAAGTTGGTTTGTATCTTGCAACACTGTGCAAACAGTGGGAAGTTGGTTGGTCTTTATAAATAACTAAGGCTTAACAGGGTGCACTTTTTTTTACACCGGGTCCGGGTTTTTGAGAAATACCCGATGGGTCCAAGTGTTACAACATGAGTTAACTTCTCAATTTCTATAAATACGATTGCCTTTAAACAATAGGCCTACAAACAGTCCTACACTCTACCTGCCGGCCTTTAAACAATAATCCTACAGACAGTCCTACACTCTACCTGCCAGCCTTTAAACAATAGGCCTACAGACAGTCCTACACTCTACCCGCCAGCCTTTAAACAATGGGCCTACAGACAGTCCTACACTCTACCCGCCAGCCTTTAAACAATAGGCCTACAGACAGTCCTACACTCTACCCGCCAGCCTTTAAACAATGGGCCTACAGACAGTCCTACACTCTACCCGCCAGCCTTTAAACAATAGGCCTACAGACAGTCCTAAACCATAACTGTGGCTCTTTATTGATTAGCGCAGCGGTTCTCAACCTTTCTAATGCCGCGACCCCTTAATGCAATTCCTCATGCTGTGGCGACCCCCAAACATAAACTTATGTTCGTTGCTACTTCTTAACTGTTATTTTGCTTCTGTTATGTATAGTAATGAAAATATCTATTATGCAGGATTTATTTCCATGGTTACAAATTGAATATAATTCAAACATGGTGATTAATCACAAAAAAACAATAGATAATTATAAATTGTGAACTATTTATTTCTAACAACAAATAATGAGATTTTGTCTTGAAGCATGGTGTAGCATGGGTAACAGTCTTAACATAACTACAGTAAACTACATTGCTACATTTTGCGACAGTATGCGTAAAAAGCCAACGTCAGTGCGAAGGTTGAGATTGCTTCTTTTTTACCAGATGAGAAATGCTCGGGGCAGTTTTTGCAAGCGCACAACGAAGATCATATTCCACAACAATTCTACTTCTGTATTTAGACTTGATTACCATGTCATCTATTCTTCTGCGGACAGTGTAGTTGGATAAAGGAAATTGTATTCAATTTCGTAACAAATTTATGTCCGATCATAACGCGAACAATGTCTTTGGCCGCTGGCAGCAATACATTTTCAGCAGTGGTGTGAGGTTTCATAGCTCTGGCGATTCTGAGTGCCTCCAAATATGAAGCTTCAACGGATGCTACGTTTTGTTTTTGGTACTTGCCTCCGGTTTCAAGTCTGGCTTTCTGGAGTCCATCAGCTTTACTTCTAAAATAGTTGGTATCCTTGCCGGCAAAGCTTGGATGCTTGCTATCAAAATGGCTTTTAGTTTGTTCGGCTTCATAGATTCGGCTGATAGAACTTCACAACAAAGAACACAATCCTCAATCCTTGTTGTAATTATTGAGGTAAAACCATACTGCAAACAATCCTCACTGTATTTTATTTTCTTAACTTTCTTCTTTACATGGGATGGTTTGCTAAAAGATGGTATATCGAAGATATCAATGTAAAACATAGACATGTAACATTTTGAAGAGTTTGAGAAAAGGGGATTTTAAAGTTTGAAAGTATCCAACATATTCTCAAGTAAAAATACAAAATTCTATAATTTGCCTCTATTTAGTGATACCATTTTACTTTTAAAATATATCAGTTACTAGATATTTTGTGACAGATTTTTTCAGTTTATTATTAGACTGACTCAATATTGTGACTTGTCAACTCTTTCCACTAAAAATTGAAATTTATTAATTTAACTATATTTTATGTTTTTTTAAAAGCCAATTACATCTCTTATTCATCACTTATTAAACTTAAGTGACCTCTCTAAATAAGAAAACAAATCGTGGCCGAAATAAAAAAAACAATTATTTCTCAAAAATCGTATTTTAAAAAAAAAATCTGAAGCAGTGTACAAGCCACTGAGATCTTGTACAGGTGATGTAATTTCCGTGTAATGACTCAATGATAATGTAATAAATTATATCAAGTTTATACTTTCACAGTGCCATTATCATTCAGCTTATTATAAATTATAAGTGACATATAAGTAATATGACTCATTAGGACCTTGAACTGGTACTTAAATTTATGGAATAGGCTTATATTATGCTATTTTACACATACACATCAGTCATTACTTAATTCACTGTAAGACTTTGATTAATAACATCAAAGATAATGGCCTGCATTTTCAATAACAATGAAAACATAGAGATATTTTATAACGTGTTTAACAGCGTTTAATCAGATGGGACTAAATACAATTGTTTAAAATGATTGACAAATACTATGATGTAAATCATTGTAATGCTCTCATCACTCAATGGTCAGAATCAAAAGAAGGCGTGAAGCAGTAGACGAGCATACTTTTTATTTTGCGTTTTATTTTTTATTTTTTGCCTTTATAAGGCAATCGTCGTTCATCAGGGGCGATTTTTAACAGAGACGAAACTTAGTACGACAGCATGCTGAGCTTGGGCAAAATAGTGCTGACTGCAGGTGAGGAGCTACTGAAACTGATTAAACTTAATCCTAAATTTTCCTCTCAGTACACTGCTTCTAATCACATAAGACTTGAACAGTAACTACCTTTACCCCATGTATTATGACTAGAAAGACTCTGCTTCCTAAACCGATATTTACTTTTGCTTTTAAATTTTCACTTTAAGCTTATCGTAGATAACAATAGTAGCATTTATTGTTCGGTGTAATTTCAGCATCTGACATTGACCTATGTTCTTTATTTATTTACGTTTTCTTTACTTGCCATTGGTTAAGCGCATCACTTGATATTAAAGGAGGTAACTTTGAGTTTTTTCATCTACATTTTCACTGGACTTGTTAGATTCGTCTATTGTATGCCTTATTTATAATCCGCGATTACCCGTAAACGAGCTGATTTGTGCAGTAGTTTTCACTGTAGATTTAAGCTTTATTACGGGATGAATAGTTCAAAGGGGGATATCTAACAAATGAAAATTGGTGACATTTCTGGTAATTTAAGTTGGACCAAATCAATCGGTTTCTAAGAAAATCATCATCGGAAATGTGTGTTTTCCAATGGTCCTTGGCGACCCCCGAGAAAGGGTCTCGCGACCCCCAAAGGTTGAGAACCGCTGGATTAGCGGAAATTTAATTTGTCGCCTCCACCGCAAGAAAAAAAACAAACACATTTACCGGAGTCAATCGTCACGCATGACGCTCTCTGCATGACGCTCGCTGCGTGACAGCATTTTCCACTCAGAACTATAAATATAAAATATATGGAGTTGGGGAGGGGTCGGTTTTAAATGAAGAGGAAGCAGGACGCACCAGAGGCAAAATATATATAAGTATAATAAATGATGGGAAGTTTGGTTTTGTCTATAATAACAATAAAAGATGGGTAGTTGGTTGGTCTTTACAAAGAAGGTATGGTGGTTCGTGTGTAAACAATGGGTAGTTGGTTGGTCTTTATAAAGCAGGTAGGGTGGTTTGTGTGTAAAGAAAGGGGAAAATTGGTTGGTTTTTAAAAAGAAGGTAGGGTGGTTTGTGTGTAAAAAATGGGGGAAGTTGTACCTTTAAAAAATATAATCCTTATAACGGGTCTTATCTATACTGTTATCTCTCTTTGTATGCCCCACTCCCTCCCATGTAATCTATCTTTGTATGCCCCACTCACTCCCATGGTATCTCTCTTTGTATGCCCCACTCCCTCCCATGTAATCTCTCTTTGTATGCCCCACTCACTCCTATGGTATCTCTCTTTGTATGCCCCACTCCCTCCTATGTTATCTCTCTTTGCATGCCCCACTCCCTCCCATGTTATCTCTCTTTGTATGCCCCGCTCCCTCCCATGTTATCTCTCTTTGCATGCCCCGCTCCCTCCCATGTTATCTCTCTTTGCATGCCCCACTCCCTCCTATGTTATCTCTCTTTGCATGCCCCACTCCCTCCCATGTTATCTCTCTTTGTATGCCCCGCTCTCTCCCATGTTATCTCTCTTTGTAGCCCCACTCCCTCCCATGTTATCTCTCTTTGTATGCCCCACTCCCTCCCATGTAATCTCTCTTTGTATGCCCCACTCCCTCCCATGTTATCTCTCTTTGCATGCCCCGCTCCCTCCCATTAAATGTTATTCAGCACGACCAACAGTCACACAAACTTTAGTGCAAACAAAAAACGATAAAACAAAAGAATTTTTAACGTCAAATATATTTGTTATTTATAACCCACTTGAATAAAGTAACATAGAATAAATGATTTCTTAGGATAACTCCAATGTAGACCAAAGCTTTACTTGTTCGAGTTTCACAGCCAAAAATACATTGGAACTTTGCATAAGTTTCAAGGGGAATTCTTGAGTTATCAACAAACATTCAACACATGAATAATCTGTGGACTTCAACATAACTCCATAACATTGGCTCGTGGCATTATTATTATGTTCTGTCAGTCAGCTCCTTCCCACACCAGAGGACTTGGCCTACCCGGTGCACAGACATTGGAACCCTACAGAGTCATGTCCAAAATGGGCCATGAGAAAGTCTACCTCACCGCTGCTAATAAAAAGCCTACCTCACCGCTGCTAATAAAAAGTCTACCTCACCACTGCTAATAAAAAAGCCCACCTTACCACTGCTAATAAAAAGCCTATCTCACCACTGCTAATAAAAAGCCCACCTCATCACTGCTATAAAAAGCCAACCTCACCACTCCTAATAAAAAGCCAACCTCAACCTTTGACCCAATATGACATACAATTTGTCTCCAAGGAATGAGCAAGCTGAATATTATAATTTAAATTATGTCATGGTTGCTCATACACACAATCACTGAAATTTTTAAGGGTCTGCTACAAAATATGATTATGTATTCAAATATACAGTAAAATCATTTAATGAACTTCTCTGACTTTCTTGTATAACAATAAAATCCAAAAGCGGGTTCCCAAAAATGTGCATGTACTGCACTGTAAAAGGAAATATGTCTTACTAAAACAATGTTGATGTTTAAGTTATTGAAACAAATGAACAAAAATTCCCAAACTAAACATTTTTTAAATAAAAAAAAAAGTAATTGTAATTACAGGTTAATAGTGGAGTAATTTGTAATGGTAATTAAGTACACTTTTGAATGAAGTAATGTAAATTGTAGATAATTAAAAATATAGGTCATGTAATTCTAATGGTAATTAATCACATTTTAATGTAATTATGCGTAAGTCTGATAACCGAATACCGTGTTTTTCCAACGATAAGGCATGTAAAATATCTTAAAAATTGACCTTACTTTATTGTATGTTAGGCATTAAAGACGGTGGATGAGTTGGCGTTGAAAACTTGTCGTTTTGTCACTTGTCGTTTTGTCACCTTGTCGTTTTGTCACCTTGTCGTTTTGTCACCTTGTCGTTTTGTCACTTGTCGTTTTGTCCCTTGTCGTTTTGTCACTTGTCGTTTTGTCCCTTGTCATTTTGTCACTTGTCGTTTTGTCATGGAACCATTGTGGATGTGTCATTTGTTTATGAGTAGAATGGCGCCCCTTAATGCTCAATGGGGGCGCAAAAATCATGCTTGCCAACTGGTTTGTATTGAAGATATTTGTGGAGCTCCAAAATTCAATCTTGCAAACGTATTTGGGAAACATTAGTTTACATCAAACGTATTTGGGAAACATTAGTTTACATCAAACGTATTTGGGAAACATTAGTTGACATCAAACGTATTTGGGAAACATTAGTTGACATCAAACGTACTTGGGAAACATTAGTTGACATCAAACGTATTTGGGAAACATTAGTTGACATCAAACGTATTTGGGAAACATTAGTTTACATCAAACATATTTGGGAAACATTAGTTTACATCAAAGGTATTTGGGATACATTAGTTGACATCAAACGTATTTGGGAAACATTAGTTTACATCAAACATATTTGGGAAACATTTGTTGACATCAAACGTATTTGGGAAACATTAGTTGACATCAAACGTATTTGGGAAACATTAGTTTACATCAAACGTATTTGGGAAACATTAGTTTACATCAAACGTATTTGGGAAACATTAGTTGACATCAAACGTATTTGGGAAACATTAGTTGACATCAAACGTATTTGGGAAACATTAGTTGACATCAAACGTATTTGGGAAACATTAGTTGACATCAAACGTATTTGGGAAACATTAGTTGACATCAAACGTATTTGGGATACATTAGTTGACATCAAACGTATTTGGGAAACATTAGTTGACATCAAACGTATTTTAGAAACATTAGTTGACATCAAACGTATTTGGGAAACATTAGTTGACATCAAACGTATTTGGGAAACATTAGTTGACATCAAACGTATTTGGGAAACATTAGTTGACATCAAACGTATTTGGGAAACATTAGTTTACATCAAACGTATTTGGGAAACATTAGTTTACATCAAACGTATTTGGGATACATTAGTTGACATCAAACGTATTTGGGAAACATTAGTTTACATCAAACGTATTTGGGATACATTAGTTGACATCAAACGTATTTGGGAAACATTAGTTTACATCAAACGTATTTGGAAAACATTAGTTTACATCAAACGTATTTGGGATACATTAGTTGACATCAAACGTATTTGGGAAACATTAGTTTACATCAAACATATTTGGGAAACATTAGTTGACATCAAACATATTTGGGAAACATTAGTTGACATCAAACGTATTTGGGAAACATTAGTTTAATTCAAACGTATTTGGGAAACATAAGTTGACATCAAACGTATTTGGGAAACATTAGTTGACATCAAGCGTATTTGGGAAACATTAGTTGACATCAAATGTGTTTGGGAAACATTAGTTTACATCAAACGTATTTGGGATACATTAGTTGACATCAAATGTATTTGGGAAACATTAGTTGACATCAAACGTATTTGGGATACATTAGTTGACATCAAACGTATTTGGGATACATTAGTTGACATCAAACGTTTTTGGGAAACATTAGTTTACATCAAACGTATTTGGGATACATTAGTTGACATCAAACGTATTTGGGAAACAATAGTTGACATCAAATGTATTTGGGATACATTAGTTGACATCAAACGTATTTGGGATACATTAGTTTACATCAAACGTATTTGGGATACATTAGTTGACATCAAACGTATTTGGGATACATTAGTTGACATCAAACGTATTTGGGAAACATTAGTTGACATCAAACGTATTTGGGATACATTAGTTGACATCAAACGTATTTGGGATACATTAGTTGACATCAAACGTATTTGGGAAACATTAGTTTACATCAAACTTATTTGGGAAACATTAGTTGACATCAAACGTATTTGGGAAACATTAGTTTACATCAAACGTATTTGGGAAACATTAGTTTACATCAAAAGTATTTGGGATACATTAGTTGACATCAAACGTATTTGGGAAACATTAGTTGACATCAAACGTATTTGGGAAACATTAGTTGACATCAAACGTATTTGGGAAACATTAGTTTACATCAAACGTATTTGGGATACATTAGTTGACATCAAACGTATTTGGGAAACATTAGTTGACATCAAACGTATTTGGGAAACATTAGTTTACATCAAACGTATTTGGGAAACATTAGTTTACATCAAACGTATTTGGGATACATTAGTTGACATCAAACGTATTTGGGAAACATTAGTTTACATCAAACGTATTTGGGAAACATTTGTTGACATCAAACGTATTTGGGAAACATTAGATGACATCAAACGTATTTGGGAAACATTAGTTTACATCAAACGTATTTGGGAAACATTAGTTTACATCAAACGTATTTGGGAAACATTAGTTGACATCAAACGTATTTGGGAAACAATAGTTGACATCAAACGTATTTGGGAAACATTAGTTGACATCAAACGTATTTGGGAAACATTAGTTGACATCAAAAGTATTTGGGAAACATTAGTTGACATAAAACGTATTTGGGATACATTAGTTGACATCAAACGTATTTGGGAAACATTAGTTGACATCAAACGTATTTTAGAAACATTAGTTGACATCAAACGTATTTGGGAAACATTAGTTGACATCAAACGTATTTGGGAAACATTAGTTGACATCAAACGTATTTGGGAAACATTAGTTGACATCAAACGTATTTGGGAAACATTAGTTTACATCAAACGTATTTGGGAAACATTAGTTTACATCAAACGTATTTGGGATACATTAGTTGACATCAAACGTATTTGGGAAACATTAGTTTACATCAAACATATTTGGGAAACATTAGTTGACATCAAACGTATTTGGGAAACATTAGTTTACATCAAACGTATTTGGAAAACATTAGTTTACATCAAACGTATTTGGGATACATTAGTTGACATCAAACGTATTTGGGAAACATTAGTTTACATCAAACATATTTGGGAAACATTAGTTGACATCAAACATATTTGGGAAACATTAGTTGACATCAAACGTATTTGGGAAACATTAGTTTACATCAAACGTATTTGGGAAACATAAGTTGACATCAAACGTATTTGGGAAACATTAGTTGACATCAAGCGTATTTGGGAAACATTAGTTGACATCAAATGTGTTTGGGAAACATTAGTTTACATCAAACGTATTTGGGATACATTAGTTGACATCAAACGTATTTGGGAAACATTAGTTGACATCAAACGTATTTGGGATACATTAGTTGACATCAAACGTATTTGGGATACATTAGTTGACATCAAACGTTTTTGGGAAACATTAGTTTACATCAAACGTATTTGGGATACATTAGTTGACATCAAACGTATTTGGGAAACAATAGTTGACATCAAATGTATTTGGGATACATTAGTTGACATCAAACGTATTTGGGATACATTAGTTTACATCAAACGTATTTGGGATACATTAGTTGACATCAAACGTATTTGGGATACATTAGTTGACATCAAACGTATTTGGGAAACATTAGTTGACATCAAACGTATTTGGGATACATTAGTTGACATCAAACGTATTTGGGATACATTAGTTGACATCAAACGTATTTGGGAAACATTAGTTGACATCAAACGTATTTGGGAAACATTAGTTGACATCAAACGTATTTGGGAAACATTAGTTTACATCAAACGTATTTGGGAAACATTAGTTTACATCAAACGTATTTGGGATACATTAGTTGACATCAAACGTATTTGGGAAACATTAGTTGACATCAAACGTATTTGGGAAACATTAGTTGACATCAAACGTATTTGGGAAACATTAGTTTACATCAAACGTATTTGGGATACATTAGTTGACATCAAACGTATTTGGGAAACATTAGTTGACATCAAACGTATTTGGGAAACATTAGTTGACATCAAACGTATTTGGGAAAAATTAGTTGACATCAAACGTATTTGGGAAACATTAGTTGACATCAAACGTATTTGGGAAACATTAGTTGACATCAAACGTATTTGGGAAACATTAGTTGACATCAAACGTATTTGGGAAACATTAGTTGACATCAAACGTATTTGGGAAACATTAGTTGACATCAAACGTATTTGGGATACATTAGTTGACATCAAACGTATTTGGGAAACATTAGTTGATATCAAACGTATTTGGGATACATTAGTTGACATCAAACGTATTTGGGAAACATTAGTTGACATCAAACGTATTTGGGAAACATTAGTTGACATCAAACGTATTTGGGATACATTAGTTGACATCAAACGTATTTTGGGATACATTAGTTGACATCAAACGTATTTGGGATACATTCGTTGACATCAAACGTATTTTGGGATACATTAGTTGACATCAATCGTATTTGGGATACATTAGTTGAAATCAAAACGTATTTGGGATACATTAGTTTACATCAAACGTATTTGGGATACATTAGTTGACATCAAACGTATTTGGGAAACATTAGTTGACATCAAACGTATCGGCATCGTATAATGATAATCAAGCTTTGTTACGCTTTTTTTTAAGCCGCCAATCAACAACGCATAGTAACCAACGTTTTAACGTAATGTGTGAGCCGTCGGTCAACAACACATAGTACCAACGTGTTAACGTAATGTGTAAGCCGTCGGTCAACAACACATAGTACCAACGTGTTACCACCATGTGTGAGCCGTCGGTCAACAACACATAGTACCAACGTGTTACCACCATGTGTGAGCCGTCGGTCAACAACACATAGTACCAACGTGTTAACGTAATGTGTGAGCCGTCTGTCAACAACACATAGTACCAACGTTTTAACGTAATGTGTAAGCCGTCTGTCAACAACACATAGTACCAACGTGTTAACGTAATGTGTGAGCCGTCGGTCAACAACACATAGTACATACGTGTTACCACCATGTGTGAGCCGTCGGTCAACAACACATAGTACCAACGTGTTAACCTAATGTGTGAGCCGTCTGTCAACAACACATAGTACCAACGTATTAACGTAATGTGTGAGCCGTCGGTCAACAACACATAGTACCAACGTGTTAACGTAATGTTTAAGCCGTCGGTCAACAACACATAGTACCAACGTGTTACCACCATGTGTGAGCCGTCGGTCAACAACACATAGTACCATCGTGTTAACGTAATGTGTAAGCCGTCGGTCAACAACACATAGTACCAACGTGTTAACGTAATGTTTAAGCCGTCGGTCAACAATACATAGTACCAACGTGTTAACGTAATGTGTGAGCCGTCGGTCAACAACACATAGTACCAACGTGTTACCACCATGTGTGAGCCGTCGGTCAACAACACATAGTACCAACGTTTTAACGTAATGTGTAAGCCGTCTGTCAACAACACATAGTACCAACGTGTTAACGTAATGTGTGAGCCGTCGGTCAACAACACATAGTACCAACGTGTTAACTTAATGTGTGAGCCGTCGGTCAACAACACATAGTACCAACGTGTTAACGTAATGTGTGAGCCGTCGGTCAACAACACATAGTACCAACGTGTTAACGTAATGTGTGAGCCGTCGGTCAACAACACATAGTACCAACGTGTTAACGTAATGTGTGAGCCGTCGGTCAACAACATATAGTAACAACGTGTTACCACCATGTGTGAGCCGTCGGTCAACAACACATAGTACCAACGTGTTAACGTAATGTGTGAGCCGTCGGTCAACAACACATAGTAACAACGTGTTACCACCATGTGTGAGCCGTCGGTCAACAACACATAGTACCAACGTGTTACCACCATGTGTGAGCCGTCGGTCAACAACACATAGTACCAACGTGTTAACGTAATGTGTGAGCCGTCGGTCAACAACACATATTACCAACGTGTTAACGTAATGTGTGAGCCGTCGGTCAACAACACATAGTACCAACGTGTTAACGTAATGTGTGAGCCGTCGGTCAACAACATATAGTAACAACGTGTTACCACCATGTGTGAGCCGTCGGTCAACAACACATAGTACCAACGTGTTAACGTAATGTGTGAGCCGTCGGTCAACAACACATAGTAACAACGTGTTACCCCCATGTGTGAGCCGTCGGTCAACAACACATAGTACCAACGTGTTACCACCATGTGTGAGCCGTCGGTCAACAACACATAGTACCAACGTGTTAACGTAATGTGTGAGCCGTCGGTCAACAACACATAGTACCAACGTGTTAACGTAATGTGTGAGCCGTCGGTCAACAACACATAGTAACAACGTGTTACCACCATGTGTGAGCCGTCGGTCAACAACACATAGTACCAACGTTTTAACGTAATGTGTAAGCCGTCTGTCAACAACACATAGTACCAACGTGTTAACGTAATGTGTGAGCCGTCGGTCAACAACACATAGTACCAACGTGTTACCACCATGTGTGAGCCGTCGGTCAACAACACATAGTACCAACGTGTTAACGTAATGTGTGAGCCGTCGGTCAACAACACATAGTACCAACGTGTTACCACCATGTGTGAGCCGTCGGTCAACAACACATAGTACCAACGTGTTAACGTAATGTGTGAGCCGTCTGTCAACAACACATAGTACCAACGTGTTACCACCATGTGTGAGCCGTCGGTCAACAACACATCGTACCAACGTGTTAACAACACATGTGAGCCGTCGGTCAACAACACATAGTACCAACGTGTTACCACCATGTGTGAGCCGTCGGTCAACATAGTACGAACGTGTTCCGCCTTGTTTCCTTTACTCCAGGAGCTAAGACTATCCATCTCTGACTCTGAGGCACAAGTCGGGATTAACAGATTGCAAGACCTCTTCTCCAATTTGCGTGGACTACTCAGTGCATAATTTATTTTTGGTTTGTATCTTGAAACATTGTGTAAACAGTGGGACGTTGTTTTGTATCTTGAAACACTGTGTCAACAGTGGGAAGTTGGTTTGTATCTTGCAACACTGTGTCAACAGTGGGAAGTTGGTATGTATCTTGAAACAGTGTCAACAGTGGGAAGTGGGTTTGTATCTTGCAACACTGTGCAAACAGTGGGAAGTTGGTTTTTATCTTGAAACAGTGTCAACATTGGAAAGTTGGTTTGTATCTTGCAACACTGTGCAAACAGTGGGAAGTTGGTTGGTCTTTATAAATAACTAAGGCTTAACAGGGTGCACTTTTTTTTACACCGGGTCCGGGTTTTTGAGAAATACCCGATGGGTCCAAGTGTTACAACATGAGTTAACTTCTCAATTTCTATAAATACGATTGCCTTTAAACAATAGGCCTACAAACAGTCCTACACTCTACCTGCCGGCCTTTAAACAATAATCCTACAGACAGTCCTACACTCTACCTGCCAGCCTTTAAACAATAGGCCTACAGACAGTCCTACACTCTACCCGCCAGCCTTTAAACAATGGGCCTACAGACAGTCCTACACTCTACCCGCCAGCCTTTAAACAATAGGCCTACAGACAGTCCTACACTCTACCCGCCAGCCTTTAAACAATGGGCCTACAGACAGTCCTACACTCTACCCGCCAGCCTTTAAACAATAGGCCTACAGACAGTCCTACACCATAACTGTGGCTCTTTATTGATTAGCGCAGCTGTTCTCAACCTTTCTAATGCCGCGACCCCTTAATGCAGTTCCTCATGCTGTGGCGACCCCCAAACATAAACTTATGTTCGTTGCTACTTCTTAACTGTTATTTTGCTTCTGTTATGTATAGTAATGAAAATATCTATTATGCAGGATTTATTTCCATGGTTACAAATTGAATATAATTCAAACATGGTGATTAATCACAAAAAAACAATAGATAATTATAAATTGTGAACTATTTATTTCTAACAACAAATAATGAGATTTTGTCTTGAAGCATGGTGTAGCATGGGTAACAGTCTTAACATAACTACAGTAAACTACATTGCTACATTTTGCGACAGTATGCGTAAAAAGCCAATGTCAGTGCGAAGGTTGAGATTGCTTCTTTTTTACCAGATGAGAAATGCTCGGGCAGTTTTTGCAAGCGCACAACGAAGATCATATTCCACAACAATTCTACTTCTGTATTTAGACTTGATTACCATGTCATCTATTCTTCTGCGGACAGTGTAGTTGGATAAAGGAAATTGTATTCAATTTCGTAACAAATTTATGTCCGATCATAACGCGAACAATGTCTTTGGCCGCTGGCAGCAATACATTTTCAGCAGTGGTGTGAGGTTTCATAGCTCTGGCGATTCTGAGTGCCTCCAAATATGAAGCTTCAACGGATGCTACGTTTTGTTTTTGGTACTTGCCTCCGGTTTCAAGTCTGGCTTTCTGGAGTCCATCAGCTTTACTTCTAAAATAGTTGGTATCCTTGCCGGCAAAGCTTGGATGCTTGCTATCAAAATGGCTTTTAGTTTGTTCGGCTTCATAGATTCGGCTGATAGAACTTCACAACAAAGAACACAATCCTCAATCCTTGTTGTAATTATTGAGGTAAAACCATACTGCAAACAATCCTCACTGTATTTTATTTTCTTAACTTTCTTCTTTACATGGGATGGTTTGCTAAAAGATGGTATATCGAAGATATCAATGTAAAACATAGACATGTAACATTTTGAAGAGTTTGAGAAAAGGGGATTTTAAAGTTTGAAAGTATCCAACATATTCTCAAGTAAAAATACAAAATTCTATAATTTGCCTCTATTTAGTGATACCATTTTACTTTTAAAATATATCAGTTACTAGATATTTTGTGACAGATTTTTTCAGTTTATTATTAGACTGACTCAATATTGTGACTTGTCAACTCTTTCCACTAAAAATTGAAATTTATTAATTTAACTATATTTTATGTTTTTTTAAAAGCCAATTACATCTCTTATTCATCACTTATTAAACTTAAGTGACCTCTCTAAATAAGAAAACAAATCGTGGCCGAAATAAAAAAAACAATTATTTCTCAAAAATCGTATTTTAAAAAAAAAATCTGAAGCAGTGTACAAGCCACTGAGATCTTGTACAGGTGATGTAATTTCCGTGTAATGACTCAATGATAATGTAATAAATTATATCAAGTTTATACTTTCACAGTGCCATTATCATTCAGCTTATTATAAATTATAAGTGACATATAAGTAATATGACTCATTAGGACCTTGAACTGGTACTTAAATTTATGGAATAGGCTTATATTATGCTATTTTACACATACACATCAGTCATTACTTAATTCACTGTAAGACTTTGATTAATAACATCAAAGATAATGGCCTGCATTTTCAATAACAATGAAAACATAGAGATATTTTATAACGTGTTTAACAGCGTTTAATCAGATGGGACTAAATACAATTGTTTAAAATGATTGACAAATACTATGATGTAAATCATTGTAATGCTCTCATCACTCAATGGTCAGAATCAAAAGAAGGCGTGAAGCAGTAGACGAGCATACTTTTTATTTTGCGTTTTATTTTTTATTTTTTGCCTTTATAAGGCAATCGTCGTTCATCAGGGGCGATTTTTAACAGAGACGAAACTTAGTACGACAGCATGCTGAGCTTGGGCAAAATAGTGCTGACTGCAGGTGAGGAGCTACTGAAACTGATTAAACTTAATCCTAAATTTTCCTCTCAGTACACTGCTTCTAATCACATAAGACTTGAACAGTAACTACCTTTACCCCATGTATTATGACTAGAAAGACTCTGCTTCCTAAACCGATATTTACTTTTGCTTTTAAATTTTCACTTTAAGCTTATCGTAGATAACAATAGTAGCATTTATTGTTCGGTGTAATTTCAGCATCTGACATTGACCTATGTTCTTTATTTATTTACGTTTTCTTTACTTGCCATTGGTTAAGCGCATCACTTGATATTAAATGAGGTAACTTTCAGTTTTTTCATCTACATTTTCACTGGACTTGTTAGATTCGTCTATTGTATGCCTTATTTATAATCCGCGATTACCCGTAAACGAGCTGATTTGTGCAGTAGTTTTCACTGTAGATTTAAGCTTTATTACGGGATGAATAGTTCAAAGGGGGATATCTAACAAATGAAAATTGGTGACATTTCTGGTAATTTAAGTTGGACCAAATCAATCGGTTTCTAAGAAAATCATCATCGGAAATGTGTGTTTTCCAATGGTCCTTGGCGACCCCCGAGAAAGGGTCTCGCGACCCCCAAAGGTTGAGAACCGCTGGATTAGCGGAAATTTAATTTGTCGCCTCCACCGCAAGAAAAAAAACAAACACATTTACCGGAGTCAATCGTCACGCATGACGCTCGCTGCATGACGCTCGCTGCATGACGCTCGCTGCGTGACAGCATTTTCCACTCAGAACTATAAATATAAAATATATGGAGTTGGGGAGGGGTCGATTTTAAATGAAGAGGAAGCAGGACGCACCAGAGGCAAAATATATATAAGTATAATAAGTGATGGGAAGTTTGGTTTTGTCTATAATAACAATAAAAGATGGGTAGTTGGTTGGTCTTTACAAAGAAGGTATGGTGGTTCGTGTGTAAACAATGGGTAGTTGGTTGGTCTTTATAAAGCAGGTAGGGTGGTTTGTGTGTAAAGAAAGGGGAAAATTGGTTGGTTTTTAAAAAGAAGGTAGGGTGGTTTGTGTGTAAAAAATGGGGGAAGTTGTACCTTTAAAAAATATAATCCTTATAACGGGTCTTATCTATACTGTTATCTCTCTTTGTATGCCCCACTCCCTCCCATGTAATCTATCTTTGTATGCCCCACTCACTCCCATGGTATCTCTCTTTGTATGCCCCACTCCCTCCCATGTAATCTCTCTTTGTATGCCCCACTCACTCCTATGGTATCTCTCTTTGTATGCCCCACTCCCTCCTATGTTATCTCTCTTTGCATGCCCCACTCCCTCCCATGTTATCTCTCTTTGTATGCCCCGCTCACTCCCATGTTATCTCTCTTTGCATGCCCCGCTCCCTCCCATGTTATCTCTCTTTGCATGCCCCACTCCCTCCTATGTTATCTCTCTTTGCATGCCCCACTCCCTCCCATGTTATCTCTCTTTGTATGCCCCGCTCTCTCCCATGTTATCTCTCTTTGTAGCCCCACTCCCTCCCATGTTATCTCTCTTTGTATGCCCCACTCGCTCCCATGTTATCTCTCTTTGTATGCCCCGCTCTCTCCCATGTTATCTCTCTTTGTAGCCCCACTCCCTCCCATGTTATCTCTCTTTGTATGCCCCACTCCCTCCCATGTTATCTCTCTTTGCATGCCCCGCTCCCTCCCATTAAATGTTATTCAGCACGACCAACAGTCACACAAACTTTAGTGCAAACAAAAAACGATAAAACAAAAGAATTTTTAACGTCAAATATATTTGTTATTTATAACCCACTTGAATAAAGTAACATAGAATAAATGATTTCTTAGGATAACTCCAATGTAGACCAAAGCTTTACTTGTTCGAGTTTCACAGCCAAAAACACATTGGAACTTTGCATAAGTTTCAAGGGGAATTCTTGAGTTATTAACAAACATTCAAGACATGAATAATCTGTGGACTTCAACATAACTCCATAACATTGGCTCGTGGCATTATTATTATGTTCTGTCAGTCAGCTCCTTCCCATCACTGCATTCGCTCTCACAGCTTGTACTCAGGGGAATACATCTTAGAACAAATAGACACACCAGAGGACTTGGCCTACCCGGTGCACAGACATTGGAACCCTACAGAGTCATGTCCAAAATGGGCCATGAGAAAGTCTACCTCACCGCTGCTAATAAAAAGCCTACCTCACCGCTGCTAATAAAAAGTCTACCTCACCACTGCTAATAAAAAGCCAACCTCACCACTGCTAATAAAGAGCCTACCTCATCACTGCTAATAAAAAGCCTACCTCAGCACTGCTAATGAAAAGCCTACCTCACCACTGCTAATAAAAGCCTACCTAACCACTGCTAATAAAAAGTCTACCTCACCACTGCTAATAAAAAGTGTATCCATTAACTTAGATTCTTAGATTTTATCTTTACTTGTCTCATATCTGAGCTGTAGCAGAGGTTCTCGGGTGACTACTGTCGATTGTTAATATAGTTATTGAGGGTTTGCCTCGGAGCTAGCTTTAGGCTGACAGGGGCCTTGAACCTAATAACTTTGAGGAGCACTGAGATACAGCTACAGAGTCTTATTCAACAATCCATAATGCCACCATTGTAATGATTTCCTAATTCTTTCAACTGACACCTAAATCAACACACTAAATATTGAAGATTTCCATTTCAAATACAACTCAAGAATTTATGACAGACTCTATGACCCAGTCAAGTTCATGTGTCATTTTAATATCTGTGGATTTGAACACATCCCTCCAAAGGAAATGTAGGAAATCTCTTGTAGTACAAAATCAACTAATGAAATGTAAGAAATCTATTGTACAAAGTCAACTAATGAAAAATACTTAAGTTAAAATTAGAACACAAAATTACAAATATCAGCCTTTTAGCATTATTATAGTCATTTGTTTATAATAAAATGTAAAATATAAAAATATTGGCTAATACAAAGCTAAAACTGAACACACCAAAAGAAACCTTGCAGCACACACACAGTTCATTCAAAGATGTCTTATGAGTTTTTTCTCCTTTAAGATAACACAGTGGGTCAAATCCAATGGTGGTCATGTGACAATGCACCACAGCTCACTCACTAGTCAACATTAACTGCCACCAGTTCATGTAATATCCAAGACTAAATTACAAATTCATGTGTAGATGACAAGTTCAAAGGAATAAAAGTTTGAATTTCTGACACTAAACTAAACTAAATCTCATTTAAATTAAATTTTATTGATCCATGAGATATTATTTTAAAACTAATAATTGCCAAGTGGGTTTAGGATAGCTTCAACATACCAATAAGAGATTTGCAGGTGAACTCGGTGTTACATAGCCATGTTCTGTGTTTTGCCATGTGATCCACAGATTGCTATAAACGTTTGACAGCACACAGACCAAATTAGCCCAGACACACGCCTGACAGAATAATCCAGAATAAACGGTGTCACTTGTTGTTTTGGCGTTTTCCACAAACTGTATGTTTGTAATCTAATGGCTGTCAATATCAAAGATATGTGTTACATGACTGCCCCACTTAATTAACGCACTATGAACAATGTAACGTATCAAATAAAGCCCACAAAGATTAAAGGAGTCCAAGACACTTGAACAGGAAATCAAAAATGTAAATGAACAATATGACACAAAACAAAGCATGAAATAAAATGAATATCTTTCCACAAAAATATGTTGATATAAAATTGTGTGTAGAACATCGGTTTGTAGAGTAGAATTATGTGGCCAACATTGTCCCTTGTGACTGACTAACAGGAGTCTGAACAGTGCATGTTGAAAGAAGGTTGCTTCAAGTTTTATAGGTTACATCAGTGAAGTGAGAAGAGATGAAGTCAGCAGGAGACAGTTCAATGTAATATGTGTTCATATATTGATATGTTAAGTCTAAGTCAGCTGAATGATGCTATTCATATATTTATATGTTAAGTCAGCTGAATGATGCTATTCATATATTTATATGTTAAGTCAGCTGAATGATGCTATTCATATATTTATATGTTAAGTCAGCTGAATGATGCTACTCATGTATTTATGTGTTAAGTCAGCTGAATGATGCTTTTAACCAAAGCATGTAAGTTATAAGTACACAAAAATATCGTTAGTCCTTAATAGACATGAATGCTCTCCTATCTACAATAGCTGGCAGTTTGACACAGTTTCTAGGAAATAGTAAACAAATCACATTGTGTCCTAGTTTTCAGCTGGCAGTAATCTATTTGTAGCAGAGGGGTGAAAGGGAAGCTTCTTTAACAGTTTGGAGAACAATGTATCCAATTATTGAACAACTAAAGGTACCGGTAAGTATTTACTTCAGAAAGAATCAAATTGATACTGGAATATTTTTAGGTCTAAAATTCTGCTCTGAATTAACAGCAGCTATTGAAAACATGCTGAATGAATATCTCCTTCTCACCACCAAGGGACTCAGATGGCGGCCAGCCAGTTTAAATATAGATTATGCTATAACAACATGGCTCCATTTGATTCAAGTCACTTGGCACAGTCAATACTTTAATATCACCACAAGAACATAGGCATGGAACAGTTTGATACATACAACAAAATGATTGTATTATGGCAGCTGGCAAATCTTGATTGAGCTGGGAGTGGTTTAAAGCACCATCTAGCAGAGAGACGATGAAGTGCAGAGGGGCCTGTTAGTTATGATCACAAATCACACGTGGATACTGTATGTGCTGCTTTCCTTTTATTGACATAATGTATAATGTTATGATGCATAGGTAGTCTGGCAGTGGTAATCTTAGTAATATCAAATTCTATATGCTATAGTCAAGAGAAGCAACTGAATCCCAGTAACAAAACCAGGGACATGTGAGAACTATAATAGTTTGAGCATTGGGAGAAACTAGTGGTGGGGACAGATAGTAGAAACATTTGTATTATAGTTAAATCTCTTTGTGCAAACCCCTTAAGGATAATTTAATACAAACAAGAAAAATCAATTAATAATTTTGAAGAATTTATATTAAGTTGTTGATACTGTGCCTATTGAAGGTTGAGTAATGAAGGTGATCTAGTTGTTTGTTTTATTTTTTACATATCGTTTATTTTCCCCTAGAAAATATACACACTATTAATTAGTATGAGTATATGTGTGCATAAATGTACATTTGTCTGTTTTTCAGATATTATAATGGCAGCTTAATTTAATCAGTATTCAGTTGAAAAACATGATGACAATAAATGACGTATACTGTATATGGGCATATAAACCTATGAAAGAAAACTTAAACTTTATTTCCCACAATAAATGGACACCATTGAATGTTCAGTGAATATAGAGAGCACAAAATATGTCAACAATTAAGTCAACATGAACTCTTTAAAAGATGTTTATACTGTAATTTTAAAACTTAGCAATTTTCCTAATTTAATTTGTCAAATAAAATTAATGTAGCTTCAAACATTTTTCCCACCAAACCTATCAATATTTCAAGTTTGAGAAGTTAGATAAATGTCACCATACATGACTGACCCTGGGACGTTATAACATTCAATGTCACATGACTGACCCTGCAATATTATAACATTCAATGTCACCAAAACAACAATCAACCTGGAATGATAAAGGTAACCATGCCAACAGTTGGCCAAACGTAGATAAAACATTCAATGGATGAAAGTATTCAAATAAAAAACCAGATCAGTACAACACTAACACAAAATGTCAACCTTTTAACACCCTCTTTATAAGATTGTATTTTTACATATTTATAATGGTCTATTTCCCTGGACCTGAGAAAGCAGTGGTTTACATCACCTGCTGGCAAGCCTAAGAATATTAGGATAGCAGGGAGGAGGAATGACTTGCTCTTCTAATTTCAAGGCAATCACAGGGCAACAGAACTATGCTCCTTCAGTCTCCAGGATTTAAAACAACGGATTGAGATATCAAAATGGAAAAGGCCAACATCTGTCTCTGGATAGGACACATTGTGATCCTCGTGATGTGCCGAGGACAGGTCATTTATAGTCGATCTCCCCCTCCCCACTTCCTTCTCCTAACATTCCATCATTCTATCACCCCAGTTAGAGTTAGACAATCTCTTCTTCTTTCTCCTGAGCCTCCACCATACTATCACTTCTAAGGACGTCAGCCTTCTCACTGATGTTAGCTGTCCTGGGGAGACCTTCACACAACCTGTGGACAGAATTATTTTAAAATGTAATCTCACTTACAATTATCACATTAAAAAAAGTATATAAATAGTGCTATAGATTTAATGATGAGATAAGATAGTGAAATATTTTAAAGACTATATAATGATGAGATAAGATACCGGTAGTGATATATATTGAAGACTATATACTGATGAGATAAGATAGTGATATATATTGAAGACTATGTAATGATCTAGTAGAGGTGGCTTTTTTTTTTCACCATGAACCTAATTCAAAATTAGAATGCACCACTGTCTGGGATGTTAATACTTTAACTCAAACACCTTAACCCTAGGCTTGTTGGCCATGGTAAAGGTACAGTTCCCACCACCACACGACCACTGTCTGGGATGTTAATACTTTAACTCAAACACCTTAACCCTAGGCTTGTTGGCCATGGTAAAGGTACAGTTCCCACCACCACACGACCACTGTCTGGGATGTTAATACTTTAACTCAAACACCTTAACCCTAGGCTTGTTGGCCATGGTAAAGGTACAGTTCCCAACACCACACGACCACTGTCTGGGATGTTGATACTTTAACCCAAACACCTTAACCCTAAGCTTGTTGGCCATGGTAAAGGTACAGTTTCCACCACCACACGCAGACCTGTTTACCCTCAAACTCTTAAAATCGTAGAGTATCATCACAAAATCGTTAAATACATTCTCTTGATAGTAAAAAAAATAAACATACAGTATATATATTTTATATAAGGTACGCAACTCAAAATCATACATTGTACGCCAAAATCGTAAGAGTAAAATTAAAAAGGTCTGCACACTACACATAGTTCTTCAGAGACCCACAATACTATTTATAGAAAGCAATTTAAGCTAGAAATGCAGCTCAGACACTTTCAGTATTGACAAGCTAAGACACATTCTACAATATAGGACAGTCTCTTGTGCTTGAAATACTGTTTTGGTGCTTGGTTGTTGTGTGGCTGTGTTCAAATTCATCTTAAACTCTTTCTCAAAAGATAACAGACTATTCTTTTCAAAATATCTATAAAAGTTATAAATAAACAAATGGAAGCATTTGTCACAGTTAAAGGCATGCACAGAAACAAGTTGGCCATGTTATTAAACTGAACCCTGTTTCTGGCCATTAAATACTTAAGAAGACTTTGACAAATAAATGAATTAGTGACGTTATAGAGCCTTAGGATAAGAGAGAAGTGATGCAGTTGGATAGGTTAAATAGAAGCAATAATGTTGGCCAATGAAAAAGTTTAAGGACCGCAATATGCCATAGAAATGTTCCCATTATAAATGGTTGGTATAAAAAAAAAGTTTAAAAAGCAATATTTATAGAGATGTGGAAATCTTAAAAAGTCATATTCAGAGACCAGCCTCACAAGACAAAGCCGACAAATCTCTTACCCTACCTACAATTGCTACTTTGTAATACGTACCACACAAAAATGTTAATACATACTACACTAATAGTGTTAGTACATTAGATTTATAACTCCTCGAGGTTTACTTTTATATCCACAACTTATAACAATCATATTATTTCTTTAAAAAAAACAATGTTATAACTAATTTTAAAAAAAATTTAGTCAATAGAATTTTCCTAAAACCTGAAGTTAGACATTTTCTGTATTTAAAAAACAAAACATTTTCACCAAGAATGAAATTATTTTGAAATCACTTTTATCAACACTTGAGTTCAACATAAGCCATCCATAATTTATGAATGAAAATTGGGGGAGAGGAAGAAATATATATATTTATCTAAAAATGACAAATAAGATTTTGTGATTATATTCAAGCAACATATCAATGACTGGGTGAAGAATTGCAGTAAAATAGATGCAGGGATGAAACTAGGGCTACAAAACAGTGACATGACGATTAAGAATGCATTTTCATTGATTCAGTCCCTGCTTGCCGACTGGTGCTAAGACAATGCCAAAGGAATGCAGCTACTGAGGAGCAGTCTGTTATCTCAAGTTTCTATGACACAGATCTTTTTCTATCATGCTCAACTTGATTGATCTCCATTTGGATGTCAACATTCTAAAAGTCATATGTTGAGACCTTGCTCAATAGGGATCTCCCTTTGGATGTCAACATTCTAAATGTCATATGTTGAGACCTTGCTCCATAGGGATCTTCATTTGGATGTCAACATTCTAAATGTCATATGTTGAGACCTTGCTCCATAGGGATCTTCATTTGGATGTCAACATTCTAAATGTCAAATGTTGAGACCTTGCTCCGTAGGGATCTCCATTTGAGTGTCAACATTCTAAATGTCATATGTTGAGACCTTGCTCCATAGGGATCTCCATTTGGATGTTAACATTCTAAATGTCATATGTTGAGACCTTGCTCTTTATTTTTTTAAACATTTTCCAATGGGGTGTTGTTACTTTGCTCCATTGGTCTCTGTTGTGACTTGATGATACAGACTTGTGTTTTTTGTGTGAGAATCTTGCAAAGTGACGCAATGTGTAACATTTCTAAAGCTATTTTAAAAAGTTGATGACGACATGGCATCATCGTCCTAACGCAGTTGCCATTTGGGCATATCCCCTTCTGCCTGAGACCAAGGTGTAAAGTGTGCGAACAAGATATAGAGGTGCATTTCATCTTCTCAAGGCATTGCTTTAGTATGAATATGTTATCATTGCCAGAACTCTTTTCCCTACTACTGGCTGAGTAATTAATGTCTGCATTTCTTTTAGTCCAATTTATGACTAAATACAATGTAACTATTTGAATTAAATTCATTTCCAATGACATAATTTTCATTATCAGCTTAACATTTCAGAGCTTTAAATTAAGACTATGGTGGAGTCCAAGTCTGGGGCATTGCCATACTATTTGGTACCCAGGACAGAAGATGGCCCAGTACATCCTCACATCAGCATAATGTATTTCTACAGATACCAACCATCTGCCCGGAGAAGCTCTGGTGTAAACAGTGGATGTTAATGTGCTTGGAACCCTAAATGTCAGCATAATTACCCAGTGTTAACACATAAAAGACCTCAGAATGTCAGCATAATTAACCCGTATTAACACATAAAAGACTTGAACCCTAGAATGTCAGCATAATTACCCAGTGTTAACACATGAAAGACTTGAACCCTAGAATGTCAGCATAATTACCCAGTGTTAACACATAAAAGACTTGAACCCCAGAATGTCAGCATAATTACCCAGTGTTAACACATAAAAGACTTGAACCCCAGAATGTCAGCATAATTACCCAGTGTTAACACATAAAAGACTTGAACCGTAGAATGTCAGCATAATTAACCCGTATTAACACATAAAAGACTTGAACCCTAGAATGTCAGCATAATTACCCAGTGTTAACACATGAAAGACTGTAACCCTAGAATGTCAGCATAATTTCCCAGTGTTAACACATGAAAGACTTGAACCCTAGAATGTCAGCATAATTTCCCAGTGTTAACACATAAAAGACATTCTCTGATCATTCCTTCTAACACCAATGATAAAAGCAAAAAGTGTCCACTGAATTCACCACATTGGGAAGACAGTGTCATAAAAGTAGCACCAGTGATGAAATAGTTTGGCATGCAGTTGTTAGGGCAAATCAAAATGTTATAAAGGTTACCACATCAAAGTGTTTGGGCCAAGAAGTTGGGGGATTCATACTGAAAAGAAAAACACCAGAGGCTCATTCAAAACATTGAAAGTCAAATTAAACTTCAAAAATGGGAGCAATCCAGTCAATGTGGGATCATGCCATAGACATTTGGTTTCACTGATTTAATCAGTGATTATGTGGATAGTGATATGTATGATGCAATTAGTGAATTTAGTTCACTGTATAAGTGGACAGTGAACTGGTGATACAACAAGTCAAATATAGTTTACTGCATGTGTGAATGGTCAAGGTGTTGTACAACGCACAACACACTGAGCACAGCACAGTGATATACATAGCAGTGTTTTTTTTATTAAGAGCTATGTGTAAGCTGTTTGTATCTGCCATAGGAAAAGTGGTTTGAAAAGCACTCATATATAGGGAAACAAACATCAACGAGTTGGTTTTTCTGAGAGAGATAGGTGTTAATTAGGGCTTGCAAGTATGGAGGCATTGTTCAAAACATTTGATGTCACACTGGAGCTGGGCCTGGACCACAGACTTGAAAATAAATATAGCATTCAAGATACTTTAACTTGTGAATAGGGGTTTATTACAATTCGTTCTTGGACTCTTTGATGACGGCCATTTCGCAGACAATAATTTAGAAGCAAGCATTTTCATTTCAATACGCCACCTTGTATACCACTCTGTATAGCATTTCTTAATTAATTGAAGAGTAAACTTTGCCTCAGTTATAGCAATAAATTGGCTGTAGCGATATCATTATCAGTTTATATTACAAATGAGTTGTCCTGAAAGAGAAAAGATAGTGATGTAAAGATAATGATGAAAAGATAGTGATGCAAAGATAGTGAGGTAAAGATATTGATTTAAAGATAGTGATGCAAAGAGAGTAAAATAGAGATAATAATATAAATATAATGAGGTAAAGATATTGATTTAAAGATAGTGATGTAAAGATAAAGATAAAAAGATAGTGATGAAAACACATCTATTTCGCAAACACCTGCTGGGGTGATGTCTACCGTCTTTTCCAGCCAGCTATTATCTCCTAGATGTATTTTGGCTTGCGTTGTTTATGGTTGCAAGGGATGAAAGACTTTGAATGGGTAATGCTCGTATGTAGTTTGTGTAATTTTGCGTTTTATATTTAAATGTGGTAAAATATAGATTGTTTCATTTGTCTTTTAATATGGTTGACTTTGTACCGCGCTTCGAGCCTTTGGGGATGAAGCGTGATTTTCGAATAATCTTTATTATAATTTATTATTATTTAAGATAGTGAGGTAAAGATATTGATTTACATATAGTGATTTGAAGATAGTGATGTGGCTGCAAATGTATAACTAACAGTATAACAGAAACTATAACATTTTCAAGCAGACATCATAAACTGTTGCAAAGGACAGTTAACCAAAAAGATGAGTCCATCCATCATGCAGGAAAACCTAAAAAAAAATTGGACTAGGAGCATATCAACCCAACATTTATTCATGCTTTCATCAAGATTTAAATCACATGAACTTTAAAATCCATCACCTCTAAAATAAAAATAAAATATTAAGAAGCCGCTTTTGACGACTGAAAGAAATTGTGATTCCATTACATACTTATACGCCGTAAAATGGTTTTGGCAAAATACCCCTTCCAAACAAGTGGGATTACATCCAGGCTAAACAACCCCTTCCAAACAAGTGGGATTACATCCAGTCTAAACAACCCCTTCCAAACAAGTGGGATTACATCCAGTCTAAACAACCCCTTCCAAACAAGTGGGATTACATCCAGTCTAAACAACCCCTTCCAAACAAGTGGGATTACATCCAGGCTAAACAACCCCTTCCAAACAAGTGGGATTACATCCAGTCTAAACAACCCCTTTCAAACAAGTGGGATTACATCCAGTCTAAACAACCCTTTCCAAACAAGTGGGATTACATCCAGGCTATTAGCATTTTCATGAACTATTTCATTGGTTTGAAATTTATAAATATTGTTTTCTTTTCTTTTTTCTAAACATCACTTAGTGATTGTGTTATCAATATTATAAATCATGAATAAAATTTCTTTAGTTTTTGGTGTGTGACTCCAGTGTTGCAAGCCCTAAATAACACAAACAAACAAATCTGGCAATGTCCTGCATTTCATAAAGGGAACAGGTCTGTGCCTTGACTTTAAAGAAAAAAAAAGAGGAATTTTTGTTCCACCAGCCCTTTATGAATTTATTTAATAATCTAAATTTGCAACCAAAATCTTGCATGTATATAAATTGCACTGTGGATTTATGAGAGATGTTTTGATACTAGGTCACTCATTTTTTTAAATTTTACAATGAGAAGTCCTTCATGAATAAAGTTTTGAAATGCAAGAATAGTGATTATTTACTTGAACTTAACATACATGCAAAGTTGATGGCAAAGGAAAAGGTGCTTTATGTAAGAAAAATAAATTTAAAATAAAATTTTTAAAAAATACCTGAAACCGGCCAACTAGCCCCAACTCATGAGTTTTAATCCATGTCTTATTACGTACAGAGTTCTTGTTTCTAGTAAGTCCATCTCTACATCCCTACCACTGACCCCACTGGAAGCACAACATAAGTAACTCACGTGTATAGCCACTGCTGACAGACAACAGCAACCATCAGGAAAAATGCACAGAATTCAAAGATGGTGTCTCTGTCTAGATGCTGTCAAATGATAGGCAAAACAAAATGTATGAAGCAACAAGTTTATTTTTAAGGTACCCGGTATTAATGAAAGACAATGTTACCTCAAGCACTATAGGTAAGTATTTGAAAGATTAATTTTATATCTATACTTTAATCATTTGCAATTGAATCCTAAATAAAAGTTATCATCTGTGTGTAAATAAAAAATTTAATATTTTATTAAAATTGTTCAAACATGAACTAAATAAGCAGATAAGGACATGCTTGGTTGTATTTTAAGAAACCATAAAATTGCATCACAGTAAAATAATGATTTAGATAACTTGAAATAGGAACCATAATAAAATAGGAATACATCAAACATGATATATCTCACCATTGTGTCTTGAGATATTTCAATTATTGATAATATCAAACTTGATATTTTTCATTATGCCTTATATCAATTACACTAAACTTGAGATATTCTATTGTCATATATTGATTACATCAAACTTGAGATATTTTATTGTCATATATTGATTAAATCAAACTTGATATTTTTCATTATTTCTTATATTGATTAAATAGCTTGATATATTTCATTATTATGTCAAATATTTATGACATCAATCTCAAGCTTAAGATCAAATGACAGAAACTATTTCAGCTTTTCTCTCAAGCTTAAGATCAAATGACAGAAACTATTTCAGCTTTTCTCTCAAGCTTAAGATCAAATGACATAAACTATTTCAGCATTTCTCTCAAGCTTAAGATCAAATGACAGAAACTATTTCAGCTTTTCTCTCAAGCTTAAGATCAAATGACAGAAACTATTTCAGCTTTTCTCTCAAGCTTAAGATCAAATGACAGAAACTATTTCAGCTCTTCTCTTAAGCTTAAGATCAAATGACAGAAACTATTTCAGCTCTTCTCTCAACCTTAAGATCAAATGACAGAAACTATTTCAGCTTTTCTCTGAGGAGCAACTAAATTTTGAACAGGAAGTTCGGATCGCAGGTGTTATATAATGTTTTTTAAAGCCCAAGAACAGGGATGGGAAATTTCTAGTGCATTAAAAGATTTCTTACCTGAAGTAAAATGATCACAACTATCATGTTTAATGGAATACGGAATATGTTCATGGTGGTGGCACGGGCTGGTAGACAAGAAGAAACAATTTTCTTTATGGTAATTAAGGTAATCTGTACACTTGCAATTACAGAGATCTAAAAGCAATTATATTTTCTTTGTCACATATTTTATTGAGAGCACCTAAGACAATCTGTACATGTCATGTATTTTATTGAGAGCATCTAAGACAATCTGTACATGTCACGTATTTTATTGAGAGCATCTAAGACAATCTGTACACGTCACATATTTTATTGAGAGCATCTAAGACAATCTGTACATGTCACATATTTTATTGAGAGCATCTAAGACAATCTGTACATGTCACGTATTTTATTGAGAGCATCTAAGACAATCTGTACACGTCACATATTTTATTGAGAGCATCTAAGACAATCTGTACATGTCACGTATTTTATTTAGAGCATCTAAGACAATCTGTACACGTCACATATTTTATTGAGAGCATCTAAGACAATCTGTACATGTCACGTATTTTATTGAGAGCATCTAAGACAATCTGTACACGTCACGTATTTTATTGAGAGCATCTAAGACTATCTGTACACGTCAAATATTTTTTTGAGAGCATCTAAGGCAATCTGTATATTTTTTTTTTAACCGACAGCTAGAAGCACTTACTTTCCTCTGCCACATATTTCCCTCTCATTGTCCCCATGGACGGCCAGAAGATGCCCACACAAGTTTCAAACACCAGGAAACCAATAAAAATGATCAGTTGGTTCTGAAATAAATTCCTCATTCAATTGTAAAGTACTGGACTTAATTATTAAGCTTTATTACACATTTTGGGGGGTTAATTTACCTTCTTCAAATAACTTTAATTTAGGTCTATAAAATTATATTCCCTCCTTACAGTTTTAATGCTCAGATGTGCAAACAATGAAATTTATCAAAAATATTTTGCACATATTTCTTGTTTTAAAAACTTTCATTGTCCGAAACTACCATATAAATTAACTAGATAAACGTAATGCACAATATTTAGTTGGATGCACTATATACATGTAAAACCAAATAGGATCAAGAAAGACAGCAAATAAACTCACCCCCTTAAAAAATATAGGAGTCGTCAAACTGACAGCTGCCACAGCCAAAACAAATCTGTACAAGTAAGAAATAGAGATCAATATATATATATGACATACTAATAATGTTTGGAAGAATTCAGTGACTACAGTGTTAACACGAATTACCACATTTACTTTGAAACTTCCCCACCTGGAATATGAAGAATTATGGAATCTATTTTCAATAAACATTTCTTACATGACATTATCTTGACCCATCTTAAGAATCATCCATTATTTATAAATAATCATGGTAGGGTTGAAATATAAATCCCATATAAATAAAAACACATAACATTAGATATAACCATTTATTATCAATCCCATATGAAAAAATTTTAGCCATATAATATGACCCATTCTGCCTAGTAAAAGTTGACGAATACTTTTTTGTAACAATACAGAAAATGTTGCCATTTGTTTTGTTGGTGCCCTTGAGTTTCTCTAAGCCTAAATCACACACTATGGAGCTCCAACTCACCTCATAAAAGACTCCACTGATGTGTATTTATTTAAAAGTTTAAACAAAGAAGATCCAATCATCAGAGACACCTATTTAAAGTAATTGAAAACATGTTCAGAAAATATTAACATTTCCAGCTTTTTCGAGGGATAAAGATTTGTATATGAGACATGAGTGGAGCTTCAAAGTCACCTCAAGCTGATGTTTATCCAAGTGTCAAGCAAGAAATCTCTTTTACCACAGAATAAAGACAAGGTCATATAAACCAGACAAGCATATCAGAAACACAGCTCTTGGCTTGTGTACTCCTGACTCTTTAACTTAAGATAACCATAACTGTGACAGCCATAGATCATGAGACTGCTTGTACTGCTCTAAAACTAGATTCTTGTTCACGCAGACTAACATGTTCCCCAAGCCCTGGGGGTTCTTAACCAGGGGGGACCTGCAGTGTCAGGGTGCAAGAAGACCCATAAAATCAGGTTTATTTGCATTTTTTATTAGCATTTTGTATTGTGGGGGTAGAGGAAATATGTTTCAAATCAAGATGAGGTGCAGGCAATGTTTTGAAATCAAGAGGGGGTTGCAGCTCACCATAAAATATTAAGAGCCCCTGCCTTAGCCCATACTAACTCCCCATTAATACAGCAAATATATCAATAATTGCTATACATAAGGCTTATATATCACTACTGTGGCTAATATTTAAAATATATCACTTCTCTTTTCAACTCCCAGTGGAGCGTAGGCCGTTGAACATTTTCTTTCCAAGCCTTCTGGTCTCCAGCTATAAATATAACACTAACTTACCATAAATGCAGCAAATATATGACCATGTGGAATGTCTGTGTGCACCTCATCTGCCTCACTGGTCCCAACCTTGGACTTGTAAATAATACTAAGCGAAGGTGTCCATTCTAGCACAAAACAGTACATAGCACCTTCAAACAGTGACTGGATCAAACCAAGGCAGAGGACTTTGTGATCTGAAAGAAGGCATTTGTAATACTGGCAATTCTATATTCAAGGTAATTAGAGAAAAAAATATTATGTACAATTTGTACAGAAATTTTTATAAAATAAAACTTTCATAAGAAGCTATTTTTAAAAAAAACAATTTAAAAAAATTGTTGGTCCATAGAATGAGTCAATGGGAAATATAATAATATATGAAAATACAAGTGAGAGAATTTTTTTTTTAAATTCTGAAATTATCTTGGCAATTATCCAAAGCTGGATATTTATAGCTCATTAAAATGTCATTTGGCTCTACTAGACCCATTGCTAGATGCATGCATGAAGTAAATCAAAAGTTGAGAGTATAATGACCTTGTCTGATGGCACTCAGCGCTGTTGCAAAAGAATGAGAGATGTTACTTGTTTTATCACCATAGTTCTCTGTCCAAGTCATGGTGATTATGATGACCATCAAAGTAAGCACCACCAAGGAAACATCAAAAGGAGCCCTTAAGCACAAGTGGAATAAGTCTATGAAACTAAAGATGTTACCAAGCACTGGGCAAACTGAACATTCACCAGTGTATTCTATGGAGTAGATTTTCTTTAATTTGCATTAATCTGACAACTACACAAAGTGATACCTTAAAAATTGTTTCCTATTCCATGTGTTTGGATGATTTCAAGGAACTTATCCCCAGAATATATTCTAAAACGTCAGTAAGGTTGTTCTTAGTTTCTTTAATTGGCATTTGAATTGACACTTATCTAAACTATTACACATAATAAATTAGTAATCATCTCATGTTGCAAGTCATCTTCAAGCACTTACACGTATCCAAATGCATCAGCAAACCTCTGGGCTATTAAGCCAGCTATAATAGCAACAACAGAGTTGCCAAGGACACCCAAGCTGAAGATGTTTCCTAGCAAGCTGCTGTCAAAGCCTCTCTGGATTAAGAGAAAAACAAATGTATGCTCATTTCAAATACTATTTAAGGAAGCATTTCACGAGACTCTTCAGTGGGTAAAAATTTGAAATGAAATAACTGTGCATTCTTTGCATAGGATTATGACAATGTATTCAAGCCGTACCTTATTATGTTCATAGACAAGCCAGGACTCAAAGGCACTATACAGTATGGATGTAGCTGTGCCACCCAGGAGGCGACCAATCATCAAGATCCAGAAATTACCAAAATGCTGAAAATGACAAAAAGAAACTACTGAGAATGACCCCGGTCAAACCATCAACAACTTCAATTAACATGAAAGTACTAAATTTGTTTCATATAAGAATAATACAGATGTAACTTATAACTTACCTTGGTGATGCAGGCAGCACCATATAAGACACCATACAGCATACAATTTGTTCTTCTTCCACTAAAAAATTAATTGCATTATATTATGACTTTATCTTCAATATTGTAATAATTTTACATCTATTCTCTATACATAAGAAAACATTTAAGGATTTTTTTCCTTGAAAGTTATGCTATTTAATAAGTGTGACACAGTCTTCTTTCGCCTCTTCGTCCTCAAGGAACAGCAGCCCATCTTCATCAACGTTTGTGATCCTTCCTAGGACATAGGCCACCTACAAGAGTCCTCCAGGCATCACGATCCTGAGCCAATCTCTCCAGTGTGACAAAGTAATTTATTGATATTCTATGATATGTTTTTTTTCCAAAGATATAAAAACTTTACTCCCATTCTTAAAAAATGTGTGAAACGTTTGATAATAGTGCTAAAAAATAAAATTGATTGCATTCCATTGTCCTATTATAAAAAGATTGGAGCAATTCATTTCAATCATTATATTATTTCTTTATACATTTATATATTTCAGCAATGATCTTTTTAATATTTTGTTACTAAATATATATTCATAATCAAACATCAGTCTATGTAAAAAATATTCCTTTTAAAATTCTTCCTATGATTAGACTATTGAATTTCAAACTGATTAAAATAATATTGATTAATATAAAGCCACTGAAAATCAATATTTTTAATAACAAAGATTTCAATCAAAGCCAAGGAAGACATTAATGTTGTAACATTCTCATAATAATAGGCTCACAAGATTTTCAATGGGATTTTTTAACATTCGATACTAAAAGATTTTGTTTAAAAATAGCCTGCTTGGACTGAAATATTATTTTATTGAAGTTTTGGCTTTTTACATATCCCTGAAAGGTAACATGGTTGAATTTTTTTTTTTACAATTGGGCAATACTTATTAAAGCAACATACTATTTATCAGCAATAGATCCCACAAGTGTCCCTACTATCATACTTGATCCAAACCCTGCCACAAACAAGATGTCAATCTGTTCAGTTGTCATCCCATAACTATCATACAAGGCATAGACATGAGGTCCCTGTAGCCAGTCCCCACCTGAAAATGTTACATTCAATCAGATTTTACATTTCATTTCATTGTGTTTATATGCAAGAACTGAATAGCGGATTAATTTATTAAAGAACTATATGTCTTCAAAATAAAAAAAAAACAGTTTTGGAGTAAGAATTACTTACTTCTTTAGCAATTTCATGTTAAAATAAGGACATACATACACTTAGATGCACAAGAAATGTAGCCACATAAATGTAATGTGGAGTAGAAATTTCTTAAAACAACTCTTACCCATTGCAAGGAGGTATACCACAAGGTATGTTCGTTGAAAGACACTAAAGGCAGCATCTGTAACAGCAGGGAGCGCAGCTCTAGTTCCAAGGTATAAAAGCGCACACAAAATAGTCAAAACATAAAATCCACCCAGAAAGATGTCCATGTTGAATATTTATACAGCTCTGACAGTCACGCTAGGTTGAAAACACAGCTCCAGTAGGTGTCTTTCACTGGAATTCATGAAATTTAATGACTTAAGATTATAATTGGCAATGTCACTAGCCCAGTAAATTTGCTACTCTTAATATTTTAAGAAGCAGCTATGTAACAAATACAAGTTTAAAATTTGAAAGTAAAAGGGTGGGATAAATCTTAAGGCAGTCACAAAGTTGCAATGAATGCTGCATTAGATCATTGCATTTTCTTGCATACTGTGGTGATAAACCAAGCTTTGAGTGATTTTAGATCTGTGGCCACGGTAAACATAATATCCACTTTCTAGTTTCAAAGCTAATCCTATTTTCACATTTCTGTTCACCTTTTCATATTATATAAAAGTAAACTAAATTTTAAAAAAAACATTAACAAAATATTTGGCTTTATTATAAAAATGTATTTAAAGTGATATAAATAAAATTTCAAATTCCCCAGAAAAGGTTCATGGCAGTGCACTCTAAAGTTTCTTACCTATTTGTTATTTTCATGTTGTAACTGAAATCAACAATAGTACTATTCAACCTATTGGTGTGAAGAAGATCACTAAAAATGCATTTTTTGGTTTCATTTTTTAATTAGGCACCGCAATATTTAAATTAAGTTAAAAATATAATTGGCTGCTGGTGAGATTGTCATAAAAAATGTGAATGATTTTATGGATGTTATTTAAGGGGGAATCACTCTATAAAAAATGAGTTTGCTTCCTATTTCATTTTCTATCTGAGTGTATCAGGGCTTTTTTGTGATTAATCGGTAGTGAGATTTGCTAAATTTTTTAAAACTTACATAATGTATGATGCGGGAGAGGGCCCCCTTTTGGTTAGCAAAATTAACAAAGACTTTCTTCGCTGGAATTATTTCAAATGGATTTAAATGGAAACAAAGATTTCAGACACAATGCATGTGATAGTAATGACAGCATTAGTTGTGGCAGTGATGGCGACATATAAGTCAGATATTGACACTTTTAGCCCTAATCTTAGTTGTATTTTTAGAGAAAAATTTGTTTGGGAAAGGGTGAAAATTGAAAAAAAAGACAAAAATTGGACACCAAAGACCTACCCTTAAGAGATTCAAATGCATTTATATTTTTGTACTTTCTGGGGTATTAATTAATGAAAAATGGATTAAATAAATACAATTGAAAATTAATTTTTAAACTCCTTTCATGTTTTTCCCTTGTATTTTATATGACAGAAATTTGAAGGTAGTGAATGATAGAAATTTGAAAGGTGGTGAATGAAAACAAAGTATCCTATATCAAGACATTTTCTGAAACGTTATTTATTTTTGTATTTAAAACAACTTGATATAATGACAAATAGAACAAAATAGTGAGATTGGGGTAGGTTGAATAAAGAAGTTGAGTAGTACAGTTTAAATCACTGTGAAAATGTCAATATCAACTGGGATTTTGTTAATTTAGACAAGCATATCAAAATTCTGAAAATGGCTAGGATTGGGTTAAAGCTAAGCCAAAGGCTGGTGATGTCTTCCACTGCGTATAAGTCATCAATGTTCCCCATGGCACATGTCAACTTCTAGCTATAGTAACACATTCAAAAGATTTTGATCTTAAACATTTTCCCCACTCCTTTTGACATAGTTGAATTAAAAAAAAATTTTAATTGAAAATTTCATTTTAATATTTCTATTTCTAATAACCTTTATGATCATCATATTTAATTTAGTTAATGATGGGAATAATACTATGTGAAGAATGTGAACATGGTAAATGTTGGTTTAGTGCGTCACTCATTCCCACAGTTGCCATCTTGGTTTCCATGACCTCATGTCATCACGTGAGGTCATGGCAACCAACATATGTTTTTAAAAAAATAGTGCAAACACGTCTGCTTAAATGGAGAGGGGAGAGACTGTGCTGGTTTAGTTATGTACAGAAACAAAATGATATTAAAATATAATGAAATTACCTCAGCCAGTATATTAATTTCATGGCAAAAAAAGCTACTTTTATCCCCCTAGCCCTAGATATGCAGCAAGAAGTGTCAACGACTTGCGGTCGCTCCCTTCCCTCAACTAAAAACCCGACTTAAAGTTTAATAGAATAAAAGTTTTACACACTTTATTGCAGGTTTCACCAAATATAAAATCCAAAAGTTATCAGAAAAATCAACTGTCAATTGTAAATAAAATGTCCATTTTCCTAAATGCCGACACATTTAAATTTTATTTTAAGCCCATATTATAATTTAAAACTTAAAAAAATAAATGAAAGTTAACTCTAGTAACAATCCGAAAATTAAAAAAAAGGGAGAGAATCCTACACACTGAAACTCATTGTCATTGTGGAGCCCTGAAGCAACATTAGTCATTAGTAAAGCCGAATAGTGTTATACACTATCACTTTCTCATAACTTTTCTCCTATAAATGATAGAAATATAATCTTGGTGTCATTGGAAAGCTTAAACTTAAAGCCAGCTCTTTCCAATGATATGCTCTTTGTCTGTGTCAGATGTATTTGAAAATTTGAGTTGGAGTACCTAAGTCATTAGCCTGGGAAAGGTATATGATAATAATGATATGGTATTACTCTCAGTTGAGTGTTGGGATTCTCCAAAGTGACATTACTGTAGGTACTTTGACAGAAATTTTCAATATTGTCCTATTGACATAAATGATACATCATTTTAAAGGGCTAGCTATAAGCTTTGCAAAAATACCAATTTCATCTTTCTAGCTTTTATAGAAATGAAGTTATGATTTTTTTGGTGAATTTTTTAACCCCCTTCTTTATCTTTGTATTTAATTGTAAAAACTTGTCACCGACTTTCCAAATTTCTGCCTTATTTTGCAAACAACTTTTTTATTTGAAAAGATAATGCAACTAAATTTTCAGGAGACATTCTCAATGCAATATACAACTCAATGAACAACAAAACTTTTACATAACACCAAGAATTTGCATTTTGGATAATTTTATTTGTGGGTATGTGACGAAAAAAGTGAATGGAAAAATTGGAACAATAATTATTTCTGAAGAAAAAAAGCTGAAAATAACATGTTTATGTAATTTAAACTAATTTTACTAAGCTATTGTTAAATTTTAAATCAATTATCATATTTATAAAAAGGTAAGTATTCTTTTTTATATATAAAATTGATGGATATAATTATAATTTATAATATAAATAAAAATTACTCAAAAAAATTAAAATCATCAATAAGTTATAAAAAGACTAATGGTAATGACACACAGTAAGTAGGGTAAGTATTAGAATGTTACATTAACTTAACAATTATTTAAAATTTATATTTTAATACCTTATTAAATTAAAAAGATACTAACTTTAATTAGGCATGTAAGTGTGGTTGTAGTAATAGTTAGTAATACTAGTAATAGTTAAATTTAGTATAATGTAGTAAAAGTAAATATATTCTGTTTAATTTTAATGTCCCTAGTGAAAGGATAAAATTATTATTATTCCTATTATTGGTTCAGTAAAGAAGAACAGATCAAATGTTTAGACATTAACTAAATAAACTTACACTTTTTTAACGTAAATTTATGCTATATTATGTATTAATTTACTATTATACCGTATAGTTATAAAAGCTATTTATTTATATCAAGGGACAAAACTTGTCAGAAATTCAACAGATTACAAAAACTAAAATTTATATAAACTTCTTGAATTATTTAGTTGTATTAACTTCTAATTATATTGTAAAACTGTTTCTTATTAATTAATTGGTTAGTGCTTAGTGGATTTTTCGATATGAACAATAATAAAAATATTTTTATATCATTATATAAAATTGATGAAAAGAGCCATTTCCGACAACCCAATTTTTTTTTGAGAGGGGAGATAACCAGTGATAATTAGCATTTTTATTTACAGAGTTAATTGCATAACTTTTAAGTGAAATCGTCATTATTAACGAAATAAAGTTATTCCTATTTGTGAATTTATCAAGTAGCGGTACGATAAAAAGCAATGTGGTACGAGTAGACATTAAAAAGTAATAAGCTTATTAAGTACATGCCGGCACTAGGATAAATATATTGCCACTGACAAAATATTCCATGCTTCAAAAATGGTATCACCGTGTTTGGAAAAATATGCGCTCTACGTCAACGACGACAAATTAGTTTATTATTAGAAAACTGTGACGTAAAACGCAAAAAAACGAGATAATCACTGAAACGAATGTAAAAATGGCCGCACAAGTTTTGCGTTATTTTTTCCATATGCGCAGACCGCGTGCGCGTGAGACCTTCGAAATACCTACATTACTGCGCTAAGGTGAGATACTCTTTGCAAAACCCATACATCTAACCCATCACTACCCCCCTGGTAACCTAGGTAAAAGTAATAAAACAGAGCAGTAGTCTCTGAGGAGTGCAGCCAGCACTTAATTGGGTAAATTCGAATAGATCGTACCGCATTTTTTACCATGGCCACCAACTTGATTGCCGTGACCCGTAAAATTAAGAATAAATCGTTTAAAAATAATGAAAAAATTTCCTAAATGTATCCCTAAACCTAACCTGAACCCTAAATCTACCCCTAAACCTAACCTGAACCCTAAATCTATCCCTAAACCTAACCTAATGAAATGAGGTACGATCTATCTTAATTAGCCCTTAATTGAATTAACAGTTACACACTTCACTGATACTGATTAGTGTGACACTGCCCAACACTCAGTAAAACAGTTTACGACTCACTTAGAGTAGGCATAAATAAATTACCTTTTTCAGGATTTCAAATACTAATTATGTACATTCTTCAACAATAATTATTTGTAACGGGAGAACATTAACCATTAATAACTAAACTCATTAGAAAAATACTATTAAATGAAGCAATTGTTTTTGTTGTGGTGTCGTCGACAAAAAAATCCGGAAGTCGACACCCGGATGTTAAAAGATCAAATATTTTTGCATTATTGTCAGAAAAAATCTCAAAAATATAATTATATTTCTTATTTAAATTAATTATTGTTGTCAGAAACTTTATAACCAAACACTACCAGTATTTAAATAACTTTAACTTAAAGCATAATATTTTTTTTTTCAAAATATCGCAAACATTTACCAGGAGGTGATCACAAATAACGTCACCATCGAAATAGCAATAAATTATAAGGGAGCCGGTGACGGCGAGAAAAGATTGACAAACTTGATGATACTTATGTGTATTTGGGAGAGGGGCGCCTGGGGGGGGGGGGGGTGTTGGAGGGATTAATTGACAACATTTCTAGTTTCCTATGATATATTTAAAATAATAAAATCATAACTAGATAGTTAAACATATTTATGGCTATAAAAAAGACTTAATTTATTTTTTTTTAAATTGCCAGAACATCGTCGTCAATGCATTCTTGGGCCTAATAACCATCTGCCAAGATCTGCTCCTCGACAAACAGGATGCCGCCCATTCGAGTGGCTTCCAAAAAGATAGAAAGAAGTTCTGGCTAATGTTGCATACAGTGAAAAATTGTAGCATTGTAAGCTCTGAATTTTTAGACTAAACAAGGATCATGTTTGTCTTTGTGGATTTCAAGAAGGCATTCGACAGGGTTTGGCATGCTGCTTTATGGGCCACCATGAGGCACTAGAACATCAACACAAACTTAACCAGAATGATAAGAAGCCTCTATGATAAGGCCACCAGTGCAGTCTTCTTCAACAATAACATCGGAGAATGGTTCAAGACCACGGTTGGAGTACGACAAGGCTGCTTGCTCTCCCCCACCCTGTTCAACATCTTCTTAGAGAGAATTATGTCAGATGCACTAGAAACGCATGTAAGGACAGTCAGCATTGGTGGCAGAACGATCACCAATCTACGTTTTGCGGATGACATAGACGGACTGGCTGGAAGCGAGGAAGAGCTAGCCAACCTAGTAAAGAGTCTCGACAAGACTTCATCCTCCTTTGGCATGCAAATCAGTGCAGAAAAGACAAAAATGATGACGAATAGCACTAGTGGCATCACCACTGAAATTAAGGTCGGAGAGGAAAGATTAGAGACAGTTGGCAGCTTCAAATACCTCGGAGCCATAGTATCGGAACAAGGCTCCAGGCCCGAAATAATGGCCAGGATTGCGCAGACGACGACAGCACTAAAGAGGCTCAAGAAAATATGGAACGACAAAAATATAGCCCCCAGCACCAAAATCAGGCTGATGAGCTCATTAATCCTCTCCATTTTCTTATATGCCTGTGAGTCCTGGACATTAACAGCAGAACTTGAAAGGAAAATAAAGGCGATGGAGATGAGATGTTACAGAGGCATTCTTGGCATCTGCTATAGAGACCACATCACCAATGAGCAAATAAAAGAAAGGATACGTCAGGCAATTGGGCAATACGATGACCTCCTGACGTCTGTTAAAAAGCGCAAACTTGAGTGGTATGGCCACGTGACCAGAAAACAAGGGCTCGCCAAAGAGATCTTGCAGGGCACTACTAGAGGAGGGAGAAGAAGAGGAAGACAAAGAAAAAGATGGGAAGATAATATCAAAGAATGGACTGGATTACAACTAGGCGATGCTATGCGTAGGGCAGAAGACCGAGAGGAATGGAGAAGAATAGTGTACATGTCATCTGTGGCGCCCCAACGGTCGAAGGACTACGGGACCTGATGATGATGATGATGATGAAGGATCATGTCAGCCGGTTCCACGAGAATATTGCAATGATATATTAATCAGTCGCTATTCGCTATTGTAAAACATTCGACCAATCAACGTGAAGATAGAAAAACAGTAATCTAACAGCCCGTTTTAACTGCAGTACGACAACCGGTAAGGTCTCCAGAAATTCTATCCAATTCAGGTCCCAACTCGCAAACTCAATCTTTTTTTTTTTTTTGCACTCGTCTTTTTAGCACATACACGAATATCCGTTATGAAGTCGTAAAAATATTTATCAATTCTTAAATAGTTTAGGACCAATACAACTGGGGAGATTTCCTTTACTAAATTCCCCGCGTCATCATGCAGTGGCGTATGAAGGGGGTGCGGAGGGTAGATCCAAGCCGGACAGACACTTTTTTCTTTAAAGTGGAGGGGCAGCATTTACGATCAACTGCAGATTTTTTTTTTCCGTGGGAGAGGACGGCGGCAAAATCTTGACCCACCCCTGGTGGATCTTACGGTCGTACCCTTGCTAATCAAGTATCCAATTAAGTAATTATAAAAGTGTTGGACTGCGATAAAGCTTTAAAATAGATTAAATAGACACGAACAATCTGAATCGATATAACAATATATATTGAGCTTTAATAATAATTATACATTACAAATAATTAAACGTTTCGGCACTTGCCTTCATCAGTACAAGACATACAAATAAGTATTAATCAAATTTACATAATATATATAGAGAGAGATAAATCCTACCTAAAAAATAGAAAACCAGACATAAACAAGGTAAAGAAAAAAGAAGAATGAAAAGGAAGTGACTTGAAGTAAAATTTAAAAGCCCAATAAGGAAAAAAGACATCGCAGTTATGTAAAATTGTGGATTTGGTTTATCCCGTATGGAGTTAACGTGCCAAATCTTGATATTAATTTATTCTCCATATGGATCCTATCCGTTGTGTTACTAGTATACAGTATACCAGTAACTGCGATGTCCAAAATGCCATCATGGTTGGTGCTATTGAAATGTTTGGAGACCGGACAGAGAGCCTGTTTATTTATATTATAGAGGTGTTCTCTGAATCGGTCTCCAAGGCGATGACCTGTCTCTCCTACGTATAACTTACCACACTTTTTACAAAGGATGGTGTAAATCACGTTGCGACTTGTGCAGGTAAAACCATCCTTTATTTTGAATATTTCCAGAGGGAAAGTGATCTTATCAACTTGAATCACGTAGGGACATGTGTTACATCAACTACGATTGCAACTTTTGGTGCCTTTATGCGCCTGAATAGACGGGAGGTGGCTTCTAACTAGCATGTCCCTAAGGCTCTTGTCCCTCCGGAAAGCGAAAAGAGGAGGTTTTCTGAAAACCTCATTGGTTACAGGGTCTGCCATGAATGAGCGGTTTTTCGGAACCAAAGAACGAGCTTTAAGGTTATGGGGATGAAAAGTTAAAATAAATTTTGACCTATCACTAGCGTCAGAATGAGTAGCTTTAAAAGAATCTTGTCTAGTCATGCCTTTAACTCGAGTGACAGCTGTCTAGTCATGCCTTTAACTCGAGTGACAGCTGTCTAGTCATGCCTTTAACTCGAGTGACAGCTGTCTAGTCATGCCTTCAACTCGAGTGACAGCTGTCTAGTCATGCCTTTAACTCGAGTGACAGCTGTCTAGTCATGCCTTTAACTCGAGTGACAGCTGTCTAGTCATGCCTTTAACTCGAGTGACAGCTGTCTAGTCATGTCTTTAACTCGAGTGACAGCTGTCTAGTCATGCCTTTAACTCGAGTGACAGCTGCTTTTAAAATTTGCTCAGGATATGACCTTTGTCGGAAAAAATCCAACATTTCAGCCGCCCTTTCCCAAAAAATCCTCATCATTACTACAAAGTCTTCTCAGTCTTAGCAACTGAGAAAAAGGATGGAGTTTTTGCACGATTGAGGATGGGACGATGAATATAGTAAGAAACTGTGACTGTCTGTATTTTTATAAAAAATGGATGTAGATATTTTATTCTCGCTAAGGTTAATTTTTAAGTCCAAAAAATTGATACTACTTTTATCGATCATTGAAGTGAATTTGATTGTTGGATGAAAATGTCCAATTAAGTGTAGAGTGATGCAAAAGGTAATCCAGGTCTGCGTGAAAATCCTTCCCTGAATTTGAATTTATCAAACTTTTTCTGGGTAGGGACTCACCGAGGCGCCCCGTCCCCCCCCTCACACTGTCTGGTGGGAACCTTTCACACCCTTGATATCCCCACCCCAACCCGCTGGTACTAAGTATAGAATTCGTAAATTTAAGGACAGACCGGCGAAATTAGATCTACACTAGGGCCTATATATAAAGTCCGTAAAACATTCAGGGTTTCTGTTTTTTCTACTAGACTTTTAAGACAAAAAATTTAGATGCCGGTGTTTGAGATTTCTTCTTGTTTGCTCCAAAATGCTTATAAGGAAAAAATTATTATACACAGATGAAAATACCATGCAATAAACTATAAAACAACACAAAGGATTTTGATTTCTATATGTTGTTCGTCCTTTGCATGCAGATATGACACATGTTACATTCCATGATGAGTATGCCGGTGGCTTGCCAGTCTTATTTATGCCTTATTAATACACGGGTTTTGGGGTCCTCGAGGGATTGGAGGCGGCTCTGCTTCTCATTGTTGTGCGCTTTCAGTGGGTGTGAGCAGTGCGTTTAGCGTGAGTAGTGCGTTTAGCGTGAGCAGTGCGTTTAGCGTGAGTAGTGCGTTTAGCGTGAGCAGTGCGTTTAGCGTGAGTAGTGTCTTTAGTGTGAGCAGTGCGTTTAGTGTGTGTAGTGGTGAGTCTGCCACGCCAGCTTGTATGATACAACAGTGAGTCTGCCACGCCAGCTTGTATGATACAACAGTGAGTCTGCCACGCCAGCTTGTATGATACAACAGTGAGTCTGCCACACCAGTTCGTACGATCCACAGCACGTATTTCCATGAATTCAGGTCGATAATCGTGGATGGGAATAAAGTTTTTACACAATCTTAAAAGCGTTCACCGAAAATTAATTGTTTAGGAAGTCTGCTGTCTGGCATTCTAGCAAAAGGCCCTGCCCATCTGGCTTAATCTTTTTGTAGGAAGGTGTGGGGGCTGATAAAGTCAGCATTATGTATAACTTTATGTTATAGGGACTTTGTCCAGCCACGCTATGCCAAGAAGTTTACGTTATAGACAGCGTAGGTGTAGATGATTGAGTCGTCTAGCATGTCTGTTGTACACTGTCCTCGTACAGGAGAGTTGTTAATACAATTGTCCCATATACGTTGTATTATTAACATATATGCCTGCTTTGCGAATTTAAGGCAGCAAAAAAAAAGTTTTCCCAGGTCACTATGCACAGAGCAGAAGTCGATTGTGGAAGTTTTGAATCATCAGTCGTTTTATTGTGTCACGCGATTTTATTGTTGTGAAGAAAACGGGTAATTCTTTATAGATTGTATTGTATTCTGTATCCTCAGCAACAACATACTGTCTCGGCCTGCTCTTGAACCACAGAATAGGCCTACATAAAAATTTGATAGGATTTCCAACATTTTGCAGTTTCTTTATTCAAATATATTAATAAAAACGTTTCTCTCCTTTAATATTTCCCCTATTAGAAATTTAAAAAAAAAAATAATGTTTTTACTTGGTGTCTGCTCAATAAATACCTCAAGACTGCATGCTGATGGTCTTTAACTTTAATTTTTTTTATATTTTTCACTTGCAAAGAAACCACGTCAATTAATCCATACTGACACACTTATCTGACTGGCCCGAACTTGCAAACAAACCAAGTCAATTAATCCATACTGACACACTTATCTGACCCGAACTGGAACTCACCTTCATCTCCTTTGAATTTAAGGGTAATCTTTTTGACCAAATTAGTGGTGTAGCCATGAGTACCAAAATGGGACCTAGTTATGCCTGCCTTTTATGAGCCACTTTAAATACGTGATAGAAAAAGCGCATAGGGCCTATTGGCCGTATCCTAGAGTTTTACAAAATAAACATCGGTAGTGGATTCGCAACTCAACCATGGAAACACGAGAAAAGCAGTTAACAAATTAATGTAGGCCTCTACAGGCATTTATCATTTCTTTTTTAACTTATCTATTGTCCAGCAAACTATGTGACAAAAGTAACAAATTAAAAAAAAAAAAGGAATACTAACGATTTCGATTTAATAATAAAAGATGGAAATGAAATTTGCACAAATAATAAAAATTACTATTGCACGATAAATCTTAATTTGTTGAAATTGTATGGACTTCAAAAAAAAAATAATTAATTTATATTTAGCTCAACGTATGTGAAATCGACTACATATGAAAGTATGCTTTGCATTGTATGTTTAAAGAAAGATAACGTTATAATTATAATTTTCTAAGTGATTTTTTAAGGCTAACACCCATCTTTATTTTAAAATTTGATCAAATTTTTATTTTATTAGAAATAGAAATTTTAAACTAAATTCAATCATTCTGTAACTCATACTGAATATATTTGGAACACTTCAATTCAACATGTTGAATAATCATATTTATTAGATGAAACAGCACGGACAAAGTACTAACAATAACAGAATCTCACAACAGAGAACAGCCATTAAAATAATCAGTCTAAATTGTCTTGTTATCTGATGTACAGCAGCAGTCCCCAACCTGTAGCATCGAAGGTTCACATAGAGAAATATTCATATCAACAAAGTAATACATAATTGCGACATTTTCATAAGTCTAAGTATGAGACTGAACGCTTAATATGGCCTTCATAATTGGCTGAAGACCCTTGATTATAATTGTTATATTACACAGATATCATTTAGATTTATTTGATTTGAAATTAATGTAATTCAGATCTATGTAATTGAGAGATATGAAATTCAGATCTATGTTATCCAGATCTATGTAATTGAGAGATATATAATTCAGATCTATGTAATTCAGATCTACTGAACAATAAATGTTTCTGGATGAAACAATTAAAAACAACATACTTCTGACAGAGTATTTTTTGCACAACTTGAAAATCATGATCAGCACATAGTTACATCTGGAAGAGGGGAACAAAATACCACATGAAAGTAAAAAGTGGACTAGTAAAACAAACTACAAAACAAAGTTTTTAATTTTACAGTGGTCTGACATGACAGAAAAATGTTTCTGTTATTCAGAGCAAACAATTTTATTGTCATTTCTTGGGGTACATAGAACTAGGGGCAGAGATTTGAAAAAAATGCTGTAGTATCTCCTATCTTCAGGGGTTTTCCTCCCTTTGTATATTTCTTCAAAAATGTGTAGCAAAAGGTGCTCTGTAGTTATTTTTTTTCTTCTTTGCTTGATCTTTTATCAAAACATTTGAAAACAACTGCTAAATTTTAGGCAAACTCCAGGATTACTGGTGGTGACCTGAGCTTGAGATGATTCTTGTAATAATAATCAAAGTCCTTGAACTTGTTATGAGAAACTTGATGTTCTACAACTGAGACATGCTTGTGTCAGCACAAGTCCAGCGCCACGAAACAGTTACTTATCAAGATGAATGATAAACCATCAACAAACACAGCCAACGTGGTGGATGCAAGTAGTCCCATAGTTGATGTTAAAGGGCTCAGACTTGCTAAGTACTTTAAGTGCAGCTGATCAGACTGAATTTAGAAGATCAGATTTAACTTTATGTATTTGAAACTTTTTTGTATAATAACATTTGTTTGGTCTCATTGGTTTATTTTCAAAACTGTAATCATTAATGTAAGGAAAGGTCTTGATGTTAAAGATATAATGTCATGAAGTGGTCTGTTCAGGCTTTAGTTAGAAAAGGTTACACTGGAGATAAGGGCTTAGAAGCTAATAAATAATATAATCCGCAATTGACAATGACACTTGCAAAGTTATTATAAAAGATGATTCAGTATTGAGACAATTTCAGGCCCATTTAAAACATCAACAACCACAGTACTGTAGACTTTGAATTAATGGCCCACAAACTGATGGCCCGCAATCTGAAGGCCCACAAACTGATGGCACAAACAACTAGAGCTTCTACGAGAACCTGACATTAATTAACTTTTTTTGCTGTGGCAATATTCTATCTACATAATAAAAAAAATCTAAATTGGAACAAAAGTTTTTTAATTAATTATTTAAAAAAAAAAATTCATGGGCTTTAGTAAGATCGCCAATTAAATCAGCTATTCAAAGTCAGAAGATGGCAGGTAATAATCCTCTGCAATGTTCACAACAAAAAGGCTTTGGTGGAACAGGGAGATTACATAAAGCAATGTCAGTCAACATGAAAAGTGATGCTCATACGAATGTAAAATACAAGTAACATTATGCTTTTGGTGATGTCAACAAAAATGAGGTATTTGGTTTTTATATAAAACCTGACTGGTTAAATGTTCCATAGTTTGATCACAAGACATGTGTCATAACAGATAGAATGATAACACAACGAATGGGACACAGGTTCAAGGAAATAAACTATAAGTAAGACGACATGACTGATTTAAAACAAATAATAAGGAACATGTAAATAGGTGCAACTGAGTAAATAACAGGACCGTTCTCCAACTAGAATAAATAAGAACGTTAATGTTTAAAAAATATGTTATATAAATATATATATTTATGTTCAGGGGTTCTTTACCCATTACCCTTTCACCCCCCATCTCTAAATGTTTACAAGTCAAACAAGAACCAACTATTACACTGCTGACAAAAAGCAGTTGTGGTAGATTTCTTGGATGCTTCCCCTCCATCAGTAAACAGCATTCACCTCAAAAAGAATTGACCCATGTCCCCACAGTTAAGAAATTACAAGAACTGAAGCAAGGATGAATTCCTGATGTTAAGGTTCTATTTTTATCAAATTTTTTTCTTCTATTAGCAATTTCAGGCCAAGTTTTCCATATGACTATATTGGAATAACTTGTCAGTAGAACACAAGCCTTGGCAAAGTATGTATATGGCATCACAGATACACGCCTGACAATGCATTCAATTGCACATCTTACAGTAACAAAGACCTAGATTTGAAACACCCTTTAAAATAAAAAAAATTATAAAATTTCATTTCCTTTCAATATGTCCAGTATCACAGCTAAAACTGTTTTTTATTTTTATTTCATGTGTAGAAATTTCTTACAGTTATTGTATAAATTTTCATCAAAAGAAAAGGATCAAACAACTGCGAATGACTAATTATTATTCAGAGGGGGAAAAAAAATTGTTTCATATGTACCTCAGGGTGGCTCGACACGGTTCTCTAGCAGTGAGTGAAAAAACAGTAAATAAAATAGACATTTTCATTACTGTCCGGATGGAATAGATGAACACCACCTATATATAAACAAGTTGGCAATTGGTTTACATTCACAGAATTTATAGAGTGATAGAGATTAATACACATGGGAATATCCTCTAAACAATGAAGTTAATTATTTTACAAGTTTCTTACAACTTACAACAGAAATGTTAACATGACAATAGAAATGTTCACTTGACAATAGAAAGGTGACCATGACAGTAGAAATAGTACTATGACAATAGAAATGTTAACATGACAATAGGCATTTTAACATGACAGTAGAAAGGTTAACATAATAGAAAAGTTAACATGAAAATAAATGAGACCAAAACTAGATAAAGAAGAAACTATAAAAACCTGATTCCATTTGATAAAAATTGCCGGAAGTGATTTCCTTAACTACTTGAATAAACTAGACAATATTCTTGAAGCACAAAGCTCAACAAAATTCAACGCACCAAAGAGAACATTTAAAACATTACAACTTAACTCAGATTATCATTCATTCTTAGATGTATTTGAATGATATAGGAAGTGGAAACTGTATGTTTAAATCATTCTTAGATGTATTTGAATGATATAGGAAGTGGAAACTGTATGTTTAAAAAGATATATTGAAGCTTTCACAACCAATTTAACATCTATTAATGTTAGACTAGTCATTGATTGTCACGAATATGTTCCTCAAACACCTATTTATAGTCGTAGGTTGTTAGGAATATGTTCATCCAACACCTATATAGTATAGTCATTGGTTGTTAGGAACATGTTCATCCAACACCTATATAGTATAGTCATTGGTTGTTAGGAATATGTTCATCCAACACCTATTATAGTCATAGTTTGTCAGGAATATGTTCTTCCAAAACCTAGTTTAGTCATAGGTTGTTAGGAATAAGTCCACCAAACACCAAGAGTAATGGCACCTATATTGACTAGCAAGGAATCCAAGCAAATGCTTAAATACACTTTAAAAAAAAATTAATAAGAACCTAGCTAATCTGCTAAAATAGATTGGGTTAATTGGAAGTTAAGAAATGGAGAAAAATGTTACACCTGAACTTCCTGGTGTGGTTGCTTTTGTGTTGAGACAGAATAAATCAAATCTTATTTAAAATTTAAAGAAGTTGCAAGCAAATTCTGAATAAGAAACAGTTAACATGTAGACTAAGATAGAGTAAGCTGAATAACTCCAGCTTTAGATAATCATGTGATTTCTTATCTTGTCAAGAACAAAGCTGTAGAGCTGGATGACAATTCATGGGAGAAACTTTATGTCTTAGCCACCTTTTTTTGGACAAAAAAACAAACATAGGTTTTGAGATTATTTTGTACATTTATCCAGAGAACATAGAAAAACAACTTGGCCAACTACATCATTACCGTTTTATAATCATGTCACTGCAATTGTAATTTAGGTTTTAGTGATTCGGTCATAAAGTACATCATGTTGACTCTATAATTTTGGTGCCCTGTTAGGTTAACAAAACACAAATTTCATGTTATATCAACAACATTCTTCAGTTCTGACAAAGCGGAGAATCCAATTTAATTGTCATACAACCAACAGCACCAGAATAGTTGTACAGCCTCCAGCATTTCACTTATATAAGCATCGGCAATTCACTTGTTGTACAGCCATCAGCACTTCACTTGTTGTACAACCTCCTGTTCCTGGGTTTCTGCTGACGATTCTTCACTTTACGGATTAAATTTTTAAAGCGTTTTAGCTTGGTTTTGTCTTTACTGGTGAGGTGTTTACGTTCTCGTGTGAGAAACTTAATGAGGTAGCGTCGTTCCTGTAGTTTGAGGTCCTCTGTCTCAGATTTTGTATTAAGTTTGTTCAGAGCTTGGCGCTCTTCTGTTGACATCACCCATTTTTGGGAGCGTCTGAAAATAATTTTCAACAGCCTTTTCTCTGCCTTACGTAGCTTGCCATCTATCCCTATTGAACAAAAAAATTATTGAGTTGGAAATTACCAAAGAAAAGTGTTGCTACTTCCCCTAGAAATTAGGGACACTGGTAGGCCAAGGCATGAGGGACAGAATATCAAAATTTAGGGCGAACATTTAGAATTAATAGTGACATTGATATTTTTATATAATTTTTTTAAAACCAAAATTTAAAAAGGAACAATACAAATTATATAACATGAAATAGGAGCATGAAAATGGGTACCAAATACCTATTTCAAAACCTTTAAAAAATATATATTGGCATTTATTAATATAAATTTTATTTTTTCATTGCGACTCAAACCAAGGTCAGAGTAAGGTTCAATCCAGCTGAACACTGAAATATGTTTTGATTGCTAAACTTAAGTGTGCTTTGCTTAGCCAATATTATCATTGTCTTAATAAAGTACTCACCCTTGTTAACTGGAACCTTCTTTGGTGGTTTCTGAGTCGTCTTTCTGTTTTCTTTCTGTTCGTCTTCCTTACTTCTTTTACCCCTGTCCACATCTTCCTTTTTTTCTAAAGATAATTTTGTATTTGTTTTGTTGAGTAAATATTTAGGAATTACAAAATTTTGAAACAATACAAACATCAATAAAATAAATTGCAAAGTTTATAGCAATGAACAAAGAGAGGTAGGAGCAGGAGGTGCAGGGTAATTCAGCTCTAAAAATTGAGAGATTATCTTTTAAATATGGAAATCTTAGATGTAATGAAATAGCAGTTTAAGAACTGATGAGAGATTGGAATTTTAGAAATATCTCCCGCCCAAACCCCTAGAAAAAAAATCAATCCCTTATCATGAAAGTTCCCAGAGGTGCTTGTTATGCCACTGACTAGAATATTCTATATACATAAACCAAAAAAATAGTACTCATATATTTACCACACAAAGGTCCAGAGAATGTATCTGTACACAGACAGTGGTTCATTCCTGTACAGGTCCCACCATTTAAACACATGGGGCTGCACTGGTCTGATGGAGTGGAACAAAGCAGTCAAATATATTTACATTTACTGCCACAATCTAATTGGTTATTTTAGTTGAGTTTATCAAACTTCCACTCACAGATTGACAGAAGTTGAACATTTCAAATGTCTGTACTAAAATTTTGCTGTTCCTTTAAATTATTGTTTTATATAAATATGTTCTAAATTTTTTTGGGATTAATTGCATTTGATTAATATTTTTAAAAAGTAATACTGTTTGTGCAATTTAGGCCAGTACTTTTTTCCAGATTGTTTCAGTTTTAGTATTTTTAAAGTGAAATTGGTTTATCAACATTTCAATTAAGTAGACCTAAAGTTCTTTTTTAAAATAAACTTATATTCGTTCAGTCTTTGGAGCACAAGACTCACGATATTCACATGCGTCCCCATAGAAGCCCAAGGTGCACCAACAATAGCCTTCTGGTAAACAGTGGCCACCATTTTGACACATCCGTCCACAAACAGCTGGAATTATAAATACACAACAAGAAAGTCAGTAAAAATAATTTATAAATGCCAATTATATATTAAACAAATTATGCATTTCTTATAAAATAAAAAAAAAAAGAAATTTAAATTAATGATTAATGGGATGATAAAGGCTTATACGTATATGTATTTTATATTTATATATATTTAACTACTGGCAGTAAAATTTAAAACAAGGTCTAAGATTAAAATCCCTTAGAGCTTTTTCATTGTGGAAGAAATGCTAGAAGATTAGGTCTCACTAGAAATATATTTTTTTAAAAATCTTAATGGCGTGGTGCTCATTTGAAATATTATTTTTTAGTGAAAAAGCCTTTTTTAAAAATAGAAAATAAAAACTGAAGTGATCAAACAATGCAGAGAGTTTAATTCTTGTAACTGAGTCATGATAACATTTTCAGTTTTTGAAATAAAAATTATATATTAATTTTTTCTTTAAATTTGCTATACACTCTAGATAGAGACACATGATAATGTTCTTAAAATTAAATTCTGATACTGACTGAATGATTCAATCGAAATTTTGCTTATGTTACAGAAATGAAGTAAAAAATAATTCAAATATCAGAGAAAAAAATTATTGATGATTGAAATGTTTACAGATGGGAAAAGCCTAAGATAATCTAGGCACTAAATATTAATTAAGTGTTATTATTTTAATGCAGAGTTTTAGAAGGAGACAATTTTTAAAAATATCGTTTCATTGCATTTAACATTTAAATTAAACACAAGACTTTTTCATTGGGTTTACATTATCTCAAAATTGTTACCAGGATAAAATTTTCAATAAAATATTCACATCGTTAACGTAATAAAAAATTATTACAACTTCACAATGTACACACAAAAAAAGCACAATAACCTGAAAATGTGTTATTTTAATGATTCAGCAACCACTTACCTAGGTTTTGTAAATTAAACGTATAATCAGTGGTGTAGCTAAGGTTAGTGCCACTCTGGCGGGCCAAGAATTTTGCCGCCCCCCCCCCCCTCCAAGGAAAAAAGGCAGACTGGGGCGGACCTCCACTCTGCCCCTCTTCCTACACCACTGAGTATAATGTATACTGATACATCACATTGCATGTATTTAATTAATTTATTTATCTACTACACAAACATCATGGAAAGTGTAACCCAAATTTGGCAGGGTTGGGTACATTCATACTACGACTCATGCTCACATGACCCCACACAATAACACTATATCACTTAAACATTAAACAAGTAATTTATAACAACATTTTATTATATTTGATAAACACTGGGATAGAAAACAATGATAGTCTGTATATACTAGCTGAGTTACAATTGTGAAAAAACTTGATACCATCCCTTTTCCCTTTCCTATATTGTCGTGACCTTGACCTGAATTCATTTTGAAAATTGTGAACATCGGAATTACCATTTTCTGCATTTAAAGTTTCCGCATGACCAACAGGCAGACTCGATTGGATTTTGACTTAAGATTTATATTTGTATCAATAATTTTACAAGTCAGAGGCGGTTCCTGAAGAGCTGCATTGGGGTGAGGTACAATACTCATAATGAATTTTTTTATTTAAATAATAAGCCCGAATTTAGTGTCGTTCAATTTAGTATCATTATATTTAGGGTTCAGGTTAGGTTTAGGGATACATTTAGGAAATTATTTCATTATTTTTTAACGTTTTTAAGGGTCACGGCAATCAAGTTGGCGGCCTATGGCCTTGGTAAAAAAACGCGGTACGGTCTATTCAAATTTACCTTTATTAAATGTTAAAATGAGGATATTTGGCTGATTTCTACAAGCGTAGCCGTGACGTCATTTGCGTGGATTCACTCCCCCTTTTTTTTTATTAGAGTTATATTTTACTTAAATTACGATGGCATGTTTTTTAATTAAATTTTTATTGGTTGATTAAATATAATGATAAAATTTGATTGGTTGGCTGATTTAGTATTTTATGTCGTCTGCCATGATGACCACACGTGTTTTATTCCTGTTTCATTAATTTTTGGATATTCTTTTCGTTGGAACCTGAAATAAAGTGTGTAAAAGTGTATTCCATGAAAATGTAAGTTGGGTTTTATTTACTTCTTTATTTTATAATTAATTTTGGCCACTTTTCTTTGTTTTTTTTAAACTTTCCTACTTTTCAGGGTCAAAACCCAGCGCCACGTTAGGCTAAGGCGAGAGTGTCAAAACCCTGTTAGGGAGAGGGTCAAAACCCTGTTAGGGAGAGGGTCAAAACCCTGTTAGGGAGAGGGTCAAAACCCTGTTAGGGAGAGGGTCAAAACCCTGTTAGGGAGAGGTTCAAAACTCTGTTAGGGAGAGGGTCAAAACCCTGTTAGGGAGAGGGTCAAAACCCTGCTATGGAGGAATTTAGGGTTCAGGTTAGGGTGAGGGATAGATTTAGATCATTTTTTCATTTTAAAAAACTTTTTATTCGTAATTTTAGCAAAAAACATGAGTTATTTTGTTTTTCCACGGCCGTCATCTTGGTTGTCCCGACCCGTGAACACGTAAAAGTTCGCGGGTCGGGGCAACCAAGATGGCGGCCATGGTAAAAGACGCGGCTATCTTTCTAAAAATTTACCCAAAGCTCAAATAAAGGGAATATCTATTTACTTGCCTAAACTCAACTTGTGTGTGGGCAAGAATTAGATTACTTGTAGAGCACTGATCACACATCAACTATTCAAACAAAACACACAACAATCTTGTGTTCAACGTTGCCAGATTTCACAGTCTTCTGTGATTCAAATTCCATGAACACAAATAATTTCAAAGCTCAGCTCTCAATTCTTTCAAATAATTAGTAAAAAAAACAAAACAAAAAAATGCTTTACTTGTCACAGAAAATAAGTTATAATATATTTTCTCTAGACAATGACATTTTGTGAAATCAAGACCCTGGTAAATCGTAGGACAACCTAAAAACTGAACATGCTCAGTGTTAACATACACAACATATAAGGCGTATAGCATTCATATTACATTTACATTCACATTAATTATTTAAATTTTAATTCAAAATACATTCATATTAATCAACCTTAAATTTACAAATTATTTACAACATCCGATCACTAAGCAAAGTTGTAATATTCCACCAGGAAACATTAATTTAAAAAATAATAATTTTAATGCATAACATGACATAACAATAACAAGAGAATACTTAAAAGACATTGACTTTGGGGGCATTCTCATTTTTTTTTGTAAAATTAAGACGTTATTGCGGGGTGAAAATTATGTGTGTAAATTTAAATTATACCCCGATAAAAAAAAAAAAACACAAACACAAACCCCCCCCCAAAACACAGGAATTAAAAATTGCTTTAGTCTCTATCAAAATCTGACCAGAAAATGCTATATTAAAATTTCAATTACATAAAGGTGATTGATTTCATTTGATAATGTAATAACCTGAGTGATTAATTACACGTTGAACTATTATTAAATAATTTGATAAAAAAATCATATAGGTTTGATTGTTTTCTTTTTCTTTTATAACTGACCGGAAAAATGAAAAGAAATACCAACATACCTTTAGAAGAATTTAAAAAAAAAAAAAAAAAAGATCACAAATCCCAGTGACTAGACCTATTGTGACTTAAGTCTTAAACGAAATTGAAAATAACAATTTAAGAAAAGGAAAATTAAATTCAATATGACGAAAGTTAATGTAAAAATAATTTGATGAAGGAATACTTTGTGTTTTTTTTTATTTTTTACGCGGTTCAATAAAGAAAGTGGTGGGGGCGGTGTCATAATTTTGTGTCGAGAAATTGACTCTTGAGCAAGATCGGCCAGAGGCTACTACTACCTTTCACCCTAAAACTGTATATGAAAGAGCGCTAATTTATTAAATACAGATCAGTAACAACAGTTATACGCATGAACTTTTATTACTCTTTGCATTGTGTATTGAGTGTCATAATAGATCATTCAGTAGTGATTTAAGTTAAAGGGGCAAAACCCTTGGTCTGGTCATTTATTGCATACTAATACATTGACATCGGCTGCAAAACATTAGCAAGGCTTACAGTAAAAAGTGGTTGATCTTTTTATTAACGAGAGGAAAGAAAATACGTTTTAAGAGCATCTCCGCGGTTTAAATAATATTATAGAGTGGAATCCCTAATTTTATGGGCAACTATTGTGGTAGGTACCAGGTGCTCGCTCTGATATAGGCTACAAGAAAAAGCCGTATTGCCATTGAGGCCAGAGTCTTGTTTTATTGTAGGATAATAAGTCTTTTGAACGGGACTCAAACTTTTTATATTTTCGTGGGAGTAAAATAATAACGGATTTGCTGACATGGTCAACTTATATATTTACTAGCAGAGGCGCTTCGTTCGGCGGTATTTACGCTCAAGGAGTGTCAATCTGGCAACATAAAAACCCCTGAGCGCACCGTGGTGCATCAATCTTCTGATAAATGATTTGTAAGTTGTCTCCCGACGGATCACTAACAACACTCGCCATAGCATTAAACTTGTTCACATCCCGAACACTTTCCTTGGACCACCCGGGATCCCTGGACCAAGGCATATCCTATGGCCCGAAATGCGTTTCTTCCACCCAACACAACCTCAAGAAGGAAATTAGTAAAACACAGTAAGGTTAAATTTGATAAAAGGAACGCAACAAAACAACGAACGTGTCGGCAGGAAGCCTTCATCAGCGAACAAACAGAAAAACGAATAAAATTAAAAAATGTATGAAACAAAATATAATGTAGCACTTAGCTTAGAAGTAGTGTCCAAGAGGGCAGCAAAAGATTTGTTTTTGAAACCTCAAGAACACATTATCAAAAAACATTTCACAACATCCTTCTTAATAACCCACGCCGACATCTCACCACTTGTGACAAACAACATCTCATTACTACAATAAGGATTCTAGCAATGAATTACCTTGTGTTCATATCCAATTTGTTAACATTCTAATTCAAAGACACTTTCTAAATTTTTATTTTAAAAAAGTTGTTGAGATGTTAAACTTACATGGATTAATGATAGACTCGTTTACTAGAACACTATATTTAACACAAATGATTAGAATCAAGTTTGCAAACCTTTTAACTTAAAACAATATCTTAATTTTTACATCTACAAAATTCAACTATGCATCTAACTGCTATGTGAATTAGATGAAAAATTATTGGTTACTTATATATCAGGGGTGGGCAACCTTTTTGTGCGGAGCGAAACATTGACAACTGTAAATCTATTGGGGGGCCGCATGTATATTATGTCCAATTTTTACATGGCGATAAAATTTTCTCTATGTTAAAATCGGTAAATTCGCATTTTAGCATAACATGACAAAAGTCAAAGATTGTTTTAAAAAAAGAAAATTAGAAAGAAATATGATAACAAATGTTTAAAAAATCATAACGGTCGATGAAATTCTGTAAAATTCAACAAAATAACTTAAAAATAAAGTAATTTTGTAACATTTCTAAATGCTTTCGAGGGTCGCATAATATCAATTACCGGGCCGCATGCGGCCCGCGGTCCGTATTTTGCATACATATAACTGCTATGACTATGCCATTAACGTATTGGCTATTTCAGAGTGTTAAAACACTTTGTTACAGAAAATTTTGTAGATATTTGGTTAAACCTTTAGCTTTATTGTGTTGGCACATGGATTCACCACCAGTTTATTACAGCTACATGGCTACACCAACAATTTTACACTCTATGGTTACACTCACATGCAGGTGCACTTGTGGACAAAGAAGTACCTTTTTCGCAGTAATCACCATGAAAACCGGGTGGACAAGCACAGGTGGCCGGGGATATGCACGTGCCATTGTTCTGACATGCCGGAGTGCACAAAGCTGAAAGGTCAAAAGTCACCGATTGTGATGATGTGTAAAGAGAAGAGTTATGATGGAGAGGTTGCCTCGACAATCTTATCTAGAAAGCAACCTAAAGAAATAGCCATGAATGAATGATATACAAAAATAATTGGTGAGTTGATAATAAATTCTAATGCAAAGAAGATTAAGTGGTGAATGGATAATACATTCTAATACAAAGTAGATTAAGGTGGTGAATGGATAATACAATCTAATACAGATTAAGATATCATTATATTTGTTACAGTTTAAGGAGTTAGATTTTCATGCACAAAGTTAAAGAAGGTTGACCCTCCCCGTAAGGCATAAAATAGTAAAATGTTTCAAGCCCACTGCCCACCAGGGCCGTCTTTACAGCAGCGAGGGCCCTGGGCAAAGTAACTTACCGAGGCCCCCTATCCCTCTATGCACTCGGGGCCGTACCAAGGAGGGGCGAGAGAACCAATCACGCCCCTAAAGATCAATTAAAGGTTAAAATCCCATTTACTTTACACAGTCAGGGGCGCCAAAATCGACTTCTAGTCTATAGCCTACTATTCAAGTAATGTTATGAAAAGCGTTATGACTCAGGTTGGTCCATGCGTTTTGACCAGTTTCTTTAGGGTAATTTTTTTTCCACGGGGGTATGGGGGTGTCATTTCAGGCGTCCAGTTAGGGGGCGGGGTGCCGGACATTTTGACGACCATGGCCAGCCCTGACTTCATCGCCCCCGCATTGCATAAATCTAAATTAACTCTTGTATTGGAGCCCAATGAGGGTAAGCTTTTAGCCCCAGCTATGTTCACCCCTGGAACCTATATGTTCCCACGGCTCACGGCATGTTGAAAGCAAATTAAATTGCCTAAAAATATTTCAATATGTAATAACAATATTGGCACCATAATTCTCTTACAGGCGTGAGACCCGCCTAGAGCAGTGAGGCCCTTGGCAAGTGCCCAATGTGCCCATGCCTTAAGTCGGTACTGCTGCCCACAACGTAGTAACAATCTATGTAATATAATAATGGCTGAAAAATAAGTTGAGACAACTGTGAAAGCAATATCACATACCAAGGGAAAATATTCAGTTTGTAATATTTTCTTATTTTTTTAAAATGTCTGTTATCTTCCCTTGACTTGTTTTCTGCACAATTATTTAAAAAAATAAAAATTCGATTTGAAATTTATTTGTATATTTTTTTTTACAAAATATTTTTAAAAAAAATAAATTTAAAAGTTGATTTAATAAAAATTATAATAATTAGCATAAAACTTTTTTTGTTTAGTGTATAGAATATAGAACAAAATTTTACCCCCTACCCCCCTGAAAAAAAAAAGAAATTGCATTTAAATTTTTCCCCCAGACACCGACTACGTTTTATGGTAATACAGTTCTGTCAGGCAAAGATTAGAGCTTTCTATTTTTAAAAAAGTCGTAAAAACGTTCCATCAACTTGAGTAGACACAAGTCTGCGTTAATTTTGATACTTAATGTTAGTCTGTTTTTCTCATGTCACATGATAATGGTTTTTTTTTTTTTTTTTTTTTTTAAATCTTTGACCTGGATAAGGAGAGTATCAAAATTATGTCTACCACATAAATGTCTGAGAAACGTCCGGCACCGTTCGTTCTTAGTGCTCGGATGCAACATGTTTTAGTAAGTGTTGAGATAGTCGTGGACATTTGTCTGATGGCTAATGTTAAAGCGTGTTTAGTTTTGACACGGTCACGAGATTAGACCTGATAGGTCATGTGGTTAGGTCTGATAGGTCATTTGGTTAGGTCTGATAGGTCACGGGGTTAGGTCTGATAGGTCATGTGGTTAGGTCTGATAGGTCATGTGGTTAGGTCTGATAGTCATGTGGTTAGGTCTGATAGGTCACGTGGTTAGGTCTGATAGGTCATGTGGCTAGGTCTGATAGTCATGTGGTTAGGTCCGATAGGTCACGTGGTTAGCTCTGATAGGTCACATGGTTAGGTCTGATAGGTCACGTGGTTAGGTCTGATAGGTCATGGGGTTAGGTCTGATACGGTCACGTGGTTAGCTCTGATAGGTCACGTGGTTAGGTCTGATAGGTCACGGGGTTAGGTCTGATAGGTCATGGGGTTAGGTCTGATAGGTCATGGGGTTAGGTCTAATAGGTCACGTGTTTAGGTCTGACACGATGACGTGTTTAGGTCTGACACGGTCACGTGGTTAGGTCTGATAGGTCATGTGGTTAGGTCTGACATGGTCACGTGGTTAGGTCTGACACATGGTGAAATAATTTGAGATTAAAGCTAACTTGAAGGATTACTTGATTAGATAACATGCTTGATATGGTTGATGATTGGTCATGGATTGGGAAATATGTGTACTATTGTATGAAGGTAAGTGATGGTAGAGGAATATGCCTACTACTAGAACTCGTTTGCCAGTCATAAACCACTTTTGTTTTCATAAATTAAATATTTTAAATTTCAGATAATAATTTAAAAAAAACTCATAGTTCTTTAAGCCTTATAGGTTGCTTATACCTCTTAGCTATTTAAAACTCACAGTTATTTGAACCGCATACTTATTTAAACCTCTTAGTTACTTATTTAAACCTCTTAGTTATTTATTTAAACCTCTTAGTTACTTATTTAAACCTCTTAGTTACTTATTTAAACCTCTTAGTTATTTATTTAAACCTCTTAGTTACTTATTTAAACCTCTTAGTTATTTATTTAAACCTCTTAGTTACTTATTTAAACCTCTTAGTTATTTATTTAAACCTCTTAGTTATTTATTTAAACCTCTTAGTTATTTATTTAAACCTCTTAGTTATTTATTTAAACCTCTTAGTTATTTATTTAAACCTCTTAGTTATTTATTTAAACCTCTTAGTTACTTATTTAAACCTCTTAGTTATTTATTTAAACCTCTTAGTTACTTATTTAAACCTCTTAGCTATTTATTTAAACCTCTTAGTTATTTATTTAAACCTCTTAGTTATTTATTTAAACCTCTTAGTTATTTATTTAAACCTCTTAGTTATTTATTTAAACCTCTTAGTTATTTATTTAAACCTCTTAGTTATTTATTTAAACCTCTTAGCTATTTATTTAAACCTCTTAGTTATTTATTTAAACCTCTTAGTTATTTATTTAAACCTCTTAGTTATTTATTTAAACCTCTTAGTTATTTATTTAAACCTCTTAGTTATTTATTTAAACCTCTTAGTTATTTATTTAAACCTCTTAGTTACTTATTTAAACCTCTTAGTTACTTATTTAAACCTCTTAGTTATTTATTTAAACCTCTTAGTTATTTATTTAAACCTCTTAGTTATTTATTTAAACCTCTTAGTTATTTAAGACTTAGAAAAAACTATATTCTAAAAACTCTTTATTAAAAGGGGGAAGTAATGGTATATTTTCAAAACGCAACATTGTTTCAACGAATCGTCACGTTTGCTAACTCTAAATGTATTATTGTTCAAGAGTGCCTATTAAATGGGACTGACTTTGGATGTTCGGAAATTGCAATGTTTTTTCAAAGCTTCCCTTTACTTAAGTTCCAGAAAAACATAAGGTGAGAATCATGCAGAGGCGTAGCTAGAGTGTTTGGCGCCCGGGGACAAGATTAGCGCCCGGGGACAAGATTCATTTTAAAGCGCCCTCTTTTCCTTTTTCCAACTCTCAAACCCATTATTTTCATCAATAAAATAATACCAAAGCACATTTTGGCGCCCCTAACTAGCTGGCGCCCGGGTACATCTGTACCCCTCCCCTCTTTACGCTACGCCTCTGGAATCATGCCATGTGAGTTGATAATAAGAATCGTATATATGTGTTCTTTCGTGCAATCTCTCCGGAGAAAGTCAGGTGTCCCCGGAGAAATTCGGGTGTCCCCGGAGAAAAATGTCTACAACAATAAAACGATTACATAATCTATTTTTTTTTAAAACTGCTAAATTGTAATTTTTAAAAACTCTTTTACTAAAATTTAGTGAATTAGAGGAAACCAATTTAATATTACTAAATATATTCATGCAAATCTAGATATGTGTACAGTATTCAAATTTCAATTCTAAATACGACACAAAATTATTGCTACAAAACTAGACCTCTCCGTATTTTAAGCCGCAACTTCCGCTTAAAATTGTTTACTGATATAGGTATTTTAACATTTATTATTTTGTGCTACCAGTATTTATTTCAGGCATATCGAGGGGTGGAGTGTTGGGAGTAAGTCTGCTACCCCCCTCCCCCATCCCCGAGGGGGGAAAACAATTTAAAAATTAAAAAGGAAAATATATAATTTAAAAAAAAAAAAAAATTTGTAAATTTGAATTTCAGTTATTAAAATGAGGGCAATGTGGAACCAATTAAAAATCTCCAAGTTTAGTTTGTTTGATGTAAGCGTATCATTTATTTATAATTTATTTATACCGGTATTTTTGTTATTTTTATTTATTTATGTTTTTTGTTAAAGCGCAAAACCTAGTTGAAAGAGTTATTTACGAGTGCGGCAAATACACTGAATAATACCGAGCTCATTTATCTTCCCATCGCTACAATGGTCCATATTTTGATTTTTTAAAAACCAAATAAGATTAACTTTAAAATATAGGACATGACATTTATTGTATAATACCATCAAGCTTTAAAAATATGGTTATTAGTATAATTTGACTATAATTTTACGATGTAATAACAGTTGACAAAAGTTGGTATTTAAAACTTATCTACAAAACAGTACTTTTTCTTTTCTTTGGTATAACTTGGGAATATCTAAGAAGGTAATCGCTGTACCTGCCTTTTATGACGGCCACATTTTTGCATAGAAATATAGATTTTAAAATACAACAACAATTTATTTGTGAAAACGTTTCACCAAATAAACGGTTGGAAAAAAATAATAATAATAACGTGTGATGGTGATAAATTGAAATAAAAATGTTAGAAATTAGTGATCTGAAATTCACCATGCCATAATGACACGGATATTTCGATTCAAACAACAGGGAAATACATTATTGTTATTGTTAAAAGTAGCCATCCACATTCAGTTCAAACATAAAAAATCGCAAAAGTCTTAGCAGGGAGTAATATTCACGTATCGCCCCCCCCCCCCCCCCCACCCCATCACAAAAGTCATGATTGGGGGTAGAAAAATTCCTGGATAGAAATTCTGAATTATAAATTAGCGCCCCCCCCCCCCCCCCCCACCCCGAAAACATATATGAAATGTTTGTTGTTGAAGGTTTGCAGACATGTTGGGATTTGGGGGGGGGGGGGGAGGGGGGTTGTTACGAATCCAGAAACTTCAGTACAATCTGTATTATCCAGTTCAGGTGTGGATAACATGCCTCATTTTGAAAATTATTATCGCTATCCGTATTGTTCCAACAATATCATTAATTAATTCATACTTTGTGTAATGGTTGGGTTTTAGTATACACCACCGTCAAGGCTTTTATGTTATGTCCTTGGTTAGAGATACAGGCAAGACAAACTGTCAATCAAGAAAACGACCGGCCTGGTTGCAGCTGCAACTCATGTGAAGCTCGATGTATGCACTAGTTAACATAGAATTGTAGAGATGGTCCCGACAAAAGTCTTAGTCGAGCACAGGGCAAGTGAGTTAGACGTCGGATGTTTTGATTAGGCAAAAAGTGAGATTTATGTTCGTGACTATTTTAAATAGTAAAACAAACTAATATGTTATTGTTTGTGACAGACGACATGCAAACGAGCCACTGATCTATTATCCACAGATCTGCATTCAGCAACTGTCAGCGGTTAGATGATTATTCAACAGCAGTACTAAGAGAGGTGGACATTCTACGAGACAGATATTTCTTGAATCAGATAAGGGGAAATACAATCAATGGAACATACAAATAGACGGACATTTGTTTGGAACAAACAAATAGACAGACATTTCTTTGGAACATACAAATAGACGGACATTTGTTTGGAACAAACAAATAGACGGACATTTCTTTGGAACATACAAATATATGAACATTTCTTTGGAACATACAAATAGACGGACATTCATTGGAACATAAAAATAGACAGACTTTCCATGGGATAGACAAGGATACAAAACTTTAAGTTAATGTGTGAGGGGAACAGGTGTGAATCGTTCTGTACCTATGTCACATAGGACACCTTTATAGCCCTGGGGACATTCACAGACCCCGTGAAGGTTGCACGTGCCACCGTTACGGCACCCGGGGCGGCACAGTGAGCTGGTCACTAGGAGATAAAATAGACATGATTGTCGTTAGATAGAAACTGATCTTACAACATGGCATGATATATACCTATACAAGAACTTTGACATTAAATATGAAATGGTCAATTAAATAGATGAAAATCTCCTAGACTCATCAGCGAAATAAGCCAGACCAAGACAAGCCAATCATAGATAAGCCAACCTAATACAAACCAATCGTAGACAAACCAACCCAAGATAAGCCAACCCTAGACAAGCCAAACCTAGATAAGTCAATCGTAAACAAGCCAACCCTAGACAAACCAACCCTAGATAAGCCAATCCTAGAGAAGCCAGTCGTAGGTAAGCCAGCCTTAGACAAATCAACCCTAGACAAGCCAATTGTAGGTAAGCTAACCTTAGACAAACCAACCCTAGACAAACCAATAGTAGGTAAGCCAATCTTAGACAAACCAACCCTAGACCAGCCAATTGTAGATAAGCCAACCCCAGAGAAGTCAATCCTAGACAAGCCAACCCTAGGCAAGCCAACCCCAGAGAAGCCACCCCTAGACAAGTCAACCCTAGACAATCTGCAGTTGGGAGATAAACGTCAGAGCGGACTACTTCGCTGACATTTTTATTTTTACTACGAAAAAGGGAACACTGATGCTCTATAGCAGTGGTTCTCAGCCTGTGGGTCGCCTAAGACCATCTGAAAACACATATGCTCTACAGTTATGAAGTAGAAACGGAAAGAATTTTGTGGCGGGGGGGGGGGGGTCGCCACAACATGAGGAACTGTATTAAAGGGTCGCGGCGTTAGGAAGGTTGAGTACCGCTGCTCTATAGGAATAGGAGCAGCAGAGCCGATTATTATCTGCCACAATACAATGTTTGCTACAGGATAAACAATGGTTGCTACATAATAAACAACCACTGTTTAATACAATATGTTTAAAACAGGATAAACAATGGTTGCTACATAATAAACAACCACTGTTTGATACAATATGTTTAATTCAGGATAAACAATGGTTGCGACATAATAAACAACCACTGTTTGATACAATATGTTTAATACAGGATAAACAATGGTTGCTACATAATAAACAACCACTGTTTGATACAATATGTTTAATACAGGATAAACAATGGTTGCTACATAATAAACAACCACTGTTTGATACAATATGTTTAATACAGGATAAACAATGGTTGCTACATAATAAACAACCACTGTTTGATACAATATGTTTAATACAGGATAAACAATGGTTGCTACATAATAAACAACCACTGTTTGATACAATATGTTTAATACAGGATAAACAATGGTTGCTACATAATAAACAACCACTGTTTGATTCAATATGTTTAATACAGGATAAACAATGGTTGCTACATAATAAACAACCACTGTTTGATACAATATGTTTAAGTTGACCTGAACGCTGCTGACGGATTAAGAACCAAAATGAATGTCGCCAAAATGACACAACATGTTTGCAAGTAAGATGAAAACGTTAGATACAAAATGACCTACTGGAAGAAACATGGTATCAGGAGCAGAGCTGTCAATCAAATTACAATGACGTCACAGTATATTGGATGATGGAAGGGTCGTTTTTCAAATCGTGATGGATAAATTATAATGTTTAAAAAGTATAGTGGGTGAAGAGGTAGAGTGGATAGTAATAATATATAGTAGAGGTAGAGTGGATAGTGGTGAGATAGTGGATGAAGTATTAGAGTGGATAATAATACGATATAGTGGATGAAGAGTTAGAGCAGATAATAGTGAGATATAGTGGATGAAGAGGTAAAGTGGATAGTAATGAGATAAAGTGATAAAGAGTAGATTGGATAGTGGTGAGATGTAAATACTCTATGGCTCACCATTGAAGCCTCAGTGCTACAACTTTATAATTGTTTAGGAGTCCATGGTCCACGTTCCATGTTCCTTGTTTGATCACGTATGTGCCTTATTTAAGCCATCCATTGACCTAAGCTACGTTGATATCTTTTCTGAGACCTGCAACAACTTTGGCCTAACAATCAACGCGAAGAAGACGGAGGTGTTGTATCAGCCAGCTCCCAGTAGGCCCTACGCTGAACCCAACATCATCATCAGCGGACAGCGTCTTAATGCGGTGGATAAATTTACTTACTTGGGCAGCACCCTCTCCAGATCTGTCATCATTGATGATGAAATGAATGCCAGACTTGCAAATGCTAGTGCCATATTTGGCAGGCTCCGCAGCACTGTTTGGGACAGGAGAGGTATCAGACTGGAAACGAAGATCAAGGTCTATAGCGCAGCAGTCCTCTCGACATTGCGCTACGGATGTGAAACGTGGACAGTCTGCCAGCGTCACGCCAAAAAAACTGAACCATTTTCACACAACCAGCCTCAGGAAACTCCTCGGCATCAGGTGGCAAGACAAAGTTCCTGACACAGAGGTTCTCGCTAGAGCGAACATACCTAGTATCTTCACCACCCTGATGCATTATCAACTCCGTTGGATAGGACACGTTGCCCGTATGGAAGATCAGCGGCTCCCTAAACAAATATTCTCTGGTGAACTCACGACAGGCAAGCGCTCCCAAGGAGGTCCAAAAAAACGTTACAAAGACTCACTGAAAGTGGCACTAAAGGCCTTCAGCATCAACACTACTAAATGGGAGCAGACCGCTCAGGACATCAGGTGGAGATCAGTGGTCCAGATAGGGGCTAAATCTTATGAAGCCAGTAGGATGGCCACCATTGAGATACGCAGGCAAGCCCGAAAGAACATTATTAAATCCACGTATGCACCAACTATCCCCTGCCCGCGGTGCTACATACTATCCCGAGCACGTATAGGATTGGCAAGCCACCTACGAACCCACCGTAACCCACCCCCCTAACCGGATGACTGGATGGTCCTAGTCGATTTGACGGACGAACAACAACTTACTACTGTAAAATGCTTGTCAAATAATGGGAGATTCAAGTGACAATAAAATATATTTGGATATTTTCTTTCATCAATGGAACTTCTTAGCATTGAGCAGTTCAAGAAAAATGATGCTAGATTTTTTTTTTGAATGTGAAAGAATCAAATACGCTATAGATAAAACCGTTTTAAAATATGTGCCCTATAGGAATTTTGAGAACCTCTATAATACTCGTAGGTCTGCGTACTACCGACAACTCTTTGTGAGACGACTTAATAAACTCGCTGGGTTGCCACCCGTGCGCGTACGGTGAACAGCAAGTTTTTAACACCCATAAAATCTGGTACACAAGCATCGGTGAAAGAACACACGCAAGGTTTGGGGTGGGGGTAGGTGGGGGTCGGGGTCGGGGGATTCAGTAAAATCCATTGAAATAAATGAAATAGACTCACTAGAAAATACATTGGTTCAAGATGGCTGTCGGGGACCTGAACTTCTCACCTCATCTAAACGTCAAATGAATTTCTTCCAAAGATTTTTCATGTCCACAAGTCCGGGTGGAGGTGTGTGTGTGTGTGTGTTTTGGGGGGTGTAGTCATTACGATAAAGTCTAAAAATTTGCTTTCTCAAATCTGTGTACATACTGCTACCGCTAATCCAATCAGTCATCTAATTTAAAATAATGCTATTTTTTTCTTTTATTTTGAAAACTTCCCTTGTGGTGATGTTGGGGGACGATGAATCCTTAGCCACAGTGGCACATATGAAACTACTTATATTATTTGATGGTAAAATTTAAACTTAATTCTAGTAATTAATTATAAGTCAATTTTCAAACTGTACATCATGTAGATTCTCAAAGAAAGACGAGGTTACCGTGTGATCTATCCTATCGCTATAATCGTCACTAGAAAATATTTTTGCAGTTTTACCACCTGTAGCAAACCACGTGGTTTTGATGAGGCTAAATTAAAATCAAAATTAACAGCGACATGCGCACCCCGAAGAATTGAACTCTGGAGGTTTGGAGCGGGGTGGTCTTAATTCCGTAGCGCTGTTTCCGTTTGAAGAGCTCAGTTCCGCAGATAGGCCCTAAGAGAGATCGGCCCTAAGAGAGAACTTAACCATCTCAACACCGACTTTCCACTTGCCCCACGCTGTCCGTGTGGTCCGGAGAGAGGCAAGCCCCTTAACCATCTCAACACTGACTTTCAACTTGCCCCAAGCTAAGGCTGTCTGTGTGGTCCGGCCACGCCGTGGGTTTAGCACGGTGCAGCAAGAAAAGGCGGAGATCTGCTATCTTGTTAGGTCCACTAGACACGTAAGGTCAATTCACTTTCCCTGGCGTACAATGTCGGGGGGCACTGATACACTGAACGGACGTCAGTTTGAGATGGCTAGGAATGCTTACCTCTTGGCCAGACGTCTACGGTGTCCAGAAAAATGCGCTCTCTGTCACCTGTTTGTGTTGAGTTGTGATTAGCATAGGAGCCACTGATTGAGAAAGAAAAGGGGCCAATGATTGAGACAAAATAGGAGCCACTGATTATTAAGGCAGAATAGGAGCCACTGATTGGGACAGAATAAGAGCCACTGATTGAGACATAATAGGAGCTACTGATTATTAAGACAGAATAGGAGCCACTGATTGGGATAGAATAGGCGCCACTTCTTGAGACAATAGGAGCCAGTGATTAAGACAGCATAGGAGCCAAAAATTTAGACAAAATATGAGCCACTGATTGAGATAGGAATAAATGATTGTGACAAAATAGGAGCCACCAACTGAGACAAAAAAAAACCCACCTTTATCCCCACACAGTGGTTGGGAAGAATTAATATGAAAAAGTAAAACGCAATATTCCGATAATAAGGTAACACTCCAAACATATAGATGAACATTGATGAAACCTAACACTGATGGAATGTAAATAGTTACATCATGTGCCCTAAAGTATAGATATAATCGTAATTCTCCCAAGTAGTTACTATAACAATGAATAGGAATAACTCCCAGTTACTCTGACAATAAATATAATGAACACACAGTTACTCTGACAATGAATAGGATGAACTCACAGTTACTCTGACAATGAATAGGATGAACTCACAGTTACTTTGACAAAAAATAGGACGAACCCACAGTTACTCTGACAATGAAGAATAAGATGAACTCACATTTACTCTGACAATGGATAGTACGAAATCACAGTTACTCTGACAATGAATAGGATGAACTCACAGTTACTTTGACAATGAACGCACAGTTACTCTGACAATGAACTCACCGAATATATTGCATTGTTTTTTAAGCCTGAACTCGATGGAAGTTCCCTTGGGAGGAGGCTTACGCCCTTGCTCATAGATCTTAAGACGAATCAGTAAAGAAGCTACGCCCTTTTCTTTACCTTTACATGGAATGGTAATCTGAAATACTGGAGTTAAACACAGACATGTGTACAGACCTACAGTCATATAAAATATTGGAGTTAAACACAGACATGTGTACAGACCTACGGTCATATGAAATATTAGAGTTAAACATGGATATTTGTTCATACCTACGGTCATATGAAATACTGGAGTTGAACACAGACATGTGTACAGACCTACGGTCATATGAAATACTGGAGTTAAACATAGATATTTGTTCACACCCACTGTCATATGAATTATTGGAGTTAAACATAGATATTTGTTCACACCCGCTGTCATATGAATTATTGGAGTTAAACATAGATATTTGTTCACACCCACTGTCATATGAATTATTGGAGTTAAACATAGATACTTGTTCACACCCACTGTCTTATGAAGTATTAGAGTTAAGCATAGATATTTATTCATACATACTGTTAAGTGAAATATTGGAGTTAAACATAGATATTTGTTCACATCGGTACTGTCATATGAAATATTGGAGTTAAACATAGATATTTGTTCACACCGGTACTGTCATATGAAATATTGGAGTTAAACATAGATATTTGTTCACACCTACATCCATATTAAATACTTATGTTGAAATGATGACTTATTGGTCTATTGAAGAAATGATGACTTATTGGTCTATTGAAGAAATGATGACTTATTGGTCTATTGGTGAAATGATGACTTATTGGTCTATTGAAGAAATGATGACTTATTGGTCTATTGAAGAAATGATGACTTATTGGTCTATTGAAGAAATGATGACTTATTGGTCTATTGGTGAAATGATGACTTATTGGTCTATTGAAGAAATGATGACTTATTGGTCTATTGAAGAAATGATGACTTATTGGTCTATTGAAGAAAGATGACTTATTGGTCTATTGAAGAAATGATGACTTATTGGTCTATTGAAGAAATGATGACTTATTGGTCTATTGAAGAAATGATGTCTTATTGGTCTATTGAAGAAATGATGACTTATTGGTCTATTGAAGAAATGATGACTTATTGGTCTATTGAAGAAATGATGACTTATTGGTCTATTGGTGAAATGATGACTTATTGGTCTATTGAAGAAATGATGACTTATTGGTCTATTTAAGAAATGATGACTTATTGGTCTATTGAAGAAATGATGACTTATTGGTCTATTGAAGAAATGATGACTTATTGGTCTATTGAAGAAATGATGACTTATTGGTCTAGTGAAGAAATGATGGTCTAATGGTGAAATGATGACTTATTGGTCTATTGAAGAAATGATGGTCTAATGGTGAAATGATGACTTATTGGTCTATTGAAGAAATGATGGTCTAATGGTGAAATGATGACTTATTGGTCTATTGAAGAAATGATGGTCTAATGGTGAAATGATGACTTATTGGTCTATTGAAGAAATGATGGTCTAATGGTGAAATGATGACTTATTGGTCTATTGAAGAAATGATGGTCTAATGGTGAAATGATGACTTATTGGTCTATTGAAGAAATGATGGTCTAATGGTGAAATGATGCGTCTATTGGTGAAATGATGGTCTATTGGCGAAATTAAGATCTATTGGTGAAATGATGATCTATTGGTGAAATGATGATCTAATGGTGAAATGATGGTCTATTGGCGACATTAAGAGCTATTGTGAAATGATGGTCTAATGGTGAAATGAGGGTCTAATGGTGAAATGAGGGTCTAATGGGGAAATGTTGGTCTACTGGCGCAACCAGGTCCCATTCTTAATGCTAATACTATGTGAGCTTACCTGTTGCGAAATGGGGTATGTCCCCTTTGTCTGGGATTCCAAGTAATGGTTGGTACAACAGATGTTGGTCTAGTGACGTGAAGTTGTCGAACACGTATTTGTACTGGGGAAAAAGTGCAACAAAATTTGCTTACTTAAGTAGCTCAAGAACAAATATCTTGTGAGATTAATAGCATTTCAAAATAAAAATGTAGACTACACACAGCCTAGTCTCAATGACACTGCAGACAACACACAACCTAGTCTCAAGAACACTGCAGACTGGTTACCGGAAATTTGATCGAAAGGAATTTCGTCGACAGAAAAATAATCCACGGAAATTTGATCGAACGGTAATTTGGTCGAATCTTTTTTTCAGTTCACACGTTAAAATTTTCGTCAAATTTCTTTTTGAACGCACTATACTATACAGTAAAACAAAATAATGCGTTCAAAAAGATTCGACAAAATTTCCGTTCGATCAAATTTCCGTCGATCAATTTTCTGTTGACGAAATTTCTTTCGATCAAATTTCCGGATACGCTGCAGACTACATACAGACTAATCTCAATAACACCGCAGACTACATACAGACTAATCTCAATAACACCGCAGACTACATACAGACTAATCTCATACTTGGGGTTGACTTTTACAGACTAGTATTTTTTGTATTTCCTGATTCATAAAAAAATAAAAATCATCTTTCAAACCTTCGCCCTTCGGGGTATCTGGTGTTGACTGATACGGGACAGTTTTGTGTTGACTGATACGGGACAGTTTTGTGTTGACTGATGCGGGACATTTTTGTGTTGACTGATGCGAGACATTTTTGTGTTGACTGATACGGGACATTTTTGTGTTGACTGATGCGAGACATTTTTGTGTTGACTGATACGGGACATTTTTGTGTTGACTGATGCGAGACATTTTTGTGTTGACTGATACGGGACAGTTTTGTGTTGACTGATGCGAGACATTTTTGTGTTGACTGATACGGGACATTTTTGTGTTGACTGACACGGGACATTTTTGTGTTGACTGATACGGGACAGTTTTGTGTTGACTGATACGGGACAGTTTTGTGTTGACTGATACGGGACAGTTTTGTGTTGACTGATACGGGACAGTTTTGTGTTGACTGATGCGGGACATTTTGTTTTGACTGATAAACACATATTGGAATAATGCTATTGGGCATTTGTTGAATGGATATAAAAATACATGAAAATAGGCAGGTCCATCAAGTCCATGGGGCACACACGTCTTCCTGTTGTTGTTCGGATCAAGAGATTAGCTTTCCCGTAACCGGCTGTTGGTTTTAATTAACGTTCTAATGTTTGGTTTCTAGGAGGAGGACAGGATGGTAGAGCTGACGGTCGCCTTGTTTGTCAGACAAAACAAACTTTTTTGTTATTACGTCAAGCATACACATTTCATGCGCTCTCTTATGACGTGAGTTGGTCACGCTAGCTACGTCTCTTATGACGTGAGCTGGTCACGTTATAGCTACGCCTCTTATGACGTGAGTTGGTCACGCTAGCTACGCCTCTTATGACGTTAGTTGGTCACGCTAGCTACGTCTCTTATGACGTTAGTTCGTCACGCTAGCTACGTCTATTATGATTTGAGCTGGTCACGATAGCTACGTCTCTTATGACGTGAGTTGGTCACGCTAGCTACGTCTCTAATGACTTTAATTGGTCACGCTAGCTATGTCTCTTATGACGTTAGTTGCTCACGCTAGCTACGTCTGTTTTGACGTTAGTTGGTCACGCTAGCTACGTCTCTTATGACGTTAGTTGGTCACGCTAGCTACGTCTCTTATGACGTTAGTTGGTCACGATAGCTACGTCTCTAATTACGATAGTTGGTCACGCTAGCTACGTCTCTTATGACGAATGACATTCCGATTAAAAAAAAACAAACAAACAAAACACACAGTCATACTTAATCGCAAAAGTTAAAGTGCGACAGTCACCATTATTTAACACAAATCTGGTTCTCAACTGGGGTATTCGCTTAACTTTGAAATAGCACAATGTATCGATACCATCTAAGGTGGCTACAACATTTCAGCTCTCTCACATGTTGAAAAGTCACAAGGCACCGATACCATCTAAGATGGAGACAACATTTCAGCTCTCTAACATGTTAAAAAGTCACAAGGTATCGATACCATCTAATGTGAATTCAACATTTCAGCTATCTAACATGTTGAAAAATCACAAGGCACCGATACCATCTAATGTGAATCCAAAATTTCAGCTCTCTACCGTATCGAAGAGTCCCTTAATGTTCATGCTTGTATTAGACAAGTGCTCCTAAAGAAAACACATTATCAAAAAAACAAGTTCTATCAAAGGTGTGCTAAAGTTTAAGTACATCTCTTGAAGGATTATGTCATTCGTTGCTGCACCTATTGAATACAGTGTCTATTACAGGTAAAAAAAAAAGTTGTGTGGGGCGGGTGCAGGCGCACTGGCTGAGACAAGGGGAGGCTATTGTTAGTGACTAGAACCTTAGGATTTAAAATGGTAGTTTTTAAAAAATTGAATAAGAATAACGTAGAATCTTTTATGTTTCAATTAAGTGTCACCAATAAATGAATAAATGTGCTGCCGGTACTATTATGAATGGTGCTGCCGGTACTATTATGAATGTTGCTGCCGGTACTATTATGAATGTTGCTGCCGGTACTCATATAAATGGTCTGCCGGTGCTATTATGAATGGGGCTGCCGGTACTATTATGAATGGGGCTGCCGGTACTATTATGAATGTTGCTGCCGGTACTATTATGAATGTTGCTGCCGGTACTCATATAAATGGTCTGCCGGTACTATTATGAATGGTGCTGCCGGTGCTATTATGAATGGTGCTGCCGGTATTATTATGAATGTTGCTGAGGGTGCTATCAATGGGATTGTAGGAAAAAGAAGTCACAGGAAAAAGTCACAAAATATGTTTCATATAAACTCCTAATTTTCAGTGTTTGTCATATCATATTATATATATATATATATATAAAGTGAAAATTTGTGCTTTTGTTGGTCTGTTTGCTCCACAAAGGCTTTTACATGGATTGATGGATCTTGACCAAACTTGGCACATATATCCATCTGATGAGACCCGCTGGTTTTCACCTGTGTGAGACCCGCTGGCTCACACTTCTGCCCATCGCTACCCCACGTGATATGACCCAATTAGACTGGGCCGTACAGTGTAATTGCTATAATAACAATGACTCATAAACAATGGAAATTTAACAGTCCACGATGACCGTGGTATAGCTTAGACAACGAACGCATATCAGGCGTCTGACCAAGGGTCAGCGTCTGACCAAAGCATCCGACCAGAGGTCAGCATCAGCGTAGGCACGCGAAGATGCGCATATAAATAAGGCATAACCGCGTTACTCATTCTCTCACCTGATTGACAAGCAGAGGCTGGCTTGCATTTCTTGTTGATAAAGTTTGTTTATCCAAAAGTGCTAGCAAAGTTTGTTTATCCAAAAGTGCTAGCCAGTTAAGTTTAATTTATTACAGTATAGGATAGTTTATAAAGTATAGTACAGCCTAATTCAGAGCAAAGTAGTAGACAGTAGAGTTGATTTGATTCGAGTGTAGTAGAGTTGAGCATAGAGTAGAATATAGCTCAGTATAACTCATTACTCAGTAAAGTATATGACGGTCAGAGGTTAGCGTAGACTAACTTTGACGTAACATTGAACAAGTCAAGTGTCGGGCGAGACGCACCGTACTAGAAAATAGCATAGTCTCAGATCAGCAAGCGTGTTTGTGTATACACGTAGTAGAGCGTGGCTGGAATTCGACGCTTTGTTTACACGTTTCGAGAACATATTAATTTTAATCTAGAATGTTCTAGAAAGTTCTATATTGTTCTACAGGGACAATGAAATCTAAAAGTTTATTGAAATGTTAGTTCCGTTCTATAATTTCATGGGTACTTTCTTTAAACAGATCCTTCATAATCCTACCGGGAACAAAATCCTAATGGGAACATGATCCTAACGAGGAAGAGGATCCTAAAGGTGAATGATTAAACAAGAACCCTCCGGTAACACGATCCTTAGCAAAAAATTTTCCTTTTTTTTCCTGACTTTTTCCTGTGACTATTTTTGCTGTGACTATTTTTTCCTAGCAAAATTTGTGACTTTTTTCCTGTGACTATTTTTGCTGTGACTTTTTTTTCCTAGCAAAATTTGTGACTTTTTTCCTGTGACTATTTTTGCTGTGACTTTTTTCCTAGCAAAATGTGTGACTTTTTCCCCGTAACTTTTTTCCTGTGACTTTTTTTCCGCTCACCGCACAGCCTATGTTTATTTACTGAAAAACAGTAACTACCAAATCCAATAGCTTATACTGATAACTCCATCCGGACAAAGCATCAATGGCCTCAGTGTGGTCAATGCGGCTTTGAGAGTAAGATATAAACATTCTTTTGTTCCTTAATCTTGTCAGACTTTACCAAGGTGCTCCTCCTCCCGCCCGAGCTGCTGTTCAATGACATACCTGTAATCACATTAAACTAATTATTTTCACCAAGGGGGTGTGGTCGGACCGAACAATTTACAAATTCAATTGTTTCCCACTCTTGTCAGAATTTATTTATGATATCTGATGGCTGAATGCTTCTTTGACTTTTCTCCTGTGACTTTTTCTCCTGTGACTTATTTTCCTGTGACTTTTTTTTACTTGCAAAATTTGTGACTTTTTTCCGTGACTTTTTCCTGTGACTTTTTTACTTGCCAAAATTTGTGACTTTTTCCTGTGACTTTTTTTACTTGCAAAATTTGTGACTTTTTCCCGTGACTTTTTCCTGTGACTTATTTTCCGCTCACTGTGCTCGTGCTGTCAATGTTATTATGAATGCTGTATTTCACAGAGAATCATCAGTTACAATTGTAACATTACAGAACGTCGTTAGCTTGAAATTATTTTAAGGAGCTGTATATTATATGTATATGTATATTATATGTTTGTTAGGCATTATTTCATATAAATGCATTCAATTCATTCTTTTTCATGATGATTAGAGAGGGCCAGATGTCAGATACCAAAAGCATATGTCAGTGGCCAGAGACTAGATGTCAGACGCAAGATGACATGTGTAAGAGGCCAGCCAAAATAAACAGCAGAAGTACGTCACAAAACAACGCTTTAAATTTTGCCAAAGAATTCACGTATGACGTTTGCTATATAGACAATCAGTGAGCAAAGAGAGCCACCATGTACGGATCTGTCTTCGGTGCAAGGGTTCATGTAGTGACAAAAAGAACGCGGGGACCTCTGAGCTAAGACGTCACTTCCTGTCACAGTGTAAAGATAACCTAGCTAATCAGGAGCACCTAGTGACAGATCCCCCCGTAGAGGTGACAGGGCAAATCCCTGCCTGCCACGTCACATTAGTGGCCATGACGAGACGGGCCGGGCCACGGAGGATGTCAGTGTTTAGTTTGAAAACAAGCCTCACCCACCATTTAATCGCCTGCCTGGGCCAGCGGCAACGCCCACTATTAAGATATTGATTGAGGAGCAAGTCCAAGATGTTGATAGGCGGACACGTTATAACAAGGAGCTATGGATGGAGACTATCAACAAAGTAGTTGGGAGTATTTGAAAAGTAAATGGTATATAGGCAGGGCCGGATTTACAATTTTAGGGGCCCTAGGTCCAAAAAAATTTGAGGCCCCATTTTGAAAAATAAAAAATATTGCTAAGTTTTTTTAATTCCAGATTTTTTTTATATATTACTACTAATTTTGGGGCCCCTTATTTCGCGGGGCCCCTAGGCCACGGCCTAGTCGGCCTGTCTGTAAATCCGGCCCTGTATATAGGCAATATAGTATGTATAAGGCAAAGTAGTATATGTATATTGGCAAAGTAGTATCTATATTGGCAAAGCAAGATTTATATTGCAAAGCAGTATGCATATTGGAAAAGTAGCATGTATATTATTGGCAAAGTAGCATGTATATTAGCAAAGTAGTATGTATATTGGAAAAGTAGTTTATATATATACATTCATACATAAAAGAAAAAAAATATTATTAAAATACTTGGAACAATGCTTGACCAATGTCCAAAACTCTTCTGCATACAGACTGCCCCATCGTCATAGATATCAAGTACTAAGACACATATTCTGTTGAGGGCTTGAGATTACTCTCTTACAGCCCCATCAAGTACATTGGCAACCAGCTCCACCTGCTGAGCTGTGCCGGCTAGTAAATTGGCAACCAGTCCCATCTGCTGAGCTGTGCCGGCTAGTACATTGGCAACCAACTCGTTCTGCTGAGCTGTGCCGGCTAGTACATTGACAACCAGCTCCACCTGCTGAGCTGTGCCGGCTAGTACATTGGCAACCAACTCGTTCTGCTGAGCTGTGCCGGCTAGTACATTGACAACCAGCTCCACCTGCTGAGCTGTGCCGGCTAGTAAATTGGCAACCAGTCCCATCTGCTGAGCTGTGCCGGCTAGTACATTGGCAACCAACTCGTTCTGCTGAGCTGTGCCGGCTAGTAAATTGACAACCAGCTCCACCTGCTGAGCTGTGCCGGCTAGTACATTGGCAACCAACTCGTTCAGCTGAGCTGTGCCGGCTAGTACATTGGCAACCAGCTCCACCTGCTGAGCTGTGCCGGCTAGTACATTGGCAACCAACTCGTTCTGCTGAGCTGTGCCGGCTAGTACATTGGCAACCAGCTCCACCTGCTGAGCTGTGCCGGCTAGTACATTGGCAACCAACTCCACCTGCTGAGCTGTGCCGTAGAACACTGTCTTTACGTAGGGGCTCTCCCACCACCCTGGCCTCCACTGAAACATCCAGTGAGCTCAATCATTAACTCTGAAAATGAAAGTAAAGCGCCGCGCTTCTCTGTTACTATAAGAAACATAGCACGATGGGCTGCTTTACCTCTCAACATTGATTACGTCACGTTGGTCAAGTTACGCTGCGTGTCACATTGCATGGTTGCCGGACATCGGCATTCGATGCTTTCTATTGTTACACAACATTGTATCGGAAGGACAAAAAAAGAGGGGGGGGGGGGTTATAAAAAAAGTCCATTCTGTCTAGCTTCCTTTCAACAATAATTATGTACATCACTATGGGCCTCTCATCCATCAAGGGAAGCAACAATATCTCCATACAATGCAGGTTGCATTGCTTGAGGGGGGGGGGGGGGTAGGTGGGGGTAACATTTAAACAAGCCTTTTAATTTGGCTTGCATAAACGTCTGGCTGTAGACGGCCCTGTAGGATCAACTGACAATATTTCACTGATGAAAGGCATAAGGTTGGGGCTCTCAAATTTTGTTGTTGGTGTAGTGTCGAGACGGTGGGGGTGGGGGGTGAAGGAAGTGAACACAATAGGAAATATACTGTTACAATAACAGGAGCAGGGTTGGGGGAAGGGGGCTAAGAGGTGGAGTGCAGGAGTGTGGGTAATCAGAGATAGGGAATGGGATGATGTTTACAGTTACATGATACTTTATTTGTAGGCAGGCGAAATTGAGCATGTAAGATTTTAAGTTTGTAAGATTTTAAGTTTGTAGGATTTTAAGTTTTTTAAGTTTGTAAGATTTTAAGTTTTTAAGATTGTAAGTTTGTAAGTTTGTAAGATTGTACGTTTGTTAAATTGTGAGTTTGTAAGATTGTAAGTTTGTAAAATTGTAAGTTTGTAAGATTGTAAGTTTGTAAGATTGTAAGTTTTTAAGCTTGTAAGTTTGTAAGATTGTAAGTTTGTAAGGGACGCAAGAAGTATCTGATTGAAAAAACGATGCTTTTAAAAAAAAATCTCTTTAAAATTAAGCAAAAAACAACAGCCAATAGACGAATGGTTAAAAAGCCCTCTATAAGCATCCTAGTAATTAAGCCCACTGGTACATAAGCTTTTGGTACATAAGCCTACTGGTACACTAGACCACTGGTACACACGCCCAACTGCACACAAGTCTCGTGGTACACAGGAACACAGCTGCACAAACCCACTGGTAATCAAGCCCACTGCTACATAAGCCTATTGGTACACAAGCCCACTGGTACATAAGCCCATTCATACACAATGTAACTGTACACAAGCCTATTGGTACAAAAGCCTCTTGGTACACAAGCCTATTGGTACACAAGCCTATTGGTACACACGCCTATTGGTACACAAGCCTATTGGTAAACAAGCCTATTGGTACACAAGCCTATTGGTACATACGCCTATTGGTACACAAGCCCACTGGTACATAAGCCCATTCATACACAAGGTCACTGGTACACAAGCCTATTGGTACACAAGCCTATTGGTACACAAGCCCACTGGTACACACGCCTATTGGTACACAATCCCACTGGTACACAAGCCTATTGGTACACAAGCCCACTGGTACATAAGCCTATTGGTACACAAGCCTATTGGTACACAAGCCTATTGGTACACAAGCCTATTGGTACACAAGCATATTGGTACACAAGCACACTGGTACACAAGCCCACTGGTACACAAGCCCACTGGTACATAAGCCTATTGGTACACAAGCCTATTGGTACACAAGCCTATTGGTACACAAGCCTATTGGTACACAAGCCTATTGGTACACAAGCCTATTGGTACACAAGCCTATTGGTACTCAAGCCTATTGGTACACAAGCCTATTGGCACACAAGCCCACTGGTACACAAGCCCACTGGTACATAAGCCTATTGGTACACAAGCCTCTTGGTACACAAGCCTATTGGTACACAAGCCTATTGGTACACACGCCTATTGGTACACAAGCCTATTGGTAAACAAGCCTATTGGTACATAAGCCTATTGGTACCCAAGCCTCTTGGTACACAAGCCCACTGGTACACAAGCCTATTGGTACACAAGTCCACTACTACATAAGCCTTTTGGTACACAAGCCTATTGGTACACATGCTTACTGGTACACAAGCCCACTGGTACATAAGCCTATTGGTACACAAGCCTATTGGTACACAAGCCTATTGGTACACAAGCCTATTGGTACACAAGCCTACTGGTACACAAGCCCACTGGTACACAAGCCTATTGGTACACACGCCCACTGGTACATAAGCCTATTGGTACACAAGCCTATTGGTACACAAGCCTATTGGTACACAAGCCTACTGGTACACAAGCCCACTGGTACACAAGCCTATTGGTACATAAGCCCATTGGTACATAAGCCTATTGGTACAAAAGCCTATTGGTACACAAGCCTATTGGTACACAAGCCTATTGGTACACAAGCCTATTGGTACACAAGCCTATTGGTATATAAGCCCACTGCTAACAGGCATATTGGTACACAAGTCTACTGGTACACAAGAACACTGCTACACAAGCCCACTGCTAACAGGCATATTGGTACACAAGTCTACTGGTACACAAGAACAATGCTACACAAGCCCACTGCTAACAGGCATATTGGTACACAAGTCTACTGGTACACAAGAACACTGCTATACAAGCCCACTGCTAACAGGCATATTGGTACACAAGTCTACTGGTACACAAGAACACTGCTACACAAGCCCACTGCTAACAGGCATATTGGTACACAAGTCTACTGGTACACAAGAACACTGCTACACAAGCCCACTGCTAACAGGCATATTGGTACACAAGTCTACTGGTACACAAGAACACTGCTACACAAGCCCACTGGCACACAAGCCTATTGGTAAGCAAGCCTATTGGTACACAAGCCCACTGCTAATAAGCATATTGGTACACAAGTCTACTGGTACACAAGAACACTGCTACATAAGCCCACTGCTACACAAGCCGATTGGCACACAAGAACACTATTACACAAGCCCACTGTTACACAAGTCCACCTCTACAAAAGCCCACTGCTACAAGAGCCTACTGGCACACAAGCCCACTGGTACACACGTCGTTTAAAGAAAGAAATTGACATACACCTAAGATAATGGCCCATACTTAAGAATGTCAATACAATCTTCTTTACAAAACAGCACATACCATGGGAACACGCATTCCATCCACACATTTACCAATAGTAGCTAAGATTTAACCTAAAATGACTGGTTGGTTAGACCAGTGGCGTAGTGAGGGGGGCAAGGGGGCATATCATACTTGTGCCACCACAATCATAAGCTGTGGCATTCATATCATACTTGTGCCACCACAATCATAAGCTGTAACATTCATCATACTTGTGCCACCACAATCATAAGCTGTGGCATTCATATCATACTTGTGCCACCACAATCATAAGCTGTGGCATTCATATCATACTTGTGCCACCACAATCATAAGCTGTGGCATTCATATCATACTTGTGCCACCACAATCATAAGCTGTGGCATTCATCATACTTGTGCCACCACAATCATAAGCTGTGGCATTCATATCATACTTGTGCCACCACAATCATAAGCTGTGGCATTCATCATACTTGTGCCACCACAATCATAAGCTGTGGCATTCATATCATACTTGTGCCACCACAATCATAAGCTGTAACATTCATCATACTTGTGCCACCACAATCATAAGCTGTGGCATTCATATCATACTTGTGCCACCACAATCATAAGCTGTGGCATTCATATCATACTTGTGCCACCACAATCATAAGCTGTGGCATTCATCATACTTGTGCCACCACAATCATAAGCTGTGGCATTCATATCATACTTGTGCCACCACAATCATAAGCTGTGGCATTCATCATACTTGTGCCACCACAATCATAAGCTGTGGCATTCATCATACTTGTGCCACCACAATCATAAGCTGTGGCATTCTTCATACTTGTGCCACCACAATCATAAGCTGTGGCATTCATATCATACTTGTGCCACCACAATCATAAGCTGTGGCATTCATATCATACTTGTGCCACCACAATCATAAGCTGTGGCATTCATCATACTTGTGCCACCACAATCATAAGCTGTGGCATTCATATCATACTTGTGCCACCACAATCATAAGCTGTGGCATTCATATCATACTTGTGCCACCACAATCATAAGCTGTGGCATTCATCATACTTGTGCCACCACAATCATAAGCTGTGGCATTCATATCATACTTGTGCCACCACAATCATAAGCTGTGGCATTCTTCATACTTGTGCCACCACAATCATAAGCTGTGGCATTCATATCATACTTGTGCCACCACAATCATAAGCTGCGTAGAAAGAAGTTTCGTCGACAGAAAACTGATCGACGGAAATTTGGTCGAATCTTTATTTCAGTTCACACGTTAACACTGTCGTCAAAGTTCTTTTTGAACGCACTATACTATACAGCAAAAACAAAATAATTAAAACGAAATTTCTTTCGATCAAATTTCCGGATACGTGTTGTTTCATGTGAAATTGATACATAATAATACCTGATAGAGGATTAGTCTTACGCCACCGATATTTTCATTAGTTTTATCCCCGTTGTTTGAACACATTTTAAAATGTGTAAAACAAAATATGGGTCGGTAAAGATGTTTGTTTTTGTTTGAATTTGTAAAGATTTTAAAAATATTTTGTTTTTTAAGAAATGTATTTTGTTGAGTTGGCAATGACCGCCTGGCACTCGGCGTTAGCCTCTGAGATTAGCATAATACATATGTTTTAGAGATGTCACGTATGTATTAAATCTATTTTGAATGACAGTGTTTCATAAATGACGTCACCAGTCTAGATTTATTAAAGAGAATGTTACGGTCTCACGCTCTAGCTTTAGATATTGGAGTTTGTTGACAGATAAAAACAGTTCCAGTTTGGCTTTGCCTTGTTTTGGCTAGTCAGGCTAGTGTCTGTGGCCTTGTTTTGGCTAGTCGGGCTAGTGTCTGTGGCCTTGTGTTGGCTAGTCGGGCTGGTGTCTGTGGCCTTGTGTTGGCTAGTCGGGCTAGTGTCTGTGGCCTTGTGTTGGCTAGTCGGGCTGGTGTCTGTGGCCTTGTGTTGGCTAGTCGGGCTGGTGTCTGTGGCCTTGTGTTGGCTAGTCGGGCTGGTGTCTGTGGCCTTGTGTTGGCTAGTCAGGCTAGTGTCTGTGGCCTTGTGTTGGCTAGTCGGGCTAGTGTCTGTGGCCTTGTGTTGGCTAGTCGGGCTAGTGTCTGTGGCCTTGTGTTGGCTAGTCGGGCTGGTGTCTGTGGCCTTGTGTTGGCTAGTCGGGCTGGTGTCTGTGGCCTTGTGTTGGCTAGTCGGGCTGGTGTCTGTGGCCTTGTGTTGGCTAGTCGGGCTAGTGTCTGTGGCCTTGTGTTGGCTAGTCGGGCTGGTGTCTGTGGCCTTGTGTTGGCTAGTCGGGCTGGTGTCTGTGGCCTTGTGTTGGCTAGTCGGGCTGGTGTCTGTGGCCTTGTGTTGGCTAGTCGGGCTGGTGTCTGTGGCCTTGTGTTGGCTAGTCGGGCTAGTGTCTGTGGCCTTGTGTTGGCTAGTCGGGCTAGTGTCTGTGGCCTTGTGTTGGCTAGTCGGGCTAGTGTCTGTGGCCTTGTGTTGGCTAGTCGGGCTAGTGTCTGTGGCCTTGTGTTGGCTAGTCGGGCTGGTGTCTGTGGCCTTGTGTTGGCTAGTCGGGCTGGTGTCTGTGGCCTTGTGTTGGCTAGTCAGGCTAGTGTCTGTGGCCTTGTGTTGGCTAGTCAGGCTAGTGTCTGTGGCCTAGTGTTGGCTAGTCAGGCTAGTGTCTATGACCTTGTGTTGGCTAGTCAGGCTAGTGTATATGGCCTTGTGTTGGCTAGTCAGGCTAGTAACTATGGCCTTGTGTTGGCTAGTCTGGTTAATGTCTATGGCTTTTGGCTTGCTTTGTGTTGGCTATTCTGGCTAATGTCTATGGCTTTTGCCTTTGCTTTGGGTTGGCTATTCAGGCTATTGTTCCAACAACTGTAACATGTTAAAATGTAATCATTGCGCACTCACTCTTCCCTATACTCACTATCACTTTCTCCATCTCGACTCTTCCCTTGCTCATTATTATCTCGCACTCACTCTTCCCTATACTCACTATCACTTTCTCCATCTCGACTCTTCCCTTGCTCATTATTATCTCGCACTCACTCTCTCTCTCTCTCTGACCCGTTCCTCCCCCACTCAAATTCTTTCTCACTCTCTCTATCTCTCTCTCTTTCATTCTACCTCTCTCGCCCCCAGTCTCTCTCTCTTTCTTTCATCCTTTGTTTATAGAGTAATGCACAGGCATATCATTAAGCAAAATACAACACTAACGAGGCATGCTACACGTTTGGTATGCGGGTCACTGACAGGCGCAAGCTTGCAGGTCCAAGTGTGTATGAGGGACCACTGACAGGCGCAAGCTTGCAGGTCCAAGTGTGTATGAGGGACCACTGACAGGCGCAAGCTTGCAGGTCCAAGTGTGTATGAGGGACCACTGACAGGCGCAAGCTTGCAGGTCCAAGTCTGAATGGGGAACCAGCAATGCAAGTCTGTATGAGGAACCAGAAAAATGCAAGTCTATATGAGGAACCAGCAATGCAAGTCTGTATGAGGAACCAGCAATGCAAGTCTATACGAAGGACCAGCAATGCAAGTCTGTATGAGGGACCAGAAAAATGCGAGTCTGTATGAGGAACCAGCAATGCAAGTCTATACGAAGGACCAGCAATGCAAGTCTGTATGAGGGACCAGAAAAATGCAAGTCTGTACGAGGAACCAGCAATGCAAGTCTGTATGAGGGACCAGCAATGCAAGTCTGTATGAGGGGCCATCAATGCAAGTCTGCATGAAGGACCATCAATGCAAGTCTGTATGAGGGACCAGAAAAATGCAAGTCTGTATGAGGGACCAGCAATGCAAGTCTGTATGAGGGACCAGCAATGCAAGTCTGTATGAGGGACCAGCAATGCAAGTCTGTAGGAAGGACCATCAATGCAAGTCTGTATGAGGGACCATCAATGCAAGTCTGTATGAGGGACCAGAAATGCAAGTCTTTATGAGGGACCAGCAATGCAAGTCTGTATGAGGGACCAGCAATGCAAGTCTGTATGAGGAACCAGCAATGCAAGTCTGTAGGAGGGACAAGAAATGCAAGTCTGTATGAAGGACTAGAAATGCATGTGTGTATGAGGGACCAGAAATCCAAGTCTGTTTGAAGAACAAGAAATCCAAGTCTGCATTGCTGCCAATTTTTCAATCTCCCACCGTGTCCTATCGCAAATGCACTATCATGACGGCACGCGCCAAAGGTTAGAGGTCGCGGGCTAGAAGGTGGCGGTAATAGGACTTCGTTTTTCTCCAGGAAAGCTCCTCCCCCTTCCCCCCGCACAAGACGAGAACACCGAAAGTTAGCGATGCCGCCTGGTGATAACCTGTTAAAGGGCGCCAAAATTATTTGCATCTCTGGATCAAATGTTGACCTGACTTGAAACCGAGGTTCGCCGTCTGCTAACGTAAAAGATAGGGGTGGGAGAGGGGTGTTGTTTATCAGTGGTCTCAAATCTTCGTCTAGTGCAGCGGCTCTCAACATGTTGGTCGTGACCCCTTTTGGGGTCGAACGACCCATACACAGGGGTCGGATACGACCATCGAAAAACACTTAGTTAGGAAGCAGCAACGAACATAATTTTCTGATAAGGGGTCAGCACAGCATGATGAATTGTATTAAAGGGTCGCGGCCTTAAGGAGGTGTAGAACCACTGGTCTAGTGGATTTACGAGCGCCGAAACTTGGCAGCATTCGGAGAATCAGACGCAGGGAGTGGACTTACGGGATTGGACGCTGCTAACATTCCTCATAAATATATTTTAGGCTGGATAAGTGACCACCATGAATGATAAACTAATTGACCACACAGGCGTGATAAACTAACTGACCACACAGGCGTGATAAACTAATTGACCACACAGGAATGATAAGCTAACTGACCACACAGGAATTATAAACTAACTGACCACACAGGCGTGATAAACTAACTGAGCACACAGGAATGATAAACTGACCACACAGGAATGATAAACTAACTAACTACACAGGAATGCTAAGCTGACGACACAGGAATGATAAACTAACTGACCACACTGGACGTTGGCATGGTTCCCAGTTTAAAAATATGTGCACTTATGCAGGCACACTGGTGGTAGGCAGACATGGGGGGTAGGGGGCATGATTACAGGGGACAGGCAGATAGATTTTGATTGTTTGTGTTTGAAATGAAATGTGATCAAGTGTCTTATAAATTTAGAAATTCGATTTAAGTCGTAATGACAGGAGCCGGCGCATTAGTTAAATGTCATAAACAGTAGGTTAAAAAAATTTACAAACATAAAATAAAATGAAAGGGGAATCTTTGTATTATAAAACCAATGCTCTTAAAGTTATGAGCTAGTATGTGTCAGTCGGAGGTCCAAACATTGAAATGTAAGTATGTATTTGTAAGATGTAAGCCAATGGAAGGTCCCACATTGAATGCATGAATGTGTAAGATGTGAGCCAATGATAGGTCCTACATTAAAATGGAAGTTTATATGAATTGTATTGTATGTGTAAGATGTAAGCCAATGATAGGTCCTCCATTAAAATGGAAGTATTTATGAATTGTATTGTATGTGTAAGATGTAAGCCAATGCTAGGTCCCATAAGCTAACCGGAGTCACAGGAAATTCCAGTTGAAGCTTATTTTTTATCAGGTTTGAGAACGAGGCTGGCATTAAGGTAAGATGGTACTTGATCATCCAAGACTGTAGTGCTAAACAACCGTGAGAACAAACAAACAGAGTTTACCCGCCAAAAAGTCCTCTGCATTTGGGGGGGGGGGGGGACAACTGGCAGTACAAAAGATTGCTGGAGGTGCCAACTGTAAAGGGTTACGGCCCGTGGAGAGTACAGAAGATGTGATGTTCCTAGGACCCGACATGAAGGGCTGAATGTTTACAGTGTGTGGGATGTTGGCCATAACAACCAAGTGGGGGAAATTGGGGGGAATCGAAGGGTCGGGATAAATACAGCTGTACGAGGACTCTTTGAGGAGGCCTGTGGTGTCAGAAGTCAGAGGGAACAGAGAGGGACAGAGGAAGTCATAGAGGTAGAGAGAGGCGGCGAGATGGAGGGAGAGAGTGGCAGATGGAGGAAGTGAAAGAGAACGCATCTACTACCAACCATAAGTATTGAAATGGTTGAGCCTGACTATCAAGTCGATGCCACGTGTATGATATCTAATTTTTCTCTGACCGCAATTCACATTGCTAAAATGTTACCTATCGAAATCCCCTTCTCCTACCTAACAATTTCAGGTACGTAGCTATAGTGATTGGCGCCCGGGGATAAGATTCATTTTAAAGCGCCTCTCTTTCTTTTTTAAACTCTTAAACCCATTATTTTCATCAATAAAATAATATCAAAGCACACTTTGGCGTCCCTAGCTAGTCTGGCGCCCGGGGACATAAGTCCCCCCTGCAACCCCTTAGCTACGCCTCTGAACCATTTATATAACTCTGAGATAGCACTAAGAATTTTGAGCGTCCCAAAAGTTTTGACGGTGCAAGTAAAAAGTTATGATAATTCAATCTGCTTCTTTGCAAACGTAAGTAAAGAAAAAAAACACAGAATTTTTTTTTTAATAATAAAATATCGATACCATTGGTCTATGTCACAAAGGATTCGATTCCATACGTTTCCAGTATCCTGAGAGATTCGATAGCATCCAAGATGAAGTAAGATACGCGCTATTTACTATGGATCTACTGAAGGTAGAGGCCGTGTATACGGTGCAGGCTAATGCTCCAGCTAATGAATGCAGTGGCGTACTCCTTGGGTGGCTGCTTGCAGTGTTGCCACGGGAGAGTACTCCAGATAATATTCATTTTCTTTTTATCTCCATCGCCCTCAGGGCAAGATTCTCCCTGCTTCAGTCTACGTCGGTGGTTCTCACCCTTACTACAGTCTATAGGTTAACCCCTGAGTAAGGTTCGTTCTACCCCCAAATGGGTCACGGCCCACAGGTTGAGAACCGCTGGTCTACGGGCACAATGCAGTCTATAGCAGTGGCGGCAAAACATTTTTGTACATAGGTTTAAGGGCCGATTACACTTTTTATTTTATAATGTTGTTGGGGGGGGGGGGGTCGTGCGAACCGTTAGTTCAAAATAATAAATATGACTGACTATGGCGGTGACGGATATGGCATAAAGGGGACACGTATCCGGAAATTTGATCGAAAGAAATTTCTTTCGATCAAATTTCCGGTAACCAAAGGGACATACTAACTGCGAACCCTTTGTTACGAATTAGGCAATACACCGCTGCCTGTAACCTGTGAAAAGAACATGCTAGGTGTGGTGGCAATGGACCTGTAACCTGTGAAAAGGACATGCTAGGTACGGTGGCAATGGACCTGTAACCTGTGAAAAGATTATGCTAGGTGCGGTGGCAATGGAACTGTAACCTGTGAAAAGAACATGCTGGGTGCGGTGGCAATGGACCTGTAACCTGTGAAAAGAACATGCTAGGTGCAGTGGCAATGGACCTGTAACCTGCTAGCTGCGGTAACAATGACAAATCCCTTGAATAAAACAACAAGGACTATAACTGACGTAAGAATAAATTTAAATTTCAAAATTTCAGAAGAAGATAATTCGATTTCCTTTCTTAAGGAATATTTTGTAACCAAGATCTTCAGATTAATTCAAGATGATTATAAAAACAACATTTCGTATGTACTTAAATGTACACAAATGTCCATCCTTATATATGTAAACAGCTGTGGGGAAGGGAAGGTAGAGGACGGCTTGAGCTGTATGGATATGTAAATTCATTTATAGGTAGACATTGATCAGTTGTACACATGTATAAATCAGTTGTACACAGAAATCCTCTCTCATCCTCCACTTTCAACCCCCTCTCTCAACATACTCTCTCACCCTCCTCTCATCTTCCTCTCTCATCCTCTCTCATCCTATCTCATCCTCCACTCTCAGCCTCCTCTCTATCACTCTCCTCTCTCTTACCCTCCTCTCTCAACACTTCTCTTATTTTGTTTCATCTCTGCCAGAACGAACAAACATATTGTAATTACAGGTAGCACGGAACCCATCTTTTTCCCCCTTTTATTTTGTTCCCACATCAGAGCGAGCTTGGCTTGAACACATTCACAAATACTACAAGAAAAAATATGCTATGCTCTAATTGTGTGACATCTGTGCCACTTACTCTATGAGTTATGGCAAATCCAGAAGTGGGCGTGGCTTACTGTTAAATTGAGAAATAAACCTGTGCATGCTCATACTGGAATTGGCAGACTTGGTGGAGTTGGTGGAATTGGTGGGGCTAGTGGAATTGGTTGGGGTTTGAAAAACTTGGTGGAGTTGTTGGAGCAAGTGAAAATGATTAAGTTGGTGGAATTGGTGAAGTTAGTGGAATTGGTAAAGTTAGTGGAATTGGTGACGATTGAAGATTATTGGAGTTGTTAGAGTTGCTTGAAGTGATGCCGTTGGTGGAATTGGTGGAGTTGTTAAAGTTGCTTGAAGTGATGCCGTTGGTGGAATTGGTGGAGTTTCTTTAATGCGCACGTCGACATTTCAAATGACCTTATTATTGAGTTATCGAATTCGATAAGAATAGTTTTGGACTACAAAACAAATTGTCTATAAAAGCAGAACCCTGTCTAGAAAACCCCACGTATAAATAAAATCGAACTAATGTCTAGAAAACCCCAAGTATGTCTAGAAAATACCATCTCTGTATAGTAAATCCCAAATTCATCTAGAAAAGATCCAATCTTTGTAGAAAAGCCCACCTGATAGAAAAGCCTTAGTCTGACTAAAGTGGAAATTAATGGTCTCATAAAAAACGATAGTGTCATAAATATATGCATGATGGCCCCCAAAAAATAGAGTGCATCTCTTATCAAAAGATTATGGCATATAACTGAATCAATATAATGTCTTAGACACTCAAAATTGTTTGCTAAATATTACGCTAATTAGAAACAAATTTCAATTTGCCCCCCCCCCCCTTTTTTTTTCCCCCACCATCCGTTTTTTTTTTTTACTCTCAGCGACTTTAATCTATTATGAATACAGTTAAACAACTTGTGATGTCTTTACATTACATTGTAAGAGATGTTATCCCTGTTTGGAGACCACATTAAATGGCTGTAATACACTTAATTTGATGCCACTATTGTAACCCACCAATGCAGCCAATGATTTACTGTATGAAAATAATGCATAGTGCCTCATTCAGTATTTCGACTAGCACATTCAATTGCATAAGCAGAGTAATGAGTTACGTGAGTACGGCATTCAGTATTGTAAAGACATTCCTGAGGCATGTAATCAAATACATCCGAGTAAGAACTATATTTAGCTACGTAATCACCAGGTCGGGTCAAGCTACAGGAAACCTAACACTCGCGTTCTTTGCCGTGGAGTGACCTCCCCGTAGATTACAAATTTCTTGGCGATAATTTATTGTTTCAACACAGAGAGGTCGCGTAGCAGTGTATCAGCCACCTACAAGATCTCCGTAGGGTACCCAAATATACACAGAGTATTGGTTACAAGGAGCTGATAGATAGTCAAATGCACACAGAGCATTGGTTACAAGGAGCTGATAGTCAAATGCACACAGAGCATTGGTTACAAATAGCTGATATATATAGATAGTCAAAGGCACACAGAGCATTGGTTACAAGGAGTTGATAGATAGTCAAATGCACACAGAGCATTGGTTACAAGGAGCTGATAGATAGTCAAAGGCACATAGAGCATTGGTTACAAGGAGCTGATAGATAGTTAAAGGCACACAAAGCATTGGTTACAAGGAGTTGATAGATAGTGAAAGGCACAGAGCGCCTAGTTTTATAATTGCCATAAATTATGTGCAGATTATCGCGATTATGTTATCAGCATGCAGAGTGACGATTCCACCTAATGTTTCCATTGAAATTTTCTCCTGGTCGCCGACAGCTGACGCCGAAGACCTGGTATGAAACCACTGTAGTGGAGGTGAACAAACAGAAATGGACAAGAAATGGTACAGGGGCTCCATAAAATGTTGTGACGTATCGCCAGCCCCCGCCACTAGCCACGGCAGTCGGTGGCTTATTGACAGAAGGAAGCCACGGTCACAAGATAGGCATCGATACATGAACCGCGACGTTGCCAGGGGTAGACCTAGTCTAAATAAACCAGCTGTAGGCAACGGTTCTCAACCCTTCAATGGCCTTGTCAGAAGCTGACCTTAGTCTCGAGGTGTTGGCCCGGCGATATGACTGCAAGCTGGAGCAACGGTTCTCAAAATTCTTCAGCCTTGTCAGAGGTGGTGCTGGTCTATCGGTTGGCGATGGTACGAATTCAAGCAAGAGCAGGCTGTGTAACAATATAGGGAGTAACCATAGTTTACGTAGCTGTTGAGGTAAAGGAGCATACCGGTAATAGAACGTACATTTGTGAATCAAACTGTGTATCATCACTGCATCAGCTCGTAACATGTCTTTATTATCTTGTCACTTTATTCCATCACTTCGTATGCATTACTCTACAAACCTCGTAACATGTCTTCGTCGACTTATAACATGACTGTATTACTACCTCTCAGAATGACTGTATGACCTCTCAGAATGTCTGTATCATCTCTCAGAATGTCTGTATCACCTCTCAGAATGTCTGTATCACCTCTCAGAATGTCTGTATCATCTCTCAGAATGTATGTATCACCTCTCAGAATGTCTGTATCACCTCTCAGAATGTCTGTATCAACTCTCAGAATGTCTGTATCACATCTCAGAATGTATGTATCACTTCTCAGAATGTCTGTATCACCTCTCAGAATGTCTCGTAACATGACTCTATCACCACATTACATGCCTTTATCACCTCACCTCATAACATGACTGCATCTGATTGTACCCTTTTTTCCCCCAGCTGTCCTTATCACCTTAGATACATGTCATTATCACCATTTATCATGACTCTATAAACTCGCAACAAGACTGTATCACCTTGTATCATAACTGTTTAAACCTCGTAACAGGACTGACGCCAGGTAACTTCCTGTATCACCTCGTAACATGACTGTATCTTCTTGTAACATTATTGTTTCAGTTCCTAACATGGCTGTATCGCCCCGTAACATGGCTAAACAACTGACTCTTCACCCAGGTAATCTGGAATCAACCATGCGGACCACACAGCTAGGGGAAGTAACTATTGTAGTCTTGTGCTATACCACCAGCTGGGTTATCCCCCCTCCATCATCTCCTTCCCTCCCCCTGCATTCACGCAGACCAATTATAGTAGACTTTTCTCTCTGCTAAAGTGAAGACAGCGTAGATGCTATTAACGATAAGGACTACGATAATTGTGGGACTAAAAGCCTGGCCAACTGCAGATGGTGGCGGCACACAGGCCAGAAAGGAAGAGCTAATCATTGAGAGCCGGCCGAATGTTGGCCTCGAAGGCGTACAGGTGCAAGCAGCGGTAATAACTTCTCCATGCGTACAGGCGAAGCATTCAGACGTGAGTATGGAGCCTGTTGGGGGCCAGGGAATCTAAAGAAAATTAGCAAGACTGGTCTGACAATGAAATAATTGGAGGAAGGCTTGCCAGCGCGTCGGGAGTCATTTCATTGTTAACAAGGGAAAGACTTTGTGGGGAAAAATTGGAAATTATGAATGTTGGACTACAGGACGGAATGTTGGACTACAAGATGGAATGTTGGACTATGGGATGGAATGTTGGACAACAAGATGGAATGTTGGACCTCAAGATGGAATGTTGGACAGCAAAATGGAATGTTGGACTACAAGATGGAATGTTGGACTATAAGATGGAATGTTGGACAGCAAAATGGAATGTTGGACTACAAGATGGAATGTTGGACTATAAGATGGAATGTTGGACTACAAGATGGAATGTTGGACTACAAGATGGAATGTTGGACTATAAGATGGAATGTTGGACTACAAGATGGAATGTTGTACTACAAGATGGAATGAGAAAACGTTAACAAAACTAGTGACAGTCGGAGATTATAGGTGTTAGCATAATGTTACTAGTGAAATGTAATTTTTTTTTTTACTTGTTGTGAGAATATATATATATTGTTAAAAAACTAAAATCACAATTACTAGGGCAGCTCATTTTGTAAGTACATAAATTATTGATTTCTTTAAACATAAAATTCAACACTGGAGATTTAGCATGTAACAATTACTTTAAAATATAACTGTTTAAAATATTTAATTAAATTACTATAGAACTACACGATGAAACCTGGACCAATGGGTGACACCAAGGCATGAGACACTTATTTACGTTATAGATCGTGGTTTAGTTAAAACAAAGACTATGTATATTCTTATACTCCAAGTGCCTCTTCTATGCACTATGCTATATGTCCATTTAACCGTCATAGCGATTCTACACATTTATTAAAAAATAAGAATATTGGAAGTATTAGCTAAAATATAAGAATAAAATATAACATTATATCTGTGCTACAACCAGAGCCATCACGCGCTTTTATTTTTAGAACCCCTGGACCTTTTTTGCTTTTGCCCCCCCCCCCTTTTCCCCCTTTTTTTAAAACCAAAATGTAAACTTAATTATCTTTTTCCACATCAAGCTTTTGTCCCTCAAATATCCGACGCCCCTGTGGTTGCAGGGACCACGCAACTACCCTCCTTAAATTACAGCGGGAGCAAGACTCTCTCGAGAAGAAAAGTTATTGTATTTCCTGGGATGTTCACGTGCAAACTGTTTTCCAATCATTTACAATGAGCTTAAATATAATACAATCCCCGAATCCTGTTACAACCCATCGGATGGGACAATATTAAATAAAACACCGATAAATGCTACATTTGTAACGCGAAACTGTAATAAGTGACTTGAAATGACCGATGGGTCGTGATTTCACGGTGTGAAGGCTGACACGAATGCTGACACGAATGCTGACACGAATGCTGACACGAATGCTGACACGAATGCTGACACGAATGCTGACACGAAGGCTGACACGAAGGCTGACACGAATGCTGACACGAATGCTGACACGAATGCTGACACGAATGCTGACACGAATGCTGACACGAAGGCTGACACGAAGGCTGACACGAATGCTGACACGAATGCTGACACGAATGCTGACACGAATGCTGACACGAATGCTGACACGAATGCTGACGAAAACCACAAACATTCACACAAAAGAGGAAAAAAAACAACCTAAAGCAGTAGAGATTTTTTTTTGGTATTGTTGTCAAGTTTGTTTTTTCCTCGTTGTGAGAACGTCTGCTTGGCACACTCGAGAGACCACAGATGGCAGGAAAAACTGGCCAGAAAGAAAAAAAAACAGGCTGTGAAATGAAAACTAGAGTGGCGGGGGGGGGGGGTGCTGGGGGGGGGCTTTAACTGGGCCGCCTCTGAAATACAGCTAGCGTGTGTTGGACACTGTACACACGTGTATCATTGAACATCGGGTATAGTGTGTACACTATCATGCTTTAGGTACAGTGTGTGAACTATCATAATTTGGGTACAACCGTACAGTGTATAAACTATCGTACTTTAGGTACAACTATACAGTATGTGAACTATCATACTTTGGGTACAACCGTACAGCGTGTGAACTATTATTCTTTAGGAACAATCGTACATTGTGGGAATTATTATACTTTAGGTACAACCATATGGCCTACATTGTGTGAAGTATCATACTTTAAGTACAGGCGTACATTGGGTGAACTACCATACTTTAGGTACAACCATATGGCCTACATTGTGTGAAGTATCATACTTTAAGTACAGGCGTACATTGGGTGACCTATCATACTTTGGGTACTACCGTTACAGCGTGTGAACCATCATACTTTAGGTACGACCGTACAGTGTATAAACCATTATACTCATGTACGAGCTGCAATTTTAAAACTTTAGTACAAATATAAATAACACCTTGTGTTCGTTACTTACGGATCATGTTGATCTTTGCTTCTGTTTAAATGCCCAGGAATCGTATACAAAAAACTAGTACGAAAACATTATGTTCGAACGCAAGGTGTTTAAACGAGATTTTGGGGGAGTGGGGGGCTAACATAAGATTTATCACAAAGTGTACACCCCCCCCCCCCCCGCGCCCTTTTAAAAAAAAATCAATCACACCTTTCATAAAGAACGATTATGTTATCTGCATTTTAAAAATTCAGTTACATTTTTAATTGGACAGTACCAACAACGATCACGTAATATCGTGACCTACTGATTGAAAACTTGCATCCATTATTACAAACGTTCATTCGAACACCATTCTTTCGTTTAAATGGTTTCCTGGTGATTTCCAGAAAGCTCGGTGGTGGTGATGGTTATATGGTCGAATTAATTTAGCCACACTATATGACGAGCCACCACAACAACAACTTCTCTAAAAACCCGTTTTTTGTGTGCTAAAAAATATATATTTTTTTTTTTTACTGCCGCCATTAATATCCAGTACTACGATTTGACAATTCATTCGCCCCCATTTTTTTCTATTTTGATTTAATCTGCTGGTAATGGTCACAGTACACGCATTCCTTACAGGTAATTACATTGATCTAAACACACTTGGATATTTGATCCCCGCTCTCTTATCTTCTTGTCATGTCGTGTCACATGGGGCGGAGGTGAGATGTGGCGTGTAAAAAGGGGGGGGGGGGAGTGAAATAGACAACTCTTATTCAAACATGGATGAAATGTAATTTAATTTCAAAGATTATACATTTCAAAAATTTTTAAAAAAAAATATTTCTAAGCATTAATGAATGAATTTTTTTTATTTTATATTTTTTGTGGGCTTTTTAAAAACGAACATTTTAAAAAAAAAAATTTTGTGGGCTTTTTAAAAACGAACATTTTTAATTTTATATTTTTAGTGGGCTCTTTAAAAATTAACATTTTTTATTTTATATCTTTGGGGGCTTTTAAAAACTAAAATTTTTAATTTTATATTTTTAGTGGGCTTTTTAAAAACTAATATTTTTTATTTTATATTTTTGGGGGCTTTTAAAAACTAACAATATTTTAATATGTTAGAAATATTGTCATTTGAAATTTTTATTTTATTTTCCAGACCTCAACATTTCATGTGGCACGTACCTCTTTCGACTTCTGAAAACAATTGTATCTCGTATTAACATTAGAAAGAATAACTTGTGAGCGGGGCACGATCCATATAGCAACAAACTCTTTTCAAATGTGAAGTTTCACACGATTATTTACATTTAAAAGATGGTGGTGAGCATGACGTCATAGACTTAGTCTATGTTCCAATGAGGTTATGAAAGGTATCGAATTCGCAGCTTTGGAAAAAAAAAATGTGACCCCTGAAAACAAGCGACTGATATTTCTTAGTTGATTATCTGCCCCTGGTCTATTGGTATCATTGCCGATTACCTGTCCCTGGTACCTGATGATTAGTGTCTGTTCGGAGAGATTGTGTGAACCAGTGAAGAATGTGACAATTACAGCATGAGGTCACCGACACATACTCAACGTGGTTTGTAGTCAGCGGATCCCAAAATGTTGGAGATTGACACAAATGACTGCTTCACAGCTCTTAACAGTGGCGTCGACACAGGGGGCGGGGGGAGGGGGGAAGCAGTTGCTTCCAATCGGAGTTGGGGGGGGGGGGAAATCCCCCGTATCTTGTTTTAAATTTCTACAGATAACAAAAATTAACATAGGAAAGGAAAAATAAAAATGCTTATGAAATGAAAAATTAGCTTAGCTGGGGATTGAACACTAATCCCATAATTTTGTCATGACACGATTCTTGACCGAACGACCATGACACCCACAATTCTGGATTTGATCATTCGATTTGCCAAAAGATGTAATGAATTATTGAGATATTAGAGAAATCGTTTGCGATCGATATCTTTATGAATGGTCACCATTGTTCTAACGATCGTTGGACTGTACACTTTTTGTATTACTAATATTCAAAGGGAGTTTTCGAATATAATACCATGCAGAAATGCAAGAATTGATCAAGGTCCAGAGGAGTGGGGGGGGGGGGGGGTTAGTTTCGTTTCAACCACTCAGGGGAGCGGGGATAAACGCCCCTGGTTTTAAACAAAATATCAAAGTATGACATTAATCACCCAAGAAACTTGAACATTTTTTTAGAGCCAAATACAAACAATGTCCCGGTTGCATCAGATAACCGGCAATGTCCCCGGTTGCCATCATTTTACCGGCAATGTCCCCGGTTGCCATCAGTTTACCGGCAATGTCCCCAGTTGCCACCAGATTACCTGGAATGTCCTAGTTGCAAGCAGATTACAGGAGGATATCAAGTTATTGTCTAGGGTTGATAGTACCAACAACGATCACGTGATATCTTGACCTACTGATTGAAAACTTGCATCCATTATTACTGTAGAACCAACAACAAACTGACCGATAAACACTTGTAACGCCGTTTATAAAGAATGCAACTTTGTCTGATTCATGAAGGAAATACCCCCGCCCCCACTTTTCATACCGGTTTCACTGTCCTAATGACCACAATATGAGTGGTATGGCGTCTTAGACGGCGGCCATCTTTGATGACGCGCCACATGTTTCAAGGAGATTGAACGAAGTGTGCCAAGCTTATATTTCAGCACATTCATTGCCAGAGACAGGCCGGTGATGGACGCCTTTCCTTTGCACACTCCGGTACCTGGGCCTTGCTCGGTAGGAACAAGTGGATATTCTATTACACAAAACTCAGTTATCTACCCCCCTGTGTGACGTGAGTGATTAACGTTAGCGGCGTGACACATCGATGTCATTAGAGTGTCACATTGACTTCATTTGGGGGGGGGGGACACAAGGACGTCACTGTCGTGACACTTCGACGTCATTAGAGTGACCCGACGTCATTATTGTGAAAAATTAACGTCATTAACGTGACACATTGACGTCATTAGAGAATTCCGACGTCATTAGTGTGTCACGTTGACATAGTTGCTGTGGTACATCAACGCCTTAATTGCAAACACTGAATTCATAAATAGTTTGGACACAGGTACATAAATAACTTGGTCACACGTAGATAAATAGCTTGGAGACAGGTAGATAAATAGTTTGGACACAGGTAGATAAATAACATGATCATATGACCCATATATTTTTGCTGAAATGAACAACCTGGAGAGCCTCTAAGAAAAATGTCTCCCATGGTCGGATAGGTAACTCTGTCTCCCATGGTCGGATAAGTAACTCTGTCTCCCATGGTCGGATAAGTAACTCTGTCTCTCATGGTCTGATAAGTAACTCTGTCTCTCATGGTCTGATAAGTAACTCTGTCTCTCATGGTCAGATAAGTAACTCTGTCTCCCATGGTCGGATAAGTAACTCTGTCTCTCATGGTCAGATAAGTAACTCTGTCTCTCATGGTCAGATAAGTAACTCTGTCTCCCATGGTCGGATAAGTAACTATGTCTCTCATGGTCAGATAAGTAACTCTGTCTCTCATGGTCGGATAAGTAACTCTGTCTCTCATGGTCGGACAAGTAACTCTGTCTCTCATGGTCGGATAAGTAACTCTGTCTCTCATGGTCGGATAAGTAACTCTGTCTCTCATGGTCGAATAAGTGAATCTGTCTCTCATGGTCGGATAAGTAACTCTGTCTCTCATGGTCGGATAAGTAACTCTGTCTCTCATGGTCGGATAAGTAACTCTGTCTCTCATGGTCAGATAAGTAACTCTGACTCTCATGGTCGGATAAGTAGTAACTCTGTCTCTCATGGTCTGATAAGTAACTCGGATACTGACTTATAAGTTTCTTGTTAAAATTCGTTCTTATAAGAGAAGCTCTTGGGCTGCTAATCTCAGCACTGGTTGTATTGATAAGGTTAGTGGCCGCGACAGGCTGATGGGCTTATCAGACAATCAAGGTGGACTGCTGGCTAATGAGATGTCTAACAAAATTACCAAGGGGATGACCTATGGTCAGTCTGGATAAAAACAAGAAGTGCATTTTAACGAGCTGAAGATAACGGTGAGGCTCTGTTGATGTAACGGCTAGCTTGGTGGACATACGGGAGGATTTTGTGGATATAAGGGATGGCTTGGTGGATATAAGTGATGGCTTGGTGGATATAAGTGATGGCTTGGTGGATATAAGTGATGGCTTGGTGGATATCAGGGATGGCTTGGTGGATATAAGGGATGGCTTGGTGGATATAAGTGATGGCTTGGTGGATATAAGGGATGGCTTGGTGGATATAAGTGATGGCTTGGTGGATATAAGGGATGGCTTGGTGGATATAAGTGATGGCTTGGTGGATATAAGTGATGGCTTGGTGGATATAAGGGATGGCTTGGTGGATATAAGTGATGGCTTGGTGGATATAAGTAATGGCTTGGTGGATATAAGGGATGGCTTGGTGGATATAAGGGATGGCTTGGTGGATATAAGGGATGGCTTGGTGGATATAAAGGATGGCTTGGTGGATATAAGTGATGGCTTGGTGGATCTAAATGGATGGCAATATGCTTTTATTCATCCTTATATCCATATGGATATCCTAATCCATCCGTTCCCAAACATTCAACAAACAGTATGTATCGTTAGAATAGAATGAGAGTACAGTACGCTAAACGCCACTGTGGAACATCAGCCTCTAACGTAGTCAAAGGTTAGACAAAATGGAAACTTTATTTTTTTTGTTAAGATTGTGTAATGCAGTGCTACTCAAAGTGGTGGTCCACGGACCGGTGCCGGTCCGTGGGCCATCCTCCGCCGGTCCGCAGAAGTTTTCAAGAAAACTCATTTCGCTACCACGTCAGTACAAGAAAAATAGTGCACCGGTCCCTGGTGCAATGGAAACATTCCTGCCGGTCCGCCATACTAAAACGTTTGAGAAGCGCTGGTGTAATGGATAAAAGTGATGAGCGACTTTCTATAGAATTCATATGAAATAATCGCATTATAAACAACATATTCATTGAGAATGTTATCTCTTATATATATATATATTGCTTGTGGTGTGTCTGCTTCCATTTCCAGTTAGCGCGCAAAATATAATTCCCCATAACTACGCTAAATGATATATACAGACCTGTTTACTCTTACGATTTTTGGCGGCATACAATGCACGATTTTGAGGTGTATACATTATTTAAATATACTGTATGTTTTAATTTTTACTATTAAGATAATGTATTGAACGGTTCTGTGATGATATTGTACGATTTTAAGATTTTTAGGGTAAACAGGTCTGGATATAAATCTATTTAAAAAAAAAAAATAACATAAAACTAGTAACTGCGTTTGCCGCGTAATATTTTCTTTTCTTTCGGAAACTTTAGTAGACGGAAGCTCATGCATTGCTGTCGCCAATATATGGTGAGCTATTAACTAGTTATTATTATTTTGTTTAACTCACATAAAATTCACCAAATCGCCGTTCTAGTAATACAGCACCACACTGTTTAATTACAATTACATATAAAACAATTAATTTGATTAATGAATACGCACACATGATGACCACGCCCCTTAATAGAGAAATTAAAAGAGTACAGACTAGGTACATACGTGTACCACTTTCTGTTACCTTCATTATCATAATAGAGTTGAGAGGTTGTGGGTGGGAGTGTGCGAGTGTGTGAGTGTGGGTGGGGATGGGTATTTACTCTCCAAATGTTATCAAAACGATAAACCGTATGCCGTGAGATACAACGGTGTGCTGGCCACATCTGCAGCGCAGGTATTTCTGACGCCCGGTGCCGCATGGAACCTGCATACCTGAGATATAAACAGAGTAAATCCGAGGTACAAGAATGGCTTAGGACAGGGGAATAGTATCCCAGAGGTAAGGGGGGCGGAGGTGCTGCCAAACTTTTGGGGTCGCAAGGGAGGGTGCTCTTGTGGAGAAGCGCGACTTTGGTAAACTTAGTTATGAGAAAGACGTGAACCTAAGTGAGGAAATGGGAAATGAGAAGTGATTTATTCCAGAAGTAACAATGATAAGTTGAGATTGAATTCCTTATAGAGACACTGCATGCAGTGATTTATGAGTGAGTTGCTCAAGAAGTATATGGGTGTGGGGAAATTTGACCCAACAGAGATAGAGTGTGATACCAACAGCTATAGAGTGTGATACCACCCGCTTTAGAGTGTGATACCAACAGCTATAGAGTGTGATACTAACAGCTATAAGTGTGATACCAACAGCTATAGAGTATGATACCAGCCGCTATAGAGTGTGATACCAACAGCTATATAGTGTGATACCAACAGCTATAGAGTATCATACTAGCCGCTATAGAGTGTGATACCAACATCTATATAGTGTGATACCAACAGCTATAGAGTGTTATACTAACAGCTGTAGAGTGTGATACTAACAGCTATAAGTGTGATACCAACAGCTATAGAGTATGATACCAGCCGCTATAGAGTGTGATACCAACAGCTGTAGAGTGTGATACCAACAGCTATTGAGTGTGATACCAACGGCTATAGAGTGTGATACCAATAGCTATAGAGTGTGATACCTTATAGTCAAATGTCTTAGCAATATAAAGTATGATACCAGCCGCTATAGAGTGTGATACCAACAGCTATATAGTGTGATACCAACAGCTATAGAGTATGATACCAGCCGCTATAGAGTGTGATACCAACAGCTATATAGTGTGATACCAACAGCTATAGAGTATCATACCAGCCGCTATAGAGTGTGATACCAACATCTATATAGTGTGATACCAACAGCTATAGAGTGTTATACTAACAGCTGTAGAGTGTGATACTAACAGCTATAAGTGTGATACCAACAGCTATAGAGTGTTATACTAACAGCTGTAGAGTGTTATACTAACAGCTGTAGAGTGTGATACCAACAGCTATTGAATGTGATACCAACAGCTATAGAGTGTGATACCAATAGCTATAGAGTGTGATAACAATAGCTTTAGAGTGTGATACCAACAGCTATTGAGTGTGATACCAACGGCTATAGAGTGTGATACCAATAGCTATAGAGTGTGATACCTTATAGTCAAATGTCCTAGCAATGTGTCGTTTATTTCTATTTAAATAAAATACTATAATGATATGCGTTATGTTTGTAATATGGGAAATATGGGAAATATGGGAAATATGGGAAATATGGGAAATATAGGAAATATGGGAAATATGGGAAATATAGGAAATATGGGAAATATGGGAAATATGGGAAATATAGGAAATATAGGAAATATGGGTCAATAAAATATTTGTTCATCGATTAATTTTACTCCTTAGGTTTAGCTCTGTCATGAAACTTCAGAAAATGTGGGCATTTTGAATATTGCAGGTTGTTATGTTGAAAAAAACACCTGATATTTCGTATATATCTATTATGCTTCTAGTGGACTGCTTCCTTTTCCGGCTAAAGCTAGCTGCTTCCCATTCAGCCTATTTGGTGAGAGATTATTCTCTTAGCTGTTGCAATATGTCTTGTATTTTGTGACGTAAATTTGGGTATGGGGAATGGAGTTGTTTCCGGATAGGGCGCAAAATATAATTCCCGATAAGTACCGGTACGCTAAATAATTTTTTTGTTCTTTTAAAATAACGCAACTGCATTTGGTGCGTACTATTTTCTTATCTGAAAATGAAATCATCTCAATTTAAATATGGTGTAATAAATATTCGGTTTAAAAGTGGTTGGGACATCAGAATATTTATTATAGTTCATGGGCGTGAAATAAAAAGTGTGCAGTGACGTATCATGGGGGGAAAGGGTTTAACAAAATTTGGGATTCTTAAATGTGCGCTACTTGAGTTCATGTTTTGTCAAGTAACTTTCGTAGATGGGAAGTTCACGCATTGCTGTCGCCAATGTTTTGGCGGGCTATAGCTAGGCTATAATAATTACCTTTCTAAATATTTCCACATTTTACCAGAGTTCAAAAGTAAAGCAATAAAAACGTTTTGTAGAAATGACAACACATTTTTTTAAATGGTTTTCTTAACCGATCCTTTGTATAGATTGTATATTATATAATGAAAGGGATAATGAAGACATAAGTTATCTACACAAAGCATTGTATATATTTATTAATGTCTGAATTTACATGAGGGAGATCGTATTAATATAGAGTCAAAATTTCTCAATATTCATTTTATTGAAAAGTTTATTTGGAATGGTAGACTACTCCAAATTACTTCTGATCAATTTGAAAAAATAAGCCGTCGATATACTTAGCACTTTAAAAAAAAATGTAAAAAAAAATAAAATAAAATATTAATTGGTGATTTAGAAAGAATTTTTTTTTCTAAAACTACAATTTTACAAAAATTGCCTTGATATGACTATGACAGTCAAAATGCTAGTTTAGTAAAACACTGTTAGAAAAATGAATTCTAAAACCAAAATGCGTGCATATAAGTAAGTCAGATTGTTTATTACTCGGATATTAAAAGTGAGAAAAGCAGATTTGGAACTTATTATAATATATATATAAAGCTAAGTATTTAAAATTCCGATCTGCCACTTAAGTCTTTAAAATTGTGAATTTGGATATAATAACAGTGGCGTAGCGAGGGGGGGCAGGGGGGCATCATGCCCCGGGCGCGAGTTAAGCTCGCTACACCACTGTATAATAAGTCAATACAAGTACAGATACATGCAAACAAAAGGAAGTAAAACGTATCTTATAATCATGGACGGACTGTACGATATTTATAATGGAATACTGTAAGCTTTAACCAAGATTAGCCTTAACTCTAGGCACATCAAATATATCGAGCGTAGCGATATTTCATTGTAATCGGTGAACGGCACCAGTTACTATTATTTTTTTTTAATGTTATAAAAATGAAAATTTCGTCGTTAAAATAAAATATATTTTTATTTTCGTTTTATTGTTTACATTTTTCTCCGTGGGGGGGAGCAGTTGACTTTCTCGGGGGGGGGGGGGGGGCTGCCCCTCGGTGAGATGCCTCAAATAAACAATGAGTGTTGTTGTGTGTGGTGTGTGTGTGTGTGTGTGGTATGTGTTCGCGTGCAAAGAATCCATTGAATCGACAAAAGGTCTACATCTCTCAATTGTTTCCAGTGCCATGTCAGGACATCCTGCAGACAGATTTGACATGTTTTCAGTGTCATGTCAGGAAATCCTGCAGACAGATTTGAAATTTTTACGGCGGCCTGCTTTGACATAGAACTGAGTCGGCGTGCGTGGGCAGCCAAGGTGGAGAACTCTGGCAGGAACAACACTACTCAACCATCAACTATGGCACACAAGAGTTACCTGTTCGTTGACAGCCACCAGTCAACATGGTAAAGCTAAGGGCTGTGAGAATCTCATGAGGTATGCAAATGTTATAAATCATATTGATCACAAATTTGAACTTACTTCTCGTTTGATGTGAGAATCCCATGAGGTATGCAAATGTTATAAATCATTTTGATCACAAATTTGAACTTACTGCTCGTGTGATGTGAGAATCCCATGAGGTATGTAAATTTATTAAATTATATTGATCACATTTTCATTTTACTGCTCATGGTATGTGAGAATCTCAAGAGTTATGTACAAATGTGATAAATTATATTGATCACATTTTCAACTTTTACTGCTCATAGTGATAAAATAAAAACTCGTGCGTAAATCAAAGTTATAATGAAAACTATTTATTGTTCAACATCTTTATGGCGTTTCTTCGGTCTTTTCATTACTTTTATTAACGTAGGCCAAAACTCTTTTCGTTACTTTTATTAACGTAGGCCAAAACTCTTTTCGTTACTTTTATTAACGTAGGCCAAAACTCTTTTCGTTACTTTTATTAACGTAGGCCAAAACTCTTTTTGTTACTTTTATTAACGTAGGCCAAAACTCTTTTTGGTACTTTTATTAACGTAGGCCAAAACTTTTTTTGTTACTTTTATTAACGTAGGCCAAAACTCTTTTCGTTACTTTTATTAACGTAGGCCAAAACTCTTTTTGTTACTTTTATTAACGTAGGCCAAAACTCTTTTCGCTACTTTTATTAACGTAGGCCAAAACTCTTTTTGTTACTTTTATGAACGTAGGCCAAAACTTTTTTTGTTACTTTTATTAACGTAGTCCAAAACTCTTTTTGTTACTTTTATTAACGTAGGCCAAAACTTTTTTTGTTACTTTTATTAACGTAGGCCAAAACTCTTTTTGTTACTTTTATTAACGTAGGCCAAAACTCTTTTTGGTACTTTTATTAACGTAGGCCAAAACTCTTTTTGGTACTTTTATTAACGTAGGCCAAAACTTTTTTTGTTACTTTTATTAACGTAGGCCAAAACTCTTTTTGTTACTTTTATTAACGTAGGCCAAAACTCTTTTTGTTACTTTTATTAACGTAGGCCAAAACTCTTTTTGTTACTTTTATTAACGTAGGCCAAAACTCTTTTTGTTACTTTTATGAACGTAGGCCAAAACTCTTTTTGGTACTTTTATTAACGTAGGCCAAAACTCTTTTTGTTACTTTTATTAACGTAGGCCAAAACTCTTTTTGTTACTTTTATTAACGTAGGCCAAAACTCTTTTTGGTACTTTTATTAACGTAGGCCAAAACTTTTTTTGTTACTTTTATTAACGTAGGCCAAAACTCTTTTTGTTACTTTTATTAACGTAGGCCAAAACTCTTTTTGGTACTTTTATTAACGTAGGCCAAAACTCTTTTTGTTACTTTTATAAACGTAGGCCAAAACTCTTTTTGTTACTTTTATTAACGTAGGCCAAAACTCTTTTTGGTACTTTTATTAACGTAGGCCAAAACTCTTTTTGTTACTTTTATTAACGTAGGCCAAAACTCTTTTTGTTACTTTTATTAACGTAGGCCAAAACTCTTTTTGTTACTTTTATTAACGTAGGCCAAAACTCTTTTTGGTACTTTTATTAACGTAGGCCAAAACTCTTTTTGTTACTTTTATTAACGTAGGCCAAAACTCTTTTTGTTACTTTTATGAACGTAGGCCAAAACTCTTTTTGGTACTTTTATTAACGTAGGCCAAAACTCTTTTTGTTACTTTTATTAACGTAGGCCAAAACTCTTTTCGTTACTTTTATTAACGTAGGCCAAAACTCTTTTCGTTACTTTTATTAACGTAGGCCAAAACTCTTTTCGTTACTTTTATTAACGTAAGCCAAAACTCTTTTCGTTACATTTATTAACGTAGGCCAAAACTCTTTTCGTTACTTTTATTGACATAGGCCAAAACTCTTTTCGTTACTTTTATTAACGTAGGCCAAAACTCTTTTTGTTACTTTTATTAACGTAGGCCAAAATTCTTTTTGTTACTTTTATTAACGTAGGCCAAAACTCTTTTCGTTACTTTTATTAACGTAGGCCAAAACTCTTTTCATTGCCTTTATTATGGTATATATATATATATATATATATATATATATATATATATATATATATATATATATATTAAACAATTTTCCTAACTTTCATATCGTGGGCCTTTCTTTGTGTGTCGTATGTTAACTGTCAAATTATAACATTGACTTGTAAAATGGCCTCGCTCATCATTCGAAAAGTTTCTACACTGTTCTGTTGGATATAGACGTCGCTGAAGCTTTTCGTGGACTATTTTGTGGGCTACTTTATGGACTACTTTGGGCACTACATTATGGATTACTTTGGGAACTACTTTATGGATTACTTTGGGCACAACTTCATGGATTACTTTGGGCACTACTTTATGGATTAATTTGGGCACTACTTTATGGATTGCGTCGGGCACTACTTTATGGATTACTGATGGCATTACTTTATGGATTATTTTGGGTATTACTTTATAGATTACTTTGGACCCTACTTTATGGATTACTTAGGGCATTACTTTATGGATTACTTTGGGCACTATTTTATGGAATACTTCGGGCACTACTTTATGTCAACTTTGTGTAAATTAATGAGAGGAGATAAGAAGAATGTCCACTTTTTCTCTGAGACTTATATTTGATGTTAGACTAACTTGTTGGCACCATGACGCCAACATTTGTACCATGAAAATATGTTATCTGTTATGGTGCAAGATTCAGGCAATTCATTTGTTTTTTGCTAGAAGATAATGTACACCTTTGACATGTGTTTATAGTGGTTACATTGAAGTCATTCAGCGTGGTTACATTTAAGCTATTCATAGTCCTCCATTCATCGTGGTTACATTTAAGCTATTCATAGTCCTCCATTCATCGTGGTTACATTTAAGCTATTCATAGTCCTCCATTCATCGTGGTTACATTTAAGCCATTTATAACAATTAAACACGTCAATCAGTTTATGTCCTTTAATTACGCCATACATCAGATCGACCTTAAGGGTTGTCTCCCTTTCCCAGAAGCTGATGATAGATTTTCTCCAGCAGAAACATATTCATCCAACACTAAAATCTTCGACAGATAGCTGGCATTCTACGCCTTCATTAAAACATATTATCAGAAAATGAATGAAAATCTCTTTCAACATATAACTAGAGCCAAAATGTTCCAGTTTTTAAAATAAAAAAGACAGTATTATGGTGAAATTGATATTTTCTATGTTGGAAAAGACAAATAAACTATTGGTGAAATGAACTATTGGTGAAATGAACTACTGGTTAAATGATTCATTGGGGTATTTGGTCTTTCTTGTGAAAATTTCTGTTGTCTCTAGACATCAATTAAAACGTCTTTTGAGCTCCACCAGAATGGGAATACTGTATTTACTGTTGGCCAGAGAGTAGCGCCACCAGCCACTACACCTGTAAGGTTTCTTGTTGAAGATATAAGACTCCTCACCCAGCTCTCCAGGCGCGGACTCACTTGATGAGATTCGTAGAATGAGATTGGACAGGTTTTGTAAGGCTTCCTTTCAATTAAGTGGTAAAAAAACCCTCATCCCATGGACGCTTTTAACAAGCTTCAATTAAACACGGCCGTCCACTGTTATGGCCGCACGAAGGCTATTTATTTGTAAAATTAAAAACTATTTTGTGTTCAACAAATTTCTTTATGCTGAGAGCAGAAAAAACCAAATAAGTTAAAAAGAAAATTCGTTCCGAAAATCTAAAAAAGTTAATTTAATTTGTAGTACAGTCTAAGATAATCTGATAGAGTCTTAAAGTAATCAAGACATGTTAAAGGGGCTCTTGTCTAAGCTATAGTCTAAGACGGTCTGAAATAGTTTGATGTCACTGTACAAAAGCATGCTAAGTAGTTAGCTCTTTCGAAGAGACGGGTAGCAAATCATTGAAACGAATCAAAAGCTTTCAAAATGTCTTAAAATGTCTGAGTTTAAAATGTCTCAAAATGTCTGAGTTCAAAATGTCTTAAAATGTCTGAGTTTAAAATGTCTCAAAATGTCTGAGTTCAAAATGTCTTAAAATGTCTGAGTTCAAAATGTCTCAAAATGTCTGAGTTCAAAATGTCTCAAAATGTCTGAGTTCAAAATGTCTCAAAATGTCTGAGTTCAAAATGTCTTAAAATGTCTGAGTTCAAAATGTCTTAAAATGTCTGAGTTCAAAATGTCTTAAAATGTCTGAGTTCAAAATGTCTTAAAATGTCTGAGTTTAAAATGTCTTAAAATGTCTGAGTTTAAAATGTCTTAAAATGTCTGAGTTCAAAATGTCTTAAAATGTCTGAGTTTAAAATGTCTTAAAATGTCTGAGTTTAAAATGTCTTAAAATGTCTGAGTTCAAAATGTCTTAAAATGTCTGAGTTTAAAATGTCTTAAAATGTCTGAGTTCAAAATGTCTTAAAATGTCTGAGTTTAAAATGTCTTAAAATGTCTGAGTTCAAAATGTCTTAAAATGTCTGAGTTCAAAATGTCTTAAAATGTCTGAGTTTAAAATGTCTTAAAATGTCTGAGTTTAAAATGTCTTAAAATGTCTGAGTTTAAAATGTCTTAAAATGTCTGAGTTTAAAATGTCTTAAAATGTCTGAGTTCAAAATGTCTTAAAATGTCTGAGTTTAAAATGTCTTAAAATGTCTGAGTTTAAAATGTCTTAAAATGTCTGAGTTTAAAATGTCTTAAAATGTCTGAGTTTAAAATGTCTTAAAATGTCTGAGTTTAAAATGTCTTAAAATGTCTGAGTTCAAAATGTCTTAAAATGTCTGAGTTTAAAATGTCTTAAAATGTCTGAGTTTAAAATGTCTTAAAATGTCTGAGTTTAAAATGTCTTAAAATGTCTGAGTTCAAAATGTCTTAAAATGTCTGAGTTCAAAATGTCTTAAAATGTCTGAGTTTAAAATGTCTTAAAATGTCTGAGTTTAAAATGTCTTAAAATGTCTGAGTTTAAAATGTCTTAAAATGTCTGAGTTTAAAATGTCTTAAAATGTCTGAGTTTAAAATGTCTTAAAATGTCTGAGTTTAAAATGTCTTAAAATGTCTGAGTTCAAAATGTCTTAAAATGTCTGAGTTTAAAATGTCTTAAAATGTCTGAGTTTAAAATGTCTTAAAATGTCTGAGTTCAAAATGTCTTAAAATGTCTGAGTTTAAAATGTCTTAAAATGTCTGAGTTCAAAATGTCTTAAAATGTCTGAGTTTAAAATGTCTTAAAATGTCTGAGTTCAAAATGTCTTAAAATGTCTGAGTTAAAAATGTCTTAAAATGTCTGAGTTTAAAATGTCTTAAAATGTCTGAGTTTAAAATGTCTTAAAATGTCTGAGTTTAAAATGTCTTAAAATGTCTGAGTTTAAAATGTCTTAAAATGTCTGAGTTCAAAATGTCTTAAAATGTCTGAGTTTAAAATGTCTTAAAATGTCTGAGTTTAAAATGTCTTAAAATGTCTGAGTTTAAAATGTCTTAAAATGTCTGAGTTTAAAATGTCTTAAAATGTCTGAGTTCAAAATGTCTTAAAATGTCTGAGTTTAAAATGTCTTAAAATGTCTGAGTTTAAAATGTCTTAAAATGTCTGAGTTTAAAATGTCTTAAAATGTCTGAGTTTAAAATGTCTTAAAATGTCTGAGTTCAAAATGTCTTAAAATGTCTGAGTTCAAAATGTCTTAAAATGTCTGAGTTTAAAATGTCTTAAAATGTCTGAGTTTAAAATGTCTTAAAATGTCTGAGTTTAAAATGTCTTAAAATGTCTGAGTTTAAAATGTCTTAAAATGTCTGAGTTTAAAATGTCTTAAAATGTCTGAGTTTAAAATGTCTTAAAATGTCTGAGTTTAAAATGTCTCAAAATGTCTGAGTTTAAAATGTCTTAAAATGTCTGAGTTTAAAATGTCTTAAAATGTCTGAGTTTAAAATGTCTTAAAATGTCTGAGTTTAAAATGTCTTAAAATGTCTGAGTTCAAAATGTCTTAAAATGTCTGAGTTCAAAATGTCTTAAAATGTCTGAGTTTAAAATGTCTCAAAATGTCTGAGTTTAAAATGTCTTAAAATGTCTGAGTTCAAAATGTCTTAAAATGTCTGAGTTTAAAATGTCTTAAAATGTCTTTAGATACATACACCCGTTGAAAGCTTTAAAAAATATATTTTCAGTGTTCGTTTAAAAACATCTTTTCAACTTGTCTCTAAAATATCTGTTCAAAGAGTTTCTAGAAACATTTTTTTGATGAGTCTCTAGAAACGTCTGTTTAATGAGTCTCTAGAAACGTCTGTTTAATGAGTCTCTAGAAAGGTCTGTTTAATGAGTCTCTAGAAACATCTTTTTGATGAGTCTCTAGAAACGTCTGTTTAATGAGTCTCTAGAAACGTCTGTTTAATGAGTCTCTAGAAACGTCTGTTTAATGAGTCTCTAGAAACGTCTGTTTAATGAGTCTCTAGAAACATCTGTTTAATGAGTCTCTAGAAACGTCTGTTTAATGAGTCTCTAGAAACGTCTGTTTAATGAGTCTCTAGAAACGTCTGTTTAATGAGTCTCTAGAAACATCTGTTTAATGAGTCTCTAGAAACATCTGTTTAATGAGTCTCTAGAAACATCTGTTTAATGAGTCTCTAGAAACATCTGTTTAATGAGTCTCTAGAAACATCTGTTTAATGAGTCTCTAGAAACGTCTGTTTAATGAGTCTCTAGAAACATCTGTTTAATGAGTCTCTAGAAACATCTGTTTAATGAGTCTCTAGAAACATCTGTTTAATGAGTCTCTAGAAACATCTGTTTAATGAGTCTCTAGAAACATCTGTTTAATGAGTCTCTAGAAACATCTGTTTAATGAGTCTCTAGAAACATCTGTTTAATGAGTCTCTAGAAACATCTGTTTAATGAGTCTCTAGAAACATCTGTTTAATGAGTCTCTAGAAACATCTGTTTAATGAGTCTCTAGAAACATCTGTTTAATGAGTCTCTAGAAACATCTGTTTAATGAGTCTCTAGAAACATCTGTTTAATGAGTCTCTAGAAACATCTGTTCAAAGTGTCTTAAGAAACATCTGTACATAAAGTTTCAATCAAAATCTGCTGAATGTGATATTGTTAAAAACTTTTTTTAAAGGTGACACATTCAGTTCACTGACATCAATGGTGACACATTCAGTTCACTGACATCAATAGTGACACATTTAGTTCACTGACATCAATAGTGACACATTCAGTTCCCTGACATCAATGGTGGGGCATTCAGTTCAAAGATATCTATAGAAATATTCCATACATGAATACAAAACAGGAGATTCAATTAAATGAAGACAGACCATCAAATTCTTGTCACATTAATCTGTACAGAAGTCTCAATAGCTAATATAAGATTATATAGATCAATATTTAACATACGGCATGGGTCGAAATATAAAAAAAAGGTATTTAAAATTCTCATGCGTTAGCCCCACATGTTGGCCCACATGTTGGCCCACATGTTGACACACATGTTGACCCACACGTTGACCCACATGTTGACCCACATGTTGGCCCAAAGGTTGGCCCAAATGTTGACCCACATGTTGACCCACACGTTGACCCACATGTTGGCCCAAATGTTGACCAACATGTTGACCCACATGTTGACCCACATGTTGGCCCAAAGGTTGACCCAAATGTTGACCCACATGTTGACCCACATGTTGACCCACATGTTGACCCACATGTTGACCCACATGTTGACCCACATGTTGACCCAAATGTTGACCCACATGTTGACCCACATGTTGACCAAATGTTGACCCACATGTTGACCCACATGTTGACCCACATTTTGACCCACATGTTGACCCACATGTTGACCCAAATGTTGACCCACATGTTGACCCACATGTTGACCCAAATGTTGACCCAAAGGTTGGCCCAAAAGATCTCCACACTTTCAATGTTTACATTTGATGTGCCTTGCCGTTTCTCACCTTTCACCCCATCCACCCCTTCACCACTCCACGGCTGCTAGCACTGAGTAAAATAATAGGAGAGAAAGCAAAGAACAGACAAGGAAGCAAGGGAACAACTAAACAAAAAAAGGCATATTCAGAGAAGAGTGCAGGTAACATATCAACTACTGAGAAGGGCGCAAGGGAACACATCAACTACTGAGAAGGGTGCAAGGGAACACCTCAAATACTGAGAAGGGTGCAAGGGAACACCTCAAATACTGAGAAGGGTGCAAGGGAACACCTCAGATACTGAGAGGGGTGCAAGGGAACACCTCAGATACTGAGAAGGGTGCAAGGGAACACCTCAGATACTGAGAAGGGTGCAAGGGAACACATCAAATACTGAGAAGGGTGCAAGGGAACACCTCAAATACTGAGAAGGGTGCAAGGGAACACATCAAATACTGAGAAAGGTGCAAGGGAACACCTCAGATACTGAGAAGGGTGCAAGGGAACACCTCAGATACTGAGAAGGGGGCAAGAGAACACCTCAGATACTGAGAATGGTGCAAGGGAACACCTCAGATACTGAGAAGGGTGCAAGGGAACACCTCAGATACTGAGAAGGGTGCAAGGGAACACCTCAGATACTGAGAAGGGTGCAAGGGAACACCCCAAATTAAAAAAGTTCAGATAACGGTGGGAGGGAAACCAAATTCAGCCAACCTATAATTACAACCCAAGAACATGGAAGGTGCGGAAATATTATTTATGAAGCCGGTTGAAGATTCTCAACTGACTGTCTGCACGCTGCTCGTGCCAGAGTTTGCCATAGATCGCACGGACGGGGGGTGGGGGACCGGGGGCGCAGAAGCGGCTCGGTATTTATCTCTGAGAATATCAAATGAATTAGGAGCTATCTGTGGAGTAAGTAGACAAGATGGTTCTGGGACGCCGTTCACAGAAATCTTGTCCCGACTTGTTTATACGTCAGGGCGCTGGGGGGGAGGTGGCCACACTTCTGTCAGGGACAAGACAAACTCTATTAGCTTCTATTTGTGAGAGACGCTCCCATGACGCTGTGCATCGTAAACTACAAATTATCACTCTTTTCCCAGGGATCCTCGCACTTACGAGATCTGTAAAGTTTTTAACGGTACGACAGGTAGTGTTGGGCAGAGTGCGGCTGATCTAAAAAGGAACGAAGTTTTGAGAAGAAGAAATCTATTTGTCCATAAAAATACCTGACGTTGTTAAGGGTCGCCGAGCCCAAAGCAAGAACCGCTGGTAAACAGTGCACAGCTAAATTATGGCTCATGTGAGAGAAATAATGGCTCCCATTTTTACACTCTCTAAACTGCTTCACTGTGTTTATTGTAGCGGTCCGCCTTTAAAACAAGCAGTCCAGAAAAGAAAATCTATTTGAAAGTTTGTAATTTATGTTAACGGTAGACAACTGAAAAAATTGGGGGAAAGAGAGGGGGGGTAGATCTTTACAAAGTAGTATACTTAAATACCGAGACTAGTGAAGTAGAGAGATAACGGGAGACAAAGTTATGAGGGCATCAAATCTAAATTAAAGATTTAGCGTGACGAGTTTAAAGATTTATGAACGTGTAGTTTCAAAGTGGGTCTTATATTTCACGGGTATTTGTTTTGTGTCTTTTTCTTCTTCTTTTTTTTTAAAGATATATTTTAAAACTTATAACTATGTGTCATACGAGTGACTTTAAGATTTATGTATACAACTCCTAAAAACAAATTGTTTTTTTTTTTATAAATACTTTATAGGCAAAAGTAGGGAAAAAAATACTTTATATACATTTTAATTTTAAAAAATTTAATAGTAATACTCTAATGTCCTACCGATTTTTACACCGCAGATTTTAGAAAAAATAAAAGAAAATATTATGCACCAAACGCACTTTAAAAAAAAAATACAATCTCATTTTGCGCATTTATCGGGAATTTTATTTTAGCTATTTTCATCAGTGTCATCACATCTTCCCCTGGAAAAACAGGAAAAACAGATTTTTTTTTTTTTTTTGGTGGGGGGGGGGGGGGGGGGGAGAGTGTTGGGATGGGTCTAAAAATGTGTAAGATTGTGTTGTTATTGGAAGCGAGTCTTTGGGCCAAGTTTCACCTCGATGGGCTGACGGAAAGTGGGTAAATGAGCCGTCCGCATATTTAGCTTTAAACACACAACAGCGAAGTTAATTTTTAATGAATTTGAACATCCACTTGATCACATGATTCATATGTGTTGACCTTATTGCGGAATGTTAACAATTTTTAAACTAAGTTTCAATGCTTTCAGTATACGAAGTTGTCACTTATCTCATTTCAAATACGTTTGTGCGGCCTTCATTTAAAATACTTGAACATCACTTACCCGAAGAAATGTCTGTGTCTATAACTTAGTTACAAAATGAAATGTCTGCTTTATGTGTCTATGGCTTAGCTACAAAATGAAATGTCTGTGTCTATAACTTAGTTACAAAATGAAATGTCTGTGTCTATGGCTTAGTTACAAAATGAAATGTCTGTGTCTATAGCTTAGTTACAAAATGAAATGTCTGTGTCTATAGCTTAGTTACAAAATGAAATGTCTGTGTCTATAGCTTAGTTACAAAATGAAATGTCTGTGTCTATGACTTAGCTACAAAATTAAATGTCTATGTCTATAGCTTAGTTACAAAATGAAATGTCTGTGTCTATAGCTTAGTTACAAAATGAAATGTCTGTGTCTATAGCTTAGTTACAAAATGAAATGTCTGTGTCTATGACTTAGCTACAAAATGAAATGTCTGTGTCTATGACTTAGCTACAAAATGAAATGTCTGTGTCTATAGCTTAGTTACAAAATGAAATGTCTGTGTCTATGACTTAGCTACAAAATGAAATGTCTGTGTCTATGACTTAGCTACAAAATGAAATGTCTGTGTCTATAGCTTAGTTACAAAATGAAATGTCTGTGTCTATGACTTAGCTACAAAATGAAATGTCTGTGTCTATCACTTAGCTACAAAATGAAATGTCTGTGTCTATGACTTAGCTACAAAATGAAATGTCTGTGTCTATAGCTTAGTTACAAAATGAAATGTCTGTGTCTATAGCTTAGTTACAAAATGAAATGTCTGTGTCTATGACTTAGCTACAAAATGAAATGTCTGTGTCTATAGCTTAGTTACAAAATGAAATGTCTGTGTCTATGACTTAGCTACAAAATGAAATGTCTGTGTCTATGACTTAGCTACAAAATGAAATGTCTGTGTCTATAGCTTAGTTACAAAATGAAATGTCTGTGTCTATGACTTAGCTACAAAATGAAATGTATGTGTCTATGACTTAGCTACAAAATGAAATGTCTGTGTCTATGACTTAGCTACAAAATGAAATGTCTGTGTCTATGACTTAGCTACAAAATGAAATGTCTATGTCTATGACTTAGCTACAAAATGAAATGTCTGTGTCTATGACTTAGCTACAAAATGAAATGTCTGTGTCTATGACTTAGCTACAAAATGAAATGTCTGTGTCTATGACTTAGCTACAAAATGAAATGTCTGTGTCTATGACTTAGCTACAAAATGAAATGTCTGTGTCTATGGCTTAGCTACAAAATGAAATGTCTGTGTCTATAGCTTAGTTACAAAATGAAATGTCTGTGTCTATGACTTAGCTACAAAATGAAATGTCTGTGTCTATGACTTAGCTACAAAATGAAATGTCTGTGTCTATAGCTTAGTTACAAAATGAAATGTCTGTGTCTATGACTTAGCTACAAAATGAAATGTCTGTGTCTATGACTTAGCTACAAAATGAAATGTCTGTGTCTATGACTTAGCTACAAAATGAAATGTCTGTGTCTATGACTTAGTTACAAAATGAAATGTCTGTGTCTATGACTTAGCTACAAAATGAAATGTCTGTGTCTATGACTTAGTTACAAATGAAATGTCTGTGTCTATGACTTAGCTACAAAATGAAATGTCTGTGTCTATGACTTAGCTACAAAATGAAATGTCTGTGTCTATGACTTAGCTACAAAATGAAATGTCTGTGTCTATGACTTAGCTACAAAATGAAATGTCTGTGTCTATGACTTAGTTACAAATGAAATGTCTGTGTCTATGACTTAGCTACAAAATGAAATGTCTGTGTCTATGACTTAGCTACAAAATGAAATGTCTGTGTCTATGACTTAGCTACAAAATGAAATGTCTGTGTCTATGACTTAGCTACAAAATGAAATGTCTGTGTCTATGACTTAGTTACAAAATGAAATGTCTGTGTCTATGACTTAGCTACAAAATGAAATGTCTGTGTCTATGACTTAGCTACAAAATGAAATGTCTGTGTCTATGACTTAGCTACAAAATGAAATGTCTGTGTCTATGACTTAGCTACAAAATGAAATGTCTGTGTCTATGACTTAGCTACAAAATGAAATGTCTGTGTCTATGACTTAGCTACAAAATGAAATGTCTGTGTCTATGACTTAGCTACAAAATGAAATGTCTGTGTCTATGACTTAGCTACAAAATGAAATGTCTGTGTCTATGACTTAGCTACAAAATGAAATGTCTGTGTCTATGACTTAGCTACAAAATGAAATGTCTGTGTCTATGACTTAGCTACAAAATGAAATGTCTGTGTCTATGACTTAGCTACAAAATGAAATGTCTGTGTCTATGACTTAGCTACAAATGAAATGTCTGTGTCTATGACTTAGCTACAAAATGAAATGTCTGTGTCTATGACTTAGCTACAAAATGAAATGTCTGTGTCTATGACTTAGCTACAAAATGAAATGTCTGTGTCTATGACTTAGCTACAAAATGAAATGTCTGTGTCTATGACTTAGTTACAAAATGAAATGTCTGTGTCTATGACTTAGCTACAAAATGAAATGTCTGTGTCTATGACTTAGCTACAAAATGAAATGTCTGTGTCTATGACTTAGCTACAAAATGAAATGTCTGTGTCTATGACTTAGCTACAAAATGAAATGTCTGTGTCTATGACTTAGCTACAAAATGAAATGTCTGTGTCTATGACTTAGTTACAAAATGAAATGTCTGTGTCTATGACTTAGCTACAAAATGAAATGTCTGTGTCTATGACTTAGCTACAAAATGAAATGTCTGTGTCTATGACTTAGCTACAAAATGAAATGTCTGTGTCTATGACTTAGCTACAAAATGAAATGTCTGTGTCTATGACTTAGCTACAAAATGAAATGTCTGTGTCTATGACTTAGCTACAAAATGAAATGTCTGTGTCTATGACTTAGCTACAAAATGAAATGTCTGTGTCTATGACTTAGCTACAAAATGAAATGTCTGTGTCTATGACTTAGCTACAAAATGAAATGTCTGTGTCTATGACTTAGCTACAAAATGAAATGTCTGTGTCTATGACTTAGCTACAAAATGAAATGTCTGTGTCTATGACTTAGCTACAAAATGAAATGTCTGTGTCTATGACTTAGCTACAAAATGAAATGTCTGTGTCTATGACTTAGTTACAAAATGAAATGTCTGTGTCTATGACTTAGCTACAAAATGAAATGTCTGTGTCTATGACTTAGCTACAAAATGAAATGTCTGTGTCTATGACTTAGCTACAAAATGAAATGTCTGTGTCTATGACTTAGCTACAAAATGAAATGTCTGTGTCTATGACTTAGCTACAAAATGAAATGTCTGTGTCTATGACTTAGCTACAAAATGAAATGTCTGTGTCTATGACTTAGCTACAAAATGAAATGTCTGTGTCTATGACTTAGCTACAAATGAAATGTCTGTGTCTATGACTTAGCTACAAAATGAAATGTCTGTGTCTATGACTTAGCTACAAAATGAAATGTCTGTGTCTATGACTTAGCTACAAAATGAAATGTCTGTGTCTATGACTTAGCTACAAAATGAAATGTCTGTGTCTATGACTTAGCTACAAAATGAAATGTCTGTGTCTATGACTTAGCTACAAAATGAAATGTCTGTGTCTATGACTTAGCTACAAAATGAAATGTCTGTGTCTATGACTTAGCTACAAAATGAAATGTCTGTGTCTATGACTTAGCTACAAAATGAAATGTCTGTGTCTATGACTTAGCTACAAAATGAAATGTCTGTGTCTATGACTTAGCTACAAAATGAAATGTCTGTGTCTATGACTTAGTTACAAAATGAAATGTCTGTGTCTATGACTTAGCTACAAAATGAAATGTCTGTGTCTATGACTTAGCTACAAAATGAAATGTCTGTGTCTATGACTTAGCTACAAAATGAAATGTCTGTGTCTATGACTTAGCTCAAAATGAAATGTCTGTGTCTATGACTTAGCTACAAAATGAAATGTCTGTGTCTATGACTTAGCTACAAAATGAAATGTCTGTGTCTATGACTTAGCTACAAAATGAAATGTCTGTGTCTATGACTTAGCTACAAAATGAAATGTCTGTGTCTATGACTTAGCTACAAAATGAAATGTCTGTGTCTATGACTTAGCTACAAAATGAAATGTCTGTGTCTATGACTTAGCTACAAAATGAAATGTCTGTGTCTATGACTTAGCTACAAAATGAAATGTCTGTGTCTATGACTTAGCTACAAAATGAAATGTCTGTGTCTATGACTTAGCTACAAAATGAAATGTCTGTGTCTATGACTTAGCTACAAATGAAATGTCTGTGTCTATGACTTAGCTACAAAATGAAATGTCTGTGTCTATGACTTAGCTACAAAATGAAATGTCTGTGTCTATGACTTAGCTACAAATGAAATGTCTGTGTCTATGACTTAGCTACAAAATGAAATGTCTGTGTCTATGACTTAGTTACAAAATGAAATGTCTGTGTCTATGACTTAGCTACAAAATGAAATGTCTGTGTCTATGACTTAGCTACAAAATGAAATGTCTGTGTCTATGACTTAGCTACAAATGAAATGTCTGTGTCTATGACTTAGCTACAAAATGAAATGTCTGTGTCTATGACTTAGCTACAAAATGAAATGTCTGTGTCTATGACTTAGCTACAAATGAAATGTCTGTGTCTATGACTTAGCTACAAAATGAAATGTCTGTGTCCT